>CM077079.1:188027676-190517127 GCA_039513925.1 Platanthera zijinensis | reverse complement strand
AGAATAGTCGAGCAGAACCTGGAAAACGTTAGTCAAACTCAACAAAGATTTCGTCGACCTTGGATCCAAGTTTGTGGAGCTAAGAAATAAAATTCGTCGGGCTAAGCTTCAAGATCGTCGAGCTGAAAATATACTTGCCAATCTGAGCTTCAAGTTCGTCGAACTTAGAAGGCTCTTCGTCGAGCTGAGATTCTGATATAAGCTCACAGTTTGTCGATCTTAGCTGGTCTTTCGTCGAGCTCAACTCAGAAAAGGAACTTTGAGTTCGTCAATCTGAGATTGACGATCGTCGAGCTGAGTTTAGCTATCGTCGAACAACTTTTTCTGCAATCTTTAAACTTTCTTGTCTTTAAAGTCTTGTGTCTCTGAAGTCTTTTGAAGGTAGGTTTCAATAATCTAACGTATTATGACAGACCTTAACCCTTGAACTATCAAATGACCCTAGGATACATGTGTTGGGACAACAATCCTAATTATGAACCTAGCCCAAATCTCAAGCATGGTTCGAACAATCTCCCCCTATTTGGGTGAGATCACTATATAAAAAAATAAAGAAAATTACAAAGCAGTAAAAAAATTTGACAGAATTTTAAATCATTCAGCAGATATGAACAAATGTGCCTTGTGAATATATACAACAATAATAAAGTTCAAAATGCAAAATCAGAAGATTATGAATTTTTCTTTGAAGCATCTTTAGAAGGAGCAGGTTTTGAGAAGACCATTATTCTCTTAGGATCCACTACTTCTCTTTGAGTCATCATCATGTCTTCAGCACAAAGAATCTTGACTGATGCAGTGCTAGGCACTACAGCCTCTAGATGAAGACTCACATAGGTATTAACATTAAAGAGATTTTTATTTTTATAACATTCTCTCTCTTTCTTCCTATAAGAAAACATGGTTGAATACTGAGAAGTATCTTGTAAGATACCATTTTTTTTATAAAACCCTGGAGTCTTAGGCCAAGAACCGCCGCTTTGTGGTGACACATTCACACCCGGGAAGGTCGTCACCACATAACGCCGATCCTGCAACCCGTTTCGATCACAAGATAATAGAAAAATAAAGAAGAAAGCAAGTCCACAACAATCACATATATAGTAAATAGTCTCCACGAAGGGAGTGTACATAGCTATAATAAAAGTACAGAAAACCGGGCTCATGCCCGATACATCAATATCATCACTACATATCACTTAGCGCAGAAGAAAAACTAATCATCTAATAACGATCGGGACTCAAAGTCCCAGCCATCTGAACTCTGGTACTAGACTGCCCCATCTCCAAAAGTGCCGACATCTGGGGCTGCTCCTCCATGCTGGGCTCCACAACCCCCTAAAATGATGTGGTTCAAAAACCATTAGTCTAAAAGACTAAGTCCTATCATCCACCTCCCCTTCCCCCATGGCTCTTAGGCATCGAGCGGGGAGGAGGAAAGGAGAGTTATGAAGGTGGAGAATGATAAATAACAGGTGACGACAGAACTAGTCTAGCAGTTCTATAAGTATGTGTGACAGTAATAAAAGTAAGAAAGACTGAAAAAGGAATAAGTAACCTTAACTTATATGGAAACACATAATCTAAGGGGTCTTCTGCAAGGCTCCTATCGTATAAAAAGTCCCATACCGATTTATACGATAGGGTGTCGGTTTTCTAGCAAGCATATATATATATTTACTGAATAAAAACCTTAACTTACAAGCACGCTCGCGCAAACTTATAAACCAAGGGGTCATTTTGCAGGGACTATTGTATAAAGCATCCCATACACATTTATATAATATGTGTCAGGGTATATGCAATGGTTATGCTATGACATGATATTATGCCATGATATGAACATGCAAGTGCAACTCACCCACTTGACTTTGTGTACAGAGACCTTTAGTTCCCCCTTTCTGGAGCCGAACCTCCCAGGTTACCTCCGTAGTGGCAAATGAAAGCTGTGGGTTAGGCCTCGCACACCACTAAATCGGTAATTACACTACCAGTAAGACCTATCGTACGCCTCAATGCTGGTGCACTAAGCGGAGTGCCTGCGTACTCATGCTGGCTGGCGCACCGGACATTTATGGCAAAGTGCTAGACCACACTTACCGAGTCAACGTATTGGGGTCGGTGCAGCGACCCTCCAATACCGAAGACCCACCACCTTATACTTTATGCACATGCAACCTTAATGTGTCATCCACCGAGCAAAAGCTCCCCGAACTATCCCGTCCATCACAGTCAATTATCGAGCCAAAGCTCGCCGGGCCAACCTGCCCATCGCCAAAATCCCCCAGGCCTATAGCCCGTGTGAACCAACCTAACATCCCGAGACATCAAGGTGATTGAAAGTGAATCCCTAATTAAGCTAGTTACCCTTGCAATTAAGTTTTACCTACAGTTTAGGTTAGCCAAGAACTGCTCCCAGCATACCCCGTGAAGGGTTCTCAAAGGGCACTAGGAACTACGATGGGCTGAAGCCCAAATCTCACTTTCACAAGGCACTTATTGTTATTATTTAAAACTCGATTCCCGATCCCTTAGTATTACCTTGGATCTAATCCTACTGTGTTTTGACTCTTTCTCTCTCTCCACGGGGAAGACGATGTTTTGTCGATCCCGAGCACCACCTATGCTTAGACGGCTCCACTACCTACTCTTCCCAACTTCAAATGGTATCTCTTATCCACTTACCAAGTCAATAAACAAACATCCCAACTCTATGGATTCATCTTGAACCATATCATGATTTCTGTAGTTTTTACTAAACGCAGACCATCCTAAGATATATGATTTATACAATGGGAGGTACTCAAAATTATCATCCAATATCCCTATAATAGTTAATGGGGGTCTACCATGCCATGATTAGCCTAAATCCAGAATTTCATAATTTTCCTAACTTAATTAGTAGTTTGAACATGAAGTACCCCTTTCAGACATGCAAATTCTCTACAAAATTTATGATAATTAGATGATGACTTTTTAACAGCAAGTCCCAAGTCTCCAAATTTTTCTGCAAGATTTATTCTCTGAACCTAATTTTTAAATGAAATCTATATTAATCATCTTAAGGAAGCAAGAACTGCAAAAATACTTCCAAAAATTCATAGAAAATTCATGCAAGTATATAATGACCTACAATCACTCTAGGTCCAGTTTCATAATATTCCAGTGAAAAAATAACTCTAAATTTAATTTTGAATCATATTCCATTTTCAAAGGATAATGAAGTAAGTACTGAAATTTTCCATCCAAAAATTGTGAACTTTTTTTCTCATGGATATATTGACTTAATAACACTACTGAACAGGTTTCGCAATTTTACACCAATTAATGAGTTCTAAATTAATTACTTAACAAGTTTCCATTTTAATGAACTTGTGAACAAAGTACTGAAAATATAACTCTGAAAATCATAATAAAATTCATGTAAAAGTATATTGATATAAAATACCCCCTGCCCAATTTTTCATAACTTTCTACTCAATAGGATGAACATAATAATTGAAAGATTATCAAGGGCAATTTCATCTACTCTAAAGAAGGTGCTAAATGTATTGATCCAAAATTACTAATAAAATAACCAAAGGTCCTTATTGACCCTATGACTATAATACCCATGTTTCATGGCTTTTCATTAAGTTTTGGTGGCTTATCTTGCATGTACAAGTGTTGTGCCTTAAACTAGGGTTTGTGTTTTGAGGGGTCTATCCATCTCCAAGTCCTCTTAAGATTTTTACCAGAGGACTTTAGCTACCCTAGATTCCTCTCCACCAAATTTGAAATCATTTCAAGGTCATTTGACCACATGCCCTTCTCGAACCCCCAAAGTCCTAACATAGGCTTTGAACTTGGGTCCTAAGGCAATTAAATTCCAAAACACCCCATATTACATATGACGGTGCTACAGGTCATATCCTACTATTTTTCAAAATTTCAACCTCTGTTGAGGGGACTTGGCCACTCAAAACTCCAAGTGCAATTTTGACTTAAATACCCCCTTTTGGGCAAGGCTAAGGTTGCTTTCTTCCAACCTAAATCATCTACAAATGAGATGTAAATTTACACAGAGCCTCATGCTGACCCCATGGACCACTCACCAAAATTTGGGAGAGTTTGGAGGTCATTTGTTCCTTTAATTAATTTATCGTAGTGTAATCAAATAATTTCAAAAACTATAACAATATTATCCCCAAATATTCTCATTTTTGGGCAAGACCTAGGTATAGATAAGGGTGACTCCCTGTCCAAATTTCAATTCATTTGGACAAGGTATGAAGTGGGGCACTCATTTTAATTCATGTCTAGTCCTAGGTATAGACCCTACCAAAATGGGTGCCCTGGTCAAACCAATTGACCAAATTGACCCAAATTAATTTTAAAATAAAGTAGACCCATAAGGCTACAAATTATATGTTGACCATTTCCTCATATATAGCCACTAAGTATTTTTAATTAATTTTCTAATGTGACTGTTATCATAATACAGAAAATTCATTAAAAAGAAAAGGATTTAAATGATCGGCACAGATCTTGATGCAAGATCTGACGGTTGCTGGATCGTCTTCTTCCTCCAGCCGAGGGCCATGATTGGCCGAACCTGGAGATTATTCCAAGACATTTTCTCAGCCACCCGGCCACCTCCCTGGTCGGCCACCCCCGCCACCACCTCCGTTGAGGTTGTGGCAATCGCAAGGTGGCGGAACAACCGTCGGAGGGGCAGATTCCGACGAACCCGACCACGTATTTTTTCCAAAAAAATAATGGAAATCATCACCCGATCTTGCTCATTTGAGCCCGATTCTCATCCTAAAAGATTCCTAAGATCTATCCATAGAAGAATGAATCGAGGAGGACCTTGCTTGCAGCCTAGAGATGCGTCGATCGTCGGGAAGCCATTAGTGGTGGTGGCGGCGCTCGGTTTCTGCAACTACACAGTAGGTTTCCTCGGCTCCTTCAGGTAATGTATGGAAAAGCTTGCCCTGGATCCAGGGATGATTTTAGATAAGTAAAAAGGGAGAGGGAAGGGAGCTAGCTGGCGGTGGCCATTAAATCGAGATTTCGATAACTGCAATTCTTCTCCCCTAGTTGTTGTTATGGCCGGAAAGACTCTTGTCCTTCTCCTAACTGATCGGAGGATTTGATTTCAGCAAGAAGAGTGGGCCCTTGTCCTACTAGGCCATGAATGTCATTTACTCCTCTCTTTCTCTCTCTCCATTAACATGGAATTTGGGTTAAACCGTCAGCCACGTGGCATTCTACCATTAGACCGTTATTATTGTTTAAATAAGTCTTAATGAAATGACCGGGGCCTATTAATTCAGCTTGGCACAATTCCCGAAAAGTCCTAGTTTAGCCTATTCATACGAACCAGCAAACAGGGCAGAAAATTTGTCTAAGGCAAAAGCATTGAGACAAGCCTCCACACTCAACACCAAAATCGCAAGGAATTTTCTAAGTACAATGGCATTGTGTGTGAGCTCACTCGATTCCATTAAGTCTATGGAGTTGAGTGAGCTCAACTCACTCAACGCCATAATTCAAGAAAATCCTTTATCAGTATAATGGCGTTGAGTGCACTCAATGCACTCAACGCCATTCAGCCCATGGCATTGAGTTCACTCAATGCACTCAACGCCACGAACTCAAAATTCTTTAAAAGTAAAATGGCGTTGAGTGCACTCAACGCCATTCTTCCCAATGCGTTGAGTGGACTAGACGCACTCAATTCACCAAGCTCAATATTCTTCCCAAGTAAGATGGCATTGAGTGCACTCAATGCCACTCAGCTTATGACGTTGAGTGCACTCGACGCACTCAATGCCCGAGCCCAAGATTCTTCTTAAGTAAGATGGCATTGAGTGCACTCAACGCACTCAACGCCATTATGCCAATGGCATTGAGTGCACTCCACGCACTCAATGCCCGAGCCCAAAAACATATCTAAGTAGATACCTGATCTACTCGTCGAGTCTTGTCGACTCACTCGACGCTATCCGGACTTGAGTCGTCTTGGCCTCTTTTTGGTTGACCATAATGAGTCTGTAGTGACATATTGGCCTCCCTTAGGGTTAGAGGTGCCATGATGGGATCATGGAACTAGTTAAAACCCTAAGGTCATGCCTAGGATTTTAATTGGGATTCTACTTCTTGCAGACCAAGGTGACTTTCACCATGAGCCTTGTTCACTTGGTCTTCTTGGGCTTTTTAGGCTTTTGTCATGACCTAGTCATGACAAAACCACTCCTAGGGGATCTAGCTAGAAATGGGATGCTATAAATCCCAATAAACAAAAACAAAAATTTCATCCTAGAAATTCAAGTTAGTCTTGCGGGGTTTATACTGAAGGTAACTACTTGTAACATCCCAAAGGATGTTGAATGTATACTTTACCTGTAGGGATCCTGGTACCTCTATTTGTTACATTAGATCTGGTGGCTCCCATGTATGCTCCTCCTGCCCATGGTATATCTACAGGACCCTGACTAGTGGGACCTTCTTGCACCGCAAGACCCGCATCGCTGTGTCATCTATCCTGACTGGCACATCTTGTAACCAATTGATCAAAACTTGTCAAGCCATATCTACCGTAGTAGAGCCTTCCTGATAAAGGAGATGTGGAAGACGTTGTGCAAACCCGTTAACTCCGGCAGTAGCTCAAGCCTGTAAGCAAATGGGCCGATCCGCTCTTGGATCTTATAACACCCCATATTCCATGGACTGAGCTTCTCCCGCCCACATACCTGCGAAACTCCATGCACCAGACGTGTCTTCAGGAATCATGGTCTTCATATTGAGACTCTACTTGGCAATATCGCGCATCATAAAATTTGGTCGGTCTGCCCTGGGCCTCTAACATCCTATCTCGAATCAGTCACACCTATCTGGGTTCTCCACAAATTCCGAGTTGAGTGCCTTTGGATACTTATCCTAGATCCATGAAAGTGGAATCCTGCAATTCCATATGAGGGTGGAGAGCTGTGTTGAATGTCGGCAGCAAGCCTCAATAAGCTTGGACTGATCTTCTCTCCTTGGACGTACACTTTCCATCCTGATTCGACACGACCATCTTGAGCATACCATCATAATGGACTTCTACACCCAAACTTCATGAAACACCTACGGGAGTTTTCTTCCGTGTCGGGGTGACCCCAGCTACCTCGGCTAGTCTATCCTCGATGTTCCCTTTATAATTGTTCCCAGAGTGGGGATGAGGAATCCTGTGTATGAAAATCACTAATTATACCCTCGAACTTCAACTCTAACTCGGGCAGTGTATGATAATTGTTCCTCTTTCATCACTCCGGGAGATAGATGTTTTGAGATACACCAGAATTCCAGTGATACATCTTAGCGATTAAATTTTTACCTTCTCAGATATCCTGAATCTTGTTACCCATCATCTAATTTTTCGTGATCATAGTTAATCCTCGTAATTATTACGTCTTATCACCAAGTCCTTGTCTTGGTAATGCTACAGGTCATCATTCCAAACATGTTTTTACAAAATCTTATCTTCGCCTGAATAACGTCGAATTATATCGACTTCAATCTAACTATGTTCGTTATGCCTCATTCTCTAAATTAGGTTTAAGGAAACCCAAGTCAATACTAATTTACCCAATAACAAAAGTACAAGTCCCCAATAAACAAAAGGTATGCCCCCAATAAACAAAAGATAATCCCCTACCTCACTTGGGCTAATTATCTTTGATTTTGCCATGTTATATATGTCCTAGCTGGGTGCACAATCCCTAGGGCATCAATCTTCGACTTAGGGTTCCAACCTGAAACCAGTTGAAATATTCCGTACTTTCAACCCTCTGAGTCACATTTACGATAACCTTACCGGGGTCAAAATATTCCCGTCCCAAATGGTTATCTTCTAAACTTGAATTCCTATCCGACCCTAGTGTTTGTCTCCATGTTTGTCTCCTAGTAATCTTGTTATTGGTACGAGTGTTGGGACTATGTGTCATCTACCATTCTACTAATTGTTATTGGTCTCAATTATCCTTAAAGCAGTCCTACCAGTTTTATTAATGGACCATAGGGTCACCTATGTTTATGTCTTAGGTTACCATTCTAGTGTTAAACTCCTCCTTTATTCTCTTAGGGTATCTCCTTACCTTAACCAAGTTCATACCGAAGGTCTATTTCTGACTAGGGCATACAATAAGTTGTCATGGTTAGTCATGAGTCCTAGTGGGTAAAGTCTAACTCGTATGATAGAGAACTATAAGATGAGGTCTTCACAGCCAGAGATGCTCCCTGCTGGGGCAAGGTTTGTCGTAAGCTACAAAGAAGAATTCAAATTAATGAAGAAGTGGACTTTTACATGTTATTTCCCTTATGGGTACACCATTGCTTCCGCTGTTAGTTTGAACTCAAACTAAGTTCGCGCAGGAGTGACATAGTGATAGTGGACTGCTACTTTTCGATCGAGGTTTCCTCTGATACCACTTGTAAGAACCCATTTATTTTTTAAAACCCCGGGGTCATAGGGCCAGAACTGCCGCTTTGCGGTGACACCTTGAAACCCAAGAAGGTCGCCACCACAAAATGCCGATCCTATCGGCCGATTCGATCATAAGATAGTAGCAAAATAAAGAAGAAAGAAAGTCCACAAAAATCCCATCTAAAGTAAAAAGTCTCCACGAAGGGATTGTCCATAGATATAATAAAAGTACAAAAAATAGGGCTCATGCCTGGTACATCAATATCCTCACTACATATCACTCAGCGCGGAAGCAAAACTAATCATCTAATAATGATCGGGACTCACAGTCCTAGCCGTCTGAACTCCGGTACTTTACTGCCCCATCTCTAAGCGTGCCGACCTATGGGGCTGCTCCTCCATATTGGGCTCCACGGTCCCCTAAAATGATGTGGTTCAAAAACCATTAGTCTAAAAGGCTAAGTCCTATCATCCCCCGCCCCTTCCCCCATGGATCCAAGGCACCGAGCGGGGAGGAAGAAAGGAGAGGTATGAAGGTGGAGAATTACAAATAATAGGTGACGGCGGAACTAGTCTAGCAGTTCTATAAGTATGTGTGGAAGTAATAAAAGTAAGAAAGACTGAATAAGGAATAAGTAACCTTAACTTATATGGAAACACATAAGCTAAGAGGTCTTCTGCAAGGCTCCTATCGTATAAAAAGTCTCATACTGATTTATACGATAGGGTATCAGTTTTCTAGCAAGCATACATATATATTTACAGAATAAAAACCTTAACATATAAGCACGTTCGCGCAAACTAATAAACCAAGGGGTCATTTTGTAGGGCCTATTGTATAAAGCGTCCCATTCAACTTTATACAATAGGTTTCTGGGTTTTATGCAATGGTTATGCTATGACATGCAATTATTCCATGATGTGAACATGGAAGTGCAACTCACCCACTCGACTCTGTGTACACAGACCTTTAGTTCCCCCTTTCTCGAGCCAAACCTCTAAGGTTACCTCCGTTGTGGCAAATAGAAATGGTGGGTTGGGCCTCGCCCACCTCTAAACTGGTAATTGCACTACCAGTTAGACCTATCGTACGCCTCAACGCTGTTGCACTTAGCGGAGCTCCTGCATACTCTTGCCGGCTGGCGCACTGGCCTTTATGGCAAAGTGCTAGACCCAATTTACCGAGTCAACGTATTGGCGTTGGTGCATCGACCCTCCAATACCGAAGAACCACCACCTTATACTTTATGCACATGCAAACTTAATGTATAATCCACCGAGCCTAAGCTCCCCAGACTATCCCATCTGTCATAACCCACAACCGAGCCAAAGCTCCCCAGACTATCTTGGCTATTACAATCAGTTATCGAGCAAAAGCTCACCGGGCCAACCTGCCCATAGCCAAATTCCCCCGGGCCTACAGCCCGTGTGAACCAACCTAACATCACGAGACATCGAGGTGGGTGAAAGTGAATCCCTAATTATGCTAGTTACTCTTGCAATTCAGTTTTACCTACAGTTTATGTTAGCCCAGGACTACCCCCGGCATACCCCGTGAAAGGTTCTCATAGGCCACTAGGAACTATGATGGGCTGATGCTCAAAGATCCCATTCGCAAGACACTTATTGTTATTGATTAAAACCCGATTTCCGATCCCTTAGTATTACCT
Organism: Platanthera zijinensis; assembly: GCA_039513925.1. Classification (NCBI taxonomy): domain Eukaryota; kingdom Viridiplantae; phylum Streptophyta; class Magnoliopsida; order Asparagales; family Orchidaceae; genus Platanthera; species Platanthera zijinensis. Next base: position 190,507,005 of record CM077079.1, on the reverse strand, counting down.
TGGATCTAATCCTAGTGTGTTTTGACTCTTTCTCTCTCTCCACGGGGAAGACGATGTTTCGTCGATCCCGAGCACCACCTATGCTTAGACGACTCCACTACGTACTCTTCTCAACTTCCAATGGTATCCCATATCCACTTACCAATTAAGTCAATACAATAACATCCCAACTCTCTGGATTCATCTTGACCATATCATGATTTCTGCAGTTTTTACTAAACACAGACAATCCTAAGCTATATGATGTATACAATGGAAGGTACTCAAAATTATAATCCAATATCCCTATAATAGTTATTGGGGGTCTACCATGCCATGGTTAGCCTAAATCCAGAATTTCATAATTTTCCTAACTTAATTAGTAATTTATTTAATTTTTCCTAAGTAATCCTAGACCCAAGTTTGAACATGAAGTTCCCTTTCAGACATGCAAATACTCTACAAAATTTATGATAATTACATGATGACTTTTTAACATGAAGTCCCAAGTCTCCCAATTTTTCTGCAAGATTTAATCTCTGAACCTAATTTTTAAATGGAATCTACATTAATCATCTTAAGGAAGCAAGTACTGCCAAAATACTTCCAAAAATTCTTAGAAAATTAACAAGTATATAATGACCTATAGTCACTCCAGGTCCAGTTTCATAATATTCAAGTGAACAAATAACTCTAAATTTAATTTTGAATCATATTCCATTTTCAAAGGATAATGAAGTAAGTACTGAAATTGTCCATCCAAAAATTATGAATAATTTTTCTCATGAATGTATTGACCTAATAACACTACTGAACAAGTTTCACAATTTTACAACAATTAATGAGCTGTAAATTAATTAGTGAACAAGTTTCCATTTTAATGAGCTTGTGAACAAAGTACTGAAAATATAAATCTGAACATCATAATAAAATTCATGTAAAAGTATATTGATATAAAATACCCACTGACTAATTTTTCATAACGTCCTACTCAATAGAATGATCATAATAATTGAAAGATTATTTAGGGCAATTTCATGTACTCTAAAGAAGGTGCTAAATGTATTGATCAAAAATTACAAATAAAATCACCAAAGGGCCTTATTGACCCTATGACTATACTACCCAAGTTTCATGGCTTTTCATTAAGTTTTGGTGGCTTATCTTGCATGTACAAGTGTTGTGCCCTAAACTAGGGTTAGGGTTTTGAGGGGTCTATCCATCTCCAAATCCTCTAAGATTTTTACCAGAGGACTTTAGCTACACTAGAGTACTCTTTACAAAATTTCAAATCATTTCAAGGTCATTTGACCACATGCCCTTCTAAAACCCCCAAAGTCCTAACATAGGGTTTGAACATGGGTCCTAAGGTAATTCAATCCCAAACCACCTCATATTCTATATGAGGGTGCTACAGGTCATAACCAACCAGTGGTCCAAATTTCAACCTCTGTTGAGGGGATTTGGCCACTCAAAACTCCAAGTGCACTTTTTACTTAAATACCCCCTTTTGGGCAAGGCTAGGGTTGCTTGCTTCCTACCTAAATAATCTCCAAATGAGATGAAAATTTATACAGAGCCTCAAGATGATCTCTTCGAGCTCCCACCAAAATTTGAGAGAGTTTGGAGGTCATTTGTTCCTTTAATTAATTTACCCTAGATTAATCAAATAATTTCAAAAACTATAGCAATATTGTCCCCAAAATTTATTATTTTTGGGCAGGACCTAGGTATAGATAATGGTGAATCCCTGTCCAAATTTCAAGTCATTTGGACAAGAGATGAAGTGGGGGCACTCATTTTAATTCTTCTCTTGTCCTAGGTATAGACCCCACCAAAATGAGTGCCTTGGTCAAACCAATTGACCAAATTGACCCAAGTCAATTTTAAAATAAAGTAGACCCATAGGGATACAAATTATATGTTGACCATTTATTCATATAGTGCCACTAAGTATTTCTAATTAATTTTCTAAAGTGATTGTTATCAAAATACAGAAAATTCATTTAAAAAGAAAAGGATTTTAATGATCAGCACAGATCTTGATGCAAGATCCGACGGTTGCTAGATCGTCTTCTTCCTCTACCAGAGGGACATGATTGGACGAACCTGGAGCTTATTCCAAGACATTTTACTAGCCATCCAACAACCTCCCTGGCCGGCCACCGCCACCACCACCTCCGTCAAGGTGGTGGCCATCGTTGGGCGGAAGCACGGCCGCCATAGGGGCGGATTTCGGCGAACCCGACCTCAAATTTTTTCGAAAAAACCATGGAAAAATCATCATCTGATCTGGCTCATTTGAGCCCGATTCTCATCCTAAAAGATTCCTAAGATCTATCCATAGAATAAGGAGTAGAGGTGGACCTTGCTTGCGGTCTGGAGACGCGTCGATCGCCGAGAAGCCATTGGAGGTGGTGGCGGAGCTTGATTTTTTCAACTACACAGTGGGCTTCCTAGGCTCGTTCAGGTAATGTGTGGAAAAGCTTGCCTTTGATCCAGGGAAGCTTTTAGATGAGTAAAAAGGGGGATGGAAGTGGGCTAGCTGGCGGTGGCCATTAATGCGAGATTTTGGTAACTACAATTCTCCTCCCCTAGTTTCTGTTATGGCCGGAAAGACCTTGGCCTTCTCCTAACTAACCGGGGGAGGTGATTTCAGCAAGAAGAGTGGGACCTTGGCCTTCCAGGCCATGAATTGCATTTACTCCTCTTTTTTTCTCTCTCCATTAACATGGAATTCAGGTTAAACTGTCTGTCATGTGGCATTCTACCATTGGCCCCATATTATTGTTTAAATATGTCTTAATGAAAGGACCGGTGCCTATTAATTCTGCTTGGCAAAATTCCCTAAAATGTCCAGTTCAGCCTATTCATACGAGCCAACAAACATGGTCGAAAATTTCTCTAAGCCAAAAGCGTTGAGACAAGCCTCCACACTCAACGCCAAAATCGCCAGGAATTTTTGAAGTACAATGGCGTGAGCTCACTTGACGCCATTCAATCTATGGAATTTAGTGAGCTCAACTCACTCAATACCATAATTCCTGCAAATCAATTCTCAGTATGATGGCATTGAGTGCACTCAACACACTCGACGCCATTCAGCCCATGGTTTTGAGTGCACTCAACGCACTCAATGCCCCGAACTCAAAATTCTTTCCATGTAAGATGGTGTTGAATGCACTCAACGCACTCAACGCCATTCAGCCCATAGCGTTGAGTGGACTCGATGCACTCAACACCCAGAGCTCAACATTCTTCCCAAGTAAGTGGGCGTTGAGTGCACTCAACGCACTCAATGCCATTCAGCCTATGGAGTTTAGTGCACTCAACACACTCAATGCTTGAGCACAAGATTCTTCTTAAGTAAGTTGGCGTTGAGTGCACTCAACGCACTCAACGCCATTGAGCCCATGACGCTTAGTGCACTCCACGCACTCAACGCCCGAACCCAAAAACCTGTCTAAGTAGATACCTGATCAACTCGTCGAGTGTTGTCGACTCACTCGACGCTTCCCAGACTTGAGTCATCTTGGCCTCTTTTTGATTGACCCTAATGGGTCCGTAGCGACATATTGGCCTCCCTTAGGGTTAGAAGTGCCATGATGGGATCATGGAACCAAGTTAAAACCATAAGGTCATGCCTAGGATTGTATTTGGGATTCTACTACTTATAGACCAAGGTGATTTTCAACTTGAGCCTTGTTCACTTGGTCTTCTTGGGCTTTCTAGTGTTTTGTCATGACCTAGTCATGACAAAACAACTCCTAGGGGGTCTAGCTTGAAATGGGAGGTTACATATCTTTTCCTTCTTCCTTGGCTTTCCTAATCTGTGAAAGTGCTATAATCTTCTTGAATCTGGGCATTCTAAAATTAGGTTAAATTTCTAGATCACAAACTGGAGACAGTGGCCTTTCTGGACTTACTTTGTCTTGCTAATTTCTTTCAAATATCTGCCATTGACTGCTTTGCTTCTTATGCTGTTGTTGTTTGCTGCTTTGGGAGCTATGCTACTATATACTATTGCTATAAGATGGTCATGAATGATAAGAAGTTGATGACCTTTGAACTTGAGAAACATTTCCTGTTGATCCTGCTGTAGGAGGAGGACCACTCCTAAATTGTGCTGGTATAGAGTATCTCCTACTCTTCTTCCTTGCTTTCATCTCATTCTTTGAATACCTCACCCATTGAGGAGTGTCTGGAGTGAGAGTAATGTTGTACAGAATATAGTATGGGGTGTGAGTAGTAGGAGAGAGTTTTGGAGCAATACTGGGTGGAACCTTCTTCTTTATTTTTCTCTTTTTAGAACTAGAATCTTCTGAGACAACTGATTCTTCTTCGTCATCATCAGATTTATTGGCAAGATTATCATAAAGAGCATTAATCAATTTAAGCATTTCATCAGAAAATACTGGATGAGTCTGTGGTTTTATGGCTATGTTTTCTTCTTCAGCCTGAGGGTATGTTTGAACTTCTGGCTCAATAATTTATGTATCCATGTCTTGAAACAAGAAATCATCAAGATTGGGCATGGGGGATTCAACCCAGCCAAAAGTTAGAGGTGAGAAAGCCTTTGGCTCTATATCATGTATTTGCTCTATAATATTCTCATTAACTGAAAAACCAGTCCTTAGTTGTTCCAAAACTACAAAACTTATTGGTGTTGTGTAGCAAACTATAGCTTTAGAAAAATCAGAAAGTGTATCAACTATATCAAAAACTTGTAAAGTGCAGCTATAAACTGTATCAAAAGAATAAAATAACGATGGAAGGTCTACTGTGGCATTAATGAAGAAATCACCAACAGTGATAAGTTCAGTATCTACCGACTCTTCTTCAAAACAAATCATTGCAATATCATTATCAAGAATTTCAACCATTTCTGCTGCTGGAATTACTACTGCTATTATTGTTGCTGGAGTTGCTGTAGCTGGAGCTGAAGCTTCTTCACAGAACATATCCCCCTGCCTGATTTCATAGAGTCCTTAACCCAGGCCCCTAGAAGAAGGGACAGAGGAGGAGGAAACAATAAAGCAAATAGAAGGGAGATGGAAGCAGCAAGAGGGGCAATAGCCTAATATGTTGGCTTCTTTAGAGATAAGTGATGAATTTGAGAGGATCATTTGCAATGTCAGAGAAATCTAGATATAGAGGATCAGGAGTAGATGAGGTATAGGTGGATCTGTATTCATAGTTGGAATAGATAGAAGTGGATTGAGGTAGGTCAGATTATAAGAATGTTGGGAATGATGATGGAATTTGTATGGAGGGATGGCATAAGGAAGTTCATCTTGAAGAGGTGAATGTTGTCGAGAGGGAGATGAGAGTAGATTGAAGGTAGGTAATTATAGAGGTTGATTTAGATGAGTAGAAGTTGATGGAATATCAGTAAAATGTGATGAAAGAGGTGATTGACGAGGTGTATCCTTAGGAATATGGATTGGTGATTGTGGTGGAAATGGAGGTTGAGATGGTGAAACAAGAGGGATGAAGTTAGAAGGTTTATCTTCAATGACTGTAGATGGTTGTTGAAGTGGAGGAGACGGTATATGAAGTGGAGAAGGAGGAGCAGGAGATTTTTTAGGGGTCGAGAAAGTGGCTGTTTCAGCCCTGGTGTCCTCTGAAGCTATCATGGAGGAGGAAGCCTTGGAGGGCTTTGGGATTACCCTCTCCCATTTTCCAATGAGGGCAGAAGTAAGCATCTTAGAGGAATTTATGAAAATGGTCTGGGAGACCCACAGTTCAGGCACCTTTTGTAACACCCATATCCGTTACATAACATATAGCAGTAGGTCCGGCCGGGGCCCGACGCCATATACCACGGACAGACCGGTGGGTTACTCAATGAAACCAATCAACCAGTCATAACGTACTTCATAGTGAACCTAGCGGAAGAAAATTATTAAGTTGCAAAGATAAAAGAACCCAGCCAAGCATGAATGTCCACTACAAAAAGCCCATAGGAATGTATACTACACAAATATTGGCCTTATGGCCTTACAAAATATTGCTCAATAAAAGTGTCTTCCAAACCTCGGCACGCAGGCCGGTCACACATGAGTACATAAGAAAAACACTCAAAATTAGACCTTCGAGGGCCGACACAACAACTTAGGCTTTAGCTCGCTATTTAACGCTTAGCTCCGCAGCACCTGCAAGCAACAATCCACCGCACGGTGGAAAACAAAAGCAACGGTCAGCTATGCTGACAAAATTTTAATGACCCCGCCCCCAAAACGGGGCGGCGATGCTCTTTCCCTGCACGTTATTAGCATAACAAAGAAGTATACTGTAAACACACTTCATCACAGGCGTAGGCATGCATGGCCACACACCTCGTGCACTCAGGGCACATTCACGGCAAACCGGCCAACGTCACGTCAATTTAATCCATAGATGTTCCTGTCTCAACACCGTCCCTTGGACGGCAAACCATATGAGCATTTTGTCTTCCTAGCATTGGTCACGTCAATTTAAGCCATAGACCGTCGAAGACCATCATCTATGGCAACGGTTCCACCGAACGACATAGATCGTGTACGGTTCCGCCTGACCCGTGCTCATACCACAACAACAATTTAAGCCATATGCGTAGGTCAAGACTCCCAGAGTCCCGTTTCCATCAGACAATTCACATAACCCAGTTATGCTCAAGTTGGCTCCCCGACCACCATGTTGGCAACATCCCGCATTTGCCCAGTTTTCCGGGTGGACCTTGGAGTTAGTCCCCAAGGCTCCCTGTTGCAATCTACCTCGTAGAAAACCCGAAAAACAACCATTCACATGGAGTCTTCTCCGGTTATTATGCAATGCAACATCACCGATCCAGAACAACTTGACTGGATAGGCTTCACACATCATGCTTTTGTCCATTCTCACATACGGACTCTACACAAGGAGGACTTTACTTATCTACCCCAGGGAATGCCTCAACTTATCGCACACTCGCGTGAGAGGGCTTCCTATGCAAAGGAAAAGAGGACTTCACAAGTCATAGGATGAGAATCGTTACCCTAGCATTCTTCCTTGGCTCCATAGAAATCTATGCAGATGTAAAGCACCGTAATCTCCTTGCCTCCGCGGATCCGAAGTCGGCTCGTGATTTGGATATCCGAAGCTCCGCCGGTGACTGGATCTAGCTCTCCCTCTTCCTCCTTTCTCTCCCTTCTCTCTAGCTTTTAGAAAGAGAGAAACCAAATGGAAATGAGGGTTTTCAAGCCCTATTCCCGGGTATATCTCCTCAGGAACAGGCCCCAGCCATTTGATCCCAAACTAAGGAAACGGACGACCACGATTCAGCCCAAAACTAGAAATCCTTGGCCGAACATGGGTTGCAACACGACAGTGTTCAGGGCCATGTCACCCATTCGCCGCCGAAAACGACGCGTCTCGAAAAGAACATGGGCACCCAACACGCCCGTGTCAGACTTGACATGCCCGTGTCAGCCAGTACATGCCCGTGTCACCGGGCGTGTCCCCCCCCCCCCCCCGACGACACAAGTCCAAAATAACTCGAGCACAACACGACCATGTGACACGCCCGTGTCATATACCGTGTGCTAGACATGGCCTGGGACACGCCCGTGTCCCAGGCCATGTAACTGCCTAGTACAAAATGCCGCATGTTGGTACCCTAGTTTGATTTGAGTTTAGTCCTCTCCTTTGTGCCCCTTGACCCAAGAAATATCAATGGTCAATGGTTAGAAGTCTAGCTGTAGAGTCCTCGCTTTTCCAAATTGAGAATTTGGTTAAGTAGGTTTTCCGTTCGACGATTGTCGAACGCCGCTCGACTATCGTCTATCGGCTGATCGACGATCGTCTATCAGTTGGTCGACGCTTTGTCTGCGTTGATAGTTCGACTATCTGTTGATAGATCGACTATCTGTTTTGCGTTGATAGTTCGACTATCTGTTGATAGATCGACTATCTGTTTTGCGTTGATAGTTCGACTATCTGTTGATAGTTCGACTATCTGCTTGGCGAGGTAGTTCGACTATCTGTCCTGATAGATTGACTATCGGATAGTTCGACTATCTGTTGATAGGTCGACTATCTGTTCCGCCTTGATAGTTCGACTATCTGTTGATAGATCGACTATCTGTTTCGTCTTGATAGTTCGACTATCTTTTGATAGTTCGACTATCTGTTGCCTTTGATAGTTCGACTATCTGTCCTGATAGGTCGACTATCTGATAGTTCGACTATCTGATGATAGATCGACTATCTGGTTTGTTCTGATAGTTCGACTATCTTTTGATAGATCGACTATCTGTCTTCTGAGGTAGGTCGACTATCTGCTTGATAGGTCGACTATCTCTGTGCGCTTGATAGCTCGACTATCTGTCCTAGATAGATCGACTATCTGATAGTTCGACTATCTGTTCTGATAGCTCGACTATCTGCCGGGGTAGTTCGACTATCTTTTTCGATAGTTTGACTATCTGGATCGTTCGACTATCTGCCCGATAGCTCGACGATCTCCGTGCGTCGTTCGACGATCTTCGAAGGTCGTTCGACGTTTTCTGTCTGCCTTTGTATTTTGTATTTATTTATTATATTTAATTATTTAATACATTTTCTGGCACAGTATTTTAAGCTGTATGATAAAATTTCCAGGCATCATTTGCTCTATTCTTTTTGCCTGAGTCAAATCTTTTTAAGATAAAGTTGTTTGTCTTATTAGCTGTCTCTTTAAATTACTTTATCTGCTGACAGCCCTTTATAGCCGTTGGACTGAAAAGTCTTCTTTTTGCTATAAAGAGATTATTTCTGATGTGACTTTATTTAGTTCTTCTGATATTTGATTTAAGCCTGCAGCTTCTTAGAAAGAGGTTTATTCCCTTTATAGAATGTTTTGCTGCAGAGATATTTCTGTCTTCTTGATATTTACAACCCAGGTCTCAAGGCTCAGAAGAAGACAAATAATTCAAATGGAAGAGAGCCTTTGCTTGCTGATGATTATATAAAGAACCCCTTGAAGAAGGATTAAAGCTAGCAAATAGAAGCTAATAGCCAACCAGTGTTCATTCAAGCTCTCAAGCCTTCATCAAGTTCAAGCTTCCTGCTCTCAGCAATCTCCATCTAACTGAGAAGTGTTAAGATCTTCATCTCTTCTTCACCTGAGTTCTCCTGCTTTCAGGAAGTTAAACTCAGAATTCCTTTGAAGAAAAAGAAGAAGAAGATAGCTGCTTGAAGAACTTTGATTTTATTATTTACTTTCTTCCTGTAGCTTTTCCTTCAGAACCTTCTGAAGAGTTTTTCTGCACTGAAGCAAGACTTCACCTGGACATTCCTGAGCCAGGGGGAGCCTTGATTCTTTAGAGCATTCTAGCTCAGTGCAAGTTTTTGTGCTTCTCTAATCTATTGTAAAATAGAGAAGACATCTTAACCTTCTTCCCCCTCCTGTACAGGGTTATTACTCCCTTCAAAAGTATCCCTTGGTGGCAGGGCACCTGATCAAAAACCTGTGCTTGGTTTTTAGACACCTGATCAAAAGTCTAAAGGGTTTCTGGATCTACCTGAAGCAGATCCTGTTGGTGGCAGGGCACCTGATCAAAAACCTGAGTGGATTCCTACCGTGTGGGTAGAAGAGTGGACGTACCCAAGTTTTTTGGGGAACCACTATAAATTTCCTTGTGTCGTCTAGATTCCATTGTTTAATTCCTGCATTGTGGCTGTGATTAGATATAACTAGGTTGCTAGTTGCTGATTAGGTTTTTCCAAGCTTAACTGTAATTACAGTTAGCTTGTGTTTATACACATCACTTGTGTTAGGCTTTAAGGTTAAATCAATATCTATAATCTTTTCATTCCGCACTTCACTCCAAGGGAGTTGGGTAGAATATTAAGTTTTGTCTGTGCAAAATTTGATAACTCTATTCACCCCCCCCCCCCTCTAGAGTAGTATCTATCCCTTCACTTTCACCGCATGACCCGAGGAGGACACAGGCATTCGACACGCCCGTGTAGAATTTCACACGCCCGTGTCGAATTGCACACGCCCGTGTCAGACCCGAACACGCCTGGACTCAGGCGGTGTGCCCCTCACTCAACGATCGTTGAGTTTAAGGCTCTGAGTGACTAACATGCCCTGGGACACGCCCGTGTACCAGGCCATGTTCACCCCCCCCGATGATCGTTGACTCCAAAATCATCGATCACGCGACCAACGCCGAACCTGAGAACGACACGCACTAGAACACGCCCGTGTCCCAGGCCTTGTCACCTCTAGCAAAACCTAGATTTGGCTCAATACGTCATCTGTCACCCTTTCGAGTTTCAGGGCGTTACAACTCTCTCCCTCTTTAAAGAATTTTGTCCACAAAATTACCAAAGGAAAGTTAAACAAAAACCAAAGCGTTACCTGAGAGAAATAACTCTGGGTACTCCTCCAGCATGGTCTGCTACCATTCCCAAGAGAACTCCTCCCGACTGCAATTGTCCCACCGGACCTTGACCATCCGGATCTCCTTGTTACGGAGTCGCTTGACATCAAAGTCTTCAATACGAACGGGCTTGACCCTAGTCGTCAACCCTTCGTTCACCGACACTTGATCAACTACGATCACCAGCAAAGGCTCTTGCACCGCCTTCCGTAATACAGAAATGTTGAATACATCGTGTAGTCCAGTCAACTCCACCGATAACTTAAACAATAAGCTGCTTCGCTGACCCGCTCCAGAATCTCAAAGGGGCCAAGGTATCTTGGGCTTGGCTTCTTCAAGCGTCTCACAAGTGAAACACCCTTGAACGGCTTTACTTTCAAGTACACCCAATCGCAAATCGCGAACTCCACGTTTTGGTGCTTGGCATTGTAGTACTTAGCTTGCCTTTCCTGAGCGATTAGCAAATGCTTTCGAATGATCCGCACCAAAGAAGTAGCACTCTCCACCTCCTGTTCCTTGTACAACCTTGCCTCACCCGTTTCTAGCCACGATAACGGCGTGCGACACTTCCTACCATACAGGGCCTAGAAGTTGGCCATTTGAATACTCGTCTGGTAGCTGTTGTTGTACGCAAACTCCACCAAATATAGGTGGTCTTCCCAATACTTCCCGAAGTGTAGAACACATATGCGGAGCATGTCTTCCATAGTTCTGTTGACCCTCTTGGTCTGCCCATCCGTCTGCGGATGGAAGGCTGTGCTGAACTTCAATTTAGACCCCAGCATCTGCTTCACCAACCTACAATAATTGGACGTAAAAAGCCCATCGCGATCACTCACGATGTTGAGGGGTACACTGTGCAGTCTGACTATATTGTCCAAATATAGTTTCGCCAGTCTCTCCACTAAATAATCCTTCCTATGCGGAATAAAGTGCGACACCTTTGTTAACCGGTCAACGATCACCCAGATGGTGTTGTTCCCCTTCTGCGACCTTGGCAAGCCATGCACAAAGTCCATCGATATGTCGTCAAACTTCCATTCCAGAATAGGCAAGGATTTCAAGAATTCTCCAGGCTTTTGGCACCCCGCCTTTACCAAGGCACACGTTTGACACTTAGCCACAAACAGTGCCACGTCCTTCTTGAGCCCTGGCCACCAAAACAGCTTCTTTAGGTCCCGGTACATCTTCATGCTCCCTGGGTGGATTGAGTACTTGCTACTATGAGCCTCGTACATCAACTACGCCCGTAGATTTCCCCCGCTTGGGACGCACAAATGATGGTCCTTCCTTAACAACCCATCCTCAACTAAAAACTGGGAATTCGACCCATCCAATGCTGCATCCATAAGCTACTTCATGCTACTATCCAACTCCAATGCATGTCGAACGCAATCAGCCAGGTCATACTGAACTTCCGTCCAGTTCAACAATGCTTTAGCGCTAGTCTGCTTATCCACACAACAGATTTCAGACGCCTCCAACTCCTGAACTAGCCTATCATCATGCACCGATAACCAGTTGGCTTGGGCGGGAGCCCTGCGACTCAACGCATCCGCGACAGCATTGCCCTTGCCGGGTACATAATGAATCTTGAACTTATAGTCCCCCAGGAACTCCATCCATCTTGACTGCCTTATGTTCAAATCCTTCTGATCCAACAGGTACTTCAGGCTCTTATGGTCAGTATAAATATCTACCTTTATGTCGTACAAATAATGTCTCCACAGCTTAAGCGCAAAAATCACGGCCTCTAACTCCAAGTCGTGGACCGGATAATTCCTTTCGTGCACCTTCAGCTTACGCGATCAATACGCAATAACATTTCCATGCAGCTGCAACACGTAGCCCAAACCACTACCTCAGGCATCACTATAAATCTCGTAGCCCTCGGTCCCACTCGGCAAACTTAGCACTAGCGCCATGTTCAACCCTCCCTTCAGCTCCTAAAACGCTTGCACGCACTCCTGCGTCGACAAGAACTTCTGATCCTTTTGTTGTCAACTTTCTGAGCGGTAACGCTATCCGCGAGAAGTTCTCTATGAAGCGCCTGTAATAGACGGCAAGCCCAAGAAAACTACGGACTTCCTCTACCGAAGACAAAACAGGCCACTCCCGTATCGCAACAATCTTCGCCGGATCCACCGATATACCTTCCCCACTGACAATATGACCAAGGAATGCTACTGAGGGTAGCAAGAACTCGCATTTGGAGAATTTTCCAAAGAGTTCATTCCTCCTCAGCGTCTCCAACACAAGATGCAGATGCTTGAAGTGATCTTACTCGCATTGCGAGTACACCAAAATGTCGTCAATAAAGACAATCACAAAATGGTCTAGGTACTCTCAAAACGTCCTGTTCATCAAATCCATAAAAACCCATGGCGCATTCGTCAGTCCAAACGACATGACCGTGAACTCAAAGGTCATATACCTTGTGCTGAATGCCATTTTCGGGATATCACACTCCCTTATCCTCAGCTGATAATATACAGACTTTAGATCCAGCTTCAAATATACCGACGATCGGACAAACTGATCGAAAAGATCATCAATCCTTGAGATCGGGTATTTATTCTTCTCTATTATCTTGTTCAACTCCCTGTAGTCGATACACAGCCGCAAACTCTCGTCCTTCTTCTTAACGAAGAGAACCGGTGCGCTCCAAGATGATGAGTTTGGACGAACATACCCTTGCTCCATCAACTCCTCTAGTTGAACCTTAAACTCCTCCATCTCCTTAGGCGCCAATCTATAAGGACAACGTGACACAGGTTTGGCACCTGGCACTAGCTCGATGTTGAAATCAATCTCTCACCGCGGTGGGGCTCTGGGAATATCCCTTGGGAACACGTCAGGGTACTCACATACCACTGGGATACTATCCAAAGTGGCCTTAGGCTTTAGAACCTCCACTAACGTGAAGAATAACTCTGCTCCAGCACGAACCTCCTTCACCACCTGAAGAGCAGACATCAGCATCTTGCTCGACCCCTTCAGTCCCGCAAACGTCGTCTCTTGCCCAACACCTAGTTTGACCTCCTTACGGTTGTAATTGATGCAAGCCTTCTGCTCCAAAATCCAATCCATACCGAAGATAACGTCGAACACGACTAGCGACAGCAACGACGCTAGCAAGTCGAACACTTGGCTTCCAATATGAACCTTTACTGCGTATACACTTTCCGCACGGATCGAACACCCATTTAGTAGCAACACATCCAACTTGTCCTTCACCATCTAAGAAGGGGATCCGATGCGCGATATAAAACTTTTGGACAAAAAGGAGTGTGAATCTCCCGTATCGAATAGTGCTCGTGTCGGACTATCGCCAATCATAACAAAGCCTATACAAACAGTATTAAGCTAACAAGCTCTGGGTAACCGTATTTAAAGCTAACTTGCTATAAATTAAATTGTACCTGTCACCACATTGGCCTGTTTGTTGGCCTCATGCTGGCCCAAGTTTTATACTCTCGGTTGAGTCGGAGCATAGTAGGATGCGGTTGACTCCACCGCTTGCCCTTCTCTTCATAAGTGGCTCCTTGCTTTCTCTCGGACTTCGGACGTCCACTCTAACAATCGCGGGCAAAATGCCTCATTTTTCCGCAAGTATAACAAGCTCCCGGGGTTCGGTTGGTAGTTGCCCCCGAGGCAACTGAAGAAGGGGTTGGACCCGACATCTTAGCCTTCTTGTAGAACCTACAATATCTAGACTTCGAAGTAGATGACACTTTAAACTCTGATTTCTTGCCACAGGATTCCTTCTTCGCTTGAACATTCTTCATGTCCTTTTCCAAGGACCGGGCCGAGTTGACCAAGGTCATGAAACCCTCCGCCATAGGCCCCGAAAGTAACAACCTAAAATCATCTCTTAACCCTTCATAGAAATGGTTCGTCTTGCGCTCCTCATCGGCAAAAGTAGCGCTTGCGTATCGTCCCAAACGACTGAACTCGTGGAGATACTCGTCCACGGTGCTATCTCCTTGCACACACTTTTGAAACTATTTTTCCAGCGCGATCCTCTGAGCTGAGGGGTGGTATCGAGCCATAAACAACCTCGAAAATTCCTCAATAGAGACATCAGCAAACTGCCTTCCCCTCAGGTGGTGTAGCTCTAGCCCTTGCAACCATAACCTCGCGTCCCCATCCAGCATGAACGTCGCAATCGTGGTCTTCTGCCACTCTTAAGTCTCCATTGTTGTCAGCAATCTCTTGACTCTCGATAGCCAATCATCTGGCTGAGTCGGGCTTCCCGTTCCCGAGAACACTGGCGGATGGAAACCCATCACATGCTTAAGTTATTTCTTAGTTGCTATCTGAGGCAACTCCGGCTCCACCATCACTTATACTGTAACACCCCAAAAATCTCAAAATTGGATTTGAGGTGCAGGTTGGTTGACACGGCCTGGGACACGAGCGTGTCCCAGGGCGTGTCGGGGGTACACGGCCTGGGACACGGGCGTGTCCCAGGGCGTGTCACTCAATAAATTGCGGGATCGAGTCAGAAATGTACACGGCCCGGAACCAATCCTTAAACACGGCCGTGTCAGATGTGACACGGGCGTGTCCGAGGGCGTGTGCCTACCCGTGTACTGCTCTGACTGGTTTTAGCGCTCGTTGAGTACCGTGTAACAGGGGTGACACGGACGTGTCACATGACTGACACGGGCGTGTCAGGTTCGACACGGGCGTGTCGATGCCCATGTTCTGGAAGTTCTCAGTCGGTACGTGTGCCGCTTAAGGGTACACGGCCTGTGACATGGGCGTGTCACAGGCCGTGTCGGCCAAAAATTATAGTTTTCAGGCAGATCGCGGCCGTTCATTTTTCCTTAAAGAGGATCTTGTGGCTGGGGCTCATTCCTGGGCTGATAAGGCCGGGAAAGAAGGAGGAAAAGCTCATTTTTAAGTTTCATCTTCTCTTTCTACATCTAAGAGAGAGGGGAGAGCAAGGGGAGGAAGAAGAAGTGGAATCCGGCTGCCGATGGTGCTACGCTGGTCCAAATCGCGAGCCGAGTTCGGATTTGCGAAGGCAACGCTGCTGCGAAGGCTTTCATTCGTCTCAGTTTCTCTCCATGGCTCCGAAGCGAATTCCTAGGGTAACGATTTCCTGCTTGGACATGTGAAGTCCTTAATTCCTGCATTGCATAGGGAAAACCCTTCCCCTCGAGTGTGCGGTGGGTTGTGGCGTCCCTTGGGGTAGATATGTGAAGTCCCCCTTGTTAGAGTCCGGAATTGGAGTACGGATCTAGGCATGCTGTGTGAAGCCCATCTGGACATGGTCTGGATTGGTGATGCTTGTTTGTATATCGGAGAAGACTCCGTGATTATTGCTTGTAGGCAAAGTACTGGAGGAAGTCCAAAAAATTATGAGAGTTGGACTCTCTTGTGGCCGTGAGTTGCTACTTTGTGTGAGGTTGAGCCGTTGGGCTGCAACTAGGAAAATGCCTTGGTGGTGGAACGGGCAAGGTGAAGCTGTACCCGCGTCAGTCTAGGCTTGAGTCTGACGATTTGAGCAACGGGCAAGGTGGATCTGTACCCAAGTTATGGTTTTCTAACCTTGGGTGCTTAAGACCCTGTTAGGATCACATAGCGAGAGTCGACGGGTTGTGTGCCGATCAGACTAGAATGCTCATATTGGACCGTTATGTCTGGGACCTCTGAATGGTGGTGTGGTCGTGGAACTACGGAACACCGATAATGTGCCCTGAGTGCACGGAGCGTCGGGCCGTCGTGCCGGCATTTGTGATATGTGACTGTGCGATCGTGCACGTCTTGCTTGAATTGCTATATATATCATATTGGAAGATTGTTATGCAGGGATGGAATTCCGCTGCCCCGTGCCAGGGGCATGGTTGTTATAATTGGTCAGCTGAATGCTGACCGTTGCCCTGTTTGCCACCGCTTGGTGGATTAGTTCTTACAGGTGCTAGAGGTGCTGGTCCAAGCGGGACTTAGCGGGCTGAAGCCCAAAGCTGCGTTGCTGCCCTCGAAGGCATTATTGTTTCTTTTTGTTCATGTGTGGCCGGCCTGCGTGCCGATGTCTGTAATCCACACTCTTGTTCAGAGAAATAATGTAAGGCCTTAAGGCCAGACTCTTTTGATGTTTGTATACATTCCTATGTTATAGTGGACAGTGTTCTGTATCTTGAGTTCAATTATTCAACCGTGAAACTTCCGCTAGAATGCTCTGTGTTAGGATGCGTTGGATATGATATTATTTCGTAGCGTCTCCGCCTGTTCGTGGAATATGGTGTGGGGCCCCAGCCGGACCCTCTATTATATTCTTCTTGACGGGTAGAGGTGTTACAATTTGGTCTCAGCTTGTTGGTCGATCTCTTCCGAATTCGCGGACGAATTCTTTTGAGGGGTGGCGAGCACGTGTCAGTGCCGTCGTTATAACACTTAACTTGAACTCAAGATTGTCCACTTAGGAATGCAAATACACTTGTTTGTTGAACTTGTGTATTCTTTTTGTATGGTTGCTATTTTCATTGGTCGTTAACATGTGTATTTTACACATATAGGTGACCAGAAGTGTTGCGGGTCAATCCGAACCACAACGTTCTATTGTGAGTGCGGCACCAGCCGAGGTGCCCATAACTCCTCTATCCGCTGAAACAGTCCGTCTCATCACGGAAATGGTACTTGCTGTGATGAATGCTCAGCAGGCTGGGCAGGCACGTCCTGTAGTGGTGCCAACGCAAGCTGGGGTACGGCAAGAACCGGTAGAAGCCGAAGTTGATCCGCGGGTAGCAGATCAACATTGGAAGCAATTCTTGAGCTTTAACCCTCCGCAGTTTCATGGGGCGGGTACACTGGCCCATGCAGAGGATTGGCTTGCAAGGATCAAGAGGATTATAAGAGCTATCAAGGTTGAGGAGGAACATAAACTCATGTTAGCCACTTTCCTACTGGAAGGAGAAGCGCGATTGTGGTGGGATGAGATTGAACTGCATCACTTGGCCGAGAGGCAATTGGCAGAGATTACAATGGAAGAATTTTCTCGATTGTTCTTAGCACAACATCTGCCGATGCAGCAAAGGATATCGATGGAAATGGAATTTCAATGGTTAGCGCAGGGAGATCGAAGTGTGGATGACTACCTGCATGAGTTCACCCGTTTGGGAAGATATGCGGGCACGATTTTCGCCGAAGAAGAGCATAAGACTAGTCGGTTTTATGCGGGACTGCGAGATGAGCTGCGGTATTTGCTCTCGAGTTCTGTGAGTCAGGGATTCCAAGCCTTAGTCTGTACGGCTCGTTCTTTGGAGACGGACATGAAATGGGGGCAAGCAAAGGGAAACTTGGCGGTTGCGAAGCCAGAGTTTAAGCCGCCTCGTCCGGAAAAGTTTGGCTACCGAAAGAGATGTAATAAGAAGTCTAAGTCTTCTGAACAAGCTCCTTCTGCGACTGTGATGGATACATCAGGGTATGGATCTCGTGCTTGTTTTACGTGCGGGAAGGTTGGACACTTCGCACGTGAATGTCGATCTGGTCCTCCAAAGGGTGATAAGAAGACGGGAGCGTCTTATGCGGAGAAGGGGAAGGCTGTGGTGGAGTCTTCTGCCTCGCACGCGCAGCCTAGGGTCTTCAACCTTGGAAAACAGGAGGCCATTAAGCAGGCGGATGTCGTCACAGGTGCGCGTAGGTTTTAATGTTTTGTTTTTGATGTACTGTGCTTGTTTTAATTGTAATGTTATAGGGTTTGTCCTTATACGAGAGTATCCGGCGCGAGCACTGTTCGACACAGGTGCTTCACATTCGTTTCTGTCTGAGGACTTTGTCTTTCGTGTCGGGGTGCCTATCCGGACCACGACAGACAGTGCAAAGGTGTTGTTGCCTAACGGATGTTTGATGTGCGCGGATCGATCTTGCGGTCTTGAGGTCAAGATAGGAAGTCGGGAGTTCAAGGTTGAAACATTAGTATTGCCGATCAAAGAGTTTGATATAATCTTTGGTATGGACTGGCTTTTAGAGCAGCGTGCCTGTATTGATTGCACTTCAAAAGAGGTCACACTTGGGCAAAATACCGAACAAGGGACCAAGTTCATTGGTATGCAAGGGATGAGTGGGATGTTGTTATCCGCTCTCCAAGTTGTTAAGGCAGTTCGGAAGGGTGCGGAGTTGTTCTTCACACTCATAGAGGCGGTGGCGTCGAAGGCCAGTGTGAGTGAAGTGCCGATTGTGTCGGAATATACTGATGTGTTTCCAAAGGACCTTCCGGGGTTACCTCCTCAAAGGGAAATCGACTTCGCTATAGAGCTGGTGCCGGGTGCGAAACCTGTGGCCCGTTCGCCGTATCAGGTAGCGCCAAAAGAAATGACCGAACTGAAAGTTCAGTTGCAAGAGTTATTGGAGCAGGGATACATACGCCCAAGTATGTCACCTTGGAGCGCGCCTATTCTTTTTATGAAAAAGAAAGACGGTGGTTTGCGACTATGTATTGATTATCGCGAACTGAACAAGTTGACGGAGAAAAACAAGTATCCAATTCCACGGATCGATGACTTATTCGATCAGCTAGCAGGCTCAACCGTCTATTCGATGTTGGATTTGAAGTCCGGGTATTACTAGTTGCGGATTAGGGAAGGTGACATTCCCAAAATAGCGTTTGGCACACGCTATGGTCATTATGAGTTCACAGTGATGCCGTTCGGCTTATGTAATGCGCCTTCGGTCTTCATGGATCTCATGCATCGAACGTTCCGCGAATACCTGGATTTGTTTGTGATTGTGCTTATTGATGATATCCTTGTATATTCACAATCGAAGGAAGATCATGCAAACCACTTGCGGTTGGTATTGCATACCTTGCGAAGGAATAAGCTGTATGCCAAGTTCTCGAAGTATGAGTTCTGGCTCTCATCGGTGGCTTTTCTAGGCCATGTGGTAAGTGGAGAGGGCATAGCGGTGGATCCGGCTAAGATAAGTGCCATTCGTGATTGGCCAGTGTTGTCTTTAGTGGCCGAGGTCAGGAGTTTCCTTGGACTGGCGGGCTACTATAGGCGGTTCGTGGGGAACTTCTCCCGGATTGCTTTGCCTCTGACTACGTTGACGAGAAAGGATCAGAAGTTCATTTGGACGCCGGAGTGCGCACGAGCTTTTGATGAGCTGAAGAGTCGTTTGACCACGGCGCCTGTGTTGACGTCGCCATGCGGTACAGATGGATTTGAAATATACAGCGATGCGTCAGGAAGCGGCTTAGGCTGCGTTCTCCTGCAGTTTGGCAAGGTGATCACCTATGGCTCACGTCAATTGAAAGTGCATGAGCGTAATTACCCTGTCCATGACTTGGAGTTGGCAGCGGTGATCTTTGCACTAAAGTTGTGGCGGCATTATCTTTATGGCGTGAAGGTGGATATTTATACAGATCATAAAAGCTTAAAGTATCTGCTCGATCAAAAGGAATTGAATATGCGACAAAGGCGGTGGATGGAATTCCTTGGGGATTATACCTTCGACATTCACTATGTTTCCTAAAAGGGAAATGTGGTCGCTGATGCCTTGAGTCGTCGGACTCCGGTACGGGCAAATTGGTTGTGGATACATGATGAGCGGTTAATCCAGGAGTTGGAAGCTTTGGAGATATCTTGTGTGGAAAGAGATTCTTCGACTGTTGCATGCGTGAACTGGTTGGAGGTTCAATATGACCTTGCTGACAGGGTTCGGCGGGCAACGGAGTTGGATGAAAGTCTCCAACGCTATGCAAAGGAGGGGTCTGGTGATCAATTCTCCTAGGATGACGGTTTGTTACAGAAAGATGGCCGATTGTGCATCCCTAGTGCGGGTAAATTGCGAGAAGGATTGCTATATGAAGCACACTTTACAAAGTACTCAATTCACCTTGGGAGCACAAAAATGTACAAGGACATGAAGAAACTGTTCTGATGGCCTGGTTTAAAGAAGGACATAGCCGCTTATGTAGCTAAATGTCGTACTTGTGCTTTGATAAAGGCAGAATGTCAACGGCCGAGTGGTTTCCTGAAGTCGTTGTCAGTTCCGCAGTGGAAGTTTGAGGATATTTCTATGGATTTCGTGCATGGATTGCCGAGATCTCAGCGTGGCCATGACTCAATCTGGGTGATTGTAGATCGGTTGACAAAGGTGGCTCACTTTATACCGAACAAGCGGGACGATTCAGTGGAAACGTTGGCAAAGCTCTATGTGGAGCAGATTGTTCGATTGCACGGTGTTCCCCGGAGCATCGTAAGTGACCGAGATGGGCGTTTTACCTCGAAGTATTGGAGATTAGTTCATCAGATGTTGGGCACGAAGTTAGCATTCAGTACGGCCTTTCACCCGCAAACGGATGGCCAAACTGAACGAACCAACAGAACGATAGAGGATATGCTCCGTATGTGCGCCCTGGACTTCGGTAAGAATTGGGAGGAGCATCTTGTTATGGTGGAGTTTTCCTATAATAATAGCCATCAAGCGAGTATAGGCATGGCCCCATTTGAAGCGCTGTATGGTCGTAAGTGTCGTACAACGCTAGCTTGGGCAGAAACTGGCGAGACCAAACTTTTAGGCAAAAAGGAGGTCGAGGATGCTACCTCAACAATACGCTCTATTCGCGAGAGGTTCCTAATAGCCCAGGATCGGCAAGCCAAGTATTACAATGCGAAGCACCGGAACGTGGAGTTTGCGGTGGGTGACTGGGTCTATTTAAAGATTAAGCCCTTCAAAGGCGTATCACGGATTCGGCGGTTGAAAAAGCTAAGTCCGCGATACCTTGGTCCGTTTGAAGTGGTGGAGCGAGTTGGGGAAGCTGCCTATCGGCTAGCTCTTTCATCGAAATTGAGTGGATTGCATGACGTGTTTCACATCTCGGTGCTATGCAAAGCAGTCAAGGATCCAGCTCAAGTAATTGACAATGATCGAGTGCCGGTTGAGTATGGGCTAACGACAAAGGTGAAGCCTATACGGATCGAGGATCGAGCCGAGAAACAGTTGCGGAACAAAGTGATCGGGATGGTCAAAGTCCGATGGGACAATTGTGGCCGAGAAGAGCTAACATGGGAGCGTGAGCAAACCATGCAAGCCGAGTTTCCCGAGTTATTTTCGTAACTTATTCGCTCGTTGTATATGTAATAGAAACATATAAATGTTTTGATATTTTTTCCCTACTGTCTTCAAATTTCGGGACGAAATTTTATTAAGGAGGGGAGGATTGTAACACCCCAAAAATCTCAAAATTGGATTTGAGGTGCAGGCTGGTTGACACGGCCTGGGACACGGGCGTGTCCCAGGGCGTGTCGGGGGTACACGGCCTGGGACACGGGTGTGTCCCAGGGCGTGTCACTCAATAAATTGCCGGATCGAGTCAGAAATGTACACGGCCCGGAACCAAGCCTTGAACACGGCCGTGTCAGATGTGACACGGGCGTGTCCGAGGGCGTGTGCCTACCCGTGTACTGCTCTGACTGGTTTTAGCGCTTGTTGAGTACCGTTTAATAGGGGTGACACGGGCGTGTCACATGACTGACACGGGCATGTCAGGTTCGACGCGGGCGTGTCGATGCCCGTGTTCTGGTAGTTCTCAGTCGGTACGTGTGCCGCTTAAGGGTACACGGCCTGTGACATGGGCGTGTCACAGGCCGTGTCGGCCAAAAATTATAGTTTTCAGGCAGATCGTGGCCGTTCATTTTTCCTTAAAGAGGATCTTGTGGCTGGGGCTCATTCCTGGGCTGATAAGGCCGGGAAAGAAGGAGGAAAAGCTCAATTTTGAGTTTCATCTTCTCTTTCTACATCTAAGAGAGAGGGGAGAGCAAGGGGAGGAAGAAGAAGTGGAATCCGGCTGCCGGTGGTACTACGGTGGTCCAAATCGCGAGCCGAGTTCGGATTTGCGAAGGCAACGCTGCTGTGA
The DNA here is from genome assembly GCA_039513925.1 of Platanthera zijinensis. Taxonomy (NCBI): domain Eukaryota; kingdom Viridiplantae; phylum Streptophyta; class Magnoliopsida; order Asparagales; family Orchidaceae; genus Platanthera; species Platanthera zijinensis. Next base: position 190,484,769 of record CM077079.1, on the reverse strand, counting down.
AGGCTTTCATCCGTCTCAATTTCTCTCCATGGCTCCGAAGCGAATTCCTAGGGTAACGATTTCCTGCTTGGACATGTGAAGTCCGTAATTCCTGCATTGCATAGGGAAAACCCTTCCCCGCGAGTGTGCGGTGGGTTGTGGCGTCCCTTGGGGTAGATATATGAAGTCTGCGGCTGCCACGATCGATGCCCCGTGCAGTTTTCCTGCAGGTTTGGGGATCGTGAGGGCATTCGGGATAGGCGTTTCACTGTTTTTGGCAATGGAGTCAGTGGTCGTGCATTTTTACCCACGCACGACCATCGACCTCCTGGGGCACGATCACTGATCGTGCGCAGCCCAGACTCATTTGTGAAATCCCTGTCTTGAACCTTCCGCACGATCACTCGCCATACCGCGCACGACCACTGTTCGTGCGCAGTCATACCCCATTTTACAAAAAATCTGTCTGGCTATTTCCGCACGATCATCAGCATTGCCTCGCACGATCACTGATCGTGTGCTGCTGATCGTGCGCGACCATTGATTTTCTGATGCAGGTCTGCAGGTTGCTCGCGCACGGGCGCTGACCTTGGTCGCGCACGACCTCTGGTCGTGCGCCAGTGGTCGTGCGCCCTATTTATTCTGCAAGCTATAAAATGCCCTGTTCCGCGAATTAGGGTAACGGGACACGTTACGGAACCTCCGCCAGTCCACCATTTCGCCCTACAGCAGTTCCATTCGCCTCCACCTTCATCCCCATCATCGGGAGGACCTTCTCCGGCGATTCCAAAGCATTCCGCATCCTCCGGTGACCCTCCCGGCCATTGAAGCATTCTTCTCCGAGCTTTCCACCAAGGAAGAAGATGAAGCATACCTAGAGAACGGAATTACAGGCCCTCGAGGTGACAGCTCGGTGGTACCGAAATCCCTCCTCGGACTGCGCTTGGAAGCGGATTGACAACCCGCACCTCCAACCAACAACTGCGGTGGATCTTCAATCTCGTGGTTTTGCATTTTCTCTCTTATCTTGTTGCATGGATTGTTTATGCATGTAATGAACATTAATTTCCAACTTTGTTAAATTAGATCATTTGTGTTTCATCGTGCTTGTGAGAATTATCCTTTGATGCGCCTCGCTCCATTTCACTCCACTCCACACGTTCGTTTCACTCAATTTCACTTCGCACTAATCACCTCACTCGCTAGACTTCCGTCCATTCACCAACCGAAGTACGGCATCACGGCCGCTACATCCATCTCGCATTAAGAAGCGGTGATTGCGACCTGCATAGTTTACATTAGTGCAATCGGTCGTAAGACCACCAACCAAAGCCCCCTTCTCTTTTTGTTTATTTCACTTAACTCTCATAACAATAGTTTTAGAGTCTAAATCGTTCGACGCTAATTGCATTCCTCAAGAGACCGACATCCGGGGATTTATTCCCAACTTTATTACTTGTGTGACCGGTACGTTTGCCGTATTTTAGGCACATCAAGTTTTTGGCGCCGTTGCCGGGGAATGCAACTGTTGAACGATCATGATTTCTGGAAATATTGGTATAAGAGTTAGTGCTTTTTGATTTTTGTTTCTTTGTTTTGTTGTTTCAGTGAATACAGGGCCAATATTCCATCAATGCCTTCTATTCAGCAGCTAATTTATCAAGCCCGTCTCACCAATCAAGTGGAAACGGGAAATGACAGTTTCGAGATTTCCTCTGATTTGATCGAATACATTATCGAAAATTGTCAATTCAACGGAGATGGAAGTGTTGATACCTTATGCCATGTGCGCAGGTTTTTAGAAATTTACGACACATGCTCTTCGAACACTGCCAATGGCGAGCAGCAGAAGATTCGACTCTTCTCCTTTTCCTTGAAAGGCAGCGCAAAACGATGGTATCATGATACCAGGAAGGAAATGTTTCACTCGTGGAAGCAACTCGAAAGAAATTTCTTGGCCAAATTCCGGCAGCAAATGCTAACCACGGACGATTACAAGGAGCTCATCACCTTCTCCCAAAGAGATGAAGAATCCTTGTTCGCAACCTGGGAGCGTTTTCAGTATTTGCGAAGGGAATGCTGCAGAGAGGGAGTGTCAGATATTTTGCTGCTCCAAACCTTCTATTTTGGGATCCTAGACAGATTCCGGCCAGCACTTGACATTGCAGCTGGCGGAACTCTGTTTAACAAACCTTGTCAGGATGCTTGGGAAATAATTAACAACATTGCCCAAACTAGCAGGCATTGGAATTCCCCACCTTTCCCCAACCTTTCCGTGGAGGCAAAGTCGGTGGTCACTAGTGAAGCCGCCAATCTTCCCGCGTCTGTGATGGAGCGTTTTTTCGTGTACGTTTGCAAAATGATGGATGTGTTCAACGATCAAGCCACCACCATTCAGCGCCTACAAATGGCCATTGGGAGTCTTACGGAAACGCTGCTCAGCTCTATCAGTCAGAAACAGGAAACAGTGCATTCAATGAGGCTGAGAAGTGGAAAAAGTCTCGAGAGAGTCTTGCCGCCCGATCCTCCTATACAATCTTCGTGTATACCCATTTCTGACTCGACAATTGAACCTCCGTCTGCACCGATCGCGCAAGGACCCATGTCAGTACCGCCACTCGTGAGGAACACCTCGAGGCCGCCGTTTCCCCATCGGCTAAATAATGAAAAGACTAAAAGGAATTTTCAGAAGTTCCTGGAGATCCTGAAAGGAGTTCAAGTTAGCATACCTTTAACAAAAGCTATCACTCATATTCCAGGATACTCCAAGTTCCTCTAGACCCTCATCTCGAGGCATAAATCCTTGGAAGGTCTGAAGATGATTAACCTCACCGAAGAGTGTTCCTCTCTCCTCACCAACTTTCCTCCTACCAAACGCAGAGATCCTGGCAGCTTCACCATCCCTTGCAGAATTGGTCTCCACAGGTTTTGCCACGCACTTTGTGATTTGGGAGCGTCGATTAACCTGATGCCCCTCTCCATCTTCTAGGAGCTGGGAGTTGGGATTCTCCAGCCCACCCACCTGAGGTTACAGCTAGCCGATCGATCGATAAAAACGCCAGCTGGGATGGTTGAAGACCTTGTTATCATGGTTAACGACCTCGCTTTCCCGGCCGATTTTGTCATCCTTGACATGAAGGCTGATCCCAAGGTTCCTATAATTCTAGGAAGGCCCTTCCTTGCCACTGCCCGGGCTATTATCAACGTCGACCAGGGAGAACTGACCCTAAGCCTAGGAGAAGAATCAATTTCCTTCAATGTCCATGAATCTCCGCAACAACTCAGAATCACTAATTGTGACAGTGCTGACTTGATTGACGAACCGGGAACGTGCAGCGAATTGATTCTTGACCATGACGAGCCAGAATGGTGAATTGAGGACACACCACCCGCTACCTCGTCTGGGACTCCGCATCCGATCAAAGAACCCCCCCTCACTTCTTCTATCACTGCCACTACCGTAACCTTGAAGCCGCTGCCCGAATCCCTGAAATATGCTTTCTTGGAGGAAGGCACAGCATGTCCGGTGATCATCTCCGCTAATCTCTCCGCCGACAACGAACGTGCATTGGTCGACGTGTTAAAAAAATTTAAGAATGTTTTTGGACGATCTTTGGCTGACATTAAAGGCATTAGCCCGGCGTTCTGCATGCACAAGATCATCCTTGAAGATCAATACAAACCATCGGCATAACCGCAAAGAAGACTGAATCCCAAGATGCATGAGGTAGTTCAGGCGGAAGTTATAAAATTGCTTGACGCCAGTATAATTTATCCCATCAGTGACAGCAAATGGGTATGCCCGGTCCAAATTGTGCCCAAAAAGGGCGGAATTACTGTGGTGGCCAATGACGAGAATGAACTACTACCTACCTGTGTTGTCACCGGGTGGAGAGTTTGCATCGATTACAGGAAGCTGAATGAAGCTACATGCAAAGATCATTTCCCGCTTCCCTTCATCGATCAAATGCTGGAAAAATTGGCTGGTCAGGAATACTACTGCTTTTTGGATGGATATTCGTGATACAACCAAATTGCAGTCGATCCCGAAGATCAAGACAAGACGACATTCACCTGCCCATCTGGCACCTTCGCGTTTAGGAGAATGCCGTTTGGTTTGTGCAATGCCCCGGCAACCTTCCAACGTTGCGTTATCGCCTTTTTTGGCGACATGATCGGTGATTTTCTCGAAGTCTTCATGGATGATTTCTCTCTTTTCGGGGACACCTTTGACTCCTGCCTCGCTAATTTAGCCAAGGCCCTGCAGCGTTGTAATGATACCAACCTTGTCCTGAATTGGGAGAAATGCCACATCATGGTTCGTGAGGGCATCATCTTAGGCCACAAGGTCTCTCGTCGGGGGCTCGAAGTCGATCAAGCAAAAATCGGTGTCATCAAGAATCTTCCTCCTCCATCTTCTGTCAAGGGAATCCGCAGCTTTTTGGGACATGCCGGCTTTTACCGAAGATTCATTAGCAACTTTTCATCGATATCCAAACCTCTCACAAATCTGTTGACTAAGGACGCCTTGTTCGTCTTCGATGAAGATTGCATGCAAGCCTTCACAGCTCTCAAGGACCGGCTCATTTCCGCTCCCATTTTGGTGTCACCGGATTGGACTTTGCCCTTCGAGGTCATGTGCGATGCCAGTGATTTTGCAGTTGGTGCGATGCCCGGTCAAAGGAGAGACAAAGTATTTTACACCATCTCTTATGTGAGCCGAACCCTCAACGATGCCCAGCTCAATTACACTACCACAGAAAAGGAGCTTCTGGCCGTGATTTTTGCTTTCGAGAAATTCCATTCGTACTTGGTGTTATCCAAAGTCATTTTCTACACCGACCACGCAGCTCTAAGGTATTTATTCAAAAAAAAAAGATGCCAAGCCTCTGCTAATCCGATGGATTCTCCTGCTGCAAGAATACTCCATTGATATCCGAGATAAGAAAGGAGTGGAAAATGTCATTGCCGATCACTTATCTAGATTGGAGAATGATAGTGGCGGACCTGTTTTAGAGGATGAGCGCAGTGCGATAGCTGAATGTTTCCCGGATGAGTGATTATTCTCCATCTCTTCCCTCCCCTCGACGACCCCGTGGTACGCAGACATGGCCAACTATCTCGCATGCAAATCTGTCTCCCCGAGCCTATCATCCCAACAAAAGCGGAAACTTCTATCTGATGCCAAACATTATTTCTGGGAAGACCCGCTACTTTTCCGCACGTGCAATGATGGAGTTATCAGGCGCTGTGTACCCGAGAGTGAATTCCAATCCGTTTTAAACCACTGTCATGATCGGGAGGCCGGTGGACATTTCGGCGCCACAAGAACGGCACGCAAGGTTTTGCAATGTGGCCTATTTTGGCCAACCCTTTTCAGAGACGCCCACAGTTATGTTACTAAATGCAATGAATGCCAAAGGATAGGAAATATCTCAAAGAGGGACGAAATGCCCCTCAACAATATGCTCGTCTGTGAGCCATTCGATGTTTGGGGGATAGATTTCATGGGACCCTTTTCTATGTCGCACGGCAAACTCTATATCCTTGTTGCGGTTGACTATGTCTCCAAGTGGGTCGAAGCCGAAGCTGTTGCCGCAAATGACGCTCGCACTGTTTTAACCTTCTTACACAGAAATATTTTTTCTAGATTTGGCGCTCCGTGCACAATCATCAGTGACGGTGGGAGCCATTTCTACAACAAGTCATTCTTACAACTCATGAAGAAGTTTGGAGTTCATCACAAAGTCTCTCTCACCTACCATCCTCAGACTTGTGGGCAAGTAGAAGTCTCCAACAGGGAGCTAAAAAGAATAATTGAAAAATCCATAAATTCCAACCGAAAAGAGTGGGCTAAGAAGGTTGACGACGCCTTATGGGCATACCGAACCGCCTTCAAAACTCCTATCGGTATGTCCCCCTTCCAACTTGTCTACGGAAAGGCTTGTCATTTGCCGGTCGAATTAGAACACAAGGCGCTATGGGCAACCAATTTTCTGAACATGGACATTGAGACTGCAGCAAGCGAACGCCGCTCCCAACTGAATAAACTGGAAGAGCTACGGCATTTTGCTTATGAAAACGCGCGGATCTACAAAGAAAAAACAAAAAAATGGCACGACCGTCACATCATCTCAAAAGAATTCCAACCAGGAGACCACGTCCTAATGTACAACTCCCGCCTCCGCTTATTCCCTGGAAAGTTAAAATCGCGGTGGAGCGGTCCCTTTACAGTGATCGGAGTCTCCCCCTTTGGAGCTATTGAAATATCCGGGAAGAGCGGCGACAAATTCAAGGTCAACGGGCATCGACTAAAATTGTACGATGGAGGTACTATCATCGGCGAACCTCAAAGCTTACAGCTCGAAGACCCACTACATGGTTACGGGGCGGCGCCTTGATCCAAATTTCCGCTACGGCTCTCCTATTTTTGTTGGAACATTTTGAGTTTTATTTTATTTTGCTGCAAAAACACTATATACAACTGTTAATACAGGTATTTGGTCCACCTTAAGGACGGTAAACAAAAGGGCTCTTCGGGAGACAACCCAAGCTTGGACCTTTTGGTCCCCTCGTTTATGCTTTTTATTTTATGTTTTCTATTTTTTTTGTATTTTCTGTTGTTCGGCCTAATTCGCAGGTTCAGCTTATCTTTTGTGCGAAGCAGCAACTCCCGCGAATCATCACGCAATCTTCTGGTATGCTCCCCTCTTTGGAGCATAGGTACTCTCTCTCGCTTCAGATTTCATTCCTTGGTTGAATGTCTATCTTACTTGCTTATGTTTTTATTCAAGTCCGGGGGGAAGAGCCGCCTGTGCACTCCACGAGCACATTTAATTTCGCATGCCAGTAGTTTTCCTTTTTGCTTCATTGTTTTTGACTCCTGTTGTACACACTTTGGCACCCACATGAGCGCGCACTTGACCACGCGTGCGGCTCGATTTGATGTATTATTTCGTGTAAACTTTAAGATGGTGGTGCTGACGTAGGATTTTGATTTAGAGTAGTTCGAAACTCGTGCAGTGCTCCTAATCGAGTGCTCACGTTGTGTAGAAATTGTATAGATTTAGTTTCTCTTTATGCTTGCAATTTATATTTTTTTCTGCACTCGTAAATACTGTCTGTCCTACTCAAATCTATGAATCCGGAGTAATCACTCGGTAGTGTAGGAATGTGTGTAGGCGTCGCTAGCTTTGTATTGCTCGAGTCGGGAGGACGGATCACTTTTCTCGGTAACTAAGAACTTGCCCCAAGCTACTTTCGAAGCATTGGTGCACGGTTAGTCGAGCGTATGCGTGACGTAGGTCATCACTTTGTCCTGGTTGAGCCTTGCACCCGTACTAACATAGCCCTCGCTAGCCCCGTTGAGCCTACCTTCCTTTTGTTTCAGCTCCACACTCAATTCACCAATGCCTCAAGCCAATCCTAGTCGCACACCCGCGTCGAGCTCTAGTTCCAAGCATTTTCTCGTGGGGTTGTTGATGTGGGAGGTGGTTTTGTGAATAATTTGGATTTGCCATCTTGTTATATTTGCTGAAATTCAAGAATTTGAAAAAGAAAAAAATTATAAAAGCAAAAATTGTGAAAAAGAATCGAAAAAGAGAGAATAAAAAGTATAAATGAAAATCTGTTTGTGAGAAATCTGTTTTGGGGTAGGCGGTGCACACACCCATGTTGTAAAAACCAGGTCTGGGGGTGTGGGGCACTCGCATTCATTTTGCTAGTGGGAAATCTGTATTTGTGCGAGCTCCGTTGGGTTGTGCGTAGCCTTCGTTTTCATCTTTTTCATCCATACCTACGCCTACACCCAAGCCCCAACTCTTCACCTAAAGTCCTACGGATTTACGCTCGAGTCAAACTAGCATCGTGGAGAAAGTGTGAATGGGCAAGCATATGGTCCCCGACATTGGTGGATTCCTTTGGAGGTGATCACGAGCCCCGTTCTTTGGCAATGCTCCGCCATCCGACTTGCCTATTTTCTTCCTACACTTGACCATGCGATTCTCCGGAAATTTAATCTTTGAGTAGTGACAGTATTTATTTACGTTTGTCGAAAATTATAAATTGATTAGCATGATTAAAAACTCCTTCTATTATATTTTCTATGCACTTGTGTTTCTCGATTTCTCGTCCTACTGCATTTTGAAATTACTACGTCAGCTAGCTTTTTTTGAGTCCACAAGGTGATTATTTGCCCGGGACGTGCAAATGGTTAAGTCTGGGGGTGTGATGAGTCCCTATTTTATACATTATTTTGGACTCATCTTGGCCTTTTTCCTCAACTTTGCACTACCTTTTAGCGCTATTAGTACTTCTTTTGGTTAGCTACGGCATTCCACGCCCTGTGCACCTTTTTAGCCCATTTCTGTGCTTGTGTACATTTACATTCTTGTTATGATTATTATTGTTTGCTGCGGCTGCCACGATCGATGCCCCGTGTAGTTTTCCTGCAGGTTTGGGGATCGTGAGGGCATTCGGGATAGGCGTTTCACTGTTTTTGGCAATGGAGTCAGTTGTCGTGCATTTTTACCCACGCACGACCATCGACCTCCTGGCGCACGATCACTGATCGTGCGCAGCCCGGACTCATTTGTGAAATCCCTGTCTTGAACCTTCCGCATGATCACTCGCCATACCGTGCACGACCACTGTTTGTGCGCCGCCGATCGTGCGCAGTCATACCCCATTTTACAAAAGTTCTGTCTGGCTATTTCCGCACGATCATCAACATTGCCTCGCACGATCACTGATCGTGCGCTGCTGATCGTGCGCGACCATTGATTTTCTGATACAGGTCTGCAGGTTGCTCGCGCACAGGCGCTGACCTTGGTCGCGCACGACCACTGGTCGTGCGCCAGTGGTCATGCGCCCTATTTATTCTGCAAGCTATAAAATGCCCTGTTCCGCGAATTAGGGTAACGGGACACGTTACAGAACCTCCGCCAGTCCGCCATTTCGCCCTACAACAGTTCCATTCGCCTCCACCTTCATCCCCATCATCGGGAGGACCTTCTCCGGCGATTCCAAAGCATTCCGCATCCTCCGGTGACCCTCCCGGCCATTGAAGCACTCTTCTCCGAGCTTTCCACCAAGGAAGAAGATGAAGCATACCTAGAGAACGGAATTACAGGCCCTCGAGGTGACAGCTCGGTGGTACCGGAAGCCCTCCTCGGACTGCGCTTGGAAGCGAATTGACAACCCGCACCTCCGGCCAACAACCGCGGTGGATCTTCAATCTCGTGGTTTTGCATTTTCTCTCTTATCTTGTTGCATGGATTGTTTATGCATGTAATGAACATTAATTTCCAACTTTGTTAAATTGGATCATTTGTGTTTCATCGTGCTTGTGAGAATTATCCTTTGATGCGCCTCGCTCAATTTCGCTCCACTCCACACGTTCGTTTCACTCAATTTCACTTCGCACTAATCAACTCACTCACTAGACTTCCGTCCATTCACCAACCGAAGTACGGCATCGCGGCCGCTACATCCATCTCGCCTTAAGAAGCGGTGATTACGACCCGCATAGTTTACATTAGTGCAATCGGTCGTAAGACCACCAACTAAAGCCCCCTGCTCTTTTTGTTTATTTCACTTAACTCTCATAACAATAGTTTTAGAGTCTAAATCGTTTGACGCTAATTGCATTCCTCAAGAGACCGACATCCGGGGATTTATTCCCAACTTTATTACTTGTGCGACCGGTACGCTTGCCGTATTTTACGCGCATCAAAGCCCTAAGGACCAAACTCGACGACTCGGTCAAAAATTGCGAAAAAATTCTAAGTCCTGGCTAATTCGGCGAGTATAACTGACGTATCGCCATGATACTCGACGAATTATACATTAATCGGTGAAAATGAACTAATGATACTTGATGAATTCCTATGATATACGTCGAATTTTACTTGGCTACTTTACAATATTCTACGGTTGACGATAGTCGACGAAAATCCCTTAGGCTAGTGTACTTTACTTATCGAATTCCGACACCTATACTCGACGACTTACCACCTGATACCCGCCGAATTCTACTTAGTGAAACCCGACCAATCTATAATCGATACTCGCCGAAATTGTCTACAGAAACTTATCGAATTCTACTACCTACACTCGACGAATTTTAACCCGATACCCGTTGAATTTCACTTAATCGTAAAACCTAGCTTCCTTAGTTCTGGCTGAAATCCTGCCCAAACTTAGGTGGGGTTCTTTTTGGTTTTACCTACTCTAATCCTATTCTTTAAGGGAGGAGGAAGAGAGGAAGAAAATGAACTAAAAATGGACATACAAGACGAGAAATTCTACTTGCCTTGAACCTCCAGAAAAACGCCGCCCCCTCGTACCATGACAAGGATCGGCCGTGAAAAGGCCCTAGCAACGTTTCCTGAAACTTTTGGAGGGAAAAAGGGTTCAAAAATGCTAACCCTAACGCCAAGAAATCGGGTAAATGAGGAAAACTTACCACGATCGCGTAGCCCTCGCCGAGAGCTTTCTAAATCTCTAATCTATTGACGAAACCGACCGCTGAATCACGCCCTACCGCCGGCCAAAAATGCGAAGTCTCCGCTCATCTCTTTCGAGAAATAGAGCCGTCGGGTTAAGGAAGATGATGAAAAGGAATTGGGTTGATACAACCTTATACTATTTATACTCATAAATATAATATAATATAAATTATTAATTAAATAACGTCAAAAGACGCGAAATCCAAATCAACTTGAAATTCTACGAAATCGCACCGTAGCTAAATACTGACGCTACAAATCCAACGCAGAAGTCATAATCGAAATCTAACAAGCCAAACTCGGGCAAACGCCTCCCAAAGAAAAAACACAAGCATTCCCAAAAAGGTTCAACCGAGTCACCAAAACAGACCCAGCTTGCGATGGAATCTTGCAAATAGGCTAAAATCTAGCCACACTGAAAGACTAAAGAGCAAAAACCATGCTCTAACAAAGGAACAAGCCAAACACGTGTTAACGTAATGCCCTGAAGTCACAATTACATACAAAAAAGAAATAAAGTAAACATCGAAAGATCGGGAGCGTTACAAAGGGTCTTAGAGCCCACTAGATCTCCCAGACCTAGACGTCCTCCTAGGATGATTTCCAAAGACTCCTCCTAGAAATTCGATGGCCTCCCAAGTTGATTTCCAACAAACTCAGACTGAATAGAAAAGTGAAAATTCAAATAAGAATAAAAAGTGAAATACAAATAAGAATAAAAAAGTTTGAAATTATTGCTCCCTCAAAAGAAGAATTCCTCCGTAGAATGGTGCACGATCGATGCTTCTGAATGTCATTCTTCGTAGAATCGATCATCTACTGATGATCATTAGAGACTTTGCTCTTTGGAGTTCTTCGATCAAAAATGGGAGGGAGAAATTTTGCTTTTCCTTGCTTGAGACGGTGGTTCGCATAAATAGAGACAGTAGCCTAACACTAGGCAAGCAATCATCCTTCTTGCCACCTCAGAAAAAGAAACACACACTTTATACTCATCTTTAAAAAAATCTACCACTGGTGGTAGAGCTAGCGCCTGATGGTAGATCTTCTCACGCGGTGTCGCCAGCTGTCTATCAAATTAGGAAAAAATCCAAAATAATATTTGCGCCACTTTTGGATATCACGGTGTGGTAAGGCTTGCACCCGATGGTAATTATTCCTCCTCTATGAAGTCAATTTGACTGGATAGCGCCTGATAGTAGGGCTAGCACGTGGCAGTAGCAATGCACTCAAATTGGCTAGTGCCTGACGATAGGGCTAACACCCTTCGATAGCGGCTTATCCTCAATGCAGTCAAATTGTCTAGCACTCGGTGGTAGTGCTAACGCCTGACGGTAGGTCACAGAGAAGCCTCTTTGCCAGCTTAACATTAATTCTTCAATACTAGTGTCAGCGATAGTGCTAGCGCCCGGCGGTAGGTCACATACATGAAACTATCATTCTTTATACCCGTAAACCTGCACACTACACCCAACGCAAATATGATAAACTACAACTTGGAATTATATATTGTCAAACTAATGGGATGCAGGCCATGGGTTCCAACAAACTCCCTCTTTTGATAATATCAAATCTTATTCATGAGATATAAATCATTAGTAGCAAGGTATTGTGTAGTTCAACATTAAGCATAAAATACAAATAGAAGTATGAACTATGACTCCCATACAAGTTTGATCCCCATAGACGCGATCTTCCCCTATGTGACTAGTATGACATACTAATGAATAAATAAATCCCCCCTTTTGAAATTATCGAAAGGGAGGGAAACTAAGGTAGAAGCTACAGATTAAACAGAGAGATGAAGTTTCTGAAAAGCAAACACACAAACATGGGAGGAAAAAATAATATTTGGATAGACTTAGACACCATAATAAAAAAAATTGATTTAAATGATGGCAGTGCATAAAAAATTTTGGACACATCATGTGAAACTAAATACAAAAGATTTGGCATATAATGTCAGGTGATTTATAGAGTTAATGCAGTGTAACATTGTAACCATCATGAATTGTTATCGTGTACTGGTACACTTGTGCGATAGATAGTTAGTGCAATTTAAGTCCAATTCTTATGCATGGAAGAGTTAGATAGAATAATGGCTTGTGTACGTGTAGAATCAAAGAAAAAACATCAGGTAGAAATACACATTAATACATGTTTTATCTCAATAAATCAAGATGCTAACACAAGAGTGATGAAGTGAAAAATCATGTCAAATTTCTATCTACTATATAACAAGACTATAACAAAAGCCCTAACTGAATTATCTATCTTTGCATAAGATCAAAACGATCTCATAGACTATGGTGCTTATTGGTAATATTGCCCTCAATGTTCCCTAGATTTAAAGAGGCATCACCATCAATACTAAGATCATATTTGTATTTGATGTTGTTCAAGTTCATCATGTGCAGGATGTTCCTTGGAATAAGTTTAGACAAGTTGTCTAAGTTCTTGTGACAGGTTGTCATAATGAAGAAAGGTTGAGAGACAGAAATCTGTATAAGTCCACATGCATTGAGTGAAACAAGTTCACTCAACGCCAGGTGCCAAGGAAGGATGCTAAACAGACTGAAAATCATCTAAGTCCATAGGAGTTGAGTGAAGCTAGTTCACCCAACGGCAGATTCCAAAAAGCTTCGAGTAAAGGATGTATAGTCAAAGCCTAGCAGTTTACAAGACAGAAAAGTGGCTAAGTCCACAGGCATTGAGTGAAGAAGTTCACTCAATGCCATATAACAAGAGGCGTCGAGTACAACACAATCTGTCAAAGCCTCGGCATTGGCAAGGAAGAAATTTTTTTAAGTCCAGAAGTGTTGAGTGAAGACATCTCACTCGACACCTGAAGAAAGAAGCGTTGAGTCAAGCTCAAGCTTTTAAAGATCTGTCAAGAATTTTGGCAAAGTCAAGAAGAGTTGAGTGAGGACAGCTCACTCAATGCTCAAAGAAGAAGGCGTCGACATAGCAATGATCAGTCAGAGCCGAAGGAAAGATAGACAGAAAAATCTTTTTCTGTCTAAGTCCAGATGCAATGAGTGAAGATAGCTCACTCAACGCAAGCTCATCAAGAAGATTGGGAAAGTACAGAAGCGTTGAGTGAAGCTAGTTCACTCAACTCCTTATAAAAAGACAGGCAAAGGCAGAAGCATTGATTGATGAAGGCTCACTCAGTGCATTAATAAAGAAAGTTGCAGCTAAGTACAGAAGCGTTGAGTGAAGCCAGTTCACTCAACGCCTTAGCAAGAAGGTAGGCATTTAGAGAAGCAGCTAAGTCCAAGAGCGTATAGTGATGAAGGCTCACTCAACGCACTCAACGCCTGGCAGCAGAAGAAATTGGCTAACTCTAGAAGCATTGAGTGATGAAGATTCACTCAACGCACTCAATGCCTAGCAGGGCAGAATTTGGCCAAGTCATGTTGGTATTGAGTGATGAAGGCACACTCAACGCACTCAATGACTAATCAGCAGAAAGATTGTCTAAGGTCAAAAGCATTGAGTGAAGGTCATTCACTCAATGCACTCAACGCCTGGAAGTGCAGAATTATTTGGCTAAGTATTTTTGCGTTGAGTGAGGGCTATTCACTCAACGTACTCAATGCTTGTGATGGATCTGATAATTTGTCTAAGTCCATAGATGTTGACGACAACATGAGTCAACAAAGTTTCAAATTGTTATGGTAAGCTATAGCAGACGACAAACGGAGCCGTAGGTCTACAGTATGACTTTTGCAGATAAAGATAAGTTACAACCAATAACTTTAGTGGGTCCCACAGGTCAAATAGCTAATGGACGATGGAAGATAAAAGGGATAAGTTTGGCGGATGCAAAGATAACTTTTAGGGTTTATCATTTCGCAAAGAGGCGGAACTTCATCGTCTTCTCCATCGCCATTATTGTTGAGCTTAAAGCTGAAGTTCAAACCCGCTGGACTAAATCTTCACTGAAGGATCAAGCGCATACCCAACTGCACCAAAAGCCCGGACTGTTGGAGAGGGTGCTACTTAATTTTTTATATAAGTAGCAGAGCGCCACGGGTCAAGTGAAAGAACGCCGGACCCAACAATCCCCCCCCGGCGTCCAGCACAACCCGTCGGCTCAGAGGTGGGGTTACCACATGGCCCACACGGCTCAGAGGTGGGGTTACCACATGTCCACGGTTGCTTGACCCACCGGACCCACACAGGTAGAAGGGAAAAATCAGGATTTAATAGCGCCCCCGGTCTTGAACCCGTAACCTCCCTCTGATACCAATTGAAAGTGAAGGGATAGATACTACTCTAGAGGGGGGGTGAATAGAGTAATCAAATTTTGCACAATACAAAACTTAACTGTCTACCCAACTCCCTTGGAGTGAAGTGCGGAATGAAAAGATTATAGATATTGGTTTAACCTTAAAGCCTAACACAAGTGTTGTGTACAAACACAAGCTAACTGTAATTACAGTTAAGCTTGGAAAAACCTAAACAGCAACTAGCAGCCTAGTTATATCTATTCACAGCCACAGTACAGGAAAAATAATAAACAAGCCAGACGACACAAGGAATTTTATAGTGGTTCCCCAAACAACTTGGGTACGTCCACTCTTCTACCCAAACGGTAGGAATCCACTACAGGTTTTTGATCAGGTGCCCTGCCACCAACAGGATCTTCTTCAGGTAGATCCAGAGACCCTTTAGACTTTTGATCAGGTGTCTAAAAACCAAGCACAGGTTTTTGATCAGGTGCCCTGCCACCAAGGGATACTTTTGAAGGGAGTATTAACCATGTACAGGAGGGGGAAGAAGGTTAAGATGTCTTCTCTATTTTACAATAGATTAGAGAAGCACAAAAAGCTTGCACTGAGCTAGAATGCTCTAAAGAATCAAGGCTCCCCCTGGCTCAAAGATGTCCAGGTGAAGTCTTGCTTCAGTGCAGAAACTCTTCAGAAAATTCTGAAGGAAAGAGCTACAGGAAGAAAATAAATAACAAAAGAAATCTCTTCAAGCAGCTATTCTTCTTCTTCTTCTTCTTCAAAGAAACTCTGAGTTGAACTTCCTGAAAGCAGGAGAACTCAGGTGAAGAAGAGATGAAGATCTTAACACTTCTCAGTTAGATGGAGTTTGCTGAGAGCAGGAAGCTTGAGCTTGATGAAGGCTTGAGTGCTTTTGAATATGTGTGTAACAGCTAGCTTCAATCCTTCTGCAAAGGGTTCTTTTTATATCATCATCAAGCAACGGCTCTCTTCCATTTGAATTGTTTGTCTTCTTCTAAGCCTTGAGACCTGGGCTGTAAATATCAAGAAGACAGAAATATTTCTGCAGCAAAACATTCCATAAAAAGGAATAGACCTCTTTCTAAGAAGCTGCAGGCTTAAATCAAATAAACAGATAGACTAAATAAAGTCACATCAGAAAACAATCTCTTTATAGCAAAAGAAGACTTTTCAGTCTAACGGCTATAAAGGGGCTGACAGCAGATAAAGTAATTTAAATAGACAGCTAATAAGACAAACAACTTTATCTTAAAAGATTTTAACTCAGGCAATAAGAATAAAGCAAATAATGCCTGGAAACTTTATCATACAGCTTAAAATATCGTGCCAGAAAATGTATTAAATAATTAAATATAATAAATAAATACAAAATATAAAGGCAGACAGAAAACGTCGAACGACCTTCGAAGATCGTCGAACGACGCCAGGAGATCGTCGAACTATCGGGCAGATAGTCGAACGATCCAGATAGTCGAGCTACCGCAGCAGATAGTCGAACTATCAGGACAGATAGTCGAACTATCAGGACAGATAGTCGAACTATCAGATAGTCGATCTATCTAGGACAGATAGTCGAACTATCAAGCGCAGAGAGATAGTCGAGCTATCAAGCAGATAGTCGACCTACCTCAGAAAATAGATAGTCGATCTATCAAAAGATAGTTGAACTATCAAAACAAACTAGATAGTCGAACTATCAACAGATAGTCGAACTGCCAGCGCAGAACAGATAGTCGAACTATCAACAGATAGTCGAACTACCAGCGCAGAACAGATAGTCGAACTATCAACAGATAGTCGAACTATCAGCGCAGACCAAGGCGTCGACCAACTGATAGACGATCGTCGATCAGTCGATAGACGATAGTCGAACGGCGTTCGACTATAGTCGAACGAAAAACTATTTAACCAAATTCTCAATTTAGAAAAGCGAGGACCCTACAGCTAGACTCCTAACCATTGACCATAGATATTTCTTGGGTCAAAGGGGCACAAAGGAGAGGACTAAACTCAAATCAAACTAGGGTACCAACAATCTCCCCCTATTTGAGTTAAGTCTCTCAGAATCTAAAACAGCTAGCAATAGAATATTAAAAATAATTTCAGCAGATAGTTAATTAATAAACTGGCAGATTATCAATCAGATAAACAAATAATCAAATATCACAGCAGTTAATCAAACTATTTAGAATCTTTAGGGTCAGGTAATGGATCAGAAGAACTAGAGACAAAAGAAATTTTTCTAAGCGGGTCATCTGATTCCTTCTTTGACATCTTCAGATCCTGAGCCCCAATGATCTTTAGTTCTGTAGCTCTGGGGACAACAGCTTCAGGATGCTTTTCCATGTACTTTGCTGGATCAAATATCTCAGGATTGACTTGGAATTTTTCAAATTCTTTCTTTCTATATGCTGACATCGTAGTAAAGCCAGTTGTATCTTTGCCTTCGGCTCTTGCTTTTCTTATTTGGGCTGCTCCTACAAGCTCTTGAAAGCGAGCCATCCTAAAATTAGGATCGAGCTCAGGATTTTCATATACGGGCTCTGGAGAAGCAGCATCAGCTATTTTATCTTTCGAAACACTTTTCTCAGATTGAACTGGAGAAGGAGGTGGGGAAAAGGTTGGTCTTTGGGCCACAACCTCCTTCATTGGTCTTTGAGATCCATAAGATGATCTGCCTTGAGAACTTTGATGACCTTGTCTAGGTTGGTGCTGAGCAGACGCAGATTTTCCATAGACGGCAGATTGATTGGCAGGTAGATTCCCAGAGGCTCCTGCACCTGGAGGTGGAGGAGGACCTTTGGGAGTCCATCTGGAGACTGGACTGTCATACCTCTTTGTTCTCTTCCTTTCTTTTTGCTGATTTTTCGAAAACCTCATCCAATGCTGAAAATCTTTTGATTTGGGGTCAATGCCCTTCAGAATATAGTATGGAATGTCATTATCCTTGTTTGGAGGAGGAGGAGGAGCAGCTTTTCTTTTCTTAGCAGCAGATTTCTTTTTCTTTGATTTTTCAGACACATCTGAATCATCATCATCATCAGAATGGGATGATGGAGGGTTCTCATAGGGATCATAGGCTTCAGAGACAGCCTTTTCTTTAAGCTTTGAGACAGATTTCTCCCTTTCTTCTTCCAGGGCATCCATAGCCAGAAGGGAGTCTAAATCTAAACCAGGAGAATCATCCCAGATGGATGACTTCTCAAATTGCAACTCTTTCTCTTTTTCTTGTAAAGATTTTACTCTTAAGTCCCAAGCAGCCCTTGCTTGAATTTCTTCCAAATTTAAAACAGGAGAATCAACTTTGATTTCCTCTTGATTTTCATCCTCTTTATCATTTAAAAACACATCCAATTCTGGATCTATTTGAGTATCAGAATCACTTGGAGAAGCCTCAGAAACAACTGCTATTTTCTGGGCAGTTAAATCTTCTTTAATAAAATCTGTAGAATCAAGAACACAGATCTGCTAAATAAGCTTGAATCATCCCTTCAAGGTATTCACCAGCAAGCAAATAAATTGACTCATCAATAAACCGGATTAGGGAATTACCTTCATATTTAACCATCTCCCAGCAGTCATTCAGATATTTAGTTATGATTCCTTCCAGGAATCTGGCAATCGTAGAAGTTCAGAAGTGATTTTTGAGAAAGAAGAAGAGGCAGAGCCTTCAAATTTCTGTAGTTAAAGTTAGTTGTTTGAAGAGTAAAAAGAACTGTAAAATCATTGTCTTCATCAGCAAGTTCAGAGACTTTGTTTCTGGGTTACTTCCAACACAAACAGCTACTTATTGAAGATCAATTTATTATTGTTGAGAAGTGGTTAGGGCTGAGGTAACTCAGCTCAAGAAGCAGTAGACTCAGAGAACTTATCTGGAGTCATATCAACACCAACAAAAAACTTTATTTTCTGCAGGATCCTTTGGATCTAAGTTGTAGGCATATTATTTAAAGGCTGAGGTAGGATATTTACTGATTTGAGTGTTGGTGTTGTGTACCTGGGGTAGGGTTGTTGTCCTGAGGTAGGAGTGTTATTCTCTCTGAGTGTAGGGCCTTTGTGCCTGAGTTGTAGAATCCATCTTTGGATCTAAGGTAGGGCCTTGTGCTTGAGCTATAGGAGAGTAATTCTCTCTGAGTAGTAGGTGATCTTTGGATCACTGCGTTATATGAGCAAGCTTGCTCTGAGGTAGGGCCTTGTGCTTGCTAAGAGATCCTGAGGGATCTATGTTGTAAACTCTTAGGAGCTGAGTTTTGGAGAAGTGCCTTATCTAACACACTGTTATAAAGGAGGGAGGGACAGTGGGTATACCCATAATCTGGGGAACCACTATAAATCTGGTGTGTGCTATTTTTTTTTCATGAAAGCAAGCTAACTAAGCTAACTCAACACACCCAAAGTTAGGAAAAAGTATAAAGAGACCAAAAAGTTTTTCACCCCCTCTATGTGTTTAGTTGCCCTTGAAACTAAAGAATTTCAAGTGATTTCAGTGGGAGATTGCTCAAAGAGGACTTAACAGTCTGAGTAGATCTCAAAGTTTAACAAAAATAAGAATACTTATGGGTTCGAGAGAGAACCATGAGGAGCTAGGTTCCATGAAGCTTCCTATTTATAGCAAGGAGAGCTTTGAAATCTGTAAGGATAGTGTCAGGATTTTCATGGAAGCATCTGACCCATGGATCTTTATTATAGTTAAAGAGGGAACTTTCATCCCTATGAAAGTCTTAGTTCTGGATGCAACGGTCCAGACACCATAAGAAATTTTCAAAAATGACTAATGATGAAGTTATCTTGGCAACCATGGATAAGAGAGCTTAGAACATCATAGTTAGTGTTATTGATGATTCTACCTTTAAGAATATAGTTCACGGTCAGACCTCTAAGGAGATGTGGGAAACTTTGGTGGTCTACATGGAGGGAACATAGGAGGTCAGAGATGACAGGAAGTCCATGCTCAACCAAGTGTATGAGGCATTCAGGCAGTTCTAGTAAGAGAGCATAGCCGGATGCTATGAAAGATTTTAAAGAATAGTAAATGAGCTGAGGATCTATGGTAGGTTCATCAACCTTTATGAGCTGAATAACAAGTTTCTCACATCTCTAACTAGAGAATGGGATACAAATATTTGTGTCATTAGAGAGGTGGCAAAGTTGGTTGATACTCCCCTCACACTGTATTTGCAAAGCTGTCCTCTTATGAGATGCAGCTATCTACAAGGAAGAAAAAGGAGACCATCAGCAATTCCCAGGCCAAGGAAAATTCTTTGGCCTTTAGGGCTGATAGCACCAAGAGGAGCAAGGAGAGGATTGCCTCTCCTCCAAGGAGGCCAGCTAATTAAGACAACACAAGGCCAAGTTCAACAGACTGCAACATCTCTGATGATGAATTTGTGATGAGTTGTAAATATACCTATATTTTTGTATTTTAATTATGTCATTTTACTTTATTTTTTGTCTTTTTTAGTTTGTTTTATTTAATAAATTGTTTCTTTTTTGTAATTTTTTATTTTCTAACTTAGCATTTTTGTTTTCTGAATTTTTCCAGAAAATCATTTTTTCGGCCATGTCACGCCCGTGTCAAGGCTTGTCACGCCCGTATCGAGGCCGACCCGCAAGCTTAGTCAAACAGTCAACGCTGCCGACATCTGGATGCCAGCTGTCCCGGTCACGCCCCCCTGTCACGCCCGTGACAATACTGTCACGCCCGTGACCGCCACGTGGGCTACCCCGAAGTCAAAGCGCGCGTCAAATCGCCAGAGCCAGCTCCCCGTCACACCCCCCTGTCACGCCCGTGACCTGGGGCATGACCGCCACGTTTTCAGCCGAAGTCAATGCTCCAGTCCAATCGCCCGATCAGCTCATAAATAGTAGTGACACGCCCCCCTGTCACGCCCGTGACCTAGGGCGTGTCACACCCGAATTTTTGCCTATAAATACAAGCTTCCAGGAAGCTCATTTTGTCTCTTTTTTTGGCCACTTTACTTAGATGTTGTGCTGCCCATTTGGATCCAAATGTTATGTAAGAGATTTTTCTCCCCCCCTCCCTTAGTTTGTAATAGCTTTTTATTTTATAAAAATAGTTTATTTTCTCTCTTGCTTAGCATGAATCTCATTTGGAAGCGCCTTATCTTTGTAATTTTTCGTTCCCTTTTTCGTTCTTTTCATGTTTTATCTTTTTCAGCTTTATAACTTAGTTTAGTTAAGGATTATATCGCACTTTCTAGCCGTTGTAATGCCCATTTTACTTTCATTTTCCGCACCCGTTTAGCTTTAGTTTATTTTTATTTGCACTTTTTATGCATTTCTACCGCATTTTAGCGGTAGAAATGCAGTTGTTCTAATTTTTCGCCAACTTCCATTTTGCGTTTATTTGCAAAACTTTTCGCTCCGTTTAATTTTTATTTTCTCTTTTTATGCATTTCTACCGCATTTTAGCGGTAGAAATGCAGTCGTTTTAATTTTCCGAGCACTTAGCTTTTCGTTTTAATTTTCAAAACTTTTTGTCCGGTTAATTTTTATTTGCACTTTTTATGCATTTCTACCGCATTTTAGCGGTAGAAATGCAGTTGTTTTAATTTTTCAGTCACTTTGCTTTTTCTTATTTTTGTAGAGTGCGTGCGTGTATGAGTTAGATTTTACAACTTTATTTCAATTTCTGTAGAGTGTGTGCGTATGCATCTATTTCCACCTACTCGTTAAGAGTTAAATGACGCTCTGCTTTCATTTTCTTCCTACTCACTTGAGTAGAAAAACTTTGTGTGGGTGCGTGTGTTTACTTTTCTGTAGAGTGCGTGCGTGTATGAGATTAATTTACCCCCGCCCACTCGCTCGAGCCGGGATTCGCATTTACTGCTTTCTTCAGTCCTACTCGTTTGAGTAGGACTTGCAATTTTCAGCTTTCTTTACTGCTTTCTTACTGCTTTCTTTTTTGCTTTCTAGCATAAGTATCCCCATTCCGATGAGTGGCTAACCGCCCTTAGCCCTCAATATCGAAGAGCATTGGGACAGATAAAGTAACTTTAATTAATTAAAGGTCCTGTTTTCTATTTAATTAAATTTCTTAAGGTTTGCCCCGGGTTAACAACGCGTAGGACCGCATATCGATGTGCGGGCTCTATTTCCGTTATCCATACGCAACGCCGAGAGGCCGCACGTATGGACCGATCGCCCTTGGGTAAAGAGAGCTCCGCGCTAACCCTCGAGAGAGGAGGCGCGCAACTCTACCGGATTGGATTCCCCACCCAATAGCGGGGTTCTCAGCGTAATGCGGGCGTTAAGAGGAATCCTTCGTCGGTCTAGCGATCGGTCGAATAGTCTTAGCGTTCAGGTGAGCGATATCCCTAGACCAAGGTGAGCTCATATCTAAGGAACCTCCACGGCCGAGTCTCCGCCTTAATTAAATTGAAATTTAGGATCTCTTTTTATTAAAAGTTATTTTAGTTCAAATTCCCTTTTGATATTGTCGCGCCGAGTTCTTCATCGGCTTTCTGCATTTTATTTCCTGCTTTCATTTTCTGCATTGTATTTATTTTTATGTTCGTCATTCCCCTTTTTTATATATAATCCACTTAAATTATTATCGGTAGAATAATAGGCTTTCAGGGAAAGAGTAGATATAGCTAATCCGGCCCCGAGAACAATACGACCCCGATATTCCTCCACACGGGAATATCCTGTACTACACGCGATAGGTGCACTTGCCTCCCTCTCGTTAAAACTCGGTTTCTAACAAAACAAAACGCTCTTCTTTTTATAAATAAAAACCTCCACTTTCACACCTAAATAAGAGCCGGCGTTTTAACCATCAAGTTTTTGGCGCCGTTGCCGGGGAAATTATAGTCTTACTATTTTGAATTCCTGAACCCTATTAATTTTACGCTTTATTTCTATATCAACAAAACAACAAAATGGCCACCAAAAAAAAATTATATTAATAATAATAATAATAACAATATTAATTAATAATAATAGATTCCTAAAAAAAAAAAATCTTAAAAAAACAATTAATTAAAAAAAAAACTTTAAAACTTAAAAAAAAAGTACATAAAATTTTTAAAAAAAAAATTCATTTTACCCTTATTTCTACTAATATATATATATATATAAAAAAAATTTGATCAAACAAAAAATTTTATATTAATAATAATAATAATAATATCATTATTAATATTAATAATAAATACTTAAACAAAAAAAAAATTTAAACACTTTAAAGAAAAAATCAGAAAAATTAAAACTAAAAAAAAAACAATCAAAAACTTAAAAACTTAAAAAACTTAAAAACTAAAAAAAATAAAAAAAAATAATAATAATAATAATAATAAAACTTAAAAAACTTAAAAAAATAAAAAAATGATGATGAAAATTTTTTTTTATCTTTATTTTCATCCAAAAAATTTAAAATTCAAAAAATATATATATATCTTTGATTTTTATTTTGCCTTTAACCTATTTTCTTCCTTTTTTTTCTTTCTATTTTTATTTTCAAAAAAATCAAAAAAAAACTAAAAACATAACAAAAACTAAGAAAAATTTTTATAAAACAACAAAATTAGGTATTTATTTTGTCGTTTCGGCGCGCTTCACAATCGTGAGCGCTAGGGGATCGCATATCGGTCGCGCTCACTTAGCTAAGACGTTAGCTTACGAGTCACACCCACTTGCCCTCTATCACCCGCACCTTTTTCGCCGAATTTTTCTTTTTCGTTTTTATATTATATTTTTGCTTTTACTTTTAACTTTTGTAGGACAAACTTAACGGGCTTCCCCGAACGCGGTTTAGGGAAGATTTCTAAACCCCTGTTTTTACCTTTTTTGTACATATTTATTTATATATATCTTGTTCCTCATACTTAGTGCAACATTGGGGACAATGTTGGACTTAAGTATGGGGGTGTTTCCTATTTTCTGTCCTTTTATTTTAAGCACTAAATAAAAATTCCAAAAAAAAAAATTTGCAAAAATTTAAAAAACTCAAAATATTTCATGCTTTAATAATATTAATTATAAAAATTAAAATTTTTCAAAAAAATAAAACATCGCTCCGCGACGTTCGACTCATCGAACCAACCACAAATAAGAGTCTGTTCGCGGGCGATCCTTTTTACTTTGTAAATATTTTTGTAAATATTCTCGTCTCTTTCCCCTTCTCTTTCCTATCTTGTAAAAAAAAAATCTCTCTTTTCTTGTAAATATTTCTGTAAATCCAAAAATTCAAAAAATCTGTATAACTCAAAAACTCAAAAAAAATTGCATAACCTTTAAAAATTTCCAAAAAAAATGATAAAAACACCAAGATATGAAAAAAATTTAGAAAAAACTCATAAAAATCAAAAAAATTATTTTTAAAAAAAATAATTCAAATCCCTTATTTCTTAACCTCTTTGCTCTCCAAAATAATCGTTTCGAGTTTATTTATAAGCGAATTTTAATTAATTCTTTATTTACTATTCGTTTTTTAATTGTAGTTCGATAGACTTAAATTTCTGGGGTTAAGATTTTAAAGAATTTTTTATGGCTTTTTCTTATTATAGGGAACTTGTCTTTCTCATTTTCACTTCTTATTTTTTTGAAATAAAGCACATTTTTATGTTAGAAAATAACATTTATGTATTTTACATTATTTCTACTTATGCTTTTAGAAACGTAGGAATGTTCAAATTAAAAAGGTTGCTCTCGAAATTTTTTATTAAACTCTAGCTTTCTTTTAGAAACTAAACCATCCACTTTTTTTTCATGCCTTAATCAGTATGATTCTCCACTCACCCTTAAAAGATCTTATGTCAATAGGGATAAGATTTCGTCCCGCAAACATAGGCACCCAATAATTAAAAAGATTATATGTTACGGAGTAAGAGGATAAAATTCATTACTCCTATACATATACATTGGGTTTATTAATATTTTTGAAGAAAGAAAAATTATAAGTTAGGAAAATAAGATTTCATTTTCCTAATTATTCAAAAAATTATTATTATGGAGGTCCGAGAAAAAATTACCTCGCCTCAAAAATCAAAGCCCTCTTCATAACCGCCAATCCACTTATTCAATTTTCATGATTCTAGAATTAATTTAAAACTTTTTGAGAGCATAATTTTTAAATTGAATTATTTCCTATTAATTTCTTTGTAGCTGAAGTTTTTTTCCAATAATTCCAATCCATTTTTGTTAAACTAACAAAAATAATTTTCGCTTTCTTTTTTTCCATTTAGAAGTATTTTTTGAAACAGTTCCTCTATTTTTAACACTTTCATAATTTAGGATTTAATTCCGAAACCCCGGAAATTCACTTCGATCTTTCGTACAATTAAATCAAGCGGTAGTTAAATTTAGGATTCTTTTTAATTCCTTATAGGTTCATCTCCAACTTTTGCTCTGGAATAGCAAAAGCTTAAGTATGGGGGTATTTGATGAGTTGTAAATATACCTATATTTTTGTATTTTAATTATGTCATTTTACTTTATTTTTTGTCTTTTTTAGTTTGTTTTATTTAATAAATTGTTTCTTTTTTGTAATTTTTTATTTTCTAACTTAGCATTTTTGTTTTCTGAATTTTTCCAGAAAATCATTTTTTCGGCCATGTCACGCCCGTGTCAAGGCTTGTCATGCCCGTGTCGAGGCCGACCCGCAAGCTTAGTCAAACAGTCAACGCTTCCGACATCAGGATGCCAGCTGTCCCGGTCACGCCCCCCTGTCACGCCCGTGACAATACTGTCACGCCCGTGACCGCCACGTGGGCTACCCCCGAAGTCAAAGCGCGCGTCAAATCGCTAGAGCCAGCTCCCCGTCACGCCCCCCTGTAATGCCCGTGACCTGGGTCATGGCCGCCACGTTTTCAGCCGAAGTCAAAGCTCCAGTCCAATCGCCCGATCAGCTCATAAATAGTAGTGACACGCCCCCCTGTCACGCCCGTGACCTAGGGCGTGTCACACCCGAATTTTTGCCTATAAATATAAGCTTCCAGGAAGCTCATTTTGTCTCTTTTTTTGGCCACTTTACTTAGATGTTGTGCTGCCCATTTGGATCCAAATGTTATGTAAGAGATTTTTCTCCCCCCTCCCTTAGTTTGTAATAGCTTTTTATTTTATAAAAATAGTTTATTTTCTCTCTTGCTTAGCATGAATCTCATTTGGAAGCGCCCTATCTTTGTAATTTTTCATTCCCTTTTTCGTTCTTTTCATGTTTTATCTTTTTCAGCTTTATAACTTAGTTTAGTTAAGGATTTTATCGCACTTTCTAGCCGTTATAATGCCCATTTTACTTTCATTTTCCGCACCCGTTTAGCTTTAGTTTATTTTTATTTGCACTTTTTATGCATTTCTACCGCATTTTAGCGGTAGAAATGCAGTTGTTCTAATTTTTCGTCAACTTCCATTTTGCGTTTATTTGCAAAACTTTTCGCTCCGTTTAATTTTTATTTTGTCTTTTTATGCATTTCTACCGCATTTTAGCGGTAGAAATGCAGTCGTTTTAATTTTCCGAGCACTTAGCTTTTCGTTTTAATTTTCAAAACTTTTTGTCCGGTTAATTTTTATTTTCACTTTTTATGCATTTCTACCGCATTTTAGCGGTAGAAATGCAGTTGTTTTAATTTTTCAGTCACTTTGCTTTTTCTTATTTCTGTAGAGTGCGTGCGTGTATGAGTTAGATTTTACAGCTTTATTTCAATTTCTGTAGAGTGTGTGCGTATGCATCTATTTCCGCCTACTCGTTAAGAGTTAAATGGCGCTCTGCTTTCATTTTCTTCCTACTCACTTGAGTAGGAAAACTTTGTGTGGGTGCGTGTGTTTACTTTTCTGTAGAGTGCGTGCGTGTATGAGATTAATTTACCCCCGCCCACTCGCTCGAGCCGGGATTCGCATTTACTGCTTTCTTCAGTCCTACTCGTTTGAGTAGGACTTGCAATTTTCAGCTTTCTTTACTGCTGTCTTACTGCTTTCTTTATTGCTTTCTAGCGTAAGTATCCCCATTCCGATGAGTGGCTAACCGCCCTTAGCCCTCAATATCGAAGAGCATTGGGACAGATAAAGTAACTTTAAATAATTAAAGGTCCTGTTTTCTATTTAATTAAATTTCTTAAGGTTTGCCCCGGGTTAACAACGCGTAGGACCGCATATCGATGTGCGGGCAATATTTCCGTTATCCATACGCAACGCCGAGAGGCCGCACGTATGGACCGATCGCCCTTGGGTAAAGAGAGCTCCGCGCTAACCCTCGAGAGAGGAGGCGCGCGACTCTACCGGATTGGGTTCCCCACCCAATAGCGGGGTTCTCAGCGTAATGCGGGCGTTAAGAGGAATCCTTCGTCGGTCTAGCGATCTGTCGAATAGTCTTAGCGTTCAGGTGAGCGATATCCCTAGACCAAGGTGAGCTCATATCTAAGGAACCTCCACGGCCGAGTCTCCGCCTTAATTACATTGAAATTTAGGATCTCTTTTTATTAAAAGTTATTTTAGTTCAAATTCTCTTTTGATATTGTCGCGCCGAGTTTTTCATCGGCTTTCTGCATTTTATTTCCTGCTTTCATTTTTTGCATTGTATTTATTTTTATGTTCGTCATTTCCCTTTTTTATATATAATCCACTTAAATTATTATCGGTAGAATAATAGGCTTTTAGGGAAAGAGTAGATATAGCTAAGCCGGCCCCGAGAACAATACGACCCCGATATTCCTCTACACGGGAATATCTTGTACTACACGCGATAGGTGCACATGCCTCCCTCTCGTTAAAACTCGGTTTCTAACAAAACAAAACGCTCTTCTTTTTATAAATAAAAACCTCCACTTTCACACCTAAATAAGTGCCGGCGTTTTAACCATCAAGTTTTTGGCGTCGTTGCCGGGGAAATTATCGTCTTACTATTTTGAATTCCTGAACCCTATTAATTTTACCCTTTATTTCTATATCAACAAAACAACAAAATGGCCACCAAAAAAAAATTATATTAATAATAATAATAACAATATTAATTAATAATAATAGATTCCTAAAAAAAAAAATCTAAAAAAAAAATTTAATTAAAAAAAAAAACTTAAAAACTTAAAAAAAAAGTACATAAAATTAAAAAAAAAATAATTTAATTTTACCCTTATTTCTACTAATATATATATATATATATAAAAATTTTGATCAAACAAAAAAATTTGTATTAATAATAATAATAATATCATTATTAATATTAATAATAAATACTTAAACAACAAAAAAAAAATTTAAACACTTTAAAAAAAAAATCAGAAAAATTAAAACTAAAAAAAAAACAATCAAAAACTTAAAAACTTAAAAAACTTAAAAACTAAAAAAAATAAAAAATAATAATAATAATAATAAAAACTTAAAAAACTTAAAAAAATAAAAAAATGATGATGAAATTTTTTTTTATCTTTATTTTCATCCAAAAAATTTAAAATTCAAAAAATATATATATATCTTTCATTTTTATTTTGCCTTTAACCTATTTTCTTCCTTTTTTTTCTTTCTATTTTTATTTTCAAAAAAATCAAAAAAAAACTAAAAACATAACAAAAACTAAGAAAAATTTTTATAAAACAAAAAAATTAGGTATTTATTTTGTCATTTCGGCGCGCTTCACAATCGTGAGCGCTAGGGGATCGCATATCGGTCGCGCTCACTTAGCTAAGACGTTAGCTTACGAGTCACACCCACTTGCCCTCTATCACCCGCACCATTTTCGCCGAATTTTTCTTTTTCGTTTTTATATTATATTTTTGCTTTTACTTTTAACTTTTGCAGGACAAACTTAACGGGCTTCCCCGAACGCGGTTTAGGGAAGATTTCTAAACCCCTGTTTTTACCTTTTTTGTACATATTTATTTATATATATCTCGTTTCTCATACTTAGTGCAACATTCGGGACAATGTTGGACTTAAGTATAGGGGTGTTTCCTATTTTCAGTCCTTTTATTTTAAGCACTAAATAAAAATTCCAAAATAAAAAATTTGCAAAAATTAAAAAACTCAAAATATTTCATGCTTTAATAATATTAATTATAAAAATTAAAATTTTTCAAAAAAATAAAACATCGCTCCGCGACGTTCGACTCATCGAACCAACCACAAATAAGAGTCTGTTCGCGAGCGATCCTTTTTACTTAGTAAATATTTTTGTAAATATTCTCGTCTCTTTCCCCTTCTCTTTCCTATCTTGTAAAAAAAAATCTCTCTTTTCTTATAAATATTTCTGTAAATCCAAAAATTCAAAAAATCTGTATAACTCAAAAACTCAAAAAAATTTGCATAACCTTTAAAAATTTCCAAAAAAAAATGATAAAAACACCAAAATATGAAAAAAAAATTTAGAAAAAACTCATAAAATTCAAAAAAAAAAAATTTAAAAATTATTTGAATCCCTTATTTCTTAACCTCTTTGCTCTCCAAAATAATCGTTTCGAGTTTATTTATATGCGAATTTTAATTAATTCTTTATTTACTATTCGTTTTTTAATTGTAGCTCGATAGACTTAAATTTCTGGGGTTAAGATTTTAAAGAATTTTTTATGGTTTTTTCTTATTATAGGGAACTTGTCTTTCTCATTTTCACTTCTTATTTTTTTGAAATAAAGCACATTTTTATGTTAGAAAATAACATTTATGGATTTTACATTATTTCTACTTATGCTTTTAGAAACGTAGGAACGTTCAAATTAAAAAGGTTGCTCTCGAAATTTTTTATTAAACTCTAGCTTTCTTTTAGAAACTAAACCATCCACTTTTTTTTCATGCCTTAATCAGTATGATTCTCCACTTACCCTTAAAAGATCTTATGTCAATGGGGATAAGATTTCGTCCCGCAAACATAGGCACCCAATAATAAAAAAGATTATATGTTACGGAGTAAGAGGATAAAATTCATTACTCCTATACATATACATTGGGTTTATTAATATTTTTGAAGAAAGAAAAATTATAAGTTAGGAAAATAAGATTTCATTTTCCTAATTATGGAGGTCCGAGAAAAAATTACCTCGCCTCAAAAATCAAAGCCCTCTTCATAACCGCCAATCCACTTATTCAATTTTCATGATTCTAGAATTAATTTAAAACTTTTTGAGAGCATAATTTTAAAATTGAATTATTTCCTATTAATTTCTTTGTAGCTGAAGTTTTTTCCCGATAATTCCAATCCATTTTTGTTAAACTAACAAAAATAATTTTCGCTTTCTTTTTTTCCATTTAGAAGTATTTTTTGAAACAGTTCCTCTATTTTTAACAATTTCATAATTTAGAATTTAATTCCGAAACCCCGGAAATTCACTTCGATCTTTTGTACAATTAAATCAAGAGGTAGTTAAATTTAGGATTCTTTTTAATTCCTTATAGGTTCATCTCCAACTTTTGCTCTGGAATAGCAAAAGCTTAAGTATGGGGGTATTTGATGAGTTGTAAATATACCTATATTTTTGTATTTTAATTATGTCATTTTACTTTATTTTTTGTCTTTTTTAGTTTGTTTTATTTAATAAATTGTTTCTTTTTTGTAATTTTTTATTTTCTAACTTAGCATTTTTGTTTTCTGAATTTTTCCAGAAAATCATTTTTTCGGCCATGTCACACCCGTGTCAAGGCTTGTCACGCCCGTGTCGAGGCCGACCCGCAAGCTTAGTCAAACAGTCAACGCTGCCGACATCAGGATGCCAGCTGTCCCGGTCACACCGCCCTGTCACGCCCGTGACAATACTATCACGCCCGTGACCGCCACGTGGGCTACCCCCGAAGTCAAAGCACGCGTCAAATCGCCAGAGCCAGCTCCCCGTCACGCCCCCCTGTCACGCCCGTGACCTGGGTCGTGACCGCCACGTTTTCAGCCGAAGTCAAAGCTCCAGTCCAATCGCCCGATTAGCTCATAAATAGTAGTGACACGCCCCCCTGTCACGCCCGTGACCTAGGGCGTGTCACACCCGAATTTTTGCCTATAAATACAAGCTTCCAGGAAGCTCATTTTGTCTCTTTTTTTGGCCACATTACTTAGATGTTGTGTTGCCCATTTGGATCCAAATGTTATGTAAGAGATTTTTCTCCCCCCTCCCTTAGTTTGTAATAGCTTTTTATTTTATAAAAATAGTTTATTTTCTCTCTTGCTTAGCATGAATCTCATTTGGAAGTGCCCTATCTTTGTAATTTTTCGTTCCCTTTTTCGTTCTTTTTATGTTTTATCTTTTTCAGCTTTATAACTTAGTTTAGTTAAGGATTTTATCGCACTTTCTAGCCGTTGTAATGCCCATTTTACTTTCATTTTCCGCACCCGTTTAGCTTTAGTTTATTTTTATTTGCACTTTTTATGCATTTCTACCGCATTTTAGCGGTAGAAATGCAGTTGTTCTAATTTTTCGCCAACTTCCATTTTGCGTTTATTTGCAAAACTTTTCGCTCCGTTTAATTTTTATTTTCTCTTTTTATGCATTTCTACCGCATTTTAGCGGTAGAAATGCAGTCGTTTTAATTTTCCGAGCACTTAGCTTTTCGTTTTAATTTTCAAAACTTTTTGTCCGGTTAATTTTTATTTGCACTTTTTATACATTTCTACCGCATTTTAGCGGTAGAAATGCAGTTGTTTTAATTTTTCAGTCACTTTGCTTTTTCTTATTTCTGTAGAGTGTGTGCGTGTATGAGTTAGATTTTACAGCTTTATTTCAATTTCTGTAGAGTGTGTGCGTATGCATCTATTTCCGCCTACTCGCCAAGAGTTAAATGGCGCTCTGCTTTCATTTTCTTCCTACTCACTTGAGTAGGAAAACTTTGTGTGGGTGCGTGTGTTTACTTTTCTATAGAGTGCGTGCGTGTATGAGATTAATTTACCCCCGCCCACTCGCTCGAGCCGGGATTCGCATTTACTGCTTTCTTCAGTCCTACTCGTTTGAGTAGGACTTGCAATTTTCAGCTTTCTTTACTGCTTTCTTACTGCTTTCTTTATTGCTTTCTAGCGTAAGTATCCCCATTCCGATGAGTGGCTAACCGCCCTTAGCCCTCAATATCGAAGAGCATTGGGACAGCTAAAGTAACTTTAAATAATTAAAGGTCCTGTTTTCTATTTAATTAAATTTCTTAAGGTTTGCCCCGGGTTAACAATGCGTAGGACCGCATATCGATGTGCGGGCTCTATTTTCGTTATCCATACGCAATGCCGAGAGGCCGCACGTATGGACCGATCGCCCTTGGGTAAAGAGAGCTCCGCGCTAACCCTCGAGAGAGGAGGCGCGCGACTCTACCGGATTGGGTTCCCCACCCAATAGCGGGGTTCTCAGCGTAATGCGGGCGTTAAGAGGAATCCTTCGTCGGTCTAGCGATCGGTCGAATAGTCTTAGCGTTCAGGTGAGCGATATCCCTAGACCAAGGTGAGCTCATATCTAAGGAACCTCCACGGCCGAGTCTCCGCCTTAATTAAATTGAAATTTAGGATCTCTTTTTATTAAAAGTTATTTTAGTTCAAATTCTCTTTTGATATTGTCGCGCCGAGTTCTTCATCGGCTTTCTGCATTTTATTTCCTGCTTTCATTTTCTGCATTGTATTTATTTTTATGTTCGCCATTCCCCTTTTTTATATATAATCCACTTAAATTATTATCGGTAGAATAATAGGCTTTCAGGGAAAGAGTAGATATAGCTAAGCCGGCCCCGAGAACAATACGACCCCGATATTCCTCCACACGGGAATATCCTGTACTACACGCGATAGGTGCACTTGCCTCCCTCTCGTTAAAACTCGGTTTCTAACAAAACAAAACGCTCTTCTTTTTATAAATAAAAACCTCCACTTTCACACCTAAATAAGAGCCAGCGTTTTAACCATCAAGTTTTTGGCGCCGTTGCCGGGGAAATTATCGTCTTACTATTTTGAATTCCTGAACCCTATTAATTTTACCCTTTATTTCCATATCAACAAAACAACAGAATGGCCACCAAAAAAAAAATTATATTAATAATAATAATAATAACAATATTAATTAATAATAATAGATTCCTAAAAAAAAAAAATCTAAAAAAAAAAATTAATTAAAAAAAAAACTTTAAAACTTAAAAAAAAAGTACATAAAATTAAAAAAAAAAAATTTAATTTTACCCTTATTTCTACTAATATATATATATATATATATATATATATATAAAAAATTTGATCAAACAAAAAATTTTATATTAATAATAATATTAATATCATTATTAATATTAATAATACATACTTAAATAAAAAAAAAAATTTAAACACTTTAAAAAAAATCAGAAAAATTAAAACTAAAAAAAAACAATCAAAAACTTAAAAACTTAAAAAACATAAAAACTAAAAAAAAATAATAATAATAATAATAATAATAATAATAAAAACTTAAAAAACTTAAAAAAATAAAAAAATGATGATGAAAATTTTTTTTTATCTTTATTTTCATCCAAAAAATTTAAAATTCAAAAAAAATATATATATATCTTTCATTTTTATTTTGCCTTTAACCTATTTTCTTCCTTTTTTTTTCTTTCTATTTTTATTTTCAAAAAAATCAAAAAAAAACTAAAAACATAACAAAAACTAAGAAAAATTTTTATAAAACAAAAAAATTAGGTATTTATTTTGTCGTTTCGGCGCGCTTCACAATCGTGAGCGCTAGGGGATCGCATATCGGTTGCGCTCACTTAGCTAAGACGTTAGCTTACGAGTCACACCCACTTGCCCTCTATCACCCGCACCATTTTCGCCGAATTTTTCTTTTTCGTTTTTATATTATATTTTTGCTTTTACTTTTAACTTTTGCAGAACAAACTTAACGGGCTTCCCCGAACGCGGTTTAGGGAAGATTTCTAAACCCCTGTTTTTACCTTTTTTTTGTACATATTTATTTATATATATCTCGTTCCTCATACTTAGTGCAACATTGGGGACAATGTTGGACTTAAGTATGGGGGTGTTTCCTATTTTTTGTCCTTTTATTTTAAGCACTAAATAAAAATTCCAAAAAAAAAAATTTGCAAAAATAAAAAAACTCAAAAGATTTCATGCTTTAATAATATTAATTATAAAAATTAAAATTTTTCAAAAAATAAAACATCACTCTGCGACGTTCGACTCATCGAACCAACCACAAATAAGAGTCTGTTCGCGGGCGATCCTTTTTACTTTGTAAATATTTTTGTAAATATTCTCGTCTCTTTCCCCTTCTCTTTACTATCTTGAAAAAAAAAATCTCTCTTTTCTTGTAAATATTTCTGTAAATCCAAAAATTCAAAAAATCTGTATAACTCAAAAACTCAAAAAAATTTGCATAACCTTTAAAAATTTCCAAAAAAAATGATAAAAACACCAAAATATGAAAAAAAATTAGAAAAAACTCATAAAAATCAAAAAAATTATTTTTTAAAAAAATAATTTGAATCCCTTATTTCTTAACCTCTTTGCTCTCCAAAATAATCGTTTCGAGTTTATTTATAAGCGAATTTTAATTAATTCTTTATTTACTATTCGTTTTTTAATAGTAGCTCGATAGACATAAATTTCTGGGGTTAAGATTTTAAAGAATTTTTTATGGCTTTTTCTTATTATAGGGAACTTGTCTTTCTCATTTTCACTTCTTATTTTTTTGAAATAAAGCACATTTTTATGTTAGAAAATAACATTTATGGATTTTACATTATTTCTACTTATGCTTTTAGAAACGTAGGAATGTTCAAATTAAAAAGGTTGCTCTCGAAATTTTTTATTAAACTCTAGCTTTCTTTTAGAAACTAAACCATCCACTTTTTTTTCATGCCTTAATCAGTATGATTCTCCACTCACCCTTAAAAGATATTATGTCAATGGGGATAAGATTTCGTCCCGCAAACATAGGCACCCAATAATTAAAAAGATTATATGTTACGGAGTAAGAGGATAAAATTCATTACTTCTATACATATACATTGGGTTTATTAATATTTTTGAAGAAAGAAAAATTATAAGTTAGGAAAATAAGATTTCATTTTCCTAATTATTCAAAAAATTATTATTATGGAGGTCCGAGAAAAAATTACCTCGCCTCAAAAATCAAAGCCCTCTTCATAAACGCCAATCCACTTATTCAATTTTCATGATTCTAGAATTAATTTAAAACTTTTTGAGAGCATAATTTTTAAATTGAATTATTTCCTATTAATTTCTTTGTAGCTGAAGTTTTTTTCCGATAATTCCAATCCATTTTTGTTAAACTAACAAAAATAATTTTCGCTTTCTTTTTTTTCCATTTAGAAGTATTTTTTGAAACAGTTCCTCTATTTTTAACACTTTCATAATTTAGGATTTAATTCCGAAACCCCGGAAATTCACTTCGATCTTTCGTACAATTAAATCAAGCGGTAGTTAAATTTAGGATTCTTTTTAATTCCTTATAGGTTCATCTCCAACTTTTGCTCTGGAATAGCAAAAGCTTAAGTATGGGGGTATTTGATGAGTTGTAAATATACCTATATTTTTGTATTTTAATTATGTCATTTTACTTTATTTTTTGTCTTTTTTAGTTTGTTTTATTTAATAAATTGTTTCTTTTTTGTAATTTTTATTTTCTAACTTAGCATTTTTGTTTTCTGAATTTTTCCAGAAAATCATTTTTTCGGCCATGTCACTGTCAAGGCTTGTCACGCCCGTATCGAGGCCGACCCGCAAGCTTAGTCAAACAGTCAACGCTGCCGACATCAGGATGCCAGCTGTCTCGGTCACGCCCCCCTGTCACGCCCGTGACAATACTGTCACGCCCGTGACCGCCACGTGGGCTACCCCGAAGTCAAAGCACGCGTCAAATCGCCAGAGCCAGCTCCCCGTCACGCCCCCCTGTCACGCCCGTGACCTGGGGCGTGACCGCCATGTTTTCAGCCGAAGTCAAAGCTCCAGTCCAATCGCCCGATCAGCTCATAAATAGTAGTGACACGCCCCCCTGTCACGCCCGTGACCTAGGGCGTGTCACACCCAAATTTTTGCCTATAAATACAAGCTTCCAGGAAGCTCATTTTGTCTCTTTTTTTGGCCACTTTACTTAGATGTTGTGCTGCCCATTTGGATCCAAATGTTATGTAAGAGATTTTTCTCCCCCCTCCCTTAGTTTGTAATAGCTTTTTATTTTATAAAAATAGTTTATTTTCTCTCTTGCTTAGCATGAATCTCATTTGGAAGCGCCCTATCTTTGTAATTTTTCGTTCCCATTTTCGTTCTTTTCATGTTTTATCTTTTTCAGCTTTATAACTTAGTTTAGTTAAGGATTTTATCGCACTTTCTAGCCGTTGTAATGCCCATTTTACTTTCATTTTCCGCACCCGTTTAGCTTTAGTTTATTTTTATTTGCACTTTTTATGCATTTCTACCGCATTTTAGCGGTAGAAATGCAGTTGTTCTAATTTTTCGCCAACTTCCATTTTGCGTTTATTTGCAAAACTTTTCGCTCCGTTTAATTTTTATTTTCTCTTTTTATGCATTTCTACCGCATTTTAGCGGTAGAAATGCAGTCGTTTTAATTTTCCGAGCACTTAGCCTTTCGTTTTAATTTTCAAAACTTTTTGTCCGGTTAATTTTTATTTGCACTTTTTATGCATTTCTACCGCATTTTAGCGGTAGAAATGCAGTTGTTTTAATTTTTCAGTCACTTTGCTTTTTCTTATTTCTGTAGAGTACGTGCGTGTATGAGTTAGATTTTACAGCTTTATTTCAATTTCTGTAGAGTGTGTGCGTATGCATCTATTTCCGCCTACTCGTTAAGAGTTAAATGGCGCTCTGCTTTCATTTTCTTCCTACTCACTTGAGTAGGAAAACTTTGTGTGGGTGCGTGTGTTTACTTTTCTGTAGAGTGCGTGCGTGTATGAGATTAATTTACCCCCGCCCACTCGCTCGAGCCAGGATTCGCATTTACTGCTTTCTTCAGTCCTACTCGTTTGAGTAGGACTTGCAATTTTCAGCTTTCTTTACTTCTTTCTTACTGCTTTCTTTATTGCTTTCTAGCGTAAGTATCCCCATTCCGATGAGTGGCTAACTGCCCTTAGCCTCAATATCGAAGAGCATTGGGACAGATAAAGTAACTTTAAATAATTAAAGGTCCTGTTTTCTATTTAATTAAATTTCTTAAGGTTTGCCCCGGGTTAACAATGCGTAGGACCGCATATCGATGTGCGGGCTCTATTTCCGTTATCCATACGCAACGCCGAGAGGCCACACGTATGGACCGATCGCCCTTGGGTAAAGAGAGCTCCGCGCTAACCCTCGAGAGAGGAGGCGCGCGACTCTACCGGATTGGGTTCCCCACCCAATAGCGGGGTTCTCAGCGTAATGCGGGCGTTAAGAGGAATCCTTCGTCGGTCTAGCGATCGGTCGAATAGTCTTAGCGTTCAGGTGAGCGATATCCCTAGACCAAGGTGAGCTCATATCTAAGGAACCTCCACGGCCGAGTCTCCGCCTTAATTAAATTGAAATTTAGGATCTCTTTTTATTAAAAGTTATTTTAGTTCAAATTCTCTTTTGATATTATCGCGCCGAGTTCTTCATCGGCTTTCTGCATTTTATTTCCTGCTTTCATTTTCTGCATTGTATTTATTTTTATGTTCGCCATTCCCCTTTTTTATATATAATCCACTTAAATTATTATCGGTAGAATAATAGGCTTTCAGGGAAAGAGTAGATATAGCTAAGCCGGCCCCGAGAACAATACGACCCTGATATTCCTCCACACGGGAATATCCTGTACTACACGCGATAGGTGCACTTGCCTCCCTCTCGTTAAAACTCGGTTTCTAACAAAACAAAACGCTCTTCTTTTTATAAATAAAAACCTCCACTTTCACACCTAAATAAGAGCCGGCGTTTTAACCATCAATTTGGTTCCTTCTAAAGGAAGTTTAAGAGGTTGATGAAGAGGAAGTAGTGGAGGAGTAGACCTTCCTCCTCCTCTCATCACAGGAAGAACCACTCTAAAGTAGAAAGGTATGATTCTAAAACTAGTAAACATATTTCCTTTAAAGTTGTCTGCTATTATTGCAGTAAGCGAGGGCAATTAATAGCTGACTGCCCAGTCAAAAGAAGAGAAGTTGGTGAGAAAAAGGTCCACCAGCATAAGGGCAATAAGGAAAAGTCCTTCATTGTAAAGAAGGAGAAGAGCTAGAGTCAGTCTGACTCAGCATCTTCTGAGCCTGAAAAAGAAGAGGCCTATATTGGGCACTTTGCTGCTGAAGAAGAAGCTGGAGAAGAAGCTGAAGACTATTCTACTACCAGGATAGAGATTAAGGCCCCTCTATCACATTCAGATAGTGACTCATAGGAGCATGAAGAGGATGAAGATGCCAATAGCTGATATGGGCTGATGGCCAGGTCTGATGAAGACTCTGGCTAGGAACAGCCTGGTCTAGAAAAGGTACATTCTCTATTTAGTTCATCATCTGAGTCTGGACATGAGACTAGTACAAATACAGAAGCATCATTATCCTGTGATAAAGTTGAATCTTAGTCTGAGGAAGATGTCAATCAGTTGATTGACAAGTATGATGCCCTTTTTGATGCCTTCAGACGAAGCAAGAAGCTGGCTAAGAAGCAAGTTGAGGATATTATCTCCCTTCAGCTAGCTGCTTCCCAGCATGCTGAGACAATATCATTGCAGGATCAGAAGGATAGGGAAGTCAACCAACTGAAAACCATTTCACTCATTCATATTGGCACCATCAAGTTCAAGAATAGTCTCATTAGGTATCTTGAAGAGAAACTATAGAGGGATAAAATGATAGTGGCTAATTATTCTAAGACAAGTACTGTGTTGCCCCTAATAGACTCCTTTTCCTCTCAAAAGGGTAAGAAGGTGTTGGGATTCAAGGGAAGCACAAGAGCTACCTATTCCAAAGGGAAAGATAAAGCTCCAGCTCAGCCTCTGGCATCCAACCCTCCCATTCCTTTTAGGAAAGTTCAGTTTCCTTCAAACAGGTATGACCAAGAAAGCATTTATGGTCACTGTATGAAAGGTAGATCCACTAGTGTGAACAAATATGTTCACAGCTATGGTGGAAGGTATAGTAG
The DNA here is from genome assembly GCA_039513925.1 of Platanthera zijinensis. Lineage (NCBI taxonomy): Eukaryota > Viridiplantae > Streptophyta > Magnoliopsida > Asparagales > Orchidaceae > Platanthera > Platanthera zijinensis. The sequence goes on along the minus strand of CM077079.1, from coordinate 190,446,010 downwards.
GGGAATGAGTGCCTTTAAGGCTCCCCATGAGAAAATTCAAATGACCCATCATGGAACATTTGTCTTTTGTGCTCCAGCCCCCATTCTCAACAATGTGATAGTGGCCAACTCTCAAGGCCACCAAGCAAAGACTCAGAACAAGGGTAAGTCTATTAGTAAGCCTGATGTTCCTATCTATACTATTAAGAACAGTTCTCTGAAAAGAAAACTACTGTTAATGTCAGTCATAGCATGCCAATTAAGTCTGCTGAAAGACTCACCTTCAATCAGATCCTTGCTGAAAGGAACTTGAAGAAGGCTGCTGCTCCTCTTCCTTCTATACAGTCAGTTGTTAACCAAACTGCAGGACCTGCTCAAAAAAGAAGGTATAACATTCATGAGTGCTAGTGCTATGGTAAGGTGGAGACATTTTGCCTTAACTTGCTGGCACAATCCTACAGTGCCAAGATTTAGTGTTAGTCTTCCTGCCAGAAAATCTGTTGGACGACATGTTCATTTTCAGGCTAATCAGGACCTAGGACCCAATAATAATTGGTGTCCTAATGTAAGATAAATCATTTGCTGCAGGTTATTCCAAGTGCCCATACCCCTATATGGTACTTGGGCAGTTGTTTTTTTAGGCACATGACTGGAACAAGGAGCAATTAAAAGGAGTACACTCCAGTGAAAGATGGACACAAAGTTATCTTTGGTGTCAGATAGAGGAGTGACAAGAGGCTATGGTAAGATAACCAATGTCATAGTAAACATCTCAAAAGTGGATTTTGTTGAATGGTTGCAACACAATCTCATAAGCATAATACAACTCAGTGATCTTGGCTATGTCATTGCATTCCACAAGGATGAGTGCCATATTAAGAGGTTAAGTGACCAAGAGGTCATCTTGACAGGCACTAGGAGTGGAAATGTGTATTGCTTAAACTTTCAATGTCTTAATAAAGAATCTCCTATATGTCTAGTTGCAAATGAGAAAGTCTTATATTGTGTACAATGGCACAAGAGACTAGCTAACTTGAATTATAAGACTATTGGCAAGCTCTTTTGTGAAGCGCTAGTTAGGAATGGTCCCAAGATGAAATGCACCAAGGAAGGCATTTGCTCAGCATGTCAAAAAGGCAAGCAGACCAACGCTTCCTTCAAGGGCATTGGGACCAAATATTTTGTGAGGTGTTTATACCTCCTACATATGGACTTGTTTGGTCCTATGCTAGTTCATAGTATGGGTAGAAAAGTCTACACCCTTGTGGTGGTTTATGACTATTCTAGATTTTCTCATCCTCATAATGCTTATAGAAGCTTATCAGGAAAAATGAGTAGTGCTTGGGGGTATCCATGACACATAACTTGATAGCATAGAAATAACATACACACATTTTATTCATTTCAAATTTCACTATCAATTTTATACCATTTTTTTGAGTTCAAGGTCCCCGAATCAGTCAAAATCTACCTACATAGATAGATACACGTTAACTTGTATACAAAAGACATTATAATTATAAATTTTGCCCAAAGCTCTAAGCTTTATATATGAAACATGAATAATGTGACATTGATTTTTAAGTCATTCCTTTAATTTTAGACACAATATCACATGTTACAACATGTAAGCTTTGAAATTTCTACTAGAGTGCATTTTCTAGGGATGTGTGAACCGTGAAAATTCCTTATGCTACCTAAATCCTCACACATACTTGGATGCATATTAAGCATACACTATCCTATGTAGTCACACTCAGTAGCTAAGTACCAATAGATTAGACATATCATGACACAAACGTACAATGTTAAATAGAGTATAGGAATCCTAAATCAGATGTTGCATGTAATCTTTATGCTTTAAGTTCTACTCATGCATGTCCTAATAATAATGGTCCATTTTATTTCACATATATTTTTTAATATATTTTTTTTGAAAATGAACAAGCGAGAAAAAAATTATTTTTTTTGTTATTTTGGTCTTTTATTTTTTTTGGGTTTTTAATAATTAAATATCAAACAAATCAAACTAAAAAAATGAATCAAAAAGCGTGTTTTTGTAATTTTTCTAATTTTTATTGAATTTTTATTTATATAACAAACTGAAAGAATAATGCACACTCGACAGAAGTGTAAGAAATAAATGACATAAGAATAGAAAACAGACACGGATAAGCATCCAAAAAAATCTAACTTACCACCATCGCTAGCGATATCGCGCGCGGTAACTTATAGAGATGCATGTTCATGAAAAATTGCCAGATTTCGAAAGTTTTTGCTTCTAATGATGATTTTCTATGAATGTGCAACGAATTTTCACATTAATGAAACGAAAAACTATAAGAAATCACTCATTGGTTACCTATGTTAAAAGAGATTACGAAGTGAGAAAATCTGCAGAGAGGGCAAGATCAGAATTGGGCTATTGGCTGCTCTTGGTGATGACAAAGTCCTTCCAGACGCAAGAGTAAGAATCAGGGCCCCTCTTTCACATTCAGAGAGTGACATAGAGGTGGATGATGCTGAAGAAGGGGAATGCAGATGCCATGGACAAATAGCTACCCCCAAAGTAGAATCTTGCCAGGATCAGCCTGGTCAAAATAAGGTGCATTCCCCATCTAGCTCATCCTAAGAGTCTGGATATGAATCATGTACAGACTCTGTTATCTCCTCATCTAGTGATGATGAGGGTCCTTTGACAGATGATGATATCAATCAATTGATTGACAATCATTCTCCCTTTTGAAATCTTTCAAGGAAAGCAAGCTGCTTGTTAAGAAACAAGCAGAGGAAATAGCCTCCCTACAGAAGACTGCTTCCTAACTGGATGAAGCTTCATCCTTCCTATGTATAAAAGAGAGGGTAGCAGCTCATCTGAAAATCATGGTAGATATCCATGTTGAGTCCTTAAAATACAAGGACTCTATCATCAAGAATCTTGAGGAAAAACTTGATGAGGAGAATTATGGCTAAATTCTCTAAGATAGATTCTATAAAGAGAAGATCTGAATCTAAGTAGATTTCAAAAGTAATCCAATCTCTGAAAAGAGGCCAAGTTCCTGTGAGGCCCTAGCCTATTCTTCACAAGGAAATTCTCCCTTCTAACAGGATGACCAAGACCCCAGGTATGGTCACTTGACGAATGGGAATCTTCCTTGTAAGACTACAAATATCTCCTACAATGGAAGAAGAAAGGATAGGGGTCTGAGTGCTCAGAAGGTTGCCCATTAAGAAGTGCAAATAGCCCATCCTGGACCTTTTGTATTTTATGCACAAGCTCCATCTCTCTTGAGTAAGGCAGTGGCCTTTTGTAACACCCTCATCCATCACATGGAATATAACAGAAGGTCCGGTCGGGGCCCCACGCCATATTTCATTGACAGTTAGTTGAGTTACATAAGAACACCAAATTACAAGCAATAGGAACGCGCATCCTAACTCAGAGCATTCTAGCATAAGCTTTTAAAATAGTTATAAGAACCCAAATGCAATAGCATAAATATCCACAACAACCAGAGTAGGAATGACAGCAAAATACGCAAAAGTCTCGGCCTTAGGGCCTTACAAGTGTTTAATTAAACATTACATGTTTTCTATACATCGGCACGCAGGCCGGCCACACAAGAGCATAGTAAAGTAAATATTTGGCTTTGGCCTTCAAGGGCCAGCACAGCAACAAGGGCTTCAGCCCGCTATTTGCCACTAGGCTCACCTGTCCTTGCATAAGAACAATCCACCGTACGGTGGCAAAACAATGCGACGGTCAGCTAAAGCTGACCAAATTATAACGACCCCACACCTTAATCGGGGCGGTGGTGCTCCTTCCCTGCATTTTATTAGTATAACCAAACAATATAGTTAAAGTACAATTTAAGCACTCTTCACCACTGACGTAGGCACACACGGCCACACACCCCATGCTCTCAGGGCACATTCTCGATGAACTCGGTCCACCACCGCCTTTAGGATAGCAACATCATGAGCTAAAAGTGCCTTTCGGCCGAAGCATAATACCCACCCTCTATGCCATCGGCAAGTGTCATGTACCCTAGGTCTCTTTAACCGAACCACATAGAGCGGGTATGGTTCCACTCAACCTGTTGCTCACAACGCCAAGTAAGTTTAAGTCATCGATGCGGGTCATGCTTCCCCGAATCCCGAAGTATCGATCATACAATAGTACAAAACCCGGTTATACACAAGGTTGGCTCGCAAACCAAATAAACTGGACTCTCAGAGCACACAGCCTCACAATAACAGAGCTATCGCCGGAGGTATGACTAACCTCGCGCGGTACCTGGCAGAAATACGCTTCTGTCCAGTTTTTTGGGTGCTCCTTGGGGTTAGTCCCCAAGGCTCCCTATTGCAATCAACCACATAGAAACCCAAAAAAATGGCACGGAGTCTTCTCTGGCAATACATGTATAATGAAAACATCACCGATCCAGACCAACGTGTCCGGATAGGCTTCACACACAATGCTTACTTCAGTACTTCGATTCCGGACTCTATATGCAAGATGACGGGGATAAACCATATCTACCCGAAGGAAAACCTCATACTCACCGCCCACTCGTGGGAGAGAGTCTCCTATGCAAAAAGGAAGAGGACTTCACATGTCCAAGAAGAGAATCATTACCCTAGAGGTTCGCTTCGGCGCCATGGAAAACTAGTCGGATGAAAAGCACCAAAACAGACTTGCCTCCGCAGATCTGGACTCAGCTCGCGATTCGGAGCTCCAAAGCTCCAATAATGGCGGGATTCCTCCTTCTTCTCCCTTTGCTCTCCTCTCTCTACCTCTTAGAAAGAGGTTGGGTCAAAATAATTAAGTCCTAAACCCTCATTTCCCGGCCATATACAAACAGGGGGAAAGCTGGGTTGTCGGATCCATTAGAAATAAAACGAACGACCTCGATTCACTCTTAAAATCGTCTAACTAGGGCTGCACACGGCTTGTGACATGCCCGTATTACAGGTCATGTCTCTCAATATTAAGAGAAATCATCGATCTCTAGAACAGGACACGGCTTTTGACATGACCGTGTTCCTCAATCGACACAGAAACCGTCACGCCCGAATAGGACACGGCCCTACAACACACCCGTGTCACAGGCCGTATGCTAGGAAGGGATTCGAACATGCCTGTGTCCCAGACCGTTTTCCTCAGTCGACATAACCCGACAAACACAGAGCAGGACAAGGCTTTGGACACGCCTGTGTCCCAGGACGTATTGCAAACACAGAGCAGGACATAGCTTTGGATATGCTCGTGTCCAAGGCCATGTTGCTCAGTCAACACAACCCAACCATAACTGATCTTTGGGGTGTTACAATTCTCCTCCCTTTAAAAGAATTTCGTCCCGAAATTATAGAATGGGAAAGTACACAGAATTTAAAATTACCTGAGTAGAAAATCTCGGGGTACTCCTCAAGTATGGTCTGCTCTTGTTCCCACCAAAGCTCCTCATGACCGCAATTGTCCCATTAGACTTTGACCAGCCTGATAGCTTTGTTCCGCAATTGTTTAACCTCCAAATCTTCGATCTGAATGGGTCTAACTTTTGTTGTTAGCCCACTATCAACCGACACTTGATCCGCAACAACCACTTGCGTTGGTTCTTTTACGGCTTTGCTTAGGACCGAGATATGAAATACATCATGTAATCTACTCAGCTCTACAGAAAGTGCCACAGATAGGCGGCTTCACCAACCCGCTCCAAAATCTCAAAAAGCCCAACATACCTCGGACTAAGGTTCTTTAAGCATCGTATCCTTGATACTCCTTTAAACGGATTTATCTTGAGGTATACCCAGTCGCCCACCACAAACTCCACGTTCCGGTGCTTGGCATTGTAGTACTTGGCCTGTCTATCTTGAGCAATCAGTAGCCATTCCCGAATAACCTATATCGTTGAATTAGCCTCTTCAATGTCCCTTCGCTTGTACAGCTTCGATTCTCCCGTTTTTACCCAAGATAGTTGTGTACGACACCTCCTTCTGTAATGAGCATCAAAGGGAGCCATCTGAATGCTGGCTTGGTAGCTGTTATTGTATGTGAACTCAATCATGTAAATATGGTCCTCCTACCATTTACCAAAGTCCAATGCATACATACGAAGCATGTATTCCTTCTTCCTGTTCACCCTTTCAGTTTGCCTATCTATTTGTGGGTGAAAGCAGTGCTAAAGTTCAACTTGGTTCCCAACAACTGATGAATAAGCCTCCAATCGTTAGATATGAACAGACCATCTCAGTCACTTACTATGCTCTGGGGCACACCATGCAAACAGACTATATTATCCACATAAAGCTTCGCCAGATTCTCCACAGAATCATCCTTCCTATTGGGTATGAAGTGTGACACCTTCGTTAACCGATCCACGACCACCCAAATGGATTCATTCCCCTTGTGCGATCTCGCCAAACCGTTCACGAAATCCAAAGAGATGTCATCAAACTTCCACTCTGGAATAGGCAAGGAATTTAGAAATCCACCAGGCTTATAGCATTTGGCCTTCACCAAGGCACAAGTCTGACACTTCGCCACATATAGCGCTATGTATTTCTTCATACCGGCCCACCAGAACAGCCTCTTCAAGTCTTTGAACATCTTTGTGATCCCAGGATGAATTGAGTACTTGGTAAAATGCGCCTCATACATCAATTCTTCTCGTAATTTTCCAACATTAGGGACGCACAACCGACCACCTTTCCATACAAGGCCATCGTCAATAATGAACTGGTCATTCGACCCATCCACAGACTCTGCCATGCAACGTTTCAAGCTTACGTCCAACTCCAAGGCCTGTCGAATCCTATCCGCGAGGTCGTATTAAACATCTGTCAAACTCAAACATGCATTAGCACTCGATCCCTTGTCAACACACGAGATCTCCAAAGCCTCCAAATCACGAATAAGCCGCTCGTCATGCATCTTCAACCAGTTATCCTGTGCAGGGTTTCTACGACTCAGAGCATCTGCCACAACATTCCCCTTCTCGGGAATATAATGAATCTTGAAGGTGTAGTCCCAAAGGAAATCCATCCATCTTCGTTGACGCATGTTCAGGTCCTTCTTATCAATTAGATACTTCAAACTCTTGTGATCTGAATATATATCGACCTTTACTCCATAAAGGTAATGCCTCCAAATCTTGAGATCGAATACCACAGCCGCCAACTCCAAATCATGGACCGGGTAGTTCCTCTCATGCACCTTTAACTGACGTGATCCATAGGCTATCACCGACCCGTGCTGAAGCGGAACACAACCTAAACAACTCCTAGAGGCGTCACTGTAAAGCTCAAAGCCTTCAAAATCATAAGGCGTACTTAAGACAGGTGTTGTTGTCAAACGACACTTGAGTTCTTCGAAAGCTTGTGTGCACTCAGACATCCGAACGAACTTATGATCCTTCCATGTTAGAGTAGTGAAGGGCAATGCTATCCTCGAGAAGTTCTCCACGAAGCGCCTGTAATAGCCGTCAAGCCCCAGAAAACTTCGGACTTCCGCCACCGTAGACAACATAGGCCACTCTCGTATAACAACTATCTTTGCCTGAGCTACCGCAATCCCTTCCCCACTAACTATATGACCAAGGAACGCTACCGAGGACAACCAAAACTCGCATTTGGAGAACTTGGCGTACAATTGGTTCCTCCTCAATGTCTCCAACACCATATGCAGATGCTTAAAATGATCCTCCTCGTACTGCGAGTACACCAGTATATCGTCAATAAAGACTATCACAAACTGGTCCAAGTATTCTCTAATTGTTCTGTTCATCAAATCCATAAGAACAGATAGCGTATTCATTAGCCCAAACGGCATGACGGTGAACTCATAATGCCCATACCGTGTACTGAAAGCCATTTTGGGGATGTCACTTTCCCCTATCCACAGCTGATAGTATCGGGATTTTAAATCCAACTTTGAGTACACAGTCGACCCCACCAGCTGGTCGAACAAATCATCAATCCTTGGAATCAGATACTTATTCTTCTTCGTTAGCTTATTCAACACCCGGTAATCAATACAGAGTCGTTAGCTTCCGTCCTTCTTCTTAACAAAGAGGACTGACGCTCTCCAAGGCGATGAACTCGGACGAACATAACCTTGTTCCAACAGCTCTTGAAGCTATACTTTCAATTCTGCCATATCCTTAGGCGTTAACCGATACAGAGAGCGTGACAGGTTTAGAACTTGGCACTAGCTCAATGGTGAAGTTGATCTCTCGCTGAGGTGGAGCTCTAGGGAGATCTTCATGGAATACATCAGGAAACTCTGATACCACTAAGATGCTATCCAAACCAGGCTTGGTCTTCGAACCCTCCACTAAAGTGAGAAACAGCTCTACACCACCACGAACCACCTTAACCACCTGCAGAGCATTCACCAAAGTCTTGCTTGATCCCTTCAAGCCTGAGTACGTCGTCTCATAATCTATATCCAGTCCTAGTCTGACCACCTTTCGGTTGCAATCAATGTACGCACACTGCTCCGATAGCCAGTCCATTTCAAAGATCACATCGAACTCCACTATCGGTAGTAGCGACGCTCGAAAGTCATATTTGTGACACCCAATCCCTACCTTCATGAAACAAACTCTATCAGCGCGCATAAAGCACCCATTAGGCAGCAACACATCCAATTTTTCCCTTGCCATCAAATAAGGTACTCTGATGCGCTATACAAACTCTTCAGACAAAAAGGAATGCAAAGCTCCCATATCAAACAGTGCTCTCGCTGGAAAATAAAAGATCGATACAAAGCCTTGCACAACCAGTCATAAGCTAACATGCGTAAGGCAACAAGTTTTTAAAGTTAAACTGCTATAAATAAAACCATACCTGTCACAACGTCAACCTGCTTCATGGCCTCCTACTGTCCCAGGTTGTACACCCTAGGATGGGCTAGGGCATAATGTGATATGGTTGACTCCAACGCCTTGCCCTTCTCCTCATAAGTAACTTTAGGCTTCTTCTCGGACTTTGGACGTCCGCTCCAACAATCTTGGGCAAAGTCTCCCATCTTTCCACAGTTATAACAAGCGCCCGGGGTTCGGCCAGTAGTTTCCCCAGATGCACCAGAAGAAGGGGTTGGACCCGAAGTCCTAGCCTTCTTAGTAAACTTATGGAACCCAGACTTTGAGTAGGTCGGCACCTTGAACTCTGGCTTCTTCGCACTCAAGTCATTCTTCCCTTGGACTCTCTTAAGATCTTTCTCCAACAATCAGGCTGTATTGACCAGGGTTAGGAAGCCATGCATCATAGGCCCAGAGAGTAGTAGCCGTAAGTCATCACGCAGATCCTCGTAGAACCGGTTGGTCTTACGCTCCTCATCAGCCAAAGTAGAGTTAGCATAACAACCCAACCGCGTAAACTTGTGGTGGTACTCATCCACGCTACTATCTCCCTGTGCCAGTCTCTAGAACTCATTCTCCATAGCAATCCTTTGATCCGAGGGAAGGTATCTTGCCAAGAATAACCTCGAGAATTCCTCCATCGAGATATCCATGAGTTGCCTTCCAACCAAGTGATGCAGCTCCAACTCTTTCCACCACAACCTCACCTCTCCATCCAATAGGAAGGTGGCTATTGTGGTCTTCTTCCTTTCCTCCATTACCGTGGCCGTCAAGACTCTCTTCATTCGAGAGAGCCAATCTTCGGCCTAGGATGGGTTTCCAGTCCCCAAAAATACTAGAGGATTAAAGCTCATAACATGTTTGAGCTATTTCTCTGTCACTCTTCTAGGTATCAACGGCTCTACCACTACTTATTCAACCCTTCTAGGTTCTTCTTCTCGAAGCGGTACCTGCTCCCCTGCGGGGGCAGCCTGCTGCACTTGCCATCCTGGCTGGGCATTTATCATCGCAAACACTGCCTTAGCCACAAGTCTTATAGTTTCTGCCGAAGGAGGGGTTGCAGGCACATCATTGGGTGCACTGTTTTCCTCAGAAAACGGGTGTTCTAACGGCCTTGCGCCACTCCTAGTCACCTATAACCGTACAAAACACCATTAAGCGACCAGAAAAAATTGCAAAAAGTAATTATATTAACACGCAGGTTCCTCAAACATGTGTATTTTCATTCCTGTGGACATTCATGGATTCTTTTCATGTTATAACGATGACGCACATACATGTGCTCACCACCCCATAAAAGAATTCGTCCACGAATTCAAATTAGCAAGACCGTTGCCTTAGTCTGATACCAAATTGTAACACCTCCATCCATCACATAGAATATAACAGAAGGTCTGGCCTGGCCCCACGCCATATTTCACGGACAGTTAGTGGAGTTACATAAGAATACCAAATTACCAGAAATAGGAACACGCATCCTAACTCAGAGCATTCTAGCAGAAGTTTTAAAACAGTTATAAGAACCCAAATGCAATAGCATGAATGCCCACAACAACCCGAGTAGGAATGAAAGCAAAATACACAAAAGTCTTGGCCTTAAGGCCTTACAAGTGTTTACTTAAACATTACATGTTTTCCATATTTCGGAACACATGCCGGCCACACATAACCATAGTAAAGTAAATATTTGGCTTTGGCCTTCAAGGGCCAGCACAGCAACAAGGGATTCAGCCCGCTATTTGCCACTAGGCTCACCTGTCCCTGCATAAGAATAATCCACCGCACGGTGGCAAAACAAGGCAACGGTCAGCAAAAGCTGACCAAATTATAACGACCCCGCCCCTTAAACGGGGCGGAGGTGCTCCTTCCTTGCATTTTATTAGTATAACCAAACAAGATAGTGAAAGTACAATTTAAGCACTCTTCACCATAGGCGTAGGCACACACAGCCACACACCCTGTGCTCTTAGGGCACATTCTCGGTGAACTCATTCCACCACCGCTCTTAGGATGGAAACATTGTGAGCTAAAAGTCTCTTTCGGTCGAAGCCTAAGACCCTCCCTATATGCTATCAACAAGTGCCATGTACCCTAGGTCTCTTTAACATAACCACATAGAGCGGGTATGGTTCCACTCAACCTATTGCTCACACTTCCATGTAAGTTTAAGTAATCGATGTGGTTCGAGCTTCCCTGAATCCCGAAGTATCGATCATACAATAGTACATAACCCAGTTATGCACAAGGTTTGCTCGTAGACCAAATAAACTGGGCTCCCAGAGCACAAAGCCTCACAATAACAGAGCTACCTCCAGCGGTATTACTAACGTAGCGCGGTACCTGGCAGAAATACGCTTGATCCGATTTTTCCGGTGCTCCTTGGGGTTAGTCCCAAAGGCTCCCTGCTGTAATCTACTGCGTAGAAACTTGAAAACCAAACGACACTGAGTCTTCTACGACAATACATGCATAATGAAAACATCACGGATCCAGAACAACATGTCTGGATCGGCTTCACACAACATGCCTACGTCCGTACTTTGATCCCGGACTCTATATGCAAAATGATGGGGATAAACCATATCTACTCGAAGGAAAACCTCATATTCACCGCCCACTCGCGAGAGAGAGTTTCCTATGCAAAAAGGAAGAGGACTTCATATGTCCAAGAAGAGAATCATTACCCTAGAGGTTCGTTTTGGCACCATGGAAAACTAGCCGAATGAAAAGCACCGCAACGGACTTGCCTCCGCGGATCTGGACTTGGCTCGCGATTCGGAGCTCCGAATCTCCAACAATGGAGGGATTCCTCCTTCTTCTTCTCCATTTGCTCTCCTCTCTCTACCTCTTAGAAAGAGGTTGGGTCAAAAGAAATGAGACCTAATTCCTCATTTCTCGTCCATATACAAATAGGGGGAAAGTTGGGCCATCAGATCCCTTAGAAATAAAACGAACGGCCTCGATTCACTCTTAAAATCGTCTAACTAGGGCCGCACACGGCTTTTGATATGCCTGTATCACTGGCCATGTCTCTCAATAGTAAGAGAAATCGTCGATCTCAGAACAGGACACGACTTCTAACATGCCCATGTCATAGGCCGTGTGCCTCAATCAACATAGAAACTTTCACGCCCGAATAGGACACGTCCTTATAACACGCACGTGTCACTGGACGTGTGCTAGGCACGGCTTCGGACACGCCCATGTCTAAGGCAATGTGCCTTAGTCGACATAACCCGGCAAACACAGAGCAGGACACGGCTTTGGACAAGCCCGTGTCCCAGGCTATGTTGCAAACACAGAGCAGGACACAGCTTTGGACACTTCCGTGTCCCAGGCTGTGTTGCTAAGTCAACACAGCCCAACCATAATAGATCTTTGGGGCGTTACACCTTTTCTCAAAATCTCTCTACTCACACTTTGGCCAAGGGTAAATTTACCAAGATGCAAGACATGGAATCTTCCAATGACACCAACAGCAAGTTCTCTGTAAGGAGAACTGCTGCTGATAGACCTTTTGAAAATCCAAGCTCTTATCATGTTAGACCTACTCTCAGTCAGACTATGGCTAAGAGAATTTGGAACAAGGAAGTTGTTTCTTCTTTTGTTTAGTCTACTGTCAACCATGCTGTCAGACCTGCTCAGAAAAGAAGATACAATATTCATGAGTGTTTTTTATGTGGCAAATTGGGTCACTTTGCCATAGATTTTGGGCACAACTTTAGTGTGCCAAGGGTAAGAGAAAGTATTCCTGACAGGTTTCCTGTAGGTAGACATTTGATTTTTCAAACTAACAAGAATCTAGGACCCAAGTCAGCTTGGTTTCCTAAGGGAAGGTAATTCTATCTTGCAGGATAGTTCAAGTGGCCATAACCATTTTTGGTCCTTGGACAATGTTGTACCAAACCCAAGTCTGGATACAAGAAATGATTCAACTTATCATCATGCACTAAATGTCAATGACAAGTGCAATTATTAAGGGGGAGTTTACAAAGGAAATTCAGATGAACATCAAAGGCTAAAGCTCAGAAGCAAGGTTGCTGGTATGCTCAGAAATTGTGAATCCCACATGGACTTCAAGTCTATAGAGCAGAGATAAGTAGAATTCACCTTTATTTTATTCTACCACTTAATTTTAAAATTGATTACTAATTTATAAGAAGGGTAATTGAAAAAAATGACTAATAATATGTAAAAATAATAACTCTTTTGAATACATGTGTTAGTGGCTCACTTGTTCACCATGCCACAAAATGTAACTTGTCTCAACATACCCAAAGACATATTGCATGAAAGTGAGGGTAGATACAACTCTAGAGGGGGGTGAATAGAGTATTCAAAAATTATGATACCCTACTCAACTCCCTTAGAGTTAATTGCGGAATAAGTTTATAGATATTGATAACCCTAGAGCCTAACACAAAGTGTAGTGCACAAGAGAGAGCTAACTGTAATTACAGTTAAGCTTGGGGTCCTATCACAGCAACTAGCAATCCAAGTTAATTCTATTCACAGCCACAGTGCAATAAATTAAATGAGCAACACACACGACACAAGGAATTTATAGTGGTTCCCTCTAAATATGTACGTCCACTATTCTACCACCCTGGTAGGAATCCACTACAGGTTTTTGTTCAGGTGCCCTGCCACCAACTGATCTGCCTTAGGTAGATCAAGTAGACTGTCACAACCCGCATTTTCTCTGAATTAAGAATTATCAAAGTCTGAGAGAACACGCGTCGTGATGCCACGTCGAGTAGGGGATAACTACTGACGCTCAGGCAAAACACTATCTACTTTACTTTATGAAAAATCATAAGTTAAATTACTAGAAATTCAGTTATATTTTTTTAAGGCCGTATCCCTCGGCTCTGTGGATCATCTAGTCCACACTTCAAAATTATACTTATACGCAGCGGAAAATACTTTATTTATATTTATGCATCCTAAGAGAGAACGCATAAGTGTCCCCAGGGGACATCTTATACTATGCAGGACCCTAAATTTAATTTATATATATATATAAGAAAAACGATCTTTTTACGTCGCCTTGAAAGTAGTGTATGAGTTTGTAAAACATGCATATCATGACTTATATATATACCTAATAGTGCTTTTTAGGTTTTAAAAATAACTAGCATCCTAACATAAATCATCCCAAGAGCAAGTTTAATATAACCAAAAGCAGTAAAGCTAATAGTGTAAGCAAGTGCAATGTATCTAAAAGAGAAACCACTGGTGGGCGTCAACAACTGACACGAACCCACTGGTGAGTAGGTATGTCTGTACTACAAGTCTAAAGAAAACTACCTCCCAAGCAAAAGGAACAGAGAACCATAGTAGCAGCTTAAACGCTAGAAAATCTTCAGGAGCAAACTAGCCGCAGAGTCGGCTAAATACCTGTACCTGAGGTATTCAGTAAAAGAACACCTCAGCAAAGCAACTATCAAAAGGAAAAGCAAAGATATAATAGATTCGAACAGGAATTAAAATCAGGTAAGGACAAGTAAAAATGAAGTAAACAAGAGCAGGAAAAGTAAGGTAAGAAAAAGACTCATCAAAAGTGAGTAAAAAGGGGTGCACCAGGTACACGAATGAAGCCAAGCTCTAAGAATCTCTGCAAGAAGGATTAGCACAATAACAATAACATCCTAACATAGAGCCAGAGCGGAAAGAGTCACCTAGTACTAGAGATGGACAAAAATCAGTAACAAGGGCCTAGACTGGTGACCACATGTCAAACCAAGTCTTGCAGACCTAAATATCTTCGAGGGCTATGGCGGCGGCACTGGTCCAACTCAACCAAACAACCCATGCTTCCTTAATAAGACAAGAAGAAAACAGGGGTGGCGGCATCGGTCCAACTCTCCCCTAAATCACATCCTGCTCCAGCTCTAAGTGACTTGGGAAAACCCTAACTAGTGGTTGCATGAACCACCAAGAAGTCAACACAACCCTATTCCAACTAGAGCAACCCATCTAAGATCCCTAAGTACAAACCAATGGTCTAAACGTCGAGTTTATCCTATCTAGTGGTTTGAAATAAAATAACTAGACAGAGATTTGATACTAAACATATGCCTGTAGCTTAATACTAACACTTACCTATAACTTAACCTTAAACCTACACAAGTCATCTGATCTCAAACTAAACATATACAGATAGTCTAAGAACCAAGCGTATACAATTACATTAATGTCGAAACCTACATAACCGATTTCTTTTTGATCCCAAAACACACTTAACTAATTTGATATTAAAACATAAACGATGAACTTGATACAAACATGCACCGATAGCTTCAAAATAAATTGAGTTGGTCTTGGTTTACGCCCAAGGAAAATAACAAGTTATATAATAAATCTAGAAATGAACACGATTTTGAATATTGGAGTGAGCTATAATTTAACCAAGGAAACGCTTGTAACCAGGCTAAAACAAGGCGATACATTATAGGAAAAACCGCAAGTTAATACCTAAGCCTTGAAATGAACAAAGTTCTAGTAATAGAGCATTCGATTTATACCCAGTTTAAGCAAGATCCAAAGCCCAAACAACAAACGAACAAAACAAACAAAACAAACAAAACTAGTTAGCAATTATTGGGGACAACCAATGAAAGTCAAAGGGTGACAAGTAACTGAAATGGTGATATGGTAAGCCCTACAATCAGAAATTAGTAACCCTAAACTCCGAAATAAAAATCTGAATGGAAACTACACGGACATGGATGGAATTACTTCGGCAAGGTGAAGGGCACACTTGCCTTGGGTTTTGTTTTTTTTTTTGCTAAAGGGAGAAATTCGGTCAAGCCCGCTCTTCTCAAACTGCCGGCCACCAAAAAATTTCGGCAGCACCTCCTTCCGATCGGCCGGAAATCACAAGGAACACATAAAAATCCTGGACATACAAATCGGGAAGAACAACACCATCAAAACCCAAAAAAAAAGAAAACCTAACGTACCGATCGGACAAAATCATGGACGAAAACGCACAAGGTTTACCTCGAAACGAAGATCGCGGCGAGGGGAGTTCAGATCTGGCCTCAGAGTAAGATTTCGAGCTCTACCGGCGAGGAGGCGGCGGTCGGAGCGGCACCAGGCTTTCGCCTCTCTTCTTCCGCACGGGAGGGCGACGCTCGGGTTTTTTTTTTTTTCTGATGCTGGGCGGCGGAATGGGGGGAACCTAAATAATTATAACCTAATACTAATATAACAGCTATTATATAATATATATTAATATAACTCTAATTAACCTAATATCAAATCTAATGCCACCTAATATATCATATAAAACTTAATACACAAAATAACTTATGACACCTAGAATCTACAACTTGAATTATAAGATAAACTTAAGCTAAATCGCACGACCTAAGGTTTTACCCCTACACCCATATATATCTATATATTCGCCCAAAGCTAAAGCCACACGCACTAATGCGCGAACACCCCTACCTATACTACTACACATGAATACGTAACCGCGCACACGTTAGCTTAAATAACGCTCTGCACGCACGCACATGCGCATTCTCGCACCAGCACGCCCAAAACAAGCGCTAAGCACCAAAATACGCAAATATATAAACGCTCGCATAAGTCTACGACCCGCTAGTAAGCGACCGTCTGAACGACGTGAAAATTAATGTTTTCGGATTTCGATCAAACTCGCACTGTAGCCAAATACTCGGGCTACGAAAACAACGGCGAAGCCAGAAACAACTTCCGACGATCACACACTCGAGCTAACTTCGCTCGAAGCCAAAGCACAAGGATTCCCTAAGAGGCTTAGTCGGGCCTCCAAAACAGACGCCGGCTAGCTGGGGAAACCATACAACAGGCTATAACCTCTAAGAACACCTAACGAGGTACTCTAACAATGGCACGAGCCAGAAATGCGCCAATGTAACGCCAAATGAGAATTTAAATAATTGCCGAAAAATCGGGGGCGTTACAGTCACACCCCACTACTAGAAAATAGACTTTTGGCTAGGGCAAATTGCCCTGGCAAAAAGTCCAAAACCGTGGCAAAAAAGTTTTAGCCACGGTCTAGCCACGGGGAAAATCCGTGGCTAAAGTCGGCGTGGCTAAAACCTTTAAGCCACGAACTGGCCGTAGCAAATAGTATTAACCATGGGGAAAACTGCCGTGGAAAATAAGCCAACTATTAGCCACGGTATGAAACCCTGGCTAAAAGTGAACTCATCATTTTTTAAAAAAACTATTTGCCACAGTTACAAGCCGTGGCAAATACTAATTTATGTTTTTTTAAAAAAACACACATTGTAATGCTAGGCATGTGCTCCCCTCATTGTAATATAGTACTAATCCCTAAAAAGTGAGGTAACTGCACATCAAATGCTATTATTTGCACACCAAATTCCAATCGACATATTATATAACATTTTGTAAAATAAGACTGATGTCCTAAAACAATTATCCTAGCCAAATGTCACCAACATCTTATAAATTGCATATAAGCAGTGCTTAGATTATCATCCAGATGTCTTAAGAAGTAGCATTGAACCAAACATAAAGAATTTAAAAGATAACTGCAGCATCTAAGAACACTAAAATCTTAATAAAATTGAACCAAACAGCCCCAAATCTCATCCTTCAGCAACATCTGACATAAAATGAGGGAAAAATATACATAAACTTTTAAATTCATCACACAACCAAACTAGAACAGAGGAGCTGTTGTGGGGCTGTGGCAACTAATGACTTTGCCATCCCTGCCAATCAGAAACTTGGTGAAGTTCCACTTGATTCTCGATCCAAAAAGGTTGCATTTGCTATCTTTTAAGAATTTATATACTAGGCTGCCGCCTGATCCATTTACTCGAACCTGAGAAATTGGGGGAAATTATGAACTAACGTATTGCCAGCAACTAATAAATTACTAACAGACACTAGAAGTTGGAAAGACGAGGGACCAAGATCATGCCAAAACCCCATTTCTAATTCAAAAAGGTGCAAAATTTAAGGAACCATGTGGATAAGGCTCTATTTGGGGGACTTATTTTCACCGGTCAAGTGGTTACAATCGCATGAATCAGATCATAATTAAGGTCCGATTCATGTGGTCGTAACCGCTTGACCGGTGAAAATAAGTCCTCCCAAACGGAGCCTAAACCTACATACTAAATAAAGTTAAATGATCGGAACAATATGGTAAAGGGAAACTGTGAATCAAAGTTCTCACCGTAAGAAAGTGCAGTCCAGTGACATCAACATCTCTAAGGATCAATGCAACACTAACATAACCTTGGTAGCTGTCAAAAAATTAAATAAAAAGTGGCGTTGGCCGTAAATCCAATGGACTCCAAATCCTCTTGTCGGAAATTCACAAAAAGTGGCATTGGCCGTAAATCCTTTCCAGGCATGCAAATATATAAGTGAATCCTCCCTGTATAATGACTGTTCTGCCAACAAAAATATAAAGATAAGTAGATTACCTTTAAAACTTGAGAAAATATTGACTGATATAAAAAAATGTAAGTACAAAAGATCTCCACCAGATAAAAACACAGTACAGCTTGGCAGCACATAAGGTACGTTCAACATGATAGATAAGGTAAACTTAGCATTGAGACATAATCCAACTCTGAGGGTTAACTAAAACGCATGTTTTATGAGGATTTGAGATTAAATGATATTACATCGAAGGTATTTGCATATCTAACATATATTCCAGGGGATAGAAGGACTTTATTTCAAACCATAACATGCCATGAGATTATGTGATTCGATCTCATAGAAAACAAATGATGCCCAATTTAACTCAACTAAACTAAAACTTGTTCAAGACTCAATGGATTAGGTCTAATCTCTCATGGTAAAAATGACTTCTGTTTTTTTTTAAACAAGAAATGCTATGATGACCAGCTTTGCATGATAGTGTGATATCTTCTTTAAAACATGTGTTGATGCTAGTGGATGTTGGGATGGTTTAACAGTACGAATGTGTTTGGGGTGAATAGGACAACAATACTGCTGCAAATTTTACAATGATTGGAACTGGATTTAGATAACTTGGAGATATAAATGAGATAGTACTTAAGTTCATAGATTTATATAAGAACTATTTTGGAGAAAACATTTTTAGAAGAGATGGTTCAACTATCACAACATAGGTAGTGTTAATAACTACCTACAACTAAGTGTGCAACATGAGAATGGAGCATCAAGCACTTAATGTGCCAAATTTTCATTAAGCTGGATCAAGAAATTTCACTTACAAACATGACAATGTGAACCGCATAAGTATGAGGAATGCCACCAAATGGATATGCGCACCATTTTGAAGGTAAAACTTTGCAATATCTCAAAAACTAAGTAACCAATAGAGGAAGAATCTCATTTGGAGTTCTCAAACCAAGCAGAGGAAGGACAATGTGTTTATGTCATAAACTGGACCAAGCTTTATGAAGGACAATTTATGTTGATGTTTAGTTATATATAAGCTCAGTGTTCAAGATAATTTTATGATGCACTTTGGAAGATTATGATTATTTTAAAGAACTTTGAGTTTGACTGCCTTAAAGGATCTATGATGAAGGGTTACGGTGTAGGACTTACAATGATGAATACTATTTCAGGATGTCAGGAGATAGTAGTGTAGAATCCCCGAAAAAGGACAGCCCACTGCACAAAACATCCCCATGAAGCAAGGGTCCGAAGAAAGTTCAAACCACAAGGATGAAATGTAGACAAATTTTACACTGCAATAGGTTCTTACACAAAGCTAATACTCAAACCCATGATGTCCCCAAGGTTACACAACATAGGAATACATTTAATATCATGCTGCTATAGATCTGAACCTAACACAAAAGCTCTCATTCCAAAAACATTTGCATAGATTCTTATTCAAATGTATTAATTATGGTAATACAAAATTTCTTTCAAAACAAGCTGACATGATAAATATTTAGCATCATATAACTATGAACATGAACTTAACTAATGAAACTATGATATAACAGCTAGAAATATCATTTGGACAACTTTCAGATTCACATTCAAAACCTCAGAAATCACAAAAAATATTAATTCCAACATCATTGCATAATGTGAGACAAAATTAAGAGTTATCAGGGTACATAAAGAGAGTTTTAGATACAAAGCAACAGTGAACTTCATGAAAATCTCATCAGAGAATCTCACGGTCTATAACCTAGTGAAAAAATGTCAGAAGAAATGATAACATAAGTGGGAACAGGAGATCAAGTTTTTACCTTAATTTCACTCCATTATACTTCACCTTCCAGCTTTTAGTCAGCATCCTCATCATCACCTTCCTGCATACAAAACAATTGTTTGTACAGAAAATTAATACTCAGACAATATCTAAACAATGTTAGTAGGGGAGATAAAAGAATATTGACGGTAGGTTATACCTCATCACTTCCATCCTCATCATCGCTAACTTCGGATTTAGATTTATCAGATGCTTCTTCATCAGCAGATTCCTTTCCGGTTTCCTGCAATAAAGAAGAGAGTGTTTATATTTTTTGTAATTTCAGCTAAAAGTAATATAGATCGAATGATTTTTTATTCAAACAAACCTCGTTGGCATCATAGGCCTTTATCTTCTTCTGATACTCTACTTTCAACTTCTCAGCCTTTGCAATATATGGTGCTTTTTCCTGGAACAAGATTCGTCAACAAAATCATTATATAGGAACAAAATAAATGGTAGATTAGAAGAAATGAGACTTACAGATTCCGATAACGATTTCCACTTATCCCCTCCAGCTTTTCCAACCTATTAAAATTAAAGTATGAATTAATCGACAATAAACATTAGAAGCCAAATAAATCTGAGAAATAGATAACACTAACCACTGAGACGAGCTTGTTTTTAGGGTTCTTTTCCTTAAAATCCTTCCTAACTGCTCCGTATTTCATCCGAAATTACCCATGGTAAATAATTAGGTAATATAAAATTGATTCAAGCACAAAATACACAGCGATGGCGATGAAACTTACATGAAGACGAGGAAAGCGCTGGGTGGACGCGAGAAGATGAGTGAGCGTGCAGCGGTGAGGAGCGATAGATTAGGGCACGAGAGTGGGCTGCGGGTTTTAACCTTTTTTTGGGGGGATTTAATAGGGGGAGTACGGTTGATGGGGGTTAAAAGATCAAGGGTTGTGATTGTTTAGATGTTGGTTATTACTAAATATTAGCCATGCTTTTTGCTTTTCGTGGCTAATACAAAGGTATTAGCCATGTTTTTTTATAGCCGTGGCTAAAACCTAAATATTAGCCACGGTTCTGCGATCATGGCTAATACTAGTGTATTAGCCACGGTTTTTGAACCCTGGCTAAAAAAAGTGTAGCTAATACTCATTTTTCTAGTAGTGCCCCCTAAAAGAAAGTTTCGTCCCGAAACTTTACGTACACTACTTCTACTAAAGAAGGTAAGTAACAAAACAAAAGTTACTAGAAAGAAAACATACCCAACAAATCAGGGGAACAGGCGAGGGTGAGGCTCCCTCATGGCCAACTCTATCTCCCAAGTCGCACTTTCCAAATCTTGATTCTTCCACAAAATTTTGACCATCATGATTGACTTTCTCCGCAACTCCTGATCTTGAGTTTCCAAAAATGCTGACAGGCGTCTCAACATAAGAAAGATTCGGCTCGAACTGAGACACAAAATCCAAAACCTTGCATATCGTTTAGCACACACTTCCGTAGTTGACTGACGTGAAAAATATTGCGCACGCCAGGAAAGTTCGCGGGCAAATCAAGCCTATAAGCTGCCACACCAATTTGCTCAACGATTATAAATGGCCCCACATACCTCTTGATTTCAATCATCGGGGAAACTTTAATAAATACCAAGTCTCCCACAGCAAATACCAATTCATATCTACGCCGGTTGGCGTTCTTCTCATATCGCTCCTGGGCTATCTGGAGCTTCTCTCGAATAAGCCTCGCAGCAACATCCATTTCTTCAAGGGCATCCGAGCCCAACAATGACCTCTCACCAACCTCGGTCCAAGATAGGGGATTCCTGCAGCGCCTCCCATGCAGAGCTCAAAAGAAGCCATTTGCAGGCTTTCTTGATAATTGTTATAGCACGCATATTCCATCAGCCTCAAATGCTCATCTCACGCTCCTCCGTGGTCAAAAATACAGCATCTGATTGTATCCTCCATGATCGGGTTAACTCGCTCCGCCTGACCATTTTTCTGTGGATGATATGTGGTAGAATATCTCAAACCAGTACCCAAACCTTCTTGCAAACTCTTCTAGAAGCGAGACGTAAACCTGGAGTCTCGGTCTGATATGTTGCTTAAAGGAACTCCAAGCAATCGGATGAATTTATTCAGATACAGCTCAACTATCTTCTTCAAGGGGTAATCTATCTCATTAAGGTACGAAGTGAACATACTTCGCTAATCTGACAACCATAGCCAAGATTGAATCAAATTCTCTAGGAGATCTCGGCAAGCCTGAAATAAAATCCATCGAGATGCTCTCCCCCTTTCAAGTCGGGATCTCCAACGGAGTCAACTTGCCACCAGGCCTTCCATGATCGGCCTTAACATGCTAGCAGGTGGAACACTCAGAAACAAACACAAAGCAATCTGCTTCAAGTCCTAATACATTTTAGTTAGGACACGGGTGGTAGGCAACACTGACACCATGCGCCTCACTACACAATTCAACTCGTATACTTTCGATATTGGGGATACAAATTTTTTGTAGCGGTAGATTCCCCTTCTCCATTCTATTACAAAGGTGCAGTAAATCAGGATCGTCCTTTTGATGAAACCTTGTAAAAGAAGTCCATGAAGGCTAGATCCCCACCCACTACTTGGTGTGGAACAACTTCTCACTGAAATGCCCGTTAAAAGAAATTCTTCTATCAACATATTTAGCGGCGAGATCTGAAAATTTCCAGGTCTTTCTACTTGGGGCGTCGGCTACTACGTTAGCTTGCCCGGATAGTATCAAATCTTAACATGAAAACCAACGACACACCCTAACCATTCCCGCTAATACTTTCTGAGTGAAGACATACTTCAACCTGTAAGAGCAGTGCATACTGATAATACGTTTTGTAGCCTAAACTATTATCGTATTTTCTATATTATATTGTACAAATTATGTCTATTATTAGTTTATTTTTATCATTTTTTTGTAAATATTATTGCCACTGACTTTTTCTTGTCTTTTTGCAGGTTTCCAGAAAATTGGCCAAAATGACCTGTCACGCCCCCCTGTCATGCCCTACCTGGGCGTGACCTAGGGCGTGTCACCCAATCCCGAGGACTCCTGCTGGAAGGGACAGAAAACGGTCAAAACCGTTGTCACGCCCCATGACACGCCCTCCCTGGGCGTGTCACCAAGCGTGACCATGGGCGTGTCGCCCTCTGCCGCAAAGCCTGCCGCCGCTTTAAATACCGTTCCGCCTCAGCACGCAAACAGTACTGTCACGCCCCATGTCACGCCCGTGACATGGGCGTGACACCCTCCTTTTTCGGTGACTGACGGATTTTCGACCAATGATTTGGACATGACGTGCCTGTCACGCCCCCTTATCACGGGCGTGACCTAGGGCGTGACCACCGACGTACCGAAGCAATCATCCCTCCCGCCAGAATCCAGAGCCCGAGGTCAACATAGTACCGTCACGCCCCCTGACACGCCACCCCTAAGGCGTGTCGGAGGGCGTTTCCAACCGGAGAATAATTTCTATAAATTGAGACCCCCCCTCTCCATTTCAGGAAGCTTTTGGTTGAGAGGGGGAGGTGCTGCCCCTTTGGTTCTTGAGTTTTTTATGCTTTCTCTCTCTTTCTCTCTCTCTCTCTCTTTGTAATTTTTGTTTAACCCTAGTTTAATCTTAATTTGTTCTAGCTTTTATTGTAATTTTGTTCTTGCTTAGTGCTACTTGTAGGGCTAGAATAGGATTTCAATTTCATGCACTTGTAATTTCAATTTCAATAGTGTAGCTTGCCCCTTTTAATTAATAAAAGTGTTCTTGTTTAGCTTGTGTTCTTCTTATGCTTTACTACTCATCCCCCTTCCTCCATTCCATAATGATTAACTAATCCTCCTTGTACTCGATCTTGATGATCCGAGGTTAGAGCGATTATGTTATGATGTTTTAATTAATCTTTTCTTTTTAGGTTAGGGCCTTGAATTACTCTTGATTAATCATGGGTTGGAGGTATATTTTCTATATATACTCTCCGCCTTTGCTTTCATTCTGGGCTAGCCGAGAGGCCGAAAGAATGAAGTGAGCATTCAAGAGTAAAGGGAGTTGTACGCACCCCTCGAGAGAGGCAGACGTCCAAATCTCCCGGATTGGAGTAAAATCCAATAGTGGGGTTCACCGCGTAAAGCGAGTTTTAGGCCTCCGATTTAGACGAGAGTCGGTCGGACCTTCCTAAACTCAGTTGGGCACGACTTCGAGAGAAGCGTGTTCAAGCTTTAGGAACCTCCACGGTCAAGGACCTTTATCCTATTAAGTTTAGATTTTTATCGCATTTTCTTAATCGTCTTTAGCCGAGGTGAATCTTGATTGAGTGCATTTCCATTTCATATTTTCTACCTTTCGTAGTAATCACCTATCTTGTGCTCTTTAATTAACTACAGTAGTTTCCTTTCTAGCATAGTTCTTTGCTTAATAGCTTAACTTAATTGCGGTAGTTCTCTTTCTAGTATAGCTTTAATTCCTCCATTGCACTTAGATTTTCTAAAACCCTAGTTTTTCCGTCGATAAGATAATAGCGTTCGTGTGAGTAAGCATAGCCAACAGTTCCCGGATTTCAATACGACACTTGTGTCCCCTTGCTACAATTCGATAGGTATACTTGCCTCATCGGGTTGCTAGTTCGGTTGCGTTTATTTTCTTCGAACCCTAGCGCGCAACAAGTTTTTGGCGCCGTTGCCGGGGAAAACCAACTTCCGTTGATATTTTGAAAACACGAACCTATTAATTTTATCTCTTCTCTTTCTCATCCTCTTTCTTTAAAATTTTAAAAAATCAAAAAAATTTTATCACCGCTCTTAATAGAAACAAACTTCACAATTTTTCTACGCCACCTAATTCTCTCGAAAAGGGCAAAGGGCTTTAAGCGCCACTGTCTTGTCTAGTACCTTGCGAACCCTTCATGGGGTAGTCCTTGGGAAGTTCGGGAGTTAATCTATAAAAAAAAATCTATTTCAAAAAGAAAAAAATTTCTAATCTTTTTTCTAGTTTATCCTTTTTCTCTTCCTCTTCTTCTTTTCTGTTCTTTTAGTGCATGACCCGCGGGAGTCCGTCGGTTATTTTGGACATGGACCACGAAATTGAGCGTACTCTTTGGAGAAGATCGCGATTTCAAGGTCCTACTATCCAAGTGTCGGTTGAGGACTCCGAGTCATTTGCTACTTTAAGAATGGAAGAACCCAACGTAGATGAGGCCATGCAAAGGACTATGTCCTATTATGCATGACCGAACCTCGAGGGAACAGAATCAAGTATAGTCTGCCCTGCTATAGCAAATAATAACTTCGAACTAAAGCTTAGCATAATTCAAATGGTGCAGCAATATGTGCAATTTGACGGACTTCAAGATGAAGATCCGAACGCACATATAGCTAGCTTTCTTGAAATTTGCGACACCTTCAAGATAAATGGTGTCACAAATGATGCGATCAGGCTGAGAGTCGTCCCCTTCTCTCTAAGAACTAAAGCTAAGCAGTGGCTTAACACACTTCCGAAAATAGCATAACCACTTGGAATGAATTAACTGAAAAATTTTTGGCGAAGTATTTTCCGCCAGCTAAAACTGCAAAACTTAGGAACGACATCTCTGCCTTCAGACAAATAGACTCTGAAACCCTATACGAAACCTGGGAGAGTGTTGGGTATTGTATCCACAATTACCTGGATTTGAGGAAGCCACCTGTCTAGCTAAGATGAATTCACAATGTATATGATGAACTATTTTTTAGTTGTGCTTGCAGTTATTCCACGCTAAGTACACACCAATGTCAGGGTGCAGTGGGTCAATATACACGGGTCTGTGCAACATAATCCCTCGTTGAGCAGATCAGTGTGTTGGCCTACGTGTACTCTCTCTATTGGGGTGTACTTAATTTCAAGTACAGGGCTATGATAAAGCAAGAGCAGACAAGGAGCAAGGATGGGCCAAAGACCAGCTCAAGGAATGAAAGAGGAGAAATCGCCCAAGTAAAAATCGACGAGAATCACTAAGTGATTCTCGCCAAATCGGCGAGAATCACTAATGATTCTCGCCGAGTCGTCGAGAATCACTAGCTGATTCTCGCCGGTTGGAGCCGGCAGTCTCGACACCGCCTGAAATTTCTCTAAGGCAGAATCGTCGAGAATCACTAAGTGATTCTCGCCGATTCGTCGAGAATGACTTTGCATTCTCGACGATTCGGTGAGAATCAAGTGTGATTCCCGCCGATTCTCCCCGGCTTCTGTATCAGTACAGCCAGAATTCGGCTAAGTAGAAGTCGGCGAGAATCGTAAGTGATTCTCGCTGATTCGTCGAGAATCACCTACGATTCTCGCCGAATTTGACTTGGGCAATTTCCTATTGTTCTCTGGACCGGTTCAAGTTATCTGAACTGTTTCGAACCGGGCTCATGTCTTCTTATTGGTGGGACCCACAACGGTCATATACTTGACCTAATATATATATACCCCGTATGTATGAACAGGGATAGACAGAAAAAATACGCGAGTTCAAAAAGGACGAGCCGCCGTCGAGCCCGATCCCGATCTTGCTCCGCCGATCGTCTCCGACGTTAGCGCCGTTGTCGCCGCTGTTGATCTCAAGTTGCTCCAGATCTCCGTTGACAGAAGCTTAGGCTAGCATAGCGTCTCACGCGTCTAACTAGAGATCCCTTGTCTCTTGATTCGTAGATCGGGAAAAACTTCCCCGTCCGAATCGATTGAGACGATCGATCCTAGTGTGACCGTTGGAAGACCTTGCTTCCTTTGCTATGAAGTTTGAATCACTAGCACAGCAGCTGCTCTCCGTCGCCGCCGCTTACTCCGTGAACCTAGCCGCCGCACTAAGCCGCCGCCGGTTTCGGGAAGGTTCAATCCAAGTGAGATCTAGGGTTGTGGACTCTTCGTTGACTTCAAGAACACGTCGTCGAACGAAGAGGGACACCTTTGTCTCCAAAAGTTGTTTGTATTTCTTACAAGCTATTTTCAATTTCTTTGTAAAGGACCGATTGGTCTCTAGTTGTAAGGGTTGGGTGCAACCCGTGTTGTGGGAGTGGTGACTCCTACGTGTGGAAGGGTTCCTTCCGTTAGTGCAAGGATTGGATTTCAATCCTGTTGGTGAAGTGACCGAGTCGTCCCTGGTTGGGAGATAGGTCGAAGGGGTAAAGTGGACGTACCCAAATCGGGGAACCACTATAAATTGCCTGTGTCCTCTCTGTGCTTTGTTGTTTTATTTTCTTGTGCAGGTATAATTTCAATTCCGCTAACACGCTGCAAAGACACCTATTCCCCCCCCCCCCCCCATAGGTGAAGGTAGTTGACACTAGGTGGACTTTCAAGTGGTATCAGAGGGAGGTTACTCAACAAAAAGGTTCACATCTTGAGTAGAATCCTGCCACCAGTGTCAAAAGCATGGAGCTAGATTATGGGATCTCTCCGCTAAGACTTCCCGTGTGCACAAAGGACTATTATCCCATCTGGAAGATGCGGGTATCATTTTATTTGGAGGCCATCGACCCTCGCGCATCAATCATCTTGGAATAGGGTGCATTCATTCCCATGAAGGCCTCCTGCTCTGGAAAGGATATGCAGATCCCCAAGGAGACTACTGAAATGTCTGAGATTGAATTCTCTCTATTCAACTTGGATAAAATGATTCGTAAAATCATCCTGGATGTCTGGACTGGACCTTCCCGGTCAAAACTTGAAAAGTGTAGGACGGCCAAGTCCTTGTGGCAAACTGTATCAGACCTCATGGAGGGATCAGACAGAATAGGGACAAGTATCCAGCAAGAGGATGAGGCATATATGGGGGTCAGCATTTCTGAAGAAGAAAGTGATGACCAATTTCACAGTATCAGGGCACCTGTGTCTTTATCAGAGACTGAGGAGGAAGTTGAGGAAGACTGCTCAGTTGAAGATGACTCAGCTGCCCCAGTCAGTTCTACCATTATCCCTGATCAGCTAAGTCAGGACCAGGTAACTTCGTCACCTTGCCCCTCTCTTCCTCAAGTTCCAGAAGATAGGAATAGTTTGGATGACCGCCCTTCAGAAAATCCTGATTCCTTGAAGAGAGCCCTTCAGCAAAGCAACCTACTTATTGAGGAGCAAGCTAAGGAGATTGCTCGGCTGAAGATCTTGTTGGTTCTCCAATTGGCATCCAATAAGGTTAAGGACTCCAAAATCTCAAATCTAGAGAGTAGTCTAGAGAATGAGAAGAGGATAGTATCCAACTTTTCCAAGGTTGATGCTATCAAGAGAAAGGAAGAAAATGGATGGATCTCCTGAATTATCAATTCATGGTGAAATGGGGAAACGGTATTCAGACCCCCCACACCAGGAAGGAAGGGTACTCATCATGCCTACAGGTATGATCACAGGAACAACCGTG
Organism: Platanthera zijinensis; assembly: GCA_039513925.1. Taxonomy (NCBI): domain Eukaryota; kingdom Viridiplantae; phylum Streptophyta; class Magnoliopsida; order Asparagales; family Orchidaceae; genus Platanthera; species Platanthera zijinensis. The sequence goes on along the minus strand of CM077079.1, from coordinate 190,417,565 downwards.
GTCACTGCAAGGGTGATCTGCCCTCATGTGGAGGCACCCAAAATGCAAGGGCTGTCATGGCCACCCAGAAGAGAATACCTCCGGCTTCGACCAAGCCCTTTGTATTCTCGGCCACAGCCCCTACTCGTCATGAATCTGCCAGCATCAACTCACAATGCGCCTCTCACCTCACTAGGACTCTGGAAAGGGGGGATAGATATCATGTTGTTAGGACTCATGAGGTCCTTGGAAGGGGGCTGACTGAAAAGAAGGCACCACCTCCAAGGCCTCATGACGCCTGCCATATGCATTCTTTCCACCCTTCCAATAGTCACGGTGGAAGAGACAATTCTGTGAGCATATCTGGCTCTATTCCGTTTAGACCTAGAACTATGACTACCTCTGTCATCCGTTTAGGTCACAAACGGTGATACAACATTCATGAGTGTTGGTGTTGTGGCAAAGTGGGTCATTTTGCCATAGATTGTTGGCACAACTATTCTGTATCAATGGCAAGGGGACTTCCACATCCTCGAGGCAATGTTAGTCTTCCCACCAGGATTCCTGAGGGAAGGTAGTCCAATTATTATGCTGACAGGAACCTAGGACCCAATACATATTGGGGTCCTAAGGTAAGGTAATATTCTTTGGTGCAGGGTAGTCTAGACTTCCGTGTCATGATGGGAGCTAGACAGAAGATGTTCCAAGATTGGTCTGGAACAAGTATCTGGAACGAAAGAAGTACTATCAACAATGGGATACTCCAATTGAACACCTGGTATGCTCTAATCAGAAGGGCTGAATGATGAATCTTACAATTCCAGGTATCATTGATCAGCCTAAATATTTGAGTCATATTATGTCGACATTTACATATATATATATATATATATATATATATATATATATATATATACATATACACATATATGTGTGTTATTCTAAGGACAGATCAAAACTGTAAAAATAACCCTTAGATACATTATTAAAGGTGTGTCAGTAAATTCTCTGATAGATTCGAGAAGGCACATCAATAGGCATACATTACAAGCTGAAAATTAAAGCTGACACGTCATTAGGAGTCACTGAGAATGACAACTAACATCAAGAATATTGCGTTTATCAATCTCGACATAATCTATGAAATCTGCTAGCCAATGTTAGTGAGTTAGGAATCACAGAGTTGATGTGCCTCCTAAGCTGTGTGGTATGTTAAACCACACTTGGATTAAGAAATGATCTTTTCGAATTCTTTCCAACCCGTGACAAATACATGAAATTGATTTCTGCAATCCTCATCGAACCAAAGCTCTTATATAAACCCGGTTATAACGTACAATATAAATCTCGCCGACCATGGTATCCCGTCGACCCTGATATAAATCCCGCCGACTTTTCATCTTCCAATTTACGCGTTCCTTCCGCCAATCCCGTCGACTTTTCACATTCCCGTTTCTCGCCGAGACACTGTCCAAGCTACGAAGGAATCCCTTCGATCCTCTCAGCGGACTCCTCCGTCGACCTCGTAGTGACCTAACGACCCTCCCAAAGACTCCCTCTCGCCGCCGGGGACACGCCCACGCTCAGCTTCGGATCGGCTCGCCGCAACTCTGATAAAGCATCGTAGTGCCGGAACATTCACTGCATCTCCTCACAAGGTAATCCCCTTCTTATCCCTAACCGTGACTTAAGCTTAGTATAGATTGTATCCTCAACCTCATAGTTTCGGAGATCCTTAGACTTGGAAATTGATATTCCTCTTCTTCCTAGTTTGCTATGGCCCCACGGACTACTGCAGGCCTGGTCACTGGATGCGAGCTAGTGAGAACCGGTTTCTCCCAGGCCTCAGACGAGTTCCGCAACATAATCATCATGCTCGAGGAAGCAGGACTGACATTCGTGCTGGAGCACCCATGCAAGATCTTGGATAAGGAGGTACTGGAGTTCTTTGCCACTGCCAAGCTCCGTCATGAAGACACCTCCATCAAAAGCAAGGTTGCTGGGAAGAAGATCAAACTATCCGCCAGGAAACTGATCCAATACCTGCGGCTATCCAGTTGTGGGGAAGAAGACTACCTGGAGGAAGAGGATAGAGCAAGGACACTTTCCTTCTGTGGACTGGCCCGGGGGATCCGGTCAATCAAAAGGAAAGATATGAACGAGGTGGGAAAGCTGCTGTCCGACATCGTTGGGAAGGTTCTAATCTACAAACCTAGATCCCACGACCATATCTCAGGAGAAATGTTCATGATTCTGGTGGCGATCGTCTGCCGGAAGCGGTTCAATTGGGGAGCCATGCTCTTTGAGAAAATTAAAGACACACTCCGAACCCCCAGCTTTGGCCAAATCATCAGTCTCTATCTAAATCAGCTGGACAGCGATACATTCGACATGAGCAAAGGAGTGCCTCTGCACTATTTGAAAAGGATGGACGCAAGCATATTCGACCGGTGGGAGCGTCGAATAGGGCAAGTCGCCAGGGAAATAGACCACGAGGATGCATCTCCTGCCGAGGACACCAGTGCTCCTGCACAGTCTATGGCTGCCCCCAGTGAAGTTCCTGATGCACTGATTACAGGAACTGAGGGGGAGTTTGTACACTCTTCTGCAAACACCATATCAGATATTTCTCAGATAGCAAAAGATGCTGTGGAATCTGTGCAAGCAGACAGTGAGGAGGAAGTGGCAGATGTGGAAGAGGAAGAGGACGGTGAGGAAGATATAAATTACCTGGGCGATGAGGTGGCTGATGAAGAGGAGGTGGATGCAGTAGAAGAAGACATGCATAATTCTGCAGATCAGGCTGAGCACATGGAGACTGAGGTGGAGGAAGAAGTAATTGAGCGGGAGAAAGTGGTGGACCCTCAGGAGGATGCTGCTGGTTCATCAGAGGAACAAGCTCCTGAGAGGTCGGATGTAGGAATACAGGGGGAGCCCTCTCAGCAACCCGCTGTCCCCCCTGTAGACTCTATTCTAGTGTCCAGCTCTCCCAGTACTTCTGCTGGGGAGCCCGACCAGGATCTGCCTGCAGCTCCTTCCCTCCAAGCAAACCTGGCAAATCTCACTGTTAATGTTGTCCAAGGGATACTGGATGAGCTCAAGAGTACGTTTAAGAAATCCCACAAAACGGTGCTAAAGAGACTGGAGGAATCTGAGGATCTCATGCTCAAGAACATAGTTCAGATCAACCATAAACTAGATGTGATGGAGAAGAAATTTGATGAAAAGTATACAGAGGCAGGCACAGCTGTATCTCTTCTCATGAAAGGACTGAAGAAGAATACTGACGACCTGTGAGTGGTCAATCAGAATGCACATGTTGTGGCGACTAACATACAGAAATTCGATGCCAACATGGTGCTCCTCGATAAAAATCAACAAGACCTGCTGACTGAGTTCTCTAAATCTCTGAAGCACATTGATGAGTCCCTGTACTCCTATGCAAACTCCATTGCAATCGAAGCCAAAAAGGGGGAGAAAGAATATACTGCTAAAATGGAACGGCTTCAGCACATCATCATCGAAAATTTCGACCAGTCTAATGTATATGTGTATGACAGTTGCCAGTGGTTGCTCAACCAAGCATTAGGCAACAATACAACCAATATTCCTGAGGTTAATCCTGTTCACGAGACTACTGAGAACAATACTGTGGATGACGAAGGAGCAAGTACAGAAGTTGTTCCGTTAAGCGAAGCTGAGTCAAAGAAAGCTACTGAAAGGGCTGAACGAAGAACCTGGTTTGATCAAGATGCCTTAGCCAAAGCTAAAGGCAAAAGGCAAATCAAAGAAGGAACTTCAAAGGAAACACCAGCTGAAAAGAGGATCAGATTGATGGAGGAGGATGTGAGAAATGAAAAATGGAGTCCTGTATCAAAGAGTATCATCTTGGACACATTTTTGTTACAGCAGAAGGGGCACATAAATCGAAGTGAGGTATATAGCCAATACGAATGGGAGAGGCATAAAGAATTTGAAGCCAAACGCAACATATTCTTCAGGAATAACACAATGGCAGATAAAGCCCCTCCTCCCAGATATCATCCTAAGCCTAAGGAATATTTCGAAAGACAGAGCAAGAAATTCCTGGCTCAGAAGCTTAAGGATGATCTTGCTAAGGAAAAATAGTCCTAGGATCTTTTCTGCCTCTTATTGCACATCAATGTTTCCCTATTATCTTACGAACAAGTATTATGAATTTATATATATATATATATATATATATATATATATATATATATATATGTGATGTCATGTTTTGACTCAAGTATTGTTATGTTTGTTCTCGTCTACTTAAAATTTTAATCATTCTCAAGATGGTGGTATTCATCTTAGCTAATAGGATTTTGGCTTCGTCAAATAGGGGGAGATTGTTGGGTATTGTATCCACAATTACCTGGATTTGAGGAAGCCACCTGTCTAGCTAAGATGAATTCATAATGTATTTGATGAATTATTTTTTAGTTGTGCTTGCAGTTATTCCACGCTAAGTACACACCAATGTTAGGGTGCAGTGGGTCAATATACACGGGTCTGTGCAACGTAATCCTTCGTTGAGCAGATCAGTGTGTTGGCCTACGTGTACTCTCTCTATTGGGGTGTACATAATTTCAAGTACAGGGCTATGATAAAGCAAGAGCAGACAAGGAGCAAGGATGGGCCAAAGACCAGCTCAAGGAAAGAAAGAGGAGAAATCGCCCAAGTAAAAATCGACGAGAATCACTAATGATTCTCGTCGAGTCGTCGAGAATCACTAGCTGATTCTCGCCGGTTGGAGCCGGCAGTCTCGACACCGCCTGAAATTTCTCTAAGGCAGAATTGTCGAGAATCACTAATTGATTCTCGCCGATTCGTCGAGAATGACTTTGCATTCTCGATGATTCGGTGAGAATCAAGTGTGATTCCCGCCGATTCTCCCCGGCTTCTGTATCAGTACAGCCAGAATTCGGCTAAGTAGAAGTCGGCGAGAATCGTAAGTGATTCTCGCCGATTCGTCGAGAATCACCTACGATTCTAGCCGAATTTGACTTGGGCAATTTCCTATTGTTCTCTGGACCGGTTCAAGTTATCTGAACTGTTTCGAACCGGGCTCAAGTCTTCTTATTGGTGGGACCCACAACGGTCATATACTTGACCTAATATATATATACCCCGTATGTATGAACAGGGATAGACAGAAAAAATAGGCGAGTTCAAAAAGGACGAGCCGCCGTCGAGCCCGATCCCGATCTTGCTCCGCCGATCGTCTCCGACATTAGCGCCGTTGTCGCCGCTGTTGATCTCAAGTTGCTCCAGATCTCCGTCGACAGAAGCTTAGGCTAGCATAGCGTCTCACGCGTCTAACCAGAGATCCCTTGTCTCTTGATTCGTAGATCGGGAAAAACTTCCCCGTCTGAATCGATCGAGACGATCGATCCTAGTGTGACCATTGGAAGACCTTGCTTCCTTTGCTATGAAGTTTGAATCACTAGCACAGCAGCTGCTCTCCGTCGCCGCCGCTTACTCCGTGAACCTAGCCGCCGCACTAAGCCGCAGCCGGTTTCGGGAAGGTTCAATCCAAGTGAGATCTAGGGTTGTGGACTCTTCGTTGACTTCAAGAACACGTCGTCGAACGAAGAGGGACACCTTTGTCTCCAAAAGTTGTTTGTATTTCTTACAAGCTATTTTCAATTTCTTTGTAAAGGACCGATTGGTCTCTAGTTGTAAGGGTTGGGTGCAACCCGTGTTGTGGGAGTGGTGACTCCTACGTGTGGAAGGGTTCCTTCCGTTAGTGCAAGGATTGGATTTCAATCCTGTTGGTGAAGTGACCGAGTTGTCCCTGGTTGGGAGATAGGTCAAAGGGGGAAAGTGGACGTACCCAAATCGGGGAACCACTATAAATTGCCTGTGTCCTCTCTGTGCTTTGTTGTTTTATTTTCTTGTGCAGGTATAATTTCAATTCCGCTAACACGCTGCAAAGACACCTATTCCCCCCCCCCCCATAGGTGAAGGTAGTTGACACTAGGTGGACTTTCAGAGAGATTTAAAGAATTATTAAGACGATGCCCACATCACGCGCTGCCTGTATGATTACAAGTGCAGACGTTTTATAACGGGCTAAATCAAAGCACGAAGCAAATGATAGACGCAGCTTCTGGCGGTACTTTAAATCATAAGACCCCGGAAGCCGCTCTTGAGCTTTTTGAGGACATGGCCATGAACACTTATCAGTGGAATGTGCCTAGGTCCCGCCCGAACAAGCCTGCAGGTATCTATGAATTGGACAACGTCTCCCAGCTCGCTCTACAAGTAGAAATCCTAAGCAAAAAAATCACGGAGATGACTGCTGCCTCCGCCCCTCATGTATGGGAATCTGTAACCCCTACTCCGGAATATTTAGATTATGTTAATAATATGCCTAGAACTGTTTTTAATAATTTTTCTACTGCGAATTTTCATCCGCCTGGTTTTAATTTTCCGAATAGTTATAATCCTGCTTTAAGAAATCATCCGAACTTTTTATGGAGTAATCCATCGAATGCGATGCGCCCACCCCCGCAAAATGATTTTTCTGCACCACCACCACCACCACTTCTTCAAAATTACCCAAAACCTCCAAGCTTGGAGGAACTACTTTCTAAATGCATCACCACAAATGACGGTACCATAAGAACTTTAACCGGAAGCGTAAAAAGTTTAGAAAATCAGGTAGGACAGCTCGCGAAAATAATTTCTGAGCGACCTGCAGGGTCTCTTCCCTCCAATACCGAACCCAACCCGAGATAGCAAGCGAAAGCTATAACTCTTCGGAGTGGGAAGCAAGTCTCTGGTATGGTAAGTGAAGAGCCCGAGGCAAGCTCCGCTTCCGCTTTTAAAAATCAAAGTTCTGCTCCCATTTTTAAAAATCAAAGCTCCGCTCCCATTTTAAAAATTCCGCCATCTGCTGAAGAAGTAATCACCCCTATTTTAGAAAATAATCTCACTCCACCACCCATCTTCAAAAATAATTCAACTCTTCCATACCCCTCTGAACTTAATAGACAACGTCAAGATGATCAGTACTCCCGCTTCTTAGAAATCTTCAAATAAATCCACATTAATCTTCCCTTCCACGAGGCTATTTCGTAGATGCCGAAATACGCCAAATATCTTAAAGACCTCCTCACAAACAAGAAGAAGTTAGAGAATCTTTCGCACGTCACACTAAATGCCGAGTGCTCCGCCGTTTTAACAAACGGTTTGCCGAAGAAAATCAGTGACCCGGGTAGTTTCTCTATCCCGTGTGTCTTCGGTGATCTTTTTGTTAAACACGCGTTAGCCGACTTAGGCGCGAGTATAAACCTGATGCCCTTTTCGTTGTTCAAAAATTAGGGATTGGTAGCCTTAACCCCACGCGTATGAGTATCCAGTTAGCCGATAGATCCGTCAAGTACCCGTTAGGAATAGTGGAGGACGTTCTAGTGAAAGTCGACAAGTTCATCTTCCCGGTGGACTTTATCATTTTGGACATCGAAGAAGACGTCGAGGTTCCCCTGATCCTTGGCCGACCCTTCCTTGCCACCTCCCGAGCCATCATTGACGTAAGCAATGGTAAGCTCTTTCTTCGAGTAGGCGACGACGAAGTCACATTTTCTATCACCCCTTCGATGAAGAACACCTTAGCGAACGATGACTCATGTTTTTTCGTAGACGCCGTGAGTGATGATTCTTCCTACTGCCTCTCCGACTATGAAAAAGAATTTTCTACTTTTTGCTCCTCTTCTCTTAAAACGGAATCACTGCAAGGAAGTGATGAATCTTCTTATTGTCTTTCTGTGTTTGAAAAAGAATTTTCTGATTTTTGTTCTTCCTCTTTTCTTCCCACTGAATCACTACAAGAAGCCGTCTTAGCTGCTAGCCACACCCCTTATTACGTTCCTTATAAAAAGGTTTATGAAGATATTATTTTTGAAAAAGAAAGAATCTCAAAATCCTCTTATGAAGAACCCCCTACCCTAGAACTTAAAGAACTTCCCGAACACCTTAAGTATGCTTTCTTAGAAAAAGAATCCAAGTTACCAGTTATCATTTCGGCCTACCTCATGGATACGCAGAACGATAAACTTCTTCTAGTTCTACGTAAGCATCGTCGGGCTATTGCTTGGCAAATTTCTGATATCAAGGGCATAAGCCCATCTTTCTGTACCCATAAAATTTTAATGGAAGAAAATTCGCGTAACTCTATCCAACCTCAGCGCCGTATAAACCCAAACATGAAAGAAGTAGTTAAGGGCGAGGTTATGAAACTATTAGGCGCAGGAATTATCTACCCTATTTCGGACAGTAAGTGGGTTAGCCCCGTTCAGGTAGTTCCAAAGAAGGGAGGGATAACCGTAGTTATAATGAGAATAATAAATTAATCCCAACGCGGACGATGACGGGTTGGCGTATGTGCATAGATTACCGTAAGTTAAATGTCGCCACCCGCAAGGACCACTTTCCTTTACCGTTTATCGACCAGATTTTAGAACGTCTCTCCGGCCATAGCTTTTATTGTTTTCTCGATGGCCTCTCGGGGTACTTTCAAATACCCATCTCTCCCGAGGACCAAGAGAAAACTACGTTTACTTGTCCCTTCGGCACCTTCGCGTACCGAAGAATGCCGTTTGGATTATGCAATGCGCCAGCTACATTCCAGCGATGTATGCTCGCAATATTTGACAAGTACGTAGAAAGCATTATGGAGGTATTCATGGATGATTTCTCCGTGTTCGGCGATTCCTTCGATAGATGTTTAGAAAACCTCGAAAAAGTCTTAGAACGATGCGAAGAAACTAACCTTGCCCTAAATTGGGAAAAATGCCATTTTATGGTGAGGGAAGGGTTAGTTTTGGGTCATAAAATTTCTGCTAAAGGTATTGAGGTAGACGTTGCCAAGATAGAAGTTATTGAGAAGTTGCCGCCGCCTACAAACATAAAAGCTATAAGAAGTTTCCTAGGCCACGCTGGTTTTTATCGTCGTTTTATAAAGAACTTCTCCAAGATCACAAAGCCCCTCACCCATCTCTTAGAAAAAGACGCTCCATTCATTTTTGATTACTCTTGTATTTCTGCCTTTGAATTAATTAAAGAAAAGTTAATTAACGCACCGATTATGATAGCTCCGGTGTGGGACCTTCCTTTCGAGATTATGTGTGATGCGAGTAGTTTTGCGGTGGGAGCCGTATTAGGTCAACGCATATCTAAAAACTTCCACCCCATCTATTACGCTAGTAAAACCCTCACATCTGCACAAGAAAATTATACCACAACCGAGAAGGAGCTCTTAGCTGTAGTATTTGCGTTTGATAAATTCTGCCCTTACATTACTCTTTCAAAAATCATTGTTTTTACGGACCACTCGGCCCTTAAGTACCTTCTTGCCAAAACGGATGCCAAGCCTCGCTTGATTCGCTGGGTCTTACTCCTCCAGGAGTTTGACTTAGAGATCCGTGATAAGCGAGGAGCCGAGAACTTGGCCGCCGACCATCTATCCAGATTAGATAACCCCTTTATAGAAAAATTAAATGAAATATCTTTTAATGACTATTTTCCTGACGAGAAGCTGCTTTTAGTTAATACATCTACTTCTCCTTGGTTCACGCACATTGCCAACTATCTAGTGGCCCTGGTACTCCCAAAGGAGTTCTCCTCTCAGCAAAAGAAGAAATTCTTTTTTGATCTGAAGAACTACTTTTGGGAAGACCCACATCTTTTCAAAATTTGTGTGGATCAAGTGATAAGGACATGTGTTTCTTTTGATGAAGGAATTGATATTCTAAAATATTTGCATGAAGGTCCGACAGGTGGGCACTATCAAGCTGCTCGCACCGCTCATAAGGTGCTTTGCGCAGGTTTTTACTAGCCTAGCCTATTTAAAGACGCGCAAGCCTTTGTGAGCAGGTGTGATAGTTGCCAACGGTCGGGCAACATTTCTAATAAAAATAAAATGCCGCAAAATTATTTCTTAGAGTGCGAAATTTTCGACCTCTAGGGAATTGATTTTGTTGGCCCCCTTCCTTCTAGCTTCGGAAACAAATATATTTTAGTTGCTGTTGATAATGTTTCACGATGGGCTAAGGCCCAAGCTCTTCCTACGAACGACTCCCGAGTTGTGGTCACGTTTTTTAAAAAATTATTTTCTAGATTCGGTACGCCTCGTGCAATCGTTAGCGATAGGGGTTCCCATTTCTGTAACGCACAATTTTCAAAAATCCTTACTAAATGTGGCGTTACGCATAAACTGTCCACTGCCTACCACCCCCAAACTAACGATCAAGTCGAAGTAGTTAATAGAGAAATAAAAAGAATATTAGAAAAGACTGTTTCAACTTCTAGAAAAGACTGGTCAACCAAACTTGACGATGTTCTATGGGCCTACCGAACAGCGTACAAAACCGCCCTCGGATGTACGCCGTATCGGCTGGTCTATGGAAAATCGTGCCATCTGCCAGTAGAGTTAGAACACCGCGCCTTTTGGGCCTTAAAATTTTTAAACTTCGATCCCCACTCAGTCGGTGACCTTCGAAAATTTCAACTAAATGAACTCGACGAGTGGCGCGCTTCTGCTTATGAAAATAATAAACTTTATAAAGAGCGGACGAAGCGTTTACACGATAAACACTTAAGGCACCCTAAAAACATTAAGCCGGGCGACCAAGTCCTTTTATATAATTCTCGTTTACGTTTATTTTCGGGCAAATTAAAATCTCGCTGGTCTGGCCTGTTTTCTGTTTTAGAAGTATTTCCTTATGAAACTGTTTTAATTTCTCACCCTGATAAGGGTAATTTCAAAGTGAATGGTCAGCGTCTTAAACTCTACTTTTATGGTGATGATGATATCAGTCCAAACATTGTTAAGTTTCTGCTTCACGAACTCTAACTTTGACCTCTTAATTTTGGTTAAAAAAAAGACAATTTTATTTCGGGACAACAATATTTTTGGACAAAATTATTTTTTGATGCGTCAAGCTCAACGACGCTTTAACCAAAGGGCGCTCTTGGAAGGCAACCCAAGTTATCTTTTTCTATTTTCTTTATTTTACAATTTTTGCCTCGGACGGCTCCGACAAGCTGAAGCTTCTGCGATCGCCTGCTCCAACATTGCTGAATCCATCACAAAGTCCAAAGAAGACATTCGGAGGAGCGGCATCACTCAGCTTTCGCAGCAAATAAATCCGGGGAAGTACCTGTATTTCAATTGTCTTTCAATTCTGTACTTTATTTTTCTCTCCTTCTCCAATCCCCTTCTTTAGTCATTGAGGACAATGTCTGTTTTAAGCTTGGGGGAGGATTTCCTCCTTCATTTTTGCGTAGTGTAAATAATCTTCTTTTTGTATATATTGTAAATATTTCCAAAAAAAATGAATATCTTAAAATTCCAAAAAAAAAAGAAAAAATCCAAAATCCAAAAAAAATATTTCACAAAATTAAATTAAAAAAATATATATATGTGTTTTTGAATAGTTTAGACATTTTGGTATTCCAATAGTACCCCTAGTTTTTAGTTTTGTTTTACTCAAAATCTCCTATAAACAACTTAGTTAATTATAATATTTCTAATCGTTCTTTTTAATTATGTTTCACAAGTAAAATGTTGGCCATGCTGTGTTTCTAATTCACGGTAGCATGTTAAGGTGAAATATTTTTCTAAAACTCGCATTTCTATTATGGTTTTTTGTTGTTTATTTCCTTTACTTTCTTAAAAATTCATCATCCATTATTTTCTTTTTCGTTTTTGAATAATTTTTGTAAAGTCAACTTTTGAATAACGTAGTAGATGTGAACGATCCAAGTCACCTATTATTTCTATTTTCAAGTTAATTTCATCAATCTTCTTTTATTATCTAGGACTCGCTTTTTGAAAATTTTCAAACCTTTGTTTTAAATAAATTCAAAAGCGTGAAAATGATTTAGGCCATTTTTGTTTCGTTTGAGCCTTCCTGCAAGCCTAAAAACTTTTACCACTAGTTAGCCTTTTTTGAGCCTTTTTCCGATTTCATTTGATAGCTCCTCCCTTCATTTCAGTTTCACCAAAACCAAAAATTCCAACCTATCGAATCACACTAGCCTTTTTGAGTTTCATAAATTATTTTGACGATTTTGATAGGGTATTTTGTGATTTTTGTGGGAGAAAGTTTAAAAAAAAAAAGTATGTTCGAAAGTGATGTTTATTTTTTTGTTTGGCCAACTCAAAAAAGAAAATAAAAATATTTATGGCCTTTGTTTTGAAAAAAGAAAAAAAAATAAAAAAAAAGAAGAAAAAGAAAAAAAAATGTGTGTATATATTTTTATGAATGTTTTTGAAACTCTTTGCTTTGGTTTAGTGTGATTTTAAAACCTTCACGTTTATCTTTGAATTCCACTCCTAATCATTTTCCTAAACCAAACGTTTCTATCCTATTTAAGTCCTTTTGATTCACGCTTTTTGATTTTTATTTAATAACTAAGAAAAGAAAAACAGTAAATCAGTTTTAGTTTTGGATTTAAACCTAGATTTTTGTTAATTAAATTGATATAATTATAATGCGTTGCTTGGATCTAGTAACAACTCAATGCGTGTTTTTCATTTTCGTTGCTTTGCTTAAGTCCATTTAAAAAATCTCGTTAAAATTTTGGATGATTTGTTTTTATTAAGTAAAGTTTATAAAAGTTTTACCATACCTAAATAATTGTTTTAGACTTACATTTCACCTTTTCCCTACTAAGAATTTTGCATAGTACTTGTGTTGGCATAATTAGAACTTTTTGATTAGTCCTTTTATAAATATCTATTTTTTATATTTTTGCTTGGGGACAAGCAAAGCTTAAGCTTGGGGGAATTTGATAATACGTTTTGTAGCCTAAACTATTATCGTATTTTCTATTTTATATTGTACAAATTATGTCTATTATTAGTTTATTTTTATCATTTTTTTGTAAATATTATTGCCACTGACTTTTTCTTGTCTTTTTGCAGGTTTCCAGAAAATTGGCTAAAATGACCTGTCACGCCCCCCTGTCACGCCCTACCTGGGCGTGACCTAGGGCGTGTCACCCGATCCCGAGGACTCCTGCTGGAAGGGACAGAAAACGGTCAAAACTGTTGTCACGCCCCATGACACGCCCTCCCTGGGCGTGTCACCAGGCGTGACCATGGGCGTGTCGCCCTCTGCCGCAAAGCCTGCCGCCGCTTTAAATGTCGTTCCGCCTCAGCACGCAAACAGTACTGTCACGCCCCATGTCACGCCCGTGACATGGGCGTGACACCCTCCTTTTTCGGTGACTGACGGATTTCCGACCAATGATTTGGACATGAAGTGCCTGTCACGCCCCCTTGTCACGGGCGTGACTTAGGGCGTGACCGCCGATGTACCGAATCAATCATCCCTCCCGCCAGAATCCAGAGCCCGAGGTCAATATAGTACCGTCACGCCCCCTGACACGCCCCCCCTAGGGCGTGCCGGAGGGCGTGACCAACCCGAGAAAAATTTCTATAAATTGAGACCCCCCTCTCCATTTCAGGAAGCTTTTGGTTGAGAGGGGGAGGTGCTGCCCCTTTGGTTCTTGAGTTTTTTATGCTTTCTCTCTCTTTCTCTCTCTCTCTCTCTCTTTGTAATTTTTGTTTAACCCTAGTTTAATCTTAGTTTGTTCAAGCTTTTATTGTAATTTTGCTCTTACTTAGTGCTACTTGTAGGGCTAGAATAGGATTTCAATTTCATGCACTTGTAATTTCAATTTCAATAGTGTAGCTTGCCCCTTTTAATTAATAAAAGTGTTCTTGTTTAGCTTGTGTTCTTCTTTTGCATTACTACTCATCCCCCTTCCTCCATTCCATAATGATTAACTAATCCTCCATGTACTCGATCTTGATGATCCGAGGTTAGAGCGATTATGTTATGTTGTTTTAATTAATCTTTTCTTTTTAGGTTAGGGCCTTGAATTACTCTTGATTAATCATGGGTTGGAGGTATATTTTCGATATATACTCTTCGCCTTTGCTTTCATTCTGGGCTAGCCGAGAGGCCGAAAGAATGAAGTGAGCATTCAAGAGTAGAGGGAGTTGTATGCACCCCTCGAGAGAGGCAGCCGTCCAAATCTCCTGGATTGGAGTAAAATCCAATAGTGGGGTTCACCGCGTAAAGCGAGTTTTAGGCCTCCGATTTAGACGAGAGTCGGTCGGACCTTCCTAAACTCAGTTGGGCACGACTTCGAGAGAAGCGTGTTCAAGCTTTAGGAACCTCCACGGTCAAGGACCTTTATCCTATTAAGTTCAGATTTTTATCGCATTTTCTTAATCGTCTTTAGCCGAGGTGAATCTTGATTGAGTGCATTTCCATTTCATATTTTCTACCTTTCGTAGTAATCACCTATCTTGTGCTCTTTAATTAACTGCAGTAGTTTCCTTTCTAGCATAGTTCTTTGCTTAATAGCTTAACTTAATTGCGGTAGTTCTCTTTCTAGTATAGCTTTAATTCCTCCCTTGCACTTAGATTTTCTAAAACCCTAGTTTTTCCGTCGATAAGATAATAGCGTTCGTGTGAGTAAGCATAGCCAACAGTTCCCAGATTTCAATACGACACTTGTGTCCCCGTGCTACAATTCGATAGGTATACTTGCCTCATTGGGTTGCTAGTTCGGTTGCGTTTATTTTCTTCGAACCCTAGCGCGCAACACATACTCAAATCTTTAATTCTTGAAAAGCTTCCTCGCGCCTATTGCTCCAAACAAAACTGCATTCTCATGCTTCGATTGATATCCTTGCCCATTACATAACCACAGTTATTTTTCTCTGGATCGGCTGAAATCTCATTATATAATAGCAACAATCTATTCTGGGTTGACATAAATCCTGTCCTTGCTAACCACATGACCCAGAAAGGAACCCGAGGTAACCAAAACTTGCACTTACTAAATTTGGCGAATAGCTTATGGTCCTTCAAAGTAGATAAAACCAAACGCAGATGCCGGTCATGCCCCACAGCATCGCGGGAATAAATCAAAACATCGCCGATGAACGCGACCATGAACTTATCCAGGAAGTCCTTGTACACGCGGTTCATCAGATCCATAAAGGCTGAGGGCGCATTTGCCAAACCGTATGACATAACCAAAAACGCAAACCTGCTCAATCTAGCACATATCCTGAGGTTCATCAAGGCAGGCAACATTAAGGACAAGGATGGGCATGTTTTACAACATTAAGAGAATACCCAAAAATGTCACCTAAAAACACAATCACAAAAGGTCCAGATTTAGGGCGAACTCTACGCCTCACTAAGGAGGAAAATTAACTAGGAAGACATCCGAACACTCGCGCCTAACTGTTCTTTACCTTAAACTTCCCTATACAAATCGCGTACACAACTAAACGAATAAACGATAAACCAGGAAGAAGATAAAACAAGTTATAACCTAACCTGAAATCACTTGGGTCGAAGACTGAATTTCTTCCTCGATCGACGCCATCAGCTTACCCTTTCCTTTGTCCAAGAACTGCACCTGAGGTAAAACTTGAGGTGGGGCGGGCTGAAACGTAGGCTGAAATTGCGGGCACCTTGCCTTAACATGCCCCTTTTGCCCACATTAAAAGCAGACCTTACTCTTATCCCAACAATGGGCCACCTCATGCCCCTTCTTCTTGCACGAGGTACACACCAGATCTCCCTTGGGGGTCTGCTGAACTTCCTAAACTTAGTCCTTCTCTTGAGCCTTTATTCGCTTGAAACATCTTTCAAAGGGGTGTCCTGAGCGGCCACAGAAGCTACACGTTTCCTTACTCCTCTTCCTTGAAATAGCACCGGATACCTGGGTGCTCCTACCCTCATCGGACTTCCTTTTATCCTTCCTTAGTATCAAGTCTTCGTCCTTAGCATAGCTCATAGTCTCAACCTTATGAGCAATTTCCACTGTCCTTGCATCAGTCTCGAACTGGTAAGTAGTAGAGTACTGATGAATATCATTTGGGAGGCCACCCAAGAAACCTTTTACTCTCCACTCTTCAGCAGCTAACAATCCAGAAGCAATCTTATTCAATTTGCTGATCTCGCTCTCATTTTCCACCACTGCGGGGGGGGGGGGGGGGGGTGGCTCACTAGGCTGCCGTCCTAAGGTGGCGGCTAACAATTCCTACAACTACACTTGCATCGCCACTACCTGACCCGCCATGGTCTTCATGCTCTAGCGCAGTTCTACAATCACCGTCTCTCTCTGCACGCCAGACGACTCGCCCTCAGATTGGGGAGTCGACCACGTCACTCTACGCTTAGGCACCATGCTATACGAGCAAACAAAACAATAATCGAAACCTAGTTCAACTACTAGGACAAAACAATCAGGTATAGACAAACCTACATAAGTACTTGCATTAACTGCCAACTTGCTCTGGGGTTTTATATTTTTTTTTTTACAAAAATGATATCATGCTTAACCTAAGATGGTTTACCACCATCATACTAACTATTGTGCCTAGACCATGAATGCATGTATTTATATTCTTTTTGACTCAAAGCCATGTGTGTACATATGTCATCCTACAAATCTTTAGCTTGGCACGTTGTGCTTATGCAATGTTATGCTATGCATGATTGTGCTATGCATTCTAAAAAGGCCCTAATGCATATAATGAGCGACGTACACATGAAAATGTTTTGCATCCCATACTACAAAACATTTCCATGCAACAAAAAAAAGAAAACGTGCTAGCCGTATTCATGTGGTGAGGTTATGCATCCCATACTACATAACCCTCACATGTTGCCTCCTATGGTGGATCTATATACAAACACATATTATGCATCCCATACTACATAATATGCCTCATATACTTCATGTCATGCTATGAGTGTAGTGTTCGTGCATCAGCCAAGACGTGCTGATGACATATCGGTGTGTCTATGATATGACTCTAAACATCTAATACTTATAGGGAAAGGTTGCCCGACAATTTGTCAGACAACCTCCCTCTGATACCAACTGTCACAACCCGCATTTTCTCCAAATTAAGAATTATCAAAGTCTGAGAGAACACGCGTCGTGATGCCACGTCGAGCAGGGGATAACTGCTGACGCTCAGGCAAAACACTATATACTTTACTTTATGAAAAATCATAAGTTAAATTACTAGAAATTCAGTTATATTTTTTTAAGGCCGTAACCCTCGGCTTTGTGGATCATCTAGTCCACACTTCAAAATTATACTTATACACAGCGAAAAATACTTTATTTACATTTATGCATCCTAAGAGAGAACGCATAAGTGTCCCCAGGGGACATCTTATACTATGCAGGACCCTAAATTTAATTTATATATATATATATAAGAAAAACGATCTTTTTACGTCGTCTTGAAAGAAGTGTATGAGTTTGTAAAACATGCATATCATGACTTATATATATACCTAATAGTGCTTTTAGGTTTTAAAAGTAACTAGCATCCTAACATAAAGCATCCCAAGAGCAAGTTTAATATAACCAAAAGCAGTAAAGCTAACAGTGTAAGCAAGTGCAAAGTATCTAAAAGAGAAACCACTAGTGGGCGTCAACAACTGACACGAACCCACTGGTGAGTAGGTATGTCTGTACAACAAGTCTAAAGAAAACTACCTCCCAAGCAAAAGGAACAGAGAACCACAGTAACAGCTTAAATGCTAGGAAATCTCCAGGAGCAAACTAGCTGCACAGTCGGCTAAATACCTGTACCTGAGGTATTCAGAAAAAGAACACCTCAGCAAAGCAACTATCAAAAGGAAAAGCAAAGATACAATAGATTCGAACAGGAATTAAAATCAGGTAAGGACAAGTAGAAATGAAGTAAACAAGAGCAGGAAAAGTAAGGTAAGAAAAAGACTCATCAAAAGTGAGTAAAAAGGGGTGCACCAGGTACACGAATGAAGCTAAGCTCCAAGAATCTCTGCAAGAAGGATTAGCACAATAACAATAACATCCTAACATAGAGCCAGAGCGGAAAGAGTCGCCTAGTACTAGAGATGGACAAAAATCAGTAACAAGGGCCTAGACTGGTGACCACGTGTCAAACCAAGTCTTGCAGGCCTAAATATCTTCGAGGGCTGTGGCGGCGGCACCGGTCCAACTCAACCAAACAGCCCATGCTGCCTTAATAATACAAGAAGAAAACAGGGGTGGCGGCATCGGTCCAACTCTCCCCTAAATCACATCCTGCTCCAGCACTAAGTGACTCGGGAAAACCCTAACTAGTGGTTGCATGAACCACCAAGAAGTCAACACAACCCTATTCCAACTAGAGCAACCCATCTAAGATCCCTAAGTACAAACCAACGGTCTAAACGTCGGGTTTATCCCATCTAGTGGTTTGACATAAAATAACTAGACAGAGATTTAATACTAAACATATGCCTGTAGCTTAATACTAACACTTACCTATAACTTAACCTTAAACCTACATAAGTCATCTGATCTCAAACTAAACAAATACAGATAGTCTAAGAACTAAGCGTATATAATTACATTAATGTCGAAACCTACATAACTGATTTCTTTTTGATCCCAAAACACACTTAACTAATTTGATATTAAAACATAAACGATGAACTTGATACAAACATGCACCGATAGCTTCAAAATAAATCGAGTTGGTCTTGGTTTATGCCCAAGGAAAATAACAAGCTATATAATAAATCTAGAAATGAACACGATTTTGAATATTGGAGTGAGCTATAATTTAATCAAGGAAATGCTTGTAACCAGGCTAAAACAAGGCGTTACATTATAGGAAAAACCGCAAGTTAATACCTAAGCCTTGAAATGAACAAAGTTCTTGTAATAGAGCATTCGATTTATACCTAGTTTAAGCAAGATCCAAAGCCCAAACAACAAACGAACAAAACAAAGAAAACTATTTAGCAATTATTGGGGACAACCAATGAAAGTCAAGGGGTGACAAGTAACTGAAATGGAGATATGGTAAGCCCTACAATCAGAAATTAGTAACCCTAAACTCCGAAATAAAAATCTGAATGGAAACTATACGGACATGGATGGAATTACTTCGGCAAGGTGAAGGGCACACTTGCCTTGGGTTTTATTTATTTTTTTTGCTAAAGGGAGAAATTCGGCCAAGCCCCCTCTTCTCAAACCGCCGGCCACCAAAAAATTTCGGCAGTACCTCCTTCCGATCGGCCGGAAATCACAAGGAACACATTAAAATCCTGGACATATAAATCGGGAAGAACAACACCATCAAAACCCCAAAAAAAAGAAAACCTAACCTACCGATCGGACAAAATCATGGACAAAAATGCACAAGGTTTACCTTGAAATGAAGATCGCGGCGAGGGGAGTTCAGATCTGGCCTCAGAGTAAGATTTTGAGCTCTACCGGCGAGGAGGCGGTGGTCGGAGCGGCACCAGGCTTCCGCCTCTCTTCTTCCGCACGGGAGGGCGACGCTCGGGGTTTTTTTTTTCTGATGCTGGGCGGCGGAATGGGGGGGGGAACCTAAATAATTATAACCTAATACTAATATAACAGTTATTATATAATATATATTAATATAACTCTAATTAACCTAATATCAAATCTAATGCCACCTAATATATCATATAAAACTTAATACACAAAATAACTTATGACACCTAGAATCTACAACTTGAATTATAAGATAAACTTAAGCTAAATCGCACGACCTAAGGTTTTACCCCTACACCCATATATATCTATATATTCGCCCAAAGCTAAAGCCACACGCACTAATGCGCGAACACCCCTACCTATACTACTACACATGAATACGTAACCGCGCACACGTTAGCTTAAATAACGCTCCGCACGCACGCACATGCGCATTCTCGGACCAGCACGCCCAAAATAAGCGCTAAGCACCAAAATGCGTAAATATATAAACGCTGGCATAAGGCTACGACCCGCTAGTAAGCGACCGTCTGAACGACGCGAAAATTAATGTTTTTGGATTTCGATCAAACTCGCACCGTAGCCAAATACTCGGGCTACGAAAACAACGGCGAAGTCAGAAACAACTTCCGACGATCACACACTCGAGCTAACCTGGCTCGAAGCCAAAGCACAAGGATTCCCTAAGAGGCTCAGTCGGGCCTCCAAAACAGACGCCGGTTAGATGGGGAAACCATACAATAGGCTATAACCTCTAAGAACACCTAACGAGGTACTCTAACTACGGCACGAGCCAGAAATGCGTCAACATAATGCCAAACGAGAATTTAAATAATTGCCGAAAAATCGGGGGCGTTACAACTGATCTGCTTCAGGTAGATCAAGTAAACCCTTTGAGCTTTTGATCAGGAGCTCAATATCCAACACAGGTTTTTGATCAGGTGCCCTGCCACCAAGGTTTACTTTTGAAGGGAGTAATAACCCTTTGTACAGGAGGTTGAGAGAGTTAAGGCTTCTTCTCTATTGTTAAACAGATTAGAGAAGCTAGTGGATTGCACAGAGCTAGATAACTCTAAAGAATCAAGGCTCCCCCTGGCTTAGAGAATATCTACGAAAGAGTCTTGCTTCAGGGTGCAGGAACTCTTCTGAACTAAGACAAAGAAATGTCTTGAAGTTCTGAAGGGGAAGCTTGAAAAAGATTCTTGATTAGGAACAGGTGTTCTTCTTTAAACAGCTTCCTTTCTTCTTCTTCTTCTTCTAAAGGCCTCTGAGTGAAAGTCTTCCTGTAAGCAGGATGAACTCAGGATGAAGAAGAATGCAGAAGAGCTTTGATCTTCTCAGTTGAATATGAAATGCTGAGAGCTATAGAACTTTCTTGCTTTCTTTCTTTTTCTATGCTGCTGAGTGTATATGATCTGGGTTCTGTGTTCTAAGTAATTTCTTCTTTCAAAAGTAGCTCTTTAATTATGAGCCTTTGCAACGGCTATAATTTGAGTTTGAATCTTTGTCTTCTTCTGGCATAAGCAATCTGGGCTGCAAAAAGCATAAAGCAAAAACAAATCCTGCAGACAGACATACTATAAGAGGATAAAGATTTCTAAGAAGCTGCATAACCAATCAGATAAGAAGGGGTGCAGGAAAAAGGTCACATCAGAAAGAACTCTTTACATCCAGAGAAGACTTTCTGAGTCTAACGGCTATAAAGGACAGCCTGGCAGATAAAGCAGAAAATGCATTTCAACTAATAAGACAAAACACTTTGTCAGATAAAGATTGGCTCATGCATAAGGAATGGAGCAGAGATTGCATGGAAATAATATCACAAATTTACAGAAATAATATGCCAAATAAATATGAAATAAATCACAGAATAGAAGAGGACAAAATTATAAAATACATACAGCAAAACGTCGAACGACCCTCGGAGATCGTCGACCAAAGCACAGAGATCGTCGACCTATCAGACAGATAGTCGAACGATACAGATAGTCGAACTACCCAAGCAGATAGTCGAACTACCACAGCAGATAGTCGAACTATCAGGAAAGATAGTCGAGCTATCAGATAGTTGATCTATCAAGACAGATAGTCGAACTACCAAAGCAAAACAGATAGTCGATCTATCAAACAGATAGTCGAACTATCAAACAAAACAGATAGTCGACCTATCAAACAGATAGTCGAACTATCAAAGAAAACAGATAGTTGACCTATCAAACAGATAGTCAAACTATCAAAGAAAACAGATAGTCGACCTATCAAACAGATAGTCGAACTATCAAAGAAAACAGATAGTCGACCTATCAACAGATAGTTGAACTATCAAAGAAAGCAGATAGTCGACCTATCAAACAGATAGTCGAACTATCAAAGAAAACAGATAGTCGACCTATCAACAGATAGTCGAACTATCAGATAGTTGAACTATCCAAGCAGATAGTCAAACTATCAAACACAACAGATAGTCGACCTATCAAGACAGATAGTCGAACTATCAAACAACACAGATAGTCGACCTATCAAACAGATAGTCGAACTATCAGATAGTTGAACTATCTAAGCAGATAGTTGAACTATCAAGAAATCTGTCTGGTCAGAAAAGGTCGAGCGGGGTTCGACGATCGGCGAGGCAGATTCCACAGAACGTCGAGATACCAAGAGTTGAACTAACTCAGAGATAGACGATCTGCTGACAGACAAATGTCGACCAACGGATAGACGATCGTCGACAAGTTGATAGACGATAGTCGAGCGGCGTTCGACCATAGTCGAACAAAAAACAACATAACCAAATTTTCATCTGGAAAAGTGACAAGCCTAAATCTAGAGCAACCTAACTAAACAACTAACCTTTGACCATAGATAAATCTTGGGTCAAGAGACAAAAAGAGAGGACTGAACTCAAATCATAACTAGGGTACCAACAATCTCCCCCTATTTGAGTTAAGTCTCTCAACAACTAAACATAAAACTAATTACTGAAAATAAATAAAGTGCATGAAGGGAAATAGCTAAGCAGATAACACCAATCAAACAGATAAGTAAATAACTGTCAATCAATGAATTCTTAAGGAGCTTCAGAATTAGGTTTAGGTTCAGAAGAACTAGGAACAAAAGTAATTTTCCTAGAAGGATCTAGAGCTTCTTTCCTTGACAGCTTTAGTTCTTGCTCTCCAATGATTTTAGATTCTGATGCCCTTGGGACAACTGCTTCAGGATGCTTTTCCATGTATTTTGAAGGGTCAAATACCTCAGGTCTAACCTGGAATTTATCAAGCTCCTTCATTCTGAATTTTGACATAGTGGTTAATCCTGCAGTGTCTTTACCTTCAGCTTTGGCTTTCTTAATTTGGGCTGATGCAACAAGCTCAAGAAAACGAGCCATCCTGTAATTAGGATCAAGCTCCGGGCTTTCATACACATTTTCAGAGGTTGTATCAACAGGTTTCACAGCTTTAAATTTAATAGACATATCTAGCAGACTTCCAGCTGGCTCTTTATCCTGAATAACTAGAGAAAAAGGAGGAACAAACTCAGCAAATTTCTTGCTAGATTTTTCAGAGAAAATAATTCTTTTACCTTTTGAAACAGCTTCCACTGCATGATCTGGCTTTGGAGAGGTTGTGCTCTTGAGTTCTTTGGAAGGAGGAGGAGAAAAAGTTGGTCTTTGATAAACCACCTTCTTCACTTGTTCCTTTACATCAGCATCAAATCTTTGATAACCAGATTGCGTTCTGCCTTGATATCCTTGAGAACTTTTCCTTTGAGAGGACCGAGATGGAGTAAACTTATCAGACTGAGCAGAAGGATTTGCAGATAGGTTTCCAGAGGCTCCTGCACTGGGAGGTGGAGGAGGAGGACCTCTAGGAGTCCATCTTGGGGCAGGACTGTCATACCTCTTAGACTTCTTCCTTAATTTCTGCTGATTCTTAGAAAATGCCATCCAGTGCTGAAATTCTTTAGATTTAGGATCAATACCTTTCAAGATATAGTAGGGGACATCATTATCAGGATTTGGAGGAGGAGGAGCCACAGCTTTCCTTTTCTTCTTAGCAGATATCTTTTTCTTGGATTCCTCAGATTCATCAGAATCAATCTCATCCTCAGAATTTGAAGAAGGAGGAAGATCATACGGATCAATCACCTCTTGCACAACTCTTTCCTTCTCTTTTAAGGCAGCTCTTTCTAACTCTTCTTCCATGGCATCCTGTGCCAGAAGAGTATCTAAATCTAATCCAGGAGTGTCATCCCAGACAGTATACTTTTCAATATGAATTTCTGAAGCCTTTTCTTGTTCATCAGCAACTGTCATGGGGACCAGTTCTTCTTGCACTGCTAGCTCAGAATCTTGAACAATTGGTTCTGGTTTAATTTGAACTTCTGGAGTTGGTTGGTGATCAAGCTCTTGGACATCTAATACTTCTTCCATTATATCTATAGTATTATGAACAAAAATTTGCTAAATGACATCGTATCATTCCTTCTAGGTATTCCCATACTAGCATGTCAGTTATCAAGTCTAAAAAATGTGTAAAAGGGATACCTTCAGAATTTTCCTTTGAATGTCCTAACTCCCATAATTCATCTAGGAAGGAAGTAATGACTCCTTCTAGGTAGAGGGCAACCAGGGGAGTGGAGCATTCTTCTAGGCATACTTTGACAATAAACTCAGATTTCATTATAGCATCAGAAATATCTTTTTCAGACAATGGAGGAGGAGCTGATTCTTCTATCTCTTTCTCTGCAACTGCAGGAGGATCTGTTGGAGGGGAGGCTAAGGGAAGCTCAGAGTCATCTTCATAAAGCATCGCCCCCTGCCTGATTTCAGTTGAAACTGAAACCAGGCCCCTAGATGAAGAGGGCTCAGCAGATTTTGAGAGGGCTTGGATGGCAGCAGTCAAAGAAGAGATGGAGGAAACAAGGGGAGCAATTGCCTCTTCAATCATGATTTTGATTGAAGGAGTAATTAACTTCAGGATGCTAGAGATGAATGCTGGGGTGATTTCAAATGAAGGTGGGGGAATCACAGAAGATGGATGATCATCAGGAATGGTGTATTCTTGATGAGATGGAGAGTTAGCTGGAGAATGATGAGTAGATGTCGGAAGATCAACATGATCAGAATGAGGAATTGGTGACTGAGGAGGTATCTCAGAAACCAACAAATCAAAATTAGGATGTGATATCCTAGCAAGATGAGAAGGGAGAGGAGATGCAGGAGGTGATGCATGGAGAATTGTAGATGAATTAGGAAGATGAGAGGCAGAAGGTCGTACTTTAATTGAAGTTGATGGAACTTCAACTGAAGTAGACGGTAATGCAGATGAAGAAGATGGAGCGGAGACAATGGTTGAGCCTGCTTCTTGAAGGAGGGGAGCGACTGAAGCAGTCCTGGTGCTCTCAGATGCAGCTGGAGCAGCCCCTGCAGGAGCGGGCTTCAGAAAACTTCTCTTCCACTTGACGAACAGGGTTGGGTCCATCTTGTTGCTGGCATTTATTGAAGTAGAAACAGAGACTAATAAATGGGGATATTTCTCCTTTAGAAAAATCCCAACCACCCTACCCAGGGTGACTTCCTTCTTGCTATTCTTTTTCCTGATCAAATCAAACAGAACTCCTGCCCAATTAATCTGTTTCTTATTCACAATTGCACATATCAGTGCAAACTGCTGCCTGGTAATATTGTCATGGGCAGAGTGCTTTCCCAGTAGCACTTTTCCGACGAGTTTAGCAAGGAACTTAATCTTCAATGGAAAATTTACCTTAAGCAGCTTAGAGGGAATGCCTTCGGCATGTCCCAGTTCAGTCAGCATTCTTCCAAACTCAGGGGTATCTTGCTCATAATCTTCTTCCCCATTTAACAATCCAAAAATTTCAGTTAAAATGGCGGGAGTCAAAGTTACCTCTTCTCCGCTAATTGTTCCGGTCATAGAGTCATCATTTGAAGACGAAGTGAATGCCCATTCTTTAATTTCGGGAATGTTTAACTTTATTCTTGTTGACATGAGCCTTTCCAATCCTTGATCTTTGCATAGGTTGAGAATTTCCACTATAGCAGATTCGCAGCAACTGAAAGAATCGAAATCCACACTGAAGCCTGCATCGAACTTCACTACGGGCAAGAGGGCTGGAGCAATCGCCATCAAAGAGGCTGGAGAAGGCGAGAGAGAGACGGCGAAGACGAAACGGCAGAAATCGCGAGACAGGGAGCAAACAGAAAGACGGAATGCGAGAAGACGCTCTCCGTCGACGATAAAAAGAACTATCTCTTAACCTAGGTCGACCATCGGTTTTATATTAAACCAACAATAGTCGATCTATTTTAAAAGATACTGGAGACGATGGTCGAACGGTCGTTCGGCAATCGTTCCTGAAGCAGAGTAGTCGATCAATCGTTCGACTAATTCTGTCTTCACAAACAGCAAGCTGTCGTCAACCATAGATCGACGATAGGCTCGACCTGTTCGACTATCTTCGAACGCCGGTCGACGAACTTCAAGCAGATAAGCTATCATCAACCATAGGTCGACGATAGGCTTGATCTGATCGACTATCTTCGAACATCGTTCGACGATCTTCAAACAGGTTTCAACAAGACAGATGTCACACTTAGTCTCTTCCATTAATCATGCCTAGTTGAACCAAAAAGAACAGATGCTTCTGTTCATCTAAGGGCTTGGTGAATATATCACCCCTCTGAAGGTCAGTGGATATGAACTCAAGGCTGATCTTGTTCTTTTCCACACAATCTCTCAGGAAATGGTGTCTAATCTCAATGTGCTTAGTTCTAGAGTGGTGCACAGGATTTTGTGCAATGGAGATAGCACTGGTACTGTCACACATGATTTTTGTATTCTTGTGTGAGTACCCATAATCCAATAGTTGGTTTTGAATCCACAGGATCTGTGAACAACAACTAGCAGCTGCTATATATTCAGCCTCTGTAGTTGAAGTTGAGACAGAAGCCTGCTTCTTACAGAACCAAGAGACCAATCTCTCTTCCAGGAACTGACAAGTTCCTGAGGTACTTTTCCTGTCAACTCTACAGCCAGCATAATCAGAATCAGAGTATCCAATTAACTCAAATTCTGATTCAGCTGGGTACCAAAGTCCTAGATTTGGACATCCCTTCAGGTATCTCAAGATTCTCTTGAGAAGCATCAGATGAGATTCCTTGGGGTTGACCTGGAACCTAGTACACAGGCATGTAGCAAATATTATATCTGGCCTACTTGCAGTTAAATACAATAGGGAACCAACAATGGCCCTATAATTCTTTTGATCAATAGGCTTTCCCTGATCATCAGAATCTATAACTACATTAGTAGCCATAGGTGTATGCATTGCTGAAGCATCAGCCATCCCAAACTTCTTTACCAATTCCTTGGCATATTTGGATTGGGAGATGAAGATGTCATCAGCATCTTGCTTTACTTGGAGACCAAGAAAGTAAGACAGCTCACCCATACTACTCATCTCAAACTTAGAATGCATCAAGTCAGAGAACTTTTTGCACAGTTTGGATCAGTGAAACCAAAACTAATGTCATCCACATACACTTGAACTAACAGGATTGTGTCCTTGTGGTGCTTGACGAAAAGGGTTCTATCAACAACTCCCCTAATGAAGTTGTGCTATAACAGAAAACTAGCTAGAGTCTCATACCAGGCTCTGGGTGCTTGTTTGAGTTCATAAAGAGATTTTTGCAACTTGAAAACATGTGAGGGCTGAGTTGAAGAAACCAACCCAGGTGGTTGTTCAACAAATACCTCTTCCTTTAGCTCACCATTTAGAAAGGCACTTTTGACATCCATCTGAAAGACCTTAAACTTCATATAGGCTGCATAGGCTAGAAAGATCCTTATTGCCTCTAGCCTTGCAATAGGAGCAAAGGTTTGGTCATAATCTATACCTTCCTCCTGTCTGTAGCCCTGAGCTACAAACCTAGCTTTGTTCCTTACAATAATTCCATTTGCATCCAACTTGTTTCTAAACACCCACTTGGTGCCTATGATCAGTTGGCCTTTAGGTCTTGGAACCAAAGTCCATACTTTACATCTTTCAAACTGATTGAGTTCCTCTTGCATAGCAATGATCCAGTGGGGATCTAGCTCAGCATCTTTAATGGTGAGGAGCTCAATCTGTGAAAGGAAACAAGCATGCATCACATCCTGTCTTAATTGATGTCATGTTTGAACACCAGCTGATATGTATCCAATCACTTGAGATGTAGGATGATCTCTAAGTGTGACAACATCAGCAGGTGGGATGTGATCTTCAGCAATAGTTGGGATTAATTCCTTAGGAGGAATTTGATCTACTATTGGTGGTACAGCAACAACTTCTGCAAAGTCTTCATCACTGTCTGATTCAGTGATATGAAGAGTTGATAGATGGACAATCTCTTGAGTGACATCTGGTACCTACAATGAACTTGAGGAAGGGGAAGTTTCCTTCTCCTTGTAAAACATCTGGGATTCATCAAAAGATACATGCACAGATTCCTCAATTTTAGAAGATGATTTATTAAATACCCTATAAGCTTTGCTTACTTGGGAATATCCAAGAAAAATTCTCATTGAAGCTTTTGCTTCAAACTTTCTAAGGTATTCTTTATTATTGTTATGAATATAAACTACACAACCAAATACTCTAAAATAATTTATTTTAGGTTTCTTTCCTTTAAGCAACTCATAATGAGTTTTACACTTAAGCTTGTGTATAAGACTTCTGTTCAGCACATAATTAGTTGTGCTAACAGCTTCTGCCCAATAGGAGAGAGGCATGTTAGCATCTGCCAATAATATTCCTACAGCTTCAATCAGGGTTCTGTTTTTCCTTTCCACTACCCCATTTTGTTGGGGAGTTCTAGGAGCTGAGAAGCTATGTTTGATACCTTCTCTCTCACAGAATTCTTGCATGAGAAGAGAGTCAAACTCAGTACCATGATCACTTCTGATCAAGGCCACATGAGTAGAGTACTCAGTATGTACACATAATAGAAAATCTGTAAGGGCTTTGAAGTTATCAGCCTTAGTTCTCAAAAAGAACACCCAACTGAACCTACAGAAGTCATCTACAATGACTAGGGTGTAATACTTCCCTCCTAGACTCTGTACATTTATTGGTCCAAAAATGTCCAAATGTAATAAATACAGGATTCTAGGAGAATCACTTTTATTTACTGATTTAAATGAATTCTTGGTTTGCTTGCCTAATTGACAAGCGTTGCATAGGCTCTCCTTCTTGTAGGGGCAAGAAGGTAAACCTCTAACAAGGTTGTGTTTAGATAACCTAGATATGTTCTTGAGGTTAACATGACTAAGTCTTTTATGCCATAAGGTATTGTTATTTGTTACTTCATTAAATAAGCAGATTTCCGAGTGAGTTGAGTTAAAATCTACTAAATAAATATTACCTTGTCTAATACCTACTAACACAACATTATTATTCAAAGTAATATTACAAAGAGAGTTAGAAAATGATACCTGGTATCCAGCATCATATAACTGACTTACTGAAATGAGATTATGCTTCAGTCCAATTACATAAGCAAATCTCTTGAATGTTACAGCTCCAATTGTAATCCTGCCATAGCCTTCTGTAAGACCCCCCCCCCCCTTTTTTCAACCACCGGGGTCTTAGGCCCAGAATCGCCGCTTTGCGGTAACACCTTCGCGTCCTGAAGGGTCATCACCACAAGGCGCCGATTCTGCCGGTCAATTCGATCACAGAAAGGTAGCACAATAATAGAAGTAAGAGCAATGCAGTCCACAATAATAAATCACATATATAGAATAAAATCTCCACGAAGGGAGTGTCCACAGAAAACATCAGAGTACTATAAATGCGGGCTTATGCCCGATACATCATGTCCTCACTACAATATCACTCATGTGGAAGCAAAAACAGAAACTAATCAGAGTCGAGACTCACGGTCCCGGTTGTATGAACTCCGGAGCTAGACTGCCCCATCTCCAGGCGCACCGATCTCTGGGGCTGCTCCTCCATGCTGGGCTCCACGATCCCCTAAATGATGCGGTTCGAAAACCATTAGTCATAAAGACTAAGTCCTATCATCCCCTACCCCTTCCCCCATGGCTCCTAGGTACCGAGCGGGGAGGAAGAAAGGGAAGGACATGAAGGTAGAGATTAATCAAGGAACAGATGGCAGCGGAACTAATCTAGCAATTCTATGGTAATATGACAGAAACAGAAAGTAAGGAAAGTAACCTTAACTTATGTGCGGAAGCGCATTAGCCAAGGGATCATCTGCAAGGCTCCCATCGTATAGAGTGTCCCATACCACCTATACGTTGGGGTGTCGGTTATCAAACAACAGCATATGTTTATATATTGAAATTAACCATTGATTTATAAACTTACCCACACAAGCTTATAGACCAAGGGGTCGTTTTGCAGGTCCAAAAGTATAAGCGTCCCATACCACTTATACTTTAGGGGTCAGGGTTAAATGAATCGATTATGCTATGACACGCATGTGGGTATGATGAAACATGCAAGTGCAACTCACACACCCGACTCTGTGCACACAGACCTTTAGTTCCCCCTTTCGGAGCCGTTACCTCCCAGGATACCTCCGTAGTGGCGGACGGAAGCGGTGGGTTGGGCCTCGCCCACCTCAAAACCAGTAAAAGCACCACTGGTCTGACCTATCGTACGCCTCAACGCTTGGTGCACTAAGCGGACGCCTGCGTACTCTTGCCGGCTGGCGCACCGGACTTCTGTTGGCGAAGTGCTAATCACTTCGCCAAGTCAACGATATCGGTGTCGGTGCAATCGAACTCCCCGATATCGAAAAACCCACCACCTTAACTTTTCCTATTTTATGCACATGCAAGTTTAATCGTAATCACACAAAACCGAGCCAAAGCTCCCCGGACCAAAACGTCCGTCTCCAAACCAACCGAGCCGAAGCTCCCCGGACCCAAACGTCCGTCTCCAAACCTACCGAGCCGAAGCTCCCCGGACCAAAGCGTCCGTCTCCAAACCAACCGAGCTGAAGCTCCCAACAATCTTCCTGTGCCAACAGTGTTTGTGAAAGGTGCAGCCCTAGTTACTAAGTTACTCTTGCCAGTTTGTTATTATAGTTTACGTTAGCCCAGGACTGCCCCCGGTATTCCCTGTAAAGGGCTCTCAAGGGGCACTAGGAACCAAGACGGCGACATTACGGCCCGAAGTTCCCTTTCGCAAGGAACTTATTGTTATTGGTTGATCTCCCTTAACCCATTCCCTTCTCATATTACGATAGACTATCCTAGGGTGATTTTTAACCTTCCTCTCTTCGGGAAAGGCGATCTTTCGCCGGACCCGAGCACCTCTTAACACTAGCTATCACCACTTCTCTCTACTCTTTATACCATCCTATCATGATTTCACCCACAATTGCCCACCCAGACAAAAATGATTAACTCCAATGACTTCCTCAGATCATGTCCTATTGCATTTCACAATTGCTATATGCAGACCGACCTAGACTACATGTCGAACCGGTTATGCAATGATCCAATACTCATCCTAGTGCCCTAAATTATTTACTGGAGACTTACCATGACATAAATTACCTGAATCCAGAAAATGGAAATTTTCCTAATTTATTTGGCATTTAATTAAATTCCTCAAAAATCCCAAGGGCTACCGGTTTGAACATGAACTACCCTAAGTTCTCATGCAAGATGTCCAGCAAATTTATGACAAATAGTAGGTTATCTCAGTAGGTTAAATCCAAAGTATCATAATTTTTCTATCATCAAAAGGGCATTAAAACTATTTTAGAAATAATCTCTATCTTTTGTTATTTATGAATCAAGTACAGAAAATATTCTTCCAAAAATTACAAATAATTTATGACAAGCAGATAAAGGACTAAAATTAGCACTGGCCCAGTTTCATAATTTTTCAGTAATAAAATCATCCCTAAATAATTTTTCAAGCATAGAACCCCTTTTTAACTTTTATGAAGGAAGTACTGTATGTACTCAACTAAAAATTATATAAAAATTCAAAGGTAATCATTATTTTCAAAAATCTATATTTCCAAAATTTCATGAGATTTCAATAAATAGAAATTCCTAAATAATTAAATCATCATCTAAGGCCACAGCAAGCTTTACCAATGAAGTGCTATCAATAATCGACATAAAATTCCAGAAAAATTGCTATAAGTTCTACCTGATCCAAAACTCACTCTACCCGAATTTCACAGTTTTTAAGTAAGGTTCAGTGACTGATTTTACCTATTTGATATTTTACACTAAAACTAAGGTTAGGGTTTTAAGGTATCTACTTGTCTCCAAATTCTCCAAGATTATATTTCCAACAATTCTTATCAAGCTTTTGTCAACTCTACAGAGTTTCAAGGCAATACAAGAGCAATTGCCCCCATGTCCTTCACAACCCTCAAAACCCTTTATTTAGGGTTTGAGCTTGGATCCTAGGGTAAATCAACCCTAAACCTCACCATTTTTCTCCAAGCAGGTTATAACACTCTTCTAAGTCAGAGATCAGAATATCAGCCTCTGTTGAGGTGAATTGACCTTTCCAAACTCTTAGTGCACTTTTTACTAAAAAAAATGTCTAACTAATGCCTAGTTAAGGGTAGAAGATTTCCTACCCAAAACTCCTCCAAATTAGTTGGAATTTTGTACAGACCTAGGTTTTACAGCCAGGGACCACTCACCAAAATTTGGGAGGGTTTGGAGGTCATTTGACCACTTAAGTAATTCCTCTAAGTTATTAAATTAAAACAAAAACTTTAGGCAAAGTACCTCCAAAAATTCCCATTTTTGGTCTGCCGTTAGGTATAGCTAAGGTTAACCTCCTGCCCAAATTTCAGGTCATTTGGGCTAGGGACGAAGAGTGGGCATCCATTTTAATTTCTGCACAACTCTAGGTACAACTCCCACTAAAACGGGTGTTGCGGCCGAACCGCTTACCCAAACGAGTTGAAACCAATTTTAAATTAATCTAGACTCGAAGGGCTACAACTTTTGTGACTGGTCATTTTTCCTAAATCGGCCTCTAAACGCCTCATTTCGCAGCCTCAAAATATACTCAGATAATATATCTTTCCTCTATGTATTATATACATATTTTATAAATTATAAAATTGGTTTTACTGTTCATCTTCTTCATGAACCCGAAAACAGAACTCAGAAAACCATTTTTCCTGTAACCTTTCCGTGATCCGTCGCCGGCCGTCCGGTCACTTCCCTAGCCAGCCACCACCACCACCACCACCTCCGTTGAGGCGATGGCTATCGGTCGGCGGTGGTTTGGCCGCCGGAGGTGGCGGTTTCCGGCGAACTCAAAATTACATTTTTCTTGGTTTTCCATGAAAACGAGAGATGGGTCCGGCTCCGTTTAGCGCGAACTTCCTTTCTAAGAATCCTAAGATCTACCCATGAAAGAAGAAGCAGAGGAGGACCTTGTTCGCGGTTTGGAGGCGAGATGAACGACGGGGTGCCATGGCGCAGTGGTGGCGTAGCCGAACTCCTCCTACAGCAAGAACAAAAATCTGATCTGTTTGATTGAGCGTGTAAACTTCTCCTCTTGCTCCAAGTGGGCTTTTATAAGTCAGCAAGTGGGGAGATGAAAGGGTAAATCCTTAATGGTCATGAATGTTCTCCCCTAACGTTTCGGTTATGATGCACGACAGTTGAAACGCTGGAAAACGAAGAGCTGTTCGCCAGGTGGTAATTTCCTATTGGACCAACATTTCCTTATTTATTTAAATAATTAAAGAAGGAAACGGCCCATAAATACTCCGGGTGTAACTTCCCATAATCAGAATTGATTACAATGTCGGTTACCGAAATTTCCAGGCTAGCTGACGTTTCGGCCTTGGTCACGGGCGTGACACATAGATCACGGGCGTGACCAGCCCGGATAGCCATTTCTAGGTTCGACGATCGTCGAACTGAGATCGACGATCGTCGAAGGGTGGTCACGGGCGTGACACCTGGGTCACGGGCGTGACAGGCCCGGGTGGTTAATTCTGGGTCGACGATCGTCGAACTGAGATCGACGGTCATCAAAGGGTGGTCACGCCCTAGGTCACGGGCGTGACACCTAGGTCACGGGCGTGACATGCCCGGAAAGCAAGTTTGACGATCGTCTTACGGAGATCGACGATCGTCGAAGGAGTCACGCCCTAGGTCACGGGCGTGACACCTTGGTCACGGGCGTGACATGCCCGGGCAGCAAGTTCGACGATCGTCTCACGGAGATCGACGATCGTCGAAGGAGTCACGCCCTAGGTCACGGGCGTGACACCTTGGTCACGGGCGTGACATGCCCGGGCAGCAAGTTCGACGATCGTCTCACGGAGATCGACGATCGTCGAAGTAGTCACGCCCAAAGTCACGGGCGTGACGGGTCGGTCACGGGCGTGACCAACCCATGACCCGAAATCTCGATCGATTTATTTCAATTTTTGGGCTTCCTAGGGTTCTGTCACGACCAACCGACTCCTAGGGGTCTAGCCGGAAATGGGATGTTACAAATCCCAATAAACAAAACAAAAATTTCGTTCCCGAAATTGAGGTTGAGCCTACGGGGATTTCTATCGGAATAAATTAAACTTGTAACATCCCATATGATCATTCTATTGGGTTCAGACGACCATTCGTTTGATAAACGAAGACAATCTCCCCAATAAACAAAAGATTAGCCCCTACCTTTCTAGTTGAGTGCGCATACCTAGGTCCTGAATTTTCCTTATCTAATCTTAACTGTCCAAAACAAGAAGGCAATCTATAGTATACCGAGAGGTGGTGAGATGTACCTGACTGAACAACTCCGGGTATCTTTGCCTCATCAGATCCTGCGGTTCCCAGGTGTGCTCCTCCTGACCGTGGTTTCTCCACAGAACCTTGACTAAGGGGATCTTTTTGCGGCGCAAGATTCGTACTCCTTTGTCGTCGATCCGAACCGGCTCCAAGTGAACAGATCGGTCTGAAGCTTCCGGCCCTTCGGTGGTCAAAATCCGCTGCTCCGGGCGTAGTAGAGCCCTTCTCAGCGAAGAAATGTGGAAGATGTCGTGTAGAGCTGCCAGCTCTGGCGGAAACTCTAGCCTGTAGGCTAGGGGTCTGATCCGCTCCAGGATCCGGTAAGGGCCCATATACCTAGGGCTGAGCTTCTTCATCCGACCGCGCACCCGTGAGACTCCGTGCATGGGCCGGATCTTCAAGAACACTCGATCTCCTACCCGAAACTCCACCTGATGATGCCGGGCGTCATAGTATTTAGCCTGTCTGCTCTGCGCCTCCAACATCCTATCTCTGATCAGTCTTACCTGAGCCTCGGTGTCTTCAACAAAATCCGATCCTAATAGCTTCGGATCCTCGTCTTGAACCCAAGAAAGCGGGTTCCTACATTTTCTTCCATACAAGGCTTCATAAGGCGCCATCCTGATGTTGGACTGGTAGCTATTGTTATAGGAGAACTTGACCAACGGTAACATCTTCTCCCACGGCTCCCCTCGGTCCAATATACACAGTCGTAGTAAATCCTCCAAGGTCCGGTTGGTGCACTCTGTCTGCCCGTCCGTCTGAGGGTGGAAGGCCGTGCTAAAAGTCAATCGGGTGCCCAAGTATGCCTGCACTGACCGCCACTCCCTGGATATAAACCGTCCATCGCGGTCCGACACTATCGTCCGGGGCACGCCATGATATCGGACATACTGCTCCACAAACTTCCGTACCAGCACTCCCACCGAGTCATCCTTCCTGATCGGTATAAAGCGGGCCACCTTCGTCAACCGATCAACAATCACCCAGATCGAGTCATTCCCCGTCCGAGACCGGGGAAGACCATGTATAAAATCCATAGCTATATCGTCAAACTTCCACTCCGGCACCGAGAGTGGCTGCAACAATCCTACGGGGTTCCTGCACTCCGCATTCACCAACTGACACGCCTCGCAATGGGTCACGAAGTACGTAATGTCCTTCTTCATGCCCGGCCAAAACATCATCTTCTTCAGATCAGCGGTCATCTTTGTGATCCCCGGGTGCACAGAGTACCGGCTGCAATGCGCCTCCATCATAATATCCTCTCGGATCTGGCCTCCTACGGGTATATATACTCTGCCTCTGAAATGTAGCAATCCATCTCTCAGGGAATAATCTCCTGTCGAACCTTCCTCCAAAGCTCGGAACATCGGCTCTGCCCACGCATCTGTCCTCTGTCCGTCCCGAATGCGATCCTGAATATCGTCTATGGCCACCATCGATGTCAGATACTCCCTATACAGCTCTGGATCATCCTCAGACACCAGAGATATCTGCATATCTCTGAATGACCGGACTAGCTCCATGGACATAACCTGGGGCCCAGCTTCGGAAGTGGCAGCTCGCCGGCTCAATGCGTCGGCCACCACGTTTGCCTTCCCTGGATGGTAGTGCATCTCATACTGATAATCTGCTAAGAACTCCACCCAGCGCCTCTGCCTGATATTCAGCTCCTTCTGCGTGTCCACGTATTTCAGGTTCTTGTGGTCGGAGTAGATGTCGCAGTGGATTCCGTAAAGATAATGGCGCCAGACCTTCAGAGCAAAAACGACCGCTCCCATCTCAAGGTCGTGCACTGGGTAGTTCTTCTCATGGGTCTTCAGCTGGTGGGAGGCATATGCTATGACGTGTCCGTTCTGCATCAGCACTACTCCCATCCCCTGGTATGATGCGTCGGTATACACCTGGAATCCTTCCTTTCCAGATGGAAGGGCCAGAATAGGGGCTGAGATGAGTCGGTCCTTCAGTTCCTGGAAAGCCGTCTGGCACTGCGGGGTCCAAACGAAAGGTGCCTCCTTCTTCGTCAAAGATGTGAGGGGGAGGGCAATCTGAGAGAACCCCTCCACGAACTTCCGGTAGTAACCGGCAAGTTCCAAGAAACTGCGTACATCGGTGGCTGTCTTCAACTGCGGCCAATCGCGAACTGCCCGAATCTTTGCCGGATCCACTACCAACCCAGCTCCGCTGATAATGTGGCCTAGGAAGGCCACCTCCTTCAACCAAAACCGACACTTGCTGAATTTTGCATAAAGGCGATGCTCCCGCAACCTTTCCAAAGTCAGTGCCAGATGCCGAGTGTGCTCCTCCTCCGTCCTAGAGTAGATCACGATGTCGTCTATGAATACTATGACGAACACATCCAAGTAGGCCTCGAAGACCCGGTTCATGAGACTCATGAACGCCGACGGAGCATTCGTGAGCCCGAAGGGCATCACGGTGAACTCATACAGGCCATATCTGCTACTGAAGGCCGTCTTCGGGATATCCTCCTCCTGGATCCGTAGCTGGTAGTATCCTGACCTCAAGTACAGCTTCGAGAAATAATGGGGCCCCTCCAGCTGGTCGAACAATTCGTCTATCCGAGGGAGCGGATAGGTATTCCAGACGGTCAGCCTGTTTAGTGCTCGATAATCGATGCACAGGCGGAGTGTCCCATCCTTCTTCTTCACGAATAGGACCGGTGCTCCCCATGGCGAGGAACTCGGTCTAACAAATCCTGCCTCAACTAACTGAAGTGTTCCATCCAGACGATTCTTATCAGGACTTTGTCAACTCTATAGAGTTTCAAGGCAATACAAGAGCAATTGCCCCCATGTCCTTCACAACCCTCAAAACCCTTCATTTAGGGTTTGAGCTTGGATCCTAGGGTAAATCAACCCTAAACCTCACCATTTTTCTCCAAGCAGGTTATAACACCCTTCTAAGTCAGAGATCAGAACATCAGCCTCTGTTGAGGTGAATTGACCTTTCCAAACTCTTAGTGCACTTTTTACTAAAAAAATATCTCACTAATGCCTAGTTAAGGGTAGAAGATTTCCTACACAAAACTCCACCAAATCAGTTGGAATTTTGTACAGACCTAGGTTTTACAGCCAGAGACCGCTCACCAAAATTTGGGAGGGTTTGGAGGTCATTTGATCACTTTAATAAATTCCCTTAAGTTTATTAAATTAAAGCAAAAACTTTAGGCAAAGTATCTCCAAAAATTCCCTTTTTTGGTCTGCCGTTAGGTATAGCTAAGGTTAACCCCCTGCCCAAATTTCAGGTCATTTGGGCAAGGGACCAAGAGTGGGCATCCATTTTAATTTCTGCCCAACTCTAGGTACAGCCCCCACTAAAACGGGTGCTGCGGCCGAACCGCTTACCCAAATGAGTTGAAACCAATTTTATATTAATCAAGGCTCGAAGGGCTACAACTTTTGTGACTGGTCATTTTTCCTAAATCGGCCTCTAAACGCCTCATTTTGCAGCCTCAAAATATACTCAGATAATATATCTTTCCTCTATGTATTATATACATAATTTATAAATTATAAAATTGGTTTTACTGTTCATCTTCTTCATGAACCCGAAAACAGAACTCAGAAAACCATTTTTCCTGTAACCTTTCTGTGATCCGTCGCCGGCCGTCCGGTCACTTCCCTGGCCAGCCACCACCACCTCCGTTGAGGCGATGGCTATCGGTCGGCGGTGGTTTGGCCGCCGGAGGTGGCGGTTTCCGGCGAACTCAAAAATACATTTTTCATGGTTTTCCATGAAAACGAGAGATGGGTCCGGCTCCGTTGAGCGCGAACTTCCTTTCTAAGAATCCTAAGATCTACCCATGAAAGAAGAAGCAGAGGAGGACCTTGTTCGCGGTTTGGAGGCGAGATGAACGACGGGGTGCCATGGCGCAGTGGTGGCGTAGCCGAACTCCTCCTACAACAAGAACAAAGATCTGATCCGTTTGATTGAGCGTGTAAACTTCTCCTCTTGCTCCAAGTGGGCATTTATAAGTCAGCAAGTGGGGAGATGAAAGGGTAAATCCTTAATGGTCATGAATGTTCTCCCCTAACGTTTCAGTTATGATGCACGACAGTTGAAACGCTGGAAAACGAAGAGCTGTTCGCCAGGTGGTGATTTCCTATTGGACCAACATTTCCTTATTTATTTAAATAATTAAAGAAGGAAACGACCCATAAATACTCCGGGTGTAACTTCCCATAATCAGAATTGATTACAATGTCGGTTACTGAAATTTCCAGGCTGGTTGACGTTTCGGCCTTGGTCACGGGCGTGACACATAGGTCACGGGCGTGACCAGCCCGGATAGCCAATTCTGGGTTCGACGATCATCGAACTGAGATCGACGATCGTCGAAGGGTGGTCACGGGCGTGACACCTGGATCACGGGCGTGACAGGCCCGGGTGGTTAATTCTGGGTCGACGATCGTCGAACTGAGATCGACGGTCGTCGAAGGGTGGTCACGCCCTAGTTCACGGGCGTGACACCTAGGTCACGGGCGTGACATGCCCGGGCAGCAAGTTCGACGATCGTCTCATGGAGATCGACGATCGTCGAAGGAGTCACGCCCTAGGTCACGGGCGTGACACCTTGGTCACGGGCGTGACATGCCCGGGCAGCAAGTTCGACGATCGTCTCACGGAGATCGATGATCGTCGAAGGAGTCATGCCCTAGGTCACGGGCGTGACACCTTGGTCACGGGCGTGACATGCCCGGGCAGCAAGTTCGACGATCGTCTCACGGAGATCGACGATCGTCGAAGTAGTCACGCCCAAAGTCACGGGCATGACGGGTCGGTCACGGGCGTGACCAACCCGTGACCCGAAATCTCGATCGATTTATTTCAAATTTTGGGCTTCCTAGGGTTCTGTCACGACCAACTGACTCCTAGGGGTCTAGCCGGAAATGGGATGTTACACCTTCAGTTTGACCACAGCTTGAATCTCCAAAGATCACCTTTGGTCCAAGCTTGGCCTTGAACCTTGACAGATTTTCCTTATTTCCTGTCATGTGCTTAGAGCAGCCACTATCCAAATACCACCTATTTTGAGTGATAGGATAGGTCTTCACCTACAAATAAATCAATTAAACATTGTGGACCCAGGTAACCTTGGGTCCCTTGTTTTTCACATAAGAAAAACTAGAAATAAATGAAAAAGCAGGTTGAGGATGATAACCTAACGGGTAAGATCTTCTAGGTGGGATACTTCATGCAAATGATGGGTCAATGAACCTAGGGTTTCTATTAACATTCGGGTTTCTAAAGTTCTGGTTGAAGTTTTGAAATTCATATTGAAAACGTCGATCGGCATTCGACGATGGATGCACAGATCGTCGAGCTTCGTTCGACCACTGAGCATGCGATCGTCGAGCAGCGTTCGACGCTTTTTGTATTTCCTAAACTTTTGCTTCCTCTTTTCTCCCTTAGCTTTATTTAAAGCTTTATTAACTTGATTAACTTGCTCAGTGTTCTTTATTCCACTAGCTGAAATAAAGTTCACTGGAGTTGAAAGATGATTTTTAAGAATAATTGGGGGTTCACTAGATGAAGCTCCTAAGCCTATTTTGTTATTGCCTGACCTAGTGTTAGACATACTGGTTATTTCAAGCAACTTAAGGCTTCTACCATTCAGAGACTCTTCTAACCTTTTTGACTTGGCTAATTCATTCTTAAGAAATTTTATTTCTTCACTAGAATTAGTGAGTTCTGCTGTTAACCTAATGTTTTCATTAGAGATAAATTCAGATTCAGCAAGCTTACTTCTAAGGTCCTTAATTTCCTTTTCAGAACTAATTAAATCTAAACACAAAAATTTAAAATCTGATTTAAATTCAGCAGATGTAAAATCGTAAGAAGACAATACCTCATCTTCTGTTGGCATTTCTTCATCAGAATCTGAACTCTCTGCAGCTGAGTGATTGCTGCAGGCAACAATTGCCATCAGGCAAACTTTCTTTGCCTTCTTTTCTTCCTCATCCTCACTGGAGCTTGAGGAGGAAGATTCCTCATCAGAATCGCTCCAGGTTTCAGCAACGAAACCTCACTCCTTCTTTTTGTTCTTGTAGGAGGAGGGCTTGGAATGCTTCCTGTGCTGTTCTTTTTCCTTCCTTTTCTCTTTATTCTTTTCCTCTGGACACTCTGGTAGGATATGTCCAGGCTTCCTGCAACCATAGCAAATTATTTCTTTACCAGAAGAACGATCATACCTTGGCTTATCTTCATATCATGAAGATTTCTTTCTGAAGTCTTTTCTTCCCATCTTGAGAAACCTCTTGGCAAATAATGACATTAGTTCCTCATTAGATTGGCTTCCTTCAGAAGCTTCAGCAGCTTTGAGAGCAAGAGATTGCTCTTTTCTTGTTGGAGTTGGAGTCTTTGCTTCAGTCTCAGCTTCCCTGGTCTTCAGCACTTGCTCAAAAGACTTGAGCTTGCCAAGGAGAGCTTCTGTTGAGATTTCATTTGTACTTCTGGCCTCCTTGATAGGCCAAATCCTCAGATCCCATGTGCTAGGGAAGCACATAAAAATCTTATCATTGACCTCTGTCAATGATATATCCTTATCAAGAGTCCTCAGCTCATTGATGATTGAGCTGAGCCGGGTGTACATTGCTTCAACTGATTCAGCATCAGTTTTCTTGAAGTTTTCATACTGGGAGATAAGGTTGGACCTTCTGTCCTTCCTTTCATCAGCTGAACCAGCTACAATCTGGTTCAGTGTATCCCACATTGCTTTTGCTGAGGGACAGTCAGCAACTTTCTGTAATACTTCATCAGACATTGTCTGAGCCAGAATATTCATTGTTTTGGCATCTGCTATCTTTGCCTTTTTGTATTCATCGTTGTAATCTGGAGGAGGCACTACACTCATATCAGTTGATGATGAAGTAGTAGCTGCAGCAGGTGCTCTTGGTGGTCCTGTCAAAATAGACACAAAAATACTCTCATCAATAGAGTTCATATATAACTTAATCCTTGCCTTCCAGATGCTAAACTTAGCTAAGTTGCATGCTGGAGGTCTGGTGCTAGAGTAATCCTTGGACTGGGCCATGAAGTGAATATCTATAAGCTTGGTATCTATCAGGATCTTGTGACTCAGGTGTTAGCCTGTACAGTCAGTCAACCTCCCTCTGATACCAATTGAAACTGAGGGTAGATACAACTCTAGAGGGGGTGAATAGAGTATTCAAAAATTATAATACCCTACTCAACTCCCTTAGAGTTAATTGTGGAATAAGTTTATAGATATTGATTACCCTAGAGCCTAACACAAAGTGTAGTGCACAAGAGAGAGCTAACTGTAATTACAGTTAAGCTTGGGGTCCTATCACAGCAACTAGCAATCCTAGTTAATTCTATTCACAGCCACAGTGCAATAAATTAAATGAGCAACAGAGATGACACAAGGAATTTATAGTGGTTCCCTCTAAATAGGTACGTCCACTCTTCTACTACCCTGGTAGGAATCCACTGTAGGTTTTTGTTCAGGTGCCCTGCCACCAACTGATCTACTTCAGGTAGATCAAGTAGACCCTTTGAGCTTTTGATCAGGAGCTCAATATCCAACACAGGTTTTTGATCAGGTGCCCTGCCACCAAGGTTTACTTTTGAAGGGAGTAATAACCCTTTGTACAGGAGGTTGAGAGAGTTAAGGCTTCTTCTCTATTGCTAAACAGATTAGAGAAGCTAGTGGATTGCACAGAGCTAAATAACTCTAAAGAATCAAGGCTCCCCCTGGCTTAGAGAATATCTAGGAAAGAGTCTTGCTTTAGGGTACAGGAACTCTTCTGAACTAAGACAAAGAAATGTCTTGAAGTTCTGAAGGGGAAGCTTGAAGAAGATTCTTGATTGGGAACAGGTGTTCTTCTTTAAACAGCTTCCTTTCTTCTTCTTCTTCTTCTAAAGGCCTCTGAGTGAAAGTCTTCCTGTAAGCAGGATGAACTCAGGATAAAGAAGAATGCAGAAGAGCTTTGATCTTCTCAGTTGAATATGAAATGCTGAGAGCTGTAGAACTTTCTTGCTTTCTCTCTTTTTCTATGTTGCTGAGTGTATATGATCTGGGTTCTGTGTTCTAAGTAATATCTTCTTTCAAAAGAAGCTCTTTAAATATGAGCCTTTGCAACGGCTTTAATTTGAGTTTGAATCTTTGTCTTCTTCTAGCATAAGCAATCTGGGCTGCAAAAAGCATAAAGCAAAAACAAATCCTACAGACAGACATACTATAAGAGGATAAAGATTTCTAAGAAGCTGCATAACCAATCAGATAAGAAGGGGTGCAGGAAAAAGGTCACATCAGAAAGAACTCTTTACAGCCAGAGAAGACTTTCTGAGTCTAACGGCTATAAAGGACAGCCTGGCAGATAAAGCAGAAAATGCATTTCAACTAATAAGACAAAACACTTTGTCAGATAAAGATTGGCTAATGCAAAAGGAATGGAGCAGAGATTGCATGGAAATAATATCACAAATTTACAGAAATAATATGCCAAATAAATATGAAATAAATCACAGAATAGAAGAGGACAAAATTATAAAATACATACAGCAAAACGTCGAACGACCCTCGGAGATCTTCGACCGAAGCATAGAGATCGTCGACCTATCAGACAGATAGTCGAACGATACAGATAGTCGAACTACCCAAGCAGATAGTCGAACTACTACAGCAGATAGTCGAACTATCAG
The DNA here is from genome assembly GCA_039513925.1 of Platanthera zijinensis. Lineage (NCBI taxonomy): Eukaryota > Viridiplantae > Streptophyta > Magnoliopsida > Asparagales > Orchidaceae > Platanthera > Platanthera zijinensis. The sequence continues at coordinate 190,374,723 of CM077079.1, read as the reverse complement.
GACAGATAGTCGAGCTATCAGATAGTCGATCTATCAAGACAGATAGTCGAACTACCAAAGCAAAACAGATAGTCGGTCTATCAAACAGATAGTCGAACTATCAAACAAAATAGATAGTCGACCTATCAAATAAATAGTCGAACTATCAAAGAAAACAGATAGTCGACCTATTAAACAGATAGTCGAACTATCAAAGAAAACAGATAGTCGACCTATCAAATAGATAGTCGAACTATCAAAGAAAACAGATAGTCGAACTATCAAAGAAAGCAGATAGTCGACCTATCAAACAGATAGTCGAACTATCAAAGAAAATAGATAGTCGACCTATCAACAGATAGTCGAACTATCAGATAGTTGAACTATCCAAGCAGATAGTCGAACTATCAAACACAACAGATAGTCGATCTATCAAGACAGATAGTCGAACTATCAAACAACACAGATAGTCGACCAATCAAACAGATAGTCGAACTATCAGATAGTTGAACTATCTAAGCAGGTAGTTGAACTATCAAGAAATCTGTCTGGTCAGAAAAGGTTGAGCGGGGTTCGACGATCGGCGAGTCAGATTCCACAGAACGTCGAGATACCAAGAGTTGAACTAACTCAGAGATAGACGATCTGCTGACAGACAAACGTCGTCCAACGGATAGATGATTGTCGACCGGTTGATAGATGATAGTCGAGCGGCGTTCGACCATAGTCGAACAAAAAACAACTTAACTAAATTTTCATCTGGAAAAGTGACAAGCCTAAATCTAGAGCAACCTAACTAAACAACTAACCTTTGACCATAGATAAATCTTGGGTCAAGAGACAAAAAGAGAGTACTGAACTCAAATCAAAACTAGTGTACCAACATTGCATATGGAATATTATGCTAGGTTACTATCAAAATTTGGTTGAGTCAATTGAGGTTGGGGGCTAATACTCTCTCAGTTTAAATAAATATAAGGTTATTGAAATTTTGCAGAATTGCACCCCAAATAGAACATGTTTTAGAATGTGTACTGTAGGTTTATATTACCCCTGCAAGTTAGAACAACACAGTTTGGGGCTAATTGAAAATTTAATTACTAAAGAAAACTGATGTTAAGCTAATTAATCCTACTTAACAAATACACGACAAAAGACGGATTGAGGATATGTGTCGGGATTCAATCCTGGCCATTGATCAAGATTAAATAACAAAGATGGATTAGTGACTTTCCACCTTCCTTTTAGCAATACCTATAAATAGAAGGACTTCTGCAATATGCTAAGTCACTATTTTTTACCCTCTCTCGCCCGCATTCGCTAAATCGATGGGAAGCCTCTTTCGCTAGCATTCTTAAATTCTCCAGAGAAATAGCGCCCAAGGGACCAGATTTCCTCTTCAAAGGAGCAGAGGTGGTTCGAAATGGATTTGTTGATGCTCCAGAAGAAGTTATGCAGGTTCTTAATCTTCTGAATAAATCTAACCTAGCTTTCGTCCTGACGGAACCCTGTCTTCTGTGGAAGAGAGAAGTACTGGAGATGTTTGCCAACACCAAAGCTGATGCTTCGGTTGGTAAATTTAAGTCCATAGTAAGGGGAAAGAAGATCAAGATAATGCCCAGAAGGCTAAGCAAGGCTTTGTAGCTGCCAAAGCTTTCTGCAACTGAGGACGAAGAAGAGATATTGTTGGACAATGCAAAATCGGCAATGAAATGGTGTGGAGTTTCCAAGCACACAACCGGATCGATTCAAAGGAAAGAAATCAATCTGAGAGGCAAGTTCCTAGTCGATGTCATTGGGAAAGCTCTGACATGCAAAACAGGCTCCTATGATAAAATCTCAAAAATGATGTTTGAACTAATGGCTAGGGTCATACTATCCATGAGAACTGATTGGGGAAGAGTGGTGTTTGAAAGAATAGTGGAATGTATGGCAGAACCCAATTTGGGGAGAATCCTCTCACTATTTCTGCAAGAAACTGCTCCGGAAATTTTAAATCTGAAACTTGGTACAAGAATACACCACATGAGAAGGATGGACATCAAGATGCTTGAGAGATGGGATAGGGTCCTTCTGCCCTGTGGTCTAGAAGCTGTGGAGAGAAAAGGGAAGAGAATTGTTACTACTGAGCCCATATCCTCTAGCAGCACATCTGAGGATGAAGAGCCTCATGATCCTGATCTATCTTCATCTGCTAAAGTGTTCAGGAGGGACATGAATATCCAGGTATCCGCCTCGTCCGATCTTACCCCTCTTAGTCGTGTGAGTAGACTAGAGTCATACTCTATTCCTGAAGTGGATGAGATCGCTACCGGGTTAGCTGGATCTAATGAAGAGGAAGGAGATGATTTGCCTCATGCCAAGGATGCTGGGCAAATAGTAGAGGAAATTGTTAACAAAATATCTGCAAAAATGGGGGATGATGCATCCAGATTGGAAGATGCAGATAGGCATATACCTATGGCTAAATATGAGGAACTCCAGGATAAAGTCTTGGAAACTCCTAGTGCTAAGGGAAGGATTGCTCAAATTGAGGGGGAGCAACTGATGCAAGAGATAATGCATGATGCATTATTTATAGGGGAGCAACTAGAGGTTCCTCCAATAAAGGATGCTACTACTGCTGACCTGCATGCAAACCAAATCATGGCAGTGGTTGAGGTGGAAAAACCTTCTGATCTCCCTGGTCATGAGATACATAATCTAGTATCATCAGAAATTGAGGAAGAGGAAGACAGTGATGAGAAAGCACACTCCTCACCACATCCAAAAATCGAACAGCACAAGAGTGGCACATCTCAAGGAACTGGGAGCAAGCTTGTACAAGGAGAAACTGAAGCCCTGGATGAGGGCACATCTGCCAGATTTGATCAGCTGCCACCTACCTTCATGGCCCACCTAAAAGATTTGCTAGAAGAGCAAAGAATGGCATTGGAAAACTATGTGGATGAAGCCCTCAAAGATGTTAGAAATGATCTTACAACTGAGATCAAATCTATAAGGTTTGAACTGAATCTGCTGAAAGGAGAAACAGTAAAATTTTTTACAAGAGCTGCTCCTGCTATAGATTACACTATAGAGAAACTGGATGTGTCAAGCCAGAATATTGTTATTATCGTTGAGAATCAAAACATTCAAGCTAAGAACTCTGTGACCATTCATGAGAATGATAAAATTCTGAGAAAAGAATAGAACACTGAAATCTTCACTAAGATGGATGCATGCACCAAGATGCATGATGACCAAATGTTAGAAGTTAAAAATCAAGTAACTCCTGGAGTTAACTAACTGTAAGGGGAAAGAAGCAAAGCACGCACCTCCAAGACTACTCAAGTAATTGAAGAAGTCAAAAAGGGGAAGAGAAATATCATCAGAACAAATATTGAGAATATGGTCTGGGCCATAAATGCTGTGAGAGGCTCATTGGGAATGGAGCCACTAAAATATAATAACATCCCAATGTTGCATGACCATGTACAAGATGCTTTAAACAAGAAGTATAGCAGTGAAGCCCAAGTTCAATACAATCAAGAATATGTTCAGTACATTGAAGAAGGTGACAGTACTAATGCTCAGTAGGGAGAGACTAGTGCTTAGAATCCTTCCTTCAGCCCCATAGTAGACCGGTCACTACAGGTCAAAGAAAGAATCATTGATAATGCTGAATAGGAGGCCAAGCTAAGGAAAAAGAGATATAGAGAAGAAATGGAACAGAGGCCTGATTTTGAGTAGTGGAGCCTAGAGTCCAGATCTATTATTCTGCTTACTTGGGACCAGGTCAAGAATAAGAGATCATACAAAGGTAAATGATACAACAAGGCTGAATGGGATAAGATGGAAAAGAGAGACACGAAGAGAAGGATTTCTGGAGGAACAAAAAGGCAAATCTTCTCACTCCTAATGCTGTGGAACCATCTAAATACTTCCCCAAGCCTTTCAGCTATTTTGAGAGACAAAAGGATAAAGCTGAAGCTGGAACTACTAAGGCTAAGTATGTTGATAAAGAGATAAGAAAGGAAAGAAGATAGCTGGAGCTGAAGACAAGTCGACAAAGAGATCCAGAGGCAGTGGGATTATGATAAGGGAACCTGGAACTTAAAATGTTTCAGGTTCTACTTATAGGTCTAGGAATGAGACACTATGTTTATATTGCTCAAACATTTATTCCCTATATGATTAAATAGAACAAACTAATGTTATAATCATGATCTGTCTGACTCATCATTTGCTATGTCTTTGACTTATCATCTACATCATTTTATATGACTATGATTTATCTGAATTATATTGTGATGATTATGTCTATGATTTATCTGAATTATGTTTGTATGATATGTTTTAAATATTTATAACATAAGTATGTTTAGTGTATACATTGGCTTAGGTTTTGACTTCTTCAAATAGAGGGAGATTGTTGGGTCTATTGATCCCAATGTCCTGAATTCGAAGAAGCACTAGCAAAACAATGTATACACATGTTGTGATCTAACTTGTGTTTAAGGTGAATGATTGCAGTTTGTCCTGATAAGCTATGATGGGACAGGTAGCCTAAGTGGCTAAGATAGGTAAGTTCTTACCTAAGTGGTGGAAAGATAGATAACTTTCTAAGTCCATAGGCATTGAGTGAAGATTAGTCACTCAACGCCAGATGGCTTATAGCGCTGAGTGAAGCCTATACAGTCAAAGCCAAGGCAGTGGCAAGCTGATAAAATGGCCAATTCCACAGGCGTTGAGTGAAGTCAACTTACTCAACGCCATAAAACAAAAGGTTGTGAGATAGGCTAAAGCAGTAAGAGCCTGAAGTTGGAATGAGCTGAAATATGGCCAAGTCCACAGGCATTGAGTGAAGTCAACTCACTCAATTCCATGCTACTAAAGAGAAAGTTGGATAAGTGTTTTGGTGTTGAGTGATGAAGACACACTTAACGTCATTCAGCAAAATGGCTGTAAGATGAACTGGTTGAACTAAGTTCATAATTCGTCGAACTGAGTTCAGAGTTCGTCAAGCTCAGATCACCTTTCGTCGAGCTAAGTTCAGATCTTGAGTCTCTGAGTTCGTCGAGCTCAGTTGAGATTTCTTCGAACTGAGTTTAAAGTTTGTCGAGCTCAGTTCACCATTCGCCGAACTCAGTTCAAAGTAAGACAGTCCAAGCCCAGTGGTTTTAAACACAGAAAATTGGCTAAGAAAATAAGTGTTGAGTGAGGCGTGCTCACTCAACGCTCTCAACGCCTTTATACAGAAATGAGTTAAAAGAAAATAACATTGAGTGAGTCATGATCACTCAACGCTCTCAATGCTTCAGTTGCTGAAGAAGCAGATATTTGGCTAAGGAAGATGGCGTTGAGTGAGGGTTGTTCACTCAATGCTCTCAACGCCTAGAAATAGATTTATATTGTAAGTAGTTTGTTGTTGAGTGATGGTTATTCACTCAATGTCAAGTGACAGTAAATCTATCCATGTGTTTTGGCATTGAGTGATGCTTACTCACTCAACGCCTATGCTAATGTTGCTTGATTTTTGGCTAAGTCCACAGCTGGTGACGTCAGCAAGTCAACAAGTCAACATATTTAAAATAAGTGGTGGGATGGCTACAGTACGCGACAAAGGTTGTCTCAGACCTACTGTATGACAGTTGGCGTTAAAGCAAAATTACAGCAAGCATTAAAAGTGTGAGACCCACTGCTAAAAGAGTCATTGGGTCTCAATAAATAAAAGGAAGTGACAGTTGTTCTTTCATCTCCGGCATTATTATGGAGCTAAAGAACAGGAAGCTCAAGTCAGAAAGAAGAAGAGCAAGTAAGCTGTTGAGATCAACATCTTCAAACGCAAGTTTTCTGGTGCCATCTTCATCTTCACCAGCAAGGAAGCTCAGGGTGATTCTCTGAGAAAGAGGTAGCAGCAAGAGCAAACCCTTGCTGTAGGAGCTTCACAGATCCAACCAATACTTTCTAAAAGAACTTACACTTGAGGAGCTGTGAAGGAGAAGTTGAAGCTGAGCAGTCAGCTACTTTTAGAAGGGAGTAGAGAAACAAATCTGCTTGTTGCTTCCAGCATAAGCCAAAGCTTCTACATAATTGTTTATGTGAAGTAGAGAGATCTAAATCTTTGGTTCAGTTCAGAAAGATAGAATATTATTCCGTAAGTTTCGTCCAGCTCAAGTGCATAAAATTATTGTTGTGAAGTAGTTGTGATTGAGGTGCTCTCAGTCCAATAAAGTCGATACAGGAAAACTCTCCTGGTGTCATAGTGGGGGGTTGAGTCTGACTCACCCAAGGCTGATTGTCATAGAGGAATTCCTCTTGTGATCATTCAAGAACCACATCAACCCATTTCCATCTTGTAGGATCCTTCTAGATCTGAGCTGTAGAAGTGATGCAGTACTCTAAGAGTAGGGCCTAGTGCCTGTAATTGTAGGGATGAAAAGCCTGAGTTGTAAACCTTAGAGATAAGGCTGAGGTAGGTGGTTTGAGGAGCACTGAGCTGTAGGAGAACTGTAGGGCTTTGAGGTATGAACCTTTGTGGTTCTGAGGTAGGGTTTTGAAGAGAACCTGAGTGTAAGGCTGAGGGCCTGAGGTGTAATCTCCTTGGGGATTTTTGAGAAGTGTCTAGTCCAACAAGATAGTTGGATAGGTGGGAGGGAAAGTGAATGTACCCAGTTGGGGAACCAATATAAATATCTGTGTGCTTTGCTGTGTTATTTTCTTTGTGCAGGGTAAATCATCTTGAAAGCAGAAATTAACCTACCACTCAAGAAGCAAACTAAAAGTAAAGAAAAGAACCAATAAAGAGACCAACAACCTATTCACCCCCTCCCCTTTAGGTGATTTAGCTATCCTTGAAATTAAAGACTTTTACCTTGTAAGATCCTACCAAGGAATCCTTAGAAAATTAAGCGTTTAGTCTCATCTTTCAGTGTGCACACTCCTTAGTATTATGCTCGGTTGCCCGATAAAATTCAGAATACTTTTACTGATCATTGCTGGGATTAAGGGAAGGCTACTTAGGACGATGCAAAGTCAGATCATTGTGGATGCGTGTAGAGAATGTTTATACGGGTAGTATTCAATAGAGTGTATTCTCCGGGTGGCTGGTACCTTTGAAAGTCACGCCGTCGTTGGCCATTCTGTCGCTCTTCCTGGAATCTTCCTTCCTAATTCTTTAGATTCTGCTCCCTTCCCATCTTGCACTTTTGGTTCCCATCGAATTGTTGATGATGTGCGTCTATGGCTTTGTCTACTGCATTTTGCACCTCAACACAATGTACGAGATCTGGTTATCTAGGGACAGTTTCCTTTATCAAATCTGAATAGAGGCCACTAGGGCGAAGTCCTCCAAGAAATACTCCCCTCAAGATTTCAGGGTCGACTCCTGGAATTGGCGAGATTCTGCAGTAAATCGATAGAAAAAGATCTTCAAGGATTCTCCTTCATTTTGATGAATTCCTGACAAATGTGAAGGGTCACAAACAATTCTCTGATTGATGATGAACTGGTTAGTGAATTGTCGTGTCAACTCTGTAAAGTTTGCGATAGTTCCCTCTCTCAGGGAAAGAAACCAGGTACGATCTTGGCCTTTAAGGGTAGCTGGGAAGACTTGACAGAGCAGTTGGTCTGGTGTGTTATCGATCCTCATAAGTATGGTGAAATGGCTGATATGTTCCAATGGGTCAACCATCCCGTCGAACATTTCAATACTTGGTAGTTTGAATCCATGCGGGATCAGATGGGATAGAACCTGAGGTGCGAGTGGAGATCCTTGGTAAAGTGGTCGACGAGCAAGAATATCCCGCCGGCCAGCTTGTCTGTATCCTTCGGCGATCACTTCTCGTATCTCTTCTTGAGTGAATCTTTTGCGTGGCGGCAGTCGGGCTTACTCTTCCAAATTATGATGATGGCGTCCAGTCCTAATTCCCCTATGAATCGGGTGAGTATAGCTAGTGGCATTAGAGAGTTCTTTGGATACTTCCTCTCGTGGCGGAGTATCTTGCGCGAATCCATGATTTGGCGGAGGTAGGGGTATGACTGGTGCTAGTGGCATAAGAGGAGCACAAGGTGCTCCTAAATTCCTGCGAACCCATCCCTCCAAAGCCATCACAGGTGCGAATAAATTGTTTCTGCTTCGTGTGGCATATTCATAAGTGAATGGGAGCTGGCCGGCTCAGTGCGTCCTCCTGTGACGGATCCTTCGGCTAGTCGGGCGCTTATTTTCTCCATTAAAGTCGATCTTGAATGATTCGAGGTTGAAGAAACTATCTATTGAATGATGTTGGGAATTGATTCCCACAGACGACGCCGAACTGTTGTGGCCTAACATGACGTTCTGGTCGGACAGGAATAAACTAGACTATCTTAGCATTCGAAACAGTCAAGCGTGCACGCAGTCAATGCGATGGGTTGATAGGTCGCACAAAGTTTAAACGTGCAAAAACCCCTCAACCGAGTAAAAAATCATGTGTTCGGATCTGTGTCGGTCAAAGTCCACTATTTCCCTATCGTTACAATATGTTTGTTGAATCAAGGGTGGCAGGCCGCTCCTCGTTAAAATTTTGAGATGAGAGAACACTTAGTGCTCGGCGGATGACACGACGTTGCGCTAGGCGTCTGTTACAAATTAAAATTCATAGTTACAGGCTATATTGGGCGTCACTCTGACACTAAATGCAGGAGGGGATGACTTGAATTTGCGGTCACAAAGGCCTCCTATAAGCGGAGGGTATAACGCCCCGAAACTCAAAAGGGTGACAAGTGGCGTTTTGAGACAAATCTTGGATTTGGTAGAGGTAACACGGCCTGGGACACGGGCGTGTCCTAGGGCGTGTCATGCTCGGGTTCAGCGATGGTCGCATGGTCAACGATTTTGCAGTCGACGGTTGTCGGGGGTGAACATGTCCTAGGACACGGGCGTGTCCCAGGGCGTGTTAGTCACTCAAAGCCTTTCACTCAATGATCGTTGAGTGAGGACGCACGGCCTGAGCCCAGGCGTGTTCGGGCCCGACACGGGCGTGTGAAATTCGACACGGGCGTGTCGAATACCCGTGTCCTCCTCGGGTCGTTTGACGAGTTAAGTTAAGGCAGCTACACGGCCTGGGACACGGGCGTGTCCCAGGGTGTATCTAGCACACGGCATGTAACACGGGCGTGTCACATGGCCGTATCGTGCTCTAGTTGTTTTGGACCTGTGTCGTTGGAGGAATACGTCCAGCTATACGGGCATGTACTGGGTGACACGGGCGTGTCAAGCTGGACACGGGCGTGCCGAGTGCCCGTGTTCTTTTTGGGAAGCGACGGTTTTGACGGTGAATGTGTGACACGGCCTTGGACACGGGCGTGTCGCAAGCCGTGTTTGGCCCAGGAAGTTTAATTTCGAGTTGAATTGTAGTCGTTTGTTTCCTTGCTTTGGGATCTAATGGCTCAGGGCAGTCATGGGTAGGTTTTAATCTGGGAATAGGGTTCAAACCGACATTATATTTTCATCTTCTCTCTCTAAATCCTAGAGAGAAGGGAGAGCAAGGAGCTTGGAGGAAGAGGAAGATTCGGTCACCGGAGGAGATTTGGAGCGCAAAATTGCAAACCGAGCCCAGATCTGCGGAGGAAAGATCATCGCAGTGCTTTTCATCCGTGTAGTTTTCCATGGCACCGAGGAAAAATGCTAGGGTAATGATTTTCATCTTGAGCATGTGAAGCTCTTCTTCCTTTGTATGGGAAAAACCCGCTCCCGCAAGTGTGCGGTGAGTTTGCGGTATTCCTTTGGGTAGATATGTAAAGTCCCCCTTGTTAGAGTCTGGAATCATAGTACGGACATAGGCATAGTGTGTGAAGCCTTCCCGAAAAAGTTGGTCTCGATCGGTGATGTTGCATTGCATAGTAGCTGGAGAAGACTCCGTGTCATTGATTGTTTTTAGGTTTCTATGGGGTAGATTGTAGCAGGGATCCTCAGGGATTAACCCCAAGGCACACTCGGAAAACTAGGCGGAAACCCTTTTCTGCCATCTTGATGGCCTGGGAGCCAACCATGAACATAACTGGGTTATGTGTTTGTGTGATCAAATTTGTGATCAAGGAGAAGCTTGGCCCGCGCGCACGTCTTAAAGTGATTAGGAGGTGTGAGCAACGGGGAAGTTGAAACGGACCCAAGCTATGTGGTTTGGTGTCAGATACCTGAAAAAGGAACTGACCATTGGCATGGTCGTGCGAGTCTTAGGCTTAGATCGGAAAGACTAAAAATGCTCATGAGATTTGCCGTCCAAGGGATGGTGGTGAGACCACGGTTATGACCGGGTTCACCGAGTTAGTGCCCTGAGAGCACGGGGCGTGTGGTCGTGTGAGCCTACACCTGTGATGTTGTACTTATTCTCTATTTTACTTGTTATGCTAACAAGTACAGGGAAGAAGCTTTGCCCCCCCCCCCCCCGAGTTTGGGGGCAGAATCATTATAATTTGGTCAGCTTTAGTTGACCGTTATTCTTGCTTGCCACTGTTGCGGTTATTTGTGCTTGCAGGTGTTGTAGAGCCGAGCGGCAAATAGCGGGCCAAAGCCCAAGTTGCTGAGCCATCCCTCGAAGGCCTTGTGTGTTTACTTTATTAGTTCATGTGTGGCCGGCCTGCGAGCCGAAGTTTGTAAAACACAATTTTATTCAAGTGAACTGTTGTAAGGCCATAAGGTCAGTACTTTTTGGTACTTTGTATTTCATTCCAGTTTGGTTTGCTAGTGGACATTTATGCTTGTTGGTTGGGTTCTTATGGTTGCAACTAAACAAATTTCTTCCGGTAGATGCTCTGTGTAGGACGTGTGTATTGGTTGATTGGTTTCATTGAGTAATCCACCGGTCTGTCCGTGGTATATGGCGTTAGGCCCCGGCCGGACCTACTGTTATATGTTATGCGACGGATAGGGGCGTTATAGAGGGATTGAGACTCATCAATCTATTTGAAGGTGGCTCGAACACGGCTTGGAGATGGTTTGAATGTGGCTTGGGAATGGCTTGAAGGCGGCTTGAGTGCTGCTCGTAGGAGAAATTTGGCAGAGCTTCGACTTGAGGAAGAAGAAGGTTGGGAGGAAAAAGGTGAGAAATGAAGAGGCATATTGCTCCTTTTATAGCCTTCAAAAGGTGATTATGGTGGTTACACGGCTATCCACACACCGTAATCTCCAACATAAATACTTTTGTCATAGTTTAAGGGTGCATATTAGAATTATTAATTTTGCTACCCATACACCAATTAATTTGATAATAAAATTGCTCAACTAACCTGGCGGTTAGTGGATGGTTACCTGCAAATCGGACGATGTGGAGCGACCAGAGATAATCAAGCGGTGAGGAGGCGCTCCCTTGAATGAACGATGGTCACTCTGAAAAACTCGCCGGCGAATTTCCCGGCGAGGATGGAGGCCGCCGCCAAAGGCTGGGAAGGCGGGTGGAATCCAAGTAGGATCGGTCAGTGGCCGGATCGGGGAGGCCGGCTCGGTCGCCTCCTTGGTCGCACGGCGACTGCTAAAGAGGGGAAACCGACTTGTCCATCCCCTTGGCCGTGGGTCGGCGGCCTGTTCGGCTGCCACCTCGGCCACGCGTCGGCGGCCAACGAGGGGCGGCCGGCCTGACTCCCTCTTCTGCCGCGCGCCAGCGGGCGGGGAGGAGCGACCGTCTCGGCCCCCTCTTTTGTCGCGTGTCGGTGGCCAGAGTGGGGAGGCCAGTTTGGCCGCCTTCTCGGCCATGCGTTGGCGGCCAACGAGGGGCTGCCGGCCCGGCCCCTCTTTGGCAACACACTGATGACCGGGGAGAACCGACCTGCCCGGCCCCCTCTTTGGCCCAGCTCTGGTGGCCAGAGAGGGCCGGCCGGCATCGGGCATATCACAGGCCGCTCGACGCCGGCGAGGTTGTGGCTTTGGGCAGTTTTGATGTCATGGGATCATCGCGTGATGGGATTGGGCGCGGTGTCATGCGTTGAACGGAAAGTGTACCGGTCACAGAAGTAATATAAAATGGGTGAATTTCCCCAAGTACTGATCTCTAGGGAACACATCAAGGTGGAGTTAATTTTGAGGAGGACTTGAGATTGAAGTCCTTAGGGTGGAGCTTATGAAGGGGGGTTTTGATTGTTGCAGAAAAAGAAAGTAAAATGCTATTAAACTACTCCTTTGCAATGTCGTTATACAATGCTTTGCCAGGCGGGATGGAAGACAACACGGGATGCTATGCACCGAATCGTTGGGCGGATAGACGATTAGGCTTGCGGATGAGGGGTGAGAACGATAGAATGAGGGTCTTGAGCACCTCTTCTCTACGCACGCCACTAGCAATTTCTAGTGCGGCAATGTGGTGGAGGATAGAAATAAAGGCGCACCTCAAGCAAATAACATAAATATAAATCACATAGACATGATTGTATACAAATGTATATCATATTAATCATATTTCATCATATATAAGAGATTAAACTACACATTCAACAACAAGATAAAAAGAGAGTGTGAAATTGACCGAATCCGAAGTCTTGCTGAGGATTCACGGTAGGATTCGCCGGGTTGTCAATACGCGTCCTAGCTCGGCCCTCAACTGCGTCCGGGGTAGAGGAGGATGTCACTAACTCCCAATGGACCCATCTTCTTCGTGTCACGATCTGGTGGAGGATGGCACAAACTTCTCCTACTTGATGGAGAAAGCAAGGTCAAACTCTTCTTGAAGCTCAAGGATAAAGGAGGAGGCCGAGAGGAAGCTCTGGCTTGGATTTGGAGTTGAAAGCTTGCCCGGAGCACCTCCCTACGGTGGAAGATGAAAGGAATGGCGGAACCCTTCCTCGGAGAAGAAAACGACAGAGAAATATAGAGCTATCCGGAATTAGGGCGGAACCTGCGTATATAAAGATAGCAGAAATAACAATGTGCATGAATACTAGCGTACGACCAGTGGTCGTGCGCACTATGTCCAGTGATCGTGCATATTGGCATGGCAAAATTCAAAGGAAAAATAGGATAACGCGCACAAGCAGTGATGCACGACCGGTGGTCGTGCGCACTATGTCTAATGGTCGTGTGATTGTCCCAGAAAGAACTCAAGAAAAAGGAATAAATGCGCACGTGCAGTGGCGCATGACCTTTGGTCATGCTCACTATGTACAATGCTCATGCGAATGCCCTAGACAAAACTTGGAAAATAGAGAGTAGTGTGCAAGATCAGTGGCTCACGACTAGTGGTCATGCACTGTAGATCTTGTACTGTTTGGGTTCGACGAACAGGCCACGCACGACCAGTGGTCATGCGCTAAGGAGTCCACTAATCGTGCGCGTGTAAAAACGCATGACCAGTGGCCCTTATACAGAAAATGATCCCAAACAATCATGGATCACGCACGCGACCCTTGTACCTGCAATAAAACAGTAAAGCCGCCGAGACGGCATACCATAAACTTCATACACAGAAAAACACCAAGTAGGGCAAAAGAAATATAACTACGAAATCGCACAGAAAACGGTCCAAAAGTGCACCTACTATGGAAATAAAGATAAGATGAAATATATACGATAACGAACTAAAAGTGAAGTGCATGTGAAAGAAAACTAGCCCAGATGAGTCCGAAAATCACTATATAAATAGGACTCATCACACCCCCAGACTTACCTGTTTGCGCGTCCCGAGCAAACAAAATCTATGCAGATAGGGAAAATAAACTAACTAACAAAGAAATTAAGATACGGTGTACCATGCGAAGTCGCATGCTCGCGCGCATAAAAATAGAATAGAGGAAATTTCTAAGTATACAAAATAGTTTATACTTTTCACAATGCGTATAAAATTTTTATTACTACTCAAAAATGGAATCACGGTGAATCTTCCGGTCACGCGCAGGGAGAAAGTAGGTCGGAGACTAAGGTGAGCTTTGCCAAAGACCAGGGCTCAGGATCACCTCCAAAGGAATCCACCAATGTCGGGGACCATACGCTTGCCCATTCACACTCTCCCCACAGTAGTAGTTTGACATAAGTGTAAATCCGTAGGACTTGGAGTTTAATATAGGCTTAGGCGAAGGCGGGATAGACAAAGATAAACAACACGGACTCGCACATCCAAAATAAGATCGCTCGAAAACACTCACAGCTATATACAACGATAAACACGTGCGGTGCACCACCAGACTTGGATTTTTATACGGTGCGTGCACGCCCACCACGAACACAATACCACAAAAATTCACAAATCAACAAGGATATATATTTTTTCTTTTATTCCCAATTGGGAAATTTCATTTCATTTACTTTTTGTTTCTTTTTATCCAAATAGCCGAAACCAAATACGAAAACACGACAACACCACAAGCTACACAAACACCCACATAACTGTCACACATAATGGATACAAATGATAATAAAGCAAACTAACCGAGCGACCACATCCGGATGTGCGAGTAGGAAAGGCTATATGGCTTTGGTAGTGAGGCGTAGGGATGTCAAAGGAAGGGACAGGCTCAACGGGGATAGCAACGGATAGACGTCCAGAATGGTACAAGGCTCTAACTAGACAAACTGACGGCCTACATCACGCTCACGCTTGACTAACCATACACCAATGCTTCGAGAGTAGCTTGGGGCAAGTTCTTAGCCACCGAGAAAGATGATCCTTCCTCCCGACTCGAGCAAAATGAGTCTAGTGACAGCTACACACATCCCTACACTACCATTCGATTCACACCGGATTCACCAAATTTTTTTAGTAGAATAAAAAGTCTTTATGCAAAAAGAAAAATATTAAACTATAAGCATACAGAAAAATTAAATCTACTCCAATTTCTACATGAGACGAAAGCACTCGACTAGGAGCACTGCAGGAGTCAACATTTTACTCTGTCTTACAATCCTCTTCCAGCACAATAATTTTCCCAAATCATACAAAAGAAACGAGTTTAACTCACAACATGCTAACAGCTAAGCACGCGCTCAGGTGGGTGCAGTGGTGTGCGATGCAATGAACTAATCAAAATAAAACAATAAAAGCTTCTATTATGCACAAGAAATGTGAACGTGCAAAAGGTAACAAATAATGGCTCTCCCCCAGACTTAAACTAAGCTACACAACATGTGATATTGAAATGAAAAATCATATAGAGATAAGGGAAGAGGTTACCCAATGCTCAGCTAATGAGCATACCAGAAGATGCGTGAAAAAAAGAAGCAGGCCCACCAAACAAAGAATCACAACCCCGCCAATACAATGTTGCCATGATTACCTACAGGGGTGAGCTCCGCAAAAACAAAAGAAAAATATACAAAATACAAAGAAATACTAAAACTAAAATAGATATGAAAAATAAAAATGCAGGAAATGTAAGATAACTACTGGGGTTATTATCCTCCCAGCACGACTTATTAAATTCTATACATTTCTAGCTAATGGGCCTATGAAAATAAAAATGCACATGTAACTGTTCCAGTGTCCGTTACAGTAACAGATACCTATGCGGCAATAAAACAGTTACCCCTCTACCTAAATAATAATACTGCCCAACACAGGTAGAGGAAATAGGAAGTAAGAAGAGGAGGAGCGCTGGTCCTCACTCATCTCACCACAAAATAAATCCTTGCCCAGCAAGGTATTGTCATATGAGTCATGGCGAGAGGAGGCATCACCCTCCTCACGAAAGAGGATGTTATCGTCCATTACTCGAGCTGAAATCTCTAATTCCTCCTAAAGCACCTGCAAAAACTCAACCCGCACAGGCTCAGATACAAAAAGGGGATCAAGAAATAAAGGAGATGAAAAACTAAAATAATCAAAAATAGGGGGAGTGGTCCCGGTCTCACTCCCAGCAAGATCCAAGCATAGATCGCCGTCGGTGTCATATAAGTCATGGCGAGGGGAATCTGAGAGCTCGAGGTCCTCGGTGGTGGTTTGGACCTCCTCATCCAACAAGGAAGTGAAAACTTCCTCATCAGAAGGGATCTCCTCATCAACCCACCTAGGTGCGTCATCGTGTTCCAAGGTGTCACACTCTCCATTGGAGAGAATAACGTCCTCGACCCATATTGGCACAACCTAAGGCTATGAATCACTATCCGGCATAACATCATCAACCGACTCACTAAAAATTGGGATAGATAATTCTTACAAAGAAAGCGGAGGAACGACAACATCAGATAAAATATATGCTGGTTATTCCGGGGGTGAATCCAAAAGAGGGAAGAATGCATAGGGAGAGACGACACCACAATATCGTCACATCGATCAGCATAAAGTCTGATGGGTATATCCGCAGCAGTCCCCCATAGACAAGGTGGTACTGCGAATATATCATCAGAATCAGAAGGGGCAGCCAATTGAGAGGTGGATGGAATGAATCAGATACCCGGTTCATAATCCTCCTCCAACTGGCGCTAAAATTCTGTGCAATCTTTCAACACATGCTCGGTGCTACGACAACACAAACACTATTTTCCATTACTCCTCAGTACTGGTGGGACCAGAGAGGAATAAGAAAAAGGTGATGGCGTAGAAAAGAAGTGACCATAAGACTTGGGTATGTTGTATAAAGTACCATAAGAGGACAATGCTCCATACACTGAACCACGAGAATTATGCTCACTATCTTCAGTGGGGGCACTCATCACTACCATGCCTATAATCCCTGCACCATCTTCAATGGATATTCATATAAGAAAACATGGTGCAACAAGAAAGAATTCACCAACAAAAATATTCTAAGCAAAAATTAAATACACACTAGCAGATAAAAGAAAAGAAATGTCTGCTGTTGAAAAGTTAAAACTAGAAAAGGAACAAAGAAAAATAAGCAACAAAATTTAAAAACTAAAGCAAAGAATAAACATGATATGAACAAATGAAAAATGTCTTCTATCTCCTATCTCCCTCTCCAAAAACTCACACGACTGTGTTCCCCGGCAATGGCACCAAAAACTTGATGCGTTGAACGGCAAGTGTACCGGTCGTACAAGTAATATAAAATGAGTGAATTTCCCCAAGTATCGATCTCTAAGGAACACAACAAGGCGGAGTTAATTTTGAGGAGGACTTGAGATTGAAGTCCTTAGGGTGGAGCTTATGAAGGGGGGTTTTGATTATTGCGGAAAAATAAAGTAAAATGCTATTAAACTACTCTTATGCAATACCGCTATACAATGCTTCGCCAGGCGGGATGGAAGACTACACGGGCCGCTATGCACCGAATCGTTGGGCGGATGGATGAGTAGGCTTGCGGATGAGGTGGTGATAACGGAGGAATGAGGTTCGTGAGCACCTCTTCGCTACGAACGCCACTAGCAATTGTTAGTGCGGCAATGTGATGGAGGATGGAAATAAAGGCGCACCTCAAGCAAATAACATAAATATAAATCACATAGACATGATTGTATACATATGTATATCAAATTAAACATACTTCATCATATACAAGATATTAAACTACACATTCAACAACAAGAGAAAAAGGGAGTGTGAAATAGACCGAATCCGAAGTCTTGCGGTGGATTCACGGTACAATTCGCTGGGTTGTCAATCCTTTCCTAGCTCGGTCCTCAAATGCGTCCGGGGTAGAGGAGGCTGTCACTAACACCCAATGGACCCGTCTTCTTTGTGTCACGATCCGGTGGAGGATGGCACAAACTTCTACTAACTTGATGGAGAAAGCTAGGTCAAACTCTTCTTGAAGCTCAAGGATAAAGGAGGAGTCCGAGAGGAAGCTCCGGCTTGGATTTGGCGGTGAAAGCTTGCCCGGAGCACATCCCTACGGTGGAAGATGAAAGGGAACGACGGAACTCTTCCTCAGAGACGAAAATGACGGAGAAATGTCTAGCTATCCGGAATTAGGGCGAAACCTGCGTATATTTAGATAGCAGAAATAACAATGCTCACGATCACTAACGCACGACCAGTGATCGTGCGCACTATGTCCAGTGATCGTGCGTATTGGCATGGCAGAATTCAAAGGAAAACTGGGATAACGCGCATGAGCAGTGGCGCACGACCAGTAGTCGTACGCACTATGTCTAATGGTCGTGCAATTGTCCCAGACATAACTCCAGAAAAAGGAATAAACGCGTACGAGCAGTGGCGCATGACCGGTGGTCGTGCGCACTATGTCCAATGCTCGCGTGAATGCCCTAGACAAGACTTGGAAAAATGGAGAGTAGTGCGCACGATCAGTGGCTCACGACCAATGGTCGTGTGCTATAGGTCCAATGACTGTGCGCTATAGATCATGCACTGTTTGGGTTCGACGAGCAGGACGCGCACGACCAGTGGTCGTGCGCTTAGGAGTCCACTGATCGTGCGCGTGTAAAAACGCACGACCAGTGGCCCTTAGGAAGAAAATGATCCCAAACAATCCTGGATCACGCACGCGACCCCTGTACCTATAGCAAAATAGTAGAGCCACTGAGACGGCATACCACAAACTTCATACACAGAAAAAACCAAGTAGGGCAAAAAAAATATAACTACGAAATCGCACAGAAAACATGCCAAAAGTGCACCTACTATGGAAATAAAGATAAGATGAAATATATACGATAACGAACTAAAAGTGAAGTGCATGTGAAAGAAAACTAGCCCAGATTAGTCCGATAATCACTATATAAATAGGACTCATCACGGCGATCACGCGCACGGTCAAACCCATGATCCCACTAATTTTAGTGGAGATCATGGGGGGAGTGGGTATGTGCACACCCATCCTTCTAAAGAGGGATCACATTCCCATCAATGTTTAATTTGGTACTTAAAATGTTTGTAAGAATATCAACATTAATATTTTATATTTTTAATTATATTTTTAAGAAAAATTAAAAAATAATTTTGTGTATAAAATTAATTATGAAGCACATTGAATTCTAATCTTCGACGCACCAAAAAATATTTCCACATTAAACAATAGGAGAGCATAGTCTGGGTGTTCAGTGTAGTTGCCACTTAAGCCTTCATTTGTTTAAGCTTTTCACGCGAGGGTTTGGAGCAAACGTCGCCGGACAGCGAACAAACAAACAGTCCGCTGGCGGCGTTTGCTCCCGTTGCAAGGAGGAAAAGCCATCTGCCTTCTAGGTTTCCAGCCTTGCCTCCTCCCCTCCAGTCCCAATCTCCGGTTTCCATCCGCCGACTCCTCCCTCCACCGCCTAACCAAATAAAGCCAAAGATTAGCGTTTCTCCATTTTACGTGGTGGTACGTGATAAAAAATCCCTAAAGGATCCCACCGAAACCTGACTCATACCAAATGGAGAAAGCTGGAATAAAGTGCTTTTAGGCAATATAATCGAGTTCACAGTCTAGGAACATTGTGAGGACAGAAAAGATGCGCTCCCGGGAGAAAAAATGCGCACTCGGGAGAAAAAATGTGCGCCCGGGAGAAAAAATGCGCGCTCGGGAGAAAAATGTGCGTCCGTGTAAAAAATGCGTTCCGGGCGAAAAATGCGTGCCTGAGGGAAATAAATGCGCCAGGAAAAAAAATTGCACGCCCTGGCAAATAATGTGTGCCCGAATCAGGCGAAAAATACGCGTCTACGCGAAAAAATTATCGCCCAGGTGAAAAATGTCCGCCCAGGCGAAAAAATGCGCGACCGGAGGAAAATGCGTACCCAGGCGAAAAATGCCCGCCCGGGCAAAAAATACGCACCCTGGCAAAAAGTGCGTGCCTGGGTAGAAAAATGCGTGCTCGGGAGGAAAAATCCGTGCCCGGACGGATATTGAGCGCCTAGGTGGAAATTACGCGCACAGGTGGAAAATGAGCGCACGGGCGGAAAATGGGCGATGGGGCAAAAAAATGCGAGCCCGAGCGAAAAAATGCGATCCCTACCGTAAAATGCGCGCCCAAACAATAAATACGCGTTATTGAAGCCGGGAAAATTCCTACTCTAAAATTCATATCAAGACAGCCTAAGGTTATTGGCTCAGCGGTTGGCCTCGACGACCAGCGGGCTAAGACACAGAAACTGTCGAACAACAAACAGGACCCTAGGCACTGCGGCATGAAGGTCTCACCACGTACCCAAAATCTTAGAAGAAACAACCCCTTCACAACCTACGATGGTCAAACAGGGTATGAGGAAGACTAGCTGGTAACTAAGTCGCGGTGACTAAGACAGATAGTCACAAGGTCACGATCGAGTCTCTCTGAAAAAAGAATCTAAAGGCTCAGGTGATGTCAAAGTAAAGAGGTCTCGAGATCTTTGCGAGATTTCAAATTCCATCTCCTCGTACCCCTGAAATCCTATTTATAGGCAAATCCAAAGGGAGGAGTGGGTCTTATTTATAACTCACCTCCAGAAGACTAGACGACTTCCTGGGGGAGCTCACACGGCTGGGCGAGTAAACGGTCTATTCGCCTACCTGATGAGTATGCGAGGGGATTTTGCCATACTCGCTCAGGCCTTCCGCTGCCTTTCGTGTTGACTCTGACTTCTGTCTTGACTTGCCTACTTTGACTCTTGCTGACCTGGCTCCGGAGGGTTCCACCCTCGACGAATATGGGTTGTACACGCGCTTTAGTGAAAAATTCGCGCTCGGACAAAAAAATTGTCATACGGGAGAAAAATGTGGGCCCGAGCAAAAAAAATGTGTGCCCGGGGGAAAATGAGCGTCCGGACGGAAAATGCTCGCACGGACGGAAAATGCGTGTCTGGGAGAAAAATGCGCGTCCGGGTAGAAAAATGCGTGCTCGAGCGGAAAATGCGCGCCCGGACGGAAAATGCGTGCCTGAGCTGAAATTGCGCGCCCAGGCGAAAAATATACGTCCGGACGAAAAATGCATGACCGGGCAAAAAATGCGATCTCATGTAGAAAAACTCACGTTTGGGGGAAAAAATGCGCGCAACAGTGTATTGGGATGAGAAAGGGTTTTTCTAAAAGGTTGAAAAGTAGGACACAAATGAATTTTTTAAAAGAGAAGAAAATGAAGTTTTTGACCTTAGTTTTTCCCACCGCTAGACAATCCAAACAACTTATGTGCGGTAGTATTTGAGAAAATGTATAGGAGCTAACCAAACGGCCCCTTAGCCATTTCGCTAGAGAAGACTGCAAAATCTTCCAGCCCTTTAAAAATGCATCTCTCCCCTCCTTTTTTTCTCTAATTTTCCTCTACTTTTTAAACCTGCTCTGGACTTCTATGTTCTTTCTCATCTCATATTTTGTCTCTCTGCCAAGAGAATATTTCAGCAGAAGCAGCATCCAAAGGAGGCTTGAGTCATGGAAAGATCATAACCAAGTGGAAGACTTCTTGCGGGAACGGTTTTTTGTGAGATAAATTTACCAATATTTTTACTACTGTTTTCCTTATTTGTATTTTCCTGTTTTTGCCCAATCTTTTTTTTCCTGTCTTTATCTTTACCTTTATTTGAGTTCTTTCCCAATGACCGGCGTTAGTTACATTAAAAACAAAAAGGTTTGTGGGCTTATAAATAATATACCTTATCATCATGACTGTGCAAGTCGTTTGATTTAAGGTTTACAGTTGGATTACATTATGCTGTTTACTTTATGTTTAGAGCAATGTTTAAGGCGGGCCTATTTTGGCTATGTACACCTGCAAAATAAACAAAAGAGCTCATTCATTAAATTCCTCCCCATCCTAAAGCACTCCTAAGCACATGCAGCCCTAAAATCAGGAACCTTACCTCCTCCCTCAACACGGGAAGCCAGCGGATGTGTCGATTTTTATCACCCCCTCCTCGAGCGACTATGGGCTCCGCCTCCTTCCTGCTCGTTCGACCACCTCGTTTTTGCAACCCGGGGTTGGAGCAAAGAAGGGAACATCCAGTCAACCCATCAGGGTTTGGAGCTTATAAGCTTGAAGCTTCTCGCCCTTCCGTCTTCTGGAACTCATATATGGTGAAGTTTATCTTCCTCCCTTTTTTCTGAGTTCAACTTCCTCCTGCAGACAAGACTATAGTGCGGATAACAATCACCTAAAAATAAATTATGATGCACATTGAAGTCTAATCTTCGACGCACCAAAAAAATTTTCCACATTAACCAATGGGAGAGCATAGTCTGGGTGCACCGTGCAGTTCCCATTTATGATTAGCGTTTCTCCATTTCACGTGGTGGCACGCGATTAAAAAATCCCTAATATAGCCCACTGAAACCTGACTTGTACCAAATGGAGAAAGCTAGAATAAAGTGTCTTTTGGAAATATAATCGTGTTCACAATCCCAGAACATTGTGAGTGCAAAAAGGTTGCTTGTTCCTTTAGGGTCTGTTTGGGAGGGAGGTTGCTTGTTCCTTTAGGGTCTGTTTGGGAGGGAATTTTAGAAAGGAGAAGGAGTGGTTTCACAATGAATGTAAGAAAATGAGTTTTTAAAAAATATATATTATTAAAAAAATTTATTTAGTTAAACTAATTTTGCAGTGATTTTTCGAAAGGAGAAGCATTTTATAAACCTTTTGACAAATCTTCGTTGCGGTGTCATTTTTTATTCAAAATGCACGCCAGAGAAAAATGAGCGCCCGAGCGAGAAATACGTGTTCAGACGGAAAATGCGCGCCCGACCGAAGATGCGCGCCCAATCGAAAATATGCACCCGGGCGGAAAAACTCGAGCTCGGGCGGATAACTCGCGTCAGGGTGAATAACTCGTTCCCGGACGAAAAATGCGCGTCATGGCGGAATATGAGCACCCGAGCAAAAAATGCGCGTCCAAACATAAAATTCCCGCCCAACCGAATATGTGCGCCATGTTAGATCTTACGGTGCCCTTAGAGGGATGAAAAACGGCTTTATACAATTTAAATTTTAAATAAAAATATCAGAGTTAATTAATGAATTTTCGAAATTTTTTATTGAAAGTTATATTTCAATATATTAGAAAATATTATATTGAAGATTACTAGTAAAAAAATATAAAATTCAATATTTATTCACTATATTCATTGTTAAGTGTTACCGTCGGACGCAAGTTCATTAATATTTAATTTTAGCCTTTATATCTAATAAAAACGAAACTTGCAATATATTTTACGTTAAATTTTTTGAACAATATATTACAAAATATTTTACAACATGAAAATAAAATCAAGATAATGAGACACAAAAAATATGATTTTATTTCATTAGAAACTGAATACAAAAATGTTTGATTTCAATAACGTTAGAAATCGATGCGAATAAAAAAATCTCTTTTTGATTATTCATCAGTCCTTCTCCCAAAGACCGGCTGGCTATAGCCTATTTTACCCCAAATACGACCTCTAGCCTCCCACTAGATCTAACTTCGACCTAGTCGCTTCACACAAGATGACGAATTTCACCCTAAGCCGCACAAGAACTTAGTCGCCACAAACATGACGAATTCCCTACTGAATCCTACCTCCGAATCCGACATTCTCCCCGAACGATTTTTCTTCTCCCGATACTAAAAGAATGAAATAAAAGAGATTACAAGATAATAAAAATAAGAGAAACTCTCCAAGGCTTTTTGAAGGTTAATGTCACAACCCGCGATTTCTCCGAATTTAGCAAGTATCAGAGTATGAGAAAACACGTGTTGTGATGCCACGTCGAGCAGGGGATAATTGCCGACGCTCAAGCAAAACTCCAACGACCTCAAAACAAAAGGAATCAAAGGTTAAAATGGATAAAAAATTAGTTTTAGGTTATTGACCGTATCCCTCGGCTCAGTGGTTCATCTAGCCCACTTAGAAGAAAACATATTTTTACGTTGCGGAAAATACATTAATTAACTTAACTTGACGTCGTACATGAGTGTAAACGTCCACGAAAGATAACTCATGGTATGCAAGACTCTAGATTTAGTATAAATAGAAAGATACCTTTTACAATAGTTGTAAAGTACTTCTTTTAGGTTTAAAGACATGAGATGTATGATATACTACTAGTAAGATTTAATAGGCAAAATAACTAACATGCATCATAGCATAAAACATCCTAGAGAGACAAGTAAACAACTCCCAAAATGGGTAACTAACAGCATAAGTAGAGTACAAAGCAGTCTAAATGAAAACCACCGATGGGCGTTAACAACCTGACACGAACACCTCGGTGAGTAAGTATGTCTGTACCAACAAAACTACAAGGAATCTCACCAAAAGTGAGAGAAACGCCTCCGCAAGGCAGCAAAATAATACACAGCTCCAAACAAGTCACTCAGACGGCTGCAACCTGGACCTAAGACATTCAAAGGCAGAATACCTATGCAGAGATTAAACAATACAAGTGGCAAAGAGAAATATAAGCTCAACGCTAAGAAAAGATCAACAAACAGGGAAGAACCAACCCCCACCAACCAAACTGTCAAACTCTGCAACAAGTCAGCAAATGAACAAGAGTATAGTAAACAAAACATCAGTAAATGCTGAAGAAAAATGCACCAAGTACAAAGGGAAAAAACAACCTGCTTCGGCTCAAACCTGCTGAAGCAAAACAAGAAATGGCTAAACCAGCCAACATCCAAAACAAGAGTAGGAACAACAGTCCAAAAATCATGACAGGAAATCATTAACACTTGGTGACCCTCGTCTCAAAGGCAGTGAGTGGCAGCCACGGGGTCCAACACACAACGAGCACCTCTCAGGGACCTAAAATATCCCAAAGGCCTCAAAAAAAACGTGGCCACTGGGCATAACAAGCCACAAAGAGTCACCTCTAATCAGAGACCCAGGCATCACTGCATGTAAACGATGCGATACAATCTAACAGTCCTATCCACGCTTAACTCTTATCCACATCTCTTAGTCACACTCCCCGATGTTTGGGGTCAAACATCCCAAACCAAGTCCCCTAGGACTTCACCCAGCGAAAACGACGAAAAACGGACAAGTACCACGGAATTCGTCGGGTATCATCACTGATACCAGGCGAATTCGTCGGGTATCTTCGACAAAAGCCGGTGAATTCGTCGGGTATCGCTACGATACTCGACGAATTTGCCTTGACGTTCTAACGCTGCCTAGCCACGGGTACCAGCCTTGATACTCGGCGAATTCGTCGGGTATCCTTAGTGATATCCGATGAATTTTCCTTAGCCAACCCGAAACCCTAGACGCCGACTATCACCCCTGATAACCGACGAATTCGTCGGATATCACTATGATATCTGGCGAATTCGCCTCGTAACGCGGGAAATCCAAAATTTTCTCTTCTAAGTCCTATTTTGCCATCTTAGCCTAGATTTCTCCTAGATATCTTTCCCTATAACTTATACCTAATCAAAACAAGAAGAAAAAGGGAGATATCATGGAGGAAAAAAAAAGGAACAAGCAAGGGAAGGAAACCCACTTGCCTCGAAACCACCGGAGAAGACGCCGCCCGCCCTTGCCACTTCAAGATCCGGTCACAAGGAGCACCGAGCAATGTTTCCTGAAACTTTAGGGGACGAAATCAAGCCAAAGCCCCAAGCCCTAATCTACAAAAGTCAAGGAAACAGACGAAGCTTACCTCTACTACAAGCCCTCGCCGAGAGCAACCCAAAAATCCACTCAGGCAAGGAAATCGAGCCCTCCAGCTCCGCACACCGCCGACCGAAGCCCCGTCGAGTTCGCCGCTCCCTGTTCTTCGCGAAAACGAAATCGCCGTCGAGTTCGGGAAGAAGAAGAAACGGACCGGCCGAACCCTACCCTAAATCCTATATATACTAATAATTATAATAATATAATATATAATATATAAAATACAATCATAATAAAACGTCCAAAATGACGTAAACACAAACGATCTCGAAAACGCGCGAAACTCGCGTCGTAGCTGAAAACCAACACTACGAATCCAATGGCGAAGTCAAAATGATCATCCGACAACCAAAACTCGGGCAAGCACCACCCGAAGCCAAAACACAAGCATTTCCCCGAAAGGCCCCACCGGTCACCAAAACAGACCCGGCTGGCTAGGGAATCTTGCCAACAGGCTGCAAACCAGCCCTACAGGAAAGAGAGATCTAAGACCACACTCTAAAGATCTGCACAAGCCTAACATGTGTCAAGGTAACGCCAACGAAACGATATAACGATCGCAGAAAAACCAGGGGCGTTAATGTCACTCCCCCTAAAAGAAAGTTTCGTCCCGAAACTTTACACACAACACTCCCAATCGGGAGGGAAAGAAAATGGCAAAACAGGCCGAAGGTAAACAAACATACCAGCAAAACATCAGGAGAACAGGTGAGGATAGGCCGTCCTCATTGCTGACTCTAACTCCCAAGTCGTGCTCCCCACATCTTGGTTCCTCCACAAACTTTCACCATCGGGATCGTCTTCTTCCGCAAGACCCGATCCTGAACATCCAGAATACGGACCATCATCTCCACATAAGAGAGGTTAGGCACCAACTGGGGCACTGAATCTATAACTTGCCTGACGCTTAGAACACACTTCCGCAGTTGACTTACGTGAAACACGTTGTGCACATCTAGGAAGTTTGCGGGCAAAACCAGCCTATACGCAGAAACACCAATCCGCTCAGCCACCCTAAACGATCCAACAAATCTCGGATCCAACTTATGGTTCCTACCGAACCTTCTAACTCCAGACATAGGGGAAACCTTCAGAAAAACCATGTCCCCTTCAACAAAAGTCAAATCTGACCTATGCCGGTTGGCGTTCTTCTCATAGCGCTCTCGAGCTATCTGGAGCTTCTCCCGAATCAGCTTCACTGAAATTTCCATTTCCTCAAGCACCTCGGGACCTAATAGTGTCCTCTCTCCAACCTCTGTCCAAAATAAGGGAGTCCTACACCGCCTC
This sequence comes from Platanthera zijinensis, assembly GCA_039513925.1. NCBI lineage: Eukaryota > Viridiplantae > Streptophyta > Magnoliopsida > Asparagales > Orchidaceae > Platanthera > Platanthera zijinensis. The sequence goes on along the minus strand of CM077079.1, from coordinate 190,348,059 downwards.
CCATACAGAGCTTCAAAAGGAGCCATTTGTAGACTCTCCTGATAACTGTTATTATAGGCAAATTCCATTAACCTTAATCGCTCATCTCACGCTCCTCCGTGGTCCAGAATATAACAGCGGATCATATCTTCCACAATCTGATTAACCCTTTCCGTTTGACCATTGTTATCCGGATGATAAGCCGTAAAAAGTCTCAAATCGGTGCGCAGCCCTTCCTGAAGGCTCTTCCAAAAGCGAGACGTGAACTGGGAGTCTCGATTTGACACAATGCTCACTAGCACCCCATGCAATCTGATCACCTCATCCACATAAAGCTCTGCTATCTTCTTCATCGGATAACCAATCTTAAAAGGGACGAAGTGCGCACACTTCGTTAATCTATCCATGATTACCCACACTGAATCATGTCCACGGGGAGATCTCGGCAAACTGGTAATAAAATCCATGGAGATACTTTCCTACTTCCAAGCTGGGATATCAAGGGGAACTAACTTGCCACCAGGCCTTCCATGATCGGCCTTAACTCTCTTGCAAGTAAAGCATTCAGATACAAACCTTTCTATATCTTTCTTCATCCCAATCCACCAGGCGATCTTCTTAAAATCCTGATACATCTTAGTAGAGCATGGATGGTAGGCCACACTGGAACCGTGTGCCTCACTGCACAACTTGTCTCGTATGCTCTTATCATTGGGGATGAAAAATCTACTGCAATACCTTAAAGCACCAGCGTAATCAAACGAAAAATCTTGCAGCTCACCCTTCTCGGTTCTATCGTAAAGGTGCAGAAGTTCGGGATCGTCCTTTTGATGAAGCCTCGTCAGAGAAATCCTTGAAGGCTCAGATACTTCCAAAGAACTCGGCAAACTATTACTCCCAACGGAGATGTCCATCAAAAGAAACTCCTCAATCAATGAATCCATAGAGAGGTTGAAAATTCTACTTGACTTTCTGCTCAGGGCGTCCGCTACCACGTTAGCCTTGCCCGGATGATACAAAATCTCAACTTCATAATCCGCCACATATTCCAACCATCGGCGCTGGCGCAGGTTTAATTACTTTTGAGTGAAGATATATTTCAAGCTCTTATGATCCGTATATATCTTACACTGCGCGCCGTACAACCGATGTCTCCATAATTTCAGCGCATAAATTGCTGCAGCAAACACTAGGTCGTGCGTAGGGTAATTCCTTTCATGGATCTTGAGTTGTCTAGACCCGTACGCAATGACTCGACCTTCTTGCATCAGCACGCAACCAATACCCACGTGCGATGCGTCCACCTAGGCGGCATAATCCAACCCTCCCGTTGGCAAAGACAGAACCGGAGCTGAACATTATCTTCTCTTCAATTCCTCGAAAGCCTCTTCGCACTTATCGTTCCATATAAAGGGTACATTCTTCTGCGTCAACTTAGTCAGCGACGAAGACAAGGTAGAGAATCCCTCTATAAATCTTCTATAATAACCAGCCAAGCCCAATAAGCTTCTGATCTCTTTGGGAGACACAGGTCTCACCCAATCCTTAACCGCAGAAATTTTGTTTTTTGGGTCCGCCGATAATCCATCCTTATTAACCACGTGGCCCGAGAAATAGATTTAAGGCAGCCAAAATTCACACTTACTAAGCTTGACATATAACTTATGATCTCTTAAGGTCGCCAAGACCGAATGCATATGCCCATTATGCTCCTCAGCATTTCTAGAATACACCAAAACATCATTTATAAACACGATTACAAACTTATCCAAGAAATCCCTGACCACCCTGTTCATCCAATCCATAAATGAAGACGGGGCATTTGTCAAACCAAAAGACATCACTAGAAATTCAAAATGACCATGACGAGAGCAGAAATCCGCCCGTGGAACATCTGATTCCCGAATCCTCAACTGGTGATAGCCCGAACAAAGATCAATCTTAGAAAACACGGCACTACCACGCAGCTGGTCAAATAAATCATCGATCCTAGATAGAGGATATCTATTCTTAATGTTCACCTTATTCGATTCACGATAGTCGATACACAATCTCAATGACCCATCCTCCTTCTTAACAAACAGCACGGGTGCACCCCAAGGCGAAACACTCGGCCTAATATAACCATTATCAAGCAACTCATCCAGCTAGACTTGCAACTCCTCCAGCTCACGCGGGGCCAGACGATACAGTGCCTTGGCATTAGGACGCGTACCGGGCTCCAAATCTATCGCAAACTCCACGTCTCTATCGGCAGGGAGACTAGGAAGACTAGCAGGAAAAACATCAGAAACATATCGCAACACTGGAATCTCCTCCAGACGCGGCAAACAAACACTGGTTTCTAACACCGAAGCCAAACAAGCAAAGCAGCTGGGACCCAAAAGTTCCCGAACACATACCACCGAAATGGCCGGAGAATTCTGGCGAGCATACCCAAAAACGCTACCAGGCTGACCATCGTTCTTCCTGAAGTCCAAGAGCTTTTCCTTGCACTGAATAACCGTTTCACAGCGAGATAACTAAACCATACCCAAGATTACATCAAAGTCTTCTAGCTCCAACGCTAGCAGATTAGCAACAGCCATGAAATCACCTAACAGGACTGGACAATCCTGAATACCCATGTCCGTTACCACGGACTTGCCAGACGGAAACCTGACGCTGAAAGCACCGCCAACTCGATTGAGAACCAACCGATAACGCTCAACAAAGGCTCTAGCCACAAACGAGTGGGTAGCACCAGAATTGAAAAGAACACGCGCCCAACGGTTCTTGACCTTAAATCGCCCTAGCAAATCGAACACGCCTCTAAGGACACAAAACAAACACTGCAGCTACAGCTATGGAATCTAAAACCAGAGAGAAGGTCTAACCTGAGATCACTTGGGCATATGTCTGAGCTTCGTCCGCCAAAAGCATATTAAACTTCCCTTTGCCCTTATCCACATGCTGCGGGGCGTGACAGAGCCTGGAGGGGCACTAGTTGCAGCACAGGCTGAAGCTGCGGGCACTGCGACCTGATATGACCTTCTCTATCGAACTGAAAGCAACCCTTGGTCTTTTCCAACAATGGGCAGCGTCATGCCCAGCCTTCCTACACATAAAGCCGACCAAGTCCTTCCTAGGGGCACCTAGCACAACATTCACCAACTCTTGCTTCTAAGCTCCCATTCTTTGAAAGAACTTCTCAAACGGATGGCCCGGACGGCCACAAAACTACATATATCACGGTGCCTCTTCCGAGAACCAGAATTCCGAAATTGGAGCACCCTTATATACATCAAACTTCTTCTGATCCTTTCTCAGCTTCCTTCCTCTATTCTTAGCGTTGTCAATCGCCTCGACCCTCAGAGCAACTTCCACGGCTTCTGCATAACTTGCTGATCCATAAGCACTTGCCAGTTGCTGGATGTCGTTCCTCAGACCACCAAAAAATCTCTTTACTCTGTTGGCCTCAGAGTTAACCAAATCTAGAGCAAACCTGCTCAGCTTACTAAATTCCACTTCATACTCGCTCACCGAGAGCTGCCTCTGCTTTAGATGCAGGAAATCGTTCATCAAGCAGTCCCTCTCGATCGAAGGCAAAAAAATTTCTCAATAGCAGCTCCTTGAAGGACTCCCATGAACATCCATCCTTCAGACCTTCCTTCTCTCGGAGCCACCAGCTCTTAGCCAAGCCCTTTAGTTGAAAGGCGGCTATCAAAACTCTCCGGCTAACCAAAAATCCAGAGTAGGAGAACATCTCTTCAATGACAACCAGCCAATCATCCAGTACCACAAAATCTGCACGTTCATCGTACGACGGGGGTCCTAGCCGCTAAAACTGGGAAATGAAATCCATTTCTGGGGGAATCACGATCGGGGGCACCAGCGGTGCAGGGAAAGCCGTAACTAAAACAGGAGCCTGCCCACTCGAAGGTTGTCCCACCGTCGCTTCCAACAATGACTGGATCTGCGACTGCATATCCACCAACTGCCTGGACAGGGCTTCATTGCTCAGTCGCAAGCTCTCGATAATCGCATCGCTCTGCGCACTAGAAGACACACCCTCAGACTGGGGAGTCAACCTCGTCTCCACTCTCTTCGGTCCCATTCTAAAAGGAAAGACATAATCAATGATTCAGAACCTAGCCCACCCGCTAAGCTAATAACACAGTCCAGACAACTTACTTATGTACTTACTCATGCTGTGAACTTGCTCTGGGATTTTAAATGATGATGTCATGACTGTCCTAAATTCTTGTGCCTAACTCATGAATGCATTAATTTACATTCCCCTTAGACTCAAAACCATGTGTGTACATATGTCATCACGTAAATCATTAGCTTGGCCTGTTATGCTTATGCTATGTTATGTTATGCATGTTGTACTATGCATTCTATAAAAGGCCCTAGTGTATGATATGAGCGGCGTACACATAAATTTTTATGCATCCCATACTACATAACATTCCATGCAACAAAAAAGAAAATGTGCTAATGGGCATTCATGCGGTGAGGTTATGCATCCCATACTACATAACCCTCGCATGTTGCCTCCTATGGTGGATCCATATACGAACACATATTTATGCATCCCATACTACATAATATGCCCTGTATACTTCTTGTCATGCCATGAGTGTAGTGTTCGTGCTTCCGCTAAGACGTACTGATGACATTTCAGTGTGTGTATATTATGACATAATGCTAAACTACTAATGCAATCAAAAGGAAAGGTTGCCCGACTAACTTGTCAAGCAACCTCCCTCTGATACGAACTATCACAACCCGTGATTTCTCCGAATTTAGCAAGTATCAGAGTATGAGAAAACACGTATTGTGATGCCACGTCGAGCAGGGGATAACTTCCGACGCTCAGGAAAAACTCCAACGACCTCAAAACAAAAGGAATCCAAGGTTAAAATGGATAGAAAATTAGTTTTAGTTGATTGACCGTATCCCTCGGCTCAGTTGTTCATCTAGCCCACTTAGAAGAAAACATAGTTTTAGGCTGCAGAAAATACATTAATTAACTTAACTTGACGTCCTACATGAGTGTAAACGTCCCCGAAGGACAACTCATGGTATGCAAGACTTTAGATTTAGTATAAGTAGAAAGATACCTTTTACGATAGTTGTAAAGTACTTCTTTTAGGTTTAAAGACATGAGATGTATGATATACTACTAGTAAGGTTTAATAGACAAAATAACTAACATGCATCCTAGCAGAAAACATCCCAGAGAGATAAGTAAACAACCCCCAAAATGGGTAACTAACAGCATAAGTAGAGTACACAGCTTTCTAAAAGAAAACCAGCGATGGGCGTCAACAACCTGACACGAACCCCTCGGTGAGTAAGTATGTCTGTACCAACAAAAATACATGGAATCTCACCAAAAGTAAGAGAAACGTCTCCGCAAGGCAGCAAAACAAAACACAGCTCCAAACTAGTCGCTCAGATGGCTGCAACCTGGACCTGAGGCATTCAAAGGAAGAATACCTCAGCAAAGATTAAACAATACAAGTGGCAAAGATAAATATAAGCTCAAAGCTAAGAAAAGATCAACAAATAGGGAAGAATCAACCCCCACCAACCAAGCTGTCAAACTCTTCAACAAGTCAGCAAATGAACAAGAGTATAGTAAACAAAACATCAGTAAATGCTGAAGAAAAATGCACCAAGTGCAAAGGGAAAAAACAACCTGCTTCAGCTCAAACCTGGAGAAGCAAAACAAGAAATGGCTAAACCAGCCAACATCCAAAACAAGAGTAGGAACAACAGTCCCAAAATCATGACAGGAAATCATTAACACTTGGTGACCCTCATCTCAAAGGCAGTGGGTGGCAGCCATGGGGTCTAACACACAACGAGCACCTCTCAGGGACCTAGAATATCAAAAAGGCCTCAAAAAAAAAACGTGGCCACTGGGCATAACAAGCCACCAAGAGCCGCCTCTAATCAGAGACCCAGGCATCACTGCATGTTAACGATGCGATACAATCTAACAGTCCTATCCATGCTTAACTCCTATCAACATCTCTTAGTCACACTCCCCGATGTTTGGTGTCAAACATCCCAAACCAAGTCCCCAAGGACTTCACCAAGCGAAAATGATGAAAAACGGACAAGTCCCACAGAATTCGTCGGGTATCATCACTGATACCAGGCGAATTTGTCGGCTATCTCTGACGAAAGCCGGCGAATTCGTCGGGTATTTCTACGATACTCGACGAATTTGCCTTGGCATTCTAACGCTGCCTAGCCCCGGGTACCACCCTTGATTCCCGGCGAATTCGTCGCGTATCCTTAGTTATATCCGACGAATTTTCCTTAGCCAACCCGAAACCCTAAATGCCGGTTATCACCTCTGATAACTGACGAATTCGTCGGATATCACTATGATATCCGGCGAATTTGCCTCGTAACGCGGGAAATCAAAAATTTTCTCTTCTAAGTCCTATTTTCCCATCTTAGCCTAGATTTCTCCAAGATATCTTGCCCTATAACTTTTACCTAATCAAACAAGAAGAAAAAGGGAGATATCATGGAGGAAAAAAAAGGAACAAGCAAAGGAAGGAAACCCACTTGCCTCGAAAACACCGGAGAAAATGCCGCCCGCCCTTGCCGCTTTAAGATCCGGTCACAAGGAGCTTCGAGCAACGTTTCCTGAAACTCTAGGGCACGAAATCAAGCCAAAGCCCCTAACCCTAACCTCCAAAAGTCAAGGAAACAGACGAATCTTACCTCTACTACGAATCCCTCGCCGAGAGCAACCCGAAAATCCACTCGGACAAGGAAATCGAGCCCTCTAGCTCCGCACACTGTCGACTGAAGCCCCGCCGAGTCCGCCGCTCCCTGTTCTTCGCGAAAACGAAATCGCCGTCGGGTTCGGGAAGAAGAAGAAACGGACCGGCCGAACCCTACCCTAAATCCTATATATACTAATAATTATAATAATATAATATATAATATATAAAATACAATCATAATAAAACGTCCAAAAAGACGTAAACACAAACGATCTCGGAAACGCGTGAAACTCACGTTGTAGGTTAAAACCAACGCTATGAATCCAATGGCGAAGTCGAAATGATCATCCGACAACCAAAACTCGGGCAAGCACCACCCGAAGCCAAAACACAAGCATTTTCCCGAAAGGCCCCACCGGTCACCAAAACAGACCCGGCTGGCTAGGGAATCTTGCCAACAGGCTGCAGACCAGCCCTACAGGAAAGAGAGAGCTAAGACCATGCTCTAAAGATCTGCACAAGCCTAACATGCGTCAAGGTAACGCCAAATAAACGATATAACGATCGCAGAAAAACAGGGGGCGTTACAGTTAAGGCGAAGGTGGTGTAGACGTCGACGTTCTTAATGTGTTTGTCCTTCGTGTAGAATGTGCGTTGTATCTCTTCTCCTTCAAAAACTCCTTTAGATCTTCATATTTGCACAAATGATTTCTCTCTATCTCTGGAGACAACCCTCTCTCAAAAGAATTGGAATTCTTACTTGGTGAAGGAGGAATCACTACTTCAAAATGTGTCTCTTATGAATTCCCGAAGTTTTCAGCCTTTTATAGAAAAATCGCTATCGCTGTGCGATATATAGCTATTGAAGCCGATATCTCTGTTGGGTCCGGCGTTCCTTCACTTGACCCGTGGCGCTCTGCTACTTATATAAAAAATTAAGTAGCACCCTCTCCAACAGTCCGGGCTTTTGGTGCAGTTGGGTATGCGCTTGATCCTTCAATTGGTATCAGAGGGAGGTTACGGGTTCAAGACCGGGGGGGCGCTATTAAATCCTGATTTTTCCCTTCTACCTGTGTGGGTCCGGTGGGTCAGGCAACCGTGGACATGTGGTAACCCCACCTCTGAGCCGTGTGGGCCATGTGGTAACCCCACCTCTGAGCCGACGGGTTGTGTTGGACGCCGGGGGGGGATTGTTGGGTCTGGCGTTCCTTCACTTGACCCGTGGCGCTCTGCTACTTATATAAAAAATTAAGTAGCACCCTCTCCAACTGTCTGGGCTTTTGGTGCAGTTGGGTATGCGCTTGATACTTCAATCTCCCCAAGCTGCTTCGTGTCCCACGCTGCGATGATCGTGTCGGTTGAAAACAGACGTGTTTGGGCCTTTGGGCTATTGCAGGGCGATAGCCACTATCGTCGGGCCATAGTGCCGAGTAGTGAGCGTCATGGAGATCGTACGAGACATGGTCGTCGTCATTTTCACTATCGCATGGCGATAGTTGCTTTCGGCAGGGAAAGCTCCTCATCACTTTTGTCATCCGAAACTTTTTCAGATTGTAGATGACTTTGTTCTCATTCTGGAATCTGGTGACAAGTTCCGTAACTCTGCCCAGATTGAAAGTTATGGTTGTTTGAAGTTTTGCACACAAAACGTTGCCTTTTGTTTTTTCTAAAGTGTACACACACTTAGATCATGTCCATGACTGAGTACTTATCTCCTCATTCAACCTATACTACCTGCACACTATAAACAGATAAAAATATAGACCAAATACATCACGGTATTTTGCATTCTCAATCAAGAGATGCGGAATTCACACTCCAACATGCCCGACCAAAAATGTGCGACCGGGCGAAAAAACTCGCGCTCGTATAGATAACTTGCGCCCGTGTGGCAAACTCCTGCCCTGGCGAAATGAGCGCTCGGGCGAAAAATGAGCGCATGAAAGAAAAAAATGCGCCCGAGAGAAAAAAATCTTGCCCGAGAAAAAAAATGCGCATCCTGGCGAAAAATGCCCGTCCAGTAGAAAAATGTGCGCCCGGGCGAAAATATGCTCTCGAGAAAAAAATATGTGCGCCCCGCCCGGGTGAAAAATACGCGCCTAGGCGAAAATGTTGTCGCCCGGGTGAAAATGCCCACCCAGGCGAAAAAATGCGCGCTCGGTGGAAAATGCTACTCTGACAAAAAATGATCGCCCGAGCGAAAAATATGCACCCGGGCGAAAAATGCGTGCCCGAGAGGAAAAATGTGTAAAAGCCCAGTTATTTGGGTCCATGAAATCTGCACTATAAAAGCCCAATATTAGAATTAAGAAATATCTAGAACTTGATGTATCCGGAATATTCTAGCTAAAGCTTGAATTAATACTGTATCCAGAATGTTCCAGTAAAATGTATGATGTATCTAGAATATTCCTTGTCTAGAATATTCTACTATACATCAATAAAAACCTTGTAATACCCCCATTTTGAAGTCAAGTAAAATCTTCTCATTCATGGTTGATACCTCCTTGTCCAAATTAGCACCCGCATACTTTAACACCTTAGCCTTATTTCTCTAACAGTGGTATCAGAGCGATAGTTAGAGAATCATCATCTAATTTAGTTTCGTGGAACCACATTCTCAAATTCATGGCTTCATCATCTACCACTATGCCCATTTTCTCACATCCATCCATCCCCATGTTCAATGGCGACTTTTATGAGCAATGGAGTGATAAAATGGAAACTCTCCTAATCTCACAAGACTTGTGGGATATAGTAAATGATGGTGTTCCCTCCACCGGCAAAGCAATTGATGGTGCAGCCCCAAAACCCAAGAAAGAAGACAAGATGAAGGATGCTCTTGCCTTGCATCTACTACAACAAGGAGTCTCAACAACCATCTACCCAAGGATCATGGGGTCAAAATCCTCAAAGGAAGCATGGGAGCGGCTCAAGAATGAGTACAAAGGAAATAAAAAGGTAATCAAAATCAAACTCCAAACACTACGGCGTCAATTCGATGACATAAAAATGCAAGATGGGGAGAAGTCACAAGAATACTTTGCTAAGTTAACTAGCTTAGCAAATCAAATAAAGACTCTTGGAGGAAATCTAGAAGAAACTCAAATCGTGGAGAAAGTGCTAAGGTCTATGCCCAAGACCTATAATCACATAGTCTCTGCCATCATGGAAGCCCATGACATTGAAGAGATGACTGTCACAGAGTTGATGGGATCACTTCAATCCCATGAAAGCCTCCTACTCCATGACAGCACTTCCATTGAAAAAGTGTTTCAAAGTAAAATAATGCTCAAAGAGAAGAAAGGAAAGAGGCCTCCTTTCAACAAAAATTTTAAAAACCAGAGACAGGAAAAACCAGAAGAAAAGGGATATTTCAAGCAAAGAGACACAGCTCAAGCTTCGGGCCCCTCCTGCTCCATCTGCAAGAAGCAAAACCACCTCACCAAAGATTGCTATTTCAGATGCAAGACCTGTAAAAACCAAAATCACTCCGAGAGCAAATGCTGGTTCAAGACCAAACAAGAAGCCAAGTTCTCAGAAACAGGAAATGAACAATTCCTCTTCACATGTAAAGGGCCGGAGAACAAAGACTCTTCTCAGCTATGGTTCATCGATAGCGGCTGTTCAAGCCACATGGTGAACAATCGAGATTACATCCTCTCACTTGATGAAACCTGCAAGTCAGAAGTCATGATAGGAGATGGAAAGAAGTTAAGAATAGAAGGAAAGGGGACAGCAGCGGTCATCACAACAGATGGAGCTCAGAAATTGATTGAAGAGGTACACTTTGTTCCCTCCCTCTCACAAAACCTTTTAAGTGTTGGGCAGTTAATGAGAAGAGGACACTCAGTAGTGTTCAATGATAACACCTGTTCAATCTACCAAGCTGAAACCAATTCTCTAATTGGGACAGCAAAATTAAACTCCAGCAACATCTTCTCACTAGAGTTGCAGCCCTACAAATCCACTATGCTGGCCTGCACTCAAGACACCAAATCAGTCCAACTATGGCACCATAGATTAGGACACCTGAACATGTCCTCTCTCCACCACATGCATCAACATCAGCTTGTAGAAGGTCTACCAAGCCTATCCAAAACAGAGTTAAATTATGATACCTGTGCCCTGAGCAAGTCTCACAGACTGCCCTTTCCTCAAACTGCACAAAGAAGAGCTACACAACCTCTGGAGAAACTACACATAGATCTCTGGGGACCCACTCGAGTGCCATCTCTAGGAGGCAAAAGATACTACATGTTAATTGTTGATGATTTCAGCCGCTACATGTGGATCATGCACCTAGAACAAAAATCGGAGAGCTTCCAGCACTTCCTCACCTTCAAAACTCAAGTGGAAAATCAATTAGAAAGGCACATTAAGATACTAAGAAGTGATAGAGGTGGAGAGTTCCTTTCCAACGAATTCAACACATTCTGCAAAGCAGCAGGAATCCATAGGGAGCTCACAGCACCAGCCTCACCACAACAAAATGGTGTTGTGGAGAGGAGGAATCGAACCATTGCCGAAATGATGAGAGCAATGCTAGTTCAGAAAGCTCTCCCAAAGCCATTTTGGGGAGAAGCCACCACAACTACTGTGTACATCCTCAACAGAACACCCACCAAAGCACTCATCAAATCAACCCCATATGAAGCATTGTACAACCAGAAGCCGACAATATCTCATATGAGAGTATTTGGATGCTTAGCATATGCCCACAAAAACACAGAAAGACAAGACAAGATAGAAGAAACTAGTATCAAATGCATTTTTCTGGGCTACAGTGATCAAACCAAGGGGTACAGATTACTTGAACCCAGAAATAACAAACTTATTATATCACGAGATGTGATTTTTCATGAAGAAGAAGCATGGCAATGGGGTTCAGAACATGAGTTACCTCAAGCTCCTGTGCCACCGGTTGAGCCGAGCCCTTCTCCAACTGGGAGAACACCTTCAAGCACCATCCAGGATAACACAGGAGGAGGAGAAACTGAACTATCAGATTCAGACCATGAGTCATCATCACCACAAAAATTTCGATCATTACAGGACATATACCTGAATGATGAATTTGCTCTTCTAGCTTCAGCCATTCCAGCATCATTTGAGGAAGCCACAAAAATCAAAGAATGGAGAGAAGCTATGACAGAAGAGATAAGAGCAATAACAAAAAACAAAACTTGGATCCTTGTCAACCGACCCCACAATCGAGCCATTATTGGACTCAAGTGGATCTTTAAGCTAAAGGAAGATGAAGCAGACAGAATCGTAAAACACAAAGCAAGGCTAGTTGCAAAGGGGTACACACAAAGGCCCGAGCAAGACTTTGACGAAACGTTTGCTCCAGTCACAAGACTGACTACAATTCGCCTAATTCTTGCTACAGCAGCTCAATACAACTGGCCCATATATCAACTAGACGTAAAATCGGCGTTCCTGAATGGGGATCTCATGGAAGAAGTGTATGTAACACAACCACAAGGATATGAAGTAGAGGGAGAAGAAGAAAAAGTCTACCGCCTACATAAAGCCCTTTACGGCCTGAAACAGGCCCCAAGGGCATGGCATCAGAATATCGATGCATTCTTCCAGCAAGAAGGATTCACCAGAAGTCCAGTTGAAGCAACCCTCTACATCAAAAACTCAGAAGAAGGGAAGATCATCATCAGCCTATACGTTGATGATCTAATCCTAACAGGATCAAGCAAGGCACAAATAGAAGAGTTCAAAAAGAAATTAAAGACGAAGTACGAAATGACTGATCTTGGACCCCTGAAGTTCTTTCTGGGGCTCCAGATCAAACAGTTCAACGACAACATCTTCGTCTCCCAGGAACACTACACAAAACTGCTACTGAAGAAGTTTGACATGGAAAATTGCAATCCCACACTAACACCCATGTCCACTACCAAGAAATTGACTGCCAGAACAGAAGAAGAAGAGAAAGCAGATCAAGAGAAGTACAGAAGTCTCATTGGAAGCTTGATCTATCTCACAAACTCAAGACCAGACATTGAGAATGCAGTCAACATTCTGGCACGATTCGTCAGCAATCCCTCGAGTCATCATCTCGCTGCGGCCAGACGCATCCTCCGCTACCAACAAGGCACAAAAGAGTATGGAATACTCTATCAAAAGAGCCCAGATTTCACTCTTCGTGGCTTCACCGACTCAGATTGGGCGGGGGACATCAACGACCGTAAAAGCACCGGAGGATACATATTCTTCGCAGGATCAGGCCCTATTTCATGGAGCTCGCGCAAACAACGAACTGTTGCACTATCTACCACCGAAGCAGAGTACATGGCTCTCAACAGTGCTGCGTGTGAAGCAATCTGGCTCCTGCAACTGAAGAATGAGATAGAAGGTAAAAACAAAAGAGAAAGAGAAGGGGTAATGATCTACTGTGACAACAACTCCGCCATCGCCCATTCAAAGAACCCAGTATACCATAGCCGAAGTAAACACATAGACATAAAACACCACTTCATCAGAGAACTCTTGGAGAAGAAGACGATCGAAGTAGAGTTCTGCCCGACGAAGCGGCAGCTCGCCGACCTAATGACGAAGCCATTGCCGCGTGAGAAATTTATCGAGCTGCGGGCGAAGATAAAGATGCTGCATAGTACAGATTTAGAAGGGGTGTAAAAGCCCAGTTATTTGGGCCCATGAAATCTGTACTATAAAAACCCAATATTAGAATTAAGAAATATCTAGAACTTGATGTATCCGGAATATTCTAGCTAAAGCTTGAATTAATACTGTATCCAGAATGTTCCAGTAAAATGTATGATGTATCTAGAATATTCCTTGTCTAGAATATTCTACTATACATCTATAAAAACCTTGTAATACCCCCATTTTGAAGTCAAGTAAAATCTTCTCATTCATGGTTGATACCTCCTTGTCCAAATTAGCACCCGCATACTTTAACACCTTAGCCTTATTTCTCTAACAAAATGCCCGGCCGGGCGGAAATTTTGTGCCCAGGTGGAAATTGCGCGCATGTGCGTAAAATACGCGCACGAGAGGAAAATGCGCCCACGGGCGGAAAATGCGCGCTCGGGCGAAAAATACGCACCCCGGCAAAAAAATGCGCGTCCGACCGAAATAATGTGCTCCCGGGCCTAAAATGCGGGCCCAAGTGAAAATTTCACGCCCGGGCAAAAAAATTGTCGTACACCCGAAAAAGTGTGTTCGAGCGAAAAAATGCGTGCCCGGGGGATAATGCGCGTTCGGACGGAAAATGCTCGCCTGTGCGAAAAATGGGCGCCCTGGAAAAAATGCACGTCCGAGCAGAAAAATGCGGCCTTAGGCGCAAAATACGCGCCCGTTCGGAAAATGCGCGCCCGGACGGAAATTGCGAGCCCGAGCGAAAAATGCGGGTCCGGGCGAAAAATGCATGCCTGGACAAAAAATGCGCGCCCAGGTAAAAAAACTCATGTTTGGGCAAAAAATGCTCGCTGCGTTTTGGGATTAGAAAGTGTTTCAAAAAGGTTGAAAAGTATGATTCAGTCACTTTTCAAAAAAAGAAGAAAATATAGTTTTTGACAGTACCTTATCTGATCGGTAGACAATCCAAACAATTTCTTATTTGTTATAGCGTTTTAGAAAATGTAAAGGAGCTAAAAAGTTATTCCAAACGGGCCCTTAGACTTTTCACTAGAGACTGAAAAGTTTTCTGGCCCTTTAAAAAAGCATCTCTTCCCTCCTTTTTTTCTCTACTTTTCCTCTACTTTTTAAACCTGCTCTGGACTTCTATGTTCTCTCTCATCCTCATATTTTGTCTCTCTGCCAGGAGAATATTTCAGTAGAAGCAGCATCCAAAGGAGGCTTGAGTCATTGAAAGAATCATAACCAAGTGGAAGACTCCTGCTTTTGCCCTAACTTTTTTTCCTGTCTTTATCTTTACCTTTATTTGAGTTCTTTCCCAATGACCGGCGTTAGTTACATTAAAATCAAAAAGGTTTGTAGGCTTATATATAATATGAGCGTTGTTAAACGCAGGCCAGTTATAGCTATACGCAGGCCAACTCACAAGACTTAATCCGATTTTCTCCTTTTCTCAAACCGCAGGCCCTAAAAAAAACCGCAGGCCGTGTTAGGGTTTCGCCTGCAGAGATCATCGCCCGACAAGATTTATTCTTGCTGCTGCTGCGTCGCCCCCCATTTCTTTGCCCTAGCTCCGCGCCTCTCAGGCTCTCCTCCGCAGTTTTTCGCACGGCGCAACACTTCTTCTCCATCTACGACGTGGCGCGTGCCCTTGCATCCTCGTCGACAACGAGGCGTCGAGGCCCATTTCTGGTGCCGCCGTGTCGGTGCGGCATTCCAATCCCTGGACCTTAGCAGCTAGCGGCTAGCAGCAGTCGGGCAGGTATCTTGATTCTTGCAGCCATGAGCCCGCCAGCATTCATTCCTAATTTTGTTTTACTTCTTCTTACTTATTAATTCTTCGATCAAGCCAGCATTCATCAAGCCGCAACCCGCAAGGCATCAGGAGTTTGGGCTACGACTCCTTCAATTTTTTCTTTATTTCCTCATTGGCCTGCGTATAAAAATAATTGGCCTGCGTATAAAACACTTGGCCTACAAGTGTATAATATTGGCCTGCATTTATAAGCGGCCTGCATGTAGCCAAAACTGGCCTGCATGTAACATTGCTCTATAATATACCTTATCATCATGACTGTGCAAGTCGTTTGATTTAAGGTTTACAGTTGGATTACGTTATGCTGTTTACTTTATGTTTAGAGCAATGTTAAAGGCGGGCCAATTTTGGCTATGTACACCTGCAAAATAAACAAAAGAGCTTATTCATTAAGGTGAGTGTTATCCGCACTACAGTTTTGGTTATCCGCACTTTATTTTTCCTAATTTTTCGTGCTTTTTAGAAATACGTCTTGTACATGCATTTTTACGAAAAGTGTTCAACACCAAAGTTGTAGATGAGATCTACAACTTTGGTGTTAAACACTTTTCCTAAAAATGCATGTACAAGACGTATTTCTAAAAGGCGCGAAATCTGGGTGTATTTCCAAAGTACGTCTTGTACATGCATTTTCAGGAAAAGTGTTCAACACGAAAGTTGTAGATCTCGATGAGATCTACAACTTTGATGTTGAACACTTTTTCTGAAAATGCATGTACAAGACGTATTTCCAAAAGGCGCGAAAAATTAGGAAAAAAATATTTGCGAATAACCAAAACTGCAGTGCGGATAACAATCACCTTCATTAAATACCTCCCCATCGTAAAGTACTCCTAAGCACATGCAGCAATAAAATCATGAACCTTACCTCCTTCTCCCTCAACACGGGCAGCCAGTGGATGTGTCGATTTCTATCTCCGCCTCCTCGAGCGACTATGGGCTCCGCCTCCTCGAGCCACTATGGGCTCCGCCTCCTTCCTTCTTGTGCGGCCTCCTCGTTTTTACGACACGTCAACACGTGCTTGGAGCAAAGATGGGAACTGCCAGTCGACCCATCAGGGTTTGGAGCTTATAAGCTTGAAGCTTCTTGCCCTTCCGTTTTCTTGATTATGGAACTCAAATATGTTAGAAGTTTATCTTCCTCCCTTTTTTCTGAGTTCAACTTCCTCTGCAGACATAAAAATCATATATGGTTGTAGCCTCATTATTTTCAATTTTTTTATCTCTGGATAACTTCTTTCTACTATTTTCTGATTTTTTGAAATAGTATACGGTGGAGTTCTAATTGTAATAACAATGTGTTGAAATGACGAGTTGGCAGTGTTTTATGAATCAAGTAACACTTCAGATGTGATGGTGGAAATGAATCTATATTGACACAATTTTCCAAGTAAAGATAATTTGATGGAATGAGCATGTAATGTTGCAAAACGCATAGGGTTTGTTGCAACCATTGAAAAAACTGATAAGATTGTTGCACGTGATAAACCTAGGATTGTATTAGGTTGTGATAGAGGTGGTTTGCCCCGAGAGAAATAGCATAATAATGGTTTTGTTAAGAAATATAAGAAAAACAAGCACCAAACAGTGTGAATATTTTTTTTTTGCATTGCAAGATAAGCGGTGATATTACATATATAATTTTGAGAGCTTTGAAAGTCATGAAGGGATCTACGCCTCTTTTACTACCAAAAATGATATGTTTCAAGAGATTTTACACCTTTAAAATTTTTAAATTTTTTGATAATACATGTGTTCGTAGATACCTTATGGAAACTCATTTACGTATGTTCTATGTATGCAGGTTGACGCTCAAGCGTCAAATTTGACGAATTTTGGAGAATGATATGTTCTATATTTGTGTGTTATTTACAATTTTTGAGAAATTTGGTGTAATTTGGGGAATGATATAGATTATTAGTCAATCTTTTGATACTTGAAATGCTCTTTTTAAGATGTTTCATTATGGATGCACATATAATGTTTGGATATAAATAGTTTTTTTGATGTGCACACAACAATTGGGTACAAAACAGAACTTGATGTGCACGTAACATTGCTCTATGTTTATGATTGTTTTACATGTATGGGGCACAAAAGTTTGCATGCGTTTCAAAATAAAATATGCTTTACTTTTAGTGATGCTGATTGGTTCGAAATAATTGTTGGGATGCCAATTGAATTTTGTTCAGTTTTGCAACTTGTTATGTTTTTATCAAAATTAATTATTTAGTAGGGATTGTTCACAATATATATAAATATTTAGAAGTAGTGAAGGCTATGAAAATTGGACTCAACCAAAAGTTTGAATTTAGGACGGGTTTGGGGGCGTGGATGTTCTGTGGAGCCCCTCCGCAAGGAGGCCACCATGACTAATGTTGCCTCCCCGTGGTGGATTAATGTGCAAACAATGTCACCAACTTGCATAATCAATTACTGGGCCTAATCATCATCATAAAATTCTTTAAGTTATTCCCCTAACATAGTGATATAGTGCTTCTTTACCCAAAATAAAGCAATCAAGACAAACAACCGCACAAAGTCCTCACTTAAGCAGGTTTGGGCGTTTATAGTTATTCTAACCGCTAGTGGTCTTTGTAGTCCATGATCAATTAGCAGCCATATGCTCAGTCAAAATACTCGCGTGGACAGTCATCGGAGTTCACATAGATCCCAACCTCTTGACTAACCGCACCAAAGACTGTCTTCAAACATAGCCCATGCAGACACACACCTTGAGACCTTATAGTCCAGCATTTCCCTTATTGGCAAACCAGAGAAAAGCTTCCTAAATATCGTGAGCAGGTAAGTCAGTGATGTTTGCCCAAATTTAGGCCTTAGCAGGACGGTTAATTTTTTGGAATCAGGAGAGGGCACACTCATTGTGATCACTTAACCAAACATCATTGTCACATGCATATCAAGCAAAAAAACCATGCAATTACATCTCTTTAATTACGTGGACTAGTGTTCCAATACTCCTCGAGAGCCCTGGGCAGTTACACTTATGTAACTGTGTGGCCTAGTGACCAAGCTACCTCGAACTCAATGAGTGCTCCTCTCTGATAGTTCATGCGCTTATCTCTTATATGGCCATGAGACCCATCGTCATCATCTCCAATAGTGCGGGTAGACCCATTCAGTGTCTGCCAATTGGCCACATCCTTAGTAGAGAAGGAAAACACTGTCCCTATTGGCACACAATTTGTCACCTAGTTATTCCACCCTCAATAACCGACTGGGGATTTCAGTGAAAAGATATGAGACTGCAACCGACCGATTACTTTGTCTGGCGGGTCTCAGTAAGCAAAAATAAAATGCATAAAAAGGGGTGTTGCTTGCAGCAATGAGCACCAAGCTAACCTTTCACGTTGAATGCCTCTCATGCGGAAACCTCTTCTATTACTCCAAGAAATTTTACAAGGAAGGGTGTGAGTACCCGAGGGGTATGCACAAATACAAGAGTGGTAAAAGAGAAAAGTACTAAGATACTTTGTGCCCACATCTACAACATGGTTGATTTTGGGCTCCGTCCGATGTTCCTTTTCAAACACCCACAATCCCTATATTTGAGGGTAGGCTGTAACGCCCCTAATTTTCCAAGGGTTATTTAAAACCACTTTAGTGACGTATTTTGACGTCAAGGCATTACGTTGACACGTAGTTGGTGGGTACCATTGTTTGAGCGTGACTTTTGCACGTTGGTATCCAAGATTTTGGTTAGGGAGAATTAGCTTGGCTAATTTCTCCTATGTTTTGATATTCTCTTGCGAGCTGAGATTCGTTTTGGAATACGGCGGAGCGTTTTTGGGATATTTGGTATTTTGACTTCGGGGAGTGTTTACCCGAGTTTGGTTTGTCGGATTTCGATTTCGACTTCGCCGTTGGATTCGTAGCATTGATATTTAGATACGGTGTGATTTTCGTAGATATTTGAGTTAGTGCGAGTTTTGGTCATTTGGACGTTTTAATTATAATAATAATATATTATTATATTATATTGTTTATTCCATATAAATAGCCTTGTGATAATACAGAAACCCTATTCATTATCTTCTTCCCCAAACCGTCTGACTGTTTTTGTGGAAGGCGAGAGCGATGACCTTGCGAGGCCTTCAGCTATTGATTGTAGGAGCTCTGGTGCACGAAATCGTCGTCGGAGAGTAGATCCGGTTAGCTCTCTCCAAGATCTACGTTTCTGCGGTGAGTTTTTCCCGTTTCTTGGATTTTAAGAGATTAAGGTATGCGGTTTTTACCTTCTCTCCTCTCAAAAAGTTTCAGGTTTTACTGCTTAGGTGTTTTTTCATCCAGATCCGTGAGGAGGAGTGGTGGTGCGACCTGATTCCGGCAAGATCGAGGAAAGTGGTGATTTCTTCCACTTGTCAAACTTCCATTCCTTATATTCACTATTATTACCCCTTTATCCTTCTTAGAATTTAGGAATAGGGTAGGGTTCGACCAGGTTCTACCTGCTGTACAGGGTAGATCTTTGTTCCGGTGGTGTGTCTATCCGTCGAGTATAGGTTAGTAAGCCCTAGTTTAGTTTGCCGTGTATAGCAGTGAGGGGATTCGTCCGGTTTGAAGATTAGCTTAGGATAATGTCGTCTTATATGGCTGATTAGTTTAAGAAATTAGTCGATTTTGACAAAAGTCAAAATCACTGAAAAATAAATGTGAGGCTAATGCAAAAGCGTTGAGTACGCTGAATGCACTCAACGCGACGTTGAGTGAAGTTCACTTGACGTTGAGTGGTATGTGAGTATAAGGCAAAAGCGTTGAGTATGCTGAATATAATAAAGGCGACGTTGAGTGAAGTTCACTTGGCGTTGAGTGTTCTGTGAGTCTAAGGCAAAAGCGTTGAGTGCGCTGAATGCACTCAACACAGTATTGAGTGAAGATCACTTGGCGTTGAGTGGTTTGTGAGGCTAAGGAAAAAGCATTGAGTGCGCTGAATGCACTCAACGCGGCGTTGAGTGAAGTTCACTTGGCGTTGAGTGGTCTGTGAGGCTAAGGCAAAAGCATTCGGTGCGCTGAATGCACTGAACGTGGGGTTGAGTGATACAACGTTGAGTGAAGCCTTGGCATTGAGTAGCTTCGAGTCTAAGTCAAAAGCATCGTGTAGACTCAATGCGACATCGAGTGAATGTAATGCACTGAGTAAAACTATTTGGCATTGAGTGCGCTAAATGCACTCAACGTGGCGTTGAATGTAGGCCAGACGTCGAGTTCACTCGCCGCTTTTTCCCATGACTAGGAATTTTTTTCGCCGAGTACTCGTGTATCAAGTTGATGATTATTGTTAAGTGGAATTCATTGCGTGTCTACTGATTTGTCAAGTATACTCGACGAATTAGTGTGGACTTAGAAATTTTAGCCGGATTAAGTTGAATTCGTCGTGTATTACTTAGAATGGCAAACACTTGGGAATTTTCTTCCTTTATGTCAAGGAGAGTTTCTGTGTCCTGGTTGAGGATATTGGTGTTTATGGATGTTATGTCTGTCCCTTGGTTGAGTTTCTGTGTCTTGGTTGAGGATATTGGTGTTTATGGATGTTATGTCTGTCCCTTGGTTAGTAGTGGATAAAGGACCCCCAATCTAGTGCCAAATGTGAATCATTACACTGTTGGGCTTGTTTTTTGTCTGTGTGTTGAGTTGGACAATGTTGCCACCACAACATCACCTTGTTTATATATATTTGGATTGCTGGGTTGAGTTGGACAATGTTGCCACCACCCTATTGTCTTGTTGAGACAATTGGACTGTCGGGTTACGTTGGAAAATGTTGCCACCACCACAGTACCTTCTTGGAATATGTTGGGTCTATAAGTTCGGGTTGGACAATGTGGCGACCAACTCAGGACCATTTCTTACCAGTGTTAATGATTCATATGAGTAGAGTTATTAAGTCTTTTTCCTCGTATTGTACAGATATATGTTATTCTCCTTACTTAATAGATATTCTCGAAGCATAGCTTCATTTCATAGTTGGTGCAACTTTCTTACTTTTGAACTCAATAAGTAAATCTTTTACCATTGTCATATGATTAATTGCTGAGATTTGACAGCTTCCTTATGTTTAGGTTGGTAACCCTTTATTTCTTTTTGGTTTATTGCATGCTAACCTTTTGATCTTTGATCTCCACTTGTATTTCCATTCTTGTTGAGGTGTTCTTTCTTTGAATGTCTCAGGTTTGTAGAAGTAGTTGGTTGAGTGACTAGGGTTGGTTTTTGGCTGGTACTCTGCAGCTGTCATTTCCTCACCGACTGTGAGGTAGTTGTTTTTTTTCTTTTAGTTCAGACATGCAAACCTTTTAGTGGGTTCCTGTCAAGTTGTTGATGTCCACTGGATTTTTCTTTATTTAATGTTAAGTACTTGCTAACTGCTAAACATTTTCCTATGATGGTTTTGATTTACTTGCTCTCTGGGAAGGTTTTATGCTAGGTTGCATGCTAAATATTTTAAAGTATAAAAGTATTACCTCTATTACCTCATGCATGATATCTTTTGAAGCTAAAGTCACTATATCTTATTGAACGTACAAACTGTTGTATATTGTATCCACAATAACTTAGATTTGTATGAAGTCACCCTTGAACTAAGATGAATTAAGTTATATTTGATATCCTGTTATAGTTATGTGTTTGTAGGACTTATTGCCAAGTGTAGACCAATGTCATTCTATAATGGGTCACCAAACACAGGACCATACAATGTAATCCATCATTTTATGATCCATGGTGTTGACTCATGTGTAGCCTCTCTATTGGGACACACTTCATTTTCAAGTACTAGGATTGATGAAGGAAGAATTGTTGTAGATTGGAATGAAGGATAAAAATTTTCTTAAAGATGAAAATATTCTAAGTATTTTACTTGAGTGGATTCAATGTACTCGAGTAGAAACCTTAGAAGCTCTTGAGTAGGTCGTTCCTGAAACTCGAGTAAAGGAAGTGGTTCTCGAGTAGCCTTAATCTAGCTCTCGAGTAGCAAAGTCCAGTACTCGAGTAGACCTTCTCTCATTCTCGAGTGTTCAGTTTTTAGTCTCAAAAACTTTCTAAGTAAAATACTCGAGTCATCAAGTCTTATACTCGAGTAGATGAGAAACTTATTTCGAGTTACAGAAGTATAGTTCTCGAGAAGATTCTAACCTCACTCGAGTAGCAAATCCTTTGACTCAAGTAGTTTGTTTCAGTACTCGAGTTGTCCATTTTCAGTACTCGAGTGATCAACATTTTTATCCAAAATTTTCTCAAAGTCAAGTTCTCGAGAAGTTCAGTTTCACCTCTCGAGTAGTATCTCTAGCACTCGAGTGATCTTTACTCCACTCGAGTGACTTCAGGCTTTATTCCAAAATTTCTTGAATTAGTTCTTCTCGAGTAGTCATTGCTATCAACTTGAGAGCTATTCATTGCACTTGAGTAGTATTGGTCTCACTCGAGAAATGCCATCCTAATTTTCTGAAATTTTCTCTAAGTCATTGTTAATTCGATTTTTGAATTCTTTGGTGTGACTGGTCCACGTGGCTGTCATTAATTACAAATCTAACCGTTAGGGAGTTCTTATAAAAGGTCCTGTCATTATGACAAACCCTAAGCGCGTATATTCTATCATTCTAAGTATTCTGGATCGACCGACATTTTCATCTTCTATAGAAGCCGCCACACATCTTGAAGATCACCAAGGGCCTTTCCGATCCAGATCGACTTACAAATCAAGAGATTTTTCAATCTTCATCTTCTCCTTGATTGTGTGAGTCCAAGTTTCTCAGAACAGATCTAGCATTGAGTCTTCTTCTACAAATTCTAATAAAGCTGATAAAGATCAAGAAAGAAGACCTAGGGAGAGATTTACAAATCTGAGAAAAGAACCACTCTTTGTATTTTAAGATTTCATTTTATTATTGTAGGATATTATTCTCCGAGTGTAGGAGCCTCGTTCTCCGAGTTATAGGAAGTTTTCATCTTCCGAGTTTAGATCCCTTTTTGGATCGAGTTGTAGGAACTTTGTTCCGAGTGGTAGGATTATTTTGATTCGAGATTAGTGGAGTAGCCGAGTCTAGTGCTTTGCTAGATCAGTGAGTGGAAAGTGGATGTACCCAATATTGGGGAACCACTATAATTCTTGGTGTCCTCTGTGAATGCTTGTTTATTTCTTGTGCTTAGATTGCTAAAGTTTTTATTCCGCAAAAAGACTAACAACTCACCTATTCACCACCTCTAGGTGATTTAGGTAGACAACTTAGATGTTTTTCAATTTGTATTAGAGGGAGGTTGATCATTAAAAGGTTAACACCTTGATCAGATCTGCCCCAAGTTGTCTTTTGAGTCATCCAAGCATGGAAAGGGCCAAGGATTTCGTTAAGCTTCCTTTGTGCACAAAGAAAAATTTTGCTATGTGAAAAGAAAGGATAAAGTTCTTTATGGAAGCTGTGGATCCAAGGATCTTTATGATTGTTGAAGAAGGTCCTTATGTTCATATGACTGCCTCCACTATAGATGCTGCAAAGCATGTTCTTAAGAAGCTAATGGATATCGACAAAGATGAGATTGCACTTGTCTCTTTAGACTAGAAAGACAAAAATATTATAGCAAGTGCAGTCGATGATTAGATGCTGCAGAATTTGATTCACTATCAGTCTGCTAAGGAAGTGTGGAAGTCTCTTATCATCTTGATGGAAGGTACTGAAGAAGTTAGGGATGGTAGAAGATCCCTTCTGAATCAAAAGTATGAAGCCTTCTGACAAGGACCCAATGACCCCATTGCTGACACATTTGAGAATTTCTTCAAGATAGTTAACGGCCAAAGAGTGTACGACCGAGTCTTCACCAACGGAGAACTGAATGATAAGTTCTTAAGATCCCTGACTAAGGAATAAGATAACAAGGTTTGTGCTATTAAGGAATTTGGAAAGCTTTTGTCATATGAGCTTCAAATCAATTCAAGAAATGCTGAAGAAGAGAAGAACATGTCTTCATCCAAGGAGAAGTTTGTAGCTCTCAAGGAAGACACCTCAAGGAAGTCTAAGGCTGCCTCCCTTACCCCAGTATAAGTGGAAAGTGAAGAAGAATCATTTGAGCCAAGCACATCAGGCTCAGAGCTATCTGAAGGAGAGTTCTCTCTACTCTCAAGATAGTTCAAGAAATTCTTGAACAAGAAGAAGCAATGGAGAGGCAAGGATGCCTCATACAGAAGATCATAACATGATGGTGATCGCTACAAGAAAGGCTCAAGTAGCCAGGAGAGGTATAATACTAAACCAAACAAACATATTTCTACTGATATCGTTTGTTACTGTTGCAATAAGGCAGGTCATGTTATTGATGATTGCCCTCATAAGAAGAAGGAGGGTGGAAGAAGAGACGAAAAGAAATCTTCTTACCATAAGAAGAAGACAAAAAGAAGCCTTGTAGCCAAAAAGGGCAAAACCCTCAGCGACACTGACTCATTTGAGTCAAGTGATGTAGAGGAAGCCTACATTGGGCTAATATCACAAACTGACGAAGAAGAAGAGCCCAAGTTCACTAGGGAGGTAAAATCTAGCATCCCTCTTTCTGAATCTGATGATTCTGACCATGAGAATGAGGAATGTTCTTCTGACAAGGAATCTGAACTCATGTCTCAATATAAAGAGTTGATCAAAGCCTATGACAACTGTCGTAGTGTAGCAAGAGCTCATGCTAAGGAGATCAAATCTCTAAAGGCTGAAGAGAGCAATCTGAGAGAGTAAATTGTAATTATGGACTCACTCAAGAAAGAATTCCATGATGCTATGGAAGAATACAATATTTATCTCAAGCACCTCGATCGGAAAGAAGAAATCATCAAGGAATTGGAAGAGAAACTTGAAGCCGAAAAGAAACTTGTTGAAGGTTTCTCTAAGCCCAAGATAATTCTTACTCTTGTTGCTGAGTTCTCTGCTCAAGCCAAAGGTGCTGGCTTAGGCCATGTGGGTGCTCCTAGTAAATCTTCTAGGAGAAATAAAGCCCAAAGGAGAAATAAGGCGGCCAAGAAGGCTCTGGCCAAGGAAAAAGGGAAAGCTCTGCTAGAACAAACTTCATTTAGGAAAGTTATCTTTCCAACGAATAAGTTTGATCTAGACTCGTCCTATGGTCACTTTGCTAGGCCTACTTATGTAGATCCCAAGTACCGTAACCAAGGATGGACCCGTCCCCGAGACTTTGGCGAGAGTGTCTTCAAGGCACCTTATGAGGAGATCACTCTTCAGAACTACAAACCTTATGATCATGGTCACAACATCGAGAAAGCTCCAAGGGTAAAACCCGTTATAGAAAAGCCTACTAAGGAGAAGACGTCATGCGATTTTAATCATCGTGAGGCTTCTACCTCCAACTCTACTGTCCTCGTTAGACAACAATCTCAAAAGGTCACGCAGGAAATTATTAAGCAAAGATACAACAGATTTGACTGTTGGTGCTGTGGCAGAATTGGTCACTTTCCCATTGATTGCTGGTTTAACTCCAGAAACTATGTAACTCCTCAGATTAACAATATGAGAAAGACAGCTCATAATGCTAATACCTGTAGGGGGAGCAAGCTAACTTGAGACCAAGGACCCAAGCAAGTTTGGGTTCCTAAGACAAACTGACTTGTGATTGCAGGTATGTCCAAAGACCACCAAAACTCTAATTTGGTACTTGGACAGTAGATGCTCTCGACACATGACTGGGACTAGAAGCCTTCTCCAGGATTACTCTCCAGTCGTGAATGGACCAAAGGTCACCTTTAGAGGTTCTGACTGAGGAATCACTAAAGGCTACGGTATGAATACCAATGGTAGTGTATCCTTTTCCGATGTAGCTTATGTTGAAGGATTGGAACACAATCTCATTAGCATAAGTCAACTTTGCGATAAAGGATACATCATAGAATTTCATGCAGACAAGTGTTTGATAAAATTGGTTGATAATTTAAAAATTATTTTATCAGACACTCGTAGTAGAAATATATATTGTTTGAATTTCATTTGTATAGACTCTTCTACACTAGTGTGTCATTTGGCAAAAGATAGTGCGTCTCTTGGTGACCAATGACACAAGAGATTAGCACATATTAATTTCAAAACTATTAAATAATTATTTTCCCTAAATTTAGTACGTGATGCCCCAAATGTCAAGTGTGTTAAAGATAGACCTTGTCACGCATGTGTAAAAGGCAAGCAAATAAGGGCTATTTTTAAAAGCATTATTGACAAAGTTCTAATCGGTGTCTACACCTACTTCAAATGGACTTGTTTGGTCCACTACAAGTTAGAAGTTTGGGAGGTAAGGATTATACATTGGTCATTATTGATGATTACTCGCTCTTTGCGTGGGTGTTCTTTCTGAAACACAAGTCAGATACCTTCGACGTCTTTACAAATTTTGTCAGGTAGATCCAGAATGAATACAACTGTTTCGTAGTCCAAAAAAAGGTGACAATGGAACTGAATTCAAGTCTGGGGCCATGACAGAATTTTTTGAAAGCCTAGGTATCTTTCATGAGTTTTTCTCTCCTCGTACTCCACAACAAAATAGAGTAGCTGAGAGAAGGAATAGAACACTCATAGAGGCCTGCAGGACCATGTTGAGTGATGCCTCACTACCAGAATACTTCTTGGCTGAAGCTGTCAACACTGCATGCCACGTGCAAAATCGAGCACTCATAAACAAGAACAATAATAAGACACCTTAAGAACTTCTAAAGGGCAGAAAGCTGGCTGTCTCATACTTTAGAATCTTTGGCTGTAAATGCTTTGTCCTTAACAATGGCAAGTATCATACCACTAAATTTAGTGAAAAGAGCTTTGAAGGTATTTTCATAGGATATAGTAGCCATTGTAAGGCATATAGGGTATTTAATAAGAAAACCCTGGTCGTAGATGAATCTATTCAAGTTGTATTTGATGAGACGAGCTTGCTGCAAAGCAACTTTTCTAGTGTGTTCATTGAAGATGCAGGTTCAAAGTTGAAAGAACTTAACTTGGATTAGCCGACTGAATAAAAAGGAGAAAAGATCATTAAGATCACAACTCCAACCCCGATTAGAGAGGTTGATGATCAAGATGAAGAATTTATCCAAGCTGATGAAGTCA
This sequence comes from Platanthera zijinensis, assembly GCA_039513925.1. NCBI lineage: Eukaryota > Viridiplantae > Streptophyta > Magnoliopsida > Asparagales > Orchidaceae > Platanthera > Platanthera zijinensis. The sequence goes on along the minus strand of CM077079.1, from coordinate 190,320,817 downwards.
CTCATGTGGTTGAAGACACTCCAGATGAGAGGACTCTAGAGCTCAGACATCTTAAGGATCACTTAATGGAGCAAATCATAGGAGATCCTAGGGATGGTGTCAGAACTCATAGAGGTACTACTAATGAGAATTTATATTTGAGTTTTCTCTCACAGGTTGAACCAAAGAAGTTTAGGGAAGAAAATTCGGACGCATCATTGATTTTGGCCATGGAAGAAGAGTTGAATCAGTTCAAGCGCTGTCAAGTCTGGAAACTTGTTCCAAGACCCAAAGGTAAGAACTTCATCGGAACTAAGTGGATCTACAGGAACAAGATGGACGAGAATGGGACTATCATAAAGAATAAGGCCAGACTCGTCGCCAAAGGATATCGACAAGAAGAAGGAATCGACTTCGACCAGACGTATACTCCATTGGCAAGGCTGGAGGCCATCAGGTTGTTCCTAGCATATGCTGCACTTAAGGGCTTCACCGACTATTAGATGGACGTGAAGTCTGCCTTCCTTAATGGTGACATAAAGGAAGAGGTGTATGTAGAACAACCCCCAGGTTTCGTTGATCCTAACCTTCCTAATCATGTATATCTTATATCTAAAGCTTTATATGGATTGAAACAAGCTCCTCGAGCTTGGTATGAGACATTGTCTATCTTTATTCTTGAGAACAAGTTCACAAGGGGAAAGATAGATAAGACATTATTTCATAGGTAAATAAAAGGCAAGATTTTGCTAGTGCAAATCTATGTCGACGATATAATTTTTTGCTCTACTGACAACAACCTCTGCAAGAAGTTTTCAAAACTTATGCAATGGAAGTTTGAAACGAGCTGTATGGTAGAGCTGAAGTATTTCTTAAGACTTCAGGTGAAACAATCTGAAGATGGAATTTTCATCTCGCAAACTAAGTTCACTAATGAGTTTATTAAGAAATTCGGAATGGGGAATGCAACCGCTATGAGTACTCTAATGGGTTCAGCTGTGTCTCTGGACAAGGATGAGAAAGGGAAACCTTTTGATGAAACAAAGTATAGAACATAGTTGGATCCTTGCTCTACCTTACTGCCAGTAGACCTGACATAATGTTCTCCACATGTATCTATGCTAGATTTCAAGTGAACTGTAAGGAATCTCATTATGCTGCGGCAAAGCGGATTTTGAGATACCTTAAAGGTACACAGAATCTTGGCTTATGGTACCCAAGAAGTAGTGATAGCGAACTAATTGGTTTTTCAGATGCAGACTTTGTAGGTAGTAAAGACGATAGAAAGAGCACTTCCGAAACTTGCCAATTCCTTGGAAGGAGACTCATTTCTTGGAGCAGAAAAACAAAATTATGTCGTAATCTTAATGGCTAAGTCAGAATACATTTCTGCCGGTAGTTGTTGTGCACAATTGCTTTGGCTAAAGAACCAACTGGAAGACTACAATATACAAGTCAATGACATACCTCTATTTTGCGACTCCTCCAGTGCGATAGCAATAACCAACAACCCAGTCTCTCACAGCCGGACAAAGCACATTGAGCTAAGATATCACTTCATCCGAGAGCATGTGGAGCATGGGGACATAGATCTACAATATGTCCCAACAGATAGGCAGATTGCAGACATCTTCACGAAGCCGCTGGATGAGACCAAGTTATCTTTCTTCAAAACTAAACTTGGTATGCTCAACAAAGAGGAATAGACAAGAAGGACTCTTTTCACAGCTCAGAAATCAAGGACAAGTCAAAAAGGTTGGAATTTCTCTTAGTTGGACTTCATTTCTCGAGATAAGGAATGACTACTCGAGAACTTGAATATAAAAACTCGAGTACTTCTCTGAATTCTTGAGAACTAAGTAAGTCACTTGAGTGCTAGCACTCGAGTACAAAGCTTCTTCTCGAGAAGTTGAAAAGTACCACTCGAGTATTGTCATACCGCCACTCAAGTATTGCCATTCCATCACTCGAGTAATAAAGTTCCACTCGAGAAATGACCCGACAGTATCTGGAATTTTTTCAAATTTTCATATACGCAACCCGAGTCCTATCCACCGCTATCTAAGGTATGTTTAAGCTTAATTACACTCTTAACAATCATTACTAGGGTTATATAAAAAGTAAATATCATATTTCAAGAATCTACTCGAATTCAAATCCTCTATCTCTCGAAAAACTCTTCGTCTTCCACCGCTGATACAGAGCACGCAGTCGTCACCATCGTTCTCCAGCCTACCTCTCATAGTTCTCTAAAGGAGATGGCACTGTCATCGAAGATTGGGATAGCAAGTGAGTTAGTTGTCGCCGACACACCAGAAATTTCTGATGACTTCAGGAATTTACTGATTCTTCTCGATACAGCAGGTCTGACATTTGTCCTACAGCAGCAGTGCAAGATACTCTTACCATAGGTTGAAGAATTTTTCAAGAACATTAAAGTGAAGAGAAATGGGAAGATCCTTAAGTCCAAAGTTAAAGGGATTAAAATCAAGCTTACCAAGACCTATGTCTCTCACCTCCTTCGGATGCCCGTTGTTGATGAAGAAGATGATCTTACACATGAAGATAGTGACAAAGCTTTAAGTTTTTGTGGGATTTAACCTGAAGTTAATTCCATTCGAAGACCAGATCTTAACCCTGAGAGCAATTTTCTAGTGGACATCATTGGGAAAATTCTACTTTGCAGGACAAGTTTGATAAGCTTCATTATAAATGATATGGTTAACATCATGATACCTATTATCTGAAGAAAATGATTTTAGTTTGGTATGTTGATTTTGGAAAAGATAAGGGAGAGCATTAAGGCTCCAAACTATGCAAGGATTATCTCTTTGATGTTGCATGAGATCAATCCTGATGTGTTTAATTTATCCAAAGGAACTACTCTCCACCATATGAAAAAAGTATCAATATCTTCTATTAAGAGGTGGGATTTGAAATTGTTGAATCTTGCCCAAGCTGCTAAATCCCATGAGCAACCAGCTGCAGAGGATAGGACCCCATCTCCCTCTCTACCTCATGTTGCTTATACATCTAGTGCAGCTTCTGAGGGGGAACTTGCTCCTTCTGTTCAAGAAGAAGGAATTCTTACTCCTCCTGATGTTGCTTCTTTCCCTCCATCCACTCCAGAAGACATTCTGTCAGATGCACAAGTACAAGAAACCATCCCTTCTACTTCAGAAGATATTAATAAGATGATTGAAGAGCTCAGCTCTGATGAGCCTCTTCCTCCTCTCCAACAGGACCAAGCTGAAGAACCATTCAAAGAACCATCTCCACTTCCATCACCCTCTCCCAGTCCCTCTCTAGAATCCCCTGCTGACCACTCCCATGCTACAGAGAAAGACCAGGAAGAGACTACACTGATTTCAAATGAGAATGAACAGTCTCTAAAACCAGTTGAAGCTCATTTGAAGAGCTTAGATTTCCCTCTTCCCACCATCACTGGTGAGGAAGGAGATGTACTGATTCATACTTCAAGAGCTTAGAGCTCTAAGATAGTTGAAGAAATTCCTCCATGGACTACTCCTCCTCTTCCTCCAGTTCTTCCAGTTAAAGCTCCAACCCCTGCTGCTAATGATCTTCTTGGTAAGATAGAATAGATGCTGACAGAACAAAGAAAATACTTTTATGATTCACTGAAAGTTGTTTAAGATAAAGTTTCTGATCTAGAAAAATAAATGAGCTGAGGATTTGCTGAGATTCAACATAATACTGATCAACTGAAACATCTCTTCAAAATAGGTGGAAAAGAATTGGATCACACTATTACCAGTTTTGGACAGGTAATGGATCAATCAGTCACTTTGGCTAATAATCAAATTCAATTAGAAAAGAAGGCTCAAAAGCACCTCATGAAGATCTTTGAAGAGGTGGGTACCTTCAAAGATGATTCCATAAGCAAGCTAAGTATAAAAGTTAGAAAGGGGGAGGATCTTGTAAAAGAATATTTAGAAAAATCAGATCCCAATAAGCAAACTCTTTGGGAAGAGAAGGTGAAAGAAGTTCATACTGATGTTAAAGCTAAGATTCAGTCTGTGAAGTTTTATACTTTGATACAATAGTGTGGATGTATAATTAGATATTCCATGAATTCTAAGATGATCCAAACATTATCCCTCATCATCTAAATCCACTTGCAGAACCTCAACTAGCTCCAATGTCTTCTCCTCAACCTACCTTTTTCCTAGGCCTGAAGGGGAAGCTCCTCCTCCAGATTCATATGCTCAGGTATGGGATTAAGTTATACCTCAAAATCTACCTGAAGAATAGATCCCCAAAAGAAGAAAGTATGGAGATGGAGCTTCTACAAGCAGATCATTTCCAAATCCAGAGGCAGAGAAAAGAAAAGCTCAAGAATTTGCAGAAATCTGGAGTCCAACTTCAAAGGCATTGATACTTGATACTCTCAAGCTAGTGATGGAGTATAATGAAAGCTGGAATCTTCATTATAACTATTCTGAATGGGAATTATATGAGAAGTCTATGACTAAAAGAAAGATTTATGATAGAGAATATGGGAGAAACAATCCAAATACACCACCAAGACCTTCTAAGTACTATCCTAAACCATTCTGTTATCAGAGAAGACAACAAGGGAAGCATGGCAGGCAACAACATCAACAACAACAGCACCATCAAGGCGAAGAATGAGGAATAGTTCAAAGTTTGTGGATTGGATTTGTGTAGATCTAAAATTTTGAAACATTTCCATTTATATAAATCCTCAATTTTGATGATCCATTCTATACCTTTAATTTGTGTGCATGCCATTCTGTTTTTATCTGCTTTAAATAGTTTTTTATTTTGATATAATTCACCTTAGTGTAGATGGTTCTGACTTCTACAAATAGGGGGAGATTGTTGGGTATTGTATCCACAATAACCTAGATTTGTATGAAGTCACCCTTGAACTAAGATGAATTAAGTTGTATTTGATATCCTATTCTAGTTATGTGTTTGCAGGACTTATTGCCAATTGTAAACCAATGTCAGTCTACAGTGGGTCACCAAACACAGGACCATATAATGTAATCCATCATTGTATGATCCAAGGAATTGAATTATGTATAGCCTCTCTATTGGGATATACTTCATTTCCAAGCACTAGGATTGATGAAGGAAGAATTGTTGCTGATTGGAATGAAGTAGAAAATTTTTCTTAAAGCTGAAAATATTCTAAGTATTTTACTCGAGTAGAAACCTTAGAATCTCTCGAGTAGGTCGTGTCTGAAACTCGAGTAACAGAAGTTGGTCTCGAGTAGCCTTAATATAGCTCTCGAGTATCCAAGTCCAGTACTCGAGTATACCTTCTCTCATTCTCAAGTGTTCAGTTTTTAGTCTCAGAAACTTTCTAAGAAAAATACTCGAGTAGTCAAGTCTTGTCCTCGAGTAGATGAGCAAATTATTTTGAGTGACAGAAGTATAGTTCTCGAGAAGATTCTAACCTCACTCGAGTAGAAAATCCTTAGACTCAAGTAGTTCATTTCAGTACTCGAGTAGTCCAGTTTCAGTACTCAAGTGATCAGCATTTTTATCCAGAATTTTCTCTAAGTCAAGTTGTCGAGAAGTTCAGTTTCACCTCTCGAGTAGCATGTCTAGCAGTCGAGTGATCTTTACTCCACTCGAGTGACTTCAGACTTTATTCCAGAATTTATAGGATTAGTTCTTCTCGAGTAGTCATTGCTATCCACTTGAGAGCTAGTCATAGCACTCGAGTAGTATTGGTCTAACTCGAGAAATGCCGTCGTAATTTTCTTAAAATTTCTCTAAGTCCTTGTTAATTCGATTTTTGAATTCTTTGGTGTGACTGGTCCACGTGTCCGTCATTAATGACAAATCTAACTATTAGGGAGATTTTATAAAAGGTCCTGTCATTATGACTAACCCTAAGCGTATATATTCTGACATTCTAAGTATTTTGGATCGACCGACATTTTCATCTTCTACAGAAGCCGCCATACATATTGAAGATCACCAAGGGCCTTTCCGATCCAGATCGACTTGCAAATCAATAGATTTTTCAATCTTCATCTTCTCCTCGATCGTGTGAGTCAATCTTCTCCTTGATCGGCCGACATTTTCAATCTTTAATTTTCAAACTTCTAGTGGACATCATTGGGAAAATTCTACTTTGCAGGACAAGTTCGATAAGCTTCATTACAAATGATATGTTTGACCTCATGATAACTATTATCTGCAGAAAATGATTTCAGTTTGGTATGTTGATTTTGGACAAGATAAAGGAGAGCATTAAGGCTCCAAACTATGCAAGGATTATCTCTTTGATGTTGCATGAGATCAATCCTGATGTGTTTAATTTATCCAAAGGAACTACTCTCCACCATATGAAAAAGGTATCAATATCTTCTATTAAGAGGTGGGATTTGAAATTGCTGAATCCTGCCCAAGCTATTAAATCCCAAGAGCAACCAGCTGCATGAAAAAGGACCCCATCTCCCTCTCTACCTCATGTTGTTGGCACATCTGTTGCATCTTCTAAGGGGGAACCTACTCCTTCTGTTCAAGAAGAAAGAATTCCTACTCCTCCTGATGTTGCTTCATTCCCTCCATAGACTCCAGAAGACATTCTGACAGATGCACAAGTACAAGAAACCATCCCTTCTACTTCAGAAGATATTATTAAGATGATTGAAGAGCTCAGCTCGGATGAGCCTCTTCCTCCTCTCCAACAGGACCAAGCTGAAGAACCATTCAAAGAACCATCTATTGTTCCATCACCCTCTCCCAGTCCCTCTCTAGAATCCCCTGCTGACCACTCCCATGCTGCAGAGATTGACCAAGAAGAGACTACACTTATTTCAGATGAGAATGAACAGTCTCCAAAACTTGTTGAAGCTCCTTTGAAGAGCTTAGATTTCCCTCTTCCCACCATCACTGGTGAGGAAGGATATGCACTGATTCTTACTTCAAGAGCTAAGAGCTCTATGATAGTTGAAGAAATTCCTCCATGGATTGCTCCTCCTCTTCCTCCAATTCTTCCAGTTCAAGCTCCAACCCCTGCTACTAATGATCTTATTGGTAAGATAGAACAGATGCTGACAGAACAAAGAAAATACTTTGATGATTCACTGAAAGTTTTTCAAGATAAGTTTCTGATCTAGAAAAAGAAATGAGTCGAGGATTTGCTGAGATTCAACATAATACTGATCAACTGAAGCATCTCTTCAAAATCGGTGGAAAAGCATTGGATCACACTATTACCATTGTTGGACAGGTAATAGATCAATCAGTCACTTTGGCTAATAATAAAATTCAATTAGAAAAGAAGGCCCAAAAGCACCTCATGAAGATCTTTGAAGAGGTGGGTACCTTCAAAGATGATGCCATAAGCAAGCTAAGTATAGAAGTCAGAAAGGGGGAGTATCTTGTAAAAGAATATTTAGAAAAATCAGATGCCAATAAGAAAACTCTTTGGGAAGAGAAGGTGAAAGAAATTCATACTGATGTTAAAGCCCAGATTCAGTCTGTGAAGTTTTATACTTATGATACTACAGTGTGGATGCATAATCAGATATTCCATGAATTCCTAGCTGATCCAAACATTATCCCTCATCATCTAAATCCCCTTGCAGAACCTCAACCAGCTCCAATGCCTTCTCCTCAACCTACCTTTTCTCCTAGGCCAGAAGGGGAAGCTCCTCCTCCAGATTCATATGCTCAGGTATGGGATTCAGTTATACCTCAAAATCTACCTGGATGATGAGCGTATGATCCAGGAGTTGGAAGCATTATAGATTTCTTGTGTTGACAAGAATTCCATAGCAAATGCATGCTTGAACTTGACTAAGGTACAGTATGACCTTGCAGACAGAATTCAGAGAGTAACGAAACTTGATGAAAGTCCACACCGATATGCATTGGATAATTCAAATGACCAATTCTCCTGGGATGACGACCTTTTGAGGAAAGAGGGTCGTTTGTGCGTCCCAAGTATGGGTAAGCTAAGAGAAGAATTTATGTATGAGGCACATTTTACGAAATACTCAATTCACCCAGGGAGCACAAAGATGTACAAAGACATGAAAAAGTTGTTCTGGTGGGTAGGGTTAAAGAAAGACATAACACATTATGTGGCTAAATATCAAACATATGCCTTAGTGAAAGCAGAATGCCAGAAGCCTTGAGGTTTCTTGAAGTCGTTACATATTCCAGAATGGAAGTTTGATGATATTTCGATGGATTTCATGTACGGTTTGCCGAGATCTGAACGGGGTAATGATTCAGTTTGGGTGATCGTAGACCGGTTGATTAAAGTGGCTCACTTCCTTCCGAACAAAAGGGACGATTCAGTGGAAGTCTTGGCCAAACTTTATGTTGAGCAAATCGTACGATTTCACGGTGTTCCCCGTAGAATCGTAAGTGATCATGACAGGCGCTTCACTTTGATTGATTGGAGGATAATCCATCAGTTATTTGGAGCAAAGTTAACGTTCAGTACGACCTTTCATCCCCAAATGGATGGCCAAACTGAGAGGACCAATAGAACGATGGAAGACATGCTCTGAATGTGCGCCTTGGATTTTGGAAAAAGTTGCGTAGATCATCTATATATGGTAGAGTTTGCCTACAATAATAGCTACCATGCGATCATAAGTATGGCACCATTTGAAGTTTTGTATGGTCGGAAATGTCGTAGACCATTAGCTTGGGTAGAAGAAGAAGAATCTAAATTATATAAGCCTAAGGTAGTCGAAGAAGCTAATTTGACGATACGCTCTATTCGGGAGAGGCTACGGATAGCCCAAGATAGGCAAGCAAAGTATTACAACACCAAGCACCGAAATGTTAATTTTGCGATTAGCAATTTGGTATATTGGAAAATCAAGCCCTTCAAAGGCATTTCCAAGATTCGACGCTTGAAAAAGTTAACTCTTAGGTATCTTGGTCCGTTTGAAGTGGTGCAGCGAATTGGAGAAACTTCCTATTGGCTTGCTCTTTTTGCAGAATTGAGTGGATTGCATGATGTATTCCACATATCAGTGCTGTGAAAAGTCGTAAAAGATCCGCTCAAGCGATTGCGAATGATCGCGTACCGGTCGAATATGGGCTAACGACAAAGGTTAGGCCCATTCAAATCGAGGATAAAGCCAAGAAGCAGTTGCGGAACAAGACAATCGGGATAGACAAGGTCTGATGGGATAACTACGGCCATAAGGAGATAATATGGGAGAGGGAGCAGACCATGCGTGCTGAATTTCCTGAACTGTTTGTCTAAACTTATATAACAGTTTTTGTTTTGTTTTGGACAGAACATAAAATGTTGTAAACATTTTGATTGCTGTTTCCTGAGTACTGTATGCAAATTTCGGGATGAAATTTCTCGTAAGGAGGGGAGGATTGTAACACCCCAAGTTAGTACAACTAGTAAGTCGACATGAGATCGACGAAGATCGTCGAGCTGAGCAACACAGACTGTGATACGGGCGTGTCCAATGCCATGTCCTACTGAGTTCGACGTGGTACTGTCAGGTCGACGAAAATTCATTCGACGTTCCAGAGGTCGAGTGTGGCACACGTCCTGTGAAACGGGTGTGTCCAAGGCCGTGTTCTGCTCTGTCTACTCGAGTGTGGCGCAGGGCAGTTTCGAGTGTGTCGTAGGGCGATCTTGAGTGGGGCACACGACATGTGACACGGGTGTGTCCAGGGTTGTGTCTTATGAGTTCGACTAAATGCACTTGATGAAATGCTCTCGACGATCCTCGAAAGGCAAGACATTTTGGGCATACGGCCTGTGACACTAGCGTGTCAAGGGCCGTGTCCTTCTCTTTATTTGGCCAGGTCTGTGAGGACTGATAAACACGGACTGGATACGGGCATGTCTGAAGCCTTGTATGGCACAAGGCCTATGACACGAGCGTGTCACAGGGTCGTGTCCTGGTTAGGTCAAGTCGGTTTCTTTGCCACTTAAGGCATATGGCTTGTGACATGGGTGTGTCACAATCCGTGTTCAGCCCAGGGAAGTGCTTTTTAGGGTGATTCGTGGCCGTTCATTTCTTTCAATTAGGATCCAATGGTCCCGAACTCTCCCTGCTGTATTAAGGCCGGGAGTTGAGGGATTAACTCTTATTTCTCTCAAGCCTTTCTCTTTCTAAAGTGTTAGAGAGTGGGGAGAGCAAGGAAGGAGGAATCCGGCTGCCGGTGGAGCTTCAAAGCCCCGAATTACGAGCCGAGTCCAGATTCGTGGAGGAAAGTCTGTTGCGTTTCTTTTCATCTGGCTAGTTTTCTATGGCCCCAAAGAGATCGTCAAGGGTAACGATCTTTCTTCCTGGACATATTAAGTCCTTATTTTGGCATGTGCATTGATTTCCCCCACCAAAAGGTGGAGTATTGAGAGATTTCCTTTGCGTTGATTCTTGAAATCCCCAATAAGTCTTGCATATAGATATGGAAATGTGTAGTATAGAATAAGCATACTGTGTGAGCCCATCTGGACAGGTTGGTCTGGATTGGTGATGTTTTATTTTGCGCACCAGAGAAGACTCCGCGTTTAAATGTGTAGTGTGTGGAGTCGGTGGGTTGTGCATGTGATGTAGAGTAATAGGAAGTATTGGAATGGGGATTCCAGGAAAATACCCTCATAATTCGTGTGTCGTATGCTATGGAAATTGTAGTTTTCTGGCACTGCAGTATGTTGCAGGGTTTGGGTTGAGTTTGGGTGCAGAAAGAGAGCTTCTGTTGAACCCGCCAAGCGACTGCGAGGAACACTGGCACTAGCTACCCTTTTGGATTTTCAAGCCAGTCCTTGGTGGAAGTTTGGCTATTGTGTGAGCTGCGAGCTCTTAAAGGCCAGTGTGCCAAACGAATAAGGCGAAAGCTGACCTGCGTCATTTGGACGATTTGAGCAACAGGATTGGCTGAACTAGACCGCGTTATGTTTTACCGACTAGTAGACCTAAGTTTTCGGTCTTGTTGGAGCGCATAATGAGAGTCTTAGCCCTACATGCCATTAAGAAAAAAAGGCTCAGAGTTTACCGTTGGGTTACGAACCTTGAACGGTTGTTTTGACCCTAGTTTTCTAGTACACCAAGAATGTGCCCTGAGTGCACGGAGCATCGGGCCACGTGGCCGACATTTGTGATATATTGATTGTGCGTGAGTGCACATCTTCTCATATATCTGCTTGTGAAATGCTATGCCTGTAGGGAAGGAATATCACTGCCCCGGGAAAGGGGTAGGGTCATTATAAATTGGTCAGCTTAATACTGACCATTGCCTTATTTGCCACCATCATAGTGGGTTGGTCCTTGTGCTGGTGCTGTAGAGTCGAGCGGGAAATAGCAGGCTGAATCCCTTACTGCTGCTGCTGTTGCTGGCCCTCGAAGGCTGAGCGAAGAAATTTATTATGTCCATGTGTGGCCGGCCTGCGCGCCGATGTTTGTAATCCACACTGATAAAGCTTAACTATAAGGCCTTAAGGCCAAACTTTTGTGTATATGTTGTACATTCCTTGGGATATATATAAATGAGGTTTTTCTTATATATAGTGGACATTCGTGTCAATTGATTTCAATTGTAATCTTAATCTTCCTCTAGCATGCTCTGAGTTAGGACACGAATATATTTATGTATTAACTTATGACCTCGCAGCCTGTTTTGTGGCATATGGTGCGGGGCCCCGGCCGTACATTCTATTATGTGTTATTTAATGGATGGGGTCGTAACAGCATACTCCCCCTACGAGTGTTAAATCTACGAGTGGTCTGTCTCCTAAGCTTGGGGGAATTTGATGATGCATAATTTGACCTTAGTTATTAATATAAAATTATAAATAATTCATTATAAATATCTTTATAATGTTAATTTTATCCGCTAAATCGTATTGTTTGTAATTCTATCCTAACCATGCCTATTTTATTATATTTTCTGCGCGCAGCGAACTTCGGGGTCACTTTTGGGCATGTTGCGGCCAGATTCAGATCTGGACCTGAACACGGAAGTTGTAGCCCTCGGAAAGACCTTTCCAACGCATGGTTACACGTCTTCATCGGATTTGTGTAGCTTCGGGAATCTGCGTTTAAAGTTGCTGTCCAGCAGATTTCCTGCATGTATGATTCTTTGGTTTGAGCTAGAACCGAGGATCCCGCGACAAATGGCAAAAGAACACGACTTCAGTTATGACGTGCCAACCAAAATGTCAAGTGCAGCCATGCCACCATATTATTGAACTATTTTCAATAAAGAGAATGAAGCCACAATGGTCCAATGAGATATTTTCTCATAAGTGGGAAAGAGGCTAGCCACCTTTTGACTTTGTATTCAACATGTGTTCTTAAAGGAAGCTTCTTGGAAAGAGAGAAAGAAAGCCAACTTTTATCATACTTTTCATGACAAGTATGAAAGAGGCTAGCCACCATTGGACTTTATATCCAACATGTGCTTTTTGAAAAAGGGAAGGTTCATGGAAGCTTCATCCTCATGCCAAATTCCAACTCTACCCCCTTGGCTTTGTACCTATAAATAGGCAAGAAGGAAAGGGGGAAAGCATCCATCCATCCTCCTTCATTTGAGCCTTCTAGAGAGCTATTGAGAGTTTATTTTTATTGTACTTTGGTTTAATGTTTTCATGTCTTAATGTTCTTGCCATCTTTTTAATCACTCTCGTAATTTTCTTTGAAGTTCAATTTGTAATGAACCTTTGTCCTCTTTGTGATTGTTGTGCAATTAAAAGTAAATTAGTTCGTTATTCCCTCAATCTCTCCCTCTTTCTACTTATACATATCCTTAACATTATTTTATTTCTCTACATTATGAGTAACTAAATCCTCATAGTACTCGATCTTGATGATCCGAGGATGAGTTGATCAGTTATGATGCTCTATCTCTCTTTCTCTTTTTAAAATCTAGGCCTTCGATTTACTTTTGATTTATTTCGAATGAAACTATATTATCGATATATAGTCTTCATTCATGCTTTCATTTTTGGCTAGCCGAGAGGCCGATAATTTGAAGTTAGCGCTCAAAAGTAAAGAGAGTTGCACGCACCTCTCGAGAGAGAATGACGTAAATCTCCCGGATTGGGGTCAAATCCAATAGCGGGGTTCACTACTTAAAGCGAGTGTTAGGTATTCGGATACGGGACGAGAGTTCGGTCGGATCTTCCTAACCTCAGTTGGGCACTTCTTCGAGAGAAGCGTGTTCAAGCTTCGGGAACCCCCACGGTCAAGGTATCTTTATTTTATTAAGTTAAAGTTTCTTATTGCATTGTTGATTAATTTATGCCAAGGAAATTCAAGATCGAGTATTATCGTTTAATCCTTGTTTAAGCCTTCTCTTTTATTTGCAAGAAATTTTCTTTCTTCCCTAATTTAGTAATCAAACCCAAAAGAACGTTTTAATTGATAAGATAATAGCAACTCCTTGAAGTAAAAGTATTCAAAGCATCCCGGGAAATACGATCTTGATATTAATTTTAATATCCTATACTATACGCGATAAGGTACACTTGCCTTCATCGAATATAGAATCGGAGAACATCTTATAACCACATATATCACCTTCTCTTCCATTAACTTTTTCTTCTCCACGCATAACCCCTTTCTTCCATCTCCATATGATTTTTATATCAAGTTTTTTGCGCCGTTGCCGGGGACTCTTGTTTTGATATTTTGAAAATAGGATAGCTATTACTTTTATCGCTTCTCTTTCGCACCCTCTCTCTTAAAATAAATTTAAAAAAAAAAAGTTTTATCGTTGTCTTTCGTTTTTTTTTCTTCTTCTTTCTATCTCTCTTCAAGTTTGTTAGTGTATGACCCGTAGAAACCCTTCGGAGATTCTTTTTGATCCTGAGATCGAGCGTACCGCATTACGGCGCCTCGGTTCTCGTATTCAAGAATCGCGCTTAGGCACCGAAGAGTCAATCGTAGACACTCCATTTGAAAGCATGGATCAAAATCCGCCCAATCAGGCTGAGGCTCCGCTTAGGACCATGTCCTATTATGCGCAGCCAAACCTGGAGGGAACACAGTCAAGTATTGTTCGCCCCACTGTGGCAAACAACAACTTTGAGATCAAGTCCAGCATCATACAAATGGTGCAGTAGTCAGTGACCTTCGATGGTCTCCCGGACGAGGATCCAAACTGCCACATCTCTAATTTTCTCGAAATCTGTGATACGTTTAAAATCAACGGAGTCTCTGATGACGCCATTAGATTACGTCTCTTTCCATTTTCTTTGCGGTCAAAGGCTAAGCAGTGGTTGAGCTCTCTACCTAGAGGGTCCATCACTACGTGGGCCGAGATGGCGGGGAAATTTCTTACTAAGTACTTCCCGCCCGCAAAGACCGCTAAATTGCGCACGGATATTGCTTCTTTCATGCAAATAGACTCGGAGACTCTCTACGATACGTGGGAGTGCTTCAAGAAACTATTGCGAAGATGCCCACACCATGCACTACCCACTTGGCAACAAGTGCAAATTTTCTATACCGGATTGAATTCCTTAACAAGGCAAATGATCGACGCGGCCGCTGGGGGAACGCTAAACAACAAAACCCCAGAGGCCGCTCAGGAACTTTTTGAGGAAATGGCCATGAATTCTTATCAATGGAATGCACCCCGCGTGCGGCCTAACAAACCGGCGGGAGTCTTTGAAATTGATGCTGCTTCGAATCTTGCCCTCCAAGTCGAGCGCTTAACAAAGCAAGTGGCGGAGATGACTGCTTCCTCCGCCACTCCTCCTTGGAATAATAATTATATCAATTCTGCTATGATAGAAGAGCATGTTGACTTCATGGGAAATTCACCTCGGCCTTCCTATAACCCCAACAATGCACCATACAATAACACATACAATGCGGGTTATAGGAATCATCCGAATTTCTCATGGAGCAACCAAGGAAATGCTCAGCGCCCCCATAACCCTCCTCAAAATCTGAACCCTACATTCAATCTAGCTCCCCCCTAAATTTAAATCCACCCGGCTTCCAACTGCAACCGGCAAAGCCCTCTTCACTTGAAGAGGTCTTTACCAAATATGTTGCTACAAATGAAGCAAATATCAGGAATATTGCCGGGTCCATTAAAAACTTGGAAAACCAAGTGGGCCAGCTTGCAAAAATGTTCTCCGAGCGACCACAAGGAACTCTACCGGGAAACACAGAACAGAACCCAAGGGAAAGTGCTAATGCAATTACTCTCCGAAGTGGAAAAGAAATAAATTTACCGGACGAACCCAAGGTACCTCTTCCTCCTCCTCCTCCAGTTATTTTAGCATCAAATTTGCCTGCTAATTTTACGCCGCACGCTGCTACTTCGAATATGCCGTATCCGTCTAAGTTAAAAAATGAGCGAGCCGAAGAAAGCTATAAAAGATTTTTAGAAATTCTAAAACAAATTCATATTAATGTCCCTTTCTGCGAGGCTATCTCTAATATGCCGAAGTATGCGAAATATCTTAAGGAGTTGCTTTCAAATAAGAAAAAGCTTGAAGATATCTCGCATATTTCCCTTAATGCGGAATGCTCCGCGGTTGTACTTAACAAATTACCGCAGAAAGTTAATGACCCGGGAAGGTTTTCCATCCCATGTCTTTTCGGTAATTCGTTAGTAAAACACGCCTTAGCTGATCTAGGAGCAAGTATAAACCTCATGCCGTTGTCTCTATTTAAGAAGTTAGGTCTAGGACCTCCGAAACCCACGAAAATGAGTATCCAGTTAGCTGACCGATCTGTAAAGTACCCAATAGGGATAGTTGAGGACGTTCTCGTAAAAGTAGACAAATTCATCTTCCCGGTGGATTTTGTTATCTTGGACATCGAAGAGGATGCCGAAGTACCCCTCATACTCGGTCGCCCCTTCCTTGCCACCTCTCGTGCTATAATCGACGTAAGTGATGGAAAGCTCCTCCTTCGGGTTGGAGACGATGAAATCACTTTTAGTATAAATCCCTCGATGCGTAATACCTTAGCCAACGATGATTCTTGCTTCTACCTAGAAGAATGCTTTGAAGGTGAATCTTCTGCACTGCCTGAGTCTAAATTCTCCTCCTATAATGAACCCATTATCGCTGAGCTCTTCTGTTTAGAAGAAGTCTCTCGCCCCACACCACCTGAACCAATACACATCGAAACCATAAAGATCAAAACCTCCTACGAGGAACCACCCACCTTAGAATTGAAACAACTTCCCCCTCATCTAAAATATATCTTCTTAGAAAGCAATTCCAAACTCCCCGTTATTGTATCGTCCGATTTGAGTAACTCAGAAATTTTTGAGTTATCTCTTGTGTTAAAGAAGCATCACCATGCAATTGCATGACAGTTATCGGATATAAAGGGGATTAGCCCCTCCTTCTGTACACATAGATCCTCTTGGAAAATAATTCCAATAATTATGTCTAGCCCCAACGACGACTTAATCCTAACATGAAGGATGTTGTGAAGGCTGAAGTGATAAAACTCTTAGATGCGGGTATCATCTATCCCATCTCCGACAGTACATGGGTTAGCCCTGTGCAAGTAGTACCAAAGAAGGGCGGCATAACGGTGGTCGCTAATGAAAACAACGAATTAATTCCAACCCGTACTGTTACGGGTTGGCGGATGTGCATCGACTATAGAAAACTTAACGATGTCACCCGAAAAGACCATTTTCCGTTGCCGTTTATTGACCAAATCTTAGAACGATTGTCCGGTCACTCATTTTACTGTCTTCTCGACGGACTCTCTGGGTATTTCCAAATTCCTATTTCACCAGAGGACCAAGAGAAGACCACCTTCACGTGTCCTTTTGGCACCTTCGCTTACCGAAGGATGCCATTTGGTTTATGTAACGCGCCAGCTACATTTCAGCGATGTATGCTAGCAATTTTCGACGAGTTGGTAGAAGAAGTGATGGAGGTATTTATGGATGACTTCTCGGTATTTGGTAGTTCTTTTGAAAATTATTTAAAAAATCTCGAGCGCGTGTTGATTCGTTGTGAGGAAACTAACTTAGCCCTCAACTGGGAGAAGTTCCACTTTATGGTTCGAGAGGGATTAGTCCTCGGCCATAAAATATCGGGCAAGGGGATCGAGGTCGACCGGGCCAAGATCGAAGTTATTGAAAAACTCCCCCCTCCAACGAATATTAAAGCCATTCGTAGTTTTCTTGGGCATGCGGGGTTTTATCGGCGTTTTATCCAAAACTTCTCAAAAATTACGAAGCCGCTAACCCACCTTCTTGAAAAAGAGTCACCTTTCATTTTTAGTGACGACTGTCTACTTGCTTTTAATTTAATTAAAGAAAAATTAGTAAGCTCGCCGATTCTAGTTGCTCCGAATTGGTCGATTCCTTTTGAAATCATGTGCGACGCAAGTGATTTTGCGGTAGGCGCGGTCTTAGGCCAACGGGTGGATAAATTCTTCCACCCGATCTATTATGCAAGCAAGACACTCATATCCGCACAAGCCAACTACACCACCACCGAGAAAGAGCTCCTAGCGATCGTTTTTGCCTTTGATAAGTTTAGGTCGTATATCACTCTGTCCAAAGTAATCGTCTTCACAGATCATTCAGCCCTGCGTTTTTTATTAAGTAAAGCGGACGCCAAGCCCCGCCTTTTACGATGGATCCTCCTCTTGCAGGAATTTGATTTAGAGATCCGGGACAAAAGGGGTGCTGAAAATTTGGCGGCTGACCATTTATCGCGATTAAAAAACCCCGCCAGCGAATCATTAGTGGAAGCCGACATTAACGATAAATTACCTGAAGAGCGCCTCCTCGCAATCGAAAAGTTAAAAGATTATCCCGCACCCTGGTTTGCCAACTTAGCTAATTATTTAGTAGCTCGGGTCTTGCCAAAGGAATTCTCAAGCCAGAAAAAGAAGAAATTCTTTTCTGACTTAAAGAATTACTTTTGGGAAGATCCTTTCTTATTTCGAGTCTGTGCAGATCAGGTGGTGCGACGTTGCGTTTCGAGTGAGGAAGGAGTGGACATTTTGCGGCATTGCCACGAGGGACCTACGGGTGGTCATTATCAGGCTAACCGCACTGCTAGGAAGGTGTTGGAGGCGGGCTTCTATTGGCCCACACTTTTCAAGGATGCTCACACCCTTGTGAGTACTTGTGATAGCTGCCAGCGAGCGGGAAATATTTCACGTAGGGATGAGATGCCTCAAAATGTTTTTCTAGAATGTGAAATCTTTGATCTTTGGGGCATCGACTTCGTTGGCCCCCTCCCTCCATCTTTTCAAAACAAATATATTCTAGTAGCTGTCGACTATGTATCCAGGTGGGCGGAAGCGCAAGCACTCCCCACCAATGATGCACGTGTCGTAGTTAATTTTCTAAAAAAATTATTCTCTCGGTTTGGCACGCCGCGCGCTATAGTTAGTGATAGGGGCACCCATTTTTGTAATAGCCAGTTTGCCAAAATTTTGGCTAAATATGGCGTCACGCATAAACTCTCTACTGCCTACCACCCCCAAACAAGCGGTCAAGTCGAGGTTGCAAATCGTGAGTTAAAACGTATCTTAGAAAAAACGGTTTCCATAAATAGGAAAGATTGGGCATTAAAACTAGATGATGCCCTATGGGCCTATCGAACGGCATATAAGACAGCTATCGGCTGCACGCCATTTCGATTGGTTTATGGCAAGGCTTGCCACCTTCCAGTTGAGTTAGAGCACCGTGCATTCTGGGCACTAAAATTTTTAAATTTAGATTCTACCCTAGCCGCCGATCAACGTAAATTTCAGCTGAACGAGCTCGACGAATGGCGTGTGAATGCATACGAGAGTAATAGGCTTTATAAAGAGCGAACAAAGTTTTATCACGACAAAAATATTAAATTTTCTAAAAAAATTTCACCGGGCGATCTCGTCCTTCTTTATAACTCTCGTCTTCGCCTCTTTCCGGGAAAATTAAAATCGCGATGGTCCGGCCCCTTTATTGTTAAAGAGACATGGCCATATGGGACGGTTCTTTATTCCCACCCAGAAAAAGGAGAATTTAAAGTAAATGGTCACCGCCTAAAATTATATTTGTCGGGAGACGATCTGGGAAAGAATGATTCGCATGACTTTTTACCTTAACAATGATGTTCTCATCACCGACTGTTTTATTTATCTTTATTTTTCGTTTTATTTTGGACAATGATGTTTGAACTTGGAATAACTATTTGAATTTGGTCTGTAATAATTTAGACATATTTTGGACTTCTTTCACAACAATGTTTTGGACAATATATATTTTTTGTTGCGTCGAGCTCAACGACGTTTTAACCAAAGGGCGCTTTTGGGAGGCAACCCAAGTTATCCTTTTTTTTATTTTCTTTATTTTACACTTTTTTGGCCCCGACGCATCGCAGCTTCTGCGATCGTCTACTCCAACATTGCTGCATCCATCACAAAGTCCAAAAGAAGACACCTTTTGAAGATCCAAAGCGCCAGCATGGGGAGAAGCATCACGCCATCTTCCACAACTCAAAAATCCGGGGAAGTACCTGTTTTTCAATTATGTACTCTTATTTTCATTTTCTCTCCTTCTTTCTCCATTGAGGGCAATGTCCATTTTAAGCTTGGGGGAGAACTTCCACCTTCATTTTGCTAGGACTTCCTTCTTCTTTTTGCTAGTGTAAATTTTTGTTACTTTTAATGAATATCTTAGAAAAAATAATAAAAAAAATGAATATCCTAAACAAAAAAAAAAAACCCAAAAATGAATAGCTAAAAAAAAAAAAAATCCAAAAAAATTAGAAAAAAGTTCAAAATGGAAAACAATGTTTGTGCTCATTTTATTAGATTAGGATATTCAATAGTACCCCTTGCTTTAGTTTTTGTTTTCCTCAAAATCTTCTATAACCACTTTGCTATGCTAATATTTTTCTAATAAATCTTTTTAATTATATTTCACAAGTAAAATGTTGGCCTTGCTGTGTTCCTAATTCACGGTAGCATGTTAGGGTGAAATATTTTTCTAAAAACTCGCATTTCTATTTTGGTTTCTCTTTGTTTATTTTCATTACTCCCTTAAAATTTCTCATCCACTATGTTTCTTGTTGTTTTGGATAATTTTTGTAAAGTCAACTTTTGAATAACGTCGTAGAGGTGAACGAGTCTAGACTCATATTATCCCTATTTCTAATCTAGGTTCATTAGTCTCTATTTAATTTCTAGGACCTACTTTTTGAACCTTTTTCAAAACTAATGCTTTAGGAAATTTTAGGAGCATGAAAATGATGTAGGCCATTTTTGTCTTAGTTTGAGCCTTTTTGCCAACCCTAAAATATATCCCCCTAGTTAGCCACTTTTGAGCCTTTTTCCAATTCCATTTGATAGCTCCACTCATCATATCATCTTTCACCAAAGCCAAATTTTCCAACCCTTCTTATCATACTACACCATTTGAGTTTTTTTGTGATGATTGGACGTCTGTATGAAAATGTTTGCTCTAAAGTTTGGTTTTCTTTTGATTGGCCAATTCAAAATGATAAAAAAATATATATATGGCCTTTGTTTTGAGAGAAAAAAATAATAATAATAACAAAAAAAAAATGATGAATGAAAATGAAAAAGAAAGAAAAATATTTATGATTTTTTATGAATTAAGAACCTCTTTATTTGTGGTTTAGTGTGTTTTTTTTTAAAAGCCCTCATGTTTATCTTTGAATTCCATTCCTAATCATAAACCTAAGCCAAATGTTTCAACCTAATAAGCCCTATAGATTCATGCTCCTAGGTTTTCTTTTAGCTAAGTAGAGAAAAATAGTAGATTAGTTTTGTCTTGGATTTAGATTTACACTCTTTGTTCTTCATTTTAATTTGGGTATAATGTGCCTCTTAGAACCTAGTAACTCTTCAATGCGTTTTTCATTTTGTTGTTTTGCTTATTTAAGAAATTTTGTTTAAACATTTTGGATGATTTATTTTGGTTAGTAAAGTTTATAAAATTTGAAACCAAGTTTAAGTAATTGTTTTAAAATTTTGTTTCACCCTCTCCCTACTTAAAATTTCGCATGGTACTTGTGTAGTATAATTAGAATTTTCTATTAGTCACCTTGTTATGTTGGCTAGTTTTTATATTTTTGCTTGAGGGCAAGCAAATCCTAAGCTTGGGGGAATTTGATGATGCATAATTTGACCTTAGTTATTAATATAAAATTATAAATAATTCATTATAAATATATTTATAATGTTAATTTTATCCGCTAAATCGTATTGTTTGTAATTCTATCCTAACCATGCCTATTTTATTATATTTTCTGCGCGCAGTGAACTTCGGGGTCACTTTTGGGCATGTTGCGGCCAGATTCAGATCTGGACCTGAACACGGAAGTTGTAGCCCTCGGAATGACCTTTCCAACGCATGGTTATATGTCTTCATCGGATTTGTGTAGCTTCGGGAATCTGCGTTTAAAGTTGCTGTCCAGCAGATTTCCTGCATGTATGATTCTTTGGTTTGAGCTAGAACCGAGGATCCCGCGACAAATGGCAAAAGAACACGACTTCAGTTATGACGTGCCAACCAAAATGTCAAGTGCAGCCATGCCACCATATTATTGAACTATTTTCAATAAAGAGAATGAAGCCACAATGGTCCAATGAGATATTTTCTCATAAGTGGGAAAGAGGCTAGCCACCTTTTGACTTTGTATTCAACATGTGTTCTTAAAGGAAGCTTCTTGGAAAGAGAGAAAGAAAGCCAACTTTTATCATACATTTCATGACAAGTATGAAAGAGGCTAGCCACCATTGGACTTTATATCCAACATGTGCTTTTTGAAAAAGGGAAGGTTCATGGAAGCTTCATCCTCATGCCAAATTCCAACTCTACCCCCTTAGCTTTGTACCTATAAATAGGCAAGAAGGAAAGGGGGAAAGCATCCATCCATCCTCCTTCATTTGAGCCTTCTAGAGAGCTATTGAGAGTTTATTTTTATAGTACTTTGGTTTAATGTTTTCATGTCTTAATGTTCTTGCCATATTTTTAATCACTCTCGTAATTTTCTTTGAAGTTCAATTTGTAATGAACCTTTGTCCTCTTTGTGATTGTTGTGCAATTAAAAGTAAATTAGTTCGTTATTCCCTCAATCTCTCCCTCTTTCTACTTATACATATCCTTAACATTATTTTATTTCTCTACATTATGAGTAACTAAATCCTCATAGTACTCGATCTTGATGATCCGAGGATGAGTTGATCAGTTATGATGCTCTATCTCTCTTTCTCTTTTTAAAATCTAGGCCTTCGATTTACTTTTGATTTATTTCGAATGAAACTATATTATCGATATATAGTCTTCATTCATGCTTTCATTTTTGGCTAGCCAAGAGGCCGATAATTTGAAGTTAGCGCTCAAAAGTAAAGAGAGTTGCACGCACCTCTCGAGAGAGAATGACGTAAATCTCCCGGATTGGAGTCAAATCCAATAGCGGGGTTCACTACTTAAAGCGAGTGTTAGGTATTCGGATACGGGACGAGAGTTCGGTCGGATCTTCCTAACCTCAGTTGGGCACTTCTTCGAGAGAAGCGTGTTCAAGCTTCGGGAACCCCCACGGTCAAGGTATCTTTATTTTATTAAGTTAAAGTTTCTTATTGCATTGTTGATTAATTTATGCCAAGGAAATTCAAGATCGAGTATTATCGTTTAATCCTTGTTTAAGCCTTCTCTTTTATTTGCAAGAAATTTTCTTTCTTCCCTAATTTAGTAATCAAACCAAAAAGAACGTTTTAATTGATAAGATAATAGCAACTCCTTGAAGTAAAAGTATTCAAAGCATCCCGGGAAATACGATCTTGATATTAATTTTAATATCCTATACTATACGCGATAAGGTACACTTGCCTTCATCGAATATAGAATCGGAGAACATCTTATAACCACATGTATCACCTTCTCTTCCATTAACATTTTCTTCTCCACGCATAACCCCTTTCTTCCATCTCCATATGATTTTTATATCACTAGGCACACCAAAACCTAGAGAGAGCTTGCACAAAAATAAATTATCATGGCTTTAAAGAACGTAGCCAATTCCTAAATTCTTTTGTTTCTTTTCTTATTTTTTAACACTCTCATCATATTGAAAATTTTTTTTCTACCTCTTCATTTTTTTAATGATAACTTTTTCTTTATTTTGAAGAAGAGAAAAAATAAATCAACTCTTTTCTAATTTTTAATTAACCACCGAAATAAAGTGGCTCCTAATAACTCCCAAAACATTTCTACATTTGTTCTTTCAAGCTCGGGTTTAGGTGTGTAATTAGGATTCTTTTTAGGCTTTGGCAAAGTTCTTGGTGGAGCTAAAACAAAGGAATACGGAAATAGGCTCAAAATGACTTAACAAAGATAAAAATTTTAGGTACGGGTACAAAAGCTCAAACTGGCAAAAAGAAATGCCTAAATCATATTTATGCTAATGAGTTTAACCTATGCAAAGTCTTGAGAATAGTTAGAGGGCAAGTTCTAGACATCGAGAAAGAATATCTCTTTCTTGGTCCGCGAAATATCTCTCTAGTAAACTTCTACTTACTCACCTAAATTATTTTAAAGTTTTACCAGTTTTCAAAATTAAAGTAAAATAAAATATTTTCACGCATTAAGAAAAACAAAACTTTAATTATATACTGAATATTTAATTTTACTTAAATTCTACTTACATGTGCATTTAACTAGAAACACAACATGTCCAATAATTCTACTCCAAAATTCAACATTCAATTAAAACATTAAAATTCTCTAAACACTATAAACAAGTTGAAATACTTGGAGTTTTGCATGTGAATAAATATAGAAATAAAGACTTCTCTAATTAAAAATTTAATTTCTGATTTTCGAATTTGTTTTTTCATTTATTTTTTTTTGGAAAAACAAAATTTTAAGACGAATATTTTTTTTTGAGTTTTAAATTTTTTTGAATTTTTTTTGTTTTTGTTTTAATAATTTTTTATTGAAAAAATTTTGTATGTTTTGCTTGAGAAATATCCCTCCCCCATACTTAAGCAATACATTGTACCCAATGTAAAAATAAAGAAAAGAAAAGAGAGGAGACTTCCCTGAAAATGCAAGCCAGCATCAAAAGAGACCTATACAAGATGATGAAAGCAAAACATAATATTTTTAAAAAAAAATTTGGATTTTTTTTTCATCATAATAATAAAAACACATACAGAAGAATAAAAATACAGATACAAAGAGGCGGCCCTGTAAAAGTCCAAAGAAATGAAAAGGTAGCTACTCCTGGCCTGGAGCGTCCCCGGGCGGCTGATAGAACGTCCGCAAGTTCACGAACTCGCGGGTAATATGCGTCATGGAAGAAGTCTGGTTTTGCCCGAGCCTGGTAAAACGCACATCAAAAGCATTGAAGTGACCGTCAAAATGGGTCTGTAGCTGGTCTATGTGCGTGTGAATCGACCTAAATTGTTGGTCCCAATAATTTGAAGGCTCGGGCACCGGAGCGGAATGCAGCGGTGGTGGCGGAATCTGGGGAGAAGGATGAGTATTGCTGGGACTGGCACCATGTTCAGGATCAAGATCCCCGCAACCAACTAACGGGGGAATAGCCTCAAACTCGCCTTCGCGTCGTCTCGCAAGGCCGAGAGCCTGCAGAGTAGGGAACTGAAGAGGCTGCGTCGTTTGCATGCAAGTGAGCCGCGGAAGAGCGTCCCAAACGCCGGTCTGCTTGGCGAGGAAAGTGATGAAATTCCTGCCGTGCACTGCCCCCAACCTCACATTTTCGGCCTGGTGCCGAAAGAAAATGGTGAGCAAATAACCAAGGTTGAGTGGGACCCGATAAAACATACTATATAAATATAGTAGGTCCGCCCGAGTCACCACGCCATGGCTATCGCCGCGTCCGGAAAGGGTGAAAGAGAGAAGGTTGTGGAGAATATGCAAAGCGGGGGAGAGGAGGTGGCTACCCTTGGATTTCTTTGGGGTGTAGGGGGCGACATCATTACTGATTTCCGACCAAAAAGTGAAGAGATTAAAGTCGGAGGGAAAATTAGTCCGGAGTTCGAGGTAGGCGGGGAAGTGGAAAAGGCTTCGGAACAAAAGCCCATGATAACATTGAGCTGGCGGATGGTGAACTGGTGCGTCACTCCGCCAATGCGAAAGATGATGAAATCATCATGCGCAGCCCACCGGAGATCAAAAAGGCCAAGGACTCAATAGTGAGTTTGAGGAAAGCAGGCTCGGAAATGGAGAAAAGGGGAGCCCACCCTTGGGTAGAGATGAGCTCCCGAACTAGCTCCGCTGCTCCGAATTGGGCGAGGATGGCCCAATCCAAGATCTTGAACACGCCATAGGGTTTGGCGCGCAGTCGCTCGCTTCGATCTTGCTGGGTTTCATTCTCGAATAAGAGCATGGCCTCCACCGAGGCTGGATCGGCGGGGTGCTCGGAGGAAGAAGCGACGGATCAAGGGTGGTGGCGAGGTATGGTGAGAAATGTGGAGGAAATTTCAGCCAAAGGGAGGAGAGAAGAGAGGGGTTGAAGGGTGGAGGTGTGAAGAGAATAGGAGAGGAAAAAGTCCTATTTATAGAGGTTGTCGGGTTGGTCACGCCCCCCTGTCACGCCCGTGACAGGGGGCGTGACAAGCACGGGTCAAAGCGGGAAGGAATCCGAGGCTGACCGCCTTGGATTAGGGTGTCACGCCTCAGAGTCATGCCCATGACTCTGAGTGACACGCACGTGACATCGGGCATGAAGGGGGATCCAAAGAGCATCCGATGCGATGGCATCGGATTCTTCGGTCATGCCCTAGAGTCACGCCCGTGACTCTGGGCGTGTCAGTCAAATCTGACTGGTTAAGAAGGAATTTGAGGCGTGACTAGTCAACGCCTCGGATACCCGTGACACGGGCTCGCCACGCCCATGACAATAAATATCACGCCCGTGTCATATCCGAATGACGGGCGTGAAAACCGAGGGAGGAGGAACCTCCAACTGTCTTGGCAAAATACGCCCGGGACACGCCCGTGACCAATAGGTCACGGGCGTGACAGACGCGTGTATGAGAAAAAAAAATTCCTTTTTTTTTATAAAATTTTTTTTATTTTTGTTTTTGTATTTGTTTTTTTTTATATCATCATTATGTTAAAGAGCCAAATAAAAATAAATTAAAATTTACCGACTTGAAGAAATACGAAGATTCGACGTTCGTCTCCAACCGATCGTCATGCATCGATGTCCTTCAAACCTGTAAAAACCTTAAAAAGAAAATTAAAAAAAAGAAAGGATAACCGTGGGGTGCCTCCCACGAGCGCTTTGTTTATGGTCGATGAGCTCGACCATAGTGAGGCGCGTGATCTAGGGATTTGACAACAACATGTTGTCAATTTGGGCGTTAATATTATCACCAGAAACATATAGTTTCAACCGGTGCCCATTCACCTTAAAATCGCCTCCTTCCGGGTGCGAAATAAGCACCGTCCCGTAGGGACAGACCTCCTTTACGACGAAGGGGCCGGACCAACGAGACTTAAGTTTACCCGAAAATAAGCGTAGGCAGGGGTTAAAAAGAAGTACCTGGTCTCCCGGTTGGAAGTCCTTTGGGTGCTTAATTTTTTTATCATGATAAAATTTGGTGCGCTCCTTATAAAATTTATTATTTTCATAAGCAAGGGAGCGCCCCTCATCGAGCTCGTTAAGTTGGAATTTGCGAAGCTCAGAGGACAAATTTTCATCAAGATTTAAAAATTTAAGTGCCCAAAAGGCACGATGTTCAAGCTCAACCGGTAGATGACATGCTTTCCCATAGACCAATCGATACGGCGTACAACCGATAGCGGTCTTGTACGCGGTCTGATAAGCCTATAGAGAATCATCAAGCTTGACCGACCAATCATTTCTATTAGTAGAAACCATTTTTTCTAAAATTCGTTTAATTTCTCGGTTAACTACTTCTACCTGGCCACTAGTTTGAGGGTGATAGGGGGTGGCTAACGTATGTGTAACGCCGTATTTAGATAATACTTTAGCAAATTGTGTGTTACAAAAGTGGGTGCCCCTATCACTAACTATCGCCCGCGGTGCTCCAAATCGTGAAAATAATTTTTTGAGAAATCGAGTCACGACTCGGGCATCATTAGTGGGAAGGGCTTGCGCTTCCACCCACCTTGACACGTTGTCGACCGCTACCAAAATATATTTATTTCCATCGGACATTGGTAGCGGTCCAACAAAGTCGATCCACCATAAGTCAAAAATTTCTACTTCTAAAAACAAATTTAAAGGCATTTCATCACGACGGGAAATATTACCTGAGCGTTGGCATTGTTCACAACGACTTACATGGGCGGGAGCATCCTTGAAGATGCTTGGCCAATAGAAGCCCGCTTCAAGAACTTTCTGTGCCGTCCGATTAGCTTGATAGTGCCCACCGGTGGGTACCTCGTGGCAATGCTTTAAAATTTGGGCGCCTTCCTCATGAGAAACACACCTCCGCACTACTTGGTCCGCGCAAACACAAAAGAGAAAGGGATCCTCCCAAAAATAATTCTTCAAATCGGAAAAGAATTTCTTCTTTTGTTGATAAGACAAATAATTCAGGAGGAATCTCGCAACAAGGTAGTTTGCGAAATCGGTGAACCAAGGAGTGGGGAGAGTAATTACCTTATGAATCGTGAGAAGGCGCTCCTCGGGGAAAGTATCATCAATGTCCTCCTCCATGAGCTCCCCCAAATTGGGGTTCTCCAACTGCGAAAGATGATCGGCTGCCAAGTTCTCCGCTCCTCTCTTGTCCCGAATCTCCAAGTCAAATTCTTGGAGTAATGAGATCCACCTAATCAATCTTGGCTTTGCATCTGTTTTTGTTAGTAAATATCGCAAAGCAGAATGATCGGTAAAAACTATAATTTTAGACAAGGTTAGGTAGGAATGAAATTTATCAAATGCGAATATAACGGCTAACAATTCTTTTTCGGTGGTAGGATAATTTTCTTGTGCGGCGGTTAGAGTTTTGCTCGCATAATAAATTTGATGAAAATTCTTATTTATGCGTTGTCCTAAAACCGCACCTACGACAAAACTACTAACATCGCACATTATTTCAAATGGAAGTTCCCAATTGGGAGCGATCATTAT
This sequence comes from Platanthera zijinensis, assembly GCA_039513925.1. Taxonomy (NCBI): domain Eukaryota; kingdom Viridiplantae; phylum Streptophyta; class Magnoliopsida; order Asparagales; family Orchidaceae; genus Platanthera; species Platanthera zijinensis. The sequence continues at coordinate 190,292,814 of CM077079.1, read as the reverse complement.
AGGAGCGTTGATTAATTTTTCTTTAATAAGTGAAAAAGCGCGCAAACAATTTTCATCAAAAATAAACCGCGCATCTTTTTCTAATAAATGTGTAAGGGGCTTAGTGATTTTAGAAAAATCTTTAATAAACAGGCGATAGAAATCGGCGTGCCTCAAGAAACTACGAACGGCCTTAACATTTGAGGGGGGAGGTAGATTTCCTATAATTTCAATTTTGGCTGTATCTTCCTCTTTGCCCTTGCTAGAAATTTTGTGGCCTAAGACCAAACCTTCCCGCACCATAAAATGGCACTTCTCCCAGTTCAAGACTAGGTTTGTGTCCTCATATCTTTGGAGTACACGAGAAAGATTTGATAAGCATAAATTAAAAGAGTCTCCAAAGACGGAGAAATCATCCATGAAGACTTCCATGATATCCTCCACTAGTTCATCAAAGATCGCGAGCATACACCTTTGGAAGGTTGCCGACACATTGCATAAACCAAAAGGCATCCTTCGATATTCGAAGGTGCCAAACGGACAAGTGAAGGTTATTTTCTCTTGGTCTTCGAGCGCAATTGGGATTTGGAAATATCCCGAGAGACCGTCAAGAAAACAATAAAATGAGTGCCCGGATAATCGTTCAAGGACTTGGTCAATGAACGGTAAAGGAAAATGATCGTTTCGGGTTGCATCATTTAATTTACGGTAGTCGATGCAAACCCGCCATCCGGTAACGGTTCGAGTAGGAATTAATTCATTTTTATCATTAGGAACTACCGTTAATCCTCCTTTCTTGGGCACCACTTGGACCGGACTAACCCAAGAGCTATCTGAAATCGGATAGATGATGCCCGCATCTAATAATTTAATTACCTCGGCCTTGACTACCTCCTTCATGTTAGGATTTAGTCGGCGTTGAGGTTGAATAGTTTTGTGTGCATGTTCTTCTAATAATATTTTATGAGTGCAAAAGGGGGGATTAATTCCCCTCAAATCCGTGATCTTCCACGCAATTGCGCGGCGATGACGTTTTAAAATATTTGATAATTTAATTTTTTTTCATCATCGGCCAAGTAGGTCGACACAATTACGGGAAGTTTAGAATCCTCCGCTAAAAATAAATATTCTAAATGTTCAGGCAATTGTTTGAGTTCAAGAATGGGAGGTTCATCATAAGATGTTTTAAAGTGATCATTACCGACTTCTAAAATTTCAAAAATAGGAGCGCGAGTGATCGAAATATTATCACTATTTTCATGATTAATTAAATCTAAATTTTCAAAATCAGATTCATGAGCAATAGAAGATAAATCAAGTTCAGAAACAGAAAAGGAGTCTTCTTCGAGAGAGGCCTCCAAGAAATAACACGAGTCGTCATTAGATGAAGTTCTTTTCATAGAAGGGGTGATGGAAAATGAAACTTCATCATCACCTACTCGTAGAAAAAGTTTTCCGTTGCTTACATCTATTACCGCACGAGAGGTGGCAAGAAAAGGGCGGCCAAGGATCAAAGGAACCTCTACGTCCTCTTCGATATCCAAAATGACAAAGTCTACTGGAAAGATAAACTTGTCAACCTTTACGAGCACGTCCTCAACTATTCCTAATGGATACTTTATGGACCTATCCGCAAGTTGGATACTCAACCTAGTGATGCGCGTAAAATACGGCAAGCGTACCGGTCGCTCAAGTAATAAAGTTGGGAATGAATCCCCGGATGTCGGTCTCTTGAGGAATGCAATTGGCGTCGAACGATCTAGACTCTAAAACTATCGTTATGAGAGTTAATTGAAATAAACAGAAAAGAAAGGGGCTTTGGTTGGTGGTCTTACGACCGATTACACTAATGTAAACTATGCGGGTCGCAATCACTGCTTCTCAAGGCGAGATGGATGTAGCCGCCGCGATGCCGTACTTCGATTGGCGAGTGGACGGAAATCTAGTGAGTGAGGTGATTAGTGCGGAGCAAGCTTGAGTGAAACGAACGTGTGGAGTGGAGCGAGATGGAGCGAGGCGCATCAAAGAATAAATCTCTAGAGCAAGATGAAATACAACTAATAACAATAATGCTAGAAGTTGATGTCCATTACAAGCACAAGCATTTCATACAACAAGAAAAAGAGAGAAAATGCACAACCATGAGATTGAAGATCCACCGCGGTTATTGGCCGGAGGTGCGGGTTGTCAATCCGCTTCCAAGCGCAGTCCGAGGTGGGCTTCCGGTACCACCGAGCTGTCACCTCGAGGGCCTGTAACTTTGTTCTCTAGGGGTGCCTCGTCTTCTTCCTTGGTGGAAAGCTCGGAGAAGAATGCTTCAATGGCCGGGAGGATCACCGGAGGATGCGGAATGCTTCGGAATCACCGGAGAAGGTCCTCCCGTTGGTATGGATGAAGGTGGAGGTGAATGGGACTTGCTGGAGGGCGAAACGGCAGACTGGCGAAGGCTCCGATATGATTCTCCCAGCCCTAATTCGCGGAACAGCGTATTTATAGCGTATTTATAGCTTGCAGAATAAATAGCGCGCATGACCACTGGCGCACGACCAGTGGTCGTGCGCGACCAAGGTCAGCGCCCGTGCGTGAGCAACCTGCAGACCTGCATCAGAAAATCAGTAGTCGCGCACGATCATCAGCGCACGATCAGTGATCGTGCGAGGCAATGCTGATGATCGTGCGGAAATAGCCAGACAAACTTTTGCAAAATGGGTATGGCTGCGCACGATCGGCGGCGCACGAGCAGTGGTCGTGCATGGTATGGCAAGTGATCGTGCGGAATGTTCAAGACAGAGTTTTCACAAATGAGACCGGGCTGCGCACGGTCAGTGATCGTGCGCCAGGAGGTCGATGGTCGTGCGTGGGTAAAAACGCACGACCACTGACTCCTTTGCCAAAAATAGTGAAACGCCTATCCCGAATGCCCTCACGATCCCCAAACGTGCAGGAAAACTGCACGGGGCATCGATCGCGGCAGCCACAGCAACCAGTAATGAACATAGCAAGAAAGTAAATGCACACAAGCACAAAAAATGGGCAACAAAGGTGCACAGGGCGTGGATAATCGTAGCGAACCAAAAGGAGTGCAAATGACGCTAAACGGTGTGCAAAGACAAGGAAATAAGCCCAGATGAGTCCGAAAATAGGTATATAAAGAGGACTCATCACACCCCCAGACTTAACCGTTTGCGCGTCCCGAGCAAACAAAACCTAAGCAGACGGGGAAAAATGAACTAGCGAAAAAAGAAATTGCCAAACGGAGTACCATGCGAAGTCGCATGCTCGCGTGCATAAAAATAAAGTAGAGGGAATTCTTAAGTATACAAAATATTTTATATTTTTCAAAATGCGTAACAAAAATTTATTATTACTCAAAAGTGGAATCACGATGAATCAGCCGGTCCTACGCAGGGAGAAAGTAGACAGGCCACTAAGGTGAGCATTGCCGAAGACCGGGGCTCAAGATTACCCCCAAAGGAATCCACCAATGTCGGAAACAATAAGCTTGCCCGTTCGCACTCTCTCCATGGCACTAGTCAACTCAAGCGCAAGTCCGTAGGACTTCGGGTAATAATGGGGCTTGGGTTACGGTGAGGAAAACAAGGATAAACATGAAGGGTATGCACCTAACCCAAAGGAGCTAACGTACAAAACTAGTACCCGCTGCCCACAAAATAAACACGGGTGCACCACACCCCCAGACTTAACTTTTACAACATGGGTGTGTGCACCGCCTACTCCAAATCCAAATCTCCTCAAATAAAGATTTTCAATCAAACTTTTTCTTTCTCTTTTTTTTTCTTTTTCTCCTTTAAATATTTTCTTTTTACAAAATCAGCACATTATTCTTTTGGGCACAACCACATATCACAAATAAAAACACCAAATCACAACCCAACATAAAAATATAAAACACTAAGCTCGACTTGGGTGTGCGACTAGGATTGGCTATGAGGCTTTGGCGAATATAGTGGGGCTGAATCAAAAGGAAGGGTAGGCACAAAGGGGCTAGCAAGGGCGATGTTAGGAATGGGTACAAAGCTCAACCGGGCCAAAGGGTGGCCTACATCACTCTCACGTTAGACTAACCGTGTACCAATGCTTCAAGAATAGCTTGGGGCAAGTTCTTAGCAACCGAGAAGGATAATCCTTCCTCCCGACTCAAGCAATACGAGTCTAGTGGCGGCTACACACATTCCTACGCTACCGTTTGATTCACACCGGATTCACCAACTTTTGAGTAGAATAAAAGAATTTTCGCAGATAGAAAAATATAAACTATAAGCATACAGAAAAATTAAATCTACTCAAATTCCTACACAAAACGAGAGCAGATGACGAGAAACACAGCAAGGCCAACATTTTACTCCGTCGCACAATCCTCAACTAGCACAGAAATTTTCCAAATCGAACAAAGATACAGGTTCAACTCGTGACACGCAAACCGCTAAGCTCGCGCTCAAGTGGGTGCAGTGGTGTGCAACAGGAATCTAACATAATGAAGCGAAAAAGGAAAACTACTGGCATGCGAAATTAAATGTGCTCGTAGAGTGCACAAGCGGCTCTTCCCCCCAGACTTGAATGAAAACATGAGCAAGAAAAATAAACATTCAACCAGAAAATGAAATCTGAAGCGAGAGAGAGTACCAATGCTCCAAAGAGGGTAGCATGCCAGAAGATTGCATGATGATTCGCGGGAAGTGCTGCATCGCACAAAAGATAAGCTGAACCTGCGAATTAGGCCGAACAATAGAAAATACAAAAAGATAGAAAGCATAAAATAAAATAAAACATAAACAAGGGGACCAAAAGGTCCAAGCTTGGGTTGTCTCCCGAATAGCCCTTTTGTTTACCGTCCTTAAGGTGGACCAAATACCTGTATTAGCAGTTGTATATAATGTTTATGCAGCAAAATAAAATAAAGCTCAAAATGTTCCAAAGCAGCAAGGAAAATAAGCAGGAAACGCGAGGCAGAGCGGCAATCAGCTATATGCCGATTTGTGGTAAGTCTTCTCGGTGGAGAGCGAAGGAGAGGCAGAACTTTTCATAGGATCATGAGGAGGGGATTTCCCCTTGCTCAGATGGTGCGCAAACGCTTGGAAGGAAGAATAACGCTTATCACGCAAGCGTTTGGCCTCCTTCAGCTTCTCAACCGATGGAGACCTCCAAGGAGTGGATTTCACAGTTTTCCCAAATTTTACAATCGATGACATCATTTCCGGCACCGTGATGGCGATCGGATCAGCCCAAGCGACAAAACGCTTAATAGAGTCATGAATATTATTACACGAATAACAGTCTAGGGATTTCTCCCGCATGTAACTAGAAGTGTCATGCTCCACAACAGCATCGGTGGGAAGTGGCACGTTCACCGTGTCTTTGGGGCGCTCAAACATCTTCGCGGTCGCTAAGTTATTCTTCTCATCGGTCATCTCGGTCGATCCTCCCATGGTTTTCTCATCCGCAAGGGTTGCCTTCAAAGCTGGGACTCCGAAATCTTCCTTGAGATCTGCACTACGTAGTGAAACGTCATTTCGAACAAGAGAGGAGTGTACGGAAGTATCATCGAGGGTGCAATCATCAGCCGGCCAGGTGACGCGTCCTTGGGAGAAATCCAGGGATGCGCCACTGGCCGTCAGAAATGGGACACCAAGTATCGGAATGGAGTCATTTTCTTCTGGTCCCATGACCTGAAAAGCAGTGGTAAAATGTTTGCCATTAACCTCGATATCAACTTCCCTCACACCACCATCAGTATCTACCACATTACCATTAGCTAGAATAAGTGATTTCCGGTCTTCGGTGTTTATTTGCAGTTGCATCTTCGCGACATCCTGCAGAGTGAGGATGTTGCTGGATGCCCCGGAATCACATAAAGCAGTAGTTTCAACGTTGTTAATCAAGCAGCTAATCACGAGTTCGTTGGTATTCCCCAGCCTTCCCTCCCCAAGGCTTTTCCCTTGTTCATGGGGATTTTTTTCAGTGTTGCTTGGGAGAGTACCAAGCGTGCGCTCGGAGACCATTTGAGCCAATTGGCCCAACTGTGCCTCGAGCTTACGCATTGAAGCGGCTTGATTTGTCATGTTTGTTTGGGAAACTTCAACAAATTTTTCAAACATTTGAGCCAAAGAATTGGTTTTTTCGGCGGGGGGGCCTTGAGGATAATTCAGGTGGGGTGGCCGCGGCTGGCTTCCGGAGGCGGAGGCATCATATTGATGCTGCCCCGGTTGCCATCGTTGGCCCGGTGCGTTTTGATTCCACGAGAAATTCGGGTGATTTCTCGCACCTGGATTATAAGCATTTCCATATGGCGCGCCCCTGTTTTGATTTGCGATAAAATTAACGGTTTCATTGGAGAAGGCGGGGTCATACATTACCTCCGCTCCAGGGCACTCAAAGCTATGATGATCGGTTCCTCCGCATCCTTGACACGAGATGGCCAACACCGGAGCAGCAGCAGCGGGCCTTGATGCTTCCACAGCAAAGATTCCACTTGTCCCACGGGGGGTATTCCTTCCTGCGGTCCAAAAGGCGCTGTGCGTGGCGGTGTCCTGCAGAACTCTCAAAGCATCCTCAGGAGCAAGGTTCATAATTGTTCCACCAGAGGCGGCATCAATCATGGCGCGGTGTTGAGGTTCGATGGAGAAGTAGAAGCATTCCACGAGATTCCACGTTTGGAATCCGTGATTGGGGCACTTCCGCAGCAACTCATTGAAGCGCTCCCAGACTTCCGCCAAACTCTCTTGGTCGTTTTGCCGGAAATTAGCGATGGCGCGTCTCAAACTCACAATACGGTCAACCGGATGGAATTTAGCTAGAAACTTTGTGGTAAGAGCCTCCCAGGTTGTGGCTGTTCCAGGAGGAAGGGAATGAAGCCATGACTTGGCCTTGTCACGTAGAGAGAAGGGGAAGAGACGGAGCTTGACCGTATCGTCAGGAATCCCAGCATAACGGAAAGTGGCACAGATTTCTGAGAAGTCTGCCAAGTGTAGATGGGCATCCTCTGTAGCCAGTCCGGAGAACTGTGCGTTGTTCCGGATGATGTTAAGAATTGCTGGTTTGATCTCGAACTGTTGGTTTGCGATCGCCGGTCCAAACCCAGGGTAAATGCTCCCAACAGTGGGGGTAGTGTAATCTCTCATGGTTCGGACATGCAGCGGATGCACCTCATTCTCATCCCCGTTACGGTTATCATGGAGGTTCCCTCCAACACGAACTCCGTTGTCATTGTTCAACTGGTCTCCCATGGTGATTGGATCTATTGTAGCGGCACGCCTTTGCGCACGAAGAGTTCGCTCGATTTCGGGATCGTAAGCAACGAGATCTCTTGCAGCACGTCCCTGCATCCACTGAAGCAACAAATCAAAGAAACAAAAATAAAAAAACTCTAACTCTTATACCAATACTTCCAGAAATCGTGATCGTTCAACAGTTGCATTCCCCGGCAACGGCGCCAAAAACTTGATGCGCGTAAAATACGGCAAGCGTACCGGTCGCTCAAGTAATAAAGTTGGGAATAAATCCCGGATGTCGGTCTCTTGAGGAATGCAATTGGCGTCGAACGATCTAGACTCTAAAACTATCGTTATGAGAGTTAATTGAAATAAACAGAAAAGAAAGGGGATTTGGTTGGTGGTCTTACGACCGATTACACTAATGTAAACTATGCAGGTCGCAATCACCGCTTCTCAAGACGAGATGGATGTAGCGGCCGCGATGCCGTACTTCGATTGGCGAGTGGACGGAAATCTAGCGAGTGAGGTGATTAGTACGGAGCAAGCTTGAGTGAAACGAACGTGTGGAGTGGAGCGAGATGGAGCGAGGCGCATCAAAGAATAAATCTCTAGAGCAAGATGAAATACAACTAATAACAATAATGCTAGAAGTTGATGTCCATTACAAGCACAAGCATTTCATACAACAAGAAAAAGAGAGAAAATGCACAACCATGAGATTGAAGATCCACCGCGGTTGTTGGCCGGAGGTGCGGGTTGTCAATCCGCTTCCAAGCGCAGTCCGAGGAGGGCTTCCGGTACCACCGAGCTGTCACCTCGAGGGCCTGTAACTCCGTTCTCTAGGGGTGCTTCGTCTTCTTCCTTGGTGGAAAGCTCGGAGAAGAATGCTTCAATGGCCGGGAGGATCACCGGAGGATGCAGAATGCTTCGGAATCACCGGAGAAGGTCCTCCCGTTGGTATGGATGAAGGTGGAGGTGAATGGGACTTGCTGGAGGGCGAAACGGCGGACTGGCGAAGGCTCCGATATGATTCTCCCAGCCCTAATTCGCGGAACAGCGTATTTATAGCGTATTTATAGCTTGCAGAATAAATAGCGCGCACGACCACTGGCGCACGACCAGTGGTCGTGCGCGACCAAGGTCAGCGCCCGTGCGTGAGCAACCTGCAAACCTGCATCAGAAAATCAGTAGTCGCGCACGATCATCAGCACACGATCAGTGATCGTGCGAGGCAATGCTGATGATCGTGCGGAAATAGCCAGACAGACTTTTGCAAAATGGGTATGACTGCGCACGATCGGCGGCGCACGAGCAGTGGTCGTGCGCGGTATGGCAAGTGATCGTGCGGAATGTTCAAGACAGAGTTTTCACAAATGAGACCGGGCCGCGCACGGTCAGTGATCGTGCGCCAGGAGGTCGATGGTCGTGCGTGGGTAAAAACGCACGACCACTGACTCCTTTGCCAAAAATAGTGAAACGCCTATCCCGAATGCCCTCACGATCCCCAAACCTGCAGGAAAACTGCACGGGGCATCGATCGCGGCAGCCACAGCAACCAGTAATGAACATAGCAAGAAAGTAAATGCACACAAGCACAGAAAATGGGCAACAAAGGTGCACAGGGCGTGGAAAACCGTAGCGAACCAAAAGTAGTGCAAATGACGCTAAACGGTGTGCAAAGACAAGGAAATAAGCCCAGATGAGTCCGAAAATAGGTATATAAAGAGGACTCATCACCTAGTCGGGCTTAAAGTGCCTAATCCTAGTTTCTTAAAAAGAGAAAAAGGCATCAAATTGATGCTTGCTCCTAAATCGGCCAACGCACGTTTTACAAATAAATCACCAAAAACACATGGAATAGAAAAGCTACCCGGATCATTTATTTTTTTAGGCAAATTATTTGTTAAAACTGCGGAGCACTCGACGTTTAAAGTAACATGAGACAGACATTCCAATTTCTTTTTGTTAGTTAAAAGATATTTTAAATACTTTGCATACTTCGGTATATTAGTTATTGCTTCGCATAAAGGTAAATTGATATGAATTTGTTTAAACATAGATAAAATTTTGTCGTAATGCGCATCTAGTTGTTCTTTAGCTAATTTTGACGGATACGGAAGAGGCGGTTGATATTCCTTAATTTTATTAGATTTAGAAATTGAAACTTGAGGAGTAGGAGGAGGGGAAGAAGAAATGGGTACCTCCTTTTCAACCGGCTTTTTTTTGAGTGGCTACTTCTTTACCGCTCCGCAGCGTGATGACCTTCACTTGCTCCTTGGGGTTGGCCTCCGTATTGCCTGGTAATGCTCCTTGTTGGCGATCGGAGAGCATTTTTGCAATCTGCCCAATTTGGTTTTCAAAATTACGGATGGATCCGGTGAGATTTCAGATATTTGCATCATTATTTGCCATATATTTGGTGAAAACGTCCTCCAAAGAAGGAGGTTTTGGAGCTTGTGGTGGAGGAAATCCGGGTGGATTTGCATTTGGGGGACGCACAGCATTCCCAGGATTGCTCCATGAGAAGTTGGGGTGGTTTCTATAACCCGGGTGATAGGTATTACCATAATTAGTATTACCCGGATTAAAGGGTGGCCGATTCGGATTTCCCATATAATCCACATTCTCGGCCAACGTAGTGGGAGAGAGGGAAGAAGTAGGATCCTAGGTAGGTGTAGAAGAGGAAGCAGACATCTCTTCTAATCTTTTATTTAGCATCTCAACCTGGAGAGATAGATTGGAGAATGTATCAATTTCATACATCCCGGCCGGTTTAGGTGGTTTAGACCGAGGTGTACTCCATTGATAGGTATTCAAAGCCATACCTTCTATAAGCTCTTGGGCGGCCGCTGGTGTTTTGTTATTGAGCGTTCCATCGGCGGCGGCATCGATATGTTGCCTAGTTTGAGAATTTAGGCCGTTATAGAAGGTTTGGATTTGTAACCAATCCAGAATTGCATGATGAGGACATCGGCGAAGCAATTCCTTGAAACGCTCCCAAGTATCATATAATGTTTCCGAATCAAGTTGGGAGAAATAAGTAATATCATTGCGCAATTTAACTGTTTTAGCCAGCGGAAAGTATTTCGTAAGAAATCTTTCCGTCATTTGAGCCCATGTTGTGATTGATCCTCTTGGTAGAGAGTTCAACCATTGTTTGGCTTTAGTGCGCAATGTAAATGGAAATAACCTTAGCCGAATGGCATCATCGAATACACCATTAATTTTAAGAGTATCGCACATTTCTAAGAAATTAGAAATATGCGCGTTTGGATCTTCATCTTGAAGCCCATCAAATTGTACATATTGTTGTACCATTTGAATGATACTAGGCTTCAACTCAAAATTATTGGGGGTAATTGCGGGGCGAACAATACTAGATTGGGCCTCATCCAAGTTTGGATGGGCATAATAGGACATAGTCCGTTGTTCGACCGCATTTGGCTCACCCATATTGGAAGAAAAAGAAGAAGAAAAGGATCTAGGAGAATGAGAAAAAGAACTAAATGAAGAAGGAGGAGAAGAAGATGGTGACGAAGAGAGAATTAATAAGGGATTAGGGGTGTCCCCTAAGGATTCCGTATCTTGAAAATTCGGAACTTGAAATCGTAAGCGGTGCCGAAGGGTTCGCTCGATTTCCGGATCCAAATCAAAAAGAGGCGACGGGTTCCCTCGGGTCATACACCACACATAAAAATTTTAAAATTAAAAATTTATAAATAAAAATTCTTGGACTTCCCAAGGAATACCTGGTGAAAGTCTCTCGAGAAACTAAGCGGTATTGCGGGATGAAAACCAAACACAACCCTTTCGCTAGAAGTTTTAAGTATAAAAATTTATAAATCAAAATTTTTATATTAGACAAAAAAAATGATAAGAGTAATAGAACCTTGCTTTCAAAATATCGAAAATTAAAATCCCCGGCAACGGCACCAAAAAATTGATGGATAATTTCTCCACGCTAGCGCGTGTTTCCAATTGATGAGGGAAGTATACCTATCGTTTGGAGTATAGAATCAAGTGTCGTATTAAAACTCGGGGCTGTCGAGTACTTGTACTCACAAGGGCAACTATTATCTTATCGGAAGGAAAGTTGATTTATGTTTGGAAAAGAAAAGAAACTAAGCGTTAAACTAAGAGAGAGAAATACAATTTGGGGAAGCTAGCACTTGATCTAGAATCCCCTTGAACTAAAATAAATCTTCTTGAAAAAAACAACACAATGCAAGTTCTTATCTACTCACTCGACCGTGGAGGTTCCTAAAGTACAGAAGCGTCTCTGTCGAGCTCATGCTTCTGACTAACCTTAGGTTAATCGATTAAGACCTTTCGGCCAGTCAAAACCCCTAAGATTTCTTTAGGCGGTGAACCCCTCTATTGGATTTGACTCCAATCCGGAAGATTTACGCCGTCCTCTCTCGAGGTGTGCATTCAACTCCTTTTATCTTTGAGTGATCTCCTCATATCCGCAACCTTTCGGTCATTTAGGATATGGATCTAAGATCGAAACCCATATCCGCGTAATATGAATTTGATGGAATAAAAATGAAAGATAAATCATAGCGAGTAAATTTAAGAACAAGACATTTGATAAAAGAGGGAGAAGATTTTATTTCATTCCAAGGTTCATCATGATCAAGTGCTAAAAGAGAATTAGCTACTCATCATGTTTAGGGAATTACAAAATAGAGTAGAGAGAGACATGATGAAAATAAAAGCAAGTACAATTGAAAGTAACAATAATAGTGATTTATACTAGTAATGAGCAAAAACAGAAAATTACAAGACTCCAACTCCCAAAATTCCTCCCTGAGCATCTGAAGCTGTTTGGAATTTATAGGAAAAATTTCTGTTTGGTCATGCCCTAGGTCACACCCGTGACCTAGGGCGTGTCAGGCTCGGAACCGTCATCTTGAAACCCCGGGGACGTTGGAGGAGAAACCGCCAAAATCTGTTAACTGACGGGTCACGCCCCTAGGTCACGCCCGTGACCTAGGGCGTGTCAAGCCTGTTTCTTGAAAATGGCGGGAAGCTGAAAACAGCGGGAGTAAAACTGGTCTTCAAGGAGGTGTCACGCCCCACCAGTCACCCCCATGACTAAGGGCGTGTCAAGCTGGAACGGCTTCTGGCGGCAACGGCAGGAATGGAAGAGTAATTGGCTGGAAAATGCCACTAACACGCCCTGGGTCACGCCCGTGACCTAGGCGTGTCAATTTAATCCGACGTGGCACGGTCAGCTGTTCTTCCACAGGCTGTCACGCCCCGTGTAAAGGGTACATAGGCGTATCATATTTCGACACGGGCGTGTCTAGGCCGTTCAACGATCTTCAGGAGCGGTTCGACGATCTTCTGCAGCAAACTGGATTTTGTGTGTCACGCCCCTATGTCACGCCCAGATAGGGCGTGTCACAGGGCGTGTCTAGGAAGAAAATAGGAAAATTCTTGTTTTGCTCTAAATAACCTGTAGATCAGCCCTGCAAGATTGAAAATGATTTTATTAGAACAAATATATATAAATTATAGAAACAAGTTAAAATAAACTTAATATTATAAAATTAATATAAAATATCTAACTATTAATATAAAATAGTAAAAAAAAAGATAGAAATAATTAGAGTTATCAGGAAGCCTCATGATGATAACACTCACATGGCTTCTTCTTCTCAAGTCGCTTTTGAACAACGGGTTTCACTATTGGAGCCTTCTTATCATTAGGACCATGAACATAGGGACCATTACTCTGTAGAGTTATCTCTTCATAATGTGCCTTGAAGACACTTTCTCCGAAGTTTCGAGGACGATTCCACCCCTAATCTTCCATGACCAGTTCAAACTGAATTGGTCTTGTCAAGTGACCAAAAGTGTTCTCAAAATAAAATTTGTTGGAAGGAAAATAACCTTCTTAAACGTAGTCTGAATGAGAGGCCCCTTCCATTTCTCTTCGGCGGTAGTAGCAGCCTTATTTTTCCTTTTAGCCTTGGCCCTCCTAGAAGGTTTAACAGGAGCAACCACATGACCTAAGCTATCTCCTTTAGCCTGAGCAGAGAAATCAGCAACAAGTGGAAGGATTGTCTTGGGCTTGGAGAAACTTTCAACAAGTCACTTTTCAGTGACAAGCTGTCCTTCCATCTTCTTGATGATTTCATCTTTTAGGTTAAGGAGCTTGTGTGAACTATTGTTGTCATCGGCCAGGGCGTGGAGTTCCTCTCTTAGTGAGTTCATTCTTGCGACTTCCTCCCTCTGAGTGATCTCCTCAGCCTTAAGGGATTTAATCTCCTTGGACTGAGTTCTAACAACTTTTCTACACCGGTCATAGACCTTGATCAACTCTTTATACTGAGCCATGAGTTCTGATTCATCATTATAGGAACAATCCTCATGAACATCGTCTGGAGCATTAATCTCTGAAAGAATATTGTGAGAATTTAAATCCCCATGAAATTGGGGGCCAGCTTCTTCTCTGTCGGAGTGTGCTATGAGCCATAAGTAGGCTTCTTCATCCTTACTTAACTCGGATGAGTCAGTGTCACTAAAGCTCTTCTACTTCTTTTCCATGAAGCTCTTCTCCTTCTTTTTATCGTGGGAGGACTTATGCTCTTCCCTTCTTCTACCCTCCATCTTCTTATGATGGAAGTCGGCAATAACGTGACATGGCTTATTACAGTAGTAACACACAAAGTCAGTAGAATTATGTTTGTTTAGTTTAGATTTATGACTGTCATTTGTATAACGTTTCTTTTGTTGATCACCATCGTGACGTGATCTTCTGTATGAGTAGTCTTTGCCTCTCATCTATTTTTTATTACTGAGAAACTTCTTGAACTGTCTGGAGAAAAGAGAGAACTCTCCATCTGATAAATCTGATCCCGAGGTGCTTGGCTCTGAGTCTTTGAAAGTGCAGGATAAGATCAATCCTAACTCTAGAGGGGGGGTGAATAGAGTTATTTAAAATAGTTTTGCAAATAAAAACTTGAGTGGAGAGAAAGTTTATATTTACTTAGTGTATGGTGCTATAGCAAATAATCAGAGTAAAAAGAAATTCACAGCACAAAGCAAAACACAAAGAAACAAGCAATCCAGACGACACAAGGAGCTATAGTGGTTCCCCAAATCTGGGTACATCCACTCTTCTATCACCCTTGATAGGAATCCACTTCAAGATGGGTTGATCAGGTGTCTTGATCACCAGTGAGTTTTTGATCAGGTTCTCACAAACCAAAGGAGCTGATTTTGACCAGGTTTCAGCAAAACCAAAAGTAACTTTTGAAGGGAGTTAAAACCCTGTACAGAAAGAAAAAGAAAAAGGGATGAGGTTGTCTTCTCTATCAACAAGCAGAGAGAAGCAAAAGTGGATCTGTAGTTGTTGTCAAAGCTCCCCCTGAGATCAAGAAGAAGTTCAGGAAGGAGAGCTCTGCACAAGGGTGACAGGTCTTCAAAGATCTGATTTGCTCCAGCAAGAGATGATCCAAGAAGGTTGGATGGTTGTGTCTGAAGCAATCAGAATTCCTGTGAGTGAGCTTTCAAAACAATATCACAGAGAGAGCAGCTGAAGTCCTGTATTGTTATTCTCTGTATTCTGTATATTCTTTGTATATCTGAAAAATGAAAGAATGAATAATATGACCTAGTCTTCTTCTTCCTTTTCATTGATAGCCGTTGGAAGTCAGCATTAATTGCTTTCCTTAAATGTCCATGCCTCAAAGGAAATGACAGGCAGACATTCCTTAGAAAATTCCTTGAGCCATGCACCAGATATGCTGTAACGGCCAATAAATCTTCAGCATTAATTATCACAGAGCTCACAGTAAAACGTCGATCTGAGCACGACACACATCGGCCAGAGAGTGTTTTCTGTAAGCAGAACTGGGTTCGACGGAACGTCGAGCTGAGGTCGACTCCACGTCGAGCTGAGGTCGACTCCACGTCGAGCTGAGATCGACTCTGCGTTGAGCAGAGGTCGACTCTACGTCGAGCTGAAGATTACTCTAACTAGCCTATGTGACCTTTATAACAACAAGGAGGACACAACACAAAATCCCTATAGAAGTATAGTCATCCTGGTCCAAATAGTAATAGGGTGTTCCAACAATCTCCCCCTATTTGGATTAGGATTACTATTTACATGAATTTAGGGATTCAAAGAAAGATAAAGCAGATACAATACACTACAATACAACCAGACATGTCAGAATAAAAAGCAGCATATATAACATTATATAGCAGCGCAAATGTTCAAATGTCCTGAGTCCAGCATATAGAAAGAATTAAAGCATCTTACTTTACTTTCCCTTTGGGGCTTTGTCTTGATCACTCTTCTTGAAGATGATTTCTCTGTTTGGATTTGAAGCTTCCTTTTTAGATCTGTAATCATCAGCTGCACCTAAAGACTTTTGATCTCTTGCACTGGGTGGTACAGCTGCAGGATGGAGTTGCATATATCTGTCTGAATCAAAGAATTTCTTAGAATTATATTTCTCCAATTCCTCTTTTCTTTGGTCTGACATTGAACTGATATGAGAGGTGTCCAGACCTTTTTCTCTAGCTTTATTAATCTCATTTAAAGCAGCCATTTCTGTCATTCTAGCTTTCCAGTAGGCAGGAGTTTTGGTGGGATCTTCAAAAGGTACTGCTGGTTCAAATCTGTTAGAGGAGAGTTCTTGAGAGGTAGTTGGGGTGAGGTCAGCTCTAGGTCTATAAGGATAGGGACCAGAGGTTGGATCAATGGCTCTTCCCCTTTGATAAGGTTGAGAACCTGATCTTCCTCTAGACTGCCTGCCTCTATAGTTTCCTCTTTGCTGACCTCCCCTTTGCTGACTGTCTCCTTGATATCTTCTTGCTTGATATGTCTTTCCATGTAGAGCTGAAGGGGCTGGATTGGAAGATAGACTAGCACCTGCACCTGCATCTGGAGGAGGTGGAGGTGGAGGCTGATGGACAGGTTTGGTTGGTCCTTCATTGAATTTTCTTTTCTGTTTCATTGCTTTTCTCTGATTTTGGGAGTACTGCATCCATGGCTCTGTGATTTCACAATTGTATTTGATATAGTAGGGAATGTCATGGTCTGTGGCTCTAGCAATTGGAACTCTTTTCAAAGCTTTTGATCTTGCTTTCCTCTTCCTTGCAATGGTTGCAGAGGAGTCATCAGAATCAGTAGCAAACTCATCTTCTGAACTCTGAGAGTCATCATAGGGATCTATGTACTTTCTTTTGGAGATAGGAAAAGTGATGGAGGCTGGAGCTGCTGAGGAGGTGACTGGAGGAAGATCTACTGTCAGAGGGGAGGAGAAGTCTACCACTACAGGAGAGGGAATAGCCTCAGGAGCCATAGAGACTGAAGAGGCTGGTTCCTGAAGGCCTTGGGAGACATGGGTCTCAACTGCATCAGGTGTCTCAATTACTTCACCTGAAGTTTCAGCAGCTACTATAATTTCAACTTCATCACTAGAAGGAGCCACTGCTACCACTGCTACATCAGGGATTATGGTCTTCTGAAAAGGGATAATAGCCCTAGACAGGTCTTCTTGAAGCTGTTCTGAATTTTGAGGAGGAGCCTCAGATGCTATCTGAACTTCTGCTGCTGAGACTGTCTCTGAACAAGTCAGTACAAGCTGAACTGATGAAGGATGTAGCTCTTCTTCTGCAGACATCTCCCCCTGCCTAGAATCAGTGGTAGCTGACTCTAGGCCCCCAGAAGAAGGGCATGCCAGATGAGAGGAGAGGGAGGAGACAGAGGCAGAGAGAATTCTCAGGGAAAGGAGGAGAGGAGCCAGCTTGGCATCCAAGAAGGAGGAGAGCCTAGGGGACAGAAGGTCAAAAATTTGATTGGCCAAGGGCAGGAGAGCTACTTGCTCAAGTGGGACTTGAGTAGAGGTAGAGGGAGTAGCAGAAAATGTAAATGGGGAAGATGTTGAGGGTGGTGCAGACAAGGGAGGTGTAACTGGTTCATGGATGGAGGAAAAGAGCAGTTCTGAAAAAGTTGATGAATGGGGGAATTCATGTGGAGAGGAGGTAGAGGCATCCATGAAGGAGTCTTCATGCATGTCAAAAGAAAAGAGATCCTCATGAGGGGTGGAATCCAAGCGTATGGGAAGGAAAGTAGTGTGAGGTGGAAGGGAGGAGGCAATGGTAGAGATGGAGGAAGGTAGAGGTTGAGTGGATGGAATGACTGTGGTTGAGGGGATGAAAGTGGATGGGAGGGTGAGGGAGTCAGATGGCAAAGTCCCTGCTTCTGGACCAGTGGACCGAGGGAGAGTGACCTCTACAGTCCTGGTGTCTGCAGAAGACTTCATTGCTGCTGCTGCCCTGGGATTCACAATTCTTCTGTCCCACTTGCCAATTAGGGCACATGTGAGCATCTTGGAAGCATTGATGTGCTTCTTGGAGGACACAAGCAGTTGGGGGCAGCATTGGTTGAGAATCAACCCAAGAACTCTTCCAAAGTGGACAGAGTTTTTATCCAATTTTTTCTTAATCATTTCAAACACAATCAATCCCCAGTTGGGATGTTTCTTATCCATAAGTGCAGCCATAAGGCAAAACTGATGCCTAGTAATTGCATCATGTGCAGTCCTCTTTGCACAGATCACTTTGCCTGTAATGTCTGCTAATAACCTATATTCAATAGCTAGGTTAACTTTGAGGAGTTTAGAGGGGTTACCAGCAGCATGCCCCATCCTGTCCAGCATCAAGGCATACTCTTCCACAGATAGTTCTATGCCATCATCTCCAGCAGCAAAGTTGAAAACTTCTGAAATGTTTTGAGGTGAGATGGCTACCTCATTTCCTGAAACTTTCCCAGTCAATGTATTGTTATCTAAGATAATTGCTGTAAGACTCCACTCTTTGATTTCTGACTCTGGGAGAGGGATCCTGGTTGACATAAAGTTAACCAGTTGCTGCTCCTTGAAGAGGTCCAGTATATCCAGAAAGTATTGTGGAGATCCATCAAAAGAGTCGAAGTCGATATCGAATCCAGAATCGAACTTCATGGCCACCAGAGATCCTGCTGTGATTGCCATTTTCCTGTAAAAAGAATACCTTCCAAGATCAAGAGTAAAGTATTTGGAGGGAGAAAGCTTGAGCAGAAAGATATGAAAGCGCAACTGCGAACGACGATGAAAAAATGATTTTATACTTAGGGTTCGACGCAGAAAAGGAAAGAACGTCGAGCTCAGTTCGACGCTCTAAGGCTCTAGGAGAACTGAAACGACTCAACAGCGTCCAGCTTAGGTCTACGTTCGACGCTTTGGCTGAAGCTATACATCGAGCTTAGGTCGACGTTTAACGAAGACGTCGACCGGGGAGAGAGAAACTCAAGAAGCCAGGGAGCTGTGAACTTATTTCGATGCTAGAAGTCGAGTTCGACGCTTTGGAGTTCGACGGATCATCGATCTCAGTTCGACGCAGCGTCGAGCTTAGTTCATAGCTCAGAACAACCAACTCAGACAGGAAATTTTAAAATGAAATTTTTCCTATTCCTGTTAATTATGGGTTTCAAAATCTTGGAGTTTTATTTTATGCTGTCTCCATCTAACATTCCCAACTGATTGAGGAAAAAGAAGTGCTTCTTTTCATCCAAGGGCTTGGTGAAAATATCTCCTCTCTGTAGTTCAGTGGAAATGTATTCTAGTGCAATTTTCTTCTTTTCTACATTATCCCTTAAGAAGTGATGTCTGATCTCTATGTGCTTAGTCCTACTATGGAGAACTGGATTTTGAGCAATAGATATTGCACTGGTATTATCACAAAAGATTTTAGACATCTCTAAGTTGTACCCATAGTCTAGGAGCTGGTTTTGAATCCACAAAATCTGTGAGCAACAACTACCTGCAGCCATGTATTCAGCTTCAGCAGTTGATGTGGACACAGAGGTTTGTTTCTTACAAAACCAGGAGACAAGTCTATCACCAAGGAATTGACAAGTTCCACTGGTGCTTTTCCTGTCTACTTTACATCCAGCATAATCAGAATCTGAAAATCCAGTTAGATCAAATCCTGAGTCATGTGGATACCAGAGACCTAGATTAGGACAACCTTTTACATACCTAAGAATCCTCTTAACTAATGTGAGGTGGGACTCTCTAGGGCTTACTTGGAATCTAGCACAAATGCATGTAGCAAACATTATATCTGGTCTAGTAGCTGTTAGATAAAGTAATGAGCCAATGATTGCTCTATAGCTTGTCTGATCAACTGGTTTTCCAGATTCATCAGCATCTAAAATAGCATTTGTAGGCATAGGTGTTTTCATAGAGGATGCTTCAGACATTCCAAATTTCTTAACCAGTTCTCTTGCATACTTGGTTTGAGAAATGAAAATGCCATCCACATGTTGTTTAACTTGCAATCCAAGAAAGAAAGCAAGCTCACCCATGCTACTCATTTCAAACTTTGAGTGCATAAGTTGTGAGAACTTTTTGCATAAGTTTGAATCTGTAGACCCAAATATGATATCGTCTACATAAACTTGTACTAGTAGGGTATGGGACCTATGGGTTCTAACAAAAAGAGTTTGGTCTACTCTACCCCTTTTAAAATCATTTTCCAACAAAAAACAAGCTAAGGTCTCATACCATGCTCTAGGAGCTTGCTTGAGACCATATAAAGCTTTATGCAGTTTAAAAACATGATCAGGAAAGGTTGGAGAGATAAAACCTGGAGGTTGCTTTACATAAACTTCTTCCTTGATGTCTCCATTGAGAAATGCACTCTTGACATCCATCTGATATACCTTGAATCTCTTGTGAGCTGCATATGCAAGGAAGATTCTTATGGCCTCCAACCTTGCAACTGGTGCAAAGGTTTGGTCATAATCAATTCCTTCTTCTTGGCAATATCCTTGTGCAACAAGTCTTGCCTTGTTTCTCACAATTATTCCTTGATCATCCAACTTGTTTCTGAATACCCATTTGGTTCCAACAATTTGCTGGTTCCTTGGTCTTGGTACTAATTCCCAAAATTTATTCCTTTCAAATTGATTCAACTCTTCCTGCATTGCAATGATCCAGTTTGGATCTTTCTCTGCATCTTGTATGGTTTGAGGCTCAATTTGAGAAAGAAAGCAGGTGTGCATAATATTTTGATTAACTTGATTCCTTGTTTGCACACCCACTGAGATATCTCCAATTACTTGTGAGATTGGGTGATCTCTTGTTGTTGCAAGATCAACAAGGGGTGTTGATGATGCACCAACCTGTGTTGTTGTTTCCTCTTGTGGAACAACAACTGGTTCTTCAATTTGTTGGCCTTTTGAACTTTCCAAAACCTGAAATTCCTCTTCATTGTCACTGAGTTCAGTGTCTTGCTGAATTGGTTAAGGTAATGACCCTTTGTCTGTGATGGTAAGCTGCTTCAGATTTTCTGAAATTGAATGTTCCTGCAAATTGCTTATGGTAGAAGTCTCCTTCTCCTTATAAGACATGTTAGTTTCATCAAATGTAACATGCATGGATTCTTCAATTTTATTTGAGCACTTGTTAAAAACCCTATAAGCCTTGCTAGTCATGGAGTATCCCAGAAACACTCCTTCATCAGCTTTGGCTTCAAATTTAGCTAGGTATTTCTTGTCATTATTGTGAATGAAGCAAATGCAACCAAAAATTTTGAAGTAATTTACTTTAGGTTTCTTCCCTTTGAGTAACTCATAGGGAGTCTTACCCTTTAGTCTGTGTATCAGGCTTCTATTCAAAACATAGTTGGAGGTGTTCACAGCCTCTGCCCAAAAGGTTAGATGGAGGTGAGCATCTGTCAACAATGTTGTGGCAGATTCAATAAGGGTTCTGTTTTTCCTTTCAACTACCCCATTTTGTTGAGGAGTTCTTGGAGCTGAGAAAGTGTGCCTGATTCCTTCCTTCTGACAGAACTCTAGCATAAGAAGAGAATCAAACTCTGTCCCATGATCACTTCTGATCAGGGCAATGTGAGTATTGAACTCAATCTGTATGCCTTTGAGAAAATCTGTCAAAATCTTGAAGTTATCAGACTTCTTTCTCAGAAAGAACACCCAAGTGAATCTTGAGAAGTCATCTACAACTACTAAAGCATAAGATTTCCCTCCTAGGCTTTGTACATTAATTGGTCCAAAAAGGTCCATGTGCAATAAGTACAAAATTCTAGGTGAGTCACTCTTATTAAGTGACTTGAAACTGTTTTTAGTTTGCTTGCCTAATTGACAAGCCTTGCAAAGTCCTTCCTTCTTGTAGGGACCAGAAGGTAGTCCTCTAACAAGGTTGTCTTGGGATAACTTAGCAATGGTTCTAAGGTTCACAT
Organism: Platanthera zijinensis; assembly: GCA_039513925.1. NCBI lineage: Eukaryota > Viridiplantae > Streptophyta > Magnoliopsida > Asparagales > Orchidaceae > Platanthera > Platanthera zijinensis. The sequence continues at coordinate 190,271,335 of CM077079.1, read as the reverse complement.
GTCCTAGTCTTTTATGCCAAAGTTCATTAGGTTTGCTAAGGGAGTTAAATAAACAAATATCTACTTTAGATGAATTGAAATCAACTAGATATATGTTATCTTGTCTATTACCAATTAAAACAATGTTGTTATTTAATGCAATATTACATGCTGAGTTGGTAAACCAAACCTGATAACCAGCATCACATAGCTGGCTGATGCTGATTAAGTTGTGCTTTAGTCCTTCCACATAGGCCACTTTCTTAAATGTAATTGACCCTATTTTGACTTGGCCATAGCCTTTTGTTTGTCCAAAGTTTGAATCTCCAAAGATTACTTTGGGTCCATGTTTAGCTTTGAAGGACACAAGGTTCTCCTTGTTGCCAGTCATGTGCTTTGAGCACCCACTATCCAAGTACCACTGCTGGTTCTCAATTGGATAGGTCTTTATCTGCACATACAACAAATCAATTGTTTTTGACCCAGTTTACCTTGGGCCTTTCTTGATATCCTTTAAATTCTGAAATAAAAGACATCTCAGGTTGACTCTTATAGCCTACAGGATGATATATCCTAGGAGGTATTGTCCATTCAGCATAAGGGTTAAAGTGATGAGATGTGGAGCTGGAATTAAATTTTGAATTAACCCCTGAGAACTGACTTTTGCTCTGAGCTTGGCTCGACGTACGTCGAGCTTCGGTCGACGGACTCTGGTGAGTGCGTCGAGCTCCATTCGACGGCGAAGGCTTGCTTTGTTCAGAAGGTAGAGGGCGTCGACCTGAGTTCGACGTTCTCTTGCGATTACGTCGAGCTCTGGTCGACGTCCGTCGAGCTTCGTTCGACGCTTTTTGTCCAGTTTCCTGGGTTAAGTCAGCATTCTTCCTAGCCACTATCAAGACTCCTTTACCTTTCTCACTGGTAAATTTGATTGGAGTTGTCAGCACTATGGGTTGGCTGGATGAAGCACCCAAGCCCAGTGAACCATTCAATCTTGAGTTCACTGTACTTGTGATGTCCATCAATTTGATACTTCTCCCATTAAGGGTTTCTTCAAATTGTTTGGCCTTAGATAGCTCACCTTTCAGTGAAGCTATCTCCTCCCCACACTGCTTCAACTCTTCTAAGAGTCTAAGATTATCTGAGTTAATGGATTTGCATTCAATTAATTGTTCTCTGAGAGTTTTAATCAACTTTTGAGATTCAATCAAGTCAATGCACATAGATTTGAACTCAGATTTAAATTCATCAGAGGTAAAATCAAATGAATCTATTACCTGATCCTCAGTGAGTTCCTGATCAGATAGGTAATCAGCATCAGGCTCTGAATCAGTGTTCTTTTGAGATGCACTGATGGCCATCATGCAGAATCCTTTTTCTTCTGCATCATCCTCATCATCACTAGAGCTGGATGATGAATCAGACTCATCAGATTCACTCCAGGATTCAGCCACAAATCCTTTTCTGGTGTGCTTGCTGTTGCTGGAGGAAGGCTTGTCATGGTACTTCCTTGACTCCTTATCTTTCCTTTTATCTTTTCTTTCCTTCTTGTCCCTTCTGTCTTTATCTTGATTTTCTGGACAGTTGGGGAAAATGTGTCCTGGTTTCCTGCAGCCAAAGAAGATAATATTGTTATTAGTAGATCTGTCATACCTTGGCTTGTCTTTGTCTTTGGATGACCATCTTCTGAAGTTCCTTTTATTCAGCTTATTGAACCTTTTGACCAGTAGGCTCATAAGCTCTTCACTTCCCAACACCTTTTCTTTAGGTTCTTCTTCCTGTGCTTTGAAGGCAATGGTTTTCTCAACCTTTTCTGTTGGTGTGGATGTCTTCTGCTCTTCTTCTCTCTTCTTAATGAATTGCTCATAACTCTTGAGCTTTCCTAGAAGAGGTTCTGTGGATAACTCATAGACATTTCTTCCATCTTTAATTGACCAGATTCTTGAGTCCCAAGAGCTAGGGAAACAAGTCAGTATCTTGTCATTTATCTCAGTGAGAGATATGTCCTTCTCTAGTGATCTAAGCTCACTGATGATTAGGCTCAGTCTGTTGTACATGTCAGCAACTGACTCAGACTCTGCCTTTTTGAAGTTCTCATACTGGGTGATGAGGTAGGATCTCCTATCCTTTCTTTCATCTGCAGAACCTGATACAATTTCTGAAAGTTTTTCCCAGATCTCTTTAGCAGTATTGCAATCAGCTACTTTCTGGAAAATGTCATCTGACATGGTTTGAGCCAAAATGTTCATGGCTTTAGCATCTACTGCCTTCAACTTCTTTATGTCAGCATCAGTTCCTGAAGGAGGAGGAATAGCTGATGTACTTGTTCCTGTGGGAGGTCTTGGACAATCTGTCAACACAGAATTAAAAATGTCTTCATCAAAAGAGTTCATGTACAGTCTAATCCTTGCTTTCCATAGTGCAAACTTAGAGAGATTGCACATAGGAGGTCTGGTACTAGCAAAGTCCTTGTTTTGTGCCATGAGTTTTAAAGATAAGTAAAACTAAGGAAAATAACCCTTTGAGAGAAATGATCTTATCAGGGATCTTTTGATCCAGGTGTTAGCTTGTATGAATGATCAACCTGCCTCTGATACCAATTGAAAGTGCCGGATAAGATCAATCCTAACTCTAGAGGGGGGTGAATAGAGTTATTTAAAATAGTTTTGCAAATAAAAACTTGAGTGGAGAGAAAGTTTATATTTACTTAGTGTATGGTGCTATAGCAAATAATCAGAGTAAAAAGAAATTCACAGCACAAAGCAAAACACAAAGAAACAAGCAATCCAGACGACACAAGGAGCTATAGTGGTTCCCCAAATCTGGGTACATCCACTCTTCTATCACCCTTGATAGGAATCCACTTCAAGATGGGTTGATCAGGTGTCTTGATCACCAGTGAGTTTTTGATCAGGTTCTCACAAACCAAAGGAGCTGATTTTGACCAGGTTTCAGCAAAACCAAAAGTAACTTTTGAAGGGAGTTAAAACCCTGTACAGAAAGAAAAAGAAAAAGGGATGAGTTTGTCTTCTCTATCAACAAGCAGAGAGAAGCAAAAGTGGATCTGTAGTTGTTGTCAAAGCTCCCCCTGAGATCAAGAAGAAGTTCAGGAAGGAGAGCTCTGCACAAGGGTGACAGGTCTTCAAAGATTTGATTTGCTCCAGCAAGAGATGATCCAAGAAGGTTGGATGGTTGTGTCTGAAGCAATCAGAATTCCTGTGAGTGAGCTTTCAAAACAATATTACAGAGAGAGCAGCTGAAGTCCTGTATTGTTATTCTCTGTATTCTGTATATTCTCTGTATATCTGAAAAATGAAAGAATGAATAATATGACTGAGTCTTCTTCTTCCTTTTCTTTGATAGCCGTTGGAAGTCAGCATTAATTGCTTTCCTTAAATGTCCATACCTCAAAGGAAATGACAGGCAGACATTCCTTAGAAAATTCCTTGAGCCATGCACCAGATATGCTGTAACGGCCAATAAATCTTCAGCATTAATTGTCTGACAGAAGGAATTTGAATTCCTATTCAAAATCGACGGAAGTCTGGAAAACGTCAAGCTCACAGTAAAACGTCGATCTGAGCACGACACACATCGGCCAGAGAGTGTTTTCTGTAAGAAGAACTGGGTTCGACGGAACGTCGAGCTGAGGTCGACTCCACGTCGAGCTGAGATCGACTCCACGTCGAGATGAGGTCGACTCTGCGTCGAGCTGAGATCGACTCTGCGTTGAGCAGAGGTCGACTCTACGTCGAGCTGAAGATTACTGTAACTAGCCTATGTGACCTTTATAATAACAAGGAGGGCACAACACAAAATCCCTATAGAAGTATAGTCATCCTGGTCCAAATAGTAATAGGGTGTTCCAACAATCATGGATTGTTGGGTCCGGCGTTCCTTCACTTGACCCGTGGCGCTCTGCTACTTATATAAAAAATTAAGTAGCGCCCTCTCCAACAGTCCGGGCTTTTGGTGCAGTTGGGTATGCGCTTGATCCTTCAATTGGTATCAGAGGAGGTCACGGGTTCAAGACCGGAGGGGCGCTATTAAATCCTGATTTTCCCTTCTACCTGTGTGGGTCCGGTGGGTCAAGCAACCGTGGACATATGGTAACCCCACCTCTGAGCCGTGTGGGCCATGTGGTAACCCCACCTCTAAGCCGACGGGTTGTGCTAGACGCCGGGGGGGGGGATTGTTGGGTCCGGCGTTCCTTCACTTGACCCGTGGCGCTCTGCTACTTATATAAAAAATTAAGTAGCGCCCTCTCCAACAGTCCGGGCTTTTGGTGCAGTTGGGTATGCGCTTGATCCTTCAGTCTTCTTCTTCACTATCTTCCTGAGTGGGAGCAAAAGATGCTACTTTAGCCTTTCTTGATCTATCTACCTTTAGTGCAACAGAATTCTCCTTTGATGAAGATCTGTTGCCCTCTTCTTAAGCTTTTTGGAGTTATTTTGAAGCTCATAGGGCATATGCTTCCCAAAGAGGTTTTGGGGGTCAGTGTCAGCCAGTCTACCAAACTCCCTGATAGCACAAATCTTATTGTCTCATTCCTTAGTTAAGGATCTTAGGAACTTGTCATTTAGTTCTCCATTTGTGAAAACCCGACCATAGTTCTTCAGACATTGACGATCCTGAAGAAGTTATCATATGTATCAGTTATTGTGTCCTTGGGGCCTTGCTTGAAGGCCTCATACTTCTTGTTCAGAAGGGATCATTTTTCATCCCTTACTTCTTCTGTTCCTTCCATCAGGACGATCAGAGACAGCCATATTTCCTTGGTAGATTTGTAGTGTATCCGGTTCTGCAACATCGAATCATTGACTGCACTTGCAAAGATATTCTTTGCTTTCTTGTCTAGAGAGACAAGGGCAATCCCATCTTTGTCGAGATCCATTAGTTTCTTCGATACCATCTTAGATGGATTGATAGTGGAAGCTATCATGGGAACATGAGGGCCTTCTTCAACAAAAATGAATACATGGGGATCAACATCTTCCATGAATAATCTGACTCTCTCTTTCCACATGGGAAAGTTAGCCTTGGTACACACCGGAAGATTTACAACGTCTTTGGATCTGTCCATTCTTGATAATCTCTACGACAACTAGAAGTAGATCTGTGAAATGTGTGAACCTTTTTGTGAACAACCTTCCCTCTAATACCAATTGAATATCTAGTTGCCTACCTAAATCACCTAGAGTGGGGTGAATAGGTGAGTTCTGCGTCTTTTGTGGAATAAAAACTTGAGAGTAATCTACATGAAAAATAACCAAGCATAACCCAGACGATAAAAGGAATTTATAGTGGTTCCCTATTCTTGGGTACGTCCACTTTCCACCTCGCTTATCTAGCACCATAGCTAGCCTTGGCTACTTCACTAAATCTCAGATTGCAACAATCCTACATCTCGGAGCAACTATCATACAACTCGGAGATAACACACTCCTACAAACTTGGAGAACAAAGCTACTAAAAACTCGGAGAAAAAAGCTCCTACAAGAGTTAAAATAATTATTACAACAACAATAAAAACTTTATACTTTTAGATCTGAAATCTTCAAGGTTCTTCCTTCTTGAAAATCAAAAATCTCTATGAAAAAGTTGAGGAAGAAATCCCCAGAGAACTTTGATCTGAAATGCTTAGGACCCAACCCGATCAAGTAGATTTTTGAAGAACTTAAATATATGATCTGTCGAATCTTTTCTTCTTGGAATCACTGGATCGAGAGAGGACAGACAATGAAGAACGACAATGATGGCGCGGCCTCTCCCTATCTTGAAATGCAATTACGATTCTGAATAATGTTATTAGGGTTAGTGATTCCTCTGAAAGGACTTCTTATAGAACCTCATTTAATGGTCTGAAATCATTAAGGAAGGATCCACGTGGACCAATCATGAGCAACTTAGGTTATATCGAAATCCCGTTCAATAGTTTAAAAAGAAGTTTTTTGCAACCCTATTTCTCGAGAAGGCATATGATTTCTCGAGAGGGATTTGCTTTCTCAAGAAATGGAATAGCCTTCTCGATACTTAATGCAAATTCATTGAACTGAAGAACTGATTTCTCGAGAAGGAACTTGACGTCTCGAGAAAAAATACTTAGCTTCTCGAGAAACAATTTTGACTTCTCGGGAACTGCTTTGCTTTTTTGATAATTATACTTTGCTTATCGAGAATTCTTCAGGGCTTTCTCAAGAAAAAAGACTTAAAGATTATTTATGAGAATTTTATGAGAAGTCTTATGGTTTCTCGAGAAAAGTACTAAGAAATTTTTCCCTTAAAAACTAATTCTTCTTTGTTAAAAAACATCAACCCTTCCTTTCTTCCATTGCTTTAGTACTTTAAATTGAAGTGCATACCAATAGAGAGGTTACATATGAGTCAACACTATGGGTCACACAATGAGAGATCACATTGCATGGTCCTGTGTTTAGTGACTCATTGTAAATTGTCATTGGTCTAAACTTAGCAATAATGATCTGCAAGAACTAAACTAAAGAATAACATCAAATACATAATTAATTCAATTTAGTTCAAAAGTTACTTCACACAAATCTAGGTTACTGTGGATACAATACCCCCACATGTTTGGAAAAGGGTTGTGAAAGTCTTTTGTTTCAAGAGTAGCTAACACCTAGAGGGGGGGGGGGTGAATAGGTTTTTGGGTCTTTTTAAACATTCTTCTTACTTGTGTGTGTTGTGACTTAGTGTTATGTTAGCTTTTAAGAATACATAATCAACACAACAGTATTTATAGTGGTTCTCCAAGATTTGGGTACATCCACTGTCCCTCCCACCTTTCTAACAATGTGTTAGACAAGGACAACTTCTTCAAACTCGGCTCCAAGAGCTTACAACTTAGATCCCTTAGGATCTCTTAGACTCCTCCAAGTCCTACCTAAGTCCCAAGGCCCTACCACTTAGAGAAAATGATGCTCCTATAGCTCAGTGATCCACAGATCACCTACCACAAACATTAAACACAATCCTACCACTCAGGCTAGGAGGATAGCCCCACACTCAGATACATAGGAGGATCCTACACTCAATGAATGAACTGACCTACACCTCAGGCACACACACCCTACCTCAAATACATTGTAGGATCCTACCACTAAGCCTTTATAGGTTAGGCTTACAACTCAGATCATTTAAGATCCTATAGAGAGAATAAGTATGTTGGTGATAAATGACTCCAGAGAAATTTTCTCTGAGTCAGCCTCTTCCTAAACTTAGCAGACTCAGTCCTATCCTCTTCAAAGAACCAAGAAAAGATCTTTAATGATTATTTTGCTTGTGCTGAGAAGTAACTGCAGAGATTGCTTCCTCTTTTTTAGAAAGAAATCTTCTGGATCTTGTTGTTGAGAGATGATTTGATCTTCAAAGAAAACTTTCTTTAACAGCTAACTCAGTTTGTGATTCACAAATTACTTTTTAGGAATCTCTTTGAATTCTTCAACTCAATCAGGAGGAAGAAGACGACTGCTTTTCTCCCATTAGTTTTTGTTTTAATTTCACGGAACTATCATTTTGTATCCCGCCGCTCAACAGCTCTTTGTACAGTATGGGCTGGCCGAAAATGGTAACTGCACAATCACTTTTGCATTTACAGCTGTACTAAAGGCATACAATACTTTTTATCTTCTTGCATGCAAGTCCTGTGATTTTTGAATTTCTGTTGACGTCAGTAAGAGTCAGCGCTTCTGAACATAGTAAATTTCAGAAATAGTGTGTAACGTCCCAATTCGCGCTAGGCCCCTTGATTGCGTATTTGAGTCAAGAGGGGCTGTGGTGAGCCCAATGGGGGGTGTGGGTGAACAGGTGCGGACGTATGAAAAATGAGGAAAACAAGGAAAAACGGTGTTTTTGGCCGACACGGGTATGGACACGGCCGTGTCCATACCCGTGTGCCTCATGCCAATATTGAGTTTTCTGTCAGAGAGGTACACGGGTATTGGGACACGGCGTGTCCCTACTCGTGTGCCGAGGACACGGGTCGAGACACGACCGTGTCTCTACCCATGTGCCGCAACCCCGACATGGCAGAAAGTTGTTCTGGGATGAACACGGCCCTAAACACGGCAGGCGACACGGCCGTGTCACCTGTACACGGGTAGGAACACGGCCGTGTGCCTACCCGTGTCTGCGGTGTATAAAAAGGAAAAAAGTTGTGAAACCCTAGCATTTCATCCCCTTTCTTCAGCCCCGAAATTTCTGAGGGAGTTCTCTTGGCTGGAGGAGGAAGAGGCTTGCCAGAGCCATCCTTGGAGGAATCGAAACGCCGCCGCCGTCAAGGGAAAAACAATGCCGCCGCGAAGGAGTGCGAGGCTCATGGCCGGCCATGGTGGTACCGCTGGACTTGAGGTGAGCTTCCTCCCCTCTCCCTTGGTGCTAGATCTATAGTTATTTTAGGAAAGACATCGACTCCATAGAGTCTTGATGGTGAGGAGGAGAGTTCTTAGGATAAGCCATGCCTAGGTTTTCTAGGCTTAGTCTCCCTCAACCTTCTCATCATTCAAAGTGGAGATGAGAGGGGTTTTCGTTGAGGGTTTGGCTTTGAAAGGAGAAATAAGGTTGGGTGTGATTTCTGGAGAAGTTTATGCGAGGTCGTTGCAAGGAAGAAGATGAACGGATGCCGTTCATCTCGCCTTAAGATGCGTGCAGAAATCTGATTTCTGCACGCGGCGACCTTCATGGCCAATTTCGGAGGTGTTCTGGCCAGATCTGGTTGAATGACTCAACACGAAAGTCGTAGCCCATGAAATTACCTTTCCAACGAGAGGTTGATCGTTTCCATGCGATACCTGTAGCCACGGGAAAGCTGGTTCGAGTCCGCTGCATTCGGGAAAATTCCTGTACAGGAAACTGTTTCCTGTACGTATTCGAGTTGAATTTCTGGTATGTTGCGACCAGATCTGGGTGATCAACTCAACACAAAAGTCGTAGCCCTCGCGAATACCTTTCCAACGAGGGGTTGTGCATTGTGATCGGATTCCTGTAGCTCCGGGAATCCCAGTTTTAGTATCGGGCTATCCTATGTTAATGCACTTGTTAATTTATAATGCTAGCACTCTTGCAATGATTGTGATTTGCCCATTTGTTATCTTGCTCCCATATATCTATAATGTTGTTGTTACTATAATTTAGCATGGTTACTCATTTGGTTGTGTAATAAGGAATAACCATGCAATGGTAGAGAAATGGATTGGATGGGAAGGCTAGATATTAGGAGTTGAGATTGGTATAAGATATATTTATACAATTTGGTGTTGAACTTATCTATTATGCGTAGTGTTGAGGTGAATTCATTGAATAGGTGGGCGTGAACATGATGAACACTATGTGAAGAGTATTTTGTAACCGTAATCCGAGCCCAAGGGGTTTATTAACAACCGATGCTTAGAGTGGTAGTCTCCCTACGGATAGCATCGAGTGAGTTGTTTTGGGGCATGTGATGTGCGACGATTCATCGTGTCGCGATATTGAGATAATGACTGTGGCAGGTCTACGGGTTCGCCAGTCGTCACACCGATGGGAGCCAATGGGTAGACCTTGGGCGGTAGGGTTAGATACTTGGTGTCCATAACCCGAGATCTCCTCTGTGCCATGAGAACGGTTGGGCTTGCACCTCGTGCGCTTCCGAGGTTCCATCCGGTTCGAAATCAAAGGCCAGGTTGGGCTGTGTTCTTGGTGCACATTTACCCAAGACCCCTTCTGAGCCGTAGTACGCATGTGAGCTCCGCTATTGTGTTCTTAGCGTTGAGGCGTACGGGGGCCTAGGATAGGTAGTGTGATACCACCTAGTAGTGGAGACGCCCGCTCCACTGTCGCCGTCTGGCCACGACGGACGACGCTTGAGAGGTTAGCTACCTGCTCGAAAAGTGGGAACTTCTAGTCTGTGTCGACATAGCAACTTGCATGTGCGTGCACATGATTCGGTCATACCATAACATTCATATCATGTCATTCATTGCATACACAAGATCCTCATCGTATAAGTTTGTATGGGCACTCTTATACGATGAGTTACTTTACTGTTAACCCGATCCTTAACTTATAAGTTTGTATGGGCACTCTTATAAGTTGAGTTATTATTTTGATTAATTATACCTGCTGTCATATATTATTGATATTTGTAGAATTGCTAGTTGTGTAGCGTAGTTTATACTCCACCATATTTACAGTCACCTGCTTGTTTACTTGCTTATATATATACATATTGTACCTTTGTTCCTTTCTCCGCCCGGTGCCGAGGAGTCGCCGAGGGAGCGGATGTGAAGCCACTTAGTCTTATGACTAACGGTTGCTACGTCTTCCTTTTTAGGAGGAAACCCCGCAGGTAGAGCAGCAACGGACTATGCAGCAGGACAGCCAGGCCCGGATGATAGGACCTGAGGTGGTGGTGCCATCGGCACCGTCAGTGACAGTCGTGAGTGTTTTCATGTAGCCGTTTGGCAAAACATTTCTAGACTCTTGTTCTTTTGTACAAGCCTGTTGTGCTTGTTATCTTCCGCTCTTTTGGACTTAAGCTTAGCTGTGAATTGAACTGCTTTACTTTTCTGTTATGGTTGGGTTGGCATTGTTTATGTGATATGGATTGTAGCCGGCGGAATAGGCGTCTTATGGTAAAGGCTAACCCGTGTGTTAGTGCTACCACAAGGCGGCTATTTCGGGCATAAGACTCCCCTCGTGCCGTGTGTTGTGTTCCGGGAGGGGGGGGGTCTTACAAATGGTATCAGACTTAGCCGATCTTCAACTAGAGCAGTCAGATAACAATGGGCCACTCCCGTTCGATTAGTCGGTTTGGGGACAAACCGACTTAGCGGAAGCAGTGGTGTGCCCATATGTAATTCACACTAAGTTGTCCAACTTTGACATTAGTTTTAGCCAACCTGACCCTAGTTTGTACCTTGCGTATAGGTCCCAGCGCAGGTGGAGCCGGTTGGGGGCACTCCTACCCCTTCCGTCCCTTCACAATTCCAGCAGTCGGAACTGGGACAAACGTTGTCAGCCATATTGGATGCATTTAAAGCCCAGCAAGCTCCGGTGCAACAACAAGCGCCAGGCTCCAACTGGTTGAGCACCTTCCGTGCCCTGTCCCCTCCTGCCTATCTTGGGACAGAATTGCCGGTGCGCACCGAGGAATGGCTTGATACCGTGCAGGAATTGATGGCTGGCATAAGATGTCCTAACAGCATGGCGGTGACATTGGTAGTGACGCTGCTAGAGCTGCACGCCAAAAGGTGGTGGAAGTCCCTCATGGGCTCCACCTTCCAAGGGCGGTTGTACACGGACATCAGTTGGAACGAGTTCACCGAGGCTTTTCTGGATCACTTCATCCCTTCTTCTGCTCGGGATGGACTTGAAGAAAAAATTTCTGCAGCTGAAGCAGGGATCGAAATCGGTAACAGAGTACCAGAGGGAGTTCCAACACCTCGCTAGGTTTGCCGATTCCTATGATTTGGACGATAGAGGCTACGCGAAGCGCTTCTACAAAGGATTAAGGGACCCCCTGAGGCAGGCCCTTTTGTTTATAGCCGATGGAAGCCTGGCAGAAATCATCGACATGGCAAAGAGACTGGAGGTGGACCACATGGGATGTGGCAAGAGACCTACGGAAGGAGTAATTGAAGTCGGCCCTAGTAATAGAAGGCGGAATGATCATGGCAGAGGAAGGGGAAACCACAGAGGCGGTCGGTGGGTCAACCGGAACTATCGGGTGGAGTACCCAATTCCGCAACCACTACCTTTACCACTACCACCGCAGCAGCAATATTATCAACAACCTGGGGGCCGATGTGAGGTGATATGTTTTGAGTGCAACCAACCGGGGCATGTCCGACGAGTTTGCCCGCGACTGATCGGGGGTGCTCCTATTGCACCCCCTCCAGTAGCTTCACGGGGGTGAGGGCACATGCGTGGCCGAGGAAGAGGACCACCAGGGAGAAATCAAGGACATGCACGGGAGCATGTATTCGCATTGGATATGACTCAAGAGAGAAATCCTCAGGAAGTCATCACCGGTACGTGCAAAATTTATTAATATTATATGACTTGTTAGATTTACGATACAAATGATACGCGCAATTTTGAATGGTGATTACCTTTTTGGAACCTAGGCACTGTCATGGTTAGCGGGAGACCCGCCTATACGTTATTTGACACGGGTGCGTCTCACTCGTTCATTTCGGCGGACTTCGTGAAGGACTTGGAGGGAGTGCAACACTTCACGGGCACTACTCAAAGGGTACGCCTTCCGGACGGCTCTGAGATGACGTCGTCAGCAAGTTGCGACTTCGACACCCTTATTGGAAGAAAGTTCTTTGAAACTCCGGATACAGTGTTAAGAATCCCGGAGTTCGATCTCATCCTGGGCATGAAGTGGTTGGACTGGCACCACGCCAACATCAATTGTGCGGAGAAGCAAGTTATGTTGAGGCATGGAGACTCGGAAGTCATCTTCCAAAGTATTAAATTCGCACCCCGTAAATTATTATCTTCAATCCAAGCTATGAAATCTCATATGGAAGGGGACGAGGTCTATGTAATTTGCTTCGAGTTGAAAAAATTGACATTAGAGGTCAAGGATGTGCGGGTGGTGCGAGAATTTCCCGAGGTATTCCCCGAGAAATTGCCGGGACTACCCCCGCATAGGGAAGTGGACTTCCAAATCAAGCTAATTCCGGGTGCCAAGCCCGTCTCGCGAGCTCCATACCGAATGGCTCCGAAGGAACTTGCAGAGTTTAGAGTCCAGCTTCAGGAATTGGTGGAAGCAGGGTTCGTTCGCCCAAGCTCGTCGCCTTGGGGAGCGCCCGTTTTGTTCGTCAAAAAGAAGGATGGCACCTTGCGGTTATGTATTGATTATCGAGAGTTGAACCGGTTAACGGTGCGGAACACCTATCCCCTACCGCGCATTGATGAATTATTTGATCAATTGGTGGGATCGTATTGGTTCTCCAAGTTAGATCTGCGTTCAGGATATTATCAGCTGAGGATACAAGAAGATGACATTCAGAAGACGGCGTTCAGTTCGAGATATGGTTTGTATGAATTCACCGTGATGCCGTTTGGGCTCACAAACGCCCCTTCCGCCTTTATGAGCTTGATGAACAAGGTGTTCAACCCTTATTTGGACATCTTTGTCATCGTGTTCATCGATGATATCCTAGTCTACTCCAAGACTGAAGCAGAACACGCCGAACATCTAACTTTAGTGCTGAGGAAGCTAAAGGAGCACACTTTGTTTGCCAAGTTCAGCAAATGCGAGTTTTGGCTTCGAGAGGTCGCATTCTTGGGCCATGTGATTAGTGGGGCGGGGCTAGCAGTAGATCCGGCCAAGGTGCGGGCCGTGAAGGAGTGGTCGCCATTGAAGTCAGCGGCCGACATACGAAGCTTTCTTGGACTTGCCGGGTACTATCGCAAGTTCGTGAAAGGCTTCTCGAAGATTGCCCTTCCCCTTACTACGCTGACCAAGAAGGGTGTGCCGTTTGAATGGACACCCCAGTGCGAAGCTGCATTCCAAGAGTTGAAGGACAGATTGACGACTGCACCCATCCTAGCTCTTCCATCTGGGAAGGAGGGCTTTCAAGTTTACACGGATGCGTCGTACCAAGGGATGGGAGCTGTGTTGATGCAGAATGGGCATGTGATCGCTTATGCTTTAAGACAGTTGAAGAAGCATGAAGCCAGCTACCCGGTGCATGATCTAGAATTGGGAGCGGTGGTATTCGCCTTGAAGATTTGGAGGCATTATTTATATGGCGTCCACTGCGAGATCTACTCGGATCACAAAAATCTGAAGTACGTTCACACCCAAAAGGAGATAAACTTGAGACAGCGGCGGTGGTTGGAGTTCTTGTGCGACTACGAATTCACCTTGAATTACCACCCCGGGAAGGTTAATTCCGTAGCTGATGCCTTGAGCCGAAAGGCACCGGGAACGAGCACGGAATCCCGCTTGATGAGGATGGAGTTAATCCGGACACTGCAAGAGATGGAAATCACTTTGGTCTTTAAGAATCGATCGGAAGAGTATACAGAATATTTGGCCGCGATGAGTATAGTTTGCAACATACGAGACCGGATCCGGACGGAACAAAAGAAGGATGCGGCTTTAACCCCGGCTTTCAAGTCAATGGAGGATGGGACTACGGAAGAATACTCCCTAAAAGATGGCCTCGTCCATTTTCGTGGCCGGCTTTACATCCCCGAAGGTGACAACTTTCGGGAGGATATTCTAAAGGAGGCCCATTGCTCCAAGTACTCGGTGCACCCGGGGATCGCGAAGATGTACACCGATTTGAGAAAGACATTGTGTTGGCCGGGCATGAAGAGGGATGTCAAGTACTTTGTTACTCATTGTGTGGCCTGTCAAATGGTGAAGGCGGAATGCAGAAGCCCCGGTGGAATGCTACGGTCATTGCCCATCCCCGAATGGAAATTTGAGGACATCTCTATGGACTTCGTCCACGGGTTACCTCGCTCGCGCTCGGGGAATGATTCTGTGTGGGTGATAGTTGACCGGTTGAACAAGGTAGCCCGATTTATCCCAATGAAGAAGGAGGCGCAGGTGGGCGTCCTAGTGCGTCTCTTTGTGGAGCAATTTGTGCGGTACCATGGTGTGCCGAAGACGATCGTCTCCGATCGGGATGGTCGGTTTACTTCAAGAGAATGGAGGGCTGTACATGCTTATTTGGGCTCGCGCCTCGCCTTTAGCACAGCCTTTCACCCACAAACGGACGGGCAGTCTGAACGAACCATCCGAACATTGGAGGACCTTCTGAGGTTGTGTGTGCTAGATAAAGGAGAACCATGGGAGAGGCTCTTACCTCTCGTGGAGTTCTCTTATAATAACAGTCATCAAGCCAGTATTGGAATGGCACCTCATGAAGCTTTGTATGGAAGGAGGTGTAGAACACCCTTGTCCTGGGTGCAAGACGAAGATCCGAAGACGTTGGGAAATGAGTATATTGATGACACGGACGTGGTGGTTAGGTTGACCCGGGATCGAATGCTAGAGGCTCAAAGCCGACAGGCGAAATATTACAACGCAAGGCACCGTATGGTAGAGTTTCAAGTGGGTGATAACGTGTTCCTGAAGATTCGACCGATGCACGGAGTGTCGCGGGTACGTGGCGTCAAGAAGCTTAGCCCAAGGTATGTCGGGCCCTATGTCGTAGTGGAAAGGATTGGCCCTCTGGCCTATCGATTGGAGTTACCACCGGAGCTGGAGAACCTTCACGACGTGTTCCATGTATCGTCGCTTCGGAAGGCTTTGCTGCGGCCTGAACAGTATATCCCCACGGCGGATGGTGCAGTGGCGTCTGATAGGTCTGTGCTACTGGAGCCGGTGCGGATCGTTGATAACGAGACAAGAACCTTGTGCCGCAAAAGTGTTCCCTTGGTGAAAGTGCTATGGTCTAATCATGGGAAGGAGGAGTTCACATGGGAGCCAAGGGATTTGATGCAAGAGCGCTACCCAGAATTATTTACCCCAGGTAAAATTTTATTTGAAAGCATAGTTCCCTTTTATGTGCTTCACTCCCATAGCCTTACCCTGATTTCGGGGACGAAATCTTTTATTTTGTTTATAGGATTTGTAACGTCCCAATTCGCGCTAGGCCCCTTGATTGCGTATTTGAGTCAAGAGGGGCTGTGGTGAGCTCAATGGGGGTGTGGGTGAACAGGTGCAGACGTATGGGAAATGAGGAAAACAAGGCAAAACGGTGTTTTTGGCCGACACGGGTATGGACACGGCCGTGTCCATACCCGTGTGCCTCATGCCAATATTGAGTTTTCAGTCAGAGAGGAACACGGGTATTGGGACACGGCGTGTCCCTACCCGTGTGCCGAGGACACGGGTCGAGACACGGCCGTGTCTCTACCCGTGTGCCGCAACCCCGACACGGCAGAAAGTTGTTCTGGGATGAACACGGCCCTAAACACGGCAGGCGACACGACCGTGTCACCTGTACACGGGTAGGAACACGGCCGTGTGCCTACCCGTGTCTGCGGTGTATAAAAAGGAAAAAAGTTGTGAAACCCTAGCATTTCATCCCCTTTCTTCAGCCCCGAAATTTCTGAGGGAGTTCTCTTGGCTGGAGGACGAAGAGGCTTGCCGGAGCCATCCTTGGAGGAATCGAAACGCCGCCGCCGTCAAGGGAAAAACAATGCCGCCGCGAAGGAGTGCGAGGCTCATGGCCGGCCATGGTGGTACCGCTGGACTTGAGGTGAGCTTCCTCCCCTCTCCCTTGGTGCTAGATCTATAGTTATTTTAGGAGAGACATCGACTCCATAGAGTCTTGATGGTGAGGAGGAGAGTTCTTAGGATAAGCCATGCCTAGGTTTTCTAGGCTTAGTCTCCCTCAACCTTCTCATCATTCAAAGTGGAGATGAGAGGGGTTTTCGTTGAGGGTTTGGCTTTGAAAGGAGAAATAAGGTTGGGTGTGATTTCTGGAGAAGTTTATGCGAGGTCGTTGCAAGGAAGAAGATGAACGGATGCCGTTCATCTCGCCTTAAGATGCGTGCAGAAATCTGATTTCTGCACGCGGCGACCTTCGTGGCCAATTTCGGAGGTGTTCTGGCCAGATCTGGGTGAACGACTCAACACAAAAGTCGTAGCCCTTGAAATTACCTTTCCAACGAGAGGTTGCTCGTTTCCATGCGATACCTGTAGCCACGGGAAAGCTGGTTCAAGTCCGCGGCATTCGGGAAAATTCCTGTACAGGAAACTGTTTCCTGTACGTATTCGAGTTGCATTTCTGGTATGTTGAGACCAGATTTGGGTGATCAACTCAACACAAAAGTCGTAGCCCTCGCGAATACCTTTCCAACGAGGGGTTGTGCATTGTGATCGGATTCCTGTAGCTCCGGGAATCCCAGTTTTAGTATCGGGCTATCCTATGTTAATGCACTTGTTAATTTATAATGCTAGCACTCTTGCAATGATTGTGATTTGCCCATTTGTTATCTTGCTCCCATATATCTATAATGTTGTTGTTACTATAATTTAGCATGGTTACTCATTTGGTTGTGTAATAAGGAATAACCATGCAATGGTAGAGAAATGGATTGGATGGGAAGGCTAGATATTAGGAGTTGAGATTGGTATAAGATATATTTATACAATTTGGTGTTGAACTTATCTATTATGCGTAGTGTTGAGGTGAATTCATTGAATAGGTGGGCGTGAACATGATGAACACTATGTGAAGAGTATTTTGTAACCGTAATCCGAGCCCAAGGGGTTTATTAACAACCGATGCTTAGAGTGGTAGTCTCCCTACGGGTAGCATCGAGTGAGTTGTTTTGGGGCATGTGATGTGCGACGATTCATCGTGTCGCGATATTGAGATAATGACTGTGGCAGGTCTACGGGTTCGCCAGTCGTCACACCGATGGGAGCCAATGGGTAGACCTTGGGCGGTAGTGTTAGATACTTGGTGTCCATAACCCGAGATCTCCTCCGCGCCATGAGAACGGTTGGGCTTGCAGCTCGTGCGCTTCCGAGGTTCCATCCGGTTCGAAATCAAAGGTCAGGTTGGGCTGTGTTCTTGGTGCACATTTACCCAAGACCCCTTCTGAGCTGTAGTACGCATGTGAGCTCCGCTGTTGTGTTCTTAGCGTTGAGGCGTACGGGGGCCTAGGATAGGTAGTGTGATACCACCTAGTAGTGGAGACGCCCGCTCCACAGTCGCCGTCTGGCCACGACGGACGACGCCTGAGAGGTTAGCTACCTGCTCGAAAAGTGGGAACTTCTAGTCTGTGTCGACATAGCAACTTGCATGTGCGTGCGCATGATTCGGTCATACCATAACATTCATATCATGTCATTCATTACATACACAAGATCCTCATCGTATAAGTTTGTATGGGCACTCTTATACGATGAGTTACTTTACTGTTAACCCGATCCTTAACTTATAAGTTTGTATGGGCACTCTTATAAGTTGAGTTATTATTTTGATTAATTATACCTACTGTCATATATTATTGATATTTGTAGAATTGCTAGTTGTGTAGCGTAGTTTATACTCCACCATATTTACAGTCACCTGCTTGTTTACTTGCTTATATATATACATATTGTACCTTTGTTCCTTTCTCCGCCCGGTGCCGAGGAGTCGCCGGGGGAGCGGATGTGAAGCCACTTAGTCTTATGACTAACAGTTGCTACGTCTTCCTTTTTAGGAGGAAACCCCGCAGGTAGAGCAGCAACTGACTATGCAGCAGGACAGCCAGGCCCGGATGATAGGACCTGAGGTGGTGGTGCCATCGGCACCGTCATTGACAGTCGTGAGTGTTTTCATGTAGCCGTTTGGCAAAACATTTCTAGACTCTTGTTCTTTTGTACAAGCCTGTTGTGCTTGTTATCTTCCGCTCTTTTGGACTTAAGCTTAGCTGTGAATTGAACTGCTTTACTTTTCTGTTATGGTTGGGTTGGCATTGTTTATGTGATATGGATTGTAGCCGGCGGAATAGGCGTCTTATGGTAAAGGCTAACCCGTGTGTTAGTGCTACCACAAGGCGGCTATTTCGGGTATAAGACTCCCCTCGTGCCGTGTGTTGTGTTCCGGGAGGGGGGTCTTACATAGTGTATAGGCGTTGAGTGAAGCCTTGTCGCTCAACACAAATGTACTTAGCAGATTTCTGCAACTTGAGGCGTTGAGTGCATTGAGTGAGCCTTCGTCACTCAACATATTTATACTTTTATATTCTAACTACTTATGCATCGAGTGAGACTTCATCACTTGATGCATCTAAACTTAGATTGATTTCTCTGATTATAGGCGTTGAGTGCATCTTCTTCACTTAATGCTTTCTTCCTTTGCTTGGCTTTATGATCAGGCATTGAGTTAACTATCTTCACTCAACGCTTTTGAACTTAGAAGGATTATCTGTTAAGGAGGCACTAAATGAACTGCTTTCACTCAACGCTTCAGAACTTAGACAGATTTCTTTGATAGCAACCCTGCATATTTGATTCTATGTTGTCCAATCGACGCTTTTGCTTCTTGGAGTTGAGTGAACTGCCTTCACTCAATGCTTCTAGACTTAGCCAAATTTTTTGCTTTGGCAATATAGGGGTTTTGATTGCCTGAACATCAGTCGATGCTTTTAGCCCACTTGGCGTTGAGTGAACTACCTTCAGTCAATGATTTTGGACTTAACAAGATATAAGCTTTGCCAGCATCCTGTCATGAGTCTATCTGACTTTGTGACTTTGACAACCTGTCAAATAAGTTCAACAAAGAACAGCCTGCATACAATAAACTAAGGGCATACATCAAATACATTCATGTGTATACCTTTGACTTGTTGGCCTTCTTCAAATCTAGGACATTGTGATCAAAGGACCAAACAATCTCCCCATATTTGAAGAAGTTGAAAACTTTATTCAATGATATACACTTAACTTAATTAAGCAGACAAACATTACAAAATAAGAAATAAATAAGATGTAAATGAAATCCTTAAGATGTAAACACAAAGAAGTAAGATTTTCATTAAAGAAAATATTCATAAACAGATTGTGTGCTTAATACAAAATATTCATATTCCTATAGCCCCTTAAGGAAAGAAAGAAACATCTCAAGTTTCAGGTTCCTTAATCATAATCCCCCTACTGGGTTTCTTGGCATCCTGCTCTTTGTCTTTCATGTCTTTTTCCCTCTGCCTTTCAAAGTAGCTATAGGGCTTGGTCGGGGAAGTACTTGCTAGGCTCCATAGCATATGGTGGCAGTGCCCATGACTTTTTGTTTAAGACCCTCATTTTTTTCTTTTAAACTAACTGGGTCTTATGCCCAGAACTACCGTTTTTCAGTGACACCAACACACCCGGGAAGGTCGTCAATACAAAATACAGATCTTGCCAGCCATACCGATCGCAGAAGAGAAGAGTAAAAGTATAAGTACATGAGTAAAATGAAACTCAATGTTGGTCCACAAGAAATCACATGAATATAAATAAATCTCCATGAAGGGAGAGCCCACAGTAACAATAAATCAAGTACTAATAAAAAGGGCTCCTTCCCGATACATCATAATCCTCACTATAAGTCACTCAATGCGAAGGGAAAACTATAGTAACTAATAATGATCGGGACTCACTGTCCCTACTTCCTGAACTCCCGTGCCAGATTGTCCCGTGTCCAAGCGCACCGACCTCTAGGGCTGCATCTCCTAGTTCGGCTCCACGATCCACTAAAATGATTTGGTCAACGACCGTTTGTCTAAAAGACTAAGTCCTATCATCCCCCACCCCTCCCCTATGGCTCCTAGGAAACAAGCGATGAGAAGGAAAGGAAAGGTAATTAAGGTGGAGACCAACAAAAGTAAACAGGTAGCGGAAGAACTAGTCAATCATGAGTTCATAAACAGAGCAAGTATAAATATGTAATAGTAGGTAAGCAATATGAGTATACACATGATCAAGGTGAGCAAGTAAAGTATGAGAAGATAAACTAAGAAAATAACCATGACCTATAGGAATGCCCATAAAAACCTATAGACCAAGGGGTCATTTTGCAAGGCCAATTGTATAAAGAGTCCTATACTAACTTATACATTATGTGTCAAGGGTTATATGAAACTACTATGCTATGTCACGCAAGTATTCTATGATAAAAACAAATAAGTGAAACTCACACACCCGACTCTGTGCACATAGACTTTTAGTTCCCCCTTTTTGGAGCCTAACCTCCCAGGATACCTCCGTAGTGGCAAACAGAAGTGGTGGGTTGGGCCTCACCCACCTCTGAACATGTATCAGTACTACCAGTCAGACCTATCGTATGCCTGAATGCAGGTGCACTAAGCAGAGCTCCTGCGTACTCTTGCCGGCTGGTGGACTAGACTTTATTTGGCTAAGTGCTAAACCACACTTGCAGAGTCAACGTATTGGTGTCATGCGATGACTCTCCAATACTGAAGACCCACCACCTTACATCTTATGCACATGCAACATTAATTTATTTTCCCACCGGGCCAATGCTCCCCGAACTATCCCGTCTGTCACAAATATCTACCGAGCAATCGACTTGCCGGGCTAACCTGCCCATAACCAAAACCACCAAGCCTACCGCTCGTGAGACCCAACCTAACTCCCATAACACCGGGGAGTGTGAGTGTAAGTGTAATCCTAGAGTATTTCTAATTACTCTTTTAATCCATTAGACTTACGGCTTACGTTAACCTCGGACTACCCAAGGCATTCCTGGTGAAGGGCTCTCATAGGGCACTAGGAAAAAAGATGGTAGCTGAAGCCCATCGTTCCATTTCACAAGGCACTTAATATTATTGGTTATTACCAAATTCCAGGTCCCTTTTAATATTATACTTGACCTAACCCTAGTGTGTTTTGACTCTCTTTCTGTCCACAAGAAAGACGATCTTTCGCCGATCCCAAGCACCTCTTAACACTAGTCAACCCAACACTCTCCTAATCATGAATCCTAATAAAGCTATCTTTTTCTTTTTCACTTTACTAAGATCAGTAAACTATTAACCCCATCTCCCTATATCCATTAAACATGTTATCACAGTTTCTGCAGTTTTACTAAATGGAGTCCAACTTAAACTAGATGATGTATATGATAGGAGGTACTCCAAATTTTCATCCAAAACCCCTAAGATAATTACTAGGGTCTATCATAACAAATTTAGCCTAAATCAAGAAACTTGTAATTTTCCTAATTAATTTGGCATTTATTAAATTTTCCCAAAAGTTATGTCGTTGTAAATTTAAATATGAAGAACTTGATTTCCTTAAGTTATGGCCACCCAAAAATTATAAACAGTGTATGATAGCAAAATATCAGCGAATTCCAAATTTCACATACTTTCATAAATATAATAACCTCTAAATAATTAATTCAAGGTAATTCAAATAATTAGAGTTAATGAAGGGAGTACCATAAATCGAAGTCCAAAAATTATATAAAAATTACCAGAGCCTTATAATAATCATAAAACACTACTGACTATGTTTCATGCAATTCCAAGATCATTAGACTATATAGAAAAAATACTTCAAATAAATCCATTAGAGTGCACTTTGTGAAGCAACATTCTTATAAACACATCCAAATTACATGTAATAATTTTCTAGGATTTATTATGCCCTAAAAGATTATCTAGCCAAGTAACACAATTTTTCAGCAAGATATATTATTTATTATCTATTTATCAAAATAAGGTGCACTAGTTCACTTACACGTGAAGTACTGAGGGGAAATGTCCAATTTTTCCAACTAATCTATTAGTGCACACAAATGATATTTGATAAACTTTGTCATAGTTTCATATCATTCTAAGAGAATTAAACCATAGTTACTCCAATATCATCAAAAAGGGCATGGTGGAATTATACCTACAAGTATGAGCTATAATTTTCTAAATCTTCCTATAAAAAATTTCAGAGGTTAATAATACTATAAAATTACTCCTACAAAAATTTTATGAAGGTACAAAGTCGTATGACTGCTTATTTATTCTATAAGGTTTATAGACCTAAATAATTTTCAAGTGATTAAAGTGGGTGCATGTGTCCAAATACTACCAAATTCCTTCCTAGGTCATTTCACCACCCTAAGATCACATGGATTAAACACCAGGTCCATACAAGGATATATCACCCCATGTCCTTCACAAACCCCCAAAGTTCAACCTTAGGATATAAACTAGGGTCCTATGGTAAATCCACCCTAATCCACACCAAACTCCATGTGACGGTGTTTAATGTCATAATAAATCAGTGGCCCAAGTTTCCACCTCTGTTGAGGTGATTTGATCACTCAATACCACAAGGGACATCTTAACCTAATTAACCCTTTTGGGCCTAGGCTAGGGTTAACCAAATTTCAAACCAATCATCTCCAAATGGGATGAAATTTTATACAGAGTCCTATATTGACTCAAAGGAGCACTTATATAAATTTGTTAGGATTTGGAGGTCATTAGACCCTTTAATTAAAACATTCATGAAAAATTAAATGTTTTCCAAAACTTAGGAAAAAGGTTTTCCAAAAATTCTCATTTTTGGATATGTTATAGATCTAGACATGACTGACTCATGCTCCAAATGTCAAGTGATTTGGAGGTCAGGATTGATGGGGGCACCCTAAACAATCTCTGATCAACCGTAAGTATAGACCTCACCAAAATGAGTGTGGTGGTCTGACCTAGATGTGCCTGACCTGGAGCAAACTCCAAGACCAATTTTGGGCCCTCCCGCCACCTCCCCGGAAAACCACCACACCACCATCATTGAGGTGAGGGCTATTAGCAAGAGGTGGTTAGGCTGCCAAAGGCGTCGGATTCCGGCAAACCCAACACTTCATTTTTGTAGAAAAACCAGTGGAAAAATTTCACTGGATCATGCTCAATTGAGCTTGATTCTTATATCAAATGAATCCTATGATCTATCCCATGAAGTAGGAGTAGAGGAGGACCTTAGTGGAGGGCTGGAGCTAGGGCGATCGTCGGGTTACCATGGACGGTGGTGGCGCCGCTCGGTGTTCTGCAACAGCACAACCAAATTGCTCAGCTCCTTCAATAGAATAGTGGAAACGATTGCTATGGGTCTAGAGATGCTTTTTAAGATAGCTAAACGTGGAAGATGAGTGGTCATGGCATCAATTCCATTAATGGCCTTTGAAGGCTCATTTCGGCCAAGGTGGGTTCACTGCACCATGCCACTGAAAGGGGTTGGAAATTCCCTTGATCTCCCCCTAATTTACTAGGGAGGAAGATTCCAGCAAGAAGAGAGGGCCTTTGGCCTTCCAAGCCATGAATGGCCTTTACTCCCCACTTTCTCTCTCCTCCATTAAAGGGGAAAATGATGTTTTTCTCTCTCCTATTCATCAATGCCGAATTTGATTACTACTCCAGCCTAATGAAACACCACTAACCAATATTATTCATGGAAATAAGGTTAGCCTAAGGGAGATTGGGTTTGAGCTTAAGTTAGCTCATTTGAGCTAGTTTGACTTAATACTACGGTAGAGTTAACCTAATTGACTCTTTGGGTTGACCCCAATGGATTCTTGGTGACCCAATGGCCTCCACTAAGGTTAAGGAAGGCTTGGGTAGGGTTGGTAGGCATCTCAGAGGTCACTTGACCCTTAGTTATGACACTTTGACTTTTTTAGGGTTAGGGTTGACTTGGGTCAACTTAGCCACTTTGGTTGATCCCAATGGGTCCTTGGTGACCCATTGGACTCCCTTAGAGCCTGGGAAGGTCTATGTGCGTCCCTTTGGCTAAGGGGATGTCAATTGGCCATGGGTGAGCTTAGTTTTACCTAATTAGGGTATGGGTTGAGTTTGGGCTACTTGACCTTTTTAGTTGACCCTAATTGGTCCCTATGGCTCTAATGGATCCTTTAATAGGTTAGTGATGTTGTGGTGGGGTCACGGAGTCATGGTAAAGCCCTATGATCATCCCTAAGCTAGTAATTGGAATTCTACTATTTGTAGACAAAGGTGGTTCACACACTAATTCCCAGGTTCACTCAAACCCTTTAGTGCTTCACTGGGTTTTGTCATGACCCAGTCATAACAAAACCATCCTAGGAGTCTAGAATTCTTAGAGATGTTACAAATCTCAATACATAAAAATAAAAAATTTCATTCTCGAAATTCAAGTTAGGCCTACGGGGTTTCAAGTATGAGAAGTAAAATGTAACATCCCGATAGGTTAAAGGGAATACCTGACGTGAAAAGTTCCGGGTACCTTTGTTGCATCAAGTCATGCGGTTCCAATGTGTGCTCCTCTTGTCCATGATTCCTCCACAAGACCTTGTCCAGCGGAACCTTCTTGCGTCACAAGACCCGTATCCCAGTATCATCTATCCAGATCAGCTCTAGGTGCACTGATCGATCAGAAGCTATAGGCCCATCTATAGTCGTAATCTGCTGGTCCAGCAAAAGTAGAGCTCTCCTTAGGGAGGAGATGTCGAAAACATCATGCAAACCTGCTAGCTCTGGCTGCAGCTCAAGTCTATAAGCAAAGGGACCGATCCGTTCCAGGATCATGTAAGGCCCCATATATCTCAGAATGAGGTTCTTACAACCACGCACCCGCGAGACTCCATGCATTGGTTGTATCTTCAAAAACACCCACTCTCCTACCTAAAACTCTACCTGACGATGTAGAGCATCGTAATACTTGGCATGTCTTCTTTGGGCCTCCAACATCCTGTCTCGAATGAACCGCACCTGAGCATCCGTATCCTCAACAAACTCTGACCGAAATGCCTTCGGATCCTCATCATGGATCCAAGATAAAGGAGTCCTGGATCTCCGCTCATATAAAGCCTCATAAGGGTCCATGCCAATGCTAGACTGGTTGTTGTTGTACGAGAATTCGATCAACGGTAGCTGCCTCTCTCATGGTTCTCCGCAATCTTGTGTGCAAAGACGCAACAAATCCTCTAGTGTCTGATTTGTGCGCTCTATTTGTCCATACATTTGATGGTGTAAGGTGGTACCAAATGTCAACCGGGTCCCCAAATAAGCTTGGATCATCCTCCATTCCTTTGACGTAATTCGTCTATCACAATCGGACACTCATCCTCGACACTCCATGGTATGAGACAAACTGCTCCACAAACCTTCGCACCATGTCACCCACCGGAGCGTCCTTCCTGATCGGTAGAAATCAAGCCACCTTCGTCAATCGATCAATGATCACCCATATCGATTCATTCCTCACATGTGACCGAGGAAGACCATGTTTGAAATCCATGGTGATATTGTTGAACTTCCACTCTAGCACCGGAATTGGCTCCAACAATCCGGCTGGACTCTTACACTCTGCCTTCACAAACTGATAAGCCTCTCAATGGGTCACGAAGTATGTGATATTCCACTTTATGCCTAGACAACACATCATCCTCTTGAAGTCGGTCGTCATCTTAGTGATGCCTGGGTGCCTAGAGTACCTGCTATAGTGAGCCTCGGTCATAATGTCCTCTCGAATCTTGCCCCAGCCGGTATGTACACCCATCCTCTAAAGCATAACAACCCATCCCTCTCAGTATACTCCCCGACCGTTCCTTCCTCCAAGGTCCTGAATACCAGCTCCAGCTTGTCATCCCTTCTCTGCTCAGCCCTGATACGATCTCGAATATCATCGGCAATGCTCATTGCGGCCAGATACTCCTCTTAAAGCTTTGAGTCGTCCGAGGACACCAAATTAATCAGCATATCCTCCATCATCCGTATCAGCTCCATAGTCATAAACTAGAGCTCTAATCCTAAAGTGGTAGTCCTCCGGCTTAGTGCGTCTACCACCACATTTGCCTTCCCTGGGTGATAGTGTATCGTGTACTCATAGTCTGATAGAAACTCCACCAATCGTCTCTGGCTGATATTCAATTCCATATGCATGTCGAAAAATTTTAGATTATTGTTATCTGAAAATATTTCATAGTGCACACCATAAAGATAATGTCGCAAAATCTTCAGAGCGAACACCACTGCTCCCATCTCCAAGTCATGTACAGGGTAGTTCTGCTCATGCTTGTTCAGCTAGTGGGAGGCATATGCTATCACATGCCCATGCTGCATCAGTATAACACCCATCCCCTAAAACGACGCATCAGTGTACACCTGGAAGCTCTCCTTCCCAGACAGGAGAGCGAGGATAGGGGCCGACGTAAGCCTGACCCTTCAACTCCTAGAAGGCCGCCACACACTGCGGTGTCCAAACAAACGGAGTGTCATTCTTTGTCAATGAAGCAAGTGGGAGGGCTATTTGAGAGAATCCCTGCAAAAACTTCCTATAGTACCCGATCAATCACAGAATACTTCGGACATCCGTGGTCGTCTTTAACTGAGGCCAGTCTCGTACTGCCAGAATCTTTGTAGGATCCACCGCCAATCCTACCCCACTGATAATGTGGCCTAAAAAGGCCACCTCCGTCAGCCAAAACTGGCATTTGTTGATCTTGGCAAACAACTGATGCTCCCTGAGCTTCTCTAGAGTTAAGGCCAGATGTTGTGCAAGCTCTTCCATCATCCTCGAATAAATGAGGATGTCATCTATGTATATAATGACAAACCTATCGAGGTACGATTAGAACACCCAGTTCATCAAGCTCATGAAAGCCGATGGCGCATTCGTGAGCCCAAAGGGCATCACGATAAACTCGTACTTGCCATATATGCTACTAAACGCAGTCTTCGAGATGTCTTCTTCCTGAATCAGTAACTAATAGTATCCCGAACCAAGATCCTGCTTCGAGAATCAATGTGTTCCCTCTAGCTGATCAAATAACATGTCGATCCTTGGCAGTGGGTATGTGTTCTGGACAGTCAATCAATTTTGTGCATGATAGTCGATGCACAACCTTAGGGTCACATCCTTCTTTTTAACAAACAAGATCGGAGCTCTCCAAGGCGAGGAACTTGCCCAAACAAATCTAGCCTCCACCAACTCCTTTAGCTGACTCCTGAACTCCACCAGCTCCTTTGGAGCCATCCGATAGGGAGCCCTATACACCGGCTTAGCTCTCGGCACCAACTGGATCTGAAAATCCGTCTACCGATGGGATGACAATACTAGTAGAATCTATGGAGACATATGCGCAAAGTCCCGTACCACCGATATATCGGCGACCATCATCTTGGCCTCGATCATCTCGAAGAACACCACAGAAACCTCATCTACCTATATGTGGGCCTTGACGGCCTGAGTAGTAGATAACATCCTACGGGAGACGGGAGTAATACAATCGAAGGTCGCGAAGGTGCCATCATAACTCAGTACAACCTTCCATGTCGGGCAATCTATCTGGGCATGATTCCAAGTAAGCCATGTCATTCCCAGAACCAGGTCGAAGTCCAGCATCCTTAAGACCATAGCTGGGGCCGCGAGTTTCATAACATAAATATTCACCTTCAGGAGGCACTTAGCAGTAGATAAGACCTCCGTCCTATTGGGGATATGCACCCTCCTATCGACTCCCAAATAATGTTTGACTCCTCTAGTAACTTTTCGAACTCCTCGGAGATGAAGTTGTGCGACATCCATATAACCACCAAGGTGTGGCCAGGTTGTCCGCACACCATAACTATTCCCGTTTATTTAAGTATGGTCAGGTGACTGGGCCAATGGTTTCCTTTTTCTAGTAAGATATTGTTGTTTGTTATTTCAAAAATTCCAAAAGTAGATATCAACATAAAATTACAAGAATACCTGCAATCACCCTGCCCGGGTCCTATGGTGGAGCTCAAGTCCAGAACATACACCTGCTCCCTCTCTTGCCTTTGATCTCTGCCCTGGTAACCACGTCCTCTTCCACAGCCCCAGCTTGCGAACTACCTAGCGGGTGGGGCAGCCTATGGTGCCAGTAGAGGTGCCCCTCTCATGGGGAAGTTTCTTCGAATGTGCCATACCTGATGATAGTTGTAGCACTCGGGCGGGGGATGTGCCACACACTTGGGCCTCTTTATCTCCCGCATCTGAAGAGGTGAGGGGCCAATACCACCGGCTCCTTCGGCTCCTGTCTCACCTCTTAGCGTGGTTGGTCCTCTGCCCTTCTCTCATCAGCAAACCGTCAACTCTGCTGATCATTCCTGCATCCTCAGCCCTGATCCTTAGTTGGACTCTTCCAGCCTCGAGTCGTGTGCCAGTCAGCCTCCATCCGCTTTGCCATCTCCAGAATCTTAGGTATATGCCCGTCAAATACAAATAGAAGGGCCTGTCTCAGATCCTCTCGAAGGCCCTTATATAACTTTGGCATACCCATTATCATCCAGCTGATAGGACTCCGCAAAATGGGCTATGTGATTGAAATCTCAGTGGTACTCCTACACCGTCCTGTTGCCCTGCCTCAGCTAAAGGAACCTGTCTTCCAGCTCATCTCTTGCCGACTATGGGACAAAGTTCTCCAACAGTGCGGCCCAGAAATCCTCCCAAGTGATGTCAGCAACCTCCCGATCTTCAAATGTGGTATCCAGAAGTGTCTTCCACCATCTCTTGGGTTGAGACTCCAAACAGGAGACCACCATAGGTACCCTCTCCTCCCACAGGCACCGTTCCCCTATCAGCATCTCAAACATTATATCAAGGCACTCTTCCGTACGTACGGTCGACTCCATCCCAATGTAATATGGGTGAGAGAGTCCTCGGAAGATGCTCAACCAATTAGCCCCCGACTTTGGATGCGGAGACGGAGCCTGCTGGGCCTTAAAGACCTCGAGAATGCCCGTCAGAGTCTGCCCCATCTCCAACTGTAGAAATGAAGTGGGAGCCAGGGGAGGTGGTGCCACATTTGTAGTTTGCTCAGCTCCGCCCTGCGGTGTAGGATGTATCGGGGGCTCTATAACAAAGGCCAATTATAAGAAATTTGACACAAACCTAGTTAAAAGTGGACGATTACATGTGATCCCCCATATGGGCACACCACAGTTTTCGCTGCTTAGTTTGTCCCAAACTAAACTCGAGTGGAGGTGACCCAGGGTTAGTTGACTTGTACTCTTCTAATCGAGGTTTTCCTCTTATACGAGTTTATAAGACCCTCCTTTTTTTTCTTTTAATCTAACAGGGTCTTATGCCAAGAATCGCCATTTTGCGGTGACACCAACACACCCGGGAAGGTCATTACTACAAAACAACGATCTTGCCAGCCATTCCGATCGCAGAAAGGAAGAGTAAAAGTATAAGTACATGAGTAAAATGATACTCAATGCTGGTCCACCAGAAATCACATGAATATAAATAAATCTCCATGAAGAGAGAGTCCATAGTAAAAAAAATCAAGTACTAATAAAAAGGGCTCATGCCCGATACATCATAATCCTCACTACAAGTCACTCAATGCGGAAGTAAAATTATAGTAACTACTAATTATCGGGACTCTCTGTCCCTACTACCTGAACTCACGTAATTGACTGTCCCGTCTCCAAGCGCCCCGACCTCTGGGACTGCATCTCTTGGTACATCTCCACGATACCCTAAAATGATTTGGTCAATGACCGTTAATCTAAAAGACTAAGTCCTATCATCCGCCACTCCTCCCCTATGGCTCCTAGGCACAGAGCGGGGAGAATGAAATGGAAGGTAATGTTGGTGGAGAGTAACAAAAGTAAACAGGTGGCGGCGGAACTAGTCAGTCATGAGTACATAAACAGAGACAGTATAAGCAAGTAATAGTAGGTAAATAGTGTGAGTATACACATGATCAAGGTGAGCAAGTAAAGTATGAGAAGATAAACTAAGTAACCATGACTTATAGGAATGTCCATACAAACCTATAAACCAATCGGTCGTTTTGCAAGGCCTATTGTATAAAGAGTCCCATACCAACATATACAATAGGTGTTAAGGGTTATATGAAATTACTATGCTATGTCACACAAGTATGATATGATTAGAACATGCAAGTGCAACACACATTCACAACTCTGTGCACACATACCATTAGTTCTTCGTTTCTGGAGCCTAACCTCCCAGGATACCTTCGTAGTGGCAAACGAAAGCGGTGAATTGGGCCTCGCCCACCTCTAAATCGGTATCAACACTACTAGTGAGACCTATCATATGCCTCAATACTGCACCACTAAGCTAAGCTCCTGCATACACTTGTCAGTTGGCGCACCAGACTTTATTGGCTAAGTGTTAAACCACACTTGTCGAGTCAACGTATTGGTGTCGTGCGATGATTCTCCAATACAGAAGACCCACCACATTACATCTTATGCACATGCAACATTAATATATTTTCCCACCGAGCCAAAGCTCTCCAGACTATACCGTCCGTCACAAATATTTACCGAGCCATCGGCTCGCCGGTCTAACCTGACCATCACAAAAACCACCGAGCCTACCACTCGTGATACCCAACCTAACTCCCACAACATCGGGGAGTGTGAGTGTAAGTGTAATCCTATAGTATTTCTAATTACTCTTGTAATCCATTAGACTTACGGCTTATGTTAACCTCGGACTGCCCAAGGCATTCCCAGTGAAGGGCTCTCACAGGGCACAAGGAACTATGATGGTAGCTGAAGCCAATCATTCCCTTTCCTGAGGCACTTACTATTATTGGTTATTACCTAATTCCTGATCTCTTTTAATATTATATTGGATCTAAACCTTGTGTGTTTTGACTCTCTTTCTGTCCACAGGAAAGACGATCTTTCGTCGATCCCAAGCACCTCTTAACACTAGTCAAACCAACACTCTCCTCATTATGACTCCTAATGAAGCTATCTTTTTCTTTTTCACTTTACCAAGATAATTAAACTATTAACCCCATCTCCCTATATCCATTCCACATATTATCACAATATCCGCAGTTTCACAAAATGCAGTCCAACCTAAACTAGATGATGTACATGATAGGAGATACTCCAAATTTTCATCCAAAAGCCCTAAGATAATTATTGGGGGTCTATCATATCACATTTAGCCTAAATCCAGAAACTTGTAATTTTCCTAATTAATTTGGCATTTACTAAAATTTCCAAAATTTTAGGCAATGGAAATTTTTCTCATGAAAAACTAGATTTCCTTAAGTTATGGCCACCAAAAATTTTCGAACAATGTATGATAGCAAAATATCAGTGAATTCCAAATTGTCAAAGTATGAGACCGGGCGGTCTGGCGGTTTGAGCCTTGCGGGTTGTAGACCGAGCGGTCTGGCGGTTTGTGTCCGGCGGGGCGATATCCAGACTGTTGTTGTTTGGTGTCCGGCGGTCTTACGGTTTATCTCTGGCGGCTTGGAAACCGGGCGGTCTAGCGGTCTCCTACCGCATCTCTCCCTTGCTTGTGGTATTGCCGAGCGGTTAGAACATTGTCTAACCGCGCGGCCTGTTGTTCTAGCCGCCCGGATCTGATGTATAACTTTAGTCCCACATTGTTAGTTTGTATTCTATCCTCTCTCCTCTATTCTATAAAAGGGAGGCCATACCTTTGTAAATGATATCTTTTTGGATAATAAAATTTCAATTATTCAAAGTTCCGGCTTGTTTTCTAGTCGTTTGTTTGCTAATTTAGTCTTTTGTTCGCTACTTCTCACATGGTATCAGAGGACTCGATCTTCTCCTCCTGATTCTGTGCGCCCTGTCCGCGCGGCTTGCCTCTTTTTCTCGCGACCTGTTCTCACAGTTTCTCTTCTGCTTGCTTGCGCCCTATCTGCGCGGCTTGCCCCTTC
Source organism: Platanthera zijinensis (assembly GCA_039513925.1). Classification (NCBI taxonomy): domain Eukaryota; kingdom Viridiplantae; phylum Streptophyta; class Magnoliopsida; order Asparagales; family Orchidaceae; genus Platanthera; species Platanthera zijinensis. Next base: position 190,239,197 of record CM077079.1, on the reverse strand, counting down.
CTCTCGCGACCTGTTCTCGCGGTTTGTCTCTTCCGCCTGCTTGCGCCCTGTCCGCGCGACCGTTTTTTCCTGCCTTTCAGTCGCAGCGACCTGTATCTTTGCTCGCCGCGACCTGCTACCTTTTTTGCCTTGTTCGTTCATCCCTCCTGTTTGCGCGGTCTATCATCTAGCCGCTCGACTTCTTTCCCTGCTTGGATCTGCGTCTTGGTCGTGGCTTCTCTGGTCGCAGGTATCTGTCATCGTGACCGCCGTAGCTCTTCTTCTTCATATCCGCGCGTCTTGTATTCTAACCGTGCGGCTTCTCACAGATTTCTCCTATGGCCCTTTCTAAAACCACCACTACCAACACTCCTATCGGCACTCCGACGCCGCTTCCTACTCCCTCTGACAACCTTGGCACGGTTTCTAAACTTGTTGCCTCCAACTATCCGGATTGGAGCGTTTCTTTCACCTTTCTTCTTCGCTCTCAGCGCAAACGTCATCACCTCATCGATGACCCTCCTCCTCTAGACTCTACTGAATTTGATGACTGCGATGCCAGTGATGCGCTTGTCCGAACGTGGTTTGCTAACAGCCTCTCCGATGAATGTCTTCCTATCATACGCTATGATGAGACGGTCAAGACAGCGTGGCTTCACCTTGCTGCTCTCTACTCGAAGGGGGCCCAGACATCCCGCATTTATACTCTCTACGTGGATCACTTCGCTCGCCCTTCCATGTCTCCTGCTGCGGCTTATCAAAAATTTCAGGCTCTTGGCTCTGAAATCCTCTAGAATCGCCCTTTCTCCGCGGACTTGGCCGAGCAGCACAAACACTTCTAGGAACTCCTCGTTGTTTGTTATCTTCTATGGCTCCCTGAGTCTTTTTATATGATCCGCCAGCAGATCTTGGTCAAAGCCGAGTCTCCCACCTTGGATTCCACCGCGGCTCGCATCGCCGCTATTACTTCACTGCTCCACCGTCCTTTGTTGTCCTGCCCTCCTCCACAGGACTCCTATGCTCACCAAGTTCAGCGGGGTGGCAATAGTGGTCGCAGCCACTCTGGCACGCGTGGTCCGTCAAGATTCTTCTGCTCTCACTATGGTCGTATCAGCCACTCTGTTGACTGCTGCTGGCAGAAACATCCTCATCTTCGTCCCTCCAGTGATACTTTGATGAGTTTTAAATATACTTATATTTTCGTATTTTATTTAAGTCAATTTTGTTTATTTTTGTCTTTTTTATTAGTTTTATTCAATAAATTGCTTATTTTTGTAAATATTATTTCTAACTTAGCTTTATTTTTATTCCAGAAACATTCCAGAAAAAGTCAAAAAGTTGACTGACACGCCCGTGTCACATGACCGACACGCCCGTGTCACGCCCTCGACGATCGCCGACCACAGGTTGCAAGCTCGACAATCGGCGATCATCAAACTGAGCTCGACACGCCTCCAGACACGCCTGTGTCAAAATGTGACACGGGCGTGACAACTCCACCTAGCCCGACATGACGCACGCGACTTTGCGGCTGGATCGTGCCCAGATCGACCTCCCCGACACGCCCAAGTCACGCCCGTGACTAACACATGTCATGCCCGTGACCTGGGGCGTGACCGCCACATTTTCAGCCGAAGTCAACTTTCTAGTCAAATCACCCGATCAGCTCATGAATAGTAGTGACACGCCCCACTGTCACGCCCTCGTCACGGGCATGACCAACCTGAAATTTTTCCTATAAATAAGAGTTTTCTGTAATGCCCAAGGGTTCACCTTTTTGAGCCAAATTTAGTGTCTTTTGTGGGCTGCCCTTGGTGCACTTTCATCTTCATGTAAGGAGACTTTCTCTCTCTTCCTTCTTATATTTGTTTTAGCTTTTCCTTTTGCTTTGTAATAGCTTTTTTATCATAAATAAAATGTTGTTTTTTCTCTTTCTACATGGAATGAATATGAAATTTGGTTGGCTCACTCTCTTTCTCCTTTTTATCTTTAGTTCATCTTTGTTTTTCCTCTTTAAGAAAGTGTGTGTGTGTGTGTATGAGTATAACTTGTCTTAATTTTTCATGCAATATGTTGTAATGTTAGGCTTTATTTTAGGCCTTTATCAAAAAATTCGAGCTGTTATAATGGCAAAATTTAGTTTAAGTCTTCTTTTTAAAGAATCAAAGTTGTATTGAAAATTTTCTAAAGGGTTATATTTTCATTCCTATGAAGTTGTTAAAGTGGTTTTAAGGTGTTTTTGTTTTTTTTACTTAGATTTGCTTTAGGATTGTAAAACCTGTTTTGGTCCTTTAATTTTTCTTTTCGCTTTTTAATCATTTCTACGAAATCCTATGGATGAAAATGTAAACGTTTTAATTTTTCAACAACTTTGATTTCAACTTTGTTTTCAATTCCAAGTGTTCAAATAATTTTTATTTCATCTTTTTATTTGTTTTTGGCAAGTTCTAAGGGTAGAAAAGTTGTAGTTTTAATTTTTAGATAACTTTTGTTTTCATGTTATTCTTATGTGTGTGAGTGTAAGAGAATGACTTTTCATGCTTTCTTTTATGCTTTCTTCAATTATGAAGTGTGTGTGAGTGTAAGAGAATAACTTTTCATGCTTTCTTTTATGCTTTCTTTAATTATGAAGTGTGTGTGAGTGTTTGAGGATAACTTTTAATGCTTTGTTTAATGCTTTATTCAATTATGTAGAGTGTGTGCGTGTGAGCATTTATTTCCGCATACTCGTTAAGAGTTAAACGACGCTCTGCTTTAATTTACCGCCCACTCATTTGAGTGGGACTTGTAATTTTCATTTTTTGTAACTTCGTTTCTTTTTATTTATGCATTTATTTCCGCCTACTCGTTAAGAGTTAAATGGCGCATTGTTTAATTTACCGCCTACTAATTTTTGAGTAGGACTTGTACTTGCATTTATTTCCCCCTACTCATTCGAGTAGGGCTTGCTTTATTTACTTTCTTTAGGGTTTTGAAGTATGCGTGAGTGCCTGCATCAATTAGCTTTCCTTCAATATATCTAAATGTCCTGATTTTCTATATTTTCTCTTATAATTGTTTAGTGCTTAATTTCAAACTCATGTTTCGCTAAAACCATAAAGCCGTCCCCATACCGATGAGTTGCTAATCTCTTTTAGCCTTTGGCATCGAAGAGCATTGGGACATATAAAATGATTTGAAATAATTAAAAAACTTTATTTTTATTTTAATTTAAGGACTTAAGGTTTGCCCCAGGTTAACGACGCATAGGACCACATAATCGATGTGTGGGCTCTATTTCCGTTATCCATACGCGACGCCGAGAGCCTGCACGTATTGACCGATCCCCCTTGGGTAAAGAGAACCGCGTACGCCCCCTCGAAAGAGGAGAAGCGTAGTTTTGCCGGATTGGGTTCCACACCCAATAGCGGGGTTCTTAGCGTAAAGCGGGCATTAAGAGGAATCCTTCGCCGGTCTAACGATCGGTCAAATAGTCTTAATGTTTAGGTGAGCAATATTCCTAGAGATAAGTGCGCTCATATTTTTGGAACCCCTACGGCCAAGTGCCTTTTATTAATTTAAAAACAAAGTTTAATAATTATTGAGAATTATTTTAGTCTTAATCCGATTAGATGCCGAGCGTTAACCCGTCATCGAACTAGCTTAGCAAAATTCAGCTCTCTTTCTTTCCGTTTTAATTAAACTAAAAAATACCACTTACTGATAGTAAGATAATAGTGTTCCTGGAAGAGTAGATATAATCAACGAGTCCCCGAGAATAATACGACCTTGGTATTTTCCCGAATACTGAGTACTACTTGCGATAGGTGCACTTGCCTCCTCTCATTAGAAAACTCGATCTTCTAACCGGCCCGCGGAATCTGACCATTTCGAACCACCCACAGTCGGTGTCTGTTCTGCGGCCATCAAGTTTTTGGCGTCGTTGCCGGGGAGCACAGTTGTTATATTGAATCCGGGACTCTATTAATTTTACTTTATTTTCAAATAAAAAAATTTTATACAAAAAAAAATCCTTCCCCCCTTTCGTTGTTTTTTTTAAGGGTGTATGACCCGTGGACAACCTTCGAGTTCTTAAAATCTTGAATTCGACCCCGAGATCGACCACTCTCTTGCGCATATCCGATCTCTCCATTGAATTCCCTTTTTAGACCCCGCAGAATCCACCGGAAAACTCTCTTTCTTTTCTATGGCCGACCCAAATAATGCCCAAGCGGCCAAGCGTACGATGTCTTACTACGCTTGACCCAACTTGGATGATACATTGTCGAGTATTGTTCGGCCTGCTGTGGCAAACAATAATTTTGAAATAAAGTCATGTGTTATACAAATGATCCAAAATGTTGTGCAGTTCGACGGACAGCCGGATGAGGACCCGAATAATCACTTGTCTAATTTTTTGGAAATTTGCAATACTTTTAAGATTAATGGCATCACTGTTGACGCCATTCGTTTGCGACTTTTTCCCTTCTCCCTTAAGTCCAAAGACAAGGAGTGGCTGGTCTCCCTCCCGCGGGGATCCATCACGACCTAGGCGGAGTTGGCGGAGAAATTCCTTACTAAATATTTTCCGCCCGCAAAAACTGCAAGATTGCGGGCGGACATTTCTTCTTTTACGCAAATCGACTCCGAGTATCTTTGTGAGTCTTGGGAGCGTTTTAAGGAATTTCTCCTCCGGTGCCCGCACCACGCGCTGCCAACGTGGTTGCAGGTACAAATTTTATATAACGGACTGAACAGTCAGACGCGTCAAATGATTGACGCGGCTGCCAGGGGCACTCTGAATAATAAGACCCCTGAGGCCCCCCAGGCCCTTTTCGAAGAGATGGCTATGAATGCCTATCAATGGAATGTCCTGCGGGCGCTCCATAAGCAGGCAGGCCTTTATGAAGTCGATGTCACTGCTCAGCTAGCCCTTCAAGTTGAAAGGCTAACTAAGCTGGTGGCGGAGATGTCTGTTGCCTCCTCCACTCCGCCTTGTTATCTTCCCCCCTCTAACGTCTGCGTAGTCGATGAGTTCGTGGACTACATGGGAAATCCGGTCCGTCCCTCCTTTCAAAACAACCCTTATAGTAGACACTATAATCCGGGTTGGAGGAACCACCCGAATTTCTCATGGATCAACCCGAACAACGCGCAGCGCCCTCCTCCCCCTCCTTTTGCGCCCACGTTTCCTCCTCCCCTCCTATGAAGCCATCCCCGGTGGAGGAAAATTTTAATCGTTATGTCGCGTCCAACGAGTCCAATATCCGGAACATCACCGGATCGCTAAAAAATTTAGAAATCCAGGTTGGACAGTTGGCGCGACTTATGTCGGAACGCGCTCTGGGGGCACTGCCACGGAATACGGAGCCCAATCCAAGGGAAACTGCCAACGCTATAACCCTCCATAGCGGTAAGGAGGTGGTCGATCCAAAACGGATCGATCCTCAGGTACATATTTCACCTCCGACCCTCTTCCCTCTTCTTCGATTATGCAACCCTTACCGATTTTTAACGACAAAACTATTTTAAACAAGGCGCTGCCCTACCCGAATAAGTTAGATAACGAGCGAGTGAACGCGCAATATGAAAAATTTATTTTATTACTTAAACAAATTCATATTAATGTTCCTTTTTGCGAGGCTATCTCGCAAATGCCTAAATATGCGAAATTTTTAAAAGAACTACTTTCTAATAAATGCAAACTCGAGGATATTTCGCATATATCACTCAACGTTGTCTGTTCGGCGGCTCTTACTAGTAAATTGCCCTCAAAATAAAATGATCCGGGACGGTTTTCTATCCCGTGCCTTTTTAGCGATGTATTAGTAAAATATGCCTTAGTAGACTTAGGCGCGAGCATTAATTTGATGCCATTCTCGCTCTTCCTGCGATTAGGTTTGGGTACTCCTGCTCCTACCAATATGCAAATCTAACTAGCGGATCGCTCGGTTAGGTTCCCCATCGGGGTTGTTGAGAATGTCCTTGTCCGAGTAGACAAGTTCACCTTCCTGGTGGACTTCGTCATCTTGGACATCGAGGAAGACGCCAACGTACCAATAATACTTGGTCGCCATTTCCTCGCGACCTCACGTGCGTTAATCGATGTAAGTAATGGTCAGCTTCTCCTTCGGGTAGGAGATGACCAAGTTACTTTTTCTATTAACTCCTCAATGGAAGACTCGTCGCCGAGCGACGATTTTTTCTACTCTTTAGATTCTTTTTCTGGAGATTGTTCTTCTCAGATTTTCGAGTCCGAGTTTTTAAACGAAAATATTTTTTCGCTCGAAAATTTTTATTGCGATGAGGACGCGTCTACGGATATGCTTTTTGAACCAATTGGTTCAAAAGGCATTAGCACTAAAACCTCACTAGAAGAACCGCCCACCCTAGATCTCAAACCATTACCCGAATCCCTCAAATATGCCTTTTTGGGGAAAAATGATACACTCCCGGTAATCATTTCATCGTATTTAAGCAATTCGGAGACCTCCGATTTATTGGAGGTTTTGCTTTAGCTTCGCCATGCAATTGCATGGCAAATTTCTGAGCTTAAGGGGATTAACCCTTCTTTTTGCACTCACAAAATTTTCCTAAACGATAATTGCCGCAAAACCATTCAGCCGCAGCGACGTCTTAACCCAAACATGAAAGACGTCGTGAAAACTGAGATAATCAAATTATTAGATGCGGGGATTATTTATCCCATTTCTGATAGTGCGTGGGTTAGTCCCATTCATGTCCTGCCCAAGAAGGGCGGTCTGACCGTAGTGGCGAATGAGCACAACGAGCTCGTCCCAACTCGTACTGTTACGGGTTGGCGTGTGTGCATCGATTATCGTAAACTTAATGATTCCACCCGCAAGGACCATTTCTCACTACCGTTCCTTGACCAGATTCTCGAGCGTCTCTCCGATCATCCATATTATTGTTTTCTCGACAGTTTATCGGGGTTTTTCCAAATCCCCATTTCCCCAGAGGACCAAGAGAAAACAACTTTTACTTGCCCCTTTGGCACCTTCTCCTACCGAAGGATGCCATTTGGCCTCTACAATGCGCCAGCTACATTCCAAAGATGTATGCTGGCAATCTTTGGCGAGCTAGTAGAAGATATTATGGAAGTATTTATGGATGAATTTTCTGTATTCGGATGCTCATTCCTGAATTGTCTTCGAAATCTCGATCGTGTCCTCCAGCGATGCGAGGAAACGAATCTTGTTTTAAATTGGGAAAAGTGTAACTTTATGGTTCGAGGAGGTTTGGTCCTCGGCCATAAGATTTCGATTAAGGGGATAGAGGTCGATAAGGCCAAAGTAGAAGTCATAGAAAAGCTTCCTCAGCCGGCTAACGTAAAATCCATTAGGAGTTTCTTAGGCCATGCGGGCTTTTATAGGCGCTTCATTCAAGATTTTTCAAAAATAACAAAGCCGCTAACTCATCTCTTGGAAAAGGAATCACCTTTTGTCTTTAGTAGCGATTGCGAGTCTGCCTTATATTTTATAAAACAAAAACATATCAATTCTCCAATTCTATTGGACCCCTAATTTGTCCCTTCCGTTCGAAATCATGTGTGACGCTAGTGATATTGCCTTAGGAGCCGTTCTTGGCCAATGCATAGAAAAACATTTTCATCCTATTTATTACGCTAGCAAGACGCTCACTTTCGCACAAGTGAATTACACGACGACGGAAAAGGAACTCTTAGCCGTCATTTTCGCTTTCGATAAGTTTCGCTCGTACCTTACGCTATCTAAAGTTATCGTTTTTACCGATCACTCCGCCCTTAAGTATTTACTAGCTAAAACCGACGCGACGCCCCGCCTTCTTCGATGGATTCTCCTCCTACAAGAGTTTGACTTGGAGATCCGAGATAAGAAGGGGGCGGAGAATCTAGCGGCCGACCACCTCTCCCATTTAGAAAATCCGGGTGCGGAAGCTCTCGTCGAATCTGAAATAAATGACAGATTCCCCGAGGAACGCCTTCTCGCCATTCGTTCGTCTTCATCATCTTCGCCTTGGTTCGCAGATTTTGCGAACTACTTAGTCGCGCGGGTACTTCCAAAAGATTTTTCAAGTCATCAAAAGAAGAAATTCTTTTCCGACTTGAAAAATTTCTTTTGGGATGACCCATTTCTTTTATGTATCTGCGCGGACCAAGCGGTTCGAAGATGATTCGCGGGAGTGGAGTGCACACAAATATTGAGGCACTGCCACGAGGGTCCAGCGGGGGGGCACAATCAAGCTAACCGGACCGCTAGGAAGGCGCTAGAGGCGGGCTACTTTTTGCCCACTCTATTCAAAGACGCGCACAATTTTGTGCGCTCATGCGATAGCTGTCAGCGGTCGGGTAACATCTCACGTCGCGACGAGATGCCCCTGAATATGTTTTTAGAATGCGAAGTTTTCGATTTATGGGGCATAGATTTTGTAGGCTCCCTACCTCCTTCTTATAAAAATTCATATATTTTAGTGGCGGTCGACTACGTATCAAGGTGGGAGGAAGCGCAAGCTCTCCCCACCAACGATGCGCGAGTCGTCGTTACCTTTCTAAAAAAATTATTTTCTCGCTTCAGCACGCCTCGCGCTATTATTAGTGATAGGGGAACGCATTTCTGTAATGCTCTAATGGCTAAGACATTAGCTAAATACGGAGTCACGCACAAGCTAGCCACCCCCTACCACCCGCAAACAAGTGGCCAAGTTGAGGTAGTAAATCGAGAGATAAAACGCATATTAGAAAAAACCATTTCACTTAATAGGAAAGATTGGTCCGTTAAGCTTGACGACGCGTTATGGGCGTATCGTACTGCGTACAAAACCGCTACCGGTTGTACTCCGTTTCGATTAGTCTATGGCAAAGCGTGCCATTTACCCGTAGAACTGGAGCACCGTGCACTTTGGGCATTAAAACTCTTAAACCTCGACTCAAACTTAGCCGCTCAGAATAGAAAATTGCAACTAAACGAGCTCGATGAATGGCGTGCGAACGCTTACGAGAGCAATAAGTTCTATAAGGAGCGTTCTAAGTTCTATCACGATCGAAAAATTAAAACCCCCAAAATTTTTTCTCTGGGCGATCTAGTCCTTCTTTATAATTCTCGTCTTAATCTTTTTCCTGCAAACTCAAATCCCTTATGTCCGGTCCCTTCTTAGTTGAAGAAGTTTTTCCATATGGGACCGTACTCGTCTCCCACCCGGAAAAAGGCTCGTTTAAAGTAAACGGTCATCGGTTAAAGTCTTACATAGCAGGCGACCTAGTGATCGAGTATAGCGAAACCATATCCCTCATTGACTTATAAACCCGCCACTATAGTCAAGCTACGCGACTATAAACAAAGCGCTCCTGGGAGGCACCCCACGCTTATCTTTACGCCTTTATTTAGCATGTTTTCTATTTTTCTAATACCTGCAGGGTTTCTAATGGGCTTCCCCGAGCGCGGATCAGGGACGTTTTCTGCCCCCCTCTTTTTCCTTTTTTGTACATATACCTACTGTCTTGTTCCTCATGCTTAGCATACAACATTGGGGACAATGTTGGATCTAAGTATGGGGGTGTTTTCGTATTTTCGTACTTTCTTTTTCACTTAAAAAAACAAAAACAAAAAAATTTTTTAAAAACAAAACAAAAAAATTTTTTTTTAAATAACAAAACTTCAAAAATAAAAAAAATATATATATAACACAAAAATAAAAAAAAATGTTCTAAAAATTTTGAAGTTTCATTTTTGAAACTTTGACTTATTTTTAACTTGGTCCGCGAGATCCGGCTCATCGAGCCATCCACATAACGAGTCATCTCGTGGCTACCTAGTTTTTATTATTGTAAATATTATTTTAAAGTATTTTTGTAAATATTTTTTGTCAGTATTTTTGTAAGTATTTTTTGTAAATATTTTTTTCTCTTTCCCCTCTCCCTTTTTCTCTCTCATCCTTGTAAATAACTTCTCTTTCTCCCAAACTTTTCTTAAAAATACAAAAAATTCACAAAACTTTAAAATACAAAAAAAAAAATTTGTTTTTTTTTTCTTTCGTAAAACTTAAAAATCCAAAAAATTTTATTTTCGCATTTTTTATTTTTTCTTTAGTATGTATATATTAAATATATAAATACAAAAATACAAAAAAAAGAGCATAACTTCAAAAAAATTCCAAAAATTATGTAAGTTATGAAACAAATAAATCAAACATCTCATTCTTAAGTTTCTTGCTATCCAAAAATTTAGTTTTGAGTTTATTTATATGCGAATTTGATCAATTTTTTGTTCATTATTCGTTTGTTAATTATAGATTGAAAAATCTAAATAGCTGGGGTTAAGTTTTAAAGAATTTATTATACTTTGTTAAAAATAGGGGACTCGCTTTAGGCACTACTTCTAATTTTCCATAGATAGGAGCACGTGTACCATGTTAGAAAATAACGACTATAGAATTCAATTATGCTTGCTTTTAGCTTTCTGAAAAATTGGAACGTACAATTTATAAAGGTTGCTCTCAATTATTTTTCAATTAAAAATCTAGTTCTCTTTTCTCCCTTACTTATCATAACCTTCTTGGTATGATAAAAAAAAATTCCCCCCCCCAAAAAAAAGTTCTTATGTCAATGGGAATAAGATTTCATTCCGTAAACATAGGCACCCAATAAATTAAAAGATTATACGTTACGGAGTAAGAGGATAAAATTCATTACTCCAGCACATATACATTGGGTTATTTTTATTTATGAAGAAGAAAAAATTTATGTTAAGGAAAACAAGATTTCATTTTCCTTTAACATCCAAATCAAAAAAAAAATGGAGGTTCGAAAAAAAATAATAACCTCGCCTCAAAATCCAAGCACCTTCATAAACCAACATCAACCCCCCTTAACCAATTTCATGACTCGAGAATTAATTCAAAAATCTTTTTGAGAGCATAATTCGTAAATTGCATTATTTCCGGTAAAACTCCTATAAGATAAAGTTCGTATAACTCCAAACTATTTTCTGTTAATCTAACCAATACAATTATTGCTTTCTATTTGATTACATCAAGAAGTCTTTTGGCCAAAACCTTTGCCCTGTTTAAATCATCTAAATGATTTTAGGACTTAACTCTTATACCCGGTATATTTAATTTGATCTCTCTTATAATTTATTTAGCGGTAGCAGAACTTAGGTTTTTTTATTATTCCTTATAAGTTCACCTCAAACTTTTGCTCTAGAATAACAAAAGCTTAAGTATGGGGGTATTTGATGAGTTGTAAATATACTTATATTTTCGTATTTTATTTAAGTCAATTTTGTTTATTTTTGTCTTTTTTATTAGTTTTATTCAATAAATTGCTTATTTTTGTAAATATTATTTCTAACATAGCTTTATTTTTATTCTAGAAAAATTCCAGAAAAATTCCAGAAAAAGTCAAAAAGTTGACTAACACGCCCGTGTCACATGACCGACACGACCGTGTCACGCCCTCGATGATTGCCGACCACAGGTTGCCAGCTCGACAATTGGCGATCATCAAACCGAACTCGACACGCCTCCAGACACGCCCGTGTAAAAATATGACACGGGCGTGACAACTCCACCTTGCCCGACGTGACGCGCGCGACTTTGCGGCCGGACCGCGCCCAGATCGACCTCCCCGACACGCCCCAGTCACGCCCGTGACTGACACATGTCACGCCCGTGACCTGGGGCGTGACCGCCACGTTTTCAGCTGAAGTCAACTTTCCAGTCAAATCACCCGATCAGCTCATGAACAGTAGTGACACGCCCCACTATCACGCCCTAGTCACGGGCGTGACCAACCCGAAATTTTTCCTATAAATAAGAGTTTTCTGTAATGCCCAAGGGTTCACCTTTTTGAGCAAAATTTAGTGTCATTTCTGGGCTGCCTTTGGTGCACATTCATCTTCATGTAAGGAGACTTTCTCTCCCTTCCTTATTATGTTTTTTTAGCTTTTCCTTTTGCTTTGTAATAGTTTGTAATAGCTTTTTTTATCATAAATAAAATGTTGTTTTTTCTCTTTCTACATGGAATGAAAATGAAATTTGGTTGGCTCACTCTCTTTCTCCTTTTTATCCTTAGTTCATCTTTTTTTTCCTCTTTAAGAAAGTGTGTGTGTGTGTATGAGTATAACTTGTCTTAATTTTTCATGCAATATGTTGTAATGTGAGGCTTTATTTTAGGGCTTTATCAAAAAATTCGAGCCGTTATAATGGCAAAATTTAGTTTAAGTCTTCTTTTTAAAGAATCAAAGTTGTATTGAAAACTTTCTAAAGGGTTATATTTTCATTCCTATGAAGTTGTAAAAGTGGTTTTAAGGTGTTTTTGTTTTTTTTACTTAGATTTGCTTTAGGATTCTAAAACCTATTTTGGTCCTTTAATTTTTCTTTTCGCTTTTTAATCATTTCTACGAAATCCTATGGATGAAAATGTAGACATTTTAATTTTTCAACAACTTTGATTTCAACTTTGTTTTCAATTCCAAGTGTTCAAACAATTTTTATTTCATCTTTTTATTTGTTTTTGGCAAGTTCTAAGGGTACAAAAGTTGTAGTTTTAATTTTTAGATAACCTTTGTTTTCATGTTATTCTTATGTGTGTATGAGTGTAAGAGAATAACTTTTAATGCTTTCTTTTATGCTTTCTTCAATTATGAAGTGTGTGTGAGTGTAAGAGAATAACTTTTCATGCTTTCTTTTATGCTTTCTTCAATTATGAAGTGTGTGTGAGTGTTTGAGGATAACTTTTAATGCTTTGTTTAATGCTTTATTCAATTATGTCGAGTGTGTGCGTGTGAGCATTTATTTTCGTCTACTCGTTAAGAGTTAAACGGCGCTCTGCTTTAATTTACCGCCCACTCATTTGAGTGGGACTTGTAATTTTCATTTTTTGTAACTTAGTTTCTTTTTATTTATGCATTTATTTCCGCCTACTCGTTAAGAGTTAAATGGCGCATTGCTTTAATTTACCGCCTACTCAGTTTTGAGTAGGACTTGTACTTGCATTTATTTCACCCTACTCATTCGAGTAGGGCTTGCTTTATTTACTTTCTTTATGATTTTGAAGTGTGCGTGAGTGCCTGCATCAATTAGCTTTCCTTCAATATATCTAAATGTCTTGTTTTTTTTGTTTTCTCTTATAATTGTTTAGTGCTTAATTTCAAACTCACATTTCGCTAATACCATAAAGCCGTCCCCATACCGATGAGTGGCTAATCTCTTTTAGCCTTCGGCATCGAAGAGCATTGGGACATATAAAATGATTTGTAATAATTAAAAAACTTTATTTTTATTTTAATTTAAGGACTTAAGGTTTGCCCAGGGTTAACGACGCATAGGACCACATAATCGATGTGTGGGCACTATTTTCGTTATCCATACGCGACACCGAGAGGCTGCATGTATGGACTGATCCCCCTTGGGTAAAGAGAACTGCGTACGCCCCCTCAAAAGAGGAGAAGCGTAGTTTTGCCGGATTGGGTTCCCCACCCAATAGCGGAGTTCTTAGCGTAAAGAGGGCATTAAGAGGAATCCTTCGTCGGTCTAACGATCGGTCGAATAGTCTTAATGTTTAGGTGAGCAATATTCCTAGAGATAAGTGCGCTCATATTTTTGGAACCCCCACGGCCTAGTGCCTTTTATTAATTTAAAAACAAAGTTTTATAATTGTTGAGAATTATTTTAGTCTTAATCCGATTCGATGCAAAGCGTTAACCCATCATCGAACTAGCTTAGCAAAATTCAGCTCTCTTTCTTTCCATTTTAATTAAACTAAAAAATCCCACCTTACTGATAGTAAGATAATAGTGTTCCTGGAAGAGTAGATATAATCAACGCGTCCCCGAGAATAATACGACCTCGGTATTTTCCCGAATACCGAGTACTACTTGCGATAGGTGCACTTGGCTCCTCTCGTTAGAAAACTCGATCTTCTAACCGGCCCGCAGAATCTGACCATTTCGAACCACCCACAGTCGGTCTCTGTTCCGCGGCCATCATACTTCTTTCTCAACCTCCGCCTCCTCTCGACCATCTGCTTCTGTGGCCACGACCTCATGTAGTGCACATGTCGTTACCCATGGTAAATGGATGATTGACTCTGGTTCTACAAATCACATGACCGAAAACCCTCATTGCTTCTCTCTCCTAAAGACGCATGATCGGTTACCCCCGGTTCTTGTTGCGGATGGTTCGCCTTCCCCAGTTCATTGAACAGGCATGGTTCAAGTCACCCCGTCGCTTCGCTTAGCGGACACTCTCTTTGTCCCGAAGTTCCCTTGCAATTTGCTCTCAGTTACTACTTTATGCAAGCAACTTCAGTGTTCTGTCTTATTTACTCCTACTTCTTGTTATTTTCAGGACCCGAGGACCCAACAGACGATTGCTACTGGGACTGAGAGCGGCGGTCTCTACTTCCTCGATAATGTTTCCGCTCTGTCCCCCTTCTCTTCCTCGTCTACTGATTTGCTTCAATGGCATCTTCGCCTTGGACATCCTCCTCCTCGGATTCTTCGTCAGCTTCTTCCCCACTTACCTCAGACCAGTCCTCCGCTCAACTGTGATGCGTGTCAGCTTGGCAAACATCACCGCTCCTCCTTCCCGCCGAAGCAAGGCCGTGGTTCCTCCCGCCCTTTTGATCTCATTCATTCTGATGTCTGGGGTCCTGCTCCTACTCTCACCGTTGGTCGGGCTAGTTCTTATTTCGTAACTTTTATTGATGATTTCTCTAGATGTACCTAGGTGTATCTTTTAAAAGATCGCTCTGAACTCTTATCTGTCTTGCAATCTTTTTATAATATGATTAAAACTCAGTTTGCTATTTCTATTAAAGTTCTGCGCTCTGATAATGCTAAAGAATACCTCAGTCATGAGTTTTTGTCTTTTTGTATGCAACATGGTCTTATTCATCAGACCAGCTGTGTTTACACCTCCCAGCAAAATGGGGTGGCAGAGCGTAAAAACCATCACCTCCTCGATATCGCTCGCACACTAATGACGCAGATACAGGTACCTCGCTCCTACTGGGGCTATGCTGTTCTTCTTGCCTGTTATCTCATCAATCGCATTCCCTCTTCAGTTCTTTACGGCAAGACCCCCTTCTCCATTCTCTACCCGGGCAAGGAACCCTTTCCTCTTCCTCTCCGTATCTTTGGGTGTACGGCTTTTGTGCATGCTTCGTCTGCTACCCGTGACAAGCTTTCCCCCCGTTCCACAAAATGTGTCTTTTTAGGATACTCGACCACTCAAAAAGGCTATTGTTGCTTTGACCCAGTTCTGCGCAAGCAGTTTGTTTCCGCGGACGTCACCTTCTTCGAAAATGCATCCTACTTTTCTTCTCCATCCCCGCTTCCTCCTGCTGTCTCTGACTCTCCACCATCTCTCTATGATCCTTCAACGCATATCGACGTCTCCCCTCTTATATCATATCCTCCTCCGTCTCCTCCTCTCCCTATTATCTCCCCTCCTTCTTCTCCACAGCCGTCTCTCTCTAGTCTTGGGCCAGCTTTCTCTGCCACGGACGCTCCAGTCCCTGAGGCACAAGACGACCTAGATCTTCCCATTGCCCTTCGCAAAGGGGTACGGGCGTGTACCCAACACCCACTTGCGGCTGTTGTTTCCTATGATCGGCTTACTCCCTCAAGCAGGTGCTTTGCTTTGGCTATCTCGGCTACTACCACTCCCCGCACTTACCAGGAGGCTCTTGTTATTCCTCATTGGAAATCTGCCATGGATGAGGAAATCACCACTCTTACTGAAAGGGGTACCTGGACCCTTGTTCCTCCACCGATAGGTACTGATATGGTTGGCTGCCGCTGGGTTTTCATTGTGAAGTTTCGCCCAAACGGCACTGTGGATCGTTACAAAGCCCGACTGGTGGCCAAAGGCTTTACTCAGACTTATGGAGTCGACTATTTTGACACTTTCTCCCCGGTTGTTCGCCGCAGCACCATCCAGGTTCTTCTTTCTTTGGCCGTCAACAGGGAGTGGGCTATTTCCCAGCTTGATGTCAAGAATGCTTTTCTGTATGGGGATCTTCAGGAGAACGTCTATATGGAGCAACCTCCTGGGTATGTTTCTCAGGGGGATACACGAGTATGCTAGTTGAATAAGGCCATCTACGGACTAAAACAGAGCCCTTGGGCATGGTTCGACAAGTTTAGTGGCATTGTGGCTGCCATTGACTTAACAATAAGTTCAGACGATCACTTATTGTTTATTCGCAAAACCGTATCGGGCCTTGTGGTTTTGGCGGTGTATGTGGATGATATTCTTCTTACCGGCGATGACCAGGCTGGGGTGGACTTGACAAAGAAACACCTCCGTCAACACCTAGTCACGAAGGATATGGGCTCCCCGAAATATTTTTTGGGGATAGAAATCTCTCGGAACCCTGACTCGTTGGTTCTCTCCCAACGGAAGTATACTCTTGATCTTCTACAAGAGGCAGGATTGACCGTTGCAAAACCGGCCCGGTATCCCATGGCCACTGGAGAGGACAAAACATGGACAGATGACTCACGTCTTATATCCGATGCCACGAGGTATAGACGTCTGGTGGATAAACTCATTTATCTTACGGTGACCAGACCCGACATCGCCTATGCTGTAGGCAAGGTCAGTCAGTTCATGCAAGCTCCTAGGGAATGTCATCTTCAGTATGCCTTGAAGATACTAGAGTATGTCAAAGTAGCACCAGGAAAAAGGCTACTCTTTCAGAAGCATGGTCATCTGAGAGTTGAAGCCTACTCAGAATCAAGCTATGCGGATGATAAAGTTGACCGTAAATCTACATCGGGTTTTTGCACATTTGTTGGAGGTAATCTTGTGAGCTGGAAGAGAAAGAAGCAGTCTATTGTCTCAAGGTCCAGTGCAGAAGACGAATACCAGAGTATGGCGTTAACCACGTGTGATTTAAAATGGTTGCGGGCTCTCACGCTTGACCTAGGAGAGGTCTACGACTATCCTCTGCCTATGTTCTGTGACAACAAGGCCGCTATATACATATCAAAAAATCCGATCTTCCATGAGAGAACGAAACATATAGAGGTCGACTGCCATTTCATCCGAGAAGAGGTCTTGAAGAGACAGATTTGCACTCCGTTTGTCACCTCTGACAAAGAGTTGGCAGATATCTTCACCAAGCCGGTTTCTACTTCCTTCTTCCACATCTGTGACAACCTGGGCATGATTGATATCTATGCTCCAGCTTGAGGGGGAGTGTTGAAGTATGAGACCGGGCGGTCTAGCGGTTTGAGCCTGGCGGGTTGTAGACCGGGCGGTTTGGCGGTTTGTGTCCGGCGGGGCGATATCCAGACTGTTGCTGTATGGTGTCCGGCGGTCTGACGGTTTATCTCCGGCGGCTTGGAAACCGGGCGGTCTAGAGGTCTCCTACCGCATCTTTCTCTTAATTCTGGTATTGCCGAGCGGTTAGAACATTGTCTAACCGCGCGGCCTGTTCCGGTCTGTTGTTCTAGCCGCCCGGATCTAATGTATAACTTTAGTCCCATATTATTAGTTTGTATTCTATCCTCTCTCCTCCATTCTTTAAAAGGGAGGCCATACCTTTGTAAATTATATCTTTTTGGATAATAAAATTTCAATTATTCAAAATTCTACCTTGTTTTCTAGTCATTTGTTCGCTACTTTAGTCTTTTGTTCGCTACTTCTCACATAAATTTCACAGACTTTCATTAAGGTAATAACCTCTAAATAATTAATTCAAGGTAATTCAAATAATTAGAGTTAATGAAGGGAGTACCATAAATCTTAGTCCAAATATTATATAAAAATTACCATAGCCTTATACTGATCATAAAATACTTCTGACTATGTTTCATGCAATTCTATGGTTTGTAGGCTATATAGAAAAATACTTCAAATAAATCCATTAAAGTGCACTTTGTGAAGCAACATTCATATAAACTTATCCAAATAACATGTAATAGTTTCCTAGGATTTATTCCACCCTCAGACCAATGGGCAGACAGAGCTCACCAATCGAACACTGGAGGATTTGTTGTATCTTTAAATACTAGACCATAGAGAGCCATGGGAGAGGCAGCTACCATTGATCGAGTTCTCATATAACAACAGCCACCAGTCCAGCATCAGCATGGACCCTTATAAGGCTTTATACGGGCGGAGATGCAAAACTCATTTGTCTTAGATCTAGGATGAGGATCCGAAGGCACTTGGCTCGGAGTTCATCGAAGATACGGATGCTCAGGTGCGGTTGATTTGAGACAGGATGTTGGAGGCCCAGAGCAGGCAGGCCAAGTATTACGATGCCCGACATCATCAGGTACAGTTTCAGGTAGGAGACCGGGTGTTTCTGAAGATATGAATGACTCTTGGAGTCTCGCAGGTGCGTAGTACAAAGAAGCTCAGTCCGAGATATATGGGGACTTATAGGATCCTGGAATAGATCGGTCCCTTGGCTTACTGACTGGAGCTGTCGTAAGAGCTAGTGTGTTTGCATGACATCTTCCACGTCTCCTCCCTCAAGAGAGCACTACTTCGGTAGGAGAAGCAGATTACGACTACAGATGGGACTATAACATATGATCGATCGATGCACCTGGAGCCGATCCAGATAGATGATACTGGGATGCGGGTCTTGCAGCACAAGAATGTTCCGTTTGTCAAGGTCTTGTGGAGGAATCATGGACAAGAGGAGCACACGTGGGATCCATAAGACTCGATGCAGCAAAGGTACCCAGAACTTTTCACCTCAGGTACTCTCTTTAATCTCTCGGGATGTTACATTTTACATCTCACACTTGAAACCCCGTAGGCCTAACCAGAATTTCGAGGAAGAAATTTTTATTTTTATGTATTGGGATTTGTAACATCCCTGGGACTTCTAGACCCCTAGGAAGCACTAAAGGGTTTGGGGGAAACATGGGAATTAGGGTGTGAAACAACTTGGGCTGCAAATAATAAGTCTCAATTACTAAATTTTAAGAAATCATAGAATCGGTAAAATTCGTAGAATAGAGGAATTCGTCGAGCTCAGCAAATCCGTCGAACGAAGTAAGTGTTGAACTGGGTTTAGAGTTTGTCGAACAGAGTTCGACAAATAGAGCAGGTTACTAAACTAGGTTCAGTGTTCGTCGAATTGAGCTCGATGAACGGAGTAAGTGCTGAACTGGGTTCAGAGTTCGTCGAATGGAGTTCGACGAATAAAACAGGATGCTAAACTAGGTTCGGCATTCGTCGAACGGAGCTCGACGAACGGAGTAAGTGCTGCACCAGGTTACGAGTTTGTCGAACGGAGTTCGACAAATAGAGTAAGTCGCTGAACAACCATCAGCCTTCGTCGTATGGGGCATATTCGTCGAATAAAGATCGACGAATAGAGCAGATTTGTCGAGCAGAGTTTGACGAATAGAACAAAATTCGTCGAACTAAGCTTCTTGAATTTGTGATTTGGAGGAGAGAGAAAAGCTTGAGAATAATGGCCATCATGGTCATGTAGGCTCCATAACTCCCACTTTTATAGGGCTCTTATTTCTCTGAGTGAGAGGAGGAGTTTCTGGTGGTGGCCGACCATTAATTTTGTTTAGCCCCTTAATTTTGTTGAAATCAAAGGGGTAGAGTTAATTACCATTAATAGAGTTTAATGACATTTGGGTGTTACACGCCTCCTCTCCCAAAATCCCTCTTTAAGGACCTTCACCAGGGCAAGGTAAATCGTTTCCCTCGATTCCATTTCATTTTCATTAAGGTTGGTGTAGAGGTTGCAGAGGAGCCAAAGTTTGGTGACCAGAAATGGTGAGGAGGCAAAGCGCACGTCTTCAGGCCGCAAATCATGTCCTCATCTACTCCTCACCTTGTGGGCTAGAATCTTAGATTTTTTAGGAGGAAATCGGGCTCAATTGAGCCCGATCGGGTGAGATAAATTCTGGATTTTCATGGCTTTTTATGCCTTGCGGGTTTGCCGGAAACAGCCCCTCAAGCGGCTGTGCCACCGACCGGTGATAGCCCCCACCTTAACGAAGG
The DNA here is from genome assembly GCA_039513925.1 of Platanthera zijinensis. Lineage (NCBI taxonomy): Eukaryota > Viridiplantae > Streptophyta > Magnoliopsida > Asparagales > Orchidaceae > Platanthera > Platanthera zijinensis. Next base: position 190,219,250 of record CM077079.1, on the reverse strand, counting down.
TGGTGGCGGTGGTTGCCGGCCAGGGAGGTGGTTGGGTGGCCGGCAAATGGACTTGAAATAAGCTACAGGTTCGGTTAATCATGGCCTTTGGCATGAGGAAGAAGACAATGCTAGAGCCACACGGCCGTGCTTTAAGATTCGTGCAAATGATTATATAGTAATTCAATTTATTTCATTTTTTGTCACAGTTATTGGTCTATTTTGAATTAATTATTAAAAATATTTAGGGTGTACTACAGTGAAAGTGGTCCACATGAAAGTTATAGCTCCAAGAGTCTAGTTTCTATTCAAAATTTGTTTGAACCAATTTGGAGTTCAGGTCAGACCACAACACTCATTTTGGTGAGATCAATACCCAGGCTTGATCAGAGATTGTTTTGAGTGCCCCCATCAATCCGGATATCCAAATGACTTGAAATTTGGGTTGGGGGTCACTCTTACCTATACCTAAAACATATCCAAAAATGGAAATTTTTGGAACAAAATTTCCTAAAGTTTATGTAGAAATTTAATAACCCATATATAAATTATTTAAAAGGTCTAATGACATCCAAACCATCCCAAATTTTGGTTAGTGGTTCTTTGGGTCAATATAGGGCTCTGTATAAAATTTGATTCCATTTAGAGATGAATTGGTATGGAATTTGGTAAACCCTAACCTAGGCCAAAAAATGGTTAATTAGGGTAAAATGCCCCTTGTGGTATTGAGTGACCAAATCACCTCAATAGAGGTTGAAACTTGGGCCACTGATTTGTTATGACATTAAACCCCCTCACATGGAATTTGGGGTGTATTAGTGTGGATTTTCCCTAGGACTCTAGTTCAAACCCTAAGGTTGAACTTTGGGGGTTTGTGAAGGACATGGGGTGATATGTCCTTGTATGAACATGATGTTTAGTCCTTGTGATCTTAGAGTGGTAAATTTCCCTAGGAAGGAATTTGGTAGTATCTGGACAAATTCACCCCACTTTAATCACTTGGAAATTATTTAGTTCTATACAACTTAAGGAATAAATAAGTGGTCATATGACTTTGGTCCTTCATGAAATTTTGGTAGGAGTAATTTTATATTGTTATTGACCTCTGAGATTTATTATAGGATATTTAGGAAACAGTAGCTCATATTAGTAGGTATAATCTCCAACTTGCCTTTTTTGATGATTTTGAAGTAACCATGGTTAGATTAACTTAGAATGATATTAAACTCTAGCAAGGTTAATTAAATATCATTTAGAGGCACTAGTAAATTATTTGGATCATTTGGGCATTTCCTCTTTGTACTTCATGCGTTAATTGAACTAGTACACCATACATTGATAAATAGATAATAAATATTGTATCTTGCTTGAAAATTGCGTTACTTGCCAGAGAACTTTTTAGGGCATAATGAAGTCTAGAAAAGTTATCACATGTCATTTGGATGTGTTTATAAGAATGTTGCTTCACAATGTGCACTTTAATGGAATTATTTGAAGTATTTTTATACATGGCTCAATAATCTTGGAATTTCATGAAACTTAGGCAGTAGTGTTTTATTATCATTATACGAATCTGGTTCTTTTTATATAATTTTTTGACTATAATTTATGGTACTCCCTTCATTAACTCTAATTACTTAGATTATCTTGAATTAATTATTTAAGGGCTAATACTTTTATGAAAGTTTGTTAAACTTGATATTCTCTGTTATTTTGGCATCATATAGAGATCATGATTTTTGGGTGGTCATAACTTAAGGAAATCTAGTACTTCCTATTCAAAATTGCCCATGCCCTAAATTTTGGGAAAATATAATAAATTCTAAATTAATTCGGAAAATTACAAGTTTCTAGATTTAGGCTAAAGTTGTCATGATAGACCCCCAATAATTATCTTAGGGCTTTTGGATGAAAATTTGGAGTACCTCCTATCATGTACATCATATAGCTTAGGTTGGTATGCATTTATTAAAACTACGGAAATTGTGATAACATTGTGGATGGTCATTGGATGTGGGGAGTAATGTATGTCGATTTGATAAGATGAAAAGTTAGATTCATTAAGAGTCATGATGAGGGGAATGTTGGGTTGGCTAGTGTTAAGTGGTGCTCGGGATCGACGAAAGGTCGTCTTTCCTGTGGAGAGAAAGAGAGTGAAAATACACTAGGGCTAGATCTCGTTTAATATTAAAAGGGATCAGGAATTGGGTAATAACCAATAATAGTAAGTGCTTTTCGAAAGAGAACGATGGGCTTCAGCTACCATCATAGTTCCTAGTTCTTGTGAGAGCCCTTCATTGGGAATACCTTGGCTAGTCCTGGGCTAACCTAAACCATAAGAATAATCAATGTTTAAGAGTAACTAGCATAACAAGGATTTAACTTACACTCACACTCCCTAGTGTTGTGGGAGTTAGGTTGGGTCTCACGGGAGGTAGGCTCAGTGGTTTGAGTTATGGGCAGGTTAGCCCGACGAGCCGATGGCTCAATAGATATTTTTGACAGACGAGTTATTCTGGGGAGCTTTGGCTCGGTATAAAATTATGACCGGCGGGATAGTCCAGGGAGCTTTGGCTCGGTGGAAAAGTGTTGGATCCATTGCCCACAATGTCCTGGATTTGTGTGAAGTCAATCTTATCAATGATATACACATATCAGTAGATGACAATGATAGGTAAGGTAGCCTAAGTGGCTAAGTCAGGTAAACACTTACCTAAGGTATGGGATGAAAGAAATATTTCTAAGTCCACAGGCATTGAGTGAAGGAACATTACTCAATGCCAGATGACTTATAGCGCTAAGTGTAGCCTATACAATCATAGCCTAAGTTGGAATGAGCTAAAATGCAACTAAGTCCATAGACTTTGATGAAGTCAACTCACTCAATACCATGCTACTAAAGGGAAATTTGGCTAGGTGTTTTGCCGTTGAGTGATTAATACACACTCAACGCCATACAGTAAAAAGTCTATAAGTTGGACTAGTTGAACCATATTCAAGTTCATCGAGCTCAGCTCACATTTCATCGAGCTAAGTTAAGAGCTTGAGTTCTTAGTTCGTCGATCTCAGCTGAGATTTCATCGAAGTGAGTTCAAAGTTCATCGAGCTCAGCTCATATTTCATCGAGCTCTGCTCACATTTTATCGAACTAAGTTCAGAGCTTGAGTTCTGAGTTCGTCGAGCTCAGTTGAGATTTCGTCGAACTGAGTTCAAAGTTCGTCGAGCTCAGTTCACCATTCGTCGAACTCAGAAAGACAGTCTAAGCCCAGTACTTATTAAACCCAAATAATTGGCTAAGGCAGAAACTATTGTGAGAGGCATTCTTACTAAACTCTCTCAACGCTTAAGTTGTTGAAGAAGCAGAAATTTTGTTAAGGTAAAAAGTTTTGAGTGGAGGTCACTGACTCAATGCTGTCAACGCCTAGCGAAGAAAACATTTTGTCTAAGGGGTTTCGCGTTGAGTGAGGCTTACTCACTCCATGCCAAGCAACATAATGCTGATAAAGCAAGTTGGCATTGAGTGAAGCTGAATCTCTCAATGCCTAGAAACAGACTTTATATTTAAATTGTTTGGCGTTGTGTTAAGGTTTCTCACTCAACGCCAAAAGACAGTAAAATTTCTAAGTGATTTCGTATTGAGTGATGCTTACTCACTCAATGCCTATTCAATGATGCTCGATTTTGGCTAAGTACACAGGTGCTGACGTCAATAAAATCGGCAAGGTCAACTAAGGTCAATTCAGACACGGGGAAGCTACACTACACGACAAAACTTGTCGTGAATCTACTGTATGTCTTCTTCCATTAAAGAAAGGCGCAGCTGGAAGCTGCAGGTGGGGCCCACCGATATCTAAGAGTTGTTGATCGACGAACTACAAAAGGAAGTGATAGGTCCAAGACAAAAACAACTTTAGGGCATACAATATTAAAAAAGGAGAGCATCCATCTTCATCTTCTTCGTCATTGCTGCATATGAAAAGCTTGAAGCTCTAAAGAAAGAAAAGTTTAGTTAGCTGTGCAAGTCTCCATATGCCACAACAGAGTCAGAATAAGTTCTGAAGAAAGAAGAACCATCATCCTTTGGTAGGTTCAGTGAGCTGTTTAGAAGACTCAAGATCAAAAGATCTTTAGCCTTAAGCAGCAAGTTTAGAAATTATCTTCTGAGTCCCTCTAGCAAATCCTTACCCTGCTGATGAGGATTTTTATAGTTTTAAAAATAAGTCCAAACTAATATCCCGAAATAGGCAAGCGTACCTATCAAAATATAGTATAGGAAATGTTGTATTAGACTCGGGGCTTGTTGATTACTTCTACTCACACAAATTAATCTTATTTTATCGAAATATAAATTAAAGGTTAATTAAAACTAAATGAAGAAAAATTAACATAAAACAAACACTTGATCAAGACCTCCTTTGAAATCAAATAAACTTCTATAAAATGCGAACTTTTACTTATCTACTTTGACCGTGGAGCTTCCCAAAATATGAAATTGTCTCTCTCGAGCTCCGAAATTTTATTGAAGATAAATCAATAGTGATAAATAAAGAGTTGACAAAAAGAGTTTTATTCACTTCAAAAGTTCATCATGATCAAGTGGTAATGGAAATTAGCTAGTTTGCAAGATGAAGAAATTACATAAAAAGAAAGACAAGAACATGATAGAAAAAGTGCTTGAATTGAAATAAAGAAAAACAAAACTAATATATTAATTTGAAATTACTTAAAGAAGTGCAACAAACCTACTGAAATTGGCTAACAATCTGCTCCTAATTGACTCGCTAGCTCTCCCCCAAGCTTCTAGCTCGATCTGGAATTTATAGGAATTTTTCTGGAAGGTCACGCCCATCGGTCACACCTGTGACCTTGGGCTTATAAGGCTTAAAAATAACATTCTTGAAAGCCCGGGAATGTTGGCGAGAAATTGCCAAAATCTGTTAAATTGCGGGTTACGCCCCTAAGTCACACCCATGACCTAGGGCATGTCAGGTATGTTACTCAAAACGGAGGGAAGCTGAAAAATGGTGGTATTTATTCTGCAGTTGATGAAGGGGTCACGCCCCTAGTCAGGCCCGTGATCTAAGGCGTGTACTGACCGAGTCAACAAATGGCTGGAAACGGTACTATTTGGGATCAATTCGGCAGTTTCGGGTAGGGCACGCCCTAGGTAATGCCCATGACATGGGGCGTGTAATTGGGAAATGTTCCAGAATTCCCCTGGGAAGATTTCTGGAGAAAACTATTTTTTTGGAACTATACACGCCCGTGTTCACGCCCTTGTCACACCCATGTCTTGGGGGCATGTACTTGTGAAACTCTCCAAATTTGTAGAGGACATCGTCCTCTTTCCGTTGACTGGTGGCATGTCCCGTAACTCTTCCTGGTTTGAAAGTTATGACCATTTGAAGCTCCGCTATCCGCGACCAAAATGTTAATTTTCTCCAAAATGTATTCAGATCATGGTCATGGACTTGAAATTGATATTTGGAGCCCAATTATACCTGAAATTTAAAAATAAAGGATTTATTAATAATATTCATAAAAACAAAATAACATATAATATTTATTATAAAAAAATTATATTAAAATAACTATAAATAATGACTTATCAAATACCCCCATACTTAATCTTTTGCTATTCCAGAGAAAAACTATGAGAAGTACTTATAAGAAATTAATATAATTTTTAATTTAACTAAATATTTATTAAATCAAAAGAAAGTTAAAAGAAAAATTTAGTGATTTAAAATTAAGTCCTAAAATATGAAATTAAAATATAAAGAGCCAAATATATTTAGCAAAATTTTCTCATATAAATTGATTAGAATTCAAAATTTAGTAGTTAGCAAACAAATTTAGATTTAGAATTATGAACACTTTTTTAACTAAAAAGAAACTTAAAGGAAAATTTAAACTACTACTTATGCTTTCTTAGTATTTTAATTTAAGTCTAAAACAATTATATTGGCTATTGGGTTTTAGGGACAAGGACTATGAAGAGAATTTTGAATTGAGGTGATGAATTTTATCCTCTCACCACATGCTTTTTTTTTCTTTTCTTATTTTTTTGATATTTGCATATCTTTACCAAGAAAACGATGAATTTTATTCTCTCATTTTCCATGATATATGAACAAATATAATTTTTCTCTCTTCAAAAACAAAAATAAAATGGGAGCATTGAATTTTATTCTCTTACACTTTTTTTTATTTGGGGATTGCATATGTGTACTAAAGAACTGTTAATTCCCATGACATATGATTTAACAAAATAAAAATAAAAATTGCATATGTGTGCCAAAGGATAATGAATTATAACCTCTTATCCCTATGACATATGATCTAAAAAGAAAAATTAAAACAAAGGCTAAGGCTAGCAAAACTTTTTAGAGTAAATTAAAATAATTAGAGAGCAACTATAGTGAATTAAAATTTCTTAAGAATCTTAAAGCATAAGTGATTATAATTAGAATCTAGAAATTATTAAACTAAGTAGTATTAAATTGAAACTAATTAGAATTAAGAGAAAAAGAAGTAAATAAGATACTGTAAACAAATTTAATTCATAAGTTTATTTCTCAAAATTAAATCACTAAAATTAAATTAAACTAACTATGATGAAATTAAAGATAAGAAAAACAAAAATTATGAAAATTCTTATAAATTACCCAAAAATATTTTCCGAAAATCACAAAATAATAAGTAGGGGTTTATTAAATTTTTTTTAAAATAAAATACTTATTTTTTTTGTTATTTTTGGACTTCCCGAGGGCTACCCAGTGACAGGTTCGCAAGTTACTATGCGGTTTTGTGGGATGAAAGCCCAACACGGCCCTTTCCAAGAAATGAATTTTTGATTTTCTATTTTTTTGTATTTTTGATTAAGAATGAAAAGAATACTATTTTTTTATTTAAAAAAAAAATTTATTTAAAAATAATAAAGCAAAATCCACCCCCATACTAAAAAATAAACATTGTCCCCAATGTTTATATGTCAAGTAGGAGGGGGTAAACAAAAAGGTCTAAATTAAAAGTTATTAGAAATAAAAAAATTGAGGAAAAATAAGGGGTGTCTCCGAAAAGCGCTATTCTTTTTCCCATTTTTAAGCTAGACAGTTTTGGTTAAGGAAATGGAAAATAAAAATTTAAATTAAGGGGCAACTCCCTTAATTCACGCATGGGTGAATACGTTGAAGACGCTCGCCCAGCTACTCCTCTGCTTGATTTTTGATTTTCCTTGTTGTGGTTGGCTTGAAAATGTAAATTAAAATCACCCATCCATACTTGAGGTGATTTGAATTTTTGTAGAGGAGCGGAAAATTGATCGTGAACGACATTTAATTGCAACGGTTCAACTTCTATATGAAAATCTTTAGTGTAAGAAAAATCTAAAATAAGCGTTTCAAATGAATTTTTGCAAGGAGCAGGTTCTTGCGAAACTATTTGTATAAGTTCAGGTTGTTTATTTACAAAAATAAAAATATTATTTGAATTTTCAATTATAAAATTTTTAGGCACAAAATTTTCATGAATTTGAATTCCTAAATAATTATACGTGGAAATTGGAAATTCATGATGAGGAGGAAATTCGGGAAAATAGGAGAAGAAACATGTTCGTCTTCTATTTCACCCGGTGTGCCCCATAATTTTATAAAATTTCTTATATAATAATTCTTCTTTCTCTTCCGAATATGACACCAAGGAGGCACATAAAGATTCATTCTCCACCACAGGTGAAATTTTCAAAGAAGGAGAAAAATTATTAGAACAAGAAATAATTTCTTCTAAATTTTGGGAAGGAGGATCAACTAGAAATTGTGTAAAGTCCCCCAAATTAGAAGAAGTGTGCTTTGTGAAAAAAGAAGAATAAAAATTCGGATTTAAATAATTATTCTCATAACTCGGGGAAATTTTCGGTTGATCTTGCGAACAAGGAAAAATTAATATCTGAGGTGGAAGAAAGATTATTTAAATTTGATAAAGTATTCTCATTAAGACTTTAAAAAATATTTTCATGAATATTAGGTAAATTGGAAAAATTAATTTCATTAAAATATGAAGAAGAATTAACATCAAAGTGAGAATATTATTAATTGCAAAATTATTTTCATAACAAATTTTTTGATAATAATAATAACAATTTTCATTTTGATGAGGAACACCACAATAATAACAAAAACTTTGGCGCTTTTTTTGCGGCTTTCAAAATATCGAGTTTATTTTGAAGTTGGGCAAGTTTGGCGGTCAATTGTGATAACATTTTTTTGGTAAAAAGAAAATAAAATAACCTTTACTTAATAGAAGTGAATGAACAAGAAAATTAAAAAGAGAATTGGCGTAGAGAAAGAGAATGATAAAAGTAATAAAATTTGTGCTTTCTAAATATCAAAAAAAATCTCCCCGGCAACGGCGCCAAAAACTTGATGAGGATTTTTATAGTTTTAAAAATAAGTCCAAACTAATATCCCCAAATAGGCAAGCGTACCTATCAATATATATTATAGGAAATGTCATATTAGACTCGGGGCCTGTTGAGTACTTCTACTCACGCAAGTTAATATTAATTTATCGAAATATAAATTGAAGGTTAATTAAAACTAAATGAAGAAAAATTAAAATAAAACAAACACTTGATCAAAACTCCCTTAGAAATCAAATAAACTTCTATAAAACACGAACTTTTACTTATCTACTTCGATCGTAGAGATTCACAAAATACAAATGCATCTCTCTCGAGCTCCTGCTTTTGAATAACCTTAGGTTGATCGATGAAGACCCCTTGGCCAGTCGAAACCCCTAAGATTTCTTTAAGTGTTGAACCCCAATATTGGATTTGACTCCAATCCAGTTGATTTATGTCGTCCTCTCTCGAGGAGTGCATGCAACTCCTTTTATCTTTGAGCGATCTACTCGTATCTGCAATCTCTTGGTCACTTAAGATACAGATCTAGGATCGAAGAACATATCTGCGAAATATGAATTGGACACAAAATAATTCAAAGATAAATTGATAGTGATAAATAAATAGTTGACAAAAAGGGTTTTATTCACTTCCAAAGTTCATCATGATCAAGTGTTAATGGAAATTAGCTACTTGGCATGATGAAGAAATTACATAAAAATAAAGACAAGAACATGATAGAAAAAGTGCTTGAATTGAAATAAAGCAAAACAAAACTAATCTATAAAATTGAAATTACATAAAGAAGTGCAAGAAAACTACTGAAATTGGCTAACATTCTACTCCTAATTGACTCCCTAGCTCTCCCCCAAGCTTTAGGCTCGATCTGGAATTTATAAGAATTTTTCTGGAAGGTCACGCCCATCGGTCATGCCCGTGACCTAGGGACTGGAAGGCTCGAAAACTGCTGTCTTGAAATCCTGGGAACGTTGGCGAGAAATCGCCAAAATTTGTTAAATTGCGAGTCACGCCCCTAGTTCATGCCCTGACCTAGGGTGTGTCGGGTATGTTACTCAAAACGGCTTGAAGATGAAAATGGCGGGTGTTATTCTGCAGTTGATGAAGGGGTCACGCCCCTAGCCATGCCCATTACCTAGGGCGTGTACTGATCAGGTCAGCAAACGGTACACTTTGGGATCAATTCGGCAGTTTCGGGTAGGGCACGCCCTAGGTTACGCCCGTGACATGGGGCGTGTACTTTGGAAATGTTCCAGAATTGCCCATGGAAGATTTCTGGAGAAAACTATTTTTATGAACTAGACACGCCCGTTTTCACGGCATTGTCACGCCCATTTCTTTACGGGATGTACTTGTGATACTCTCCATATTTGTAGATGATGTTGCCCTCTTTCCGTTGACTTGTTGCACGTCCCGTAACTCTTCTTGGTTTGAAAGTTATGACCATTTGAAGTTCAGCTATCTGCGATCAAAAATGTTCATTTTCTCCAAAATGTTTTCAGATCATGGTCATGGACTTGAAATCAATATTCGGAGCCCAATTATACATGAAATAAAAAAATAAAGGATTTATTAATAATATTCATAAAAACAAAATAAAATATAATTATTTATTAGATAAAAATGATATTAAAATAACTATAAATAATTACTTATCACCTACTGTGAGGAGATTGGAGCAAAAAGTTTTCTGCTCAAGTGGTTGACACAGAGAAATTTCTCTGTATCAAATTTAATTAAACTATTTCTTATTGTAGGATCCTTCTGGATCTGAGCTGTAGGACAATTGGGTCTAAGATAGGGAAAATTTCTCTGAGCTATAGGAGAGTGTTTCACTCTGAGGAGATGAGTTTTACTCACTAAGAAGTAGGGTAGTTTTGCCTAAGCTGTAGGAGAGTGCATCTCTCTGAGTTGTAGGAGCAAGCTTGCTCTGAGGTAGGGTTATCCTCCATAGCCTGAGTGGTAGGGCTTAAGTGCCTGAGGTCAGTGATACTTGTATCACTGAGTTTAGGCCTTTTGTGCTAAGGTGTAAGTCTTGGAGGAGATTGAGAGATCTTGAGGGATCAGAGGTGTTAGCTCCTTAGAGCATTGGTTTGGAAAAGTGTCTTGACTAACAGGAAGTCAACAAGGTGGTAAAAGATTGGATGTACTCAGTATTTTGGGGAACCACTATAAAACACTTGTGTTGTAACATCCCTACCCGTTTCATGGGATATAGTAAAAGGTCCGGCCGGGGCCCCACACCATATTCCACGAACACGCGGAGAGGTTACTTTATAATATCAAAACAACCAACGATTCCTAACACAGAGCATTCTAGCGAAAGCTTCAAGTTTGAAAACTTTTAACTCAAGTACAATAAAAGAAATGTCTACTACAAATAATTAGGAATGAAAACAACCAATACACAAGGTACATGGCCTTATGGCCTTACAAGTTTCTCTTAACAAGAGTGTGGTTTACAAACATCGAAACGCAGGCTGCCCACACATGAATAAGAGTAAAGCAAAGTAAAGCCTTCAAGGGGAGCAGCGCAACAAGGGCTTCAGCCTGCTATTTCCCGCTTGAGCCAACTCCACCTGCAAGATACAATCCACCAAGCGGCGGCAAATAGGGAAACGGTCAGCATTCAACTTACCAATTATAACGACCCTAACCCCGGCACGGGGCAGCGGAATTCCTTTCCTGCAAAGCATTTTATTAACCAGCACATATATACTATAATCCACCACGGCTGTGCACAACCGCACTAGCCAATACATAACACAAACGTCGGCACGACGACCTGACGCTCCATGCACTCAGGGCACCTTATTGGTGAACTGGAAAATCCAGGGTCCCATCACGGTTTCAATGTCTCTCTCCCTTATGGTCCAGAATGAGCATTCCTAGTCATTACGGTGCGCAGGCCTAGGATTCTCGCTATGAGATCCTAATAGGGACTTAAGCAACCAAGATTAGACAACCATAACGCGGGTACAGATCCGCCTTGCCTGTTGCTCATCATCGTCAGTCGTCACACCGGACCGACGCGGGTACAACATCTCCTTGCCCGTTCACCACCAAGGCTTTTAGTTGTAGCACAACGGCCCAACAACACACAACATGATACTCATGACCACACGAGTTGAACACGAAGTTTCAACTCTCACATTTTCCTTGACTTCCTCCAGTACGTCCTGCTGCACCAACCCATAGGTATTCATCAAGGGACACCATAGAAACAATCAATGAACACGAAGTCTTCCCCAATTTGCAAACAAAGCATCACCAATCGTACTACTCACTTACGGATGGGCTTCACACAGAATGCCTAACCGTACTACTCACTTCCGGTTCTATTGCAACAAAGCAAGGCATGAACCACCGACCCCACGGGAATCACTAAGTGTTCCACCTTTTTGGTGGAGGATTCCTATGCAAATGCAGGAAAGAAGGACTTCACATGTCCGAGTGGAAGATTGTTACCCTTATAGCAATTTTTGACGCCATGGAGAAAAGTACACGGTTGGGAAGGACCGCAACGCTCTTGCCTCCGCGAATATGATTTCGGCACGCGATTCGGACCACCGTAACACCACCGGCGGCCGGATTCCTCTCATTCTTCCTCCTCTTGCTCTCCCCTCTCTCTTCTCTTTAGAAAGAGAAAGCCAAAGATGAAATGAGGAATAAATTCCTCATTCCAAACCATAAACCATCAGGAGGCATGCAAGGGCCATTTGATCGTAATTAATAAAAACAAACGGCCGAGGTTAACTCTGAAAGTCATTTAAGATGGCCGAACACGGCTTTGCACACGGCCGTGTGCCAGTCCTTTGCCCTGTTCGCACACGAAATCGATGATCCAGAACAGGATACGGGGTGAGACACGCCCGTGTCGCCAAAACTGGCACTCCCGTGTCGGTGGGCTTGTTCCATAACCGCTCTTTGGAACCGACACGACCCTTAGTGGACATGGGTCCTAACACACCCGTGTCAGGAGTTACACGACTGTGTCGACCACGACATACCTGTGTCCCGTGCCGTATACACGCCTCTCAACACAGCCAAGTTTCCAGAGAAGGACACGTCATGGTTACACGTCCGTGTCAACTTTGTCACGCCCGTGTCGGCACCCCCTAACACGCCTGTGACCTCCAACCATGAAATTCTCAGGGCTCCAGAACCCATAAAAACACTTCCCAACACAATAGTGTTTTTGGGGCATTACAATTCTCCCCCTCTTATAAGAATTTCATCACGAAATTCACTAAGCGCAAAAAAAAATTATATATTATGCGAATATATACTATTGTCCATACAAATGGTTACAACATTACTACAAAAATAGCTCGGGAAATTCAGTACGCATGGCTTGTTCCTACTCCCATGACAAGTCCTCTCGGCCACAATTGTCCCATCGGACCTTGACCATCCCGACAGCTTTATGTCGTAGTTTTTAACCGCTGTATCCTCGATCCGAATAGGCCTAACCTTCGTCATTATCCCACTATCGACAGATACTCGATCCAAATCAACAACCTGAGATGGCTATTTCACTGCTTTTCTTAATACCGAGACATGAAACACGTCATGCAAACAACTCAGTTCTGTTGAAAGCATTAACCGATAGGCTGCCTCACCCACACGCTCTACCACTTCAAACGATGCCAGGTACCTCCGGCTGAACTTTTTCAGATGTCGTATCTTGGACACGCCCTTGAAGGGTTTAATCTTCAGGGATACCCAATCACCCACCGCAAACTCCACGTTTCGGTGCTTGCCATTGTAGTACTTTGCTTGCCGGTCTTGAGCCACCAACAACCTTTCTCGAATCATCTGAATAGTCGAGTTAGCATCATCCATTTCTTTTCGTTTGTACTGCTTAGATTAGCCAGTCTCCGCCCAAGCCAAAGGGGTACGGCACTTCCTACTGTATAAGGCCTCAAAGGGCGTCATCTGAATACAAGCTTGATAGCTATTGTTGTAGGCGAACTCGATCATATATAGATTATCTTCCAATCTCTTTCTGAAATCTAGTGCACACATTCAGATCATATCCTCCAATGTCCTGTTGGTCCTTTCGGTCTGACCATTTGTCTGAGGATGAAAGGTCGTACTGAAATGCAATTAAAGCTCAACAGTTGGTGAATTAGCCAAAAATATCCCAAAGTAAAATGCCCATCACGATCACTGACGTTGCTACGGGGCACACCGTGCAATCGTACAATGTTATCCACATACAACTTTGCCAACTTGTCAACTAAGTCATCCTTCCAGTTCGGGATGAAGTGCGACACCTTAGTTAACCGATCCACAATCACCCAAACTGCATAATTACCGCATTGCGACCTCGGCAGCCCATGCACCAAATCCATCGAGATGTCATCAAATTTCCATATAGGAATAGGCAACGACTTCAGAAGACCACCTGGCATTTGGCATTCATCCTTTACCAAGGCACATGTCTGGCATTTTGCAACATAATGTGCTATATCTTTCTTCATTCCAGGCCACCAGAACATTTTCTTGATATCCTTATACATCTTCGTAATCCCGGGGTGAATTGAATATTTTTTGAAGTGGGATTCATACATCAATTCTTCAAGAATTTTACCCCTACTTGGGACGCACAAACATCTGTCGCACCGCAAAAGGCCGTCCTCAAAAGAAAACTGAGAATCTGAACTCTCCACTACATACCGTTGTAGACTTTCATCAAGTTCTGTTGCATGCCGAACTCTATTTATAAGGTCACATTGTACCTCTGTCCAGTTCAAACACGCCTTTGTAGTGGAATCCTTGTCAACACAAGAAATGACTAAGACTTCCAGTTCTCGAATTAGGATTTCATCATGCCTTAGCAACCAATTAGCCCTTGCCGGAGTCCTACGACTCAAGGCATCCGCGACGACATTCCCCTTACCGGGAGTGTAGTGAATCTGAAAGGTGTAGTATCCAAGAAACTCCATCCACCTTCTCTGTCGCATGTTGAGATCCTTCTGATCCAACAGATACTTAAGGCACTTATGGTCCGCGAATATATCCACTTTCACGCCATACAGATAATGACGCCACAGTTAAAGTGCGAATATTACCGCCGCTAACTCCAAATCATGGACGGGGTAATTCCGTTCGTACACCTTCAACTAGCGTGAGCCATAAGCTATCACCTTCACAAACTGTAGAAGAACGTAGCCTAATCTGCACCATGATGCATCACTATACACTTAAAAAACGTGCAAACCACATGATGATGTCAAGATTGGAGATGTGGTCAACCGACTCTTTAGTTCATCGAAAGCTCGTGCACATTCAGGCGTCCAAACAAACATTTGATCCTTCCTCGTCAGTGTGGTAAGATGCAAGGCTATCCATGAGAAATTCTCTACGAAGCATCTGTAGTAGCCCGCTAGTCCAAGAAAACTACTGACCTCCTCCACAGTAGTAAGAATAGGCCACTTCCATATAGCACCAATCTTAGCCGGATCCACCGCAATGCCCTCTCTTCTAAACACATTGCCAAGGAAAACCACTGACGATAGCCAAAAATCACACTTACAGAACTCGGCATAGAGCTTGTTCTTCCTCAGGGTGTGCACCACCACCCGCAATGATCTTCTTTAGTTTAGGAGTATACGAGGATATCATCGATAAAGACGATTACAAACAGATCCAAGTATTCCCTAAACACCTGATTCATTAAATCCATGAATACCGATGGCGCATTGGACAGCCCAAATGGCATTATCGTGAACTCATAGTGACCATAGCGTGTTCCGAACGCTATTTTGGGTATGTCACTTTCACGTAATCTCAACTGATAATAACCTGACTTCAAATCCAATTTGGAGTATACAGTCGAGCCAACTAACTGGTCAAACAAGTCGTCAATTCGTGGAATTGGATATTTGTTCTTTTCTGTTAGCTTGTTTAGTTCTCTGTAGTCAATACATAGACGTATGCTACCGTCCTTCTTCTTCACAAAGAGAACAGGCGTGCACCAAGGTGATTGACTTGGATGTATGTAGCCATGCTCTAGTAGTTCCTGTAACTGAACCTTCAACTCCGCCATTTCCTTTGGCGCTACTCGATATGGCGAGAGGGCCACGAGTTTCGCACCTGGTACTAACTCGATAGCGAAGTCGATCTCCCTTTGGGGTGGTAACCCTTGATGACTTTTCGGAAACACATCAGCAAACTCTGGCACAATCGGCACCTCACTAATACTGGCCTTAGGCTCCACAACCTCTATAAGTGTGAAGAATAACTCTGCACCCTTCCGAACTGCCTTAATGACTTGTAGGGCAGATAACAGTATCCTACACGTCCCGCGCATTCCATTGAACTTAGTCTCTTATTCGATTTCTTGTCCCAGTGTAACCTCTTTAGAAGTGCAATTTATACTAGCATGCTGCTCTGAAAGCCAGTCCATACCAAAGATAATATCGAACTCAGATATCGGTAGCACTGATGCGTTCACAAGGAAATCACGACTTCCTATCTTTACTTCCACACTACACGACTTATCCGCGCACAACACACATCCATTAGGTAGGAGCACATTAATACTGTCTGTCGTGGTCCGTGCATGTACCCCGATTCGTAAGACAAAGTCTTAAGACAGAAACGAATGTGAGGCACCTGTATCGTATAGGGCTCATGCCGGATGGTCCCGTATAAGGACAAAACCTATATTACCAAAACTAAAACAAGCACAACACAAGGCATAAGGTAAAACTACAAACTAACCGGTTAAAGACTTCTCCGGACACGGCATCTTGAACTCTTACTTTGTCACTGCCAAGTTCCTCTTGCCATGTGTCCTCTTCAATTTATTCTCCAAAGACATAGTCGTACAGACTAACGCTTGAAATCCTTGGCTCACAGAACTCGAGAGCAAAAACCTTAGCTCATCCTGCAGTCCTTTATAAGACCTACTGGTCTTACGCTCCTCTTCGGCAAAGATAGATCCTGAATAACATCCCAGACATGTAAACTCATGGAGATAATCATCCACGCTCTTTTCTCCTTGCGTCAGCTGTTGAAACTCCAATTCCATACCAATCCTTTGCAAGGTTGGCAAATTCTTTGCCATGAACAACCAAGAGAACTCCATCATAGAGATCTCAGCTAACTGCTTGCCTGCAAAGTGATGTAGTTCGACCTCATCTCACCAAAGCCTAGCCTCTCCCTTCGGCAGGAAAGTGGCTAACGTTGCCTTTTGCTCCTCCTCAAACCTGATTGCTGTCAAGATCTTTCTTAACCTTGAGAGCCAATCCTTCGCCTGGGCCGGCAAACCGGTCCCTTCAAATGTTGGAGGAATTAAGCTTATGAATCGCTTCAGTTGTTGATCTGCTACTCGGAGATCAACCACAAATTCTACCATTTCTTGCCTTATCTCAGCCGAATTTGACACCGCTGCAGGCCTCACTTGTCAAGCCTGCTGAGCATTCATCAGAGCAAGTACCGTCTCTGTAATCATATGAACATGTTCATCAGAAGGAGGAGGCGTGGGAACCTTCGCTGGTGTCGTAATCTCCTCGGAACGTTGGGGTTCTGACTGTCCAGCATGACTTCTAGTCGCCTCTATGTGTGAGAAACACAACTTACGACTAAACAAAATGGCAAAATTACCAAAAGGAATACTCAGATTCCACAAACAAGTGTATTTTTATTCCTAAGTGGACATTCTTGAGTTCATTTTATTTTATAACGACAGCACTTACACGTGTTCGCCACCTCTCAAAAGAATTCGCACACGAATTCGGATGAGAAAGACCTACAAGCTGATACCAAATTATAATATCCATACCCATTTCATGGGATATAGTAGAAGGTCCGGCCGGGAACCCACACCATATTCCACGAACAGGCGGAGTGGTTTCTTTATAATATAAAAACTACAAAAGATTCCTAACACAGAGCATTCTAGCGGAAGCTTCAAGGTTGAAAACTTTGTACTCAAGTACAACAAAAGAAATATCCATTACTAACAATTAGGAATGAAAACAATCAATACACAAGGTACCTGGCCTTATGGCCTAACAAGTTTCACTTAACAGGATTGTGGTTTACAAACATTGGCACGCAGGCCGGCCACACATGAACAAGAGTAAAGCAAAGTAAAGCCTTCAAGGGCAGTAGCGCAACCAGGGCTTCAACCCGCTATTTCTCGCTTGGTCCAGCTCCACCTGCAAGAAACAATCCACCAAGCGGCGGCAAACAGGGCAACGGTCAGCATTCAGCTGACCAATTATAATGACCCTTCCCCTGGCATGGGGCAGCGAAATTCCTTCCCTGCAAAGCATTTCATTAACCAGCACATATATACTATAATCCGCCACGGCTGTGCATAACCGCACTAGCCAATACATAACATAAACGTCAGCACGACGGCCAGATGCTACGTGCAATTAGGGCAGCTTATTGGTGAACTGGAAAATCCAGGGTCCCACCACCATTTCAAGGTCTCTCTCCCTTACGGTCAAGAATGAGCATTCCTAGTCATTACAGCACGCAGGCCTAAGACTCTCACTATGAGATCCTAATAGGGACATAAGCCCCCAAGGTTAGACAACCATAATGCGGGTACAGATCCGCCTTGCCCATTGCTCATCATCGTCAGTCGTCACACCGGACCGACGCAGGTACAACATATCCTTGACTGTTCGCCACCAAGGCTTTTAGTTGTAGCAGAACAGCCCAACAACACATAACATAGTACTCATGACCACACGAGTTGAACACCAAGTATCAACTCTCATATTTTCCTGGACTTCCTCCAGTACTTCCTACTGCACCAAGCCACAGGTATTCAACAAGGGACTCCATACAAACAATCAATGAACACAGAGTCTTCTCTGATTTGCAAACAAAGCATCACCAATCCGTACTACTCACTTCCAGATGGGCTTCACACAGAATGCCTAAATTTACTACTCACTTCTGGTTCTAATGCAACAAAGCAAGGGATGAACCACCGACCCCACGGGAATCACTTCGCTTTCCACCTTTTTGGTGGAGGATTCCTATGCAAATGCAGGAAAGAAGGACTTCACATGTCCGAGTGGAAGATTGTTACCCTTGTAGCACGTTTTGACGCCATGGAGAAAAGTACATGGTTGGAAAGGACCCCAACGCTCTTACCTTCGCGAATCCGAATTCGGCATGCGATTCGGACCACTGTAGCACCATCGGTAGCCGGATTCCTCTCCTTCTTCTCCTCTTTCTCTCCCCTCTCTCTTCTCCTTAGAAAGAGAAAGCCAAAGTTGAAATGAGGAATAACTTCCCCATTCCCATCCATAAACCATTAGGAGGCATGCCAGGGCCGTTGGATCGTAATTAATAAAAACGAACTGCCGAGATTAACTCTGAAAGTCATTTCAGATGATCGAACACGGCTTTGCACACGACCATGTGCCTGGCCGTGTGCCCTATTCGAACACAAAATCGTCGATCCAAAACAGGACACTGGGTGAGACACGCCTGTGTCCAAGGTAACACGCCCGTGTTGCCAAAACTAGCACGCCCGTGTCGGTGGGCGTGTTCCATAACCGCTCTTTGGAACCGACACGACCCTTAGTGTAAACAGGTACTGACACGCCCATGTTAGGAGTGACACGGCCGTGTCGACCACGACATACCCGTGTCTCGAGCCGTATACACGCCTCTCGACACATCCCAGTATCCATAAGAGGATACGACATGTTGACATGCCCGTGTCAACTTTGTCACGTCCGTGTCGGCCCCCCTGACATGCCCGTGACCTCCAGCCGTGAAATTCTCAGGGCTCCAGAACCCATAAAAACACTTCCCAACACTATAGTGTTTTTGGGGCATTACATGTTTACTTTTCTGTGTTTGCTTTTATTTTCTTAACTGCAGGTGCTAAGGACAAGCTCTAGATCACTCAATGCTGAACCCTAAAAGATACAAACAAGTGATTTAAAAGAAGATTAAAAGACCTAAAGAAAACCTATTCACCCCCTCTATATTGCTAGCTATCTTGAAAATAAGATCTTTCAAGTGGTATCAGAGGGAGGTTGCTCAAAGAGGATTTAACAATCTGAGTGATCGTCCAAGGTAGCTGCTGCTAATTAGTCATGGGATCAAGAGAGAGCCAGAGAGAGTTGAGTTCCATGAAACTCCCCATCTGCATAAAGGAGCAATTTTGAATATGGAAGAAAAGGGTGAGGCTATTCATGGAAGCCTATGATCCAAGAATTTTTTTCAACTGTTAGGGAGGGGCCTATCATTCCTATGAAGGTCTCCGCTCTGGATGCCAACATCCAGACACCAAAGACACTCTCTGAAATGACCAAAGATGAGCTCATACTAGTTGGCATGGACAAGAGAGCACAGAACATCATTGCCATTGTTGTAGATATCTCAACCTTCCTGAACTTGGTTCATTGCCAGACCTCCAAGGAGATGAGGGACACTCTTGTGGTCTACATGGAGGGTACTTATGAGATAAGAGATGATAGGAAGTCTCTGCTCAACCAAAAGTATGAGGCTATCAGGCAGTTCCTGAAGGAGAACATAACTACATGTTATGAAAGATTATTCAGGATCATAAATGAGTTGAAGACCTATAGAAGGGTCTTCAATAATTATGAAATAAATGAGAAGTTTCTCAGATCTCTCACTAGAGACTGGGATACTAATATTTATGCCATAAGAGAGATGGCCAAGCTTGCTTATACTCCTCCCTAAATATTATTTGGGAAGCTGCTATCCAATGAGATGTAGCTGGCTGCCAGGAAGGAGGAGGATGCCTCCAATAAATAACTGGCCAAAGAAAAGTGCTTGGCCCTTAAAGATGAAAGCTCAAGGAAAGACAAGAAAAGGATTTCTTCTCAACAAAGGAGACCAGCTGAGTTAGACAGCTCTGACTCATAGGCATTAAACAACAGCATGTCTGATGTTGATTTTGCAGAAGAAGCATTGGAAGAATAGGCCTTATAACTCCACTCATCACAGAAAGAACCAATCCAAGACTGACATGTATGGTTTTAAACATAATAAATACAACTACTCTAAAGTAATTTGCTACTATTATAGTAAGCCTGGGAATGTGATTGTTGACTGCCCAGAGAAGAGAAAAGATACTGAGGAGAAGAAGTAGCACAAGCACAAAGAAAAGAAGAAAAGATCCTTCATTGCCATGAAGGAAAAGAGTTTGACAGACTCATCATCCTCTGAGTCTGAAGAAGAGGAAGCCTATATTGGGCTAGTTGCTGTTGTTGTTAAAGATGAAGCTATTGGAGCAGGAGAAGTCAATCCTCAAGGGAGGATAGGAATCAGATTTCCTCTAACACTATCAGATAGTGAGTTAGAGGTGGATGAAGATGTCCACATCTATAGAGGGCTGATGGTAATGACAGATGAGGAAGGAACCCAGGATAAGCCTGGTTAGAGCAAGGTACATCTATCACCTAACTCTGCCTATTTGTCTGAGTTTGAGAGTAGTCCTTGCTCAGAAGCCTCTTCACCCTATGGTGAAGAAGATTCTGGATCTGAAGGAGATGTTAATCAACTACTTAACATGTATGGAGAACTTCTGAATGCCTTCAAGAAGGTCAATAAGTTGTCTAAGAAGCCAGTTAAAGAGATCGCATCTCTTAAGCTTGCAGTTGCCCAGAAGATTGTAACAGCAAATCTGCTGAACCAGAAAGCTAGGGAAATTAGCCAACTAAAGTCCCTCTTGGACATTCAGGTTGCATCCATCAAGCACAAGAACTGTCTCATTAGGGAGCTTGAAGATATGCTTGAGAAGGAGAAAAGATTAGTGGCTAGCTATTCTAAGTCAAGTACTGTCCTCCCCTTGATAGACTCCTTTGCCTCTCAAAAGGGCAAGAAGGGGTTTGGATTCAAGGGAAGCACAAGAGTTTCTCCTTCAAAAAGGAAGGGAACAGCTCCAGCTCCACATCATCCTATTGCTTATAAGCCTCCCATTCTTTTTAGAAAAGTTTTGATACCTTCTAACAGGTATGACCAAGAAAGCTCTTATGGTCACTGGGAGAGGGGTTATTCATCTAGAGTGAACAAAGATGTTCACTGCCATGGTGAAAGTGTTGGCAGGGTGTGTGCAGTCAAGGCTGCCAATGAGAAATTTCAAATGGCCCAATCTATATCATTTGTCTTTGGTGCCTTTGCACCAACTCTCAAGAATGTTGCTGCAACCATGGCTTAGAATCTGACAGCAAAGGTTCTGATTAAGCACAAGTCCAAGAATTAGGCTGATCTGGGCATATCTGAATCCATCAGATGCATACTTTCTGAAATGAAGTTGGGTGCTGCTGGCAATCAGGGCAGACCAAATCAGCCAGCTAAAAGACTTACCTTCAATCAAATTCTGGCTGAAAGAAATTAGAAAAAGGTTGTTGCACATCTTCCTCCTGTCAAGGTTATTGCTCATCAAGTTGCAGGGCCTTCACAGAAAAGAAGATATAACATACATGATTGTTGGTGCTGTGGTAAGATAGGGCATTTTGATATTGACTGCTGGCACAATCCCAATGTGTCCAGAGCTAGGGTCAGTCCACCAGTCAGAAATACTACTTATGGACATGTTCAGTTTCATGCTAACATGCACCTATGACCTAATAGATAATGGGGTTTTAAGGTTAAGTAATTTGTATATTGCAGGATAGTTTAAGGTGCCATACCCTTATATGGTACTTGGACAGTGGTTGTTCCAGGAACATGACAGGAACAAGAAGCAACTTGAAGGAGTTTACTCCAGTAAAAGATGGACCCAATATCATCTTTGGAGTTTTAGATAGAGGTGAAACTAGAGGATATTGTAATATTACCAATGACATAGTCACCATCACTAAGGTGGTTAATGATGAAGGGTTGTAGCACAATCTTATAAGCATAAGACAACTTTTTGATCTTGGCTAAGTTATTGTCCTCCACAAGGATGAGTGCCTAATTAGGAGGTCAAGTGACCAAGAGGTCATCTTGACTGACACTAGGAGTGGAAATGGTTATTGCTTGAACTTTCTATGTCTAAACGCATATTCTCCTATCTATTTAGTGGCAAATGAGAAAATCTCATAATGTGTCCAGTGGCACAATAGACTAGCCCATTTGAATTTCAAGACTATTTGCATGCTCTTCAATCAAGAGCTAGTTAGGAATAGCCCCAATGTGAAGTGCTCTAAGGAGGGCATTTGCTCAGCTTGCCAAAAGGGTAAGCAGACAAAAGTCTCCTTCAAGGGTATTGGGACCAAAGACTCTGTGAGGTACTTATACCTTTTGCACTTGGACCTATTTGGTCCAATGCCAGTTCACAGTCTTGGTAGGAAAGTCTACACCCTTGTGGTAGTTGATGACTATTCGAAGTTTACTTGGGTGTTCTTTCTTCAGAAAAAGGATGAAACCCTTGATGTCTTCATGAGGTTTGTCAAGCATATTAAGAATGAGGTTGGCTGTTCTGTGATCAAAATTTAAAGTGACCATGGGACAAAATTCCAGTCTGATAGCATGATAAAGTTCTGTGAAGAGCATGAGATTCATCAAGAATTCTCTTCTCCTAGAACACCCCAGCAAAATGGGATAGTTGAGAGGAAAAATAGGACTATCATAGAGGCTGGTAGAACACTGTTGAGTGACACATCTCTCCCAGAATATTTCTGGGTTGAGGTAGTAAATACTACATGTCATGTCCTCAATAGAGCCTCTATCACCAAGGGCCACAAGCAGACTCCCTATGAGATCTTGAAGGGCAGAAAACCAAATCTAGGCTATCTCAGAATCTTTGGTAGTAAATTCATTGTTATTCACAATGGCAAGTCTTATGTGACTAAGTTAGCTGCCAAATCCTATGATAGAATATTTGTTGGGTACAATAATAATAGCAAAGCCTATTGGATCTACTACTTGAAAAGTCAAGTTGTATAAAAATCAGTTCATGTAGTCTTTGATGAGTCTACCATGATTAATAATGGACAGCCTAGATCCTCTTATCGTACTGCAGGTATAGAACAGATGTTGGACAAGCTGACCTTCAAGGAAGCATTACTAGTCATCCAAGATGATATGGATACAGAAGATCTACTTGGCATACTGGGAGTGGATGAAGATAACCAAGAAGATGCCCCTATTGCTGAAAGAAGACTTCCACCTGCAGTCAGATATATAAGAGATCATCCAGCACACCAGATCATTGGTGAAGCAAGTCATGGAGTAATGACAAGAAGGAGATGTCAGAACATAGCCATGTATTCAAGCTTTCTACCCCTAGTGGAGCCCAAGAAGTTTGAAGAAGCCAACATAGACCAGTACTGGATTTTAGCTATGTAGGAGGAACTGAACCAGTTCAAGAGGTGCAAGGTCTGGAAGCTGGTTCCCAGAACCTCATAGTCATAATGTAATTGGACTCAAGTGGATCAACAAAAACAAGCTTGATGAAAATGGCATTATAATTAAGAACAAGGCAAGACTAGTATCTAAGGGGTACAAATAAGAAGAAGGGATTGATTTTGATCAAACCTTTCTCCCTATAGTAAGATTGGAGGCCATCAGATTATTCCATACATACGCAGCACACAAGGGATGTGAAGTCATCCTTCCTAAATGGTGACTTAAAAGAAGAAGTCTATGTTGAGCAGTCTCTAGGATTTGTAGTTCCTAACTCTCCTGATTTTGTTTATAGACTTAGGAAAGCTCTATATGGGCTGAAGCAAGCCCCTAGAGCATGGTATGAGACATTGTCTAGTTTTTTCATTGAGAACAAATTCTCAAGGGGGAAAATAGACAAGACCCTATTCCTAAGGGAATCTAAGGGAAAGATCATCCTAGTCCAGATCTATGTAGATGACATCATCTTTAGATCTACTGATGACAATCTCTGCAAAAAGTTTGCCAAAATTATGCAGGGGAAGTTTGAGATGAGCAGTATGGGTGAACTAAAGTTTTCTTGGGCCTCCAAATAAGACAAACAGATGATGGCTTGTGCATATCCCAATCTAAGTTCACTAGAGAGTTAATCAAGAAATTTTGCATAAAGAATTCCTCCACCATGAGAACTCCCATGGGGTCAAGTATGCCAGTAGGCAAAGATGAAGCAGGGAACCTATATATGAAACTTTGTATAGAGGGATAATTGGCTCCCTTCTATATCTAACTGTAAGTTGGCCAGACATCATGTATGCTACATGTGTTTGTGCTAGGTATCAGGATTTCCCTAAAGAATCTCACTACTCTACCGCTAAGAGAATCTTGAGGTATCTTAAGAGCACTCAAAATCATGTCCTTTGGTACCCTAAGAATGGCGAGTTTGAACTAACTAGCTATTCAGATGAAGAATTTTTAGGCTGCAAAGAGGATAGAAATAGCAAATCTAGCACTATCAGTTCTTAGGAGGGAGACTGGTATTTTGCAGCAGTAGGAAACAAACTAGTGTGGCAATATCAACTAAAGAGTCAGAGTACATCTCAGCAGGAAGCTGCTGTACTCAGTTATTGTAGATCTTGCACCAGCTTCAACACTACAACCTCCAGATGAATAGAACTCCTTTATTCTATGATTCTACTAGTGCAATCTCTATTGTTAGGAATCCTGTCTCCCATATCAGGAATAAACACATAGAGATTAGATATCATTTCATTAGGGAGCATGTGGAATGTGAAGACATCACCCTTGAGTTTGTCCCAACAGACAAGCAATTGGCTGACATCTTCACTAAGCCACTAGATGAATCCAAGTTTAACAACTTCAAATTTCAGTTGGGCATGTTAAACTTAGTATAGCTTCATTTGCTCCTCATCTGGTTGCAAACTATTTGGCATTATGCAGATAGGAAGGTCCTTTAAAGAAATGAAGATTCTCAATTTGAGGGGGAGCAAGCCCAGCACAATTAAAAATTTTCACTACTTCCTAATTGAGGGGGAGCAAGTGATAAGATGATCAGTTTATCATGTGCATCCTACCAAATATTTACTGCAGTCAAAAAGGGAGAGAGGATAAGATGATCAAATAAGTAAGGTTGTAGTAAAGCAACACCAATTCAGTGGAGGAAGATGGTAGATACAGTAATGTTCCATTCTGCATATATAGGAATGTATGGAAACTATAGATCACCTCTCAACTATTTAGTTTTCTTTTTTTATGCCTTGTGTTGCATGGTTTTGTGTATGTCATTGACTTTGCTTAAGAGTTTTGACTTCCTAAAATAGGGGGAGATGGTAGGGTCCATTGCCCACAATGTCCTGGATTTGAGTGAAGTCAATTTATCAATGATATACACATATCAGTAGATGACTATGATAGGTCAGGTAGCCTAAGTGGCTAAGTCAGGTAAACACTTACCGAAGGTGTGGGATGACAGAAATCTGTCTAAGTCCACAGGCATTGAGTGAAGGAACATCACTCAACGCTAGATGACTTATAGCACCGAGTGTAGCCTATACTGTCATAGCCTAAGTTGGAATGAGCTGAAATGTAGCTAAGTCCACATGCATTGAGTAAAGTCAACTCACTCAACTCCATGCTACTATAGAGAAATTTGGCTAAGTGTTTTGGCGTTGAGTGATGAATACACACTCAACGCCATATAGAAAAAAGAATGTAAGTAGAACTAGTTCAACCAGGTTCAAGTTCGTCGAGCTCAGCTCACATTTTGTCGAGCTAAGTTCAGAGCTTGAGTTTTGAGTTCGTCGAGCTCAGTTGAGATTTTGTCAAACTGAGTTCAAAGTTCGTCTAGCTAAGGTCACATTTCGTCGAACTCTGCTGACATTTCGTCGAGCTAAGTTCAGAGCTTGAGTTCTGAGTTCGCCGAGATCAGTTGAGATTTCGTCGAACTCAGTTCAAAGTTCGTCGAGCCCAGTTCACCATTCATCGAACTTAGAAAGACAGTCTAAGCCCAGCACTTATTAAACACAGAAAATTGTCTAAGGCATAAAGCATTGAGTGAGGCGTGCTTACTAAATGGTCTCAATGCTTAAGTAGCTGAAGAAGCAGAAATTTGGTTAAGGCAAAAAGCATTGAGTGGAGGTCAATGACTCAACACTGTCAACACCTAGTGAATACCGAATTTTTCTAAGGGGTTTGGCGTTGAGTGATGTTTACTCACTCAATTCCAAGCAGCAGAATGCTGATAAAGCAAGTTGGCATTGAGTGAAGTAGATTCTCTCCACGCCAAGAAATAGACTTTATATTTAAATAGATTGGCATTGCGTAAAGGTTACTCACTCAATGCCAAGAGATAGTAAAATTGTCAAATTGGTTTGGCATTGAGAGATTCTAAGTGTTCTGAGGTGTAAGCTCCTTAGAGCATTGTTTTTGAGAAGTACCTTGACAAACAGGAAGTTACCAAGATGGGAGGAGAGTGGATGTACCCATAATTTTGGGGAACCACTATAAAACACTTGTGTGCTTTTCTGTGTTTGCTTTTATTTTCTTAATTGCAGGTGCTAAGTACAAGCTCTATATCACTCTATACTGAAAGATAAAAGAAATGAATAAGTGATTTAAAATAAGATTAAAAGACCTAAAGAAAACTTATTCACCCCCCCTCTAGGTTGCTAGCTACCTTGAAAATATGATCTTTCAAAAAGTATATTATGGTTGCATGTGCATAAGATATAAGGTGGTGGGTCTTCGGTATTAGAGAGTCATCACACCGAGACTCAGCAAGTGTGGTTTAGCACTTGGCCAAATAAAGTCTAGTGCATAGCCGACAAGAGTATGCAGGAGCTCAATTTAGTGCACCAGCGTTGAGGGGGTACGATAGGTCTGACAGGTAGTGTTCATACCTGTTTAGAGGTGGGCGAGGCCCAACCCACCTCTTCCGTCTTCCACTACGGAGGTTTCCTGGGAGGTTACTTTTTAGAAAGGGGGAGCTAAAGGTCTGTATGGACAGAGTCGAGTGTGTGTGTTATACATGCATGATTCAAATCATAACATACTTTCTTGTCATAGCATCATCATTGCATATAACCCCTGACAACTATTGTATAAAATGGTATGGGACACTTTATACAATAGGCATTACAAAATGACCCCTTGATCTAGAGTTTTGTATGGGCATTCCTATAGGTCATGCTTACTATACTTGCTCACTTGTTCTTGTGTATACTTATTATGCTTACCTACT
This sequence comes from Platanthera zijinensis, assembly GCA_039513925.1. NCBI lineage: Eukaryota > Viridiplantae > Streptophyta > Magnoliopsida > Asparagales > Orchidaceae > Platanthera > Platanthera zijinensis. The sequence goes on along the minus strand of CM077079.1, from coordinate 190,191,765 downwards.
ACTGCTTACATATACTTGCTATGTTTATGAACTCATGATGTACTAGTTTCGTCGCCACATGCTTATCTTTGTTACTCTCCACCTTCATTACGTTCCCTTTCCTTCTCCCTGCTCGGTGCAAAGGAGCCATGGGGGAGGGGTGGGGATGATAGGACTTATTCTTTTAGACTAACGGTCATTGACCAAATCATTTTAGGGGATCGTAGAGCCGAACTTGGAGATGCAGACCCAGTGGTCGGTGCCCTTGGAGACAGTATATTCTAGCACTAGAGTTCAGGAAATAGGGACAGTGAGTCCTGATCATTAGTAGACATTATATATTTGCTTTCTCGATTGAGTGATATGTAGTGAGGATTTTGATGTATCGGGCATGAGCCCTCTTTCGTACTTTGCATTATCATTTCTGTGGACTCTCCCTTCATAGAGAATTATTTATATATATTGATTCTGGTCGACTAGTATTGAGTTTCATCTTACTCATGTACTCTTATATTTATTCTACTCTTCTACGATCGATATGGCCGGTAGGATCGGCGTGTTGTAGTGACGACCTTCCCGGGTGTGTTTGTGTCACTGAAGAGCAGCGGTTCTTGGCATAAGACCCCGGTGGTAAAAAAATGGGGTCTTACAGTTTCAACCTCTGCTGAGGTGATTTTGTCACTCAATACCACAAGGGACATCTTACCCTAATTAACCATTTTGGGCCTAGGTTCGGGTTTACCAAATTCCAAACCAAATCATCTCCAAATGGGATGAAATTTTATACAGAGTCCTATATTGACCCAAAGGACCACTCACCAAAATATATTAGGATTTGGAGGTCATTAGCCCTTTAATTAAACCAAACATGGAAAATGAAATGTTTTCCAAATCTTAGGAAAAAGATTTTCCAAAAATTCCCATTTTTAGATATGTTATAGATCTAAACAATAGTGACTCATGCTCCAAATGTCAAGTCATTTTGAGGTCAGGATTGATGGGGGCTCCATAAACAATCTCTGATCAACCCTAAGTATAGAACTCACCAAAATGAGTGTTGTGGTCTGAACATAACTCCAAATTGGTTCAAACCAACTTTAAAATAAACTAGACTCACAGGGCTACAACTTTCATGTTGACCACTTTTATTGTAGGGACCCGAAGTATTTTTAATAATTCATTTAAAACAGCCCAATAACAGTGACAGAACTTGAAATAAAATGAATTAATATTTAAACATTGATACGAATCTTAAAGCATAATCGGAAGGGCCCTGGCTTTCTTCTTCCTCCAGCCAACGACCTAGATCTGCCCGACCTAAAGTAAACTCCAAGCCCAATTATCGGCCATCCAGCCAACTCCCTGTCCAACCATCGCCACCACCACATCCGTTGAGGTGAGGGCTATCGGTCGGTGGTGGTTTGGCAGCCAAAGACGGCGGATTCCGGCGAACCCGACACTTCATTTTTGCGGAAAAACCAATGGAAAAGTTCCACTGGATCTTCCTCAATTGAGCTCGATTTTCATCTCTAATGAAACCTATGATCTAGCCCACGAAGGAGTAGAGGAGGACCTTAGTGGAGGGTTGGATTCGGGCCGATCGCCGGGTTGCCATGGACAGTGGTGATGCCGCTCGGTGTTCCGCAACGACACAACCATATTTCTCGGCTCCTTCAATGGAATAGTAGAAACGATTGCTATGGGTCCAGAGATGCTTTTAAGATTGCTAAAGGGGGAAGAAGAGTGGTCATGGAATCAATGCCATTAATGACCATTGCAGGCTCATTTCGGCCAAGGAGGGTTCACTGCACTCAGCCACTGAAAGGGGCTGGAATGTCCCTTGATTTCCCATTAATTAACCAGGGAGGAAGATTCCATCAAGAAGAGAGGGCCTTTGGCCTTCCATGCCATGAATGGTCTTTACTCCCAACTTTCTCTCTACTCCATTAAAGGGGAAAATGGAGCTTTTCTCTCTCCTAGTCATCAAGGCTGAATTTGAGTACTACTCCAGCCATATGGCACCCCACTAACCCATATTATTTATGGAAATCAGGTTAGTCTAATGGAGATTGGGTGTGAGCTTGAGTTCGCTGATTTGAGCTAGTTTGACTTAATATTAGGGTAGAGTTGACCCTGGTCAAATTGACCCTTTGGGTTGACCCCAATGGGTTCTTGGTAACCTATTGGCCTCCTCTAAGGTCTATGAAGGCTTGGGTAGGGTTGGTTGGGCATCTTGGAGGTCACTGGACCCTTAGATAAGGCACTTTGACCTTTTTAGGGTTAGGGTTGACTTGGGTCAACATAGCCTCTTTGGTTGAACCCAATGGGTCCTTGGTAACCCATTGGCCTCCCTTAGGGCTTGGGAAGGTCTAGGTGGGTCCCTTTGGCTAAGTGGATGTCAATTGTCCATGAGTGAGCTTAGTTTGACCTAATTAGAGATTGAGTTGACTCTAGTCATCTTGACCTTTTTAGTTGACCATAATGGGTCTCTATGGCTCTAATGGACCCTCTAATAGGTTAGTGATGTTGTGGTGGGGTCATGAAGTCATGGTGAATCCCTATGATCATCCCTAAGCTAGTAATTAGAATTTTACTATTTGTAGACAAAGATGGTTCACACACTAATTCCCAAGTTCGCCCAAACCCTTTAGTGCTTCACAGGGTTTTGTCTTGACCCAGTCATGACAAAACAATCCTAGGGGTCTAGAAGTTTGAGGGATGTTACAAATCCGAATACATAAAAATAAAAATTTTGTCCTCAAAATTCAAGTTAGGCCTACAGGATTTCAAGTATGAGAAGTAAAATGTAACATCCCGAGAGGTTAAAGGGAATACCTGACGTGAAAAGTTCCGGGTACCTTTGCTGTATCAAGTCTTGTGGCTCCCATGTGTGCTCCTCTTGTCCATGATTCCTCCACAAGACCTTGACCAGAGGAACCTTCTTTCATCGCAAGACCCGTATCCCAGTATTATATATCCGGATCGGCTCCAGGTGCACCGATCGATCAGAAGCTATAGGCCCATCTATAGTCGTAATCTGCTGCTCTGGCTGAAGTAGAGCTCTCCTGAGGGAGAAGACATGGAAAGCGTCATGTAAAGTCATTAGCTCTGGTTGCAGCTCAAGTCTGTAAGCTAAAAGACCGATCCGTTTCAGGATCCTTTAAGGCCCCATATATATCAGACTGAGCTTCTTCCGACCACGCACCCGCGAGACTCCATGCATCGATCGTAACTTCAGAAACACCCGGTCTTCTACCTGAAACTCTACCTGACAATGTCGAGCATCGTAATAATAGGCATGTCTACGCTGGGACTCCAACATCCTGTCTTGAATCAATCGCACTTGAGCATCTGTATCCTCGACGAACTCCGAGCAAAGTGTCTTCGGATCCTAATCCTGGATCAAAGATAAAGGAGTCCTGCATATCCTCCTGTATAAAGCCTCATAAGGGGCCATGACGATGCTGGACTTGTGGTTGTTATTATACGAGAATTCGATCAACGGTAGCTACCTCTCCCATGGATCTCTGCGGTCTAGTATGCAAAGACGCAACAAATTCTCCAGCGTCTGATTGGTGCGCTTTATCTGTCCATCCGTCTGAGGGTTGGAGGCGGTACTAAATGTAAACCGGGTCCCCAAATAATCCTGGACCTTCCTCCATTCCATAGACGTAAATCATCCATCACGATAAGACACTATCATCCTAGACACTCCATGGTATCAGACTAACTGCTCCACAAACCTCCGTACCAAGTCACCCATTGGAGCATCCTTCCTGATCGGTAGAAATCTGGCCACCTTTGTCAATCGATCGACGATCACCCATATCGATTCGTTCCCCGCATGTGACCGAGGAAGACCATGTATGAAATCTATGGCGATATCGTCGAACTTCTACTCTTGCACCAGAAGTGGCTACAACAATCCGGCCGGACTCTTATACTATGCCTTCACTAACAAACAAGTCTCGCAACGGGTCACGAATTATATGATATCCCTCTTCATGCCCGGCCAGTATCTCGTCCTCTTCACGTCAGGCGTCATCTTAGAGATGAATGGGTGCACCGAGTACCTGTTGTTATGAGCATCGGTCTTAATGTCCTCCTGAATCCTACCGCTAGATGGTATGTACACCCGCCCTCTAAAGCACAACAATCCATCCATCTCAGTATACTCCTCGACCATTCCTGCCTCCAAGGTCCTGAATACCAGCTCCTGCTTGTCATCCCTTCTCTGCTCAGCCCTGATATGATCTCGAATATCATCGGTAATGCTCATCGAGACCAGATACTCATCATAAAGCTCTAAGTCGTCCGATGACACCAAAGTAATCTGCATATCCTCCTTCATTGGTATCAGCGCCATAATCATCAACTAGGGCTCTGCTCCTGAAGTGGTAGTCCTCCATCTCAGTGCGACCGCCACCACATTCGCCTTCCCTGGGTGATAGTGTATCGTATACTCATAGTCAGATAGAAACTCCACCCATCATCTCTAGCGGATATTGATGAGTATAAAAATATACAATTTTGTTTAGTATTAATTTTGAATATTTATAAATAAACCCTTAGTTTTTATATATATAACTAATTCATTTTGTTATATTTTATTTTTTTATGTTTTATATTTATTTTTTAAGTGTTTCTGAAATTTTGTATTTTTTTACTTAGGTCACGCCCCTAGGTCACGCCCGTAACCTAGGGCATGACAGCCATGTTTAATTACTTTTTATTTTCTTTTTTTGTTATTTAGAAAAATTGAAAAAGCTGATGGACACGTCCTCGCCATGCCCATGACCCAATCAGACACGCCCGTGACCCGAAACGGTGTTAGCCTGTTTCCAGCAAGATGTCGCGCAGTCGCCATGCCCCGTGATGCCTTATGAACCGACTGTCAGACACGCCAGTGACCCACCCGACACGCCTGTGACCTGATGAAGATCAATCCAAAGTTCTGCCAAGCTCGACACGTGTCCTGACACGCCTCCCTACACTCCCGTAACCTTGTCATGCCAACCCGACACGCCCGTGTCCAGGGGCGTGTCATTTCAAATTTTATTATATAAATAGAGGGCAGAGCTTTGTAAAATTATTCGAACACCAACAGCTTCCTTAAGAACTGTTAGGACTCCCCAGCTCTCTGACAAAGAACTACTGTAGCTTTCAAGTATTCCAAGTTCTGTAAGTTGTAATTTTTTTTAGCTTGCTTTTCAGCTTTGTAGAAAGTTATAATTACTTTTGAATTTAAAAAATAGAATATTTCAATTTCAATTCTGAGTACTTTACAATTTTTTATTTTTTTTTACTTTATTTTTCTCATACTATCCCAAATGAAAGGCGAAGCTCTGCTTATGTCCTGGATTAAGATAGCGTGATACTACTTTCAAAATTATTTTTCAAAACCTTATTATTTCATACTATCCTGAATGAAAGGCGAGACGAAAGCCTATGACCTGGATTAAGATAGTGTAAAAGCTTTTCAAAAGTTTAGATTTTACTACACTATCCCGAATGAAAGGCAAAGCGTAAACTTAAGTCCTGGATTAAGATAGATAGGTAGATATTATTTTCTGCACTTTATACCGCCCCCATCCTAATAAGAGACTAAGAACCCTTAGCACTTGGTCAAGATAAGCTCTTGGCTGGATATTATTTTCAACTATTTCAACTCTACGTTCTAGTTATTTTAACTAGGGTTTACTGTTAATTGATCATATACTAGGTGAAGAGACACTACATTTTACGTTAACCCGTTTTAAATGCAAGCCTCCCCAGTCGTACTTTCGAGTCGGTGATGCAACCAAAGGGACCCTCTCGTTAAGTTAGGTAATCAAGAAATAGAGTTGTTCTTTAATAGGTGAATTAATATTCTCTCATAGTAATTCTGAAATCATGGACTACCTTCTGAGTCCTTATCTTAATAAAACCACGTATTTATATTTTTCTGTCTTTTTTGTTTAATATAAACTCCACTTCATTCTTTCGATAATATAATAGTCCGATCTAAAAAGTAGAATAATTAACACCGATCCTAGGAAAAATACTACCTTGATATTTTCTACAAGATACTATACTCCTATACGATAGGTACTCTTGCCTGAATCCACAGGATATAAGTAAGTAAAAAAGAGATAGACTTATATATGTAAAACATTATATAACACCAAATCTATCCTCTTTAAATCAAAATTTACTTATAAAGCTTTTTGAAGCAGTTGTTGGGGAATCATATATGTGTTAATATTTGAAAAATAAAAGAATGCTATTAATTTTATCTTTTCTTTTCTTATTTTTTAAAAACCTTAGATTTTATAAAAATAAAACAAACATAAAATTCACTGAATTTAAAACTTTGTTTTTATAAAACCTAACTTTTTAATAACAATTTTATTAACCACTAACGAATTCTAACAAAAACCTAACATACTATTTTAACGTATTTTACATACAATTTTTCTTATTATAAAACTAGTTTATAATAGAACTGCTTTTTATTATAAAACCTGTTTTATATAAAACCTTTTTTAGTTATTTTTCTATTTTAAGACTTTTCGTGTTTTTGTATTTGTGTGTTTATATATATTTGTTTTTTACTTAGTTGTTTTCTTTAGTTGTAACATATTTTGGTTTTACTTAGTTTTTATATATTTGTTTTATTTTTTTGTTTTTATCAAAAGTCTTTTTTAGTGTATGACCCGCAGAACTCCATCTGATTTAAATCTTAAATTTGATCCTGAAATCGATCGCACCTTTCGCAGGCGCCTGCGATCTCTGAATCAAGAGCTAGTATTAAATCTGGAAGAGTCCGTAGGCACCGCACACGTACAAGAAATGGCAGCAGAGCCACAATAAATGCCAGAGGTGGTCCCCCAAAGGACCATGTCATTTTATGCATGACCCAATTTAGATGACACCGAGTCTAGAATCGTTAGACCAACAATTGCTAATAATAACTTCGAGATTAAATCGAGTATAATCAAAATGATACAAAATTCCGTTCAATTCGATGGATTGCCCGACGAAGATCCAAACACGCACTTGTCCAACTTTTTAGAAATATCCGACACATTTAAGATAAATGGCATCACTAATGATGCCATCCATCTTCGCTTATTTCCTTTTTCGCTACGAACGAAAGCCAAACAGTGGCTAGCTTCTCTCCCTAGAGGATCTATCACCACTTAGGCTGACATGACATAGAAATTCCGCACAAAGTACTTTCCACCTACAAAGACAGCGCGTCTGCGTGCAGATATTTATTCCTTTGTGCAAGGTGAGTCTGAGTCTCTCTATGAGACTTGGGAACATTTTAAGGAATACCTACGTCGGTGTCCACATCATGCGCTGCCAACTTGGCTCTAGTACAAACAGTCTATAACGGTCCGAACACTCAGACTGACAAGCCATTCATACTGACGCTGGGGGCACGCTCAGTAACAAAACCCACAAGTCCGCTCAAACCCTGTTTGAGGAGATGGTCATGAATACGTACCATTGGAACGTGTTGAGGTCACGCCCTAAACAAGCTGGGTTCTATGAGCTCGACTCCTCTTCAAACTTAACTCTCCAAGTAGAATATCTGACTAGGCAAATGACGGGGATGAGTGCTTCCTCCGCCTCTACATCTTGGAATCCGCCTAATTCAACTAATAATAATAATGAAGAAGTCCACTATATGGGGAACTCATATTGACCCTCCTATAATCCGAATAATAATAATAATAATTCTTACAATTTAGGATATAGGAATCATGCTAATTTTTCGTGGAGCAACCCCAATAATGCTCAACGCCATCCGATTGCAAATCCAATTTGATTTGCACCGCAACCCCCACAACCGCACAAATTTAGGCCAACCCCAATAGAAGACATATTCACGAAATATGTCAGTATCAATGAGTCCAATATCCGGAACCTGACTGGATCAATTAAAAACTTAGAAACACAAATTGGAAAACTATCAAAAATGTTATCGGAATGCCAACCTGGTAATTTGCCCGGAAATACGGAACAAAATCCGCATGAAACTGTCCATTCCAGAAACCCACCAGGTTGATAAGCCGTCAAACTACGAAGTGGCTGGGAGGTACCACCACCCGTTAGGGTAGAAAAAGAAACTACGGTTAGCCCTCCTACACCACCTCCTGTTACGTCTCTACCTTCTAAACCCCCGCGAATTGTTCCACCTCATGTTGTAGTACCTTATCCTTCAAAATTAAAAGATGAGCGAGAAGATGAACAACATAAAAATTTTCGGAAAATGCTAAAACAAATTCAAATCAATATACTTTTCTGCGAGGCAATTGCAAAGATGCCTAAATATACAAAATATTTAAAAGCGTTACTTTAAAATAAAAAGAAACTAAAAGATATTTCGAGAGTTTTCCTTAACGTTGAATGTTCAGCCGTTTTATTACATAAATTACCCCCAAAATTAAACGATTCTGGACGATTTTCCATCTTGTGTCTCTTCGGTAATCTATTAATAGAAGAGCGTTAAAAGACTTAGGTGCTAGCATAAATTTAATGCCCTACTCGCTCTTTTAGAAACTAGGATTAGGTAACCCCATCCCAACTAAAATGAGCATCCAGCTAGCAGATCATTCTATTAAATATCCAATAGGGATAATAGATGATGTTCTGGTCAAAATAAACAAGTTTATCTTCCCGATAGACTTTGTTATACTTGACACAGAGGAATACGACGATGTTCCCATAATTCTCGGTCATCCTTTAGTCGCAACCTCTCGTGCGATAATAGACGTATGTAACGGTAGATTTCTCTTACGAGTAGGAGATGATGAGGTTACTATTGATATAGATCCCTATATGAAAAATTATTTAGTAAACGATGATTCCTTCTATCTTGCGGAAGCCTATTTTGAGGAAAATGGGTTTCCCTATTTTGAATTACTTTCAATAACTATAGAAGAATCAGACATGGCAGACTTACCCCTTTCACAAGAAATTCCTATTGATGACCCTATAAAACCTTTTATATCCTTAACTTCTACAACTCTAAAAACCCCAACTTCGTATGAAAAACCACCAACCCTCGAGCTGAAAACACTTCCCGCACATTTAAAATACATTTTCCTTGATGCCGAATCTAAACTCCCTATTATCATTTCTGCCGAATTAAATGATAAGAAAACATCTGAATTAATCGAAGTGTTAAAACAACATCGCCATGCATTAGCATGGCAAATTTCTGATATACAAGGACTCAACCCATCTTTTTGTACGCATAAGATATTTCTTGAAGATAACCCTCGTAGATCTATCCAGCCCCAATGCAATTTAAATCCTAATAGGAAGGATGTCGTAAAAGCTAAAGTAATGAAATTATTAGATGCAGGAATTATCTATCCAATCTCAGATATCACAAGGGTTAGTCCCGTACAAGTCGTCCCAAAGAAGGGCGGTATAACGTTAGTGCCAAATGCTAATAATGAACTAATTGCAACACGTACTATTATGGGTTAGAGGATGTGCATCAACTATCGAAAATTAAATGATGTCACCCGTAAAGATCACATTCCACTACCGTTTATAGATCAAATATTAGAGCGACTCTCGGGTCACTCATATTATTTTTTTCTCGATGGTTATTCATGGTATTTACAAATGCCTATAGCCCCTGAAGATCAAAAGAAAACTACGTTCACTTGCCCCTTTGGTACTTTCGCCTATAGGAGAATGTCGTTTGGAATTTATAATGCACTAGCTTCATTTCAAAGATGTATGCTAGCTATTTTTGACAAGTTAGTAGAGGAAGTTATGGAAGTGTTTATGGATGATTTCTCCGAATTTGGAGACTCATTCAATACATGTTTAGGTAACCTCGCTCGTGTTCTTCAACGCTGTGAAGACACGAATTTAGTGTTGAACTGGGAGAAATGCAACTTTATGGTCTGCGAAGGTTTAGTTCTCGGTCATAAAATTTCTTCCCAGGGAATCGAGGTCAATAAGGACAAAATAGAAATAATTGAAAAACTTCATCCTCCAACAAATGTAAAATCTATTCGAAGTTTCTTAGGCCATGCATGTTTCTATAGACGGTTCATTCAAAATTTCTCTAAAGTAACAAAACCGTTAACTCATTTACTAGAAAAAGAAGCCCCATTTATATTCAATAGCGAATGCTTAGTAGCATTCAACATTATTATGGACAAACTTATCAACTCTCCTATTTTAGTAGCCCCAGACTTGTCCTTTCCTTTTGAGGTCATGTGTGATGTGAGTGATTATGCTATAGGAGCTGTCTTAGGACAGTGAGTAGACAAATATTTTCATCCTCTCTATTATGCAAGTAAAACTCTCACATCCACACAAACCAATTACATGACCACGGAAAAGGAACTACTGGAGATTGTATTCACATTTGATAAGTTTAGATCTTATATAACGTTATCAAAATTTATAGTTTTTACGGATCATTCTACTTTAAAATATTTACTAAGGCAGATGTAAAACCCCATTTATTACGTTGGATTCTCCTATTACAAGAATTTGATTTAGAGATTCGAGATAGGAAAGTCGTAAAGAATTTAGCAACCGATCATCTTTCTCGACAAGAGAATGCTGCAATAGATACACTCGTGGAAGCCGACATCGAAGATAAATTCCCTGAAGAAAGTCTCCCCGCCCTTGAAAAGGTAACAAACTCTTCTACTCCTTAGTTCTCAGACTTGGCAAACTATTTAGTAGCCCGAGTCCTTCCAAGAGCTTTTACAATTCAAGAAAAGAGGAAATTCTTTTCTGACTTGAAAAACTACTTTTGGGAAGACCCGTATTTATTCTGAGTCTGTGCCGACCTAGTAATTAGAAGATGTATTCCGAACGAGGAAGGACTAAAGTACTACGGAACTGCCATGAAGGACCAACCGGCGGACATTATCAAGCCAACCAGACTACACGTAAAGCCCTTGAAGCAGGGTTCTTTTGGCCTACTTTATTCAAGGATGCTCAATAATTGGTAAGTGCTTGCAACCGCTGCCAACGGTCAAGTAACATTTCCCGTCGGGACGAAATACCCAAAAAATTTTACTTAGAATGTGAAATTTTTTATTTTTGGGGCATAGATTTGGTAGTCCCTTTACCTTCTTCTTTTAAAAATCGTTAAATCTTAGTAGCGGTCGATTAAGTTTCACGATGGGCTGAAGCGCAAGATTTTTGCACCGCTGACACGAGAGTCGTCTTTAAATTTCTGAAATCATTATTTTCACGTTTTGGCACGCCTAGGGCTATAATTAGCGATCGAGGTACTCATTTTTGTAATACCCAGATGGCTAAAGTGTTAGCCAAATTGGAGTTACTCATAAACTCGCTACCGCTTATAACCCCCAAATAAGCAGCCAAGTGGAGGTAGTTAATAGAGAACTAAAGCGCATATTAGAAAATACTGTAGATACCAATCGAAAAGATTGGTCCCTCAAATTTGATGACGCACTTTGGGCCTACCGTACAACATTCAAAACTGCGATCGGTTGTACACCTTATCGTTTAGTATATGGAAAGGCATGTCACCTACCTATAGAATTAGAACATCGCGCATACTGGGTGCTAAAATTTCTTAACTTAGATACAAACTTAGCCGCCAAACAACGTAAATTTCAACTCAATGAACTTGAGGAATGGCTTGCAAATGCCTATGAAAATAATAAATTTTATAAAAAGCGATCTAAGTTTTATCATGATAGGAAAATTAAATTTCCAAAATCTTTTTCTCCAGGTGATCTTGTCCTACTATATAACTAACGCCTTAAATTATTTCCAGGAAAATTAAAATCCCGATGGTCTGGACCCTTTACTGTTAAATAAATCTGGCCATATGGGACCGTTCTTATTTCTAACACTAAACTAGGAACTTTCAAAGTAAACGGGCACCGTTTAAAACTATATTTTACTAGGGGACCCTTTTCAAAAAGAACCTGAAACCCTAACACTACTCCATAACATCAAAATATAAATTCTCTTGTATATTTCCATCTTTTATGCTTTTGTATATTCTGTACATATGCTTTTTTTGTCTTTATTTGCCACTTCATACCTATGCCTAACATAAGTATGGGGGTGCTTTTAGCTGCAATTTTTATCACTTTTATGTTATATTTTTCCTTTTAAATAATAACATTGTTTATTTTATTACTCATCCAAAACAAGTCAAAACTTTCAAAATCATACTATTTATATATATTCCAAAAAATCTGCGTTGATAAAAATGCAAATTATTCAATTTTCAAATTTACTACTCCTTCTCATAACTAGATAGATATAAATATCCGAAATAAACTTATAAACCCTACCTTGTAAATTTCATTACAATCGGAGTTATTATTTTAGCAAGCCTGCTTTAATGTATCAAAAATACATATATATATACAATAGAAGCAAAACATATTATGTTCACCAAACAATTTTAGACTTTAATTATCTTTACTCCATTCATAACGAAATATGGGAGATACAAACTATTATAGTTTCTCTCAAAAATTTTTATCCAACTCTTGAATATTTATTTATTTCTAATTGACAGTTTTCTTACGCAAGCAAGTATCTAGGAGTATGTGCTCCTAAAAAAAGATCTTATGTCAATGGGAATAAGATTTCATTCCATACACATAAACATCTAATAAATATGAAAAGATTATATGGAAAGGAGTATGTGCTCCTTTAAATATACATTGGATTCAAATAAAAACTCAAGTATGCAATGTATTTTTTGCCACTTTGGAATTACATTCCTTAGTAGTTATAACAACGCATAACTTAGATAAAAATATGTTAGAATAAAAAAATCTATCACTTCTACAAAATCCTATTGTATAGGTAAATTCCATCCTTCCAAAGTTGATATTCTATTTTTGTTTAAAATTTTGAGAGAGCATAAATAATAGGATGTATATTTTCCAATATATCTCATATAAGATATAGTAATCATAAAGCCAATCTACCCTTGTTATATCTTATTTTAAAATATGCTTACTATTTGTTTTCCAAAACTTTTAATGGCTATAAATTCTAACTCTTGTATCAATGATATATATACGATAGCATTTAACTCTTTATTCACCGAATTTTTATACCTGTTTTATTATGAAGAATTAAATTGATAGTAATTAGAAAATTTCATAACTTATAAATATACTCAACTCTATATTTGCTCTGGAATAACAAAATCTAAGTATGGGGGTATTTGATGAGTATAAAAATATACAATTTTGTATAGTATTAATTTTGAATATTTATAAATAAATCCTTAGTTTTTATATATATAACTAATTATTTTTGTTATATTTTATTTTTTTATGTTTTATATTTATTTTCTAAGTTTTTCTTAAATTTTGTATTTTTTACTTAGGTCACGCCCCTAGGTCACGCCCGTGACCAAGGGCGTGACAGCCCTGTTTAATTCCTTTTTATATTTTGTTTTGGTTATTTAGGAAAATTTGAAAAGCTGACGGACACGTCCTCGCAACGCCCGTGACATAATCAGACATGCCCCTGACCCGCACCGTTGTTATCTTGTTTCTAGCAAGTTGCCACACTGTCGCTACGCCCCGTGCCGCCTGATGAACCGACTATCAGACACGCCCATGACTTACCCGACACGCCCATGACCTTATTAACTTCAATCAAAAGTTTAGCCCAGCTCGACACGTGTCCCGACACGCCTCCCTACATGCCCGTGACCTTGTCACGCCCACCCGACACGCCCGTGTCCAGGGGCGTGTTTTTTTTAAAAAAATTTCTATAAATAGAGGGGCAGAGCTTTGTAAAATTATTCGAACACCGGCAGCTTCCTTAAGACCTGTTAGGACTCCCAAGCTCTCTGACAAAGAAGTGGTAGTAGCTTTCAAGTATTCCAAGTTCTGTAAGTTGTAATTTTTTTTAGATTTCTTTTCAGCTTTGTAGAAAGTTGTAATAACTTTTGAATTTATAAAATAGAATGTTTCAATTTATATTCTAAGTACTTTACAGTTTTATTTTCTGTTTTACTTTACTTTATTTTCTAATACTATCCCGAATGAAAGGCGAAGCTCTTCTTATGTCCTGGATTAAGATAGCGTGAAACTGCTTTCAAAATTATTTTTCAAAACCTTATTATTTCATACTATCCTAAATTAAAGGTGTGGCGAAAGCCTATGACCTGGATTAAGATAGTGTGAAAGCTTTTCAAAAGTTTAGATTTTACTACACGATCTCGAATTAAAGGCAAAGCGAAAACTTAAGTCCTGGATTAAGATAGATAGGTAGATATTATTTTCTGCACTTTTACCGCCCCCATCCTAATAAGAGGCTAAAAAACCTTAGCACATGGTCAAGATAAGCTCTGGGCAGTATATTATTTTCAACTATTTAAACTCTACGTTCTAGTTATTCTAACTAGGGTTTACTGTTAATTGATCATATACTAGGTGAAGAGAGACTACATTTTACGTTAACCCGTTTTAAACGCAAGCCTCCCCGGTCGTACTTTCGAGTCGGTGATGCTACCAAAGGGACCCTCTCGTTAAGTTAGGTAATCAAGAAATAGAGTTGTTCTTTAATAGGTAAATTAATATTCTCTCATAGAAATTCTGAAATCATCGACTACCTTCTGAGTCCTTATATTAATAAAACCACGTATTTATATTTTTCTGTCTTTTGTTTTTAATATAAAGTCCACTCCCTTCTTTCGATAATATAATAGTCTGTTCGAAAAAGTAGAATAATTAACACCGATCCTAGGAAAAATACGACCTTGATATTTTTTATAAAATACCATACTCCTATGCGATACGTACTCTTGCCTTAATCCACAAGATATCATTAAATAAAAAAGAGATAGACTTATATACGTAAAAGATTATATAACACCAAATCTATCCTCTTTAAATTAAAATTTACTTATTAGATATTTAATTCCTTCTGCGTGTCGACATATTTAAGATTCTTGTGATTCGAAATTATTTCGCAGTGCACAACATAAAGATAATGCCACCAAATCTTAAAATCAAACACCCTTGCTCCCATATCAAAGTCATGCACATGGTAGTTATATTCGTGCTTCTTTATCTAGCCGGAGGCGTATACTATCACATGCCCATGCTCCATCAGTACAACACCCATCCCCTGAAATGATGCATCAGTGTACACCTAGAAGCCCTCCTTTCCAGACGGAAGAACGAGGATAGGGGCCGACATAATCTGACCCTTCAAATCCTAGAAGGCCGCCTCACATTGCGGCGACCAAATGAACGTAGTGTCCTTTGTCAAAGAAATGAGTGGGAGGGCTATCTGAGAGAATCACTGCACAAACTTCTGGTAGTACCCGACCAATCCCAGAAAACATCGGACATCCGTGGCAATCTTCAACGGAGGCCAATCTCGCACTGCCTGAATCTTCGCATGATCCACCGCCAATCCAACCCAACTGATAATGTGGACTAAAAAGGCCACCTCCGTCAGCCAAAAATGACATTTGTTGAACTTGGCATATAACTGATGCTCCCTGAGCTTCTTTAGAGTCAAGGCCAGATGTTGTTTATGCTCTTCCTTCATCTTTGATTAAATTAGGATGTCATCTATGAATACAATGACAAACCTGTCGAGCTTTGGCAAGAACACCCGGTTCATCAATCTCATGAAAGCCAATGGCACATTCGTGAGCCCAAAGGGCATCACGATAAACTGGTACATGCCATATCTGCTGCGAAACACCGTCTTCGTGTTGTCTTCTTCCTGAATCCGTAACTTATTGAATCCTGACCTCAAATCCAGCTCTGAGAACCAATGTTCTCCCTCTAACTTATCAAATAACTCGTCAATCCTTGGTAGTGGATATGTTTTTCGGACTATCATCTGGTTTAGTGCACGATAGTTGATGCACAACCTGAGGGTCCCATCCTTCTTTTTCACAAACAAGACCCGAGCTCCCCAAGGCGAGGAACTTGGCCTAACGAATCAAGCCTCCACCAACTCATTCAACTGACTCCTGAACTTCACCAACTCCTTTGGATCCATCAGCTCGATAGCCCTAGCCACCGGCTTAGCTCCCGGCACAAACTGGATCTTAAAATCTTTCTCCCGATACGGCGTTAATTCTAGTAGCTTCTCTGGAAACACATCCACAAAGTCCCGCACCATCGATATATCGACGACCATTGTCTTGGCCTCGACCATCTCGAAAAACACCTGATAGACCTTATCTCCCTGCATGTGGGCCTTGACGGCCTTAGTAGAAGATAACATTCAACGGGAGATGGGAGTAATACCTTCGAAGGTCGCGAAGGTGTCGTCATAACTCAGTACAACCTTCCTTATTGGGTAATATATCTGGGCATGGTTCCATGTAAGCCGTGTCATGCTTAGAACCAGGTCGAAGTCCGACATCCTCAAGACCGTAGTCGGGGCCTCGAGTGTCAGACTATCAATAGTCATCTTCAGGAGGCACTTAGCAGTAGTTAAGACCTTCATCCTGTTGGGGAGACACACCCTCCTGGCATCTCCTAAATAATATCTGACTCCCTCCAGTCCCTTTACAATCTCCTTGGAGATGAAGTTGTGCGATGCCCATGTATCCACCAAGGTGTAGGCAGGTTTGTCGCACACCATAACTATTCCTGTTTATTTATGTATGGTCAGGTGACTGGGCCTATGGTTTTATTTTTCTAGTATGGTAATGTTGTTTTTTGTTTCAAAAATTCCAAAAGAAGATATCAACATAAAATTACTAGCATACTTGCAATCACCCTGCCCGGGTCCCGAGGTGGAGCCAAGTCCAGAACATACACCTACTCCCTTTCTTGCCTCAGATCTCTGCCCTGGTAACTACGTCGTCTTCCACGGCCTCGACCTGCAAACTGCTGAGCGGGTGGGGCCCCCTGTGGTGCCAGGAGAGGTGCCCCTCTCATGGGGAAGTTTCTTCGAATGTTCCGTACCTGATGATAATTGTACAACTCGGGCGGGGGAAGTGCCACACCCCCGTGCCTCTGTATCTCCTGCATCTGAAGAGGTTTAAGGGACAATACCACCGGCTCCCTTGGCTCCAATCTGACCTCTTGGCGGGGTTGGTCCTCTACCCTTCTCTCATAAACAAAACAACCCCTTCGTTAATCATTCCTGCCTCCTCGGCCCCGATCCTCAGTTGGAATCTTTCGGCCTCGAGTCGTGTGCCAATCAGCCTCTATCCTCTTTTCCATCTCCATAATCCGAGGTATAGGACTGTCAGATACAAACAGAAGGGCGTATCACAAATCCTCTCGAAGGTCCTTTTAGAACCTTTTGGTATACCCCGGATCGTCCAGTTGATAGGAGTCAATAAACCGGGCTAAATGATTAAACTCCCGATAGTACACCTGCACTGTGTTGTTGCCCTGCCTCAACTGTACGAACCTGTCTTCCAGATCATTTCTTGCGACTGTGGGATGAATTGCTCCAACAATGCGGCCCCGAACTCCACCCAAGTGACGTCAGCAACCTCCCGATCTACAAATGTCGTATCCAGAAGTGTCTTCCACAATCTCTTGGCATGAGACTCCAAACAAGAGACCCCTAGAGGTACCTTCTCTTCAAACGGGCACCGTATCCCGATCATCATCTCGAACATGATATCAAGCCACTCTTCTGTCCGTACGGCCAACTCCGTCCAAACGTAAGATGTGGGAGAGTTTCCTCAAAAGATGCTCAACCAATTGGCCCCCAGGTTCGGCTGTGGAGCAAGAACCTGTTGGGCCCTAAAGACTTCCAGAATGGCCGTCAGAGTCTGCCCCATCTCCGAATATAGAAACAGAGTGGGAGCCAATGGAGGTTGAGACGCATTCGGAGTTTGCTGGGCTCTGCCCTACGGTGTAGGATGTGACGGGGGCTGCGTAATAAAGTCCAATTGTAAGAATTTTGACCCAAACCTTGTTAAAGGTGGACGATTACATGGGATCCCCCATATGGGCACACCATAGTTTTCGCTGCTTAGTTTGTCCCTAAACTAAACTTGAGCTGGGGTGACCCAGGGTTAGGGGACTTCTACTCTTCCGATCGAGGTTTATCTCTAATACCAGTTTTAAAGACCCTCTTTTTTATTATTTTAAACTAATAAGGTCTTTTGCCCAGAACTTCCGCTTTGCGGTGACACCAACACACACAGGAAGGTCGTCACTACAAAACGTTGATCCTGCCGGCCATATCGATCGCAGAAGAGAAGAGTAAAAGTATAAGTATATGAGTAAAATGAAACTCAATGCTGGTCCACCAGAAATCACATGAATATCAATAAATCTCCACGAAGGGAGACTCCATAGTAACAATAAATCAAGTACAAATAAAAAGGGCTCCTGCCCGATACATCATAATCCTCACTACAAATCACTCAAACGTGTAAGAAAATCTATAATATCTACTTGACTCACTGTCCTTGCTGGCTGAACTCCAGTGCTAGACTGTCCCGTCTCCAAGAACACCAACCTCTGGGGCTGCATCTCCTGGTTTAGCTCCATGATCCCCTAAAATGATTTGGCAAACGATTGTTAGTCTAAAATACTAAGTCCTATCATCCCCCACCCCTCCCTCATGGCTCCTAGGGACTGAGCGGGGAGAAGGAAAGGGAAGGTAATGAAGGTGGAGAGTAACAAAAGTAAACAGGTGGCGGCGGAACTATTCTATCATGAGTTCATAAACAGAGAAAGTATAAGAAAGTAATAGTAGGTAAGCAGTGTGAGTATACACATGATCAAGGTGAGAAAGTAATGTATGAGAATATAAACTAAGTAACAATGACCTATAGGAATTCCCATACAAACCTATAGACTAAGGGGTCGTTTTGCAAGACCTATTGTATAAAGAGTCCCATACCAACTTATACAATAGGTGTCAAGGGTTATATGAAATTACTATGCTATGTCACACATGTATGCTATGATAAGAACATGCAAGTGCAACACAAACTTCCGACTCTGTGCAAACGGACCTTTAGTTCCCCCATTCTAGAGCCTAACCTCCCAGGATACCTTCGTAGTAGCAAATGAAAGTGGTGGGTTGGGCCTTGCCCATCTCTAAATCAGTCTCAGCACTACCAGTCAGACCTATTGTACGCCTCAATGCTAGTGCACTAAGCGGAGATCCTTCATACTCTTGTCGGCTGGCGCACCAGACTTTATTTGGCTAAGTGCTAAACCACACTTGTCGAGTCAACGTATTGGTGTTGTGCGACGATTCTCCAATACTGAAGACCCACCACCTTACATATTATGCACATGCAACATTAATATATTTTCCCACCGAGCCAAAGCTCCCAAGACTATCCCGTCTGTCACAAATATCTACCGAGCCATCGGCTTGCCGGGCTAACCTGCCCATCACCAAAACCACCGAGCCTACCGCTCGTGAGACCCAACCTAACTCCCACAACATCGGGGAGTTTGAGTGTAAGTGTAATCCTAGAGTATTTGTAATTACTCTTATAATCCATTAAACTTATGGCTTACGTTAACCTCGGACTGCCCAAGGCATTCCTGGTGAAGGGCTCTCACAAGGCACTAGGAACTATTATGGTAGCTGAAGCACATCGTTCCCTTTTGCGAGGAACTAACTATTATTGGTTATTACAAAATTCCCGATCCCTTTTAATATTATACTGGATCTAACACTAGTGTGATTTGACTCTCTCTCTCTCTCTCCAAAGGAAAGACAATCTTTTGTCGATTCCGAGCACCTCTTAACACTAGTCAACCCAACACTCTCCTCATCATGACTCCTAATGAAGCTCCCTTTTTCTTTTTCACTTTACGAAGATCAGTAAACTATTAACCCCATCTCCTTATATCCATTCCACATGTTATCACAATTTCCGCAGTTTTACTAAATGCAGTCCAACCTAAACTAGATTTTTTACATGACAGGGGGCACTCCAAATTTTCATCCAAAGGCCCTAAGATAATTATTGGGGGTCTATCATAACAAATTTAGCCTAAATCCAGAAACTTGTAATTTTCCTAATTAATTTGGCATTTATTAACTTTTTCCAAAAGTTAGGCCATGGTAATTTTGATCATGAAGTAATTGATTTCAGTTATGGCCACCCAAAAATTATGAACAGTGTATGATAGCAAAATATCACTGAATTCAAAATTTCACAGACTTTCATGAATGTAATAACCTCTAAATAATTAATTCAAGGTAATTCAAATAATTAGATTTAATGTAGGGAGTACCTTAAATCATAGTCCAAAAATTATATAAAAATTAACAGAGCCTTATAATGAACTTATAACACTACTGAACAAGTTTCATGCAATTCCAAGGTCAGTAGGCTAAACAGAAAAATAATTCAAATAAATCAATTAGAGTGCACTTTGTGAAGCAACATATTTATAAACTCATCCAAATAACATGTAATAATTTTCTAGGCTTTATTATGCCTTGAAAGATTCCCAGACCAAGTAATTCAATTTTCCAGCAAGATATATTATATATTATATATTTTTCAAAATAAGGTGCACTAGTTCACTTACAAATGAAATACTAAGAGGAAATGTAAAATTATTCTAACGAATCTATCAGTGCACACAAATGGTAATTGTTGGTTATTGTATCCTCAATTACCTGGATTTAAAGAAGCCTCCTGTAAAGCTAAGATGAATTCACATTGTATTTGATGATTTGTCTTCAAGTTGTGCTTGTAGTTATTCCACGCTAAGTACACACCAATGTCAGGGTGCAGTAGGTCAATATACACGGGTCTGCGAAACGTAATCCCTCGTTGAGCAGATCAGTGTGTTGGATTACGTGTACTCTCTCTATTGGAGTGTACTTATTTTCAAGTATAGGGCTGAGATAGATCAAGAGCAGAAGAAGAGTAAGGATGGGTCAAAGACCTACTCATGGGAAGAAAGACGAAGATTCGTCTAAGTTAAATTCGACGTGAATCACTAAGTGATTCTCGCCGATTTGATGGGATTCACTAGTGATTCTTGCCGAATCGTCGAGAATCACTCGCCGATTCCCGCCGACTGCATCCGGCTGACTCAATACCTTCAAGAATTCTGCTAAGTCAGAATCGCCGAGAATCAATAAGTGATTATCGCCGAATCATCGAGAATGACTCTGCATTCTCGTTAATTCATCGAGAATGGTTTTGATTCTCGTCGATTCACTCCGGATGGCAAGCTTTTCAGCTAAAATTCTACCAAGGATAATTCAACGGGAATCATAAGTGATTCTCGCAGATTCGTCGAGAATCACCAATGATTCCCGCCGAATTTGCCTTAGGCGATTTCTACCTGCTCGCTGGACTGAACCAAGATATCAGGCGCTGTTTGGACCGAGCTTTAGGGTTTCTCGTTGTGGGGCCCACAACGGTCTTTTAGGGTTGTTCTACAATATAAATACCCACGAATTTGAACTAATAAGGAAGCAATGAAAACGAGAAAGGAACAAGGCCGCCGAGCGTGACCTAGCCGATCGCGGACTTCCTCCCGTCGCCGTCGCCGCTAGCAAGCCGTCGCTG
The DNA here is from genome assembly GCA_039513925.1 of Platanthera zijinensis. Classification (NCBI taxonomy): domain Eukaryota; kingdom Viridiplantae; phylum Streptophyta; class Magnoliopsida; order Asparagales; family Orchidaceae; genus Platanthera; species Platanthera zijinensis. The sequence goes on along the minus strand of CM077079.1, from coordinate 190,170,302 downwards.
CTCGCAAGATAGTCGCCGCCGCTGATCTTAGAGGTCATCTTTGATTGTCCGACGACAGCACCGAGGCTAAGCTTAACGTCTCACGTTTCTATCTTGAGATCCTTTGTCTCTTGATTTGTTGAACGAGAATATTTCTTCCCTCCGAATCGATTGAGACGATTGATCCGAGTAAGATCGTTGGTAGACCTTGCTTGCCTCGTCAAGAAGTTTGGACCTACAAAGCATCGCCGCCGCATTCACTTGCCGCCGCCAATCTCGGGAAGATCCACTCCAAGTGAGCGCTCCGATCGTGGACTCTTCGTCGTCATCAAGAAAGCTTCATTGACCAAAGAGGGACATCAAGCTCTCAAAACATAGTTTGTATTTCTTGTACATTCTATTTTAACTTTGTTGTAAAGGAACTTTGATTCCTCGTTGTAAGGGTTGGGTGCAACCCGTGGTGGAGGAGTAGCGAATCCTTCGGGTGGAAGAGTTTCTTCCATAGTGAGAAGATTGGATTTCAATCATGTTGGTGAAGTGACCGAGTCATCCCTTGTTGGGAGGTAGGTCGAAGGGGGAGAGTGGACGTACCCAAATCGGGGAACCACTATAATTTCTGGTGTGCTTTTCTGTGCTGTGTTTGTTGTTTGTGCAGGTCAATTTTTAATTCCGCAAAAGTCTGCAAATCACCTATCCCCCCATAAGTGAAGCTAGTTGACATTAGATAAACTTTCAAGTGGTATCAGAGGGAGGTTGCTCGTCAATAAGGTTAACACCTTGAGTAAGATCCCGGTTCTAGTGTCAAGAAGAAGAAAAGACTCAAGCATGGAGCTATACTCTGATGTCTCTACTCTGAGACTCACTGCCTGCACAACGGAGTATTACCCCATCTGGAAGATTAGAGTAATGTTTCATCTTGAGGCCATTGACCCTCGCGCATCATTCATTATGGAAGAGGGTCCCTTCATTCCCATGAAGGCTTCCGTATCTGGAAACGATCTCCAAATCCCTAAGAGTCCCGAAGAGATGTGTGAGACTGAGCTCTCACTTTTCATCCTGGACAAGCTAATTCGTTAGATCATCATTGACGTTTGGTCTGGATCTTCTCGGTCAAGATTGGATAAGTGTAAGACTGCAAAGTCTATGTGGCAAACTATCTCAGATCTCATGATGGGATCGGAGACAGTAGGGACTGGATGCCAGCAGGAGGATGAAGCATACGTGGGAATCCTTAATTCTGAAGATGAAGGTCAAGACCAATTTCTCAATATCAGGGCTCCCCTGTCTTTATCTGAGACGGAAGAAAAGTTTGAGGAAAGCAGTTCTGATAAAGCTGACACATCTGCCTCAACTGATTCAAACGCTAACCCTGAACATCAAAGTCAGGATCAGGTAACTTCTTCATCATGCTCCTCTCCCCTTGAATTTCCTGAAGAAAGGAATAGTTCAGAGGGTTGTACATCTTGTGATGCAAGGGAGATGGATAGCGTCAATTAAAGGATTGAAAATTTTGATTCCCTTGAGAGTGCCCTTCAGAAGAGCAACTTACTTATTGAGGAACAAGCTAAGGAGATTGCATAGTTGAGGACCATGATGGATCTCCAATTGGAATCCATCAAGGTGAAGGACTCAAAAATATCAGATCTAGAGTTTTCTCTAGAAACCGAGAAGAGAATAATATCTAACTTTTCCAAGGTAGATGCTATCAAGAGAAAGGGAGAAAACGGGTGGACCTCAAGAATTATAAAATTGTGGAGAAATGGGGAAACTATTTTCAGACCCCCCACACCGAGTAGTAAGGGCACACATTATGCTTTCAGGTATGACCATAAGAATAACTATGGTCACTGTAAGAGTAATCAGCCCTCATGTGGAAGTACCCACAGTGCAAGTGTTATTATGGCTACCCATGAGAAAATACATTTGGCTCATCATGAACCTTTTGTATTCTCTTCCTCCGCCTCAACACTTCATGAAATATCAGGAACCAGCTCTCACAGTAACTCTCACCACCCTAGTACATAAGGAAAGGGGGTTGGGAAACATGTTGCTAGTGCTCATGGGGCCCCCGGATGTGTGCTAACTGAAAAGAAGGCACCACCTCCCAGGCCTCATGACACTACCAACATGTTCTCCTTCAACCCTCCCTTGTGTCTTGGTGGAAAGGGCAAATCTGTGAGCAAAACCTGCTCTTTTCCGGTCAGACCTAAGATCATTACTACCTCAGTCAGTAGATCAGGTTAGAAACAGAGATACAACATTAATGATTGTTGGTGTTGTGCCAGGGTGGGTCACTTTGCCATAAATTGTTTGCAAAATCCCTCTGTGCCAAGGGCAAGGGTATGTCCACTTCCTTTGGGCAGAGGTAGCCTTCTTGACAGGATTACTGTAGGATGGAATTCGATATTTTATGCTGACAAGAACCTAGGACCCAATAAATATTGGGTTCCTGAGGTAAGGTAATTCGTTTTGTAGGATAGTCTAGGTTCCCGTAAAATGATGGGAACTAGACATGAGAAGTTCCAAGAATGATATGGAACAAGTGTATGGGTTAAGAAATAAAGCTAACTACAATGGCCTACTCCAATTGGACACCTGGTGTACCTCAAATAGAAGACCTAATTGATCAATTTAATGATGCCAGGTACGCGCATTCAATCACGATACTTGAGTTGTATTATATAAATGCTGATATATATATATATATCCTCACGAATATGTAGATTCTTCCTCTAAAAGTAAATGTATATATAAACACATATATGTTGACACACCTGATGAAAGGACGTGAAAGCTAACAACTCAATGATCCTTAGTTAAAAATATGATGAATTCTTTTTATATACATATACAATTGCTAATGTATATTAATGGGTGTCAATCAGTCCGTTGAAATTAAAGAAGTGTGTGCAAGTGGCTATAATGAAAATTCTACACTTTTGAATCACCTAGAATTACTAAGTAATTATGTCTAGGGTTACAATCCCTTCAACTCGATCTAGGTAGTATGACCAAGAAATAAAAAAAACGGAGCAAAGGTTCGACATTCAAATCGACAACTCAGAGTTCGAAAGGTTCGAAATTAACATGCCTTGTATAGAGGTTACTGAAATCCCGTTGACTTCCCACGGTTCGTAAGAAATAAATAGCTTAACAACTGTACGACTCTTCACATTCCAGAATCGCTGAAATCCCGCCGACTTCCAAGGTACCTCGCCAAATCCCGTCGATCGTGTAGAAGTTCCTCCCATGCTTCAATCGCCCTTGCTCTCCGTCACTCCTCCGTGCTCCCGTTGACGACATCCTCTGTACGCAAGGATCGTGCTGACTCCTGTCTGCTCCAAAAAATTTCAAAGTTTTCCCTCTCCCGTCGACTCCCGTTCCAATCTCCAACAGTCCCGTCGCAAGCCACTCTCTCTGCTCTACGCTAGGGCAACGTCCATTCATCCCTGTAGTTTCTTGTATAGTGTAGCTCCTAAGCTAGAATTTCTGATAGGGTTTAGTTCCTTGGACATTATTTGGTTTAGGTTTGCAATGGCTCCTAGAATCATAGTTGGGCTCCTCACGGGAGTGAACTGGTTAGGACGAGCTTCTCTCATGCCTCTGATGAGTTCAGAAATATTATCCTAATGCTTGAAGAAGCCGGGCTTTCCTTCATCCTTGAGCACCCGTGCAAGATCCTGGATAAAGAAGTGCTAGAATTCTTTGCAACGACAAAGCTATAGCATGAGGATACGGTGATTAAGAGTAAGATTGCTGGCCTACGGATCAAGATGTCTGCTGGAAAATTGTCACGACATTTACAGCTCACCAGTTTTTAACAAGAGGACTACCTGTAGGAAGATGATCATGCCAGGACTCTCCTATTCTGGGGACTTGCTCGAGGGACTAAGTCTATCAAGCGCGAGGAAATGAATGAGGAAGGGAAGCTTCTATCTGATATCATTGGGAAAGCCCTGATCTGCAAACCGGGCTCCCATGATCATATCTCTGGTGATATGTTGAAAATCTTGGTGGCCATAGTGTGTCGAAAAAGATACAACTGGGGGGATATGCTATTTGAGAGGATTAAAGATATGCTACGAACCCCCAATTTTGGAAGGATAATCAGCCTGTACCTCAATCAGCTAGATGGAGACAGGTTTGACATGAGTAAGGGAGTTCCTCTCCATTACTTGAAGAAAATGGACTCCGGTGTATTTGACAGATGGGAAAGAAGGATTGGTCAAGCAAGTGTGGCTGAAGCCCATGTTGAACCAAGTGACGTTCCTGACTTGCTGCATGCAGGAACTGAGGGGGAGTCGCAACCCGTTTCTACTGATATACTCAGGACAGATATCTCTGTTCCAGATCATGCTGAGGTAGTTTTTGACATCTCTCAGATTGCAAAAGATGTCGTTGATACCCTTGCCACTGATCAAGTTGATGTGGAGGAAGACGAGGAGGACATGGACAATGCTGAAATTGACAATGATTATATGGAACATGAGGCTGCTGAAGAAGTGGATGATGTAGTTGAAAATGAAACGACCTTGAGGGAGATGGTGGAGATGGTGGAGCTACGGGGTGATGTTGAAGTCCCCTCTGATGAATGGGCTCCTTTGGAAGTTCTTTAGCCATCTAGTGTAGCAATGGAGGGGGAGTCTTCTCAGAAGAGGATGATAAGCATTCATGAGAAAACTACAGAGGCTGCCCCTATTCCCCCAAACTACAGAGGCTGTCCCTATTCCCCCTTTGGAGACTATGAACTTATCATGCTCTCCCAGTGACTCTGCAGAAGAGAACGACCAAGGCATGCCTCAGGGTCATCCACTAGGACCTAGCTTGGCAAATCACACCGTGAATATCATTCAAGGTATAGTGGATGAACTAAAAACTTATTTTGTACTATCACACAACAAAGTGCTAAAACGAATTAAACAATCCGAGGAGTTAATGCTTAAGAATGTTGTGGAAATAAATCATAAACTGGATCTGATAGAACAGAAGTTTGATGCAAAGTATGCAGAGGCTGGCACTTCAGTAAATCTTCTAATGCAAGGATTCCAGATGAACACAGGTTATGTAGCGGTAGTAAACCAAAATGCACATGTTGTGGCCGACAACATCAAGCTATTCGATGCCAGCATGGTGACTCTCAACGTAAATAAGACTTCCCTTCTAACTGAGTTCACTAAGACTGCAAAGCATATAGATAAGTCACTGCATTCTTATCCAAACCTCATTGCCCTCGAAGCCAAAAAGGGGGAGAATGCATATACATCTAAGATGGAAGGGCTGGAACAGATTATGGTCGACAACTTCAAACAGTCAAATAAGTATGTTTTTGATAGCTGCCACTTGCTAGTACAGCAAGCATCAGGTATACAAATCCCAATTCCAGTTCCTTCTCCTGATGATGTTACCATTGCTGCTGATGAGGGTGAAAATGTTGAGGAGGTTCCTCTTAGTGAAGTTGATGCTAAGAAGGCTGCCAGGGCTGATGCCAAAGCTATTCTCAGGGCCATGTTTGACCAGGAAGCCATTGCGAAAGGAAAAAAGAAAACTCCAAGAAGGGACGTCCAAAGAGACTCAACCTGAGAGGAAAGTATGATTGAAGGAGAGTGAAGTGCGAAATGAATGATGGAGTCCTATCTCGAGGAGCATTATATTGGACACCTTTATGCTACAACAGCGGGGGGAAATTAATCGAAATGATGTATATAATCAATATGAGTGGGAGCTGCACAATGAATATGAAGCTAAACGAAATATATTTTTCAGGACTAACAAAGTGGAACATAAAGATCCTCCCCCAGATACTATCTGAAGCCCAAGGAATATTTTTAGAGACAAAGCAGGAAGTACTTGGCTCAACAACTGAAGGATGATCTAGCTAAGGAGAAATAGCCTTAGGATTATGTCTTGTCATTTCCTTCATGCATGTTTATCTCTTCATACTTCTATATGAACAATTCTTTTGGATATATATATATATATATATATATTTATGATATCTTGTTGACTCAAGTATTGTTCTATATGCTTTTAATATTCTGTGTCTTGTCTCTCTTAATTTGTTATGTATATTACTCTGGTTGATGAAATTCATCTTAGCTAGTAGGATTTTGGCTTCTTTAAATAGGGTGAGATTTTTGGGTATTGTATCCATAATTACCTTGATTTGAAGAAGCCTCCTGTCAAGCTAAGATGAATTCACATTGTATTTGATGATATGTCTTCAAGTTGTGCTTATAGTTATTCCACGCTAAGTACACACCAATGTCAGGGTGCAGTGGGTCAATATACACGAGTCTGCGCAACGTAATCCCTCGTTTAGCAGATCAGTGTGTTGGCTTACGTGTACTCTCTTTATTGGAGTGTACTTATTTTCAAGTACAGGGCGGAGATAGATCAAGAGCAGAAGAAAAGCAAGGATGGGTCAAAGACCAACTCATGGGAAGAAAGACGGAGATTTGTCTAAGTTAAATTCGACGGGAATCACTAAGTGATTCTCGCCGATTCGACGGGAATCACTAGTGATTCTTGCCGAATCGTCGAGAATCACTCGCTGATTCCCGCCGACTGCACTTGGCTGACTCAATGCCTTCAAGAATTCTGCTAAGTCGGAATCGTCGAGAATCAATAAGTGATTCTCGCCGAATCATCGAGAATGACTCTGCATTCTCGCCGATTCGTCGAGAATTATTTTGATTCTCGCCGATTCACTCCGGATGGCAAGCTTTTCAGGTAAAATTCTACCAAGGATAATTCGACGGGAATCATAAGTGATTCTCGCCGATTCGTCGAGAATCACCAATGAATCCCGCTGAATTTGCCTTAGACAATTTCTACCTGCTCGCTGGACTGAACCGAGATATAAGGCGCTATTTGGACCGAGCTTAGGGCTTCTCCTTGTGGGGCCCACAACGGTCTTTATGGGTTGTTCTATAGTATAAATACCCACGAATTTGAACTAAAGAGGCAGCGAAGAAAACGAGAAAGGAACACGGCCGCCGAGGGTGACCTAGCCGATCGTGGACTTCCTCCCGTCGCCATCGCCGCTCATAAGCTGCCGCCGCTCGCAAGATAGTCGACGACGCTGATCTTAGAGGTCATCTTTGATCGTCCGGCGACAGGAAAGAGGCTAAGCTTAACGTCTCACATTTCTATCTTGAGATCCTTTGTCTCTTGATTTGTTGAACGAGAATATTTCTTCCCTCCGAATCGATTGAGACGATTGATCCCAGTAAGATCGTTGGTAGACCTTGCTTGCCTCGTCAATAAGTTTGGACCTACAAAGCATCGCCGCCGCATTCACTTGCCGCCGCCGATCTCGGGAAGATCCACTCCAAGAGAGTGCTCCGATAGTGGACTCTTCGTCGTCATCAAGAAAGCTTCATTGAACGAAGAGGGACATCGAGCTCCCCAAACGTAGTTTGTATTTCTTGTACATTCTATTTTAACTTTGTGGTAAAGGAACTTTGATTCCTCGTTGTAAGGGTTGGGTACAACCCGTGGTGGAGGAGTAGTGACTCCTTCGGGTGGAAGGGTTTCTTCCATAGTGAGAGGATTGGATTTCAATCCTGTTTGTGAAGTGACCGAGTCATCCCTTGTTGGGAGATAGGTCGAAGGGGGAGAGTGGAAGTACCCAAATCGGGGAACCACTATAATTTCTGGTGTGCTTTTCTGTGCTGTGTTTGTTGTTTGTGCAGGTCAATTTTTAATTCTACAAAAGACTGCAAATCACCTATCCCCCCATAGGTGAAGCTAGTTGACACTAGATAAACTTTTAGTATTTGATTAACTTTTCCAAAGTTTCATATCATTCTAAAACAATTAAACCATGGTTACTCCAATATCATCAAAAAGGGCAAGGTGATGATTATACCTACAAGTATGAGCTACTATTTTCTAAACATCCTACAATAAATTTCAGAGGTTAATAATACTATAAAATTACTCCTACAAAAATTTCATGAAGGTACAAAGTCATATGACCCCTTATTTATTCCATAAGGTATATAGACCTAAATAATTTCCAAGTGATTAAAGTGGGGTGCATGTGTCAAAATACTACCAAATTACTTCCTAAGACATTTCACCACCTTAAGATCACATGGACTAAACACCAAGTCCATACAAGGACATATCACCCAATGTCCTTCACAAACCCACAAAGTTCAACCTTAGGGTTTGAACTAGGGTCCTAGGGTAAATCCACCCTAATCCACCCTAAACTCCATGTGATGGTGTTTAATGTCATAAAAAATCAGTGGCCCGAGTTTCAACCTCTATTGAGGTGATTTGGTCACTCAATACCACAAAGGACATATTAACCTAATTAACCATTTTGGGCATAGGCTAGGGCTTACCTGATGTCGTAATGATCGTGACACAGATGTGACTACGCTAACGGACACCTAATCGTCAAAGGACAATAAATAAAAGGAGAGAATGCCGACCAAAAGAGAATGAAAAGGGGTCGGTTGGTTCCCAAAATCCGGGACTCGATACCACGTCCATAGTACCTACCTCTCCAACAAGCACACAACTCACCGTAAGCCGGACTCGATACAACGCCCTTAAGACCTACCTCTCCAACAAGCACACAACTCACCGCACCTACACAAGCATCTATTCATTTAAATTTAAGCCGTTTCAAGCGTAGCAATAATTTTATTTTGGAGCGGCGGAAAACCTTTAAGAGCGATCAAAATTCGAGTCGTGATTAATTCCCTTGTTGGCACATAAAGTGTGCCGAACGGGAGAGCAAATCGAGGCTAGGACAAGTCGCACTCTCGAGACGGATCTACCCATTCCGGACGACAAGAGATTCAATAACAACACCTCCAAATTCAGATTTTGCGAGCGACGGATTTAAAAATCACGGAAAAAATATTGCATGAAAAAACCTCCACAAACTAAAGCAACAATCACACAACAGGAAGAGATTACACAACTGGGATGAAAGTTCACACAAAGATAAGGTGGGAGAATCACTCTCTCCACGGATCCGCCGGCGTCAAACCGAGGGGTTTGCAACCTTATTCCACGGAGTCGCACCAAGGAAGCCGCGTCGGAGTCGCACCAAACGGATGTAGGGAGCAAGGGGTCGGAGGCTTCACACCACACAAGGGGGGCGGCGGCAAGGAGGTTCCTTCTCTTGGTCAAATTCTCTAGGGAGAGGAATTAGGTTTTCAATATTTCAATTATGTTATTCCTCTTAATCACTCCCTTAAATAAGAGTTTACAATAACTCTTAGCCCTCCATGATGGAGATGTAATCTCATCCATCCGAATGGCTAAATGCACACCAACATAAAAATTGTTCAAATTAAAAAAATAAAAGCAAGCCATGAATATAAAATTACCACTTAAACATAGGATAATTTTATATTCCCCAAAATATAAAATAAAGTGCACGAAATAAGAAAATTAGGCTAATTCTTCATGGCAGTTTTAGCGCGCCGCGGGCGGAGGTTGTAACGTGTACTTCCTTCAGCATCATCACGGTGTCTCAGATCTTTATGTCGTAGCGCCTTGGCAACCGGGTCATCATCAATTGGTGGCGGCGCTGCATAAATCCTCCCCCACTCAAAATCACGTATCTCTGATGCGTGAGTTGAGAGGTAGCGGCGGAGAAGCTCGGCATCCAAACGTTGAAGCTCTGTCGCTAGTACCCAGGAGTCATCCGAAGGGGGTGGTCACGCGAACGGACAAGGAACCGGTAAGTAGCACCATTCGAAGTAGTGAATGGTTCCGCAGCGAGTATCATATCTAGAATGAGAAATGTCCGAGGAAACCTGGGAAACATGTCAGCAGTAGGAATAAAATAAGGCAACGTACCATCCGATGTTATACCTACGGGGACCGAAGTAGAGAGATCATCCGAACTACCACTCCCCAACCCATCAGAATTTACAGTGGAGGGAGAAGACGACAGAGAATTTAACTCAGGTGGAGGTAAAACAAACAACGTCAAATCCGAGACATTAAAAATAGGGGAGATACCCCAATCAGCCGGCAAATCCAAAACGAAAGCATTGTCATCTAGTTTCTTGATAATCCGAAAAGGGTCGGCGCGCTTCGGTGCCAACTTCTTAACGGTGCCAGATGGCAAGCGTTCGGGAACTAAGCGGACTTGGACCAAATCGCTAACTTTAAAGTGCGACACCCTCCTATGTAAATTAGCGTACGACTGATAAGACTCGTATTGAGCTGTCAAGGTAGCTCGTATACGTGCATGTAAGTCATGAATATGTTTGGCGAAGGATTGTTCAAACTGACTTGTCGAGTATGTTGGGGGAAACAGTACAAAGTGAATAGGCACAGGGGCCTTGTATCAATGGACAATCTCGTTTGGTGACAGACCAGTAGAATGATTTTTGGAATTATTATAAGCTAATTGGGAGTGGGGAAGAATAAGATCCAACGTGCCTTTGTGATCGCTTACTAGGCATCTAATAAGTCTACCCAATCTTCGATTAACCACCTCCGTCTGCCCATCAGTTTGGGGGTGATAGGCAGAGGAAAACAATAGCTTGGTACCCATTAAGACCCAAAGCGTCTTCCAGAAATAACTTGTGTACTTAACATCACGATCCGAGACTATTGTCTTCGGCACTCCCCGGTGACTAACTACTTCTTTAAAATATAATTTGGCGATATGAGACGCATCGTTAGTTCTGGTGCATGGGATAAAATATGCCATTTTGGAGAACCTATCCACAACTACTAAAATAGAATCTTGACGTCGTAAATTACTGGGTAAGCATAAGACAAAGTCAATGCTCACATCTTCCCAAGGGGTGGAAGGAATAGGCAACGGCGTATATCAACTAACGTTGGTTTTGATGCCCTTAGATAATTGACAAGTATGACAACTACTCATCACTTGTCCCACCATTGCATTAAGTTTTGTCCAATAGAATTTTTCTTCAACTAACGTAACGGTCTTATCCCTAGCGAAATGACCACTCAACCCTCCGTCATGCATTTCCCAGATGATATGTAGACGTAACGACGACTGCGGAATACAAAACTTTCCATGTCTAAATAGATAGCCGTCCTTAATGACGAAAGCCGATATGTTCGTGGGGGAGCTCTCTTGTGCTGACAAATATGCGTCCTGAAAATCGGGGCACATGGCGTACTCATCTTTGATGCGCTCGAATCCTACCACATTAACCTCCATAGTGGTGACTAACAAGGTTAAGCAACTAAGAGCGTCCGCGACTCGGTTGTCAGCTCCCTTAAGTTGTTTAAGATTGAATGTGTATTCTTGTAAAAATGATACCCATTTAGCGTGGCACGGGTTGATTTTGTGTTGACCATTGATGAACCGTAACGCCTCATGATCGGAAAGGATCACAAACTCCTTAGGGAGGAGATAGTGCCTCAAATGGTGCAGATATCTAATGACGGCGTAGAACTCCCTATCATAATTTGAGTAGTTTAATTTGGCGCCCGCCAACTTCTCACTAAAATAACTCACGGGGTGTCCCTCCTGACTCAAGACACCTCCAACTCCAACGCCAGATGCATCACACATAAGCTCGAAGACCTTGGTGAAGTCAGGGAGAAGCAACACCGGGGCTTCGGTCATAAGATCTTTAATGCGACGGAATGCAAACGTGGTGGATTTTGTCCATGTGAATTTGCCCTTCTTCATGTAGTCTCATGCTCCAAATTTCAAGTCATTTAAAGGTCAGCATTGATGGTGGAACTCTAAACAATCTCTGATCAACCTTAAGTATAGACCTCACAAAAATGAGTGATGTGGTCTGACTTGAACTCCAAATTAGTTCAAACCAATTTTAAAATAAACTATACTCATAAGGATAGAACTTTCATGTAGACCACTTTTACTGTATGGGACCCTACGTATTTTTAATAATTAATTTTAAACAGCCCAATAACTGTGACAAAAATTAAAATAAAATGAATTGATATTTAAACATTGACACGAATCTTAAAGCATAATCGGACGGGCCCTGGCTTTCTTCTTCCTCCAGCCAACAACCTAGATTTGCCCGACCTAGAGCAAACTCCAAGCCCAATTGCCGACCCTCCAGCAACCTCCCCAGCCAACCACCGCCACCACCACCTCCGTTGAGGTGAGGGCTATCGGCTGGCGGTGGTTTGGCTGCCGGAGACGGCGGATTTCGGCAAACACGACACTTCATTTTTGCGAAAAAACCATTGGAAATGTTCCACTGGATCGTGCTCAATTGAGCCAGATTCTCATCTCTAATGAATCCAATGATCTAGCCCACAACGAAAGAGTAGAGGAGGACCTTAGTGGAGGGCTTGAGTCGGGTCGATCGCCTGGTTGCAATGGACGATTGTGGCGCCGCTCGGTGTTCTGCAACGACACAAACAAATTTCTCGGCACCTTCAATGGAATAGTGGAAACGATTCCTATTAGTCCAGAGATGCTTTTAAGATTGCTAAAGGGGGAAGAGGAGTGGTCATGGCATCAATGCCATTAATGGCCATTGAAGGCTCAATTCGGCCAAGGTGGGTTCACTGCACCCAGCAACTAAAAGGGGCTGGAAGTTCCCTTGATCTCCCCCAAATTGACTAGGTAGAAAGATTCCAGCAAGAAGAGAGGGTCTTTGGCCTTCCAAGCCATGAATGGCCTTTACTCCCCACTTTCTCTCTCCTCCATTAAAGGGGAAAATGGAGCTTTTCTCTCCTAGTCATCAAGGCCGACATGGATGACTACTTTAGCCTATTGGCCTCCCACTAACCCAATTTATTCATGGAAATAAGGTTAGCCTAAGGGAGATTGGGTTTGAGCTTGAGTTTTCCCATTTGAGCTAATTTGACTTAATACTAGGGTAGAGTTGACATTAGTTAAATTGACCCTTTGGGTTGACCCCAATTGGTTCTTGGTGACCCATTGGAATCCCCTAAGGTCTAGTAAGGCTTGGGTAGGGTTGGTTGGGCATCTTTGAGGTCACTTGATCCTTAGACAGGACACTTTGACCTTTTTAGGGTTAGGGTTGACTTGGGTCAACTTAGCCTCTTTGGTTGATCCCAATGTGTCATTGGTGACCCATTGGCCTCCCTTAGGGCTTGGAAAGGTCTAGGTGGGTCCCTTTGGATTAGAGGATGTCAATTGGCCATGAGTGAGCTTATTTTGACCTAATTAGGGTTTGGGTTGACTTTAGTCAACTTGACCTTTTTAGTTGACCCTAATGGGTCCCTATGGATCAAATGGACCCTCTAATAGGTTAGTGATGTTATGGTGGGGTCATGGAGTCATGGTGAAGCCCTATGATCATCCCTAAGCTTGTAATTAGAATTCTACTATTTGCAGACCAAGGTTGTTCACACACTAATTCCCAGGTTCACCCAAAGCCTTTAGTTCTTCACTGGGTTTTGTCATGACCCTGTCATGAAAAAACCATCATAGGGTGTAGAATTCTGAGGGATGTTACATTTTGTCCCTTTTGAAATTTCTTCTCAGCTCCGCATTCCTCTCAAGCTTGGCCCACTCTAGGGAGCTGTAGAGCTTTCCCCTATTAGTTTGTGATCTTTAATTTGATCCCAGGCAGATAAGAAGATGGTCCTTGATTGAGGACTCCACTTCTCAAAGTCAGGCTGGTCTCCATCTCTTCTCTGTGTCTCTTCTTGTTGAGCCTTACTACTTCCTCTTCTTTAGCAACTGACTTGCCTTTATCCCTAATAATCTGATCAGTAGTGGGACTGAATGTTGGAATTTTTGGAGAAGTTAAGGGTTCTGCCAACTATGTAGCACTTTGATCATCATATTGAACACCACTCTAATCACAATATCCAGCCCCATACATTTCTTCAGGGATTGGTGCAGTTTCAATGTTTTTATATGAGAGTTACTCAAGACACATTGATCCTCTGATTACATTTGTATTCAAAACCGCACTCTCAGTGTTTGCCTTTATAATTACTTTCTCCCCCTTTCTTACTTCTTCAGAGGTAGTAGCAGTTAGAGAGTTCTTTATTATTATTAGTCTTTCATCTAAGAAGTTGATTCCATTGATAACATGGTTTTTTACCTCAAGCATATGGTCATCCAGAATTTGCATGCATACATCCATTCTCCTTTCAGTTATGATCCTATGTTCATTCATTAATTACTTATGGGCATTGTGGACCATCTCCATATTGGTGGATGTGATGTTCTAGTTTTGGAGAATGTCATTTTGGGTTTGTCTTATTTCTTGAAGATTTCTTTCAGTGAATGTGACAGCAGGGGTAGCCCTCATGAAAAATGACACAGTGTTTTCTTTCAGCGGGTTGACCTCAAACCTGATGGACTTTATTTTTTCTCACTTCCTTGATGGAGTCATCAATGTAGTCTTATTTGATCATCTAGTAACCCTTTTAGTTATGCTAGGAAGGAAGATTACATTTCATCAGATTTAGCAATAGTGTCTTGGTCACAGACCTCCTCTTCCCTATCCCTGGCAGGAATCTTGATTTTTGAATCAGCCATCATATAATCTGAAGAATGTACATCAGCTTGTGCCTCAACAACGACAATATCCTTGTAAGATTTAGAGGTGACAATATCATGCACAATAACTTGAGCAGGGAGATCAGAGTGAATCTCCCCCTCAGCCTTAGCATTGTCCTTAGAGAAAATCTTATCTTCTGGAGTAGTGACTTGAACTTCTTCTATGACAGTTAGAGGAGCTTGTTCATCCTCAACTAAAGTATGGGGAATATGCCATACATGCTCATCTAGAATCTATTCTATTCAGCTCTATAGATTGTCTAGGAGTTAGTCAAGCTTGTCCTGAATGTCAGACTGAACTTTCTCCCCCTCAGCTGTAGTATCTTCCCTGACAATCTCCCCCTAAATGTTTGCATAGATAGTTTCTACTAGCTCGCTAGATAGAATGTCTATAGCTTCAGCTTGGATATCTTCAGAATGTATCCCAGCTAATTGTTTCCTTGCAGCAGGTTCAAAAGAGATAGAAACTTGAGCACTCATATCCCTTCTGGTCTCTTTAGTAAACTCAGACAATTAGGGATCATGAGGCTCTTCCTCACTTTTCTCAGAGGAACTGCTCTTTGTGCTTTCCTTAGTAGCAGAACAGCTTTCTTCTTCTTCTTCTTCTTTTCCGCAGTCTGTGCATGTGGCAACAAAACTCTGTCCTACCTCTCGAGCATTTTTGAGTTGGTCCAACTCATATGATGGATTTTTGTTCCTAGCCTTATGTTAAGGATCCCTGGAACAGTGTTGAGTAGAAATAAAGACAGAATCCTGCCCAAGTTTGGCTTAGGGATACAATCTACAATTCTATCAAAAATTACCCTTCCTCAATCTGTTTTCTTGGAAAGAATTATCCTTGCCATCAGTTTGAACATGTTTTTGGAAATATTAACATGAGAGTCAAACTTGCACATTAGTGCCTTCCCAACCACATCTGCTAGGAATTTTCCCTTCATGTTTAGTTCTCTTCTCAAGATTGATCCAGTGGAGTCTTAGACAATCCACACCACTTCAGGGCAGCTTTAACATCAGTTTGGTCCAAATCTGATTCTTCATCTAACATCCTGAACTTGGGCAATTGTAGTGCCCTGCTTAGTCTTTTGGGGGTGACCTTGACCTTACTTCCACTGATGGAAGACTTGATTTTCGCGAATGATGAGTCAACCTTAGCATTAGAGTATAACTCAAGTACTTCCCTTTTCAAAAGTAGACTGGGCTCCAAAAGACCATATTCTAGGTCAGCTACCTATAGGAGGTGGAGAACCAGCTAAACTTCCTAAGGCACATCCTTGAACCCATTTTTAACCAGCTCTGAACCCTCGAACTAGAAATCTAATCTCCTTGGCGCCATTGCTTCTGTGACTTGCTGTAAATTTTCTTATCTCTTGTCGTTTCGTCACAAGGGACAGAGAAGGGCAAGGAATAACGTATTTTATTCTAAGCACACACTATTCAATTTATATATTCCACTAATTTGAGAAGGTGGAGAGGCATGTACCTGTTGCGATGATCATGATAAGATCAACGGATGAGATTAATCCCGTAGATTAACCGTAAATTGAAGTCCCAGGAATTTTGTGTTGTGTGGATTCGACATACTCGACGCTCTCGATGCCTACTGTGGACACAGCTCACTCGACGCTTGAGCCCTTAGACTTAACACTCTCATTGCATGCACACGTGGTCCATCATTCCTTTATTCTACTTCAACCAATACAAAACTTTTCTAAGCTTAATTACAAAATTAGGAGAGTTAGGATTAACAAAACCTGAGGGTTGCTCAACATGGATCTGTTTTTTTAAGTCACCATTTAGCAAAGCTGACTTGACATCCATTTGGTAGACCTTGAATCCTTTATGTTCAGCATATGCAAGTAACAGACTAATAGCTTCCAATCTTGCCACTGGTGCAAAGGTCTGATCAAAGTTAATACCTTCCTCTTGTTTGTATCCCTTTGCAACCAGTCTGGCTTAGTTCTTAATTATAACACCAATTTCATCAACATAATTCCTGTAAATCCACTTAGTTCCAATGACATTATGTCCTTGTGTTTTGACAACCAGCTTCCATACCTTGCATCTCTTGAACTTGTTAAGTTACTCTTACATAGCCACAATACAAAATGGATCTATGTTGGCATCTTCAAACCTTTTAAGTTCAACCTAAGACATGAAGCTGGAGTACATGACAATGTTGAGGCTTCTGCTCCTTGTGGTAACTCCTTGTCTAGCCTCTCTTATGATCTTATTTCTAGGATGATCACTCAAACGTCTTACTGCTGGAGGCATTCTTGCTTCAAGATCATGAACTTAAATGGGTGGATCCTGCTGGTCTTTAGACATATCCTGAGTACTTTTTCCTTCTTCTGGATTGTATACATCATTACCTCCTTCTAAGGTAGTTGGAGAAGTATCCTTGATGGCTAGTTTATCCAACTTCATCTTTATACCTGCAGATCTAGAGGAGCTTTGCAGCTCATTGTTAATCATTGATTACTCATCAAATACTACATTAACAGATTCTTCTACAACTTTATTTTTCAAGTGGTAGACTTTATTCCTTCCTATGATTATTATACCCAACAAATATCCCTTCATAGGATTTGGAAGCAAACTTAGTCAAATAGGAATTCCCATTATTAAGCACAAAGCACTTACTACCAAAGATCCTCAGATAGGCTAGATTTTCTTATCTGCCTTTCATAATCTCATCGGAAGCCTTGTTGTGGTACTTGATGATAAGGAATCTATTCAAGACATGACAAGCAGTATCAATGCCTCAAACCATAAGTATTCTGGGAGAGAAGTGTCACTGAGCAGTGTCTTTCCAGCTTCTATGAGAGTGTTGTTTTTCCTCTCAGCTATGCCATTTTGCTGGGGTGTTCTTGGAGAAGAAAACTCCTGACAAATCCCTAGTTCTTCACAGAATTTTTTCATGCCTTCAGAATGAAATACAGTATCATGATCACTTCTGATCTTTATACAGAGCTGCCTTTTTCATTCTGAACTTGCGTAACAAAGGTCATGAAGATGTCTAGGGTTTAAAACTTTTCTTTAGGAAAAAAACCCAAGCATATCTGTAATAGTCATCAACTATCACAAGTGTATAGACTTTCCTACCTATAATATGAACCGATATAGGACCAAACAAGTCCGTATGCAGGAGGTACAAAATACCTCAAAGAATCCATGACCCCAATGCTCTTAAAGGACGCTTTGGTCTGCATGCCCTTTTGACATGTAGAGCAATTGCCCTCTTTGGTGCATCTCATATTGGGTCCCATTTTTGACTAGCTCTTCACTGAAGAGATTGCTAATGGTCTTGTTGTTCAAGTGTGCAAGTATCATGTTCCATTGCACATAGTAAGAGAATTTATCATTAAACACTAGATACACTAGATAGTCAGAACTTAAACATAAGAAGTTTAAGCAGTAGATGATTCCACTCCTAGTGCCAGTCAAAATGGCCTCTTGGTCACTTGATCTTTTAACTAGACACTCATCCTTGTGGAAGATAATGATATAACCTAGATCACATAGTTGGCTTATGCAAATTAGGTTGTGTTACAACCCTTCCACATAAGCCACTTTTGTGATTGAGACTATGCCATTGGTGATCATACCATAACCCTTGGTGACTCCTTTTTCTGATCCTACAAAGATCACTTTAGGTCCATTCTTTACTGGACTGTATTCATTTAGATGACATCTTGTTCGAGTCATATGCTTGGAACATCAACTGTCCAAGTAACATATTTGTGCATGGTTACTCGGACTAACCAGTAACCACATTTTAGTTTACCTTAGGACCCCAAAAGAGTTTAGGTCCTTTGTTCTTGTTAGTCTTAATATGAGCTTGTCTACCTGCAGCACTTTTGACAGGAAAACTTGCCCTTGCTCTTCGAACATGCGGGTTGTGCCAACACTCAATGGCAATATGTCCCACTTTTCCATAACACCAACATTCATGGATTTTGTATCTCCTTTTCTATATAGTACTTGTATAATGCAAGCTATCAATAGCTGACTATTCATGAGGGATAGTAGTAGCCTTTTTCTTATTTCTATCAGCAACACTCTGACTAAAAGTGAGTCTGCTAGTATATGTACTTGTCTTGATCTAAGTACCTCCAATAGTTGTCTTCATTGAATTAGACAAGCTATTGATGGCTTCAGAGATGGCTAAGTCAGGTTTACTCACTGACTTACTTTTGGTCTTAGTAGTTGCTGGAGGAAACTAGGAATTGACTTGTGCCCTTTCCTTGAGTGTGGGGGTTAGAGCACCAAACACAAATACTTCATGATGGGCCACTTGGATTTCCGCATAGTGATCCTTTGTAACATCCCTCAGACTTCTAGACCCTTAGTATGGTTGTTTCATGACTGGTTCATGACAAAACCCTAGTAAGTACCAAAAGGTTGTTGTGAACTTGGGAATTAGGGTGTGAACCACCATAGTCTACAAATAGTAGAATTCTAAACACTAGTTTAGGATGACCATAGTGCTTCACCATGACTTCATGACCCCACCACAACACCTCTAACTAATTATAGGGTCCATTAGAGCCATAGGGATCCATTGGGGTCAACCCAATGTGGTCAAATTGACCCAAGTCCACCATAGCCCGAAATTGGGCATGGTTCCCTAACAAAGGGCAATTATCCTCTAATATGCCCAATTGACCCTACTTAGACCTTCCTAGCCCTTAGACGAGGCCAAAGGGTCACTAACCACCCCTTAGGGGTCAGTTAGGTCACTCAAGGTGGCCTAGGGCTGGGCTAACCCACTTTAGGTCAAACATAACCCAAAAGGGCTAACTCAAGCTCAAAAACAAATCCACTTGGGCTAGCCTCATTTTTATTATTCATATGGGTTAGTGGGTTGCAACTAGGCTTAAATCTCCATCATATTCAGCCATTGTGACTAGGAGAGAGAAAAGCTCAATTTTCCCTTTAATGGAGGAGAGAGAAAGTTGTTTAAAATGTCATTCATGGCCAAGAGAGACCAAGGGCCTCTCAAATTGATTCCAAATGCTAGATACATTCCCCCTCATCAGTATTGAGGAGTTGAATAGTCATGGCCAGCCACACAAGGGGCTGAATTCAGGAAACTCCTCCTTGGCCGAAATTCCCAAAATGGCTATTAATGGCCATTGATGAATGATCTCTCCCCTCCCCCCATGTTATTGTTTTAAAAGCTTCCCCAAGGATAGAGGAGACGTTTCCAACCTTTACCTGAAGAAACCGAGCTAGTTGGTTGTGTAGTTGTAGAGCAACGAAAAGCTCCACCACCGGCCATGGCGCACCACCACCACACTCGTCGGTAAACCCGGTTATAGCTCATCCTTTACTCATTCTCTTCATGGTCTAGATTCATTGATATTTTAGGAGAGAAATCGGGCTCAATTGAGCCTGATTGGGAGATAAAAAATTCATATATTTCCATGTTTTCCACCTTACGGGTTCGCAGGAAACAGCCACTCCGGCGGGCGTGGCGCCGACAGGCGATAGCCCCCACCTCATCGAAGGTGGTGGCGGTGGTGGCTGGCCGGGGAGGGGGAAGGGGGCTGGGAAATTGGCTTGGAAGGTGCTCTAGGTCGGGTAGATCCTGGTCGTTGGCTGGAGGAAGAAGAAGGCCAGGGATCGTCCAATCTGCTTTAAGATTCGTGTAGTGATTGAATTTATTAATTCATTTTATTTCGTTTTCTGTCACATTTACTGGGCTGTTTTAAATTAATTATTAAAAATACTTAGGCTCCCCTACAGTAAAAGTGGTCTAAATAAAAGTTGTAGCCCTATGAGTCTAGTTCTATTTAAAATTAATTTGAACCAATTTAGAGTTCAGGTCGGACCACAACACTCATTTTGGTGAGGTCAATACCTAGGCTAGGTAAGAGATTGTTTTGAGTGCCCCCATCAATCCAGCCATCCAAATGACTTGAAATTTTTGATGGGGGTCACTCATAGCTTTAAATAGAACATATAGAAAATGGGAATTTTTGGAAAAATATTTCCTAAAGGTTTTGTAGAAATTTAATAATCCATGTATGAATTATTTAATGGGTCTAATGACCTCCAAACCCTCCCAAATTGTGGTGATTAGTTCTTTGGGTCAATATAGGACTGCGTATAAAATTTAATTCCATTTTGAGATGAATTGGTAGGGAATTTAGTAAACCCTAGCCTAGGCCCAAAAAGGGTTAATTATGTTTAATTGTCCCTTGTGGTGTTGAGCTACCAAATCACCTCAATAGAGGTTGAAACTTGGTCCACTGACTTGTTATGACATTAAACACCCTCACATGGAGTTTGGGGTGGATTCGGGTGGATTTTCCCTAGGACCCAAGTTTAAACCCTAGGGTTGATCTTTGGGGGCTTATGAAGTTCATGGAGTGATATGTCCTTGTATGGACTTGGTGTTTAGTCCTTGTGATCTTAGGGTGAGGACATGCCCTAGAAAGGAATTTGGTGACATTTAGACTTAGGCACACAACTTAAACCAAATATGGATAGTTTAGGGCTATACCTTTTATGAAAATACTGAGGGGTCATATGACCTTGGATCCTTATGAAATTTTGGTAGGAGTAATTTTATAGTATAATTAACCTCTGAAATTTTTTATAGGATGTTTAGAAAAAAGTAGCTCATACTTGTAGGTATAATTTCCACCTTGCCCTTTTTGATTATCTTGAAGTATCTATAGTTTAATTGTCTTAGGATGATATGAAACTCTGGCAAAGTTAATTAAATATCATTTAGAGGAACTAGTATATTATTTGGATCATTTGGGCCTTTCATCTTAGTGCTTCATGTGTTAAGTGAACTAGTGCACCATACTTTGATAAATAGATAATAAATATTATATCTTGCGGGAAAATTGTGTTATTTGTCCAGAGAACTTTTTATGGCATAATAAAGTTTATAAAAATTATTACATGTTATTTTGATGAGTTTATAAGAATGTTGCTTCACAAAGTGCACTTTAATTGACTTAATTGAAGTATTTTTTTTACATGGCTCACTGACCTTGAAATTGAATGAAACATAGTCAGCAGTGTTTTAAGATCATTGTAAGGCTCTGGAAATATTTATATAATTTATGGATTATGTTTATGGTACTCCCTTCATTAACTCTAATTATTTGAATTATATTGAACTAATTATTTAGAGGTTATTACATTTATAAAAATCTGTGAAATTTTGTATTCTCTAATATTTTGCTATTACATAGTGTTCATAATTTTTGGGTGGCCATAACTTAAGGATATCTAGTACTTCATGTTCAAAATTACCCATGGCCTAACTTTTGGTAAAATCTAATAAATGCTAAATTAATTAGGAAAATTACAAGTTTCTGGATTTGGGCTAGATTTGTCATGATAGACCCCCAATAATTATCTTAAAGCATTTGGATGAAAAGTTATAGTACCTCCTATCATGCACATCATATAGCTTAGGTTTGTCTGCATTTTGTAAAGCTGCGGAAATTGTGATAACCTGTGTAATGGACATAGGGAGATGTGGTTAATAGTTTACTGGTTTGGTAAGGAGAAAAAGTGAGTTTCATTAAGAGTCATGTTGAGTAGAATGTTGGGTTTGCTAGTTTTAGGTGGTGCTCGGGATCGACGAATGATCGTCTTTCCTGTAGAAAGAGAGAGAGAGTCAAAACACAATAGGGTTAGTTTCAGCATAATATTAAAAGGGGTCGGGAATTGGGTAATAACTAATAATAGTAAGTGCCTTGCAAAAGGTAATGATGGGCTTCAACTACCATCATAGTTCCAAGTGCCCTGTGAGAGCATTTCATAGGGAATACCTTGGGCAGTCTTGGGCTAAACTAAACTGTAAGAATAAATAATGTTTAAGAGTAACTAGTATAACTAGGATTACACTTACACTCAAACTCCCCGGGGTGGTCGGAGTTAGGTTGGGTCACACGGGCGGTAGGCTCAGTGGTTTTAGTGATGGGCAGGTTAGCCTGGCCAGCTGATGGCTCAGTAGATAATTGTGACAGATGGCTTAGTCCAGGGATCTTTGGCTCGGTAGATAATTGTGATGGACGGGATAGTCCGGGGTGCTTTGGCTCGGTGGGAAAATATAGTAATATTCCATGTGCATAAGATAAAAGGTGGTGGGTCTTCGATATTGGAGAGTCATCACACCGATACTAATACGTTGGCTCGGCAGGTGTGGTTTAGCACTTCGACATATAAAGTCTGATGCACAGCCGATAAGAGTATTCAAGAGCTCTGCTTAGTACACCAGCATCGAGGGGTACGATAGGTCTGACTAGTAGTGTTTGTTGGAACCCTAGGTTTTGATTTGAGTTCAGTCATCTCTTTCTGTCTCTTGACCCAAGATTTATCTATGGTCAAAGGTTAGTTGATAGGTTAGATTCTCTAGTTGTGTAGAATTGCTTTTCCAGATGAATATTTGGTTAAGTAGTTTTTCGTTTGACTATGGTCGAACGTCGCTCGACTATCGTCTATTGGCTGATCGACGATCGTCTATCAGTTGGTCGACGTTCTGTCTGCATTGATAGCTCGACTATCTGTTGATAGGTCGACTATCTGTTTGCCTTGGTAGTTCGACTATCTGTCCTGATAGTTCAACTATCTGATAGCTCGACTATCTGTTGATAGGTCGACTATCTGCCCGCTTTGATAGTTCGACTATCTGTTGATAGGTCGACTATCTGTGTTGCTTTGATAGTTCGACTATCTGTTGATAGGTCGACTATCTGTGTTGCTTTGATAGTTCGACTATCTGTTGATAGGTCGACTATCTGTGTTGCTTTGATAGTTCGACTATCTGCTTGGATAGTTCAACTATCTGATAGTTCGACTATCTGTTGATAGGTCGACTATCTGTTTTGTTTGATAGCTCGACTATCTGTTGATAGGTCGACTATCTGTTTTTCTGTGATAGGTCGACTATCTGTTTGATAGGTCGACTATCTGTTTGTTTGGTAGTTCGACTATCTGTCCGGATAGATCGACTATCTGATAACTCGACTATCTGTTCTGATAGGTCGACTATCTGTTGAGGTAGTTCGACTATCTTCTTTGATAGCTCGACTATCTGGATCGTTCGACTATCTGTCCGATAGGTCGACGATCTCCGTGCGTCGGTCGACGATCTCCGAGGGTCGTTCGACGTTTTGCTGTATGTTTTAAATAGTTTTGTCATCTTCTGTGATGTGATTAATTTCATACTTATTTTGGCATATTTTATAAAAGATTATCTGAATAAATTGTGATATTACTTCCATGCAATATCTATTCTATTCTTTATGCATGAGCTAATATTTTCTGACAAAGTTGTTTGTCTTATAGCTGAGATATGTTTTCTGCTTTATCTGCCAGGCTGTCCTTTATAGTCGTTAGACTCAAAAAGTCTTCCTTGGCTGTAAAGAGTCTCTTCTGATGTGACTTTCTCTTATATTATTTCATTAGTGTAATTTGTAGCTTCTTAGAAAGCTTAATCCTTTTAAAGGATATCTGCCTGCAGTATTTTGTTTTGCTTTATGCTTTTTGCAGCCCAGCTTGCAGAGTTCAGAAGAAGACCAGATTCAAACTCATGTAAGAGCCGTTGCTGCTGCTGCTATATAAAGACTTCTTTGAAGAAAGAAATAAGCTAGCTCTCATATACCAAAAAGCGATCAGCAGCATTCAAGCTTAAGAACTTACAATTTCCAACTGCTCTCAGCACATTCACATCTAACTGAGAAGAAGTTCTAGTTCTTCACTCTTCTTCAACCTGAGTTCTCCTGCTTACAGGAAGATTTCACTCAGAGCCTTTTGAAGAAGAAGAAGAAGAAGATAGCTGCTTGAAGAAGAAATTTTATTTAATATTATTTATCTTCTTGTAGCTTTTTCCTTCAGTATTTTCTGAAGTGTTTCTGCACTGAAGCAAGACTTCACCTGGATGTTCTTTTCTCCAGGGGGAGCCTTAATTCTTTTAGAGCTTTCTAGCTCAGTGCAAGTTATTGTGCTTCTCTAATCTATTGTAAAATAGAGAAGACACCTTAACCTCCTTTCCCCCTCCTGTACAGGGCTATTACTCCCTTCAAAAGTATCCCTTGGTGGCAGGGCACCTGATCAAAAACCTGTGTTGGTTTTTAGACACCTGATCAAAAGTCTAAAGGGTTTCTTGATCTACCTGAAGCAGATCTTGTTGGTGGCAGGGCACCTGATCAAAAACCTGAGTGGATTCCTACCTTATTGGTAGAAGAGTGGACGTACCCAAGTTGTTTGGGGAACCACTATAAATTCCTTGTGTCGTCTGGATTGCTTTAATTAATTACATGCATTGTGGCTGTGATTAGATCTTAACTAGCTTTGCTAGTTGCTGTTTAGGTTTCCAAGCCTTAACTGTAATTACAATTGGTTGCCTCTTTTTTGTGCACAACACTTGTGTTAGGCTTTAAGGTTTAATCTCAAATATCTATAATTTTCATTCCGCATTTAACTCCAAGGGAGTTGAGTAGAAAGTCAACTTTGCTAGTGCAATTTTTGATTACTCTATTCACCCCCCTCTAGAGTAGTATCTATCCGTTCTCTTTCAATTGGTATCAGAGGGAGGTTGACTGACTGAATAGGCTAACACCTAAGTCACAAGATCCTGATAGATACCAAAGTTTATAGATATTCACTTTCACTATCATGGCCCAGTCCAAGGATTATTCTAGCACCAGACCTCCAGCATGCAACTTGGCTAAGTTTGGCATCTGGAAGGCAAGGATTAAACTATATATGAATTCTATTGATGAAAGTATTTTTGCTTCTATTTTGACAGGGCCACCAAGAGCACCTGCTGCAGCTACTGCCTCATCATCATCTGATATGAGTGCAGTGCCTCCTCCAGACTACAATGATGAATACAAAAAGGCAAAGATAGCAGATACTAAGGCAATGAACATTCTAGCTCAGACAATGTCTGATGAAGTATTCTAGAAGGTTGCTGACTGCTCCTCAGTAAAAGCAATGTGGGATACACTGAACCAGATTATAGCTGGTTCAGCTGATGAAAGGAAGGACAGGAGGTCCAACCTTATCTCACAATATGAGAATTTCAAGAAAACTGATGCTAAATCAGTGGAAGCTATGTACACAAGGCTCAGCTCAATCATCAATGAGCTGAGGACCCTTGACAAGGATATCTCATTGACAGAGGTCAATGATAAGATTCTTATGTGCTTCCCTAGCACATAGGATCTGAGGATCTGGCCTATCAAGGAAGCCAGAAGCACAACAGAAATCTCAACAGAAGCCCTTCTCGGCAAGCTCAAGTCTTTTGAGCAAGTGCTGAAGTCCAGGGAAGCTGAGGCTGAAGCAAAGACCCCAACTCCTACAAGAAATGAGCAAACCCTTGCTCTTAAAGCTGCTGAAGCTTTTGAAGGAAGCCAGTCTAATGAGTAACTGATGGCATTATTTTCCAAAAGGTTTCTCAAGATGGGAAGGAAGGAATTCAGAAAGAAATCTTCAAAGTATGAAGATAAACCAAGGTATGATCGTACCCTTCTAAAGAAATAATCTGTTATGGTTGCAGGAAGCCTGGACATATTCTTCCAGATTGTCCAGAGGAAAAGAACAAAGATAAAAGAAAAGACAATGATCAGCACAGGAAGCATTCCAAGCCATCCTCCTACAAGAACAAAAAGGAGAGAGGCTTTGTTGCTGAAACCTGGAGTGATTCTGATGAGGAATCTTCCTCCTCAAGCTCCAGTGAGGATGAGGAAGAAAAGAAGGCAAAGGAAGTTTGCCTAATGGCAATTGATGCCTGCAGCAATCACTCAGCTGCAGAGAATTCAGATTCTGATGAAGAAATGCCAACTGAAGATGTGGTATTGTATTCTTATGACTTTACATCAGCTGAATTTAAATCTGATTTTTAATCTTTATGTTTAGATTTAATCAGTTCTGAAAAAGAAATAAAAGAGCTTAAAATTAAACTAGCTGAATCTGAATTGATTGCTAATGAAAACATTAGGTTAACAGCAGAACTCACTAATGCTAGTGAAGAAATAAAATTCCTTAAGAATGAATTAGCTAAGTCCAAAAGGTTAGAAGAGTCTCTGAATGGTAGAAGCCTTAAGTTTCTTGAAATAACCAGCATGTCTAACACTAGGTCAGG
Organism: Platanthera zijinensis; assembly: GCA_039513925.1. Lineage (NCBI taxonomy): Eukaryota > Viridiplantae > Streptophyta > Magnoliopsida > Asparagales > Orchidaceae > Platanthera > Platanthera zijinensis. The sequence continues at coordinate 190,143,720 of CM077079.1, read as the reverse complement.
CAATAACAAATTAGGATTAGGAGCATCTTCTAGTGAGCCCCCAATCATTCTTAAAAACCAACTTTCAACTCCAGTGAATTTTATTTCATCTAGTGGAATAAAAAACACTGAGCAAGTCAATCAAGTAAATAGAGCTTTAAATAAAGCTAAAAGAGAGAAAAGAAAACAGAAATTTAAGGAATTACAAAGAGCGTCGAACGCAGCTCGACGATCGCAGGCCCAATGGTCGAACGGAGATCGACGATCTGGGTACCAATCGTCGAACGCCGATCGACGCTTTCAACAAGAATTTCAAAATTCCAACCAGAACTTTAGAAACCTGAATATGAATAGAAACCCTAGGTTCATTGACCCATCATCTGCATGGAGAATCCCACCTAGGAGATCTTACCCATTAGGTTATCACCCTCAGCCTGCTTATTCATTTATTTCCAGTTTTTCTTATGTGAAAAACAAGGGACCCAAGGTTACCTGGGTCCACAATGTTTAAATTGATTTATTTGCAGGTGAAGACCTATCCTATCACTCAAAATAAGTTGTATTTGGATAGTGGTTGCTCCAAGCATATGATAGGAAATAAAGAACATCTGTCAAGGTTCAAGGCAAAGTTTGGCCCAAAGGTAATCTTTGGAGATTCAAGCTGTGGTCAAACTGAAGGCTATGGCAGGATGACAATTGGAGCTGTTACATTCAAGAGAGTTGCTTATGTGACTGGACTGAAGCATAATCTAATTTCAGTAAGCCTATTATGTGATGCTGGATACCAGGTATCATTCTCTAACTCTCTTTGTAATATTACTTTAAATAATAATATTGTATTAGTAGGTATTAGACAAGGTAACATTTATTTAGTAGATTTTAATTCAACTCACTCTGAAATCTGCTTGTTTAATGAAGTAACCAATAACAATACTCTATGGCATAAAAGGCTTAGCCATATTAACCTCAAGAATATATCTAGGTTATCTAAACACAACCTTGTTAGAGGTTTACCTTCTTGCCCCTACAAGAAGGAGAGCCTATGCAAGGCTTGTCAACTAGGCAAGCAAACCAAGAACTCATTTAAATCAGTAAATAAAAGTGATTCTCCTAGAATCCTGTATTTATTACATTTGGACCTATTTGGACCAATAAATGTACAGAGTTTAGGAGGGAAGTATTATACCCTAGTCATTGTAGATGACTTCTCTAGGTTCACTTGGGTGTTCTTTTTAAGAACTAAGGCTGATAACTTCAAAGCCCTTATAGAATTTCTATTATGTGTGTAGACTGAGTAATCTACTCATGTGGCCTTGATCAGAAGTGATCATGGTACTGAGTTTGACTCTCTTCTCATGCAAGAATTCTGTGAGAGAGAAGGTATCAAACATAGCTTCTCAGCTCCTAGAACTCCCCAACAAAATGGGGTAGTTGAAAGGAAGAACAGAACACTAATTGAAGCTGCTGGCACATTGTTGGCAGATGCTAATATGCCTCTCTCCTATTGGGCAGAAGCTGTTAGCACAGCCAACTATGTCTTGAATATTAGTCTGGTACACAAGCTTAAGTGTAAAACTTCTTATGAGTTACTTAAAGGAAAGAAACCTAAAATAAATTATTTTAGAGTTTTTGGCTGTGTTGTTTATATTCATAATAACAATAAAGAATATCTTAGAAAGTTTGAAGCAAAGGCTTCAATGGGAATTTTTCTTGGATATTCCCAAGTAAGCAAAGCTTATAGGGTTTTTAATAAATCATCTTATAAAATTGAAGAGTCTGTTCATGTGTCCTTTGATGAATCCCAGATGTTTTACAAGGAGAAGGAAACTTCTCCTTCCTCAAGTTCATTACAGGTACAAGAATCTACCAAAGATGTCACTCAAGAAATCCTCCATCTTTCAACTCTTCATATCACTGAATCAGACAGTGATGAAGACATTGCAGAAATTATTGCTGTACCACCAATAGTAGATCAAATTCCTCCTGAGGAATTAATCCCAACTATTACTGAAGATCACATCCCACCTGCTGATGTTGTCACACTTAGAGATCATCCTACATCTCAAGTGATAGGAGACATATCAGCTGGTGTTCAAACAAGACATCAGTTAAGACAGGATGTGATGCATGCTTGTTTCCTTTCACAGATTGAGCCCCTCACCATTAAAGATGCTGAGCTAGATCCCCACTGGATCATTGCTATGCAAGAGGAACTCAATCAGTTTGAAAGATGTAAAGTATGGACTTTGGTTCCAAGACCTAAAGGCCAACTGATCATAGGCACCAAGTGGGTGTATAGAAACAAGTTGGATGCAAATGGAATCATTGTAAGGAATAAAGCTAGGCTTGTAGCTCAGGGCTACAGACAAGAGGAAGGTATAGATTATGACCAAACCTTTGCTCCTGTTGCAAGGCTAAAGGAAATAAGGATCTTCTTAGCCTATGCAGCCTATATGAAGTTTAAGGTTTTTCAGATGGATGTCAAAAGTGCTTATCTTAATGGTGAGCTAAAGGAAGAGGTGTTTGTTGAACAACCACACGGTTTTGTTTCTTCAACTCAGCCCTCACATGTATTCAAGTGGCAGAAAGCTCTTTATGGAGTAAAACAAGCACCAAGAGCCTGGTATGAGACTCTAGCTAGTTTCCTGTTAGAGCATAACTTTGTTAGGGGAGTAGTTGATAGAACCCTCTTCGTCAAGCACCACAAAGACATAATCCTGTTAGTTCAAGTGTATGTGGATGACATTATTTTTGGTTCCACTGATCCCAAACTATGCAAAAATTTCTCCAACTTGATGCATTCTAAGTTTGAGATGAGTAGTATGAGTGAGCTGTCTTACTTTCTTGGTCTCCAAGTAAAGCAAGATGCTGATGCCATCTTCATCTCCCAATCCAAATATGCGAAGGAATTGGTAAAGAAGTTTAGGATGGCAGATGCTTCAGCAATGCATACACCTATGGCTACTAATGTAGTTATTGATTCTGATGATCAGGGAAAGCCTGTTGATCAAAAGAATTATAGGGCCATTATTGGTTCCCTATTGTATTTAACTGCAAGTAGGCCAGACATAATTTTTGCTACATGCCTTTGTGCTAGATTCCCGGTCAACCCCAAGGAATCTCATCTGATTCTTCTCAAGAGAATCTTGAGATACCTGAAGGGATGTCCAAATCTAGGACTTTGGTACCTAGCTGAGTCAGAATTTGAATTAATTGGATATTCTGATTCTGATTATACTGGTTGTCGAGTTGACAGGAAAAGTACCTCAGGAACTTGCCAGTTCCTGGGAGAGAGATTGGTCTCTTGGTTCTGTAAGAAGCAGGCCTCTGTCTCAACTTCAACTGCAGAAGCTGAATATATAGCAGCTGCTAGTTGTTGTTCACAGATCCTGTGGATACAAAACCAACTTCTGGATTATGGGTACTCACACATGAACACTAAAATCATGTGTGATAGTACAAGTGCTATCTCCATTGCACAAAATCCAGTGCACCACTCTAGAACGAAGCACATTGAGATTAGACACCATTTCCTGAGAGATTGTGTGGAAAAGAACAAGATCAGCCTTGAGTTCATATCCACAGACCTTCAGAGAGGTGATATATTCACCAAGCCCTTAGATGAACAGAAGCATCTGTTATTTTTGGTTCAACTAGGCATGATTAATGGAAGAGACTAAGTGTGATGTCTGCCTTGTTGAAACCTGTTCGAAGATAGTCGAACGACGTTCGACGATAGTCGATCGGATCAAGTCTATCGTCGACCTATGGTTGAAGATAGCTTATCTGCTTGAAGATCATCGACCGGCGTTTGAAGATAGTCGAACAGGTCGAGCCTATCGTCGATCTATGGTTGACGACAGCTTGCTGTTTGTGAAGACAGAAATAGTCGAACGATTGATCGACTACTCTGCTTCAGGACCGATCGTCAAACGACCGTTCGACCATCGTCTCCAATATCTTTTAAATAGATCGATGATCGCTGTTTGAATATAAAGCCGATGGTCGACCTAGGTTAAGAGATAGTTGCTTTTATCGTCGATGGAGAGCGTCTTTTGGCATTCCGTCTTCCCGCTTGCTCTTTGTCTCGCGTTTTTTTCTTGCGCTCCGTCCTCGCCGTCTCTCTCTCGTCTTCTCCAGCTTTTTCGATGGCGATTGCTCTAGCGCTTCTTGTAGTAGTGAAGTTTGATGCCGGTTTCAGCGTAGATTTCAACGCCTTTAGCTGCTGCGAACCAGGAATAGTGGAAATCCTAAATCTGTGCAAAGATCAATGATTAGAGAAACTCATGTCCTACAGAATAAAGATAAACACTCAAGAGATCAAAGAGTGGGCTTTCACTTCATCTTCAACTGATGACTCGATGACTGGAACAATTAGCGGAGAAGAGGTAATATTGACTCCCGCTATTCTGACTGAAATTTTTGGATTGATTAATGGTGAAGAAGAGTATGAGCAAGATACTCCTGAGTTCAGAAGGATGTTAACAGAGCTGGGACATGCCGAAGGCATTCCCTCTAAGCTGCTCAAAGTGAATTTCCCTTTTAAGATTAAGTTTCTTGCGGAAATTGTTGGAAAAGTGCTACTGGGAAAGCACTCCGCCCACGATAATATTACAAGGCAGCAATTTGCACTAATGTGTGCAATTGTTAATAAGAAGCAGATAAATTGGGCAGGCGTTCTATTTGATTTGATAAGGAAAAAGAATGGCAAGAAAGAAGTTACCCTAGGAAGGGTAGTTGGAATTTTTCTGAAGGAGAAATTCCCCCACCTGCTAGTGTCAGCCGCCACCTCCATCAACGCAAGTAAGAAGATGGATCCATCGCTATTCGCCAAATGGAAAAGGACCTTCCTAAAGCCCGCTCCCGCAGGGGTTGCTCCAGTTACTTCTGAGAGAACCAGGACTGTCTCAGTCACTCCCGCCCTTCTAGCAGCTGGCTCAGCAAATCCATCTCTTCCATCTTCTTCATCAGTTGTGCCGTCTACTTCAGTTGAAGTTCCTTCAACTTCAATTGAAGTACGACATTCTGCTTCTCCTCCTGCATCTCCTCTCCTGACTCATCTTGCTGGGATTTCTCATCCCAGTTTCGATTTGTTGGTGTCTAAAATTTCCTCTCCAATTCCCTCTCCTGATCACATTGATCACCCTGCATCCACTCATACATCTCCAGTTCCATCTCAAGTTCATCTTCCAGCTCATCTTGCATATACCATCCCTGCTGATCTTCCATCTTCTGAAATTCCTCCATCATCTTCATCATCTTCTTTTGAAATAACTCCAGCTTTTATTTCTAGCATTGTGGAGTTAATTACCCCCTCAATCAAAATAATGATTCAAGAGGCGATTGCTCCCCTTGCTTCTTCTATATCCTCCTTGACTGCTGCTATTCTGAAACTCTCAAAGTCTGCTGAGCCCTCTTCTTCTAGGGGTCTGGTTTCAGTTTCTACTGAAATCAGGCAGGGGAGATTCTTGATGAAGACGTCTCTGAGCAGCCCTTGGCCTCTCCTCCAGCAGTTCATCTTGCAGTAGTAGAGAAAACAATAGAAGATTCATCTCCTCCTTCTTTATCTGAAGAAGAGATTTCTGATGCTTTGTTGAAATCTGAATTCATTGTTAAAGCTTGTTTAGAAGAATGTTCTACTCCCTTGGATGCCCTGTACCTAGAAGGAATCATCACCTCCTTTCTAGATGAATTGTGGGAGTTAGGACATGCTGTGGTCGATTCTGAAGGTATTCCCTTTACTTACTTTTTAGACTTGTTAACTGATATGATAGTTTGGGAATATCTGGAAGGCATGATTAGATGTCATTTAGAACAATTTTATTCATAATACTACAGATAAAATGGAAGAAGCTCTAGATGCTCAAGAACCTGTTATCCAAATTGCTCTAGAAGTTCAACCAGAATCAGGTGTTCAAATTTCTGAAGTTGCTCAGCCAGAAGTGCAAGCAGAACTGGTCACTATGACAGTTTCTGAGATTCAAGAATCAGCTGCAGATGCCCAGATTGAAAAATCTACTGTATGGGTTGATTCCCCAGGTTTGGATTTAGATGCTCTATTGGCACAGGATGCCATAGAAGAAGAACTAGAAAGAGCTGCTTTAAAGGAAAAGGAAAGAGCTTTGAAAGATGCAATTGACCCATATGATATGCCCATCTCTTCTAATTCTGAAGATGAAATCGATTCTGATGAATCTGCTGAATCTAAAAGAAAAAGAATTGCTAAAAAGAAAAGAAAAGCTGTAGCTCCTCCTCCTGCTAATCCAGATAATGATACACCTTATTATATACTGAAAGGAATTGATCCAAAGTCAAAAGACTTCCAGCATTGGATGTTGTTCTCTAAGAACCAGCAAAAGCAAAGGAAAAAGTCAAAGAGGTATGACTCTCCTATCCCTAGATGGAATCCTAGAGGTCCTCCTCCTCCACCCCCAAGTGCAAGAGCCTCAGGAAACTTATCTTCAAAACCTGCTTCTCAATCTGAAAGATCAAATCCATCTCAATCTGCTCAAAGGAGAACTTCACAAGGATTCCAAGGTAAAAGTCAAACTGGCTATCAAAGACCTAATGCTGTTAAAGAACAAGTTAAGGAGGTAGTGTATCAAAGACCAACATTTTCTCCTCCTCAGTCCAAAGAACTTAAAAGCTCTACCTCTCCTAAGCCAGATCTCTCTGAGAAGGATGTTTCAAAAGGTAAGCAAATTATTTTATCTGAAATTTCTAGCAAAATAGTTGCTAAGTCTGCTCCCCTTTCTTATCTAGTTATTTCAGGATAAAGAACCAGTTGATACTTCTTCTGAGATTGTTTATGAAAGCCCAGAGCTTGATCCTAACTTTAGGATGGCTCGTTTTCTTGAACTGGTTGGAGCAGCGCAAATTAAGAAAGCAAAAGCAGAAGGAAAGGACACTGCAGGATTGACCACAATGTCTAAATTCAGAAAGAAGGAGCTCGACAAGTTCCAGGTTAGACCTGAGATATTTGATCCTTCAAAGTATATGGAAAAGCATCCTGAGGAAGTGGTCCCAAGGACAACAGAATTGAAAATTATTGGAGAACAAGACATGAAGCTATCGAAAAAAGAAGCTCTAGATCCCACAAGAAAGATTACTTTTGTTTCTAGCTCTTCTGATCCTAAGCCTGACTCTGAAGCTCCTTAATTTTTCATTGAATGACAGTTAATTTCTTATCTGATTGATTGATGATATCTGCTTAGTTGTTTCTCTTTATGCATTTTATTTTACTTTCAGTAATTAGTTTTGTGTGCTTTAATTGTTGAGAGACTTAACTCAAATAGGGGGAGATTGTTGGAACCCTAGGTTTTGATTTGAGTTCAGTCCTCTCTTTCTATCTCTTGACCCAAGATTTATCTATGGTCAAAGGTTAGTTGATAGGTTAGATTCTCTAGTTGTGTAGAATTGCTTTTCCAGATGAATATTTAGTTAAGTAGTTTTTCATTCAACTATGGTCGAACGTCGCTCGACTATCGTCTATTGGCTAATCGACGATCGTCTATCAGTTGGTCGACGTTCTGTCTGCGTTGATAGCTCGACTATCTGTTGATAGGTCGACTATTTGTTTGCCTTGGTAGTTCGACTATCTGTCCTGATAGTTCAACTATCTGATAGCTTGACTATCTGTTGATAGGTCGACTATCTGTCCGCTTTGATAGTTCGACTATCTGTTGATAGGTCGACTATCTGTGTTGCTTTGATAGTTCGACTATCTGTTGATAGGTCGACTATCTGTGTTGCTTTGATAGTTCGACTATCTGTTGATAGGTCGACTATCTGTGTTGCTTTGATAGTTCGACTATCTGCTTGGATAGTTCAACTATCTGATAGTTCGACTATCTGTTGATAGGTCGACTATCTGTTTTGTTTGATAGCTCGACTATCTGTTGATAGGTCGACTATCTGTTTTTCTGTGATAGGTCGACTATCTGTTTGATAGGTCGACTATCTGTTTTGTTTGGTAGTTCGACTATCTGTCCGGATAGATCGACTATCTGATAGCTCGACTATCTGTTCTGATAGGTCGACTATCTGCTGAGGTAGTTCGACTATCTTCTTTGATAGCTCGACTATCTGGATCGTTCGACTATCTGTCTGATAGGTCTACGATCTCCGTGCGTCGGTCGACGATCTCCGAGGGTCGTTCGACGTTTTGCTGTATGTTTTAAATAGTTTTGTCGTCTTCTGTGATGTGATTAATTTCATACTTATTTGGCATATTTTATAAAAGATTATCTGAATAAATTGTGATATTACTTCCATGCAATATCTATTCTATTCTTTATGCATGAGCTAATCTTTTCTGACAAAGTTGTTTGTCTTATAGCTGAGATATGTTTTCTGCTTTATCTGCCAGGCTGCCCTTTATAGCCGTTAGACTCAAAAAGTCTTCCTTGGCTGTAAAGAGTCTCTTCTAATGTGACTTTCTCTTATATTATTTCATCAGTGTAATTTGCAGCTTCTTAGAAAGCTTTATCCTTTTAAAGGATATCTGCCTGCAGTATTTTGTTTTGCTTTATGCTTTTTGCAGCCTAGTTTGCATAGTTCAGAAGAAGACAAGATTCAAAATCAAGTAAGAGCCGTTGCTGCTGCTGCTATATAAAGACTTCTTTGAAGAAAGAAATAAGCTAGCTCTCATATACCAAAAAGCGATCAGCAGCATTCAAGCTTAAGAACTTACAGTTTCCAACTGCTCTCAGCACATTCACATCTAACTGAGAAGAAGTTCTAGTTCTTCACTCTTCTTCAACCTGAGTTCTCCTGCTTACAGGAAGATCTTCACTCAGAGCCTTTTGAAGAAGAAGAAGAAAAAGATAGCTTCCTGAAGAAGAAATTTTATTGAATATTATTTATCTTCTTGTAACTTTTTCCTTCAGTATTTTCTGAAGTGTTTCTGCACTGAAGCAAGACTTCACCTGGACGTTCTTTTAGCCAGGGGAGCCTTGATTCTTTTAGAGCTTTCTAGCTCAGTGCAAGTTATTGTGCTTCTCTAATCTATTGTAAAATAGAGAAGACACCTTAACCTCCTTTCCCCCTCCTGTACAGGGTTATTACTCCCTTCAAAAGTATCCCTTGGTGGCAGGGCACCTGATCAAAAACCTGTGTTGGTTTTTAGACACCTGATCAAAAGTCTAAAGGGTTTCTTGATATACCTGAAGCAGATCTTGTTGGTAGCAGGGCACCTGATCAAAAACCTGAGTGGATTCCTACCTTATTGGTAGAAGAGTGGACGTACCCAAGTTGTTTGGGGAACCAATATAAATTCCTTGTATCGTCTGGATTGCTTTAATTAATTACTTGTATTGTGGCTGTGATTAGATCTTAACTAGGTTTGCTAGTTGCTGTTTAGGTTTCCAAGCCTTAACTGTAATTACAGTTGACTGCCTCTTTTTTGTGCACAACACTTGTGTTAGGCTTTATGGTTTAATCTCAAATATCTATAATTTTCATTCCGCATTTAACTCCAAGGGAGTTGAGTAGAAAGTCAACTTTGCTAGTGCAATTTTTGATTACTCTATTCACCCCCCCTCTAGAGTAGTATCTATCCCTTCTCTTTCAGTGTTGATACCGGTTTAGAGGTTGGCGAGGCCCAACCCACCACTTTCGTTTGCCACTACGGAGGTATCCTGTGAGGTTAGGCTCCAGAAAGGGGGAACTAAAGGTCTGTGTGTACAGAACCGAGTGTGTGTGTTAAACTTGCATGTTCACATCATAGCATACTTACATGACATAGCATCATCATTGCATACAACATTTGACACCTATTGTATAAATTGGTATGGGACACTTTATACACTAGGCCTTGCAAAATGACCCCTTGGGCTATAGGTTTGTATTGGCATTCCTATAGGTCATGGTTACTTACTTATTTTACTTTCGCATACTGTACTTGTTCTCTCGCTTTTGCGTATACTTATACTGTTTACCTACTACTGCTTACGTATATTTGTTTTTTTTTATGAACTCATGATAGACTAGTTCCATTGTCATCTGCTTACCTTTGTTACTCTCCACCTTCATTACCTTCCCTTTCCTTCTCCTCGCTCGGTGCCTAGCAGCCATTAGGGGAAGGGTGGGGTAGGATAGGACTTAATCTTTTAGACTAAGGGTCGTTGACGAAATAATTTTAGGGGATCGTAGAGCCGAACCAGGAGATGCAGTCCCAGAGTTAGGTGCGCTTGGATATGGGACAGTCTAGTACAGGAGTTAAGCCAGCAGGGGCAGTGACTCCCGATCATTAGTAGAGATTATAGATTTGCTTCTGCGTTGAGTGATTTGTAGTGAGGATTTTGATGTATCGGGAAGGAGCCCTATTTAGTACTTTACTTTATCTTTTCTTTGGACTCTCCCTTCGTTGAGATTTGTTATATTTCATGTGATTTTTTGTGGACCAGTATTTGAGTTTTCATGCACTCTTATATTTATTCTACTCTTCTGCGATCTGTATGGCCGGCAGAATCGACATTTTGTAGTGATGAACTCCCCGGGTGTATTGGTGTCACCGCAAAGTGGCGGTTCTGGGCATAAGACCCCGACGGTTTAAAAGAAAAAAAGGGGTCTTACAAAATTGTATCAGAGATAAACCTCGATCGAAAGAGTAAAAGTCCACTAACCCTGGGTCACCCCCGCTTGAGTTTAGTTTGGGGACAAACTAAGAACTGGAAGAGTGGTGTGCTCATATGGGGGATCACATGTAATTGTCCACTTTTAACTAGATTCGGGTCAGATTTCTTAAAATTGGCCTTTGTTATGCAGCCCCCGACACATTAAACACCGCAAGGCGGAGCTATGCAAACTCTGAAGGTTGAACAAACTCCCCCAGCTCCTACTCCGTTTCTACAGTCGGAGATGGGGAAGACTCTAACGGCCATTCTAGAGGCCTTCAAAACCTAGTAGGCTCTAGCTCTGCAGCCGAACCCTGAGGCCAATTGGTTAAGCATATTTTGAGGACTCTCTCCCCCATCTTACATGGGGATGGAGTCGGCAGTACAGATGGAAGAGTGGCTCTATATAATGTTCGATAAGCTGATGGGGATATGGTGCCCGTGGGAGGAGTGGGTACCTCTGGTATACTCCTGCTTGGAACCTCATGCCAAGAGATGGTGGAAGACACTTTTGGATACGACATTTGTAGATCGGGATGTTGCTGACATTACTTGGAAGGAGTTCAGGGCCGCACTGTTGGAGAACTTCGTCCCACAGTTGATAAGAGATGAGCTGGAAGATAGGTTCCTACAGCTGAGGCAGGGCAACAGGACAGTGGTGGAGTACTATCGGGAGTTCAATCACTTAGCCCAGTTTGCGGACACCTATCAGCTAGACAAAGCAGGGTATACCAAGAGGTTCTATAAGGTCCTTCAAGAGGACCTGAGAGAGGATTTTTTATTTTTATCTGATGGGCTTATACCTCTGATTCTTGAAATGGCAAAGAGGATAGAGGTGGATTGGCGCACAATACGAGACCGAAAGAGGCCAACTGAGGATCAAGGCCGGGGAGGAAAAAATTACCAAAAGAGGGGCCTCTTTGCTGAGGAGAGCAGGGCAAAGGACCATCCCCGCCAGGATGTGAGACAGGAGCTGAGGGAGCCAGTGGTTTTGGACTGTCAACCTCTTTAGATGAGGGAGATGCGGAGGCCCGGGGGTGTGGCACTTCCCCCGCCCTAGTACTACAACTGTCATAAGGTAGGGCACAATCAAAGAAATTGCTCCATGAGAGGGGCACCTCTACTAGCACGATAGGCGGCCCCGCCCGCTCAGCAGTTTACAGGACGAGGCCATGGCAGAGGACGTGATTTCCAGGGCAATGATCGGAGGCAAGGGAGGGAGCAGGTGTATGCTTTAGACTTGGCTCCACCTAGGGACTCGGGCAGGGTGATTGCAGGTATGATGTTAATTTTATGTTGTTATTTACTTTTGGAATATTTGAAACAACAAACAATAGTAGCATACAAGGAAACAAAACCATAGGTTAAGTTACCTAACCACATCTAAATAAACGGGAATAGTCATGGTGTGCGGAAAACCTGCCCAGACCTTGGTGGATATGGGGGCATCGCACATTTTCGTCTCCGAGGAGTTCATAAAGGGACTAGAGGGAGTCATACATTATTCAGGAGTCGCCAGGAGGGTCCGTCTTCCCAACGGGACGGAGGTCTTAGTTATTGCCAAGTGCCTCCTAAAGGTGACTATTAAAGGACTAACACTCGAGGCCCTGACTATGGTCTTGAGGATGCCAGACTTCGACCTGGTTCTGGGCATGACATGGCTTACTTGGAACCACGCCCAAATAGACTGCCCGAAAAAGAAGGTTTAACTGAGTTACGACGGCACCTTCGCGACCTTCGAAGGTTTTACTCCTGATAAGTTGTAAATATACCTATTTTATAGTATTTTTTATTAAATCATTTTAGTTTATTTTTGCCTTTTTTAGTTAGTTTTATTTAATAAATTGCTCCTTTTTGTAAATATTATTTCTAACTTAGCTTAATTTTGATTTTCAGAAATTTTTCAAAAATGGTCAAAAAATGACCTGACACGCCCGTATCCCATGACTGACACACCCGTGTCACGCCCTCAACGATCATTGACATAAACCAATGCTCGATGTTTGACCTTCATCAACCCGAGCAGGACACGCCCGTGTCCAAGACCTGACACTCTCGTGTCATGCCACCTGTTCAAGCTGAGCTGCTGCTGACATCAAGAATACAACGTGTCCTTCCACACCACATACATGCCCCCCTACACGCACGTGCAAAAGTTAGACAAGCCCGTATTCTCCACGTGGCCGTTCATGAAGCTTCCGGATCGTCGATCAGCGCTCGAAGATCGTTGACCCCATTGACACGCCTGTGTCCCTAGAGTGACACGCCTGTGACTCCTCCAGCTGTCCCAGACAAAATAGCGCTGACGACGAAACGATGACGCCTTCCCCAGTTAAACCTTCCTGACACGCCCCCAAACACGCTCGTGGCCAAGGGCGTGTCAGTACTTTTTTTGTCTATAAATAAAACTTTTTTTAAGCACCAATGTTCTTTTTTTCGACCACTTTACTTAGGTTAGGGCTATTCTTTGGGGCTGTTTTATGCAATGTAAGTGAATTTTCTCTCCCCCCTTTTTATGTGTTTGTTTTAGCTTTGTTGTAACCCCTTTTTTACTTAATAAAAATATTTCATTTCTCCTTTATGTTGTTTGGAAATCCGCCTAAGCGCCCTACCTTAAGTGTTTTTTCAATCTCCTTTTTTGTGCTTTTTATGTTTTTTTCAGCTTTATAACCTGTTTAGTTTTAGGAATTTCTCAACATTTCTAGCCGTAGTGTCGTCCATTTTATTTTCATGCAACGTACTTGTTTAGGTTTAGTTTGTTTTCTTCTTCTTTCTTAGTTTTCATTCTTATAAGTTTTATAAAAAGAGTTTTTAAAAGTGTTATTTTCATTTTCTTTAACTTAGAATTTTTAGGAATGCGAAACTTTTTGTTTTTTTTAGTTTTATTTTCACTTTATTAGCTCTTTTTTAAAAACCTAAGAATGAAAAAGTTATCATTCTTGTTTTTGCACAACTTTGTTTTAACTATTCTTTTCAAAACATTTTGTGTGTTTAATTTTTATTTTCTCTTTTTATGCATTTCTACCGCATTCTAGCGGTAGAAATATAGTTGTTTTAATTTTTTCAGCCTCTTTATTTTTCTTATTTTTCATTTGCGTGCGTGCATGTATGAGTTAATTTTTATAGATTTCTTTTATTTCGGTAGAGTGCGTGCGTGCGAGCATTTAATTTCTCCTACTCATTTGAGTAGGACTCGCTTTGTGGTGTGAGTTTTATTTAAGTAGAGTGGGTGTGTACATTTTAATTTAAGTTGAGTGTGTGAGTTTTTATTTCAGTAGAGTGCGTAGGTGTGTTCATCTATTTTGTCCTACTCATTTGAGTAGGACTCGCTTTCAATTTTCCTCCTCCTCATTTGTGTAGGATTTTGTGTGTGTGTTTGCGTTTTAATTCATTTAGAGTGTGTGAGTGTGTTATATTTATGTAGAGTGCGTGCATATATGAGATAACATTTTCAGCTTTCATTTCTCGCCTACTCGTTTGAGTAGGACTCGCAATTTACTACTCTATTTATCGCTTTCAGTTACTCTTTTATTTACAGCTTTCATTTTCCATTTTCATTTTTTCGCTTTCTTTCCACAAGCCGTCCTCATTCCAATGAGTGGCTAACCGCTCTTAGCCCTCAATATCGAAGAGCATTGAGACAGAAAAAATCGCTTTAAATAATTAAATGTCCTCTTTTTCTCGTTAATTAAAATTACTTAAGGTTTGCCCCGAGTTAACGATGCGTAGGAGCACATATCGATGTATGGGCTCTATTTCCGTTGTCCATACTCTAGCTTGCCGAGAGGCCATGCATATGGACCGATCACCCTTGGGTAAAGAGAGTTTCGCACTTACCATCGAGAGAGGAGGTGTGTAACTCTACCGGATTGGGTTCCCCACCCAATAGCTGGGTTCTTAGCGTAAAGTGGGCAATAAGAGGAATCCTTCGTCGGACAAATGTTCGGTCGAATAGTCTTAATGTTCAGGTGAGCGATATTTCTAGAGATAAGTGAGCTCATTCTTTTGGAACCTCCACGGCCAAGTCTCCGCCTTAATTAATTTGAAATTTAGGATCTCTATTTATTAAAAGTTTATTTTAGTTCGAATTCAATTTAATATCCTCGTGCTATTTCTTCATCGGCTTTCCTTCATTTTTCTTATTTCACTTTCTATATTTTTTTATATATATCCGCTTTTTTTATATAAAATAGCAAAAATATTATCGGTAAAATAATAGTCTATTCAGGGAAAGAGTAGAAATAGGCAAACTGACCCCGAGAACAATATGACCCTGATATTTCTCCCCGTAAATATCCTGTAATACACGTGATAGGTGCACTTGCCTCCTTTCGTTTAAAACGAAATATCGTCCGCGAGCTCCACCCTCTTATATCTTTTATCTAAATAAAAACCCTTCCCTTCTTCTCTTATCTTTTTAATAACACAAAAGGCGCTCGCGGCGCGTAATAAGTTTTTGGCGCTATTGCCCGGGAAATTTTCGTTTTGCTATTTTGAATTCGTGAAAACAATTACTTTTACCTTTTATTTCTAATTATAAAAAAAATGGCCAACCAAAAAAATATATTTATAATAATAATAATAATATCAATAATAATATCAATAATAATATTAATAAAAATAACTACTTAAAAATCTAAAAAAACTTAAAATACTAAGAAAGTAGAAAATCTAAAAAATCTAAAAAATCTAAAAAATCAAAAACCTAAAAAACTAAAAAACTTAAAAAACTAAAAAAAACTTAAAAACTTTTAAAACCTTTAAAGAAAAAAAAAATTTTCCCCCCTTTATTTTATTTTCAAATTTTTTATTTCAAAAATAAAAAAAACAACAAAAAAATAAATTGGATGAGTAATATATATAGTACATATATTTTAAAAATAATGGTCGGTCGCCTCCTTTTTTTTCTTTCCTTTTTTCAAAAATTAAAAACTCAAAAAAATTTTGAATTTTTTTTATTATCACAAAAAACTAAAAAATATAAAAGTTAATTATATAGCCGCAAATAAAAAAATTGTCTCGCCTCCCTAATTACAAACCCGTCTCATTATAACTCCACCTAAATAAAGTTAGCTACACGACTATAAACATAGCGCTCTTGGGAGGCACCCCAAGTTAATCTTTTAGCTTTTTTTATTATTTCTAATTTTTGCAGGGTCATTACTAACGGGCCACCCGGAACGCATTTTCATTGAAGCTTTCTTAACTCTTGTTTTTTTATTTTTGTACATAACTGCTTTGTGTTTATTTTTTATTCCTCGTACTTAGTGCAATATTGGGGACAATGTTGGATTTAAGTATGAGGGTGTTTCTTATATTGCTCTTTTTTTTTCTGCACCCAATAAAAAATAACAAAAAATTTGCAAAAATTAAAAACTTTTAAAAAAAATGAAATATCGCTCTGCGACGTGCGACTCATCGAACCAACCACCTAAATAAGAGTCTGTTCGCGGGCGATCAAGTATTTTACTTTGTAATTATTTTTTGTAAATAACACCTAAATAAGAGTCTCTTTCCTCTTCTTTTTCCCTCTTTTCTTTATAAATAACACCTCTTTCTTCCCCCTTTCTTGTAAATAGCTTAAAAATCTTAAAAAAATTGAAATTTTTTGAAAATCCAAAAATCCAAAAAAGAGAATAACTCTAAAAATCAAAAAAATATAATAATCTAAAATATAAAGATAAAAACCCTAAAATCCAAATATTGTTTATTATGAAACAAATAAATCAAGTATCTCATTCTTAACCCCTTATCGCTCTCCAAAAATTTTGTTGCGGGTTTATTTATAAGAGAATTTTACTTATTCTTTGTTTAATATTCGTTTAATAATTAAAGTTTGATAGATTTAAGTGTTTGGGGTTAAAGTCTTAAAGAATTTTTTATGTCTTTTCCTTATAATAGGGAACCTATTTTTCACCACCACTTCTAAATTTTATAAATAGAAGCTCGTCTTTTATGTTAGAAAATAACAATCTTGGATTCCAATTATTTCTACTTCATGCTTTTAGAAACATAGGAACGTCCATTTTAAAAAAGTTGCTCTCAAATCTTTTTTATTAAAATCTAGTTTTCTTTCTGAAAAACCCACCTCCATATTTTTTCATGCATTACTTGGCATGATTACCCCTATTTCATCCCTTAAAAGATCCTATGTCAATGGGAATAAGATTTCGTTCCGTAAACATAGGCAACCAATATTTAAAAAGATTATATGTTACAGAGTAAGTGGATAAAATTCATTACTCCTATACATATACATTGGGTTATTTATTAATTAGAAAAAAAAATTATTATATGTTAGGAAAATAAGATTCCATTTTCCTTAACTTTCACAAAATATATATATGTAGAGGTTCGAGAAAAAATTACCTCACCTCTAAATCAAAACACTCTTCATAAACTACCAAACCACTTAGCCTATTTCAATGATTCTAAAATTAATTTAAAATTTTTTTGAGAGCATAATTTTTAAATTGCATTATTTCCTTTAAACTTCTTTTAAGCTAAAGTTTTTTATATAATTTTAATCTATCTTTGTTAAACTAACAAAATTAATTTCCGCTTTCTATTTGTTTCTTCTAGAAGTCTTTTTGAAACTCTTCCTATATTTATAAAATTTTCATAATTTAGGACTTAACTCTAGTACCCCGGATGTTTATTTTGATCTTTCTTTCAATTAACCTAAGCGGTAGTTAAATTTAGGATTTCTTTAATTCCTAATAAGTTTATCTCTAACTTTTGATCTGGAATAGCAAAAGTTTAAGTATGATGGTATTTGATAAGTTGTAAATATACCTATTTTTTAGTATTTTTAATTAAGTCATTTTAGTTTATTTTTTCCTTTTTTAGTTATTTTTATTAAATAAATTGCTCCTTTTTGTAAATATTATTTCTAACTTAGCTTAATTTTGATTTTCTAAAAATTTCCAGAAATTGTAAAAGAATGACCTGACACGCCTATGTCCCATGACCGACACACCTGTGTCATGCCCTCGACTATCGTTGACCTCAACCCGACGCTCGACGTTCGGCCTTCATGAACCCGAGCAGGACACGCCCATGTCCAAGACCTGACATGCCCATGTCAAGCCACCTGTTCAAGCTGAGCTGTTGCCGACATCAAGAATGCAACGTGTCCTGTCACGCCCCCAACACGCCCTTTCCAAAGTTAAACACGCCCTTATCCGCCACGTGATCGTTCCATAAGCTTCCGGATCGTCAATCAGCGCTCAAAGATTGTTTACCCCACCAATATGCCTGTGTCCCTGGAGTGATAAGCCCGTGACTCCTCCAGCTATCCTAGACAAAATAGCGCCGACGAAGAAATGATGATGCCTTCCCCAGTTAAACCTTCCTGACACGCCCCCAGACACGCCCGTGATCTAGGGCATGTTAGCACTTTTTTTTGTCTATAAATAAAACTTTTTTGTATGCACCAATGTTCTTTTTTTGGACCACTTTGTTTAGGGCAGGGCTGTTCTTGGGGGCTATTTTATGCAATGTAAGGGAATTTTCTCTCCCCCCTTTTTATGTGTTTATTTTAACTTTGTTGTAACCCCTTCATTACTTAATAAAAATATTTCTTGTCTCCTTTATGTTGTATGGAAATCAGCCTAAGCGCCCTACCTTAAGTAATTTTTCGTTCTCCATTTTTTGTTCTTTTTATGTTTTTTTTAGCTTTATAACCTGTTTAGTTTTAGGAATTTCTCTGCATTTCTAGCCGTAGTGCAGTCCATTTTTTTTTCATGTAACATACTTGTTTAGGTTTAGTTTGTTTTCTTCTTCTTTCTTATTTTTCATTCTTATAAGTTTTATAAAAAGAGTTTTTCAAAGTGTTATTTTCATTTTGTTTTACTTAGGATTTTAGGAATGTAAAACTTTTTATCTTTTTTAGTTTTATTTTCACTTTATTAGCTCTTTTATAAAAACCTAAGATTGAAAAAGTTATCATTCTTATTTTTGAACAACTTTGTTTTAACTTTTATTTTCAAAACTTTTTGTTTGGTTAATGTTTATTTTCTCTTTTTATGCATTTCTACTGCATTCTAGCGGTAGAAATGTAGTTGTTTTAATTTTTCAGTCTCTTTGTTTTTCTTATTTTTCATTTGCATGTGTGCGTGTATGAGTTAATTTTTATAGCTTTCTTTTATTTCTGTAGAGTGTGTGCGTGTGAGCATTTATTTTCTCCTACTCATTTAAGTAGGACTCGCTTTATGGTGTGAGTTTTATTTAAGTAGAGTGGGCGTGTGCGTTTTAATTTAAGTAGAGCGTGTGAGTTTTTATTTCAGTAGAGTGCGTGGGTGTGTGCATCTATTTTGTCCTACTCGTTTGAGTAGGACTCGCTTTCAATTTTCCTCCTACTCATTTGAATAGGATTTTGTGTGTGTGTGTGTGTGTGTTTTAACTCATGTAGAGTGCGTGAGTGTGTTTTATTTCGGTAGAGTGTGTGCGTGTATGAGATAAAATTTTCAGCTTTCATTTCCCACCTACTCGTTTTAGTAGGACTCGTAATTTACTGCTTTATTTATCGCTTTCATTTACTACTTTATTTACTGCTTTCATTTGCTTCTTACATTTTATCGCTTTCTTTCCGCAAGCCGTACCCATTCCGATGTGTGGCTAACCCCTCTTAGCCCTCAATATCGAAGAGGATTGGGACAAAAAAAATCGCTTTAAAAAATTAAAGGTCCTCTTTTTCTCGTTAATTAAAATGACTTAAGGTTTTCCGCGGGTTAACGACGCGTAGGATGACATATTGATGTGTGGGCTCAATTTCCATTGTACATACGCTAGCTTGCCAAGAGGCCGTGCGTATGGACTGATCACCCTTGGATAAAGAGATTTTCGCACTTACCCTCGAGAGAGGAGGTGCATAACTCTACCAGATTGGGTTCCCCACCCAATAGCAGGGTTCTTAGCATAAATCGGGCATTAAGAAGAATCCTTCGTCGGACTAACGTTCGGTCGAATATTCTTAATGTTCAGGTGAGCGAAATTCCTAGAGATAAGTGAGCTCATTCTTTTGGAACCTCCACGACGAACTCTCCACCTTAATTAATTTGAAATTTAGGATCTCTATTTATTAAAGTTTAATTTAGTTCGAATTGAATTTGATATCGTCGCGCTATTTCTTCTTCGGCTTTCCTTCATTTTTCTGCTATCATTTTCTTTATTTTTTAATATATCTGCCTTTTTATATAACACAACAAGAATATTATCGGAAAAAAAATAGTCCATTCAGGTATAAAGAGTAGAAATAGGCAAACCGACCCCGAGAACAATACAACCCTGATATTCCTCCCCGGGAATATCCTATACTACACGGATAGGTGCACTTGCCTCCTTTCGTTTAAAATTAAATATCGCTCATGAGCTTCGCCCTCTTATATCTAAATAGACCTTCTTTTCTCTTATCTATATTATCTATACAAAATAAAATAAAAAACAGGCGCTCGTGGCGCGCATCAACTCCCGTCTCCCATAGGATGTTATCTTCTATTCAGGCCGTCAAGGCCCACATGTAGGGAGATGAGGTCTATCAGGTGTTCTTCGAGATGGTTGAGGTCAAGATGGTGGCTGCCGATATATCGGTGGTGCGGGACTTTGTAGATGTGTTCCCAAAGAAGCTACAAGCATTGCCGCCTCATCGAGAGAAGGATTTCAAAATCCAATTGTTACGAAGAGCTAAGATGGTGTATAGGGCTCCCTATCAGATGACTCCAAAGGAGCTAGTGGAGTTCAGGAGTTAGCTGAAGGAGCTGGTTGAGGTTGGATTCATTAGGCCAAGTTCCTCGCCTTAGGGAGCTCCGGTCTTGTTCGTAAAGAAGAAGGATGGGACCCTCAGGTTGTGCATCGACTATCATACACTAAATCGGTTGACAGTCAGGAACACAAATCTACTGCCAAGGTTCGACGAGTTATTTGATCAGCTAGAAGGAGCACATTGGTTCTCAAAGCTAGATCTGAGGTCGGGATTCTATCAACTACTGATTCAGGAGGAAGATATCCCTAAGACAGTGTTTAGCAGAAGATATGGCTTATATGAGTTTATCGTGATGCCCTTTGGGCTCACGAATGCGCCATCGACATTCATTATCTTGATGAACCGGGTGTTCGAGTCGTACCTTGGCAGTTTCGTCATCGTGTTCATAGATGACATCCTTATTTATTCAAGGACGATGGAGGAGCAAGCACAACATCTGAGCTTGACTCTGGGGAAGCTCAGGGAGCACCAGTTATATGCCAAGTTTAGCAAATGATAGTTTTGGATGACAGAGGTGGCCTTTTTAGGTCACATTATCAGTAGAGCGGGATTGTTGGTAAATCCCGTGAAGATTTTCAGACAGTGTGAGAGAGGCCTCAATTGAAGATGGCCACAGATGTGTGAAGTTTTCTGGGATTAGCCGGGTACTACCGGAAGTTTGTGCAGGGATTCTCTCAGATAGCCATTCCACTCACTTCCTTGATGAAGAAGGACACTTCGTTAGTTTGGATGCCACAGTGTGAGGAGGCCTTCCAGGTGTTGAAGGGTTGGCTTACGTCGGCCACTATCCTCGCTCTCCTGTCTGGGAAGGAGGGATTCTAGGTGTATACTGATGCGTCATTTTAGGGGATGGGCGATGTACTGAAGCAACATGGACATGTAATAGCAAACGCCTCCTGCCAGCTGAAG
Source organism: Platanthera zijinensis (assembly GCA_039513925.1). NCBI lineage: Eukaryota > Viridiplantae > Streptophyta > Magnoliopsida > Asparagales > Orchidaceae > Platanthera > Platanthera zijinensis. The sequence goes on along the minus strand of CM077079.1, from coordinate 190,122,453 downwards.
AAGCACGAGAAAAACTACCCTGTGCAAGACTTATAAATGGGAGTAATGGTGTTCGCTCTTAATATTTGGCGGCATTACCTTTATAGTGTGTGTTGGAACCTCTAGTTGAATTTGGGCTAGGTTCACTGAGTTAGGATATGACCCAATATGTATAGATCAGGGTCATAGGTGTGTCTTCGAGTCTAGGGCAAGCCCTTAGAGTCAACAGTACAAAGGACCATCCTCCATCACTGCCAGAGACTCAAGACTTAGAGAAATCAAGGTTTTGAGAAAGAGATCTACGTTCGTCGATCTCTGGTCGATGATAGTCGTGCTCAGCTTAACTAACTCAGAGCCAAAATCTCTGAGCTGAGCTCGACGAACTCCGTACTGAGATCGACTAAATCTTCAACACTCAGTGCCATAATTCACTCAAAGCCAAGGCTGACACAGAGACAAATAACACTCGACGCCAAATGTGTTATTCACTCAACACCAACAGATTGACCAAGTTATTAGGTCGACTAACTTCACAGCCTCAGGTCGACGAACATAGAGCGTAGAATTAGTCAGTTTATGCACAGCAGTTGATTCAAAGAGCTCAAGTCGTCGAAAGCTGATCTCAGGTCGACGAAGGCTGATCAAAGGTCGACGAAATCTTAGGTCGACGAAAGCTTATCTCAAGTCGACGAAAACTGTAAGATATTTTGTTATTTATTCTTTCTCTTTCTGTCTCATCAATTTTATTTCCATTATAGGCTATTAATTCCCTTGTAAATCACTGCACTTATATTCTCTGAATAGAGTCGTTACTGGCAGCATTGATTGCTAACATCCTCCATGGAATTAATTGCTTATATCTCGGGACAGACATAGAATAGAATAATGGACAGCATTCTTGCAATTTTCTCATTCCCAAGATTTCGGCTGAACATTTATTGCAGAATTTCTTTTGAATTCGACCAAGTTGTAGTGATCTAATACACATCTCCCTGCCAAGAAAATAAATCACACAGAAGAGCAGAAATTGATCATCACCTTGAGTAACATAAAAAAAACGTCAAAAAGTGCAGTGAAAAACAACTCTCAGAAAAATCGACTACTCTGAAGAGATGAAGAAAGAACAACTATCACCATCAAGAATCTTTCTTCCTCTCCCTCTTTGTTTTCAGGGATCTCAAGTGACAACAATATTCAAATCAGTCAAGGATCTCTAAAAAGCTGAAGGCCTACACCCTTGAACAAAGTTTCCACTCCTGAACCATTCAAGATCTCAGGGGGAGCTTTGACAACAAATAAGAATCCATACTGTCTTCTCATTTTGATTTGAGAAAAGAAAACTTACATCACTCTCTCATTCCCACCTCTGTACAGGGTTTTAATTCCCTTCAAAATTATTCTGGTTGCAAGTCTCCTTCCAAAAGACTTGAGGCTTTGTTTTTGAGCACCTGATCAAAAGCTCATTGGTGACAGTCACCTGATCAAAACCTGTAGTGGATTCCTACCAAGGGTGGTAGAAGAGTGGATGTACCCAGTTTGGGGAACCACTATAAATTTCTTGTGTTGTCTGATTGCTCTTTCTTTTCTGTTCTTGTTGTGGCCGTGTTAGTTAGATTTTCTGTGATCTTTGAATTACTTTAATCTGTGATAGTTAGATATAGTTGTTAAATGTAAAGATAGTATACTGCTAAAGAAGAAAATTTTAATAACACACAGACATACTCTATTCACCCTCCCCCTCTAGAGTATATCAGATCTAACCTTAACTTTCAATTGGTATCAGAGGAGGTTCTTTTGGTTGTACAAGCTAACCCTTGAACCAAAGATCCCAAGTTATATCTGTTCTCTTACATCTTCTAGATCTATACAGCATGGCACAGAACAAAGAGTATGCAAGCACCAGACCTCCAGTGTGTAACTTGTCCAAGTTCACACTCTAGAAGGCAAAAATTAGATTGTACATGAATTCTATTGATGAGGATATATTTAATTCCATCTTAACAGGACCACCAGCTCCAGTTGCTTCAACCCCATCAACTTCAATAGACATGAGTACAGTTCCACCCCCTGGATGGACAGATGCACAAAAGAAGGCCAAGATAACTAATGCCAGAGCAATAAACATATTGGCTCAAACAATGTCAGATGAGATATTTCAAAAGGTTGCTGAATGATCATCAACCAAGGCCATTTGGGACTCCCTAAAACAAATGGTGGCTGGATCAGCAGATGAGAGGAAGGATAGAAGATCCAACCTCATCACTCAATTTGAAAACTTCAAAATGGATGAAGCTTAAACAGTGGAAGTGATGTACAACAGACTTAGCCCCATTATCAGTGAGCTAAGGATTCTAGATAAGGAAATCACTTTGACTGAAGTGAATGAGAAGATCCTCATGTGCTTCCCCAGCACATGGGACTCAAGAATCTGGCCCATCAGAGAAGCCAAAAGCAAAACAAAGATCTCAATTGAAGCTCTACTAGGAAAGCTAAAGTCCTATGAGCAGCTGATAAAATAAAGGGAAGCAGTAGCTGAAGTCAAGACTCCTACACCAACTAGGAAAGAACACAACATAGCTTTCAAATCTGTAGAAGACTCTGAAGTCATTCCTGTGAATGAAGAATTGATGAGTCTTTTTGCCAAGAGATTCTTTAAGATGGCTAGAAAAGATTTCAGAAGGAAACCATCCAAGTATGAAGACAAGCCAAGGTATGATAAAACACCATCTAAAGAAGTAGTGTGCTTTGGCTGTAGGAAACCTGGGCATTTCATCTCTTAGTGCCCAGAAGTTCAGAAGAAGGATAGAAGAAAGGAGGGTGACTCAAGGAAGGGTCACTACAACAATCCTTCCTCAAGAAAGCACAAGAGGAAGGACAAGGGCTTTGTTGCTAAGTCATGGAGTGACACTGAAAAAGAGTCAACCTCCTCCAGCTCCAGTGAGGATGAAGAAGAGCAGAAGGCCAAAGAAGTTTGCCTCATGTCTATTGAGGCAGGCTGTAGCAGATCAGATGCTAATGAGTCTGAAGATGAAGAGCTCTTATCAGCTGAGGATCAGGTATTAGCCTCTTATGATTTTGAATCAGAGGAATTCAAATATGAATTTAAACTATTATGTTTAGACCTAATAGGATCTGAGAATGAAATCAAACTTCTCAGGGAAAAACTATTAGAACAAGAAAGAGTCATTGCTGATAATGAAAAATTAACTGAAGAATTAGACCTAGCTAATCAACAAATAATGTTCCAAAAATCTGAATTAAGTAAGGCTAAGGAACTAGAAGAAACCATAAATGGTAGAAATTTACAACTGATAGACATTACTAGCACAGTCAATACAAGATCCAATAATAACAAACTAGGACTAGGAGCCTCATCTAGTGAACCAATCCTTATTCAAAAAATTCAACTATCAAAACCCATAAGTTTTATTTCTGAAAATGGTAAGAAAAATACTGAATAGGTAGAGAATGTTAATGAAGTTCTTAAACAGTTAGAACTTAAGAAAACCAATCAGAAAAGGAAAAATAAACAACATAACTATGTTCTGCAAATTTCGACGAACCCAGAAAGACGAAATGGGTATAGTTCGTCGAACTTAGAACAACGAACTCTGAACGCAAATAATTATGTAATCTATTCTTCGAACTGGTATCGACGAAACAAGTATGGTTCGTCGGCCAGAGATCGACGTTTTTGGGGCTCTGAGAATGGATACTTCCATTCTTCGAGCAGAGATCGAAGAACTCAATCCCGATCATCGAGCTCAGGTCGACGAACATACCCAAATTTTTCAAATCTAGTTCATAACAAGACTAATCCAAAAACTAATAAATCCTTTAATCCCTTTAGTCAGTGGATCATACCTCCTAGAAGGTATCATCATTTAGGCTATAAAGATCAACCTGAATGCTCATATATTTCCAGTTATTCCTATTTAAATCTACAAGAACCCAAGGTCACCTGGGTCAAGAACAACTAAGTGTTATACTTGCAGATGAAGACCTATCCAGCATATAATCAACATTGGTATCTGGATAGTGGCTGCTCCAAGCACATGACAGGTTGCAAGGACAACTTAATTGACTATAAGCCCAAGCTGGGACCAAAGGTCATCTTTGGTGATTCAAATTGTGGCCAAACAGAGGGCTATGGCAAAATTAGGATTGGAGCTTTAACTTTCAAGAAAGTTGCATATGTGAGTGGACTGAAGCACAATCTCATCTCCATAAGCCAACTCAATGATGAAGGTTATCAGGTATCATTCAACTCTGAATACTGTACTATTACCTCAACAGAAAACAAACCAGTTTTTATTGGCAGTCGACAAGAAAACATATATTTAGTTAATTTACAGTCCATTACTTCAGATGAATGTTTGCTTAACTTAGTTAGTAGTCATAATGACTTATGACATTAGAGATTAGGACATGTAAATCTGAAAAACATTGCTAGGTTATCTAAGGACAACCTTGTGAGAGGCTTACCTTCTTGCCCCTACAAGAAGGAAGGTCTTTGCAGGGCTTGTAAACTAGGCAAGCAAACTAAATCTAGTTTTAAATCCATTAATAAGAGTGATTCACCTAGGATTTTGTATTTACTACATATGGACCTTTTTGGATCTATTGTTGTACAAAGCCTAGAAGGGAAGTCTTATACCTTAGTGGTTGTAGATGACTTCTCCAGATTCACTTGGGTTTTCTTTTTGAGAGCAAAGTCAGATACTTTTCATGTTCTTACAGATTTTCTCAAGAACATACTGATTGAGTATTCTACTCAAGTTGTATTGATCAGAAGTGATCATGGCACTGAGTTTGAGTTTCTTCTTATGCTAGAGTTTTTTTAGGAAAGAAGGTATAAGATACTGCTTCTCAGCTCCTAGAACTCCTCAACAAAATGGGGTAGCTTAAAGGAAAAATAGAACACTCATTGAAGTTGCAGGCACATTACTTGCAGATGCTTACATGCCCCTATCATATTGGGCAGAGGCAATGAGCACAGCAAACTATGTACTGAACAGAAGCTTGATACACAAATTGAAACATAAGACCCCCTATGAATTGCTCAAAGGGAAGAAACCAATAATTAACTATTTTTAAGTTTTTGGTTGTGTATGCTATATTCATAATAATGACAAAAAGAACATTAGAAAGTTTGAAGCAAAGGATGCAGTGGGAATTTTTCTAAGATATTCCCAAGTCAGCAAAGCTAATAGGGTTTTTAATAAATCCACATTGAAAATAAAAGAATCCATGTATGTTATATTTGATGAGACTAACATGTTTTACAAGGAGAAAGAAATTTCTACCAGAAACCTCCTACAGGAAAACAACTTGTATGAGAAATAAGATGAATTGAAATTTACATCCCAGTCTCCTCAACAAGCCAATTAAGAAAGTGATGAAGAAAATCTGGACGCAGTTGAACCCTTCACAACAGTAGAATTAATTCCACAAGAGGAATTCTTCAAAAATGTTGTTGCAGAACCAACTCCACCCACTAATCTTGTCACACTGAGGGATCATCCCAGATCCCAAGTGATTGGAGACATAACAGTAGGTGTACAGACAAGGCATCAACTTAACCAGGACTTGATGCATGCTTGTTTCCTCTCTCAAATTGAGCCTTAGTCCATATCTGATGCAGAGCAAGATCCCCACTGGATCATTGCAATGCAAGAAGAGCTCAATCAGTTTGTGAGATGCAGGGTTTTGAATTTGGTTCCAAGACCAAAAGACTACCCAGTCATTTGAACCAAATGGGTATTCAGAAATAAGCTTGATGCCCAAGGTGTGATTATGAGGAGTAAGGCTAGGCTTGTTGCTCAAGGGTATAGACAAGAGGAAGGGATTGACTATGATCAAACCTTTGCTCCAGTTGCCAGGCTAGAAGAAATAAGGATATTTCTGGCATATGCCTCATTCAAAAAGTTCAAAGTCTATCAAATGGATGTGAAGAGTGCCTTCTTGAATGGGGAACTTAAAGAAGAGGTTTATGTTGAACAGCCTCCAGGTTTTATTTCTCCAACTCATCCCTCTTTTGTGTTTAAGTTGCACAAGGCTCTCTATGGTTTAAAGCAAGCTCCAAGAGCTCGGTATGAGACCTTAGCCAGCTTTCTATTAGAGCATGGTTTTTCAAGAGACATAGTTAATAGGACCTTATTTACCAAATTGCATCATGATAAAATACTGTTAGTACAAATATATGTAAATGATATAATATTTAGCTCTACTGATCCCAAATTATGCAAGAGATTTTCTAATCTAATGCATTCAAGATTTGAGATGAGTAGCATGGGTGAGCTTTCCTACTTCCTTGGTCTCGAAGTGAAGCAGCTCCCTGATTGCATCTTTATTTCCCAGGCTAAATATGCCAAAGAGCTCATAAAGAAGTTTGGGATGGCTGATGCCTCAGCAAAGAAAACACCCATGCCTACAAATGATGTACTAGACTCTGAAGCACATGGGAAACCTGTGGATCAGAAACTATATAAGGGCATTATTGGATCCCTACTATACCTTACAGCAAGCAGACCTGATATTATGTTTGCTATATGCCTTTGTGCTAGGTTCCAGGTGAACCCTAAAGAATCTCATCTAGTTTTTCTAAAAAGAATTTTGAGATATATTAAGGGTTGTCCTAGTCTAGGTCTCTGGTATCCTACTGAGTCAGAGCTTGAGTTGACTTGATACTCAGATGCTGACTTTGTTGGATGCAGAGTAGAAAGAAAAAGTACTTCAGGAACTTGTCAGTTCCTTGGTATGAGATTAGTGTCTTGGTTTTGCAAGAAGCAATCATCTGTGTCTACATCAACTGCTGAAGCAGAAAATTTTGCAGCTGGCAGTTGCTGTTACCAAATGCTGTGGATTCAAAACCAACTACTTGACTATGGTCTCAACTTAAATAATTCAACATTCCTATGTGATAACACAAGTTCTATTGCCATAGTACAAAATCCAGTTCATCACAGCAAAACTAAGCATATAGATATTAGGCATCATTTCATTAGAGAGTGTGTAGACAAAAATAAAATTAACCTTGTCTATATCTACACTGATTTACAAAAAGCTGATATCTTCACCAAACCTCTGGATGAAAGAAATCATGTGTTCTTCATAAATCAGCTTGGAATGATAAATGGAGAAGAATAAGTTTAATTTCTGTCTGCACTCGAAAAATTTTTCAAAGTTAGTCGAACGGAGATCGACGAACTGGGGGAAATTTGTGAGATATTCGTCGAACGGATATCGACGAACTCTCTATTTGTGAAGTTAGTTTCGTCAGAGTCGAACTGAGATCGACGAACCTACTTCAGAAAAGATTCGTCAAACGAAGATCGACGAACTGTCTTAGACCCTTCAGACTGAGATCGACGAGTCATTTATGTCCAAATTATTTCGTCGACCTCAGATCGAAGATCTATTTATTTCTCGTGGAACGGAGTCTGTCGGTTCATATTCTAGAAAACACTATATTTAGGTTTTCTTCGACCTCCGTCCCGCGCTTCCAGTTCTCTTGCGCTTGATTTTCGTTTTCTCTCTTGCAGGTGCATTCATGGAGATTCCAGCAGGCGCTCTTGCGGCAATGAAATTTGACACAGGATTCGACATGGATTTTGACTCATTCCAACATTCAGATCCGATATTTCTTCCCATCCTACAACTACTGGAAGAGCAACACCTGAAACAACTACTGACCATGAGAATCAAACTACCCAGCACAGAAATCAGAGAATGGGTGTACACGGCTACCGTCAATGAGAACAAGATGACCGACAGCATCTCGGGTAACGAAATCTCTCTTACCCCCGATATTCTTACTGAATTATTTGGATTGAAAAATTGTGAGGAAGAGTTAGAAATTGATTCGGAAGAGTCTGATATAATGTTGAACACAATGGGGTACTCTGGGGACAACCCTAATAAACTACTGAAGAAACACATATCTTCCGAGTTCAAATTTCTCGCAGATATAGTTGGGGAAATCTTGCTGGGCAAGCACACTGCACATGATTATATAACCAGGCATCAATTTCTAGTCATGTGTGCAGTGGTAAACAAAAGGCAGGTTGGCTGGGCTCAGATCATTTTTGAACATATCAGGAAAAGAAACAGTAAGAAGGAAGTGAACTTTGGAAGGATCCTAGGGATCTTCTTGACAGTAAAGGCTGCTAAATCACTGGTCTCCCTGACCACGTTAATCAATGCTAGCAAGAGGCTCACATGTACCTTATTTGGCAGGTGGGAGAGGACAATCACAAAGCCCTTTAAGGCTTCATCCTATGCCACCCAAGCTTCAAGAAGTACAAGGGCTGCTACAGCCACTTCCCACCCCTCTGAAGGGCTCCTCTCAACTCCTCCACCACCTCTTGTCCCTCCAGTTCCATCCCAACAACAACAAGTCCAGTTACCCACACCCTCCACTACCATCCACATCCATACCCAAACACCTCCAACATCTCCAATTCCTTCTTCCCCTACACATATTCCATCAAATTCTCCCTCTCCTAGGGTTGATACATCCATCCCTACTCCTCCTCAATCTCCTCTTCCACCTCATCTTGCTGATATCCCCCTCTCCACTCAATCTTCAATCTTATCCTTTAATTTACTCTCATCTCCTCTGAACACTCCTTCTCCTCAACAAGACCCCCTCCCAAAAACCTCCAATCAACCATTTCCTCCAGCAACTATCTTCACTACCTCTATACCTTCTCCACCATCCCCTGTCAAACCATCTGACTCCATATCTTTGAATCCCTCTATCATCCAACCATTTCTTGAGCTCCTCAAGCCTATCCTCCAAACCATCATCACAGAGGCTATTTCACCTTTGGCTATCTCCATATCATCTCTCTCTGCTCAAATCTCTACCCTCACCTCTACCCTCTATTCATTTGGGGGCCTGGCTTCCGTGCCTACTAAAACCAGGCACGGGGAGATACTTTATGATGAAGCAGCTACAGTAGTTCAAGCAGCTCAAGCAGCTCAAGCAGAAGCAGTGAAAGATAGTATAGATTCTGATATACTTTGATTTAACTCAATTCATTGAAACTTACATGGACATTGATGAGTCGGTAATAGCTGTAATAAAATCTGTTGGTGATGTTGTTATCCATCCCACAGTAGACTTGGTAAGTCTGTTAAAGACTTTCTATACAGCTTACCTAAGTCTCCCTCAAGCTGAGTATACTAAGCCATCCTTGGCTCTTATCCCCTACTCCGCCCCAATAAGTCCTGATGTTGCTAAGCAACTTAAGGACAGTTTTGCCAAGATTTCCTGAACTCTAGCAGAGACAACCAAAGCTTATTCAGTCAAAGCCTCCACCCCTCCAGAAACATATTCTGCTCCAACATTTATCATGGATGATTCTCCAATGCCTTATCTTGATGCCTTGATCATGGCTGATGTTGAAAAAGAAAATAAGACAGCTGCTGAAAACACTGTCACAAGCAACTCTCCAGGACCAATTGATATACCTCCTCCAGTTCCTGTCCAGCATGGAAATACCTCCATTCCTGCTGAGTTCTTAAAAGAGATAGATGACATGTATGACAATCCTCAATCCTCTAATGATGATGATGATTCTGATTCTGATAAGGAATCTAAGAAAAGGAAGCTCTCAAAGAAAAAAAAAGGCTCCACCTCCTCCTGCTCCCAAACCTAGAAATATCAATGATACTCCCTACTATATCCTTCAAAAAATAACCCCATACAAGGGAATGCCAGCCTGGATGTGGCTCTCAAAGAATGAACAGAAGGCCAGGAAGAAAAGAAGAAGGTATTCTCCACCTCCAGCTCACAAATACAGTAAGGTTCCTCCTCCTCCTCCTCCACCAGCTACTGGTGCTTCTGGAATGAGATCTCAAAAGTCAGATGCACCTTACAAGCCCTCCTACACAAGAACTTATCAGAGACAGGAAAGGTCATCCAATCAGCATTCTCATAGAAGAAGTCACTAGAGAAGTGTTAGTGGTTCAGAATAAATAAAGGAAATTGTTTATCAAAAACAAGAATTCTTTCCTCCTCAACCACAAACTGAATAAAGAAGGCATTCTGAATCGTTCAAGCCTAAAGGAAAATACAGTGAAACTGCACCTCCCAAACCCTTATACACTCTTAGTAATGAAAGCCAAGCTGAGACAAACTTTCAAGCACAGTCTACACATTTCAAGCCTGTTGCACTGCTATCCTCATAGGAAGATCAATCTTTAGCCAGTCAGGATGATGATTCAAACTTCAGGATGGCCAGACTCCAAGAATTAATTGCTTTGTCACAAATAAAAAAGACCAGAGAAGAAGGACAGGATCCAACAAAATTCTCCACAATGTCCACATACAGAGAGAAAGAACTTGAAAGGCTTCAGATAAGCAAGAAACTATTTGATCCTAATGAATATATGGCTAGACATCCAGAAGCAATTGTTCCCAGAACATCAACTCAGACAGTGATTGGAGCAGCTGATTTTTATATGTCAAAAAGAGAAGTTGAAAATCCTAACATGGAAATTATATTTACAAAGCCAGGAGAAAAGAAGAAGGAAGAAAAATCCAAGAAGTAGTAGCAGAGAACCCTGAAGAAAAAATTGCTACTTGTGGTATACTTTGTTAAATTCATGTTTTTATTATCTGCTACAAAGCTATGTACTTATATCTGGTGCACTTGTTAGTAAATTATCTGCCAGATATATGCTATGTTCCTGCTTTGTGTATTTTTTTTATTATTGAGTCTGTAATCAGTGACCTCACCCAAATAGGGGGAGATTGTTAGAACCTCTAGTTGAATTTGGGCTAGGTTCACTGAGTTAGGATATGACCCAATATGTATAGATCAGGGTCATAGGTGTGTCTTAGAGTCTAGGGCAAGTCCTTAGAGTCAATAGTATAAAGGACCGGCCTCCATCACTGTTAGAGACTCAAGACTTAGAGAAATCAAGGTTTTGAGAAAGAGATCTACGTTCGTCGATCTCAGGTCGACGATAGTCGTGCTCAGCTAAACTAACTCAGAGCCAAAATCTCTGAGCTGAGTTCGACAAACTCCGTACTCAGATCGACTAACTCTTCAACACTCAGCACCATAATTCACTCAAAGCAAAGGCTCACTCAGAGACAAAGAACACTCGATGTCAGATGTGTTATTCACTCAACACCAACAGATTGACCAAGTTCTTAGGTCGACTAACTTCACAGTCTCAGGTCGACGAACATAGAGCGCAGAATTAGTCAATTTATGTACAATAATTGATTCACAGAGCTCAGGTCGACGAAAGATGATCTCAGGTCGACGAAGGCTGATCATAGGTCGACAAAATCTCAGGTCGACGAAAGCTGATCTTAGGTCGACGAAAACTGTCAGATATTTTGTTATTTATTCTTTCTCTTTCTGTCTCATCAATTTTATTTCCATTATAGGCTATTAATTCCCTTACAAATCAATGCACTTATATTCTCTGAAAAGAGCTGTTACTGGCAGCATTGATTGCTAACATCCTCCATGGAATTAATTGCTTATATCTCGGGACAGACATAGAATAGAATAATGGATAGCATTCTTTCCGTTTTCTAGTTCCCAAGATTTCGGCTGAACATTTATTGTAGAATTTCTTTTGAATTCGACCAAGTTGCAGTGATCTAATACACATCTCCCTGCCAAGAAAATAGATCTCACAGAAGAGCAAGAATTGATAATCACCTTGAGTCACAGAAAAGAAAACGTCAAGAAGTGCAGTGAAAAACAACTCTAAAAAAATCGACTTCTCTGAAGAGAAGAAGAAAGACCAACTATCACCATCGAGAATCTTTCTTCCTCTCCCTCTTTGTTTTTAGGGATCTCAAGTGACAGCAACATTCAAATCATTCAAGGATCTCTGAAAAACAGAAGGCCTACACCCTTGAACAAAGCTTCCACTCCTGAACCATTCAAGATCTCAGGGGGAGCTTTGACAACAAATAAGAATCCACACTGTCTTTTAATTTTGATTTGAGAAAAGAAGACTTACATCACTCTCTCATTCCCACCTCTGTACAGGGTTTTAATTCCCTTCAAAATTATTCTGGTTGCAAGTCTCCTTCCAAAAGACTTGAGGTTTGGTTTTTTAGCACCTGATCAAAAGCTCATTTGTGACAGTCACCAGATCAAAACCTGCAGTGGATTCCTACCAAGGGTGGTATAAGAGTGGATGTACCCAGTTTAGGGAACCATTATAAATTTTTGTGTTGTCTGGTTGCTCTTTCTTTTCTGTTCTTGCTGTGGCTATGTTAGTTAGATTTTCTGTGATCTTTGATTTACTTTAATCCTTGATAGTTAGATATAGTTATTAAAGGTAAAGATAGTATACTGCTAAATAAGAAAATTTTAATAACACACAGACATACTCTATTCACCCCCCCCCCCTCATAGAGTATGTGGGAGCAGTGGTGTTCGCTCTTAATATTTGGCGGCATTACCTTTATGGTGTGCACTGCGAAATTTTTTCGGATCACAAAAATCAAAAATATATCGATACGCAAAAGGAGTTGAACGTCCGCCATAGTTGATGGGTGGTGTTTTTATCTGATTATGAGTACACAATACACTACCACCCGGGGAAGGCAAAAGTGGTGGCAAATGCACTGAGCCAGCGGGCTAGAACTTCGGGAGCAGAGCGCCAATTGATGGCTATAGAGCTGGTATGGATGATGGATGATATGCAAATTACTTCGGTGTCCTCAGACGACTCAGAGCTTTCTTAGGAGTACCTGGCCGCGATGAGCACTACCGATGATATTCGAGATTGAATTAGGGCTGAGTAGAGAAGGGATGACAACTTGGAGCCAATATTCTGGGCCTTGGAGGAAGGCATGGTCGGGGAGTATACAGAGAGAGATGGATTGATATGCTTTAGAGGACGGGTGTACATATCGGCTGGGGGAGGATTCGGGAGGACATTATGACCGAGGTTCACTATAGCAGGTACACAGTGCATCCGGACATCACCAAGATGACGACCAGCTTGAAGAGGATGATGTACTGGCTGGGCATGAAGATGGACAACACATACTTCGTGACCCATTGCGAGGCTTGTCAGTTAGTAAAGGCCGAGTGTAAGAGTCTAGCTGGGTTGTTGCAGCCACTTCCGGTGCCGGAGTGGAAGTTCGATGATATCGCAATGGATTTCATGCATTGTCTTCCTCGGTCACATGTGGGGAAAGACTCGAAATAAATGATCGTCGATCGATAAACGAAGGTGGCTAGATTTCTTCAGATCATGAAGGATGCTTTAGTGGGAGACTTGTTGCGGAGGTTTGTGGAGCAGTTCGTCTGATACCATGGAGTGTCGAGGATGATAGTGTCTGATCGTGATTGACGATTTATGTCTAAGGAATGGAGGTTGGTCCATGCTTATTTGGGGACCCAGTTGACATTTAGTACCGCCTTCCACCCTCAGACGGATGGACGGATAGAGCGCACCAATTGGACACTAGACGATTTGTTGCGTCATTGCATACTGGACCGCAGAGAGCCATGGTAGAGGCATCTACCGTTGATCAAATTCTCGTACAACAACAGCCACCAGTCTAACATCGGCATGGTCCCTTATGAGGTTATATATGGGCGGAGATGCAGGACTCCTTTGTCTTTGATCCAGGATGAGGATGCAAATGCACTTGGCTCGGAGTGTATCGAGGATACGAATGCTCAGGTGCGGTTTATTCGAGATAGGATATTGGAGGCCCAAAGTAGGCAGGACAAGTATTACGATGCTTAACAATGTCAGGTAGAGTTTTAGGTAGGAGACCGGGTGTTTTTGAAGATACAACCAATGCATGGAGTCTCGCGGGTGCGTGGTCATAAGAAGCTCAGTCTGAGATACAAGGGGCCTTATAGGATCCTGGAGCGGATCGGTCCCTTGGCATACAGACTAGAGCTGTTGCCAGAGCTAGCGAGTTTGCACGATGTTTTATACGTCTCCTCTCTCAGTAGAGCTCTACTTAGGCCGGAGCAGCAGATTACGACTACAGATGGGCCTATAGGTTCTAATCGATCAGTGTACCTGGAGCCGATACGGATAGACGATACCGGGATGCGGGTCTTGTGATGCTAGAAGGTTCCGCTCGTCAAGGTCTTGTTGAGGAATCATGGACAAGAATAACACACGTAGGAGCCACATAACTTGATGCAGCAAAGGTACCCGGAACTTTTCACGTTAGGTATTCCCTTTAACCTTTGGGATTTTACATTTACTTCTCATACTTGAAACCCCATATGCCTAAATTGAATTTTAAGTACGAAATTTTTATTTTTATGTATTGGTATTTGTAACATCCCATGGACTTCTAGACCCCTAAGATGGTTTTATCATGATTGGGTCATGACAAAACCCTGGGAAGTACCAAAAGGTTCGGGTGAACTTGGGAATTAGTGTGTGAACCGCCATTGTCTGCAAATAGTTGAATTCTAAACACTAGTTTAAGATGACCATAGGGCTTCACCATTACTCCATGACCACACCACAACACCTCTAACCCATTAGACCATCCATTAGAGCGATAGGGATCCTTTGGGGTTAACCGAAAGTGGTCAAATTTACCCATGTCCACCATAGCCCTAAATTTGGCAAGTTGCCCTAACTAAGGGCAATTGTCCTCTAATATGCCCAATTGACCCTACCTAGACCTTCCTAGCCCATAGAGGAGGCCAAAGGGTCACTAACCACCCCATAGGGGTCAGTTAGGTCACACAAGGTGGCCTACGATTGGGCTAACCCACTTTAGGTCGAAAATAACCCAAAATGTCTAACTGAAGCTCAAACACAAATCTACATGGGCTAACCACATTTTTATTATTCATATGGGTTAGTGGGGTGCAATTAGGATGAAATCTCCATCAAATTCAGCCATGGTGACAAGGAGAGAGAAAAGCTAAATACTCCCTTTGATGGAGGAGAGAGAAAATTGTTTAAAAGGGTCATTCATGGCTGTTGGAGTTGGTTATCAAACGGTCTGGTGGTCTGTATTGGCGGGTTAAAGACCACGCTGTCTGGCAGTTTCCCCTCAGTGGTTTCGTTGCTGGGTTGTTGCTCTCTAGAGTCTTAGCCGTCTAGCGGTTTGTCGCAGACGACTTGGAGACTGGGCGATCTAGCGGTCTCCCATGGCGACTTCTCTCTCTCTCTGGTTGTAGCCGAGCTGTTAGCCCTTCTCATATAACAACGCGGCTTGTGCGGGTTGTTTTTTATATAGTCTCTTAGTCCTGTAATTTTTTAGTCCCACATCTCTAGTTTGTATTCTCTCCCTTCTCCTCCATTCTATAAAAGGGAGGTCATACCTTTGTAATAAAAAAAATTGGATAATAAAATTTCTGTTAATCCACTTCCGGTTTGTTCTTGTTTGTTTCTAACATGGTATCAGAGCACATGATCTTTTCCGCCTGATTCGGATCCTCTTTCTGTCCGCGCGGCCTGTTTCTCTCTGGCTGTCTGTTCATGCAGTCCCTTTTCTCTTCTTCTTGTTGCTGCCCTCTGTGTGTGTGGCCTCTTTGTACGACCTCTATTTTGCTTGCATGCCCTGTTCGTTTTCCCGCAGACTCCTTTCTGTTCGCGCGGTCTTCTCTTCCTTCTGTTCGTGCGGGATGCTTTCTAGAAGCTTGAATTCTTTCCCTCTGCTTGGTTTTGTGGCTTGGTCGTGGTTTTTCTTGCTGCTTGTGTCTAACACCGTGACCGTTGCAGCTATCTTTCTCTTAGCCGTCGCGTTTTCTCACTGTTCGCGTGGTTTGTCTCCTAACCGCGCGACTTCCTTGTTTTTCTCCTATGGCTCTTTCTAATGCTTCTAATGCCATAACTCCTGTCTCCAATCCGCCTCTGCCTCTTCCTCCTAATCCTTCTAGGAACCTTGGCACCGTTTACACGCTTATCAGCTCCAACTACCCGGATTGGAGTGTCTCCTTCACCTTTCTCCTTCGCTCGCAACGCAAATGCCACCATCTCATTGATGACCCTCCTCCTCCCACTTCCCCTCTGTTTGATGACTGGGATGAGAGCGATGCGCTTGTGCATACTTGGCTTGCTAACAGCCTATCCGATTAATGCCTTCCCGTCATCCGTCATGATGAGACAGTCAAGGCCGCTTGGCTTCATCTTGCTACTCTATACTCCAAGTGGGCTAAGACGTCCCACATCTATACATTATATGAGGACCTCTTTGCCCTTCCTACCTTGTCTCCTACTTCTACATACCAATAGGTTAAGGATCTCGGGGCTGAGAATCTTTTGAATCGCCTATTTTCTGTGGATTTGGCTCAACAACACAAGCACTTCTAGGAGCTTCTAGTTATGTGCTATCTTCTACGGCTTCCTGATACTTATGATATGATCCGCCAAAAAATTCTGGGTGAGGCGGAATCTCCTACCATAGATGCAACCGCTTCCTGCATCGTCACTGTCACCTCTCTCCTTCAGCACCCTCTTCTGCCCGCTCCTCCTCCACCGGACAACTATGCTGTCCAAACTCAGCGGAGTGGCTCTGGTAGCCACAGTCACCAGTCCGGCGGACGTGATTCTTCTCGCTACCTCTGCTCTCACTATGGACGCACTGACCATACTATGGATCGCTGCTGGA
Source organism: Platanthera zijinensis (assembly GCA_039513925.1). Taxonomy (NCBI): domain Eukaryota; kingdom Viridiplantae; phylum Streptophyta; class Magnoliopsida; order Asparagales; family Orchidaceae; genus Platanthera; species Platanthera zijinensis. The sequence continues at coordinate 190,105,883 of CM077079.1, read as the reverse complement.
TGAAGCATCCCCATCTTCTCCCCTCGGGTGACTCTTGCACCTCCTCTTCCAAGCCGTCTTCCTCCATAGTCACATCATCAGGTAGTGCCCACGTGGTCACTCAAGGTAAATGTCTTATTGACTCTGGTGCGACTAATCACATGACAGGAAATCCTAATTACTTCTCTCTCCTCGAATAGTATGATCAGTTTCCCCCGGTCCTCGTTGCAGACGGTTCTCCCTCCCCGGTTAATTGGTCGGGAGTTGTTTATATTACTCTGTCTCTTCGCATAGCGAACACTCTTTATGTGCCCAAGTTTCCGTGCAATTTATTGTCGGTTACCTCTTTATGCAAGCATCTTCAGTGCTTTATGACATTTACTCCAACTTTTTGTTCTTTTCAGGATACGAGCTCCCAACAGACGATTGCTACTATGACTGAGAGCGACAGACTCTACTTCCTCGACAACGTTTCCGCCTTATCCGCCTTCTCCTCTTCTTGTACGAATCTTCTCCAATGGCATCTCTGCCTCAGTCATCCTCCACCACTGCTTCTACGTCAGCTTCTGCCCCACCTCCCTCCTTCTAGTACTCCTCTCAACTGCAATGCTTGTAATCTTGGCAAGCATCACCGTTCCTCCTTCCCGCCGAATCAAGGTCGGGGTTCTACTCGTCCAATTGATCTAGTCCACTCCGATGTCTGGGGACCTGCTCCTACCCTCACAATTAGTTCGGGTGGTTCTTATTCTGTTACCTTTATTTATGATTTTTCTAGATGTACTTGGGTGTATCTCGTACGAGATCGCTCTGAACTTTTTGATGTATGACTCTCTTTTTATCAATTAATTAAAGCTCAATTTGGTGTTTGTATTAAAACCTTTCGCTCAGATAATGCTAAAGAATATCTGAGTCATGCTTTTACCTCTTTTTGTGTGCAACATGGCATTATTCATTAGACTAGCTGTGTTTATACCTCCAAGCAAAATGGAGTGGCGGAATGCAAAATACGTCACCTCCTCTATTTCTCTCGCACCTTGATGACCCAGATGCATGTTCCTCGCTCCTATTGGGGCTATGCTATTCAACTTGCCTGCTACCTCATCAATCGCATTACCTCCACGGTCCTCAACGGGCATACCCCATTCTCCATTCTGTATACGGGCATGGAGCCATTTCCTTTCCCTCTCCGGATCTTTGGGTGCACTGCCTTTGTGCATGCTCCATCTGCCACCCATGTTAAGCTCTCCCCTCGCTCCACCAAATGCATCTTTCTGGGGTACTCCACCACTCAGAAAGGCTATTATTGTTTTAACCCCATTCTTCGTAAGTAGTTCGTCTCCGCTGACGTCACCTTCTTCGAGAATTCCTCCTACTTATCGGATGACTCCTCTCTTCTTCCTCTGACTTCTGATACTCTTGCTGTCCCTTTCGTCCCCTTGTCTCCTAGTGCAGTTTCACATCTTACATCGTCTCCGTCCACTCCTCTCCCTCCACCTCTCTCTCCTTCTTCTCCGCCACTATCTCCCTCCTCTCCGACGTCATCGCCCTCTACTCCCGGGACAGCTATCTCCACCACGGATGCTCCGGATGCCGACGTATAAGGATGCAGACGTATACCCTATACCCCCTTGCTGTTGTTGTTTTATATGATCATCTTACCTCATCTCGCTGGGCATTTGCACTGGCTATCTCTGCCACTGCCGCACCCCGTTCCTACCAGGAGGCTCTTGCTATTCCTCATTAGAAGACGACCATGGATGAGGAAATGGCGACCCTCACTGAGCGGGGTACCTGGACTCTTGTTCCTCCTCCCTTTGGAACAGATGTTGTAGGCTGCCGCTGGGTCTTTGTGGTCAAATTTGGCCCGGACGGCCATGTAGATCGTTATAAGGCCCGTCTTGTTGCTAAGTGCTTTACTCAGACCTATGGGGTTGATTACTTTGACACCTTCTCTTCTGTGGCTCGTCTCAGCACTATCGAGGTTCTCCTCTCTATGGCGGTCAATAGAGATTTGCTTATTTCCCAGCTGGATGTCAAGAATTCCTTCCTTTATGGTGATCTTCAGGAGGCCATCTACATGAATAAACCTCATGGGTATGTTTCTCACGGGGATACACGAGTATGCTGGCTAAATAAGGCAATCTATGTCCTCAGGCAGAGCCCTCGAGCTTGGTTTGACAAGTTCAGCGACATTGTGGCAGTCGTGAGTTTTGTGCGAAGCTCTGCCGATCACTCGTTATTCATTCGTAAAACATCATCGGTAGTAGTGGTTCTTGCTGTGTATGTCGATGATATTCTTCTCACTAGCGATGACCAGGAAGCGGTAGACTTGACAAAGCGGCATCTTCGTCAACATCTGGTCACAAACGATATGGGCCCTCTGAAGTACTTTCTGGGGATCAAAATCTCTCGTAAGCCAAACTCCTTAGTCTTCTCCTAGCGTAAGTATGCTCTTTATCAATTAAAAGAGGCAGGGTTGACTTGAGTAAAACCTGCCTGATGCCCCATGGCAACTGGAGATGACAAAAACTGGACAGATGATTCGCCTCCTCTTTCAGATATTACTCGATACAGGCGTCTTGTTGGTAAGCTCATATATCTCACAGTGACAGGGCCCCGACATTTCCTATACGGTGGGTAAAGTGAGCCAATTCTTGCAAGCTCCTAGGGAGTTCCATCTACAGTCCGCCTTGCGGATCTTGGAGAATGTCAAAGCAGCGCCAGGGAAAGGATTACTCTTTCAGAAGAATGGTCATCATAGGGTTGAAGCATACTCAGATGCATGTTATGCTGATGACAAAGGGGATAACATGTCCACCTCATTTTTTTGCACCTTTTTTGGGGGAAATATGGTGAGTTGGAAGAGCAAGAAGCAGTCAGTTGTTTCCAGGTCATGTGTAGAAGAAGAGTATCGTAGTATGACGTCGACCACTTGTGAGTTAAAGTTGTTATGGGCTCTCATGCTGGCTTTAGGAGAGGTCTACAACCATCCTCTACCCATGTTCTGTGATAACAAGGCTGTCATATACATCTCGAAAAATCTTGTCTTCCATGAAAGAACCAAGCTCATTGAGGTCGACAGTTATTTCATTTGTGAGGAGATTTTGAAGGAACTAATTTTCACTCCTTTCGTCACTTCTGATAAAGAGCTGGCTGACATATTCACCAAGCCAGTATCTGCCTCGTTTCTTCATATTTGCGACAAGCTAGGCATGATCGATATATATGCTCCAACTTGAGGGGGAGTGTTGGAGTTTGTGACCGGGCGGTCTGGTGGTCTTTCTTGGTGGGTTAAAGACTGCACGGTCTGGCAGTTTCCCTTCAGCGGTTTGGTTGTTGGGATGTTGCTGTCTGGAGTATGAACGGTCTAGCAGTTTATCGCAGGCGACTTGGAGACTGGGCGGTCTAGCGGTCTCCCATGGCGACTTCTCTCTCTCTGGTGGTAGCCGAGTGGTTAGCCCTTCTCATCTAACCGCGTGGCTTGTGTGGGATGTTTTTGTATAGTCGCTTAGTCCTGTAATTTTTTAGTCTCATATCTCTAGTTTGTATTCTCTCCCTTCTTCTCCATTCTATAAAAGGGAGGCCATACCTTTGTAATAAAAACAATTTTTGGATAATAAAATTTCTGTTAATCCACTTTCGGTTTGTTCTTGTTCATTTATAACAATGGCCAAGAGAGACCAAGGGCCTCTCCAATTGATTCCAAAGGCTAGATACATTCCCCCTCATAAATTTTGAGGAGTTGAATAGTCTTGGCCGGCCACCCAAGGGGCTGAATTCAGAAACTCCTCCTTGGCTGAAATGCTCAAAACAGGACATTAATGGCCATTGAAGAATGACCTCTCCCCTACCCCATGTTGAAGTTTTAAAAGCTTCCCCAAGGATAGAGGAGACATTTCCAACCTTTACCTAAAGAAACCTAGCTAGTTTCCTGTGTAGTTGTAGAGTGCCAAAAAGCTCCACCACCAGCCATGGCGCACCACCACCAAGCTCGTCGGCAAGCCCGGTTACAGGTCCTCCTCTACTCCTCTCTTCATAAGCTAGATTCTTAGATCTTTTAGGAGAGAAATCGGGCTCAATTGAGCCTGATTGGGAGAGGAAAATTTCAGAAATTTCAATGTTTTTCCACCTTATGGGTTCGCTGAAAACCGCCCCTCCAGTGGCCGTTCCGCCGTCCGACGATAGCCCCCACCTCAACGAAAGTGGTGGCGGTGGTGGCCGGCTGGGGAGGTGGATGGGGGGCCCGGAAATTGGCTTGGAAGGTGCTCCAGATCGGGTAGATCCTATTCGTTGGCTGGAGAAAGAAGAAGGCCAGATATCGTCTGATCTGCTTTAAGATTTGAGCAGTGATTGAATTTATTAATTCATTTTATTTCATTTTCTGTCACAATTACTAGGCTGTTTTAAATTAATTATTAAAAATACTTTTGTTCCTATAAAGTAAAAGTGGTATGCATACAAGTTGTATCCCTATGAGTCTATTTTATTTTAAAATTGGTTTGAACCAATTTGGAGTTCAGGTCACACCACAACACTAATTTTGGTGAGGTCCATACCTAAGATAGATTAGAGATTTTTTTGAGTGCCCCAATCAATCCAGCCATTCAAATGACTTGAAATTTTGGATAGGAGTCACTCTTACCTGTAACTAGAATATATCCAAAAATTGGAATTTTTGGAAAACATTTTCCTAAAGTTTTTGATGGAATTTAATAATCCATGTATGAATTATTAAAAGGGTCTAATGACCTCCAAACCCTCCAAAATTTTGGTGAGTGGTTCTTTGGGTCATTATAGGACTCTGTATAAAATTTCACTCCATTTGTAGATGAATTGGTAGGGAAATTGGTAAACCCTAGCCTAGGCCCAAAAAGGGTTAATTAGGTTTAATTGTCCCTTGTGGTGTTGAGTGACAAAATCACCTCAACACAGGTTGAAAATTGGGCCACTGAGTTTTTATGACATTAAACACCCTCACATGGAGTTTGGGGTGGATAGAGTGGATTTTCCCTAGGACCCTAGTACAAACCCTACAGTTGAACTTTGGGGGTTTGTGAAGGACATGGAATGATATGCCCTTGTATGGACTTGGTGTTTAGTCCATGTGATCTTAGGGTGGTGACATGCCCTAGGAAGGAATTTGTTTACATTTAGACGTAGGAACACAACTTAAACCAATGAGGGATAGTTTAGGCCTATATTTTTTATGAAAATATTGAAGGGTCTTATGACCTTTGATCCTCATGAAATTTTGGTAGGAGTAATTTTATAGTATTATTAACCTCTAAAATTTGTTATAGGATGTTTAGAAAACAGAAGATCATACTTGTATGTATAATCTCCACCTTTCCCTTTTTGATGATCTTGAAGTATCTACGGTTTAATTGTATTAGGATGATATGAAACTCTGCCAAAGTTAATTAAATATCATTTAAGGGCCCTAGTATATTATTTGGATCATTTGTGCATTTCCTCTTTGTGCTTCATGTGTTAAGTGAACTAGTGCACCATACTTTGATAAATAGATAATAAATATTATATCTTGCTGGAAAATTGTGTTATTTTGCCAGAGAACTTTTTAGGGTATAATGAAGTTTTGAAAAATTATTACATGTTATTTTGATGAGTTTATAAGAATGTTGTTTCACAAAGTGCACTTTAATGGAATTAATTTAAGTATTTTTATACATAGCTCACTGACCTTGGAATTACATGAAACTTAGTCAGTAGTGTTTTAAAGTCATTATATGGCACTGGAAATGTTTAAATAATTTATAGACTATGATTTATGGTACTCCCTTCATTAACTCTAATTATTTAAATTACTTTGTGTAACGACCCCGTCCGTTAAATGACGTATAGTAGAAGGTCCGGCCGGGGCCCCACACTATATGCCACAAACAGACGGTGAGGTCACAGGATACTACCAAACCAAACGAGTCCTAACTCAGAGCATTCTAGCGGAAGCTTAGTAAGTGCAAGAACTCATACCATTGAATGTCCACTAATATATAAATATCACATTTATATAGATAACCAGGAATGTTTACAAAACCACACCGCACACGGCCTTAAGGCCTTACAAGTTACTCTTTACCACACATATAATTTCATACATCGGCACGCAGGCCGGCCACACATGAAATCCAACACTTCGCACGGCCTTCGAGGGCCTACCAGCAGCATGGGCTTTTGCCCGCTCAATCCATCAGCCCGCAACACCTGCATATGGACGTCCACCCCATGGGTGATAAACAAAGCAACGGTCAGCATTCAGCTGACCAATTATAACGACCCCACCCCTTACCCGGGGCAGTGGTTCCTTCCCTGCATGTATAGCAATTTCAACATATAAAGCACATACACCCAACATCACAAACGCTGGCCTCAATGTCAGGCGCTCCGTGCACTCAGGGCACCTTTTATGGTTTGTACTTGGTAGGCGGGCATAAGCCTCCAAACCCTTGTTGAAGACCTCACGCACCCGTCTCACTCAGAGGTACGCACCACACCAAAACCCGTGAGCACTATCAGTCGACCTACCCCCGTAGTGTAACAAGCCTAGGGAATTCGCCCTGCTGCTTTGCTACCAATCGACCGCTCACCCGATCTTAACATTGCCACTTGGTGAAATGGGCATAAGCCTCCAAACCCCTGTTGAAGACCTCTCGCACCCACCCACTCAGAGGTGTTCATCGCCACTTGGTAGAATGGGCATAAGCCTCCAAACCCCTATTGAAGACCACACGCACCCACCCACTCAGAGGTGTCCGCACTCCATCAACCAGCTCTTAACAAGCATACCACCAAAGGAGCTATACAAAGCATCCTATATACCAAACACATCGTCCTCACCATCTCCGCAGGCTAAACGATGCATACACAGAGTCTTCTCCGGATCGCAATATAAACATCACCAATCCCGACATACGTCTGGATGGGCTTCAAACAGCATGCCTATGCCGTACTACAGGCTTCCGGCTCTAGATGCAGACTCAACTGCTGGAATCACTTACGCATTTCCATCTCTTGATGGAGGATCCCATGCACATGCAAAACAAAGGGCTTCACCTGCCCAAGGAAGAAAGATCGTTACCCTTGACGATCGCTTCGGCGCCATAGAAAACTAGCCGGATGGAAATCACCGCAACGGCCTTGCCTCCGCAACGCTGCACTCGGCTCTCTATTCGGCTCGACGAAGCTCCACCGGCCTCCTCCTCCTCCTCCTCCAAGCTCTCCTCTCTTTCTTCTCTTTAGAAAGAGAAAGGCTAAGTGGAATGAGATTTCATCTCAATCCACTGCCTTAAAGAGGCTGGAAAAGCTATGGACCACACGATCCAAATAGAAGGAAACGAACGGCCGAGATCTGCCCAAAACCCCAATTTTTGCCTGACACGGCCTGTGACACGCCCGTGTCACAGGCCGTGTACCCTTAAGCGGCACATGCGGTTTGGAACCGACTGACCAACACGGGGCTCGACACGCCCGTGTCGAACCTGACACGCCCGTGTCATTCTTGAGACACGCCCGTGTCCCCTGCTACACGGCACCCATCGACTCCCAAAACCAGTACACGGGTCGGAACACGGCAGCCGACACGCCCGTGTCCAGCCTGACACGCCCGTGTTCATGGCCGTGTTCACGGCCGTGTACGGCTCTGACCCGAATAGGCTAACTTTGAGATTTAAATCGAACACGCCCTGGGACACGCCCGTGTCCCAGGCCGTGTACCCCCGACACGCCCTGGGACACGCCCGTGTCCCAGGCCGTGTCTACCAGCCTGCTACTCAAAATTGTGTCCAAACATATTTTGAGTTCTGGGGTGTTACAACCCTCCTCTCCTTATAGAAATTTCGTCCCGAAATTTAGCGCAACGCACAAGTATCAACACAACCACGCTGTTGCGATACAACCCAAAACGATCCAGGTTTAGAGCTCAGAGGCCACAGCTTGGCTCGCCCCATGGAATCGTACCACCACACTGTTTGTCCCAAACAGAAAAACATACATACATATATACAACAGACAACAAAATAAAGTGCACACTCCACTTTATTTCGGCTTCTCCGCATCTCGCAGAATCCGTTTAGCGGCCTCCATTAAGTCCAAAGCACGGATTTGCTGTTCTGCTTGATTTGAGCTTTGCGGCTCCTGCATCTCAAGAGTGTATATTCTCGGTTGCGCCCGTGATGCAGACGACTCTGCCACAGCTTTACCCTTCTCGTCATAAGACGCACCTGTCTTTCTTTCACCCTTGGACGCACCATTCCAGCAAAATCGCGCAATATGTCCTGGCCTCCCACAAATGAAACATGTCCGCGGCTCAACCCGTTCTTGCCCAAACGTTGCTCCTGACGCAACATCTGAAGAAGTTTGTTCAGCAGGCCTGAACCGCTTCTTATCACGTTTCCTGAAATCGGACTGCTCTGATGGCGGAACTTTGAAGTCGGACTTTTCCACCGCTACGATCTTCTTCTCCCGCACCCGCTTCAAATCCTTCTCTAGCGCACTAGCGGTATGCACCAATGCTTGGAATCCTTGGTTCACTGAACTCGGGAGAGCCAACCTCAGCTCATCACGCAGCCCTTCATAGAACCTATTTGTCTTCCGCGCCTGGTCCGCAAACGTCGACCCCGCATAACGACCGAGCTTGGTAAACTCATGCAGGTAATCGTCCACGGTCTTATCACCCTGTACCAGACGTTGAAATTCATTTTCCATTGCAATTCTCTGCGCCATTGGCAAATATTTCGCCCAAAATAATCTAGAAAATTCGTCCATCGATATGTCGCCCAGATCTCTACCGCCCAACTGGTGCAACTCGATCTCATCCCACCAAAGCCTCGCCTCTCCTTCCTGGAGGAAAGTGGCTAACGGGACTTTCTGCTCCTCATTAATCCGGAGCGCAGCCAGGATTCTTTTCACTCGAGAGAGCCAATCCTCGGCCTCTGTTGGAGACGTTGCCCCGACAAACGTAGGCGGATTAAATTCCATAAAGTGCTTAAGTTGCTCGTCCGCTGCTTGCACAGCAACCGGAACCTCAACATGCTCTTGCCTCGCACCAACCTGCACTGGCGCCACAGCGGGCCTCGCTTGCCCAAAAGGTTGTGCCTGAAGCATAGCAAAGATCATCTCCGCAACTAAGCGCACCGTTTCCGCAGAAGGGGGAGGTGTAGGCACCTCAGGTGGTGCCGCACTCTCATCCGAACGCTGGGGCTCCGACTGCCCAGCTCCACTCCTCGTCACCTATAGGTCAACAAGATAGCATTACTTTCCATGGTAATACGGCAAACTCACCGAATAGACACACACACACATTCCTAGTGGACATTCCTGAGTTCATTAGCATTACAGCAGGTCGCACGAACACGTGCTCGCCACCCCACAAAAGAATTCGACCACGAATTTGGAAGGGAAGACCGACAAAAGCTGATACCAAAATGTAACGACCCCGTCCGTTAAATGACGTATAGTAGAAGGTCCGGCCGGGGCCCCACACTATATGCCACAAACAGACGGTGAGGTCACATGATACTACCAAACCAAACGAGTCCTAACTCAGAGCATTCTAGCGGAAGCTTAGTAAGTGCAAGAACTCATACCATTGAATGCCCACTAATATATAAATATCACATTTATATAGATAACCAGGAATGTTTACAAAACCACACCGCACACGGCCTTAAGGCCTTACAAGTTACTCTTTACCACACATATAATTTCATACATCGGCACGCAGGCCGGCCACACATGAAATCCAACACTTTACACGGCCTTTGAGGGCCTACCAGCAGCATGGGCTTTTGCCCGCTCAATCCATCAGCCCGCAACACCTGCATATGGACGTCCACCCCATGGGTGATAAACAAAGCAACGGTCAGCATTCAGCTGACCAATTATAACGACCCCACCCCTTACCCGGGGCAGTGGTTCCTTCCCTGCATGTATAGCAATTTCAACATATAAAGCACATACACCCAACATCACAAACGCCAGCCTCAATGTCAGGCGCTCCGTGCACTCAGGGCACCTTTTATGGTTTGTACTTGGTAGGCGGGCATAAGCCTCGAAACCCTTGTTGAAGACCTCACGCACCCGTCTCACTCAGAGGTACGCACCACACCAAAACCCGTGAGCACTATCAGTCGACCTACCCCCGTAGTGTAACAAGCCTAGGGAATTCACCCTGCTGCTTTAATACCAATCGACCGCTCACCCGATCTTAACATTGCCACTTGGTGAAATGGGCATAAGCCTCCAAACCCCTGTTAAAGACCTCTCGCACCCACCCACTCAGAGGTGTTCATCGCCACTTGGTAGAATGGGCATAAGCCTCCAAACCCCTGTTGAAGACCTCACGCACCCACCCACTCAGAGGTGTCCGCACTCCATCAACCAGCTCTTAACAAGCATACCACCAAAGGAGCTATACAAAGCATCCTATATACCAAACACATCGTCCTCACCATCTCCGCAGGCTAAACGATGCATACACGGAGTCTTCTCCGGATCGCAATATAAACATCACCAATCCCGACATACGTCTGGATGGGCTTCACACAGCATGCCTATGCCGTACTACAGGCTTCCGGCTCTAGATGCAGACTCAACTGCTGGAATCACTTACGCGTTTCCATCTCTTGATGGAGGATCCCATGCACATGCAAAACAAAGGGCTTCACCTGCCCAAGGAAGAAAGATCGTTACCCTTGACGATCGCTTCGGCGCCATAGAAAACTAGCCGGATGGAAATCACCGCAGCGGCCTTGCCTCCGCAACGCTGCACTCGGCTCTCTATTCGGCTCGACAAAGCTCCACCGGCCTCCTCCTCCTCCTCCTCCAAGCTCTCCTCTCTTTCTTCTCTTTAGAAAGAGAAAGGCTAAGTGGAATAAGATTTCATCTCAATCCACGACCTTAAAGAGGCTGGAAAAGCTATGGACCACACGATCCAAATAGAAGGAAACGAACGGCCGAGATCTGCCCAAAACCCCAATTTTTGCCTGACACGGCCTGTGACACGCCCGTGTCACAGGCCGTGTACCCTTAAGCGGCACACGCGGTTTGGAACCGACTGACCAACACGGGGCTCGACACGCCCGTGTCGAACCTGACACGCCCGTGTCATTCTTGAGACACGCCCGTGTCCCCTGCTACACGGCACCCATCGACTCCCAAAACCAGTACACGGGTCGGAACACGGCAGCCGACACGCCCGTGTCCAGCCTGACACGCCCGTGTTCATGGCCGTGTTCACGGCCGTGTACGGCTCTGACCCGAATAGGCTAACTTTGAGATTTAAATCGAACACGCCCTGGGACACGCCCGTGTCCCAGGCCGTGTACCCCCGACACGCCCTGGGACACGCCCGTGTCCCAGGCCGTGTCTACCAGCCTGCTACTCAAAATTGTGTCCAAACATATTTTGAGTTCTGGGGTGTTACACTTTGAACTAATTATTTAGAGGTTATTACATTTATAAAAATCTGTGAAATTTTGTATTCACTAATATTTTGCTATCCTATAGTGTTTATAATTTTTGGGTTGCCATAACTTAAGAAGATCGAGTACTTCATGCTCAAAATTATACATGGCCTAACGTTTGGGAAAATCTAATAAATGCTAAATTAATTAGGAAAATTACAAGTTTATGTATTTATGCTAAATATGTCATGATAGACCCCCAATAATTATCTTAGGGCATTTGGATGAAAATTTGGAGTACCTCCTATCATTTACATCATATAGCTTAGGTTGGTCTGCATTTAGTAAAGCTGCAGAAATTGTGATAACCTGTGTAATGGACATAGGGAGATGGGTTTAATTGTTTACTGGCTTGGTAAGGAGAAAAAATGAGCTTCATTAAGAGTCATGATGAGTAGAATGTTTGGTTGGCTAGTGTTAGGCGGTGCTTGGGATCGAAGAATGACCGTCTTTCCTGTGGAGAGAGAGAGAGTGAGCCAAAACACACTAGGGTTAGATCAAGCATAATATTAAAAGGGGTCAGGATTTGGGTAATAACCAATAATAGTAAGTGCCTTACGAATGATAATTATGGGCTTCAGCTACCATCATAGTTCCAAGCGCCCTGTGAGAGCCCTTCATAGGGAATACCTTGGGCAGGCTGGGCTAACCTAAACAGTATGAATAATCAATGTTTAAGAGTAACTAGTATAACTAGGATTACACTTACACTCAAACTCCCTGGGGTGGTGGGAGTTAGGTTGGGTCACACGGGCGATAGGCTCGGTGGTTTTAGTGATGGGTAGGTTAGCCCGGCAAGCCGATGGCTCGGTAGATAATTGTGACAGACGGGTTAGTACGGGCAGCTTTGGCTCGGTAGATAATTGTGATGGACTGGATAGTCCAGGAGCTTTAGTTCGGTGGGAAAATTTAGTAATATTTCATATTCATAAGATAAAAGGTGGTGGGTCTTCAGTATTAGAGAGTCGTCACACCAAAACCAATACGTTTACACAGCAAGTGTGGTTTAGCTCTTGGCCAAATTAAGTCTTGTGCACATCCGACAAAAGTATGCAGGATCTCCGCTTAGTGCACCAGCGTCGAGGCGTATGATAATTCTAACTGGTAGTGTTGATACCGGTTTAGAGGTGGGAGAGGCCCAACCCACCGCTTTTGTTTGCCACTACGGAGGTATCCTGAGAGGTTAGGCTCCAGAAAGGGGGAACTAAAGGTCTGTGTGCATAGAGTCGAGTGTTTGCGTTGCACTTGCATGTTCACATCATAGCATACTTGCATGACATAACATCATCATTGCATATATCCTTTGACACATATTGTATAAATTGGTATGGGATACTTTATACAATGGTCCTTGCAAAATGACCCCTTGGTCTATAGGTTTGTATGGGCATTCCTATAGGTCATGGTTACTTACTTAGTTTACTTTCTCATACTGTACTTATTCTCTCTCTTTTGTGTATAATTATACTATTTACCTACTACTACTTACATTTATTTGCTCTATTTATGAACTCAAGATAGACTAGTTTTGCAGTCATTTGCTTACCTTTGTTACCCTCCACCTTCATTACCTTCCCTTTCCTTCTCACTGCTGGGTGCCTAGGAGCCATTGGGGGAGGTATGGGGGATGATAGGACTTTATCTTTTAGACTAACTATCATTGACCAAATCATTTTAGGGGATCGTGGAGCCGAACCAGGAGATACAACCCCAGAGGTCGGTTCATTTGGAGACAGGATAGTCTAGTACGGGAGTTCAGCCAACATGGACATTGAGTCCTAATCATTAGTAGAGATTATATGTTTGCTTCCGCGTTAAGTGATTTGTAGTGAGGATTTTGATGTATCGGGCAGGAGCCCTCTTTAGTACTTTACTTTATATTTTCTGTGGACTCTCCCTTCGTGGAGATTTTTTATATTTCATGTGATTTTCTGTGGACCAGTATTTGAGTTTTCATGTACTCTTATTTTTATTATACTCTTCTGCGATCAGTATGGACGGTAGAATCGATGTTTTGTAGTGACGACCTCCCCGGGTGTAACGTGCCAATTCGTGCTAGGCCCCTCGTGCGCATTTTTAAGTCAGGAGAGCTTACTTGGGCTCAGGGAGTGCTGGCAGCTAGGCTTACACTTTTGTAAGGGAGGAGAAGTTGGTCCAAAGTAGGACACGGGTAGTGACGAACTAACAAGCCATTTTTGTAGAAAACTGTTGGAGAGGAAGAAGGTGCTGTGTTGGTACCCTAGATGTGATTTGGCTTATGTAATCCCTTTCCAGCCCCTCTTGATCCATATAAAGATATATGATCATGTTTAGACTTTGCTTAGTCTCCCTAGGGCAGTATATAACTGACCTAGAGTTTAGGCTAGTAGTTTTAGAATGTGTTTTGGTTGAGGCTTTTTCCGTTCGACTATCGTCGAACGAGGCCTCGCGATCGTCGATCATTGATCGACGATAGCAGGGCTATTGAATCGTTGAAGTCAAGACAATTATCGTCGACCGATGGTCGACGATCTCAGAGCTAGCTTACTACGCTCTGAAGGTTGGTCGACGATCTGTCATCAACAGATCGACGATCGTGTTCTAGCTTCACGATTTCTGTCTCGACAGATCTTTGCCTTAATCGTCGACATCATTGTTGGTCGACGATATCTGTCTCGACAGATCTCTGCCTTAGTCGTCGACATCATGAGATGTTCGACGATTTCTGTGTCTTCAGACTTTCTGCTTTAGTCGACGTTATCTGTTTGCTGGTCGACGATCTATTAGCTGGTCGACGATCTATTTTCTGGTCGACGATTTCTGGTCGACGATTTCTGGTCCGACAGATTCCTGCTATTGGTCGACGATTTGTTAACAGGTCGACGATCTTCGAACCCCTGTTCGACGATTTCTGTCTGATTTTATCTATTTGTATTTATGCTATTCCTTGGTTTATTTCCAAGTATGTTAGCTTGTGGTTAGAAAGATTCTCTGAAGTTATTTATTGCTAAAATTATGGCTTAAATTCAAAATGAATTATTTACAAATTCTGTCAAACATAAATCACGGGATTCAGTATTCTTGATAAAGCATTTTGTCCTATTATACGAATTACGTTGACTTTATCTTTCCAGCCTGTTTTCTAGCCGTTGGTACTATGTACTATTTCCAAGAAAGGTACGTCTTTATGCTGAGATTTCTTTCCCGCTTATTTTATTCCTTATTGGGACTGACAGAAAATTAATAGGCCATTCTATTCCTATTGCTATATTCTATTTTGAGATAATCTGTTGCAGTGCTCGAGAATTCAAATCAATAGAGCCGTTTCAAAGGAAAACGTGAAGACATTTTTAAAAGAGATTCTGCTCTCAGAAAAGAAAAAGTAACAGACACAGAGAAAGATTATTCATCCGCTCAAGCATCATCAGAGCACCTCTTCACAATCTCACAACAAGAAGAAGAAAAGTTTTCCTGAAGCAAAAGCCCAGAGCAATCATCTTCCATTCTCAAGTCTCCTGAGCAATTTGCTTAGAGTTTTTCAAAGACTTCAGAAAAGGCTCAAGATCTGCTTCAAGTGCTCCAGAATCTTAAGACCTGATAAAAATCAGTCTTCAGATTTCTGAGGATTTAGTTTCAGTTTATCTGAAACTCCTTCATCCTGAAGCAAAGGCTTCCCTGGACTTCCACTGAGCCAGGGGGAGACTTTGATTCTTTAGAGAATCCACAAATCTTCTCTAATCTGTATTTAAAATAGAGAAGATAATCAAACCCTCTCAACCCCTTTGTAAAAAGAGTTTGTTCACACCTCTTCAAAAGTGAACGTTGGTGACAGGGCACCTTATCAACAACCTGTGGTTGAGCATCCTTATCAAAAGCTCAAAGGGTCTGTTTGATCTACCTGAATCAGATCATTGGTGGCAGGGCACCTTAGCAAAAACCTGTAGTGGATTCCTACCAGGGTGGTAGAAGAGTGGATGTACCTATTTAAAGGGAACCACTATATATCCTGTGTCCATCTGGTTATCTTGTTTATTCATTTTATTCTGTGGCTGTGATAGAACTACCTAGGGTTGCTAGTTGCTGTGATAGGCTTATAGTTAACTGAAATTTCAGTCAACTTCTTCACTTGTGCACTTCACTGTGTTAGGCTCTTAGGGTTCAAGTATCAGATTTTTTATTCCGCAAATAAACTCCAAGGGAGCTGACTAAGTGTTCATAAAATTTTGAATACTCTATTCACCCCCCCCCTCTAGAGTAATTTACAACTTATCCCCTCACTTTCAATTGGTATCAGAGCCAGGTTAGCTGTTCATACAGGCTAACACCTGAGTTAAAAGATCAGGTGATAAGTTGTTTCCTGATACCATTCACAAACACTTTCACACATGGCCCAGTCTAAGGATTATTCAAGCACCAGACCTCCTGTATGCAACTTGTCCAAGTTTGGCATATGGAAGGCCAGGATAAGACTATACATGAATTCTATTGATGAAGATATTTTTTCTTCTATTTTGACAGGACCACCTGCTAGGCCTGCTGCTGCTTCCACTTCTGCTGATCTCAGTGCTGTACCACCACCTGACTACAATGAAACTTACAAGAAGGCAAAAGCAGCTGATGCTAAAGCAATGAATATCCTAGCTCAGACAATGTCTGATGAGATATTCCAGAAGCTGGCTGAATGTACCTCAGCCAAAGCTATGTGGGATTCCCTCAACCACATAGTTGCTGGCTCAGCTGATGAGAGGAAGGACAGGAGATCTAATCTCACCTCTCAGTATGAAAACTTCAAGAAGGATGATGCTGAAGACATTGACACCATGTACACAAGACTCAGTTCAATAATAAGTGAACTGAGGTCTTTAGACAAGGAGATAACCTTGTCAGAAGTCAATGACAAGATCCTGATGTGCCTTCCCATCTCTTGGGACTCAAGGATATGGCCCATCAAGGATGGAAGAAACACTGTGGAACTCTCCACAGAAGCTCTGTTGGGAAAGCTCAGGTCATATGAGCAAACCTTAAAGAGTAGAGCTGCTGTAACTGAAGTGAAGACTCCTACTCCTACAAAGAAAGAGCATTCTCTAGCTCTTAAGGCTGCTGAGACTTCTGAAGGAAGTCAATCAAATGAGGAGTTACTGGCACTCATTGCCAAGAGATTCTTCAACATGGGAAGAAGAGACCTCAGAAAGAAGTTCTCCAAGCATGAGGACAAGCCAAGGTATGACAAGACTCCATCTAAAGAAATCATTTGTTATGTATGCAGCAAGCCTGGACACATTGCCCCAGATTGTCCAGAGAAGAAGTATAAGGAGAAGAAACATGAGAAAGAATACAGGAAGCACCACTCCAAGTCCTCATCACACAAATACAAGAAGAAGGACAAGGGATTTGTGGCTGCTACCTGGAGTGAAACAGAAGAGGATACCTGCTCCTCTAGCTCCAGTGATTCAGAAGAAGAAGAAGAGAAGAAAGCCAAAGAGGTCTGCCTCATGGCCATTGATGCCTGCAGCTCTCCGTCAGCTGCAGAGAATTCTGAAGAAGAAGGAGACAATGAAGAAGATTCCTTTATGGAGGACCAGGTAATCGACTCATTTGATTTCTCATCTCCTGAGTTCAAACTAAAATTTAAAACTCTATGTTTAGACTTACTATTATCTGAAAAAGAAATTAAGTCACTTAGATTAAAAATAATGGAACTAGACATGGAAGGTGTTGAAATAATCAGATTAGAAAAGGAATTAGAGAGCTCAAAAGAAGAAGTAACATTCCTAAAGTTAGAACTAGCTAAATCTAAGAGGTTAGAAGAACAATTAAATGGCAGAAGCCTTAAATTATCTGAAATAACCTGTATAGCAAACACTAGGGTTGGTAATGATAAACTAGGCTTAGGTGCTACACCTAGTGAACCCATCCTCCTCACAAAGGAGAGATTTAGCACTCCAGTAAAATTTGTCTCTGAATCAGGAATAAAGAATACTGAGGAAATTGAAAAATGCAAGAAAATTCAGAATAAGATTAAGAAAGAGAATAGGAAGAAAAAATTTCTAGCTTTACAAAAATCGTCGAACATTAATCGACGATCGTCAAACCAATCGTCGAACGACTATCGACGATCGCTGAACACCTTCACCAAGTATGATATCTTTGGTGCAGGAGATCGACGATCTCATCTTGAGTCGTCGACCAGTGATCGACGATCGTTGAATCCAGAATATAGCTATACTGGAAATGATCGACGATATGGCTTGCGATCGTCGACCATCGATCGACGATCTGGACTTAAGCTGGAAAATCATTTTCAAACTTCCAAAACTTCAAATCCTAATCACCACCCCAGGTTGTTTAATCCTTCAACTGAATGGATTATCCCACCTAGGAGATCACACCCTTTAGGATATAAATCAAAGCCTGCAAAATCTTTTATATCTAGTTTTTCTTTTGTGAAGAATACTGGACCCAAGGTAACCTGGGTCCACAATGTGTAACTGCTCTTTCTGCAGGTGAAGACCTATCCAGTCATACATGACAAATGGTATCTGGATAGTGGATGCTCAAAGCATATGACAGGAAAGAAGAAGAACCTGTCAGGTTTCAAAGCCAAGCTGGGACCAAAAGTTGTATTTGGGGATTCCAGCTGTGGACAGACTGAAGGGTATGGGAGCTTCACCATAGGAGCTGTAACCTTCAAGAAGGTAGCTTATGTCTCAGGACTAAAGCACAACCTAATCTCTGTAAGTCAAATGTGTGATGCTGGATACAATGTATGGTTTACTGACACTGCCTGCAATATTTCTTTAAATAATACTGTGGTGTTAGTAGGCATTAGAATTGGAAATGTTTATGTTGTAGATTTTAATTCCTCCAAATCTGAAATATGCTTATTTAATGAAGTAACAAGTAATAATACCCTTTGGCATAAGAGACTTAGTCATGTAAACTTGAAAAACATCTCTAGGTTGGCTAAATACAATCTTGTAAGAGGATTACCTTCTTGCCCCTACAAGAAGGAAGGCCTTTGCAAAGCTTGTCAACTAGGAAAGCAAACAAGAAATAGCTTTAAATCAGTTAATAAAAGTGATTCTCCCAGGATTCTGTACTTGCTACATTTGGATTTATTTGGTCCTATTGCTGTACAGAGTCTTGGAGGAAAGTCTTACACTCTAGTAATTGTAGATGACTTCTCCAGGTTCACTTGGGTATTCTTCTTGAGAACTAAGGCTGATAACTTCAAGGTTCTTACAGACTTTCTAAAGTGTATACAGAGTGAGTATTCTACTCAGATTGCCTTGATCAGAAGTGATCATGGTACTGAGTTTGAGTCTCTTCTTATGCAAGAATTCTGTGAGAAGGAAGGTATCAAACATAGCTTCTCTGCTCCTAGAACTCCTCAACAAAATGGGGTAGTTGAAAGGAAAAACAGAACCCTAATTGAAGCTGCAAGTACATTGTTGGCTGATGCTAACATGCCTCTGTCCTTTTGGGCTGAAGCAGTTAGCACAGCTAACTATGTATTGAACAGAAGTCTGATACATAAACTCAAGGGTAAGACTCCCTATGAATTATTTAAGCAAGTGAAACCTAAAATAGATTATTTTAGAGTGTTTGGCTGTGTTGCTTTTGTTCATAACAATAACAAAGAATACCTTAGAAAATTTGAGGCAAAAGCTTCAATGGGAGTCTTTCTAGGATACTCTCAAGTAAGCAAAGCCTATAGGGTCCTTAATAAATCTTCTCTGAAGATAGAAGAGTCTGCACATGTCTCTTTTGATGAGACAGTCATGTACTATAAGGAGAAGGATTCTTCTTCTAATAGTACAGTGCAAGTCCTAGGAGTAAGTAAGGATTTGGAAGGTTTGAGACTCACACAGGAGAATCATCCCAAACAAACTCCTCAGGTTGCTGCCTCAGATTCTGAATCTGATGTAGATCTGCTTGAAGCTAAAGCACCTGCTCCAACAGTTGATCAAATTCCACATGAGGAAGTAAATCTTGAAACTGTTGAAGATCAGATCATTGTTGAACCTACTGATCTTGTCACACTTAGAGATCACCCTGTATCTCAAGTGATTGGAGACATTTTAGCAGGAGTCCAGACAAGACATCAACTCAACAAAAATGTGATGTTTGCTTGTTTCCTTTCTCAGGTTGAGCCCCTAACCATTAAAGATGCTGAGCTTGATCCCCACTGGATTATAGCAATGCAAGAGGAGCTTAACCAGTTTGAAAGATGTAAAGTTTGGACCTTGGTTCCAAGACCAAGAGGCCAACGGATCATAGGCACCAAGTGGGTGTTTAGAAACAAGCTTGATGCCCAAGGCATAGTAGTTAGAAATAAAGCTAGGCTAGTAGCTCAAGGCTATAGACAGGAGGAAGGCATAGATTATGATCAGACTTTTGCCCCTGTAGCTAGACTAGAAGCCATTAGGATTTTCCTAGCCTATGCTGCCTATAAAAGATTTAAGGTCTTCCAAATGGATGTGAAGAGTGCCTTCCTCAATGGAGATTTAAAGGAAGAAGTGTTTGTTGAACAACCACCAGGGTTTGTCTCATCAACCTTACCCACTCATGTGTTCAAACTCCAAAAGGCTCTCTATGGACTTAAGCAAGCTCCTAGAGCTTGGTATGAGACCTTAGCAAATTTTCTTCTAGAACACAAGTTTGTGAGAGGTGTAGTAGATAGAACCCTATTCATTAGACATCATAAGGACTCACAACTGTTAGTTCAAATCTATGTAGATGACATTATATTTGGTTCTACTGATCCCAAACTATGCAAGAGGTTCTCTGAACTAATGCACTCTAAGTTTGAGATGAGCAGCATGGGTGAGTTATCCTATTTCCTTGGTCTCCAAGTGAAACAGAGTGTTGATGGCATTTTCATTTCACAATCAAAATATGCCAGAGAGTTGGTTAAAAGATTTGGAATGTCTGATGCTTCATCAATGAGCACACCTATGGCCTCAAATGCAGTTATTGATTCTGATGTCAATGGCAAGTCTGTTGATCAAAAGAATTATAGAGCCATTGTTGGTTCCCTGCTGTATTTGACTGCAAGTAGGCCTGACATAATGTTTGCTACATGCCTATGTGCTAGGTTTCAGGTCAACCCAAAGGAATCTCACTTAACTCTCCTCAAGAGGATCTTGAGATACCTTAAGGGGTGTCCTAACTTAGGACTGTGGTACCCAGCTGAGTCAGGATTTGAATTAATTGGATATTCAGATGCTGATTATGCTGGTTGTAGAGTTGACAGGAAAAGCACCTCAGGGACTTGTCAGTTCCTGGGAGAGAGACTTGTCTCTTGGTTTTGCAAGAAACAGGCATCTGTGTCTACCTCAACTGCTGAGGCTGAATATATAGCAGCAGCTAGTTGCTGTTCACAGATCCTGTGGATTCAAAATCAGCTGGTGGATTATGGGTACACACACTCAAACACAAAAATTCTGTGTGACAGTACCAGTGCAATATCAATTGCTCAAAATCCTGTGCACCACTCCAGAACCAAGCACATTGAGATTAGACATCATTTTCTGAGAGATAATGTGGAAAAGAACAAGATAGTAATGGAATTTATATCCACAGACCTGCAGAGAGGAGATATTTTCACTAAGCCCCTTGATGAACAAAAGCATTTGTTCTTCCTGAACTAGCTTGGCATGATTAATGGTTCAGAGTAGTGAAAATTTAGATAGTTTTGTTTTCTGTCTAAAATCGTCGAACGACTGCTCGACGATCTTCGACCAGGTCAGAACTATCGTCGATCAATCGTCGACGACAGCTCGTTCTGTAGTAAGGCAGAAATCGTCGACCAACTGGTCAACGATCTCTCCTTAGGTATCTATCGTCGACCAATGGTCGACGACAGATTTTCTGTGCTGTGTGGAGAATCGTCGACCATCATATATTGATCGACGATCGTGGTAATTGCGTGTAGTCGGTCGATGTTTACCGATTTAGTCAAACATTGACTATCGTCGGTCTGTGTTCGACGACCGATTTTATTCCGGGTTCGACGATCGCAGATTGGTTTCTAATAGTCGATTTAGGTCTGAAGATCGTCGTCCTTCCGCTCCGTCTTTTCATATTCCTTCTTCTGGCTTAGAATTCGCTCTCAAACTCTAATCCCGCGCGATTCTCTTCTCCCCTGTTTTGCTTCTCGATTCGCCATCTTCTCTCAAATTCTATGGCGATTCCTTCTGCTGTTCTCTTCGGAATGAAGTTCGACACTGGCTTCTGTGTCGACTTCGATTCTTTCAGCCGATGCGATCAACCAATCCAAGATATTCTGCAGCTATGTGAAGACCAAGGCCTCAAGAAATTTATGTCATCCGCACCTAAGATTAATATACCCGAGATTCGTGAATGGGTATACACCTCGTCCTCCAGCGACGAAGCGATGTCAGGAAAGATAAATGGCGAGGAGGTCACTCTGACTCCTGAAGTATTGACTGAGCTGTTTGGACTGCAAACAGGAACTGAGGATTATGAGCAAAGCTCAGAGGAATATGGCCGCATGCTCACTGTGATGGGCCATGCCGAAGGGATTCCGGCTAAGCTGCTGAAGATAAACTTGTCTCCAGAATACAAGTTTCTGGCAGACCTGGTGGGCAAGATCATTTTGGGAAAACATTCGGCTCATGACAATATCAACAGGCAACAGTTTGCCCTTATGTCGGCTTTGGTGAATAGGACGCAGTTAGCCTGGGGGAAAGTTCTATTTGAACTAATCAGGAGAAAGAACAACAAGAAAGAGGTAAATCTTGCCAGGGTACTGGGTGTGTTTCTGTATGTAAAAGCACCCCTGCTGCTTGTTTCTGCACCATCCGCAGTCAATGCCAGCAAGAGGTTGGACCCCTCGCTTTTCAAGAAATCTCAGAGGATTATCAAGAAGTCAGCCAGGGTTGATCCTAACCCTTCTTCAGACACAAGGGCTGATTCGGCCGCTCTCCCGCTTACTGGGGAAGGTTCAGCAATCCCTTCATCCTCCCTCTCTATCCCTGCATCCTCTTCTCCTGCATTACTTTCTTCTACAACACCTGCAGTGCCACCACAACATGCATCATACATTCCACCTGCATCTCCACACCAGTCACCAACACCACAACATCTGGCAGCTTCGGCCAGTGCTGACATGGTGACTGCTACCATCCTCACAAACCTTTCTCAACATGAATCCCACACTCATGTTGATGACCACCTATCTCCACATGACTCATTTGATCATGTGACAGATCATCCTGCTTCAATTCCATCCACCTCCACATCATCAGCATTTCAGATATCCCCTGAAATGCTTGCACACCTTGTACAACTCATCACTCCCTCCATCCAAAGCATGATTGAGGCTGCCAATGCCCCTCTCATTGCCTCCATCAATTCTCTCACTGACGCCATCAAATCCATCTCATCTTCTGCTGAGCCCCCTTCTGTAAGATGCATGACTCCAGTCCCCACTGAAGTCATGCAGGGGGAGATGTCTGTTGAAGTGGTCTCAGGTGATGCCCTGACCCTTCAGGACAATTCCTCTCTTCCCCTTCAAGAATCTGTAGATGTCCCTCAAGAAACTTCAGAGAAAGAACCAGAAGGTAAACCTTAAAACTCTCCCTCCAAAGGATATAATCAGGACTTCAATTTGACATTTGTAACTAACAAAGACATTCACTCCCTAGTGAATCTAGCTTCTGAGGAAGAAGTTCCTGAAAAAGAAAATGAGGAAGTCCCCATGGACACCTGTGAGAAGGATGCTGCTCAACCTGATGGTATAGTTTTATTTAAGATTCTAATTAATTCAAACTCCATCTTTGAGTTAATTTCTTATCCCTTCCTTTTCATCACAGCTGCTGATGATCTTACATCAGTATTGCAAGTTGATGCTGCCAAGTCCATTGAGTCTGATAAAGACTTGGAATCATTTCTTTCCTCAGACTGTGAGTTCTCACTCACATCCCCTCCTTTTGTTCCTCCTCCTCAAGAGAAAATGGTCCCCTATAGACCTGAGTACCTTGATGACCCCATGGTCAAGGATACTCTTTTCTTTTCCTGTATGGCACTCCTCTTGTGCCTTGCAGAGGTGTCTATCCCTGATGTCACTGAACATCTAGAAGGAATTATAACCTCCTTCCTAGATGCAAAGTGGTATCCTGTGTAGATCTTCAGGTAATCCTATCTATTACCTGTTGTTTGTTCACCTTGGGGGGAATATCTTATTCCCACTTGGTTGTTAACCTATCTCTCTTTGCATACAGGCACAACCATAAATGCTGCTGCTGCTGAAATCATCAACATCCCTGCTGATGCTGCTGCTGAAGAAATTGAAGAAGTGCAAGATAGGGCAGACAATGCTCCCAAGATGACTGAAATGGACTCAAGCTCAGGTACTCTAAACCTAGAACAATTTATAGCCTTTGTGGCTGAGAACATTGCCTCTGAGTACATTGAAGGGATGGCTAAATATCATCTGGATTCCCTAGCCATCTCTCTAGAGAAAGCATCTGCCCCTGCAGATATTGTCATCTTTTCTCCTCCTATCCTTACCTATCCTATATCCACTCCTTCTATTGCAGAACTGGTCCCCAAGACAGTTCCTGAGTTGTATCCAGAATCAGAGCTATGGAAAAGTGCTCCAAATGTTGATCTGGATGCCCTTCTTAGGCAAGATGCCATTGAAGAAGCTAAAGAGAAAGAAGAAAGAGAAAAGAAAGACAAAGCTGAACTTGCTGCCAAAGATCCATCTGAACAAAACTTTGATGATTATGCTGGGAAAGACTCATCTCATTCTGATGATGATGATGATGACTCTGATGATTCTGACTCCTCTAAGAAAAGAAAAAGAGCTGCTTCCAAGAAAAGAAAAGCCCCTGCTCCTTCTACTGCAAATCCTAACAAGGATGTTCCCTATTACATTCTGAAGGGAATAGATCCTAAGAGCAAGGAATTCCAACCCTGGATGAGATTGTCAAAGAATCAGACTAAAGAGAAGAAGAGAACAAAGAGATATGACTCTCCAGTTCAGAAATTCCCCCCCAGAGGTCCTCCTCCACCTCCTGGTGCTGGAGCCTCTGGAAGTATCTCTTCTGCTCCAATTGGTAGATCAGCCAGTTCCAACCCCTCTCAATCTTATCAGAGAAGAAGTAGACAAGGCCAGGGAAGCCAAAGTGGTTCAGGACAAGGAAATAAAAGAAATGTCAATGCTCCCGTAGAACAAATAAAGGAGATGACTTATCAACAACCTACATTCTCTCCTCCTCCTTCTCCTAAGAAGTTAGTCCCAGAAAGGAAACCTTCTCCTCCCAGGAAAGGTCCCTCCTCCTCTTTAAAGAAACCTGCTGCAGCTGATTCTAAAGGAAAAAGAGTAGTCTTTTCAGAAAATTCCCACAAAAAGTTCATTGAGCTTGCACCTCCTAGATCTCTCTATGCTCAAACTGATCCTAAGAAGACTGTGCAGATTCCTCTCGATTCAAGCAAACTTGCTACAGCTCTTCAAAGGAATATGGAGATTGCAGCTCATGCAGATTCTGATAGACCTCCCTCTCCATCAGACAAAACTGAAGCTGAAAGGATTGCCTCTATGGCAAGATTCAAAGAGTCTATTGCACTTAGCATGATGGAGAGAGCCAAATCTCAAGGACTGGATCCTTCAGCTTACTCAACAATGTCAGAATTCAGAGAAAAGGAACTCAGCAGAATTCGAGTCAATCCAGAAGCCTTTGACACTGAGGAATACATGAGACTACATCCTGCTGCAGTTCTACCAAGTTATGCTGAAAAGAAAATCATTGGTGAACATGATCTAATGCTATCCAAGAGACAAGCAGCAAACCCTAACAGAGAAATTATTTTCAAACCAGCTGCAATACCCAAAAACTCATCTGATGCTAAACGTGCTGATAAATCTGCTTGATACATTCCATTTCTGCTGATTTATGCTTGTTATATTTTCTGTGTATTGCCTGTGTTTTATCATTCTGGTTAATCGTTAGAATTGTTGTTGTCTGCTTTAGCCTTTAAATTGGATTGGATAACATAACCCAAATAGGGGGAGATTGTTGGTACCCTAGATGTGATTTGGCTTATGTAATCCCTTTCCAGCCCCTCTTGATCCATATAAAGATATATGATCATGTTTAGACTTTGCTTAGTCTCCCTAGGGCAGTATATAACTGACCTAGAGTTTAGGCTAGTAGTTTTAGAATGTGTTTTGGTTGAGGCTTTTTCCGTTCGACTATCGTCGAACGAGGCCTCGCGATCGTCGATCATTGATCGACGATAGCAGGGCTATTGAATCGTTGAAGTCAAGACAATTATCGTCGACCGATGGTCGACGATCTCAGAGCTAGCTTACTACGCTCTGAAGGTTGGTCGACGATCTGTCATCAACAGATCGACGATCGTGTTCTAGCTTCACGATTTCTGTCTCGACAGATCTTTGCCTTAATCGTCGACATCATTGTTGGTCGACGATATCTGTCTCGACAGATCTCTGCCTTAGTCGTCGACATCATGAGATGTTCGACGATTTCTGTGTCTTCAGACTTTCTGCTTTAGTCGACGTTATCTGTTTGCTGGTCGACGATCTATTAGCTGGTCGACGATCTATTTTCTGGTCGACGATTTCTGGTCGACGATTTCTGGTCCGACAGATTCCTGCTATTGGTCGACGATTTGTTAATAGGTCGACGATCTTCGAACCCCTGTTCGACGATTTCTGTCTGATTTTATCTATTTGTATTTATGCTATTCCTTGGTTTATTTCCAAGTATGTTAGCTTGTGGTTAGAAAGATTCTCTGAAGTTATTTATTGCTAAAATTATGGCTTAAATTCAAAATGAATTATTTACAAATTCTGTCAAACATAAATCACGGGATTCAGTATTCTTGATAAAGCATTTTGTCCTATTATACGAATTACGTTGACTTTATCTTTCCAGCCTGTTTTCTAGCCGTTGGTACTATGTACTATTTCCAAGAAAGGTACGTCTTTATGCTGAGATTTCTTTCCCGCTTATTTTATTCCTTATTGGGACTGACAGAAAATTAATAGGCCATTCTATTCCTATTGCTATATTCTATTTTGAGATAATCTGTTGCAGTGCTCGAGAATTCAAATCAATAGAGCCGTTTCAAAGGAAAACGTGAAGACATTTTTAAAAGAGATTCTGCTCTCAGAAAAGAAAAAGTAACAGACACAGAGAAAGATTATTCATCCGCTCAAGCATCATCAGAGCACCTCTTCACAATCTCACAACAAGAAGAAGAAAAGTTTTCCTGAAGCAAAAGCCCAGAGCAATCATCTTCCATTCTCAAGTCTCCTGAGCAATTTGCTTAGAGTTTTTCAAAGACTTCAGAAAAGGCTCAAGATCTGCTTCAAGTGCTCCAGAATCTTAAGACCTGATAAAAATCAGTCTTCAGATTTCTGAGGATTTAGTTTCAGTTTATCTGAAACTCCTTCATCCTGAAGCAAAGGCTTTCCCTGGACTTCCACTGAGCCAGGGGGAGACTTTGATTCTTTAGAGAATCCACAAATCTTCTCTAATCTGTATTTAAAATAGAGAAGATAATCAAACCCTCTCAACCCCTTTGTAAAAAGAGTTTGTTCACACCTCTTCAAAAGTGAACGTTGGTGACAGGGCACCTTATCAACAACCTGTGGTTGAGCATCCTTATCAAAAGCTCAAAGGGTCTGTTTGATTTACCTGAATCAGATCATTGGTGGCAGGGCACCTTAGCAAAAACCTGTAGTGGATTCCTACCAGAGTGGTAGAAGAGTGGATGTACCTATTTAAAGGGAACCACTATATATCCTGTGTCCATCTGGTTATCTTGTTTATTCATTTTATTCTGTGGCTGTGATAGAACTACCTAGGGTTGCTAGTTGCTGTGATAGGCTTATAGTTAACTGAAATTTCAGTCAACTTCTTCACTTGTGCACTTCACTGTGTTAGGCTCTTAGGGTTCAAGTATCAGATTTTTTATTCCGCAAATAAACTCCAAGGGAGCTGACTAAGTGTTCATAAAATTTTGAATACTCTATTCACCCCCCCTCTAGAGTAATTTACAACTTATCCCCTCACTTTCATGCTGGAGCCGATCTTCTTCCCGTGACGAACTAACACCGACCGAGGAGAAGAAGATATCGCCAAGAAGGATGACAAGATCCATGGCTGGAAATGTTGGAAAAGCCGGAAAAGAGGTGAGCTTCCTACCCTCTCCCTTGGTGCTAGATCTATAGTTATTTCTAAGAGAGATGTCGACTCAAGAGTGTTCTGACATGCGAGATAGAGATTTCCTAGGAAAAGACCATTCTAGGGCTTGTGCCCTAAGGATATTGATGTCTTCAACCTTTCCCCTCTCCTTGAGTAGATGGTGGATTTGGTTCGTGAAGAGGAAATGGTCTCATGAGGGTGAATAAGGGTGGAGGAAGTTCTGGACATGGTTTGAACATATGGTTTGATGAATGAGATGAACCGATGTCGTTCATCTTGCTTTAAGATGTGTGCAGAAATCTATTTTCTGCATTCAGCAGCCTTCGGGGCCGTTTGTGGACATGTTGCGTCCAAATCAGGGCTTTTGACAAAACACAAAAGTCGTAGCCCTTGTAAATGTCTTTCTAACGAGTGGTTAAACGTCTTCACTGGATTCCTGTAGCCTTGGGAATCCTCGTTTGAAGTTGCAGTACAGTAATCATTCCTGTATTTGTAGATCTCGTGTTTGTTTTGTATCGGCCTTGGGCTGGTAGAGAGATTGTAATACATTAATATTAATGTTTCGTTGAATGGAATCTATTAGCATTTGCAATAAAACATGTTTATGACATTAATTCGATAGACCATAATGATGGAGCCGACTTCCCACGACATGTGGCCAAGGAGTGTCCTCCCTCTGACGATGATGGTGACCCGGTAAATTTGAATGGAGACGTCGGCCCGCAACACTTTGATGACGGCGACAGCATGCTTACGGACGACCCTTGGAAGCATCGCCACAATAGCCGTCCGGAGCGTAAGCCCAATTATTATTTATTAATAATATATGTTAATAAATAATAATTGAGTAATATTATATTTTATTAGTTGTTTTATTTCGGAATTATCATTTTTATTTCATGTTTAACTTAATGTATTATTTGTAATTTTGTTATGTTATAAAACCATGGTGTATGTGTTGTGTTTTATTTCATTTTCATGTTGGGCTGCATGTAGCCCTTTTCCCTTGATTGTAAAGCCTATATAAAGGCATGTACTCATTTGTTTTTAGTTAGTTAATGAATGAAAAGAAAGCCTAATTTCAAGATTGAAATCCTCCTCCTTCTCCAAGGCAAATTTCAGCCCCCTCTATTCCTCTTCTTCTTTGGCCGCCGGCCACCCTCCCCCTCCCCTCTCTCTCGGCCTCCCTTATCCTCCCCTTCTCCCTTCAACTCTTCTTTACATCCTTGCTACCCGAGCCATACCATCATCTTCATACTTCACACAACCGGCCACCCCTCTCCCCGAACCAAACTGAGCCACCTCCTAGCAACCCTAGCCGAGCCACCTCCATCGCCAACCTCCAACGCTGCCACCTTCTCCTCTCTCACAAGACCCTGCCAACACCCAAAAACTCCCTCACCCGAGTATCCCCCATCCTCTTCAAACCTGATCCCCCTCCACCACTACCAAAACTGAGCCCCACCTTCTCCTCTTTCCCTCCACTCCAAATCTCTTTCATAATCTAAAGTATTCTCTACAATATTCCCCCTTATTTACCATATTCAAAATATATCCCCGTCCATAAATTCTCTACCTACCATATTTGAAATTATAAAATTCCTTAATTATTTCTGATATCCTTCCACCTTTTCTCTCTCCAACCTTATTAGGAAATATTATTTCCATATTCAGAAGATTTCGCCGGGACATTCCAATTATAGCGTGATACGAAGAAGGCGACGAATTTCCCTCCCTCCGACGTATCTCTGGCGGAGCTGTTAAAGACTGATTCTATTAGAGTGAACCAGATTCATCAAATCCGGTTGGGTAACAAACATTTCCACTTTTATGTGTTTCTTTTCTTTAGATAGATCTCGTGGCATTGGAAAATTGCGTGGCTTGTGTAACGCTTGAATTTTCGTTGCTAATTTCTTTTAGTTATTGTCGTGTTTATTTCTTTCATTTAAGTTCGTGAGGTGTGGAGGCCCTCGTTGTAATTTTTTTTGGAGAAAACCACCCTTGTTCAATTCTTTTGTTTTCGGTGGGTACTCTTTTGATACAACAACGCTCGACCGAATCGTGTGGGTTCTTTTTGTTTAAGAGGACCTTGGCCTATCGACTTGGTATTATCTTAAGGGGCCTTGCGAACCCCCCCCCCCATAATCTTTAATTAGTAACAATATTAATTGAGTCATTGCTGCGTTAGATGCTTGAGTGTGACGTGCAGGATATTGGAGAGCGTCGTGTTAGTTACGTCGGCCACCCAAACGCTCGAAAGAGTGGGTCTACATCTTTTTTTATCAGAGGGAGGGTCATGTCAATTTACTAATTGGCACCATCCCCCTCTTATTTGGCACGTTAACACGCACTCACTCGTTGCATGGTATTTCATAAAATTCAATTTTTAAATTTTGGTCTGCAAATAGCGGCCTAATATTTTCAATTTTTTTAATTTCAAAAAAATAAAATCCTGGAAATTCTCTATCATTTTATTAGTAAAAAATCAAAACAAATATTTTATTTTTTATTAATTCATTATTTTTATTAAATCTTTATAAATTTTTAATTTTGGTATGCAAATAGCGGCCTATTTTTTTTTATTTTTTTTAGCAAAATAAAAAAAAATTATTTAATAATCTTCATATTATTTCCTGCAACCAAACCAAAAATATATATATTTACCCTAGCCATTAAGCAGGAATAATTCCATCTTTCCTAAAATTAGTTATTCAGGTACCCTTTTGTTTTGCATTCGCACAAAATCCGGATCGAGTGTCCTCGCCTGTTCACACTGAAATGGCTTTCGACATTAACGCTACCAATTGTCCCCTAACTTATCTACACACTATTACTTTTACCTATGATGGTTATGGGGATCCCAAGTATTTTAGATATGTTCTTGAGGGGATAGAAACCTATTTCGAATATAACTAATTGGGCGAATACCAAAAGGTTAGTGTAGTCCAAGAGCGGTTCAGAGGTCGAGCTCACGAGTTTTGGCTAAACGAAGAGTAAGAGAGCGGTGCTGGTAGCTATCCTTATGCTTGGCCTCACATGCAAAGAATTCTCTCAGCGAAATTTGATTCCGCTTACCGCCTTAGTACTAGCCCAACATTCGATAACCAGTATTGTTATAACACTAGAACCAAGCCGGATCATAAGAGTGACATATTATCCCAAGATAGTTCCTTTCCCCGGGTTGGTAGAGTTACCTGTAGCATACCTGCACCCACCTATAGAGGAAGGGAAATAGTGAGGTCCCCTATCCCAAGTTCTGAACATGTGATTGCTAGGACTGCCATTAGCCCGTGGGGTGAGAGTAATCATACCCGTAAAGGTAGGAAAATGATTACGACATATATGTCATGCGGCACACCTGATCTTGGCTCTATTGAGCATCCTACCCTGATTATGCCCATAGGCCCTATTAAGTCTCTCCCCGAGTTGCCTGAATTAGTCGTTGACTCTCCTGTTGAGTCTAAGGTTGTGTCTAAGACTGTGCCCGTCACTGAGGACGAGGCTGAATACGCTGTCGATTTGACTGACGATGAGGAGATTGGTTATCCTAGTCACCTGGACGAGGATTTCTCCCCTGAGGAATCATCTCCACCCCCCTTCGATGATATTTGAGTCATGGAGTCGTCTGATGACCCTGAGTCAGAAGACGTTCCGGTTGAGTCGGTAGAGTCATCCAATGCTGAGAGCTTACCTGTTATTAAATTAGGTGATGACTTGCTAGGACACGGTATTATTATGGTTGACCCAGAATTAATAGATATTTCAACGGTATTGGAAGAGTCACCTAGGGATGGTTGTTAAATTTGGGATAATCTTAGTGTGATACATCCGGGAGTTAGTTCGTTTACGTTATCAATGCCGCTTAAAAGTCAAGTTAATTTTGATACTCCCTGGGATCCGATTTGCCCATCCCTCTATTCTGCTTTAGGAAATGTACCCACCTCATGGGAAGAGCTGGTCAACGAGGGTAGTGAAGCTTTGGTAGATTTACCCTGTGTAGAAGACTTATCTTTGGAGGATGGTTGCACTGAGGGTCCGATAGACATTTCATTGATAGCTACTTCTCCTGAGGCCCTTGTTAGTTTAGAAGTTTTATCAGGTACGATTTTGCCAACCTATGATATGACCACTGATTCTTAATTAAATGATATATCTAATGAATTGGAAGACATGTTGGCAGGGTTTTCAGTGAGGACGAATCCACTATTTAATTTTTCTTATGATTTTAATGGCCTGCAACTAGAGGCTTGTTCTTGGGCGAGTAATCTGTATTTTAACGTTGAGTGTGACTTAACTTCCCCTACGGAATCACCCATGTTGACTCTCCCTCTGGTTCATTTAACTCGAGTAGATGATTTGTTAGGACACGAGCTAGTCATTTCTATCCCTTTTTATTTGGAGAAGTTTATTATTACCGCCTCCCCATTAGGCTTACTTCGATGGATGTGGGTAAACGTAGTTGGTGATGAGCGTTTTCTGCTGGCTATTCATTATGACATTTTTAAATCAAAATTTAATTCCAAATTTTAAATGAAAACGTTAGGCTCCACCGAAATAATTTTTGAATTTAAAGCACCTGTGCCACCTGACATAGTTTCGTTATTTTCTACTATTAATTCTAGTCATGTTGCACATGGGTTCACCCCACATGGTTTTAAGTTAATTAGGCGTATTCTTATCCTTTTAATCCATTAAAATGCATCCTTTAATTTACTTGCGAGTTTGTGTCAGAAAGTCTCCAACCATTTAGTGATTGATTTGGTTTTGCCTTCTCTCACCCCTGAACGGATGCTCCCGGGAACCTTAGAAATAATAACGAATCGGCTAGTCTATTCTTTATGAATTTTACAGAAGTTTGGTGACATGACATTACTTTTAAAAGTTTCCACTAATTGGGGCATAGATCCTATTTTCATCATTATATACTTTATGCTTTATGCTTTTATGCCACTTGAAATGTCTACCTCTCCGTATATATTTTCCACTATGCTTTCTATTGGGTTGGGTGGTGACAGTTTCCTAGGATCATTCTACTTCTCGGTCTCCATCGGAGGTATGTTGGTGGATATTGTTGATATTCTTTTTCCTTCTTTTGCTAATGCGTATTTGAGGTCCCTCAAAGACCACCTTTTTCAATACTGGTTCTTCTTCCCCGCCGATGACCTTCCAGGCGAGTGCACACAGGTACACTCATCAGTGATGAGTATTTTTACGAGGGGGAGGATTGATGGAGCTGACTTCCCACGATATGTGGCCAAGGAGCGTCCTCCCTCTTACAATTATGGTGACCCGGTAGATTTGAATGGAGACGTCGGCCCGCAACACTTTGATGACGGCGACAACATGCTTACGGACGACCCTTGGAAGCGTTGCCACAATAGCCGTCTGGAGCGTAAGCCCAATTATTATTTATTAATAATATATATTAATAAATAATAATTGAGTAATAATATATTTTATTTGTTGTTTTATTTCGGAATTATCATTTTTATTTCATGTTTAATTTCATGTATTATTTGTAACATGGTTATGTTATAAAACCATGGTGTATGTGTTGTGTTTTATTTCATTTTCATGTTGGGCTACATGTAGCCCTTTTCCCTTGATTGTAAAGCCTATATAAAGGCATGTAGTCCTTTGTTTTTAGTTAGTTAATGAATGAAAAGAAAGCCTAATTTCATGATTGAAATCCTTCTCCTTCTCCAAGGCAAATTTCGCCCCCCTCTATTCCTCTTCTTCTTTGGCCGCTGGCCACCTGCCCCCTCCCCTCTCTCTCGGCCTCCCTTCTCCTCCCCTTCTCCCTTCAACTCTTCTTTACATCCTTGCTACACGAGCCATACCATCCTCTTCATCCTTCACAAAACTAGCCACCCCTCTCCCCCAACCAAACCGAGCAACCTTTTAGCAACCTTAGCCGAGCCACCTCGATTACCAACCTCCAACGCTGCCACCTACTCCTCTCTCACAAGACCCGACCACCACCCAAAAACTCCCTCACCCGAGTAGCCCCCATCCTCTTCAAACCAGAGCCCCCTCCACCACTACCAAAACCGATCTCCACCTTCTCCTCTTTCCCTCCACTCCAAATCTCTTTCCTAATCCAAAGTATTCTCTACAATATTCCCCCTTATTTACCATATTCAAAATATATCCCCATCCATAAATTCTATACCTACCATATTTGAAATTATATCATTCCTTAATTATTTCAGATATCCTGCCACCTTTTCTCTCTCTAGCCTTATTGGGAAATATTATTTCCATATTCAGAAGATTTCGCCGGGACTTTCCAAATATAGCATTATACGAAGAAGGCGACGAATTTCTCTCCCTCCAACGTATCTTTGGAGGAGCCGTTAAAGAACGATTCTATTAGAGTGAACCGGATTCATCAAATCTGATTGGGTAACGAACATTTCCACCTTTATGTGTTTCTTTTCTTTAGATATATCTTGTGGCATTGGCAAATTGCATGGCTTGTGTAACGCTTGAATTTTCGTGGCTAATTTTTTAGTTATTGTCCTGTTTATTTCTTTCATTTAAGTTCATGAGGTATGGAGGCCCTCGTTTTATTTTGTTAGAAGAGAACCACCCTTGTTCGAATCTTTTGTTTTCGGTGGGTTCTCTTTTGATACAACAACACTCGACCGAACCATGTGGGTTCTTTTAGTTTGAGAGGACCTTGGCCTATCGCCTTGGTATTATCTTAAGGGGCCTTGCGAACACCCCCCCCCATAATCTTTAATTAGTATGGGCACTCTTATACGATGAGTTACTTTACTATTGAGCCGATCCTTAACTTATATGTCTTTATGGGCATTCATATAAGTTGAGTTACTTTCTATCGTAGCTTTACATAATTCATATAATGCTGTAGATGGTAGAACTGCTAGAGTAGAATTTTACTCGTTCATTATACTGCTGATATACTTGATATTGCTCACTCTATACCACATGTTTGTACTACTGCTTATATAAATATATTGTACCCTTTTTTCTTTCTCCGCACTGTGCCGAGGAGTCATCAGGTGAGCGGATGTTAAATCCACTTAGTCTTTATGACTAATGGTTGCTACGTCTTCCTTTTTAGGAGGAAACCCCGTGCTCGGAGTAGCCGCAGATTTTGCAGCAGGATAACCAGGCCAGTACTACAGGGACTAAAGGGACGGCGCCCTCGCTACCGTCAGTGACCGATGTGAGTTTGAGAAACTCATGATGTAGCCCCTTTGGGCAAGTTTTACCCGTACGCTGATATTTTAGAAGCTTGTTGTAGCTTCTTTATTTGTTGTTCTTTTGGACTCTTATTACTTATGTGTGGATTGACATCTGCTTTATATTCTTGGTTGGGTTGGAATTGGTCGATATCTGTTAGAGCTGGCAGGATAGGCGTCTTGTGGTACAGGTTAGCCCGAGTGCTAGTGCAGCTGCAAGGCGGCTGTTTTGTGCGAAAGACTCCCCTCATGCCGTGTTTTGTGTTCCGGGAGGGGGGGGGTCTTACAAATGGTATCAACTTGATACGATCCTGAACTAAAGAAGTCATTCAACAATGGTGCCACCCCCGTTCGATTAGTCAGTTTGGGGAAAAACTCACTTAGCGGAAGCAGTGGTGTGCCCATATGTAATTCACACTAAGTATGTTCAACTTTGTCCTTAACATTAGCCAACCTGACCTTAGGTTTGTACTCTACGTGTAGATCCCAGTGCATGTTGAGAAAGTGGGGGGGCACCCCCGCCCCATCCGTAGCCACACAATTTCAGCAATCGAAGCTAGGGCAAACGCTCACAGCTATCTTGGATGCCTTTAGATCCCGACAAGACCCCATACAACAAGTTCCGGGCTCCAATTGGGTGAGCACTTTCTGAGCTTTCTCCCCTCCTGCCTACCTTGGGACGGAGTTGGCAGTGCATAAAAAAGAATAGCTCGACACCATGCAAGAACTGCTGGCAGGAATTGGATGTCCGAACAATATGGCTGTGACCCTAGTAGTAACACTCCTAAAACTGCATGCCAAGAGGTGGTCAAAGTCCGTCATGGGATCCATCTTTCAAGGGCGAGTTTATACGGAGATTATCTGAAGCGAGTTCTCAAGAGCCTTTTTAGAGCACTTTATTCCCTCGTCTGCTCGAGATGAACTAGAAGAGAGATTTTTAAAGCTGAAGCAAGGATCAAAGTCGGTTATGGAGTATAAACGAGAGTTCCAACATCTCCCGACATTTTCAGACTCATATGACTTGGATGAAAGAGGATACGTTAAGCGCTTATACAAAGGGTTGGGGGACCCCCAAGGCAGGCCCTTTTGTTTATAGCGGACTCCAGCTTGGCGGAAATTATTGGCATGGAGAAGAGGCTAAAAGCAGACCACTTGGGAAACGGTAAGAGACCTGTTGAGTGTGCAATGGAAGCTGGCCCTAGAAATAGAAGGATACACGACTACGGAGGAGGAAAAGGACATCAGAGAGGTGGTAGGCATTTCCACTGGAATTTTAGAATGGAGTACCCAATTCCGCAGCAGCCAGCATTGCCCCCACCTCCATAGCTTCAACAGTTTCTGTAACCCGAGGGGAGGAATGAGCGAGTGTGGTTCCAATGCAACCAACTGGGCCACATTCGATGTTACTGCCCGCAGCTATTTGGGAATGCTCCTCTTGCTCTCCCTCTAGCAGCTCCACGAGGGTGGGGGCATATGCATGGTCGAGGACAAGGACCACGAGGAGGAAACCCCGGACTTGCTCGGAATCAGGTGTTTGCGCTGGACATGGCACAGGAGCGGAACCCTCAGGAGGTGATTGCAGGAATATTACAGTTAGTTATCATATCTTCATTATAAACCTTAAGTTGCTTAAGACGTACTAGATATCTAGCGTTGAGTATTATTATTGGTACTTAAGCACCATGGTGGTCGGCGGGAATTCGGCCTATTTGTTATTTGATATCGGTGCCTCGCACTCGTTTGTGTCTGCAGACTTCATTAAAGACCTAGAAGGAGTGCAATACTTCACTAGTATTGCTTGGAGAGTATGCCTCCCAGACGGATCTGAGATGACCTCATCCGCCACGTGCAAATTAGAGATACTCATTGGTAGAAAGACCTTTCATACCCCTGCCACAGTTTTGAGAATGCCCGAGTTCCATCTCATTCTGGGCATGGCATGGCTAGATTGGCACTACACAAGAATTGACTACGCGGAGAAGCAAATTTATTTGAGACATGGGGATACCGATGTCATTTTCCAAGGTATAAAATTCCCACCACGTTTGTTATAGTCTTTGATTCAGGCCTTGAAAGCTCACATGAGAGGGGATGAAGTTTACATGGTATATTTTGAATTGAAAGAGAGGACAATAGATATGAAGGATGTGCGAGTGGTGAGGGATTTTAATGAGGTATTTCCTGATAAATTATCAGGATTACCCCCGCATAGAGAGGTGGATTTTCAAATTAAGCTACTACCGAGTGCCAAGCCCATCTCCAGGACCCCTTACCGAATGGCCCCGAAGGAACTCATAGATTTTAGAGTTTAGTTACAAGAACTGGTGGAATCAGGGTTTGTTCACCCCAGCTCGTCACCTTTGGGAGCCCCTATTCTTTTCATTAAGAAGAAGGATGGATCCTTATGATTATGCATAGACTATCGGGAGCTCAACCGACTGATGGTACGGAACACCTATCCGTTACCCCAGATCGACGAGTTGTTCAACCAATTGGTAGGAGCGCATTGGTTTTCCAAGTTGGATTTGCGCTCAGGGTATTATCAGTTGAGGATATAAGAGGTGGACATTAAGAAAATGGCTTTTTGCTCAAGGTACGGTTTGTACGAGTTCACTGTGATGCCATTTGGGCTCACAAATGCCCTTCAGCTTTCATCAGTTTGATGAACAAAGTGTTCGAGCCTTATCTAGATATCTTCATCATCGTTTTCATCGATGACATTTTAGTTTACTAAAAGACAGAGGAAGAGCATGTCGAACATCTGACCTTGGTACTGAGGAAGCTAAAAGAGCACACCTTGTTTGCCAAGTTCAGAAAGTGCGAATTTTGGCTCCAAGAGGTTGCCTTCTTGGGCCATGTGATCAGTGGGGCTGGACTAGCTCTGGATCCGGCCAAAGTGAGTACCATGAAGGAATGGTCGCCCTTGAAGTCAGCGACCGATGTGCGGAGCTTCCTTAGACTTGTCGGATACTATTACAAGTTTGTGAAATGATTCTCAAAGATTGCCCTTCCTCTTACTTCTCTGACAAAGAAAGGTGTTCCATATGAGTGGACACCCCAGTGTGAAGCTACATTCCAGGAACTGAAGGATAGACTTACATTCGCAGCCATCCTAGCCCTCCCATTTGGGAAGGAAGTATTTCATATTTACACTGACACATCATATCAAGGGATGGGAGCGGTATTGATGCAGCACGGGCATGTGATTGAATATGCTTCAAGACAATTGAAGAAGCATTGATGTAGGGTGGGTCGTGACACGTGATTGTTTACGCTAACGGAATAACCAACATCACGGAACATGAAAATAAAGAGAAGGACTCCGACCAAAAGCGAACGAAATGGGGTCGGTTGGCTCGCAAAAATTCGGGACTCGAAACCACGTCCTTAGGACCTACCTCTCCAACAAGCACACAACTCGCCGTAAGCCGGACTCATTACAACGTCCTTAAGACCTACCTCTCCAACAAGCACACAACTCACTGCACCTACACAATCATCTAAAATTTCAACTTGAGTCGTTTCAAACGCAGAAAAATGCTTTATTTAGGAGCAGCAAAAACTTCAAAAGGCGGTCGAGTTCAAGTTGAGATTAAATCCCTTGTTAACACAAAGAGTGCCAAACATGGAGAGCAAGTCAAGGCTAGGCCTAGTTTGCTCCCGCAATGGATCTTCCAATCCGAAATACAAGAGATTCAACAATAATGAAATCGAATCAAACTTGCGAGCGATGTATTAAAATCACGGAAAAGACAGTTCGAATACAACCTCCATAAATCACACAAGAAGAAAACACTAGGGAGGAGAGGGATTACCCAACCAAGAAGATCAAACACAAAAGATAAGTGGGAGAATCACTCTCTCCCCAGAACCACCGGCGTCACACCGAATGGGGCTGCAACCTTCTTCCTTAGTGTCGCACCGGAGGAAGCCATGCCGGAGTCGTACCGAACGGGATGGAGGTAGAAATGGGGAGGCTTCACACCAAAGGGGGGCGGCAAGGGAGAACACTATGGCCGAAATTCTCACAAGGAGGAGAATAGGGTTTCTCTTTTTTCTTCTTCAATGCTTTAACTCATCATAATAGCCTCCTTATATAGGAGTTACAAATCACATCCAACCGTCCAAGATGGAGATTAAATCTCATCCATCCGGGTGGTTAAATACACACCAAATATTTAAATGCAAGAAATAAAAATAATACAAGTCCTCAAGTGAATATAAAATTATTAACCAAGTATGGAATAATTTTATATTCACAAATAGTTAAATAAAATACTAAAACATGATATTTTAAAGAAATTAATCTTCAAGTGGGCCTAGCACGCCGCGGACGGAGGTTGTAATGCGGGATTTCATTAGCATCATCATTGCACCTAAAGTCTTTATGTTGTAGCGCCTCGGCAACTGGGTCATCATCAGGTAGCGTCGGGGGGGGGGGGGGGGCGCCATCAATCCTCCCCCACAAAAAAACACTTATCTCTGATGTGTGGTCCGAGATATAGCGGCGGAGAAGCTCGGCATGCAAACGTTGAAGCTCAGATGCGAGGACCCATGAGACGTCTGAAGAGGGGCAGTCATGCCAACGGATGAGGAAGCAGTAGGTAGCACCATCAGGAGTAGTAAGTGGCTTGGTAGCGAGAATCACATCTTGAGTGAGAAATGTCTTCGGGAACCTGGGAAACATGTCAGCAGTAGGAATAAAAGAAGGCAACTTACCATCCGATGTTATACCTATGGGGACCGAAGGAGAGAGATCATCCGAACTACCACTCCCCAACCCATCAGAATTTTTAGTGGAGGTTGAAGACGACAAAGAATCAAACTCTTGCGGAGGCGAAACAAACGACGTCAAATCCGAGACATTAAAAATAGGGGAGATACCCCAATCAATAGGCAAATCCAACATGAAAGCGTTGTCACCTCGCTTCTTTATAATCTGAAAAGGGTCAGCGTGCTTTGGTGCTAACTTTTTAACGGTGCCAGTTGGCATTCATTCGGGAACTAATCGTACTAAAACCAGATCGCCGACTTTAAAGTGTGACACCCTCCAATGTAGATTAGCGTGCGTTTTATAAGACTCGTATTGATCAGTCAAGGAATCTCGTATATGTGCATGTAAGTCATGAATATGTTGGGCGAAGGATTGTGCAAACTGACTTGTTTTGTACGTTGGAGGCAATGGGACCAAGTCAAGCGGCACAGGGGCCTTGTACCCGGGAAAAATTTCGTTAGGAGACATACCCGTGGACCTATTTTTTGAATTATTGTAAGCCAATTTGGCATGTGGAAGAAGTAAATCCCAAGTGCCTTTGTGATCGCTCACTAGACATCTAAGAAGGTTTCCTAGGCTCCTATATACTACCTCCGTCTGCCCGTCAGTTTGCGGATGATAAGCCGCGAAGAATAGTAATTTTTTTTCCATAAGAATCCACAAGGTTTTCCAAAAGTAGCTAGTGAATTTTATGTCCCTATCCGAGACAATAGTCTTCGGCACTCCGCGGTGACTAACGATGTCCTTAAAATACAGCTTTGCTATGTGAGAAGCGTCGTTGGTCTTACTACATGGAATAAAATATGGCATTTTGGAGAACCTATCCACAAAGACGAGAATAGAGTCGTGACGTCAAAGGGTGGGGGAAAGACCTAATACGAAGTCCATGCTCACATCTTCCCACGGCACGGATGGGATAGGTAGCGGGGTGTACAACCTACATTGGACTTAGTACCCTTAGAAACTTGACATGTACGACAACTGTTCACTACCCTCCTAACCATTGCCTTTAGTTTAGGCCAATAGAATTTCACCTCTACGAGCGTAATCGTTTTGTCTCTCCCAAAGTGTCCACTCAGGCCACCACTATGTAACTCCCAAATGATGTGGAGTCGTAAAGAGGAGCGAGGGATACACAATTTCCCATGCTTGAACAGATAACCGTCCCTAAGTGAAAAGGTTGTGATGGTCGTTGGAGAGCTATCCTTGGCAGATAAATATGGCTCCTGAAAATCAGGGCATGTGGCGTATTCATCCTTTATGCGCTCGAACCCAACCACGTGGACTTGCATGAAGGAATGCAAGAGGGTGAGGCAACTGAGTACGTCGGCAACTCGATTTTCGGACCCCTTAAGGTCCTTAAGATTAAATGTGTATTCTTGCAAGAAGGATACCCATTTAGCGTGGCGCGGGCTGATTTTGTGCTGACCGTTTATGAATCGTAACGCTTCATGATCGAAGAGGATGACAAACTCCTAAGAAAGGAGATAGTGCCTCCAATGATGTAAACACCTAACGATAGTATAAAACTCCCTATCATAATTGGAATAATTTAACTTAGCGCCCGCTAATTTCTCACTAAAATAACTAATCGGGTGACCCTCTTGACTCAAGACACCTCCAATTCCTACGCCATATGCATAACACGTAAACTCAAAGACCTTGGTTAAGTCAGGGAGACGCAACACCGGTGCTTCGGTCATAAGCTCTTTAATATGACGGAATGCAAACGTGGCAGATTTCATCCATGTAAATTCTCCCTTCTTCATGCAGTCAGTAATGGGCGCCATAATGCTACTAAAATCGCGTATGAAACGACGATAGAAGGTACCTAATCCGTGGAAGCTACGCACTTCTCGAAGGCTAGTGGGCTCGGGCCAGTCTCTAATCGCTTGAACCTTTCCCGGGTCAACACGTATACCTTCAGAACCAACTATATAACCCAAGAATTAGACCTCCGAAACATAAAATGTGCATTTCTTAAGGTTTTGGAATAAGGTTTCCTTCCTTAAGGTGGTGAGGATCACTTTGATGTGGGAGATGTGTTCGGCGGGGGAGGTGCTAAAAACTAGGATGTCGTCATAATATACTATAACAAACTTCCCCATATACGGCCTAAAGATGTGTGTCATCATCTGGGAGAAGGTGCTGGGGGCATTGGATAACCCAAAGGGCATCACAAGCCACTCATACAACCCGTCCTTAGATTTGAACGCTAACTTCCACTCATCCCCTCTCGGATCCTAAAATGGTGGTAACCACTCCGTAAGTCTAACTTTGAGAGGATAGTGGCACCCGAAAGGACATCCAAGAGGTCATATAGTCGCGGGATTGGAAACCTATATTTTATAGTAATTTTGTTGAGAGCCCGGCTATCAGCACACATGCGCCAGGTGCAATCCTTCTTAAGGGCAAGATGGGCTGGGACATCACATGGGCTCATACTCATCCTAATGAATCCCTTACTCAGTAAATCCTCTATCTGGGTTTGTAACTCTTTGTGGGCGGCGGGATTAAGCCTATAGTGAGGTTGGTTGGGTAGGTACGATCCGGGGATAAGGTCTATGACATGTTGTCTATCTATAAGAGGTGGCAATGACGAAGGCAGCTCGTCCGGGTAAACGTCCCTAAACTCATCCAACAATACCCATAGCTATCGAGGTAAATCATCCAACACGCCACTGTCAGTCTTTGCACTCATGAGAACTAGAGCGTACATCATACCCTCAATGAAGGAATCCTTCACAAATTCTTTCCTACCAACTAAACTCAACGCCTTCCTCTCTACAGGGATGGTGGTATCCTTAGCCAACACTACCAGCTCTTTCAGCACAGTCGGTCTCAAGGTGACTGTCTTGCCGTTGAATTTGAACTCATATGTGTTGGCGCGACCGTAGTGCGTCACATCGCGGTCGTAGAGCCAGGGGCGGCCTAACAACACATGACAAACATCCATTGGCAGGACGTCGCACCAAACCTCTTCCGTGTAGGATTTGAATGATAGGGGGACTAAGCATCGTTGGGTTACTTTAATAGTAACCTTACAGATCCAAGAAACCTTATAGGGGGTCGGATGCGGTTCAGCAGTCAAGGATATACACTTAACGACGTTCTCAGAAACGGCGTTCACACAACTACCACCATCAATTACTAGTTTGCAAAGCTTCTCACCACTCTTAAATATTAAGGAGAATATACTCATCCTCTTCCAGTCGTTTATGGGATAAGGGGTGGTCAAAATAAAACGCATCACCATAAGGCGGTGATCGTTCTCCAAGTCACCAGGGACTCCATCTGGGTCGCTCTCCTCTGCGGCCTCATATACATAATCGTCAGGGTCGGTAGCTGGCTCTAATAAGGCTAGGGCTTTCGTCTTTGATGGGCATTCGTAGGCATAGTGGCCTACAACGCCGCAAGAGTAACAAGTGGTGTTGGCCTTGCTAACCTTCCCTATAGGGATACGCTCATTTGCAGGGTTCCTGGTGTTCCTAGCAGTGATCACGACTGACTTCGACCCGGTGGATTTGAACTTTCCCTTATCAGGATATGTGGAAGAAGATGCCCCAGTGGTGGACTTGTTCTTCGCATGAGCGTAACGGGAGTGAGCCTTAGAGGCTAGGTGTTTTTCAATGTCCTGGGCTGCATTGAAAGTCGTGTTTAAATCCGTATGCCCATATCGCAAGAGCTTCCTTTGGATATCGGGGTGAAGCCCCTTTCAAAATCTAGATAAAGTGACTTCGGGGATCTCCCTAAGGTCACATCGCACCATACGGTCCTTAAGTTGACCCATATATTCAGCTACTGACATTGAGCCTTGCCGAAGGGTGGCAAGCTCATCGAACATCTGCGTCCAATTGTACGCGAGGACGTACTGATCAGTCAACAAGTTCTTCATCACAGCCCATCCAATAAGTTGGACCCCATTCCCGACTCCTAGCCTACGCTCTTCATTCGGCCAATAAGTTTTGACACGTCCTGTTAACTTCATCCGGTCAACTTGGACCTTTTGGGAATCCGTCAGGTTGTGCCACTTGAAGTAACACTCCATGACCACCGTCCAGTTAAGGAAGATCTGGGGATCTCCCATGCCATCGTAAGTGGGGGCATTAATCTTAATGGCCCTCATGATATCAAACCCTCTCTCGTGGCGGTGTTCTCGATGGGGTGCTCTAGGGGAGTCCTCATCGGAATCTGAATCAGAGTTTTGTTGGTGCCGGTTTGGCTGCCAAACATTAACAGGAGGTGGGGGTGTCCTTTCTTGATTTTGAAGGATCTGTGCTAAAATGTTCCTAAGCTCGGTCATTTCGGTGCGTAGACCTGCTATAGCCTCGGTGTTGGGATCACCATGCTCATTCGCAGCCATCCTAGACGTATAAGGTGTAGAGTATTCCGTTCCTAGTCTAGTGCGCATGCAGGTGTAAAATATTTGGAAAGATGAATTTTTCTAGGGCTGACCCTACATGAAAAATAAAATATTTTTATAGTTTCCCGATGTGACGAGTGTGTAGAACGTAAAAAAATTTTGTTTTAAACTTTTCGCTGAAAATTGCAGATTTTGGAGCGCTATTGGCAGACAAGAAAATTTATTTTTGTGTTTTTTTGTGCGTGTCGACAAGACTAAAGCGAGAACGTTCAATTAAAAATTGACACAACCTCCTCTTATACACTGACGCATCATATCAAGGGATGGGAACGGTATTGATGCACCACGGGCATGTGATTGCATATGCTTCAAGACAACTGAAGAAGCATTGATGTAGGGTGGGTCGTGACACGTGATGGTTAACGCTAACGGAACAACCAACATCACAGAACATGAAAATAAAGAGAAGGGATTTGAACAAA
This sequence comes from Platanthera zijinensis, assembly GCA_039513925.1. NCBI lineage: Eukaryota > Viridiplantae > Streptophyta > Magnoliopsida > Asparagales > Orchidaceae > Platanthera > Platanthera zijinensis. Next base: position 190,061,410 of record CM077079.1, on the reverse strand, counting down.
AGCGAACGAAAAGGGGTCGGTTGGCTCCCAAAATTCTGGGACTCGATACCACGTCCTTAGGACCTACCTCTCCAACAAGCACACAACTCGCCGTAAGCCGGACTCGATACAACGTCCTTAAGACCTACCTCTCAAACATGCACACAACTCACCGCACCTACACAAGCATCTAAAATAACAACTTGAGCCGTTTCAAACACAGCAAAATGCTTTATTTAGGAGCAGCGAAAACATCAAAAGGCGGTCGAGTTCAAGTTGAGATTAAATTGCTTGTTAACACAAAGAGTGCCAAACTTGGAGATCAAGTCAAGGCTAGGCCTAGTTTGCTCCCGCAATGGATCTTCCAATCCGGAATACAAGAGATTCAACAACAACAAAATCGAATCAAACTTGCGAGCGATGTATTAAAATCACGGAAAAGACGAGTCGAATACAAGCTCCACAAATCTCACAAGAAGAAAACAATAGGGAGGAGAGGGATTACCCAACCAAGAAGATCAAACACACAAGATAAGTGGGAGAATCACTCTCTCCACGGAACCACCAGAATCACACCGAATGGGGCTGCAACCTTCTTCCTTGGAGTCGCACCGGAGGAAGCCACGCCGGAGTCGCACAGAATGGGATTGAGGTAGCAAGGGGGAGGCTTCACACCAAAGGGGGGGCAGCGGCAAGGGAGAACCCTAAGGCCGAAATACTCACAAGAAGGAGAATAGGGTTTCTCTTTTTTCTTCTTCAATGCTTTAACTCATCATAATAGCCTCCTTATATAGGAGTTACAAATCACATCCAACCGTCCAAGATGGAGATGAAATCTCATCCATCCGGGCGGTTAAATACACACCAAATATTTAAATGCGGGAAATAAAAATAATACAAGTCCTCAAGTGAATATAAAATTATTAACCAAGTATTTAATAATTTTATATTCACAAATAGTTAAATAAAATACTAAAACATGATATTTTAAAGAAATTAATCTTCAAGTGGGCCTAGTATGCTGCGGACGGAGGTTGTAATGTGGGCTTCCGTTAGCATCATCATTGCGCCTAAAGTCTTTATGTTGTAGCGCCTCGGCAACCGGGTCATCATCAGGTAGAGTCGGGGGGGGCATCAATCCTCCCCTACTCCAAATTACGTATCTCCGATGTGTGGTCCGAGAGATAGCAGCGGAGAAGCTTGACATCCAAACGTTGAAGCTCAGTTGCGAGGACATATGAGTCGTCTAAAGAGGGGTGGTCACGCCAACGGATGAGGAAGCGATAGGTAGCACCATCAGGAGTAGTAAGTGGCTAAGCAGCGAGAATCACATCTGGAGTGAGAAATGTCTTCGGGAACCTGGGAAACATGTCAGCAGTAGGAATAAAAGAAGGCAACTTACCATCTGATGTTATACCTGTGGGGACCGAATGAGAGAGATCATCCGAACTACCACTCCCCAACCCATCAGAATGTTTAGTGGAGGGAGAAGACGACAAAGAATCCAACTCTTGCGGAGGTGAAACAAACGACGTCAAATCCGAGACATTAAAAATAGGGGAGATACCCCCATTCAATAGGCAAATCCAACACGAAAGCGTTATCACCTAGCTTCTTTATAATCTGAAAAGGGCCGGCGTGCTTTGGTGCTAACTTTTTAACGGTGCCAGTTGGCATTCGTTCGGGAACTAACCGGACTAAAATCAAATCGCCGACTTTAAAGTGTGGCACCCTTCTATGTAGATTAGCGTGCGTTTTATAAGACTCGTATTGATCAGTCAAGGTATCTCGTATACGTGAATGTAAGTCATGAATATATTTGGCGAAGGATTGTGCAAACTGACTTGTTTTGTACGTTGGAGGCAATGGGACAAAGTCAAGCGGCAAAGGGGCCTTATACCCGTGAACAATTTCGTTAGGAGACATACCCGTGGACCTATTTTTTGAATTATTGTAGGCCAATTGGGCATATGGAACAAGTAAATCCCAAGTGCCTTTACGATCGCTCACTAAACATTTAAGAAGGTTTCCTATTCTCCTATTGACTACCTCCGTCTGCCCATTAGTTTGCGGATGATAAGCCGCGGAGAATAGTAATTTTGTTCCCATAAGAATCCACAAGGTTTTCCAAAAGTAGCTAGTGAATTATACGTCCCTATCCGAGAAAATAGTCTTCGGCACTCCGCGGTGACTAACGACGTCCTTAAAATGCAGATTCGCTATGTGAGAAGCGTCATTGGTCTTACTACATGGAATAAAATATGCCATTTTGGAGAACCTATCAACAACGACGAGAATAGAGTCGTGACGTCGAAGAGTGGGGGGAAGGCCTAATACGAAGTCCATGCTCACGTCTTCCCACGGCACGGACGGGATAGGTAGCGGGGTGTACAAACCTACATTGGACTTAGTACCCTTAGAAACTTGACACGTACGGCAAATGTTCACTACCCTCCTAACCATTGCCTTTAGTTTAGGCCAATAGAATTTCTCCTCTACGAGCATAATCGTTTTGTCTCTCCCAAAGTGTCCACTCAGGCCACCACTATGTAACTCCCAAATGATGTGGAGTCGTAAGGAGGAGCGAGGGATACACAATTTCCCGTGCTTGAACAGATAACCGTCCCTCAGTGAAAAGGTCGTGATGGTCGTGGGAAAGCTATCCTGGGCAGATAAATATGGCTCTTGAAAATCAGGGCATGTGGCGTATTCATCCTTTATGCGCTTGAACCAAACCACGTGGACTTGCATGAAGGAAAGCAAGAGGGTGAGGCGTCTGAGTGCGTCGGCGACTCGATTTTCGGATCCCTTAAGGTGCTTAAGATTAAATGTGAATTCCTGCAAGACGGATACCCATTTAGCGTGGTGTGGGCTGATTTTGTGCTGACCATTGATGAATTGTAACGCTTCATGATCAGAGAGGATGACAAACTCCTTAGAAAGGAGATAGTGCCTCCAATGATGTAAACACCTAACGATCGTATAAAACTCCCTATCATAATTGGAATAATTTAACTTAGCGCCCGGTAATTTATCACTACAATAACTAATCGGGTGAACCTCTTGACTCAAGACACCTCCAATTCCTACCCCAGATGCATATCACGTAATCTCAAAGACCTTGGTGAAGTCAGGGAGACGCAACACAGGCGCTTCGGTCATAAGCTCTTTAATATGAAGGAATGCAAATGTGGCGGTTTTCGTCCATGTGAATTCACCCTTCTTCATGAAGTCAGTAATGGGCGCCATAATGCTACTAAAATCCCGTATGAAATGACGATAGAAGGTAGCTAATCTATGGAAACTACGCACCTCTCGAAGGCTAGTGGGCTCAGGCCAGTCTCTAATCACTTGAACCTTTCCTTGGTCAACACGAATACCTTCAGAACCAACTATATAACCCAAGAGTTCGACCTCCGAAACATAAAATGTGCATTTCTTAAGGTTTTGGAATAAGGTTTCCTTCCTTAAGGTGGTGAGGATCACTTTGATGTGGGAGATGTGTTCGGCGGGGGAGTTGCTAAAAACTAGGATGTCGTCAAAATATACTACAACAAACTTCCCCATATACAGCCTAAAGATCTGTGTCATCATCCGGGAGAAGGTGTTGGGGGAATTGGATAACCCAAAGGGAATCACTAGCCACTCATACAACCCATCCTTAGATTTGAACGTTGTCTTCCACTCATCCCCTCTCGGATCCTTATATGGTGGTAACCACTCCGTAAGTCTAACTTCAAGAGGATTGTGGCACCCGAAAGGACATCCAAGAGGTCATCTAGTCGCGGGATTGGAAACCTATATTTTATAGTAATTTTGTTGAGAGCCCGGCTATCAACACACATGTGCCAGGTGCAATCCTTCTTAGGGGCAAAATGGGCTGGTACAGCACATTGGCTCATACTCGTCCTAATAATTCACTTACTCAGTAAATCCTCTATTTGGGTTTGTAACTCTTTGTGGGCGGCGGGATTAAGCCTATAATGAGTTTGGTTGGGTAGGGACGATCTTGGGATAAGGTCTATGACATGTTGTATATCTCTAAGAAGTGGCAACGAAGAAGGCAGATCGTCCGGTTAAACATCACTAAACTCATCCAACAATACCCGTAGCTCTCGAGGTAAATCATCCAACACGCCACTGCCAGTCTTTGCACTCATGAGAACGAGAGCGTACATCATACCCTCAATGAAGGAATCCTTCACAAATTCTTTCCTACCAACTAAACTCAACGCCTTCCTCTCTACAGGGACGGTGGTATGCTTAGCAAACACTACCGGCTCTTTCGGTACAGTCGGTATAAAAGTGATGGTCTTGCCGTTGAATTTGAACTCATATGTGTTGGTGCGACCATAGTGCATCACGTCACGGTCGTAGAGCCAGGGGCGGCCTAACAACACATGACAAACGTCCATTGGGAGGACGTCGAACCAAAACTCAAACTTGTAGGATTTGAATGATAGGGGAACTAAGCATTGTTGGGTTACTTTAATAGTAACCTTACTGATCCAAGCAATCTGATAGGGGGTCGGATGCGGTTCAGCAGTCAAGGACATACGCTTAACGGCGTTCACGCAACTACCACAATCAATAACTAGTGTGCAAAGCTTCTCGAAACTTTTAAAGATCAAGGAGAATATACTCGTCCTCTTCCAGTCATCTACGGGATTAGGGGTGGTCAAAATACAACGCATCACTATAAGGCGGTGATCGTCCTCCAAGTCACTAGGCACTCCTTCTGGGTCGCTCTCCTCTGCGGCCTCGTATACATAATCGTCAGGGTCGATAGCTGGCTCTAATAAGGCTAGGGCTTTCATCTTTGTTGGGCATTCGTAGGCATAGTGGCCTTCAACTCCGCAAGAGTAACATGTGGTGTTAGCCTTACTAACCTTCCCTATAGGGAAACGCTCATTCGCAGGGTTCCTGGTGTTCCTAACGGTGATCACGACTAACTTCGACTCGGTGGATTTGAACTTTCCCTTATCAGGATATGTGGAAGAAGATGCCCTAGTGGTGGACTCGTTCTCCTCATGAGCGTAACGGGAGTGAGCCTTAGAGGCTAGGTGTTTTTCAATGTCCAGGGCAGCATTGAAAGTCGTGTTCAAATCCGTATGCCCATATCGCAAGAGCTTCCTTTGGATATCGGGGTGAAGCCCCATTCGAAATCTAGATAAAGTGACTTAGGGGATCTCCCTAAGGTCACATCGCACCATACGGTCCTTAATTTGACCCATATATTTAGCCACTTAAATTGAGCCTTGCCGAAGGGTGGCAAGCTCATCGAACATCTGCGTCTGATGGTACGCGGGGACGTTCTGATCAGTCAACAGGTTCTTCATCACATCCCATCCAATAAGTTGGACCCTGTTCCCCGCTCCTAGACTATGCTCTTCATTCAGCCAATAAGTTTTGGCACATCCTGTTAACTTCATCTTTGCAACTTGGACCTTTTGGGGATCTGTCAAGTTGTGCCACTCGAAGTAACACTGCATGTCCACCGTCCAGTTAAGGAAGATCTGGGGATCTCCCATACCATCGTAAGTGGGGGCATTAACCTTAATGGCCCTCGTGATATCAAACCCTCTCTCATTGCGGTGTTCTCGATGGGTTGCTCGAGGGGAGTCCTCATCGGAATCCGAATCAGAGTTTTGTTGGTATCGGTTTGGCTGCCCAACATTAACGGGAGGTGGGGGTGGCCTTTCTTGATTTTGAAGGATTTGTGCTAAAATGTTCCTAAGCCCGGTCATTTCGGTACGTAGACCTGCTATAGCCTCGGTGTTGGGATCACCATGCTCGTTCGCAGCCTTCCTAGACATAGAAGGTGTAGAGTATTCCGTTCCTAGTCTAATGCGCATGCAGGTGTAAAATATTTGAAAAGATGAATATTTCTAGGGCTGACCCTACATGAAAAATAGAATATTTTTATAGTTTCCAGATGTAACGAGAATGCAGAATGTTAAAAAATTTTGTTTTTAACTTTTCGCTGAAAATTGCAGATTTTGGAGCGCTATTGGCAGACCAGAAATTTTTTTTGTGTGTTTTTGTGTGCGTGCCCACAAGACAAAAGCGAGTGATTGTATATGCTTCAAGACAGTTGAAGAAGCATTGATGTAGGGTGGGTCGTAACACGCGATTGTTTACGCTAACGGAACAACCAACATAACAGAACATGAAAATAAAGAGAAGGGCTCCGACCAAAAGCGAACGAAAAGGGGTCGGTTGGCTCCCAAAAATCCGGGACTCGATACCACCTACCTCTCCAACAAGCACACAACTCGCCGTAAGCCAGACTCGATACAATGTCCTTAAGACCTACTTCTCCAACAAGGACACAACTCACCGCACCTACACAAGAATCTAAAATTTCAACTTGAGCTGTTTCAAACGCAGCAAAATGCTTTATTTAGGAGCAGCAAAAACTTCAAAAGGCGGTCGAGTTCAAGTTGATATTAAATCCCTTGTTAACACAAAAAGTGCCAAACTTGGAGAGCAAGTCAAGGCTAGGCCTAGTTTTCTCCCGCAATGGATCTTCCAATTCGGAATACAAAAGATTCAAAAACAACAAAATCGAATCAAACTTGCGAGCGATGTATTAAAATCCCAGAAAAGACGGTTCGAATACAACCTCCATAAATCTAACAAGAAGAAAACACTAGGTAGGAGAGGGATTACCCAACCAAGAAGATCAAACACACAAGATAAGTGGGAGAATCACTCTCTCCACGGAACCACCGGCATCACACCGAATGGAGCTGCAACCTTCTTCCTTGGAGTCACACCGGAGGAAGCCATGCCAGAGTCGCACCGAACGGGATGGAGGTAGCAAGGGGGATGCTTCACACCAAAGGGGGGGCGGCGGCAAGGGAGAACCCTTATGGCCGAAATTCTCACAAGGAGGAGAATAGGTTTTCTCTTTTTTCTTCTTCAATGCTTTAACTCATCATAATAGCCTCCTTATATAGGAGTTACAAATCACATTCAACCGTCCAAGATGGAGATGAAATCTAATACATCCGGGCGGTTAAATACACACCAAATATTTAAATGCAGGAAATAAAAATAATACAAGTCCTCAAGTGAATATAAAATTATTAACCAAGTATGGAATAATTTTATATTCACAAATAGTTGAATAAAATACTAATACATGATATTTTTAATAAATTAATCTTCAAGTGTGCCTAGCACGCTGCAGACGGAGGTTATAACGCGGGCTTCTGTTAGAATCATCATTGCGCCTAAAGTATTTATGTTGTAGCGCCTCGGCAACCGGGTCATCATAAGGTAGAGTCGGGGGGGAGGGGGGCCGCGCAATCAAGCATCAAATCAACTACCCAGTACATGATTTAGAATTGGGAGCGGTGGTGTTCGCCTTGAAGGTTTTGAGACACTCTCTGTATGGCATCCACTACGAAATCTTTCGGATCACAAGAATTTAAAGTACGTTCATACTCAGAAGGAATTGAATTTGAGACAGCAGCGGTGGTTAGAGTTTTTATGTGATTACGTATTTACTTTGAACTTCCACCCCAGAAAATCCAATTCTGTAGCTGATGCTTTGAGCATGAAGGAACCAGAACCAAGCCCTGAGTCTCGATTGATGAGTATGAGGTTAGCTCGGATGCTCGAAGAGATGGAGATTACCCTTATATATAAAGGACAATCAGAAGGGTATACATAGTTCTTAACCGCAATAAGCCTAGTCTGTGATATTCGAGACCGAATTCGGGCGGAGCAAGGAAAGGATGTGGCTCTGTCCCCAGCAATCAAGTCAATTGAAGATGGGAATACAGATGAGTATTCCCTAAATGGCGCCCTCGTTCATTTATGTGGCCTTATTTACATTCCCAAAGGCGGTAAAATTCGGGAAGATATCCTGTGAGAGGCACATTCCACTAAGTATTCTGTGCATCCTGGGATTGCCAAGATATACGCCGACTTGCGGAAGACCATGTGTTGGCCGGGAATGAAGAGGGACGTCAGATATTTTGTTAAGCACTGCGAAGCCTGCCAAATGGTTAAGGCGGAATTCAAGAGCCCCGGTGGATTATTACAGTCATTGTCCATCCCTTAGTGGAAGTTTGATGATGTCTCCATGGACTTCATCCACGGATTGCCTCGCTAAAGCTCAGGGAATGATTCAGTGTGGGTAATCGTTGACCATCGGACAAAGGTAGCCAAGTTTATCCCTATGAAGAAAGAAGCTCATGTGGATGTTTTGGTACGCCTCTTTGTGGAGCAGTTTGTACGGTATCATGGCGTGCCAAGGACAATTGTTTCTGATCAGGATGGTCGGTTTACCTCTAAGGAATGGAAGGCTGTACAGGCGTATTTAGGCTCGCGCCTTACCTTTAGCACAACATTTCATCCTCAGAAGAACAGGCAGTCTTAGAGGACCATCAGAACATTGGAGGACCTATTGAGACTGTGTGTGTTGGATAGAAAAGAGCCGTGGGAAAGTCTCTTACCCCTAGTGGAATTTTCCTATAACAACAGCCACCATGTCAGTATCGGGATGGCACCCTATGAGGCCCTTTATGGAGGAAGGTGTAGAACCCCCATGTCATGGGTACAAGATGAAGACCCAAAGGTTTTAGGAATTGAGTACATCAATGATACCGATGCAGTTGTTAGACTAATACCGGACCACATGCTTGAGGCTCAAAGTCGGCAAGCTAAATATTATAATGTAAAGCACCGGGTGGTAGAATTTCAAGTGGGTGACAAAGTGTTCTTGAAGATCAGGCCGATGCATAGAGTGTCACGGGTACATGGTTTGAAGAAGCTTAGCCCAAGGTAAGTTTGATCTTACACCATATTGGAAATGATTGGCCCTTTGGCCTACCGTTTGGAGTTACCACCAGAGTTGGAGAACCTTCATGACGTATTCCATGGGTCGTCTCTCCAGAAGGCGTTGTTGTGGCCCGATCAACATATTCCCACAATTGATGGAGCAGTAGCAACCGATAGATCTGTACGACTTGATCCGGTGCAGATAGTAGACAATGAGACAAATATTTTGTGCCGCAAGAGTGTTTCTTTGGTCAAGATGTTGTGGTCTAATCATGGTAAGGAGGAGTATACATGGGAGCCGGTAGACTTGATGCAAAAGCGCTACCCAGAGTTATTTTCTCAAGGTAATTTTAAAAGCATATTTTATTTTATTTCATGCTTTTCTCTCCCCATAGCCTTAGCCAGATTTTGGGGACAAAATCTTTTATTTTGTTTATAGGATTTGTAACGTCCCAATTCGCGCTTGGCCCCTCATTCGCATTTTTAAGTCAGGAGAGTTTAGTTCGGCACAAGGAGTGCTGGCAGCTAGGCTTACACTTATATAAGGGAGGAGAAGTTTATCTAGAGTAGGACACGGGTAGTGACACGGGCGTGTCCATACCCGTGTGGTACCCTGGTGTATTTCGGTCTTCTTTGTGAAATTTCCAAAGAAGGACATGGGTAGTGACACGGGCATGTCCCTACCCGTGTGTGTGTGCCACGGGCGTGTCCATACCCGTGTGGCTCTTTGGCAACATTGTGGATTCCTTGTTGTGTTTCCCGAGCAGGACACGAGTAGTGACACTGGAGTGTCCCTAACCGTGTGTGTGTGTTAATCGAGCAGATCTCGACTAACTTTGTCAACCTTGTTTCCCGAGAAGGACACGGGAAGTGACACGGGGGTGTCCCTACCTGTCTGTTTCCAAGTAGTAGTTTGACGTTTCGTTGAGATGAGCTCGACGATCGTCGACCGTGTTCCTCCCGAGTAGGACACGGGTAAAGACACGTGCATGCCCCTACCCCTATATTCCCACAGCAGTTCGACGATTCGTCGAGCGGAGCTCAACGATCATCGACCACGTTCTTCCGAGCAGGACACAGGCAGTGACACGGGCGTGTCCCTACCCGTGTCATTCAATTTCGGGTTTTAGCAAATTTTTCTGGCTGTGTCGTTTTGAAGGGACTCATTTACTGAGTGATTGGCGGTCTAATGAGAGGTTGACACATGGCTATGCAGTTACCCACTTCTCATATGAAAAAGTTGAACAAACCCTGGCCGTTTCTACTCTTCTCCCCAAGCCATTGTTGTAGAAAACTGCTAGAGAGGAAGAAGGTGCTGGAGCCGATCTTCTTCTCATGAAGAACTAACACCGACCGAGGAGAAGAAGATGCCGCCAAGAAGGATGATAAGATCCATGGCTGGAAATGGTGGAAATGCCGGAAATGAGGTGAGCTTCCTACCCTCTCCCTTGGTGCTCGATCTGTAGTTATTTCTAGGAGAGATGTTGAATCAAGAGAGTTTTGACTTGCGAGATGAAGATTTCCTAGGAAAATACCATTCTAGAGCTTGTGCCCTAAGGATATTGATGTCTTCAACCTTTCCCCTCTCCTTGAGTAGATGGTGGATTTGGTTTGTGAAGAGGAAATGGTCTCATAAGGGTGAATAAGGGTGGAGGAAGTTCTGGACATGGTTTGAACATATGGCTTGATGAAGAAGATGAACCGATGTCATTCATCTTGCTTTAAGATGCATGCAAAAATCTGTTTTCTGCACGCAGCAGCCTTCTGGGCCTTTTCGGACACGATGCAGCCAAATCAGGGCTTTCGACTAAACACGAAAGTCGCAGCACTTGGAAATTCCTTTCCAACGAGGGGTTAATTGTATTTACTGGAATCCTGTAGCCTCGGGAATCCCCGTTTGAAGTTGTTGTACAGTAATCATTCCTGCACATGTAGATCTCGTGTGTTTTTAGTATTGGCCTTGGGCTGGTAGAGAGATTGTAATATAATTATATTAATGTTTTGTTAAATGGAATTTATAAGCATTTGCGATAAAATATGTTTATGACATTAAATGGATGGACCCTTAATGAATAAATGATGTGGTAAAATGTACTTGATAATGTGATTTGGTGAAGGTTGGAGAATGAATGGATTGATGAGTTGGGATGGTAGGAATTGTTTAAATATGTGAATTAATAAGGATGTACTTGGCAAGGGTAATGCGTTAAATAACAATGAGTTTGGCTTGAAGACACTTTACATAATTGGTAACGACTATTATGAACAAATGGTTTAATGTTCATGAATATGTGAGATATCTTTATGTCGACGAAGAATCCTTATGTGCCTTTGGCACTAGATTATGAAAGGGTGTATGTGCGAGGTTTGTCCACACTGGTTGGGTAATGTTGAGAAGAGACGTTAGTGGACGGTTAGGCTTGGTCCTCGGTGTTCATTCCTGAGGCTCCTTCCGAGCCACGATGATGTGAAATTATATGCGGTGTGAGTCAACATGCGGTATCGTAATCCTGGGTTAAGGATAGTGTTGCAGGTCTACGAGTTCGCCAGTCATCACACCGATGGGAGTTGACAGATAGACTTTGGGCGGTTTCACTTGGTCCTCGATGTTCATTCCCGGAGCTCCTTCCATGCCAAGTGGACGGTTGGGCTTGGTCCTCATGCTTGTTTTTTCGAGGCTCCTTCCGGGTCACAACATAGGCCAGTTCAGGGCTTGGTTCTCGGTGCATATCTACCTGAGACTCTTGCTGAGCCGTAGTACGCATGTGAGCTCCGTTGTTGTGTTCTTAGCATTAAGGCGTATGGAGTCCTAGGCCAGGTTGTGTGGATTCTAGCCTAGTAGTGGAGATGCCCGCTCTACTATCACCGTCTGGCCACGATGGATGATGCCTAAGAGGTTAGCTACCTACTCGAAAAGTGGGAACTACAAGTCTGTGTTGACATAGTAATTGCATGCGCGTGATCCTGTGTGAGTCATTGCATAACATTCATGGCATTGCATTATATTGCATACACAAGATCCTCATCGTATAAGTTTGTATGGGCACTCTTATACGATGAGTTACTTTATTTTTGAGTCGATCCTTAACTTATATGTCTGTATGGGCATTCATATAATTTGAGTTACTTTCTATCATAGCTTTACATTTTTCATATACTGTTGTAGATGGTTGAACTGCTAGAGTAGAATGTTTACTCGTTCAGTATACTGCTGATATACTTGATATTGTTCACTCTATACAACCTTTTGTACTACTGCTTATATAAATATATTATACCCTTATTCCTTTCTCCGCCCAGTGCCAAGGAGTTGTCGGGGGAGCGAATGTGAAAGCCACTTAGTCTTTATGACTAAAGGTTTCCACTTCTTCCTTTTTAGGAGGAAACCCTGCCCTCAGAGCAGCCGTAGATTTTACAGTAGGACAGCCAGGCCAGGACGACAGGGCCTGAAGGGATGGTGCCCTCGCTGCCGTCAGTGATCGATGTGAGTTTGAAAAACTCATGATGTAGCCCCTTTGGGCAAGTTTTAACCGTACTCTGATATTTTAGAAGATTATTGTAGCTTCTTTATTTGTTGTACTTTTGGTCTATTAATACTTATGTGTAGATTGACTTCTGTTTTATATTCTTTGTTGGGTTGGCATTGGTTGATATTGGCTAGAGCCGGCAGGATAGGCGTCTTATGGTACAGGTTAGCGCGAGTGCTAGCGCTACTGCAAGGGGGCTGTTCTGGGCATAAGACTCCCCTCATGCCATATTTTGTGTTCCGGGACGGGGGTCTTACACCGGGTGTGTTGGTGTCACCGCAAAGCGGCTGTTTTGGGCATAAGACCCCGGTGGTTTAAAAGAAAAAAGGGGTCTTACAGCCTTAAAGGCACTCAAGCCACTTCCCTTCCTTTCACCATAGATGTGAGAAATTTTATTCAAACTACAGGATCTTCCATTCAACCAATGACCATATATACTTTCTTGGTCAAACTTGTTGGATGGAAACAGAACTTTCTCAAAAGAGATATTAGGCTGAATTGGAGCCTTGACCTTACTCTTATTCCTTCTTCTAGTATTCCTCATAATATACCCCAGCCCCTTCTTATTAGTTTGGGTGGTGAAGGTATCAATGAGTGGCAATACAAATTTAGGTTTGGAGTATTGAGCTACTAGCCTCCTCTCTTTGAGGTACTTATCTTCAAGATCCATAATGATCTTGTTCTTGTGCCAGATAGTCCCAATTTGGATTATTTAGATACTCTTCAGCATGCTGACTTCCTTCCTCATCTGATCAAGCAAGGGTGCTGAGTCAGACTGATGGGAAGTAGCTAGTTGTAGGGTGATAATCTCCTTGGCTTGCCTTTTGACAAGCAACTTGCTATTCTTTAGAGCTTCCAAGATTAACCCATACTTGTCAATCAGTTGATTGACATCTTCCTAAAATTCTAAGCCATCATCATCATAGGATTAAGGTGCATCAAAATTGGTATTTGTTTCATAATCAGATTCTGAAGAGGAGAGAGAATGAATTTGTACCTCATGTTGATCATTCTGATCCTAGCTAGATTCACCATCTATCATGGCCATAAGTCCATAACATCAACAATCATCTTTATCCACCTCATTGTCACTATCTGAGTGTCATAGAGGGGCCTGGATGCCAATCCTTACAACTTGATAGTCCTCATCTTCTTCAGCAGTAGCTGCAAACAACCCAATATAAGCTTCATCTTCTTCTTTAGAGTCTAAAGATGCTTAGTCAGTTTGACTCCAGATCTTCTCATTCTTGGCAATGAAGGTCTTGTCCTTATTGCCCTTATAGTGGAGGTGCTTCTTCTCACTTGTCTCTTTTCTATTGGCTGGGAAATCAACAATGACATGCACGGTCTTGCTACAACAATAACAAACAATTTTAGTGGAAATATGTTGCTAGGATTGGAATCATACCTGTTTCCTTTTGAGAACTTCTTCTTGGACTTGTTATGATCCTTCTAGTGATGTGAAGAGGAGGAGGGATTATTCTTCCACTGCATCCTCTTCATCATCTTCTGTAATTGCCTTGAAAAGGCATAAAACTCTCCATCTGACATATTACTGTCAAATGAGTTGGACTCAGTGCTTCATGAATCTGCTGGCCTCCTTAGGGGTGAGGCAATCCTCTCCTTGCACTTCTTAGAGCTCTCTGCCTTGAAGGCCACTATCCTTTCCTTGGCATGAGTCATGTTGGTGGCTTCATCCTACTTCCTAGCAGATAACTGCATTTCATATAAAAGCAGCTTACAAAATTAGGTTTGTGGAGGAGTTTCATTGTAACGCCCCGATTCGCGCTAGACCACTCGTGCGCATTTTTAGGTCAGGAGAGTTGACTTGGGCTCATGGTGCACTGCTGTAAAGGCTTGCACCTGAGCCAGGGGAAGTACTGACACTACCATGGGGTGGTAGTAGCTATTGCACAGTGATATCCATCGTCGAGTATACTCGATGAACACCCAGAGGAGTCGAGGGAGTTGAGTGATTGTTGAGTGGACTCAATGATTGTCGAGTACTACCATGCGGCGATAGTAGTATAACGCGCGGTGGTAGTTGTCGTTGAGTTTATACGACAAACACCGAGTCGAGAACGTTGAATGTAAAAAAGGTCATCGAGTGTTATCACGCGGGAATAGCAGGATACCGCACGGCGGTAGACGACTGATTTATCAATGTATGGCTCGGGAAGCTATCGTCTAGCGTTAGTGATACCACGGGCGGTAGCCTCACTGAATTATTTATCAAGGGGCTCTGTAAGATAACGCATGGCGGTAAGAAGAGTACTGCGCGGTGATAGTGTACAAGTGGCGGTACTTGAGTAGGTAGTTTGGACGGTGGCATGCAGAGGAAGTTAATTTCGAAGGTACCGTGAGGTGGTAGTTTCCTGATCAGGAAAACCTAAATCTATTTGGTCGCTTCCTTTATATACGGTTATCTAATACTTGGCCGACAGTACTCTTCTCTGATTTTCCTGAGGGAATGAAGGGTGCAGAGCTTCTCTTAGAAGAACAAGGAACAGACGGACTCTCCCTCGGAGGAGGAAAGCGAGAGCTAGGTCGACACTGCCATGCCGCCAAGGAGGATAACAAGATCTATGGTTGGAAAGGAGGAGAACTTCCTACCCCCTCCCTTGGTGCTAGATCTGTAGTTATGATATTGGATAGATGTCGGCTCAAAGGAGTTCGACATTGGTGATAAATGGAGATCTCCAAGGAAGAGACCATGCTAAGACCTTTGTCCTATGGTTTGTTGTCTTCAACCTTTCCTCGCTTCAATGTGAAGACAGTGGACTTGTTTCCATGACTAATGATGGTCTAATGAGGGTGAATAAGGGAGGAAGAGCTTAATGTATTTTTTTAAAAATGGTTAGAGGAAGAAGACGAACCGATGTCACCCATTGGTCTTCAAGATACGTGCAGAGATCTATTTTCTGTGGGCAGCAGACTTCAAGGATATTGTTTAGTATGGTACGGCCATATTTCGGTCGTGGGCTTAACAAGAAAATTGTAGTCTTCGGAAAAAACTTTCCAACGGATACTTACACTCTCCCATAGGAGCTCTGTAGCTCCGGGAATTTTCGATCAAAGTTGATGCACAACAATAACATAAGTGCAGGGTGTTTTTGGTCGGGTTGTGCATTCAGGTATCTAGGATGAACGAATGGTTATTGGACCTTGAATGGATAAATGGTTGTTGGATCTTGAATGAATAAATGATTGTCGGATCCCGAGTGAAATAATGATTGTCGGATCTTTGAGCGAGCAAATGGTTGTATGATATTTAAATGAAAACTGGTAAAGATGCATTTTAACAATAATATGTTAATGTGTAATCTATAGCTTGCGGCGATCAAAGTGGTTGAAAGAACATGAGATGTATTCCTAGAAAGCTATGTTGATAATGTAGAAATAACTAAATGGTATGGTAAATGTTGTATGATTTGGAATCTGGAAAGGATGTATGACTTGATATGAAGGTGCCTGCAGCTCATAGAAATGGGGCTAGATGAGAAAATTCCCATGGCCATGCAATATGAAGAGTCTTAATATTTAAGGAATGAATAGAGTGTATCACCCCTATCCGTCGTATGGTATATAGCAGTAGGTCCGGCCGGGGCCTGATGCCATATACTACAGACAGACCGAAGGGTTACAGAATGAAACCACTCTCCCAATCACAAACATCCTACACAGAGCAACTAGCGGAAGCTTTTAAGTAGTTGAAAGAATCCAAATAATGGATAGTATGAATCATGAATGTCCAATAACCACAATACGAATGAAATACCAAAATACACAACAGTACTTGGCCTTATGGCCTTACAAATGTTCACTTAACAACATAGAGTTCTACAGACATCGGCTCGCAGGCCGACCACACATGATAGAAGTAAAATAATAGTTCGCTTTGGCCTTCGAGGGCAAGCACAGCAGCTTGGGCATATGCCCGCTATTTTGTACTTAGTTCTTGCAGCACCTGCAAGCAACATTCCACCGTACGGTGGAAAACAAAGACACGGTCAGCTAAAGCTGACCAAATTATAATGACCCCGACCCTTATTCGGGACAGCGATGCTCCTTTCCTGCATTTCATTAGTACATCCAAAAATCCTAGTGAAAGTACAACCTAACACAATTCACTATAGGTGTAGGCTCGCACGACCGCCTATCCCATTCACTCAGGGCACATTGACGGTGTACAAGACTTCCCGGATACCACCTCCGTTCAGAGGTCCTTGACTTGATGGTTACTTTGAGCATTTCAGTCTTTACGACCCCTGGCATGAGACTCTCGTTATGCCACCGACGAGAGCCAATTTTCGTTACTCTCATGTCATTTTCTACATAATGCAGGTATAACTCCACCATTTACCATTGCTCAAGTCGCCCTACCGTCTTCGAATACCGTAGAACTCATGGCCAAACCTGCAGGGCGCGGGTAAGTTTTTTCTTTCCTATTCGGCTCCCTGGCCTAATAATTCTGAACCCTATGGGCTCACCACTTTCCAAAGAAAGGCCCTACATGTCTCTTGGAGACAGGCCTCACATATATAATCCCAATTATATACAAGGTTGGCCCCATGCCACCTAGTTGGCAGAAAT
Organism: Platanthera zijinensis; assembly: GCA_039513925.1. Taxonomy (NCBI): domain Eukaryota; kingdom Viridiplantae; phylum Streptophyta; class Magnoliopsida; order Asparagales; family Orchidaceae; genus Platanthera; species Platanthera zijinensis. Next base: position 190,044,518 of record CM077079.1, on the reverse strand, counting down.
GTGTTTCCGCCATTTTTCCGGGTGCACCTTAAAATTAATCCCCAAGGCTCGCTATTGCAATCTACCGTGCATAAAACCCGAAAAAGAACACCATACGGAGTCTTCTCCGACAATCCATGCACAATGCAACATCACCGATCCAGACAAACAGGTACGGGTAGGCTTCACACACAATACCTATGCCCGTACTTCTATTCTGGACTCTACATGTAACACAAGGGGGACTATTCACATCTACCCAAAGGAACACCGCGTACTCACCGCACACACGCGGGAGTTGGTTTCCCATGCAGAAAGGAAGAGGATTTCACTTGTCCAAGTTTATAATCGTTACCCTTGAAGTCTGCTTTAGTGCCATGAAAACTAGCCGGATGGAAGGGTTCACAAGGGAATTCTCTCCACGGATCTGGTCTCGGTTCTCAATCTGGTGCTCTGATGCTCCACCGGAGGCCGGATTCCTCCCTTCCTTCTTCCTTACTCTCTTCTCTCTCTTACTCCTTAGAAAGAGAGAGTTTAAGAGGAAAATGGGGGATTAATCCTCTATTCCCGAACTTAACACAATAGGACCTCATCTGGGCCATCAGATCGTATTTAAAGAAAACAAACGACTCAGATTAGCCAAATATTTCTTATCCTTGGCCGAACACGGCTTCCCATACGGCCGTATCTCAGGTTGTGTGCCCCGATCTAGGAATGATCGTCGAGCACAGAAAAAGACACGGGTCGAGAAACGCCCATTTCTCAACTTCACACGCCCGTGTCGGGTCCCGACACACCCATGACCTAGGGGTGTGTCACAGATAACCACCACGCCAACCGTCACGTCCCTTGGTGGACACGGGTAAGGAAATGCCCGTGCAAAAAGGAACACGCCTGTGTCAAAAAGGAACATGCCTGTGTCGACTAGTACACGCCCGTGTAACCCGGCCGTGCACTCCTGTAAACACACCCTAGGTTTTAACCCTGAGAAGAACAGGGGTGGTGACACGGGTGAGGACACGCCCGTATCACCCCTGACACGCTCGTGTCACTACTGTTCAAAACCGTGTTTCCTACCGTATCCTTTCCTGGACACAGCCCAGCAAACATAGAAGGACACGGACATAGACATGCCCGTGTCTCAGGACATGTAGCCCTATAAAGGCACCAAAATTTCCTTAGGATGCGATCAGTTCGTTTACAATGTTCGGGGCATTACAAATCTCCCGCCCCCCCTAAAAGAATTTCATCCCGAAATTAGGTAAAAGTACAAAACCTAAATTTTACCTAAGCGGAATAACACGGGGTATTCCTCCATCATAATCTGCTCTCGCTTACATGAAAGCTTTCATGACCGCAATTATTCCAACGGACTTTTTAACCATTCAGAACTCCTTATTGCGGAGTCGTTTGACATCAAAGTCTTCAATACATACGGGCTTGACCTTCGTCGTCATCCCACAATCAACCGGCAGCTGATCGACCGCAACCCCGTGTGAAGGCTTTTGTACCGTCTTCCACAACACCGATATGTGGAATGTATCGTGTAGCCCACTCAACTCCACTAACAACTTCAATCGATACGCTGCTTCAGCAATTCGCTCCAGGGTCTCAAACGGTTCAAGGTACCTCTGACTCAGCCTCTTCAAGCGACGGACTCGCGAGACACCATTGAACGACTTGATTTTCAAATATGTCCAATCGCCAACAGCGAACTCCCCGTTCCTATGCTTTGGCGTTATAGTATTTCGCCTGCTTGTCCTGAGCGGTCTGCAAACGTTCCTCGAAATGTTCGTACCAATGACGTTGCATCTTCTAACACTTGCCTCTTGAAAGGCTTTGTCTTACCCGTTTATAACCACGACAACAACGTGCGACATTTTCTACCATAAAGTGCCTCGAAGGGCTCCATTTGTATATTCGCATGGTAGCGGTTGTTATACACAAACTCCACCATGTACATGTGATCTTCCCACTTCTTTCAGTAATCCAAGACACACATGTGAAGCATGTCCTCCATCATTTTGTTGACCCATTCGGTCTGACCATCCATTTGCGGATGGAAGAATGTACTGAAGCTTAGCTTAGTTCCCAACAATTTATGCACCAGCCTGGTATCGTTGGATGTGAAGCGTTCATATCAGTCACTAACAATACTGTGGGGTGCACCATACAACCGAACAATGTTATCCATATAGAGTTTGGCTAACTTTTCCACCCAATCATCATTTTTCAGTCCTTGCCACCAGAACAACTTCTTCAAACCTCTAAACATTTTGTGCACTTGTGGTGAATTGAGTACTTATATAATGAGCCTCGTACATCAACTCCTGCCGCTGACTCTCCATACTTTGGGAGCACAGATGACTATCCTTCTACAACTGTCCATCTTCAAAAAAAACATATTGGGAATTTGACTTATTAAAAGCATCATCCATGATCTGCTTGTCCATGCAAGTGATCTCCAATATCTCCAAAACTTGCGCAAAAAATGTATGTCGAAGGTGTTTTCCCCCAGTAACTCCATCCATGTCTGTTGCCACAAGTTTAAGTCCTTTTGATCCAATAAGTACTTCAGGCTCCTGTGATCGATTTTGATACCGACCTTCAAACAATTTAGGTATGCCTTTATATCTTCAGGGAGAAAATCACGGATGCTAACTCCAAGTCATGGACCGGATAAATCCTCTCGCGTACCTCCAACTAACGCGAGCTATATGTTATTACACTCCTATGCCGGAGAAGAACACAATACAAGTCACTGCCCTAAGCATCGCTGTAAATCTCAACTCCTTCAGTCCTACTCGGTGAACATGGAAAATTGACGAGGTCAACCGACTTTTCAGCTCTTCGAAAGCTTGCGCGCAATCTAGCGACCACACAAACTTTTGATCTGTCTTCGCAAAAGTCGTGAGGGGTAATGTTATCCGCTAGAGGTTCTCAATGAAACGTCTGTACTAACCGGCCAGTCCTATAAACTTCGGACTTTTTGCCAACGCAGATAACACAAGCAACTCACATATCGCAAATATCTTTGACGGGTCCACCATGATACTTTCTCCACTCAAGACGTGACCAATAAACAGTACTGAGGGTAACCAAAGCTCGCACTTGGAGAATTTGGCATACAGCTGATTTCTCCTTAACGTCTCCAATAACGAATCCAGATGCTCGGAATGATCAACCTCATTCTGAAAGTATAGAAGTATGTCGTCGATAAAGGTTATCATGAACTGGTTCAGGTCCTCACTGAACGCCCTATACCTAAAATCCATAAACAAGGACGACGCATTTCTCAGCACAAGCGGCATAACGATGAACTCAAAATGCCCATATCGTGTGTTGAATGCCGTTTTGGAAATATCACTTTCCCTTAGCGACAAATAATAGTATCCGGATTTCAGATTCAACTTGAGTACTCACTTGACCCATTAAGTTGATCGAATCGATAATTAGTACATGGGTTTGGATACTTATTCTTTTCCCGTTAACTTAATCAATTTCTAGTAATCATTACAGAGTTGTAAGCTTCCATCCTCTTTTTAACCAGAGGACCGGTGTGCTCTAAGGCAGTACTTGGATGCACATAACCCTATTCCACCAGCTCTTGAAGTAATACTTCAGTTCCGACATTTCATAACCCATAGCTAGTAACAAACTGACCACCTTTCATTTGAAATTGATGTACGCACGCTGCTCCGAGATCCAATCATACCAAAGATTACGTCGAATTCTATTGCCCTGATAGGCAGCAGCACTACCGACTATTGTCATTGAAGAAGGAACTCTGATGCCCGATACACATCTTTCGGACAAAAAGGATTGAGAAGTTCCCATGACGAACGGTACTTTCACCGGACACTCAAAAAATCAATACAAATCCTATCACAACCAAACATAGGCTAACATGTGTAAGGAAACAAGTATCTAAAGCTTACATAGCAAAAATTAAACCATACTTGTCACCATGTCAGCATATTCCATAACCCCCTGATGGCCAAAGGTATATCCTCTAGGTTGGGATGGAGCATATTGAGGTGTAGCTGCCACCAACCCCTTGCCCTTCTCTTCGTAGGTCGCTCTAGGCTTCTTCTCGGACTCCAGATGTCCGCTTCGACACTCCCAGACAAAGTGTCCCAGCTTCCCACAGCAAAAGCATGCATCCGGGTCTCGGACAATAGTTGATCCAGATGCACCAAAAGAAGGAACTATACCAGACCTCATTGCCTTCTTACACCATCTACGTAAACCGGAATTCGAGGTGGGTAGTGCCTTGAACTCTGTCTTCTCAGCACTGGAGCCTTTCTTCTCTTTGACTCCCTTCATAGCTTTCTCTGTCCCCTGATCTTCTTTACGGTAATCTCGGGCAAAGTGACCAAACCTTACACATTTATAATAATAATATGGAGTTTGACTAGCAGATACGTCAGGCCTCACTTTACTCCTCTTTCGGTGTACAGACTTTGCGGGACCTTGGGAGTTTGGTAAGCTATACTCTGACGTCTGGTTAATTATGGCCAGATTTGCTTCCAAAGCTCTAGTCGACTCCACTAACGCTTGGAATCCAAGTAGCTTTGGTCCTACAAGTAGCAATCGTAATTCATCACGTAGACCATTGTAGAATCTATTAACTATAGTCTGCCCGTTCTCCAAATCAAACCCTGGGTAGCTCCTTATAATAAGAAACGCCTGCAAATACTCCTCAACTGAGTGCGTACCCTGCACTAAAAGCTTGCTCAACTGCTGATCCAAAAGTCTTATACATGCCAATTATTCCATCACACCACTCGGTGTTGAAGTCACCCCAGGAACAGGGGCTGCACTTGCCCTCAAAGTTGTGCTTTAGTCACCAGGAACACCATTTCAACTATCCTTCTTATTGTTTCAACAGAAAGCAGGGTCTCAGGCACGCTGTTAAGTGCACTACTCTCTGTGGAGTGCTGACCTTACGACTGCCCTGCACCACTCATAGTCCCCTATATTGCATAACTATCGATTTGGCGACATAAAAATTGCTAAAAGCAATCATTAGAACACACAGGTTCCTCAAAAATAGGTGTATTTTCATTCCTAAGTGGACATTCATGGGTTCTTTTTATGTTATAATGACGATGCATATACATGTTCTTACCAACCCTTAAAAGAATTAGCCCACGAATTCCAATAAGAAAGACCAGAACCGGTAGTCTGATACCAAATTGTAGCACCCCTATCCGTCGCATGGTATATAGCAGTAGGTCTAGCCAGGGCCCGACATCATATACTACGGACAGACCAAAGGGTTATAGAATGAAACCATTCTCCCAATCACAAACGCCCTATACAGAGTAACTAGCGGAAGCTTTTAAGTAGTTTAAAGAGCCCAAATAACAGATAGTATGAATCATGAAGGTCCACTACCCACAATAGGAATGAAATACCAAAATACACAAAAGTACTTGGCCTTATGGCCTTACAAATGTTCACTTAACAACATAGTGTTTTACAGACATCGGCTTGCAGGCCAGCCATACATGATAGAAGTAAAATAACAGTTCACTTTGGCCATCGAGGGCCAGCACTGCAACTTGGGCGTAAGCCCACTATTTGGTACTTGGTTCTGCAGTACCTGCAAGCAACATTCCACCGTACGATGGCAAACAAATCAACAGTCAGCTAAAGCTGACCAAATTATAACGACCCCGCCCCTTATTCGGGACGGCGGTGCTCCTTCCCTTCATTTCATTAGTACATCCAAAAATCCTTGTGAAAGTACAACCTAGCACAATTCACCGCAGGTGGAGGCTCGCACGACCGCCCACCCGTGCAGTTAGGGAACATTGACGGTGTACCAGACATCCCAGATAACACCTCTATTCAAAGGTCCTTGACTTGAGGGTTACTTTGAGCAATTCAGTCTTTACGGCCCCTGGCCTGAGACTCTCGTTATGCCACCGACGAGAGCTAATTCCCGCTACTCTCATGTCATAGTCTACATAACACAGGTACATCTCCACCATTTCACGTTGCTCAAGTTGCCCTACCGTCTCCAAATACTATAGTACTCATGGCCAAACCTGCAGGGCGTGGGTCGGTTTTTCCTTTCTTATTCGGCTCCCTGGCCTAATAATTTTGAACCCCATGGGCTCACCGCTTTCCAAAGTAAGGCCCTACATGTCTCCTGGAGACAGGCCTCACACATACAATCCCAATTATATACAAGGTTGTCCCCAGGACACCTAGTTGGCAGAAATGCGTTTTCGCCCAGTTTTCCGGCTGCACCTTGAAGTTAATCCCCAAGGCCCCCTGTTGCAATCTACCGTTTAGAAAACCCGAAAAACAACACCATACGGAGTCTTCTCAGGCAATCCATGCACAATGAAACATCACCGATCCAGACACACACGTCCGGGTAGGCTTCACACACAATGCATATGCCCGTACTTCGATTACGGACTCTACATGCAACACAAGGGGGACTATTCACATCTACCCCAAGGAACACCGCGCACTCACTGCACACTCGCGGGATCGGGTTTCCCATGCAGAAAGGAAGAGGACTTAACATGTCCAAGTAGATAATCGTTACCCTTGAAGTCCGCTTTGGCGCCATGAAAACTAGTCGGATGGAAGGCTTCGCAAGGGAATTCTCTCAACGGATCTGGTCTCGATTCTCAATCTTGTGCTCCGATGCTCCGCCGGCAGCCGGATTCCTCCCTTCCTTCTTCCTTACTCTCTTCTCTCTCTTACACCTTAGAAAGAGAGAGTTTAAGAGGAAAATGAGGGATTAATCCTCTATTCCCGAACTTAACACTGCAGGACCTCATCTGGGTCGTCAGATCGTATTTAAAGAAAGCGAACAGCTTAGATTAGCCTAAAATTTCTTATCTTGGGCCGAACACGGCTTCGCACACGGCCGTTTCCTCGATCCAGGCACGATCGTCGAGCACAGAAAAGGACACGGGTCGAGACACGCCCGTGTCTCAACCTGACACGCCCGTGTCGGTTCCCTACATGCCCATCACCTAAGGGAGTGTCACAGATAACCGCCACGCCTACCGTCACGTCCCTTTTTCGACATGGGTAAGGACACACCCGTGCAAAAAGGAACACGCCCGTGTCAAAAAGGAACACACCCGTGTAACCCAGCCGTGCACTCCTGTCACCATACCCCAAGATTTCAAACCGAGAAGAACATGGGTGGTGACACGAGTGAGGACATGCCCGTGTCACCCCTGACACGCCCGTGTCACTACTATTCAAAACCATGTTTCCTACCTTATCCTTTCCTGGACACAGCCCAGCCAACACAGAAGGACACGGCCTTATACGTGCCCATGTCCCAGGCCGTGTAGCCCTATAAAGGCACCAAAAATCCCTAAGGATGCGACCGGTTCATTTACAATTTTCAAGGCATTACATAGAGTCCACTTCTTTGAGTTGAGTCTCCTTGCGGGTAGCTGTGTGGGACTAGTACATGGTATATGGTGGCTTGCCACCTATGATAATGATGAAGCCTTAAGTGTTTGGGACCACGTGAATGTGAAAGGGTGAAAGTGCGTAATTGTTGACCGCACTGGATCAATATGATGATAAAGGACTCAGTGTGAAGCCCTTGAGTGATGTTGAGCACTGGATTGGTAATGATGAGAAGGGACACGGTTGGATCCCTTAGATGTGATGGCATGGCTAAGTGTATTACATGCAGTGTGAGGTAACACGTGGTGTCATAATCCTAGGTTAAGGATAGTGTGGCAGGTCTATGGGCTATCCAGTCATCACACTGATGGGAGTTGACAGATAGTCCTTGGGCAGTTGGGATTGGTCCTCGCTGCTCACTTTCGAGGCTCCTTTCATGCCAAGTTGTCTGTTTGGATGTGTCCTTGGTGCTCATTCCCGAGGACCTTTCTGTGCCACACTAATAGACCAGTTTGGGTTGTGTTCTTTGTGCACATCTACCCGAGACCCCTCTGAGCCATAGTAAGCATGGGCTCCACTTTTTTATTCTTAGCATTGAGGCATACAGATTCCTATGCTAGGTAGTGCGAATACCAGGCTAGTAGTGGAGACACCCGCTCTACTTTCACCATCTAGCCATAACGGATGATGCCTGAGAGGTTAGCTACTTGCTCGAAAAGTAGGAACTTAAAAACTTTATTGACATAGCAGTGTGCGTTTGTGTGCATGGGTGTGTCATTATGTTGCATTCATAACATTTCATTGCATTACATTGCACAAGATCCGTATCATATAAGTTTGTATGAGCACTCGTATATGATGAGTTACTTTACTGTTAAGCCGATCCTTAACTTATAAATCTATATGGGCTTTTTTGAAGTTAAGTTACATTCTTGTTATAGAATGATATATTGTGGTTGAATTATATTATACTCTTACCTATTTGCTATAGTAGAATGATGTTATTTTTGTTATACACTATTACTGTTACAACTCATGATGTGCAATGATACACCACCTGCTTGTACATACTGCTTATATATATATATATATATATATATATATATATATATATATATATATATATATATATATATATATATATATATATATATATATATATATTTTGCACCAATTCTCCTTCTTCCGCTCGGTGCCTAAGTTTCGTCGGGGTGAGCGGATGTGATAGCCACTTAGTCTTTATTACTAATGGTTGCTACGTCTTCCATTTTAGGAGGAAACCCAGCAGATTGAGCAGCAGTAATAGGTCATACAGGAGGGCAGCCAGGCATGGGTGGCGGGGTTTGTTAAGATGATACCTTCGATGTGGTCGGTGACTGATGTGAGTTTTGAGAGACTCATGTTATAGCCCTTTGGGCAATCTTGTGTACTCTGATATTAAAGAGGATTGTAGCTTCTTATTATTATTGTACTTGTTTGAACTTATACTAGTGTGCAATTTTAAATTTTTATATATTTTTATGTTGGGTTTGCATGAATGATACTAGTTTAGCCGGCAGAATAGGCATCTTATAGTACCGGTCAATCCGTGGGTTGACTCTACTGCAAGGTGGTTGTTCTGGGCATAAGACTCCCCTTAGCCGTGTATTGTATTCTGGGAGGGGGTCTTAGAAAGGGTATAAGCTTGAAATGATCCTGAACTAAAGAAGTCATTGAATAATGACACCACCCCTGCTCGATTTGTATGTTTGAGGACAAACTTACATAGTACAAGTAGTGGTGTGCCCATGTGTAATTCACACCAAGTATGTCCAGTTGTTATCCTACGATTAGCCAACCGGACATTAGGTTTGTACCTTTATATGTAGATCCTGGCACACACAGAACAAGTAGTGGGCACTCCTGCCCCTTTCTTCCCTACTCTGTTTCAACAGTCGGAGCTAGGATAGAGCCTCACAACAATTTTAGACGTGTTTAGATCCCAGCAGGCCCTAGTGTAGCACTAAGCCCCGGGTTCCATTTGGCTGAGTACCTTCCGAGCCCTCTCCCTGCTTGTTTACCATAGGATAGAGTTGGTTGTTCGTATTGAGGAGTGGCTAGATACTATGCAAGAGTTGATGGACGTAATCAGATGCCCAGCCATAATGGTTGTCACCTTAGTTGTATTCGTCGTAGAGTCGCATGCAAAGAGGTTGTGGAAGTCCCCCATGTGCTTCACTTTTCAAGGACATGTATACACTGACATCAACTTGAATGAATTTTTTGATGCCTTATAAGAGCATTTCATTCCTTCCACAACTCGTGATGAGCTCGAAGAAAGGTTTCTACAATTAAAACAAGGATCCAAGTCAGTGATAGAATATCATCGAGATTTTCAGCATCTTGCAAAATTTGCTGACTCCTATGATTTGGATGACTGCGGGTACGCAAAATGGTTTTACAAAGTCTTGCGAGATCCTCTATGGCAAGCACTTTTGTTTATATTGGACGCGAGCTTGGTGGAGATATTTGATATGGCAAAAAGGTTAGAGGCGGATCACTTGGGAGTCCAGGCTAGTAGTAAGAGACCCATAGTGGGCGTGATGGAAGCAGGTCCTGGCTATAAGAGGATACATAATAGTAGAGGTGGAAGAGAAAACCAAAGAGGTGGCGACCTTTTCCACCAAAATTTTAGGATGGAACGTTCGGGCCTGCAGTTAACACTACCTCCACCCCCGCAGTTCCAACCTCACCAATAACCAAAAGGACCATTCGGTCGAGTCTGTTTTCAGTATAACTAGTCGGGCCACATCCTGCATTATTGCCCACAGCTAGGTGGAGAAGCTCTGCATGTTTTTCCACCAGTAGCTCTGTGAGGGAGAGGACAAGGTCATGTTCGAGGATAAGGACCACGATGAAGGAATCCTGGACCTACTAAAGAGCAGATATTTCTATGGACATGACTCTGGAGCGGAATCCTCAGGATGTGACTGTAGGTACGTCGTAATTTGATTAATATATTTATGAGCATTCATCCTTAGCTTGCCTAAGTTGTGCTAGGAATTTAGCATTGAGGTTGTTATAATTTTGTACTTAGGCATCGTGACTATAAGTGAGAAACCACCCCCACACCATATTTGATACCGGTGTCACTCATTCATTTGTCTTGGCGGACTTCGTAAAATATTTAGATGGAGTGCAATATTTCATTGGTGTCACTCGGAGAGTATGCCTCCCAGACGGATCCGAGATGACGTCGTCCGCCAAGTATGACTTGGAAGTATATATTGGAGAAAAGATTTTTGAAACCCTTGCGACGGTAATGAGAATTCTGGAATTCGATCTTATTATGGGCATGACATGGTTGGACTAGCACCACGCAAGGATTGACTATGCGGCAAATCAAATAACTTTGAGGCATAGAGACTCTAAGGTCGTATTTAAAGGTATTACACTTATACATCTAATGTTATTATCCTCAATTTTCGCCCTTAAGGCCCATATGATAGGGGAAGAGGTGTATATGATATGTTTTGAACTAAAAGATATGGCTGCAAGTATGAAAGATGTGCCGGTGGTGCCAGATTTTCCTGAGATATTCCCCGAAAAGCTACAAGGATTACCCCGAATAGAGAAGTGGACTTTCAAATTAAACTAGTATTGGGTGCCAAGCTCATATCTCGTACCCCTTATAGAATGGCTCCAAAGGAACTCGCTAAGTTTATAGTTCAGTTGCAGGAGTTGGTGGAATCAGAGTTTGTTCATCCCAGTTCATCACCATAGGGATCCCATGTTTTGTTTGTTAAGATGAAGGATGAGTCCCTACGGTTGTTCGTAGACTACCGAGAACTCAACCGACTGATGGTGTGGAACTCCTATCTGTTACCCTAGATCATGGAGTTATACGATCAGTTGGAAGGAGCGCATTGGTTTTCCAAATTGAATTTCTACTGTGGGTACTAACAATTGAGGATTCAAGAGGAAGATATTCAGAAGACACCGTTCAACTCGGGATACGGTTTATATGAGTTCACTGTGATGCCGTTTGGGCTCACGAATGCCCCTTTCGCATTCATGAGTTTGATGAATAGGGTGTTTGAGGAGTATTTGGATGTCTTTATCATCATCTTCATCGATGATATTCTAGTCTACTCAATGACGAAAGAGAAGCATGTTGAGTACTTGGCCTTAGTTTTGAAGAAACTGAGAGAGCATTCTCTATTTGCTAAGTTCAGTAAGTATGAGTTCTTGCTCTGAGAAGTTGCCTTCTTAGGCCATGTCATTTGCAGTGTTGGATTAGCAGTAGACCCGGCCAAGGTGCGTGCTGTGATGAAATGGTCACCTTTGAAGTCAGCGTCCGAAGTTCGAAGCTTTCTTGGACTTATTTGATATTATAATAAGTTTGTGAAGTGATTTTCGAAGAAAGCCCTTCCTCTCACCGCTCTGACAAAGAAAGGTGTGTCATATGATTGGACATCAAAGTGAGAGGCTGCATTTAAAGAACTGAAGGATCGACATACCTCTGCACTAATCATAGCTCTTCCGTCAAGGAAAGAAGGATTTCAAGTTTACACTAATGCCTCCTATCAAGGGATGGGAGCAATGTTGATGTAGCATGGAAATGTGATTACTTACGCTTCTAGACAGCTAAAGAAGCATGAGATTAATTACCCATTACATGATTTGGAGTTGGGGCAGTGGCGTTTGCCTTCAAGGTTTGGGGACATTATTTATATGGCGTCCAATACGAGATCTTCTCGGACCATAAGAATTTGAAAAATGTTCACACTCTGAAGGAATTGAATTTGAGGCATAGGCGATGGTTAGAATATTTGTGTGATTATTAATTTTCATTGAACTACCACCCCAGGAAAGAAAAATCTGTAGCTGATGCATTGAGCTGAAAGGTACCAGATTCGAGCCTCGGGTCTCAAATGATGAGTATGGAATTGGCTCGAGTGCTCGAGGAGATGGAGATCACATTAGTATGTAAGGATCTTTCCGAGACTTATATAGAATACCTAGCTGCCATGAGAAAAGTTTATGATATTCGAGATTGAATCTGGGCAGAGCAAGGAAAGGATGCTGCTTTGGCCCTGGTGTTTCAAGCCATGGAGAGAGAATCAGCGGAAGGGTATATGCTAAAAGAAGACTTTACATTCCCGCAGGCGGGGGGATCCGGGAAGATGTTTTGAGAGAGGCTCATTGCACCAACTATTCAGTACACCCTGGAATTGCCAAAATTTATACTAACTTAAAAAAGAACATGTTTTAGCCGGGGATGCAGAAGGATGTCACATACTACGTGTAAGACCCCATTTTTTTTCTTTTTAAACCATCAGGGTCTTATGCCCAGAATCGCCATTTTATAGTGACACCGACACTCGGAAAGGTCGTGACAACAAAACGCCGATCCTACCGGCCTTTTACGATCACCAAAGAGAAAGAAGCTTAAACCAGTTCTGATAAAACTAAGTCCACAATAACATATAATATAAAATATGAGAAATCATATCAAGTCCATATGATAAAAGAAGTACAGAAATAGAATAATATGATGAAATATAAACGGGCTCAATCCCGGTACATCAATCCTTACTACAAACTCTCGAAGAAGCAATGTAAACTAAACACTCACGTAGCCAGTAGCCAGTGCTCCTGTGCTAGACTGGCCCACCTCTATGTGCACCGTACTCCGTTGGTGCTGTATCCCCTACTACTGCTCCCTGTCTCCCATCCGGAGCCCCTAGAGTGTTGTGGTCCGAAAACCGTTAGTCAAAAAGACTAAGTCCTATCATCCCCTAACCCTCCCCCTTGGCTCCTAGGAACCGAGCGGGGAGGAGGAAAGGTAAGCTATGAAGGTGGAGAATAAACAAAGCAGGTGACTGTGGAACTATTCAAGAACTTATTTATAATATATATATAACTAAGGAAGAAAGGTACATGCTAGCAGTTGTATAATATCGAGTAGTAAGGTAAACAGGTAAAGTATAACAACATATATAAGAAAGATATACTAAGGAATAAGTAACCTTAACTTATATGAATGCCCATACAAACTTATAAGTTAGGGATCTTCTGCACGGCTCCCATCATATAAAAAGTCCCATACCAATTAATACGTTATGGTGTCGGTTGTATGCAAGTATGAGTGTAGTGATATGTTATGTCATGATCCATGCAAATGCAACACACCCACACAACTCTATGCGCATAGACCTTTAATTACCCCTATTTGGAAGCTAGCATCACTCTCAGGAGCCTCCACCATGGCAAACGGAGATAGTGGATCGAGCCACACAACTCCTAGATGAGTATTCACACTACCAGGCCTAGCCCTCCCGTAAGCCCCTGAAGGACACAACCACAGTATCCGCGTAGTAATGCTGGCCATATCCACCATACTTCCTTTGGCTAAGTGTAAACACACCCGCCGAGTCAGCGTATCGACGTCGGTGTGAATGACAGTCCTATACCGAAGACCCACCACCTTTTATCGTATGCACATGCAGTAATATTATATTCTCCCACCAATCCAAAGCTCCCCGGACTATCCCGTCCATCACAATTATCTAACGAGCCTACCTCTCGTTAGACCTAACCTAACTCCCATGATACAAGGAATTGTGAGTGTAAGTGTAGTCCTAGTTATACTAATTACTCTTATCATTGATTACTCTTACGGTTTACGTTGACCCTAGACTGCCCAAGGCATTCCCCGTTAAGCGCTCTTGAGGGCACTAGGAACTACGATGGGCTGAAGCCCAAAGCTCCCTTTCGCAAGGCACTTACTATTATTGATTAATACCCAATCTCTAATCCCTTTTAACGTTATATTAGATTTAACCCTATTGTATTTGACCCTTCTTCTCTGCGAGAAAGACGATCTTTTGTCGATCCCGAGCACCACCTATTTTAGTCAACCCATCATTATTCCCAATGATGAACTCCTTAGTACCTGACCTCAACCAATAACCTAATATCCCTACTTTTCTAAGTTCATTTTGTTTACTATGTGCAGACCATCCTAAGCTATATGATGTACATGATAGGAGATACTCCAAATTTTAATCCAAAAGCGTTAAGATAATTAATGAGGGTCTATCATGACATGACTAGCCTAAATCCAGATGTTTATAATTTTCTAACTAAGTTTGATATTTAATTAATGCTTCCCAAAATTTATCCATGGGTGATTTGAACATGAAGTACTAGATTTACTTAGGGTATGACCATGCAAATATTATGAACACTCTAGGATAACAAGATATCAGTGAATACTAAATATCATCAACTTTCATAAAACATTTAACCTCTAAATATTTAATCCAAAATAATTCATATAAATAGGGGTCTTGAAGGAAGTACCAATAATACTAGTCCAAAAATTCCTCAAAAATTAACAGTGCTACATTATGATTATAAAACTTTACTTCCTAAGTTTCATGAAATTCCCAAGTTAGTAAACCAGGTAAAAGATTATCCTAAGGAAAACCATCATAAGGCACTTTATGAAGACACACCCTTGTAATCTCAATTAAACAACATTTAACAATTTTTCCATGCTTCTATATTCCCAAATATGTTCCTTGACTAAGTATCACAATTTTCCAGCAAGCTATAATATTTTTTTTCTATTTATCCAGGTAAGGTTCACAAATTTACTTTACAAAGAAAGTACTATAAATAAAGCTTTAACCACTCCAAATAAACTACTAGTGCAACCTAATGTCAATTGATTATCTATTCAAGAATATCAAACCATTATACCACCTATTCATCATATTTTCATCATTAACATCAAAAGGGCAATATGGAAGCTACTACTACAAGTATGTTCTACTAATCTCTAAACACCCTAAGATAAATACCAGAGGTTAATAATACTATGAAATTATCCATACAAAAATATCACCAAGATTCAAGGTAATTTGACCCATAAGATAATTTCTAGGTTTTAAAGTCCTAATTACTTATTAAGTAGTTTATGTGGGGTGTATGTGTCTAAATACCACTACATCGCTTCCTAGCGCATTTCAACACCCTAGGATCTCATGGACTAATCCCCAAGTCCATCCAAGAACATAACCCCCTATGTCCTTCACAAGCCCCCAAAGTTATACCTTATGGTTAGAACAAGGGTCCTAGGGCAATTCCACCCTAATCCACCCCATAATCCCTATAAGGGTGTTAAATGTCATGTCAAATCAGTGCCCCAAATTTCAACCTCTGTTGAGGTGGTTTGGCCACGCAAACCCACAAGGGGAACTTTTGACCTAAATACCCCTTTAAGGGCAAGGCAATGGTTTGCTTATTTCCACACTAAATCATCCCCAAAAGGGATGAAAATTTATACAGAGCCTTATGATGACCCCAAGGACCATTCACCAAAATATGGTAGGGTTTGGATGTCATTAGGTCCCCAAATAAATTACCCTAGGATTATTAAATAATTTCAAAAACTATAGAAAAAGTATCTCCAAAAATTTCTATTTTTTGACATGACCTAGGTATAGGTTAGAAAGACTCCCTATCCATATTTCAGGTCATTTGGACATGTGATAAAGTGGGGGCACTAATTTTAATCTCTTACTAGCCCTAGGTATAGACCCCACCAAAATAAGTGCCATGGTCAAACCAGATATCCAAATTTATTCAAATTAATTTTTTTATTAAAGTACACCCATAGGGATACAATTTTGGTGTTTACCATTATTTCAATAGAAGCTTCTAGGTATTTTTAATAATTAACCTAAAAAGACTGATAATAGGAGGCAAAAAATCCGTAAATAATATAAATCATTTGATCTTCCACGAATCTTGACGCATGAACTAACGGCGCCTAGATCGTCTTCAACCTCTAGCTGACGGTCCCGATTCCCTTTTCCTGGGCCGACTTCAAGCAGGCGGTGTGTAACACCCCAAAAGACCCCAAAAGACTCAACATGAAGTTTGAGTAGCAGGCTGGTTTACACGGCCTGGGACACGGGCATGTCCCAGGGCGTGTCGGGTGTACACGGCCTGGGACACGGGCGTGTCCCAGGGCGTGTTCGATTTATTTTGCGGAATTGGCCTATTCAAGTCAGAGCCGGACACGGCCTTGAACACGGCCGGGAACACGGGCGTGTCAGGCTGGACACGGGCGTGTTAGCTGCCGTGTTCCGACCCGTGTACTGGTTGCAGCTCGATGGAGCAGGAGACACGGGTGTGTCTCAGGTTTGACACGGGCGTGTCAGGTCCGACACGGGCGTGTCGATGCCCCGTGTTATTCAGTCGGTTTAAACTGTGTGTACCGCTTAAGGGGTACACGGCCTGTGACACGGGCGTGTCACAGGCCGTGTCGGCCAAAAAGTGAATTTTTGGGAAAATCTTGGCCGTTCAGTTTCCTCTCTTTTGATCCAAAGGCTCAGGTGGTTTCTTGGGCTGGATTAAGTCGTGAGAGAAGGATGAAGATTCATTCTTCATTTATGCTTAAGGAAGAGAGAAAGAGAGAGGAAGAGAAGAAGGAGGAGGAGAGCAAGCCACCGGCGGAGCTCCCGTGGTCCGATTCATGATCCGAAGCCGGTGTTGTGAAGGCAAGGCTGCTGCGGTTCTTTCTCACCGGCTAGTTTTCGATGGCACCGAAGAGATCGACAAGGGTAACGATCTCCCTCCTTGGACATGTGAAGTCCTTCTTTTCTGCATTGTATAGGGAAAGCCCTTCCCCGCGAGTGGGCGGTGGGTTGTGGTGTCCCTTGGGGTAGATATGTGAAGTCCCCCTTGTTAGAGGCCGGAATTGGAGTACGGCTCTAGGCATGCTGTGTGAAGCCCATCTGGATGTAATCTGGATTGGTGATGCTTGTTTGCATATCGGAGAAGGCTCCGTGATAATGGCTTGTGATGCCTATGGCTTGTGATGCCTTGTTCCTACCTGTGGCTTGGTGCGGCAGGAAGTACTGGATGATGTCCAGGAAATGAAGAGGGTTGGAGGCAACTCTTGTGGCCGTGTGTTGCCACTTTGTGAGTAGTTGAGCCGTTGGACTGCAACTCGATGAAAAGGCAGATTGCCGAACAGGAAAGGTGAAACCGACCCGCGCCTATAAAATGCCATGGATACTTCCGTATTCGAGGTGGCTCGGCGACTTGAGCAACGGGGGGTGGCTGATCCGTACCTGCGTTAGGTCCGTCCGACTTGGAAGCCTGGTATAGGTTTTGTTGGAGCGCCTAATGAGAGTCTTAGGCCCGCGCGCCGGAAAGACTAGAAATGCTCAAATACCGTGTAGACGGTGGTGTTGACCTTGGTATTCCGGTACACCGAAAATGTGCCCTGAGTGCACGGACTGTCGGGCCGGGTGGCCGATGGTTGTGATGGCTTGAAGGTGCCTGCGCGCACATAGTTGTTATTTGATGATGCCATGCTTGCAGGGAAAGAATGCTCATGCCCCGAGAAAGGGGTAGGATTGTTATAATTGGGTCAGCTGAATGCTGACCGTTGCATTGTTTGCCACCGGTTGGGTGGATTGTTCCCGTGCAGGTGCTGGAGAGCCAAGTGGTAAGTGATGGGCGGGAGAGCCCTACTGCTGTTGCTGCTGCTGCTGCGGCTAGCCCTGGAATGCTAAGCGAATGGCTTTGTTTTGTTTTCTCTTTTTACTCATGTATGGCCGGCCTGCGCGCCGAGGTTTGTAAAACATGATGTATGTTCAGAGGAACTGTAAGGCCTTAAGGCCAAACTCTTGTGGTTGTGTACATTCCGTGGTATATATATAACTGTGGTTTTATATATTGGACATTCCGGTTGAGAGTTCAAAGATGTAACTTAAAGCTTCCGCTAGAATGCTCTGAGTTAGGATTCGTATTTGGTTTGGTATTATCCTGTGACCGCACCGTCTGTTTGTGGCATATAGTGTGGGGCCCCGGCCGGACCTTCTACTATACGTCATCTAACGGATGGGGTCGTTACATTTTGGTATCAGCTTTCGTCGGTCTTCCTCTTTCGAATTCGTGGTCGAATTCTTTTGTGGGGTGGCGAGCACGTGTTTGTGCGACCTGCTGTAACGCTAATGAACTCTGGAATGTCCATTAAGGAATGTACAAAATCTTGTTTGAGGAATCTGCGCGTTCCTTTTTGTGTTGTTTTGCTTGCATACGTTCGCTAATGTGTGTCTTGTCCACCTATAGGTGACACGTAGTGGTGCTGGGCAGTCTGAGCCCCAGCGTTCTGATGAGAGTGCGGCACCAGCTGAGGTGCCAACACCTCCTCCATCTGCGGAGACTGTTCGCTTAGTGGCTGAGGCGCTATTTGCCATGATTCAGCCGACCGGGCAAGCGCAGCCGGCGGTAGTGCCAGTTCGTGTTGATGTAAGACCCGAGCCGGTTGAGGCTGTAGATCCACGAGCAGCTGACCGACAGTTGAAGCGATTCATGAGCTTCAGTCCTCATACGTTTGCGGGAATGGGATCCCCAATGCAGGCGGAAGATTGGTTATCGCGTGTCAAGAGGATAATGACAGCGATCAGGGCGGAGGAAACTCTCAAGGTCACCTTAGCCACCTTCATGCTTGAAGGGGAGGCGCGGTTGTGGTGGGACGAGGTTGAGATACACCATTTGGCGGGCAGGCAATTAACACAAGTGTCGATTGAGGAGTTCTCTCGATTATTTCTGGCGAAACATGTCCCAGCGGCGCAACGTATTGCTATGGAAAATGAGTTCCAATGGTTAAAGCAAGGGGACGATAGTGTGGATATCTACTTGCACGAGTTTACCAGGTTGGGACGATATGCGGGAACAATCTTCGCGGATGACCAAAGGAAAACGAATCGGTTCTATGAAGGATTGCGGGATGAGTTGAGATTCCTGCTTTCGAGTTCTGTGAGCCAAGGGTTTCAGGCGTTGGTTGATACTGCGTGCGCGTTGGAGAAGGATATGAGGCGAGTGCAAGGGAATAAGGGCTTGGTGGTGTCTAAGCCAGAGTTTCAAGCACCTCGCCCAAGCAAGTCGTTTTACTAGAAGAAAGGGGGCAAGAGGTCCAAGCCATCGGGGCAAGTGACTACGACCGTTGTGTCGGGAGCGACATCAAGGCCGGATACTCGTACATGCTATAACTGTGGCCGGGTGGGGCATATTGCTCGTGACTGTCGGGTTGTGCAGCCCAAAGGGGAAAAGAAGACGGGTGCGTCGTATGCTGAGAAGGGCAAAGCGGTGGTGGATTCCTCTGCTTCCCAGGCGCAGCCCCGAATCTATCAACTTGGCCAACAGGAAGCGATTAAGCAAAGTGACGTCGTCACAGGTACGAGTTGAATTAGTTTACTTGCTGTGCTTTTGGTTTTGGTTTTGTTTAGCTTGTGCATGATGTGTGTGTGCTGCAGGCTTTGTCCTGATTCGGAATAATTTAGCGAGAGCCCTGTTTGATACGGGTGCTTCGCATTCTTTTCTGTCTGAGGATTTCGTATCTCGCATTGGGGTACCAAGTCATGTGACGGTGGATAGTACAAGGGTGCTATTGCCGAATGGCTGTATGATGCTTGCGGATAGGGCTTGCGATGTGGATGTGCAAATAGGAAGTCGGGATTTCGGTTTGAGTGCAGCTGTGCTACCGTTATCGGAGTTTGATGTGATCTTTGGTATGGACTGGCTCTCGGAGCAGCGTGCCTTTATTGATTGCAACTCCAAAGAGATTACACAGGGCCAGAATACCGGGCTTGTGACGAAGTTCGCTGGTATGCGAGGAGTTGGCGGAACGTTGTTGTCTGCACTCCAAGTCGTCAATGCTGTTCGGAAGGGCGCGGAGTTATTCTTCACGCTAATTCAGGCTGTTGAGCCAAAGGCCAGTGTCGGTGAAGTGCCAGTTGTGTCAGAGTTTGCCGATGTGTTTCCTAAAGATCTTCCTGGGTTACCACCCCAGCGGGAGATTGACTTCTCTATTGAGTTGGTGCCAGGTGCGAAACCTGTGGCCCGCTCTCCATATCGTGTCGCACCAAAAGAGATGGCTGAGTTGAAAGTCCAATTGCAAGAGTTGTTGGAGCAGGGATATATACGCCCAAGTATGTCACCTTGGAGCGCACCTGTTCTATTTGTGAAAAATAAAGACGGTAGCTTACGGTTGTGTATTGACTACCGCGAGTTGAATAAGCTGACGGAGAAAAACAAATATCCGATTCCGAGGATTGATGACCTCTTTGATCAGCTGGCGGGATCAACGGTCTATTCCAAGTTGGATTTGAAATCGGGATATTATCAGCTAAGGATTCGGGAAGGTGACATTCCCAAGACAGCGTTTGGAACACGCTACGGTCATTATGAGTTCACGGTAATGCCGTTTGGCCTATGTAATGCGCCTTCGGTATTTATGGACCTAATGCATCGAACGTTCCGAGAGTATTTGGATTTGTTTGTTATTGTGTTTATCGATGACATCTTAGTATACTCTCAGTCGGAAGAGGATCACGCAAACCATTTGCGGTTGGTCTTGCATACCCTGCGGAGGAACAAACTTTTTGCCAAGTTCTCAAAGTGTGAGTTCTGGCTCTCTTCAGTAGCCTTCTTAGGCCATGTGGTAAGCGGAGAGGGTATCGCGGTGGATCCGTTGAAGATAAGTGCCATCTGAGATTGGCCAGTGATGTCTTCAGTGGCCGAGGTCAGGAGCTTCCTTGGACTTGTGGGCTACTATAGACGGTTTGTGGAAAACTTCTCACGGATTGCTTTACCTCTCACCACGCTGACGAGAAAAGATCAAAAGTTCATATGGACGCCGGAGTGCGCGCGAGCTTTTGAAGACTTGAAGAGTCGTTTGACCACGGCGCCTGTGTTGACATCGCCATGTGGTACCGATGGGTATGAGATCTATAGTGATGCATCTGGGAGCGGCTTAGGCTGCGTTCTTTTACAGTTTGGGAAAGTAATTGCTTATGGCTCGCGTCAGTTGAAAGTGCATGAGCGGAATTACCCCGTCCATGATTTGGAGTTGGCGGCGGTAATCTTTGCGCTCAAGTTGTGGCGGCACTATCTATATGGCGTGAAAGTGGATATCTATATGGATCACAAGAGCCTAAAGTATTTGTTGGATCAGAAGGATCTGAATATGCGACAACGAAGATGTATGGAGTTCCTCGGGGACTACACCTTCGAGATTCACTATACTCCCGGGAAGGGAAATGTGGTCGCTGATGCTTTGAGTCGGAAGACTCCGGTACGGGCAAGCTGGTTGCAGAGGCATGATCAGCGTTTGATCCAAGAATTGGAAGCATTGGAGATATCGTGTGTTGACAAGGGTGCGTCAACCGATGCATGCTTGAACTGGACGGAGGTGTAGTATGACCTTACGGACAGAGTTCGGCGAGCAACGGAGCTTGATGAAAGTCTCCAGCGCTATGCTAAAGATGGGCCGGAGGACCAATTCTCTTGGGATAACGGGCTGTTACGGAGAAATGGTCGAGTGTGCGTCCCAAGTGTGGGTAAATTTAGGGAAGAGTTGATGTACGAAGCTCACTTTGCAAAGTACTCAGTTCACCCAGGGAGCACAAAGATGTACTGGGACATGAAAAAGCTGTTCTGGTGGCCCGGACTAAAGAAAGATGTGGCTCGTTATGTGGCGAAATGCAACACCTGTGCGTTGGTGAAAGCAGAATGCCAGAAGCCTGGCGGGTTTCTGAAGTCGTTACCTATTCCGGAGTGGAAGTTCGATGATATTTCGATGGATTTCGTGCACGGGTTGCCGAGATCTCAACGCGGTCATGATTCAATCTGGGTGATTGTGGACCGGTTGACCAAAGTGGCGCACTTCCTTCCAAACAGAAGAGACGATTCAGTAGAAACCTTGGCCAAGCTGTATGTGGAGTAGGTTGTTCGACTGCACGGTGTTCCTCGGAGCATCGTTAGTGACCGTGATGGGCGGTTCACATCGAATGATTGGCGGCTCGTTCATCAAATGTTGGGTACAAAATTGGCGTTTAGTACGGCCTTTCATCCCCAAACGGATGGCCAGACTGAACGAACCAACAGGACGATGGAGGACATGCTCCGCATGTGCGCCCTAGACTTTGGTAAGAGATGGGAAGATTATATATTTCTCGTCGAATTTGCCTATAATAATAGCTACCAAGCGAGTATTGGTATGGCACCATTTGAGGCGTTGTATGGTCGGAAATGCCGTACACCCTTAGCTTGGGCAGAAGCAGGCGAATCGAAGCTGAATGGGAAAAAGGAAGTCGAAGAAGCTACTGCGCTCATACGCTCTATTCGGGAGAGGCTATTGATAGCCCAAGATCGTCAAGCAAAGTACTACAATGCCAAGCACCGGAACGTGGAGTTCGCGGTGGGTGATTGGGTATATTTGAAGATCAAATCCTTCAAAGGTGTGTCCAGGATTCGGCATTTGAAAAAGCTAAGTCCGAGGTATCTTGGTCCGTTTGAGGTGGTGGAGCGAGTTGGGGAAGCTGCTTATCGACTAGCACTTTCAGCGGACTTGGGTGGATTACATGATGTGTTTCACATCTCAGTCCTTCGTAAGGCGGTGAAGGATCCAGCTCAAGTAGTGGAGAATGATCGGGTACCGGTCGAGTATGGGCTAACGACGAGGGTTAGACCCATTCGGATCGAGGATCGAGCCGAGAAACAGTTGCGGAACAAAGTGATCGGGATGGTCAAGGTCCGATGGGACAATTGTGGCCGTGAAGAGCTAACATGGGAGCGAGAGCAGACCATGCGAGCTGAGTTTCCCGAGTTATTTGTATAAACTGTAGACCGTGTACTTTTTGTTATAACAGAGTTATAGCATTGCTGGTTTTTGTTTCCATACCATGCAAATTTCGGGACGAAATTTTGATAAGGGGGGGAGGGTTGTAACACCCCAAAAGACCCCAAAAGACTCAACATGAAGTTTGAGTAGCAGGCTGGTTTACACGGCCTGGGACACGGGCGTGTCCCAGGGCGTGTCGGGTGTACACGGCCTGGGACACGGGCGTGTCCCAGGGCGTGTTCGATTTATTTTGCGGAATTGGCCTATTCAAGTCAGAGCCGGACATGGCCTTGAACACGGCCGGGAACACGGGCGTGTCAGGCTGGACACGGGCGTGTCAGCTGCCGTGTTCCGACCCGTGTACTGGTTGTAGCTCGATAGAGCAGGAGACACAGGCGTGTCTCAGGTTTGACACGGGCGTGTCAGGTCCGACACGGGCGTGTCGATGCCCCGTGTTATTCAGTCGGTTTAAACTGTGTGTACCGCTTAAGGGGTACACGGCCTGTGACACGGGCGTGTCACAGGCCGTGTCGGCCAAAAAGTGAATTTTTGGGAAAATCTTGGCCGTTCAGTTTCCTCTCTTTTGATCCAAAGGCTCAGGTGGTTTCTTGGGCTGGATTAAGTCGTGAGAGAAGGATGAAGATTCATTCTTCATTTATGCTTAAGGAAGAGAGAAAGAGAGAGGAAGAGAAGAAGGAGGAGGAGAGCAAGCCACCGGCGGAGCTCCCGTGGTCCGATTCATGATCCGAAGCCGGCGTTGTGAAGGCAAGGCTGCTGCGGTTCTTTCTCACCGGCTAGTTTTCGATGGCACCGAAGAGATCGACAAGGGTAACGATCTCCCTCCTTGGACATGTGAAGTCCTTCTTTTCTGCATTGCATAGGGAAAGCCCTTACCCGCGAGTGGGCGGTGGGTTGTGGTGTCCCTTGGGGTAGATATGTGAAGTCCCCCTTGTTAGAGGCCGGAATTGGAGTACGGCTCTAGGCATGCTGTGTGAAGCCCATCTGGATGTAATCTGGATTGGTGATGCTTGTTTGCATATCGGAGAAGGCTCCGTGATAAAGGCTTGTGATGCCTATGGCTTGTGATGCCTTGTTCCTACCTGTGGCTTGGTGCGGCAGGAAGTACTGGACGATGTCCAGGAAATGAAGAGGGTTGGAGGCAACTCTTGTGGCTGTGTGTTGCCACTTTGTGAGTAGTTGAGCCGTTGGGCTGCAACTCGATGAAAAGGCAGATTGCCGAACAGGAAAGGTGAAACCGACCCGCGCCTATAAAATGCCATGGATACTTCCGTATTCGAGGTGGCTCGGCGACTTGAGCAACGGGGGGTGGCTGATCCGTACCTGCGTTAGGTCCGTCCGACTTGGAAGCCTGGTATAGGTTTTGTTGGAGCGCCTAATGAGAGTCTTAGGCCCGCGCGCCGGAAAGACTAGAAATGCTCAAATACCGTGTAGACGGTGGTGTTGACCCTGGTATTCCGGTACACCGAAAATGTGCCCTGAGTGCACGGACTGTCGGGCCGGGTGGCCGATGGTTGTGATGGCTTGAAGGTGCCTGCGCGCACATAGTTGCTATTTGATGATGCCATGCTTGCAGGGAAAGAATGCTCATGCCCCGAGAAAGGGGTAGGATTGTTATAATTGGGTCAGCTGAATGCTGACCGTTGCACTGTTTGCCACCGGTTGGGTGGATTGTTCCCGTGCAGGTGCTGGAGAGCCAAGTGGTAAGTGATGGGCGGGAGAGCCCTACTGCTGTTGCTGCTGCTGCTGCGGCTAGCCCTGGAAGGCTAAGCGAATGGCTTTGTTTTGTTTTCTCTTTTTACTCATGTATGGCCGGCCTGCGCGCCGAGGTTTGTAAAACATGATGTATGTTCAGAGGAACTGTAAGGCCTTAAGGCCAAATTCTTGTGGTTGTGTACATTCCGTGGTATATATATAACTGTGGTTTTATATATTGGACATTCCGGTTGAGAGTTCAAAGATGTAACTTAAAGCTTCCGCTAGAATGCTCTGAGTTAGGATTCGTATTTGGTTTGGTATTATCCTGTGACCGCACCGTCTGTTTGGGGCATATAGTGTGGGGCTCTGGCCGGACCTTCTACTATACGTCATCTAACGGATGGGGTCGTTACACGGTGCCAGCCACCTAGCCACTGATAGTACGTTTTGTAGTCTAAGCTATTAAAGTGTTTTTTAGGTCTTCTATGCACAAATCATGTCTTATAAGCCTATATATTGATCTCCTTTTATGTTTACTTATGCCAATTATGTTTATTTATGTTTTTGCAGGTTTTCATAAAATAAGTAAAAATTGAACCTGACATGGCCTCCAACATGGCCGTGACATTGGGCGTGTCACTTGTTCCCAGGGAATCAGCCTCCAGAGAAATCTAGAGATCATCCCGAGAAAGTCGCGACCACCAATACGGCCATATTGCCTCTGTATTGCTGGCCGTGTCAACATTGTCGTGTCAACATGCCGTGTCACCAAAATCAAGAGACCATCCCGAGAAGGACACGACCACAAACACGACTGTGTCCCCTCCGTGTTGTCGGGCATGTCACTAGAATCTGATAACTTTCCAGAGGACACAGCCACCCACACGGCTGTGTCGCTTGGAGTGTCTCCATCACATCGAAGCCTGCTGCCCGCCATAAATGCATTCTGCGTCAAAGTCCATCAACTACTGTCGACATGGCCAACAACACGGCCATGTCTCGGGCCATGTCAGCATGGGGGAGCCCACTTTTTCAACGTCACTATGATCATTCCTGCCAGAACCACTGCCCGAGGTCAACCTGTATAGGACACGACCACCAACACGGCCATGTCTCTTGCCATGTCACCCCCTTAAGTTTTTCTATAAATTGAGCCCTTCTCCAAGCATTCCATATAGTTTTTTGGATTATCTATGCTGCCCCTTTTCTTAGTGATGCTTTTCTTTTTTTTCTCCCTCTCTCTCTCTTTCTCCTTTTAGTTTTTCTTAACCCTAGTTTAGTTTAAGCTTTTGTAATAGCTTTTGTACTTCATTTAGTAGTTTAATGTAATGCTAGCTTACTCTTTTCATTTCCTTGCAAATATAGCTCCTTTATTTCAAGTTATAAGCTTTCTTTATAATTAATAGAAAGTGTTGTTTTCTCTCCTTTATTACCTTGTGTCCTTAATGCTTTACTACTCATTCCCCCTCCTCCACTCCATTGTGCTTAACAAATCCTCCTTGTACTCGATCTAGATGATTTGAGGTTCGAGTGATTAAGTTACGATGCTTTGAATTCACCTTTTCTTTTAAGGTTAATGACCTTGGATTATTCTTGATCAACCTTTGCTTGGAGATATATAATCGATATATATTTTCCATCTTAGCTTTCATTCGGTGCTAGCCGGTAAGCCAATAGTTTGAAGTGAGCATTCAAGAGTAAAGAGAGTTGTACGCACCCCTCGAGAGAGGTAGACGTCCAAATCTCCCGGATTGGAGTAAAGTCCAATAGTGGGGTTCACCACGTAAAGCGAGCTTTAAGACTCGGATTTAGGCGAGAGTCGGTCGGACCTTCCTAAACTAAGTTGGGCACGACTTTGAGAGAAGCGTGTTCAAGCTTTAGGAACCTCCATGGTCAAGGACCTTTACCCTATTAAGCTTTGGTTTATTTATAGTGTTTTTAATCGACTTTAGCCGAGGTGATTCTCGATCGAGTGCATATCCATTTCATCGTCCTAATCCTTCGTTGTAATCGCTTATTTTATGCTCTTTACTTAGCTGCATTTAGTTTTCCTTTAGCGTAAGATTTCCTTTCTTTAGTGCATTTTATTTTCACTTTAACCCTAAGGATTTTCCGTCGATAAAATAATTGTCTTCGTGTGAGTAAGTGTACTCAATAGTTCCCGTATTTCAATATGACACTTGTGTCCCCTAGCTACAGTTCCATAGGTATACTTGCCTAATTGGATTTCTAGTTCGGTTGCTTTTATTTTCTTAACGAATAGCCGACCACAAAGTTTTTGGCGCCGTTGCCGGGGGGCAACTTTGGTTGATATATCAAAAACACGAACCTATTACTTTTATCATTTCTCTTTCTCATCCTCCTTCTAAAAAAATTTATAATTCAATTTTTTTATTTATTATCGCTCTTAATAGAAACTCACTCCACAATTTTTCTACGCCACCTAATTCTCTCGAAAAGGGCAAAGGGCTTTAAGTGCCATTCTCGTTTCTAGTACCTTGCGAAACCTTCATTGGGTAGCCCTTGGGAAGTTCGGGAGTTAAAACATAAAAAATCTATTTCAAAAAAAAATCTAGCCTTTTTTTCTAGTTTATTTATTTCTCTTTATTTTCTTCTCTTCTTCTAGTGTATGACCCGCGGGAGTCCGTCGGTTATTTTGGACTTGGACAACGAAATTGAGCATACACTTCGGAGAATATCGCGATTTCAAGGTCCTACTATCCAAGTACCGGTTGAGGACTCCGAGTCATTTTCTACTTTAAGAATGGAAGAACCCCACGTGGAGGAAGCCGTGCAAAGGCCTATGTCCTATTATGCATGGTCGAATCTGGAGGGAACTGAATCTAGTATAGTGTGCCCTGCTATAGATAATAATAATTTTGAACTAAAGCCTAGCATAATTCAAATGGTGCAGCAGTATGTGCAATATGACTGACTTCAAGATGAATATCTAAACACACATATAGCAAGCTTTCTTGAGATTTGGGACACCTTCAATATAAATGGTGTCACAAATGATGCTATTAGGATAATATTATATCCTTTCTCTCTAAGAACTAAGGCTAAGCAGGGGCGGAACACTCTACCTAAAAACAGCATCACAACCTGGGATCAACTAACTGAATAATTTTTAGCGAAGTATTTTCCACCAGCTAAAACTACAAAACTTAGGATGTTTCTGCTTTTGGACAAATAGACTCTGAAACCTTATATGAAATTTGGGAAATATTGAAAGAATTATTAAGACGATGCCCACATCACGCGCTGCCTCTATTGTTATAAGTGCAGACATTTTATAACTGGCTAAATCAAAATACAAAGCAAATGATAGGCACAGCTTCTGGCGGTACTTTAAACCATAAGACCCCTGAAGCAGCTCTTGATCATTTTGAGGATATGGCCATGAACACTTATCAGTGGATTGTGCTTAGGTCCCGCCCAAACAAACCTGTAGGTATCTTTGAAGTGGACTGCTGCCTCCGCTCCTCAGGTATGGGATTCTGCAACTCCTGCTCCCGAACAATTAGATTTTGTTAACAATATGCCTAGTAATGCTTTTAAAAGATTTTCTGTTGTGAATTTTCCTGCGCCTGGTTTTACTTTTCCAAATAGTTTTAATCCTCCTTTAAGAAATCACCCGAATTTTTCGTGGAGTAATCCTTCGAACGCGATGCTCCCGCCACCACAAAATGATTTTTCTACACCACCACCACCTCTTCAAAACTATCCAAAAGCTCCAAGCTTGGTGGAGTTACTTTCTAAATATATAACCATAAATGACGGTACTATAAGAACCTTAACTTGAATCGTTAAAAGTCTTTAAAATGACGTAGGACAACTCGCAAAAATAATTTCTGAGCGACCCGCAGGGTCTCTTACTTCCAATACCGAGCCCAACCCGAGAAATCAAGTGAAAGCTATAACTCTTCAGAGTGGGAAACAAGTTTCCGGTATGGTTAGTGCAGATCCTGAGGCAAGCTCTGCCACGCTTTAAAAAATCAAAGCTCTGCCCCCATTTTAAAAATTCCACCCTCTGCTGAAGAAGAAGTTATCACCCCTCTCCCTATGTTAGAAAAATATCTCACTCCACAACCCATCTTTAAAAATAATCCAACCCCGCCATACCCTTCCGAAATTAATAAGCAACGTCAGGATGATCAATACTGTAACGCCCCCGATTTTCCAGTGATTTATTTAATTTCTTATTTGACGTATTATGACGTCAGAGCGTTATGTTAGCACGTGTTGGTCATGTGACATTGTTAGAGCGTGCTCTTAACTCTTTTGGTTTTCCTGCGTGGCTTGGTGATGCCTGGTATCAAGATTCCCTAGCGAGCCGGAGTATGTTTGGTGACTCGGTGGAGCCTCTTGGGGAATGCTTGTGTTAGCGCGTTTTGCGTTCGTTAGGTTTGACTGGCCAAATTTTGGGATTTGCGTCGAAAGTGGAAAATTTTACATCAGTAAATTAGATCGGCTAATTTTAGACTTGCTCGTCAAGTTTCGTCGCGTTCCGAGCATTTTTGGAGCCTCGGTGCGCGATTGAAGTTTTGTATGTTTTCGCGTACGCCGTTAACTTTAGAAATTATTATCTCGAAAACGGTGAGTCGGAATTCGATTTCGACTTCGCCGTTGGATTCATAGCGTTGTCATTCGCATACGGTGCGAATTTCGTTCGATTCAACGTGCGTTAGGCCCTCCGTAATGACATTTCACTTTAGCATTATTTTAAATTAAATGAAATATCATAAAATGAAAATAATAAGAAAAATAAAAAAAATGAAAAAAAAAATGTTGCCTTAATACCCGCCGATCGGCGTGTATCCCACCCCTTAATCCCACCGATTTGCCTCCTCTATTATTAATGTAATTATTATATTTAATATAAGTTATAAGTTAATATAAGTTATAATTTATATAATTAAATTTTAAAACCCCTCTCTTCTTCCCCGATCAAGCAGCCCCCCTCCTGTGCGAGAGAAAATGAGGGCGGAAACCTCTCGTTCGCGAACCTTCCGGCGGCCGCCACCGCCGATCCGATGGATGGAATCTCGATCCGATCGCGGCGTTGGAAAGCTCTCGGCGAGAGCTTCGAGATCGCGGTAAGCTTTTCCCGTTTCGCCATAGATTTTTTCGGCCCTAACCCCGGTTGTCCGTTTTTTCGTAGATCTCGTCTCTGCGTGCCCCCTTTTGGACGGATCTATGTGGTGGAGTATTTTGGGTGGACGTTTTCAAGAATGATTTGAGGCAAGTGGATTTCTCCCCTCTTGCGTGCCTCCATGGGTTGTATTTTTGCCTTATTACCACTCCTTGTCGTAGAATACCGGAGTAGTATAGGCGAGATTAGAAATATTCCTAGGTTAGGGCTTGTAGTCGGCCTAAACTAGGAAGAAATCAGAATTTTTTTTTCAGTTGAGTTTGGCAGGTAGTGGGAAATAATTCAGCGGGTATCGCCGAATTTAGGTTAAGTCTTTTCGGCGGGTTTTGGTTGTAGAACTTGGTAGTTTCTAAGTGGTGTTGTCGGCTAGTTTGGGCGCCGAATCGTGGATCCTTAGCATGTGGTAGCTGGGTTTCTGAGGGAGTATGGTACCAGGGGAGTTCGAGCCGTGGCCACCACCATTCCCTCCTTTGGACATTTTGGGTTCCTGTAAGAGGTTGGAACTCTATGTGTGTGGACCCTGTGGCGGCCCCTTTAGTACTCTTGAGACACCTGGACCAGGTTGTTCGGTTGTGACTTTTCTTAGTCTCCGACACAGGTTTGGGATTTGTGCCAGTGCTAACGATTTACAAGTTTAGGACTGTTAGTTCCTTTCATACTGTTCATTTGACGCATATTGGTTCCCTTTTTGCCTCTGCAGGCTTGAGCAGAGTTTGGTACGTTTTAGTACTTGATGCATTTCTCTCACTTTTCTGATTGTTACACTTACATTTTGTCCCTTTTTTTTGGATTCTTTAGCTGAGATTTTCAGCATTTCTCTTGCAGGGTTGGTAACCCTTTTCTTTCTGCTCTTTTCATTCGATTATTATCTGACGTTTCTTTGCCACTTGTTTTATTATTTCTTGCTGAGGTGTTCTTCTTTTGAATGCCTCAGGTTCAGGTCTGTAGCCGGCTGAGCGGCTAATTTCAGGAGTTTCTTTGTGGACTGCGTGGTGGCAGTGTTTTCCTCACCTGTTGAGGTAGTTCTTTAGCTTTGTAGTAGTACATACATATATGCTCGCCAGCGAGTTCATGTCAGGTTGTTGACGCTCGTTGGTGATTTTTCCTTGGTGATACTAAGTCTTTGCTTAGCTGCTAGTTTACCTGTTTTGTGGTAGTCTCACTTGCTCTCTGGGAATGTTTTATGCTAGGTTGCTAGTTACTTTAAAACCTATAAGAACTACTATATGTATTGCATGATCAACATGTTTTATAAAAGCTTAAACATTATTTTCCAAATGCGTAAAAAGATTGTTTTCTTTATAAATATTATAAATTGAAATCTAGGGTCTTGCATAGTGTAAGTTGTTCTCTTAGGACACTTATGCGCTCTCTTAGGATGTTAAACATAAATGATGTATTTTTCCGCTACGTATAAAAAAAATTAGTTTTCAAACCGTGGACTATCTGATCCACTGAGCCGAGGGATACGGCCAATTAATTTAAAATCAGTTTTCTATTCATTTTAACTTATGATTTGATGGATTAGAGTGTTGCCTGAGCGTCAGCAGTTATCCCCTGCTTGACGTGGCATCACAGCTCGTAGTTATCTCGTGCTCTGATTGATTTATTAATGAGAAAAATGCGGGTTGTGACAGTTGGTATCAGAGGGAGGTTGCTTGACAAATTGTTGGGCAAGCTTTCCCTATTAGTATTAGATGTTTAGCGTCATGTCATACACACACCAACATGTCATCAGTACGTCTTGGCTGAAGCACGGACACTACACTCATAAAATAACATGAAGTATACGGGGCATATTATGTATTTATGGGGTGCATAATATGTGTTTGTATATGGATCCACCATAGTAGGCAACATGTGAGGGTTATGTATTTATGGGGTGCATAACCTCACCACATGAATGCGACTAGCACGTTTTCTTTTTGTTGCATGGAAATGTTATGTATTTATGGGGTGCATAACATTTTCATGTGTACGCCACTCATAACATGCATTAAGGCTTTTTTTTTAGAATGCATAGCACAATCATGCATAGCATAACATTGCATAAGCACAACGTGCCAAGCTAAAGATTTGCAGGATGACATGTGTACACACTTAATTTTTGAGTCAAAAAGAATATAAATTCATGCATTCCCGATCTAGGCACAAGAGTTAGTGTGATGATAGTGAATCATCGAAGGATAAGCATAACATCATTATTGAAAATCCTAGAGCAAGTTAGCAGCATGAGCAAGTACTTAAGTATGTATTGTTTGTGCTATGTTGTTTGGTTTTAGTGGGTGGGCTAGGTTTTTGATTAGTGTTTTGTTATTCCATTAGAATGTCGAGGCGTCCTTTGACAAGGTTGACTCCCCAATCGGAGGGAGAATCTTCAGGTGCGCAGAGCAGTGCAATGATAGAAGGTCTGCGACAAAGCAATGAAGCCTTGTCAAAGCAAGTAGTGGATTTGCAGTCTTAAGTCCAGTCCCCGTTAGCAGTTGTGGCCGGATAAATTCCGAGAGTTCAGGACCCTGTTGTGGGTCAAGCTGTTCCTGTTCCCCCTGCTCCTCTGGTGCCTCCGGTCGTGGTGCCACCAGAGATGACCTTTATTTCACAGTTTCAGCGACTTAGGCCTCCGACGTATGATGGCAAGGCAGATTACATGGTCTTAGACGATTGGATGATATCAATCGAGGAGATGTTCTCATACTCAAGGATCACTGATAATCAGAAAGTGATGTTAGCTGCATATCAGCTCAAAGGGTTGGCAAAGGGCTGGTGGCTGAGGGAGAAAGAAGGTCTGAAGGATGGGTGTTCCTGGGAGTCCTTTAAAGAGCTACTTCTGAGCAAGTTTCTGCCATCGGTCGAGAGGGACCGTCTGATGAACGATTTCCTGAACTTAAAGTAGAGGCAGCTCACGGTTAGTGAGTACGAAATCGAGTTTAGTAAGCTAAGCCGATTTGCCCCAGACTTGGTGAGTTCCGATGAAAATAGAAGCAAGCGATTTCTGGCTGGGCTAAGGAGTGAAGTCCAGTAGTTAGCAAGCGCCTATGCGACATCAAATTATGCTGGGATGGTGGAAGCTGCCTTAAAGGTAGAGGCAATTGATAATGCCAAGAATCGAGTTCAACAACTGAGAAAAGATAAAAGAAAGTCTGATGAGGGTAAGAGTACTCAGGTCCCTGACGCTGCTCCGAGGAAGAGAAACAAAGAGGTATGCAGTTTCTGTGGCCGACCGGGCCATCCATTGGAAAGGTGCTATCAAAGATTAGGAGCTCAGAAGAAAGAGCAGATTCATGCGATCCAAGGTACCCCAAGGAAAGACATGCTTTGTTCTGTATGCAAGAAGCCGAGGCACGATGCTGCCCATTGCTGGAAGAATACGAGAAGCTGTTTCTTGTGCAGTCAAGAGGGTCATCTCAAGTATCAGTGCCCGCAAGCTCAGCTTACTCTACAGCCAGTTCCTCTTCAGGCTTTGCCGCCACCGCAGCGAGTGGACAAGGGAAAAGGAAAGTTGAACGTGGTCTCTATGGAGGAAGCTCAGACGTCCACGCAAGTGATATCAGGTTAGATTCTCCCTAGTTTTAATTTCTAGCTCATAGTTATAGTTTTAAGCGTTCGTTCCCTTAGTCGCGTGTGCAATTTTATAGGACGATTTAAGGTAAAGAACCGCTGGGCGCGTGTTCTGTTCGATTCTGGCTCTACCCACTCGTTTGTGGCTAGAGCCTTCATAGAGCGTTACCGTTTGGATCTCGATTGTGTTGGTGATGCGTTCTGTGTCAAGTTTCCTTCATGTGAATCTGTAGTTTCGGATCAGGGTATTCAGAGTTGTCCGATTTTGCTAGGCGATTTTCTCGCGATTGCTGATTTGAAGCTGTTAGATCTGGAAGACTTCGATGTGATCCTAGGCATGGACTGGTTGTCTAGATATGATGCTATGATCCAATGCAAAGGTAAACGCTTGGACTTCATGATGGACAACGGTCAGCCCGGGAGTGTCTACGGTTATCCGCGGTAGGATTCTCCGACTATATCGGCGGTATGTGCTCAGAAGCTTGTAGATTCCGGATGTTTTGCTTGTTTGGTTTCGGTTTTAGAAACCAAGGTTAGTTTGCCGTGTTTCGAGGAGATCCCGGTGGTTCGTGATTTTTCTGATGTCTTTCCAGCTAATCTTCCTGGTCTCCCTCCTGATCGAGACGTGGAGTTTGTTATAGATTTGGAGCCGGGTACGCGTCCTACTGCCAAGGCGCCTTACCGGATGGCCCCATGCGAACTGGAGGAGTTGCGTGTCCAGTTAGACGAGTTGCTTGAGAATGGATTTATAAGGCCGAGTTCTTCACCTTGGGGTGCTCCCGTTTTGTTTGTCAAGAAAAAGGATGGATCGATGAGGTTGTGCATCGATTATAGAGAGCT
Organism: Platanthera zijinensis; assembly: GCA_039513925.1. NCBI lineage: Eukaryota > Viridiplantae > Streptophyta > Magnoliopsida > Asparagales > Orchidaceae > Platanthera > Platanthera zijinensis. Next base: position 190,010,181 of record CM077079.1, on the reverse strand, counting down.
AAATAAGGTAACGATCAAGAATAGGTATCCGTTGCCTAGGATAGATGATTTGTTTGATCAACTATGAGGCAGTGCCGTGTTCTCTAAGATTGACCTTCGTTCGAGCTACCACCAGTTAAGGATCCGTGAATCAGATATCCCACGGACTGCCTTCCGTTCCAGACATGGACATTTTGAATTTTTGGTGATGTCGTTTGGTTTGACCAACGCACCTTCTGCTTTCATGGACATGATGAACAGAGTTTTCAAGGACTTTATGGACAAGTTTGTAGTCGTATTTATAGATGATGTGTTGGTGTATTCACGCAATGTTGAGGAGCATGACCAACATTTGCGCCTAGTTTTATCTGCCTTGAGGGACCATAAGTTGTTTGCCAAGCTAAGTAAATGCGAGTTCTGGTTGCCTCAAGTTTCTTTCCTGGGTCATGTGGTTAACAAGGACGAAATCTCTGTCGACCCAGAAAAGATAGCCGCAGTTATGGAATGGACGAGGCCTGCCACACCCAAAGAAATAAGAAGCTTCGTTGGGTTGGCTGGCTTCTACAGAAGATTTGTAGAGGGTTTCTCTACATTATCTGCGCCATTGACCAAATTGACGCAGAAGAATGCAGCATTTGTGTGGAGCGATAAGTGTGAAGAAGCATTCCAAGAGCTAAAGAATAGATTGTGCACTGCTCCGATATTAGCATTGCCTACGGAAGGATTAGACTATGACGTTTACGTGGACGCATCCCACGTGGGTCTTGGTTGTGTGCTGATGCAAGAAGGAAAAGTGATTGCGTATGGGTCAAGACAGCTTAAGATTCATGAAAGGAACTACCCTATGCATGACTTGGAATTCGCAGCAGTTATCTACGCATTGAAATTATGGAGACACTTGCTGTATGGCGCGCAGTGCAAGATTTATACAGATCATAATAGTTTGAAGTACGTCTTCACTCAAAAGGAGTTGAACTTGCGCCAGCGCAGATGGTTAGAGTATGTGGCTGATTATGAAGTGGAGATCCTATACCATCTGGGTAAGGCTAACGTGGTAGCCGACGTGAAAGTGCGGAAGAGAGATCTACCTTCACTCTAGAGGGGGGTGAATAGAGTATTTTAAAATAATTTTCAGTTTAAAAGAAAAAAGGCAGATTAAGATTTAATTTATATTTAAGTGTATATGTGTTTGCTATGAAACAAAGATAAAATAAAACTAAAGAAACACACAGCACAAAGCAAAGATAAACACACAGCAAACCAGACGACACAAGGAGCTATAGTGGTTCCCCAACAACTTGGGTACATCCACTCTTCTACCACCCTTGGTAGGAATCCACTCAGGAAGAGTTGATCAGGTGTCCTGACACCAAAGAGCTTTTGATAAGGTGCTCAAAAACCAAAACTAGATTTTTTGATCAGGTGTCTTGCCACCACTGAGTTTTGACAAGGCTCTCAGAACCACACTCAAAACTTTTGAAAGGAGTCTTGATAACCCTTTTACAGCAGGAAAGTAAAAAGTAAAGAGGTTGATGTTATCTTCTCTGTTCTCAAATCAAATGAGAGAAGCACAAGTGGATTTGATGAAGATGTCAAAGCTCCCCCTGAGATTAGCAGTAGGTTCAGGAGTAGAAGCTTTGCACAGGGTGATAGGCCTTCAATGAGACTTCTCCAGCAAATGATGATTTCAGCAAGGCTGAAATGTGAGTTGTCTGGAAACTTGAATGATGAAGCCTTTTAGCACTTGAAGCAGATCTTTTAGTCACAGAAGATGAAAAATTGATTAGAGAATTTTTTTTGTTCTTCTTTAGTAATGCAATTCTTGTGTCTCTTGGTGTTAGTGCTGAATGATCTGTCTTCTTGTGTCTCTGTTTTCTTCAGCTCAAATATCTCCACGAGAACTGAGAAAATAATAATGAATTCTTGACTTGAATGGCCGAATAAACAGTCTTGAATGATTTCCAAAAACATCATTTGTCTCTAGGGAAAGTCCATTAGCAATATTCCATTTTTACCTTCCTTGACATTTGCATCTGATAGCTTGAAACAGCTAGGAAATCTTTTGCCATTAATGCAGCAATTAACTCTGAAAGAATTTGAAATAATTCCATAACCGATATTGACTTGATAGCAGAAAACGTCGACCTCATCAAGAAATAGTCGATCGGAGATCGACTATGGTCGACCAGAGCTCAGAGATAATGAAATTGAACTGGAACAGAAATAGTCGATCTGAGCTCGGCAGAAATCGTCGACCTTCTCTTAGACAGAAATAGTCGACCTTAAGCTTAGCAGAAATAGTCGACCTAAGCTTGACGACAAAGCGTCGATCTAAGCTCAGCAATAGAGCGTCGATCTAAGCTTGACGATAAAGCGTCAATCTAAGCTTGACGACAAAGCGTCGATCTAAGCTCAGCAACAGAGCGTCGATCTAAGCTTGACGGCAAAGCGTCGATCTAAGCTTGACGATAAAGCGTCGATCTAAGCTCAGCAACAGAGCGTCGATCTAAGCTTGACGACAAAGATCTAGCTGAAGGCCGGGCGCTGATCCAAGCTCGACGATCGTCTGACTGAAGCTTGACGATAGTCGACCTAAGCTCGACTATTTTTAACATTTGTCTCAGCTTTGATTCCTGATCTTGAATGGTCCTGGGGGCAGCTTAAAACCTAAGTTCTAAGCCCTAGACACATTCTAACTTGACCATTTCAACTATAGAACTAGGTCAAACAGATATCCTAAATACATAGTGATCCTTGCCCAAATTAGTAATAGGGTGTTCCAACAATCTCCCCCTATTTGGGTTAGGATTCTTATTTACAGGACTTAGAATAAAATACAACATCAAATGCAATCAAGCAACAAAAATTAAAGCAACAAAAAGCATAGCAACAATCCGATAGAACCTCATCAAGAGATTTAAGAAATAATTGAGCCATCTGCATACAAAAATCATTCCTTTTTACTTCCTTTCTTGAACAGAATTTCCCTGTTGGGATTGAGGGATTCCTTCTTTGATCTCCTGTCATCTTCTGCACCTAAGGAGGTTTGAGCTTTTGCTCTGGGAACCACAGCCTCAGGATGCAGCTTCATATAATCTACAAGATCAAAGAATTTCTTTGAAGAATACCTTTCCAACTCTGCTTTTCTTTGCTCGGACAGAGTGGAGATGTTTGAGGTGTCCTTGCCTTGCTCTCTTGCCTTCTTCAGCTGGTCCAAGGCAGCAAGTTCTTTCATCCTGGCAGTCCAGGAAATAGGATTATTTTCAGGATCCTCAAAAGGAATAGGAGCTTCATATCTGTTAATGGTTTCAGGAGCAGCAGCAGTTCTTGATTCAATAGTTTCTCTAAGCTTATATGGGTAAGGACCTTGAGATGTGTCAAGTTGCCTTTGTCCTTCCCTTTGAGTTCTGTAGTCTCTTTGATTACCTCTATACTATCCTCTTCTGGACTGATTGCCTCTTTGATAATGCCCTCTGGGAGGATATCTTTGAGATGGTTGAGAAGGGCTTTGCTTTGGAGCCGAAGGTAGAGAAGCTGAGCCTCCACCTAATCCAGAATCTGGAGGAGGAGGAGGAGGAGGCTGAAACTTAGAGGAGCCTTTCTCATACCTGTCAAATTTTCTCTTTTTCTTCATTGCCTTCAATTGATTTTTGGAGTATTGCATCCATGGCTCAGTAATTTGGCAATCATGCAATATATAGTAGAGTACATCATTTGAATCCTTGGCTTTTTCGAGAGGAACTCTTTTCAGAGCTTTGCTTCTTGCTTTTCTTTTCCTTACAATAGTACCATAAGAGTCATCAGATTCTGTTTGGAACTGATCACTTTCAGAACTTTGAGGTTGATCATATAGATCGTCGATCCTTCTGATATAATCTTCTTGATCTTTGAGCTTTTCAGAGACAGCAGGAGCAGGAGGAGAAGGTACAGCAGCAGAACAAACAGTATCAGCAGGAGAAAAAACATCAACAATCATATCATCAGCAGCAGAAATCTCAGCAGACAAAACAACAGCAGCATCATCAGCAGCAGCAGCAGCACAAACAGAACCAACATCCACAGCTTTAAGAGAATTGACATAAGATTCAATTATACTGGGATCACATATTGAAAGAGGCACAATGGCCTTAGTAAAATCTTTAGCTTTTTGAACAGGAACTGGTGCAATTTGATGGTAGATAGAATCAAAACTACTCAGCAGTGACTTGAGGTCCATTATAAATAAAAGCACTGGAGCAGCAGTATCAGCAGCAGGCAATATAGCTGGAGGAGCAGCAGCAGCTTCAATAGCTTCATAAGGCATCTCCACCTGACTTGATGGAGATGGAGCTGGATCAAGGCACCTAAATGAAGGATTGGCCTGCGGAGAAGAGAGAGCAGAGAGTCTGGAGGATAGCTCCTGAATGGACTTCTGGAGTAGAGCCAAGGAGGTCCCCAGCAAAGCCACTAGCTTGGGAGCTAGTAGCTCATATAGCCTATCGGCCAGACTCGGGAGATCCACTTGCTCAAGAGAGACTTGAGTAGAGGTGAATGAAGATGTGGCTGGGACTGAAGAAGTGGTTGCACGACTTGAAGGTGAGAAAGGAGGGATGGATGGCTGGGATATAGGGATGGTGGATATGGATGGTATAGGAATGGAGGTGGATGGTAAGAAAGAGGTTTGATCCAAAATGTCATACAACAATTGTTGGTAAGAGGAGGAGGATGAGGATCAAGAGAGGAGGAGGGAGAATCATCCATGTAGGAATCATCCAGAATGGAAGAGTCAATTGATGGATAATAGAAAAGAGGGTGGAATGATTCTGAAATGGTGGCTGGAGGAGATGAAGAAGGTAAAGAAGTGGTGATGGGGGGGGAGATGACAGGCTGAATGGGAGAAGAGGAAAGCAATGAAGAGACAAGGGGAGGAGGAGATATAGGAGTAGAGGAGGAGGCAGGCAATCCCTCAAGAGATGCTGCAGGGGAAGAGACTGATAAAGTCCTTGTGCCTGAAGCAATTGTTACAGTAGCAGCCCTGCTGGGTCTGAGGATCTGCCTGTCCTACTTGCTGAATATGGCACAGGATAGCCTCTTTGAAGCATTTATGTGCATCCCAGTTGAAATCAACAATTCTGGGCACCTGGATTGCAGAAATACTCCTAAAATCCTTCCAAAATTCACAGAAGACTTGCTAATCTTCTTCTTGATTGAGTTAAAAACGATTGTTCCCCAATCCACTTTCTTCCTATCAACAATTGCACCCATCAAGTTCAACTGATACTGCGTGATTGTATCATGCGCCGAGTGCTTTGCCAAAAGCACTTTTCCCGTAATGTCGGCGAGAAATTGAAACTCAATAGCCAAATCCTTCTTCAATAACCTGTTAGGGTTCGCGGTAGAATAACCCATTCGTTCTAACAACGAATTAACTTCCTCTCCAGACAAAGCGAAGGAATCATTTCCAGAACTGAGAGCGAACACTTCCGTCAGGAGATTTGGGGATAGCGGTACCTTCGTTCCGCTGATTGTTCCGACAACAGTAGTCTCGTTCTCAACTGTTGCTGAAAACACCCATTCTTTAATCTCATTTGCTGCAATCTTAATTCTGGTTGACATCAACCGCACTAGCTGTTGGTCGCGGCAAAGATTCAGAATGTCCTTGAAGCGCTGATCGCTGCCGTCGAAAGAGTCCATGTCGATGTCAAATCCTGTATCGAACTTCATTTTGGAGAGAATAGCGACTGTCGCTGCCATCTATATCTGCAAAAGTTCAACAAACAAGACCAAGTGTAGAGAGTTTTGGAGGGAAGAAGAAAATTTGTAGAGAGAATGAAGGCAAAAGCGACGAAAGGTCGGCCGAAAATGATTTTATATTAGGGTTTGACACGGAAAAGGAAAAAACCGTCAAACTCCGTTCGAAGTTTTCGGCTGACAGGGAAACTGAAGAGTCTTTAACGACGTTGAACTCTGTTCAACGCTATTAAATAGCGTCGAGCTCAGCTCGACGGCGACTAATCAGAAGATAAATAGACGCGCTATCTGAAAGCGATGAACTTCGGTCAACTTTTTTGGACAACGTTGAACTCCGGTCGACGCTTTAGGGAAAATCGTCGATCTCCGTTCGACGTCCGAGGCTAATAGGGAAAACTGAAGAGTCTTTAATTGTGTCAAACTCCGTTCAACGCTATTAAATAGCGTCGAGCTCAGCTCGACGGCGACTAGTCAGAAAGAAGAAACTAGTGCTAACTAAGGAAGCTGAACTTCGATCGACGTTTTTGTAGAACGTCGATCTCCGGTCGACGCTTTTGGGAAAAACGTCGATCTCTGTTCGACGTTTTCTGAGAAAACGTCATTCTTATTTCAGAGATATAATATATATTATAGACACTAGAAAATATAATATTTTTTAGCCTAGTCTTGGTCTGTTTTTAGCTTTTGAAATCTTGGGATTTAATTTAAACTTCCTCCATCTAGCATTCCTAACTGATTCAGGAAGAAGGTATGCTTCTTTTCATCCAATGGTTTGGTGAAAATATCTCCCCTTTGCAAATCATTTGGAATATATTGAAGTTCAATTTTATTTTTCTCTACATTATCCCTTAAAAAGTGATGCCTAATCTCTATATGTTTTTTCCTACTATGGAGGACTGGATTTTGTGCTATAGAGATAACGCTTGTATTATTACAAAAAAATTTAGACTTCTCTAAGTTGTAGCCATAGTCTATGAGCTGATTTTGTATCCACAATATTTGTGAACAGTAACTGCCTGCAGCCATATATTCAGCTTCAGCAGTTGAAGTTGACACAGATATTTGCTTCATACAAAACCAGGAGACAAGTCTGTCACCAAGGAACTGACAAGTTCCACTGGTGCTTTTCCTGTCAACTCTGCATCAAGCATAATCAGCATCTGAAAATCCAGTTAATTCAAATCCCGAGTCTTTTGGATACCAGAGTCCTAGATTTGGACAACTTTTTACATATCTAAGAATCCTTTTAACTAGAGTTAGGTGTGACTCTCTAGGGCTTACTTGGAATCTAGCACATATGCATGTAGCAAACATTATATCTGGTCTACTAGTTGTAAGGTACAATAGAGAGCCAATCATTGCTCTATATGTTGTCTGATAAACATGTTTGCCATGCTCATCAGCCTCCAATACAGCATTGGTAGGCATGGGTGTTTTCATACAGGATGCCTCAGATATACAAAATTTCTTAACCAATTCTTTAGCATACTTGGATTGGGAAATAAATATGCCTTCAGCATGTTGTTTTACTTGCAATCCTAAGAAGAAGGAGAGCTCACCCATGCTACTCATTTCAAATTTAGAATGCATCAGGTTGGAAAACCTTCTGCACAAATTTGAATCAATAGATCCAAATATGATATCATCTACATAAATTTGTACTAGTAGGGTATGGGACTTATGGGTTCTAATAAGAAGAGTTTGGTCTACTCTACCCCTTATATAATCATTTTCCAGAAGAAAGCATGCTAGGGTCTCATACCATGCTCTAGGAGCTTGCTTGAGACCATATAATGCTTTATGCAATTTGAAAACATGATCAGGATAAGTTGAAGAGATAAAACCTGGAGGTTGTCTAACATAGACTTCCCCTTTGATGTCTCGATTGAGAAAAGCACTCTTCACATCCATCTAGTAGACCTTGAATCCCTTGTGAGCAGCATAAGCTAGAAATATTCTAATGGCCTCTAACCTTGCAACTGGTGCAAAGGTCTGGTCATAGTCTATTCCTTCTTGTTGAGAGTAGCCTTGAGCAACTAGCCTTGCCTTGTTTCTGATAATAACTCCTTGATCATCCAGCTTGTTTCTGAACACCCACTTTGTTCCAACAATGGAGTGATCCTTTGGCTTAGGCACTAGTTCCCAAACTTTATTCCTTTCAAATTGATGCAACTCCTCTTGCATTGCAATGATCCAGTATGGATCTTGCTCTGCATCTTGAATGGATTGAGGCTCAACTTGAGATAGGAAGCAAGTGTGCATCAGGTTCTGCTTGACCTGATTTCGGGTTTGCACACCAGTTGAGATGTCTCCAATCACTTGGGAGATTGGATGATCTCTTGTTGTTACTAGATCAACAGGGGATGTTGATTGTTCACCAACCTGTGTTGTTGTTTCCTCTTGTGGAATAACAACTGGCTCTTTAGGATGATTTTCTTCAAGAGGTTGAACTTCTTCTTCATCATCACTGCTCTCATTCTTTTGCTGAATAGGTTGAGTGGCTGTATCCTTTTCTTTAACCTGTAATCTATCCATACTTTCTGAAATAGAGTGTACCTACAAAGGTTCTATGGTAGAAGTAGACTTCTCCTTATAACACATGTTAGTCTCATCAAAAGTAACATGAACAAATTCTACAATTTTACAAGAAGATTTATTATATACCCTATAAGCCTTGCTGATCATGGAGTATCCCAGAAACACTCCTTCATCAGCTTTAGCTTGGAATTTTGCTAATTACTTCTTGTCATTATTATGAATATAACAAGTACAGCCAAAAATTTTAAAATAATCTACTTTAGGTTTCTTCCCTTTGAGCAATTCATAGGGAGTCTTACCCTTTAGTTTATGTATTAAGCTTCTATTCAACACATAGTTGGAGGTGTTCACTGCCTCAGCCCAAAAGGATAGAGGTAGGTGAACATCTGTCAACAATGTAGTAGCAGATTCAATTAGGGTTCTATTTTTCCTTTCAGCTACCCCATTTTGTTGAGGAGTTCTAGGAGCTGAGAAAGTGTGCCTGATCCCTTCACTTTGACAAAACTATTGCATAAGAAGAGAATCAAACTCTGTCCCATGATCACTTCTGATCAGGGCAATGTGAGTGTTGAACTCAATCTGTATGCATTTGAGAAACTCTGTCAAACACTTAAAGTTATCAGACTTCTTCCTCAGAAAGAATACCCAAGTGAATCTAGAGAAGTCATCTACAATCACTAAAGCATAAGATTTCCCTCCTATGCTTTGTACTGTAATGGGTCCAAAAAGGTCCATGTGTAACAGATACAAAATCCTAGGTGAATCACTCTTATTAAGTGACTTAAAGCTATTTTTAGTTTGCTTGCCTAATTGACAAGCCCTGTAGAGTCCTTCCTTCTTGTAGGGACTAGAAGGTAGTCCTCTAAGAAGGTTGTCCTTGGAGAGCCTAGCAATGGTTCTAAGGTTTAAATGACCTAATCTTTTATGCCATAAATCATTTGGCTTGCATACTGAATTGAATAAACAAATGTCTGTATGGGCTGAAAGAAAATTTACTAGATAGATGTTACCTTTCCTTTTACCTGTTAACACAGTTGTGTTATTTTCTGACTTGATCTTGCACAGGGATTTGTTGATGGTCACTTTATATCCTTCATCATATAGCTGACTGATGCTTATCAGGTTGTGCTTCAGTCCTTCAACATATGTCACTTTCTTGAAAGTGACTGAGCCTATCTGAACAACACCATATCCTTTGGTTTGGCCAAAATTTGAATCACCAAAAATCACTTTGGGTCCAAGTTTGGTTATGAAGGATGATAGGTTCTCCCTGTTCCTTGTCATGTGCTTTGAGCACCCACTATCCAGATACTATTGTTGGTTAGATACTGGATAGGTCTTCACCTGCACATAAACATTTTATTTATTTTTGACCCAGTTTACCTTGGGCCTAGGTTGATAGCCTTTAAAATCTGAAATGAAAGACATCCCAGGTTGACTCTTATAACCCTCAGGATGATATCTCCTAGGAGGTACTATCCATTCAGTATAAGGGTTGAAACATTGGGATGCAGGACTTCTAGGATTTAATTTAGATTTACTTTTGAAAGCATGTTCACTGCTCTGAGCTCCGTTCGGAGATCGTCGAGCTGAGGTCGACGTTCCTGGGTAGGATCATCGAGCTCCGTTCGAAGATCGCTAGTGCTGAACTTCAGAGTCCAGAAAGCGTTGAGCTGAGTTCGACGTTTCATCCTTATGTCGTCGAGCTCCGTTCGAAGCTCGTCGACCTCTGCTCGACGCTTTCTGCTGAACCATGATTTTCTTTAGCAGATCAGCATTCTTCCTAGCTACCTCTACTACTCCCTTCCCTTTGTCAGAGACAAATTTGATTGGAGTTGTTAATATTGTAGGTTGGCTGGATGAAGCACCCAAGCCCAGTGTACTATTAAGTCTAGAGTTCACTGTGCTTGTGATGTCCATCAGTCTGATACTTCTCTCATTGAGGGATTCTTCAAACTTTTTGGCGTTTGACAGTTCACTTTTTAGTGAAGCTATCTCCTCCCTACAGCATTCCAACTCCTCAGAGAGTTTGAGGTTATTTGAGTTTAGGACACTGTATTCAGATAATTGATTTCTGAGAGAGATTATCTCTTTCTCAGATTCAAGTAAATCTAAACACAATGTCTTAAATTCAATTTTAAAGTCCTCAGAATTGAAATCAAAAGAATTAATTACCTGGTCCTCTTTGGCTTTAGTTTTAGCTTCAGCTTCTGAATCAGATTCTGGTTCTGCATCTGAGTTTTGCTGAGAGGCATTGATAGTCATCATGCAGAATTCCTTTTCATCAACATCATCCTCATCATCACTGGTGCTGGATGAAGTTTCAGAATCATCTTCAGTTTCACTCCATGTCTCAGCAACAAATCCTTTCCTTGTGTTCTTGTTCTTGCTGGAGGAGGCTTTGTCTGAGCTGTTCTTCTTGTAATCCTTCTCTTTTCTTCTTTCTCTTCTATCCTTTTTGTCCTTGTTCTTGTTTTCTGGACAATCAGGCACAATGTGGCCTGGTTTCCTGCAGCGAAAGCAAATAATTTCTTTGTTTATATTTGTCTTATCATACCTTGGCTTATCATGTCCTTTGTATGGCCTTTTTCTGTAGTCTTTCCTGGCCAGTTTGTAGAATCTTTTGGCCAATAGACTTACCAATTCCTCATTGCGTGTGATCTTTTCTTCAGGCAGGTCCTCAATAGCTTTGAAAGCTATTGACTTCTCTTTCTTTATGGCTGGTGAGGCAGCCTTCTGTTCTTCTTCTCTGTTTCTGATGAGCAGCTCATAAGATTTGAGCTTGCCTAGGAGAGCTTCAGTAGTAATTTCACTTAGACTTCTGGCATCTTTAATTGGCCAGATTCTTAAATCCCAAGTGCTGGGGAAGCACATTAGGATCTTGTCATTAAGCTCAGTCAATGAGATGTCTTTATCCATGTCTTTAGCTCATTGACAATCAGACTCAATCTGTTGTACATATCTGCTACTGACTCAGTCTCTCCTTTCTTAAAATTCTCATATTGGGTTATGAGGTGAGATCTTCTGTCTTTTCTTTCGTCAGCAGATCCTGAGACAATATCTGAAAGTTTGTCCCAAATTTCCTTAGCTGAATTGCATTCAGCTACCTTCTGAAAAATCTCATCAGACATTGTCTGGGCTAAGATGTTCATAGCCTTGGCATCTGTAGTCTTCCACTTCTTTATATCTGCATCTGTTCCAGAAGGAGGTGGAACAGCATTTGTACTTGAGCTTGCTGGTGGACTTGGACAAACTGTCAAAACAGAACTAAAAATATCTTCGTCAATAGAATTCATGTATAATTTAATCCTTGCCTTCCAGAGTGCAAACTTTGAAAGATTGCACACTGGTGGTCTGGTGCTAGCATAGTCTTTATTCTGTGCCATGGTTTTATATAAAAACAAATATAATACAACTAATAACAAGCCTCTATAGAAGGTTGATCTTTTTCGGAGATCTTTTGGTTCAGGTGTTAGCCTATACAACCAATCTAGTGAAGATTTAGTTGTTGGACAACCAACCTGCCTCTGATACCAATTGAAAGTGCAGAAGAGAGATCTACCTTCACTCTAGAGGGGGGGGGGGTGAATAGAGTATATTAAAATAATTTTCAGTTTAAAAGAAATAAGGCAGATTAAGATTTAATTTATATTTAAGTGTATATGTGCTTGCTATGAAACAAAGATAAAATAAAACTAAAGAAACACACAGCACAAAGCAAAGATAAACACACAGCAAACCAGACGACACAAGGAGCTATAGTGGTTCCCCAACAACTTGGGTACGTCCACTCTTCTACCACCCTTGGTAGGAATCCACTCAGGAAGAGTTGATCAGGTGTCCTGACACCAAAGAGCTTTTGATAAGGTGCTCAAAAACCAAAACTAGATTTTTTTGATCAGGTGTCTTGCCACCACTGAGTTTTGACAAGGCTCTCAGAACTACACTCAAAACTTTTGAAGGGAGTCTTGATAACCCTTTTACAGCAGGAAAGTAAAAAGTAAAGAGGTTGATGTTGTCTTCTCTGTTCTCAAATCAAATGAGAGAAGCACAAGTGGATTTGATGAAGATGTCAAAGCTCACCCTGAGATTAGCAGTAGATTCAGGAGTAGAAGCTTTGCACAGGGTGATAGACCTTCAATGAGACTTCTCCAGCAAATGATGATTTCAGCAAGGCTGAAATGTGAGTTGTCTGGAGACTTGAATGATGAAGCCTTTTAGCACTTGAAGCAGATCTTTTAGTCACAGAAGATGAAATCTTGATTAGAGAATTTTTTTTGTTCTTCTTCAGTAATGCAATTCTTGTGTCTCTTGGTGTTGGTGTTGAATGATCTGTCTTCTTGTGTCACTGTTTTCTTCAGCTCAAATATCTCCAAGAGAACTGAGAGAATAATAATGAATTCTTGACTTGAATGGCCGAATAAACATTCTTGAATGATTTCCAAAAACATCATTTGTCTCTAGGGAAAGTCCATTAGCAATATTCCATTTTTACCTTCCTTGACATTTGCATCAGATAGCTTGAAACAACTAGGAAATCTTTTGCCATTAATGCAGCAATTAACTCTGAAAGAATTTGAAATAATTCCATAACTGATATTGATTGACTTGATAGCAGAAAACGTCGACCTCATCAAGAAATAGTCGATCGGAGATCGACTATGGTCGACCAGAGCTCAGAGTTAATGAAATTGAACTGGAACAGAAATAGTCGATCTGAGCTCGGCAGAAATCGTCGACCTTCTCTTAGACAGAAATAGTCGACCTTAAGCTTAGCAGAAATAGTCGACCTAAGCTTGACGACAAAGCGTCGATCTAAGCTCAGCAACAGAGCGCCGATCTAAGCTTGACGATAAAGCGTTGATCTAAGCTTGACGACAAAGCGTCGATCTAAGCTCAGCAACAGAGCGTCGATCTAAGCTTGACGGCAAAGCGTCGATCTAAGCTTGACGACAAAGCGTCGATCTAAGCTCAGCAACAGAGCGTCGATCTAAGCTTGACGACAAAGATCTAGCTGAAGGCCGGGCGCTGATACAAGCTCGACGATCGTCTGACTGAAGCTTGATGATAGTCGACCTGAGCTCGACTATTTTTTACATTTGTCTCAGCTTTGATTCCTGATCTTGAATGGTCCTGGGGGCACCTTCAAACCTAAGTTATAAGCCCTAGACACATTCTAACTTGACCTTTTCAACTATACAACTAGGTCAAATAAATATCCTAAATACATAGTGATCCTTGCCCAAATTAGTAATAGGGTGTTCCAATAAGACGCCTTAAGCAGGAAGACTGGGAAAATTTTCAATCTCTCCGCTGAGTTGTTAGTAAAAGAGTTCCTTTTAATGGATATTCCAGTTGGTAGATGTGACTCGCCAAGCAGTTTGGAAGTGTCTTAGCCTTCATGGATTTCTCTTACGAGGCTTCATCAAAAGGACGATCCTGATCTACTGCACCTTCATAATAGAACTAAGAAGGGGGAGCTACCTGACTTTTCGATCGATGACGCGGGTACTCTAAAGTACTGCGGTAGATTTTGCGTCCCCAATTTTCGAGATATTCGAGTTAAGTTGTGCAGTGAGGCACACGGTTCAAGTGTGGCCTACCATCCAGGGTCTATAAAAATGTATAAGGACTTGAAACAGATTGCCCTGTGGATTGGGATGAAGGGTGACATTGCAAGGTTTGTGTCAGAATGTTTTACGCGCAAAAGAGTTAAGGCTGATCATGGAAGGCCTGGTGGAAAGTTGGCGCCTTTAGAGATTCCAACTTGGAAGTGGGAGAGTATCTCAATGGATTTCATTACTGGTTTGTCGAGATCTCCCCGAGGGCATGACTCTATTTGGGTGATTGTTGATAGATTAACAAAGTGTGCGCACTTCGTGTAAGACCCCCCCCCTCCCGGAACACAACACACGGCACGAGGGGAGTCTTATGCCCGAAATAGCCGCCTTGCGGTAGCACTAACACACGGGTTAGCCTTTACCACAAGACGCCTATTCCGCCGGCTACAATCCATATCACAACAATTATGCCAACCCAACCATAACAGAAAAGTAAAGCTAAAAGCAGTTCAGTTCACAGCTAAGTTAAAGTCCAAAAATAGCGGAAGATAACAAGCACAACAGGCTTGTACAAATAAACAAGAGTCTAGAAATGTTTTGCCAAACAGCTACATGAAAACACTCACTACTGTCACTGACGGTACCGATGGCACCACCACCTCAGGTCCTATCATCCGGGCCTGGCTGTCCTGCTGCGTAGTCCGTTGCCGCTCTACCTGCGGGGTTTCCTCCTAAAAAGGAAGACGTAGCAACCGTTAGTCATAAGACTAAGTGGCTTCACATCCGCTCCCCCGGCGACTCCTCGGCACCGGGCGGAGAAAGGAACACAGGTACAATATATATACATAAGCAAGTAAACAAGCAGGTGACAGTAAGTATGGTGAAGTATAAACTACGCTACACAACTAGCAGTCCTACAAATATCAATAATATATAAATGACAGCAGTATAATTAATCAGAATAGTAACTTAACTTATAAGAGTGCCCATACAAACTTATAAGTTAAGGATCGGCTTAACAGTATAGTAACTCATCGTATAAGAGTGCCCATACAAACTTATACGATGAGGATCTTGTGTATGCAATGAATGACATGTTATGAATGTTATGGTATGACCGAATCATGCGCACGCACATGAAAGTTGCTATGTCGACATAGACTTGAAGTTCCCACTTTTCGAGCAGGTAGCTAACCTCTCAGGCATCGCCCGTCGTGGCCAGACGGCGACAGTGGAGCGGGCGTCTCCACTACTAGGTGGTATCACACTACCTATCCTAGGCCCCCGTACGCCTCAACGCTAAGAACACAACAGCGGAGCTCACATGCGTACTACGGCTCAGAAGGGGTCTTGGGTAAATGTGCACCAAGAACACAGCCCAACCTGGCCTTTGATTTCGAACCGGATGGAACCTCGGAAACGCACGAGGTGCAAGCCCAACCGTTCTCATGGCACGGAGGAGATCTCGGGTTATGGACACCAAGTATCTAACCCTACCGCCCAAGGTCTACCCATTGGCTCCCATCGGTGTGACGACTGGAGAACCCGTAGACCTGCCACAATCATTCTCCCAACATCGCGACATGATGAATCGTCGCACATCACATGCCCCAAAACAACTCACTCGATTTTACCCGTAGGGAGACTTCAACTCTAAGCATCGGTTGTTAATAAACCCCTTGGGCTCGGATTACAGTTACAAAATACTCTTCACATAGTGTTCATCATGTTCACGCTCACCTATTCAATGATTTCACCTCCACACTACGTACATTAGATATGTTCAACACCAATTTGTATAAATATATCCTTTACCAATAGCAACTCCTAATATCTAGCATTCCCATCCAATCCATTTCTCTACCATTGCATGGTTATCCCTTATTACACAACCAAATGAGTAACCATACTAAATTATAGTAACAACGACATTATAGTTATATGGGAGCAAGATATCACATGAGCAAATCACAATCATTGCAAGAGTGCTAACATTATAATTTAACAAGTGCATTAACATAGGATAGTCCAATACTAAAACTGGGATTCCCGGAGCTACAGGAATCCGATCACAATGCACAACCCCTCGTTGGAAAGGTATTCGCGAGGGCTACGACTTTCGTGTTGAGTCGATCGCCCAGATCTGGTCGCAACATACCAGAAATTCAACTCGAATACGTACAGGAAACAGTTTCCTGTACAGGAATTTTCCCGAACGCAGCGGACTCGAACCAGCTTTCCCGTGGCTACAGGTATCGCATGGAAACGAGCAACCCCTCGTTGGAAAGGTAATTTCAAGGGCTACGACTTTCGTGTTGAGTCGATCACCCAGATCTGGCCAGAACACCTCCGAAATTGGTCACGAAGGTCGCCGCGTGCAGAAATCAGATTTCTGCACGCATCTTAAGGCGAGATGAACGGCATCCGTTCATCTTCTTCCTTGCAACGACCTCGCATAAACTTCTCCAGAAATCACACCCAACCTTATTTCTCCTTTCAAAGCCAAACCCCCAACGAAAACCCCTCTCATCTCCACTTTGAAGGATGAGAAGGTTGAGGGAGACTAAGCCTAAAACCTAGGCATCGCTTATCCTAAGAACTCTCCTCCTCACCATCAAGACTCTATGGAGTCGATGTCTCTCCTATAATAACTATAGATCTAGCACCAAGGGAGAGGGGAGGAAGCTCACCTCAAGTCCAGCGGTACCACCATGGCCGGCCATGAGCCTCGCACTCCTTCGCGGCGGCATTGTTTTTCCCTTGACGGTGGCGGCGTTTTGATTCCTCCAAGGATGGCTCCGGCAAGCTCTTCCTCCTCCTCCAGCCAAGAACCCTCTCAGGAATTTCGGGGCAGAAGAAAGGAGATGAAATGCTAGGGTTTCCCAACTTTTTCCTTTTTATACATCGCAGATACGGGTAGGCACACGGCTGTGTTCCTACCCGTGTTCAGGTGACACGGCCGTGTGGCATGCCGTGTCTAGGGCCGTGTTCCTCCCAGAACCACTTTCTGCCGGGTCAGGGTTGCGGCACACGGGTAGAGACACGGCCGTGTCCCGACCCGTGTCCTTGGCACACGGCTAGGGACACGCCCGTGTCCCAACCCGTGTCCTTGGCACACGGCTAGGGACACACCCGTGTCCCAACGCCCGTGTACCTCTCTGACTGGTAAGCCTATTTTTATGAGGCACACGGGTATGGACACGGCCGTGTCCATACCCGTGTCAGCCAAAAATGCTGTTTTGCCTTGTTTTCCTCATTTCCCGCACGTCCGCACCTATTCACCCACATCCCCCATTGGGCTCACCACAGCCCCCTTGACTCAAATACGCAATCAAGGGGCCTAGCGCGAATTGGGACGTTACAAATCCTATAAACAAAATAAAAGATTTCGTCCCCGAAATCAGGGTAAGGCTATGGGAGTGAAACACATAAAAAAAGAACTATGCTTTCAAATAAAATTTTTACCTGGAGTAAATAATTCCGGGTAGCGCTCTTGCATCAAATCCCTTGGCTCCCATGTGCACTCTTCCTTCCCGTGATTAGACCATAGCACCTTCACCAAGGGAACACTTTTGCGGCGCAAGGTCCTTGTCTCGTTATCAACGATCCGCACCGGCTCCAGTCGCACAGACCTATCAGACGCCACGGCACCATCCGCCGTGGGGATATACTGTTCAGGTCGCAACAAAGCCTTCCGAAGCGACGATACATGGAACACGTCGTGAAGGTTCTCCAGCTCCGGTGGTAACTCCAATCGATAGGCCAGAGGGCCAATCCTTTCCACTACAACATAGGGCCCAACATACCTTGGGCTGAGCTTCTTGACTCCACGTACTCGTGACACTCCGTGCATCGGTCGAATCTTCAGGAACACCTTATCACCCACTTGAAACTCTACCATACGGTGCCTTGCGTTGTAATATTTCGCCTGTCGGCTTTGAGCCTCTAGCATTCGATTCCGGATCAACCTAACCACCGCGTCCGTGTCATCAATATACTCATTTCCCAATGTCTTCGGATCTTCGTCTTGCACCCAGGACAAGGGTGTTCTACACCTCCTTCCATACAAAGCTTCATGAGGTGCCATTCCAATACTAGCTTGATGACTGTTATTATAAGAGAACTCCACGAGAGGTAAGAGTCTCTCTCATGGTTCTCCTTTATCTAGCACACACAACCTCAATAGGTCCTCCAATGTTCGGATGGTTCGTTCAGATTGCCCGTCCGTTTGTGGGTGAAAGGCTGTGCTAAAGGCGAGGCGCGAGCCCAAATAAGCCTGTACAGCCCTCCATTCTCTTGAAGTAAACCGACCATCCCGGTCGGAGACGATCGTCTTTGGCACACCATGGTACCGCACAAATTGTTCCAAAAAGAGACGCACTAAGACGCCCACTTGCGCCTCCTTCTTCATTGGGATAAATCGGGCTACCTTGGTCAACCGGTCAACTATCACCCACACAGAATCATTCCCCGAGCGCGAGCGAGGTAACCCGTGGACGAAGTCCATGGAGATGTCCTCAAATTTCCATTCGGGGGTGGGCAACGACTGTAGCATTCCACCGGGGCTTCGGCACTCTGCCTTCACCATTTGGCAGGCCACACAATGAGTAACAAAGTACTTGACATCCCTCTTCATGCCCGGCCAACACATCGTCTTTCTCAAATCGGTGTACATCTTCGCGATCCCCGGGTGCACCGAGTACTTGGAGCAATGGGCCTCCTTTAGAATATCCTCCCGAATGTTGTCACCTTCGGGGATGTAAAGCCGGCCACGAAAATGGACGAGGCCGTCTTTTAGGGAGTATTCTTCCGTAGTCCCATCCTCCATTGACTTGAAAGCCGGGGTTAAAGCCGCATCCTTCTTTTGTTCTGTACGGATCCGGTCTCGTATGTTGCAAACTATACTCATCGCGGCCAAATATTCGGTATACTCTTCCGGTTGATTCTTAAAGACCAAAGTGATTTCCATCTCTTGCAACGTCCGGATTAACTCCATCCTCATCAAACGGGATTCCGTGCTCGCTTCCGGCGCTTTCCGGCTCAAGGCATCAGCTACGGAATTAACCTTCCCGGGGTGGTAGTTCAAAGTGAAATCATAGTCGCACAAGAACTCCAACCACCGCCGCTGTCTCAAGTTTAACTCCTTTTGGGTGTGAACGTACTTCAGATTTTTGTGATCCGAGTAGATCTCGCAGTGGACGCCGTATAAATAATGCCTCCACATCTTCAAGGCGAATACCACCGCTCCCAACTCTAGATCATGCACCGGGTAGCTGGCTTCATGCTTCTTCAACTGTCTTGAAGCATAAGCGATCACATGCCCATTCTGCATCAACACAGCTCCCATCCCTTGATACGACACATCCGTGTAAACTTGAAAGCCCTCCTTCCCAGATGGAAGAGCTAGGATGGGTGCAGTCGTCAATCTGTCTTTCAACTCTTGGAATGCAGCTTCGCACTGGGGTGTCCATTCAAACGGCACACCCTTCTTGGTCAGCGTAGTAAGGGGAAGGGCGATCTTCGAGAAGCCTTTCACGAACTTGCGATAGTACCCGGCAAGTCCAAGAAAGCTTCGTATGTCGGCCGCTGACTTCAATGGCGACCACTCCTTCACGGCCCGCACCTTGGCCGGATCTACTGCTAGCCCCGCCCCACTAATCACATGGCCCAAGAACGCGACCTCTCGAAGCCAAAACTCACATTTGCTGAACTTGGCAAACAAAGTGTGCTCCTTTAGTTTCCTCAGCACTAAAGTTAGATGTTCGGCGTGTTCTGCTTCAGTCTTGGAGTAGACTAGGATATCATCGATGAACACGATGACAAAGATGTCCAAATAAGGGCCGAACACCTTGTTCATCAAGCTCATAAAGGCGGAAGGGGCGTTTGTGAGCCCAAACGGCATCACGGTGAATTCATACAAACCATATCTCGAACTGAACGCCGTCTTCTGAATGTCATCTTCTTGTATCCTCAGCTGATAATATCCCGAACGCAGATCTAACTAGGAGAACCAATACGATCCCACCAATTGATCGAATAACTCATCAATGCGCGGTAGGGGATAGGTGTTCCGCACCGTTAACCGGTTCAACTCTCGATAATCAATACATAACCGCAAGGTGCCATCCTTCTTTTTGACGAACAAAACGGGCGCTCCCCAAGGCGACGAGCTTGGGCGAACGAACCCTGTTTCCACTAATTCCTGAAGCTGGACTCTAAACTCTGCAAGTTCCTTCGGAGCCATTCGGTATGGAGCTCGCGAGACGGGCTTGGCACCCGGAATTAGCTTGATTTGGAAGTCCACTTCCCTATGCGGGGGTAGTCCTGGCAATTTCTCGAGAAATACCTCGGGAAATTCTCGCACCACCCGCACATCCTTGACCTCTAATGTCAATTTCTTCAACTCGAAGCAAATTACATAGACCTCGTCCCCTTCCATATGAGATTTCATAACTTGGATTGAAGATAATAATTTACGGGGTGCGAATTTAATACCTTGGAAGATGACTTCCGAGTCTCCATGCCTCAACATAACTTGCTTCTCCGCACAGTTGATCCTGGCGTGGTGCCAGTCCAACCACTTCATGCCCAGGATGAGATCGAACTCCGGGATTCTTAACACTGTAGCCGGAGTTTCAAAGAACTTTCATCCAATAAGGGTGTCGAAGTCGCAACTTGCTGACGACGTCATCTCAGAGCCGTCCGGAAGGCGCACCCTTTGAGTAATGCCCGTGAAGTGTTGCACTCCCTCCAAGTCCTTCACGAAGTCCTCCGAAATGAACGAGTGAGACGCACCCGTGTCAAATAACGTATAGGCGGGTCTCCCGCTAACCACGACAGTGCCTAGGTTCCAAAAGGGGTAATCACTATTCAGAATAGCGCGTATCATTTGTATCATAAATCCAACAAGTCATATAATATTAAAACAATTTTGCACGTACCGGTGATGACTTCCTGCGGATTTCTCTCCTGAGTCATATCCAATGCGAATACATGCTCCCGTGCATGTCCTTGATTTCTCCCTGGTGGTCCTCTTCCTCGGCCACGCATGTGCCCTCGTCCCCGTGGAGCTACTGGAGGGGGAGCAATAGGGGCACCCCCGATCAGTCGCGGGCAAACTCGTCGGACATGCCCCGGTTGGTTGCACTCAAAACATATCATCTCACGTCGGCCCCCAGGTTGTTGATAATATTGCTGCTGCGGTGGTGGTGGTAAAGGTAGTGGTTGCGGAATTGGGTACTCCACCCGATATTTCCGGTTGACCCACCGACCGCCTCTGTGGTTTCCCCTTCCTCTGCCATGATCATTCCGCCTTCTATTACTAGGGCCGACTTCAATTACACCTTCCGCAGGTCTCTTGCCACATCCCATGTGGTCCGCCTCCAGTCTCTTTGCCATGTCAATGATTTCTGCCAGGCTTCCATCGGCTATAAACAAAAGGGCCTGCCTCAGGGGGTCCCTTAACCCTTTGTAGAAGCGCTTCGCGTAGCCTCTATCGTCCAACTCATAGGAATCGACAAACCTAGCGAGGTGTTGGAACTCCCTCTGGTACTCCGTTACCGAATTCGATCCCTGCTTCAGCTGCAGAAATTTTTCTTCAAGTCCATCCCGAGCAGAAGAAGGGATGAAGTGCTCCAGAAAAGCCTCGGTGAACTCGTTCCAACCGATGTCCGTGTACAACCGCCCTTGGAAGATGGAGCCCATGAGGGACTTCCACCACCTTTTGGCGTGCAGCTCTAGCAGCGTCACTACCAATGTCACCGCCATGCTGTTCGGACATCTTATGCCAGCCATCAATTCCTGCACGGTATCAAGCCATTCCTCGGTGCGCACCGACGATTCTGTCCCAAGATAGGCAGGAGGGGACAGGGCACGGAAGGTGCTCAACCAGTTGGAGCTTGGCGCTTGTTGCTGCACCGGAGCTTGCTGGGCTTTAAATGCATCCAATATGGCTGACAGCGTTTGTCCCAGTTCCGACTGCTGGAATTGTGAAGGGACGGAAGGGGTAGGAGTGCCCCCAACCGGCTCCACCTGCGCTGGGACCTATACGCAAGGTACAAACTAGGGTCAGGTTGGCTAAAACTAATGTCAAAGTTGGACAACTTAGTGTGAATTACAGATGGGCACACCACTGCTTCCGCTAAGTCGGTTTGTCCCCAAACCGACTAATCGAACGGGAGTGGCCCATTGTTACCTGACTGCTGTAGGTGAAGATCGGCTTAGTCTGATACCATTTGTAAGACCCCCCCTCCCGGAACACAACACACGGCACGAGGGGAGTCTTATGCCCGAAATAGCCGCCTTGCGGTAGCACTAACACACGGGTTAGCCTTTACCACAAGATGCCTATTCCGCCGGCTACAATCCATATCACAACAATTATGCCAACCCAACCATAACAGAAAAGTAAAGCTAAAAGCAGTTCAGTTCACAGCTAAGTTAAAGTCCAAAAATAGCGGAAGATAACAAGCACAACAGGCTTGTACAAATAAACAAGAGTCTAGAAATGTTTTGCCAAACGGCTACATGAAAACACTCACTACTGTCACTGACGGTGCCGATGGCACCACCACCTCAGGTCCTATCATCCGGGCCTGGCTGTCCTGCTGCATAGTCCGTTGCCGCTCTACCTGCGGGGTTTCCTCCTAAAAAGGAAGACGTAGCAACCGTTAGTCATAAGACTAAGTGGCTTCACATCCGCTCCCCCGGCGACTCCTCGGCACCGGGCGGAGAAAGGAACACAGGTACAATATATATACATAAGCAAGTAAACAAGCAGGTGACAGTAAGTATGGTGAAGTATAAACTACGCTACACAACTAGCAGTCCTACAAATATCAATAATATATAAATGACAGCAGGTATAATTAATCAGAATAGTAACTTAACTTATAAGAGTGCCCATACAAACTTATAAGTTAAGGATCGGCTTAACAGTATAGTAACTCATCGTATAAGAGTGCCCATACAAACTTATACGATGATGATCTTGTGTATGCAATGAATGACATGTTATGAATGTTATGGTATGACCGAATCATGCGCACGCACATGCAAGTTGCTATGTCGACACAGACTTGAAGTTCCCACTTTTCGAGCAGGTAGCTAACCTCTCAGGCATCGCCCGTCGTGGCCAGACGGCGACAGTGGAGCGGGCGTCTCCACTACTAGGTGGTATCACACTACCTATCCTAGGCCCCCGTACGCCTCAACGCTAAGAACACAACAGCGGAGCTCACAGGCGTACTACGGCTCAGAAGGGGTCTTGGGTAAATGTGCACCAAGAACACAGCCCAACCTGGCCTTTGGTTTCGAACCGGATGGAACCTCGGAAACGCACGAGGTGCAAGCCCAACCGTTCTCATGGCACGGAGGAGATCTCGGGTTATGGACACCAAGTATCTAACCCTACCGCCCAAGGTCTACCCATTGGCTCCCATCGGTGTGACGACTGGCGAACCCGTAGACCTGCCACAATCATTCGCCCAACATCGCGACATGATGAATCGTCGCACATCACATGCCCCAAAACAACTCACTCGATGCTACCCGTAGGGAGACTTCAACTCTAAGCATCGGTTGTTAATAAACCCCTTGGGCTCGGATTACAGTTACAAAATACTCTTCACATAGTGTTCATCATGTTCACGCCCACCTATTCAATGATTTCACCTCCACACTACGTACATTAGATATGTTCAACACCAATTTATATAAATATATCCTTTACCAATAGCAACTCCTAATATCTAGCATTCCCATCCAATCCATTTCTCTACCATTGCATGGTTATCCCTTATTACACAACCAAATGAGTAACCATACTAAATTATAGTAACAACGACATTATAGTTATATGGGAGCAAGATATCACATGAGCAAATCACAATCATTGCAAGAGTGCTAACATTATAATTTAACAAGTGCATTAACATAGGATAGTCCAATACTAAAACTGGGATTCCCGGAGCTACAGGAATCCGAACACAATGCACAACCCCTCGTTGGAAAGGTATTCGCGAGGGCTACGACTTTCGTGTTGAGTCGATCGCCCAGATCTGGTCGCAACATACCAGAAATTCAACTCGAATACGTACAGGAAACAGTTTCCTGTACAGGAATTTTCCCGAACGCAGCGGACTCGAACCAGCTTTCCCGTGGCTACAGGTATCGCATGGAAACGAGCAACCCCTCGTTGGAAAGGTAATTTCAAGGGCTACGACTTTCGTGTTGAGTCGATCACCCAGATCTGGCCAGAACACCTCCGAAATTGGCCACGAAGGTCGCCGCGTGCAGAAATCAGATTTCTGCACGCATCTTAAGGCGAGATGAACGGCATCCGTTCATCTTCTTCCTTGCAACGACCTCGCATAAACTTCTCCAGAAATCACACCCAACCTTATTTCTCCTTTCAAAGCCAAACCCCCAACGAAAACCCCTCTCATCTCCACTTTGAAGGATGAGAAGGTTGAGGGAGACTAAGCCTAAAACCTAGGCATGGCTTATCCTAAGAACTCTCCTCCTCACCATCAAGACTCTATGGAGTCGATGTCTATCCTATAATAACTATAGATCTAGCACCAAGGGAGAGGGGAGGAAGCTCACCTCAAGTCCAGCGGTACCACCATGGCCGGCCATGAGCCTCGCACTCCTTCGCGGCGGCATTGTTTTTCCCTTGACGGTGGCGGCGTTTTGATTCCTCCAAGGATGGCTCCGGCAAGCTCTTCCTCCTCCTCCAGCCAAGAACCCTCTCAGGAATTTCGGGGCAGAAGAAAGGAGATGAAATGCTAGGGTTTCCCAACTTTTTCCTTTTTATACATCGCAAACACGGGTAGGCACACGGCCGTGTTCCTACCGTGTTCAGGTGACACGGCCGTGTGGCATGCCGTGTCTAGGGCCGTGTTCCTCCCAGAACCACTTTCTGCCGGGTCAGGGTTGCGGCACACGGGTAGAGACACGGCCGTGTCCCGACCCGTGTCCTTGGCACACGGCTAGGGACACGCCCGTGTCCCAACCCGTGTCCTTGGCACACGGTTAGGGACACACCCGTGTCCCAACGCCCGTGTACCTCTCTGACTGGTAAGCCTATTTTTATGAGGCACACGGGTATGGACACGACCGTGTCCATACCCGTGTCAGCCAAAAATGCTGTTTTGCCTTGTTTTCCTCATTTCCCGCACGTCCGCACCTGTTTACCCACATCCCCCATTGGGCTTACCACAGCCCCCTTGACTCAAATACGCAATCAAGGGGCCTAGCGCGAATTGGGACGTTACACTTCGTACCCTTTCAGATTGGTTACTCGATAAAAAAGATAGCGGAGCTATATTTGAATGAAGTTATCAGGTTACATGGAGTACCTGTAAGTATAGTATCAGATCGAGACTCCAGGTTTACATCTCGTTTCTGGAAGAGCCTTAAAGAAGGATTGGGATCGGACTTGAGATATTCTACCGTATACCTTCCTCAGACCAATGGTCAAACGGGGCGTGTTAATCAGATTGTGGAAGATATGATCCGTTGTTATATATTAGACCACGGAGGAGCGTGGGATGAACACTTGAGGTTGATGGAGTTCGCATACAATAACAATTATCAAGAGAGTCTGCAAATGGCTCCTTTCGAAGCGCTATATGGAAGACGATGTAGAACTCCTCTATTTTAGGCTGAGGTTGGTGAGAGGCCGCAGTTAGGTCCAGATGCCTTAGAAAAATGGAAGTCTCTGTAAAGCGTATTCGAGAGAAGCTTCGGATAGCTCAAGAGCGATACGATAAGAATGCCAATCGGCGTAGGTCTGTTTTGGAATTTTCTGTGGGGGACATGGTATTCCTTAAGGTTTCCCCGATGGTTGGAGTGAAGAGGTTCGTTAAGAACCATAAGTTGGACCCAAGGTATGTAGGACCATTTGAAATTGTGGAGCGGATTGGTGTGTCAGCCTACAAGTTGAAATTGCCCGCAAATTTTCCTGGCGTGCACAACGTTTTTCACGTGAGCCAATTGCGGAGGTGCGTGCTAAGTGACAGACAAGTTTCTGGATGCAGTGCCCCAGTTGGAGCCTAACCTTTCCTACGTGCAAGTTCCTATTCGTGTTCTGGATGTGCAAGATCGAATGTTGCGGAGAAAGACAATACCGATGGTAAAGATTCTGTGGAGAAACCAAGACGTGGAGAGCGCGACTTGGGAGTTGGAGTCAGCTATGAGGGAGGCGCATCCTCATCTGTTCTCCTAGCTTTGCTCGGTATGCATTCGATAACCCTTGGTTATTTTCTTTTCCTTCTATGGTAGAAGTGTTTTATGCGTAAAGTTTCGGGACGAAACTTTCTTTTAGGGGGAGTGACTGTAACGCCCCCGATTTTCCAATGATTTATTTAATTTCTTATTTGACGTATTATGACGTCAGAGCGTTATGTTAGCGCGTGTTGGTCATGTGACGTTGTTAGAGCATGATCTTAACTCTTTAGGTTTTCCTGCATGGCTTGGTGATGTCTGGTAGCAAGATTCCCTAGCGAGCCGAAGTCTGTTTGGTGACTCGGTGGAGCCTCTTGGGGAATGCTTGTGTTAGCGCGTTTTGCGTTCGTTATGTTTGAAAGGACAAATTTTGGGATTTGTGTCGGAAGTTGAAAATTTTACATTAGGAAATTAAATCGGCTAATTTTTGACTTGCTCGTCAAGTTTCGTCGCGTTCCGAGCATTTTTGGAGCCTCGGCGCGCGATTGAAGTTTTGTATGTTTTCGCGTACCCCATTAACTTTAGAAATTATTATCTCAAAAACGATGCGTCGGAATTCGATTTTGACTTCGCCGTTGGATTCGTAGCATCGTCATTTGCCTACGGTGCGAATTTCATTCGATTCGGCGTGCGTTAGGCCATCCGTAATGACATTTCACTTTAGCGTTATTTTAAATTAAATAAAATATAATAAAATGAAAATAATAAGAAAATAAAATGTTGCCTTGATACCCACCGATCGGCGTGTATCCCCCCCCCCCCCCCCTTAATCCCACCGATTTGCCTCCTCTTTTATTAATATAACTATTAAATTTAATATAAGTTATAAGTTAATA
Organism: Platanthera zijinensis; assembly: GCA_039513925.1. Taxonomy (NCBI): domain Eukaryota; kingdom Viridiplantae; phylum Streptophyta; class Magnoliopsida; order Asparagales; family Orchidaceae; genus Platanthera; species Platanthera zijinensis. Next base: position 189,983,309 of record CM077079.1, on the reverse strand, counting down.
TAAGTTATAATTTATATAATTAAATTTTAAAACCCCTCTCTTCTTCCCCGATCAAGCAGCCCCCCCCCCCGCCTGTGCGAGAGAAAACGAGGGCGGAAACCTCTCGTTCGCGAACCTTCCGGCGGCCGCCACCGCCGATCCGGTGGACGGAATCTCGATCCGATCGCGGCGTTGGAAAGCTCTCGGCAAGAGCTTCGAGATCGCGGTAAGCTTTTCCCGTTTCGGTGACCGTTTCGCCATAGAGTTTTTCGGCCCTAACCCCAGTTGTCCGTTTTTTCGTAGATCTCGTCTCCGCGTGCCCCCTTTTGGACGGATCTACGTGGTGGAGTATTTTGGGTGGACGTTTTCAAGAACGATTTGAGGCAAGTGGATTTCTCCCCTCTTGCGTGCCTCCATGGGTTGTATTTTCGCCTTATTACCTCTCCTTGTCGTAGAATACCGGAGTAGTATAGGCGAGATTAGAAATATTCTTAGGTTAGGGCTTGTAGTCGGCCTAAACTAGGAAGAAATCGGAATTTTTTTTTCAGTTGAGTTCTGCAGGTAGTGGGAAATAATTCAGTGGGTATCCCCGAATTTAGGTTAAGTCTTTTCGGCGGGTTTTGGTTGTAGAACTTGGTAGTTTCTAAGTTGTGTTGTCTGCTAGTTTTGGCGCCGAATCGTGGATCCTTAGCATGTGGTAGCTGGGTTTCTGAGGGAGTATGGTACCAGGGGAGTTCGAGCCGTGGCCACCACCATTCCCTCCTTTGGACATTTTGGGTTCCTGTAAGAGGTTGGAACTCTATGTGTATGGACCCTGTGGCGGCCCCTTTAGTACTCTTGAGACACCTGAACCTGGTTGTTCGGTTGTGACTGTTCTTAGTCTACGACACAGGTTAGGGATTTGTGCCAGTGCTAACGATTTACAAGTTTAGGACTGTTAGTTCCTTTCATACTGTTCATTTGACACATATTGGTTCCCTTTTTTCCTCTGCAGGCTTGAGCGGAGTTTGGTACGTTTTAGTACTTGATGCATTTCTCTCACTTTTCTGATTGCTACACTTATATTTTGTCTCTTTTTTTGGATTCTTTAGCTGAGATTTTCAACATTTCTCTTGCAGGGTTGGTAACCCTTTTCTTTTTGCTCTTTTCATTCGATTATTATCTGACGTTTCTTTGCCACTTGTTTTATTATTTCTTGCTGAGGTGTTCTTCTTTTGAATGCCTCAGGTTCAGGTCTGTAGCCGGCTGAGCGGCTAATTTCAGGAGTTTCTTTGTGGACTGCGTTGTGGCAGTGTTTTCCTCACCTATTGAGGTAGTTCTTTAGCTTTGTAGTAGTACAGACATACATGCTCGCTAGCGAGTTCGTGTCAGGTTGTTGACGCTCGTTGGTGATTTTTCCTTGGTGATACTAAGTCTTTGCTTAGCTGCTAGTTTACCTGTTTTGTGGTAGTCTCACTTGCTCTCGGGGAATGTTTTATGCTAGATTGCTAGTTACTTTAAAACCTATAAGAACTACTATATGTATTGCATGACCAGCATGTTTTATAAAAGCTCAAACATTATTTTCCAAATGCGTAAAAAGATTGTTTTCTTTATAAATATTATAAATTGAAATCTAGGGTCTTGCATTGTGTAAGTTGTCCTCTTAGGACACTTATGCGCTCTCTTAGGATGTTAAACATAAATGAAGTATTTTTCCGCTACGTATAAAAAAAATTAGTTTTCAAACCGTGGACTATCTGATCCACTGAGCCGAGGGATACGGCCAATTAATTTAAAATTAGTTTTCTATTCATTTTAACTTATGATTTGAAGGATTAGAGTGTTGCCTGAGCGTCAGCAGTTATCCCCTGCTTGACGTGGCATCACAGCTCGTAGTTATCTCGTGCTCTGATTGATTTATTAATGATAAAAATGCGGGTTGTGACAAATACTCCCGCTTCCAAGAGATGTTCAAGCAAATCAATATTAATCTCCCCTTCCATGATGCGATCTCCCAGATGTCGAAGTATGCTAAGTACCTTAAGGACCTCCTGACCAATAAGAAGAAGTTAGAGAACTTGTCGCACGTCACGTTAAATGTCGAGTGCTTTGAGGTTTTGACAAACGGCTTACCAAAGAAATCAGTCACCCGGGTAGTTTTTCTATTCCGTGTGTATTTCGTGATCTTTTTGTCAAGAACACATTGGCCGACTTAGGTGTGAGTATTAATATAATGCCCCTCTCGTTGTTTAAGAAGTTAGGAATTGGTAGCCTCAACCCCACACACATGAGTATCCAGCTTGCCGATAGATCCGTCAAGTACCCGTTAGGAATAGTGGAAGATGTCTTAGTAAAAGTCGACAAGTTCATCTTCCCGGTGGACTTTTTCATTTTGGACATCAAAGACGACGTTGAGGTTCCCCTGATCCTTGGCCGACCCTTCCTTGCCACCTCCCGAGCCATCATTGGCGAAAGCAATGGAAAGCTCTTCCTTCGAGTAGGCGACGACGAAGTGACTTTCTCTATCACACCTTCGATGAAAAACACCCTAGCAAATGACGAATCCTATTTTTTTGTAGATGCCTTATGTGATGAATCCTCTATTGCCTCTCCAAATTTGAAAAGGAATTTTCTACTTTTTGTTCCTCCTCTTCTCTTCCAACTAAATCTCCACAGCTAAGTGAAGAAAGTGAAGAATCCTCTAATCGTCTATCTGAATTTGAAAAATAATTTTTTTGATTTTTGTTCCTCCTCTACTTTTTCCAACTGAATCGCTGTAAGAAGCCGCCTTGGCCACAAGCTCCACCCCTTTTAATTTTTCGTCTAAAAAAATCTACGAAGATATAGTATTTGAAAAAGCAAAATTTTCTAAAACCTCTTTTGAAGAACCCCCTACCCTAAAACTTAAAGAACTTCCTGAACATCTCAAGTATGCCTTTTTAGAAAAAAATTCGAAACTACCAGTAATAGTTTCGGCCTACCTCACAGATGCGCAAAATGATAAACTTCTTTTAGTTCTACGTAAGCATCGCCGAGCTATTGCCTGGCAAATTTTCGATATCAAGGGCATAAGCCCATCTTTCTGCACTCACAAAATCTTAATGGAAGATAATTCACGTAATTCAATACAACCTCAGCGCCGTATAAACCCAAAAATGAAATAAGTAGTTAAGGGCGAGGTTATGAAACTCTTAGACGCAGGAATTATCTATCCTATATCAAATAGTAAGTGGGTTAGCCCTGTTCAGGTAGTGCAAAAGAAGGGAGGGATAACTGTAGTTTTAAATGAAAATAATGATTTAATTCTGACACGGACGGTTATGGGGGTGGTGAATGTGTATAGATTATCATAAGTTAAATGATGCCACCCGCAAGGATCACTTTCCCTTGTCGTTCATCGATCAGATTTTAGAACGATTATCCGGCCATTGCTTTTATTGTTTTCTCGATGGTCTCTCGGGGTATTTTTAAATCCCCATCTCTCCCGAGGACCAAGAGAAAACTACGTTTACTTGTCCCTTCGGCACCTTCACTTAACAAAGGATTCCATTTCGATTGTTCAATGCGCCAACTACATTCGAGCAATGTATGCTCACTATCTTTGAGGAGTACGTAGAAAGAATTATGGAGGTATTCATGGATGATTTCACCGTGTTCGGTGACGCATTTGAAAGTTTTTTAGTAAACCTCAGAAAACTCTTAGAACGATGCGAAGAGACTAACCATTCCCTAAATTGGGAAATGTAAGACCCCCTTTTTTTTTCTTTTTCATCCACCGGGGTCTTAGGCCCAGAATCGCCGCTTTGCGGTGACACCTTCACGTCCTGAAGGGTCATCACCACAAGGCGTCGATTCTACCGGCCAATTCGATCACAGAAAGGTAGCACAATAATAGAAGTAAGAGCAATGCAGTCCACAGTAATAAATCACATATATAGAATAAAAATCTCCACGAAGGGAGTGTCCACAGAAAACATCAGAGTACTATAAATGCGGGCTTATGCCCGGTACAAAATGTCCTCACTACAAGTCTCTCATGCGGAAGCAAAAACAAGAACTACTCAGAGTCGAGACTCACGGTCCCGGCTGTATGAACTCCGGAGCTAGACTGCCCCGTCTCTAGGCGCACCGATCTCTGGGGCTGCTCCTCCATGCTGGGCTCCACGATCCCCTAAATGATGCGGTTCGAAAACCGTTAGTCATAAAGACTAAACCCTATCATCCCCCACCCCTTCCCCCATGGCTCCTAGGTACCGAGCGGGAAGGAAGAATGGGAAGGACATGATGGTAGAGATTAATCAAGAAACAGATGGCAGCGAAACTAATCTAACAAGTTGTATTCGGTGAGCAGTTAATATAATTGTTATAATAGATCTAGCAGTAAGAAAGCAAATATATGAATTTAACCTTCACTTATGCGAGAACACATAAGCAAAAGGGATCTTTAGCAAGGCTCCCATCGTATAAGTGTCCCATACCACTTATACCTTGGGGTGTCGGTTATCAAACATCAATGGTTGTTATATATTGAAATTAACCTTTGATTTATAAACTTGCCCACACAAGCTTATAGACCAAGGGGTCGTTTTGCAGGTCCTAATGTATAAGCGTCCCATACCACTTATACTTTAGGTGTCAGGGTTAAATGAATCGAATATGCTATGACATGCTAGTGGGTATGATGAAACATGCAAGTGTAACTCACACACCCGACTCTGTGCACACAGACCTTTAGTTCCCCCTTTCGGAGCCGTTACCTCCCAGGATACCTCCGTAGTGGAGAATGGAAGCGGTGGGTTGGGCCTCGCCCACCTCAAAACCAGTAAAAGCACCACTGGTCTGACCTATCGTACGCCTCAACGCTTGGTGCACTAAGCGGACGCCTGCGTACTCTTGCCGGCTGGTGCACCGGACTTCTGTTGGCGAAGTGCTAATCACCCCGCCGAGTCAACGATATCGGTGTCGGTGCAATCGAACTCCCCGATATCGAAAAACCCACCACCTTAACTTTTCCTATCTTATGCACATGCAAGTTTAATCGTAAACATACAAAAACCGAGCCGAAGCTCCCCGGACCGAAACGTCCGTCTCCAAACCAACCGAGCCGAAGCTCCCCGGTCCATCCCGTCCGTCTCCAAACCAACCGAGCCGAAGCTCTCATCAAAATCCCTGTGCCAACAGTGTTTGTGAAAAGTGCAGCCCTAGTTACTAAGTTACTCTTGTCGGTTTGTTATTACAGTTTACGTTAGCCCAGGACTGCCCCCGGTATTCCCCGTGAAGGGCTCTCAAGGGGCACTAGGAACCAAGACGGCGGCATTACGGCCCGAAGTTCCCTTTTACAAGGCACTTATTGTTATTGGTTGATCTCCCATAACCCGATTCCCTTCTCATATTACGATAGACTATCCTAGGGTGATTTTTAACCTTCCTCTCTTCGGGAAAAGGCGATCTTTCGCCGAAACCCGAGCACCTCTTAACTCTAACTATCACCACTTCTCAATACTCCCTATACCTTCCTATTGTGATTTCCTCCACCATTGCCCACCCAGACATTATGATTAACTCCAATGCCTTCCTCAGATCATGTCCTATTGCATTTCACAATTGCTATATGCAGACCGACCTACACTTCATGTCGAACCGGTTATGCAATGATCCAATACTCATCCAAATGCCCTAAATTATTTACTGGAGACTTACCATGACATAAATGACCTAAATCCAGAAAATGGAAATTTTCATAATTTCTTTGGCATTTAATTAAATTCCTCGAAAATCCCAAGGGCTACCGGTTTGAACATGAACTACCCTAAGAAATCATGCAAGATGTCCAACAAATTTATGATGAATAGTAGGTTATCTCAATAGGTTAAATCCTAAGTATCATAATTTTTCTATCATCAAAAGGGCATGAAAACTATTTTAGAAATAATCTCTAACTTCTGTTGTTTATGAGTCAAGTACAGAAAATATTATTCCAAAAATTATAAATAATTTATGTCTTGCAGATAAAGGCCTAAAATTAGCACTGGACAAGTTTCATAATTTTCTAGCAAGTATTTTATCCATAATTAAATTTTAAATAATAAAACCCCTTTCTAATGTCTGTGAACAAAGTACTAGATTTACTCAAAATAAAATTCTATAAAAAATTAGGGATCAATGTTCTACTAGTCAAGATCTAAATCCAGAATTTTAACTGATTATAATTAATTTGAAACCTCCAAATATTTGAAACAACAAATCGGGCTAATAATCCATTAACACATGAAGTATAATATTTATTAATCATAAAATTCCAGGAAAATTACCATAAGTCTAAAACATCTTGAAACTCCATCCTCCCGAGTTTCATGATTGTTGGATTAGATTTAGTGCTTAAAATAACTGAATTACATTTCTATCCTATATCAAACTCTCAACCTTCGAGGTACCTAATTACCTCCAATTCCTTCACTATTTCAACCAGAGGGTTTTCAGCATATCATGCCACTCTCCTCCAAATTTCAAGGGCATACAAGAGCTTTTGCTCTTATGTCCTTCACAAACCTCAAAACCCTTCATTTAAGATTTGAGCTTGGATCCTAGGGTAAGCCAACCCTAAACCACTCCATTTTTCTCCAAGCAGGTTATAACAACCTTCTAAGTCAGAGGTCGGAATATCAGCCTCTGTTGAGGTGATTTGACCTTTCCAAACTCTTAGTGCACTTTTTACTAAAAGATGTCTCATTAATGCCTAGTTAAGGGTAGCAGGTTTCCTACCCAAAACTCCACCAAATCAGTTGGAATTTTGTACAGACCTAGGTTTAATAGCCAGGGATCACTCACCAAAATTTGAGAGGGTTTGGAGGTCATTTGACCACTTAAATAAATTCCTCTAAGTTTATTAAATTAAAACAAAAACTTTAGGCAAAGTATCTCCAAAAATTCCGATTTTTGGTCTGCCGTTAGGTATAGCTAAGGTTAACCCCCTGCCGAAATTTCAGGTCATTTGGACAAGGGACGAAGAGTTGGCATCCATTTTAATTTCTGCCCAACTCTAGGTACAGCCCCCACTAAAACGGGTGCTGCGGCCGAACCGCTTACCCAGACGAGTTGAAACTAATTTTAGATTTATCTAGACTCGAAGGGCTACGACTTTCGTGTCTGGTCATTTTTCCTAAAACAGCCTCTAAGTGCCTCATTTTGCAGCCCCAAAATATATTCAAATAATACATCTTTCCATTATGTAATATATAATAATCTATATATTATAAAATTTATTCTACTGTTCATCTTCTTCATGAAACCGAAAACAGACACAGAAAACCATTTTTCCTGTAAGCATTCCGTGATCCGTCGCCGGCTGTCCGGTCACTTCCCTGGCCAGCCACCACCACCACCACCTCCGTTGAGGCGATGGCTAGCGGTCGGCGGTGGTTTGGCCGCCGGAGGTGGCGGTTTTCGGCGAACTCAAAAATACCTTTTTCATGGTTTTCCCATGAAAACGAGGGATGGGTCCGGCTCCGTTGAGCGCGAAGTTTCTTTCTAAGAATCCTGAGATCTACCCATAAAAGAGAAGGAGCAGAGGAGGACCTTGTTCGCGGTTTGGAGGCGAGAAGAGCGACGGGGTGCCATGGCGCAGTGGTGGCGTAGACGAACTTCTCCTACAGCAAGAACAAAGATCTGATCTGTTTACTTGAGCGTGTAAACTTCTCCTCTTAATAGCCTTTCGGTTACAGTGACGGGATAATAAACGGTGGAAGATGAACAGGTGTGTCCAGTTGTCGGTTTCCTATTGGACCAACACTTCCTCCTTTATTATATAATTATAGAAGGAAAAACGGCCCGTAATTACTCCTGGTGTAACTTCCCACACCAGCATTTATTTCCACGCGTGTTAGAATAATTTCGGGCCTGAACCGTCGTTTCGGCCAATGTCACGGGCGTGATACATAGGTCACGGGCGTGACAGGCCCGGGTGACAATGTTTTTGGGTCGACGATCGTCGAACTGAGATCGACGGTCGTCGAAGGGTGGTCATGCCCTAGGTCACGAGCGTGACACCTAGGTCACGGGCGTGACACCTAGGTCACGGGCGTGACAGGCCCGAACGGCAATTTCGAGGTCGACGATCGTCGAACTTAGATCGACGGTCGTCGAAGGCTGGTCACACCCTAGGTCACGGGCGTGACACTTAGGTCACGGGCGTGACAGGCCCGAGTTCAATTTCGACGATCTCCTTACGAAGATCGACGATCGTCGAAGGAGTCACGCCCTAGGTCACGGGCGTGACACCTTGGTCATGGGCGTGACATGCCCGGCTGCAAATTCGACGATCGTCTCACGGAGATCGACGATCGTCGAAGGAGTCACGCCCTAGGTCACGGGCGTGATACCTTGGTCACGGGCGTGACATGCCCGGGCAGCAAGTTCGACGATCGTCTTGCGGAGATCGACAATCGTCGAAGTAGTCACGCCCAAGTCACGGGCGTGATTGATGAGTCCTCTTTATATACCTATTTTCGGACTCATCTGGGCTTATTTCCTTGTCTTTGCACACCGTTTAGCATCATTTGCACTCCTTTTGTTTCGCTACGGTTTTCCACGCCCTGTTCACCTTTGTTGCCCATTTTCTGTGCTTGTGTGCATTTACTTTCTTGCTATGTTTATCACTGTTTGCTGTGGCTGCCGCGACCGATGCCCCGTGCAGTTTTCCTGCAGGTTTGGGGATTGTGAGGGCATTCGGGATAGGCGTTTCACTTTTTTTGGCAAAGGAGTCAGTGGTCGTGCGTTTTTACCCACGCACGACCATCGACCTCCTGGCGCACGATCACTGATCGTGCGCAGCCCGGTCTCATTTGTGAAACTCTATCTTGAACCTTCCGCACGATCACTTGCCATACCGCGCACGACCACTGCTCGTGCGCCGCCGATCGTGCGCAGTCATACCCATTTTGCAAAAGTCTGTCTGGCTATTTCCGCACGATCATCAGCCTTGCCTCGCACGATCACTGATCGGGCGCTGCTGATCGTGCGCGACTACTGATTTTCTGATGCAGGTTTGCAGGTTGCTCACGCACGGGCGCTGACCTTGGTCGCGCACGATCACTGGTCGTGCGCCAGTGGTCGTGCGCGCTATTTATTCTGCAAGCTATAAATACGCTGTTCCGCGAATTAGGGCAAGAGCATGATTACGGAACCTTCGCCAGTCCACCGTTTCGCCCTCCAGCAAGTCCCATTCACCTCCACCTTCATCCATACCAACGGGAGGACCTTCTCCGGTGATTCCGAAGCATTTCGCATCCTCCGGCGATCCTCCCGGCCATTGAAGCATTCTTCTCCGAGCTTTCCACCAAGGAAGAAGACGAAGCACCCCTAGAGAACGGAGTTACAGGCCCTCGAGGTGACAGCTCGGTGGTACCGGAAGCCCTCCTCAGACTGCGCTTGGAAGCGGATTGACAACCCGCACCTCCGGCCAACAACCGCGGTGGATCTTCAATCTCATGGTTGTGCATTTTCTCTCTTTTTCTTGTTGTATGAAATGCTTGTGCTTGTAATGGACATCAACTTCTAGCATTATTGTTATTAGTTGTATTTCATCTTGCTCTTGAGATTTATTCTTTGATGCGCCTCGCTCCATCTCGCTCCACTCCACATGTTCGTTTCACTCAAGCTTGCTCCGCACTAATCACCTCACTCGCTAGATTTCCGTCCACTCGCCAATCGAAGTACGGCATCGCGGCCGCTACATCCATCTCGCCTTGAGAAGCGGTGATTGCGACCCGCATAGTTTACATTAGTGTAATCGGTCGTAAGACCACCAACAAAAGCCCCTTTCTTTTCTATTTATTTAAATTAACTCTCATAACGATAGTTTTAGAGTCTAGATCGTTCGACGCCAATTGCATTCCTCAAGAGACCGACATCCGGGGATTCATTCCCAACTTTATTACTTGAGCGACCGGTACGCTTGCCGTATTTTACGCGCATCAAGTTTTTGGCGCCGTTGCCGGGGAATGCAACTGTTGAACGATCACGATTTCTGAAAGTATTGGTATAAGAGTTAGTGCTTTTTGATTTTTGTCCCTTTGTTTTGTTGTTTCAGTGAATACAGGGTCAATATTCTATCAATGCCTTCTATTCAGCAGCTAATTTATCAAGCCCGTCTCACCAATCGAGTGGAAACTGGAAATGACAGTTTTGAGATTTCCTCTGATTTGATCGAATATATTATCGAAAATTGTCAGTTCAGCGGAGATGGAAGTGCTGATGCCTTGTGCCACGTGCGCAGGTTTTTAGAAATTTATGACACATGCTCTTCGAACACTGCCAATGGCGAGCAGCAGAAGATTCGACTCTTCTCCTTTTCCTTGAAAGGCAGCGCAAAACGATGGTATAATGATACCAGGATGGAGATGTTTCATTCGTGGAAGCAACTTGAAGGATATTTCTTGGCCAAATTCCGGCGGCAAATGCTCACCACGGACGATTACAAGGAGCTCATCACCTTCTCCCAAGGAGATGAAGAATCCTTGTTCGCAGCTTGGGAGCGTTTTCAGTATTTGCGGAGGGAATGCTGCAGAGAGGGAATGTCAGATGTTTTGCTGCTCCAAACCTTCTATTTTGGGATCCTAGACAGATTCCGGCCAGCACTTGACATTGCAGCTGGAGGAACTCTGCTTAACAAACCTTGTCGGGATGCATGGGAAATAATCGACAACATTGCCCAAACCAGCAGGCATTGGAATTCCCCACCTTTCTCCAACCTTTCCGTGGAGGCAAAGTTGGTGGTCACTAATGAAGCCGCCGATCTTCCCGTGTCTGTGATGGAGCGTTTTTTCGCGTACTTCTGCAAAATTATGGATGTGTTCAACGATCAAGCCGCCACCATTCAGCGCCTACAAACGGCCATTGGGATTCTTACGGAAACGTTGCTCAGCTCCACCAGTCAGAAATGGGAAACAGTGCAATCAATGAGGTTGAGAAGTGGAAAAAGTCTCGAGAGAGTCTTGCCGCCCGATCCTCCTACACAATCTTCGTGTGTACCCATCTCTGACTCTACAATTGAACCTCCGTCTGCACCGATCGCGCAAGAACCCGTGTCAGTACCGCCACCCGTGAGGATCACCTCGAGGCCGCCATTTCCCCATCGGTTGAATAATGAAAATACTGAAAGGCATTTTCAGAAGTTCCTGGAAATCTTGAAAGGAGTTCAAGTTAGCATACCTTTAACAGAAGCTATCACGCAGATTCCAGGATATTCCAAGTTCCTCAAGACCCTCATCTCGAGGCGTCAATCCTTGGAAGGTTTGAATATGATTAACCTCACCAAAGAGTGTTCCTCTCTCCTCACCAACTTTTCCCCTACCAAACGCAGAGATCCTGGCAGCTTCACCATTCCTTGCAGAATTGGTCTCCACGGGTTTGGCCACGCACTTTGTGATTTGGGAGCGTCGATTAACCTGATGCCCCTCTCCATCTTCCAGGAGCTGGGAGTTGGGATTCTCCGGCCCACCCATCTGAGGTTGCAGCTGGCCGATCGATCGATAAAAACGCCAGCTGGGATGGTTGAAGACCTCATCGTCATGGTTAACGACCTTGCTTTCCCGGCCGATTTTGTCATCCTTGACATGGAGGCTGATCCCAAGGTCCCTATAATTCTGGGAAGGCCCTTCCTAGCCACTGCCCGGGCTATTATCAATGTCGACCGGGGAGAATTGACCCTAAGACTGGGAGAAGAATCAATTTCCTTCAATGTCCATGAACCTCCACAACAACTCAGAATCACTAATTGTGACAGCGCTGACTTGTTTGACGAACCGGGAACGAGCAGCGAATTGATTCTTGACCCTGATGAGCCAGAATGGGAAATTGAGGACACACCAACCGCTACCTCGTCTGGGACTCCGCATCTGATCAAAGAACACACCATCACTTCTTCTATCACTGCCACTACCGTACCCTTGAAGCCGCTGCCCGAATACCTGAAATATGCTTTCTTGGAGGAAGGCACAGCATGTCCGGTGATCATCTCCGCCACTCTCTCCGCCGACAACGAACGTGCTTTGGTCGATGTGTTAAAAAAATATAAGAATGTTTTTGGATGATCTTTGGCTGACATTAAAGGCATTAGCCCGGCGTTCTGCATGCACAAGATCCTCCTTGAAGATCAATACAAACCTTCGGCACAACCGCAAAGAAGACTGAATCCCAAGATGCATGCGGTAGTTCAGGCGGAAGTCATAAAATTGCTTGACGCCGGTATAATTTACCCCATCAGTGACAGCAAATGGGTAAGCCCGGTCCAAGTTGTGCCCAAAAAGGGCGGAATTACTGTGGTGGCCAATGACGAGAATGAATTACTGCCTGCCCATGTGGTCACTGGGTGGAGAGTTTGCATTGATTACAGGAAGCTGAATGAAGCTACACGCAAAGATCATTACCCGCTCCCTTTCATCGATCAAATGCTGGAAAAATTGGCTGGTCAGGAATACTACTGCTTTCTGGATGGATATTCGGGATACAACCAAATCGCAGTCGATCCTGAAGATCAGGACAAGACGACATTCACCTGCCCATCTGGCACCTTCGCGTTTAGGAGAATGCCGTTTGGATTGTGCAACGCCCCGGGAACCTTCCAACGTTGCGTCATCGCCATTTTTGGCGACATGATCGGTGATTTTCTCGAAGTCTTCATGGACGATTTCTCTCTTTTCGGGAACACCTTTGACTCCTGCCTCGCTAATTTAGCCAAGGCCCTACAGCGTTGTGATGATACCAATCTTGTCCTGAATTGGGAGAAATGCCACTTCATGGTTCGTGAGGGCGTCGTTTTAGGCCATAAGGTCTCTCGTCGGGGGCTCGAAGTCGATCAAGCAAAAATCGGTGTCATCAAGAACCTTCCTCCTCCATCTTCTGTCAAGGGAATCCGCAGCTTTTTGGGACACGCCGGCTTTTACCGAAGATTCATTAGCAATTTTTCATCAATATCCAAACCTCTCACAAATCTGTTGACTAAGGACGCCTTGTTCGTCTTCGATGAAAATTGCATGCAAGCCTTCACAACTCTCAAGGACCGGCTAATCTCTGCTCCCATTTTGGTGGCGCCGGATTGGACTTTGCCCTTCGAAGTCATGTGTGATGCCAGCGATTTTGCAGTTGGTGCGGTGCTCAGTCAAAGGAGAGACAAAGTATTTCACACCATCTCTTACGCGAGCCGAACCCTCAACGATGCCCAGCACAATTACACTACCACAGAAAAGGAGCTTCTGGCCGTGATTTTTGCTTTCGAAAAATTCCATTCGTACTTGGTGTTATCCAAAGTCATTGTCTACACTGATCACGCAGCTCTGAGGTATTTATTCAAAAAAAAAAGATGCCAAGCCTCGGCTAATCCGATGGATTCTCCTGCTGCAAGAATACTCCATTGAGATCCGAGATAAGAAAGGAGTGGAAAATGTCATCGCCGATCACTTATCCAGATTGGAGAATGATAGCGGTGGATCTGGTTTAGAGGATGAGCGCAATGTGATTGCTGAATGCTTCCCGGATGAGCGATTATTCTCCATCGCTTCCCTCCCCTCGATGACCCCGTGGTACGCAGACATGGCCAACTATCTTGCATGCAAATCTGTCTCCCCAAGCCTATCATCGCAGCAAAAGCGGAAACTTCTATCTGATGCTAAACATTATTTCTGGGAAGACCCGCTACTTTTTCGCACGTGTAATGATGGAGTTATCAGGCGCTGCGTACCCGAGAGTGAATTCCAATCCGTTTTAAACCACTGTCATGATCGAGAGGCCGGCGGACATTTCGGCGCCACAAGAACGGCACGCAAGATTCTGCAATGTGGCCTATTTTGGCCAACCCTTTTCAGAGACGCCCACAGTTATGTTACTAAATGTAATGAATGCCAAAGGACCGGTAATATTTCTAAGAGGGACGAAATGCCCCTCAATAACATGCTCGTTTGTGAGCCATTTGATGTTTGGGGGATAGACTTCATGGGACCCTTTCCCATGTCGTACGGCAAACTCTATATCATTGTTGCGGTTGACTATGTTTCCAAGTGGGTCGAAGCCGAAGCTGTTGCTGCAAATGATGCTCGCACTGTTCTAACTTTCTTACATAGAAATATTTTTTCTAGATTTGGCGCTCCGCGCACAATCATCAGTGACGGCGGGAGTCACTTTTGCAACAAGTCATTCTTACAACTCATGAAGAAGTTTGGAGTTCATCACAAAGTCTCTCTCGCCTAACATCCTCAGACTTGTGGGCAAGTTGAAGTCTCCAACAGGGAGTTAAAAAGAATAATTGAAAAATCCATAAATTCCAACCGAAAAGAGTGGGCTAAGAAGGTCGACGACGCTTTATGGGCATACAGAACCGCCTTCAAAACTCCTATCGGTATGACCCCCTTCCAACTCGTCTATGGAAAGGCCTGCCATTTGCCGGTCGAATTAGAACACAAGGCGCTATGGGCAACCAGATTTCTGAATATGGACATTGAGACTGCAGCAGGCGAACGCCGCTCCAAACTGAATGAACTGGAAGAACTACGACATTTCGCTTACGAAAACGCGCGGATCTACAAAGAAAAAACAAAAAAATGGCACGACCGTCACATCCTCCCAAAAGAATTCCAACCGGGAGATCAAGTCCTAATGTACAACTCCCGCCTCCGTTTATTCCCCGGAAAGTTAAAATCGCGGTGGAGCGGCCCCTTTACAGTGCTCGGAGTCTCCCCTTTTGGAGCTATTGAAATATCCGGAAGAGCGGCGACAAATTCAAGGTCAATGGGCATCGACTAAAGTTGTACGATGGAGGTGCTATCATCGGCGAACCTCAAAGCTTACTGCTCGAAGACCCACTACTTGGTGACGGGGCGGCGCCTTGATCCCAACTTCCGCTGCGGATCTCTTATTTTGTGTTGGAACATTTTGAGATTTATTTTATTTTATTTTGATGCATAAACATTATATACAACTGCTAATACAGGTATTTGGTCCACCTTAAGGACGGTAAACAAAAGGGCTATTCGGGAGACAACCCAAGCTTGGACCTTTTGGTCCCCTTGTTTTTGTTTGATTTTATTTTATGCTTTCTATCTTTTTGTATTTTCTGTTGTTCGGCCTAATTCGCAGGTTCAGCTTATCTTTTGTGCGATGCAGCACTGCCCGCGAATCATCACGCAATCTTCTGGCATGCTCCCCTCTTTGGAGCATTGGTACTCTCTCTCGCTTCAGATTTCATTTTCTGGTTGAATGTTTATTTTTCTTGCTTATGTTTTCATTCAAGTCTGGGGGGAAGAGCCGCTTGTGCACTCCACGAGCACATTTAATTTCGCATGCCAGTAGTTTTCCTTTTTCGCTTCATTATGTTAGATTCCTGTTGCACACCACTGCACCCACATGAGCGCGAGCTTAGCTGTTAGCGTGCCACGAGTTGAGCTTGTATCTTTGTTAGATTTGGAAAATTTCTGTGCTAGTTTAGGATTGCGCGACGGAGTAAAATGTTGGCCTTGCTGTGTTTCTAGTCAACTGCTCTCGTTTTGTATAGAAATTTGTGTAGACTTAATTTTTCTATATGCTTATAATTTTATATTTTTCTATTTGCGTACATATTTCTTATTCTACTCAAAAGTTTGTGAATCCGGTGTGAATCAAACGGTAGCGTAGGAATGTGTGTAGCCGCCACTAGACTCGTATTGCTTGAGTCGGGAGGAAGGATTATCCTTCTCGGTTGCTAAGAACTTGCCCCAAGCTATTCTTGAAGCATTGGTACACGGTTAGTCTAGCGTGAGAGCGATGTAGGCCACCTTTTGGCCCGGTTGAGCTTTGTACCCATTCCTAACATCGCCCTTGCTAGCCCCTTTGTGCCTACCCTTCCTTTTGATTCAGCTCCACCATTATTTCACCAAAGCCCCATAGCCGATCCTAGTCGCACACCCAAGTCGAGCTTAGTGTTTTATATTTTCATGTTGGGTTGTGATGTGGTATTTTTATTCGTGAAAATGTGGAAGTGCCCCCAAGCTTTATTTGCTGAAAATTGTGTTTTGTGAAAAGAAAAATATTTGAAAAAGAGAAAAAGTGAAAATGAAAAGTGAAAAGAAAAAGTTTGATTGAAAATCTTTATTTGAGATGATTTGGATTTGGAGTAGGCGGTGCACACACCCATTTAGTAAAAGTTAAGTCTGGGGGTGTGGTGCACCCGTGTTTATTTTGTGGGCAGCGGGTACTAGTTTTGTACGTTTGCTCATTTGGGTTAGGTGCATACCCATCATGTTTATCGTTGTTTTCCTCACCGTAACCCAAGCCCCATTATTACCCGAAGTCCTACGGACTTGCGCTTGAGTTGACTAGTGCCGTGGAGAGAGTGCGATCGGGCAAGCTTATGGTTTCCGACATTGGTGGATTCCTTTGGGGGTAATCTTGAGCTCCGGTCTTCGGCAATGCTCACCTTAGTGGCCTGTCTACTTTCTCCCTGCGTAGGACCGGCTGATTCACCGTGATTCCACTTTTGAGTAATAATAAATTTTTGTTACGCATTGTGAAAAATATAAAATATTTTGTATACTTAAGAATTCCCTCTACTTTATTTTTATGCACGCGAGCATGCGACTTCGCATGGTACTCCGTTTGGCAATTTCTCTAGTTAGCTAGTTCATTTTTCCCCATCTGCTTAGGTTCTGTTTGCTCGGGACGCGCAAACGGTTAAGTCTGGGGGTGTGATGAGTCCTCTTTATATACCTATTTTCGGACTCATCTGGGCTTATTTCCTTGTCTTTGCACACCGTTTAGCGTCATTTGCACTCCTTTTGTTTCGCTACGGTTTTCCACGCCCTGTGCACCTTTGTTGCCTATTTTCTGTGCTTGTGTGCATTTACTTTCTTGCTATGTTTATCACTGTTTGCTGTGGCTGCCGCGATCGATGCCCCGTGCAGTTTTCCTGCAGGTTTGGGGATCGTGAGGGCATTCGGGATAGGCGTTTCACTTTTTTTGGCAAAGTCGTCAGTGGTCGTGCGTTTTTACCCACGCACGACCATCGACCTCCTGGCGCACGATCACTGATCGTGCGCAGCCCGGTCTCATTTGTGAAACTCTGTCTTCAACCTTCCGCACGATCACTTGCCATACCGCGCACGACCACTGCTCGTGCGCCGCCGATCGTGCGCAGTCATACCCATTTTGCAAAAGTCTGTCTGGCTATTTCCGCACGATCATCAGCCTTGCCTCGCACGATCACTGATCGGGCGCTGCTGATCGTGCGCGACAACTGATTTTCTGATGCAGGTTTGCAGGTTGCTCACGCACGGGCGCTGACCTTGGTTGCGCACGATCACTGGTCGTGCGCCAGTGGTCGTGCGCGCTATTTATTCTGCAAGCTATAAATACGCTGTTCCGCGAATTAGGGCAAGAGCATCATTACGGAACCTTCGCCAGTCCGCCGTTTCGCCCTCCAGCAAGTTCCATTCACCTCCACCTTCATCCATACCAACGGGAGGACCTTCTCCGGTGATTCCGAAGCATTTTGCATCCTCCGGCGATCCTCCCGGCCGTTGAAGCATTCTTCTCCGAGCTTTCCACCAAGGAAGAAGACGAAGCACCCCTAGAGAACGGAGTTACAGGCCCTCGAGGTGACAGCTCGGTGGTACCGGAAGCCCTCCTCGGACTGCGCTTGGAAGCGGATTGACAACCCGCACCTCCGGCCAACAACCGCGGTGGATCTTCAATCTCATGGTTGTGCATTTCTCTCTTTTTCTTGTTGTATGAAATGCTTGTGCTTGTAATGGACATCAACTTCTAGCATTATTGTTATTAGTTGTATTTCATCTTGCTCTTGAGATTTATTCTTTTATGCGCCTCGCTCCATCTCGCTCCACTCCACATGTTCGTTTCACTCAAGCTTGCTCCGTACTAATCACCTCACTCGCTAGATTTCCGTCCACTCGCCAATCGAAGTACGGCATCGCGGCCGCTACATCCATCTCGCCTTGAGAAGCGGTGATTGCGACCCGCATAGTTTACATTAGTGTACTCGGTCGTAAGACCACCAACAAAAGCCCCTTTCTTTTCTGTTTATTTAAATTAACTCTCATAACGATAGTTTTAGAGTCTAGATCGTTCGACGCCAATTGCATTCCTCAAGAGACCGACATCCGGGGATTCATTCCCAACTTTATTACTTGAGCGACCGGTACGCTTGCCGTATTTTACGCGCATCAGTGATGGGTCGGTCACGGGCGTGACCAACCCGTGACCCGAAACCTCGATCGATTTATTTCAATTTTTGGGCTTCACGGGGTTCTGTCACGACCAACCGACTCCTAGGGGTCTAGCCGGAAATGGGATGTTACAAATCCCAATAAACAAAACAAAAATTTCGTCCCCGAAATTGAGGTTGAGCCTACGGGGATTTCTATCGGAATAAATTAAACTTGTAACATCCCATACGATCTTTCTATCGGGTTTAAGCGACTATTCGTTTGATAAACGAAGACAATCTCCCCAATAAACAAAAGATTAGCCCCTACCTTTCTGATTAAGTGCACATGCCTAGGTCCTGAATTTTCCTTATCTAGTCTTAACTGTCCAAAACAAGAAGGCAATCTATAGTTTACCGAGACGTGGTGAGATGTACCTGACTGAACAACTCCGGGTATCTTTGCCTCATCAGATCCTGCGGTTCCCAGGAGTGCTCCTCCTGACCGTGGTTTCTCCACAGAACCTTGACTAAGGGGATCTTTTTGTGGCGCAAGATCCGTACTCCTTTGTCGTCGATCCGGACCGGCTCCAAGTGAACAGATCGGTCTGAAGCTACCGGCCCTTCGGTGGTCAAAATCCGCTGCTCCGGGCGTATTAGAGCCCTTCTCAGCGAAGAAATGTGGAAGACGTCGTGTAGAGCTGACAGCTCTGGCGGCAACTCTAGCCTGTAGGCTAGGGGTCCGATCCGCTCTAGGATCTGGTAAGGGCCCATATACCTAGGGCTGAGCTTCTTCCTCCGACCGCGCACCCGTGAGACTCCGTGCATGGGCCGCATCTTCAAGAACACTCGATCCCCGACCCAAAACTCCACCTGACAATGCCGGGCGTCATAGTATTTAGCCTGTCTGCTCTACGCCTCCAACATCCTATCTCTGATAAGTCTCACCTGAGCCTCGGTGTCTTCAACAAAATCTGATCCCAACAGCTTCGGATCCTCGTCTTGAACCCAAGAAAGCGGGGTCCTACACTTTCTTCCATACAAGGCTTCATAAGGCGCCATCCTGACGCTGGACTGGTAGCTATTATTATAGGAGAACTCGACCAACGGTAACATCTTCTCCCACGGCTCCCCTCGGTCGAGTATACACAGCCGTAGTAAATCCTCCAAGGTCCGGTTGGTGCGCTCTGTCTGCCCGTCCGTCTGAAGGTGGAAGGTCGTGCTAAAAGTCAACCAGGTGCCCAAATATGCCTGCACTGACCACCACTCCATGGATGTAAACCGTCCATCGCGGTCCGACACTATCGTCCGGGGCACGCCATGATATCAGATATATTGCTCCACGAACTTCCGTACCAGCACTCCCACCGAGTCATCCTTCCTGATCGGTATAAAGCGGGCCACCTTCGTCAACCGATCAACAATCACCCAGATCGAGTCGTTCCCGTCCGAGACCGGGGAAGACCATGTATAAAATCCATAGCTATATCGTCGAACTTCCACTCCGGCACCGGGAGTGGCTGCAGCAATCCTGCGGGATTCCTGCACTCCGCCTTCACCAACTGACACGCCTCGCAATGGGTCACGAAGTACACAATGTCCTTCTTCATGCCCGACCAAAACATCGTCTTCTTCAGATCAGCGGTCATCTTTGTGATCCCCGGGTGCACAGAGTACCGGCTGCAATGCGCCTCCATCATAATATCCTCTCGGATCTGGCCACCTGCGGGTATATATACTCTGCCACTGAAATATAGCAATCCATCTCTTAGGGAATAATCTCCTGTCGAACCTTCCTCCAAAGCTCGGAACATCAGCTCTGCCCACGCATCTGTCCTCTGTCCATCCCGAATGCGATCCCGAATATCATCTATGGCCACTATCGATGCCAGATACTCCCTATACAGAACTGGGTCATCCTCGGACACTAGGGATATCTGCATATCTCTGAATGACCAGACTAGCTCCATGGACATAACCTGGGGCCCAACTTCGGAAGTGGCAGCTCGCCGGCTCAACGCGTCGGCCACCACATTTGCCTTCCCTGGATGGTAGTGCATCTCATACTGATAATCTGCTAAGAACTCCACCCAGCGCCTCTGCCTGATATTCAGCTCCTTCTGCGTGTCCACGTATTTCAGGTTCTTGTGGTCGGAGTAGATGTCGCAGTGGACTCCATAAAGATAATGACGCCAGACCTTCAGAGCAAAAACGACCGCTCCCATCTCAAGGTCGTGCACTGGGTAATTCTTCTCATGGGTCTTCAGCTGGCGGGAGGCATATGCTATGACGTGTCCGTTCTGCATCAGCATTGCTCCCATCCCCTGGTATGATGCGTCGGTATACACCTGGAATCCTTCCTTTCCAGATGGAAGGGCCAGAATAGGGGCTGAGATGAGTCGGTCCTTCAGCTCCTGGAAAGCCGCCTGGCACTGCGGGGTCCAAACGAAAGGTGCCTCTTTCTTCTTCAAAGATGTGAGGGGGAGAGCAATCTGAGAGAACCCCTCCACGAACTTCCGGTAGTAACCGGCAAGTCCCAAGAAACTGCGTACATCAGTGGCTGTCTTCAACTGCGGCCAATCTCGAACTGCCTGAATCTTTGCCGGGTCCACTGCCAACCCGGCTCCGCTGATAATGTGGCCTAGGAAAGCCACCTCCTTCAACCAAAACTGACACTTGCTGAATTTTGCATAAAGGTGATGCTCCCGCAACCTCTCCAAAGTCAGTGCCAGATGCCGAGAGTGCTCCTCCTCCGTCCTAGAGTAGATCAGGATGTCGTCTATGAACACTATGACGAACACATCCAAGTAGGCCTCGAAAACCTGGATCATGAGGCTCATGAACGCCGATGGAGCATTCGTGAGCCCGAAGGGCATCACGGTGAACTCATACAGGCCATATCTGCTACTGAAGGCCGTCTTCGGGATATCCTCCTCCTGGATCCGTAGCTGGTAGTATCCTGACCTCAAGTCAAGCTTCGAGAAATAATGGGCCCCCTCCAGCTGGTCGAACAATTCGTCTATCCAAGGGAGCGGATAGGTATTCCGGACGGTCAGCCTGTTTAGAGCTCGATAATCCATGCACAGGCGGAGTGTCCCATCCTTCTTCTTCACGAATAGGACCGGTGCTCCCATGGCGAGGAACTCGGTCTAACAAATCCTGCCTCGACTAATTCCTGCAACTGAGTTCGAAACTCTGCCAACTCTTTTGGGGCCATCCGATAAGGGGCCCTAGATGCCGGCTTGGCCCCCGGCACAAGCTGTATCTGAAAGTCCTGCTCTCGGTGTGGAGGTAGTCCTGGCAGTTTCTCTGGAAAGATGTCAGCGAAATCTCGCACCACCGGGATGTCTGTCATCGACTCCTTAACTTCCGCCATCTCAAATAGAATCTGATAGACCTCCTCTCCCTGCAGATGGGCCTTAACGGCCTGTACCGAAGATAAGAGTATACGAGAGACAGGTCTTATACCTTCAATGGTAATGAAAGAGTCCCCGTGTCTCACGGTGATCCTCTTTGCCTAGCAGTCAATCTGGGCATGGTTCCAGTGCAGCCATACCATGCCCAGGATCAGGTCGTAATCCGTCAGCTTCAAAATCGTCGCTGGAGCCTCGAACGCTTTTCCACCAATTTCTGCCTCCATATTGCAGTGATCCGTGGTAAGGAGCTCAGATCCATCCGGTAGTCGCACCCTCATCCTCGAGCCTGTGAACCGCTCCACGCCTTCTAGTCCTTCTACGAACATCTCCGACACAAAGGAGTGAGTAGCTCCAGTATCAAAAAGCGTGCGGGCAGGCTTGCCGCTAATGAAGACTATACCTGGGGTGATTAAATATCTTAGGGTTCTATAAAGAGTTTTCTTTCCTTGTTAATCTATCTAGTGCGGTTCTGAGTTTTAACAACTTAAAGGGAAATTCTATGAAAATAAAGAAGCATTGCAGCGTACCTGCGATGACCTGCTCCGGATTCTGAGGCTACGCAAGGTCCAAAGCATATACCTGCTCTCTTCCTTGTCTACGATCTCCCTCCTGGTATCCACGACCGCGGCCGCGTCCTCGGCCTCCGTAATGCTGAGCTGGTGGGCCGCCCAGTGGTGCTGGAGGTGGTGCCCCCTCATCGGGCAGTTCCTCCGAATGTGCCCAATCTGATGACAAAGGAAGCACTCCGGTGGGGGATACGCCATTCCCCCGGGACTCGGCATCTCCTACATCCTAAGAGGTGGAGGGGCCAGTATCACCTGTTCCCTCGGCTCCTGCCTCACGTCCCGATGAGGCTGGTCCTCTGTCCTCCTCCCCTCTGGTACAACACCTCGCCGCTGGTCATTTCTGCCTCTCCGTCCCTGATCCTCTGCTGGCCGTTTCCGGCCCCGGGTAGCGTGCCAATCTGCCTCAATCCTTTTTTCCATCTCCAAAATCCGGGAGATGGGCCCGTCAGATAAAAACAACAGAGCCTCCCTCAAGTCCTCCCGCAGGCCCTTATAGAACCTCCTGATATACCCTGCTTCGTCCAGCTGGTAGGAATCTGCGTATCGGGCCAGATGGTCGAACTCTCGATGGTACTCCACCACGGTCCGTGTGCCCTGCTTTAACTGTAAGAACCGCTCCTCCAAATCATCCCTGGCCGACTGCGGAACGAAATGCTGCAGCAGAGCGGCCCTGAACTCCTCCCAGGTAACCTCCGCAACCTCCCTGTCGGCAAATGTCGTGTCCAACAGCGTCTTCCACCACCTCTTTGCATGGGACTCCAGGCAAGAGACAACCAGAGCCACCCTCTCCTCCCAGGGACACCGTATCCCGGTCAGCATCTCGTACATAATATCTAGCCACTCTTCCGTCCGAACCGCCGACTCAGTCCCCAAATAGGACGGGGGAGAAAGACCCCGGAAGATGCTCAGCCAGTTGGCCCCCGGATTTGGCTGCGGGGCCGGAACCTGCTGTGCCCTGAAGGCCTCCAGGATGGCAGTCAGGGTCTGTCCCATGTCTGACTGAAGTAAAGGAGTGGGGACCGGTGGGGGTGGTGCAACATCCTGAGCCCGTTGAACCCCACCTTGTGGCGTAGTCCGTGCTGGAGGCTGCGTAACAAAAACACACGCTGAGAAAAACGTTCAAACTTAAATAAAAGTGGACAAGTTATATGTGATCCCCCTTTGGGCACACCACTGCTTTCGCTGCTTAGTTTGTCCCCAAACTAAACTCGAGCGGGGGTGACCCAGGGTTTGTGGACTGCTACTTCCTTCTGATCGATGTTTGCCTCTGATACCACTTGTAAGACCCCCTTTTTTTCTTTTTCATCCACCGGGGTCTTAGGCCAGAATCGCCGCTTTGCGGTGACACCTTCACGTCCTGAAGGGTCATCACCACAAGGCGCCGATTCTGCCGGCCAATTCGATCACAGAAAGGTAGCACAATAATAGAAGTAAGAGCAATGCAGTCCACAGTAATAAATCACATATATAGAATAAAAATCTCAACGAAGGGAGTGTCCACAGAAAACATCAGAGTACTATAAATGCGGGCTTATGCCCGGTACAAAATGTCCTCACTACAAGTCTCTCATGCGGAAGCAAAAACAGGAACTACTCAGAGTCGAGACTCACGGTCCCGGCTGTATGAACTCCGGAGCTAGACTGCCCCATCTCTAGGCGCACCGATCTCTTGGGCTTCTCCTCCATGCTGGGCTCCACGATCCCCTAAATGATGCGGTTCGAAAACCGTTAGTCATAAAGACTAAGCCCTATCATCCCCCACCCCTTCCCCCATGGCTCATAGGTACCGAGCGTGGAGGAAGAAAGGGAAGGACATGATGGTAGAGATTAATCAAGAAACAGATGGCAGCGGAACTAATCTAACAAGTTGTATTCGGTGAGCAGTTAATATAATTATTATAATAGGTCTAGCAGTAAGAAAAGCAAATATATGAATTTAACCTTCACTTATGCGAGAACACATAAGCAAAAGGGATCTTTAGCAAGGCTCCCATCGTATAAGTGTCCCATACCACTTATACCTTGGGGTGTCGATTATCAAACATCAATGGTTGTTATATATTGAAATTAACCTTTGATTTATAAACTTGCCCACACAAGCTTATAGACCAAGGGGTCGTTTTGCAGGTCATAATGTATAAGCGTCCCATACCACTTATACTTTAGGTGTCAGGGTTAAATGAATCGAATATGCTATGACATGCTAGTGAGTATGATGAAACATGCAAGTGCAACTCACACACCCGACTCTGTGCACACAGACCTTTAGTTCCCCCTTTCGGAGCCGTTACCTCCCAGGATACCTCCGTAGTGGCGGACGGAAGCGGTGGGTTGGGCCTCGCCCACCTCAAAACAAGTAAAAGCACCACTGGTCTGACCTATCGTACGCCTCAACGCTTGGTGCACTAAGCGGACGCCTGCGTACTCTTGCCGGCTGGCGCACCGGACTTCTGTTGGCGAAGTGCTAATCACCCCGCCGAGTCAATGATATCGGTGTCAGTGCAATCGAACTCCCCGATATCGAAAAACCCACCACCTTAACTTTTCCTATCTTATGCACATGCAAGTTTAATCGTAAACATACAAAAACCGAGCCGAAGCTCCCCGGACCGAAACGTCCGTCTCCAAACCAACCGAGCCGAAGCTCCCTGGTCCATCCCGTCCGTCTCCAAACCAACCGAGCCGAAGCTCTCATCAAAATCCCTGTGCCAACAGTGTTTGTGAAAAGTGCAGCCCTAGTTACTTAGTTACTCTTGTCGGTTTGTTATTACAGTTTACGTTAGCCCAGGACTGCCCCCGGTATTCCCCGTGAAGGGCTCTCAAGGGGCACTAGGAACCAAGACGGCGACATTACGGCCCGAAGTTCCCTTTCGCAAGGCACTTATTGTTATTGGTTGATCTCCCATGACCCGATTCCCTTCTCATATTACGATAGACTATCCTAGGGTGATTTTTAACCTTCCTCTCTTCGGGAAAATGCGATCTTTAGCTGAAACCCGAGCACCTCTTAACTCTAACTATCACCACTTCTCACTACTCCTTATACCTTCCTATTGTGATTTCCTCCACCATTGCCCACCCAGACATTATGATTAACTCCAATGCCTTCTTCAGATCATGTCCTATTGCATTTCACAATTGCTATATGCAGACCGACCTATACTTCATGTCGAACCGGTTATGCAATGATCCAATACTCGTCCAAATGCCCTAAATTATTTACTGGAGACTTACCATGACATAAATGACCTAAATCCAGAAAATGGAAATTTTCATAATTTATTTGGCATTTAATTAAATTCCTCGAAAATCTCAAGGGCTACTGGTTTGAACATGAACTACCCTAAGAAATCATGCAAGATGTCCAGCAAATTTATGATGAATAGAAGGTTATCTCAATAGGTTAAATCCTAAGTATCATAATTTTTCTATCATCAAAAGGGCATGAAAACTATTTTAGAAATAATCTCTAACTTCTGTTGTTTATGAGTCAAGTACAGAAAATATTCTTCCAAAAATTATAAATAATTTATGTCATGCAGATAAAGGCCTAAATTTAGCACTGGCCAAGTTTCATAATTTTCCAGCAAGTAATTTATCCATAATTAAATTTTAAACAATAAAACCCCTTTCTAATGTCTGTGAACAAAGTACTAGATTTACTGAACATAAAATTCTATAAAAAATTCAGGGATTAATGTTCTACTAGTCAAGATCTAAATCCAGAATTTTAACTGATTATAATTAATTTAAAACCTCCAAATATTTGAAACAATAAATCGGGCTAATAATTTTTTAACACATGAAGTATAATATTTATTAATCATAAAATTCCAGGAAAATTACCATAAGTCTAAAACATCCTAAAACTCTCTCCTCCCGAGTTTCATGATTTTTGGATTAGATTTAGTGATTAAAATAACTGAATTACATTTCTATCCTAAATCAAACTCTCATCCTTCGAGGTACCTAATAACCTCCAATTCCTTCACTATTTCAACCAGAGGGTTTTCAGCATATCATGCCACTCTCCTCCAAATTTCAAGGGCATACAAGAGCTTTTGCTCCTATGTCCTTCACAAACCTCAAAACCCTTCATTTAAGATTTGAGCTTGGATCCTAGGGTAAGCCAACCCTAAACCACTCCATTTTTCTCCAAGCAGGTTATAACAACCTTCTAAGTCAGAGGTCGGAATATCAGCCTCTGTTGAGGTGATTTGACCTTTCCAAACTCTTAGTGCACTTTTTACTAAAAGATGTCTCATTAATGCCTAGTTAAGGGTAGCAGGTTTCCTACCCAAAACTCCACCAAATCAGTTGGAATTTTATACAGACCTAGGTTTAATAGCCAGGGACCACTCACCAAAATTTGGGAGGGTTTGGAGGTCATTTGACCACTTAAATAAATTCCTCTAAGTTTATTAAATTAAAACAAAAACTTTAGGCAAAGTATCTCCAAAAATTCCCATTTTTGGTCTACCGTTAGGTATAGCTAAGTTTAACCCCCTGCCCAAATTTCAGGTCATTTGGACAAGGGACGAAGAGTGGGCATCCATTTTAATTTCTACCCAACTCTAGGTACAGCCCCCACTAAAACGGGTGCTGTGGCCGAACCGCTTACCCAGATGAGTTGAAACCAATTTTAGATTTATCTAGACTCGAAGGGCTACGACTTTCGTGTCTGGTCATTTTTCCTAAAACAGCCTCTAAGTGCCTCATTTTGCAGCCCTAAAATATATTCAAATAATAGCATTTTTCCTGTAAGCATTCCGTGATCCGTCGCCGGCCGTCCGGTCACTTCCCTGGCCAGCCACCACCACCACCACCTCCGTTGAGGCGATGGCTAGCGGTCGGCGGTGGTTTGGCCGCCGGAGGTGGCGGTTTCCGGCGAACTCAAAAATACCTTTTTCATGGTTTTCCCATGAAAATGAGGGATGGGTCCGGCTCCGTTGAGCGCGAACTTTCTTTCTAAGAATCCTAAGATCTACCCATGAAAGAGAAGGAGCAGAGGAGGACCTTGTTCGCGGTTTGGAGGCGAGAAGAGCGACGGGGTGCCATGGCGCAGTGGTGGCGTAGCCGAACTTCTCCTACAGCAAGAACAAAGATCTGATCCATTTACTTGAGTGTATAAACTTCTCCTCTTAATAGCCTTTCGGTTACAATGACGGGATAAGAAACGGTGGAAGATGAACAGGTGTGTCCAGTTGGCGGTTTCCTATTGGACCAACACTTCCTCCTTTATTATATAATTATAGAAGGAAAAACGGCCCGTAATTACTCCTGGTGTAACTTCCCACACCAGCATTTATTTCCACGCGTGTTAGAATAATTTCGGGCCTGAACCGTCATTTCGGCCAATGTCACGGGCGTGACACATAGGTCACGGGCGTGACAGGCCCGAGTGACAATTTTTTGGGGTCGACGATCGTCGAACTGAGATCGACGGTCGTTGAAGGGTGGTCACGCCCTAGGTCACGGGCATGACACCTAGGTCACGGGCGTGACAGGCCCGAACGACAATTTCGAGGTCGACGATCGTCGAACATAGATCGACGGCCGTCGAAGGCTGGTCACGCCCTAGGTCACGGGGGTGACACTTAGGTCACGGGCGTGACAGGCCCGAGTTCAATTTCGACGATCTCCTTACGAAGATCGACGATCGTCGAAGGAGTCACGCCCTAGGTCACGGGCGTGACACCTTGGTCACGGGCGTGACATGCCCGGCAGCAAATTCGACGATCGTCTCACGGAGATCGACGATCGTCGAAGGAGTCATGCCCTAGGTCACGGCCGTGACACCTTGGTCACGGGCGTGACATGCCCGGGCAGCAAGTTCGATGATCGTCTTGCGGAGATCGACGATCGTCGAAGTAGTCACGCCCAAGTCACGGGCGTGACGGGTCGGTCACGGGCGTGACCAACCCGTGACCCGAAACCTCGATCGATTTATTTCAATTTTTGGGCTTCACGGGGTTCTGTCACGACCAACCGACTCCTAGGGGTCTAGCCGGAAATGGGATGTTACAGGAAAAATGCCATTTTATGGTGAGGAAAGGGTTAGTTTTGAGTCATAAAATTTCTACGAGAGGTATTGAAGTAGACATTGCTAAGACATATGTTATCGAGAAGTTGCTGCCACTTACAAACATCAAAGCTATAAGAAGTTTCCTAGGGCATGCTAGCTTTTTCCGTCATTTCATAAAGGATTTCTCCAAGATCATCAAACCCCTTACCCATCTCTTAAAAAAAGATGCCCCATTCATTTTTGATGACTCTTGTCTTTATGATTTCGAATTAATAAAAGAAAAGTTAATTAACGCACCGATTATGATAGCTCCGGTGTGGGACCTTCATTTGAAATAATGTGTGATGCGAGTAGCTTCGTAGTGGGAGCCGTATTATGTCCACACATATCTAAAAACTTCCACCCCATATATTACGCAAGTAAGACACTCAAATCTGCACAGGAAAATTACTCCACCACCGAGATGGAGCTCCTAGCTGTAGTATTAGCTTTTGATAAATTCTGCCCTTATATTACACTTCCAAAAATTATCATTTTTACGGACCACTCGACCCTCAAATATCTTGTTGCCAAAACCGATGCCAAGCCGTGCATGATTCCCTGGGTCTTACTCCTCCAGGAGTTTGACTTAGAGATCCGTGATAAGCGAGGAGCCGAGAATTTGGCTGTCTATCACTTCTCACGCCTAGATAACCCTTATATTTAAAATCTAGATGACAAATCTTTTAATAATTATTTTCGTGATGAGAAGCTGCTTTCAATTAGCACTTCTCCTTCTCCTTGGTTTGCACACATTGCGAATTATTTAGTGGCTCGTGTGCTCCCAAAAGAGTTCTCCTCTCAGCAAAAGAAGAAATTCTTTTCTGAGTTGAAGAACTACTTTTGGGAGGACCCGCATCATTTCAGAGTCTGTGCTGACCAAGTGATAAGGAGATGTGTTTCTTATGAAGAAGGAGTTGATATTTTAAAACACTTACATGAAGGTCTGACTGGTGGGCACTATCAAGCTGCTTGCACAGCTCAAAAGGTGCTTTGCGCGGGTTTTTACTAGCCTAGCCTGTTTAAAGATGCGCAAGCCTTTGTGAGTAGGTGTGATAGTTGCCAATGGTCAGGCAACATTTCCAATAAAAATGAAATGCCGCAAAATTATTTCCTTGAGTGCGAAATTTTTGACCTCTGGGGGATCGATTTTGTTGGCCCCCTTCCTTCTAGCTTCATAAATAAGTATATTTTAGTTGCCATTGATTATGTTTCACGATGGGCAGAAGCCCAAGCTCTTCCTACGAACGACTCCCAAGTTTTAGTTACCTTTTTGAAAAAATTATTTTCTCGTTTCGGTACGCCGCGCGCCATCGTTAGTGACAGGGGTTCCCATTTTTATAACGCACAATTTTCTAAAATTCTTATTAAATATGGCATTACACAAAATCTTTCGACTGCCTACCACCCCCAAACTAACGGACAAATTGAAGTAGTGAATAGAGAAATAAAAATAATATTAGAAAAGACTCTTTCAACTTCTAGGAAATACTGGTCTGCCAAATTAGACGATGCTCCATGAGCCTACCAAACATCGTACAAAACCTCCCTCGGATGTATGCCTTATCGGTTGGTTTATGGGAAATCATGTCATTTACCCGTAGAACTAGAACACCGTATTTTTTGGGCCTTAAGATTTTTAAACTTCAATCCCTACTCTGTCGACGACCTTAGAAAATTTCAACTCAACGAACTCGAAGAGTGGCGCTCTTAAGCATATGAAAATAACAAACTTTATGAAGAGCGGACGAGGCGTTTGCACGATAAACACTTAAGGCATCCAAAAACATTTAAGCCGGGCGACCAGGTTCTTCTTTATAATTCTCATTTACGTTTATTTCCTGGCAAGTTAAAATCGCGTTGGTCTGGGCCCTTTCTTGTTTTAGAAGTTTTTCTTGTATGGAACTATTTTGATTTCACACCCTGATAAGGGCAATTTCAAAGTGAATGGTCAGCGCCTTAAACTGTATTTCTGTCGTGATGTAAGTCCTAACTGTGTTAACTCTATCCTCCATTATTTGACTTTTGAATAGTTTAAAACTTTGTTAGAACATTGAACAATATTTTTGGGATAATATTTTTTGACAATTTTTTTTTATGCGTCGAGCTCAAACACGCTTTAAACAAAGGGCGCTCTTGGGAGGCAACATAAGTTATCTTTTTCTATTTTCTTTATCTTATAATTTTTGCCCTGGACGGCTCCGACAAGCTGATTCTTCTGCGATCACCTGCTCCAACGTTGCTGAATCCATCACGAAGTCCAAAGAAGACATTTTATGATGATCCAAAGCGCTAGCATGGGGGAGCAGCATCACTCAGCTTTCACAGTAAATTAATCCGGGGAAGTACCCATTTTCAATTCTGTAATTTCATTCTCTCTCTCTCTCTCAATCCCCTTCTTTTTCCATTGAGGACAATGTCTATTTAAAGTTTGGGGGAGGACTTTCTCCTTCTTTTTGCTTTGTGTGAATATTTTTCCTTTTGTGAATATTTTTCAAAAATCCAAAAAAAATGAATATCTTAAAAATCCAAAAAAGAAGAAAATATTTCAAAATTAAAAAAAAATATATATGATTTTTGTCATTACTTTAATAGTTTAGATATTTTGGTATTTCAATAGTACCCCTTGTTTTTGTTTTGTTTTTCTCAAAATCTCATATAAACAACTTAATTAATTATAATATTTCTAATCATGCTTTTTAATTATGTTTCACAAGTAAAATGTTGGCCATGCTGTGTTTCTAATTCGCGGTAGCATGTAACGTAAAACTTGTTTTCTAAAACTTGCATTTCCATTATGGTTTTCCTTCTTTATTTTCTTTACTTTCTCAAAAATTAATCATCCACAATTTTCTTTTTCTTTTTTAGATAATTTTTGTAAGATCAACTTTTGAATAGCGTAGTAGATGTGAACGTTCTAAGTCACCTATTATTTCTATTTTCAAGATAATTTCATCAATCTTCTTTTATTATCTAGGACTTGCTTTTTAAAATTTTTCAAATCTATGTTTTAAATAAATTTAAAAGCATGAAAATGATTCAGGCTATTTTTGTTTTTTGTTTGAGCTTTCCTGCTAACCTAAAAACTTTCACCACTAGTTAACCGCTTTTGAGCCTTTTTTTTAAATTTCATTTGATAGCTCCTCTTTTCATATCATTTTCACCAAAGCCAAGAATTTCCAACCTATCTAATCACACTAGCCTTTTTGAGTTTCATAAAATATTTTCTTGATTATGATAGGTTATGTTGTGATATTTTTGGGAAAAGTTTTTTAAAAAAAAGTATGCTAAAGGTAAATGTTTGTTTTTGTTTGGCCAATTCAAAATGAAATGAAAAAATTGTTTATGGCCATTGTTTTGAAAAAGAAAAAAAAAAGGAAAAGAAAAAAAGAAAGAAAAATATTTTTTTATATATATTTTTGAAACTCTTTGTTTAGGTTTAGTGTGATTTTAAGCCTACCTATTTATCTTTGAATTCCACTCCTAATCATAATCCTAAACCAAACATTTCTGTCCTAATAAATTCCTTTTGATTCATGCTTTTGAATTTTATTTAATAACTAAGAAAAGAAGAAAAGTAAATCAGTATTAGTTTTGGATTTAAACTAAGATTTTTGTTATTTAATTGTTATAATTATAATGTGTTGTTTGGATCTAGTAAATACTCAATGCATTTTTCATTTTTGTTGCTTTGCTTAAATTTATTTAAAGAATTTGTTGAAATTTTGGATGATTTTTTTTTGTTAAGTAAAGTTTATAAAAGTTAAACCTTGTTTAAGTAATTGTTTTATATTTACGTTTCACGTTATCCCTACTTAGAATTTCACATAGTACTTGTGTTAGCATAATTAGAATCTTTTTGATTAGTCCCATTTTATGGTTATCTAGTTTTTATATTTTTGCTTGGGGACAAGCAAAGCTTAAGCTTGGGGGAATTTGATAGTACGTTTTATAATCTAAGCTATTATAGTGTTTTTTAGGACTTCTATGCACAAATAATGTCTTATAAGCCTATATATTGATCTCCTTTTATGTTTATTTATGCCACTTATGGTTATTTCTGTTTTTGTAGGTTTTCAAAAAATTGGTAAAAATTAGACCTGACACGGCCTCCAACACAGCCTTGTCTTTGGGCGTGTCACTTGTTCCAAGGGAAATCATCCTCTAAGGAAATCCATAGATAATCCCGAGAAGGACACGACTAGCAACACGGCCGTGTCGCCGCTGTGTTTCTAGCTGTGTTAACCTTGATGTGTCAACATGGCGTGTTACCAAAATCCATAGACCATCTCAAGAAGGACATGACCACGAACACGGTCGTGTCACCTCTGTGTTGTCGGGCGTGTCACCATAATCCGATAACTTTCCAGAGAAAGAAACAGCCACCCACACGACCGTATCGCTGGGCATGTAGCCATCACATTGAAGCCTATTGCCCGCCATAAATGCATTCCGCTTAAAATTCCATCAACTGCTATTGACACGGCCACCAACACGGCCGTGTCTCTGGTCGTGTCAGCATGGGAGAGCCCACTTTTTCAACGACATCATGATTACTTCCGCCAGAACCACTGCCCGAGGTCAACTTGTATAGGACACGGCCACCAACACGGCCGTGTCGCTGGCCGTGTCACCTCCCATAAGTCTTTCTATAAATTGAGCCCTTCTCCAAGCATTCCATATAGTTTTTTGGATTGTGTAGGGAGATGCTGCCCCTTTGCTTAGTGAAGATTTTCTTGTATTTTTTCTCCCTCTCTCTCTATCTCTTTCTCCATTTAGTTTTTCTTAACCCTAGTTTAGTTTAAGCTTTTGTAATAGCTTTTGTACTTCATTTAGTAGTTCAATGTAATGCAAGCTTAGTCTTTTCATTTCCATGCAAGTTTAGCTCCTTTATTTCAAGTTATAAGCTTTCTTTATCATTTATATAAAAGTGTTGTTTTCTCTCCTTTATTACCTTGTGTCCTTAATGCTTTACTACTCATTCCCCCTCCTCCACTCCATTATGATTAAGTAATCCTCCTTGTACTCAATCTTAATGATCTGAGGTTCGAGAGATTAAGTTATGATGCTTTGAATTTACCTTTTCTTTTAGGGTTTTAGACCTTGGATTACTCTTGATTAACCTTTGCTTGGAGATATATCATCGATATATATTTTCCATCTAAGCTTTCATTCCTTACTAGCCGAGAGGCCGATAGTTTGAAGTGAGCATTCAAGAGTAAAGAGAGTTGTATGCACCCCTCGAGAGAGGCAGACGTCTAAATCTCCCGGATTGGAGTAAAATCCAATAGTGGGGTTCACCGCGTATAGTGATCTTTAGGTCTCCGATTTAGATGAGAATCGGTCGAACCTTCCTAAACTCAGGTGGGCATGACTTCGAGAGAAGCGTGTTCAATCTTTAGTAACCTCCAAAGTCAAGGAACTTTACCCTATTAAGCTTCGGTTTATTTATCGTGTTTTTAATCGACGTTAGCAAAGGTGATTTTCGATCGTGTGCATTTCCATTTCATCGTTGTAATCTTTCGTTATATTTGCTTCTTTTATGCTCTCTACTTAGCTACATTTAGTTCTCCTTTTGCGTAATATTTTCTTTCTTTTGTGCATTTAATTTTCACTTTAACCCTAAAGATTTTCCGTCGATAATATAATAGTTTTCGTGTGAGTAAGTGTACTCAGCAGTACCCGGATTTCAATACGACACTTGTGTCCCCTAGCTACAGTTCGATAGGTATACTTGCTTAATTGCATATCTAGTTCGATTACTTTTATTTTCTTAATGAATAGCCGACCACCAGCCAGCTCCCTGGCCGGCCACCACCTCCACCACCTCCGTTGAGGTGGTAGCTGTCGATTGGTGGCGGCACGGCCGCCGGAGGGGCTGTCTCCGGCGAACCCGTAACCTTGATTTTTTATGGAAAAATCGGGAAAACTCTTCACCCGATCGGGATCAATTGAGCCCGATTCCCATCCTAAATGATTCTTATGATCTGCACACAGAGAAAGGAGTAGAGGAGGACCTTATTGGTGGTCTAGAGTAAAGCCGATCGCCGGGTCGCCTTTTGCGGTGGAGGTGTCGCCGAAGTTCTGCAACAACATTGTCAAGTGGCTTGAAACCTCCAGGGGAAGGGTGGAAATGACTCCCTGGTGCCCAGTGATGCTTTTAAAGCACTCAAATGGGATATGGGAAGGGTGTAAGCTGAAATTGTCATTAATGGCCATAATGAAGAATTTCAGCAATGGGTGGATTCACTGTTCCATCCATGAACAGTCACCAAAATGGCCCCTGACCTTCCCCAGACTTAATGGGGAGTTGAATCAGCCCTCTTGGAGGTTGAGGGAGGGGCTCTTGGCCTCCCTTGGCCGTGAATGATCTTCCTCCCATTTCTCTCTCCTCCATTAAAGGGGAAAATGAAGTTTTCTCTCTCCTAGTAATCAAGACCGATTTTGATCATCTCTCTAGCCTATTGGCACCCAACTAACTCATATTAATAATAAAAATGAGGTTAGCCCAAGTGGGGGAAATGGGTTTGAGCTTGAGTTAGCCAATTTGGGTTAGTTTGACCTAAACCTAGACTAGGGTTGACCTTGGTCAACATGACCATTTGGGTTGACCCTAATGGGTCCTTGGTGACCCATTGGCCTCCCTTAGGGTCTAGGTAGAGTTGGGTAGGGTTGACATGGCACTTTGGAGGTCACTTAACCCTTAGTAAGGGAACTTTGACCACTTTGGGGCTAGAGTTGACTTAGGTCAACTTAACCTCTTGGGTTGACACCAATGTGTCCTTGGTAACCCATTGACCTCACATTAGGGTTAGGAGGGCATGGGTGGGGTCCACTTGGTTAAGGAAGGGTCAACTCACCCTTAGTAGGCAAGCTTGACCCACTTAGGGTTAGGGTGGTCTTAGGCCAACTTGGCTACTTTGACTGCCCCCCAATGGGTCCTTAGTGACCCTATGGACCTCCCAAGGGGGTTAAGGGTATTGTGGTAGGGTCATGGGGTCAAGTTGGAGCATTAAAGTCAAAACCCTCGGCTTGGTGGTGAGGATGTGCTATAGGCAGACCAAGGTGATCTTCACCTTTGCCCTTGTTCACTTGACCCTTGAACTTCTTATGGTTTTGTCATGACCTAGTCGTGACAAAACAAAACCTAAGGGTCTAATTATTTGAGGGATGTTAAAAATTCAAATATATAAAAATAAAAATTTCATCCCCGAAATTAAAGTTAAGCCTACGGGGTTTCTACGTAAGTAAAAGTATGTAACATCCCCAGGAGTTGAGGGTATACCTGACTCGAAGAGATCCTGGTACTTTTGCTGCATCAAGTCTTGTTGCTCCCATTTGTGCTCCTCCTACCCATGGTTTCTCCATAAAATCTTGACAAGAGGAACCTTCTTGCGTTGCATGACCCTTACTGCCGTACCATCAATCATTATCGGCTCCATGCTGACTGAACGATATGAGGCCACCAGGCCGTCTGTAGTGGGAATCAGCTGCTCAGGGCGTAGTAGAGCCCTCCTTAGTTAAGAGACGTTGAATACATCTTGCAATACCACCAACTCCGGCGGTATCTCCAGTCTATAAGCCAAGGGGCCGATCCGCACCAGGATCTTGTAAGGCCCCACATACCTCAGACTGAGCTTCTTCCGCCCGCGAACCCGCGAGAATCCATGCATCTGCCATATCTTAAAGAAGACCCGGTCTCCCACCTAGAACTCCACCTGAGATTTCATGCATCGTAATATTTGGCCTGCCTGCTCTGGGCTTCCAACATCCATTCCTGGATCAATCTAACCTGAGCATCAGTGTCCTCCAAAAACTCTGAGCCAAGTGCCTTCGGATCCTCATCCTGAATACAAGATAGTGGGTTCCTGCACTTCCGTTCATATTATGCCTCGTAAAGAGCCATGCCTATGCTGGACTGATGGCTATTGTTGTACGAGAACTCGATTAGCGGCAGCAATCTTTCCCAGGGCTCTCCACGATCTAGAATGCACAGGCATAGAAGATCCTCCAGTGTCCGGTTTGTGCATTCTGTCTGCCCATCTATCTGGTGGTGAAAAGCCATGCTGAATATCAACAGAGAACCAAGATAATTCTTGAACTGACCCCCACTCCTTGGATGAAAAATGCCCATCCCAATCAGACACGATCGACTTGGGCACTCCATGATAGCAAACAAACTTTTGGATGAACCTCCGCACTAGAACATCACCGGAGAGTCCTTAGCAACTAGAATAAATATGGCCACATTTGTCAATCTATCGACGATCACCCAAATCGAATCATTTCCCGCATGAGATCGGGGTAGCCCATGTATAAAATCAATGGCTATGTCATCAAACTTCTATTCCGACACTGGAAGTGGCTATAGTAATCCGGTCGGGCTCTTGCACTCTGCCTTTACGAGCTGACAGGCCTCGCATTGGGTCACGAAGTATATAATATCCTTCTTCATGCCCGGCAAATACATCATCCTCTTAAGGTCTGCTACCATCTTCGTGATCCCTGGGTGCACTGAGTATCTGCTGCAGAGTGCCTCTGTCATGATGTCCTCCCAAATCTGGCCTCCTGCCGTTATATAGACCCTGCCACTAAAACATAGCAGTCCATCTCTCAAGGAGTAATCCCATGTCGTGCCTTCCTCTAAGGCCCTAAATATTATCTCTGCCCTCGCATCCAGCCTCTGCCCGTCCCTGATGCGATCCCGAATGTCTTCGTTGGCAATCATCGATGCCAGGTACTCCGAATATATCTCTGTATCATCCTCAGACACTAAAGATATCTGCATCTCCTCCAACATCTTCACCAACTCCAAGGCCATCAGCTGAGGGCCTGCTCCTGACATAGTGGCTCTTCGTTTCAGAGTGTCTTCCACCACATTTGCCTTACCGGGATGGTAATGCATAGTATACTGATTGTCTGATAGGAACTCTACCCAGTGCCTCTACCGGATATTCAGCTCCTTCTGAGTGTCCATATACTTCAAGTTCTCTTGATTTGAGAAGATATCACAATGAACCCCATAGAGGTAGTTTCTCTAGATCTTCAAAACGAAAATCACCGCTCCCATCTCTAAGTCATGCACCGGATAGTTCTGTTCTTATTTCTTTAGCTGACGGGGGGGCGTAGGATATCACTTGCCCGTTCTGCATCAGAACGACACCCATCCCCTAGTATGACGAATCGGTGTACACCTAAAACCCTTCCTTCCCGAATGGAAGGGAAAGAATAGGAGCCGAGGTGAGCTGGACCTTCAGCTCCTGGAAAGCAGCCTCGCTCTGCGGCGTCCTAACGGAAGGGGTCTCCTTCTTTGTCAGAGATGTGAGAGGGAGTGCAATCCGGGAGAATCCCTCCATAAACTTCTGGTAATAGCCGGCAAGTCCTAAAAAACTCCTCACATTTGTGGCTGTCTTCAGCGGTGGCCAATCTCGAACTGCCTAAACCTTCGCCAGATCCACTGCCAAACCTGCTCCACTGATGATATGGCCAAAAAGGCCACCTCCTTCAGCTAGAACTTGCATTTGCTGAACTTCGCATATAACCTGTACTCCCTGAGCTTCTCCAAGGTCAGTTCAAGGTGGCGAGCATGCTCCTCCTCCGTCCTCGAGTAAATGAGGATGTCATCTATAAAAATTTTGACAAAAATGTCAATGTAAGCCTCGAATACCCAATTCATCAGGCTCATGAATACGGATGGGGCATTCGTGAGGCGAAAGGGCATTACTGTGAACTAATATAACCCATATCTGTTGTTAAAGGCTGTCTTCGGAATGTCCTCCTCCTGAATACGCACCTGGTAGTATCCTGATAGCAAGTCCAACTTCAAGAACCAATGAGCTCCCTCCAATTGGTTAAATTGCTCATCAATCATCGGTAGAGGATACGTGTTTTGGACCGTCAGTCTGTTCAAAGCCCGGGAGTCAATGCATAAGCGGAGCATGTCATCCTTCTTTTCACGAATAAAACTGGAGCTCCCCAAGGCGAGAAGCTCGGCCTGACAAATCCTTCTTCTACCAGGTCCTGCAATTGGCTCCGAAACTCTACCAGTTCCTTCGGGGCCATCCGATAAGGAGCTCTGGATGCCGGCTTAGCCCCCGGCACGAGCTGTATCTCGAAATCCTTCTCCCGATATGGGGGTAGCCCTGACTACTTCTCCGGGAATACGTCAACAAAATCTTGTACCACCGGGATATCAAGAATGACATCCTTGGCCT
The DNA here is from genome assembly GCA_039513925.1 of Platanthera zijinensis. Classification (NCBI taxonomy): domain Eukaryota; kingdom Viridiplantae; phylum Streptophyta; class Magnoliopsida; order Asparagales; family Orchidaceae; genus Platanthera; species Platanthera zijinensis. The sequence continues at coordinate 189,944,904 of CM077079.1, read as the reverse complement.
CAGACATCTCGAACAGCACTTGGTAGACCTCGTCTCCCTGCATGTTGGCCTTGACGGTCTGTACGAAGGATCGAAAGAGGTGGTAGGTAGATCTAATACCTTCGGAGACAATGAAGGAGTCCCCATGCCTCAAGGTAATCCTCTATGATAGGCAATCAATCTGGGCATGGTCCCAATGCAACCATCTCATGCCCAGGATCAGGTCGAAGTCTGTCATCCTTAGTGTTGGGTACTGTATCCACAATTACCTGGATTTGAAGAAGCCACCTGTCTAGCTAAGATGAATTCACAATGTATTTGATGAAATCTTCTAGTTGTGCTTGCAGTTATTCTACGCTAAGTACACACCAATGTCAGGGTGCAGTGGGTCAATATACACGGGTCTGCGCGACGTAATCCCTCGTTGAGCAGATCAATGTGTTGGCCTACGTGTACTCTCTCTATTGGAGTGTACTTAATTTCAAGTACATGGCTATGATAGAGCAAGAGCAGACAAGAAGCAAGGATGGGCCAAAGACCAGCTCTCGGAAAGAAAGAGGAAAAATTGTCTAAGTAAGAATCGACGAGAATCACTAAGTGATTCTCGCCGATTCGGCGAGAATCACTAATGATTCTCGCCGAGTCGTCGAGAATCACTGGTTGATTCTCGCCGATTGGAGCCGGCTGTCTCGACGTGCCAGAAATTTCTCTAAGGCAGAATCGTCGAGAATCAAGTGTGATTCCCGCCGATTCTCCCCGGCTTCTATATCAGTACAGCCAGAATTCGGCTAAGTAGAATTCGGCGAGAATCGTAGGTGATTCTCGCCTATTCGTCGAGAATAACCTACGATTCTCGCCGAATTTGACTTGGGCAATTTTCTGATTCTATCTGAACCGATCCATGTTACCTGTGGTATTTCGAACCGGTCTTAGGGCTTCTCTTTGGTGGGGCACACAACGGTCATCTTGATGACCTAATGTATAAATACACAGGTATTTTTGAACAGTAGAAAAACAAAGAAAGAAGTGTAGAAAAGAATGAGCGGCCGTCAAAACCTAGGTCGCGGAGCTCCGTCCGACTACTGCGCCGCTCATGCTATGTGGTCGCCACCACTGATTGAGGTTTCCTCCTCATCTCCCGGCGACAGAAGCTCTCCCTCGTAATGCGTCTCGCGTGTCCTTCTTGAGAACTGTTGTCTCTTGATTTGTAGATCGGGAAAACTATCCCAATATGAATCAATTGAGACGATTGATCCAAGATCGACCGTTGGTAGACCTTGCCGGCTTAGCTAAGAAGATTGGATCTACATAGCATCACCGCCTCCTTCATTGAAGCCGTCGATCTAGAGGAGATCCTTTCAAGAGAGATCTACGGTCGTGGACACTTCGTCGACGTCAAGAACACGTCGTCTAACAAAGAGAGACACCTTGATCTCCACAAGTTGTTTGTATTTCTTATACATTCTATTTCCTGTTTCATTGTAATGGAACGGTGAGTTCCTAGTTGTAAGGGTTGGGTGCAACCCGTGTTGTGGGAGTGGTGACTCCTACGTGTGGAAGGGTTCCTTCCGTTAGTGCAAGGATTGGATTTCAATCCTGTTGGTGAAGTGACCGAGTCGTCCCTGGTTGGGAGATAGGTCGAAGGGGGAAAGTGGACGTACCCAAATCGGTGAACCACTATAAATTGCTTGGGTATTTTCTGTGCTGCATTGTTTGATTTACTTGTGCAGGTAAAACTTTAATTCCGTAAAAATGCTACAAGACACCTATTCCCCCCCCCCATAGGTGAAGCTAGTTGGCACTAGGTGGACTTTCAAGTGGTATCAGAGGGAGGTTCCTCGTCAAAAGGGTTCACACCTTGAGGAGAATCCTACCACTAGTGTCAACCAGAATGGAGCTGGAATATGATATCTCTCCTCTTAGACTCCCCGCGTGCACAAAGGACTATTATCCCATCTGGAAGATGAGGGTATCCTTTTATTTGGAGGCCATCGACCCTCTCGCATCAATCATCTTGGAAGAGGATCCATTCATTCCCATGAAGGCCTCCTGCTCTGGAAAGGATATGCAGATCCCCAAGGAGACTACCAAAATGCCTGAGATTGAATTCTCTCTATTCAACTTGGATGAAATGATTCGTAAAATCATCCTGGATATCTGGACTGGACCTTCCCCGTCAAGACTTGAAAAGTGTAGGACGGTCATGTCCTTGTGGAAAACTGTATCAGACCTCATGGAGGGATCAGGCAGAACAGGGATAAGTCGCCAGCAAGAGGATGAGGCATATATGGGGGTCAGCATTTCTGAAGAAGAAAGTGATGACCAATTTCTCAGTATCAGGGCTCCTGTGTCCTTGTCAGAGACTGAATAAGAAGTTGAGGAAAGCAGTTCTGATGAAACTGACTCAACAGTCTTTGCCGATATTAACGGTAACCCTGAACATTAAAGCCAGGAGCAGGTAACTTCTTCCTCATACCCCCCTCCTCTTGAAGTTCCTGAAGACAGGAACAATTCAGAGGGTAGTCCTTCCAGAGATGCAAGGGATATGGATAGCTTCAATCAAAAGATTGAAAATCCTGATTCCCTTGAGAGTGCCCTTCAGAAGAGCAACTTACTTGTGGAGGAGCAAGCTAAGGAGATTGCTCAGCTGAGGACCTTGATGAATCTCCAATTGGAATCCATCAAGGTAAAGGATTCAAAGATCTCGGATCTAGAGAGTCGTCTAGAGACCGAGAAGAGGATTGTTTCTAACTTTTCCAAGATAGATGCTATCAAAAGAAAAGCAGAAAATGGGTGGATCTCCCAAATCATTATTTCATGGAGAAATGGGGAAACTGTGTACAGAACCCCCACCCCGAGCAGGAAGGGCACACATCATGCATTCAGGTATGACCATAGGAACAACCATGGTCACTGCAAGAATGATCAGCCCTCATGTGGAAATACCCACAGTGCTAGAGCTGTCATGGCTACCCCGGAGAGAATACTCAAGGCTCATCCTGAGCCCTTTGTATTTTCGGCCTCAGCCCCAACTCATCATGAATCTACCGGAACCAGCTCTCACTGCAGTACTTTCCACCCTAGGACACAGGAAAGGGGGGTTAGGAAACATGCGGGAAGTACCCATGGGTCCTCTGGAAGCGTGCTGACTGAAAGGAAGGCACCCCCTCCAAGGCCACTTGACACTCACCACATGCATTCTTTCCACCCTCCCATGTGTCACGGTGGAAAAGGCAATTCTGTGAGCAGAACCGGCTTTATTGTAACGACCCCATCCGTTAAATGACGTATAGTAGAAGGTCTGGCCGGGGCCCCACACTATATGCCACAAACAGACGGTGAGGTCACAGGATAATACCAAACCATACGAATCCTAACTCAGAGCATTCTAGCGGAAGCTTTAAGTTACAACTTTGAACTCTCAACCGGAATGTCCAATATATAAAACCACCTTTATATATATAAAACCAGGGAATGTACAACAAAGGTTTTGCCTTAAGGCCTTACAGTTCCTCTTTACAGACAACATGATTTACAAACCTCGGCGCGCAGGCCGGCCATACATGAGTAAAAGAGAACAACCAAAACATTCGCTTAGCCTTCAAGGGCTAGCCACAGCAGCAGCAGCAACAGCAGTAGGGCTTCAGCCCATCACTTACCACTTGGCTCTCCAGCACCTGCACGGGAACAATCCACCCAACCGGTGGCAAACAATGCAACGGTCAGCATTCAGCTGACCCAATTATAACAATCCTACCCCTTTCTCGGGGCATGAGCATTCTTTCCCTGCAAAGCATGGCATCATCAAATAGCAACTATGTGCGCGCAGGCACATTCAAGCCATCACAACTATCGGCCACACGGCCCGACAGTCCGTGCACTCAGGGCACATTCTTGGTGTACCGGAATACCAGGGTCAACACCACCGTCTACACGGTATTTGAGCATTCTAGTCTTTCCGGCGCGCGGGCCTAAGACTCTCATTAGGCGCTCCAACAAAACCTATAACCAGGCTTCCAAGTCGGACGGACCTAACGCAGGTACGGATCAGCCACCCCCCGTTGCTCAAGTCGCCGTGCCACCTCGAATACGGAAGTATCCATGGCTATTTATAGGCGCGGGTCGGTTTCACCTTTCCTGTTCGGCAATCTGCCTTTTCATCGAGTTGCATCCCAACGGCTCAACCACTCACAAAGTGGCAACACACGGCCACAAGAGTTGCATCCAACCCTCTTCATTTCCTGGACATCGTCCAGTACTTCCTGCCGCACCAAGCAACAGGTAGGCACAAGGCATCACAAGCCATAATCACGGAGCCTTCTCCGATATGCAAACAAGCATCACCAATCCAGACTACATCCAGATGGGCTTCACACAGCATGCCTAGAGCCGTACTCCAATTCCGGCCTCTAACAAGGGGGACTTCACATATCTACCCCAAGGGACACCACAACCCACCGCACACTCGCGGGGAAGGGTTTTCCCTATGCAATGCAGAAAAGAAGGACTTCACATGTCCAAGGAGGGAGATCGTTACCCTTGTCGATCTCTTCGGAGCCATTGAAAACTAGCCGGTGAGAAAGAACCGCAGCAGCCTTGCCTTCACAACGCCGGCTTCGGATCACGAATCGGACCACGGGAACTCCGCCGGTGGCTTGCTCTCCTCCTCCTTCTTCTTCCTCCTTTCTCTCTTCTTTAAGCACAAATGAAGAATGACTTCTTCCTTGACGAATTTAATCCAGCCAGGAATCACCTGAGCCCTTGGATCTAAAGAGAGAATCTGAACAGCCACGATCTGCCCAAAAAACACAATTTTTGGCTGACACGGCCTGTGACACGCCCGTGTCACAGGCCGTGTACCCTTAAGCGGCACACGCAGTTTGAACCGACTGAACAACACGGGTATCGACACGCCTGTGTCGAACCTGACACGCCCGTGTCAAACCTGAGACACGCCCGTGTCAAACCTGCTTCATCGAGCTGCACCCAGTACACGGGTCGGAACACGGCATCGGACACGCCCGTGTCCCACGTGACACGCCCGTGTTCACAGCCGTGTTCAAGGCTGTGTACTATTCTGACTCGAACAGGCCAATTTCGAAATTTAATTCGAACACACCCTGGGACACGCCCGTGTCGGAGGCCGTGTCCCAGGCTCAACGATCGTCGACTCCCAATCGTCGACTAACCTGAACACGCCCTGGGACACGCCCGTGTCCCAGGCCGTGTACCCCCGACACGCCCTGGGACACGCCCGTGTCCCAGGCCGTGTAAAATTTCCTGTACCTCAAAAATCATTTTGAGTCCTTTGGGGTCTTTTTGGGGTGTTACAACCCTCCCCCCCTTAACAAAATTTCGTCCCGAAATTTGCACGGTAAGGAAACAAGAACCAGCAATGCTATAACTATGTTATAACAAAAAGTACACGGTCTACAGTTTATACAAATAACTCGGGAAACTCAGCTCGCATGGTCTGCTCTCGCTCCCATGTTAGCTCTTCACGGCCACAATTGTCCCATCGGACCTTGACCATCCCGATCACTTTGTTCCGCAACTGTTTCTCGGCTCGATCCTCGATCCGAATGGGTCTAACCCTCGTCGTTAGCCCATACTCGACCGGTACCCGATCATTCTCCACTACTTGAGCTGGATCCTTCACCGCCTTACGAAGGACTGAGATGTGAAATACATCATGTAATCCACCCAAGTCTGCTGAAAGTGCTAGTCGATAAGCAGCTTCCCCAACTCGCTCCACCACCTCAAACGGACCAAGATACCTCGGACTTAGCTTTTTCAAACGCCGAATCCTGGACACACCTTTGAATGGTTTGATCTTCAAATATACCCAATCACCCACCGCGAACTCCACGTTCCGATGTTTGGCATTGTAGTACTTTGCTTGACGATCTTGGGCTATCAATAGCCTCTCCCAAATAGAGCGTATGAGCGAGGTCGCTTCTTCGACTTCCTTTTTCCCATTCAGCTTAGATTCGCCTGCTTCTGCCCAAGCTAACGGTGTACGGCATTTCCGACCATACAACGCCTCAAAAGGTGCCATACCAATACTCGCTTGGTAGCTATTATTATAGGCAAATTCGACGAGAAATATATAATCTTCCCATCTCTTACCAAAGTCTAGGGCGCACATACGGAGCATGTCCTCCATCGTTCTGTTGGTCCGTTCAGTCTAGCCATCCGTTTGGGGATGAAAGGCCGTACTAAACGCTAATTTTGTACCCAACATTTGATGAACGAGCCGCCAATCATTTGATGTGAACCGCCCATCACGGTCACTAACGATGCTCCGAGGAACACCGTGCAGTCGAACAACCTGCTCCACATAAAGCTTGGCCAAGGTTTCCACTGAATCGTCTCTTCTGTTTGGAAGGAAGTGCGCCACTTTCGTCAATCGGTCCACAATCACCCAGATTGAATCATGACCGCGTTGAGATCTCGGCAACCCGTGCACGAAATCCATCGAAATATCATCGAACTTCCACTCCGGAATAGGTAACGACTTCAGGAAACCGCCAGGCTTCTGGCATTCTGCTTTCACTAACGCACAGGTATTGCATTCAGCCACATAACGTGCGACATCTTTCTTTAGTCCGGGCCACCAGAACAGCTTTTTCATATCTCTGTACATCTTTGTGCTCCCTGGGTGAACTGAGTACTTTGCAAAGTGAGCTTCGTACATCAACTCTTCCCTCAATTTACCCACACTTGGGACGCACACTCGACCATTTCTTTGTAACAAACCGTTATCCCAAGAGAATTGGTCATCCGGCCCATCTTTAGCATAGCGCTGGAGACTTTCATCAAGCTCCGTTGCTCGCCGAACTCTGTCTGTAAGGTCATATTGCACCTCCGTCCAGTTCAAGCATGCATCGGTTGACGCACCCTTGTCAACGCAAGATATCTCCAATGCTTCCAATTCCTGGATCAAACGCTGATCATGCCTCTGCAACCAGCTTGCCCGTACCGGAGTCTTCCGACTCAAAGCATCAGCGACCACATTTCCCTTCCCGGGAGTATAGTGAATCTCGAAGGTGTAGTCCCCGAGGTACTCCATCCATCTTCGTTGTCGCATATTCAGATCCTTCTGATCCAACAAATACTTTAGGCTTTTGTGATCCGTATAGATATCCACTTTAACGCCGTATAGATAGTGCCGCCACAACTTGAGCGCAAAGATTACCGCCGCCAACTCCAAATCATGGACGGGGTAATTTCGCTCATGCACTTTCAACTGACGCGAGCCATAAGCAATCACTTTACCAAACTGCAAAAGAACGCAGCCTAAGCCGCTCCCAGATGCATCACTATAGATCTCATACCCATCGGTACCACATGGCGATGTCAACACAGGCGCCGTGGTCAAACGACTCTTCAAGTCTTCAAAAGCTCGCCCGCACTCCGGCGTACAAATGAACTTTTGATCTTTTCTCGTCAGCGTGGTCAGAGGTAAAGCAATCCGTGAGAAGTTTTCCACAAATCGTCTATAGTAGCCCGCAAGTCCAAGGAAGCTCCTGACCTCGGCCACTGAAGACATCATTGGCCAATCTGGGATGGCACTTATCTTCAACGGATCCACCGCGATACCCTCTCCGCTTACCACATGGCCTAAAAAGGCTACTGAAGAGAGCCAGAACTCACACTTTGAGAACTTGGCAAAAAGCTTATTCCTCCGCAGGGTATGCAAAACCAACCGCAAATGGTTTGCGTGATCTTCTTCCGACTGAGAGTATACTAAGATGTCATCGATAAACACAATAACAAACAAATCCAAGTACTCTCAGAACGTTCGATGCATTAGGTCCATAAATACCGAAGGCGCATTACATAGGCCAAACGGCATTACCGTGAACTCATAATGACCGTAGCGTGTTCCAAACGCCGTCTTGGGAATGTCACCTTCCCGAATCCGCAGCTGATAATACCCCGATTTCAAATCCAACTTGGAATAGACCATTGATCCCGCCAGCTGATCAAAGAGGTCATCAATCCGTGGGATCGGATATTTGTTTTTCTCCGTCAGCTTATTCAACTCGCGGTAGTCAATACACAACCGTAAGCTACCGTCTTTCTTTTTCACAAAGAGAACAGGCGCGCTCCAAGGTGACATACTTGGGCGTATATATCCCTGCTCCAACAACTCTTGCAATTGGACTTTCAACTCAGCCATCTCTTTTGGCGCGACGCGATATAGAGAGCGGGCCACAGGTTTCGCACCTGGCACCAACTCAATAGAGAAGTCAATCTCCCGCTGGGGTGGTAACCCAGGAAGATCTTTAGGAAATACGTCGGCAAACTCTGACACAACTGGCACTTCACCGACACTGGCCTTTGGCTCAACAGCCTGAATTAGCGTGAAGAATAACTCCGCCCCCTTCCGAACAGCATTGACGACTTGGAGTGCAGACAACAGAGTCCCGCCAACTCCTCGCATACCAGCGAACTTCGTCACAAGTCAGGTATTCTGGCCCAGTGTAATCTCCTTGGAGTTGCAATCAATAAAGGCACGCTGCTCCGAGAGCCAGTCCATACCAAAGATCACATCAAACTCCGATAACGGTAGCACATCTGCACTCAAACCGAAATCCCGACTTCCTATTTGCACATCCACATCGCAAGCCCTATCCGCAAGCATCACACAGCCATTCGGCAATAGCACCCTTGTACTATCCACCGTCACATGACTTGGTACCCTAATTCGAGATACGAAATCCTCAGACAGAAAAGAATGCGAAGCACCCGTATCAAACAGGGCTCTCGCCAAATTATTCCGAATTAGGACAAAGCCTGCAGCACACACACATCATGCACAAGCTAAACATAACCAAAAACAAAAGCACCAGCAAGTACTAATTCAACTCGTACCTGTGACGACGTCACTTTGCTTAATCGCTTCCTGTTGGCCAAATTGATAGATTCGGGGCTGCGCCTGAGATGCAGAGGAATCAACCACCGCTTTGCCCTTCTCAGCATACGACGCACCCGTCTTCTTGTCCCCTTTGGGCTGTACAACCCGACAGTCACGAGCTATATGCCCCACCCGTCCATAGTTATAGCATGTACGAGCATCCGGCCTTGATGTCGCTCCCGACACAACGGTCGTAGTCACTTGCCCAGATGGCTTGGACCTCTTGCCCCCTTTCTTCTGGTAAAACGATTTGCTCGGGCGAGGTGCTTGAAACTCTGGCTTTGACACAACCAAGCCCTTGTTCCCTTGCACTCGCCGCATGTCCTTCTCCAATGCGCACGCAGTATCAACCAACGCATGAAACCCTTGGCTCACAGAACTCGAAAGCAGGAATCGCAACTCATCCCGCAATCCTTCATAGAACCGATTCGTTTTCCTTTGGTCATCCGCGAAGATTGTACCCGCATATCGTCCCAACCTGGTAAACTCATGCAAGTAGATATCCACACTATCTTCCCCTTGCTTTAACCGTTGGAACTCATTTTCCATCGCAATGCGTTGCGCCGCTGGGACATGTTTCACCAGAAATATTCGAGAGAACTCCTCAATCGACACTTGCGTTAATTGCCTGCCCGCCAAATGGTGTACCTCAACCTCGTCCCACCACAACCGCGCCTCTCCTTCAAGCATGAAGGTGGCCAAGGTGACCTTTAGAGTTTCCTCCGCCCTGATCGCTGTCATTATCCTCTTGACACGTGATAACCAATCTTTCGCCTGCGTTGGGGATCCCATTCCCGCAAACGTAGGAGGACTGAAGCTCATGAATTGCTTCAACTATCGGTCAGCTGCTCGTGGATCTACAGCCTCAACCGGCTCGGGTCTTACATCAACACGAACTGGCACTACTGCCGGCTGCACTTGCCCGGTCGGCTGAATCATGGCAAATAGCGCCTCAGCAACTAAGCGAACAGTTTCCGCAGATGGAGGAGGTGTTGGCACCTCAGCTGGTGCCACACTTTCATCAGAGTGATGGGGCTCAGACTGCCCAGCACCACTACGTGTCACCTATAGGTGGACAAGACACACATTAGCGAACGTATGCAAGCAAAACAACACAAAAAGGAACGCGCAGATTCCTCAAACAAGATTTTATACATTCCTTAATGGACATTCCAAAGTTTATTAGCGTTACAGCAGGTCGCACAAACACGTGCTCGCCACCCCACAAAAGAATTCGACCACGAATTCGAAAGAGGAAGACCGACAAAAGCTGATACCAAAATGTAACGACCCCATCCGTTAAATGACGTATAGTAGAAGGTCCGGCCGGGGCCCCACACTATATGCCACAAACAGATGGTTTGGTATTATCCTGTGACCTCACAGTCTGTTTGTGGCATATAGTGTGGGGCCCCGGCCGGACCTTCTACTATACGTCATTTAACGGATGGGGTCGTTACATTTATCCCGTTTAAACCTAAGATCATGACTACCTCAGTCAACAGAACAGGTCAGAAACGGCGATACAACATTCACGAGTGTTGGTGCTGTGGCAAGGTGGGTCACTTTGCCATAGATTGTTGGCACAACCCCTCTATGTCAAGGGCAAGGGCATATCCACATCCTCGAGGCAAAGTTAGCCCTCCCACCAGGATCCTTGTGGGAAGGCATTCAAATTGTTTTGCTGACAAGAACCTAGGACCCAATACTTATTGGGTTCCTAAGGAAAGATAACTCTTTCTTGCAGGGTAGTCTAGGTTCCCGTAAACCTGATGGGAACCTGACAGGAGATGCTCCAAGAATGACGTGTAAAAGTATATGGAATAGGAGCAGTGCCATCAACACAGGCACATGTCAGTTGACCTCCTGATGTGCCTTGTGCTGATGATCTAAATGATACATCCTGTTATCACAGGTAATTGCAATTAGCCTAAATGTTTGAGCCATAATGCATAAATAGTTCCATATATATATATATATATGTATGTTTACATATCCTCACTAAGTAATAAATTCCCACTTTTTGAAAGTAAATGGGCATATGTAGAATTCTTCACATGTGCTCCTTCACCTAGGGAAGGAGTAAAATTGTGAGATAACCTTTAGTTCCATTAGTAAAGATTAGTCTGACATCATCAGGTACAAGTTCGCCCTCGGGAAATCGAGAAGATACGTCATTGGGAATCACTGAGAATGATAACTGACATCAAGGATCTTGCGTTTATCGATCTAGAAATAACTTATGAAATTTGCTAGCCAATGTTATTGGGTTAGGTAAGCCAACGTTGATGTGCCTCCTAAGCCGTGTGGTGTGTTGAAACATACTTGGATTAAGAAACAATCATTTTGAATCCTTTCCAACCCTTGACAAAGACGTAAATTAGGAATCCCGGCGATTTCCGTCGATCTAAAGTCATTCCCGTCGAACTGAAGTTATACATAGATAAACCCGGTCTACATATATATATATATATACCCAACAATCAAACCTTCCGTTATTCTAATTCCCGCCGACTCTTCGACTTCCGATATTCGCCGAGACCTCCCCGCAGGAATCCCACCGATCCTCTCCTCCCGGCGATTTCCATTTTCGTGAGCCGGTGTTGACCTAACTCCGAATCCCGTAGGCTTTCCCGCTCGTATCTAGGGTGTTCGTCCAGGCTTCGCCGCGGATCATTGTCGCGAGTTTCTTCGTGTGGTCCGTCGTCTCCCTGGTGAAGCAGCCGGAACTCCCTCTTCTTCTCCGCATTAGGTAACCTTCTCTTGTCCATTATAGTGATTTAAGCTTAGTGTAGCTTTTGTATTCACTCTCGTGGTTTCAAATTAGACTTAGACTTGGGAAATCCCTCCTTAGGTTTGCAATGGCTACAAGGACTACTGCCGGCCTGGTCACCGGATGCGAGTTGGTGCGAACCGGGTTCTCCCTTGCCTCGGATGAATTCAGAAATATCATCATCATGCTTGAGGAAGCGGGACTCACTTTCGTACTGGATAACCCTTGCAAAATCCTGGACAAGGAAGTCTTGGAGTTCTTCGCGACAGCCAAACTCCAAAATAAAGACACATACATCAAGAGTAAGGTTGCTGGGGCAAAGATTAAGATGTCTGCAAGGAAGCTGACCCAATGCCTGCAGCTATCCAGTTCTGAGCAAGAAGATTACCTAGAGGAACATGATAGAACAAGGACCCTATCATTCTGTGGACTGTCCAGGGGGACAAGGTTAATAAATAGAAAAGACATGAACGAGGAGGTGAAATTGCTGTCAGACATCATTGGGAAGGTTCTAATTTGCAAACCTGGATCACATGACCATATCTCAGGGGATATGTTCAAGACTCTAGTGGCGATTGTCTGCAGAAAAAGGTTCAACTGGGAGCCATGCTCTTTGAGAAAATTAAAGACACTCTCGGATCGCCAATCTTTGGTAGAATCATAAGTCTCTATCTTAATTAGCTGGACGGAGATAAATTTGACATGAGCAAAGGAGTGCCCCTGCACTATTTGAAAAAGATGGACTCAAGCATATTCGACCGGTGGGAGCGTCGAATAGGGCAGGTTGCCGTGGACATAGACCAAGAAGCATCTCCAGTTGAGGACACCAGTGCTCCTGCACATTCTGTGGCATTTCCCAGTGAAGTTCCTGATGCACTGACTGCAGGAACTGAGGGAGAGTCTCTACCCGCTTCTGATAATATTATATCTGACATCCCTCATATAGCTAGAGATGTGGTTGAGACCGTGCAAGAAGATAGTGAGGAGGTGGTGGAAGATGAAGTGGCTGATGAGGAGGAGGAAGAGGAAGAAGAGGAAGATATGAATTATATGGCCGATAAGACTGGGAATATGGAAACTGAGGAGGTGGAAGCAGTACCTGAGAGGGAGAAAGTGGTGGATTCTCGGGAGGATGCTGATGTTCCATTTGTGGAACAAGCTCCTGAGAGATTGGATGCAAGAATGGAGGGGGAGCCTTCCCAGCAACCCTCTGTGAACAATCCGGAACATCCTACAGTGGATGCCGGTATTCCCCCAGTGGAATCTATTCTAGTGTCCAGCTCACCCAGTGCCTCCGCTGAGGAGACAAACCAGGGCGTTCCTCAGGTTCCTCCACTTCAAGCAAGTATAGCAAACCATACGGTAAACATTGTCCAAGGGATGCTGGATGAACTTAAAGATGAGTTTGAGAAAGCCCAAAACAAAGTGCTGAAGAGAATGAAGAATCTGAGGATCTCATGCTCAAGAATGTAGTACAAATCAATCATAAGCTAGATGAGATGGAGAAGAAATTTGAAGAAAAATATACAGAGGCAGGCACAACAGTCTCTCTTCTAATGAAAGGACTGAAAAAGAACACTGATGACCTGGCAGTGGTCAATAATAATACACATGTTGTGGCAGATAACATCCAAAAGTTTAATGCCAACATGGTGATGTTGAACGAAAATCAGAAGGCACTGCTGGATGAATTTGGTAAAACTGTGAAGCACATTGATACATCCCTGCATTCTTACGCAAACTCTATAGCCGACGAAGCCAAAAAGGGGGAGGAGGAGTATAAAGCTAAGATGGCGGGGCTTCAACAATTGATAATCGAAAACTTCGATCAGTCTAATAGGTATGTGTTTGATACGGCCCACTGGCTCGTACGGCAGGCATCGGGCATACATGTCCCTGTTGCCCCGCCAGAGGATGAGGGCTTAGCTGATGCTGCTGAGGAAGAACGTAAAATCACCTACTTCTCCGGGAATACGTCAACAAAATCTTGTGCCACCGGGATATCAAGAATGACATCCTTCGCCTCGGACATCTCGAACAGCACTTGGTAGACCTCGTCTCCCTGCATGTTGGCCTTGACGGTCTGTACGAAGGATCGAAAGAGGTGGTAGGTAGATCTAATACCTTCGGAGACAACGAAGGAGTCCCCATGCCTCAAGGTAATCCTCTATGATAGGCAATCGATCTGGGCATGGTTCCAATGCAACCATCTCATGCCCAGGTTCAGGTCGAAGTCTGTCATCCTTAGGATCGTCGCTGATGCTTCAAATGCCTTTCCGCTGATTTCTGCCTCCGTATTACAAAGGGCAGAGGTCAATAGCTCTGATCCGTCGGGTAGACGCACCCTCATTGCCAAGTCTGTGAATTGTTCCATGCCTTCTAGTCCTTCCACGAAGGCTTCTGGCACGAATGAGTGCGAAGCACCTGTATCAAATAGTGTATGAGCAGGCTTGCCGCTGATGAAGACTATACCTTAGGTGGTTAAATGTCTTAGAAACCTAGTTATGGTTTTCTTTCCTATTTCTAATAATTCTATATCCATGAGTATAGTTTTTAGGAAAGAAAAGAACTTAAAATCACCGGCGTACCTGCTATCACCTGCTCCGGGTTACGGGGCTGAGCCAGGTCCAAGGCATACACTTGCCCTTTATCCTGCCTGCGGTCTCCGCCATGAAATCAACATCGTCAGCCGCGTCCTTGACCACCAAACTGCCGTATAAGTGGGGCATCCTGAAGTGCTGGTAGGGGTGTGAAAGTGAAGGGATAGATACTACTCTAGAGGGGGGGGTGAAAAAAGTTATCAAATTTTGCACTAGACAAAACTTAATAGTCTACACAATTCCCTTAGAGTGAAATGCGGAATGAAAAGATTATAGATATAGAAATAACCCTAAAGCCTAACACAAGTGTTGTGCACAAACTCAAGCTAACTGTAATTACAGTTAAGGCTTGGAAAACCTAATCAGCAACTAGCAAACCTAGTTATATCTATTCACAGCCACAATGCAGGAATTAAACAAGGCAATCCAGACGACACAAGGAATTTATAGTGGTTCCCCAAACAACTTGGGTACGTCCACTCTTCTACCAACAAGGTAGGAATCCACTCAGGTTTTTGATCAGGTGCCCTGCCACCAACAGGATCTGCTTCAGGTAGATCCAGAAACCCTTTAGACTTTTGATCAGGTGTCTAAAAACCGAACACAGGTTTTGGATCAGGTGCCCTGCCACCAAGGGATACTTTTGAAGGGAGTAATAACCCTATACAGGAGGGGGAAAGAAGGTTAAGATGTCTTCTCTATTTTACAATAGATTAGAGAAGCACAAAGACTTGCACTGAGCTAGAAAGCTCTAAAGAATCAAGGCTCCCCCTGGCTCAAATATGTCCAGGTGAAGTCTTGCTTCAGTGTAGAAAACTCTTCAGAAAGATCTGAAGGAAAAAACTACAAGAAGATAATAAATAATAAAATTAGAAATCTTCAAGCTGCTGTCTTCTTCTTCTTCTTCTTCTTCAAAAGAACTCTGAGTTTGAACTTCCTGGAAGCAGGAGAACTCAGGTTGAAGAAGAGAAGAAGAGCTTAACACTTCTCAGTTGGATGAGTATTGCTGAGAGCAGAAAACTTGGTCTTGATGAAGGCTTGAATGCTTAAATGAATAACTGGTTAGCTAGCTGAAATCCTTCTCCAAAGGATTCCTTTTATAGCAACAACAAGCAACGACTCTCTTCAATTTGAATTGTTTGTCTTCTTCTGAAACTTGAGACCTGGGCTGTAAATATCAAAAGGACAAACAATCTCTGCAGCAAAAACATTCTATAAAAGGAATAAACCTCTTTCGAAGAAGCTGCAGGAAGCAATCTGATAATAAAGTACTAAATAAAGTCATATCAGAAACAAACTCTTTATAGCAGAAGAAAGACTTTTCAGTCTAACGGCTATAAAGGACTGACAGTAGATAAAGTAAAATACAATGTCAGCTAATAAGACAAACAACTTTATCTGAAAAGATTTTACTCAGGCAAAAGAGATGGAGCAGATATTGCTTGGAAATATTATCACAAAACAACTGAAATAAAACATGCCAGATAATGTATTAATTAATTAAATATAATAAATAAATACAAAATAAAAAGGCAGACAGAAAACGTCGAACGATCTTCGGAGATCGTCGACCGACGCACGGAGATCGTCGACCTATCGGACAGATAGTCGAACGATCCAGATAGTCGAACTATCAAAGGAGATAGTCGAACTATCACAACAGATAGTCGAACTATCAGAAGATAGTCGAGCTATCAGATAGTCGAACTATCAACAGATAGTCGAACTATCAAGGCGAAACAGATAGTCGAACTATCAACAGATAGTCGAACTATCAAAGACAAACAGATAGTCGAACTATCAACAGATAGTCGAACTATCAGAAAACGACAGATAGTCGAACTATCAACAGATAGTCGAGCTATCAGGGAACGACAGATAGTCGAACTATCAACAGATAGTCGAGCTATCAGATAGTTGAACTATCAAAGCAGATAGTCGAACTACCAAGGGAAAACAGAAAGTCGATTTATCAGCAGATAGTCGAACTATCAGAAGAAAACAGATAGTCGATCTATCAACAGATAGTCGAACTATCAACAGATAGTCGAACTATCAAACAACGCAGATAGTCGACCTATCAAACAGATAGTCGAGCTATCAGATAGTTGAACTATCCAAGCAGATAGTCGAACTATCAAAGCACACAGATAGTCGAACTATCAACCGATAGTCGAACTATCCTCACAGACTGAAAGTCGAACAACTGATAGACGATCGTCGAACAGTTAGTCGACGATAGTCGAGCGGCGTTCGACTATAGTCGAACGAAAAACTACTTAACCAAATTCTTTATCTGGAGAAGCGGGGACTCTACAGCTAGACCACTAACCATTGACCATAGATATTTCTTGGGTCAAGGGACAAAAGGAGAAGACTAAACTCAAATCAAACTAGGGTACCAACAATCCCCCTCTATTTGAGTTAAGTCTCTCAAAAACTAAAACACAGAACTAGCTATAGAGCAATAAAATTAATACAAGAAATAGATAAACAATTAACTAGCAGTTATCAAACAGATAAATAGCAGTCAAACAAAATTAAGAGTCTACAGAGTCTGGCTTAGGTTTAGAAGAGCTAGGAACAAAGGAAACTTTCCTCAAAGGATCAATAGCCTCTTTCTTAGACATCTTCAAGTCTTGCGCGCCAATAATCTTTAATTCTGCAGCCCTTGGAACAACTGCTTCTGGGTGCTTTTCCATATATTTAGAAGGATCAAAAACTTCAGGACTAACCTGGAACTTTTTGAACTCCTTCTTTCTGAATGTAGACATTGTGGTTAATCCAGTAGTGTCCTTTCCTTCATCTTTTGTTTTCCTGATTTGAGCTGCTCCAACCAATTCGAGAAAACGAGCCATCCTAAAGTTAGGATCAAGCTCAGGACTTTCATAACCAGTCTCAGAAGGAGTATCATCTGGTTCTTTATCTTGATTAACTAGATAAGACAGGGGAGCAGACTTAGCAAAGTTCTTGCTAGAATTTTTAAACAAAATAAACTACTTACCTTTTGAAACAACTTTTTCAGAATGCACTGGCATTGGAGATGAAACCCTTTTCTTTGGAGAAGGAGGAGGGGAAAAAGTTGGTCTTTGATACACAACCTCCTTCTCTTGTTCTCTCACTGTATCAGTTCTTTGATAGCCAGAATATGATTTACCTTGAAAACCTTGAGAGCTTTTCCTTGAAGAAGACTGAGAAGGAGCAGATTTTGCTGACGGAGCAGAAGGATTAGTAGAAAGGTTGCCAGAGGCTCCTGCACCGGGAGGAGGAGGAGGAGGACCTCTGGGATTCCATCTGGGGGTAGGACTATCATATTTCTTAGATCTCTTTCTCTCTTTTTGCTGGTTTTTGGAGAACCACACCCAATGTTGAAACTCTTTTGACTTGGGGTCTATTCCTTTCAGAATATAATATGGAGTGTCATTATCACGATTGAGAGGAGGAGGAGCAACAGCTTTTCTTTTCTTCTGTGCAGCTTTCTTTTTCTTTGAATTCTCAGATTAATCTGAATCCTCTTCATCCTCAGAATGAGATGAGGGAGGATTGTCATATGGGTCATAGGCTTCAGAAACAGCCTTTTCCTTTAAAGCAGCTTTCTCCTTTTCTTCTTCTATGGCATCCTGAGCCAGAAGGGAATCCAGGTTAAGTCCTGGGGAATCATCCCAAACAGTTGATTTTTCAACTTGTAAATCCTTTTCTTTTTCTTCTAACAAAGATTGTACTCTTTGATTCCAAGCATCTTTTGCTTTCTCTTCTTGATTTTCAGATACATCTTCTATATCATCTAAAAAGGAATCCAGTTCTGGATCTACTTGAACATTAGGAACATCTGGAGCAGCTTCTGAAACAACTGCTATAACCTGAGCAGCTATATCTTCTTTAATATAATCTGTAGATTCATGAACACAAATCTGCTAAATAAGCTAAAATCATTCCTTCTAGGTATTCACAAGCTAGCAAATCAATTGACTCGTCAATAAAACGGATGAGTGAATTACCTTCATACTTTACCAACTCCCAGGATTCATCTAGATAGGATGTAATAATGCCTTCTAGGAAACGGGCAACCAAGGGAGTGGTAAGATCTTCTAAACAAATTTTTACAGCAAATTCTAATAACATAACTGCATCAGATATTTCTTTGTCAGATAACACTGAAACTGATTCATCTTGAACTGTCATCACTAAATCTGTCACTGCTGGAAGATCTGCTGGAAGGGAGGCTGGAAGCTCTGAGGCTGGAGGCTCTGAGACATCTTCATCGAACATCTCCCCCTGCCTGATTTCAGTGGGAACTGAAACCAGGCCCCTGGAAGAAGAGGGCTCAGCAGATTTAGAGAGGGATTGGATGGTAGCAGTCAGAGTAGCAATGGAGGAGGCAAGTGGAGCAATTGCCTCTTCAATCATGATTTTGATTGAAGGGGTAATCAACTCCAAAATGCTGGAAATGAATTCTGGGGTTATCTCAAAAGATGATGGAATTGCAGTGGATGGAGATGCAGCAGAGATGGTTGTAGTGTTAGGATGAAAAGTGGTGTGGACTGGAGATCGAATTAGAGATGGAGCATGATGTGGAGAATGAACTGAAGAACGAATAGGGGACTGATGAGGTGTTGGAGTCCTCTTAGATCCTATCAAATCAAAACTAAGAGCAGATATCCTAGCCAGATGAGAAGGAATAGGAGATACAGGAGGAGAGGGAAGAACAACCGTGGTTGTTTCTCGAACAGGAGAAGCAGGAAGTCGTACTTCAGCTGAAGTTGATGGAACTGCAACTGAAGCAGACTGCATAGCAAAAGAAGATGAGGGAAGGGAAAGATGAGCTGAGCCAGCTTCTTGAGGGTGAGGAGCGACTGAATTAGTCCTAGTGCTCTCTGATGTCGCTGGAGCAACCTCTGTGAGAGAGGGCTTCACAAACGTCCTCTTCCACTTGGAGAACAAATTCGGATCCATCTTCTTACTCGCATTTATGGTTGTTGCAACAGAGACCAGCAGCTGAGGATACTTTTCCTTCAGGAAAATTCCAATAACCCTGCCTAGGGTAACCTCTTTCTTACTGTTCTTTTTCCTTATCAGATCGAACATTACTCCTGCCCAATCAATCCTTTTCTGATTAACAATTGCACACATCAGTGCAAATTGTTGCCTTGTAATGTTATCATGAGCAGAGTGCTTCCTAAGGAGCACTTTTCCAACTATCTCAGCAAGAAATTTAATCTTAAATGGGAAATTGACCTTGAGCAGCTTGGAGGGAATGCCTTCGGCATGTCCCAGCTCAGTAAGCATTCTTCCAAACTCTTGAGCATCTTGCTCATAATCTTCTTCGCCATTAATCAAGCCAAAAACATCAGTCAGAATGGCGGGAGTTAAAATAACCTCTTCTCCGCCAATAGTGCCAGTCATCGAATCGTCAGAGGAGGACGAAGTGAAAGCCCATTCCTTAATCTCGGGAACATTTAACTTTATCCTTGTCGACATTAATCTTTCTAGACCTTGATCTCGGCATAACTGAAGAATTTCTACAATCCCTGCTTTACAGCAACTGAATGCGTCAAAATCGACGCTGAAACCTGCATCGAACTTTACAACAGCTAGCACTGCTGGACAAATCGCCATAGAAGTGCTGGAGAGAGCGCGATAAAGATGGAGAAGACGAAGGTGACGAAGCGGCAAAAAATCGCAAGCGGGAAGACAGAATGCGAAAAGTCACGCTCCGTCGACGAAAAAACAAAAGATCTTTTAACCTAGGTCGACTATCGGCTTTATATTAGACCGGAGATAGTCGATCTATTTAAAAGATACTGGACCTGATGGTCGAACGGCCGTTCGACGATCGGTCCAGAAGCAGAGTAGTCGATCAATCGTTCGACTATTTCTGGCTTCTCAAACAACAAGCTGTCGTCATCCAGAGATCGACGATAAGCTCGACCTGTTCGACGATCTTCGAACGCCGGTCGACGATCTTCAAACAGATAAGCTATCATTAACCAGAGGTCGACGATAGGCTTGATCCGTTCGACGATCTTCGATCATCATTCGACGATCTTCAAGCAGGTTTCAACATTGGCAGATATAGTCACACTTAGTCTCGTCTATTGATCATGCCTAGTTGAACTAAAAAGAACAGATGCTTCTGTTCATCTAAGGGCTTGGTGAATATATCACCTCTCTGAAACTCAGTGGATATGAACTCAAGACAAATCTTGTTCTTTTCCACACAATCTCTCAGGAAATAGTGTCGAATCTCAATGTGCTTCGTTCTAGAGTGGTGCACTGGATTTTGTGCAATGGAGATAGCACTGGTACTGTCACACATGATTTTGGTATTCTTGTGTGAGTAACCATAATCCACAAGCTGGTTTTGAATCCACTGGATCTGTGAACAACAACTGGCAGCTGCTATATATTCAGCCTCTGTAGTTGAAGTTGAGACAGAAGCCTGCTTCTTACAGAACCAAGAGACCAATCTCTCTCCCAGGAACTGACAGGTTCCTGAGGTGCTCTTCCTGTCAACTCTCCAACCAGCATAATCAGAATCAGAATATCCAATTAATTCGAATTCTGACTCAGCTGGGTACCAAAGTCCTAGATTTGGACATCCCTTCAGGTATCTCATGATTCTCTTGAGAAGAATCAGATGAGATTCTTTGGGGTTGACCTGGAATCTAGCACAAAGGCATATAACAAACATTATATCAGGCCTACTTGCAGTTAAATATAATAGGGAACCAACAATGGCCCTATAATTCTTTTGATCAACTGGCTTGCCGTGATCATCAGAATCAATAACTACATTAGTAGCCATAGGTGTAGGCATTGCTGAAGCATCAGCCATCCCAAATTTCTTTACCAATTCCTTGGCATATTTGGATTGGGAGATGAAGATACCATCAGCATCTTGCTTAACTTGGAGACCAAGAAAGTAAGACAACACACCCATACTACTCATCTCAAACTTAAAGTGCATCAGGTCAGAGAACCTTTTGTAAAGTTTGGGATCAGTGGAGCCAAATATAATATCATCCACATACACTTGAACTAACAGGATTGTGTCCTTGTGGTGCTTGACGAAAAGGGTTCTATCAACTACTCCCCTAGTAAAGTTGTGCTCTAAAAGGAAACTAGCTAGAGTCTCATACTAGGCTCTGGGAGCTTGCTTTAGTCCATAGAGAGCTTTCTGCAACTTAAACACATGTGAGGGCTGAGTTGAAGAAACAAACCCTGGTGGTTGTTCAACAAACACCTCTTCCTTAAGCTCACCATTCAGGAATGCACTTTTGACATCCATTTGAAAGACCTTAAACTTCATGTAGGCTGCATAGGCCAAGAAGTTCCTTATAGCTTCTAGCCTTGCAACAGGAGCAAAGGTTTGGTCATAATCTATACCTTCCTCCTGTCTGTAGCCCTGAGCTACAAGCCTTGCTTTATTCCTTATAATAATTCCATTTGCATCCAACTTGTTTCTATACACCCACTTGGTGCCTATGATCAGTTGGCCTTTAGGTCTTGGAACCAAAGTCCAAACTTTACATCTCTCAAACTGATTGAGTTCCTCTTGCATAGCAATGATCCAGTGGGGATCTAGCTCTGCATCTTTAAAGGTGAGGGGCTCAACCTGTGAGAGGAAACAAGCGTGCATCACATCCTGTCTTAGCTGATGTCTTGTTTGAACACCAGCTGATATGTCTCCAATCACTTGAGATGTGGGGTGATCTCTAAGTGTGACAATATCAGCAGGTGGGATGTGATCTTCAGCAACAGTTGGGATTAATTCCTCAGGAGGAATTTGATCTACTGTTGGTGGTACAACAACAGCTTCTGCACTGTCTTCATCACTGTTTGATTCATTGATCTGAAGAGTTGATAGTTGAAGAATTTCTTGAGTAACATCAGGTACCTGCAATGAATTAGAGGAAGGAGAATTTTCCTTCTCCTTGTAAAACATCTGAGACTCATCAAAAGATACATGCACAGATTCTTCAATTTTATAGGATGATTTGTTATAAACCCTATAAGCTTTGCTTACTTGGGAATATCCAAGCATAATTCCCATTGAAGCTTTTGCTTCAAATTTTCTAAGATATTCTTTATTGTTATTATGAATATACACTACACAACCAAATACTCTAAAATAATTAATTTTAGGTTTCTTTCCTTTAAGCAACTCATAAGGAGTTTTACACTTAAGCTTGTGTATCAAACTTCTATTCAAGACATAATTGGCTGTACTAACAGCTTCTGCCCAATAGGAGAGAGGCATATTAGCATCTGCCAGCAATGTGCTAGCAGCTTCAATGAGTGTTCGATTTTTCCTTTCAACTACCCCATTTTGTTGAGGAGTTCTAGGAGCTGAGAAGCTATGTTTGATACCTTCTCTCTCATAGAATTCTTGCATGAGAAGAGAGTCAAACTCAGTACCATGATCACTTCTGATCAAGGCCACATGAGTAGAGTACTCAGTCTGCACACATAGTAGAAAGTCTGTAAGGGCTTTGAAGTTATCAGCCTTAGTTCTCAAAAAGAAAACCCAACTGAACCTAGAGAAGTCATCTACAATTACTAAGGTGTAATACTTCCCTCCTAAACTCTGTACATTTATTGGGCCAAAAAGGTCCAAATGTAATAAGTACAAGATTCTAGGAGAATCACTCTTATTTACTAATTTAAAAGAGTTTTTGGTTTGCTTGCCTAGCTGACAAGCCTTGCATAGGCTCTCCTTCTTGTAGGGGCAAGAAGGTAAACCTCTAACAAGGTTGTGTTTAGATAACCTAGATATATTTTTAAGGTTAACATGACTAAGCCTCTTATGCCACAAAGAATTATTATTAATTGTTACTTCATTAAATAAATAGATTTCAGAGTGAGTTGAATTGAAATCCACTAAATAAATATTACCTATTCTAATGCCTACTAAAACAACATTATTATTTAAAGTAATATTGCAAGAGGAGTTAGAAAATGAAACCTGGTAGCCAGCATCACATAGCTGGCTGACTGAAATCAAATTGTGCTTCAGTCCTGTCACATATGCAACTCTCTTGAAAGTAACATCTCCAATTGTAATCCTGCCATAGCCTTCTATCTGACCACAGCTTGAATCTCCAAAGATAACCTTTGGGCCGAGCATAGCTTTGAATTTTGACAGATGATTTTTATTTCCTATCATATGCTTGGAGCATCCACTATCCAAATACCACTTATTTTGAGTGATTGGATAGGCCTTCACCTGCAAGACATTTATTTAGACAGTGTGGACCCAGGTAACCTTGGGTCCCTTGTTTTTCACATAAGAAAAGCTAGAAATAAATGAAAATGCAGGCTGAGGGTGATAACCTAATGGGTGAGATCTCCTAGGTGGGATTCTCCAAGCAGATGATGGGTCAACAAACCTAGGGTTTCTATTTTCATTTAGGTTTCTACGGGTTTGATTATGATTTTGAAAATCATATTGAAAACGTCGATCGACGTTCGACGATGGGCGCTCAGATCGTCGAGCTTCGTTCGACCATTGAGCTTCCGATCGTCGAGCGGCGTTCGACGCTCTTTGCATTTCTTTAAAAAATTTCTTTCTTTTCTCTCTCTTAGCTTTATTTAAAGTTTTGTTAACTTGGTTTACTTGCTCAGTGTTCTTCATTCCACTAGCTGAAATGAAGTTCACTGGAGTTGAAAGATTATTTTTAAGAATAACTGGGCGTTCACTAGGAGAAGCTCCTAAGCCTAGTTTGTTATTACCTGACCTAGTGTTAGTCATGCTGGTAATTTCTAATAACTTAAGGCTTATACCATTAAGAGATTCCTCTAACCTCTTAGACTTAGCTAACTCTATTTTAAGAAATTTAATTTCTTCACTACAAGTAGTGAGATCTTCCTTTAACCTAATATTTTCTGTAGCAATTAATTCTGAGTCAGCTAACTTATTTCTAAGTTCTTTAATCTCCTTTTCTGAACTAATTAAGTATAAGCATAAGGATTTAAAATCTAATTTAAATTCTTCAGAAGTGAAGTCATAAGAAGGTAGTACCTCATCTTCTATTGAAATTTCTTCTTCTGAATCTGAACTCTCTGCAGCTGAGTGATTGCTGCAGGCATCTATTGCCATGAGGCAAACTTCTTTTGCCTTCTTCTCTTCCTCATCCTCACTGGAGATTGAGGAGGAGGATTCTTCATCAGAATCACTCCAGGTTTCAGCAATGAACCCTCTCTCCTTTTTCTTGTTCTTGTAGGAGGATGGCTTAGAGTGCTTCCTGTGCTGTTCCTTTTCTTTCCTCTTGTCTTTGTTCTTCTCCTCTGGACACTCTGGTAAGATGTGTCCAGGCTTCCTGCAACCATAACATATAATTTCTTTAGCAGGAGAACGGTCATACCTTGGTTTGTCTTCATAGCGTGAGGACTTCTTTCTGAATTCCTTTCTCCCCATTTTGAGAAACCTCTTGGCAAATAATGTCATTAGCTCCTCATTGGATTGGCTGCCTTTAGAAGCATCAGCAGCCTTAAGAGCTAGAGATTGCTCTTTTCTTGTTGGAGTAGGGGTCTTTGCTTCTGCTTCTGCTTCCCTTGTCTTCAGCACTTGCTCAAAAGATTTGAGTTTGCCGAGAAGAGCTTCAGTGGAGA
Source organism: Platanthera zijinensis (assembly GCA_039513925.1). Classification (NCBI taxonomy): domain Eukaryota; kingdom Viridiplantae; phylum Streptophyta; class Magnoliopsida; order Asparagales; family Orchidaceae; genus Platanthera; species Platanthera zijinensis. The sequence continues at coordinate 189,920,018 of CM077079.1, read as the reverse complement.
TCTCTGTGGTGCTTCTGGCTTCCTTGATGGGACAGATCCTTAGATCCCATGTGCTAGGGAAGCACATAAGAATCTTATCATTGACCTCTGTCAATGATATGTCCTTGTCAAGGGTCCTCAGCTCATTGATGATTGAGCTGAGCCTGGTGTACATGGCTTCAACTGATTCAGCATCAGTTTTCTTGAAGTTTTCATATTGTGAGATAAGGTTGGACCTTCTGTCCTTCCTTTCATCAGCTGAACCAGCTATAATATGGTTCAGTGTATCCCACATAGCTTTTGCTGAAGAGCAGTCAGCTACCTTCTGGAATACCTCATCAGACATTGTCTGAGCCAGTATATTCATCGCCTTGGCATCTGCTATCTTGGCCTTCTTGTACTCATTGTTGTAATCTGGAGGAGGCACTGCACTCATATCAGATGATGAGGCAGTAGCAGCAGCAGGTGCTCTTGGGGGTCCTGACAAAATAGAAGCAAAGATGCTTTCATCAATAGAATTCATATATAATTTTATCCTTGCCTTCCAGATGCCAAACTTGGCTAAGTTGTGTAAGACCCACCTCCCGGAACACAACACACGGCACGAGGGGAGTCTTATGCCCGAAATAGCCGCCTTGCGGTAGCACTAACACACGGGTTAGCCTTTACCACAAGACGCCTATTCCGCCGGCTACAATCCATATCACAACAATTATGCCAACCCAACCATAACAGAAAAGTAAAGCTAAAAGCAGTTCAGTTCACAGCTAAGTTGAAAGTCCAAAGGTAGCGGAAGATAACAAGCACAACAGGCTTGTACAAAAGAAACAAGAGTCTAGAAATGTTTTGCCAAACGGCTACATGAAAACACTCACTACCGTCACTGACGGTGCCGATGGCACCACCACCTCAGGTCCTATCCTCCGGGCCTGGCTGTCCTGCTGCATAGTACGTTGCCGCTCTACCTGCGGGGTTTCCTCCTAAAAAGGAAGACGTAGCAACCGTTAGTCTTTAGACTAAGTGGCTTCACATCCGCTCCCCCGGCGACTCCTCGGCACCGGGCGGAGAAAGGAACACAGGTACAATATATATACATAAGCAAGTAAACGAGCAGGTGACAGTAAATATGGTGAAGTATAAACTACGCTACACAACTAGCAGTTCTACAAATATCTATATAAATGACAGCAGGTATAAATAATCAGAATAATAACTTAACTTATAAGAGTGCCCATACAAACTTATAAGTTAAGGATCGGCTTAATAATAAAGTAACTCATCGTATAAGAATGCCCATACAAACTTATACGATGAGGATCTTGTGTATGCAATGAATGACATGAAATGAATGTTATGCTATGACCGAACCATGCGCACGCACATGCAAGTTGCTATGTCGACACAGACTTGAAGTTCTCACTTTTCGAGCAGGTAGCTAACCTCTCAGGCGTCGTCCGTCGTGGCCAGACGGCGACAGTGGAGCGGGCGTCTCCACTACTAGGTGGTATCACACTACCTCTCCTAGGCCCCCGTACGCCTCAACGCTAAGAACACAACAGCGGAGCTCACATGCGTACTACGGCTCAGAAGGGGTCTTGGGTAAATGTGCACCAAGAACACAGCCCAACCTGGCCTTTGATTTCGAACCGGATGGAACCTCGGAAACGCACGAAGTGCAAGCCCAACCGTTCTCATGGCGCGGAGGAGATCTCGGGTTATGGACACCAAGTATCTAACCCTACCGCCCAAGGTCTACCCATTGGCTCCCATCAGTGTGACGACTGGCGAACCCGTAGACCTGCCACAATCATTATCTCAACATCGCGACACGATGAATCGTCGCACATCACATGCCCCAAAACAACTCACTCGATGCTACCCGTAGGGAGACTTCAACACTAAGCTTCGGTTGTTAATAAACCCCTTGGGCTCGGATTACAGTTACAAAATACTCTTCGCATAGTGTTCATCATGTTCACGCCCACCTATTCAATGGATTCACCTCAACACTACGCATAATAGATATGTTCAACACCAAATTGTATAAATATATCCTATACCAATCTCAACTCCTAACATCTAACCTTCCCATCCAATCCATTTCTCTACCATTACATGGTTATTCCCCAATACACAACCAAATGAGTAACCATGCTAAATTATAGCAACAACAACATTATAGATATATGGGAGCAAGATATCAAATGAGCAAATCACAATCATTGCAAGAGTGCTAACATTATAAATTAACAAGTGCATTAACATAGGATAGCCCAATACTAAAACTGGGAATCCCGGAGTTACAGGAATCCGATCACAATGCACAACCCCTCGTTGGAAAGGTATTCGCGAGGGCTACGACTTTCGTGTTGAGTTGATAGCCCAGATCTGGTCGCAACATACCAGAAATTCAACTCGAATACGTACAGGAAACAGTTTCCTGTACAGGAATTTTCCCGAACGCAGCGGACTCGAACCAGCTTTCCCGTGGCTACAGGTATCGCATGGAAACGAGCAACCCCTCGTTGGAAAGGTAATTTCAAGGGCTACGACTTTCGTGTTGAGTCAATCACCCAGATTTGGCCAGAACACCTCCGAAATTGGCCACGAAGGTCGCCGCGTGCAGAAATCAGATTTCTGCACGCATCTTAAGGCGAGATGAACGGCATCCGTTCATCTTCTTCCTTGCAATGACCTCGCATAAACTTCTTCAGAAATCACACCCAACCTTATTTCTCCTTTCAAAGCCAAACCCTCAACGAAAACCCCTCTCATCTCCCTTTTGAATGATGAGAAGGTTGAGGGAGACTAAACCTAGAAAACCTAGGCATGGCTTATCCTAAGAACTCTCCTCCTCACCATCAAGACTCTATGGAGTCGATGTCTCTCCTAAAATAACTATAGATCTAGCACCAAGGGAGAGGGGAGGAAGCTCACCTAAAGTCCAGCGGTACCACCACGGCCGGCCATGAGCCTCGCACTCCTTCGCGGCGGCATTGTTTTTCCCTTGACGGTGGCGGCGTTTTGATTCCTCCAAAGATGGCTCCGGCAAGCTCTTCCTCCTCCTCCAGACAAGAACTCTCTCAGGAATTTCGGGGCAGAAGAAAGGGGAATGAATGCTAGGGTTTCCAACTTTTTCCTTTTTATACATCGCAGACACGGGTAGGCACACGGCCGTGTTCCTACCCGTGTTCAGGTGACACGGCCGTGTTGCCTGCCGTGTCTAGGGCCGTGTTCATCCCAGAACGACTTTCTGCCGTGTCGGGGTTGCGGCACACGGGTAAATACACGGCCGTGTCTCGACCCGTGTCCTCGGCACACGGGTAGGGACACGCCGTGTCCCAATACCCGTGTACCTCTCTGACTGGTAAGCCTATTTTTATGAGGCACACGGGTATGGACACGGCCGTGTCCATACCCGTGTCAGCCAAAAATGCCGTTTTGCCTTGTTTTCCTCATTTTCCGTACGTCCGCACCTGTTCACCCACATCCCCCATTGGGCTCACCACAGCCCCCTTAGCTCAAATACGCAATCAAGGGGCCTAGCGCGAATTGGGACGTTACAAATCCTATAAACAAAATAAAAGATTTCGTCCCCGAAATCAGGGTAAGGCTATGGGAGTGAAACACATAAAAGGAAAGTATGCTTTCAAATAAAATTTTTACCTGGAGTAAATAATTCCGGGTAGCGCTCTTGCATCAAATCCCTTGGCTCCCATGTGCACTCTTCCTTCCCATGATTAGACCATAGCACTTTCACCAAGGGAACACTTTTGCGGCGCAAGGTTCTTGTCTCGTTATCAACGATCCGCACCGGCTCCAGTCGCACAGACCTATCAGACGCCACGGCACCATCCGCCGTGGGGATATACTGTTCAGGCCGCAACAAAGCCTTCCGAAGCGACGATACATGGAACACGTCGTGAAGGTTCTCCAGCTCCGGTGGTAACTCCAATCGATAGGCCAGAGGGCCAATCCTTTCCACTACGACATAGGGCCCAACATACCTTGGGCTGAGCTTCTTGACTCCACGCACCCGCGACACTCCGTGCATCGGTCGAATCTTCAGGAACACCTTATCACCCACTTGAAACTCCACCATACGGTGCCTTGCGTTATAATATTTCGCCTGTCGGCTTTGAGCCTCTAGCATTCGATCCCGGATCAACCTAACCACCGCGTCCGTGTCATCAATATACTCATTTCCAAATGTCTTCGGATCTTCGTCTTGCACCCAGGACAAGGGTGTTCTACACCTCCTTCCATACAAAGCTTCATGAGGTGCCATTCCAATACTAGCTTGATGACTGTTATTATAAGAGAACTCCACGAGAGATAAGGGCCTCTCCCATGGTTCTCCTTTATCTAGCACACACAACCTCAATAGGTCCTCCAATGTTCGGATGGTTCGTTCAGATTGCCCGTCCGTTTGTGGGTGAAAGGCTGTGCTAAAGGCGAGGCGCGAGCCCAAATAAGCCTGTACAGCCCTCCATTCTCTTGAAGTAAATCTACCATCCCGGTCGGAGACGATCGTCTTCGGCACACCATGGTACCGCACAAATTGCTCCACAAAGAGACGCACTAGGACGCCCACCTGCGCCTCCTTCTTCATTGGGATAAATCGGGCTACCTTGGTCAACCGGTCAACTATCACCCACACAGAATCATTTCCCGAGCGCGAGCGAGGTAACCCGTGGACGAAGTACATGGAGATGTCCTCAAATTTCCATTCGGGGATGGGAAACGACTGTAGCATTCCACCGGGGCTTCTGCATTCCGCCTTCACCATTTGGCAAGCCACACAATGAGTAACAAAGTACTTGACATCCCTCTTCATGCCCGGTCAACACATTGTTTTTCTCAAATCGGTGTACATCTTTGCGATCCCCGGGTGTACCGAGTACTTGGAACAATGGGCCTCCTTTAGAATATCCTCCCGAATGTTGTCACCTTCGGGGATGTAAAGCCGGCCACGAAAATGGACGAGGCCGTCTTTTAGGGAGTACTCTTCCGTAGTCCCATCCTCCATTGACTTGAAAGCCGGGGTTAAAGCCTCATCCTTCCTTTGTTCCGTACGGATCCGGTCTCGTATGTTGCAAACTATACTCATCGCGGCCAAATATTCTGTATACTCTTCCGGTTGATTCTTAAAGACCAAAGTGATTTCCATCTCTTGCAGCGTCCGGATTAACTCCATCCTCATCAAGCGGGATTCCGTGCTCGTTCCCGGTGCCTTTCGGCTCAAGGCATCAGCTACGGAATTAACCTTCCCGGGGTGGTAGTTCAAGGTGAATTCATAGTCGCACAAGAACTCCAACCACCGCCGTTGTCTCAAGTTTAACTCCTTTTGGGTGTGAACGTACTTCAGATTTTTGTGATCCGAGTAGATCTCGCAGTGGACGCCGTATAAATAATGCCTCCACATCTTCAAGGCGAATACCACCGCTCCCAACTCTAGATCATGCATCGGGTAGCTGGCTTCATGCTTCTTCAACTGTCTTGAAGCATAAGCGATCACATGCCCATTCTGCATCAACACAGCTCCGTATGTCGGCCGCTGACTTCAATGGCGACCACTCCTTCACGGCCGGCACCTTGGCCGGATCTACAGCTAGCCCCGCCCCACTAATCACATGGCCCAAGAACGCGACCTCTCGAAGCCAAAACTCGCATTTGCTGAACTTGGCAAACAAAGTGTGCTCCTTTAGTCTCCTCAGCACCAAAGTTAGATGTTCGGCGTGTTCTGCTTCAGTCTTGGAGTAGACTAGGATGTCATCGATGAACACGATGACAAAGATGTCCAAATAAGGGCCGAACACCTTGTTCATCAATCTCATAAAGGCGGAAGGGGCGTTTGTTAGCCCAAACGGCATCACGGTGAATTCATACAAACCGTATCTCGAACTGAACGCCGTCTTCTGAATGTCATCTTCTTGTATCCTCAGCTGATAATATCCCGAACGCAGATCTAACTTGGAGAACCAATACGATCCCACCAATTGATCAAATAATTCATCAATGCGCGGTAGGGGATAGGTGTTCCGCACCGTTAACCGGTTCAACTCTCGATAATCAATACATAACCGCAAGGTGCCATCCTTCTTTTTGACGAACAAAACGGGCGCTCCCCAAGGCGACGAGCTTGGGCGAACGAACCCTGCTTCCACCAATTCCTGAAGCTGGACTCTAAACTCTGCAAGTTCCTTCGGAGCCATTCGGTATGGAGCTCGCGAGACGGGCTTGGCACCCGGAATTAGCTTGATTTGGAAGTCCACTTCCTTATGCGGGGGTAGTCCCGGCAATTTCTCGGGGAATACCTCGAGAAATTCTCGCACCACACGCACATCCTTGACTTCTAGTGACAATTTCTTCAACTCGAAGCAAATTACATAGACCTCGTCCCCTTCCATATGAGATTTCATAACTTGGATTGAAGACAATAATTTACGGGGTGCGAATTTAATACCTTGGAAGATGACTTCCGAGTCTCCATGCCTCAACATAACTTGCTTCTCCGCACAATTGATCCTGGCGTGGTGCCAGTTCAACCACCTCATGCCCAGGATGAGATCGAACTCCGGGATTCTTAACACTGTAGCCGGAGTTTCAAAGAACTTTCCTCCAATAAGGGTGTCGAAGTCGCAACTTGCTGACGACGTCATCTCAGAGCCGTCCGGAAGGCGCACCCTTTGAGTGGAGCCCGTGAAGTGTTGCACTCCCTCCAAGTCCTTCACGAAGTCTGCCGAAATGAACGAGTGAGATGCACCCGTGTCAAATAACGTATAGGCGGGCCTCCCGCTAACCATGACAGTGCCTAGGTTCCAAAAAGGTAATCACCGTTCAAAATTGCGCGTAACATTTGTATCGTAAATCTAACAAGTCATATAATATTAATAAATTTTGCACGTACCGGTGATGACTTCCTGCGGATTTCTCTCCTGAGTCATATCCAACGCGAATACATGCTCCCGTGCATGTCCTTGATTTCTCCCTGGTGGTCCTCTTCCTCGGCCACGCATGTGCCCTCGCCCCCGTGGAGCTACTGGAGGGGGAGCAATAGGAGCATCCCCGATCAGTCGCGGGCAAACTCGCCGGACATGCCCCGGTTGGTTGCACTCAAAACATATCACCTCACGTCGGCCCCCAGGTTGTTGATAATATTGCTGCTGCGGTGGTGGTGGTAAAGGTAGTGGTTGCGGAATTGGGTACTCCACCCGATAGTTCCGGTTGACCCACCGACCGCCTCTGTGGTTTCCCCTTCCTCTGCCATGATCATTCCGCCTTCTACTACCAGGGCCGACTTCAATTACTCCTTCCGCAGGTCTCTTGCCACATCCCATGTGGTCCGCCTCCAGTCTCTTTGCCATGTCAATGATTTCTGCTAGGCTTCCATCGGCTATAAACAAAAGGGCCTGCCTCAGGGGGTCCCTTAATCCTTTGTAGAAGCGCTTCGCGTAGCCTCTATCGTCCAAATCATAGGAATCGGCAAACCTAGCGAGGTGTTGGAACTCCCTCTGGTACTCCGTTACCGATTTCGATCCCTGCTTCAGCTGCAGAAATTTTTCTTCAAGTCCATCCCGAGCAGAAGAAGGGATGAAGTGATCCAGAAAAGCCTCGGTGAACTCGTTCCAACTGATGTCCGTGTACAACAGCCCTTGGAAGGTGGAGCCCATGAGGGACTTCCACCACCTTTTGGCGTGCAGCTCTAGCAGCATCACTACCAACGTCACCGCCATGCTGTTCGGACATCTTATGCCAGCCATCAATTCCTGCATGGTATCAAGCCATTCCTCGGTGCACACCGGCGATTCTGTCCCAAGATAGGCACGAGGGGACAGGGCACGGAAGGTGCTCAACCAGTTGGAGCCTGGCGCTTGTTGTTGCACCGGAGCTTGCTGGGCTTTAAATGCATCCAATATGGCTGACAGCGTTTGTCCCAGTTCCGACTGCTGGAATTGTGAAGGGACGGAAGGGGTAGGAGTGCCCCCAACCGGCTCCACCTGCGCTGGGACCTATACGCAAGGTACAGATTAGGGTCAGGTTGGCTAAAACTAATGTCAAAGTTGGACAACTTAGTGTGAATTACATATGGGCACACCACTGCTTCCGCTAAGTCGTTTTGTCCCCAAACCGACTAATCGAACGGGAGTGGCCCATTGTTACATGACTGCTCTAGTTGAAGATCGGCTAAGTCTGATACCATTTGTAAGACCCCCCTCCCGGAACACAACACACGACACGAGGGGAGTCTTATGCCCGAAATAGCCGCCTTGCGGTAGCACTAACACACGGGTTAGCCTTTACCACAAGACGCCTATTCCGCCAGCTACAATCCATATCACAACAATTATGCCAACCCAACCATAACAGAAAAGTAAAGCTAAAAGCAGTTCAGTTCACAGCTAATTTGAAAGTCCAAAGGTAGCGGAAGATAACAAGCACAACAGGCTTGTACAAAAGAAACAAGAGTCTAGAAATGTTTTGCCAAACGGCTACATGAAAACACTCACTACCGTCACTGACGGTGCCGATGGCACCACCACCTCAGGTCCTATCCTCCGGGCCTGGCTGTCCTGCTGCATAGTCCGTTGCCGCTCTACCTGCGGGGTTTCCTCCTAAAAAGGAAGACGTAGCAACCGTTAGACATAAGACTAAGTGGCTTCACATCCGCTCCCCCGGCGACTCCTCGGCACCGGGCGGAGAAAGGAACACAGGTACAATATATATACATAAGCAAGTAAACGAGCAGGTGACAGTAAATATGGTGAAGTATAAACTACGCTACACAACTAGCAGTTCTACAAATATCTATATAATTGACAGCAGGTATAAATAATCAGAATAGTAACTTAACTTATAAGAGTGCCCATACAAACTTATAAGTTAAGGATCGGCTTAACAATAAAGTAACTCATCGTATAAGAGTGCCCATACAAACTTATACGATGAGGATCTTGTGTATGCAATGAATGACATGAAATGAATGTTATGCTATGACCGAACCATGCGCACGCACATGCAAGTTGCTATGTCGACACAGACTTGAAGTTCCCACTTTTCGAGCAGGTAGCTAACCTCTCAGGCGTCGTCCGTCGTGGCCAGACTGCGACAGTGGAGCGGGCGTCTCCACTACTAGGTGGTATCACACTACCTCTCCTAGGCCCCCGTACGCCTCAACGCTAAGAACACAACAGCGGAGCTCACATGCGTACTACGGCTCAGAAGGGGTCTTGGGTAAATGTGCACCAAGAACACAGCCCAACCTGGCCTTTGATTTCGAACCGGATGGAACCTCGGAAACGCACGAGGTGCAAGCCCAACCGTTCTCATGGCGCGGAGGAGATCTCGGGTTATGGACACCAAGTATCTAACCCTACCGCCCAAGGTCTACCCATTGGCTCCCATCGGTGTGACGACTGGCGAACCCATATACCCGCCACAATCATTATCTCAACATCACGACACGATGAATCGTCGCACATCACATGCCCCAAAACAACTCACTCGATGCTACCCGTAGGGAGACTTCAACTCTAAGCATCGGTTGTTAATAAACCCCTTGGGCTCGGATTACAGTTACAAAATACTCTTCGCATAGTGTTCATCATGTTCACGCCCACCTATTCAATGGATTCACCTCAACACTACGCATAATAGATATGTTCAACACCAAATTGTATAAATATATCCTATACCAATCTCAACTCCTAACATCTAACCTTCCCATCCAATCCATTTCTCTACCATTACATGGTTATTCCCCAATACACAACCAAATGAGTAACCATGCTAAATTATAGCAACAACAACATTATAGATATATGGGAGCAAGATATCAAATGAGCAAATCACAATCATTGCATGAGTGCTAACATTATAAATTAACAAGTGCATTAACATAGGATAGCCCAATACTAAAACTGGGATTCCCAGAGTTACAGGAATCCGATCACAATGCACAACCCCTCGTTGGAAAGGTATTCGCGAGGGCTACGACTTTCGTGTTGAGTCGATAGCCCAGATCTGGTCGCAACATACCAGAAATTCAACTCGAATACGTACAGGAAACAGTTTCCTGTACAGGAATTTTCCCGAACGCAGCGGACTCGAACCAGCTTTCCCGTGGCTACAGGTATCGCATGGAAACGAGCAACCCCTCGTTGGAAAGGTACTTTCAAGGGATACGACTTTCGTGTTGAGTCGATCACCCAGATTTGGCCAGAACACCTCCGAAATTGGCCACGAAGGTCGTCGCGTGCAGAAATCAGATTTCTGCACGCATCTTAAGGCGAGATGAACGGCATCCGTTCATCTTCTTCCTTGCAACGACCTCGCATAAACTTCTCCAGAAATTACACCCAACCTTATTTCTCCTTTCAAAGCCAAACCATCAACGAAAACCCCTCTCATCTCCCTTTTGAATGATGAGAAGGTTGAGGGAGACTAAACCTAGAAAACCTAGGCATGGCTTATCCTAAGAACTCTCCTCCTCACCATCAAGACTCTATGGAGTCGATGTCTCTCCTAAAATAACTATAGATCTAGCACCAAGGGAGAGGGGAGGAAGCTCACCTCAAGTCCAGCGGTACCACCACGGCCGGCCATGAGCCTCGCACTCCTTCGCGGCGGTATTGTTTTTCCCTTAACGGTGGCGGCGTTTTGATTCCTCCAAAGATGGCTCCGGCAAGCTCTTCCTCCTCCTCCAGCCAAGAACTCTCTCAGGAATTTCGGGGCAGAAGAAAGGGGAATGAATGCTAGGGTTTCCAACTTTTTCCTTTTTATACATCGCAGACACGGGTAGGCACACGGCCGTGTTCCTACCCGTGTTCAGGTGACACGGCCGTGTTGCCTGCCGTGTCTAAGGCCGTGTTCATCCCAGAACGACTTTCTGCCGTGTCGGGGTTGCGGCACACGGGTAAAGACACGGCCGTGTCTCGACCCGTGTCCTCGGCACACGGGTAGGGACAAGCCGTGTCCCAATACCCGTGTACCTCTCTGACTGGTAAGCCTATTTTTATGAGGCACACGGGTATGGACACGGCCGTGTCCATACCCGTGTCAGCCAAAAATGCCGTTTTGCCTTGTTTTCCTCATTTCCCGTACGTCCGCACCTGTTCACCCACATCCCCCATTGGGCTCACCACAGCCCCCTTAGCTCAAATACGTAATCAAGGGGCCTAGCGCGAATTGGGACGTTACAAGTTGCATGCTGGAGGTCTGGTGCTAGAATAATCCTTGGACTGGGCCATGATAGTGAGTATCTATAAGCTTTGGTATCTATCAGGATCTTGTGACTTAGGTGTTAGCCTATTCAGTCAGTCAACCTCCCTCTGATACCAATTGAAAGTGAAGGGATAGATACTTATCTAGAGGGGTGGGGGGAGTGAATTGAGTTATCAAATTTTGCACTAGACAAAACTTAATAGTCTACCCAACTCCCTTGGAGTGAAATGCGGAATGAAAAGATTATAGATATAGAAATAAACCTAAAGCCTAACACAAGTGTTGTGCACAAACTCAAGCTAACTGTAATTACAGTTAAGGCTTGGAAAACCTAATCAGCAACTAGCAAACCTAGTTATATCTATTCACAGTCACAATGTAGGAATTAAACAAGGCAATCCAGACGACACAAGGAATTTATAGTGGTTCCCCAAACAACTTGGGTACGTCCACTCTTCTACCAACAAGGTAGGAATCCACTCAGGTTTTTGATCAGGTGCCCTGCCACCAACAGGATCTGCTTCAGGTAGATCCAGAAACCCTTTAGACTTTTGATCAGGTGTCTAAAAACCGAACACAGGTTTTTGATCAGGTGCCCTGCCACCAAGGGATACTTTTGAAGGGAGTAATAACCCTATACAGGAGGGGGAAAGAAGGTTAAGATGTCTTCTCTATTTTACAATAGATTAGAGAAGCACAAAGACTTGCATTGAGCTAGAAAGCTCTAAAGAATCAAGGCTCCCCCTGGCTCAAATATGTCCAGGTGAAGTCTTGCTTCAGTGCAGAAAACTCTTCAGAAAGATCTGAAGGAAAAACTACAAGAAGATAATAAATAATAAAATTAGAAATCTTCAAGTAGCTGTCTTCTTCTTCTTCTTCAAAAGAACTCTGAGTTTGAACTTCCTGGAAGTAGGAGGGAGGACGCTCCCTGGCCACATGTCGTGGGAAGTCGGCTCCATCAATCCTCCCCCTCTTAAAAATACTCATCACTGATGAGTATGCCTGTTTGTACTCGCCTGGAAGGTCGTCAGCGGGGAAGAAGAACCTGCATGGCAAAAGGTGGTCTTGGAGGGAACTCAAATACGCGTTAGCCAAAGAAGGAAAAAGAATTTCAACAACATCCACCAACGTACCTCCGATGGAGACCGAGAAGGGGAACGATCCTAGAAAACTATCACCACCCAACCCAATAGAAAGCATAGTGGAAAATATATACGGAGAGGTAGACAGTTCTGGTGGCATTAAAGCATAAAGCGTAAAGTATATAACGATGAAAATAGGAGCTATGCCCCAATCAGTGGAAAATTTTATCAGGAATGTCATGTCACCAAACTTCCATAAAATTCGTAAAAATGGACTAGCCTATTCGTTAATATTTCTAAAGTGCCCGTGGGTATCCGTTTAGGGGTGAGACAAATCAAAACCAAACCATTCACATAACGGTGGAAGACTATTCGAAATAACCTCGCAAGTAATTTAAAGGACGCATTTAGAAGGGTCAAGAAATTAAAAATGCGCCTAATTAAATTAAAACCATGAGGGGAGAACCCATGTGCCACATGACTTGAATTAATAGAATAAAATAACGGAATTATGTCCGGTGGCACATGTGCTTTAAATTCAAAAATTAACGTAGTGGGTTCCAACGTTTTCGTTTTAAAATTAAAATAAAATTTTGATTTAAAAATATCATAATAAATAGTCAGCGGAAAACGTTCGTCATCAACTACGTTCGCCCACGTCCTTCTAAGTAAGCTTAACGGGATGGCGGGAATAATAAACTTCTCTAAATATGAAGGGCTTGAAATGACTAAATCATCTACTAGAGCTAAGGGAACCGGGGGGAGAGTCGACAGGGTTGACTCCGTAGGGGAAACCAAGTCACACTCAATGTCAAAGCATGGATTAAGCGTCCAAGAGAATGCCTCCGGTTACAAGCCTTTAAAATCAAAAGTAAACTCGAATAGTGGATTCGTGCTCACTGAAAACTCATCCTCAGTTAACGTTTTGCCCCAGAATGAATACACCAAATCATTAGAAATTTTACTTAAGTCAGAAACAGTGATCGTCTCAATAGTAGGCAAATTCGTATCCGATAAAATTTCCAAACTAACTTGGGCCTCAGGCGAAGGGGCTATCATCAAATAAAAGTCAATTGGGCCCTCAGTGCTATCGTCATCCAAACATAATTCTTCCCATGAGGTGGGGACATCGTCTAAGTCAGAATAGGGGGATGGGCAAATCGAATCCAGGGGAGTATATTAATTAGCTTGAGTTCTAAGCGGCAATAATAACGTCAAAGGACTAACTCCCGGATGTATCACACTAAGCTTATCCTAAACTGAACATCCATCCCAAGGTGACTCTGCCAATACCGTAGAAACCTCTAATAATCCTGGGTCAACCAATATAACGTTGGATCCTAGCAAGTCATCACCTAAATCAGTGACATGTAAGCTCTCAGCATCGGATGACTCTACCGACTCAACCGAAATGTCTACTGGCTCAGGGTCAACAGAAGATTCCATGACTAAATTATCGTCGAAGGGGATTAGAGATGATTCCTCAAGGGAGAAATCCTCTTCCAAGTCACTACGGTAACCAATCTCCTCAACGTCACTAAAAGCGTCAGTGAAACTTGCCTCGTCCTCAGTGACGGGCTCAGGTCTAATCATATCCTCAGGTTCAACAGGAGAGTCAGGCACTATCGTAAGTGAAGGAAGACTCTCACCTAGCTGATTAACTTCATCTTCCGGAGATTCCATATCCACATAAGCATCCTCAGAGGTATCAGTCACTATATCAGAGGGCTTAGATGTCGAGGCTAAGGAAACAAGCACCCTAATAGTAACCTCTTTCGAGTTCAAATTTTGGGGTCGGAATGGCTTATGTTTCCTATAGGTGGGACTAGGCACACTCTAGGTAATACGACCTCTCTGGGGATAGGATCTATCCTGAGGCGTAGGGTCAATCCTATAAGCGGATACGGGTCTAGTGCTGTAACTATTCTTACTAACGGGTGTGGTGCTATTAGTGCGCAGGTAGGCAGGATCAAATTGATCCGAGAGGAGGTTACGCATGTGCGACCAAGCATAACGATAGCTACCAACACGACGCTCTTCGTTTAACCAAAATAATCGAGCCCGACCTACTAATCGCTCTCGGGCAAAGCTAACCTTTTCGTAGTCATCCCATAAGTGATAATTAAAATATTGTTCTAATCCCTTAAGCCAGTCTCTAAAATTTTGGGGATACTCTAAACCGTCATAAGTAGGATAAATGTGGTGTGCCCTAGGGGTGTGTTTAGCCATATCCTTAGCATAGGAATAGTCTAACCGAGAAGCATATACGTCATATGCCATTTAGTGAGAACCGGAGAGGAAACTCGATCCGATACTTGTGCACATGCAAATAAAAGTAAACTGGCCCTAATTAAATCTCAAAAATTTAATTGTTCCCGCTAGTTTAAAAAAATAATACATGCATATTTTTTTATTTTTTGAGCAAGAAAATTATAAGGATTATTAATTAATTTTTTTCAGATTTTTTTATTGCAGAAAAAAAATTTAGCCGGCTATTGGCACACCAAATACTAAATTTTCAAATTAATTAATAAAAATAATTACGGAATGAAATATTTTTTTTGTTTTCTTACTAATAATTAGATGGAGAAATACCAGAAATTTTAAATTTTAGATTTTGAGAAAAAAAATAACATTTTTAGGCTGCTATTTGCACACCACAATTATTATTTTTTTTGTAATTTTGAGAAAAATTGAAATTTTGGGATTTGAAATTTGAATTTTGAATTTTGAATTTCAAAATTTGAAATTTGAAATTTTGAAATTTGAATTTGGAAATTTGAATTTTGAAAATTTAATTTTGAATTTTGAATTTCGAATTTTGAAATTTGAAATTTGAAATTTGGAATTTTGAATTTTGAATTTTGAAATTTGAAATTTGAAATTTGAAATTTTAAATTTTAAATTTGAAATTTTAATTTTCAGATTTGAATTTTTTTTTTTAAATTTCGCTGAAAAATAAAGATTTCAGCCCGCTATTTGCAGACCAACTAGACAGAATTACGATGTTCCAATTTCAGGCTGACCTAACGAGGACGAATCGAAAAATTTTCTGTTTTAATGTTGCTGGAAATAAGTGCAGGAAGCTACATAATTTTTTTCGGATTTTTTTGACAATTTTAAAATTCCGAAGGGTTTTACTAAACGCAGACCAATCCGAAAATTTCAGATCCTAGAAAGATGAGATCGACCAACGAAGAACGCAGAGAGGATGTTTGCAACTTGGGAGTTGAAACGACCGCCTCTGATACCAAATTGATATGCCCGCTCTTTCGAGCGTTTTGGTGGCCGACAAATTAACGCGACGCTCTCTGATAACTCTCACGTCACACTCAAGCATTTAACGTAGCAGCGGATCGATTAAAATTATTATTAGATTAACAATTACGTGGGGTTCGCAAAGCCCCTTAGATAATACCAAGGTGATAGGCCAAGGTCCTCTCAAGCGAAAAGAACCCACACGGTTCGATCGAGCGTGTTGTACCAAAAGAGAAACCACCGAAAACAAACGATTCGGGCAAGGATGGTTCTCTCCCAACAAAATACATACGAGGGCCGCCACGCCTCACGAACTTAAACGAAAATACGGTAAACAAGACAATAACTAAAATAAATTAAACCACGAAAAATCAAGCGTTACACAAGCCACGCAATTTGCCAATGCCACAAGAATTATCAAGGGAAGAGAAACACATAAAGTAGAAATTTTCGTTACCCAACCGGATGGGATGAGTCCGGTTTCACTCGACTAGAATCGTTCCTTAACGGCACCACCGAAGATACGACGGAGGGAGAGAAATTCGTCGCCTTCTTCGTGTCACGCCAACCAGAAAACTTTTACACAAGATAACTGTGGGAGAATCACTCTCTCCACGGATCCGCCGGCGTCACACCGAGGGGTTTGCAACCTTCTTCCAAGGAGTCGCACCGAAGGAAGCCGCGCCGGAGTCACACCGAACGGATGGAGGGAGCAAGGGGGGCGGCGGCTTCACACCACAAGCCAAGGGGCGGCGGCAAGGAGGAGTTCTCTTTGGCCGAAATTTCTCTTAGAGAGGAATTAGGTTTTAAATTTTCATTCATTCACTAATTAATCCTTCATAACATGGCTATATATAGCCTACACCACTCAATCTCCCTCCAATCAACATTCAAAATTCAAAATTCAAAATGAAAATTATGATGGTTATAAGCACCCATCATAATACAAGAAATGAAATAATAAAAACAACCAATGATGGTTATAAGCACCCCATCATTATATGACATATCTAAATGCAATAAATATAAAAATGCTTGAAATAAAATTGCTTAAAATAATAAATTATTAAAAATATATAATTATAATTATTTAATTTATAATTATATATTTTTATAAAATGGCGGCGGACGTCGAACAAAACATGTGGCGGAGGTGGCGGTGGCGTCGTGGAAGAAAATCCATCCTCGAGCTTGCGGCAACGATCGTCCCAATCCACAAACTCTCTCCGATGGGGATCAATGGCGGCCGCATCAGCAACGTCTCCATTCAAATTTACCGGGTCACCATCATCGTCGGAGGGAGGACGCTCCCTGGCCACATGTCGTGGGAAGTCGGCTCCATCACATTCTATAAAAGGAATAAACCTCTTTCGAAGAAGCTGCAGGAAGCAATCTGATAATAAAGTACTAAATAAAGTCACATCAGAAACAAACTCTTTATAGCAGAAGAAAGACTTTTCAGTCTAACGACTATAAAGGACTGACAGCAGATAAAGTAAAATACAATGTCAGCTAATAAGACAAACAACTTTATTTGAAAAGATTTTACTCAGGCAAAAGAGATGGAGCAGATATTGCCTGGAAATATTATCACAAAACAACTGAAATAAAACATGCTAGATAATGTATTAATTAATTAAATATAATAAATAAATACAAAATAAAAAAGCAGACAGAAAACGTCGAATGACCTTCGGAGATCGTCGACCGACGCACAGAGATCGTCGACCTATCGGACAGATAGTCAAACGATCCAGATAGTCGAACTATCAAAGGAGATAGTCGAACTATCACAACAGATAGTCGAACTATCAGAAGATAGTCGAGCTATCAGATAGTCGAACTATCAACAGATAGTCGAACTATCAAGGCGAAACAGATAGTCAAACTATTAACAGATAGTCGAACTATCAAAGACAAACAGATAGTCGAACTATCAACAGATAGTCGAACTATCAGAAAATGACAGATAGTCGAACTATCAACAGATAGTCAAGCTATCAGGGAACGACAGATAGTCGAACTATCAACAGATAGTCGAGCTATCAGATAGTTGAACTATTAAAGCAGATAGTCGAACTACCAAGGGAAAACAGATAGTCGATCTATCAGCAGATAGTCGAACTATCAGAAGAAAATAGATAGTCGATCTATCAACAGATAGTCGAACTATTAAACAACGCAGATAGTCGACCTATCAAACAGATAGTCGAGCTATTAGATAGTTGAACTATCCAAGCAGATAGTCGAACTATCAAAGCACACAGATAGTCGAACTATCAACCGATAATCGAACTATCCTCGCAGACTGAAAGTCGAACAACTGATAGACGATCGTCGAACAGTTAGTCGACGATAGTCGAGCGGCGTTCGACTATAGTCGAACGAAAAACTACTTAACCAAATTCTTTATCTAGAGAAGCGGGGACTCTACAGCTAGACCACTAACACTTGACTATAGATATTTCTTGGGTCAAGGTACAAAAGGAGTAGACTAAACTCAAATCAAACTAGGGTACCAACAGGGTGTTTCCTGCATGGGGCAGTTCCTCTTGAAGTGCCACGGCTGGTTGCACTGGAAACACACTTGTGCCCTTTCCCCTGTCCTTGGAATCTCCCGTATCTATAAAGGCTGAGGAGCCATTCCACCGGGTCCCTCTGTTCCTGCCTGTCCTCCTAGCAAGGTTGATCCCCATTCCTCCTTTCTCCGACGGCATGCCATCTAGGCAGGTCCATCCTACCACCAATCACTACATCGTTAGCAGGTCTCTTCTGGACCTAGACTGTAACCTGATCTGCTTCTCTCTTCTTGTATATCTCCAAAATCCTGGCCAAGCTCCCCTCAAAGACGAAGAGGAGGGCCTATCTCATGTCGTCATGAAGACCCTTGTAGAATCTCTTTAAGTAGCCCGCGACATCAAACTGATACAAATCTGCATAGCAGTCAGGAGGTCCTTAATGTACTTTACGTACTTCGGCATCTGGGAGATCGCTTCATGGAAGGGGAGGTTAATGTGGATTTTCTTGAACATCTCTAGGAAACGGGAGTATTGATCGTCCTGACGTTACTTATTAAATTCGGAAGGGTATGATGGGGTTGAATTATTTTTAAAGATGGGTGGTGGAGTGAGATCTTTTTCTAATATAGGGAGAGGGGTGATAACTTCTTCAGCAGAGGGTGGAATTTTTAAAATTGGGGCGGAGCTTTAATTTTTAAAAACAAGGCAGAGCTTGCCTCAGGCTCTTCACTAACCATACCAGAAACTTGTTTCTCACTTCGAAGAGTTATAGCTTTCTCTTGCTCTCTCGGGTTGGGCTCAGTATTAGAAGGAAGAGACCCGGTGGGTCACTCAAAAATTATTTTTACGAGCTGTCCTACTTGATTTTTAAGTCTTTTAATGCTTCCAGTTAAGGTTCTTGTTGAAGCGTCATTTGTGGTAACATATTTGGAAAGTAACTCCTCCAAGCTTGGAGGTTTTGGAAAGTTTTGAAGAGGTGGAGGTGGTGCAGAAAAATCATTTTGTGGTGGTAAGCGCATAACGTTCGATGGATTACTCCACGAAAAATTCAGATGATTTCTTAAAGCAGGATTATAAATATTCGGAAAATTAAAACCGAGTGCAGGAAAATTCACAGTATAAAAATTATGAAAAGCATTTCTAGGCATATTGTTAACAAAATCTAATAATTCGGGGGCAGGAGTTGTAGATTTCCATACCTGAGGGGCGGAGGCAGCAGTCATCTCCATAATTTTTTTTGCTTAATATTTCAACTTGCAGAGCAAGCTGGGATACGTTGTCCACTTCAAAGATACATGGAGGTTTGTTTGGGTAGGACCTAGGCACATTCCACTGATAAGTTTTCATGGCCATGTCCTCGAAAAGATCAAGAGTTGCTTCCAGGGTCTTATGGTTTAAAGTACCGCCAGAAGCTACGTCTATCAATTGCTTTGTATTTTGATTTACCCTATTATAAAACGTCTGCACCTGTAACCATACAGGCAGCGCATGATGTGGGCATCATCCTAATAATTCCTTAAATCTTTCCCATGTTTCATATAACGTTTCAGAGTCTATTTTTCCAAAATAAGAAATGTCGTTCCTAAGTTTTGTAGTTTTAGCTGGCGGAAAATACTTCGCCAGAAATTTTTCAGTTAGTTGATCCCAAGTTGTGATGTTGTTTTTAGGTAAGGTGTTCAGCAACTGCTTAGCCTTAGTTCTTAGAGAGAAAGGAAATAATCTTAGCCTAATAACATAATTTGTTGGTACCCTAGATGTGATTTGGCTTATGTAATCCCTTTCCAGCCCCTCTTGATCCATATAACTATATATGATCATGATTAGGCCTTGTTCAGTTTCCCTAGGACAGTTTATAACTGACCTAGAGCTTAGGCTAGAAGTTCTAGATGTATTTTTGGTTAAGGCATTTTCCGTTCGACCATCGTCGAACGAGGCCTCGCGATCGTCGATCATTGGTCGACGATAGCAGGGCTATAGAATCGTTGAAGTCAAGACAATTATCGTCGACCGATGGTCGACGATCTCAGAGCAAGTTTATTATGCTCTGAAGGATGGTCGACGATCTGCCATCAGCAGTTCAACGATAGTGTTCTGGCTTCACGATTTCTGTTTAAACAGATTTTCTGCTTTAGTCGACGATATCTTGAGCTGGTCGACGATTTCTGTTCGACGATTTCTGTTTCGACAGATTTCTGCTTTTAGTCGACGATCTGTTAGCTAGGTCGACGATCATCGAACCCCTGTTCGACGATTATTGTCTGCCTTTATCTTTTTGTATTCATTCTATTCCTTGGTTTATTTCCAAGTGTTTTAGCTTGTGGTTAGAGAATTTTCTGAAGTTGTTTTTGCAGATTTATGGCTTAAATTCAAAATAAATTAATTACCAAATATGTCAAGCTTAAATCACGGGATTCAGTATTTTGATAAAGCATTTTTGTCCTATTATACAAAATATATTGCCAGGCTGTATTCTAGCCGTTGGCACCGTTTGCTATTTCCAAGAATGGTAAGTCCTTGTACTGAAGTATTTTCCCACTTATTTAATTCCTTATTGGGACTGACAGTAAGCTAATAGGTCATTCTATTCCTACTGCTATATTCTATTTTGAGATAATCTTTTGCAGGGCTCGAGAATTCAAATCAATAGAGCCGTTCCAAAGGAAAAAATGAGAAGACATATTTAAGAGAGATTTTTTTCTCAGAAAAATTACAAGTTACAGATACAGAGAGATTTTTTCTTAATGCTGCATTCTCTCAAGCATCTTCAGAGCAACTCTTCACCATCTCACAAAAAGAAGAAGAAAAGCTCCCCTGAAGAAAAAGCCCAGAGCAATTACTTTCATTCTCAAGTCTCCTGAGCATCTGCTTAGAGTTTTCAAGACTTCAAAAAGAGCTCCAGTTCTGCTTCAATTATTCCAGAATCTGAAGACCTGATAAAAATCAGTCTACAGATCTCTGAGGATTTAGTTTCAGTATATCTGAAACTCCTTCATCCTGAAGCAAAGGCTTTCCCTGGACTTTCACTGAGCCAGGGGGAGACTTTGATTCTTTAGAGAATCCACAAGTCTTCTCTAATCTGTATTTACAACAGAGAAGATAATCTAACCCTCTCAACCCCTTTGTAAAAGAGTTTGTTCACACCTCTTCAAAAGTGAACATTGGTGACAGGGCACCTTATCAACAACCTGTGGTTGAGCATCCTTATCAAAAGCTCAAAGGGTCTGTTTGATCTACCTGAATCAGATCATTGGTGGCAGGGCACCTTAGCAAAAACCTGTAGTGGATTCCTACCAGGGTGGTAGAAGAGTGGAGTACCTATTTAGAGGGAACCACTATATATCCTGTGTCTCTGGCTATCTTGTTTAATTGTTTATTCTGTGGCTGTGATAGAACTACCTAGGATTGCTAGTTGCTGTGATAGGCTTATAGTTAAACTGAAATTTCAGTTAACTCTCTCACTTGTGCACTTCACTGTGTTAGGCTCTTAAGGTTCAAGTATCAGATTATTTATTCCGCAAATAAACTCCAAGGGAGCTGACTAGTTGTTCATAAAATTTGAATACTCTATTCACCCCCCCTCTAGAGTAGTTTACAACTTATCCCCTCACTTTCAATTGGTATCAGAGGGAGGTTAGCTGTTCATACAAGCTAACACCTGAGTTAAAAGATCCAGTGATAAGTTGTTTCCTGATACCATTCACAAACACTTTCACACATGGCCCAGTCTAAGGATTATACAAGCACCAGACCTCCTGTATGCAACTTGTCCAAGTTTGGCATATGGAAGGCCAGGATAAGACTATACATGAATTCTATTGATGAAGATATCTTTTCTTCTATTTTGACAGGACCACCTGCTAGGCCTGCTGCTGCTTCTATCACATCTGCTGATCTCAGTGCTGTGCCACCTCCTGATTACAATGAAAGCTACAAGAAGGCAAAAGTAGCTGATGCAAAAGCAATGAATATCCTAGCTCAGACAATGTCTGATGAAATATTCCAGAAGCTTGCTGAATGTACCTCAGCTAAAGCTATGTGGGATTCCCTCAACCACATAGTTACTGGCTCAGCTGATGAGAGGAAGGACAGGAGATCCAACCTCACCTCTCAGTATGAAAATTTCAAGAAGGATGATGCTGAAGACATTGACTCAATGTACACAAGACTCAGTTCAATAATAAGTGAACTGAGGTCTTTGGACAAGGAGATAACTTTGTCAGAAGTCAATGACAAGATCCTGATGTGCCTTCCCATCTCTTGGGACTCAAGGATATGGCCCATCAAGGATGGAAGAAACACTGTGGAACTCTCCACAGAAGCTCTGTTGGGAAAGCTCAAGTCATATGAGCAAACTTTAAAGAGCAGAGCTGCTGCAACTGAAGTAAAAACTCGTACACCTACAAAGAAAGAGCACTCTCTAGCTCTTAAGGCTGCTGAGACTTCTGAAGGAAGTCAATCAAATGAGGAGTTACTGGCACTCATTGCCAAGAGGTTCTTCAACATGGGAAGAAGAGACCTCAGAAAGAAGTTCTCCAAGTATGAGGACAAACCAAGGTATGACAAGACTCCATCTAAAGAAATCATCTGTTATGTTTGCAGCAAGCCTGGACACATTGCTCCAGATTGTCCAGAGAAGAAACATAAGGAGAAGAAACATGAGAAAAAGTACAGGAAGCACCACTCCAAGTCCTCCTCACACAAATACAAGAAGAAGGACAAGGGATTTGTGGCTGCTACCTGGAGTGAAACAGAAGAGGATACCTGCTCCTCTAGCTCCAGTGATTCAGAAGGAGAAGAAGAGAAGAAAGCCAAAGAGGTCTGCCTCATGGCTATCAATGCCTACAGCTCTTTGTCAGCTGCAGAGAATTCTGAAGAAGAAGGAGACAATGAAGAAGATCTTCCTATGGAAGACCAGGTAATCAACTCATTTGATTTTTCATCTCCTGAGTTCAAATTAAAATTTAAAACTCTATGTTTAGATCTACTATTATCTGAAAAAGAAATCAAGTCACTTAGATCAAAGATAATGGAACTAGACATGGAAGGTACTGAAATAATCAGATTAGAAAAAGAATTAGAAAGCTTAAGAGGAGAAGTAACATTCCTAAAATTAGAACTAGCTAAATCTAAGAGGTTAGAAGAACAATTAAATGGCAGAAGCCTTAAATTATCTGAAATAACCAGTATAGCAAACACTAGGGTTGGTAATGATAAACTAGGCTTAGGTGCTACATCTAGTGAACCCATCCTCCTCACAAAGGAGAGATTTAGCACTCCAGTAAAATTTATTTCTGAATCAGGAATAAAGAATACTGAGGAAATTGAAAAATGTAAGAAAATTCAGAATAAGATTAAGAAAGAGAACAGGAAGAAAAAATTTCTAGCTTTACAAAAATCGTCGAACATTAATCGACGATCGTCAAACCAATCGTCGAACGTCTATCGACGATCGCTGAACACCTTCACCAAGTATGATATCTTTGGTGCAGGAGATCGACGATCTCATCTTGAGTCATCGACCAGTGATCGACGATCTCATCTTGAGTCATCGACCAGTGATCGACGATCGTGGAATCCAGAACATAGCACTACTACAAATGATTGACGATATGGCTTGCGATCGTCGACCGTGGATCGACGATCTGGACTTAAGCTGGAAAATAAATTTCAAACTTCCAGAATTGCAAATCCCAATCACTACCCTAGGTTGTTTAATCCTTCAACTGAATGGATTATCCCACCTAGGAGATCACACCCTTTAGGATATAAATCTAAGCCTACAAAATCTTTTATATCTAGTTTTTCTTTTGTGAAGAATACTGGACCCAAGGTAACCTAGGTCCACAATGTATAACTGTTCTCTCTGCAGGTGAAGACCTATCCAGTCATACATGACAAATGGTATCTGGATAGTGGATGCTCAAAGCATATGACAGGAAAGAAGAAGAATCTGTCAGGGTTCAAAGCCAAGCTGGGACCAAAAGTTGTATTTGGGGATTCCAGCTGTGGACAGACTGAAGGGTATGGCAGCTTCACCATAGGAGCTGTAACATTAAAGAAGGTTGCTTATGTCTCAGGACTAAAGCACAACCTAATCTCTGTAAGCCAAATGTGTGATGCTGGGTACAAGGTATGGTTTACTGACACTGCTTGTAATATTGCTTTAAATAATACTGTTGTGTTAGTAGGTATTAGAATTGGTAATGTTTATGTTGTAGATTTTAACTCATCCAAATCTGAAATATGCTTATTTAATGAAGTAACCAGTAATAATACCCTTTGGCATAAGAGACTTAGTCATGTAAATTTGAAAAACATTTCTAGGTTGGCTAAATAAATCTTGTAAGAGGCTTACCTTCTTGCCCCTACAAGAAGGAAGGCCTTTGCAAAGCTTGTCAATTAGGTAAGCAAACAAGAAATAGCTTTAAATCAGTTAATAAAAGTGATTCTCCCAGGATTCTGTACTTGCTACATTTGGATTTATTTGGTCCTATTGCTGTACAGAGTCTTGGAGGAAAGTCTTACACTCTAGTAATTGTAGATGACTTCTCTAGGTTCACTTGGGTATTCTTATTGAGAACTAAGGCTGATAACTTCAAGGTTCTTACAGATTTTCTAAAGTGTATACAGAGTGAGTATTCTACTCAGATTGCCTTGATCAGAAGTGATCATGGTACTGAGTTTGAGTCTCTTCTTATGCAAGAATTCTGTGAGAAGGAAGGTATCAAACATAGCTTCTCTGCTCCTAGAACTCCTCAACAAAATGGGGTAGTTGAAAGGAAAAACAGAACCCTAATTGAAGCTGCAAGTACATTGTTGGCAGATGCTAACATGCCTATGTCCTTTTGGGCTGAAGCAGTTAGCACAGCTAACTATGTATTGAACAGAAGTCTGATACATAAACTTAAGGGTAAGACTCCCTATGAGTTACTTAAGCAAGTGAAACCTAAAATAGACTATTTTAGAGTATTTGGCTATGTTGCTTTTGTTCATAACAATAACGAAGAATACCTTAGAAAATTTGAGGCAAAAGCTTCAATGGGAGTTTTTCTAGGATACTCTCAAGTAAGCAAAGCCTATAGGGTCCTTAATATATCCTCTCTTAAGATAGAAGAGTCTGCACATGTCTCTTTTGATGAGACAGTCATGTATTATAAGGAGAAGGACTCTTCCTCTAATAGTACAGTGCAAGTCCTAGGAGTAAGTAAGGATTTGGAAGGTTTGAGACTCACACAGGAGAATCATCCCCAACAAACTCCTCAGGTTGCTTCTTCAGATTCTGAATCTGATGTAGAACTTTTAGAAGTTAAAGCACCTGCTCCAACAGTTGATCAAATTCCACATGAGGAATTAAATCTTGAACATGTTGAAGATCAGATCATTGTTGAACCTACTAATCTTGTCACACTTAGAGATCACCCTGTATCTCAAGTGATTGGAGACATTTCAGTAGGAGTCCAGACAAGACATCAACTCAATAAAGATGTGATGTTTGCTTGTTTCCTTTCTCAGGTTGAGCCCCTAACCATTAAAGATGCTGAGCTTGATCCACACTGGATTATAGACATGCAAGAGGAACTTAACCAGTTTGAAAGATGTAAAGTTTGGACTTTGGTTCCAAGACCAAGAGGCCAACTAATCATAGGCACCAAGTGGGTGTTTAGAAACAAGCTTGATGCCCAAGGCATAGTAGTTAGGAATAAGGCTAGGCTAGTAGCTCAAGGCTATAGACAGGAGGAAGGCATAGATTATGATCAGACTTTTGCCCCTATAGCTAGACTAGAAGCCATTAGGATTTTCCTAGCCTATGCTGCCTATAAGAGATTTAAGGTCTTCCAAATGGATGTGAAGAGTGCCTTCCTCAATGGAGATTTAAAGGAAGAAGTGTTTGTTGAACAACCACCAGGGTTTGTTTCATCAACCTTACCCACTCATGTGTTCAAACTCCAAAAGGCTCTATATGGACTTAAGCAAGCTCCTAGAGCTTGGTATGAGACCTTAGCAAATTTCCTTCTAGAACACAAGTTTATGAGAGGTGTAGTAGATAGAACCCTATTTATTAGACATCATAAGGACTCTTAACTGTTAGTTCAAATCTATGTAGATGACATTATATTTGGCTCCACTGATCCCAAACTATGCAAGAGGTTCTCTGAACTAATGCACTCCAAGTTTGAGATGAGCAGCATGGGTGAGTTATCCTATTTCCTTGGTCTCCAAGTGAAACAGTGTGTTGATGGTATCTTCATTTCTCAATCAAAATATGCCAGAGAGCTGGTTAAAAGATTTGTAATGTCTGATGCTTCATCAATGAGCACACCTATGGCCTCAAATGCAGTTATTAATTCTGATGTCAATGGCAAGTCTGTTGATCAAAAGAACTATAGAGCCATTGTTGGTTCCCTGCTGTATTTGACTGCAAGTAGGCCTGACATAATGTTTGTTACATGCCTATGTGCTAGGTTTCAGGTCAACCCAAAGGAATCTCACTTAACTCTTCTCAAGAGGATCTTGAGATACCTTAAGGGATGCCCTAACTTAGGACTGTGGTACCCAGCTGAGTCAGGATTTGAATTAATTGGATATTCAGATGCTGATTATGCTGGTTGTAGAGTTGACAGGAAAAGCACCTCAGGGACCTGTCAGTTCCTGGGAGAGAGACTTGTCTCTTGGATTTGTAAGAAACAGGCATCTGTGTCTACTTCAACTGCTGAGGCTGAATATATAGCAGCAGCTAGTTGTTGTTCACAGATCCTGTGGATTCAAAATCAGCTAGTGGATTATGGGTACACACACTCAAAAACAAAAATTCTGTGTGACAGTACCAGTGCAATATCAATTGCTCAAAATCCTGTGCACCATTCCAGGACCAAGCACATTGACATTAGACATCATTTTCTGAGAGATAATGTGGAAAAGAACAAGATAAAAATGGAATTTATATCCACAGACCTGCAGAGAGGAGATATTTTCACTAAGCCCCTTGATGAACAAAGGCATTTGTTCTTCCTGAACCAGCTTGGTATGATCAATGGTTCAGAGTAGTGAAAATTTGGATAGATATGTTTTCTGTCTAAAATCGTCGAACGACTGCTCGACGATCTTCGACCAAGTCAGAACTATCGTCGACCAACGGTCGACGACAGCTCGTTCGGTAGTAAGGCAGAAATCATCGACCAACTGGTCAACAATCTCTCCTTAGGTATCTATCGTGGACAAATTGGTCGACGACAGATTTGTTGTGCTGTTTGGTAAATCGTCGACCAACATATATTGATCGACGATCGTGGTGATTGCTTGTAGTCGGTCGATGTTTAACGATTAGTCAAATATTTACTATCGTCGGTCATTGTTCGACGACTGATTTTGTTCCGGGTTCGACGATCGCAGATTTATATCTGATAGTCGATTTAGGTCTGGAGATCGTCGTTCTTCCGCTCCGTCTTTTCATATTCCATCTTCTGGCTTAGAATTCGCTCTCGAACTCTAATCCCGCGCGATTCTCTTCTCCCCTGCCTTGCATCTCGATTCTCCATTCTCTCTTCAATCCAATGGCGATTCCTTCAGCAGTTCTCTTCCGGATGAAGTTCGACACTGGATTCTGTGTCGACTTCGATTCATTCAGTCGATGTGATCAACCCATCCAAGACATTCTGCAGCTGTGTGAAGATCAATGCCTAAAGAGATTTATGTCATTCTCACCGAAGATTCATATACCAGAGATTCGAGAATGGGTATATACTTCGTCCTCCAGCGACGAAGCCATGACTGGAAAGATAAATGGAGAGGAGGTCATTCTGACTCCTGAAGTTCTGACTGAGCTGTTTGGACTACCAACCGGTACTGAGGACTATGAGCAAAATACAGAGGAATATGGCCGCATGCTAACTGTGATGGGCCATGCTGAGGATATTCATGCTAAGCTGCTGAAGATCAATCTGTCTCCAGAGTATAAGTTTCTGGCAGACCTGGTGGGCAAGGTCGTTTTGGGAAAACACTCTGCTCACGACAACATCAACAGGCAACAATTTGCCTTAATGTCAGTTTTGGTGAATAAGACGCAGATAGCCTGGGGAAAAGTTCTGTTTGAACTGATAAGGAGAAAGAACAACAAGAAAGAAGTAAATCTTGCCAGGGTGTTGGGTGTGTTTCTGTATGTGAAAGCACCCCTGCTGCTTGTTTCTGCACCCTCTGCAGTCAACGCCAGCAAGAGGTTGGACCCCTCTCTGTTCAAGAAATCCCAGAGAGTCATCAAGAAGTCAG
Organism: Platanthera zijinensis; assembly: GCA_039513925.1. Taxonomy (NCBI): domain Eukaryota; kingdom Viridiplantae; phylum Streptophyta; class Magnoliopsida; order Asparagales; family Orchidaceae; genus Platanthera; species Platanthera zijinensis. Next base: position 189,891,694 of record CM077079.1, on the reverse strand, counting down.
CCAGGGTTGATCCTAACCCTCCATCAGACACAAGGGCTGATTCAGCCACTCTCCAGCTTGCTGGGGAAGGCTCAGTAATCCCTCCATCCTCCCTCTTTACCCCTGCATCCTCATCTCCTGCATTACCCTCCACACAATCTGCAGTGCCACCACAACATGAATCCCTACATGCATCTCCCATCCTACATGCACCTCCACCCCAGTCACCCACACCACAACATCTGGCAGCCTCAGCCAGTGTTGATGATCACCCATCTCCACATGATTCATTTGATCATGTGGCAGATCATACTGCTTCCATTCCATCACCACCTCAATTTGCATCCCACAGTCATCCATCCACCTCCACACCCTCAGCATTTCAGATAACTCCTGAATTGCTTGCACATATTGTAGAGCTCATCACTCCATCCATCCAAAACATGATTGAGGCTGCCAATGCCCCTCTCATTGCATCCATCAATGCCCTTACTGAAGCCATCAAATCACTTCCACCCTCTGCTGAGCCCTCTTCAGTAAGATGCATGACTCCAGTCCCCACTGAAGTCATGCAGGGGGAGATGTCTGTTGAAGTGGTCTCAGGTGATGCCTTGACCCTTCAGGACAATTCTTCCCTTCCCCTTCCAGCAATTGTAGAAGAACCTCAAGAGCTTCCAGAGGAAGCTATTCCAGAGAAAGAGTCTCTGATGAAAGATCCAGAGCAACCAGAAGGTAAAACACTTCCTCTAAAGGTTATAATCAGGACTTTAAATTGATATCTTTATCTAACAAAGACATTCACTCCCTAGTGAATCTAGCTTCTGATAAAGAAGTCTCTGAGAGAGATAATGCGGAAGTCCTCATGGACTTGTGTGAAAAAGTTCCAATGAACACTACTGACTCAGAAGTAGTGGTTCAACAACTTGAGAATGCTGCTGCTGCTGCTGCTGGAGAAGCTGAGGCTATGCAAGACTTACCAGAGAATGCCTCCAAGATGACTGAAAAGGAATCAAGCTCAGGTACTCTAAACCTTGAACAATATATAGCCTTTATGGCTGAGAATATTGCCTCTGAGTACATTGAAGAGTTGGCTAAATCTCATATGGTTTCCCTAGCCATCTCTCTAGGAAAAGCATCTGCCCCTGCAAATACATTCATCTTTTCTCCACCTATCCTTACCTATCCTCTATCCATTCCTTTTATTGCAGAACTGGTCCCCAGGATAGTTCCTGACTTGTATCCTGAATCAGAACTCTGGAAGAGATCTCCAAATGTTGATCTTGATGCCCTCCTTGAGCAAGATGCCATTGAGGAAGCAAGAGAAAAAGAAGATAGAGAGAAGCAGGAGAAAGAAAAGGCTGAACATGCTATAGCTGCCAAGGATATCTCAGAACAAGACTTTGATGATTATGCTGGCAGAACCTCATCCCACTCCTCTGATGATGATGACTCTGAGGATTCTGATAGCACCCAGAAGAAGAAAAAGGCTGTATCCAAGAAAAGAAAAGCATCTGCTCCTCCTACTACTAATCCAGACAAGGATGTTCCCTATTTCATTCTGAAGGGAATTGATCCCAAGAGCAAAGAATTTCAACCATGGATGAGACTCTCAAAGAATCAGACAAGAGAGAAGAAGAAAACAAAAAGATATGACGCTCCAATTCAGAAATTCCCCCCCAGAGGTCCTCCTCCACCTCCTGGTGCTGGAGCCTCTGGAAGTCTCTCTTCTGCCCCATCTGCAAAATCAGCCAGTTCTAACACCTTTCAGTCCTACCAGAGAAGGAGTAACCAAAGCCAGGGAGGCCAAGATGTATCAGGACAAGGAAGGAAAAGAAATGAAAATGTTCCCATGGAACAAATAAAGGAGATGACATTTCAGCAACCTACTTTCTCTCCTCCTCCTTCTCCTAAAAAGAAAATTCCAGAATGGAAACCTTCTCCTCCCAGGAGAGGTCCATCCTCCACATCAAGGAAACCTGCTGCTTCTGAGACAGTTGAAACAAAAGGAAAAAGAGTGGTCTATTCAGAGAAATCCCATAAGAAGTTCATTGAACTTGCACCTCCAAGATCTCTATATGCTGAAACTGATCCTAAGAAGGCTGCACAGTTTCCTCTTGACTCAAGCAAATTAGCCACAGCTCTTCAAAGGAACATGGAGATTGCAGCTCAAGCTGATACTGACAGACCACCCTCTCCATCAGATATGACTGAAATTGAAAGAATTGCCCCTATGGCAAGATTTAAGGAATCTATTGCACTAAGCATGATGGAGAGAGCCAAAGCTCAAGGACTAGACCCTACAACATATACAACTATGTCTGAATTCAGAGAAAAGGAACTCAGCAAAATTCAAGTCAACGCTGAAATTTTTAATACTGAAGAATACATGAAGTTGCACCCTGCTGCAGTTCTGCCAAGCTATGCTGAAAAGAAAATTATTGGTGAACATGACCTAATGCTATCCAAAAGACAAGCAGCAAATCCAAACAGAGAAATTATTTTCAAACCAGCTGTAATCCCTAAGAACTCATCTGATGCTAAAACCTCTGATAAATCTGCTTGATTCTTTATAGTTCTGCTGATTTATGTTTTTATGTTTTTCTGTGGATTGCCTGTGATTTAAATTTTTGGTTAATCTCTGCTTTTGTTATTGTGTGCATTAGTTTTTAGATCGGATTGGATAACATAACCCAAATAGGGGGAGATTGTTGGTACCCTAGATGTGATTTGGCTTATGTAATCCCTTTCCAGCCCCTCTTGATCCATATAACTATATATGATCATGATTAGGCCTTGTTCAGTTTCCCTAGGACAGTTTATAACTGACCTAGAGCTTAGGCTAGAAGTTCTAGATGTATTTTTGGTTAAGGCATTTTCTGTTCGACCATCGTCGAACGAGGCCTCGCGATCATCGATCATTGGTCGACGATAGCAGGGCTATAGAATCGTTGAAGTCAAGACAATTATCGTCGACCGATGGTCGACGATCTCAGAGCAAGTTTATTATGCTCTGAAGGTTGGTCGACGATCTGCCATCAGCAGTTCAACGATCGTGTTCTTGCTTCACGATTTCTGTTTAAACAGATTTTCTGCTTTAGTCGACGATATCTTGAGCTGGTCGACGATTTCTGTTCGACGATTTCTGTTTCGACAGATTTCTGCTTTTAGTCGACGATCTGTTAGCTAGGTCGACGATCATCGAACCCCTGTTCGACGATTATTGTCTGCCTTTATCTTTTTGTATTCATTCTATTCCTTGGTTTATTTCCAAGTGTTTTAGCTTGTGGTTAGAGAATTTTCTGAAGTTGTTTTTGCAGATTTATGGCTTAAATTCAAAATAAATTAATTACCAAATATGTCAAGCTTAAATCACGGGATTCAGTATTTTGATAAAGCATTTTTGTCCTATTATACAAAATATATTGCCAGGCTGTATTCTAGCCGTTGGCACTGTTTGCTATTTCCAAGAATGGTAAGTCCTTGTACTGAAGTATTTTCCCACTTATTTAATTCCTTATTGGGACTGACAGTAAGCTAATAGGTCATTCTATTCCTACTGCTATATTCTATTTTGAGATAATCTGTTGCAGGGCTCGAGAATTCAAATCAATAGAGTCGTTCCAAAGGAAAAATGAGAAGACATATTTAAGAGAGATTTTTTTCTCAGAAAAATTACAAGTTACAGATACAGAGAGATTGTTTCTTAGTGCTGCATTCTCTCAAGCATCTTCAGAGCAACTCTTCACCATCTCACAAAAAGAAGAAGAAAAGCTCCCCTGAAGAAAAAGCCCAGAGCAATTACTTTCATTCTCAAGTCTCCTGAGCATCTGCTTAGAGTTTTTAAGACTTCAGAAAGAGCTCCAGTTCTGCTTCAATTATTCCAGAATCTGAAGACCTGATAAAAATCAGTCTACAGATCTCTGAGGATTTAGTTTCAGTATATCTGAAACTCCTTCATCCTGAAGCAAAGGCTTTCCCTGGACTTTCACTGAGCCAGGGGGAGACTTTGATTCTTTAGAGAATGCACAAGTCTTCTCTAATCTGTATTTACAACAGAGAAGAAAATCTAACCCTCTCAACCCCTTTGTAAAAGAGTTTGTTCACACCTCTTCAAAAGTGAACATTGGTGACAGGGCACCTTATCAACAACCTGTGGTTGAGCATCCTTATCAAAAGCTCAAAGGGTCTGTTTGATCTACCTGAATCAGATCATTGGTGGCAGGGCACCTTAGCAAAAACCTGTAGTGGATTCCTACCAGGGTGGTAGAAGAGTGGAGTACCTATTTAGAGGGAACCACTATATATCCTGTGTCTCTGGCTATCTTGTTTAATTGTTTATTCTGTGGCTGTGATAGAACTACCTAGGATTGCTAGTTGCTGTGATATGCTTATAGTTAAACTGAAATTTCAGTTAACTCTCTCACTTGTGCACTTCACTGTGTTAGGCTCTTAAGGTTCAAGTATCAGATTATTTATTCCGCAAATAAACTCCAAGGGAGCTGACTAGTTGTTCATAAAATTTGAATACTCTATTCACCCCCCCTCTAGAGTAGTTTACAACTTATCCCCTCACTTTCATAATTTGTGACACCATTTATCTTGAAGGTGTCACAAATTTCAAGAAAGCTTGCTATATGTGCGTTCGGATCTTCATCTTGAAATCCGTCAAATTGCACATACTGCTGCACCATTTGAATTATGCTATGCTTTAATTAGAAGTTATTATTTGCTATAGCAGGGCGAACTATGCTAGATTCTATACCCTCGAGATTCGGCCATGCATAATAGGACATAGGCCTTTGCACGTCTTCTTCCACTTGGGGTTCTTCCATTCTTAAATTAGAAAATGACTTGGATTCCTCAACCAGTACTTGGATAGTAGGACCTTGAAATCGCGATCTTCTCCGAAGAGTACGCTCAATTTCGTGGTCCAAGTCCAAAATAACCGACGGACTCCCGCGGGTCATACACTAGAAGAAGAGAAGGGAAAGAGAAATAAATTAACTAGAAAAAAGCTAGATTTTTTTTGAAATAGATTTTTATGTTTTAACTCCCAGACATCCCAAGGGCTCTTAATGAAGGGTTCGCAAGATACTAGACAAGATAGTGACACTTAAAGCCCTTTGCCCTTTTCGAGAGAATTAAGTGGCGTAGAAAAATTGTGAAGTTGTTTTCTATTAAGAGCGATAATAAATATTTTTTTTTTTGGATTTTAAAATTTTTTAGAAGGTGGATAAGAAAGAGAAATGAGAAAAGTAATAGATTCGTGTTTTCGATATATAAACGAAAGTTGCTCCCCGGCAACGGCGCTAAAAACTTGGTGGTCAGCTATTCGCTAAGAAAATTAAAGCAGCCAAACTAGCAATCCAATGAGGCAAGTATACCTACCGAACTGTATCTAGGGGACACAAGTGTCGTGTTTAAATCCGGGAACTGTTGAGAACACATACTCACACGAAGACTATTATTTTATCCACAAAAAATCTAGAGTTTAGAGAAACTAATTGCAATTAAGGAAAGGAAATAAAGCAAAAGAGAACTACTTGCACTAAAAAGAAAGAGAGCATAAAAGAAACGATTACAATAAAGGGTTGGCACAATGAGATGGAAATGCACTCGATCAAGAATCATCTCGGCTAAAGTCGATTAAAAACACGATAAATAAACCTAAACTTAATAGGGTAAAGGTCCTTCACCATGGAGGTTCCTAAAGCTTGAGCACGCTTCGCTCGAAGTCGTGCCCAACTGAGTTTAGGAAGGTCCGACCGACTCTTGTCTAAATCGGAGGACTAAAGCTTGCTTTACGCGGTGAACCACACTATTGGATTTTACTCCAATCCGGGAGATTTTGACGTCTGCCTCTCTTGAGGGGTGCGTACAACTCCCATTACTCTTGAGTGCTCACTTCAAACTATCGGCCCTCATCTAGCCAAGAATGAAAGCAAAGCTGGAGAATATATATCGATGATATATCTCCAACCCAAAATAAATTAAGAGTGATTCAAGGCAAAAAACACTAAAAGAAAAGGTAAATTCAAAGCATTATAACTTAATCACTCGAACCTCGGAGCATCAAAGTTGAGTACAAGGAGGATTAGTTAATCATAATTGAGTGGAGGAGGGGGAATGAGTAGTAAAGCATTAAGAACAGAAGGAAATAAAGGAGAGAAAACATCACTTTTCTATTAATGATAAAGAAAGCTTACAACTTGAAATGAAGGAGCTACACTTGCATGGAAATGAAAAGACAATGTTAACATTACTTTAAACTACTAATTCAAGTACAAAAGCTATTACAAAAGATTAAACTAAAAAGGGTTAAGAAAAACTAAAAGGAGAAAGAGAGAGAGTGGGAGAAAAAAACAAGAAAAGCTTCACTAAGAAAAGGGGCAGCACCTCCCTACACAATCCAAAAAACTATATGGAATGCTTGGAGAAGGGATCAATTTATAAAAAAACTTAAGGGGGTGACACGGCCAACAACACGGTCGTGTTACTGGCCGTGTCCTGTACAGGTTGACCCCGGGCAGTGGTTCTGGCAAGAGTGATCATGGCGTCATTGAAAAAGTGGGCTAGCACATGCTGATACAGCCAGCGACACGGCCGTATTGGTGGTTGTGTCGACAGCAATTGATTGACTTTGACGCGGAATGCATTTATAGCGGGGAGCAAGCTTTGATGTGATGGCGACATGACCAGCAACACGGCCGTGTGGGTGGCTGTGTCTTGCTCTGGAAAGTCTTCGGCTTATCGCAACACAGCGGCGACACAGCCGTGTTTGGTGGTTGTGTAATTCTCTGGAGAGTCTTTGACTTTATGTCAACACGGCGGCGACACGGTCGGGTTGACATGGCCAGCAACACGTTTGGAGACACGGCCGTGTCAACTGGCCGTGTTCTTCTCTGAATGATTTCTGGATTTTTCCTCTAGTGACACGCCATGTTGACAAGGCAAGGTTGACATGCCCTATGACACAGCCGTGTTGGTGGCCGTGTTAGGTTATTTTTGGCCAAAATTCAGGAAACCTACAAAAACAGAAATAAACATTAGTTGCATAAATAAATATAAAAGGAGGTCAATATATAGGCTTATAAGACATGATTTGCACATTATAAACTAGAAAATAGGATAATTGTTTAAACTACAAAATGTATTTTGAAAAACCCCCAAGCTTAAGCTTTGCTTGTCCCCAAGCAAAAATATAAAAACTAGGTAACCATAAAAAAAGGACTAATCAAAAGGTTCTAATTATTCCTACACAAGTAGTATGCAAAATTCTAAGTAGGGAAAAGGTAAAACGTAAATCTAAAACAATTATTTAGGTATGGTTTAACTTTTATAAACTTTAATTAACGAAAATAAATCATCCCAAATTTTGACGAAATTCTTAAAATAAATTTAAGCAAAGCAACAAAAATGAAAAACGCATTGAGTTGTTACTAGATCCAAGCAACGCATTATAATTATATCAATAAAATATCAAAAATCTAAGTTTAAATCAAAAACTAATACTGATTTACTTTTCTTTTTTTCTTAGTTATTAAATAAAATTCAAAAGCATGAATCAAAAGGACTTTATTAGGACAGAAACGTTTGGTTTAGGATTATAATTAGGAGTGGAATTCAAAGATAAATAGGAAGGCTTAAAATAACACTAAACCTAAACAAAGAGTTTCAAAAATATATAAAAAAATGTTTTTCTTTCTTTTTTTCTTTTCCATTTTCTTTCTTTTTTTTTCTTTTTCAAAATAAAGGCAATAAACAATTTTTTTCATTTCATTCTGAATTGGCTAAACAAAAACAAACATTTCTTTTTGGCATACTTTTTTTTTCAAAAACTTTTCCCAAAAATATCACAAAACAACCTATCATAATAAAGAAAATGTTTTATGAAACTCAAAAAGGCTAGTGTGATTAGATAGGTTGGAAATTTTGGCTTTGGTGAAAATGATATGAAAAGAGGAGCTATCAAATGAAATTGAAAAAAAGTCTCAAAAGCTACTAACTAGTGGTGAATGTTTTTAGGTTAGCAGGAAAGCTCAAACGAAAAACAAAAACGGCCTAAATCATTTTCATGCTTTTAAATTTATTTAAAACATAGATTTGAAAATTTACAAAATGCAAGTCCTAGATAATAAAAGAAGATTGATGAAATTATCTTGAAAATAGAAATAATAGGTGACTTGGATCGTTCACATCTACTACGCTATTCAAAAGTTGACCTTACAAAAATTATCTAAAAATAAAAGGGAAAATAGTGGATGATGAATTTTTGAGAAAGTAAAGAAAATAAAGAAGGAAAACCATAATGGAAATGCGAGTTTTAGAAAAAACTTTTTATGTTAACATGCTACCGCGAATTAGAAACACAACATGGCCAATATTTTACTTGTGAAACATAATTAAAAAGTGTGATTAGAAATATTAGGATTAACTAAGTTATTTATAAAAAATTTTGAGTAAAACAAAACAAAAACAAGGGGTACTATAGAAATACCAAAATGTCTAAACTATTAAAGTAATGACAAAAATCAATATATTTTTTTAAATTTTGAAATATTTTCTATTTTTTGGATTTTTAAGATATTCATTTTTTGGAATTTTGAAAAATATTCGCAAAAGGAAATATATTCACACACAGCAAAAAGAAGGAGGAAGTCCTCCCCCATGCTTAAAATAGACATTGTCCACAATGGCAAAAGAAGGGGATTGAGAGAGACAGAAAATGAAATTACAGAATTGAAAAATAGGTACTTCCCCGGATTTATTTGCTACGAAAGCTGAGTGATGTCGCTCCCCCATGCTAGCGCTTTGGATCTTCATGAAATGTCTTCTTTGGACTTCGTGATGGATTAAGCAATGTTGGAGCAGGCGATCGCAGAAGCTTCAGCTTGTCAGAGCTGTCCGGGACAAAAATTGTAAAATAAAGAAAACAAAAAAGATAACTTGGGTTGCCTCCCAAGAGTGCCCTTTGTTTAAAATATTGTTTGAGCTTGACGCATCAAATAAATTATATTGTCCAAAAATATTATCCCAAAAATATTGTTCAATGTTCTAACAATGTTTAAAACTATTCAAAAGTCAAATCATGGAGGATAGAGTTAACACAGTTAGGACTGACATCACCACAGAAATACAGTTTAAGACGCTGACCATTCACTTTGAAATTACCCTTATCAGGGTGTGAAATCAAAACAGTTCCACACGGAAAAACTTCTAAAACAGTAAAGGGCTCAGACCAATGCAATTTTAACTTGCCAGGAAATAAACGTAAACGAGAATTATAAAGAAGAACCTGGTCGCCTGGCTTAAAGGTTTTTGGATGCCTTAATTGTTTATCGTGCAATTGATTCGTCCGCTCTTTATAAAATTTGTTATTTTCGTATGCGTAAGAGCGCCACTCTTCGATTTTGTTGAGTTGAAATTTTCTAAGGTCGCCGACAGAGTTGGGATCGAAGTTTAAAAATCTAAAGGCAAAAAAAGCGCGGTGTTTTAGTTCTACGGGTAAATGACATGATTTTCCATAGACCAACCGATACGACATACATTTGAGAGATGTTTTGTACGTTGTTCGGTAGGCCCATAAAGAATCGTTTAATTTGGCTGACCAGTCTTTCCTAGAAGTTGAAACAGACTTTTCTAATATTCTATTAATTTCTCTATTCACTACTTCGACTTGTCCATTAGTTTGGGGGTGGTAGGCAGTTGAAAGCTTATGTGTAACGCCATATTTAATAAGAATTTTAGAAAATTATGCGTTACAGAAATGGGACCCCCTATCACTAACAATGGTTCGCAGCGTACCGAATCGAGAAAATAATTTTTTCAAAAAGATAACTATAACTCGGGAGTCGTTCGTAGGAAGAGCTTGGGCTTCTGCCCATCGTGAAACATAATCAACGACAACAAAAATATACTTATTTCCGAAGCTAGAAGGAAGGGGGCCAACAAAATTGATCCCCCAAGGGTCGAAAATTTCGCAGTCATGGAAATAATTTTGGGCATTTCATTTTTATTAGAAATGTTGCCCGACCGTTGGCAACTATCACACCTACTCACAAAGGCTTGCACGTCTTTAAACAGGATAGGCAAGTAAAAACCCACGCAAAGCACCTTGTGAGCGGTGCGAGCAGCTTGATAGTGCCCACCAGTCGGACCTTCATGTAAGTGTTTTCAAATATCAACTCCATCATAAGAAAAACATCTCCTTATCACTTTGTCCGCACAGAGTCTGAAAAGATACGGGTCCTCCCAAAAGTCATTCATCAACTAAGAAAAGAATTTCTTCTTTTGCTGAGAGGAGAACTCTTTTGGGAGCACACGAGCCACTAAATAATTGGCAATGTGTGCAAACTAAGGAGAAGGAGAAGTGCTAATTAAAAGCAGCTTCTCATCAGGAAAATAATCATTACAAGATTTTTCATCTATATTTTCAATATAATGGTTATCTAGGCGTGAGAGGTGATCGACGACCAAATTCTCAGCTCCTCGCTTATCACGGATCTCTAAGTCAAACTCCTGGAAAAGTAAGACCCAGTGAGTAAGGCGCGGCTTGGCATCTGTTTTGGCAAGAAGATATTTCAGGGCCGAGTGGTCCGTAAAAACGATAATTTTTGAAAGAGTAATATAAGGGAGAAATTTATCAAAAGCGAATACTACAGCTAGGAGCTCCTTCTCGGTGGTGGTCTAATTTTCCTGTGTAGATGTGAGTGTCTTACTTGCGTAATATATGGGTGGAAGGTTTTAGATATCCGTTGACCTAATATGGATCCCACCGTGAAACTATTCGCATCGCACATTATCTCAAATGGAAGGTCCCACACCGGAGCTATCATAATCGGTGCATTAAGTAACTTTTCTTTTATTAATTCGAAGGCAGAAAGATAAGAGTCATCAAAATTGAATGGGCGTTTTTTTTAAGAGATGGGTAAGGGGTTTGGTGATCTTGGAGAAATCCTTTATGAAATGACGGTAAAAGTTAGCATGCCCTTGGAAACTTCTTATAGCTTTGATGTTCGTAGGCGGCGGCAGCTTCTCGATAGCTTCTATCTTAGCAACGTCTACTTCAATACCTCTCGCAGAAATTTTATGACCCAAAATAAACCCTTCCCTCACCATAAAATGGCATTTTTCACAATTTAGGGCAAGGTTAGTCTCTTCGCATCGTTTTAAGACTTTTTTGAGGTTTTCTAAACAACTTTCAAATGCGTCACCGGACACGGAGAAATCATCCATGAATACCTCCATAATGCTTTCTACGTACTTGTCAAAGATAGCGAGCATACATTGTTGGAATGTAGATGGCGCATTGCACAATCAAAACAGCATCCTTCGTTAAGCGAAGGTGCCGAAAGGATAAGTAAACGTAGTTTTCTCTTGGTCCTCGGGAGAGATGGGGATTTGGAAATACCCCGAGAGACCATTGCGAAAACAATAAAAGCTATGGTCGGATAATCGTTCTAAAATCTGATCGATGAACGGCAAGGGAAAGTTATCCATGAGGGTGGCGTCATTTAACTTACGATAATCTATACACATTCGCTACCCCGTCACCGTCTGTATCGGGATTAAATCATTATTTTCATTTACAACTACAGTTATCCCTCCCTTCTTTGGCACAACATTAATAGGTCTAACCCACTTAGTATCTGATATAAGATAGATAATTTCTACGCCTAAGAGTTTCATAACCTCTCCATTAACTACTTCTTTCATGTTCGGGTTTATACGGCGCTGTGGTTGTATTGAATTACGTGAATTATCTTTCCTTAAGATTTTGTGAGTGCAGAAAGATGGGCTTATGCCCTTGATATCGGAAATTTTCCAAGCAATAGCTTGTCGATGCTTACGTAGAACTAAAAGAAGTTTATCATTTTGTGCATCTGTTAGGTAGGCCGAAACTATTACTGGCAGTTTAGAAATTTTTTCTATGAAGGCATACTTGAGATGTTCAGGAAGTTCTTCAAGTTCTAGGGTAGGGGGTTCTTCATAAGAGGTTTTAGAAATTCTTTCTTTTTCAAATACTATATCTTCGTAGAACTTTTTAGACGGAAAATTAAAAAGGGTGGAGCTAGTGGCCAAGGTGGCTTCTTGCAGCGATTCAGTTGGAAAAGTAGAGGAGGAGCAAAAATTAGAAAATTCTCTTTCAAAATCAGAAAGGCAATAGGAGGATTATTCACCTAGGTGCAACGATTAAGTTGTAAGAGAAGAGGAGGAACCAAAATAAGAAAATTCTTTTTCAAAATTAGAGAGGCAATAGGAGGATTCATCACTTACGACATCTATGAAAAAATAAGAGTCATCATTTGCTAAGGTGTTTTTCCTCGAAGGTGTGATAGAGAAAGTCACTTCGTCATCACCTACTCAAAGGAAGAGCTTACCATTGCTTACGTCAATGATGGCTCGGGATGTTGCAAGAAAGGGTCGGCCAAGGATCAGGGGAACCTCGACGTGTTCTTCGATGTCCAAAATGACGGAGTCCACCGGGAAGATGAACTTATCGACTTTTACTAAGACATCCTCCACTATTCCTAACGGGTACTTACCAGATCTGTCAGTGAGCTGAATACTCATGCGTGTGGGGTTGAGGCTACCAATTCTTAACTTCTTAAACAACAAGAGGGGCATCAGATTAATACTAGCACCTAAGTCAGCTAATGCGTTCTTGACAAAAAAGATTACCAAAGACACACGTAATGGAAAAATTACCGGGTTCACTGATTTTCTTTATTAAGCCATTTTTCAAAACCGCAGAGAATTCGGCATTTAACGTGACGTGCGACAAGTTCTCTAACTTCTTCTTGTTGGTTAGGATGTCCTTAAGGAATTTAGCATACTTCGGCATCTGGGAGATCACTTCATGGAAGGGGAGATTAATGTGGATTTGCTTGAACATCTCTAGAAAGCGGGAGTATTGATCATCCTGACGTTGCTTATTAAGTTCGGAAGGGTATGGCGGGGTTGAATTATTTTTAAAGATGGGTGGTGGAGTGAGATCTTTTTCTAATATAGGGAGAGGGGTGATAACTTCTTCAGTAGAGGGTGGAATTTTTAAAACGGGGGCGGAGCTTACCTCGGGCTCTTCACTAACCATACCGAAAACTGGTTTCCCACTCCGAAGAGTTATAGATTTCGCTTTCTCTCTCGAGTTGTGTTCGGTATTGGAAGGAAGAGACCCGGCGGGTCGCTTAGAAATTATTTTTGCGAGCTATCCTACTTGATTTTCAAGACTTTTAACGCTTCCAGTTAAGGTTCTTATCGTAGCATCATTTGTGGTGATATATTTGGAAAGAAACTCCTCCAAGCTATGAGGTTTTGGAAAGTTTTTAATAGGTGGAGATGGTGTAGAAAAATCATTTTGTGGTGGTGAGCGCAAAGCGTTCGATGGATTACTCCACGAAAAATTCGGATGATTTCTTAAAGCAGGATTATAGCTATTTGGAAAATAAAACCGGGTGCAAGAAAATTCGCAGCAGGAAAATTATGAAAAGCATTTCTAGGCATATTGTTAACAAAATCTAATTGTTTGGGGGCAGAAGTTGCAGATTCCAATACCTGAGGGGCAGAGGCAGCAGTCATCTCCATAATTTTTTTTCTTAATATTTCAACTTGTAGAGCGAGCTGGGAGACATTGTCCACTTCAAAGATACCTGCAGGTTTGTTTGAGTGGGACTTAGGCACATTCCACTGATAAGTGTTCATGTCCATGTCCTCGAAAAGATCAAGAGGTTCTTTCGGGGTCTTATGGTTTAAATTACCGCGAGAAGCTGCTTCTATCATTTGCTTTGTATTTTGATTTAGCCCGTTATAAAATGTCTGCACTTGTAAGCATACAGGAAGCGCGTGATGTGGGCATCAGCTTAATAATTCTTTAAATCTTTCTCAAGTTTCATACAAGGTTTCGGAGTATATTTGTCCAAAAGCAGAAATGTTGTTCCTAAGTTTTGCAGTTTTAGTTGGCGGAAAATACTTCGCCAGAAATTTTTACGTTAGTTGATCCCAAGTTGTGATGCTGTTTTTAGGTAGAGTGTTCAGCCTTTGAATAGCCTTAGTTCTTAGAGAGAAAGGAAATAATATTAGCCTAATAACATCATTTGTGACACCATTTATCTTGAAGGTGTCACAAATTTCAAGAAAGCTTACTATATGTGCGTTCGGATCTTCATCTTGAAGTCCATAAAATTGCACATACTGCTGCACCATTTGAATTATGCTAGGCTTTAATTCGAAGTTATTATTTGCTATAGCAGGGTGAACTATGCTGGATTCTGTACCCTCGAGATTCGGTCGTGCGTAATAGGACATAGTGTAACGACCCCATCCGTTCGATGACGTATAGTAGAAGGTCCGGCCGGGGCCCCACACTATATGCCACAAACAGACGGTGAGGTCACAGGAGAGTACCAAATCAAACACGAATCCTAACTCAGAGCATTCTAGCGGAAGCTTTAAGTTACAACTTTGAACTCTTAACCGGAATGCCCAATATATAAAACCACATTTATATATATACCACGGAATGTACACAACCACAAGAGTTTGGCCTTAAGGCCTTACAGTTCCTCTGAACATACATCATGTTTTACAAACCTCGGCGCGCAGGCCGGCCATACATGAGTAAAAAGAGAAAACAAACAAAGCCATTCGCTTAGCCTTCCAGGCTAGCCGCAGCAGCAGCAGCAACAACAGTAGGGCTCTCCCGCCCATCACTTACCACTTGGCTCTCCAGCACCTGCACGGGAACAATCCACCCAACCGGTGGCAAACAATGCAACGGTCAGCATTCAGCTGACCCAATTATAACAATCCTACCCCTTTCTCGGGGCATGAGCATTCTTTCCCTGCAAGCATGGCATCATCAATAGCAACTATGTGCGCGCAGGCACATTCAAGCCATCACAACCATCGGCCACCCGGCCCGACAGTCCGTGCACTCAGGGCACATTTTCGGTGTACCGGAATACCAGGGTCAACACCACCGTCTACACGGTATTTGAGCATTTCTAGTCTTTCCGGCGCGCGGGCCTAAGACTCTCATTAGGCACTCCAACAAAACCTATACCAGGCTTCCAAGTCGGACGGACCTAACGCAGGTACGGATCAGCCACCCCCCGTTGCTCAAGTCGCCGAGCCACCTCGAATACGGAAGTATCCATGGCATTTTATAGGCGCGGGTCGGTTTCACCTTTCCTGTTCGGCAATCTGCCTTTTCATCGAGTTGCAGCCCAACGGCTCAACTACTCACAAAGTGGCAACGCACGGCCACAAAAGTTGCCGCCAACCCTCTTCATTTCCTGGACATCGTCCAGTACTTCCTGCCGCACCAAGCAACAGGTAGGAACAAGGCATCACAAGCCATTAGCACGGAGCCTTCTCCGATATGCAAACAAGCATCACCAATCCAGATTCCATCCAGATGGGCTTCACACAGCATGCCTAGAGCCGTACTCCAGTTCCGGCCTCTAACAAGGGGGACTTCACATATCTACCCCAAGGGACACCACAACCCACCGCACACTCGCGGGGAAGGGCTTTCCCTATGCAATGCAGAAAAGAAGGACTTCACATGTCCAAGGAGGGAGATCGTTACCCTTGTCGATCTCTTCGGTGCCATCGAAAACTAGCCGGTGAGAAAGAACCGCAGCAGCCATGCCGTCACAACGCCGGCTTCGGATCACGAATCGAACCACGGGAGCTCCGCCGGTGGCTTGCTCTCCTCCTCCTTCTTCCTCTCTTTCTCTCTCTTTTTCTCTTCCTTAAGAATAATGAAGAATGAATCTTCAACCTCTTCTCACGACTTATCCAGCCCAAGAAACCACCTGAGCCTTTGGATCAAAAGAGAGGAAACTGAACGGCCAGGATTGTTCCAAACTTTCACTTTTTGGCCGACACGGCCTGTGACACGCCCGTGTCACAGGCCGTGTACCCCTGAAGCGGTGCACACAGCTTGAACCGACTGAACAACACGGGTAATCGACACGCCCGTGTCGGACCTGACACGCCCGTGTCAAACCTGAGACACGCCCGTGTCTCCTGCTCCATCGGAGCTGCAACCAGTACACGGGTCGGAACACGGCAGCTGACACGCCCGTGTCCAGCCTGACACGCCCGTGTTCCCGGCCGTGTTCAAGGCCGTGTCCGGCTCTGCCCGGAATAGGCCAATTTTGCAAAATAAATAGAACACGCCCTGGGACACGCCCGTGTCCCAGGCCGTGTCACCCGACACGCCCTGGGACACGCCCGTGTCCCAGGCCGTGTAACCTGACCTGCTACTCAAATTTCAAGTTGAGTCTTTTGGGGCCTTTTTGGGGTGTTACAACCCTCCCCCCCTTATCAAAATTTCGTCCCGAAATTTGCACGGTAAGGAAAGAAAACCAGCAAGGCTATAAGCATGTTATAACAAAAAGTACACGGTCTACAGTTTATACAAATAACTCGGGAAACTCGGCTCGCATGGTCTGCTCCCGCTCCCATGTTAGCTCTTCACGGCCACAATTGTCCCATCGGACCTTGACCATCCCGATCACTTTGTTCCGCAACTGTTTTTCGGCTCGATCCTCGATCCGAATGGGTCTAACCCTCGTCGTTAGCCCATACTCGACCGGTACCCGATCAGCCTCCACGACTTGAGCTGGATCCTTTACCGCCTTACGAAGGACTGAGATGTGAAACACATCATGTAATCCATCCAAGTCCGCTGAAAGTGCTAGTCGATAAGCAGCTTCCCCAACTCGCTCCACCACCTCAAACGGACCAAGATACCTCGGACTTAGCTTTTTCAAACGCCGAATCCTGGACACACCTTTGAAGGGTTTGATCTTCAAATATACCCAATCACCTACCGCGAACTCCACGTTCCGGTGCTTGGCATTGTAGTATTTCGCTTGACGATCTTGAGCTATCAATAGCCTCTCCCGAATAGAGCGTATGAGCGAAGTAGCTTCTTCCACTTCCTTTTTCCCATTCAGCTTCGATTCGCCTGCTTCTGCCCAAGCTAACGGTGTACGGCATTTCCGACCATACAACGCTTCGAATGGTGCCATACCAATACTCGCTTGGTAGCTATTATTATAGGCAAATTCGACGAGAAATATGTAATCTTCCCATCTCTTACCAAAGTCTAGGGCGCACATGCGGAGCATATCCTCCATCGTCCTGTTGGTTCGTTCAGTCTGGCCATCCGTTTGGGGATGAAAGGCCGTACTAAACGCTAATTTTGTACCCAACATTTGATGAACGAGCCGCCAATCATTCGATGTGAACCGCCCATCACGGTCACTAACGATGCTCCGAGGAACACCGTGCAGTCGAACAACCTGCTCCACATACAGCTTGGCCAAGGTTTCCACTGAATCGTCTCTTCTGTTTGGAAGGAAGTGCGCCACTTTCGTCAACCGGTCCACAATCACCCAGATGGAATCATGACCGCGTTGAGATCTCGGCAACCCGTGCACGAAATCCATCGAAATATCATCGAACTTCCACTCCGGAATAGGTAACGACTTCAGAAACCCGCCAGGCTTCTGGCATTCTGCTTTCACCAACGCACAGGTGTTGCATTTCGCCACATAACGAGCCACATCTTTCTTTAGTCCGGGCCACCAGAACAGCTTTTTCATATCCCTGTACATCTTTGTGCTCCCTGGGTGAACTGAGTACTTTGCAAAGTGAGCTTCGTACATCAACTCTTCCCTCAGTTTACCCACACTTGGGACGCACACTCGACCAGTTCTCCGTAACAAGCCGTTATCCCAAGAGAATTGATCATCCGGCCCATCTTTAGCATAGCGCTGGAGACTTTCATCAAGCTCCGTTGCTCGCCGAATTCTGTCCGTAAGGTCATACTGCACCTCCGTCCAGTTCAAGCACGCATCGGTTGACGCACCTTTGTCAACACACGATATCTCCATTGCTTCCAATTCTTGGATCAAACGCTGATCATGCCTCTGCAACCAGCTTGCCCGTACCGGAGTCTTCCGACTCAAAGCATCAGCGACCACATTTCCCTTCCCGGGAGTATAGTGAATCTCGAAGGTGTAGTCCCCGAGGAACTCCATCCATCTTCGTTGTCGCATATTCAGATCCTTCTGATCCAACAAATACTTTAGGCTCTTGTGATCCGTATAGATATCCACTTTGACGCCATATAGATAGTGCCGCCACAACTTGAGCGCAAAGATTACCGCCGCCAACTCCAAATCATGGACGGGATAATTCCGCTCATGCACTTTCAACTGACGCGAGCCATAAGCAATCACTTTCCCAAACTGCAGAAGAACGCAGCCTAAGCCGCTCCCAGATGCATCACTATAGATCTCATACCCATCGGTACCACATGGCGATGTCAACACAGGCGCCGTGGTCAAACGACTCTTCAAGTCTTCAAAAGCTCGCGCGCACTCCGGCGTCCATATGAACTTTTGATCTTTTCTCGTCAGCGTGGTCAGAGGTAAAGCAATCCGTGAGAAGTTTTCCACAAACCGTCTATAGTAGCCCGCAAGTCCAAGGAAGCTCCTGACCTCGGCCACTGAAGACATCACTGGCCAATCTCGGATGGCACTTATCTTCAACGGATCCACCGCGATACCCTCTCCGCTTACCACATGGCCTAAAAAGGCTACTGAAGAGAGCCAGAACTCACACTTTGAGAACTTGGCAAAAAGCTTATTCCTCCGCAGGGTATGCAAGACCAACCGCAAATGGTTTGCGTGATCCTCTTCCGACTGAGAGTATACTAAGATGTCATCGATAAACACAATAACAAATAAATCCAAGTACTCTCGGAACGTTCGATGCATTAGGTCCATAAATACCGAAGGCGCATTACATAGGCCGAACGGCATTACCGTGAACTCATAATGACCGTAGCGTGTTCCAAACGCTGTCTTGGGAATGTCACCTTCCCGAATCCTTAGCTGATAATATCCCGATTTCAGATCCAACTTGGAATAGACTGTTGATCCCGCCAGCTGATCAAAGAGGTCATCTATCCTCGGAATCGGATATTTGTTTTTCTCCGTCAGCTTATTCAACTCGCGGTAGTCAATACACAACCGTAAGCTACCATCTTTCTTTTTCACAAAGAGAACAGGCGCGCTCCAAGGTGACATACTTGGGCGTATATAACCCTGCTCCAACAACTCTTGCAGTTGGACTTTCAACTCAGCCATCTCTTTTGGCGCGACGCGATATGGAGAGCGGGCCACAGGTTTCGCACCTGGCACCAACTCAATAGAGAAGTCAATCTCCCGCTGGGGTGGTAACCCCGGAAGATCTTTAGGAAACACATCGGCAAACTCTGACACAACTGGCACTTCACCGACACTGGCCTTTGGCTCAACAGCCTGAATTAGCGTGAAGAATAACTCCGCGCCCTTCCGCACAGCATTGACGACTTGGAGTGCAGACAACAACGTTCCGCCAACTCCTCGCATACCAGCGAACTTCGTCACAAGCCCGGTATTCTGGCCCAGTGTAATCTCTTTGGAGTTGCAATCAATAAAGGCACGCTGCTCCGAGAGCCAGTCCATACCAAAGATCACATCAAACTCCGATAACGGTAGCACAGCTGCACTCAAACCGAAATCCCGACTTCCTATGTGCACATCCACATCGCAAGCCCTATCCGCAAGCATCACACAGCCATTCGGCAATAGCACCCTTGTACTATCCACCGTCACATGACTCGGTACCCCAATGCGAGATACGAAATCCTCAGACAGAAAAGAATGCGAAGCACCCGTATCAAACAGGGCTCTCGCTAAGTTATTCCGAATCAGGACAAAGCCTGCAGCACACACACATCATGCACAAGCTAAACAAAACCAAAACCAAAAGCACAGCAAGTAAACTAACTCAACTCGTACCTGTGACGACGTCACTTTGCTTAATCGCTTCCTGTTGGCCAAGTTGATAGATTCGGGGCTGCGCTTGGGAAGCAGAGGAATCCACCACCGCTTTGCCCTTCTCAGCATATGACGCACCCGTCTTCTTTTCCCCTTTGGGCTGCACAACTCGACAGTCACGAGCAATATGCCCCACCCAGCCACAGTTATAGCACGTACGAGCATCCGGCCTTGATGTCGCTCCCGACACCACGGTCGTAGTCACTTGCCCAGATGGCTTGGACCTCTTGCCCCCTTTCTTCTGGTAAAACGACTTGCTCGGGCGAGGTGCTTGAAACTCTGGCTTCGACACAACCAAGCCCTTGTTCCCTTGCACTCGCCTCATGTCCTTCTCCAACGCGCACGCAGTATCAACCAACGCCTGAAACCCTTGGCTCACAGAACTCGAAAGCAGGAATCGTAACTCATCCCACAATCCTTCATAGAACCGATTCGTTTTCCTTTGGTCATCCGCGAAGATTGTTCCCGCATATCGTCCCAACCTGGTAAACTCGTGCAAGTAGACATCCACACTATCTTCCCCTTGCTTTAACCGTTGGAACTCGTTTTCCATAGCAATACGTTGCGCCGCTGGGACATGTTTCGCCAGAAAGATTCGAGAGAACTCCTCAATCGATACTTGTGTTAATTGCCTGCCCGCCAAGTGGTGTAGCTCAACCTCGTCCCACCACAACCGCGCCTCCCCTTCAAGCATGAAGGTGGCTAAGGTGACCTTGAGAGTTTCCTCCACCCTGATCGCTGTCATTATCCTCTTGACACGCGATAACCAATCTTCCGCCTGCGTTGGGGATCCCATTCCCGCAAACGTAGGAGGACTGAAGCTCATGAATTGCTTCAACTGTCGGTCAGCTGCTCGTGGATCTACAGCCTCAACCGGCTCGGGTCTTACATCAACACGAACTGGCACTACCGCCGGCTGCGCTTGCCCGGTCGGCTGAATCATGGCAAATAGCGCCTCAGCCACTAAGCGAACAGTTTCTGCAGATGGAGGAGGTGTTGGCACCTCAGCTGGTGTCGCACTCTCATCAGAACGCTGGGGCTCAGACTGCCCAGCACCACTACGTGTCACCTATAGGTGGACAAGACACACATTAGCGAACGTATGCAAGCAAAACAACACAAAAAGGAACGCGCAGATTCCTCAAACAAGAGTTTGTACATTCCTTAATGGACATTCCAGAGTTCATTAGCGTTACAGCAGGTCGCACAAACACGTGCTCGCCACCCCACAAAAGAATTCGTCCACGAATGCGAAAGAGGAAGACCGACGAAAAGCTGATACCAAAATGTAACGACCCCATCCGTTCGATGACGTATAGTAGAAGGTCCGGCCGGGGCCCCACACTATATGCCACAAACAGACGGTGAGGTCACAGGAGAGTACCAAATCAAACACGAATCCTAACTCAGAGCATTCTAGCGGAAGCTTTAAGTTACAACTTTGAACTCTTAACCGGAATGCCCAATATATAAAACCACATTTATATATATACCACGGAATGTACACAACCACAAGAGTTTGGCCTTAAGGCCTTACAGTTCCTCTGAACATACATCATGTTTTACAAACCTCGGCGCGCAGGCCGGCCATACATGAGTAAAAAGAGAAAACAAACAAAGCCATTCGCTTAGCCTTCCAGGCTAGCCGCAGCAGCAGCAGCAACAGCAGTAGGGCTCTCCCGCCCATCACTTACCACTTGGCTCTCCAGCACCTGCACGGGAACAATCCACCCAACCGGTGGCAAACAATGCAACGGTCAGCATTCAGCTGACCCAATTATAACAATCCTACCCCTTTCTCGGGCATGAGCATTCTTTCCCTGCAAGCATGGCATCATCAATAGCAACTATGTGCGCGCAGGCACATTCAAGCCATCACAACCATCGGCCACCCGGCCCGACAGTCCGTGCACTCAGGGCACATTTTCGGTGTACCGGAATACCAGGGTCAACACCACCGTCTACACGGTATTTGAGCATTTCTAGTCTTTCCGGCGCGCGGGCCTAAGACTCTCATTAGGCGCTCCAACAAAACCTATACCAGGCTTCCAAGTCGGACGGACCTAATGCAGGTACGGATCAGCCACCCCCCGTTGCTCAAGTCGCCGAGCCACCTCGAATACGGAAGTATCCATGGCATTTTATAGGCGCGGGTCGGTTTCACCTTTCCTGTTCGGCAATCTGCCTTTTCATCGAGTTGCAGCCCAACGGCTCAACTACTCACAAAGTGGCAACGCACGGCCACAAGAGTTGCCGCCAACCCTCTTCATTTCCTGGACATCGTCCAGTACTTCCTGCCGCACCAAGCAACAGGTAGGAACAAGGCATCACAAGCCATTAGCACGGAGCCTTCTCCGATATGCAAACAAGCATCACCAATCCAGATTCCATCCAGATGGGCTTCACACAGCATGCCTAGAGCCGTACTCCAGTTCCGGCCTCTAACAAGGGGGACTTCACATATCTACCCCAAGGGACACCACAACCCACCGCACACTCGCGGGGAAGGGCTTTCCCTATGCAATGCAGAAAAGAAGGACTTCACATGTCCAAGGAGGGAGATCGTTACCCTTGTCGATCTCTTCGGTGCCATCGAAAACTAGCCGGTGAGAAAGAACCGCAGCAGCCTTGCCGTCACAACGCCGGCTTCGGATCACGAATCGAACCACGGGAGCTCCGCCGGTGGCTTGCTCTCCTCCTCCTTCTTCCTCTCTTTCTCTCTCTTTTTCTCTTCCTTAAGAATAATGAAGAATGAATCTTCAACCTCTTCTCACGACTTATCCAGCCCAAGAAACCACCTGAGCCTTTGGATCAAAAGAGAGGAAACTGAACGGCCAGGATTGTTCCAAACTTTCACTTTTTGGCCGACACGGCCTGTGACACGCCCGTGTCACAGGCCGTGTACCCCTGAAGCGGTGCACACAGCTTGAACCGACTGAACAACACGGGTCATCGACACGCCCGTGTCGGACCTGACACGCCCGTGTCAAACCTGAGACACGCCCGTGTCTCCTGCTCCATCGGAGCTGCAACCAGTACACGGGTCGGAACACGGCAGCTGACACGCCCGTGTCCAGCCTGACACGCCCGTGTTCCCGGCCGTGTTCAAGGCCGTGTCCGGCCCTGCCCGGAATAGGCCAATTTTGCAAAATAAATAGAACACGCCCTGGGACACGCCCGTGTCCCAGGCTGTGTCACCCGACACGCCCTGGGACACGCCCGTGTCCCAGGCCGTGTAACCTGACCTGCTACTCAAATTTCAAGTTGAGTCTTTTGGGGCCTTTTTGGGGTGTTACACATAGGCCTTTGCACGACTTCCTCCACTTGGGGTTCTTCCAGTCTTAAAGTAGAAAATGACTCAAAGTCCTCATCCGGTACTTGGATAGTAGGACCTTGAAATCGCAATCTTCTATGAAGAGTACGCTCAATTTCGTGGTCCAAGTCCAAAATAACCGACGGACTCCCATGGGTCTTACACTAGAAGAAGAGAAGAGAAGAAAGAGAAATAAATAAACTAGAAAAAAGCAAGTTTTATTTTAAATAGATTTTTTATGTTTTAACTCCCGAACTTCCCAAGGGCTACCCAATGAAGGGTTCGCAAGGTACTAGACAAGATAGTGGCACTTAAAGCCCTTTGCCCTTTTAGAGAGAATTAGGTGGCGTAGAAAAATTGTGAAGTGGGTCTCTATTAAGAGCGATAATAAATAATTTTTTATTTTTTTATTTTAAAATTTTTTAGAAGGAGGATGAGAAAGAGAAATGATAAAAGTAATAGATTCGCGTTTTTGATATATCAACGAAAGTTGCTCCCCGGCAGCGGCGCCAAAAACTTGGTGGTCAGCTATTCGTTAAGAAAATAAAAGCAGACGAACTAGCAATCCAATGAGAAAGTATACCTATCGAACTGTAGCTAGGGGACACAAGTGTCATATTTAAATCCTGGAACTGTTGAGTACACTTACTCACATGAATACTATTATTTTATCGATGGAAAATCTAGGGTTTAGGGAAACTAATTGCAATTCAGGAAAGGAAATAAAGCTAAAGAGAACTACTTGCACTAAAAAGAAAGGGAGCATAAAAGAAACGATTACGATAAAGGGTTGGAACAATGAGATGGAAATGCACTCGATCAAGAATCACCTCGGCTAAAGTCGATTGAAAACATGATAAATAAACCTAAACTTAAAAGGTTAAAGGTCCTTGATCGTGGAGGTTCCTAAAGCTTGAATATGCTTCTCTCGAAGTCATGCCCAACAGAGTTTAGGAAGGTCTGGCCGACTCTCGTCTAAATTGGAGGGCTAAAGCTCGCTTTACGCAGTGAACCCCGCTATTGGATTTTACTCCAATCTGGGAGATTTGGACGTCTGCCTCTCACGAGGGGTACGTACAAATCCCTTTACTCTTGAGTGCTCACTTCAAACTATCGACCTCTCGGCTAGCCAAGAATGAAAGCAAAGGTGGACAATATATATCGATGATATATCTCCAACCCAAAATAAATCAAGAGTAATTCAAGGACAAAAACATTACAAGAAAAGGTAAATTCAAAGCATCATAACTTAATCACTCGAACTTCAAATCATCAAGATCGAGTACAAGGAAGATTAGTTAATCATAATGGAGTGTAGGAGGGGGAATGAGTAGTAAAGAATTAAGAACACAAGGAAATAAAGGAGAGAAAACAACACTTTTCTATTAATGATAAAGAAAGCTTACAACTTGAAATGAAGGAGCTACACTTGCATGGAAAAGAAAAGACTAATCTAGCATTACATTAAACTACTAAATGAAGTACAAAAGCTATTACAAAAGCTTAAACTAAACTAGGGTTAAGAAAAATTAAAAGGAGAAAGAAGGAGAGAGAGGGAGAAAAAAACAAGAAAAGCTTCACTAAGCAAAGGGGCAGCACCTCCTTACACAATCCAAAAAACTATATGGAATGCTTGGAGAAGGGCTCAATTTATAGAAAAACTTTAGGGGGTGACTCGGCCAGCAACACTGCCGTGTTGCTGTCCATGTCTTGTACAGGTTGACCTCGGGAAGTGGTTCTGGCAGGAGTGATTATGGAGTCATTGAAAAAGTGGGCTCGCCCATGCTGACATGGCCAGCAACACGGCCATATTGGTAGTCGTGACGACAATAGTTGATGGACTTTTATGCGGAATACATTTATGGCGGGCAGCAGGCTTTGATGTGATGGCGACATGGCCAGCAACACGGCCGTGTGGGTGGTCGTGTCCTGCTCTAGAAAGTCTTTGGCTTCTTGTAACATGGCGGCAACACGGTCGAGTTTGGTGGCAATGTCCTTCTCTGGAGAGTGTTTGGCTTTCAGTCAACATGGCGGCGACACGGTCGGGTTGACATGGCCAGCAACACGTTTGGAGAAACGGCCGTGTCAACTGGCCGTGTCCTTCTCTGGATGATTTCTGAATTTTTCCTCTAGTGGCACGCCATGTTGACACGACAAGGTTGACATGCCGTATGACACGACCGTATTGGTGGCCGTGTCAGGTCATTTTTTGCCAAAATTCAGGAAACCTGCAAAAATAGAAATAAACATTAGTGGCATAAATAAATATAAAAGGAGGTCAATATATAGGCTTATAAGACATGATTTGCACATTATAAACTAGAAAATATGATAATAGTTTAGGTTGCAAAACATATTATCACCAACCACTCCTCTGTACGGACTGCTGACTCCATCCCTAGGTAGGATGGAGGAGATAGCCCCAGGAAGGCACTCATATAGTTGGCCCCAGGATTTGGCTTTGGAATCGGGGCCTGCTGAGCCTTGAAGAACTCTAGAATGGTCATCAGTGTTTGTCCCATCTCCATCTGCTGGAATGGAACAGTAGCCTGCGGGGGTGGAACCAAATTCTATGCCTGAGGTGTCCCCTGCTGTGGGGTAGGGTTCGTCGCAGGCTTCAAGGAAGAATTCCAATTATTAGATAGCGCACAAATTGAATGAATGGAAGAGATAAACTGAAATTTTACATGTGATTTCCCACATGGGTCCACCAGTGCTTCCGCTGCTAGATTGTCTGGAATCTAAGCTCACGCGGGGTGGCCTAGGGATTTTGTGGACTACTTCTCTTGGATCGATGTTTCCCTTTGATACTAGTTTTAAGACCCCATTTTTTTTCTTTTTAAACCACCGGGGTCTTATGCCCAGAATCGCTGTTTTGCGGTGACACTGAAGCTCGGGAAGGTCGCGACTATAAAACGCCGATCCTGTCGGCCTTTTACGATCACCAAAGAGAAAGAAGCTTAAACCAGTTCTGTTAAAACTAAGTCCACAATCACATATAATATAAAATATGAGAAATCATATCAAGTCCACATGATAAAAGAAGAATAGAAATAGAACAGTACGATGAAATATAAATGAGCTCAAGCCTGGTACAACAATACTCACTACAAACTCTCGCGGAAGCTTTGTAAACTAAACACTCACGGAGCCAGTAGTCAGTGCTCCTGTGCTAGACTGTCCCACCGCCATGTACACTGTACTCCGATGGTGTTGTATCCCCTTCTGCTGCTCCATATCTCCCATCCGGAGCCCCTAGAGTGTTGTGGTCCTAAAACCGTTAGTAAAAAAGACTAAGTCCTATCATCCCCTACCCCTCCCATATGGATCCTGGCACCGAGCAGGGAGGAGGAAAGGGAAGTTATGAAGGTGGAGAATAAACAAAGAAGATGACGGTGGAACTATTCTAGCAGTTATTTATAATGTATATACAACTAAGGAATAAAGGTACATGCTAGCAGTTCTATAATATCGAGCAGTAAGGTAAACAGGTAACGTATAACAACATTTGTAGGAAAGACATACTAAGGAATAAGAAACCATAACTTATATGAATGCTCATACAACCTTATAAGTTAAGGGATCTTCTTCAAAGCTCCAATCATATAAAAAGTCCCATACCGATTTATACGTTGGGGTGTCGGTTGTATGCAAGTATGAGTATATTGATATGTTATGTCATGATTCATGCAAATACAATACACGCACACAACTCTATGCGCACAGACCTTTAGTTCCCCCTATTTTTAAAACCACACCCGCCGAGTCAGCATATCGACGTAGGTGTGAACGACAGTCCTATCCTAAAGACCCGCCACCTTTTATCTTATACACATGCAGTAATATTATATTCTCCTACCGAGCCAAAGCTCCCCGGACTATCCCGACTGTCACAATTATCTACTGAACCTACCGCTCGTGAGACCTAACCTAACTCCCAGGATACCGGGAATTGTGAGTGTAGTGTAGTCCTAGTAATACTAATTACTCTTATCATTGATTACTCTTACGGTTTACGTTGACCCTGGACTGCTTAAGGCATTCCCTGTGAAGGGACCTCGAGGTCACTAGGAACTACGATGGGCTGCTTACCAAAGCTCCCTTTCGCAAGGCACTTACTATTATTGATTAATACCCAATCCCTGATCCCTTTTAACGTTATATTAGATCTAACCCTACTGTATTTGACCCTTCTTCTCCATAGAAAAGACGATCTTTCGTTGATCCCGAGCACCACCTACTCTAGTCAACCCATCATTATTCAAAATGATGAACTCCTTAGTACCTGACCTCAACCAATAGCCTAATATCCAAACTTTTCGAAGTTAATTTTGCAGTTTTACTATGTGCAGACCATCCTAAGCTATATGAAGTATATGATACGAGGTACTCTAAATTTTCATCCAAAAGCCTTAAGATAATTAATAAGGGTCTATCATGACATGACTAGCCTAAATCCAGAAGTTTATAATTTTCTAACTAAATTTGATATTTAATTAATTTTTCCAAAAATTAATCTATGGGTGATTTGAACATGAAGTACTAGATTTACTTATGGTATGACCATGCAAGCATTATGATCACTGTAGAATAACAAGATATCAGTGAATACTAAATATCATCAACTTTCATTAAACATTTAACCTCGAAATATTTAATCAAAAATAATTCATATAAATAGGGGTATTATAGGAAGTACCAAAAATACTAGTCCAAAAATTCCTCAAAAATAAACAGAGCTACATTATGATCATAAAACTTTACTTCCTAAGTTTCATGAAATTCCCAAGTTAGTAAACCAGGTAAAAGATTATCCTAAGGAAAACCATCATAAGGCACTTTATGAAGACACACCCTTGTAATCTCAATTAAACAACATTTAACAATTTTTCCTAGCTTTAATATGTCCTAATATGTTCCTTGACTATGTATCACAATTTTCCAGCAAGCTATAATATTTTTTTTCTATTTATCCAGGTAAGGTTCACAAATTTACTTTACAAAGGAAGTACTATAAATAAAGCTTCAACCACTCCAAATAAACTACTAGTACAGCTAATGTCATTTGATTATCTATTCAAGAATATCAAACCATTATACCACCTATTCATCATATTTTCATCATTAACATCAAAAGGGAAATATGGAAGCTACTACTACAAGGATGTTCTACTAATCTCTAAACACCATAAGATAAATACCAGAGGTTAATAATACTATGAAATTATCCATACAAAAATATCACCAAGATTCAAGGTCATTTGACCCATTAGATAATTTCTAGGGTTTAAAGTCCTAATTACATATTAAGTGGTTTATGTGGGGCGCATGTGTCTAAATACCACCATATCCCTTCCTAGGGCATTTCACCACCCTAGGATCTCATGGACTAATCCCCAAGTCCATCCAAGAACATAACCCCCTATGTCCTTCACAAGCCCCCAAAGTTCAACCTTAGGGTTAAAACTAGGGTCCTAGGGCAATTCCACCCTAATCCACCCAATAATACTTATGAGGGTGTTAAATGTCATGTCAAATCAGTGGCCCAAATTTCAACCTCTATTGAGGTTGTTTGGACACTCAAACCCACAAGGGGCACTTTTGACCTAAATACCCCTTTTACGACAAGGCTAGGGTTTGCTTATTTCCAAACTAAATCATCTCCAAAAGGGATGACAATTTATACAAAGCCTTATGATGACCCCGAGGACCACTCACCAAAATTTGGTAGGTTTTGGAGGTCATTAGGTCCCCTAATTAAATTACCTTAGGATTATTAAATAATATAAAAAACTATAGAATATGTATCTCCAAAAATTTCCATTTTTTACATGACCAAGGTATAGGTTATAATGACTTCCTGTCCAAAATTCAGGTAATTTGGACATTTGATGAAGTGGGGGCACTCATTTTAATCTCTGACTAGCCCTAGGTATAGACCCCACCAAAATGAGTGCCCTGGTCAAACAAAATATCCAAATTGGTTAAAATTAATTTTAAATTAAAGTACACCCATAGGGATACAATTTTGTTGTTTACTATTATTTCACTAGAAGCCTCTAGGTATTTTTAATAATTAATCTAAAATGACTGATAATAGGTGGCAGAAAATAAGTAAATAATATGAATCATTTGATCGTGCTCGAATCTTGACACATGATCCAACGACGCCTTGATCATCTTCAACCTCCAGTCGACGGTCCCGATTCCCTCTTCTTGGTCCAACTTCAAGCCGCTGCTGCCGGCCACCAGACCACCTCCCTGGCTGTCGATTGGCGGCGGTACGGCCGCCTGAGGGGCTGTCTCAGGCGAGCCCGTAACCTTGATTTTTCATGGAAAAATTGGGAAAACTCTTCACCCGATCGGGCTCAATTGAGCCTTATTCCCATCCTAAACGATTCATATGATCTACCCACAGAGAAAGGAGGAGAGGAGGACCTTATTGGTGGTCTGGAGTCGAGCCGATCGCCGGGTTGCCATTTGCGGTGGAGGTGTTGCCGGAGTTATGCAACAACACTGTCAAGTTGCTCGAAACCGCTGGGGGAAGGGTGGAAATTACTCCCTTGTGCCCAGTGATGCTTTTAAAGCACTCAAATGGGGTCGGGGAAGGGTGTAAGCTGAAATGGCCATTAATGGCCTTAATGAAGAATTTCGACCATGGGTGGATTCACTGTTCCGGCCATGAACAACCACCAAAATGGCCTTGACCTTCCCCAGACTAAATACGGAGTTGAATCAGCCCCCTTGGAGGTACAGGGAGGGGCTCTTTGCCTCCCTTGGCCATGAATGATCTTCCTCCCATTTCTTTCTCCTCCATTAAAAGGGAAAAATTAAGTTTTCTCTTTCCTAGTCATCAAGGCCAATTTTGATCATCGCTCTAGCCTATTGGCACCCAAATAACTCATATTAATAATAAAAAAGAGGTTAGCTCAAGTGAGGGAAATGAGTTTGAGCTTGAGTTAGCCCATTTGGGCTAGTTTGACCTAAACCTAGATTAGGGTTGACCTTGGTCAACATGACCATTTAGGTTGACCCCAATGGGTCCTTGGTGACCCATTTCCCTCCCCTAGGGTCTAGGTAGAGTTGGGTATGGTTGAATTGGCACTTTGGAGGTCACTTAACCCTTAGTAAGGGCACTTTGACCACTTTGGGGCTAGAGTTGACTTGGGTCAACTTAACCTCTTGGGTTGACCCCATTGGGTCCTTGGTGACCCATTGACCTCACTTTAGGGTTAGCAGGGCATGGGTGGGGTCCCCTTGGCTAAGGAAGGGTCAACTGACCCTTAGTAGGCTAGCTTCACCAACTTAGGGTTAGGGTTGTCTTAGGCCAACTTGGCTACTTTGACTGCCCCCCAATGGGTCCTTAGTTACCCTATGGACCTCCCAAGGGGGTTAAGGGTATTGTGGTAGGGTCATGGGGTCAAGTTGGAGCCCTAAAGTCAAAAACCTAGGCCTGGTGGTGAGGTTGTGCTATAGACAAACCAAGGTGATCTTCACCTTGGCCCATGTTCACCTAACCCTTGAGCTTCTTATGGTTTTGTCATGACCTAGTCATGACAAAACAAAACCTAGGGGTGTAGTTGTTTGAGGGATGTTACACTATGTTACACACTGTGAGGCTTGTAAGAAGGTGAAGGTGGAGTGCAAGAGACCTGGTGGATTGTTATAATCATTGCCCATTCCGGAGTGGAAATTTGAGGATATCTCATTGGATTTGTTCACGGTCTTCCCCGATCACGATTAGGGAATGAATCTGTTTGGGTGATTGTGTATTGTTTGACCAAGGTCACCAGGTTTATTCCAACCAGAAAAGAGACATGGGTAGATGTATTGGTACGTCTCTTTGTGGAACAATTTATACGGTACCATGGGGTGCCTAAGATGGTAGTCTTATACAGCGATGGTCATTTTACCTCCAAGGAATGGAAGGAAGTTCTTGCATATCTTGTTTCTCGCCTTACCTTTAGCTCAGCCTTTCATCCTCAGATCGACGACCAGTCTTAGAGGACCAATAGAACCATGGAAGACCTGTTGAGATTATGCATATTGGATAAAGGAGAGCCATGGGAAAGGCTCTTACCTCTGGTGGAATTGTCATATAGCAAAAGTCATCAAGCCAGCATCAAGATGACACCCCACGAAGCACTTTATCAGAGGAGGTGTAGAAAACCTTTATCATGGGTGCAGGATACAGTCCCGAGGGTTATGGGGGTAGAGTATATTAATGACACTGATGATATGGTTAAATTGATACGAGAACGCATACTATAGGCTCAGAGTTTACATGCAATGTATTATAATGTGAAACATAGGATGGTGGAGTTCCAAGTGGGTGACAAGGTGTTCTTGAAGATCAAGCCAATGTATGAAGTGTCAAGAGTGCGTGGTAGGAAGAAGCTCAGCCGAGGATATGTAGGGCCCTATGCTATATAGGAAAGGATTGGCCCCTTGGCCTATTGGCTGGAGCTACCACCTGAGCTACAAAATTTGCTCGACGTATTCCACATGTCATCGCTTCAGAAAGCACTACTACAGCTCGATCAACATGTCCCCGCAACAGATTGAATAGTGGACACAGATAGGTCTATTTAACTAGAGCAAGTGCAGATAGTGGACACCGAGACAAGATGCTTGCAGCGAAAGAGCATCCCTTTGGTGAAGGTCCAGTGGTCTAATCATGGAAAAGAGGAATAAATTTGGGAGCTGGAGGACTTGATGCAGAAGCGCTACTCGGAGCTGTTCTCCAAGGTAAATCTAAAAGCATACCTTACTTTTATGCTTTACCTTCCCCATAGACTTAGCCAGATTACAGGGAAGAAATTTTTTATTTTGTTTATAGGATTTGTATCATCCCAATTTGCGCTACATGTGCGCATTTTCAGGTCAGGAGAGTGGACTTGGGCTCGGGGTGCGCTGGTGGAAAGGCTTGCACATGAGCCGGGGGAAGTGCTGACACTAACGTGCAATGGTAGTAGCTACTTCGCAGTGGTAGCCATCATCGAGTATACTCGACGAACACCCAGTGGAGTCGTGGGCATTGAGTGATCGTGTAATGGACTCAATGATCGTCGAGTACTACCGCGTGAAAGAGCAGTATAATGCGCGGCAGTAGTAGTTGATGAGTATATACGACGAACACAGAGTCGATAACGTTGAATGGAAAAACGGTCGTCGAGTGCTATTGCACGGCGATAGAAGGATACCACGCGGTGATAGCCGACTGATTTATCGGCGTATGGATCAAGAATCTATCGCCTGGCATTAGTGATACCGCGGGCAGTTATGCCGCTGAATTATTTTTCATGGGGCTCAGTAAGATACTGCATGGCGATAAGAAGAGTACCATGCGGCGAGAGCATACAAGTGGCGGCACCTAAGTGGGCAGTTTGGATGGTGGCTTGCGTAGGAATTTAATTTTGATGGTACCATGCTGCGGTAGAATGCTACCGCGCGGAGGTAACTCCCTGATCGAGAAACCCAAAATCTATTTTGCCATTTCCTTTATATACGGTTGTCCAAGACTTGGCCGACAGTCTTCTTCTACAATTTTCCTGAGGGAATGAAGTGTGCAGATCTTCTCTTGGAAGACAAGGAACATACGGACTCTCTC
Source organism: Platanthera zijinensis (assembly GCA_039513925.1). Lineage (NCBI taxonomy): Eukaryota > Viridiplantae > Streptophyta > Magnoliopsida > Asparagales > Orchidaceae > Platanthera > Platanthera zijinensis. The sequence continues at coordinate 189,858,888 of CM077079.1, read as the reverse complement.
TCAGAGTAGGAAAGCGAGAGCCAAGGTCGACGTCTCCTTGCCACCATGGAGGATAACACGATCTATTATAAGAAATGAGGTGAGCTTCCCACGCACTCCCTTGATGCGTGATCTGTAGTTATGATATAAGAGAGATGTATGCTCAAAGAAACTCGACCTTGTTGTGAAATTGAGATATCTTAGGAAGAGACCATGCTAGGACTGTTGCCCTAGGGTTTCTTGTCTTTAACCTTTCCTCTCTTCAATGTGAAGACGATGAATTTTGTTCCATGAAGAATGATGATCTAATGAGGGTGAATAAGGGAGGAGGAAGAGCTGAATGCAATTTGTATAAATGGTTAGAGGATGAAGACGAACTGATGTCGTCCGTTGGTCTTCAAGATACGTGTAGAAACTTGTTTTCTGTACGCAGCAGACTTCAAGGCCATTTTTGAGTATGGTTCGGCCATATTTCGGCCTTGGGCTGAACAGGAAAATTGTATTCTTCGGAAAGACCTTTCCAACGGATGGTTACATGCTCTCATAGGAGCTCTGTAACTCCAGGTATATTTGGTCAAAGTTACTGCACAATAATAATATAAGTGTAAGCTGTTTTCGGTCGTGTTGTACACTTGGGTAACAAGGATGAACAGATGGTTGTTGGGCCTTGAATGGATAAATGGTGGTTGGATCTTGAATGTACAAATGATTGTTGGATCACGAGTGAACAAATGATTGTTGGATCTTCGAGCAAACAAATGGTTGTTGGATTTTTAAATGAAAACCGGTAGAGATGCATCTTAACCATATTATGTGAATGTATAATCTATAGCTTGCAGCGATCAAAGTGGTTGAAAGAACATGAGATGTATTCCTAGCAAGCTATGTTGATAATGTAGAAATAAATAAATTGTATGGTGAATGTTGTATGATTAGGAATCTGGAAAGGATTTATGACTTGATATACAGGTGCCTGTGGCTCAGAAAAATGGGGCTAGATTAGAAAACACACATGCCCATGCGATATAAAGAGTCTTAATATTGATGGAATGAATGGATTCCACTGCATAGAGTTGAGTCTCCCTATGGGTAGTTGTGTAGGACTAGTATGTGGTATAAGGTGGCTTACCACCTGTGATAATGATGGACCCTTAAGTGTTTGGGAGCACGGGAATGGGAAAGGCCGGAAGTGCGTGAGTATTGACCGCATTGGATCGATGTGATGATAAGGGACTCTGTATGGAGCCCTTGAGTGATGTTGTGTAACACCCCAATTTATGTACTTGAGGATCAATGAGTTATCGCGCAGAAGTAAGTCTCTAAAGCCCGGCGGTAGCCTATCATTGAGTGCGTTGAGTAGCAGGAATTGAGTTGAGTCATTTAGTGTGTCTAGTGCTTGCACGAGGCATTAGCTAGTGAACGCTTGGCCTTAGCCTTCTTGTATAGAGACAAAAGCATTGATTGAGCTACCGCGTAGCGGTATTTCTACCGCCAGCGGTAGCGCGATATTAGTTTTGACCGACGTCTCGGGGAGCTACCACGACGCGATAGGTAATTACCACCCGACGGTAGAGGACTGGAGCAGTTTCGTTGATTAGTGTTTTGACCGTCCAATTTCGCTTCGGTTTTGATACTATGGCCCAAGAAACTCCATCCAAGAGGCGTAAGTAGGGCTAAGAGGCTCTTTCCTCTCATTTTCTTCTCCTTTGAGTGAGATTTAGGGTTTGGGAGAAGGGGTTTGGAGGAGGAATAAGAAGGTTTTTCTCCGCCTTTGTCGAAGCTTTGGGGCTCCGATTGTTGATCCAAGGACAGATCTATGGAGAGGACTTTGAGGTGCACACATTCATCCGTGCAAATCAAGTTTTCCATGGCTAGGAAGAGGAGTCGTAAGGTAACGACACTTCTCCTCTCGGTCTTTAGGATCCGTGCATGGCATCCATTTTATTCTTGCTTTCTTTCAAGCATTTAGGCACAGGATCTCCCAAATGAGTGTGGTTTGGGTCGCCATGGTTCAAGAGGATCCACCGGGTCGATTGTGTTCATACCAATCATGATGTTGCACTAGAAATCCGCTCTGCTAGTGGATTAGGCATTGTAGATGAAGTCGTAGTAGCGACCGTTAGTCCGACTCGGTGATGTTTCATAATGAGCCTTAAGGATTTTACTAGAAATCCGTTTGCGGCATGATGCCATTTGTGATGTTTGTTCCACCCTTATTTTTGTGTGAGTACGAATGGTTGATTAAGGTGGGAAAGGCTGTTGATTGTTATGTGCTAAGGCACGACTTTGTCTATGTGGTCGGCTTGCTAGCCCGTATCGTTTAAGTCATGTGTGGAGAGTGTCTCGGCGAGACAAGTCCCCTTATATGAAACTGACGAGAATGCCAAGCTTTGGAAAATCCTTAGCGATGAAGCCCACGAGCGGGTGGGGTCAAGCAAGGGTTCTTAGCATCGATTTTTTGTTCGTGAGACGGAATATATACATGAGAAGTTAGAGCTTGCAGGCAAGCTCGGGTTTTGAAACACACGAGCGGGTGGGGCCTTGGCAAGAGTTCCATATGGTGGCTTGTATACCGTTAGGGGAAATTGGAAGTACCCGTATGTTGGCTACTTGAATGTCGATGGGTAAATTAGAAGTACCGGTTTGATTGAGGCTTGAACGCCAATAGGGAAATTGGAAGTACTCATTTGATGATTTGTGATGATGTGTTAGATTCATGCGTTATAGGGTGCCCTGGGTGAAACCCAGGATTGCATACATGTTGCATTATAGGTTCCTTTATTTTATGTGCTCAGCATAGAAACATGTTTGTTGTATGAGACATCCAAACCTATTTTATTGCTTTCTAAGTTCATGTATATTTGCATACGAAGTGCATACTTATAGGGTGATTGAGTGACCCGGAGTCCGCTAGGGATGGCCAGGAGGAGATGTGTTGGTTACACAGTTGAGGTCAGTGAAAGTGAAGGATTGATCTAACTTTACTCTAGAGGGGGGTGAATAGAGTATTTTAAAAACTTTAATTTATTTTTATAGCAAATTTAAAGTAAGTGATATAAGTATATATATATATAAAGAAAAATCACAGCACACAAATAGAAATAAAACAATCACAGACGACACAAGGAATTTTATAGTAGTTCCACAATAAATCTGGGTACGTCTACTCTTCTACCACCCTGGTAGTTATCCACTACAGGTTTTTTCTCATGTGCTACTGACACCACAAGATCTATTTTCTAAGGGAGATCTAGTAACCCTTTGAGCTTTTGACTAGGTGCCCAAAAACCAAGCTTAAGTCTTTTGATCAGGTGACTTAAAAACTAAGAGTTAACTTTTGAAGGGAGTTAGAACCATGTACACAGTTAAAAAAATAAACTATAAGAAGTTGATGTTGTCTTCTCTATCAAATATCTCTAAGAAGACTTTAGTGGATGATGATGCAAAAAAGCTCCCCCAGATTTGAATAGAGATTTGAGATCAGGAAAGGGTACTTTTCTTCAGGGTATATGCCTTCTTGTATCTGACTGATTGAAGACTTTTTACTGGAAGAGCCTGAGGCAGAATATATGTATCTCTATATGTGTTGATATATATCTACAATCCTGAAATCTGTAACCCCATTAAGCAGTAATCTTATGAATATATTATGTCTGAGAAAAAATTAAATATTTGAATTAAAATATTTTTTTGAAACACCTAAAGAATCCTTGAGATTTGTAACTGCCCTGGAGTTAATTAGAATTAAAACTCTGTGATAAATCCATATTTAATGCTGCCTTAAATGGCTATATTAATTTAGAAAATTTAACATTAAATATCAGAGTTGTAACTGATTGTAATTAAGCTTTTAAAATCATTCTGCCTCTGAATATAGAAACTGCGTGATCGTCGAACTGAGTAAGGAATTCGTCAAACTGAGCCTGGAGTTCGTCAAACTAAATTTTCTCATTCGTTGTGCTGATTTAAGAGTTAGTCAAACTGAGCTTGGCTTTCGTTGAACTAAGCTTCTGAGTTGATATCAGAGTTTGTCGAACGGAGCTCAGCGTTCGTCGAGCTAAACTCAGAGTTAGAAACCTGAGTTTGTCGAACTAAGCTCGGTGTTCGTCAAACTAAGCTCTTCGTTCATCGAACTGAACTTCAATAGAATTCCTTTTGTATTATCAACCCTGGAAAAAAATCCTATGACCCTATTCAATAAAAGTTGGGTCAAACTAAACATTCTAAACAAAAATTAGTGATCCTTGCTCAAATAAGTAATAGGGCATTCCAATAATCTCCCCCTTTTTGGGTGAGGATACTATCAAAAATGAAAAACACAAAGCATAAAAATAACATAGAAATACAAATTTTTAGCGGATAAAAAATATGCTTTGAGATAGTTTATAAACAACATCAAAGTTTAAACTTATATTAGAAAATTAAGAGTCCTTCTTAGGTGCTGCAGATGGAGAATCTGAAGGAGATTTGGTAAAAGTCAGCTTCCTGGTTGGATCTTCATATTTCCTTTTACTCATCTTAAGATCTTGAGAACCTATGATCTTCAGGGAAGTAGTTCTAGGCACAACTACTTCAGGATGCAAACTCATATATTTGTCAACATTGAATAAGCTCTTCTTCTGATATTTATCCAATTCATGTTGCATGTATGAGGACATATTAGTGAATTGAGAGGTGTCCTTACCTTCTGTCCTTGCTTTCTTAATCTGAGAAGGAGTAACTTGATCATTAAACCTTGTCATTCTATAAACTAGATCAGGCTCTAGATCATACACTAGAGAAGCTGGCCTTTTCTTGCATGAGTGTTGCTGCTTGCTTTGACTGCTGTAAGTATCAGACCTTGTAAGTATATCTTGCCTGTATTGAGTTGGTCTTGAGTGATGAGAAGAAGGCCTCTGAGAATAATATAAATTTCCTACTGATCCTGCTGCTGGAGGAGGAGGAGGAGGTCCTCTCCAAGACTTTTGTGGAGAATGATACCTCTTCATCTTCTTCCTATTCTTCTGCTTATTTTTGGAGTACCTCATCCAGTGTGGAAGGTTTTGAGTAAGAGGTATTCTACGCAGAATGTAATAAATGATTTATGAGGTTGATGAAGGTTGAGGAATAACCTTGACTGGAGCCTTCTTACTGGCATTTCTTTTCTTAAAAGTAGAATCTTCTGAATCATCAGACTCTGAGTGATCATCAGATTCTTCCTCTGGCTGATCATATAAAGCATCAATTTGCTTATATACATCAGTATGATCATCAACCTGATCCTCGGGCAGTTGATATACATTGTCATCTTCCTTAGCTACCTCTTCCATATTTTCATTAAGAAGATCATCAAAATTGGGCATAGGGGTTTCATCCCAAACAGGTGGGGAAAAATCTTGTTCTATAATATACATTATATTATCAATTACTGCAGTCTGAGAGACTGGATAAGAACAAGGAGACTCTACTGAGAGACAGGATCTCAGTTGTTCTAAAATTAGGGCTTCAATAGGAGAAGTATTGTGAATTATTGCTTTAGAAAGATCTTCAACAAAAACTGGTAAGCTAGGTAAACTAGGAGCATAACCATGATGTAAATCAAATACTGATAATAAAGAATGTAAGTTAACTGTGGGATTAATAAAGACATCACCAATAGTAATAACTTCTGGCTCATCTGATAACTCATCCTTAGCTGCACTTTTCATTTATGAATCCTCAATTTCAACAAAAACTATATCTTCTATAACTGGAACTTCTGCACTGGCTGTGACTGGAACTTCTTCAATAAGCATCCCCCCTGCCTAGATCCAGGGTGAACTGAATCTAGGCCCCAAGAAGAAGGGACAAAAGAGGAAGAGGCTAGTTTAGAGGAAATTTCTGCTATGGAAGATAGAATATGAGCCAAAGCATCATCCAAAAGTTTCTTGAGAGTTGGAGTGATAAATTCCAAAAGATTAGAAGCAATTGAAGAGAAATCAAGATACATAAACTCGGGTACATTCTGAGTAGATATAGAGGGTGGATTTGAAGAGGTGGGAGCTGATCTATTTTCACAGTGTGTACAGATAGAGAAAGGTTGTGGAATAATTGGATGATTAATGATAGGGGAAATGTCATCAAGAATGATCTCCTGGATGGGTGAGTGAGGAGGAGATAATGGTGGTGGAGATTGGTGAAGTGGAGATTGGTGAGATGAAGAGAGGTGAGGAGAAGATGAAGTAAATAGAGAGAAATAAGGTGGAGAAGAAAGAATTGGAGATGAAGGTTGTGACTGATGAGGTGACTGAGGAGCTGGGAAATTTGTAGTGAAGGCTGAAGATGGAACTTCTTTAGGTAAAGTGGATTGTTGTGTCATGACTCCACCGGTTAAATAACAGATAATAGAAGGTCCGGCCGGGGCCCCACACTATATGCCACAAACAGACGACGATGTCACAGGTTAATACCATAATACCATCGCATCTTAACTCAGAGCATGCTAGCGGAAGATTTTAACAATAAAGATGAACTCATACCAGGAATGTCCACAATCTATAAACCACAGTTATATATAATACCATTAGAAGGAATGTCCACCAAATACAATCAGGTTGGCCTTAAGGCCTTATAGTTCCTCTTTTCATAGTATGGATTACATACATCGGCGCGCAGGCCTGCCATACATGAATAAAAGACAACACATTTCGCTTAGCCTCCAAGGGCTAGAAGCAGCAGTGGTAATAGCATCAGTAGGGACTTCAGCCCTTAATTTAACGCTCTGCTCTCCAGCACCTGCACAGGGACAATCCACCCAGAAGGTAGAAAACAAGGCAACGGTCAGCATTTAGCTGACCAATTTATCACCATCCTACCCCTTTCCCGGGATAGTAGCATTCCTTCCCTACAGGCATAGCTAGGCATAGACAGATATATCATATCTTCTGCTCTTACGCACAATCAATCCATCACAATCGTCAGCCATACGGCCCGATGATCCGTGCACTCAGGGCACATTCTTGGTGTACCGACGAACTAGGGTGAACACAACCGTTTTCATTGTATTGAGCATTTTGTCTTACTGGTGCGTAGTCCTAAGACTCTCATTATGCCACTGACGAAAGCTCAATGCCTTGACGCTCTCCTATACTGTCGACATAACGTAGGTACGGTTCAACCACCCCTCGTTTCTCAAGTTGCCTTGCCATCACCGAGTACAGCGTACCCGAGGCTATATCTAAAGGCACGGGTCAGTTTAACATTTCCTATTCTGTAAGAAGCCTTTTCAGAGCTCGTAGCTCATACTAGCCATAATGTATGCCAAGGAATGGCTTCACAATAGCCATGCTGTCCACCAAGGACTGGCTAGACTGTCCACAATGGACTGGCTACACTGTAGCCACAACACAAGCAATACAAGGGTATTTTCCTGGAATTCCTCATTCCAATACCTCCTACTACTTCCCTTCATAGGAACAACCCATTGAATCCACACTCTACATGTCATACGCAGAGTCTTCTCCGATGTGCAATATGCAACATCACCAATCTAGACCAACCTATCAAGATGGGCTTCACACAGCATGCCGATCCCGTACTACACATTTTCGGGTCTAAATGATGACTCAATTGGGGATAACAACAATCAACCCACGGGGATCACTTACTCTTCCACCTTTTGGTGGAGGATCCCATACTCATGAATAAAGGAGGACTTCACTTGTCCAAGAAGGAAGATCGGTACCCTTTACGATCTCTTGGGAGCCATCGAAATTCTAGCCAGTTGGAAAGCACTGCAGCAGCTTTGCCTCCACAGAACTGGCCTCGGATCTCGAATCGGAACTCGGGAGCTCCACCGGTGGCTGGATCTTCTCCTCCTTCTCCTTCCTCCTCTACCTTCTCTCTTCTCTTTTAAAAAGAGAATAATCCAAAGCATGAGTGAACTATTCAATCAAAGCCTTGACTTAACCCAGCAGGAAAATATCTGGGCCATTGGATCTAGGATGAAGGAAACGAACGACCACAAATATCCATAAAAGTCTAATATTAAGGCTGACATGGCCTGTGACACGTAGTACACCCCCATGTCGAGGGGCGTGTCATTCAATTAACACCGGATCAATATTCCCGAAAAGAACACGGCAAGGGCGCACGCCCTTGTTCTTGGCTGTGTGCCAAACACGCCCCTGTGACACGCCCATGTCACAGGCCGTGCGCCATACTCAACGCTGCCCGGTTACCCACCCGAGCAGGACACGACATCGGACATGCCCGTATCCCTAGCTATGTCACCTTTCGACGATCGTCGACTGCATGGCGTTGAGTGCTCGAGACGACAAAGAGAAGGACATGCCCTGGGACATGCCCGTGTCCCTGGCCGTTTGCCTCACTCAACGCTCTCTCAAGACAAATTTCACAGTCGAGATAATAGTGCATGACACGCCCTTGGACACGCCCGTGTCCAAGGCCGTATGCACTGGATACGCCCTGGCACACGCCCGTGTCGCAGGCCGTCTCACCCAACCTGAACCCCATTTTGGGATTTGGGGTGTTACAACCCTCCCCTCCTTACAATAAATTTCATCCCGAAATTTGCTCACAGCAAAGAAACCCAGCAAACATAATACTATAACTTTAAAATGATTGTTACAACAAAAGACGTACTTTACAACAATTCAAACAAACAACTCGGGAAAATCAGCTCGCATGGTCTGCTCCCACTCCCATGTTAGCTCCTCAGGGCCACAATTGTCCCACCAGACTATGAAAATCCCTATTATTTTGTTCTGCAACTTTTTAACGACTTTATCCTTGATCTGAATGGGTCTAACCTTTGTCGTTAGCCCATATTCAACCGGTACGCGATCATTCTCAATCACTTGAGTTGTGTCCTTGACGGCTTTTCGAAGTAATGAGATGTGGAACACATCATGTAAGCCAATCAGTTCTGCCGAAAGATCTAGCCGATAGGCAGCTTCTCCAACTCGCTCCACCACTTCAAAGAGACCAAGATATCTCGAACTTAGCTTTTTCAACCGCCGAATCCTAGACACGCATTTGAAGGGTTAGATCTTCAAATATACCCAATCGCCCACCGCAAACTCCACGTTCCGGTGCTTGGTATTATTGTACTTTGCTTGTCGATCCTAGGCTATCAGTAGCCTCTCCCGAATAGAGCGTATTGTCAAGTTCGCCTCTTCAACTTCCATATGCTTATATTGCATGGATTCGCCTGCTTCTGCCGTAGCTAACAATGTATGACACTTATGACCATAGGGAGCTTCAAACGGTGCCATACCGATGCTCGCTTGGTAGATATTATTGTAGGCAAAGTCAACCATATAGAGATGATCTTCCCATTTCTTACCAAAATCCAAGGCGCACATTCGGAGCATATCTTCCATCGTACTGTTGGTCCGCTCAGTCAGGCCATCCGTTTGGGGATGAAAGGCCGTACTGAATGCTAACTTTTTTCCCAACAATTGATGGATTAGCCTCCAATCATTCGACGTGAATCGCCCATCACAGTCACTAACGATGCTCCGAGGAACACCGTGCAATCGGACAATCTACTCCACATAGATCTTTGCCAAGGTTTTCACTGAATCGTCTCTCTTATTCAGTAGGAAGTGAGCCACTTTTGTCAACTGGTCTACAATCACACAGATTGAATCATTCCTGCGTTGAGATCTCGGCAATCTGTGCACGAAATCCATTGAGATATCATCAAACTTGCACTCTAGAATAGGTAACGACTTCAGGAAACCGCCAGGCTTCTGACATTCTGCTTTGACCAATGCACAAGTTTGACACTTAGCCACATAATGTGTTATGTCTTTCTTTAGTCCTGGCCACATAAATAAATTCTTCATATCCTTGTACATATTTGTGCTCCTAGGGTGAATTGAGTACTTTGCAAAATGAGCTTCATACATCAACTCTTCTCTCAACTTACCCTTACTTGGGATGCACAATCGGCCATCTTTTCGTAACAAGCCATCATCCCAGGAGAATTGGCCATCTGACCCATCCTTTGCATAGCGTTGCAGACTTTTATCAAACTCCGTTTCTTACCGAACTCTGCCTGCAAGGTCATACTGTACCTCCATCCAGTTCAAGCAGCATCGGCTATGGAATTCTTGTCAACACAAGAAATCTCTAACGCTTCCAACTCTTTAATCAGACGCTCATCATGCATCTGCAACCAACTTTCCCGCATCGGATTCCTACGACTCAACGCATCAGCGACCACATTTCCCTTCCCGGGAGTATAGTGAATATCAAAGGTGTAGTCCCCAAGGAACTCCATCCACCTTAATAATGGCATATTCAGATCCTTCTGATCAAACAGATACTTTAGGCTCTTATGATCTATATAAATATCCACCTTTACGCCATATAAATAGTGCCTCCACAATTTCAGTGCAAAGATTACCGCCGCCAACTCCAAGTCGTGGATAGATTAATTCCGTTCCTGCACTTTCAACTGGCGTGAGCCATAAGCAATCATTTTACCAAACTGTAGAAGAACATAGCCTAAGACGCTCCCTGAAGCATCACTAAAGATCTCATAGCCATCTGTACCGCATGGCGATTTCAATACAGGCACCGTGGACAAACGACTCTTCATCTCTTCAAAAGCTTGCGTGCCCTCTGGTGTCCAAATGAACTTCTGATCCTTTCTCGTCAACGTGGTCAGAGGAAAAGCAATCCATGAGAAGTTTTCCACAAACCGTCTATAGTAGCCTGCCAGTACAAGGAAACTCCTGACCTCGGCTACTGAAGACATCATTGGCCACTCTCAGATGGCACTTATTTTTGACGGATCCACTATTATGCCCTCTCCACTTACCACGTGGCCAATAAAAGCCACTGACGACAGCCAAAACTCACACTTTGAGAATTTGGCAAAAAGCTTATTCCTCCGCAAGGTATGCAACACTAACCGCAAATGGTTTGAATGATCGGCTTCTGACTGCGAGTACACTAGGATATCATCAATGAAGACAATCACAAATAGATCCAAGTATTCTCGAAACGTTCAGTACATTAGATCCATAAATACCGAAGGCGCATTACATAAGCCAAACGGCATTATGGTGAAGTCATAATGCCCATAGTGTGTTCCAAATGATGTCTTGGGAATGTCACCTTCTAGAATCCTCAGCTGGTAATATCCAGACTTTAAGTCCAACTTTGAATAGATGGTTGAGCCCACTAGTTGATCGAACAAGTCGTCTATCTGTGGAATCGGATTCATGTTTTTCTCCGTTAACTTATTCAACTCACGATAGTCAATACATAAATATAAACTACCGTCTTTCTTTTTCACAAACAGAACAGGCGCGCTCAAACGTGACATACTTTGGCGTATGTATCCCTGTTCCAGCAACTCTTGCAGTTGGACTTTCAATTCAGCCATTTCATTTGGCGCTACACGATATGGCGAGCGGGCCATAGGTTTCGCACTTGGCACCAACTCAATAGAGAAGTCGATCTCCCTCTTGGGCGGTAACCCAGGAAGATCCTTAGGAAATACATCTTCAAACTCCGACACAATCAGAACATCGCTCACACTGGCCTTTGGTTCAACAGCCTGAATAAGCGTGAAGAATAACTCAGCGCCTTTCTGAATAACATTGATGACTTGGAGAGCAGACACCAAGATCCCGCTCACTCCTCGCATACTTGCGAACTTAGTCTCAAGCTTGGTATTCTGACCTAGTGTGATCTCCTTTGAATTGCAATCAATAAAGGCACGCTGCTCCGAGAGTCAGTCCATGCCAAAGATCACATCAAACTCCGATATCGGAATCACAGATGCACTCAAACCGAAATCCCGACTTCCTATTTGAACTTCAACATCGCAAGCTCTATCAACAAGCATCACACAACCATTCGGTAATAACATATTTATACTATCTGTCTTCACATGACTCGGTACTCCAATTTTAGCTACAAAGTCATTAGATAGAAACGAATGTAAAGCACCCGTATCAAACAGGGCTCTCGTTGGGTTGTTCTGAATCAGGATAAAGCATGTAGAACACACATCATGCACAAGCTACATAGAAAGTATGCAATAAAAACAAAGCAAGCAATATCTTAAATTGTACCTGTGATGATGTCACTTTGCTTAATAGCCTCCTGCTGGCAAAGATTATAAACTTTGGGCTGCGCCTGGGATTCAGAGGACTCTACCACTGCTTTGCCCTTCTCAGCATAAAACACATGTCTTCTTTTCCCCCTTTGGCTAAGCAACCCTACAATCACGGGCTATATGCCCCACTTTTCCACAAGTAAAGCAGGTATGAGACTCCTGCTTTGAAGTTGCTCCCGACAAAACTGTTGTAGAAGCATGCCTAGAAGGCTTGGACCTCTTGTCCCACTTCTTCTGGTAGTACGATTTTCTAGGGAGGGGTGCTTTTAACTCTTTCTTTGCCACAGCCAAGTCCCTTTTTCCTTGCACCTGCTTCATGTCCTTCTCTAGTGCACACGCAGTATCAACCAATGCCTGAAATCCTTGGTTCACCGAACTCGATAATAGGAACCTCAATTCATCCCGCAATCCTTTGTAGAACCGATTAGTTTTCCTTTGTTCATCCATGAAGATTGACCCCGCATACCATCCCAACCTCGTAAATTCATGCAAGTATGTATCAACGCAACTTTCTCCTTGCGTTAACTGTTGGAACTCATTTTCAATGACAATGCGTTGTGCTGCAAGTAAGTGCTTTGCCAAAAACATTCGAGAGAACTCCTCAATTGGAACTTGTGTTAATGGCCTGCCCACTAAATGGTATAACTCAACCTCGTCCCACTATAACCGCGCCTCTCCTTCCAACATTAAGGTTGCCAAGGTGACCTTCTGACTTTTCTCCTTCCTTATTGCAGTCAATATACGCTTTACTCGCGATAACCAATCCTTTGACTGCATTGGGGATCCCATACTAATGAACGTAGGTGGACCGAAGCTCATGAATAGCTTCAACTGTCGTTCAACTTCTCGCAGATCCACAGCCTTAACCGGTTCGAGTCTTACACCAACACGATCTGGCACCAACACCGGCTGCGCCTGCCCAGTCAGCTTAACCAATGTTGGCTGCACCGGCTAGGTCAGTTGAATCATGGCAAATAGTGCCTCAGCAACTAAGCGAACTGTTTTCGCAGATGGAGGAGGTGTGGGCACCTCAGCTGTTATCGCACTCTCATCAGAATGCTGGGGCTCAGACTGCCCAGCACCACTACGAGTCACCTATAGGTGAACAAGACACACATTAGCGACCTCACGGAAGCAATAACAATAAAATAGGAATGCGTAGGTTCCCCAAACAAGTGTATTTGCATTCCTTGGGTGAAATTCAAGTGTTCATTAGTGATAAAGCAATTAGCACGGACACGTGCTCGCCACCCCACAAAAGAATTCGACCACGAATTCGAAAAAGGAAGACCGAGATAAGTTGATACCAAAATGTAACGACTCCACCAGTTAAATAATATATAATAGAAGGTCCGGCCGAGGCCCCACACTATATACCACAAACAGACGGCGATGTCAGAGGTTAATACCATAACACCATCGCATCCTAATTCAGAGCATGCTAGCGGAAGCTTTTAACAATAAAGATGAACTCATACCAGGAATGTCCACTATATATAAACCACAGTTATATATACAACCACTAGAAGGAATGTCCAGCAAATACAACCAGGTTGGCCTTAAGGCCTTACAGTTCCTCTTTTCATAGTATGGATTACATACATCGACGAGCAGGCCGGCCATACATGAATAAAAGACAACACATATCTCTTAGCCTTCAAGGTCTAGAAGTAGTGCCGGCAATAGCAGCAGCAGGGACTTCAGCTCTTCATTTTCCGCTCGGCTCTCCAGCACCTACACAGGGACAATCCACCCAGAAGGTGGAAAATAAGGCAACGGTCAGCATTCAGTAGACCAATTTATAACAATTCTACCCCTTTTCTGGGGAAGTAGCATTCCTTCCTTGCAGTCATAACATGACATAGACAGATGTATCATATTTTGTGCTCTTACGCACAATCAATCCATCACAATCGTAAGCCACACAGCCCGACGATCCGTGCACTCAGGGCACATTCTTACTGTACCGGCGAACCAGGGTCAACACAACCGTTTACATGGTATTGAGCATTTATTCTTACTGGAGCGCATGCCTAAGACTCTCATTATGCTACTAACGAAAGCTTAATGCCTTGACTCTCTCCAATACAGTCGACATAACGCAGGTACAGATCAATGAACCCCTGTTGCTTAAGTCGCCTTGCCATCACCGAGTACTGCGTACCCGAGGATTTATATTAAGGCACGGGTCGGTTTCACCTTTCCTGTTCGGCAAGAAGCCTTTTCAGAGCTCGCAGCTCACACTAGCCATAATGTCCGCCAAGGACTGGCTTCACAATATCCATGCTGTCCACTAAGGACTGGCTACACTATCCACAATGGACTGGCTACACTTTAGCCACAGCACAAGGAGTATAAGGGTATTTTCCTGGAATTCCTCATTCCAGTACTTCCTGCTACTTCCCTTCACAGTCACAACTTATTGACTCCACAAACTACACGTTTATACATGGAGTCTTCTCTGGTGTGTAATATGCAACATCACAAATCCAGACAAACCTGTCCAGATGGTCTTCACACAACATGCCTATCCTATACTACACATTTCCGGGTCTAAATACAGACTCAATTGGGGATAACAACTATCAACCCACGGGGATCACTTACTCTTCCACCTTTTAGTGGAGGATCCCATGCTCATGCATAAAGTCGTACTTCACTTGACTAAAAAGGAAGATCGTTACCCTTGACGATCTCTTGGGAGCCATCGAAATTCTAGCAGTTTGTACAGCACCGCAGCAGCTTTGCCTCCACAGAACTGGCCTCGGATCTTGAATCAGAACTCGAGAGCTCCACCAGTGGTTGGATCTTCTCCTCCTTCTCCTTCCTCCTCACCCTTCTCTCTTCTCTATTAGAAAGAGAATAATCCAAAGCATGAGTGAACTCTTCACACAAAGCCTTGACTTAACTTAGTAGGAAAATATCTGGGTCATTGGATCTAGGATGAAGGAAACGAACGACCACAAATCTCCACAAAAGTCTAATATTTGGACTGACACGACCTGTGACACGTAGTACACGCCCGTGTCGAGGGGTATGTCCCTTAATTGACACAGGATAAAAATTCCTGAAAAAAACACGGCTGGGGCACATGCCCATGTCCTTGGATGTGTGCATAACACGCCCATGTGATATGCCCGTGTCACAGGCCGTGCGCCACACTCAATGCCACCCGGTTACCCACCCGAGAAGGACACGACCATGGACACGCCCGTTTCCCTAGCCGTGTAACATCTCGACGATCGTCGACTGCATGGCATTTAGTGCTTGAGACGACACAGAGAAGGACACGACCGTGCCCCAGGCCGTGTGCCTCACTCAACGCTCTCTTGAGAAAAAATTCACACCCAAGAAAATAGAGTATGACACGCCCTGGGGACACGCCCGTGTCCCAGGACGTGTGTACTGGACAGGCCCTGGGACACCCCCGTGTCCCAGGCCGTGTCATCCAGCCTGAACCCCATTTTTTGATTTTGGGTGTTACATGTTGAGATGGAGGTGTGGAAGGTCTAGGTATAAGTTATGGAGAATGTGGAGGAGAAGAAATAAGAGGAGCAGAAACCTCTTCTGGGGTAGGGAGAGTGGATGGAACAACCCTGGTGCTTTCAGAAGCTGTCCTAGAGGGAGCTACCCATGGAGCCTTAGGAATCACCCTCTCCCATTTTACAAACAGGGCAGAGGTTAGCCTCTTAGAAGTAGAGTATGTTCTGAGAGACCAACACCTCTGGACATTTAGTCTGGAGAAAAATTCCCAAGACTCTTCCATTACCCCCAAACTTGCTGGTAACCATCTTCTTAATGGAATCAAACAAAATTGACCCCCAGTTAATTGTTTTCTAATCAACTAAAGCACACATCAACAAAAATTGGTGCCTGGTGACATAATCATGGGCTGAATGTTTGCCCAACAGAACCTTACCGACCACATCGGCCAAAAACTTATATTCTATAGAAAAGTTCTTTTTCAATAGATGGTTACGGTTTCCTTAAGAGTGACCCATTCTATCAAGCATAACATCAAATTCTGTACTAGATAGTTCTGTATCGTATTCTCCATTGGCGAAACAAAAAATTTCAGATAAAATTTCAGGTGTAAGAGAAACCTGAAGTCCTGAGATTGATCTTGTAATGGTTGAAATATCCTGAATCTTGGCTGTATGAATCCATTCTTTAATTTCTACGACTGGAATCTTTATTCTGGTAGTCATAAAGTTTCGTGGATTCTGTGTCTCAAATAGTTGCAAGATGTCCTTGAAAATTTTATCTGAATGACTAAAGGATTCCAGGTTGATATAGAAACCTGCATCAAACTTCATTGTAGAGAGGATTGCTTGTGAAATAGCCATTGTCCTGCAAAATAAAAGAGATCAAGTGCAAGAGAAATGAAATGGAGAATACGCGAGATGGAGTTTGATGAAAACCTAAATATAAGTTTTCAGAAGACGAAAGGACGGAAAACAAGTCATCGAGCTTCGTTCGACGAAATATTCACAATCTGTCGATCGCTGTTCGATGAAAGGTTCGAAAGGTTCGCAATTCGTCGATCTACGAAAAGTTCACGTTCGTCGATCTCCGTTCGACGAAATGTTTTCAATTTTTCTATCTCCGTTCGACGAATGGTTAGCAATTTATCGCACTCCATCCAAAATCAACTTAAAGACTCTCTATCAATCATTCCTAATTAATTTAAAAAGAAAATATGTTTCTTTTCATCCAATGATTTGGTGATAATATCAGTTCTTTGTAAATCAGTAGAAATGAATACTAGGCTTATTTTATTCTTATCTACATTATCTCTAATAAAATGATGCCTAATTTCAGTATGTTTAGTCCTACTATGAAGGACTAGATACTATGCAATTAAAATTGCACTAGTGTTATCACAGAATATAATTGAATTATTTAAGTTGTAATCATAATCTAGTAATTGATTTTGAATCCACAAAATCTGTGAACAACAACTACCTGCTGTAATATATTCAGCTTCAGCAGTTGAAGTAGAAATAGATGTTTGCTTCTTGCAAAACCATGACACAAGCATATCACCAAGAAACTAACAAGTTGCTGATGTGCTTTTTCTATCAATTATGCATCCATCATAGTTAGCATTTATGAATCCAATTAATTCAAATCCTGACTCAGTAGGATACCAGAGTCCTAGATTAGGACAACCCTTTATATATCTTAAAATCCTTTTTACTAAACTAAGGTGTGATTCTTTAGGGTTAACTTGAAACCTACCACAAATACAGGTTGCAAACATAATATTTGGTCTACTTGTTGTTAAATACAGTAGAGACCCAATGATTGGTCTATATGTTTTTTATCAAAAGGTTTTCCCTATTCATCATTATCAAATAAAACATTAAAGGGCATGGGTGTTTTCATAGAAGAGGCATCTAATATCCCAAATCTTTTAATTAGCTCTTTAGCATATTTAGATTGAGATATGAAGATGCCATCATGTGTTTGCTTTACTTGCAAACCAAGAAAATAAGATTATTCACCCATGCTACTCATTTCAAACTTTGTATGCATCTGGTCAGAGAACCTTCTGCAAAGTTTGGAATCAGTAGAGTCAAAAATTATATCATCCACTATTAGAAAACAGACTTTTGGCCAGGGCAAATTTTCCTGGCAAAAAGTCCAAAACCGTGGCTAAAAAGCTTTAGCCACGGTCTAGCCACGAGAAAATTCCATTGCTAAAGTCGGCGTGGCTAAAAATTTTAAGCCACATATTGGTCGTAGCAAATAGTATTAGCCATGGGGAAAAACTGTCGTGGCTAATATCTTGACTTTTAGCCACGGTTTTAATCCCTTGCTAAAAGTGAACTCATAATTTTTTTTAAAATGATTTGGCACAGTTACTGTAAGACCCCCCCCCCCCCCCCCCCGCTCCCAGAACACAGAACACAGCATGAGGGGAGTGTTATCCCCAAAACAGCCGCCTTGCGGTTGCACTAGCACTCGGGCTAGCCTGTACTACAAGACGCCTATATTGCCGGCCTTTACCAATATCAATCATGCCAACCCAACCAGAGTAATTAAAATAGAAGTCAAATACACACATAAGCATATAAGTCCAAATATAACAAATATAGAAGCTACATCTAGCTTTAAACTATCAGAGTTCGAGAAATCTTTCCCAAAAGGACTACAACAAGAGTCACTCTATGACTCCCATCTATCACTGACTGTAGCGACGACACTATCGCTTCAGGCCCTGTCATCCTGGCCTGACTATCCTACTGCATTACTTGTTGATGCTCCACCTACGCGGTTTCCTCCTAAAAAGGAAGACGTAGAAACCGTTAGTCATAAAGACTAAGTGGTTTCCCATCCGCTACCCCAGCGACTCCTCGGCACCGGGCGGAGAAAGGATATGGGTACAATATATTTAATGAAGCACTAGTACAAACAGGTTGAGTAATATATATGACATAAGTAGCAGTAAAGTAAACTATAACAGTATCATCAGCATTTTAAGCTAGCAGTTCTACATCTACAGCAGAGTATGAGAATGTAAGCTATAAGTGAAAGTAACTCAACTTATATGAATGCCCATACAAACATATAAGTTGAGGATCTGCTCAACAGAAAGGTAACTCATTGTATAAGAGTGCCCATACAAACTTATACGATGAGGATCTTGTATATGCAATGTAATGTGATGCAATGAATGCTATGATATGACTTTACATGCACACGCACAAGAAAATTGCTTTGTCGACACAGACACTAAAGTTCACACTTTCGAGAAGGTAGCTAACCTCTCAGGCGTCAACCGTCGTGGCAAGACGGTGATAGTAAAGCGGGCATCTCCACTACTACGTCGGCATCTACACTACCTAGCCTAGGCCTCTGTACGCCTCAACACTAAGAAAACATCAGCAGAGTTCACAAGCGTACTACGGCTTAGCGGGTGTCTCGGGTAGATGTACACCGAGAACCTAGCCCCGAACTTGCCTATGATGTGACCCGGAAGGAGCCTCGGAAATGAGCATGAGGACCAAGCCCAACCGTTCACTTGGCACGGAAGAAGCCAAGGGAATGAGCACCGTGGACCAAGCCCAACCACCCAAGTTCTAACTGTCAACTCCCGTCGATGTGACGACTGGAGAGCCCGTAGACCTGCTACACTATCTTTAACTCAGGATTACGACACCACGTGTCGACTCACACCGCATGATACTTCACGTCTTGAGCTCAACAGCTCACAATGGTTCCCTTACCAAATCCCTTATCAACAGAAATTATCAAGTGCGACAAACATTCACGCACTATCAACCCTTCCACATATCCATACACTAACCATATTAAATCTTCTTCCAACATTTCGAGCTCACAGCTCACATTACCGATTCACATATCTAGTTGTTTATTCAATCCAACTTATCTACTCACTAATTCACCTAGGGATCGACCATCCAACCATTTCGTTCAAGTAGGTTTTACTTCATCATCTGATTATAAAGGATCAACCAACAGCTCAACTCAAACTTTACGATAACTATTCACAATTCCTCTAATAATACTAAATTAGGTTTATATTAACAAAGAACAAAGCATGCAGGAATTGTATAGAGAGTAGATCTTCAAACGGGGATTTATGATGCTACAAGAATCCGGCGAAAATGTGTAACCCATAGTTGGAAAGGTATTTCCAAGGACCATAACTTTTGTGTTTAGTCAGAAGCCCATATTTGGTCGTATCATACTCAAAAGTGGCTTCTAAGATAGCTACAATCAAATTACAGTTTCAGCACGTTTACATTATCAGCCATCAATTTCGTTCATGCTTTACCGTGGCTTCAGACATCGCCTGAAGATGTGTAACCACTCATTGGAAATACTTCTCCAAGGCCTACGACTTTCGTGTTTAGTCGAAAGCCCGGATCTGGCCATGACATGCATGAAAATGGCCATGAAGATCGCTGCGTGCAGAACACAGATTTCTGCATGCATTTTTGAGGCGGAATGAACGGCATCGGTTCATCTTCCTCCTCTAGCGGATCTTCCCAAATCACACCTAGAAATTATCCTACCTTATTCACCCTCATCAGGCCATTCCTCTTTACGAGACCATTCCCACCATCACATTGAAGGAAGGAGAGGTTGAAGATTACTAAACCCTCGAACACAAGTCCTAATATAGCCTCCTCCTATGAGTCTCCATCTCACACAACAAGACTCTTTTGAGTCGATATCTTGCTAAGGATTAACTAAAGATCTAGCACCAAGGGAGAGGGAAAAGAAACTCACATAATTTCCTGCATTTCCGTTATTTTCGGCCATAGATCGCGTGACTCTTCGCGGCGGCATCCTCTTCTCCTTGGCGGTGGCGGTTCTTCACAGAGTATAGTTGATTCCAGCAACTCCTTCCCTCCTCTAGCAGTTTTTCTACAGAAAAAAAGGCTTGGGAAGAGGATGAAAAACTGCCAAATCCTATATAAATAGGACCAACACGGGCAGGAACACGCCCGTGTTCCTACCCTTGTCCCGCTCGGTGAAGCGTCGTTGACGGTTATAGCGTCGTATGAACACAGACCCGGGTAGGGACATGCCCGTGTCCACAACCCGTGTCATGGGACACGGACATGTGCATGGCCGTATACTTACCTGTATCCTGCTCGGGAGACACGAACGGCTTGTTGGAGATATGCACATGGGTAGGGACACGCCCGTGTCTCTACCTGTGTCCTGCTCGGGACACATTCGTTGATCTTCACTCAACGCACACGGGTAGGGACACGCCTGTGTCTCTACCCATGTCCTGCTCGGGATAGGCCTTGTAGAGTTCCACTCGACAACTCTCGAGTCCTACTCAATGCACACGGGTAGGGACACGCCCGTGTCTCTACCCATGTCCAATTCTAGACCAGTTTCACTTTTCCACACGAGTATAAGCCTAGTCGCCTGCACTCCCTGGGCCCAAGTCAGCTCTCCTGACTCAAAAGCACGCACGAGGGGCCTAGTGTGAATCGGGACATTATAAATCCTATAAACAAATTAAAATATTTTGTCCCCGAAATCAGACTAAGGCTATTGGGGAAAGTAAAGCATAAAATGAAATAAAATATGCTTTTAAAGATTACATTGATGAAATAGCTCCGGGTATCGCTTTTACATCAAGTCCACCGGCACCAATGTATACACCTCCTTCCCATGATTAGACCACAACACCTTAACCAGAGGAACACTTTTGCCACACAAAATCCTTGTCTCGTTGTCTACTATCCGCACAGGCTCTAGTCCCACCGACCTATCTGTCACCACTGCTCCGTCAGTGGTGGGAGCGTATTAATCAGGCCACAACAACACCTTTCTAAGTGACGACACATGGAATACGTCATTTAGATTCTTTAGCTTTGGCGGTAACTCCAACTAATTGACCAACGGGCCAATCCTTTCCAATATTATGTAGGGCCAAACGTACCTTGGGCTGAGCTTCTTCACATCATGCACCCGTGATACTCCATGCGTCGGCCTGATCTTTATAAACACCTTGTCGCCCACTTGAAATTCCACCATCTGATGCTTTGCATTATAATATTTTTCCTGCCGACTTTGAGCCTTAATCATGCGGTCCCGTATTAGTCTCACAACCGCATCAGTATCATCCATGTATTCATTTCCCAAAGTCTCCGGGTCCTCATCCTACACCCCAGATAAGGGTTTTCTACACCTTCTTCCGTAAAGGGCTTCATGGGGCGATATACCGATGCTAGCTTGATTGTTATTATTATACAAGAACTCTACCAAGGGTAAGAGCCTTTTCCACGGCTCTCCTCTATCCAACACATACAACCTCAGTAGATCCTCCAATGTCCTGATAGTCCTTTCAGACTGCCCGTCTGTCTAAGGATTAAACATCATATTTAAGGTGAGACGTGATCCAAAATACGCCTATACCGCCTTCCATTCTTTAGAGGTCATCTGAACATCCCGGTCAGAAATAATCGTCTTTATCACACCATGATACCGTACGAACTGCTCCATAAAGAGGCATTCCAAAACTTCCACATGATCTATTTTCTTCATAGGAATGAACCGGGCAACCTTCGTCAGGCGGTCAACGATCACCCATACTGAATCATTCCCTGAGCGTGAGCGGGGCAAACTGTAGACGAAGTCCATGGAGACATCCTCAAACTTCCACTCAGGGATGGGCAATGGCTGTAATAATCTGTCGGGACTCCTGCACTTTGCCTTCACCCTTTGAAAGGCCTCGCAATGCATTACAAAATGTCTGACGTCTTTCTTCATTCCTGGACAACACATGGTCTTTCGCAAGTCGGCGTAAATCTTGGCAATCCCAGGATGCACAGAATATTGAGAGCAATGTGCCTCTCTCAAGATATCTTCCCAAATATTATCTCCCTTGGGAATGTAGAGCCGACCATAGAAGTAGATGAGGCCGTCTTGCAGGGAATATTCATCAGTAATCCCATCTTCAATCGACTTGATTGTCGAGACCAGAGCCACATCCTTTCCTTGCTCTGCCCAGATTCGATCTCGAATGTCATAAACTATGCTCATCGCGGCTAAGTACTCCGAATACCCTTCTGGTTGGTCCATATACACTGGGGTAATCTCCATCTCCTCAAGCATCTGAGCTAACTCCATACGCATCAACCGGGACTCGGGGCTTGTTTTTAGTACCTTTCTTCTCAAAGCATCGGCTACAGAATTTACTTTTCTGGGGTGGAAGTTCAGGGTGAATTCATAATCATACAAAAACTCTAACCACCGCAGCTGTCTCAAATTGAGTTCCTTCTAGGATGGACGTACTTCAAATTCTTGTGATCTGAAAAGCTTTCGCAGTGGATGTCGTATAGATAGTGTCTCCAAATCTTTAGGGCGAACACCACCACTACTAATTCAAGATCATGTACCGGATAGTTGACTTCATACTTCTTCAGCTGTATCGAAGCATATGCGATCACATGCCTGTGTTGCATCAATACTGCTCCCATCCATTGATATGATGCATCAATGTAAACTTGAAATCCTTCCTTCCCAGACGAAAGGGCTAGAATGGGTGCAGACGTAAGTCGATCCTTCAGTTCCTGAAACGCAGCTTCACACTAGGGTGTCCACTCTTACAGCACATCCTTCTTTGTCAGCGTAGTAAGAGGAAGGGAAATCTTTAAGAACCCTTTTACAAACTTGCGATAATACCCGGCAAGTCCAAGGAAGCTCCGCACATCGGCCACTGAATTTAAGGGCGACCACTCCTTCACGGCACACATTTTGGCCAGATCCACAGCTAACCCAGCCCCACTGATCATATGGCCCAAGAAAGCAACCTCTTTGAGGAAAAAAATGCACTTGCTGAACTTGGCAAACAAGGAGTTCTATTTGAGCTTCTTAAGTACCAAGGTCAGATGTTCGACATGCTCTTCCTCGGTCTTAGAGTAGACCAAAATTTCATCGATGAAAACGATGATGAAGACATCTAAATAAGGTTAAAACACTTTGTTCATCAAGCTCATGAAGGTTGAAGGGGCATTTGTGAGCCCAAACGAAATCACAGTGAACTCGTACAAGCCGTACCTTGAGCTAAAGGCTATTTTCTGAATGTCCTGTTCCTATATTCTCAACTGATAATACTCCGAACACAAATCTAACTTTGAAAACCAATGCGCCCCTACCAATTGGTCGAACAACTCATCGATCCGAGGTAGCGGATAGGTGTTCCGTATCGTCAATCGGTTGAGCCCCGATAGTCTATAGATAATCGCAAGGTTCCATCCTTCTTCTTAATGAAAAAAACAGGGGCTCCCCAAGGTGATGAGCTGGGGCGAACAAACCCTGATTCTACCAACTCTTGCAACTGAACTCTAAACTCTGAGAGTTCCTTAGGGGCCATTCGGTAAGGGGTCCTAGATATGGGCTTGGCTCTTGGTATTAGCTTAATTTTAAAATCAACTTCTCCATGTAGGGGTAATCCTGGAAATTTCTCAGGAAATACCTCAAAAAAATCACGCACTACCCGCACGTCCTTCATATCTATTTTTATCTACTTCAGTTCGAAACATATCATGTAGACTTCATCCCCTCTCATGTGAGCTTTCAAGGTTTGAATCGAAGACAATAATAAACGTGGTGCGAATTCTATACCTTGGAAGATTACATCGGTATCCCCATGCCTCAAGTAGATTCGCTTCTCCGCGCAGTCAATTCCTGCATACTGTCAATCTAGCCATGCCATGCCTAGAATGAGGTCGAACTGTGGCAAGGGTATCGAAGAACTTTCTCCCAATGAGTATCTTCAATTTACACTTAGCAATTGCGGTCATCTAAAAGTCGTCTGGAAGGCATACTCTTTGAGCAATACCGGTAAAGGATTGCACTCCTTCCAGGTCTTTAATCAAGTCCGCAGACACAAATGAGTGTGAGGCACCGGTATCGAATAACGTATAGGCCAGTTTCCTGCCGACCACCACGGTGCCTGCAATCACCTCATGAGGGTTCCACTCCTATGTGATGTCCAGCGCGAACACCTGATTCCGAGCAGGTCCAGGGTTTCCTACTCATGGTCCTCGTCCTCAACCATGCATGTTCCCCTGCCCTCGAGGAGCTGTCTGAGGGAGAGCAAGATGTGCATTTCCAAATAGTTGCGGGCAGTAGCGTCGAATGTGGCCCGGTTGGTTGCATTTGAAGAACACTCGCTCCTGCCGCCCACAAGGTTGCTGAAACTGTTGAGGCTGTGGTGGTGGTGGTGGAGGCAATGCTGGCGGCTGTGGAACCGGGTGCTCCACTCTATAATTCCGATGGAAGTGCCTGCCACCTCTCTTATATCCTCTTCCTCCTCCGTAATCGTGTCTCCTTCTATTGCTCGGGCCAGATTCCATCACCCCTTCAGCAGGTCTCTTACCACTTCCCAAGTGGTCTTCTTCCAGTCTCTTTGCCATGTCAATTATTTCTGCCAGGATGGAGTCCGCTATAAACAAAAGGGCTTGCCTTAGGGGGTCTCGCAAGCCTTTGTAGAATCTTTTAGAATATACTCTGTCATCCAACTTATAGGAGTCATCAAATCTAGCCAAATGCTGAAACTCCCGCTGCTACTCCGTCACTAACTTGGATCCCTGCTTTAGCTGCAGAAACCTTTCCTTAAGTTCATCTCGGGCTGACGAAGGGATAAAGTTCTCTAGGAAGGCTCCCGAGAACTCGTTCCTGCTGATCTCCGTATACACTTGCCCTTAAAAGGTGGAGCCCATGAGGGACCTCCACCAAATCTTAGCGTGTTGTTCTAGGAGTATCACTACCAGGGTCACAGCCATGTTGTTTGGGCATTTAATTCCTGCCAGCAGTTCTTACACGGTGTCGAACCATTCCTCTGTATGCTCTGCCGACTATGTCCCAAGGTAAGAAGGAGGGAAGAGAGATCGGAAAGTGTTCACCTAATTGGATCCCGGACCTTGTTGTTGTACAGGGGCTTGTTGGGATCTGAAGGAATCTAGGATAGCTGTGAGCATCTGCCATTGTTTTGATTATTGAAATTGTGTGGGTACGGACGGGGTGGGGGTGCCCCCCACTGCCTCAACGTGCATTGGGATCTACATGTAGAATACAAACCTAAGGTCAGGTTGGCTAATCTTTAGATCAAAGTTCGACATACTTAGTGTGAATTACATATGGCACACCACTGCTTCCGCTAAGTCAGTTTTTCCCCAAACTGACTAATCGAACGGGGGTGGCACCATTGTTTAATGACTTCTATAATTCAGGATTGTAGCAAGCTGATACCATTTGTAAGACGCCCCCCCCCCTCCAAGAACACAGAACACGACATGAGGGAAGTCTTATGCACAGAACAGCCGCCTTGCGGTAGCACTAGCACTCGGTCTAGACTGTACTACAAGACGTCTTTTCTGCCGGCCTTTACCAATATCAATCATGCAAACCCAACCAGAGTAATAAAAATAGAAGTCAAATACATACATAAGCATATAAGTCCAAATATAACAAATATTGAATCTATATCTAGCTTTTAAACTATCAGAGTACGAGTAGTCTTGCCCAAAAGGACTATAAATATAGTCACTCTATGACTCACATCTGTCACTGATGATAACGATGACACCGTCCCTTCAGGCCCTGTCGTCCTGGTTTGGCTGTCCTGCTGTATTACTTGTTGCTGCTCCGCTTGCGGGGTTTCCTCTTAAAAAGGAAGACATAGCAACCATTAGTCATAAAGACTAAGTGGTTTCACATCCGCTCCCCTAGCGACTCCTCGGCAACGGGCGGAGAAAGTATCTGGGTACAATATATTTAATGAAGCAGTAGTACAAACAGGTGGAGTAATATATATGACAAAAGTAGCAGTAAAGTAAACTATAACGGTATCATCATCATTCTAAGCTGCAGTTCTACATCTATAGCAGAGTATGAGAATGTAAGTTATAACTGAATGTAACTCAACTTATATGAATGCCCATACAGACATATAAGTTGAGGATCGGCTCAACAAAAAGGTAACTCATCGTATGATAGTTCCCATACAAACTTATATGATAAGGATCTTGTTTATGCAATGAGATGTGATGCAATGAATGTTATGCTATGAATCAACATGCACACGCACAAGCAAATTGTTGTGTCAACACAGACTCTGAAGTTCCCACTTTTCGAGCAGGTTTCTGATCTCTCAGGCATCAACCGTCGTGGACAGACAGTGACAGTAGTGCGGGCATCTCCACTATTAGGCTGGCATCCACACTACCTAGCCTAGGCCTCCGTATGCGTCAATGCTAAGAATACATCAGCGGAGCTTACAAGCATACTACAACTCAGCGGGTGTCTTGGGTAGATGTACACCGAGAACCTAGCCCCGAACTGGCCTATGATGTGACCTGGAAGGAGCCTCAGAAATTAGCATGAGGACCAATCCCAACTATTCACTTGCCACGGAAGGAGCCCTGAGAATGAGCACCAAGGACCAAGCAAACCCGCCCAAGGTCTAACTATCAACTTCCGATTGTGTGA
Source organism: Platanthera zijinensis (assembly GCA_039513925.1). Classification (NCBI taxonomy): domain Eukaryota; kingdom Viridiplantae; phylum Streptophyta; class Magnoliopsida; order Asparagales; family Orchidaceae; genus Platanthera; species Platanthera zijinensis. The sequence continues at coordinate 189,831,800 of CM077079.1, read as the reverse complement.
CAATTGGCGAGCCCGTAGACCTGCCACACTATCCTTAATTCAGGATTACGACACCACGTGTCGGCTCACACTGCATGATACTTCACATCTCGAGCTCAACAGCTCACAAGGGTTCTCTTACAAAATCCCTTATCAACACAAACGATTAAGTGCGAACAACATTCACGCACAATCAACCCTTCCACATATTCATACACTAACAGTATTCAATCCTCTTCCAACATTTCGAGCTCACAGCTCATATTACCGATTCACATATCTAGTTGTTTATACAATCGAACTTATCTACTCACTAGTTCACCTAGGGATCTACCATCCAACCATTTCGTTCAAGTAGGTTTTACTTCATCATTTGATTATAAAGGATCAACAAACAGCTCACCACAAACTTTACAATAACTATTCACAATTCCTCTAATAATACAAAATTAGGTTTATATTAACAAAGAACCAAGCTTGTAGGAATTGTATAGATAGTAGAGCTTTAAACGGGGATTCCTTATGCTACAGGAATCCGGAGAAAATGTGTTACCCATCGTTGGAAAGGTATTTCCAAGGGCCACAACTTTTGTGTTTAGTAAGAAGGATAGATTTGGCCGTATAATTCTCGAAAGCGGCTTCTAATACTGCTACAATCAAATTACAGTTTCAGCACGTTTACATTATCAGCCATCAATTTCGATCAGGCTTTCCTGTGGCTTCAGAAATTGCCTGAAGATGTGTAACCACTCGTTGGAAAGATCTCTCCAAGTCCTACGACTTTTGTGTTTAGTTAAAAGCCAAGATATGTCCATGATATACATGAAAATGGCCATGAAGATCGCTCCATGCAGAACACAGATTTATGCATGCATTTTTGAGGCAGAATGAACGGCATAGGTTCATCTTCCTCCTCTAGCGGATCTTTCCAAATCACACCTAGAAATCCTCCACCCTTATTCACCCTCATCAGGCCATTCCTCTTCATAAGACCATTCCCACCATCACATTGAAGGAAGAAGAGGTTGGAGATTACTAAACCCTAGAACACAAGTCCTAGTATGGCATCTTCCTAGGAGTCTCCATCTCACACATCAAGACTCATTTGAGTCGATATCTCGCCTAGGATTAACAATAGATCTAGCACCAAGGGAGAGGGGAGGAAACTCACATCATTTCCGTCATTTCCGTTATTTCCAGGCATAGATCGCGTGACTCTTCGTGGCAGCATCCTCTTCTCCTTGGCGGCGGCGGTTCTACACGGAGTATAGTTGATTCCAGCAACTCCTTCCCACCTCCAGCAGTTTCTCCACAGAAAAGAAGGCTTAGGAAGAGGATGAAAAATGGCCAAATCCTATATAAATATGACCAATACGAATAGGAACACGCCCGTATTCCTACCCATGTCCCGCTCGGTGAAGGGTCGTCGACGGTTATAGCGTTGTATGGACACAGAAACGGGTAGGGATATGCCCGTGTCCACTACCCATATCATGGGACACGGCCGTGTGCATGGCAGTATTCTTACTCGTGTCCTGCTCGGGAGACACGGCCAGCTTGCTAAAGATATACACATGGGTAGGGACACGCCCGTGTCTCTATCTTTGTCCTGCTCGGGACACATTCATTGATCTTCACTCAACGCACACGAGTATGGACATGCCCGTATCGATACCCGTGTCCTAGTCGGTATAGGATTTGTCGAGTTCCACTCAACAACTCTCGAGTCCTACTCGACGCACACGGGTAGGGACACGCCCGTGTGTCTACCCGTGTCCAGTTCTGGACCAGTTTCTCTTTTCCACACGAGTGTAAGCCTAGTCGCCTACACTCCCTGGGACCAAGTCAGCTCTCCTAACTCAGAAGCACGTACGTGGGGCCTAGCGTGAATCGGTACGTTACAGTTAAAAGCCGTGGTAAATACTAATTTATGTTTTTTTAAAAAAAATACATTTAAAAAACTGTAATGATTTCTTGGAGATTTTAATTTGTGTTGCGACGCTATGTGACGATGCTTTCTAGACGCTATGTGACGATTATTATGATTGGAAAATTGCACAATGAATAATTAAGTCATGCAGAGCAATTCAATGATGACAAATCAAAGCCGCAAATAAGGAAATAAACTATAAACCATTGATTTTAACTTTTGAGATTGAATAATTATCTCGTGACTATCATAAGTAGCCTAAATTAATCTTCCTATCATCCACTCTCCATTGTACTTCAGAACACAATCTTGTTTGCACCAAGAATATATTTTTTATACATGCTAGGAAATTAAAAAAGAGACGTTAAAATGGTAGAAATAAGTAATGTCAACTAATGGTAACCTTTTCTTCACAGAATATGCCATTATGAGGGAGGAGCAGCAGGTATTTCTTTAGGCTTTGGCTTGACTTCAACTTCATTAATACTCCTAATAATGATAGCATTAGGTTCGTGACTGTAAGAATACATAATAGCCATTAAACTGCATACTAAACTCATAGGAATGGCTAAATTAGGAATCATAAAAAGATATTTATAAACAGACGCTATATCTCCCTCCTCAAAAGTATAACTAGATGCAACAGCAAAAATACTTCTGTCCTTGCTAAAGGATAATGCTGTTATGCTACTTGGGTACTTTGAGTACTTAAGAAAGACATATATAAGATCCAGGGGCAGTTGTTATAAGTGTTAATATCATTTGATTGGAACATTAAGGCACATACCCTATATAACCTTTTCTTGTTGTTTCTATCTCAGACATTGACATAACCATCGCAACCTCAAGTGGCAAAGGTCCTATATCTGCAAGGAGAAAAAAAGTTAATGAAAATATGATTTAGTCTTTAAACATTGTAGTAGCATCATTCAAACAAAAACAAATGAAAAAATTACATGAGATGGAATGCAATAGCGTTAACAGGGTATACAGTGTCCCTTCAAGCCTTTGATTTTCGATGACACTTGAATGCATACCTGGATATAAGATTATATTGTAACAAGTAAAATTATATTTGAAAATAAAGGTTTATTGTATGAGTATGTACACATGACATATAGAACATGTTCTAGTAAATTAACAAATAAGCCATATCTTAAACAGGATTTTTATTTTAACAACAAAAATTTGTTATAACTTTGTTATGGTGTTATATATTAGCACATTTTCTGGTTTATTGACCTGTTTCTTTTCTGGAATGATTCTAGTATCACATTGCGGACTACCTTTTACTTGTATTCGGATCTCCTATTTATATCCCCTATAGTGGAAGAATAAATTAACTCTCCTATTTCTCTCGTTTAATTTCGTATCATAGCATCCTGTCACCCTATCCCTAGTTCACTGAAACCCGCATCCCGCACCTCGCATCGTCGATCCCTCCTCTTATCCCACGACCAAACCGAACCCACATCCCGCTTCCCGCGACCATCTTCAATGGTTCATAATTTAGGCTATTAAACAATCATGATATTACTTAAGGAATTTTAATTCAATTCCATGAACCTGACCACCTTAGTTTCAGTAGATCTGATTGTAGTCATTAAATCTGCTCGGGATTAACATTACTTTATTGAGAGGACTTGTCTTTGTACTAGCCTTGAAGTGAGAACAAAAATGTGTGATTTGTGAGATTGAGACGAATACTAGACTTCTTTGATTCTAGTAGAACCTCTTACCTCTGTACGCTTGTGGATGTAGATACACATCACTGAACCACATAAACATGTCACCTGATTATTTTTGTTGCAACATTTTACTTTCACATTAATGAGGCTTGTCTTCACGCTTGCTTCAAAATATTTTGCTAACAAACTCTACTTCCTCTGATTTCGTTATTAACAATGGATCACAATATCTTTACCAAAAACCATCAGTTGTTCCCACTGAGACATTTTGTAGCCTTGTTTATTAGTAATCGACTTTCACTAATGATGAACTTGCACTTTTCACTATAAAAAAAATACTTGAGCGTTGATTGGTTCAATCTCATTTAAACATCAGTATTCTTATCAACATTATCAGTCAAATATTTTGTTAATTGTGTTTGTATGCAATTATAGGATGTTAGTGACAACTTCAAATAACTTAAGGGCATACATGTCATTGAAAAAATATTATAAAGATGTCACCAAATCAAACAAAAACTATTTTGAACAAAATACTTACATTACAATGCCGCTGAACAAAATAAAAAATATTAAACACCATAATTTTCAGTATTTAGTGAATATTATCCCTACTTTGTATAACAAAAAAGAATGAAACTTTGAATATAGCACCATGAACACTCCTATAATTCTAATGAAACGTTCAAATGAATGAATATGACTGGATCAGATCAAAGTACCTTATAAAGATCTAGATTGGAGGCTAAATGAGTCAGCAACCTGCACACAAAAGAATCACCAGCACCAGTAGTGTCGAGAGCATTATCTCTAAAGCCACCAACTCTCCCATTGAATTTATGCTCTCACAGTACAAAATACATAAGAACCTGGAAACAATAGGGGGGAAATTCAGGTAAACAATCAATCCTAATAAAACAGATTAAAATTGCATGCAAAGAGTGTTGATTTGTTAACTAGAAAATAATAAGAACCCAAGGTCTACAGACACAATGAGGCACTAGTTCAGAGAGGAAAAAACAATAACAAAACTAAAATATTATACCATGAGACCACGCAACAAATTTTTTATTATGATATTTCATAGCATTATACTTGCAAGAAGCTATACATCAATGGGAAGAAGATACAGATTTTAAAGAGCTAACCAAAAAAATACCATGACCCTCTTAAGAGACTAAGCGCATATGAATAAACAAACAAAGATCATCAGCCTCTCTAAAAACATGGTTTTCAAATCAATCCACATAAGATGAGAAAGATCTTCAAATGGATATTTCTCTTCATCATTAAAACTATAAAAACATGTTCTCTATTTTATATTTGATCCAAAATCCCATGCATACACAAAGTTAATACAATTGAACTAAGCACAAAAATGCACTTGACTTGCAAGTATTTCTCAAGGCATTAAAAACACGTACAGTGTAGATTTGTTTATTTGAATATATAAGTGGTCATTTGTTCATCTTAATTAAATCCCAAGCATTAACTCTTTAATGGAAGGTTGTAATTGATGTAGTGTTCCTGAATAAAGCATAACAAAAGGGGTGATTGGAAGGTGTAAATGCGAACAAAAACTTTATTTAGAATCTATTGGTCTATCAAGTTGAACTATAAGTCCATATATTTGCAACCTCGGGTAAATTGACAACGACAACAAGTTCTAATACTTGTTATATTTGTTCAAGACTCCATTTTCATTCAAATCAGAAATTTGGTTGTTCTTCATAATATAGAGCACATAACAAATATCTAAAGATAATTCAAGATGGTGGTATTAGAGAAGAGTGATGCCTCAGCTTTGATAAACATGTGTTTGACTGAATAGTAAGGGATGGGAAATGTTAAACTTTGATCGATAGCTCGACCCATTGATATAATTAAAAGAAGGACGATGAAGAGAAACAATAAACAAGGGATCAATATATGCGAGATGATGAAGAACAGCTGTATTAGAGAAACAATAAATAATAGAAGCAGGACGATGAAGAACATTTTGCGCACACTTGAGCTGTAAAAGCAGGAGGAAGTTATATTAACATTTATGAATGAATGTGCCTCATTCCTAATATTTCACTTTTAAATGCTTAGCATTAGAGTCCCACAAAATATAAATCACATTTTTACGGGTTGGTGAAAATTATAATAGACAATACATTCTTAATATTTACCCTAAAAATAATTCCTTTGTGTAATATCTAAATCCATATTTCCCTTATGTGACAACTAGAAGCTTGAGATTTGGGTGGAAAAGAATATTATACACAACTTCATCACTGAAATGTTCCTTGCCTCCGGACAAAAATAAGACTTCCACCTCGCTCACTTGTGAATAACATATCAGGAATATGGGAAAGAAGAACTTCATGATAAAAATGAAAAGAAACTAAAAAGGGATGAGGTACCTTTGGTTCGATCAGTGTTGGGTTGATGGAACAGAAAATGAAAACCAAAAAGGAAACTAAAAAATGAATCAGGTGACCAAATATGATGATGAAGAACGGTAAAGTGAGCATTTAAAATGAAAAAATGAATCAGGCTCACCTCTTAAGATGATCTGCTTGGGCACCTTTCGTCTACCTTCAATCGATGATGCCAGCCATTGCTCGACCTGTGAAGAACAAAGAAGAGAGGGTTTAAGTTAGAATGAAGACCGGTAAGACGGTTGTCGTGGTTTTAGGTTTGATATCGGGAGGGCGGTTGTCGTGGTTTTAGGTTAGATATCTGGAGGGAGGCTTCTACCGTGGTTTTTGGTTAGAATGAGGACGAGAGGGAGAAAGAAATCAAAGAGGCATGAGAGAGTAAGCGCAGGATCGAGTGGGAAATGAAAATGTGTCACAAAAATTTACATCAATAATCTCTTTTTTGCCATGAATATTATTTTTATGGCTAAAACATATGTATCAGCTGTACTATTTATAACTCTGGCTATAAAATAACTATTAGCCATGGTTTTTGCAATCGTGGCTAATATCAGTATATTAGCCATGATTTTTAGTCCCCAAAAAAAGTGTAGCCAATACTCACTTTTCTAGTAGTGATCAACATATATTTGAAATAGTAAAATTTTAGTTTTATGATGTCTAAAAAATAAAGTTTTATCTACCATGCCTCTACAAAATTTATTTTCTAAAAGAAAACTAGCAAGGGTCTCATACCAAGCTCTTAGAGCTTATTTAAGGCCACAAAGAGCTTTATTAAGTTTAAATACATGAGAAGAGTGAGTTGACCATGGCTAACCATTTATGTCATAATTAAATCTTTAGACAACTTAGCAATAGTTCTAAGGTTTATATGTCCTAACCATTTATGTCATAGTTAATTATTTTTACTTATTGGATTAAATAAACAAATTTCAGTTTTAGTTGAGTTAAAGTTTACTAAATAAATATTACCCTGTCTAACCCCAGATAAAACAATTTTTTTATCAGATGTAATAAAGCATACAGATTTATTAAAAGATACCTGATAACCTTCATCACATAGTTGACTGATGGAGATAAGGTTATGCTTAATACCTTTCACATAGGATACCTCTCTGAAGGTAACTACTCCAACCTTCACATTGTCATAGACCTAAGTCTGGCAATAGTTGAAGTCTCCAAATATGACTTTTGGTCCAAGCTTTGCTTTGAAGTCACTTAGGTTATCTTTTCTTCCTATCATGTATTTGAGCACTCACTATCAAAATACCACTGTTCCCTTGTGGTAGGATAGATATTTTCCTGTATAAAAACAAGTTAGGTGTCCTTGACCCACGTTACCTTGGGTCCTATTTTTTTGACATTATCAATAGCCATATAAGAATATTCATGTTGATCTTTATATCCAAGTGGTTGATATCTCCTGGGAGGAATGATCCACTCAGTAAAAGGATTTATAAAAATTTGAGTTTGATTATTCTTTTGAAAAGAATTAAAGTTTCTGTTTTGAAAATTTGAGATCGACGAATTATACTGATTTCATCGAGCTTCGTTCGACGAATGGCATTGAGTTCGTCGAGCTCTATTTACATAATAGTAATATTCATTTTCTGTGTTCAGCATTCATCGATCTCTGTTCGACGAATAATAGTGATTTCATTGAACACCATTTCCAGTGTTCAGAGTTCGTCGAGCGTTGTTCGACGAATAATACTGATTCTGGTTATCTCGATTCGACGAATTCTATTGAACATAGTTTTTCTGAAATTTTTTATTTTGTACATTATTTAACACAAATTCAGTATTTTTATCTATATCTATTAATTTTTCTTTTCCTTTAGCAGATATAAATTCTACTGGTGTAGTTAAAATATTTTTCTGAAGAAGGTGAGGTTAACTAGATGAAGCTCCCAAGACAAGTTTACCATTTAGTCTGGCATTGAAGGTACTTGTGATGTTCATCAGTTTGATACTTCTCCCATTAAGAGTTTCTTCAAACTTCTTTGCCTCAGATTTTTTGTTTTCTAGAGAAACTACTTGTTCCTTAAGAATTTTCAATTCTTCTTCAAGTTTAATGTTTTCTGAAGAAAGATTGTTTAAATCAGCTAACTTTTCTCTGAGAAGTTTTATTTCCTTCTCAGATCTTATCAAATCTGAAAGAGAGGATAGATCTTATGTTTACTCAGATATATATATATATTAGGAAAAGAAAATCACAGCACATAAAATAAAGAAGGAAAAGCAAGCAATCAAGATGACACAAGGATTATAGTGGTACCCCAAAACTGTGTACATCCACTCTTCTACCACCCTGGTAGGAATCCACTATAGGTTTTTGATCAGGTGCCCTGCCACCACAAGATCTCTTTTAGGTAGATCTAGAAACCCTTTAGGCTTTTGATCAGGTGAATAAAAACAAATTGGTTTTTTGTCAGGTGTCGTATAACCAAGAGTTCACTTTTGAAGGGAGAGATAATTCTGTACACAGGAAAGGGAAAAGAAATGATGTTGTCTTCTCTGTCAATGATCTGAGAGAAGACTAGTGGATTGTTGATGATGTCAGAGCTCCCCCTGAGATGAAGAATAGTTCAGGAGTGGAAGCTTTGCTTCAGGATGTAAGCCTTCGAGTTGATATTGCTCTCCAACAAGATTTTAGACTGATATTGATTGATTGTCTCTTGAAAGCCTGGAGTAGATGAGGAAGATGAAGTTGTTTATTTGTAAGAAAACTTATAGCTGAGTTCTTCTTCTTGTCAGAGAAAAAAGCCTTCTTGAATTTTCTCTCTCTATATCTTCTGTTCTATCGAGTGTTGTATTACTCTTCTTATTTTTTGTAAGATATAATATCTGTATATTTAATGCCTGAAGAATTCAAAACATTTGAATTCTTTCTTTCTTGGAATGGCTAAATCAATTCCCAAGAATGGAATCTGCCTTAAAAAATCAATTGTCATATAATCTCTGTAATAAGCCATATTTAATGCTGTCATTCAAATGGCTATATTTGATAAGAATATATAGCATTAAATATGAGAGCTATAAATTCCCCAGTTAAGTCTTAATTAAATCAGCCAGCTGTAAATAAATCTATCTAAAAAACGGCACAGGTATCGTTGATCTCAATTTTAAAGCTTTCTTCAAACTGGGTTTGGAGATCGTTGAACTCAGCTCGGAGATCGTTGAGTTGAGTTCAGAGATTTTGAACTGCATCTGAGTTTTACAGTTTTCTTTTAGTTGAGCTCAGAGATCGTCGATCTCCGCTTAGAGATCGTTGATCTCCGCTCAGAGATCTTTGAACTAAGTTAAGAGATTTCCTTCCAGCAATATTCTTAACTTCAAATCTGAACTTCTCTAGAATTTTTCTAAATGAGCAAACCTGGAAATAATCCTATGACCCATGACTATACATTTTGGGTCAATCTAATATTCCTAATAGTGATCCTTGCCCAAATCATAACTAGGGTTCCAACAATCTCCCCCTATTTGGGTGTGGAAACTATTCACATAAAAATATAAAGCAAGTTTAAAATGAGTTCTTAAAAAAAAGAGCAACAATGGTTCGAAAAAAATGAGAACAAAAACTTCTAAAGGGCTATGCAACTGTTCTGTTGCTTGTCTTTAACTGAGTTCATTTCAGCATATCTGAAACATGGTTCCAACAAACTCCTTGATATCATCCCTCAGATTTCTGTATAATTGAAACTGTTGCTGCTGTAACCTCTAAAATAGTCTCCCCGTATATAGCTACCCCTGCTCTGAAGGGTTTTTTTCCTGAAATAAGAGGTTAGATGTTCTGGACCCAGATTACCTTGGGTCATGGTTCTTTTTCATAATAATCAGAAATAAAAGAATATCCAGGTTTATCTTTGTAACCTAATGGATAAACTTTCCTAGGAGGGATGAACCATTGGGTAAAAGGATTGGCAGAATTTTGAGTTTGATTATAATTTTCAAAAGGATAAAAATTTCTTTTTTGAAATTTTGAGTTCGATGATTTATGTTGAGATCGTCGATCTGCGTTCGACGACCAGTATTGATATCGTCGATCTTGGTTCTCAGAGTAATAGTGACTATTATCTGGGTTCCACGATCGTCGATCTCTGCTCGATGAAAAGTGATGATATTGTCGATCCCCTTTTGATGAGTAGTTAAACCCAAGCTCTGGGTTCAGAGACCGTCGATCGTCGTTCAGCGAGTAATATTGAGATCGTCGATCTTGGTTGGACGACTTATTTTGAACAAAAATTTTCTGAATATTTTTAGTTTGTTTTGGTAAAAATTCAGTTATTTTTTTTAAATCTATTATTTTTTCTTTGCCTTTAACTGATTCTAATGAAGCTAATTTTTTTGAAGTAATTGTTAAGTCTTCTTTGAGTTGAATATTTTCAAAAGGTAAATTAATTACTTTTTCTTTGAGAAGTTTTATCTCCTTCTCAGATAGAATCAAATCATTGCATAAAATTTTAAAATCTTCTTTAAAATGTTCTGAAGAGAAATCAAAGGAAGAAATAACTTGATCCTTCTTCTGATTCTGCTCTTTATTCTTCATCAGATTCAAATTCTTCATCATGGCTGCTGCAAGATGCATTGATTGCCATCAGGCAGAACTCTCTTGCTCTTGTTTCTTCTTCATCCTCAGTTGTATAGGATGAAGCTTCAGAGTCACTCCAAGATTCAGCTTTACATGTTCTTTCTTTTGCTAATCAAGCAACTATTGTTGCGAGGGAGTCCCAGATGTCCTTTGCTGAGGTGCATTCAGCAATTTCCTGAAAAATGTCATCAGACATTGATTGAGCAAGAATGTTCATTGCTCTTGCATCAGCAATCTTTAGCCTTTTCTGGGATTCTGTCCATTTAGATGATGGAACTGCATTCATTCTTGTTGTTTCCAATGGTTGATAAGTACCTGTCAAGATAAAATTGAAAATTTCTTCATCAATAACGTTCATAAAAAGCCTAATCCTTGCCTTTCATAGTGCAAGCTTATCTAGATTGCACATAGGAGGTCTGGTTATTGAAAACTCTTCATTTTATGCCATGATAGACTCTTAAGAAAAATAAGATCTATCAGATCATTTTAGTTCAGGTGTTAGCTTGTACAACCAAGATAAAACCTCCCTCTGATACCAATTGAAATGGAGGATAGATCTTATGTTTACTCATATATATATATATATATATATGTATATATTAGGAAAAGAAAATAACAGCACATAAAATAAAGAAGGAAAAGCAAGCAATCCAGATGACACAAGGATTATAGTGGTACCCCAAAACTGGGTTCATCCACTCTTTTACCATCTTGGTAGGAATCCAGTACAAGTTTTTGATCAGTTGCCCTGCCACCACAAGATCTCTTTCAGGTAGATCTAGAAATCCTTTAGGCTTTTGATCAGGTGCCTAAAAACCAATAAGTTTTTGATCAGGTGCCCAATCACCAAGAGTTCACTTTTGAAGTGTAACGACCCCATCCGTTAAAAGTCTTTTTGGGGTGTTACATGAAGGGAGAGATAACCATGTATACAGGAAAGGGAAAAGAAATGATGTTGTCTTCTTTGTCAATGATCTGAGAGAACACTAGTGGATTGTAGATGATGTCAAAGCTCCCCCTGAGATGTAGAATAGGTTAGGAGTGGAAGCTTTGCTTCAGGGTAAAGGCCATCAAGTTGATGTTGCTATCCAACAAGCTTTTATACTGATATTGATTGATTGTTTCTTGAATTCCTGGAGCAGATGAAGAAGATGAAGTTGATTTGCTGTAAGAAAACTTGTATTCGAGTTCTTCTTCTTGTGAGAGAAAAAAGCATTCTTGAATTTTCTTTCTCTATCTCTTCTGTTCTGTCGAGTGCTGTATTACTCTTCTTGTTTTTTGTAATATATAATATTTGTATATTAAATGCTTGAAGAATTCAAAACATTTGAATTCTTTCTATCATGGAATGGCTGAACCTATTCCCAAGAATGGAATCTGCCTTGAGAAATCAATTGGCATTTAATCTCTATAGTAAGCCATATTTAATATTGTCTTTCAAATGACTATATTTGATAAGAATATATTGTATTAAATATGAGAGCTAAAAATGCCTGCAGTTAAGCCTTAATTAAATCTGACAGCTGTAAATAAATCTGTCAGAAAAATGGCATAGGAATCATTGATCTTAATTTTAAAGCTTTCTTCAAACTCGGTTCGGAGATCGTTGAACTCAACTCAGAGATCGTTGAGCTGAGTTCAGAGATTTTGAACTTCATCTGAGTTTTACATTTTTCTTTGAGCTGAGCTCAGAGATCGTTGATCTCCGCTCAGAGATCGTTGATCTTCGCTCAGAGATCTTTGAACTGATTTACGAGATTTCCTTCCAGCAATATTCTGAACTTCAAATCTGAACTTCTCTTGAATTTTTCTGAATGAGCAGACCTGGAAATAATCCTATGACCCATAACTATACATTTTGGGTCAATCTAAAATTCCTAATAGTGATCCTTTCCCAAATCAGAACTAGGGTTCTAACAAAATATTTACAGAGTAGTTTAAAATCTATTTTAAATTGTTCTGATGTAAAATCAAAAGTTGAAATTATCTGGTCTTCTTCAGAATCAGAATTGCTGTTTAATGCATTGATTACCATCAAAAAGACTTCTTTAGCCTTTGATTCTTCTTCATCTTCACTTGAACTGGATGAAGATTCAGAGACTTATTCACTCAATGTTTCAGCTACAAAGCCTTTCTCCTTATGTTTGTGATTACTGGAAGTGAGTTTGTATGACTACTTCTTAAAATCTTTCTCCTTCTTCTTGTCTTCTTCTGATTCTCAGGACATTCTGGAAGAATGTGTCCTTGTTTCTTGCAACCATAGCAAACAACATCTATAGTGGGTGTTTTATTATACCATGGTTTATCCTTATTTCTGGAAAATCTTCTCTTGAATTCCTTCTAGGCCATTTTGTAAAATCTTTTAGCCAAGAAGCTCATGAGTTCTTCATTCTCTGGAAGTTGTTCTTCCTCATCAATTGCCTGAAAAGCAATACTCTTCTCCTTTTTCACTGAAGATAGCGTCATTTGTTTAGCTTCCCTTGTTTTGATGAGCTGCCCATAGGATTTGAGCTTGCCCAACAAGATTTCGGTTGAAATCTCATTTACACTTCTGGCATCTCTAATCCTTGTTTTACATAGTGAAAACTTATTAAGATTGCAAATAGGAAGTGTAATGCTTGAATATTTCTTATTTTGTGCATTGACAAATTTCTATATAAAATAAGATCTATCAGATCTGTTGGTTCAGGTGTTAGCCTATAAAACCAAATAACTGATCTCTAATACCAATTAAAAGTGAGGGATAGATCTAACTTTACTCTACAGGGGGGTGAATAGAGTAATTTAAAAACTTTAATTTATTTTTATAGCGGATTTAAAGTAAGTGATATAAGTATATATATATAAAGAGAAATCACAGCACTCAAATAGAAAGAAAACAATCACAGACGATACAAGGATTTTTATAGTAGTTCCCCAATAAATATGGGTACGTCTACTCTTCTACCACCCTGGTAGGTATCCTCTATTCGGTATTGCATCCATAATAAACCAAATTTTCATGAAGTCACCCTTGAAATAAGATGAATTAAGTTGTATTTGATATCTTGGTTTAAGTTGTGTGTTTGCAGATCATCATTGCAAAGTGTAGACCAATGTCAGTCTACAGTGAGTCATGAACACAGGACCATACAGTGTAATCCCTCACTGTGTGATCCAAGGTGTTGACTCATGTGTAGCCTCTCAATTGGGATACACTTCATATTCAAGCACTTGGATCAAGGAACGAAGCTTGGATTATTGAAGAGTAGAGAAAATTTTCTAAGTCCACCTCTCGAGAAGTCCATGACAGTTCTCGAGAAGTATACTTAGTAGAACTCGAGAAGTTCCTTTAGTTCTCGAGAAGCCGAGACTAGTTCTCGAGAAACCTTTTATAATTCTCGAGAAGTTAGTCTAAGGTTATCGAGAAGTCCCAGACTTTATTTCTCGAGTAGTCAGAGACAGCCGCAAAATTATTCTAAGTCTGTCTCTCGAGAAGTCCATCATAGTTCTCGAGAACTTAGTCTCTAGTTCTCGAGAAGTCAGCATGGTTCTCGAGTATACGGTTTGACTTTCGAGTAATGGTTCTCGAGAAGCCTAGTTAGTTCTCGAGAAGCTTCACATAACTCGTAAGTAGACTCAACGCCATTGTTCTCGAGTACTAACTTAAGTCCAGACAGTCTTCTTCTCGAGAAGTCAGCCTGTTCTCGAGAACTCATTCATACTTCTCGAGAACTGCTGTCAATTATTTTCTGAAATTTCTCTTAAGTCCAGATCGACGAGTTTTTCAAATGAGACATCGTGAATTGTCGACGTGTCATCATTAATGTTAATTCTAACCGTTAGGGGAAATCCTTTATAATGTCTTTTCATCAAGACTAACCCTAAGCAGAAAAATCGTATTTGTTTATTATTGTGATCGGCCGTCTCTCTCTCTAGAAGAACAGAAGTATCAGTCGTCGCCGCCTCTCAACGTGAAGATCGACACTTCTTTTTTCGATCAAGAAAGGCTTGCTGTTTAAGGAATCTTCATCTTCTCCTTGATCAAGTAGGTCAAAGTTCTTTCAGATCAGATCTACCAAGTCTTCTTCAACAAATTCTGATAAAGTCGCAAAGTGCATAAGAAGACCTTGAGTTTAATATTTTCAGATTTGAGAAAAATCTTTGTTTGTATTTTCAAATATCTTTGTAAATTTTGTAGAAGATTAATCTCTGAGTTGTAGTAAGCTTTCATCTTTCGAGTGTAGATACTTTTTGGATCGAGACTGTAGGAACTTGGTTCCGAGTCATAGGATTGGATTTCAATCTGAGATAGTGGAGTAGCCGGATCTAGTGATTTACTAGATCGGTGAGGGAAAGTGGACGCACCCAAGGTTGGGGAACCACTATAAATCTTCTTGTCGTCTGTGATTGCTTGTTTATGTGTGCTGTAAGACCCCCCCCCTTTTTTTTTCTTTTTCAACCACCGGGGTCTTAGCCCAGAATTGCCGCTTTGCGGTGGCACCGACTCACGGGAAGGCAACCACTACAAAACGCCAATTCTGCCGGCCCTTTTCGATCACAAGAGAGAGAAGCATTTATACAAAAATGTAAACAAGTCCACAGAAACATGTAAATAAAAGTGAAATCATAACCGGTCCATCAATAGTAATAATAGGAAAATAGATAAATGGGCTCGAGCCCAGTACATCAGAGTCCTCACTACAAGTCACTCATCGCGGAAGCTAAGAAAATACTAATCACTCATGGAGCTGGTCGCAGGTGCACCGGTGCTAGACTGTCCCACCTCCATGCGCACCGTACTCCGCTGGTGCTGGTCCCTGTCTCCCATCCGGAGCTCCTGTAATGTTTGGTTCGAAAACCATTAGTCATAAAGACTAAGCCCTATCATCCCCTACCCCTCCCACCACGGCTCCTAAGCACCGGGCGGACAGGAGGAAAGGGAAGCTACAAAAGTGGAGAATAAACAAGCAGGTGATGGTGGACCTAACTAGCAAGTTATAATAGGTGAACAGTGTAAATGTTGTAATAGGTAGAACAATTAATAAATAGCAAATTGTATAAAAGGCAACTAGAGAATAGTAAGTAAGTATGTAACCTTAACTTATATGAATGCCCATACAAACTTATAAGTTAAGGGATCTTCTGCAAAGCTCCCATCGTATAAAAAGTCCCAGACCGATTTATACGTTGGGGTGTCGGTTGTATGCAATTATGAGTGTAGTGATATGCTATGTCATGATTCATGCAAGTGCAACACACGCACACGACTCTATGCGCACAGACCTTTAGTTCCCCATGTTCGGGCAGCTAGCTTCACTCCCAGGAACCTCCGTAGTGGCAAACGGAGACAGTGGGTCGGGCCCCCCCACTCCTAGGCGGGCATCCACACTACCAGGCCTAGCCCTCCCGTATGCCCCTAGAAGAGCACAACCTAGAGTATCCGCGTACTGCTACTGGATGTACCCTCCAGACTTTCTTTGGCTAAGTGTCCCACACCGCCGAGTCAGCGTACCGATGTCGGTGTGAACGATGATCAGGTACCGAAGACCCACCACCTTTATTTTATACTCCAACCCTCGAGCCCTCGGCCACCCGGACAGTCCTGTCCGTGCATCTACCTTCAGAGCTACCGTCTGAATGGCAACAAGTCCTATTATTCTACCTTCCTTGCTATCGGGGAGTGAGTGTGTGCAACCATAGTTATACTAGTTGCTCTTTTAATTTATTATTCCTATGGTTTGCGTTAGCCCAGGACTGCCCCCGGTATACCCCGTGAAGGGCTCTCAAGGGCACTAGGAACCAAGACGGCGGTATTACGGCCCGAAGTTCCCTTTCGCAAGGCACTTATTATTATTGGTTGATCTCCCTTAACCCGATCCTCTTTTAGTTACTTTAGTTCTAACCCTAGAGTATTATGACTCTTCCTCTTCTTCCCGGGATCGACGATCTTTCGTCGTTCCCGTACTCCCTTATCCTAACTAGTCCCACACTCTACTTATCCTGACTTCTAATGATGAACTCAATCTTAACTTGCCCTACCAACCATCAATTACCAGAATTCCGTGGCTTTACTATATGCAGACCATCCTAAACTCTATGAGGTACCCAAGGGGAGGTACACCAAGTTGTCTTCCAAATCTCCTATGATATTTACTGGTGGTCTACCATATCATACTTTGCCTAAAACCAGAAACTTATAATTTTCCTAATTAATCTGATATTTATTTAATTTTTCCCAAAGGACGTGCCACGGGTCATTTTAAACATGAACTACATGATCTTCCTAAGTAATGGCTACTCAAAAATCATGATCATTAAATAACAGCAAGATAACCTCAAATACAAATTCTCAGAATTTTATAGAAAGTATTTAACCTCTAAATAATTTATTCAGTATAATCAAGTTAATTCTACGTAATGAAGGAAGTACTAAAATTATTCATCTAAAAATTATAGAAAAATCACTAGTCAGTAGTATGATATATAAAAGATCTTTGTGCAGAGAATCATAATTTTACTAGCTTGCTAAACACCACTAAAGATTTAATCAAATAATCAAGGTAAAACATACTTAATGAAGCAAGCCTTAGAATTAATCTTCCAAAAATCCCATAAAAATTCACAGAGATTTAAAATCATAATAAACGTTCTCTACTTAAATTTCATCACTTTCCAGAGAGTGTGTATTCCCTAATAAATTTTCTAAGCAAATCATACAACTACTAAATCATTAAAGGAAGTATCCAAAATAATGATCATAAAATTCATAGAAAAATATCCAGAGCTTGTACCATCCCTATAATTCACTCTACCCAAATCTCACCACTTTTCTATGTGATTTAGTGTCATTTCCTATCTCTACAAGTTTTGCGCCCTAAACTAGGGTTAGATTTTTAGGTATCCCAACGGTCTCCAAATTTACTAAGATTTCATCCAGAGAACTATATTGGCCCTATGGTTCTCTTCACCCAATTTCGGGTCAATCCAAGGTCATTTGACCACATGACCTTCACAAACCACCAAGATCCATCCTTAGGGTTTGGCCTTGGTCCTTAGGGCAAACTTACCCTGATCCACCTCAAACTCCATGATGGGGTGCTAGAGAATATTACTAGCCAGTGGTAAAAATCTCAGTCTCTGTTGAGGTGATCTGACCACTCAAATTTCAAAAGTGCACTTTTAACCTAAGACCCCTTATTAGGGAAAAACATAGGGTTGATCATTTCTAATCCAAACCATCTACAAATGAGATGAAAAATTATACAGAATCTTATGGTGACCCCAGGGACCACTCACCAGAATTTGGGAGGGTTTGGAAATTATTTAACTATCTAATTAAATTCGGCTAGGATTATTGAATTTTTCTAAAAACTATAGAAAATATTCTCCAAAAATTCTCATTTTTAGAATAGCACCTAGATATATGTAAGATTAGACCACACCCCAAATTTCAAGTCATTTGGATGATTGGATTGGAGTGGGGAATTTTTCTAAGGTCAAGGCAGCCCTCTGGATAGACCTCACCAAAAAAGGTGCTGTGGTCTAACCAGGATTCCAAATCGAGTGAAATTAATTTTTTATTAAAGTAGACTTCAAGGGCTACATTTTCTATGTTGATCATTTTTCCTGTAGGAGCCTCTAGGTATTTTTCCCAACTTATTTAACATGACAGATTTTTCATTCAGAAATTGTTTTAAAAATAAAATCTAATTTGACGGCACTGTTCATCTTCTTCTACAGCCCGAACCAGAGGCCTAAAAACCTAATTTCCTGTAGCTTTTCCAAGCTATTTCCCGGCCATCCAGCCATCTCCCTAGCTGGCCACCACCACCACCACCTCCGTTGAGGCGAGGGCTATCGACGGGCGGCGGCACGGCCGCCGGAGAGGCGGTTTCCGGCGAACCCGCCACCATGAAATTTTCGGAAAACCACGAATATGCTCACCCGACCTGGCTCTTTTGAGCCCGATATCTCTCCTAATGATTCCTAAGATCTATCCGCAGAAGAAGAGGGAGGGGAGGACCTGGTTCGCGGGTTGGAGACGTGCAGAGCGTCGGGAAGCCATTTGCGCGGTGGTGGAGTCGCCAGAAATTCTTCAACAGCAAGGGGGAAGTCTGAAACAGTTTGAGGGAGTGTAACCTTTTCCTCTTGCTCTTAGGAGTCTTTTATAGATCAGCAAATGGGGAGGGGAAAGGATGAAACGTTTAAGATGAAACGTTCGCGGCCAGTAATAATTCCCTTATGACGTTTCGGTTATGGCGAATGGCAGTTGAAACGCTGGAGATGAAGAGGTGCTCGCCAGGTGGCGATTTCCTATTGGACCAACATTTCCTTAATTATTTAAATAATTAAAGTAGGAAACAGCCCATAAATACTCTTGGTTTTCATTCCCTTAATCCGATTTTATTACGACGTCAGTTACCGAAATTTCCAACCTAGCTGTCGTTTCGGCCTTGGTCACGGGCGTGACACATAGGTCACGAGCGTGACAGGCCCGGTTAGCCAGTTCTGGGTTCGACGATCGTCGAACTGAGATCGACGATCGTCGAAAGGTGGTCACGGGCGTGACACCTGGGTCACGAGCGTGACTGGCCCGTGTGGCCAAATCTGGTTCGACGATCGTCGAATTGGGATCGACGATCGTCGAGCGTGGTCACGCCCTATGTCACGGGCGTGACATTGTGGGTCACGGGCGTGACATGCCTGGTGACTAATTCTGGTTTGATGACGTCGAACTGAAATCGACGATCGTCGAGCGTGTCACGCCCTATGTCACGGGCGTGACATGGCGGGTCACGGGCGTGACATGCCCGTGGGGCCAATTTTGGGTCGACGACCGTCGACCTGGAATCGACGATCATGGTCACGCCCTACGTCACGGGCGTGACATGGCGGGTCACGGGCGTGACAGGTCTGGTGACTAATTTTGGGTTCGACGATCGTCGAACTGAAACTGACGATCGTCGAATGTGGTCATGCCCTATGGCACGGGCGTGACGGGTCGGTCACGGGCGTGACCAACCCGTGACCCGATTTCTTGGTCGATTTATTTCAAGTTTTGGGCTCCCTAGGGTACTACCACAACCAACCGACTCGTAGGGGTCTAGCCGGAAATGGGATGTTACATGTGCTAGTTCGTTAAATTTTTTATTCCACATTTAGACGCACAATTCACCTATTCACCCCCCTCTAGTTGATTTAGGTTGACAACTTAGAACTTTCAATTGGTATCAGAGGGTGGTTAGTCGTTAAAAGGTTAACACCTCGATCAATTTCCTCTCTAAGTTGTCTTTGAGAATTTTTCAAGCAATGGACAAGGCTAAAGAATTTGTCAAGCTTCCCCTATGCACAAAGAATAACTTTCCCATGTGGAAAGAGAGAATTAAATTTTTCATGGAAGCTGTGGATCCCCGGATCTTAAAGATTGTTGAAGAAGGTCCTTAGGTGATCATGACCATCTCCACTATAGATCTAACCAAGAAGGTTCCAAAGAAGTTGATGGATCTAGATAAGGACGAGATTGCACTTGTCTCACTTGATAAGAAAGTAAAAAAATATTATAGCAAGTGCAGTCGATGACTCGATGCTGCAAAATCTGATTCACTGTCAATCTGCTCAGGAGATGTGGCAGTCTCTCGTCACTCTGATGGAAGGTACTGAAGAAGTGAGGGATGATAGAAGATCCCTATTAAACCAGAAGTATGAAGCCTTCAGGCAAGGGCCAAAGGATACTATTACAGATACATTTGAGAACTTCTTCAAGATAGTCAATGGTCTTAGAGTATATGGCAGAGTCTTCACCAATGGAGAACTGAATAACAAGTTCCTAAGATCCTTAACCAAGGAATGGGACAATAAGGTATGTGCTATCCGGGAATTTGCAAAGCTAGCTGAGACAGATCCTCAGAACCTCTTTGGGAAGTTGATGTCGTATGAGCTTCAACTCAACACGAGGAAAGCTGAAGTAGAGAAGAGCAGGTCTGCATCCAAAGAGAAGTCTATTTCTTTAAATGCAGACACCTCCAGGAAGTCAAAGGCTACCTCTCCAGCCCCAGTATAAGAAGTTAGTGAAGAAGAAAACTCAGAGCCAAGTATCTCGGGATCTGAGCTATCTGAAGGAGAGTTCTCCTTACTCTTACGGTAGTTCAAGAAATTCTTGAATAAGAAAAAGTAATGGAAGGACAAGGATGCCTCTCAAGGAAGAAAACGACCTGATGGTGATCGACACAGAAAAGGCTCAAGCAACCACGACAGGTGTGGTTCTAAACAAAACAAACATACTTTGACTGACAGAGTTTTTCTACTATTGTAATAAGTCAGGTCATGTCATAGCTGACTGCCCCACAAGAAGGAGGGTGGCAGGAGAGAAGAAAAGAAGTCCTCGTATAGCAAGAAGAGGACAGAGAAGAGCTTGATAGCCAAGAAGGGCAAGACTCTTAGTGACACTGACTCATCTGAGTCAAGTGAAGAAGTGGAAGCCTACTTTGGACTTATGGCTCAATCAGATGATGAACAAGAGCCCCAGTTTACTGGGGAGGTAAAATATCATACCTCCCTTTTAGAATCTGAAGTTTCTGAACATGATCATGAGGACAGCTCCTCTAACGATGAGTCTGAACTCATGGACAAGTATAAGGAGTTGATCATGGCAAACAAAAAATGTCGAAAAGTCGTGAAAACTCAGGCAAAAGAGATTAAGTCTCTAAAGGCCATAGAAATCTCTCTGAGAGAGAAAGTCGCCAAGATGGACTAACTCAAAGAAGACTTAGATAATGTTTTTGATGAGTTCAACAAGGCTATCAAGCATCTTAATCTGAACGGTTAAATCATAAAAGGGTTGGAAGAATTACTAGAGGCCGAAAATAAACATGTTGAAGGTTTCTCTAAGTCAAAGGTAGTTCTTCCTCTTGTTTCTGAGTTCTCCGCTCAGGCCAATGTTGCTGGGCTAGGCCATGTAGAAGATCCTAGTAAATCTTCTAGGAGGAATAAGGCTCAGAGAAGGAATAAGGCCGCCAAGAAGGCCTTAGCCAAAGCAAAGGGGAAAGCCCCTCAAGATCAGACTGTCTTTAAGAAAGTCATATTTCCAACAAATGAGTTTGATCCTGACTCATCCTACGGCCACTTGACTAGGCCTACTTATGGAGAGCCAAAGTCTTGTTACCAAGGATGGACTCGCCCCAGAAACTTTGGTGAGAGTGTCTTTAAGGAACCTTATGAAGAAGTCATTCTTCAAAGCTATGGCCCTTATGATCATGGTCATAACTTCAAGAAAACACCAAAAGTAAAAACCATTATAGAAAAGCCTGTAATGGATAAGAAATCATGTGATTGCCATTATCATGAAGCTTCTTCCTCAAAAAATGCTACCCTTGCTACACCAGCATCTCAAGAAGGTCAAGCAGGAGTTCCTAAGGCAAAGATACAATAGGTTCGACTGTTGGTGTTGTGGCAAAATTAGTCATTTTTCCATAGATTGTTGGTTTAATCCAAGAAATTTTGCAACTCCTCAAGTTGGCAATATGCGAATGACCACTCATGATGCTAATCCTCGTAGGGGGAGTGTTCTAACTCGAGACCAAGGACCCAAACATGTTTGGGTTCCTAAGGCAAACTGATTATGATTATAGGGATGTCCAAAGGCCACCAAAATGCCAATCTGGTATTTGGACAGTGGATACTCTCAGCACATGACCGGTACAAGAAGCCTACTTCAAGATTATTCTCCAGTGTTGAACGGACCAAAGGTAATCTATGGAGGTTCATACTGCGGGATAACTAAACGCTACGGTATGATTACAAACGGTAGTGTATCCTTTTCGAATATAGCTTATGTGGAGGGAT
The DNA here is from genome assembly GCA_039513925.1 of Platanthera zijinensis. NCBI lineage: Eukaryota > Viridiplantae > Streptophyta > Magnoliopsida > Asparagales > Orchidaceae > Platanthera > Platanthera zijinensis. The sequence continues at coordinate 189,809,363 of CM077079.1, read as the reverse complement.
TGGAACATAATCTTATAAGTATAAGCAAACTACGCGACAAAGGATACATAGTTGAATTCCTCGCTGATAAGTGTCTGATAAAGTCTGTTGACAATATGGAAACGATTCTATTTGGCACTCGAAGCAGGAATATATTTTGTTTAAATTTCATTTTTATAGATTCTTCTACACGAGTGTGTCTATTGGCAAAAGATAGTGCATCTCTTGATGACCAATGGCAAAAGAGGTTAGCACATATTAATTTTAAAACTATTAATAAATTATTCTCCCAAAACATAGTACGTGATGCCCCGAATGTCAAGTACGTCAAAGATAGACCTTGTCATGCATGCGTAAAAGGCAAGCAAACAAGGGCTCCCTTTAGAAGCATTATCCACAAAAATTCAAGTAGATGTCTCCATCTACTTCATATGGACTTGTTTGGTCCACTTCAAATTAGAAGCTTGGGAGGTAAGGAATATACATTGGTTATTGTTGATGATTACTCGCAATTTGCGTGGGTGTTCTTTCTGAAACACAAGTAAGATTCCTTCGACTTCTTTACTAATTTTGTCAGGCAGGTACAGAATGAATAACACTGTTCCGTAGTCAAAATCAGATGTGACAATGGAATAAAGTTAAAATCTGGGGCCATGACATAATTCTGTGAAAGCCTAGGTATCTTTCATGAGTTTTCCTCTCCTCGCACTCCACAGCAAAATGGAGTAGCTGAGAGAAGGAACAAAACACTCATAGAGGCCTGCAAGAACTATGTTGAGTGATGCTTCACTACCGGAGTACTTCTGGGCTGAAGCCGTCAATACTGCATGCCACGTGCAAAATCGAGCACTCATCAATAAGAACCATAATATGATACCTTACGAACTTCTAAAATGCAGGAAACCAACTGTTTCATATTTTAGAATTTTTGGCTGTAAATACTTCGTGCTTAACAATGATAAGTATCATACTACCAAGTTTAGTGAGAAAAGTTTTGAAGGTATTTTTGTAGGTTATAGTAGCCATAGTAAGGCATATAGGATTTTCAATAGAAAAACCCTGGTCGTAGAGGAATCTAAACATGTTGTATTTGATGAGACGAGCTTGCTGCAAAGCAAATCGTCTAGTGTGCTTGTTGAAGATGCAGGTAGAAGGATTAAAGAGATCAACTTGGATGAACCGACTGAAGGTGAAAGAGAAAAGTTCTTCAAGATCACTACTCCAACCCCCATTTGAGAGACAGATGATGAAGATGAGGAAAACATCCAAGTTGATGAAGTCACTCCAGTGGCTAAAGAAGTTCCAGATGCCAGAAACCTAGAGCTCAGACATCTGAAGGATCATCTATTAGACCAGATCATAGGAGATCCCCAGGATGGTCTCAGAACTCGTCGAGGTACAACTAACGAGAATTTATATTTAAGTTTTCTCTCACAGTTTGAACCAAAGAGGTTTGAGGAAGCCAACTAAGACGCATCATGGATCTTGGCCATGGAAGAAGAACTGAACCAGTTCAAGCGATGCAAAGTTTGGAAACTAGGTTTTAGACCCAAAGGTAAGAATTTCATTGGAACGAAGTGGGTCTATCGGAACAAGTTGGACGAGGATGGAACAATCATAAAGATCAAGGCCAGACCCGTCGCCAAAGGATATTGTCAAGAAGAAGGGATCGACTTCGACCAAACATATGTTCCAGTGGAATGGCTGGAGGCCATCAGACTATTCCTAGCTAATGCTGCACTGAAGGGCTTCATTGTCCACTAAATGGACGTGAAGTCCGCCTTCCTAAATGGTGACATAAAGGAAGAAGTGTACGTTGAACAGCCCAAGTTTTTGTTGATCCTAACTTTCCTGAGTATGTTTATTTGTTATCAAAAGCGTTGTACGGTTTGAAACAAGCTCCTCGAGCCTGGTACGAAATCCTACCTACCTTTCTCCTCGAGAACAAGTTCACAAGGGGAAAGATAGATAAGACATTATTTCTTAGGGAAATTAAAGGCATGATTTTGTTAGTGCAAATCTATGTCAACGACATTATTTTTGGTTCTACAGACGACAACCTCTGCAAAATGTTTTCTAAACTAATGCAAGGGAAGTTTGAAATGAGTAGTATGGGAGAGTTAAAGTATTTCTTAGGGCTTCAGGTGAAACAATCTAAAGATGGAATTTTCATCTCACAGATGAAGTTCACCAAGGAGTTGATTAAGAAATTTGGAATGGAGAGTGCAACCTCTATGAGGACTCCAATGGCCTAAGCTTTGTCTCTGGACAAGGATGAGAAAGGGAAACCTTTTGATGAAACTAAATAGAGAAGCATAGTTGGATCCTTGCTCTACCTTACTTCAAGTAGACCAGACATAATGTTCTCTACATGTGTGTGCTAGATTCCAAGTGAACTGTAATGAATCTCACTCTGCTGCTGCAAAGCAGATCTTGAGATACCTTAAAAGTACACTGAATCAAGGCTTATGGTACCCAAGAAGTAATGACAACGAACTAATTGGTTTTTCAGATGCAGACTTTGCAGGTAGCAAAGATGATAGGAAAAGCACTTCTGGGACGTGTCAGTTCCTTGGAAGAAGGATTATCTCATGGAGCAGCAAAAAGTAAAATTGTGTCACCATCTCAACAGCCGAGTCACAGTATATCTCTACCGGCAGTTGTTGTGCATAATTGCTTTGGCAAAAGAACCAGCTGGAAGATTACAAAATGATTGTTAAAGACATTCCATTGTTCTACGACTCCTCGAGCGCAATAGCAATTGCAAACAACCCAGTCTCGCATAGCCGGACAAAGCACATCGAGCTCAGATATCACTTCATCCAAGAGCATGTAGAGCAAGGGGATGTTGTTCTGCAGTACGTGCCAACAAATCGACAAGTTGCAGACATCTTCACAAAGCCGTTGGATGAGACCAAATTAAATTTCTTCAAAACTGAACTTGGGATTCTTAACAAAGAAGGATAGGTGAAAGGGAATCAGTTCAAAGCTCAAGAATCGAGGAAACTTCAAAAAGGTCAGAAACTTCTTAAGTGGAAGGCAGCTCTCGAGAACTACTATAACTTCTCGAAAAGCAGTAAATTAGTTCTCGAAAACTTCAAGTCAACTTCTCGAGAATAGAAAATCTGTCTCTCGAGAAGTACTGAAAGTTCTCGAAAACAAGTCCTTTACTTCTCCAGAAATACAATAATACTTCTCGAGAACTACCCTACCTCTAGAGAAATGTCATATAAATTTTCAATTTCTTTCAATTTCTACTTTTAGAAAATCGCTCGATTTCTACCGTAATCCAAGGGTTAATTAGGTTTAGTTAGACACTTAATTGGCATTGCTAGGGTTCTATATGTATATAAAACGTTAGAATCCTAAATTCCACCAACATTTCAAACTCTCTCTCTCTCGAAAACTCTTCGTCTTCCTCCGACCAGTGCTTCGATGCTGCCGCCTTCTCGCTCTCCGTCCATCGTCGTCGTTCATTTCAATGGCCCATCAGTTAAAAATCGGTGTCGACAGTGAGCTAGTAGTAGCAGGGATAGCAGAGCTTTCAGAGGATTTCAGAAATCTTCTTCTTCTATTGGACACCGCAGGTTTGACATTTGTTCTATCAGAACCTTGCAAGATTTTATTTCCTGAGGTAGAAGAGTTCGTCAAAAATGTCAAGATAAGGAGATATGGCACTGTCCTAAAGTCCAAAGTCAAGGGCATTAAAATTATGTTGAGCCCGACCATAGTGTCCCGACTTCTCATACTACCTCATGTAGATGATTTTGATGAAATAACTGGAGAGGACAATGACAAAACCTATCACTTCTGTGGAGGTCCAGATGGCATTACAACTCTGAGGAGGACTTCTTTTGTAAGACCCCCTTTTTTTTCTTTTTAAACACCCAGGGTCTTAGGCCCAGAGTCGCCGCTTTGCGGTGACACCTTCACGTCCTGAAGGTTCATCACCACAAGGCGCTGATTTTGCCGGCCAATTCGATCACAGAAAGGTAGCACAATAATTGAAGTAAGAGCAATGCAGTCCACAATAATAAATCACATATATATAAAATAAAATCTCCACAAAGGGAGTGTCCACAGAATAACAATAATCAGAGTACTATAAATGCGGGCTTATGCCCGATACATCATGTCCTCACTACAATATAACTCAATGCGGAAGCAAAACTAGAAACTACTCAGGATCGAGACTCACGGTCCCGGCTGTATGAACTCCGGAGCTAGACTGCCCCATCTCCAGGCGCACCGATCTCTGGGGCTGCTCCTCGATGCTGGGCTCCACGATCTCCTAAATGATGCGGTTCGAAAACCGTTAGTCATAAAGACTAAGCCCTATCATCCCCTACCCCTTCCCCCATGGCTCCTAAGTACCGAGCGGAGAGGAAGAAAGGGAAGGTCATGAAGGTAGAGATTAATCAAGAAACAGATGGCAGCGGAACTAATCTAGCAATTCTATAGTAATATGACAGAAAATAGAAAGTAAGAAAAGTAACCTTAACTTATGTGCGAAAGCGCATATGCCAAGGGATCTTCTGCAAGGCTCCCATCGTATAGAGTGTCCCATACCACTTATACGTTGGGGTGACGGTTATCAAACAATATCATGTATATATATTAAAATTAACCTTTGATTTATAAACTTGCCCACACAAGCCTATAGACCAAGGGGTCGTTTTGCAAGTCCTAATGTATAAGCGTCTCATACCACTTATACTTTAGGTGTCAGGGTTAAATGAATCGATTATGCTATGACATGCATGTGGGTAAGATGAAACATGCAAGTGCAACTCACACACCCGACTCTGTGCACACAGACCTTTAGTTCCCCCTTTCGGAGCCGTTACCTCCCAGGATACCTCCGTAGTGGCGGACGGAAGCGGTGGGTTGGGCCTCGCCCACCTCAAAACCAGTATAAGCACCACTGGTCTGACCTATCGTTCGCCTCAACGCTTGGTGCACTAAGCGGACGCCTGCGTACTCTTGCCGGCTGGCGCACCGGACTTCTGTTGGCGAAGTGCTAATCACCTCGTCGAGTCAACGATATCGGTGTCGGTGCAATCGAACACCCCGATATCGAAAACCCACCACCTCAACTTTTCCCTATTTTATGCACATGCAAGTTTAATCGTAAACACACAAAAACCGAGCCGAAGCCCCCGGACCAAAACGTCCGTCACCAAACCAATCGAGTCGAAGCTCCCCGGACCAAAACGTCCGTCTCCAAACCAACCGAGCCGAAGCTCCCCAGACCAAAACGTCCGTCTCCAAACCAACCGAGCCGAAGCTCCCCGGAACAAAACGTCTGTCTCCAGACCAACCGAGCCAAAGCTCCCATCAATCTTCCTGTGCCAACAGTGTTTGTGAAAGGTGCAGCCCTAGTTACTAAGTTACTCTTGCCAGTTTGTTATTACAGTTTACGTTAGCCCAGGGCTGCCCCCGGTATTCCCCGTGAAGGGCTCTCAAGGGGCACTAGGAACCAAGACGGCGGCATTACGGCCCGAAGTTCCCTTTCGCAAGGCACTTACTTTAATTGGTTTCTCACCTTACCTTTTCCCCCTTAAGAGTTACATTAAACTAAACCTAGGGTAGCTTGACTCTTCACCCTCTCCACACGGAAAGACGGTCTTCCGCCATACCCGCGTAACACCTAATCTTCCAACTACCATCAGTGCTAAACCAAACCTCCTAGGGACTCACCTAGGCTACACGATAATCAAGATTACACGTAGTTTACTTTTTCATCCAAATGCCACCATTTATTTATCGGGGGTCTATCCTAACAAGATTTGCCTAAATCCAAAATATTGGAATTTTCCTAATAAATTCGATAACTTATTATTTATTCTTAAGGGTCTAATATCATCATTTTGAACATGAGGTATAACATTCTAGTTGATTCCAGCTATCACAAAATTAAGGTAAATAATAGTAGGCCTAAATATCAAGTTTCCAAAGTTTGATAGTTTTACATTGATTTTCAAGGGCCTGAACTTATTTAATCATTATTTCAGTTATTTCAAGCTTAATGAATAAACTACCTTAATTTGTCCTACAAATAATTCAAATAAAATACAGGGTGCTGGTTTTATCATGAAAATAACTTTGACAGAATCCCATAATTCTCTTGTTGGTAATTAAATCATAATAAATCAAATACTAAATTATAATCTAACATGCTTTGTGAATGAAGTGCTATAACAGTAACTTTAAAAATTGCCAAATAATTCCCAGTGATATAAAAGGGCCTAAAAAACTTAAGTTTTAACTATCATAATTTTCCAGTAATTGTACAAGCCCTAATTTATTTTTATGCTCAAAAGCCCATATTAAAACATTGTGAATGAACCTCTAAAATTTCTCAACATATAATTCTATAAAAAATTCAGGGATCAATGTTCTACTAGTCAAGATCTAAATCCAGAATCTTAACTGATTATAATTAATTTAAAATTTCCAAATAATTGAAACAACAAATCGGGCTAATAATCATTTAACACATGAAGTATAATATTTATTAATCATAAAATTCCAGGAAAATTACCATAAGTCTAAAACATCCTAAAACTCCCTCCTCCAGAGTTTCATAATTTTTGGATTAGATTTAGTGCTTAAAATAACTAAATTACATTTTTATCCTAATCCAAAATCTCAACTTTCGAGGTACCTAATTACCTCCAATTCCTTCACTATTTTAACCAGAGGGTTTTCATCATATCATCCCCCTCTCCTCTAAATTTCAAGGGCATACAAGAGCTTTTGCTCCTATGTCCTTCACAAAACTCAAACTCCCACCCACTGGACTTGAGCCAATCTCTTAGGGTAAAATCCACCCTAATCCACACCATGTTACCCAAGAGGGTAGACATAGACTCAGGAAATCAGTGGCCACAACATCAGGCTCTTTTGAGGAGATTTGTCCACTCCATTTCCAATCGTACTTTTCCCCAAAGTATTCCTCACCAAGACCTATCTAGGACTTGATACTTCACTATTCAAAACTCAACCAATTGAGTTGAAATTTTGTACAGATCTTAACATTGATGCCAGGGACCACCACCCAAAATTTGGCGGAGTTTGGACTTAATTTCATCTCCTAATTAATTTTATAATGTTTATTAAAATTTCACGAAAACTTTAGGCATAAGTATCTCGAAAAATTCCCATTTTTGGTCTGTCGTTAGGTATAGCTAAGGTTAACCCCCTGCCCAAATTTCAGGTCATTTGGAAAGGGACGAAGAGTGGGCATCCATTTTAATTTCTGCCCTACTCTAGGTGCAGCCCCCACTAAAACGGGTGTTGCAGCCGAACCGCTTACCCAAATGAGATGAAACCAATTTTATATTAATTTAGACTCGAAGGGCTACAACTTTCTTGACTGGTCATTTTTCTTAAAACGGCATCTAAGCGCCTCATTTCGCAGCCTCAAAATATACTCAGATAATATATCTTTCCTTTATGTATTATATACTTAGTTTAATAATTATAAAATTGATTTTACTGTTCATCTTCTACATGAACCCGAAAACAGAACTCAGAAAAACCATTTTTCCTGTAAGCTTTCCGTGATCCGTCGCCGGCAGTTCGGTCACCTCCCTGGCCAGCCACCACCACCACCACCTCCGTTGAGGCGATGGCTATCGGTCGGTGGTGGTTTGGCCGCCGGAGGTGGCAGTTTCCGGCGAACTCAAGAATACGTTTTTCATGGTTTTCCATGAAAACAAGAGATGGGTCCGGCTCCATTGAGCGCGAACTTCCTTTCTAGGAATCCTAAGATCTACCCATGAAAGAAGAAGCAGAGGAGGACCTTGTTCACGGTTTGGAGGCGAGATGAACGACGGGGTGCCATGACGTAGTGGTGGCGTAGCCGAACTCCTCCTACAGCAAGAACAAAGATCTGATCCATTTGATTGAGCGTGTAAACTTCTCCTCTTGCTCCAAGTGGGCTTTTATAAGTCAGCAAGTGGGAGGTGAAAGGGTAAAGCCTTAATGGTCATGAAGGCTCCCCTTAATAACCTTTCGGTTACAGTGAAGGAATAGGAAACGGTGGAAGATGAACAGGTGTTTGTCAGGTCGATTCCTATTGGACCAACATTTCCTCCTTTATTATATAATTACAGAAGGAAAAACAGCTCGTAATTACTCCTGGTGTAACTTCCCACACCAGCATTTATTACCACGCGTGTTAGAATAATTTCGGGCCTGAACCGTCGTTTCGTCCAATGTCACGGGCGTGACACACAGGTCACGGGCGTGACAGGCCCGGGTGACAATTCTGAGGTCGACGATCGTCGAACTGAGATCGACGGTCGTCGAAGGGTGGTCACGCCCTAGGTCACGGGCGTGACACCTAGGTCACGGGCGTGACATGCCCGAAAGACATGTTCTTAGATCGACGATCGTCGAACTGAGATCGACGGTCGTCGAAGGGTGGTCACGCCCTAGGTCACGGGCGTGACACCTAGGTCACGGGCGTGAAAGGCCCGAGTTTCAATTTCGACGATCTCCTTACGGAGATCGACGATTGTCGAAGGAGTCACGCCCTAGGTCACGGGCATGACACCTTGGTCACTGGCGTGACATGCCTGGGCTGCAAGTTCAACGATCGTCTCACGGAGATCGACGATCGTCGAATGAGTCACGCCCTAGGTCACGGGCTTGACACCTTGGTCACGGGCGTGACATGCCCGGGCAGCAAGTTCGACGATCGTCTCACGGAGATCGACGATCGTCAAAGTAGTCACGCCCAAAGTCACGGGCGTGACGGGTCGGTCACGGGCGTGACCAACCCATGACCCGAAATCTCGAACGATTTATTTCAATTTTTGGGCTTCCTAGGGTTCTGTCATGACCAACCGACTCTTAGGGGTCTAGCCGGAAATGGGATGTTATAAATCCCAATAAACAAAACAAAAATTTCGTCCCCGAAATTGAGGTTGAGCCTACGGGGATTTCTATCGGAATAAATTAAACTAGTAACATCCCATACGATCTTTCTATTGGGTTCATGCGACTATTCGTTTGATAAACGAAGACAATCTCCCCAATAAACAAAAGATTAGCTCCCTACCTTTTTGATTGAGTGCGCATGCCTAGGTCCTGAATTTTCCTTATCTAGTCTTAACTGTCCAAAACAAGAAGGTAATTTATAGTATACCAAGAGGTGGTGAGGTATACCTGATTGAACAACTCCGGGTGTTTTTGCCTCATCAGGTCCTGCGGTTCCCAGGTGTGCTCCTCCTGACCGTGGTTTCTCCACAGAACCTTGACTAAGGGGATCTTCTTGCGACGCAAGATCTGTACTCCTTTGTCGTCGATCCGGACCGGCTCCAAGTGAACAGACCGGTCTGAAGCTACCGGCCCTTCGATGGTCAAAATCTGCTGCTCCGGGCGTAGTAGAGCCCTTCTCAGCAAAGAAATGTGGAAGACATCGTGTAGAGCTGCCAGCTCTGGCGGCAACTCTAGCCTGTAGGCTAGGGGTCCGATCCGCTCCAGGATCCGGTAAGGGCCCATATACCTAGGGCTGAGCTTCTTCCTCCGACCGCGCACCCGTGAGACTCCGTACATTGTCCGGATCTTCAAGAACACTCGATCTCCTACCCGAAACTCCACCTGACGATGCCGGGAGTCATAGTATTTAGCCTGTCTGCTCTGCGCCTCCATCATCCTATCTCTGATCAGTCTCACCTGAGCCTCGGTGTCTTCAACAAAATCGAATCCCAACACCTTCGGATCCTCGTCTTGAACCCAAGAAAGCGGGGTCCTACATTTTCTTCCATACAAGGCTTCATAAGGCATCATCCTGATGCTGGACTGGTAGCTATTGTTATAGGAGAACTCGACCAACGGTAACATCTTCTCCCACGGCTCCCCTCGGTCCAGTATACACAGTCGTAGTAAATCCTCCAAGGTCCGGTTGGTGCGCTCTGTCTGCCCGTCCGTCTGAGGGTAGAAGGCCGTGCTAAAATTCAACCGGGTGCCCAAATATGCCTGCACTGACCGCCACTCCCTGGATGTAAACCGTCCATCGCGGTCCGACACTATCATCCGGGGCACGCCATAATATCTGATATACTGCTCCACGAACTTCCGTACCAGCACTCCCACCGAGTCATCCTTCCTGATCGGTATAAAGCGGGCCACCTTCGTCAACCGATCAACAATCACCCAGATCGAGTCGTTCCCCGTCCGAGACCAGGGAAGACCATGTATAAAATCCATAGCTATATCGTCGAACTTCCACTCCGGCACCGGGAGTGGCTGCAACAATCCTGCGGGGTTCCTGCACTCCGCCTTCACCAACTGACACGCCTCGCAATGGGTCACGAAGTACGTAATATCCTTCTTCATGCCCGGCCAAAACATCATCTTCTTCAGATCAGCGGTCATCTTTGTGATCCCCGGGTGCACAGAGTACCGGCTGCAATGCGCCTCCGTCATAATATCCTCTCGGATCTGGCCTCCTGCGGGTATATATACTCTGCCTCTGAAATGTAGCAGACCATCTCTCAGGGAATAATCTTCTGTCAAACCCTCCTCCAAGGCTCGGAACATCGGCTCTGCCCACGCATCTGTCCTCTGTCCGTCCCGAATGCGATCCCGAATATCGTCTATGGCCACCATCGATGTCAGATACTCCCTATACAGCTCTGGATCATCCTCAGACACTAGGGATATCTGCATATCTCTGAATGACCGGACTAGCTCCATTGACATAACTTGGGGCCCAGCTTCGGAAGTGGCAGCTCTTCGACTCAATGCGTCGGCCACCACGTTTGCCTTCCCTGGATGGTAGTGCATCTCATACTGATAGTCTGCTAAGAACTCCACCCAGCGCCTCTACCTGATATTCAGCTCCTTCTGAGTTTCCACGTATTTCAGGTTCTTGTGGTCGAAGTATATGTCGCAGTGGACTCCATAAAGATAATGGCGCCAGACCTTTAGAGCAAAAACGACCGCTCCCATCTTAAGGTCGTGCACTGGGTAGTTCTTCTCATGGGTATTCAACTGGCGGGAGGCATATGCTATGACGTGTCCATTCTGCATCAGCACTGCTCCCATCCCCTGGTATGATGCGTCGGTGTACACCTGGAATCCTTCCTTTCCAGATGGAAGGGCCAGAATAGGGGCTGAGATGAGTCGGTCCTTCAATTCCTGGAAAGCCGCCTGGCACTGCGGGGTCCAAACGAAAGGTGCCTCCTTCTTCGTCAAAGATGTGAGGGGGAGGGCAATCTGAGAGAACCCCTCTACGAACTTCCGGTAGTAACCGGCAAGTCCCAAGAAACTTCGTACATCGGTGGCTGTCTTCAACTGCGGCCAATCTCGAACTGCCCGAATCTTTGCCGGATCCACTGCCAACCCGGCTCCGCTGATAATGTGGCCTAGGAAGGACACCTCCTTCAACCAAAACTGACACTTGCTGAATTTCGCATAAAGGCGATGCTCCCGCAACCTCTCCAGAGTGAGTGCCAGATGCCGAGTGTGCTCCTCCTCCGTCCTAGAGTAGATCAGGATGTCATCTATGAATACTATGACGAACACATCCATGTAGGCCTCGAAAACCCAGTTCATGAGACTCATGAACGCCGACGGAGCATTCGTGAGCCCGAAGGGCATCACGGTGAACTCATACAGGCCATATCTGCTACTGAAGGCCGTCTTCGGGATATCCTCCTCCTGGATCTGTATCTGGTAGTATCCTGACTTCAAGTCCAGCTTCGAGAAATAATGGGCTCCCTCCAGCTGGTCGAACAATTCGTCTATTCGTGGGAGCGGATAGGTATTCCAGACGGTCAGCCTGTTTAGTGCTCGATAATCGATGCACAGGCGGAGTGTCCCATCCTTCTTCTTCACGAATAGGACCGTTGCTCCCCATGGCGAGGAACTCGGTCTAACAAATCCTGCCTTAACCAATTCCTGCAACTGAGTCCGAAACTCTGCCAACTCCTTTGGGGCCATTCGATAAGGGGCCCTAGATGCCGGCTTGGCCCCCAGCATAAGCTGTATCTGAAAATCCTGCTCTCGGTGTGGAGGTAATCCTGGCAGTTTCTCTGGAAAGATGTCAGCGAAATCTCGCACCACCGGGATGTCTGTCACCGACTCCTTAACTTCCGCCATCTCAAATAGAATCTGATAGACCTCCTCTCCCTGCAGATGGGCCTTAACGGCCTGTACCGAAGATAAGAGTATACGAGAGACAGGTCTTATACCTTCGATGGTAATGAAAGAGTCCCCGTGTCTTACGGTGATCCTCTTCGCCTGGCAGTCAATCTGGGCATGGTTCCAGTGCAGCCATACCATGCCCAGGATCAGGTCGTAGTCCGTCAGCTTCAAAATTGTCGTTGGAGCCTCGAACGCTTTTCCACCAATTTCTGCCTCCATATTACAGTGATTCGTGGTAAGGAGCTCAGATCCATCTTGTAGTCGCACCCTCATCCTCGAGCCTGTGAACCGCTGCACACCTTCGAGTCCTTCTACGAACGTCTCTGACACAAAGGAGTGAGTAGCTCCAGTATTGAATAGCGTGCGGGCCAGCTTGCCGCTGATGAAGACTATACCTGGGGCGATTAGATATCTTAGGGTTCTATAGTGAGTTTTACTTTCCTTGCTAATCTATCTAGTGCGATTCAAAGTTTTAACCATTGAAAGGGAAATTCTATGAAAATAAAGAGGCATTGCAGCGTACCTGCTATGACCTGCTCAGGATTTCGAGGCTGCGCAAGGTCCAAGGCATATACCTGCTCCGTTTCCTATCTACGATCTCCCCCCTGGTATCTATGACCGCGGCCGCGTCCTCGACCTCCGTAATGCTGAGCTGGTGGGCCGCCCTGTGGTGCTGGAGGTGGTGCCCCCCTCATGGGGTAGTTCCTCCGAATGTGCCCAATCTGATGACAAAGGAAGCACTCTGGTGGGGGATACGCCATTCCCCCGGGTCTCGGCATCTCCTGCATCCGAAGAGGTGGAGGGGCCAATATCACCTGTTCCCTCGGCTCCTGCCTCACGTCCTGACGAGGCTGGTCCTCTGTCCTCCTCCCCTCTAGTACAGTACCTCGCCACTGGTCATTTCTACCTCTCCGTCCCTGATCCTCTACTGGCCGTTTCCGGCCCCGGGTGGCATGCCAATCTGCCTCAATCCTTTTTGCCATCTCCAAAATCTGGGAGATGGGCCCGTCAGATACAAACAATAGAGCCTCCCTCAAGTCCTCCTGCAGGCCCTTATAGAACCTCTTGATATACCCTGCTTCGTCCAGCTGGTAGGAATCTGCGTATCGAGCCAGATGGTCGAACACTCGATGGTACTCCACCACGGTCTGGGTGCCCTGCTTCAGCTGTAAGAACCGCTCCTCAAAATCATCCCTGGCCGACTGCGGAACGAAATGCTCTAGCAGTGCGGCCCTGAACTCCTCCCAGGTAACCTCCGCAACCTCCCTGTCGGCAAATGTTGTGTCCAACAGCGTCTTCCACCACCTTTTTGCATGGGACTCCAAGCAAGAGACGACCAGAGCCACCCTCTCCTCCCAGGGACACCGTATCCCGGTCAGCATCTCGTACATGATATCCAGCCACTCTTCCGTCCGAACTGCCGACTCTGTCCCCAAGTAGGACGTGGGAGACAGTCCTCGGAAGATGCTTAGCCAGTTGGCCCTCAGATTTGGCTGCGGGGCCGGAACCTGCTGGGCCCTGAAGGCCTCCAGGATGGCAGTCAGAGTCTGTCCCATGTCTGACTAAAGGAAAGGAGTGGGGACCGGTGGGGGTGGTGCAACATCCTGAGCATGTAGAACTCCCCCTTGTGGCGTAGGCCGTGCTGGAGGCTGCGTAACAAAAACACATGCTGAGAAAACGTTCAATCTTAAATAAAAGTTGACAATTTATTTGTGATCCCCATTTGGGCACACCACTGCTTCTGCTGCTTAGTTTGTCCCCAAACTAAACTCGAGCGGGGGTGACCCAGGGTTTGTGGACTGCTACTTCCTTCTGATCGATGTTTCCTCTGATACCACTTGTAAGACCCCCTTTTTTTTCTTTTTAAACACCCGGGGTCTTAGGCCTAGAGTCGCCGCTTTGCGGTGACACCTTCACGTCCTGAAGGGTCATCACCGCAAGGCGGCGATTCTGCCGGCCAATTCGATCATAGAAAGGTAGCACAATAATTGAAGTAAGAGCAATGTAGTCCACAATAATAAATCACATGTATATAAAATAAAATCTCCACGAAGGGAGTGTCCACAGAATAACAAAAATTAGAGTACTATAAATGCGGGCTTATGCCCGATACATCATGTCCTCACTACAATATCACTCAATGCGGAAGCAAAACTAGAAACTACTCAGGGTCGAGACTCACGGTCCCGGCTGTATGAACTCCGGAGCTAGACTGCCCCATCTCCAGGCGCACCAATCTCTGGGGCTGCTCCTCCATGCTGGGCTTCATGATCTCCTAAATGATGCGGTTCGAAAACCGTTAGTCATAAAGACTAAGCCCTATCATCCCCTACCCCTTCCCCCATGGCTCCTAAGTACCGAGCGGAGAGGAAGAAAGGGAAGGTCATGAAGGTAGAGATTAATCAAGAAACAGATGGCAGCGGAACTAATCTAGCAATTCTATAGTAATATGACAGAAAACAAAAAGTAAGAAAAGTAACCTTAACTTATGTGCGAAAGCGCATAAGCCAAGGGATCTTCTGCAAGGCTCCCATCGTATAGAGTGTCCCATACCACTTATTTGTTGGGGTGATGGTTATCAAACAACAGCATGTATATATATTGAAATTAACCTTTGATTTATAAACTTGCCCACACAAGCCTATAGACCAAGGGGTCGTTTTGCAAGTCCTAATGTATAAGCGTCCCATAGCACTTATACTTTAGGTGTCAGGGTTAAATGAATCGATTATGCTATGACATGCATGTGGGTATGATGAAACATGCAAGTGCAACTCACACACCCGACTCTGTGCACACAGACCTTTAGTTCCCCCTTTCGGAGCCGTTACCTCCCAGGATACCTCCGTAGTGGCGGACGGAAGCGGTGGGTTGGGCCTCGCCCACCTCAAAACCAGTAAAAGCACCACTGGTCTGACCTATCGTACGCCTCAATGCTTGGTGCACTAAGCGGACGCCTGCGTACTCTTGCCGGTTGGCGCACCGGACTTCTGTTGGCGAAGTGCTAATCACCTCGCCGAGTCAACGATATCGGTGTCGGTGCAATCGAACTCCCTGATATAGAAAACCTACCACCTTAACTTTTCCCTATTTTATGCACATGCAAGTTTAATCGTAAACACACAAAAACCGAGCCGAGGCCCCCGGACCAAAACGTCCGTCTCCAAACCAACCGAGCCGAAGCTCCCCGGACCAAAATGTCCGTCGCCAAACCAACCGAGCCGAAGCTCCCCGGACCAAAACGTCCGTCTCCAAACCAACCGAGCCGAAGCTCCCCAGACCAAAACGTACGTCTCCAGACCAACCGAGCCGAAGCTCCCATCAATCTTCCTGTGCCAACAGTGTTTGTGAAAGGTGCAACCCTAGTTACTAAGTTACTCTTGCCAGTTTGTTATTATAGTTTATGTTAGCCCAGGACTGCCCCCGGTATTCCCCGTGAAGGTCTCTCAAGGGGCACTAGGAACCAAGACGGCGGCATTACGGCCCGAAGTTCCCTTTCGCAAGGCACTTACTTTAATTGGTTCCTCACCTTACCTTTTCCCCCTTAAGAGTTACATTAAACTAAACCTAGGGTAGCTTGACTCTTCACCCTCTCCACACGGAAAGACGGTCTTCCGCCATACCCGCGTAACACCTAATCTTCCAACTACCATCAGTGCTAAACCAAACCTCTTAGGGACTCACCTAGGCTACACGATAATCAAGATTACACGTAGTTTACTTTTTCATCCAAATGCCACCATTTATTTATCGGGGGTCTATCCTAACAAGATTTGCCTAAATCCAAAATATTGGAATTTTCCTAATAAATCCGATAACTCATTATTTATTCTTAAGGGTCTAATATCATCATTTTGAACATGAGGTATAACATTCTAGTTGATTCCAGCTATCACAAAATTAAGGTAAATAATAGTAGGCCTAAATATCAAGTTTCCAAAGTTTGATAGTTTTACAATGATTTTCAAGGGCCTAAACTTATTTAATCATTATTTCAGTTATTTCAAACATAATGAATAAACTACCTTAATTTGTCCTCCAAATAATTCAAATAAAATACAGGGTGCTGGTTTTATCATGAAAATAACTTTGACAGAATCCCATAATTTTCTTGCTGGTAATTAAATCATAATAAATCAAATACTAAATTACAATCTAACATGTTTTGTGAATAAAGTGCTATAACAGTAACTCTAAAAATTCCCAAATAATTCCCAGTGATATAAAAGGGCCTAAAAAACTTAAGTTCCAACTATCATAATTTTCTAGCAATTGTACAAGCCCTAATTTATTTTTATTCTCAAAAGCCCATATTAAAACATTGTGAATGAACCTCTAACATTTCTCAACATTTAATTATATAAAAAATTCCGGGATCAATGTTCTACTAGTCAAGATCTAAATCCAGAATCTTAACTGATTATAATTAATTTAAAACTTCCAAATAATTGAAACAAAAAAAACGGGCTAATAATCATTTAACACATGAAGTATAATATTTATTAATCATAAAATTCCAGGAAAATTACCATAAGTCTAAAACATCCTAAAACTCCCTCCTCCCAAGTTTCATAATTTTTGGATTTGATTTAGTGCTTAAAATAACTAAATTACATTTTTATCCTAATCCAAAATCTCAACTTTCGAGGTACCTAATTACCTCCAATTCTTTCACTATTTCAACCAGAGGGTTTTCATCATATCATCCCCCTCTCCTCCAAATTTCAAGGGCATACAAGAGCTTTTGCTCCTATGTCCTACACAAAACACAAACTCCCACCCACTGGACTTGAGCCAATCTCTTAGGGTAAAATCCACCCTAATCCACACCATGTTACCCAAGAGGGTAGACATAGACTCAGCAAATCAGTGGCCACAACATCAGCCTCTTTTGAGGAGATTTGTCTACTCTATTTCCAATCGTACTTTTCCCCAAAGTATCCCTCACCAAGAACTATCTAGGACTTGATACTTCCCTATTCAAAACTCGATCAATTGAGTTGAAATTTTGTAACCTCAGTCCATGAAGGCATTCTCCGCCCCCAAGCCAGTGTCCATCTTCATGAAACGACATTGGTAGACAGGTTGGGACCAGCCTTCTATCCCGGTGAACAATGTTCCACTTCTTAGGCGGGGGCTATCTATTTGCTTGCAATGCAGGCTGTTCGCCTTTCGGAAAGGGTTCGCCTATTTGATTCAAAAGGCGCTACTAAACTACCCTAGTACAGCTAGTGTGAGTAATCTTAAAATTGATTCCAGGGACCACCACCCAAAATTTGGGGGAGTTTGGATTTAATTTCATCTCCTAATTAATTTTATAATGTTTATTAAAATTTCACAAAAACTTTAGGCAAAAGTATCTCCAAAAATTCCCATTTTTGGTCTGCCGTTAGGTATAGCTAAGGTTAACCCCTGCCCAAATTTCAGGTCATTTGGACATGGGACAAAGAGTGGGCATCCTTTTTAATTTCTGCCCAACTCTAGGTGCAGCCCCCACTAAAACAAGTGCTGCGGCCGAACCGCTTACCCAAATGAGATGAAACCGATTTTAAATTAATCTAGACTCGAAGGGCTACAACTTTCGGGACTGGTCATTTTTCTTAAAACGGCCTCTAAGCGCCTCATTTCGCAGCCTCAAAATATACTCAGATAATATATCTTTCCTCTATGTATTATATACTTAGTTTAATAATTATAAAATTGATTTTACTGTTCATCTTCTACATGAACCCGAAAACAGAACTCAGAAAAACCATTTTTCCTGTAAGCTTTCCGTGATCCGTCGCCGGCAGTTCGGTCACCTCCCTGGCCAGCCACCACCACCACCACCTCTGTTGAGGCGATGGCTATCGGTCGGCGGTGGTTTGGCCGCCGGAGGTGGCAGTTTCCGGCGAACTCAAGAATACGTTTTTCATGGTTTTCCATGAAAAAAAGAGATGGGTCCGGCTACGTTGAGCGCGAACTTCCTTTCTAGGAATCCTAAGATCTACCCATGAAAGAAGAAGCAGAGGAGGACCTTGTTCACGGTTTGGAGGCGAGATGAACGACGGGGTGCCATGACGCAGTGGTGGCGTAGCCGAACTCCTCCTACAGCAAGAACAAAGATCTGATCCATTTGATTGAGCATGTAAACTTCTCCTCTTGCTCCAAGTGGGCTTTTATAAGTCAGCAAGTGGGAGGTGAAAGGGTAAAGCCTTAATGGTCATGAAGGCTCCCCTTAATAACCTTTCGGTTACAGTGAAGGAATAGGAAACGGTGGAAGATGAACAGGTGTTTGTCAGGTCCATTCCTATTGGACCAACATTTCCTCCTTTATTATATAATTATAGAAGGAAAAACAGCCCGTAATTACTCCTGGTGTAACTTCCCACACCAGCATTTATTACCACGCGTGTTAGAATAATTTCGGGCCTAAACCGTCGTTTCGGCCAATGTCACGGGCGTGACACACAGGTCACGGGCGTGACAGGCCCGGGTGACAATTCTGAGGTCGACGATCGTCGAACTGAGATCGACGGTCGTCGAAGGGTGGTCACGCCCTAGGTCACGGGCGTGACACCTAGGTCACGGGCGTGACATGCCCGAACGGCAAGTTCTGAGGTCGACGATTGTCCAACTGAGATCGACGGTCGTCGAAGGGTGGTCACGCCCTAGGTCACGAGCATGACACCTAGGTCACGGGCGTGACAGGCCCGAGTTTCAATTTCTACGATCTCCTTACGGAGATCGACGATCGTCGAAGGAGTCACGCCCTAGGTCACGGGCATGACACCTTGGTCACGGGCGTGACATGCCCGGGCTGCAAGTTTGACGATCGTCTCACGGAGATCGACGATCGTCGAAGGAGTCACGCCCTAGGTTACGGGCATGACACCTTGGTCATGGGCGTGACATGCCCGGGCAGCAAGTTTGGCGATCGTCTCACGGAGATCGACGATCATCGAAGTAGTCACGCCCAAAGTCACGGGCGTGACGGGTCAGTCACGGGCGTGACCAACCCGTGACCCGAAATCTCGATCGATTTATTTCAATTTTTTGGGCTTCCTAGGGTTCTGTCACGACCAACCGACTCCTAGGGGTCTAGCCGGAAATGGGATATTACATCTTTAAATGATGTTAGCAAACTTTTAGTGGACATTATTGGCAAAATTATGTGATGCAGAACAAGATCAATAGGATTTATTACAAATGACTTCTTAAATATCATAGTTGCCATAGTCTGCAGGAAAAAAATTCCTTATGGTTTGATGATTTTTGATTTGATTAGAGACATCATAAAATAACCAAAATTTGGTAGGATAATCTCCCTGATGTTACATGAGATTGATCCAAATGTCTTCAAGACTTCTAAAGGCACTCCTATACCATCACCTTAAGAAGATCTCCCTAGCCTCCATTCATAAATGGGAATTAAAGCTGAAGAATCCAATGTAGCTAGCTAAAGAGCTTGCATCCCCTACTAAAGAGGTCAGGACCCCATCTCCCTCCCCTCATCATGTGCTGAACCATCTGGTGTAGCAACTGAGGGGGAGCCTGCAGCCTCTGTTCCAAATGTCAGACTTCCTTCTCATACCAGATCACCAGCAAGTTCACCCATCAGAAGTCCTATCAGAAGCCCAATAAGATCTCCAACCAGGTCCCTAGTGGCAGTTATTCCAGATGATACCATCTCAGATGAGCAAGTGCAAGAAACCATTAAATCAACTGCTGAAGATATAGAATGTATGATAAAAGAGCTGAGTTCAGATGAACCTCTTCCTTCTCTACACAAGGACACTACTGAAGAACCATAAAAGGATCCATCACCAGTTCCATCTCCATCACCAGCACATACTCCATCTCAAGTACCATCACCTAAGTCTCAAACTACTCAATCCCCATCTGCTAAGAAAGATCTAGCAGATACTATTCTTCTTTCTGATGATGATAGAATTTATCTAAAGCCTGTTGAAGCTCCCCTAAGTAATCTTGACTTCTCCATGCCCACTTTCCTTGATGAAGAATGAGATACAGTCACTCATACTATCAGAGCTAAAAGTTCTGTAGTGATTGATGAGATTCCTCCATGGACTGCTCCTCCTCCTACTGCTACTGCTCCTACTACCCCTATCAATTTAGATATTCTTAGTAAGCTTGAAATCATGTTGGTTGACCAGAGGAAATATTTTGATGAATCTCTGAAGGTAGTCCAGGACAAAGTAACTTCTCTCGAAAAAGAGATGAGCAGAGGATTTGCAGAAATCCAGCATAATAAAAACTCCCTCAAAGAATTTTCTTAGATTGGTGGAAAAGCTATAGACCAGACCATTACTAGTGTTGTTCAGGTCATGGAACAATCTGTAACACTTGCTAATAATCAGATTAAGCTAGAGAAGAAAGCCGAGGAACATGTTATGAAAATCTGTGAAGAAGTGGGAACTTTCAAGGAAGATGCCATAGAAAAGTTATGTTTAGAATTCAGAAAGGGGGAGATCCTGGTAAAAGAACATGTGGAAAAACTTGTGGATAAATTTACTGCTGCTGCAAACTCAGCTTGGTGTTAAAAGATAAAATAAATCAATAAGAATGTTTTAGAGCAAATTCAATCTGTAAAATTTCATACCTATGACACCTCAGTCTGGATGCACAACCAAATATTTCGTGAATTTCAGGTTGATCCCAATATCATTCCTCATAACCTGAATTCTCTTGCTGAAGGGCAGTCCAGTCAAATGCCAGCTCAGATGCAACAACCTCAGATGCCCTACTTTTCCCCTAGGCCAGAAGATCAGGATCCTCCTCCTGCTTCCTATGACCAAGTATGGGATGATACTATTCCTCAAGGCTTACCTGAGATCCTCACCTCTAATAAAAGGATGTATGGGGAAGGCCCCTCAGCCAGCAAATGTATTCCCAAGACAGATTCTGAGAAAAGAAAGGCACAATAGTTAGTTGAAGTCTGGATTCCTACCTCCAAATCATTGATTCTTGATACTCTCAAGTTAGTTATGGACTATAATGAAAACAGGATTCTCCACTAAAGCTCCACTGAGTGGGAACTTTATGAGAAGTCCATGACCAAAAGAAGAATATATGACAGAGAGTATGGCAAGAATAATCCCAAGGCTCCTCCAAAACCTCCTAGATACTACCCAAAACGTTTCAGCTATCAGAGGAGACAGCAAGAGAAGCATGACAGACACAATCAGAGCTAGAGATGATTTTTCTACAGATACTTGTTTCTGAGACTATGGAAGAAATGATGTTGAATTTGGAAATCTAAAACATTATATATATACAATTTCTAGTTTTGCTAATTGTGTGTCTAATTTTTCTATCTTGCTTTTGATTTCTATTCTTCATTTACAGTTCTTTCTTTATTGGTGTAATTCACCTTAGTGTAGAGGGTTCTGACTTCTACAAATAGAGGGAGATTGTTGGGTATTGCTTCCAAAATAACCCAGATTTGCATGAAGTCACCCTTGAACTAAGGCTCCGTTTGGGAGGACTTATTTTCACCGGTCAAGCGGCCACGACCGCATGAATCAGGCCTTAATTTAGGTCCGGTTCATGGGGTCATAACCACTTGACAGGTGAAAATAAGTCCCCCCAAACGGAGCCTAAGATGAATTAAGTTGTTTTTGATATCTTGGTTTAAGTTGTGTGTTTGTAGATCATCATTGCTAAGTGTAGACCAATGTCAGACTACAGTGGGTCATGAACACAGTACCATACAGTGTAATCCCTCACTGTGTGATCCAAGGTGTTGACTCATGTGTATCTTCTCAATTGGGATACACTTCATATTCATGCACTTGGATCAAGGAATGAAGCTTAGGTTCTTGAAGAGTAGAGAAAATTTTCTAAGTCCACCTTTCGAGAAGTCCATGACAGTTCTCGAGAAGTAGACTTAGCAGAACTCGAGAAGTTCCTTTAGTTCTCGATAAGCCGAGACTAGTTCTCAAGAAACCTTTTATAGTTCTCGAGAAGTCAGTCTTAGGTTATCGAGAAGTCCCAGACTTTATTTCTCGAGTAGTCAGAGACAACTGCAAAATTATTCTAAGTCTCTCTCTCGAGAAGTCCATCATAGTTCTCGAGAACTTAGTCTCTAGTTCTCGAGAGTCAGTACGGTTATCGAGTATACGGTTTGACTTTCGAGTAATGGTTCTCGAGAAGCCTAGTTAGTTCTCGAGAAGCTTCACATAACTCTTAAGTAGACTCAACGCCATTGTTCTCGAGTACTAACTTAAGTCCAGACATTCTAGTTCTTGAGAAGTCAGCCTATTCTTGAGAACTCATTCATACTTCTCGAGAACTGCTGTCAATTGTTTTCTGAAATTTCTCTAAAGTCTAGTTCGATGGGTTTTTCAAATGAGACATCGTGATTGGCCCACGTGTCATCATTAATGTTAATTCTAACCGTTATGGGAAATACTATATAATGTCCATTCATCAAGACTAACTCTAAGCGGAAAAATCGTATTTTTCTATTATTGTGATCGGCCGTCTCTCTCTCTCTAGAAGAACAGAAGTATCAGTCGCCGCCACCGCTCAATGCGAAGATCGACACTTCTATTTTCGATCAAGAAAGGCTTGTTGTTCAAGTAATCTTCATCTTCTCCTTGATCAAGTAGTTCAAAGTTCTCTCAGATCAGATCTACCAAGTTTTCTTCAACAAATTCTGAAAAAGCCGCCAAGTTCAGATGAAGACCTAGAGTTTAATATTTCCAGATCTGAGACAAATCTTTGTTTGTATTTTCAAATCTCTTTGTAAATTTTGTAGGAAATTAATCTCTGAGTTGTAGGAAGCTTTCATCTTCCGAGTGTAGATCCTTTTTGGATCAAGACTGTAGGAACTTGGTTCTGTGTCGTATTATTGGTTTTCAATCCGGGATAGTGAAGTAGCTGGATCTAGTGATTTACTAGATCGGTGAGGAAAAGTGGACGTACCCAAGGTTGGGGAACAACTATAAATCTTCTTGTCTTCTGTGATTGCTTGTTTGTGTGTGCTAGTTCGTTAAAATTTTTATTTCGCTTTTAGACGCACACTTCACCTATTCACCTCCCTCTAGGTGATTTAGGTTTACCACTTAGAACTTTCATCCTCTACAGGTTTTTACTCAGGTTCCCAACCACCACAAGATCTATTTTCCAAGGAAGATTTAGAAACCCTTTGAGCTTTTGACCAGGGGCCAAAAACCAAGCTTAATTCTTTTGATTAGGTGACTTAGAAACCAAGAGTTAACTTTTAAAGGGAGTTAGAACCCTGTACACAGTTTAAAATATAAACTATAAGAAGTTTACGTTGTCTTCTCTATCAAATATCTCTGAGAAGAATTTAGTGGATTATGATGCAAAAAGCTCCCTCTGATTTGAATAGAGAATTGAGATCAGGAGGGGAGACTTTTCTTCAGGGTATAAGGCTTCTTGTATCTGGCTGATTGAAGACTTTTTACTGGAAGAGCCTGAGGAAGAATATCTGTATCTTTATATGTGTTGATCTATATCTGTAACCCCTAAATTTGTATCCCCATTAAGCAGCAATCTTCTAAATATATAATGTGTGACAAGAAATCAAATATTTGAATTAAAACCATTCTTTGAAATGCCTTAAGAATCCTTGAGATTTCTATCTGCCCTGGAGTTAATTAGAATTAAAACTCTTAGATAAATCCATATTTAATGCTGCCTTAAACGGTTATATTAATTTAGAATATTGAGCATTAAATATTAGAGTTATAACTGATTGTAATTAATCTTTTTAAAAATGTCTGCCTCTGAATATAGAAACTACCTGATCGTCGAACTGAGTAAGGAATTCGTCGAACTGAGCCTGGAGTTCGTCGAACTGAATTTTCCCATTCGCCGAGCTGAGTTCATTGTTCGTCGAACTAAGCTTGGCTTTCGTCCAACTAAGCTTCTGATTTTAGATCAGAGTTCGTCAAATGGAACTCAGCGTTCTTTGAGCAAAACTCAGAGTTAAAAACCTAAGTTCATCAAACTAAGCTCTTCGTTCATCGAACTGAGCTCTGTGTTTTTCAAGCTGAACTTCTCTGGAATTACTTCTGTAGTAATAACCCTAAAAAAATCCTATGACCCTAGTCTATACAAGTTGGGTCAAACTAAATATCCTAAACATAAAATAGTGATCCTAGCCCAAATAAGTAATAGGGTGTTCTAACAGTCAGCCTTTGCTGACCTACGTTATAATAAATTTTTACAGGACAAGGATCGCATGTTGGAGCAAGCTCGCCGGCCAAAAAGGCTTAAGCATCATGAAGTGGACTTTTTGTTTAGCAACTTGTTTTGTTGGGTGCTATACTTAGTGTATTTTGTTTCTGGCTTGCATACTGACGTAGCCTAGGAGTGCCAAGGCACGTAGCTCTGTTTGTGGTTATTGTTTCAATTTCTTGACAATTAGATATTGTAAGGCCTAAGGTCGGTTCTGTAACATCCATCAAGCAATTAGACCCCTAAGATAGTTTTTTCATTACTAGGGCATGACAAAACCCTAGGAACTCAAGAGACCATGTGAACTTAGACATAAAGGTGAAGATCACCATGGTCTATAAATAACACATTACCATTACCTAACCTAGGGTTTGACTTTAAGGCCTTACATTGACTCTTGGACCCCACCATTACATCCCTTACCCATTAAGGGGTCCCTTGGAGAACCTAAAACTCATTGGAGTTAGCTAAAGTGGTCAAGTTGACCAAAGATAACCCTAACCCTAAAATGGTCAAAGTGGCCGATCTAGGTCAAATAGACCTCCAACTTGCCAAAATGCCCCATCCTATACCTTCCTAACCCTTAGGGAAGTCCAATGGGTCCCTCACCATCCAATGGGGTCAACCAAATAGGTCAAGTTGACCAAAGTCAACCTATTCTCTAAAATGGTCAAAATACCCTAATAAGGGTCGAGTGACCACCAAGGTGTCAAACCAATACTACCCATGTCTCCATAGACTATAGGGGAGGCCAATGAGTCACTAAGGACCCATTGGGGTCAACCCAAAAGGTCAAATTGACCCAAGCCAACTCAACCCTACTTTAGGTCAAATTAACTCAAGTTTTCCTAACCTAGCCCAATCCACTTGGTGTAAGCCTAATTTGGGTGGACCATTAGCATTAGGAGGCAGGAAATTTGAGAGAACTAAGTTGTCTACCTAAATCACCTAGAGGGGGGTGAATAGGTGAAATGCGTGTCAAATGCGGAATAAAAAAAATTAACACGGCACAGATCAAGCAATCACATAGACGACAAGAGATTTATAGTGGTTCCCCAATCTTGGGTACGTCCACATTCCTCACCGATCTAGCAAACCACTAGACTCGGCTACTCCACTATCTCGGATTGAAAACAATCCTACACCTCGGAACCACGTTCCTACAAAACTCGATCCAAACCGGATCTACACTCGGAAGATAAAGCCTTCCTACAAATCTCGGAGAAAAACTCCTACAATGAAATTTGTTTGAAAAGAAAATACAAACAATATATTGCACAGATCTGGATCTTTGATAGTATTCTTCCTTGAGAACTTTGGCTTGATCAGAATATGTTGAAGATGACTTGAGAGAGATCCACAGATCTGAAAAACGGAATCACCTCGATCGAGAAAATAGATCTGAAATCTTTGAGGCTCGGCGAGATCGAGTGATTATCTTTCGTCTGGATCTCTGGAGAAATAGAGTTGAAAGCAGCGATCAGAGATCATCGATCCAGACCTTCTTCCATGAACGGCAATGGCGGCGGCGTGAGAAATTAGGGTTCACGGGAACTTTTTTCTTTCTTAAAATAATAATCTCTGAAAAGCTTGTTGTTAGTCAAATCTGAAAGGACCTATTTATAGGTGGACTCCAACGGTCAGAAATTTAATTAGGGATGACACGTGGACCAATCAGAAATGATTAATTCAAAATACACAGCGAAATTGTACTTGGAGAATTTCAGGAATGTTTGAACAGATATACTCGAGACAGAGAAGAGACATACTCGAGTATAAGATGTTATATACTCGAGTGGATAGGAGGAGCATACTCGAGTATAAGAAGAGAAGCTACTCGAGTTATTCAGAGATCAACACTTGAGTGATTTTAGAACTACTCGAGTCTGAGAGTATATACTCGAGTGAAAACACTTAGAGAAAATTTCTCAGATAAAATAGGAAGAACTACTCGAGTAGAAGAGTTGGAGATACTCGAGTGAGGGGAAAATGAACTACTCGAGTATCTTGGGAAGACTACTCGGGTAATCACTAAACTACTCGAGTATGAAAAACAACTACTCTAGTACAGAGTCACTTACTCGAGTATATAGGGAACTACTCGAGTAGGTAGACTTAGAAACTTTCTGAGATGAGAAGTGCAGATCTACTTGAGTATGAACAGAACACTTACTCGAGTAACTAACCAACTACTCGAGTACAAGTTATCACCTACTCGAGTACAATACAGTCTACTTGAGTATGTAATCCAACTTACTCGAGTACAGACTCACTTACTCGAGTATACAAAAGAGGTACTCGAGTATGTGGACTTTGAGAAAATTTCGGATCTAAGAACAGAAGGATCTACTCGAGTATAAAATATGACCTACTCGAGTGACTAACTATCTACTGGAGTATAAGTTTATCTACACGAGTATACAGAGTCTTCTCGAGTATGTCTAAGGATCTACTCGAGTACTAGGTCACTTACTCGAGTAGATGAAGGAAGCTACTCGAGTATGTGGACTTAGAAAAATTCTTCTAAAAAACATAAACTTCAATACTGCAGTCCACCAATCCAAGTGCATGTAAAGGAAGTGTATCCCAATAGAGAGGCTATACATGGGCCAACACTTTGGATCACACAATGAGGGATTACATTGTATGGTCCTGTGTTTGGTGACCCATTATAGACTGACAATTGTCTACACTTGGCAATAAGAACCTGCACACATACAACTTAAACACAATATCAAATACACCATAATTCATCTTAGTTCAAGGTCTGACCTCCTACAAATCTGAGGTATTGTGGAGACAAATCCCAACAATCTCCCCCT
The DNA here is from genome assembly GCA_039513925.1 of Platanthera zijinensis. Taxonomy (NCBI): domain Eukaryota; kingdom Viridiplantae; phylum Streptophyta; class Magnoliopsida; order Asparagales; family Orchidaceae; genus Platanthera; species Platanthera zijinensis. The sequence goes on along the minus strand of CM077079.1, from coordinate 189,782,190 downwards.
ATTTGTAGATGTCAGCACCCTCTACACTAAGGTGAATTACTTAGATTAAAAAGAACAACACACATATACTTAAAAAAATAAAGTAAACTGAAGCAGGATAAATAATAAGATAGCCATAATCAGAATCAAATATATATATAGAAATGTTTTTTAACAGATTAAAAAGTCCATTTCCACATTCTCATTGACTCAAGAAGGGGCTTCTTTGTGCATTCTTTCTCTCTTCAGCTCTTGCCTCTCTAGGTAACTGAATGGTTTAGGAAAATATGTTCTGGGCCTAGGAGGAGCAGCTGGGTTGTTGTATCCCCAATTCCTGTCATGAAGTCTGATCTTGATCTGGGATACTTCATAAGCATTCCATTCTGAATAACTGTAATACTGATCTCTGTGCTCACCAAGATCTGTTACTAGCTTCAAGGTATCAAGGATTAGAGATTTGGAGGTTGGACTCCAATCTTCAGTATGAACAATTTGTTGTCTACCTTCAGAAGCTGGGGAAGGCTCTTTTCTAGGTGCAGAACGGCTGGCAGAAGCGCCGTCACCATATTTCCTTTTCTTCCTTGGGGCACCTTGAGAACTAGGAGGAAGTTCATCTTGCCAAATATCAGTATAAGAGAGAGGAGGCTCAGTCATATCACCAGCAGGTCTGGGTGAGAAGACTGGCACACGTCCTGGAATGTTTGCCTGAGCTGGAGCATCTGCCGGAGGATGTTCTTCAAGAGGGTGTAAGAACTTGGGAATGATGGTAGGGTTGAGCTGAGAATTTGGGAAGTTCTGATTATTTACCCATACAGCTGTATCATAAATGTAGAATTTGATAGATTAGAGTTGAGATAGAATATCTGCTTTCATATCCTTGACTAGATCATTCATAGTTGTTTGAGCTTGTTCAGACAGTTTTTCAACTACTTTTTCAACTTGTTCTTTGATAATTTTCTCCCCCTTGCTGATATCTACAGATACCTTGGCAATGGCTTCATCTCTAAAAGTTCCCACTTCTTCACATATTTTTATAAGATTAGCATCAACATTCTTGTCCAATTGTATCTGATTATGTGTAACAGTTTCAGATTGATTTCTTAGTTCACTTATACTTGTAATAGTATGATCAATAGCTTTTCCACCTAGCTGAAAGAGTTTCTTGAGATCATCAGTATTGGCTTGAATTTCGGCAAAGCCTCTACTCATCTCCTTTTTAAGAGTAGAGACCTTGTTATTTACTGAGGCTAGAGAGTCATCAAAGTACTTTCTTTGTTCACTGAGTAACTGTTCAATCTTGCTTACCAGATCTGAAGAAGTAGAAGGAGTTGAAGTTGGGGCAGGGACTGAAGGAGCAGGAGTAACCCATGGTGGGATTTCAAAAATTACCACTGAGCTTTCAGCTCTCTTGAAAGATTCTAGGTAAACTGATTCTTCTTCATTTAGGAAGGAGGGAATAAAGAAGTCCAAAGTCCTCAGAGGGGCCTCCACTGGTTCTGGAGATACTTCCTTGTCATCAGACAAAAGAATAGTTTCTGGTTGGCTTTTCTCTACAGTAGGGGACTGAGCAGGAGACTGAGCAGGAGACTGAGCTAGAGACTGAGCTAGAGTCTGAGCAGGAGACTGTACAGGAGACTGAGCTGGAGTCTGAGCAGGAGATTGTACAACTGATTTATTTTGAAATAGGGGAGCATCTGAGCTGAGCTCATCAATCAATTTATTGATATCTTCTGCAGTAGACAGGGTGGGTTGCTGGATCTGGAATCTCTGAGTGGGGATCTGCTGGAAGAGGAGAAACTGGAGGAGTAGAATCCCTGACTTCTACTTGCTGTGAGGGTTCTGATGAAGCTGGGTACTGAGGATGAGATGAGGCAGGCTCCCCCTCAACTATTGCACCTGAGGTAGCAGCAGTTTGATGTGGAGGAGGAGATGGAATCCTGTCATCAGGTACATTGGTTTCAATCTACTGAAGGGACAGCAGCTGGATGCTTGGGTAGTGTTCAGAATTTTAATTTCATATCGCTGGATGGAGGATATAGAAACCTTTTCATGTGATGGAGGGGAGTCCCTTTGGATAAGTTAAAGACTGACGGGTTAATTTCATGAAGAAGGAGGGAAATAATCCTGGCAAAACTTGGATGCTTAATGCTTTCTTTGAGTTTATCTAGAAGCAACAGTCCAAACTGAATTGTTTGCGGCAGATAATGGCTTGCATTATATCAAACATTTCCATAGAAATGTCTCGAATTGAGTAAGTCTTGCATAACAGTGCCTTTGCAATTACATCCACTAGAATTTTCCTTCTGAGTTGAAATCAGCTCTGCTAAAGGAATGGGCTTGAGGGTTACCTCCACAGAATAAAATAGTTCTTACTGAATCTTCAGCAGTCATTTCGACATCGTCATCTACTACTGGCAGTTTTAACAGAGCAGCTAAGGAGCCTTTGTCCAGTCGGATTTTTATCTCTGACCTTGGATTTCGGAGCTTTCCATTTCGTTTTACCTTCAGATTCTGATAAAACTCTTCAACAACTGGGAAAATAACTCGGCACGGCGTCTGGAGAACGAATGACAGTCCGGCGGTCTCGAACAAAATCAGAAGATTTCGGAAATCATCTGAAAGGTCGGCTATACCCGCGAGGACGAGTTCTGAGCCGATGCCGATTTTAGAAGAGGGGGCCATCTGCGATTCTAGAGGACGAGAGAGGCGAAGGCGACGATGCTTTGCGGTTTTTCGGAAGATGAAGAGTCGGCTACTCGAGAGAATGAGAAGTGGAAAGGGGTTTCCGATTTTTCTAGATATATGTATGATTCTAATTAGTTTAAAAAAAGATAAATTCATACCTGAATGAAGCGGCAAATAGCTCGGTGCGAATAGAAAAATTAGAAATCCAAAATACGAATGTCGTATACTCGAGTAGGTAACATCATACACGAGTATTAGACAGAGCATACTCGAGTAGGGCAAGTTTGTACACGAGTATGTTGTCAAGTACCCGAGTATGTAAATCCTTTTACTTGAGTAATTCCCGTTTACTCGAGTATCTGTCTGGATATACTCGAGTATATATTACATGAAAGACAATTTTCCTTGGGAGATGTATATTGCCACTGAAATCTTTAACTCTGAGCAGCCAACACCACTGATATCTTCTTGATTTGTGAGTCCATCACTAGTCGTCTTTGTTGAGCAGCCCGAGTTCTGTTTTGAAGAACGAAAACTTGGACTCGTCCAGCGGCTTGGTGAATATATCTGCAACTTGCCTGTCTGTGGAGACATATTGTAGATCTATGTCTCCATTTTCCACATGCTCCCGGATGAAATGATAACGAAGCTCTATGTGCTTGGTCCGGCTGTGGGAGACTGGGTTGTTGGCGATTGCTATAGCGCTGGATGAGTCGCAAAACAAAGGAATGTTCTAGAACTTCATGTTGTAGTCTTCAAACTGATTTTTGATCCAGAGAAGCTGTGCACAACAACTGCCTGCAGAGATGTACTCTGATTCAGTCGTTGAGATGGCAACACAGTTTTGCTTCTTACTGCTCCAGGAAATAAGTCTCCTTCCGAGGAATTGGCAAGTCCTAGAAGTACTTTTCCTGTCGTCTTTGCTTCCTGCAAAATCTGCATCTGAAAATCCAATTAGTTCACTATCATTACTTCTTGGGTACCATAAGCCAAGATTTGGTGTACCTTTGAGGTATCTCAAGATTCGCTTTGCAGCAATGTAATGAGATTCCTTAGAGTTCACCTGAAATCTATCACATACACATGTGGAGAACATTATGTCTAGTCTACTTGTGGTAAGGTAGAGCAAGGACCCAATTATGCTTTTGTACTTGGTTTCATCAAAAGGTTTCCCTTTCTCATCCTTGTCCAGAGACATAGTTGAGGCCATTGGAGTCCTCATAGAGGTTGCATTCTCCATTACGAATTTCTTGAGTAGCTCTTTGGTGAACTTGGTCTATGAGATGAAAATTCCATCCTCAGATTGTTTCACCTGAAGCCCTAAAAAATACTTCAGCTCTCCCATACTGCTCATTTCAAACTTCCCTTGCATAAGTTTAGAAAACTTCTTGCAGAGGTTGTTATCTATAGAGCCAAAAATAATGTCATTGACATAGATTTGCACTAGCAAAATCTTTCCTTTTATTTCCCTAAGAAATAATGTCTTGTCTATCTTTCCTCTTGTGAACTTGTTCTCAAGAAGAAAGGTGGACAGCGTCTCATACCAAGCTCGAGGAGCTTGTTTAAGACCATATAAAGCTTTTTGTAATAAGTAAACATAATTAGGGTAAGTTGAATCAACGAAACCTGGAGGTTACTCTACATACACTTCTTCCTTTATGTCACCATTTAGGAAGGCGGACTTAACGTCCATCTGATAGACGGTAAAGCCCTTATGTGCAGCGTAGGCAAGAAATAACCTGATCACTTCCAGTCTTGCCACTGGAGCATAAGTCTGGTCGAAGTCAATTCCTTCTTCTTGACGATATCCCTTTGCGACAAGTCTGGCTTTATTCTTTATAATGGTTCCATCTTCGTCCATCTTGTTCCGGTAGACCCATTTTGTCCCAATGACGTTCTTACCCTTGGGTCTAGGAACAAGTGTCCAAACTTTGCATCATTTGAACTGATTCAGTTCTTCTTCCATGGCTAGAATCCAGGATGCGTCGGAGTTGGCTTCCTCAAATTTCTTTGGTTCAACCTGTGAGAGAAAACTTAAGTGTAAATTCTCGTTAGTTGTACCTCGATGAGTTCTGACGCCATCCTGAGGATCTCCTATGATTTGATCAACAGGATGATCCTTCAAGTGTCTGAACTCTAAAGTCCTTGCATCTGGGATCTCTTCAGCCACTGGAGTTGCATCTTCAGCTGGGATGTGTTCTTCATCTTGATCATCTACCTCTCCAATAGGGTTTGTAGAGGTGATCTTGATGAACGTCTCGTCTTTATCTTTAGTAGTTTCATCCAAGCTAAGTTCCTTCAACTTTGTACCTGCATCTACAATAGGCACACTAGACGAGTTGCTGTGCAGCAGACTCGTCTCATCAAATACAAGATGTATCGACTCTTCTACCACCAGAGTTTTTCTATTGAATACTCTATAGGCCTTACTATGGCTACTATAACCTACAAAAATACCTTCAAAGCTTTTCTCGCTAAACTTGGTAGTGTGATACTTGCCGTTGTTAAGTACGAAGCAGTTACAGCCAAAGATTCTAAAGTATGAAATGGTTGGTTTCCTGCCTTTTAGAAGTTAGTAAGGAGTCTTATCATGGTTCTTGTTGATGAGTGCTCGATTTTGCACGTGACAAGCGGTGCTGACGGCTTCAGCCCAGAAGTATTCTGGAAGTGAGGCATCACTCAACATGGTCCGGCAAGCCTCTATGAGTGTTCTATTCCTTCTCTCAGCTACTCCATTTTGCTGTGGAGTGCGAGGAGAGGAAAACTCATGAAAGATACCTTGACTTTCGCAGAATTCTGTCATGGCTCCAAACTTGAATTCCGTTCCATTGTCACTTCTGATTTTGACTACGGAACAATTGTATTCATTCTGGATTTGCCTAACAAAATTGGTGAAAATACTGAAGGTATCTGACTTGTGTTTCAGAAAGAACACCCACGCAAAGCGCGAGTAATCATCCACAATAACCAACGTATATTCCTTACCTCCCAAACTTCTAACTTGCAGTGGACCAAACAAGTCCATATGGAGAAGCTGTAAGCTTCTATTGGAATCCTTGCCTATGATGCTTTTAAATGAACTCCTTGTTTTCTTGCCCTTGATACAGGTGTGACAAGGATTGTCCGTAACGCACTTGACATTAGGGGCATCACGTACTAGGTTTTGAGAGAATAATATATTAATAGTTTTGAAATTAATATGAGCTAGTCTCTTGTGCCATTGGTCAGCAAGAGATGCACTACTTTTTGCTAAAATACACACTGGTGTCGAAGAGTCTATACAAATGAAATTTAAACAGAAAATATTTCTGCTTTGAGTGCCTGATAAAACAGTTTCCATATTGTCAACCGATTTTATCAAACACTTGTCAGCATGAAATTCAACTATGTATCCTTTATCGCATAGTTGGCTTATGCTGATGAGATTGTGTTCCAGTCCTTCAACATAGGCTACATCCGAAAAGGATACGCTACCGTTAGAAATCATACCATAGCCTTTAGTTATCCCTCTATCTGAACCTCCAAAGATGGCCTTTGGTCCATTGCAGACTGAGGTGAAATTCTGGAGTATGCTTCTTGTCCCGGTCATATGCCGAGAACATCCACTGTCCAAATACCAGATTGGCATTTTGGTGGCCTTTGGACATACCTGCAATTACAATCACTTAGCCTTAGTAACACAAACATGTTTGGGTCCTTGGTCTCGAGTTAGAAAACTCCCCCTATGAGTACTAGCCTCATGAGTGGTCATTCTCACGTTGCTAACTTGAGGGGTTGTAGCATTACTAGGATTGAACCAACAATCGATGGCAAAGTGACCAATTCTGCCACAACACCAACAGTCGAACCTGTTGTATCTTTGCCTAGTGAATTCCTGCTTGATTTTCTGAAATGATGGTCTAGCGGGAACATCACTCTTGGAGGAAGAGGCTTCATGATGATGGCATCTACATGAAGTCTTCTCCTTCAGAGGCCTTTCCTCAACAGGCTTTACTTTCGGTGCTTTCTTGAAGTTGTGGCCATGATTATAAGGACCATAGCTCTGAAGAGTCATTTCTTCATAAGGTTCCTTAAAGACACTTTCACCAAAGTTTCGAGGGCGAGTCCATCCTCGGTACCGAGACTTTGGCTCTACATAAGTAGGCCTGGTCAAGTGACCATAGGACGAGTCCAGGACAAACTTGTTCGTTGGAAAGATTACTTTCTTGAATACAGTTTTATCCAGAGGGGCTTTCCCTTTCTCTTTGGACAAGGCCTTCTTGGCGGCCTTATTCTTCCGTTGAGCCTTATTTCTCCTAGAAGATTTACTAGGAGCACCCTCATGGCCTAGTCCAGCATTCTTAGCCTTTGTTGAGAATTCAGCAATGAGTGGAAGAACATTCTTGGGCTTGGAGAAACCTTCAACAAGTTTCTTTTCAGCTTCGAGTTGATCTTCCAACACCTTGATGATTTTCCCTTTAAGGCAAAGGTGCTTGAGAGCTAGATTGTAATCTTCCATTGCAAGATCGAAGTTTTCTTGAAGAGAGTTAGTCTTAGCGACTTCTTCTCTCAAGCTGCTTTCAACGGCCTTTAGAGACTGAATCTCTTTTGCTGAGTTTTCACGACTCGACGACATTTTTCGTAGGTCATGAGCAACTCTTTGTACTGGTCCATGAGTTCTGACTCATCATCAGAAGAGATGTCCTCATGATCATGTTCAGAACTTTCAGATTCAGAGAGGGGAGTGTGAGAATTTACCTCCCCAGTGAACTGGGGGACTTGTTCATCATCTGAGTGAGCCATGAGCCCAAAGTAAGCTTCCTCCTCTTCACTCGACTAAGATGAGTCGGAGTCGCTGAGAATTTTGCTCTTCTTGGCTACTAGACTCTTCTCTGTCCTCTTCTTGTGGTATGAGGATTTCTTTTCCTCTCTTCTGCCACCCTCTTTCTTCTTGTGAGGGCAGTCCGCGATGAAGTGACCTGGCTTATTACAACAATAACAAATGATGTCAGTTGAAATCTGTTTGTTCTGTTTAGAGTTATACCTGTCATGGCTACTTGAGCCTTTCTTTCGCTGATCACCGTCACGTCGTGATCTTCTGAATGAGGCATCTTTGCCTCTCCATTGCTTCTTCTTATTTAAGAATTTCTTGAATTGTCGGGAGAGCAATGAGAACTCTCCTTCAGATAGTTCTGAGCCAGATGATCTTGGATCAGATGATTCTTCTTCATCAGCTTCAGGAACTGGGGCAGGAGAGCTAGCCTTTGTCTTCCTTGAGCTATCTGCCTTTAGAGCGACAGACTTCTCCTTGGATGCAGACCTGCTTATCTCTTCTTCAGCTTTTCTTGAGTTGATTTGCAGCTCGTAAGACATAAGCTTTCCGAACAGATTCTGCGGGTCCGTCTCAGCTAACCTTTCAAACTCCCGAATGGCACATACCTTATTGTCCCATTCCTTGGTTAGGGATCTTAATAATTTGTCATTGAGTTCCCCATTGGTGAAGACACGTCCATAAACTCTTAGGCCATTTACTATCTTGAAGAAGTTCTCAAAAGTGTCAGCTATGGCTTCCTTATGACCCTGCCTGAAGGCTTCATATTTCTGGTTCAGTAGGGACCTTCGATCATCCATCACTTCTTCTGTACCTTCCATTAGAGTCACTAGGGATTGCCACATCTCCTTGGCAGATTGGCAATGAATCAGATTCTGCAGCATTGAGTCATCGACTGCACATGCGAAAATATTTTTAGCTTTCTTGTCCAAAGAGACAAGTGCAATCTCGTCCTTATCTAGATCCATCAATTTCTTGGGAACTTGCTTAGATGAATCTATGGTGGAGGTGGTCATAGGAATGTGGGGACCTTCTTCAACAATCGTGAAGATCTGGGGATCTACTGCTTCCATAAAGAATTTAACTCTTTCCTTCCACATAGGAAAATTGTTCTTGGTGCAGATAGGGAGCTTAGCAAAATCCTTGGTCTTACTCATGCTTGAAATTTCTCTTGAGATAACTTGGTAAGGATTAGATCAAGGTGTTAACCTTTTAACGATCAACCTCCCTCTAATACCAATTGAAATAACTAAGTTGTCAACCTAAATCACCTAGAGGGGGGTGAATAGGTGAAATGCGTGTCAAAGGCGGAATAAAAAAAATTTAACACAGCACAGATCAAGCAATCACACAGACGACAAGAAATTTATAGTGGTTCCCCAATCTTGGGTACGTCCACTTTCCTCACCGATCTAGCAAACCACTAAACTCGGCTACTCGACTATCTCGGATTGAAAATAATCCTACACCTCGGAACTACGTTCCTACAAAACTCGATCCAAACCGGATCTACACTCGGAAGATAAAGCCTTCCTACAAATCTCGGAGAAAAACTCCTACAATGAAATTTGTTTGAAAAGAAAATACAAACAATATATTACACAGATCTGGATCTTTGATAGTCTTCTTCCTTGAGAACTTTGGCTTGATCAGAATATGTTGAAGACGACTTGAGAGAGATCCACAGATCTGAAAAACGGAATCACCTCGATCGAGAAAATAGATTAGAAATCTTTGAGGCTCGACGAGATCGAGTGATTATCTTTCGTCTAGATCTCTGGAGAAACAGAGTTGAAAGCAGCGATCGGAGATCGTCGATCCAGACCTTCTTCCGTGAACGGCAATGGCGGCGGCGTGAGAAATTAGGGTTCACGGGAACTTTTTTCTTTCTTAAAATAATAATCTCTGAAAAGCTTGTTGTTAGTCAAATCTGAAAGGACCTATTTATAGGTGGACTCCAACGATCAGAAATTTAATTAGGGATGACACGTGGACCAATCAAAAATGATTAATTCAAAATACACAGCGAAATTGTACTTGGAGAATTTCAGGAATGTTTGAACAGATATACTCGAGACAGAGAAGAGACATACTCGAGTATAAGATGTTATATACTCGAGTGGATAGGAGGAGCATACTCGAGTATAAGAAGAGAAGCTACTCGAGTGATTCAGAGATCAACACTCGAGTGATTTTAGAACTACTCGAGTATGAGAGTATATACTCGAGTGAAAACACTTAGAGAAAATTTGTCAGATAAAATAGGAAGAACTACTCGAGTAGAAGAGTTGGAGATACTCGAGTGAGGGGAAAATGAACTACTCGAGTATCTTGGGAAGACTACTCGGGTAATCACTAAACTACTCGAGTATGAAAAACAACTACTCGAGTACAGTGTCACTTACTCGAGTATATAGGGAACTACTCGAGTAGGAAGACATAGAAACTTTCTGAGATGAGAAGTGCAGATCTACTCGAGTATGAACAGAACACTTACTCGAGTAACTAACCAACTACTCGAGTACAATTTATCACCTACTCGAGTACAATACAGTCTACTCGAGTATGTAATCCAACTTACTCGAGTACAGACTCACTTACTCGAGTGTACAAAAGAGGTACTCGAGTATGTGGACTTTGAAAAAATTCCGGATCTAAGAACAGAAGGATCTACTCGAGTATAAAATATGACCTACTCGAGTGACTAACTATCTACTCGAGTATAAGTTTATCTACACGAATATACAGAGTCTTCTCGAGTATGTCTAAGGATTTACTCGAGTACTAAGTCACTTACTCGAGTAGATGAAGGAAGATACTCGAGTATGTGGACTTAGAAAAATTCTTTTGAAAAACATAAACTTCAATACTTTAGTCCACCAATCCAAGTGCATGTATAGGAAGTGTATCCCAATAGAGAGGCTATACATGGGCCAACACTTTGGATCACACAATGAGGGATTACATTGTATGGTCATGTGTTTGGTGACCCATTATAGATTGACATTGGTCTACACTTGGCAATAAGAACCTGCACACATACAACTTAAGCACAATATCAAATACACCTTAATTCATCTTAGTTCAAGGTCTGACCTCCTACAAATCTGAGGTATTGTGGAGACAAATCCCAACAAAATTACCTAAAATTCCACTGAAATTTTGGAAAAGGTGACTAGGAGAGAGAAACCTATAGTTTCCCCTTTAATGGAGGCGGGAGAAAGAGAGAGAAAGAGGGTCATTCATGGCTTGGAAAGCCAAGGGCCTCCTCTCTTCAATCTCAATTGCTCCATTCATCTCCCCCATTAGTTCTGAGAAGATCAAGGGGTTTCCAGGACATTCAGTGTCTGTGTGCACTGAACCACCACCTTCGCCGAAATTCTTCATTAATGGAAATAATGGCAATTGAAGCCATGCCCCTTCCCCTAACTCAACCGATCACTTTATCATCTTCAGAGCATCCTAAGCAGTCAGTTTAGGCCTTTACATCACTAAAATTTCTCAGGGATAGAGATCGGGAGGTGGAAATTTTTAGAGCTCGTCGGTCATGGCGCACCACCTCCAAACACGTTACCAAGCTCGGTTGCAGGTCCACTTCTCCTCCTCTCCCCTTGTTCTAGTATCCTCGATCGATTATGAGAAAAATCGGGATCAATTGAGCCCTATCCAGTGAGGAGATTTGAAGAAATTCCATGAGAGTTTGGAGTTGCGGGATCGCCTGAAACAACCCCTCCGGCAGTCGTGCCGCCGCCCAGCGATAGACACGACCTCAACAGAGGTGGTTGTGGTGGTGACCGGTCAGGGAGGTGGCTGGGTGGCTGGGAAATGTGACTAAAAGAGCTCTAGGTCAGGAGAATCGTGTCTATTGCACAGTGAGGAAGATGAAATCACAGTCGTCGGTTTGATGATTATAAATGAACAGTGATTATGTATATTGTTTATAATATGTCACAATTTATGTAGTGTTTTAAATTAATTATTAAAATACTTAGGGCCCTCTAATGGGAAAGTGGCCAATATGAAAGTTGTATCCCTTGAGGTCTTTTGTATTTTAAAATAAATTTCAACCCATTTGGGTTTGTGGTCTGACCACAACTCTCAAAACGGTGCAGTCTATACATAGGGTTAGCTAGATATTAAATTGAGTGCCCCATCAATCCAGCCATCCAAATGCATTGAAATTTGGACTGGGGGTCACTCTTATCTATAACTATAATACATACAAAAATGGGAATTTTTGGAGAATAGGTTTCTATAGTTTTTCTAAAAATTTAACAAGTCATGTATTAATTAATTAAAGGGCCTTTTGACCTCAAATTCTCCCAGTATTTTGGTGGTTGACCATTAGTTTCATGATATGACACTGGTGAAAGTTTCAGCTCATTTGGGGTTGATTACATTAGGTTTTGGTGTGACCAAGGTTTGGTCCCTAAAGGGAAAATGAGGGCAAGTGTGTATTTGATGGGTTGTGAGACCAATCCTCATCCAAAGTTATTGAAACTTTGGCCACTAACTTATTGACACGTAAAACACCCCCACAAGAGATTTTCGGTGGTTTGGGGTTGAGATGCCCTAAAACCCTTGTGTTAACCCTAGGGTTGAGGTTTAGCTCAATGAAGGACATGGGACCATATGTCCTTGGAATTTCTTGGAAATTTTTAGATGAGTTCATAGGGTGGAAAAAAGCTGTAGAAAATGTCATTAGAATTTTTAGGAGAATTAAACCCTTTTTAAATAATTACGGACCAATTAGGGTAATTCTACTCAAAATTTTATTGCATTTATATTTATAGTACTTCCTTAACAAACATTTTATTTTCCTTGATCATAAGTAATTATTTAAGAGTTAATTACCTACTGGAAAATTATGAAACTTGATTTAATGACATTTTATGGATTCATCATACTCTGGGATTTTTTATAAAATTATTGGAAGCCTTTTTATATAGGTTGTTTCACAAAGTGCCTGATGAAGAATATTTTTTAAATGATTTATTTAGGTGACCAAATAGGTTTGAAAATTATGATTTTTAGTCAGTTGACTTTTTTGGTCACTTTGGAGATCTAGTAATTTTTCTATAATTTTTGGATGATTAATTTTATTTTTCCCTATTTATCATAATATAGTGGTTATTTATCCAATAATTTGTTGAGGGTCAAATCCTTTCTAAAAAACTAGGATTTGTATATTTACTATTATTTTTATGTTACCAATTTTTTTTAATTTTGTTGAGGCCATACCTAATCAGAAGACTGTACTTGGTGTTCAAAAGCATAAGAAGCCTGATTCTATAGAAATTACAATAAATAACAAATAAATTAGGAAAATTACAATCTTCTGGATTTATTCCTAAAATATCATGATAGACCTCCAATAATAATCATAAGTCATTTGGATGATTATTTGGAAGGTCACCATCCTTGCACATCATATAGTCCATTAGGTCTGCACACAGCTAAACCGTACAGTTAGGGAAAAATGTGAACCTTGGTATGGGGTAGTTGGTATACCTGGTCTGGTATAGAATGAATAAGGTCACCAATGGAAGGCAGGTTGTGAGATCCTGGTTGACTAGGGGCAAGGTTGTGCTCGGGATCATCGAAAGATCGTCTTTCCCTGGAGGAAAAGGCTATACACACTTAGGGTTAGATCAAGTGTAAGATTATTTGATTCAGGATATGGGTAGATACCAACAATAATAAGTACTTTACAAAATGGAGCTTTGTGATTTAGCCCATCGTAGTTCCTAGTGCCCACGAGAGCCTTTCATGGGGAATGCCCTGGGGAGCTTAAGGTTAACCTTAAACTATAAGACTAAAATAATTAAAGAGCAACTAGTAATTCTAAGTACTTAACTTTCACTCACCCCTTGGTAACGGGATGCTAGTTTGGTTTAGACTCACGAGTGGTGGGCTTGGTGGTGGTAGGTACGGACTGGTTAGTCCAGGGAGCCAGTGGCTCGAAAGGTTTTTCTGACGGACAGGTTAGTCCAGGGAGCCGATGGCTCAGGAATTTATGGTTGTATGTGCATAAAGTTGGTGGGACTTCGGTATTAGACGGTCGTTCACACTGACGTAGATATGTTGACTCGGCAAGTGTGGTTCTCACATAGCTAAGGAAAATACTGGTGGATTTGCAAGCATTAGTACGTGGTGACTATGTTGTGTCCTTCAGAGACGTACATAAGGGCTAGGCCTGGTAGTGTGGATACCCACCTAGGAGTGGGGCGTCCTAACCCACTGTCTCCGTTGGCCACTATGGAGGCTCATAGGAGTGAACCTAGCTTACAAAAGCAGGGAACTAAAGGTCTATTTCCATAGAGACATATGTATTTGCTACACCTGTATGAACATAGCATTAAACCAGCATAACATAGCATATCATGGCTTCATTACATTTAAACCCCTACCCCTATCTATAAATTGGTATAGGAGTTTTTGTATTATAGTCCTTGCAAAACAACCCCTTAACTTATGAGTTTATATGAGCATTCTTATAAGTTAAGGTTACTTATTCTATAGCTTGATTTCTTTACTTTATCTGTGATTGAAGGTAGTTGTAATTCTTTACTTGTACTTTTATTACTTATAGTGTAGCATGTGCTTATTACTCTGTACTTTACCTTGTTTACATTACTGCAACCTTGTTATGCTTCTTTTGTACGTACTCCTGCTAGGGTAGTTGCCACCTGCTCTTGTTCATTCTCCACCCTAAATATCTTTCCTTTCCTCCTCCCCGCACGGTGCCTAGGAGTCGCGGGGGTGAGGAGAGGACGATAGTGGCTTAGTCTTTTGACTAACGGTCGATGGACTACATCATTTTAGGAATTTGAGGTAATGCACCAGTCGTAGGAGGATGGTAGGAGTTGAGGAGTAGTTGCTACGCACTACCTCTACTACTCGTTAATAGGTTGAGGTCGGTTTTCAGTTTGCTTCCAGTAGATGTGCGAGTGTTAGAGAGAGATTATTTGTATTAGACATGTACCGAGCTTAAGTCCATTTGTCTACTCTCTTTCATGCTTTGTACTCATTGTGAACTATTGCTCTTATATATATATATATATTGATAGTGAGATATAATTTATGGACTTATATTACTCATTTACTTCTCTTTTGTTGTCCTACTATGATGTGATCGTTTTAGCTGGCAGGATCAGCGCCATATGGTGGCGTCTAACTTTGTAGTTAGAGTCACCTTAAGGCGGTGGTTCTAGCATAAGACCCGGTGGTAAAGAGAAAGAAATGGGGTCTTAAAAAGTGGTATCATAGGAGACCACGATCATAAATAAGTAAGTCCACAACACTGGGTCACCCAACGCGAGCATTAGTTTGGGGACAAACTAAGCAGCGGAAGCTGTGGTGTTCCCATGTGTAAAGATCACAATATATGTTCCTTAAATAAATGATTTAGGCCAACCCAATTAGGAATCATTACTTATCAAGATGATTCATAGCGTATCCTGATCAAAATTGACCCTAGGTATAAATTTATTTAGGTACGAGGATACCCGAAGCGGCTAGAGGAAGTGTTTAACACGAGAGTAGTAACATTAGTCTTAAACTCTAATGTCCTTACTTTACTTATCACGTGGTACTATCACCTGTTACCCAAACTAATAGGACCACCTTAAGGAGAATTTATGCCTACAATCCATTAGCAGAATAGTAGGGGACTCATAGACTCAACTATTGTACTTATGATATGATTAGGTCGAGAACACCATCATACCAAATACTAAGGGTCGGATAAGAATTCAGGTTCAGAGGAGATGCATTTGGGACTAGATCACATGATGACCCTGAAAGGATTGTTGTAAATGGTAACCTGGAGAATCTAAAGCATGGAGTATATCAACAAGTTTAAGGATAGAACCCTAAGTCTAAGGATTGTGTGCGTATCTAGCCCGAATATAACACAGTGATATCAAAAATACTTAGCCAAAGATAGGTAGGGGCTTATCTTTTGTTTATTGGGGGCTTATCTTTTGTTTATTGGGAAAATTAGTTATTGACTTGGGTTTCCTTAGACGTAATTTTGAAAATGTTGTGTCGCAAACACAAAAATGTTGAAGTTGATCTTATTCGACGTTACTCAGGCGAAGTTACCAGGACAATGGTTAGACATCGTTGATCGGACAAATACTTGTCCTTAGATAAACCATTGGAAATTTTTGATTGAAATTAGGTCCTACAAGTTAGAATTATATTTGGAATTTCTTGGGATTCAGGGCATTCAGAGTGATTAACTTGTAATTTGTTTTATCACGCACTTTTGGTAGAATAATTTTTTTTACAATAATATTCATTATACCTCGGGAGCTAGTTGATGAATAATCAGAGATCCTAGACAAGAACCTATTATGTTTAAAGTATAATGTTTAAGTTTACTATGATTGGAATGACTTAATCCTATCTTACTTCGATTGTACAAAAGTGACCAAGCCCGTCATATATTAAATGTTGGGAATTGATGAATTAAACATGAGGATTTATTATCTACTACTATCCACGCTTACATGACTTACCCAAGTCATTAGGTTGAAAACTTGTAGTTTCGGATGATGCAATGTCATGGTAATTAGGAGAAGTAATTACTAAAGGCGACGATGTTGATGCGCCTGTGGATCCCCATCATAGGGAGCTCGTGGATTGGGATGATCGATGCCGCAAGTCCGAAGATGAAATTCTACCTCGACGTTTCTTCACCAATACCGCCGCCACTACATGTTTTGCTCAACGTCCACCGTCGCCATTAAATAAAATATATAATTATAAATTAAATAATTATAATTATATATTTTATCAATTTTTATTTTTAGCAATTTCATATTTACAGTTTATTTCATGTTTAATAATTTTGTTTAATGTGTAATGATGGGTGCTTATAACCAGCCTATGTTGTTTTAATTATTTCATTTCATGTGTATTGATAGGTGCCTATAACCATCAAGAGTTTGTATTTTCATGAAGGGTGGAGTTGGTGTGGAGTAGGCTATATATAGCCATGTTTATTATGAGTATTGAAATGAAGAAGTAAAAATTTGAAACTTTGAATTCAAAATTTTAATTTCCCCCTTACCTCTCTCTTCCCCCTTAGACAAAATTCGGCCCCCCTCTTTCTCTTGCCCTCTCTTGGCTGCCGGCCTCCTCCTCTCCCCCCTCTTGGTGGTTCGGCCACCCCCTCCTTCCCCTCCCCATCCTCCGCTTTGTAAGAGTCCCCACCTCTACCTCTCCTTCTTTCTACTCAAAGAATTTCGGCCAACCTCCTAGCCACCACCCTCTCTTTTCCCTTCCAAAATTTTGACCACCAAGTTTCCCTCTCTCCAAAGGTTTGCAAAAAGGAAGAAGAACGGCTCGCGTCGTCATTATCCGGTGCGGATCTGTGGACTCGCGTGGAGATAGACTCAACCACCGTCGTGAGTGCTTCCTCCACTCATCTTTGTGGACAGATCTTTATTGGGATTTGGGTAACGAGTTCTCTAACCATCTCTTGTGTGTTCTTCTTATTATTGTGAGATTTTGGTGGAATAGAAGTCTAGTAATCCGTCCTGATTTATGTTGAATATTGTGCAATAATAAATCTAAATTTTTAGCCTGTTTTTCTTCCGAATATTTTCATATAAATCAGAGCGGGTAGATCTCGTGAATGCTAGAAGAAAATGGATTCATTATCCTTGATTTCTCCTCGAGATCATGTGATTTGGTTCACCTCGTTTTAAATTAATTTGGGATCGATTTGGAGTACATTTAAATCACTATTTTAGTCCGGATTTTCTCTTATTGGAATTGTGAATGTTTGCGTATAATTTTAATTTGAATTGCAAATTATCCAGATCGGGTAGGTCCTTTTTGCTTGAACGAACATTGGCATATAGCCCTTGTTCAATCTCTATAAGGCGTAGCGACCCTTTGTGTTGTTTGATGTTTAAAATTATGTCGTTAATTTCTTCAGTAATCGATAGTGTTAATTAGAGAAACTGCACGCGACGTATTTATTTAAATTACCGAACATAAGAACGCATAGTTTAATCCATCGAAACCATGGGTCTGCATCAATTTGGAATCAGAGGGAGGTTCACGTCAATTTCTTAATTGGCACCCTCCCCATTTTATTAGTATGCCGACATGCACTTGTCTAGCACATTTATTTGTCAAAAAAATTACGAAAAATATTTTCCTTGTCTTCCAATAGCAGTCTAAATTTTTATTTTTCTGCAACAAAAAACAAAATTATTTAATAATATTCATATTATTTTCAGCAAGAAAATCCAAAAATATATAATTATCATATTAGTTAGATAGCGGGAACAAATCCATTTGTTGTAATTTATATAGGGTCAGAGTCCTTTTATTTATTATATGTGCACCAGATCTGGCTGAGCTTTCTCTCCGGTTCACACTGATGTGGCCTATGACGTTTACGCTTCCCGTTTAAACTATTGGTATGATAAAGCCATTGCTAAGCACACCCCAGCCTTGCCTCCATACCATAAGAATACCAACCGTCCCCACGCTTATCCTGACACTTGAAGACAGGTACCCACTTATGATGGTTATAGGTGTTCCAAAACTTTTAGAGACTGGCTTAAGGGAATAGAAATTGAATTTGATTGTCACGACTGGGACCACCACCACAAGGTTATCGTAGCCCGAGAACGATTAGTTGGTCAAGCCCGGGTATTTTGGCTGAACGAAGAGAATCGTGTTGTTAGTTATAAACATGCTTGGCCGGCAATGCATATCCTACTCTCGGATCAATTTGATCCCATATATCTCCGCACTACTAACACCAAGCCTGTGAGTGAGTATCGTTTTGGCGCTAGTCCCATACCTGCCTATAGGAATGATTATATACCTAATGCTAGATTAGTTCCCCCAAAAGGTCGGCCTACCCATAGTGTACCTACTACCACCTTTAGGGAAACCATTCCTAAAAGGTTATATGTCTTGGACTCAAAAGATGTTACTACTAGAGCTATGTCTCCTTTAGCCTCGACGTCTAAGCCCCTTATTATAGTGACTGATACCTCTGAAGATTCCGATGTAGATGTGGTATCACTTGATCCTGAGGATGATCATTTATGTGAGAGTATTCCTTCACGTAGGTTTGTTCCCGATGATTCTGATGATTCTGACATTGAGGGAATCCCTAGTGACTTAGAAGACGATGTATAAGATGATTACATTCTGATTTGTGAGAGTATTCCATATACTATTACTAGTACTGCTAGTGTTGTATCTGACCACCCTAGTATTGAGTGCCCTCTCAAGGATACGATCCCAATAGAGCCTACGATTGCTCCCACTGAGAGTGTATCTAAGTTATCTGAGGAGCCTGGGAGTGAGGATGTCCATATTATTATTGTGGATGAGTTACCATCTGAGGGAAGGGTATTTTTGGATGTTTCTTTGGTTCTACACTCGGATGAGAGTTCTTTTATGATATCACCGTTGTTTGAAATTTATACTGATTTGGATGTTATCCCGGGTTTGATTTTGCCAACCCATCTTCCTGATTATTTGCCCACATTAGTTGACTTTTGAGGACATAGAATCGCTAGTCTTAGTATAAGTTTTTGTGACACACCCACTCTTTTAGTTCCTACTTTGGCGTTTTCTCAGCGATTAGATATTAGTAAGTTGAGTGTGTTAGTATTTGGTCAGTTCACCGCACACCGTAGATGTGACTTCGTGTCATATTTGACTGTTCATTTTTCTGTGTGTCCGTCTATGTTTCTGTCCTCGACTACAACCAATTCTGAGTCCCTTGCCATTGTGCCTCTAGATGTGGTGTCACTTTAACATACTTATATACCACACCTGGTTGCATGTATTTACCCACCGCCTTTTGATGACCCTCATTTTCACACGTTAGTGACTATAGAAAGGCCCGTTGAGTTCTATCGCTCGGACATCCTTTCACATCCGGGAGCATCTAACTCTATTGTTCGTGATGAGCGGTTCTCCTTGGAATATCTTCATGCCAAGCGTGAGTGTTTGAAATATAAAATTAAAACTGCGATTTTGGAGCCCGCTAAAATCATTTTTGATTATAAGGCTGTCATGCCACCTGACTTAACCCCCTTATCCTCCGCATTTGGGTCAAGTCATGTAGCACTTGGGTTCACTCCTCATGTATCTAGGACGTTAGCTGGCCATCTTAAGTTATGTCGCACACACTTCCAGTACATGTCGAGACCGTCCTACGCTAGAATTAGTGATTTGGGTTTAGTCTGGTCAGTCCCCTAGCAGATGCCTTTTGGCTGCCATTAATAATTTAATACGTAGCAAAGCCAACCCATCCATGGATATGAAGAACTTCAGATTTCATGCTTTTATTTCCAATTTTTATAAAACACAGAGTATTTCACTTTATTTCAAGTTTCCAGACTTTTTACTGTACGTCTCTGTTCCACTTGAGTGGCTTTCTCCATCATTTTTTCCTCCAACTAAATGTTCTCTTAAGTTGGGAGTGTTAGTTCTGCCATGTCTATTTCCCATATTAATTCCATGGTTCTTTAACCGGATTGTAAGATTTAAGTTTTAGTTCTTTTGCTTGACACCCTTTCGAGTTTCCTCAGAAGTCTTGTTGTTTCTTTACCAGACATGTTCTCAGTGCTAATGGATGTTCATGCTATTACGACATGGATAGCGGAGCCAGATATACCCCATGTTGCTACTACTTTTGACTGTTCTCCCCTCATGGGAGACTCATCTGTGATGAGTAATTTTGAGTGGGGGAGGAATGATGGTGACGATGTTGATGCGGCTGCGTATCCCCGTCATAGAGAGTTCGTGGATTGGGATGATCGATGCCGTAAGCTCGAAGACGAAATTCTACCACGACGTTTCTTCGCCAACACCGCAGCTACATGTTTTGCTCGACGTCCGGCACCGCCATTAAATAAAATATATAATTATAAATTAAATAATTATAATTATAATTTTATCAATTTTTATTAGCAATTTCATATTTAGTGTTTATTTCATGTTTAATAATTTTATTTAATGTGTAATGATGGGTGCTTAAAACAATCATGTGTTGTTTTAATTATTTCATTTCATGTGTATTGATGGGTGCCTATAACCATCAAGAGTTTGTACTTTCATGAAGGGTGGAGATGGAGTGTTGTAGGCTATATATAGCCATGCTTATGATGAGTACTGAAATGAAGAATGAAAATTTGAAACTTTGAATTCAAAATTTGAATTTCCCCCTTACCTCTCTCTTCTCCCTTAGGAAAAATTCAGCCCCCAACTTTCTCTTGCCCTCGCTTGGCCTCCGGCCTCCTCCTCTCACCCCTCTTGGTGGTTCGGCCACCCCCTCCTTCCCCTCTCCCTCCTCATCTTTGTTAGAGTCCCCACCTCAACCTCTACTTCCTTCTACTCCAAGAAATTTGGCCAACCTCCTATCCACCACCCTCTCATTTCCCATCCAAAATTTCGGCCACCAAGTTTCCCTCTCTCTCAAAGGGTTTTGCAAAAAGGAAGAAGAATAGCTCGTGTCTTCATCGTCCGGTGCGGATCAGAGGACTCGCATGGAGATAGACTCAACCACTGTCATGAGTGCTTCCTCCACTCATCTTTATAAACAGATCTTTATTGAGATTTGGGTAACGAGTTATATAACCATCTCTTGTGTGTTCTTCTTATTATTGTGAGATTTTGGTGGAATAGAAGGCGAGTAATTCATCTTGATTAATATTGAATATTGTGCTTAAATAAATCTGAATTTTTAGCGTATTTTTCTTCCGAATATTTTCCTATAAATCGGAGCGGGTAGATCTTGTGAATGCTAGAAAAAATCGGATTCATTATCCATGATTTCTCCTCGAGTTCATGTGATTTGGTTCACCTCATTTAAAATTATTTTGGGATAGATTTTGACTTCATTTAAATCGCTATTTTAGTCCAGATTTTCTCTTATTGGAATTGTGAATGTTTGCGTATAATTTTAATTTGAATTGCTAATTGTCCGGATCGGGTAGGTCCTTTTTTCTTGAGCGAACATTGGCATATAGCCCTTGTTCAATCTCTATAAGGGGTAGCGACCCTTTGTGTTGTTTGATGTTGAAAATTACGCCATTAATTGCTTGAGTAATCAATAGTGTTAATTAGAGAAACAACACGCGACGTATTTATTTTAATTACCGAACCTAAGAACGTGTAGTTTAATCCATCGAAACCACAGGCCTGCATCAATTACGAGACTTAACTATTATAAGATATCATGTGAATTAGATGACGGGTAGTAAGATTTAGGATTTTTAGGAAGATAAGATTAAATCGCTATGTTGTAATATCGGAAGTATGATAACTTTAGGAATTTGCAAGAAATTAGCGGACAATATATTGAAGACGTATACCTTTGATAGGACTCTACAGACATGATTCGAATAGCATCAAGGACCGGAATATATACGTTTGATGACATTATAGTCACAGTTAGCAAGATTCATGACTATGAAAAATGGATTTTTGAGTATCAAGTGCAATTACGGGGAAATGACACAAAAATTAATGGGTATTAATGATAATCTCGAAAGATTCACGAGTACACCCTCTAAATTTTTTAGGATGATGGGTTGCTTGCCGAAGTGATCATTCCTATTAATTGATTAGATTGGATAACTCGTAAAGTTTACTTGATTGATTATAATGGTGTACTCGAAGGATTAAGAACCTGATCATGTAGAGAATGTTTTTAGAGTCATTGTCTACACTCACAAATGAGACCTCAAATTACCGAAAGAAAAATTGTGTTTATCAGAGGGTGTATTTCCCCAAAATAAAGAAAAAGGTCATGGATTCTGTGACGCATGATGAGGTTTATCGGCTGGAGAAGGTCAAGTGCCCAAGACAATCACGTCAGATCAGGATGGACGGTTTATATCCAAGGAAAGAAGGTCAGTGCAGACGAAGCATACCATCCTGACACTGAATGATCTTGTATGCTTATGCATTCTAGACCGCAGAGATCCATGAGAGAGACTGTTTTCGCTGATCGAGCTCTCTTATAATAGTAGTCTCCAGTCCAGCATATGCATGTCCCTTATGATGAATTATATGGACGGATGTGCGGGACTCCACCGTCTTGGATCTAGAATGAGGAACCAAAAGCACTCGGTTCGAAATTTGTGGAGGACACAGATACCCAGGTGTGATTGATTCGAGATAGGATGCTAGAGGCCTAGAGCAGACCTGCCAAGTATTACGATGCGTGACATTGTTAAGTACAGTTTCAGGATGGAGACCATGGGTTCCTAAAGTTACGTCTGATGCATGGAGTCTCGCGGGTACGCGAGCAGAAGAAGCTCAGTCCGAGGAATATGGGGCACTATAGGATCCTAGTGCAGATCGGCCCATTGACTTATAGATTGGAGATATCGTAGGAGTTTGCGGGTTGCACGATGTCTTCCACGTCTCCTCTCTTAGAAATGTCCTACTACAGCTGGATCAGCAAGTTCCTAATATAGATGGCACGGCATCTTCCGATTGATCGGTCCGCTTAGAGCTGGTTAGGATAGATGATACGGCAGGGCGAGTCTTGCGGCATGAGAAGGTTCCGGTGGTCAAGATTATATGGGAAAATCATTGACAGGAGGAGCATACATAGGAGCCACTAGATCTGATGCAACAGAAGTACATAGATCTCTTTGCATCAGGAATAACGTCAATCCTTGAGGGATGTTACATTCAGTTATTTTAGTTGAAACCCCGCAAGCCTAACCTGAATTTCAGGGATGAAATAATTATTTTTGTTTATTGGGATTTGTAACATCCCTCAAGCAACTTGACCCCAACCCTAAAATGGTCAAAGTGGCCTATCTAGGGCCAGTGGAACTCCAACTTGCCAAAATGACCCCACCTAGACCTTCCTAACCCTTAGGGGAGTCCAATGGGTCACTAACCATCCATTGGGGTTAACCAAATTGGTCATGTTGGCCAAAGTCAACCTAAACCCTAAAATGGTCAAAGTACCCTAATAAGGGTCAAGTGACCACCAATGTGTCAAACCAACCCTACCCAAGTCTGCTACACTATAGGTGAGGCCAATGAGTCACTAAGGACCTATTGGGGTCAACCCAAAAGTTCAAATTGACCAAGTCAACTCAACCCTAGTTTAGGTCAAATTAACTCAAGTTGAACTAACCTAGCCCAATCCACTTGGGCTAGGCCTAATTTGAGTAGCCCATTAGTTTTAGGAGGCAAGAAATTACCTAAAATACCACTAAAATTCAGGAAAAGGTGACTAGGAGAGAGAAATCTCAAGTTCCCCTTTAGTGGAGGAGAGAGAAAGAGAGAGAAAGAGGGACATTCATGGTTTCGAAGGTCAAGGGCCTCCTCTCTTCAATCTCAATGGCTCTATTCTTCTCCCCCATTAGTTCTGAGAAGATCAAGGGGTTTTCCAGGCCATTCAGTGGCTGTGTGCACCAAAACACCACCTTGGCCGAAATTCTCCATTAATGGCGATTGAAGCCATGCCCCTTCCCCTACCTCATGATACCTTTATCATCTTCAGAACATCCTAAGCAGTCGGTTTAGGCCTTTACATTGCTACAATTTCTCAAGGATAGAGATCGTGAGGTGGAAATCTTTAGAGCTTGTCAGCCATGGAGCACCACCTCTAAACACATCAGCAAGCCCGGTTGTAGGCCCACTTCTCCTCCTCTCCCCTTGTGCTAGTATCCTAGATTAATTAGGAGAGAAATCGGGCTCAATTGAGCCCGATCCAGAGAGGAGATTTGAAGAAACTCAAAGAGAGTTTGGAGTTGTAGGTTTGCCAGAAACAGCCCCTCCAGCGGCCGTGACGCCGCCCAGTGACTCAACAACAGTGGTGGTGGCCGTGCCCGGCCAGGGAGGGGTCCGGATGGCCGAGAAATATGACTGGAAGAGCTCTGGGTCGGGAGAATCGTAGTTGTTGGCGCAGTGAGGAATACGTAATCAACGCCGTCGGTTTGATGATTATAAATGAACAGTGATTATGTATATTGTTTTTAATATGTCACAGTTTATGCAGTGTTTTAAATTAATTATTAAAAATACATAAGGACCCTCTACTGGGAAAGTGGCCAACATGAAAGTTGTATCCTTTGAGGTCTACTGTATTTTAAAATTAATTTCAACCCATTTGGATTAGTTAAAAATTAATTTCAACCCCTTACACAGCTCTCAAAATAGTGCATTCTATACATAGGTTTAGCTAGAGATTAAATTGAGTGCCCCCATCAATCCAACCATCCAAATGCCTTGAAATTTGGACTGGTGGTCACTCTTATCTATACCTTTAATATATCCAAAAATGAGAATTTTTGGAGAACATTTTTTTATAGTTTTTGTAAAAATTTAATAAGTAGTGTAGGATTTAATTAGAGGGTCTATTTACCTCAAATTCCCCCAGTATTTTGGTGGTTGACCATCAGGGTCATGAAATTACTTTGATAAAAATTTCAGCTCATTTGGAGTTGATTATATTAGGTTTTGGTGTGACCAAAGTTTGGTCCCTAAACGGTAAATTAGGGCTAGTGTGTATTTAATGGGTTGTGTGGCAATCCTCCTCCAAAGTTGGTGAAACTTTGGACACTGAATTATTGACACATAAAACACCCCCACAAGAGATTTTAGGTGGTTTGGGTTTCAGATGCCCTAAAACCCTAGTGTTAACCCTTGGGTTGAGTTTGAGCTCAATGAAGGACATGAGACCATATGTCCTTGGAATGTCTTGGAAATTGGTATATGAGTTCATAGGGTGGAAATAAGCCCTAGAAAATGTTATTAGAATTTTTAGGAGCATTTAACCCCTCTGAAATAATTAAGGACCAATTATGGTACTTCTACTCATAATTTTATCGCATTATTATATGATCTTGGATGTTCATGAAACTTAGGCAGTGATCATATAGTTGTTATTAACCTCTGGAAATTGTTGTATGAATTTTGGATTCATATTTATTTTACTTCGTTCACAAATACTATATTTGCCGTGATCATAAGATAATTATTTAAGAGTTAATTACCCTCTGAAAAATTATGAAACTTGGTTTGAAGACATTTTAAGGATTCATCATTCCTTGGGAATTTTTATAAAATTATTGGAAGCCTTTTTTTATAAGTTGTTTCACAAAGTGCCTTGTGAAGAATATTTTTTGAATGATTTATTTAGGTGACTAAATATGCTTCAAAAATTATGATTTTTGGTGAGTAGACTTTTCCAATCAAATTGGAGATTTTGTAATTTTTCTATAATTTTTGGATGAATAATTTTATTTTTTCCTATTTATCATAATATAGTGGTTATTTATCCAACAATTTGTTGAGGGTCAAATCCTTTCTAGAAAATTGGAATTTTTTTTATTTACTGTTATTTTGATGTTACTAAGTTGTCATAATTTTTTTAAGGCAATACCTAGTTAGAAGAGTGTACTTGGTATTCAAAAGCTTAAGAGGCTTGCTTCTATAGAAATTACAATAAATAGCAAATAAAGTAGGAAAATTACAATCTTCTAGATGTATTCCTAAAATATCATGAAAGACCACCAATAATAATCTTAGGTCTTTTGGATGATTATTTAGAAGGTCACCATCCTTGCACATCATATAGTCCATTAGGTGTGCACACAGCTAAACCGTAGAGTTTGGGAAACATGTGAACCTTGCTATGGGGTAGTTGGTGTACCTAATCTGGTTGAGAATGAATAAGGTCACCAATAGAAGGCAGGTTGTGATATCCTGGTTGACTAGAGGCAAGGTTGTGCTCGGGATCGTCAAAAGATCATCTTTCCCTAAAGGAAGAGGCTAAACACACTTAGGGTTAGATCAAGTGTAAGATCAGTTGAGTCAGGACATAGGTAGATAATAACAATAATAAGTACCTTATGAAAAAGAGCTTTGTGCTTCAGCCCATCATAATTCCTTGTTCCCTCGAGAGCCCTTCCCAGGGAAAGCACTGGGCAGTCCAAGGTTAACCTTAAACCATAAGACTAAAATGATTAAAGAACAACTAATAATTCTAAGTACTTCACTTTCACTCACCCCGTGGTCACGGGATGCTAGTTTGGTTTAGACTCATGAGCGGTAAGCTCAGATGTGGTTGGTACGGATTGGTTAGTCTGGTGAGCAAGTGGATCGAAAGGTTGTTGTGACGGACAGGTTAGTCCGGGGAGCTGATGGCTCAGGAATTCATGGTTGTATGTGCAAAAAGGTAGTGGGTGTTCTATATTAGATGGTCGTTCGCACTGATGCCGATTCGTTGACTCGGCAAATATGGTTCTCACTTATCCAAGCAAAAGACTGGTAGATTTGCCACATAAGTATGTGGTGACTCTGATGTGTCCTTCAGAGGCATACGTAAGGGCTTAGCCTGGTAGTGCGAATACCCGCCTAGGAGTGGGGTCGCCCAACCCACTATCTCCATTGGCCACTACGGAGTCTCCTAGGAGTGAAGCTAGCTTCCAAAATTTGGGAACTAAAGGTCTGTGCACATAGAGTCGTGTGCGTGTGTTGCACTTGTATGAACATTGCATTAAACCATCATAACATAGCATATCATGTCATTATTGCATTTAAACCCCTACCCCTATCGTATAAATTGGTGTGGGACTTTTTATACGATAGGCCTTATAAAACGACCCCTTAACTTATGAGTTTGTATGAGCATTCTTTAAAGTTAAGGTTACTTATTTTATAGCTTGATTACTTTATCTGTGATAGAAGGTAGTTATAGTTCTTTACTTGTACTTTTATTACTTTTAGTGTAGCATGTGCTTACTATTATGTACTTTACCTTGTTTACATTAATGCTACTTTGTTATTGTTCTTTTATACATACTCCTGCTAGGGTAGTTTTCACCTGCTCTTGTTCATTCTCCACCTTAAGTATCTTTCCTTTCCTCCTCCCTGCACGGTGCCTACGAGTCGCGAGGGTGAGGCTAGGATGATTGTGGCTTAGTCTTTTGACTTTCAGTCGGTGGACCACATCATTTTAAGAATTAGAGGTGGTGCATCAGTCGTAGGAGGATGGCAGGACTTGAGGAGCAGTTGTTGTGCACTACCACTACTAGTCGGCAAAAGGTCGAGGACGTTACCGGGCTTAAGCCCATTTTTCTGCTCTCTTTCATACTTTGTACTCATTGTGGAATAATTCTCTTTTATATATATTGATAGTGAGTTGTGATCTGTGGAAATGTATTACTCATTTACTTCTCTTTTGTTGGCCTACTATGATGTGATCGTTTTAGCCGGCAGGATCGGCGTTGTGCGGTGGCGTCTAACTTGGTAGTTGGAGTCATCGTAATGCGGAAGTTCTGGGCGTATGACTCGGTGGTGAAGGGAAAAAAATAGGGTCTTACAGGTTCGAACTCCTTTAGTAGTGGATAACTTTTGGTTGGTTGTTTGTTTCCGTTATTTTAAATCTGAGTTTTGAGTTGAGTAGTTTTTATATAATCTTAGAATGCATAAGCTGTGGAGGCTGCATGTTGTGGGGCCCCGGAGGGACCCATATTTTACTGTCATTACAGGGGAGGTGTTACAATTTTGTATCAGAGCCAGGTTAGTGTCCAAGGTAAGGTTTAGTGGTAGATTTGACATAATCGGATCGCCTAAAGAAGTTATCCACATAAGAGTATTGTGAGACTTTGAGTATCCTCGTGTCTCAGTTTGTGACCTTCATGTTAGAAGGTGACGCTAAGTTGTGGTGGGTGAGCCTTAGCAGCCTCCAGTTTCATAGACGCACCCTGTCCATAGGAGGTTTGGGAATGCCTTCTTAGAGAAGTATATCCCTTCGTCGACATGGTTAGCCTTTCATAGGAAGTTTCTGCACTTAGTGTAGTAGGATAAGACTGTAGATTAGTACGTTCAGGTGTTTATTCGATTGGGTCGTTATGTTGGAACGACCATGGTTGATGATGAGGAGAGGGACAACCTCTTCTACCATGGGTTGAGAGATAGTTTGAGACAACCCCTAATAGCTATGAAGAATGCAGGCTTCAACGAGCTGACTAAGGCTGCCAGGACATTGGAAAGTGATATGGATTGAACCCAACATCGTAAGGGACTTGCAGTCAAGTAGGCATCGTGCTAGTTTCCGGTTACACCACTATGGTATTGTTCGACATAGGAGCGTCGCACTCCTTTCTGGAGGAAAGCTTTATCTGAAGAATTGGAGTCGAGCCCTTTTTGGCAGATGCAGAGCTTAGGGTGCGCATGCCCAATGGTTCTTTCATGACCACAGGGACGAAAGGTCGCATTGGTTGGAGTTTAGACAGAGTTGACTTCATGTTGCTAGCAGCGATTCTACTGTTAGCAAAGTTCGATGTGATCTTGTGGATGGACTGGCTGGCAGTGCAATGTACCTGTATTGACTTCCTATCTAAGGTGGTGACCTGAGAAGTGTAGGAAAGGAAGAAGTAAAATTGGAGGGCCTTAGTGGAGTGGCCTGTTCCCTAATTTTGACCATACAGTTAGTACGGGCAGGTAACCAGGGAGGAGTAGCTTTTTTGGCAATCTTGGAAATTCACATTTCAAAGCTATCACTTGGAGAAGTGCCAATAGTTGCAGAATTCAAGGATGTCTTTCCTTGAGAGCTTCCTGGAAAACCTCCTCAACGGGAGGTCGATTTCTCGATTGAGTTATTGCCAGAAGCTAGGCCGGTATCACGTCCTACTTTTAGGATGGCACCAAAGGAGTTGTCCAAGCACAAGGTACAGTTGCAGGAACTATTGGAGTAGGGGTACATTATACCAAACTATTCGCCATGGAGAACGGTAGTGCTGTTCGTGAAGAAGAAAGATTGTAGTATGCGTTTGTGCATAAACTATCGAGAGTTGAATAAACTAACCGTCAAGAATAAGTATCACATCCCACGGATAGATGACCTATTCGACCAGTTGGTAGGGTAAGTGGTGTACTCTAAGTTGGACTTGAAGTCAGGGTACTACCAGTTGTGGATTCGAGACGAGTACATACCCAAAACAATGTTTGATACGAGGTATGGTAACTTCGAGTTTTCGGTGATGTCATTCGGGTTGACGAACGCGCCATCGGTATTCATGGATTTGATGAACTGAGTGTTTCGGTAATACTTAGACTCATTTGTGGTGGTATTAATAGATGATATTTTGGTATACTCCAAATCATAGGTGGAGAATGAGGTTCATTTGAGAGAAGTATTTCAGAGTTTGAGAGAGAACCAACTTTATGCAAAGTTCTCGAAATTCGAGTTCTGGTTAGAGAAGGTGGCATTTTTGGGCCATATGATTAGTGGTGATGGAGTGGCAGTGGATCCAGCAAAAGTTGAGGCCATCAGGGATTTGACAATTCTTATCACCGTGGCGAAAGTCAGGAGTTTCATTGGACTAACCAAGTACTATAGTAGATTTGTGGAAAATGTTTTGCGGATAGCTCTGCCCCTCACTACTCTGACTCATAAGGATCAAAAATTATGTGGACTCAGGAGTGCAATCAAGCATTTGATACCTTGAAGGAAAGGTTGATGTCGGCTCCAATCCTAAGTCTCCCTAAAGGAACTGAAGGATTTTAGATCTTCAGTGACGCATCAGGTTGCGGTTTGGGTTGCGTGCTAGTGCAACATGACAATGTGATAACCTTTATATCTAGACAGTTGAAACCTCGTGATAGAAATTATCCTGTCCATGACTTGGAGTTAGCGATGGTAATCTTTGCATTGAAGTTATGGTGGCACTATGTGTACGGTGTTAAAGTGGAGATCTTCACGGACAATAAAAAACTGAAGTATCTTTTGGATCAAAAAGATTTGAACATACGGCAGCGTAAGTGGGTCGAGTTCCTTAAGGTCTATGATGTGGCGATTCTGTATACGCCAGGCAAAGCCAACGCGGTGGTCGATGCCTTGAGTAGGAAATATTCTTGACATGGGAATTGGATTGAAGCTCATGATGAGTGGTTGGTGCAAGACTTTGAGTCCCTCGTCATCGATTATGTAGCAAGAGGTGAGCCTAGTATAACGGTCCAGGCCCGCCAACCCCGCGGGACCCAGCTGGCACCGCCGGCCTACTAGAGTCCATACCCGGGCCCACTACTGGTAGTCAGCCTATCACATCAAGCCTGCAGGCCAATGCACCCCAACCCCTCTCCATCCAGGCGGGTTGTTGGTGGTCCGTAGCCCCCCTTAGATGAGTCAAACTCGATAGTCATGCCCGCACTACGGGAATTCCCAGGAGGTCACCCATCCCAGTACTACTCCAGCCCGAGCACGCTTAACTATGGAGTTCTTTCAACTCTCATCACCAAGTGAACTGCAGCTCACTTGGTGATGAGAGTTGAAAGAACTCCATAGTTAAGCGTGCTCGGGCTGGAGTAGTACTGGGATGGGTGACCTCCTGGGAAGTTCCCGTAGTGCGGGCTTGACTATCGAGTTTGACTCATCTAAGGGGGGCTACGACCACCAACAACCCGCCTGGATGGAGAGGGGTTGGGGTGCATTGGCCTGCAGGCTTGATGTGATAGGCTGACTACCAGTAGTGGGCCCGAGTCTGTACTCTGGTAGGCCGGTTGTGCCAGCTGGGTCCCGCGGGGTTGGCGGGCCTGGACCGTTATAAAAAGTGCACTTTTTATAACGGTCCAGGCCCGCCAACCCCGCGGGACCCAGCTGGCACCGCCGGCCTACCAGAGTACAGACTCGGGCCCACTACTGGTAGTCAGCCTATCACATCAAGCCTGCAGGCCAATGCACCCCAACCCCTCTCCATCCAGGCGGGTTGTTGGTGGTCGTAGCCCCCCTTAGATGAGTCAAACTCGATAGTCAAGCCCGCACTACGGGAACTTCCCAGGAGGTCACCCATCCCAGTACTACTCCAGCCCGAGCACGCTTAACTATGGAGTTCTTTCAACTCTCATCACCAATTGAGCTGCAGCTCAATTGGTGATGAGAGTTGAAAGAACTCCATAGTTAAGCGTGCTCGGGCTGGAGTAGTACTGGGATGGGTGACCTCCTGGGAAGTTCCCGTAGTGCGGGCTTGACTATCGAGTTTGACTCATCTAAGGGGGGCTACGGCCACCAACAACCCGCCTGGATGGAGAGGGGTTGGGGTGCATTGGCCTGCAGGCTTGATGTGATAGGCTGACTACCAGTAGTGGGCCCGAGTCTGGACTCTGGTAGGCCGGCGGTGCCAGGTGGGTCCCGCAGGGTTGGCGGGCCTGCACTTTTTATAACGGTCCAGGCCCGCCAACCCCGCGGGACCCAGCTGGCACCGCCGGTCTACCAGAGTCCAGACCCGGGCCCACTACTGGTAGTCAGCCTATCACATCAAGCCTGCAGGCCAATGCACCCCAACCCCTCTCCATCCAGGCGGGTTGTTGGTGGTCGTAGCCCCCCTTAGATGAGTCAAACTCGATAGTCAAGCCCGCACTACGGGGACTTCCCAGGAGGTCACTCATCCCAGTACTACTCCAGCCCGAGCACGCTTAACTATGGAGTTCTTTCAACTCTCATCACCAAGTGAGCTGCAGTTCACTTGGTGATGAGAGTTGAAAGAACTCCATAGTTAAGCGTGCTCGGGCTGGAGTAGTACTGGGATGGGTGACCTCCTGGGAAGTCCCCGTAGTGCGGGCTTGACTATCGAGTTTGACTCATCTAAGGGGGGCTACGGCCACCAACAACCCGCCTGGATGGAGAGGGGTTGGGGTGCATTGGCCTGCAGGCTTGATGTGATAGGCTGACTACCAGTAGTGGGCCCGGGTATGGACTCTGGTAGGCCGGCGGTGCCAGGTGGGTCCCGCGGGGTTGGCGGGCCTGGACCGTTATACCTAGTGTGGCTCAGTTGAACTGGATAGAGTTACAGAATGACTTATCTGATCATATTCGAGAAGCAACCAATGTGGATGTGGATCTCCAGCCATTTGTGGTGGAAGCTCAAAGAAGCGAGGGTAGTGCCTGGGAGATGGTTGATGGAATCTTAAGGAAGGACAAAAGGATATGTGTACCGCTGTTCGGCAAGATCCATGCGGAGTTGATGTTTGAGTATCTTTTAAAGAAGTACTCCATTCACCCGCACAGTATAAAGATGTACTTGGATATGAAGAAATCCTTTTGGTGGCCTGGTTTGAAGCGATATGTATCTTTGTACATGATTCGGTGCCAAACTTGTGCCTTAGTGAAGGCTGAGTGTAAGAATGTGGGCACGTTCCTGAAGCCTCTTCCAATCCCCGAGTGAAAATCTGATGACATCTCCATGGAATTTGTGCATGGCTTACCTCGGTCGCAACAATGTAACGATGCGATTTGGGTGATCATGGATCACTTGACCAAAGTGGCTCACTTCATCCCGAATCGAAAGGAGGACATCATGGAGAAGCTGGTAGAGTTATATGTTCGCAATATTGTGCGGTTACATGGAATTCCAAAGAGTATCGTTAGTAATCGCGATGGACGGTTCATGTCCAAAGACTGGAGGTTGGTACAGAAGAGTCTGGGCACAAAGTTTAAGTTTAGTATGGCGTTCCATTCTCAAACCCATGGTCAAACCGAAAGGACGAATCGTATAATGGAGGATATATTGAGAATATATACCCTTGATTTTGGAAAGAGGTGGGAAGATCACCTTTTCATGGTGGAGTTTGCCTACAATAATAATTTCCAGGCGAGTATCAAGATGGCGACATGCAAGACTTTGTATTGAAGGCGGGTTCGAACGCCGATATCCTGGAAAATGGCGTGAGACACCAAACTTTTGGGAAAAGAGGTGGCAGTTTAAGCTTGTGATTTGTTGCGTACAATTCAGGAGTGCATGAAGGTTGCTAAGGATCCTGTATCACCCGAGAAAGGCTAACGTAGTAGCCATACTTTGAGTAGGACGACGGCCAAAATCTTCAATCTATCTATGCAATCCCGGGTGGAAGAATTCCTGTTGATGGACATTGAAGTTCGGAGTAGTACTGTGCCTGCTAGTTTGGAAGCAGAAGAGCCCTATTGGATTTCCCTTACCCGAGTGCACCAGAAGGAAGTTCCTGATTTTTTACATCTCCGAAATAGAATTGAGAAGAGAGAGCTACTTGATTTCTCTTTGGATGAGTTAGATACTCTGAAATATCGGGGTAGGTTTTATATCCCCACTTTTGGTGATATTTTGGCTAAAATTTGTAATGAAGCTCATGGTTCAAGTGTTGCCTACTATCCGGGTTCCACAAAAATGTATAAAGATCTGAAGCAAATTGTTTGGTGGTCGTGAATGAAGAATGATATAGCGAAGTTTGTGTCAGAATGGTACACATGTTAGCATGTTAAGGAAGACCATAGAAAGCCTGGTGGTAAACTGACACTGCTTGATATTCAAAGTTGGAAGTGGGAGACTATTTCGATGGATTTCATCGATGGTTTAACAAAATCTGCTCGTGGGCACGATTCTATTTGGGTGATAGTTGATAGATTGGCTAAATGTGCTCACTTTGTGCCCTTTAAGATTGGGTATTCTATGAAGAAGATAGCTGAGTTGTACCTTGATTAAGTCATCAGAGTGCATGGAGTGCCTGTTAGCAATGTATCGGATAAAGACTCTAGATTTACATCTTATTTTTTGAAAAGTTTACAAGAGGGGTTGGGTACCGATTTAAGGTATTCCACTGCCTATCATCCGCAGACAAATGGTCAGACGGAAAAATTAAATCAGATCGTAGAAGATATGATAAGATGTTACATATTGGACCATTGTGTTACATGGGATGAACGCCTCAGACTCATGGAGTTTGCTTATAATAATAGTTATCAAGAGAGTCTGCAGATGACCCATTTGAGGCATTGTACGGAAGGCATTATAAGACACCTTTGTTTTGGGATGAGATTGGTGAGAGACCGCTGCTAGGTCTGAAAGCCCTTGAAGAGATAAATTGTGTTGTGACTCATATTCGAGAGAAGCTCTGTATAGCGCAAGAGCGTTACGAGAAGTATACTAATCGACGAAGGGTCAATCTGGAGTTCGCTGTTGGGGACTTGGTTTTTCTAAAATTCTTTACCATGTCAGGTGTTAAAAGGTTTGGAAGGAACCACAAGTTAGACCCTTGTTATGTGGGACCTTTTAAAATTCTTGAGCGCATATGAATGTCGACTTATACACTGGATTTGCCTGGTACCTTCCCTGGTGTCCATGATGTGTTCCATCTGAGCAAGTTGCGGAAGTTTGTTCATAGTGATCATCAAGACCTTGACTCGGTATCTCAGATTCAACCCAACCTTTCATAGGTGGAAGAACCTGTCCGTGTTTTAGAATCTCAAATCATGTGTTACGAAGAAAGAGCATCCCCATGGTCAAGGTTCTTTGGATAAATCAAGACGTCGAGAGCGCGATGTGGGAATTGGAGTCAGTGATGAGGGAATCTCATCCGCACCTCTTCCCATAGTTTCTGGTATGTCTTTATGCTTTTGGCAGTATTTGATTTTCTCGTTTTGGTTTGATTTTGGAGTTGTGTTAAGTTTTGGGACAAAACTTCTTTTTAGGGGGAGTGACTATAACACCCTAAATTTTCTGATCATATTATTTGATTTGGTATCATCATATTTATGACGTCAAGGCGTTACTTTTTACGTTATGTGGATAGAGCTGCACCGTTAGTGCGTTTTTGCGTCTGTTGGGTTAGTTTGACAAGATTTATGGGATTTCGATTTGGATTGAATGTTTTTCCTTAATTGAAAGGGGGGTTTTATTTCAATTCGAGCATTTTGGGCCTCGGCGCGTGTTTGGATCTTTGTGATGATTTTTTCTTGTGTAAGCATTTGATGATAGTGTCTCAGGAATGGTGCGTCGTATTCTAGGGTAGTCTCTCCTGCTAAATTCTTAGAGTCGACATTTTATCCCATAATTAAAGACAATCTGAATTCTCGAATTTTATCCTGCTCAGTTCTCGAGAGGTTTCTTGCATTTCTCGAGAGACCCTAGAGTAAGTTCTCGAGAAGGTGTCTAGTCTAAGCCCTCCTTGTTCTCGAGTGGTCCAGTAGTACTCGAGAAATCCTCTGCTTGATATCTAGATGTCTGGTTTAAGCTCTCGAGAAGAGCAATCCTTATTCTCGAGTGGTCCAGTAGTACTCGAGAAATCCTTCGCTTGATCTCGAGACTTATGGTTTAAGCTCTTGAGAAGTTCCCTCCTTGTTCTCGAGTGGTTCGGTTGTACTCAAGAAATGTTTAGTTGTTCTTGAGATGTATCCCATTGTTCTCGAGATCTATAGACTTGCTCTCGGGAAGTCCGTTTTGTTCTCTAGAATAGCCCTTCTTGTTCTCGTGAAGATTCGCTTGTACTCGAGAAACGCCATTTTTCTTGAGAAGTTTTTTCTCTGCAACCAAGAATTGGATTCGCTTTTCCCGAGTGCTGCTTCCTTCTGTACTAGAGTAATGCTTTTTCTTCTACTCGAGTAATCTTCCTCCCTATTCCCGAGAATTTATCTTCTACTCGAGAAAAATCTCCTTCTATACTTCTCGAGAATTTTGGTTCAACCGAACCTTGTCCCTTCACTTAAGTGTTCTAACCCTTATTTTATATTCATTATGTAAATATATATATATAAGATAAACTTCTCCTTCTCCTCCTTAAACTGATTTTCTCCTTTCTTCCCGAACCAGAGCGGCGTGAGCGAGAGAGAGGAAGTTTTCCATCGATTCTTCTGATGGCCACCAACGGTGCTCTATTACTCCAAATCTTGAACCAATCATAGATCCTGAAAGCTCTCAGCGAGAGCTTCGTCATCGTGGTAAACTTTTCCCAATTTCTTGAGTTTTTCTCATTAGGGTTTTTGGCCCTAACCTCTTCTTTTGGCCATTCTTGTTAGGTTTCGACTTCCCTCGTCTTCTTTAGCCCCGATCTTCGACAAGGAGAAATTTGGAGTGTTTTTCCGGCAAATTAAAGGCAAGTGGTGGTTTTCCCTTTTCCCTCTCCCTTCCAATCTTGATGATAACTATTAACCTCATTTTCTTTAGTATTTCTTCACTATTATCATTTCAATTTCTAGATATATTTAATCTTCCTTTGAATCCACTTTTGTTATTGGTTTTCGTCATGATAATGCAATCTTGTAGTGTTGTAGTGATTTGATGGAAATGCTTAATTGTTTTCTTTAATCGTTCCTAACTATTATGTAGGATGTGTTAAGAATTGTTGAGGACTGTGAAATCTTTCCTAAGGTTGATCAACCGCTTCTTAATTTAGAAATGTCTAGTAGAATCTGATGTGCCAAGTCTTGAGAAATATTATGATTCTCTTATTTGCGGGAGTTAGTGGGCGTATCCACCTCCACAATGTTTTGAGACTTATTAGTACCTTGTGGAACTCTACCGGGTGTTTGGCATCTGTGGTAAATGGTGGAGTGAATGAGTCTCCTCAGCAGTTAGATGGATATTATATCTGTGAGTGTGTTTCCAGATTAGTGACCACTTCGCATGTGTTTTTGGGTAGAGTTGACCAAATGTGGCTAATAGGGTTATTGTGATATTCGTGCTTATGATTTAATCTTGCTTTCCGCCTTTTTAGTCTTGTGAATCTGGAGTATTTTGATGTGCATGACGATTCACGTAAGTTCTATTTACTAATTTTTTTGTACTTTACTTTTGTACTTTACTTCAGTACTTTTGGTCATGGGTTGGTACCCCTTTTGACCTTTATTTACTTTTTGGCTTATTTTTCCGCCACCGCTTATACCTTCTTGGGGAGGTGTTCTGTATTTGGAATGCATCAAGTCCGGAGCTTTCGCAGGTAGTGGAGCTTTTTTTGGGGAGTTCTTGGGCAGTAGTATTGATAGTGATTTTCACCTCGCTGTTGCGAGGTTGTTTGTTATTTCAGTTTACTTTACTTAGCTCAGACATACTTTTGTTTTATGTGGGTTTTTGTTAGATTGTTGACACCCGCCGGATTGTTGATGTTGGATTTGTTAGTTCCTAGTTGTTTTCTTTGTGATGAATTGGATTACTTGCTCTCTAGGATGATTTTTGATAGGAATGCATGTTAGATATTTTCAAGTATAAAGTCTACTATTATTACTTCATGCATCTCATATTTTGAAACTCTAACCCATTATATTTAGCGACCGTAAAAGCTATTTGTACTACTATTATAAACCTAGAGTCTTGCATACCATGAGTTGTTCCCTAGGGAACGTTTACACTCATGTAGGATGTGTAATCTCTTAAATGAAGTATTTTTCCACAGTATATAAATTATTTTCTTTCATGGACTTGATGAGCCATCAAGCTAAGGGATACGGTTTAATGCTTAACTTAATTTTTATTTTCTCTAAATCACGTAAAGATCTCTCTTTTGTGCCATGAAGGAGTTTTGCCTGAGCGTTCACAGTTATCCCCTGCTGACGTGGCATCATGATGCGCATTTTCCCTTACTCTGATATACCCCCTTCTTGCGAAGAAAATGCAGGTGCAATGGGCCTGCAGGACTTGATGTTTAGGCTTACTACCAGTGGTGTCGTGGGGCGGTCTAAAGGGCCTAAACCCGGGCTACTGGTAGGCCGACGATGCTTGGTGCTTGGCCTAGCCGGATTGGGTCGTTACAAAAAAGTGCATTTTTATGTAACGACCCGGGTTTAGAGCTCATAGGCCCGCAACATAACTGCGCATCTTGTTTCGCCCCACAACATCGCTAAAGGATTGCAGTCCGTGCCACCCAAACCAATCTCCAGTTTGTTTCTATACACGGCGGGTTTTTGTAGCATGCAAGTTTTCGAACCCAGCACCTCCTTAACAAGGCACCTTCAACAGTCCACATCACCAACTTAGCTACATCTCGGTTGGTGATGAGGACTGTTGAAGGTGCCTTGTTAAGGAGGTACTGGGTTCAAAACCTGGATTGCTCAAAAACCCGCCGTGTTGAGAAACAGGCCGGAGATGGGTTGTTGTGGCATGGACTGCAGTCCTGTAGTGATGTCGTGGGGAGAGACAAGCTGCGCGGTTACGCCGCAGGCCTCTGAGCTCTAAACCTAGGTCATTACCTAAAAGTGAACTTTTTGAAACGACCTGGTCCGGCTGGTCCAAGCACCAAGCATCATCGGCCCACCAGGCAGCCCAAGGAAAGACCAAAGCACCACTGGTGGTTCATCCTAAACATCAAGCCTACAAGACATGCACCCCAACACAAATCTTTGTGCCTGTTTATCAGCAGCGGTAGGTTGTTGCCACGGGGTATCGAACCTGCAACCTTGATTAGAGAGCCTTATTACCACTACTCATCACCAACTGAGCTGCAACAACCTACCGCTGCTGATAAATAGGCACAGAGATTTGTGTTGGGGTGCATGGACTACAGGCTTGATGTTTAGGCTAAATCACTGGTGGTGTCGTGTTCTTTCCTTGGGCTGCATGGTGGGCTGACGATGCTCGGTGCTTGGCCTAGCTGGACTGGGTCGTTACAAAACATTGCACTTTTTTATAATGACCCGGTCCTGCTAGACCAAGCACCAAGCATCACTAGCCTAATAATAGCCCAGGTTTAGGCCCTTTAGACCACCCCACGGCACCACTAGTAGTAATCCTAAACATCAAGGCCCATAACCCACAGGTCGGAGGTTGGTTTGACAAATTGGTTGAACCAGCCACCTATTGTAGATTTGTTTTCCTCCGTTCATTGCATACACACATCGATGTGTCATTAGTACGTCTTAGCTGAAGCATAGTCTCCACACTCAAAGCATGATAAGAAATATATGGGGCATATTATGTATGATGGGATGCATAATATGTGTTTGTATATGGATCCACCATAGGAGGCAACATGTGACGGTTATGTAGTATGGGATGCATAACCACCATCACATTGATGCCCATTAGCACATTTTCTTTTCTTGTTGCATGCGATGTTATGTAGTATGAGACGCATAACATTGCATGTGTATGCCGCTCATAGCATGCATTAAGGCCTTTTTTAGAATGCATAGCACTGCATACATAGCATATCATCGCATAAGCACGCGTGCTAGGTAAATTTTTACATGATGATACATGTACACATATTATTTCAAGTCTTAATAAAGAATCCATGCATTCATATCATAGGCACATGAGTAAGTGGGATGAGAGGATATCATCCTAATAGGACATGGTTTCATTTATAAAATCCTTGAGCAAGTTTGCAGCATAAGCAAGTGTCTTTTAAGTATGGTCTGAACTAAGTTATGTAGCCTAGTCGTAAACTAGGATTTTTATGAGGTGTTCATTTTCCCTTTTAGAGATGTCAGTGAAGCATATTGCGACAAGGTCGACTCCCCAGTCGGAGGGTGAGTCGTTAGGTGCGCAAAGCGATGCGTTGATTAAGAGTCTGCATCAAAGCAATAAGGCTCTGTCGAGACAAGTAGTTGCGATGCAATCGCAAATTCAGACCATGTTGTCTTCCTCTCCCGCACAGCAACCCTTAGTGCAAGATCCTGTCGTGGATCAAGTCATACCCGTTGCTCCCGCTCCTCTGATGCCCCAAGTGAAGCTACCACTAGAGATGAATTTTATCTCGCATTTCCAGCGATTAGGACCTCCCACTTACGATGGGAGAGCTGATTTTATGGTGCTGGATGATTGGATCATCACTATAGAAGAGATGTTCTTGTATTCAGGGATTATAGAAGCCCATGAGGTAAAGATTGCAGCCTTTCTGCTAAAGGACCTGGCAAAGAGTTGGTGGATTCGGGAAAAGGAGAGACTAAAAGAAGGGTGCTCGTGGGAATCTTTTAAGAAGATGCTGCTGAAAAAGTTTCTACCCTCGGTCGAGCAGGACCGTCTGATGAATAACTGCCTACATCTGAAGTAGAGACAGCTCACAGTGAGCGATTATGAGATTGAGTTCAGCAAGCTAAGCAAATTTGTTCCTAATTTGGTTGCTTTAGAGGAGGGAAGAGTGAAGCATTTCCTAGGAGGACCGAGAAGCGGTATCCAACATTGGGCATGGGCTTATAAAGCTGAAAATTATGTTGAGGCAGTGGAAGCCGCACTGAAAGTTGAGGCGATTGAAAATGCCAAGAATCGAGGTTCCGCGACAAGAAAAGATAAGAGGAATGGTGTTGAGGATGGAAGCTCTAGGGTGATAGTTTAACTTTCAAGGCAGCCTAAACACCTAGAGGGGGGGGGGTGAATAGGTTCTGCTTCCTTATAAAAACTTCTAGGCAGAATTCAATTCAATAGCTAACACAATTGGCACAGCAATCACAGAAAATAAAACATCACAGATTGCACA
Organism: Platanthera zijinensis; assembly: GCA_039513925.1. Taxonomy (NCBI): domain Eukaryota; kingdom Viridiplantae; phylum Streptophyta; class Magnoliopsida; order Asparagales; family Orchidaceae; genus Platanthera; species Platanthera zijinensis. Next base: position 189,741,533 of record CM077079.1, on the reverse strand, counting down.
ATGTTTTATAGTGGTTCCCCAAGGTCTGGGTACATCCACTTTCCCCCTTCACCTATCTAGCAGTATGCTAGATTCGGCCAAACTTCCACTTATCTCAGATCAACAGATCCTACAACTCAGAACCCAACTGGTTCCTACAACTCAGGCACAACTGCCCTACCTCAGCCTTGCCCCAAGGCCTACAACTCAGAGAATATCCTTCTCCTACACTCAGGCAAACAGCCCTACCACTCAGAGTTCAACACTCCTACACTCAGCCTTTATAACATAGGCTTACAACTCAGATCTGTGTAAACAGATCCTACAGAAATATAGAAAAGATTATTAAACTGTCTTGCCAAAGTTGAGAGAGAAAGTCCAAGACAATTCTTGATCAGCTGATGCAATCAACTGTATCTGAGTCTTCTTCAATGCTTCTTGAAAATGAACTTAGCTGAGTTGATTCCAAACAGCTTCTTGAGAATCCACTGGTGGTTTCTTTCTTCTTCTTCTTCTAATTCTAGCTTGATCTCTCTCTATCCAGCACTTTGAAAGATTCTTCTGAATTCTGATTAGAACTCTTCTTAGATCTATCCTTAGATAGTCTTCTTAGATCTCCCGGAGAAGATCTTCTTAAGTGACTAGCACTTTCTTGAAATGAATTGGATTATGATCCTTTTCTTCCTTTTTGATTCAAAGTTATTCAAAAGGACTATCTGTTGTGTTTTTTTTCTTTCTGAATCTGTCTATTTATAGACATTCTTCATGGTAACCGGCTGATCCGGTTTCTAACCGTTTTCTGACAAGTCTGACAGCTTCAGTTAACCGGTGGTAACCCACAGCTGTCAAGTCTTCAAACAAGTCCTGTGCCTTAGTCTTGAACCACAAGTTGTTGAAACAGTCTGTCAGAAAGTGTCGAGACCATCTGTCTATCTGTGTCGACACAATTGACTTTGGTGTCGACACAGTCTTCAGTGATGTCGACTAAGTTGCCTTTGAGTCGACACAGCTTCTTCTGAAAATAACTTGGTCTTGACTCTTCAGTGTGTCGACACAAGTCCTGTGTGTCGACACAGTTGTTGTAGAATCATAACTTAGTAAGTGTCGACTTAGCCTTCAGGTGTCGACACATTCATTTCTTAAATCTGCTTTAATGTGTCGACTTAATCACAATGTGTCGACACATTCTGCTGGTGTCGACAAACTTGAGGTCGACTATTTTCTTCTGTGTCGACACATTCAGCTGATGTCGACAATCTTGAGATCGACTATACTCTTCTGTGTCGACACATTCTCCCAATGTTGAGGTCGACGCTTTTCTTCTGTGTCGACACAAATTCCCAGAGTTGTGTCGACTCTTTTCTTCTGTGTCGACACAAATTCCCAGTGATGTGTCGACTTACTTCTTCTGTGTCGACACTTTTTTTCCCAGTGTAGTTGTAGACTAACTGCTATGTGTCGACACTGCTTCCCAGTGTTGTGTCGACTATTTTCTTCTATGTGTCGACACTGCTTCCTCTGTGTCGACACTTGGACTTAGAATTTTTCTGCATACTTTGTCAATTCTTCACCTGCACATGTCAACTTAAAACAACATCAAATACACCTTGATGCATATCATTGAGCTAGGTTGGGCTTCTTCAAATCAGGTACACATTTTCCAAGGTACCCAACAATCTCCCCCTATTTGGAGAAGTCATAACCCCTATAGCCAATGATATACACCATTTATAAACAGTACTAAATGATGATTAATGACATAACAGGAATACTTTAATATAAATAAAACATAAAAACAATTCATCACAGAATGCACATTATAATATGCCAAACAACATTTTGTTTATAACTGGGTAATGTTTGATTACAATGTTTTACATTTAATGATTACATCACATCATTACAAAACACTATAAAAGAACTTAAAACATAATCAGGATTGATCAGGCTCTCTAATTATAATCCCTTTGCCAGATTGAATTGTAGCTATTACAGGAGCTTCTGATTCTTCAGCTATCTTCTTTCCTTTAAGATCAGCTTTCTTCTGAGCTTCTTCCTTGATCCTTTGCCTTTCAAAATATTGAAAAGGCTTTGGGAAGTATTTGCTTGGCTCCTTAGCATCTGATGGCAGTCTTCCCAGCTTAGCTTTCCTTCTGAATTGTACTATTGCTTCTTGTCTTGCCTCATACTTTTGCCATTCTATTTCATTGTACCACTTGCCTCTCTTATGAACTTTATCTTGTACAGCTTTCCATGCAGTGAGTATTATGTTCCTTGAAGTAGGACTCCACTGCTCATAATCTGGCTTAAGTACAGCCTGCTCTCTGAATTTCTTCTTGGCTAATAGAGCATCTTGCTGTTCTTTCAGAGTAGCCTCAGGCTTATCAACCTTTCCAAAGACAATATTAGTAACCTCCTTTGGAGGACTATACATTCCTTGAACTTTCTGATCAATCATGTCAAAATCTGGAGGGGGGTAAATGACTTGGGCAACCTCAGGTTGATTGCCTTCAAGTAGATTTGATTGTATTCCTGATTCAGCCACCATAGCATCATCACACAATGGGGGATATCCCAAAGTGGCTCGGATACTATTGGTCACCCATTTGGAGTGCTCTGAGCCTGCATGAATTAGCATCCTCTCCCCCTTTATGGCTTCTCTAGATACATGATCTCTTAGATCTTCCTTTTGAAATCGGATTTGGCCATCTAAATAATTCACACCCTCTTTGAAAAATGGTTTTAACTTTTGAAGCTTTTCAGATATTTCTTTTTGAGAGGTTGTGATGGCAGTCTTAACAGATGCAATGGCAGCTTGAAAATTCTTATCAAATTCTTCCCTTTCTTTGGCTCTATCTGCAGGCAGACCTGGACCAATCTTCTTTACTTCCTCAATGATCTCATTATGAGATTCAGTTAAATTATCATTCATTCTTAGCTGGTTTTCCAAAACATAGCTTTGCTTCAAAGCAATGTCATCCACCTTTGTAGTAATAACCTCCTGTTGTTTAGCTAGATAAACCACAGCATTGCCACCCTTGTGGAAGCAATCTGTCATTTCAGTTTTATGCATGTTGACCTGAAACTGTATGGACTTTATATCCTGAGCTAAGTCAAACTGAAGTGACTTGCTATTCTCATCAACATACTTTTCCATGGCCATCCTTTGTTCATCCAATTTTACTTGTAGATCTATCATAAATTTGTTGTAATCAAAGGCTGGAGATACTTGTAGAGGTGTGGTCTGTAAAGCCTGCTTATAATGCTTGCTTCTTCTCTTAAATACAACAAGTTTTCTTTTCTTTGCCACCCTGGCTTCTTCAGTTTCTATTTCAGATGAAGTATCTACATGAATTCTTTCTTGAGGATGATGAATTGTATCAGTTCCAGGGACCTGTTGCTCAGCTTCAACATCCACCGGCTCACCCTCAACCTGTGGCTCAACTTCAGCTATCTGATCAATGTCCATACCTATGGACTTCTCAATATCTGGTCCACCTCCTACTTTATCAGCAGTAGTATCAATATCTGGGAACAACTCCTCCATAGTAAATTCCAGTTGAGCTGTAACTTCTGCAGCAGTTAAATCTTGAGACAAGTTTAACTGTGCTTCCTCTTGTACTTGCACTTCAGTATTTGTAGTATCTGGAGTAGGAGTGGACACTAGCTCCCCCTGAACCTGTGCAGGAATAAGAATATGAGCAATGTCTTTTATAGTAAAATACATTAGCTCCCCCTATACCTGAGCAGGAGTAGATACCTTTGGAGCAGGAGTGGAAACTGGCTCCCCCTGCATCTGTGCAGGTGTTGACACTTCCTGGACTATAGATGAGGCAAGCTGTTCTTCAACCTGTGTCCTTAGTGGGTCTTCTTGTAATTGTTCAGGTTCTGGATTTTGTGTAGGGGATTTCACAGGGGTGTCAGGCCTGCTCTCTTCAGGCACATCCTTGGACAGCACCCTATCCCACCTTGAGAACAATCTCTCCATTCTTCTCATATGATTAATCTTACTCCCTTGCAGTTGCTGCATTACTTCAGGAATTACTCCAGTGAGGTACAGGCTCATAATCCTAGCCATGTTAGGCTTCTTGATTCCTTCTTTGATCTTGTCAAAGATCACTCCTGACCAATCAGTAGGAATAGTAAAAATAATCCTGGTCATCAGGCTGAACATATAGGCAGAAATCCTATCATGTCCACCTGTCTTGCAGAGGATTACTTTCCCAACTACTTCTGACAAGAACTTCCCTTGCTGATTCATACCCTTCCTGTTGAATGCAGCTCCAATCTTCAATCCTGAGCCCATCCCACACCATTGAAGGGCTTCCCTTGTCCTAGATATAGGAACTTCCTCTTCATTCTCAACTATTTGCAATTGAAAGATCTTTCTTAAACTTCTTTGATTAATCTTTACCTTAGTCCCTTGAACAGTGGACTTAATCTTGAGGCCAGTAGAGTGGACTGATGCAGAGATAAAGAACTCATGCACCTCCTTCTTCCAGATTTTAGTAGGTTCTGAGATGAGAAATTCTAACCCTGACTCAGAGAGGAGGGTGATAACTCCTTGAACATCTGGCTGCGCCTCTGCAAAGGCCTGGCGCACCAACTCATACCCTTCATTTATGTTGTCTTCAATCCTTGGCGCCATCTGTTCGTAGAGAAAGCTTGAGAGAAGAGAGAAAGATAGACTGTCGACACAGGGTTTTAGTCTCGAAAACCTTGGAAGCGTGTCGACAGAATGAGTTTTTGACCTATTTATAGGCCCAGTTGAAAGAAGTTCAAAAGGCGCCAAAAACAGTCAAAATGTGTCGACACAGACGGAATGTGTCGACACAAACTTCTATTGTCTCGACATTACTTCAGCCTATTATGTGTCGACACCAATTTGTGGTTATGTCGACACCTTGGATAAATAGAAATTCTGTGTCGACTCTAAGGATAAGTGTCGACACATATTTTGTAAGTGTCGACACCATTTTCCTGGTTGAGTCGACATTACATTTCTGGTTAAGTCGACAATATAACTCTCAAGTGTCGACACATATTCTGTGTGTCGACACAATATTTCTGACTTGTCGACATAATTTCTCTGAGTCGACACATTACTACTGAATGTGTCGACACATTCTTACTTAGCCAATTTCTGTAACTTCAATGTGTCCTTTTTTAACACTTGATTATGTTGTTGTTATTACCTCTACTTATTTATTTACCACTTCAATTGCATTGTTAATGATTTTGTTAATACATTAATCAATGGTTAATATACCTAATTCAATTTTGAATTTATTGAATTTGGTTTCATCTAAAGGCTTAGTAAATACATCTGCTATTTGATAATCTGTTTTTACAAATTCTAATGAGATGTCTCCTCTTTCTACATGTTCTCTAAGAAAATGGTATTTGATTTCTATATGCTTAGTTCTACTATGAGAAACTGGATTATTAGCAATAGAAATAGCACTCTTTGAATCACATAAAAGAGGTGTTCTACTTACCTGTATACCATAATCCTTAAGCTGATGCTGCATCCACAATAGCTGTGCACAGCAGCTTCCAGCAGCAACAAACTCTGACTCAGCTGTGGAAATTGCCATACTGGTCTGCTTCTTACTACTCCAAGATATTAGTCTTCCTCCCAGGAATTGACAAGTACCTGTAGTACTCTTTCTATCCTCTCTACATCCTGCAAAATCTGCATCTGAATAGCCTGTTAGTAGAAAATCTCTATTCCTAGGGTACCAAAGACCTAGAGTAGGAGTGCCCTTTAGATATCTCAGAATCCTTTTGACTGCAGTATAATGAGATTCTTTAGGGCAGGCTTGGTACCTAGTACAGACACATGTTGCATACATAATGTCAGGTCTACTAGCAGTGAGATATAGTAGAGACCCAACTATTCCTCTATACAATGATTCATCAACAGGTTTACCTGTCTCATCTTTGCATATAGGCATATTAGTTCCCATAGGAGTTCTCATGGTGGAGGATGAATCCATACCATACTTCTTAATTAATTCTTTGGTGAACTTAGACAGGGATATGGACAATCCATCATCAGTCTGTCTTACTTGGAGTCCCAAGAAGAACTTAAGTTCTCCCATACTGCTCATCTCAAACTTCCCTTGCATAAGTTTGGCAAACTTTTTACAAAGGTTGTTTTCAGTAGATCCAAAGATTATGTCATCAACATAGATCTGGACTAAGATGATCTTTCCTTTGGATTCCCTAAGAAATAGAGTTTTGTCTATCTTTCCTCTTGAGAATTTATTCTCAATGAGGAAGGTAGAAAGGGTTTCATACCAAGCCCTTGGAGCTTGTTTTAACCCATACAAAGCTTTCCTAAGCTTATACACATAATCAGGTTTAAGAGAATCTATAAAACCTGATGGCTGCTCTACATATACTTCTTCTTTAAGATCACCATTCAGAAATGCTGACTTCACATCCATCTGGTATACTTTGAAGTCTTGGTAGGCTGCATAGGCAAGGAACATTCTGATTGCCTCCAGCCTTGCTACTGGAGCAAAGGTTTGATCAAAGTCAATTCCTTCTTCCTGCCTGTATCCTTTTGCAACTAACCTTGCTTTATTCTTCACTATTATCCCACTCTCATCTAGCTTGTTCCTATAGATCCACTTAGTGCCAATTATATTGTGGCCTCTTGGTTTAGGAACAAGCTTCCAGACTTTGCATCTTCTGAATTGATTCAGCTCCTCTTGCATAGCATCAATCCAGTACTGGTCTTGGATAGCTTCTTCAAACTTCTTAGGTTCCATCTGGGACAAGAAACTTGAATGCAAAACTGTGCTTTGATTTCTGCTTCTAGTTTGCACTCCTTGTCTTGGATCACCAATTATCTGATCAGTTGGATGATCTCTCAGATATCTTATAGCTGGAGGAAGATTCCCTTCAGGTTGAGCATCTCCAGCTTCTTCATTCTGCTGAGCCTCCTGGTTTTCATCAGCTTCCATTATCTCTTGTACTCCCCCTGGACAGCAGCCTTCATTTTCCAATGCTCCATCTTCCTTTGAAGCTTCAGCAATGGAGAGCTTGTCCATCTTCTTGCTTATACCTGTTGAGTCATTTGATCTACAAGACAACTCACTATTGATTAATCTTGTTTCATCAAATACAACATGCACAGATTCTTCAACAACTTGAGTAGTTAAGTTAAAGACTCTATAGGCCTTACTATTTGTGCTGTACCCAACAAATATCCCATCCTGGGATTTGGCAGCAAACTTAGTCAAATATGACTTGCCATTGTTAAGTATATAGCACTTGCAACCAAAGATCCTGAAATAGGATAGATTTGGTTTTCTGCCTTTCACAATCTCATAGGGAGTCTTTCTGTGCCTTTTGGTGATAGAAGCCCTATTGATGACATGACAAGCAGTGTTAACTGCCTCAGCCCAAAAATATTCTGGGAGAGAGGTGTCACTCAATAGAGTTCTACCAGCTTCAATTAATGTTCTATTCTTTCTTTCAGCAATTCCATTTTGCTGAGGTGTTCTTGGTGAGGAGAACTCTTGGAAAATCCCAAAGTCTTTACACAAATTTGTTATGCTTTCAGAATGAAACTCAGTACCATGATCACTTCTGATTTTGACCACTGTACTGTTTAGTTCATTCTGAATTTGCTTTACAAAATTAAGTAGTACACTTGGGGTTTCAGATTTTTGTTTTAGAAAGAACACCCATGTAAATCTAGAATAGTCATCTACAACCACAAAAGTGTAGACCTTCCTACCTAGACTATGAACTGGCATAGGACCAAAAAGATCCATATGCAAGAGGTATAAGCACCTCACAGAATCCTTGTTTTCAAGGCTTTGAAATGAGGATTTTGTCTGCTTGCCCTTTTGACAAGCTGAGCATACCCCTTCCTTTATACACTTAACTTGAGGCCCATTCCTCACTAGTTCTTTACTAATGAGTTGGCCAATTGTCTTGTAGTTTAGATGAGCCAATCTCTTATGCCACTTAACACAATGGGAAGCATTGTCATCAGCTACAAGACAAATGGGGGAAGCCTTATTTTCACATTCAAAATTAAGGCAATATACATTTCTCTTCCTATACCCAGTCAAAATGATCTCTTGATCACTTGACCTTTTGATATGACATTCATCCTTACCAAATGAAATGTCATATCCTAGATCACTCAGCTGGCTTATGCTTATTAGATTATGTTTCAAACCTTTTACATAGGCGACTTGGGTGATAGTAATTAGGTTAGAAGAAATGTTACCAAACCCTTTGATGACTCCTTTTTCAGATCCACCAAAGATCACTTTATGTCCATCTTTGACAGATGAATACTCCTTCAGCAGCCCCTTTGTTCCAGTCATGTGCCTGGAACAACCACTATCCAAGTACCATATAGGGGCATGGTTACTTGGATTCACCTGCAATACAGAATTACTTACCCTTAGAACCCAAGTAAGTCTTGGGTCCTTGGTTCAGGTTAGCATTAATAAAGTTATCATAACCTCTTCTAACAGGTAGACTCTTATTCTTTATAACACTTGTGTTATACCAGCAGTCCAATGCAAAATGGCCCCTCTTGCCACAGCACCAACATTCAAACTTATTGTATCTAGATCTAGATACATCCTTGTCAGTAGAATTTCTGTTCATTGCTGGTGCTGTTGCAACTTCACCTACTGATTTCTTAAAACCATTGGGTTTATGACCATAGGTAGGCCTGCTTGCCTTAACACCCTTGTTCTTCAGAACATTTGTCTTAATATGACCTTGAATGTCTTCATGATCATATATGTTAGAAGGCACTTTCTCCTTACTAAACCTTATGGGGACTGAAAGGTTTAGTGGCTGAATAGGGACTTTGCCTTTCCTCTTGAATCTGCCAGCCCTGGAGTTACCTTTAAATCCTAATCCAGCCTTACCCTTCTGAGTGACAAATTCATCTATCAAGGGTAAGACAGATTTTGGCTTAGAGTAACTAGCCACTAAATCCCTTTCAATTCTAAGTCTGGCCTCCAGACTCTTTACTTGATCATTAGTATAATTAATTGTGCCCATCTGAATAATAGTTATATTCTTCAGCTTGGCAATTTCATTTAATTTTTGATCAAGGACTTTTTCTAACTCAGTTGTTGCTACCCTTAGTTCATCAATTTCCTGAGCCTGTGTTTTAACCAGGTTCTTGCTTTTCTTAAGGGCCTGCAACAAGTCCCCATACTTGTCTATCAATTGATAGACATCTCCTTCAGATCCAGATGCATCTTCATCACTTGATGCAGATGTAGCTGATTCTTCACTTGTACTACAAACAGATGTACAGGAAGGACAATTTACCTCATTAGGACCAGACTGATTCTGGCATATGTCCTCTTTTGATCTTGTCATCAAACCCATGCATTGATGTTCATTGATGGAGTCTAGCAACTGCATAAACTCCTCTTCCTCAGATGCAGCATATAGTCTAATATATGCTTCAGCTTCAGATCCTGATTCTGAAGTTGACTGGTCTGACAGACTTTTATCTTTCTTTGCTACAAAGGATTTCTCCTTCTTGCCTTTCTGATAAGTCTTCTTCTTTTCTGAAGATTCCTTCCTTTTGTCAGGACAATCAGCCACTACATATCCAGGCCTATTGCAACAATAGCAGACAATCTTTGAAGTAGTGGCTTTGCTGGGCTTTGATCTGCTTTTCTCTTTCCTTGATGACCTTCTCTTCTGATAATAGTCATCAACTTGCTGTGATGTGGAAGGCCTAGACTTCCATTGCTTCTTTTTCAAGAACCTTTGGAATTGCCTTGTGAATGCAGCAAAGTCTGCATCTGAATCACAGCTTTCTGAACCCTTATTTGAATTTTCAAGTGGCTTCAGCATTAAATGCCACAGTCTTTTCTCTATGCTCTCCTCTTGAGTTTCTTTCCTCCTCCTTCCTAACCATAAGTTACATTTCATAGGATAGCAACTTTCCAAACAGGGTTGGAGGAGATATCTCTGCCAATTTAGCCTCTTCTCTTATGGCACAGATCTTTGTATCCCAGTCCTTTGATAAGGATCTTAAGAATTTGTCATTCAGTTCATAGGTACTGAAGACTCTTCCATAGGAGATTAGCTCATTCACAATTCTATAGAATTTCTTATAGCACTCAGTTATGCTATCAGATTTTCCTTGTCTAAAGCTTTCATACTCCTGATTTAGCATAGACTTTCTGTCCAGCCTTACTTCTTCAGATCCCTCCATGTAGACAATCAATGTGTCCCACATCTCCTTGGAGCTCTTGCAGTGAATCAGATTTTGAAATGTTGAATCATCTATGGCACTAACAATGATGTTCTGTGCCCTTTTGTCCATGGTTGCCAAGATGATTTCATCCTTGGTCATTTCTGAATAAGTCTTTGGTATTTGGATATTTGCATCAAGAACAGATATCTTCATTGGAATGAAGGGCCCTTCCTGTACTGTGATGTAAATCCTTGGGTCAGATGCTTCCATAAACAATCTGACTCTCTCTTTCCAGATCCCAAAGATTTCCTTCTTGCATATGGGTAATTTCATAGACCCTAGCTCCTTATGATTCTCTCCAGAACCCATCTTCTTGAATCTTGAATCTGCCTTTCAGATCTACCTCAGACTGTTAAGTCCTTTTTGAGGAACCTCCCTCTGATACCACTTGATAGTTTAACTTTCAAGGCAGCCTAAACACCTAGAGGGGGGGGGGGGTGAATAGGTTCTGCTTCCTTATAAAAACTTCTAGGCAGAATTCAATTCAATAGCTAACACAATTGGCACAGCAATCACAGAAAATAAAACATCACAGATTGCACAATGTTTTATAGTGGTTCCCCAAGGTCTGGGTACATCCACTTTCCCCCTTCACCTATCTAGCAGTATGCTAGATTCGGCCAAACTTCCACTTATCTCAGATCAACAGATCCTACAACTCAGAACCCAACTGGTTCCTACAACTCAGGCACAACTGCCCTACCTCAGCCTTGCCCCAAGGCCTACAACTCAGAGAATATCCTTCTCCTACACTCAGGCAAACAGCCCTACCACTCAGAGTTCAACACTCCTACACTCAGCCTTTATAACATAGGCTTACAACTCAGATCTGTGTAAACAGATCCTACAGAAATATAGAAAAGATTATTAATCTGTCTTGCCAAAGTTGAGAGAGAAAGGCCAAGACAATTCTTGATCAGCTAATGCAATCAACTGTATCTGAGCCTTCTTCAATGCTTCTTGAAAATGAACTTAGCTGAGTTGATTCCAAACAGCTTCTTGAGAATCCACTGGTGGTTTCTTTCTTCTTCTTCTAATTCTGGCTTGATCTCTCTCTATCCAGCACTTTGAAAGATTCTTCTGAATTCTGATTAGAACTCTTCTTAGATCTATCCTTAGATAGTCTTCTTAGATCTCCCGGAGAAGATCTTCTTAAGTGACTAGCACTTTCTTGAAATGAATTGGATTATGATCCTTTTCTTCCTTTTTGATTCAAAGTTATTCAAAAGGACTATCTGTTGTGTTTTTTTTTCTTTCTGAATCTGTCTATTTATAGACATTCTTCATGGTAACCGGCTGATCCGGTTTCTAACCGTTTTCTGACAAGTCTGACAGCTTCAGTTAACCGGTGGTAACCCACAGCTGTCAAGTCTTCAAACAAGTCCTGTGCCTTAGTCTTGAACCACAAGTTGTTGAAACAGTCTGTCAGAAAGTGTCGAGACCATCTGTCTATCTGTGTCGACACAATTGACTTTGGTGTCGACACAGTCTTCAGTGATGTCGACTAAGTTGCCTTTGAGTCGACACAGCTTCTTCTGAAAATAACTTGGTCTTGACTCTTCAGTGTGTCGACACAAGTCCTGTGTGTCGACACAGTTGTTGTAGAATCATAACTTAGTAAGTGTCGACTTAGCCTTCAGGTGTCGACACATTCATTTCTTAAATCTGCTTTAATGTGTCGACTTAATCACAATGTGTCGACACATTCTGCTGGTGTCGACAAACTTGAGGTCGACTATTTTCTTCTGTATCGACACATTCAGCTGATGTCGACAATCTTGAGATCGACTATACTCTTCTGTGTCGACACATTCTCCCAATGTTGAGGTCGACGCTTTTCTTCTGTGTCGACACAAATTCCCAGAGTTGTGTCGACTCTTTTCTTCTGTGTCGACACAAATTCCCAGTGATGTGTCGACTTACTTCTTCTGTGTCGACACTTTTTTTCCCAGTGTAGTTGTAGACTAACTGCTATGTGTCGACACTGCTTCCCAGTGTTGTGTCGACTATTTTCTTCTATGTGTCGACACTGCTTCCTCTGTGTCGACACTTGGACTTAGAATTTTTCTGCATACTTTGTCAATTCTTCACCTGCACATGTCAACTTAAAACAACAACAAATACACCTTGATGTATATCATTGAGCTAGGTTGGGCTTCTTCAAATCAGGTAGACATTTTCCAATGTACCCAACATAGGGCATCTGGCCCTTCTTCGAAAAAGAAAAGTGGAGAGATAAGTAGCTTCTGTGGTCGATCTTGCCACCTCTACAATAGGTATTTCAAGAGGACTACTACTTTGAAGCAGCAGCTGGTGCACGATATCCAAGGCGCACCCAAAGGAGACCTAGTATACTCGTTCTATATAAGGAAGGGACATGATGTAAGTCGTTGTTGGTCGAAGGATAAGGCATACTTCCAGTGCAGGCAGAAGGGAAATCTGTAGTCTTCATGCCCCCAGGCTCAGTCCCCACTGTATCCTGCCCCGCTTCGGGCTCTGCCACTGCCGCCAAACCAGGACAAAGGGACAGGAAAGTTAAATGTGGTGACTAGAGAGAAAGCTCAGACCTTTACCCAAGTGATATCAGGTTAGATTATAGTTAATTTTTACTCTCCCTTGTTTGTCCTAGTTTTCATTCGTTTAGTTATATATGCTACAGTTCTAGGGGAGTTTAAGGTGAAGAATAGGTGGGTGCACGTTATTTTTGATTCGGGTACCACCCATTCCATTGTGGCGCGGAGTTTCATAGATAAACATTGTTAGAACCTAGATCAATTAGGAGATTCCTTCAACATCAAGTTCCCCTCTGGAGATCTAGTGATATCAAATCAAGGAGTTCTAAGATGCCCCCATTTGTTTAGGTGATTTCCTAGCCTTAGCAGATCTCATGGTGTTGGATTTGGTGGATTTCGAAGTAATTTTGGGCATGGACTGGTTGTCCAAGTATGATGCGGTCATCCAGTGCAAGGCAAAGCGACTGGACTTCAAGATGGACAACGGCCAACCCATAAGTGTCTATGGGTTTCAGGACAAGGGTTCCCTCCTTAGTTCTGCGGTATGTGTTTGTCGAGCTATAAAGTTTGGTTGCGAGGCGTATCTTGTTTCTATTTCTGCTCTAGAAATAGATTTTGTTACACCACATCTTGAGGATATCTTAGTTGTGCGAGAGTTTCTAGATTTCTTCCCTGATAGTCTTCAAGGACTTCCTCCTGAGAGAGATGTGGAGTTTTTGATAGACCTCGAGCCAGGAACTCATCCTATTTCTAAGGCACCTTACCGTATATCTCCGCGTGAGTTAGAAGAGTTGCGTACTCAGTTGGATGAGTTGATGCAGTGTGGTTTTATTAGGACAAGTTATTCTCCGTAGGGTGACCCTATTTTGTTCGTAAAGAAGAAAGACGGTTCCATGAGGCTCTGCATAGATTATCGAGAGTTAAATAAGGTAACCATCAAGAACAGATATCAGTTGCCTCAGATTGATGATCTATTTGATCAGTTGTGGGGATGTACTGTATTTTCGAAGATTGACCTTCGTTCAGGCTACCACCAGTTGAGGGTCCGTGAGGCTGATATACCACAGACAGCTTTTCATTCCCGGTACATGCACTTTGAGTTCTTGCTGATGTCCTTTGGTTTGATAAATGCCTCATCTGCTTTTATGGACTTAATGAATATAGTGTTCAAGGACTTCTTGGACCACTTCGTGGTTGTGTTCATAGATGACGTTATCGTGTATTCCCGTAGTGTTGAGGAGCATGCTAAACACTTGCGCTTAGTTTTGTCAACCTTGAGGGAGCACAAACTCAATGCTAAGTTGAGTAAGTGCAAATTCTCGTTACCCCAAGTGTCCTTTCTGGACCATATTGTGGGCAAGGACGGTATTTTTGTTGACCCTACCAAGATTTCTATGGTGATGGAATGTAAGAGACCTTCCACACCTAAGGAGATTACGAGCTTCTTAGTTCTGGTCAGTTATTATAGAAGATTCATGGAAGGGTTCCTTATGTTGTCTGCACCTCTAACTAGACTTACACAGAAGAAGACAACGTTCATTTGGAGCGATAAGTGTGAAGAGGCTTTCCAAGAATTGAAGAAGAGATTGTGTACTGCTCCAGTCTTAACTTTACCTACTGAAGGAGTTGAGTATGCTATGCATTTTGATGCATCACACATTGGACTTGGCTGTGTCTTGATACAATAAGGAAAGGTGACCGCGTACGGATCAAGACAACTAAAGATTCATGAAAGGAACTATCCTATGCATGATTTGGAGTTTGCTGCTATGATTTATGTGCTGAAACTTTGGAGACATTTATTGTATGATGCGATGTGCAAGATTTAAACATACCATAAGAGTTTGAAGTACGTCTTCACTCAAAAGGAGTTTAATCTGCGCCAGCGTAGGTGGTTTGAGTATGTGGCCGATTATGAAGTGGATATCCTGTATCACCCGGGAAAGGCTAATGTAGTAGCCGATGCTTTGAGTAGGAAGACTGCCAAAATATTCAATCTATCTGTGCATTCCCTTGTGGAAGAATTCCTGTTGATGGACATTGAAGTTAGGAGTAGTATTGTGCCTGCTAGTTTGGAAGAAAAAGAGCCCTCTTGGATTTCCCTTACCCGAGTGCACCAGAAGGATGATCCTGTTTTTTTACATCTCCGAAATAGAACTGAGAAGGGAGAGCTACCTTATTTCTCTTTGGATGAGTTAGATACTCTAAGAAATCGGGGTTTGTTTTGTATCCCCACTTTTGGTGATATTAAGGCTAAAATTTGTAATGAATCACATGGTTCTAGTGTTGCCAACTGTCCTGGTTCCACCAAAATGTATAAAGATTTGAATAAATTGTTTGGTGGTCGGGAATGAAGAATGATATAGCGAAGTTTGTGTCGGAATATTACACGTGTCAGCGTATTAAAGTAGACCATAGAAGGCCTAGTGGTAAACTGATACTGCTTTATATTCCAAGTTCGAAGTGGGATAGTATTTCGATGGATTTCATCACCTGTTTACGAAAATCTCCCCGTGGGCACGATTCTTTTGTGGTGATAGTTGATAGATTGACTAAATGTTCTCACTTTGTGCCCTTTAAGATTGGGTATTCTATGAATAAGATAGCTGAGTTGTACCTTGATGAAGTCATCAGATTGCATGGAGTGCCTGTTAGCATTGTATCGGATCGAGACTCTAAATTTATGTCTCGTTTTTGGAAGAGTTTTCAAAATGGGTTGGGTACCGATTTAAGATATTCCACCGACTATAATCCACAGACAAATGGTCAGACAAAAAGAGTAAATCAGATCATAGAAGATATGATAAGATGTTATATATTGGATCATGGTGGTGCTTGGAATTAATGCCTCAGACTCATGGAGTGTGCTTATAATAATACTAATCAAGAGAGTCTAAAGATGGCCCCATTTGAGGCCTTGTATGGAAGGCGTTGTAGGACACCTTTGTTTTGGGCTAAGGTTGGTGAGACACCGCTGCTAGGTCCGGAAGCACTTGAAGAGATGAATTGTACTGTGACTCATATTCGAGAGAAGCTCCATATAGCGCAAGAGAATTACGAGAAGTATGCTAATCGACGAAGGGTCGATCTGGAGTTTGCCGTTGGGGAGTTGGTTTTTCTGAAAGTATCTCCGATGTCAAGTATTAAAAGGTTTGGAAGGAACCACAAGTTAGACCCCTATTATGTGGTACTTTTTCCAATTCTTGAGCGCATCGGAGTGTCAGCTTATAGACTGGATTTTTCTGCTACCTTCCTTAGTGCCCATAATGTGTTCCATGTGAGCCTGTTGCGGAAGTGTGTTCATAGTGATCGTCAAGTCCTTGACTCGGTACCTCAGATTCATCCCAACCTTTCGTATGTAGATGAAATTATCCGTGTTTTAGAATCTCAAGATCGAGTGTTACAAAGAAAGACCATCCCCATGGTCAAGGTTCTTTGGAGAAATCAAGATGTCGAGAGCGCGATGTGGGAATTGGAGTCGGTGATGAGGGAATCTCATCCGCACCTCTTCCCTTATTTTATGGTATGTCTCCATGTTTTTGGCAGTGTTTTATTTTCTCATTTTGGTTTGATTTTGGAGTTGTGTTAAGTGTCAGGACGAAACTTCTTTTTAAGGGGGTGTGACTATAACGCCCCCGATTTTCTGATCATATTATTTGATTTGGTATCGTCATATTTATGACGTCAAGGCGTTACTTTTTACGTTATATGGACGGGGGTGCACCGTTAGTGCGTTTTTGCGCCCGTTGGGTTTGTTTGACCAGATTTATGGGATTTTGATTTGGATTGAATGTTTTCCTTGATTGAAAGGGGTGTTTTATTTCAATCCGAGCATTTTAGGCCTCGGCGCGAGTTGGGATCTTTGTGATGATTTTTTTCTTATGTAAGCATTTTGTGATAGTGTCTCAGGAATGGTGCGTCAGATTCTAGGGTTGTCTCTCCTGCTAAATTCTTTATGTCAACATTTTATCCCAGAATTATAGACAATCTGAATTCTCTAATTTTATCCTGCTTAGTCCTCTGGAGGTTTGCTGCGTTTCTCGAGATACCCTAGATTAAGTTCTCGAGAAGATGTCTAGTCTAAGTCATCCTTATTCTCGAGTGATCCAGTAATACTAGAGAAATCCTCTGCTTGATCTCGAGATGTCTAGTTTAAGCTCGAGAAGAGCCCTCCTTGTTCTCGAGTGGTCCAGTAGTACTTTAGAAATCCTCCGCTTGATCTCGAGATGTCTAGTTTAAGCTCTCGAGAAGTGCCCACCTTGTTCTCGAGTGGTTCAGTTGTACTCGAGAAATGCTTAGTTGTTCTCGAGAAGTATCCCATTGTTCTCGAGATCTGCAGACTTTCTCTTGAGAAGTCCTTTTTTTTCTCGAGAACTGCCCTTCTTGTTCTCGAGAAGATTCGCTTGTACTCGAGAAATGCCCTTATTCTCGAGAAGTTTTGACTCTACACCCGATAACTGGATTCGTTGTTCCTTTAGTGGTGCTTCCTTCTGTACTCGAGTAATGCCTTTTCTTCTACTCGAGTAATCTTCCACCATATTCTCGAGAATTTATCTTCTACTCAAGAAAAATCTCCTTCTATACTTCTCGAGAATTTCGGTTCAGCCCAACCTTGTCCCTTCACTTAAGTGTTCTAACGCTTATATTATATTCATTATGTAAATATATATATATATATATAAGATAAACTTCTCCTTCTCCTTCTTAAACTGATTTTCTCCTTTCTTCCGAAACCAGAGCGGCGTGAGCGAGAGAGAGGAAGTTTTCCACAATTCTTCTGGTGGCCGCCGACGGCGCTCTAGTACTCCAAATCTTAAACCAATCATAGATCCTGAAAGCTCTCAGCGAGAGAGAGGAAGTTTTCCACAATTCTTGTTAGATTTCAACTTCCCTCATCTTCTTTAGCCCCGATCTTCGACAAGGAGCGATTTGGAGAGTTTTTCCTTCAAAATAAAGGCAGGTGGTGGTTTTCCCTTTTCCCTCTCCCTTCCAATATTGATGATAACTATTAACCTCATTTTAGTTGCTCTTTCTTCACTATTGTCATTTCAATTTATAGATAAATTTAATCTTCCTTTGAATCCAATTGTGTTATTGGTTTTCGTCATGATGATGACATCTTATAGTGTTGTAGTGATTTGATGGAAATGCTTAATTATTGGCTTTAATCGTTCCTAACTATTTTTTAGGATGTGTTAAGAGTTGTTGAGGTCTGTGAAATCTTTTCTAAGGTTAATCAACTGCTTCTTAATCTAAAATTGTCTAGTAGAATCTGATGTGCCAAGTCTTGAGATATATAATGATTCTCTTATTTGCGGGAGTTAGTCGGCGTATCCATCTCCACAATATTTTAATACTTATTTGTACCTTGTGGAACTCTACCAGGTGTTTGGGCGTCTGCGGTGAATGGTGAAGTGTATGAGTCTCCCTCGCAGTTAGACATATATTATATCTGTGAGGGTGTGTCCGGATGAGTCACCACCTCGCCCATTTTTTTGGGTAGATTTGACCACATGTGGCTAATAAGGTTGTTGTGATATTCTTGCTTATGATTTAATCATGCTTTCCACCTTTTTATCCATATGCATCTGGTGTATTTTGATGTGCATGACGATTCACGTAAGTTCTATTTACTGATTTTTTTGTACTTTACTTATGTACTTTACTTCAGTACTTTTGGTCATGGGTTGGTACCCCTTTTTGCCTTTATTTACTTTTTGGCTTACTTTTCGGCAAATGCTTGTACCTTCTTGCTGAGGTGTTCTGTGTTTGGAATACCCCAGGTTCGTATCTTTAGCAGGTAGTGGAGATGATTTTTAGGAGTTCTTGGGCAGCAGTATTGGCTGTGCTATTCACCTCGCCGTTGCGAGGTAGTTTGTTGTTTCAGTTTTCTATACTTAGCTCAGACATACTTTTGTTTTATGTGGGTTCATGTCTGATTGTTGACGCCCACCAGATTGTTTATGTTGGATACTTGTTAGTTGCTAGTTGTTTTCTTTGTGATGAATTGGATTACTTGCTCTCTGGGATGATTTATGCTAGGAATACATGTTAGATATTTTCAAGTATAAAGTCTACTATTATTACTTCTGGCATCACATATTTTAAAACTCAAACCCATTATATTTAGCGACCGTAAAAGCTATTTGTACTACTATTATAAACCTAGAGTCTTGCATACCATGAGTTGTTCCATGGGGAACGTTTGCACTCATGTAGGATGTGTAATCTCTTAATTGAAGCATTTTTCCGCAGCGTATAAACTATTTTCTTTCGTGACCTTGATGAGCTGCCAAGCCAAGGGATACGGTTAAATCCTTAACTTAAATTTGATTTTTTATAAATCACTTAAAGATCTCTCTTTTGTGTCAAGTAGGAGTTTTCCCTTGGCGTTCGTAGTTATCCCCTGTTAATGTGGAATCATAACGCCCATTTTCCCTTACTCTGATATACCCCCTTCTTGTGGAGAAAATGCGGGTTGTGACAACATACATGTTGCATTGAAGGCTCCATTATTTTATCTGCTCAACATAGAAATGTGTTTGTTGTATAAGACATCAACACCTGTTTTATTGCTTTCTATGTTCTTGTATTTTTGCATACGAAGTGCTGACCTGCAGGGTGATTGAGTGCCCCGGGGTCCACTAGAGATTGCCGGGAAGAGATGTGCTGGTTACACAATTAAGTTCATCTTTTGCTGGGTCATCCTTTGCTGACCCACGTAACAATAAATTTTTACCGGGCAAGGATCACATGTGGGAGCAAGCTCGCCGGCCAAAAAGGCTTATGCCTCATGAAGTGGACTTTTTGTTTAACTGCTTTGTTTTGTTGAGTGTTTTACTTAGTGCATTTTGTTTCCATCTTGCATGCAAAGGTAGCCTAGGAGTGACAAGGCACGTTGCTCTGTTTGTAGTTGTTTCAGTTTCTAGACAAATGGATATTGTAAGGCCTTAAGTCTAGTTCGAACTCCATTAGTAGTGGATAACTTCTGGTTGGTTGTTTGTTTTTGCTGTTTTAATTCTGAGTTTTGAGTTGGGTGGTTTTTATATCATCTTATAATACTTAACCTATAGAGGTTGTATATTATGGGGCCCCGGCTAAACCCATATTATACGGTCTTTATAGGGGAGGTGTTATATGTTGAGCACTTGATTAGTAATGATGAGAAGGGACTCGGTTGGAGACCTTGGATGTGATGGCATGGCTAAGTGTATAGTTGACACGTGGTGTCATTATCCTTTGTTAAGGATAGTGTGGCACGTCTATGGGCTCGCCAATCGCCACACCAGCGGGAGTTGACATATAGACCTTGGGCGATTGGGCTTGGTCATCGACGCTCACTCTCGAGGCTCCTTCCGTTCCAAGTGGATGGTTTGGCTGTGTCCTCTCTGCTCATTACCAAGGCCCTTCCCTTGCCACATCGATAGTCTAGTTTGGGCTATGTTCTGGTGCGCATCTACCCGAGACCCCTCTGAGCCATAGTATGCATAGGCTCTAATGTTGTGTTATTTGCATTTCGGTGTATAAAGCTCTAGGCCAGGTAGTGTGTGTTGGAGCCGACGGTTCACATATCTATAGTTTGATAATATCAACTACCATATTGTATTTGATTACATCTTGTGTTTGGTAGAGTGTGCAGGTTTTTAGGTCCAAGAAATACAAGGAGCTCTACTAAGGAACCTACCGCCGAGCAGTAGTAGTTAATGTTGGGTGGTAGCCTGAATTAAATGGTTAAGGCGCTCTAGAACATACCGCGCCGAACTAGTCCTACCGCCCACGCTAGCTTGTGGAATTAATTCATCCAGGCTCTCGGAAACCCATCACGCAGGCGCTGGCTTTAAACCGCGCCGTGCTAGCCACTCAACGATCGTCGAGTCGAAAGAGTTGAGACAATTGGACTACCGTCGGGCGCTAGCTTAGTACCGCGCCGCGGTAACGAACTCAATGCTTGTCAAAAGCGTCAAGATGATTGTACTACCACAGGGCGCTAGCTTGGTAGAGCACCACGGTAACGCACTCAACGCTTGTTGAAAGCGTCGAGATGACTGGACTACCGCAGGGCACTACCTTCCTACTGCGCCGGACTAGCATAGGAAAAAGGAAAATATTCGTTTTGAATATTTTTCCTAATTTGGAGGACAGCTGTCAACATCAAGCGCGTGAATATGTCGTCGGGCGCTAGCCTTACCGCCGGCGGTAGCCTATTTGCACAAAGACATATATAAACGCGCCTCGTTTTCTGTGTTCCTAACCAAGATGAAAAAAGACTTGATCTACGACTCCTAGGGTTTGGCCGGCTCTCTGTGGTCCATTCTGTCGTCTTCGTCGATGGAAAAGAAGCCCTCCTCCCTCCCGTTCACGCACGAAGAACTTCGGCGAGCCAATAAATACATCGACTATGAAGAGACGACCAGTTATAGGGACACGAAGATCTCAAGCACCGGTCACAGATCGCTCGACGGAGGAATCGTCGAGAGGGAGATATTAATCGCTTTAAATCCTTCAAAATTTTATTGTATTCTTTCTCTTTCTCGATTTTGCTTGTGGTGAAGGAAATCGACCGGGGAAGGTCATCTGAATCCAGGGTAGGATTCTGTGAGAAATCATCCCGGGGAAGGGACATCTAGATCGGGTGATCTAGAGGGGCTCTAAGACCCTTTCTTGCGTGGAGGTGAAGTGCTAGCTCGAAGACCTTTCTTGGAGGAAAAGGGAGAGAACTAACCGATCCGTGGAGCGGGTCGGTAGAGAAAACCAAAAGTCATTTTTATTCACCGCCTTCGATCTCAGGCGTCACGGAGATCAAGTTTTGTAATCTTTAAAAACAATGGTTGATTTTAGTTTTGGCAATGAAATTAATTTTCTACTTCTGTACTTGCATGTACTGTTGTGGTTGTTCGTTTTTGTTGTTCAGAAGAGTGCATAAATCTCCAAGGGAGAATTCTCCAAGAAAAACGAGTTCAGAGACATACCACCGTGCGTTAGATACCTAACGCCCCGTTGTAGCTTCCTGAACTAGTTTTTCCTTGGAAAGAAATAATTAAAATTTTCTATAAAAGACACAAAATTTATCAACCCCCCCCCCCTCTAAGGTTGGCCACACAATCCAACAGTGTGGATACCAGCCTAGTAGTTGAGACGCCCGCTCTACTGTCACCGTCCGGCCACAACGGATGACACCTGAAAGGTTAGCAACCTGCTCAAAAAGTGGGAAATAAAAGACTGTGTCGACATAGGAGTGTGTGTGTGTATGTGTGCATGGGTATGTCATCATGTTGAATTCATAACATTGCATTGCATTACATTGCACTAGATCCTTATCATATAGGTTTGTATGGGCACTCTTATATGATGAGTTACTTTACTCTTAAGTAAATTCTTAACTTATAAATCTGAATGGGCATTTTTATAAGTTAAGTTACATTCATGTTATATAATGATATGCTATGGTTGAATGATATTATACTCTTATCTATTTTCTAGAGTAGAAAGATGTTATTATTTTTATACACTACTAATGTTATAACTAATGATGTGTAATTATATACCACCTGCTTGTACTTACTTCTTATATATATATATATTTTACCTTTTCTCCTTCTTTCGCCAAGTGCCTAAGAGCCGCCACGGTGAGCGGATGTGATAGAAACTTAGTTTTTATGACTAACAGTTTTTACGTCTTCCATTTTAGGAGGAAACCCAGCAGATTGAGCAGCAATAGCAGGTCATACAGGAGGGCTGTCAGGCCAGGGTGATGGATCCGGATACGATGATACCTTTGCTGCCGTCGGTGACTGATGTGAGTATGAGAGACTCATATTATAGCTCTTTGGGCAATCTTGTGCACTCTGATATTTAAGAGGCTTGTAGCTTCTTATTATTGTTCAACTTGTTCGGACTTATACTAGTGTTCAATTTTTACTTCTATTTATATTCTTTATGTTGGGTTGACATGAATTATATTAGTTTAGCCGGCAGAATAGGCGAGTTGCAGTGTCGGTCAACCCGTGAATTGACACTACTGAAAGGCAGCTGTTATAGTCATAAGACTCGCCTTTGTCGTGTATTGTGTTCTGGGAGGGGGATCTTACATTCATCAAGCTTGTCCAATTCTCTGATTGCATAGATATTTGTGTCCCAGTATCTGGTTAGTGTTCTTAAGAAGTTATCAGTCAACTCAAAATTTCTGAAGACCCTCTCATAGGTCCTTAGCTCATTGACCACTCTGAAAAATTTCTCATAGAAATTAGCTATGCTTTCTTTGTTGCTTTACCTGAAAGCTTCATATTCATGATTGAGTAGGGATTTCCTATCATCCCTGACTTCTTCAGTGCCCTCCATATAGACAATAAGGGTGTCCCACATTTCCTTGGATGTCTTATAGTGGACAAGATTATGGAATGTGGAATCATCAATAGCACTCACAATAATATTCTGTGATCTCTTGTCCAAAGTTTCCAGGATGACCTCATCCTTAGTTATCTCAGTATAATTCTTTGGGGTTTGGACATTTGTATCTAGGGCAGAAATATTAATAAGGATGATGGGTCCCTCCTAAACTGTAATGAAAATCCTAGGGTTAGAAGCTTCCATGAACAACCTGACCCTCTCTTTATAGATACCAAAAGTTTCCTTCCTACAGATTGAAAGCTTCATGGACACGAACTCCTTATAGCTCTCTCCTGAACCCATAAGGATAATCTAAAGCTACTCTGGAGATCTATTGTAACACCCTAGTTTTTGTACATGAGCCTCTGGAAGCTAGAGAGGTGTTAGATAGCTACCGTTCAACGGTAGCCTAGAGTTGAGTGTGTTGAGTGGTAGGCATTGAGTGGAGGCATTGAGTGGTAGGCATTCAGTGCGTCGAGTATTAGAGCACATCATTACTTAGTTATCGCTTGGTTTTAGCCTCCTTGCGTTGAGACGGAAGCATTAAGTGAGCTACCGTGCAGCAGTATTTCTACCGCCGGCGGTAGAACAATTTTTTTTTTGACCGATGGCTAGAGAAGCTACCACGACAAGGTAGGTTGTTACCGCCCGGCAGTAGCGGGCGGAAGCAGTTCCGTAGATCTATGTTCTGGCCATCCGATTTCACTTTGGTTTTAATTCTATGGCCAAGGACACTCTGTCCAAGGGGCATAAGTAGGGCTGAAACACTCTTTCCCCTCATTTTTCTTCTCATTTGAGAGTTGAAGTTAGGGTTTTGGGGAGAGAGGGTTTTGTAGAAGAGAAAGAGCAACTCCTGCCATTAACAAAGCTTTGGGGCTCCGATCGTCGATCCAAGGCCAGATCTGTGGAGAGGACTTGAATGCACACGCTTTCATCCATGCAAATCAAGTTTTTCATGGCAAGGAAGAGGATTCATAAGGTAATGACACTTCTCCTCTCGGTATTTAGGTTGCGTGGATGGCATCCATTTTATTCTTTCTTTCATTCAAGCATTTAAGCACCGAATCTCTCACATGAGAGGGGTTCAGGTTGTCATGGTTCAAGAGGAGCCACTGGGTCGATTGTGTCCATCCCCAACATGATGTTTCATTATAAATCTGCTCTGATAGTGGATTAGGCATTGTGGGTGAAGCCGTAGTCGCAACCATTAGTCCGACTCTGTGATGTTGCATAACAAGTCGTAAGGATTTTGCTAGAAATCTATTTGCGGCAAGAAACCTTTTGTGATGTTTGTCCACCCACTATTCCGTGCGAGAACGAATGGTGGATTAGGGTAGGAAAGGCTATTGATTGTAATATACCAATGCACGGCTTTGTCTCTGTGGTTGTCTTGCAAGCTCGTGATGGGCAAGTCATGTGTGAAGAGTGTCCTGGCAAGACATGTCCCCTTCTATGAAACTAGCGAGAACGCCAAGCTTTTGACAAGCCCGGGCGATGAAGCCCATGAGCGGGTGGGGTTAAGTGAGGGTTATTACAATCGTTTGTTGTTTGTGAGATGGAATCCTGATGTGAGAAGTCAAAGCTTGCAGGCTAGCCCGAGTTTTGAGACCCACGAGTGGGTGGTGACTTGACAAGAGTTCTGTGTGGCGGCTTGTATGGCGATAGGGAAATTGGAAGTACCCGTGTGTTTGCAGCTTAAACGCCGATGGATAAATTGAATGTACCCGTTTAATAATGCGTGATGATGTGTTAGATTCATGCGTTATAGGGTGCTTTGGGTGAAACCCAAGATAGCATGCATGTTGCATTATAGGCCCCTTTATTTTACCTGCTCAACATAGAAACGTGTTTATTATATGAGACATCCAAACCTATTTTATAGCTTTCTATGTTCTTGTATATTTGCATACGAAGTGCTAACCTGTAGTGTGATGGATTGCCCTGGGGTTTGCTAGGGACGACCGAGAGGAGATGTGTTGGTTACACAGTTGAGGTAAGCCTTTGCTGACCAACGTTACAACAAATTTTTACATGGCAAGGTTCACAAGAAGGAGCAAGCTCACTGGCCAAAAAGTCCTAAGCCTCATAAAGTGAACTCTTTGTTTAGCGGCTTGTGTTTTGTTGAATGCTTTGCTCCATGAACTGTAATCTGGCTTGAAAGTCGAGGTTGCCTAAGAGTGCTAAAGCACGTTGCTATGTTTGTTGTTGTTTCAGTTTTTGGAAACATGTTTGTTGTAAGGCCTTAAGGCCGTTTTAATACTCCTGTGATAGTGGATAACTTCTAGTGTTTGTGGGTTTTCGTTGTTTGTGTTATGAGTTTTGAGATACGTAGTTATTTTATCTCACTTTTTAATGCTAAATCTATGGCCTTTATATGTTATGGGGCCCCGGCCAGACGCATATTATATGGTCATTATAGGGGAGGTGTTATAATTTTGTATAAGAGGAAGGTTAGTGTCCAAGGTAAGGTTCAGTGGTCGATTTGACATAATCAGATCGCGTAAAGAAGTTATACACTTAGGAGTATCGTGGGACCTTGAATGTCCTAGTGTCTAAGTTTTACGATTAGAACCTGATTCTTATTTTACCATGCTTTTGCTAAGGGTGCAGGCGATGATGCGGGGACGTCGAGGCCGCAAGAGGAGCCTTCGACGAGTAGTGCTACTGCTCCACAAATAATGGGAATGGGTGTAACCCCAAACGACTTCTGTCGCATGCTAGCAGAGGTAATGGTAGCATCCTAAGATACAAAGACAGCGCAAGTTGTGACCCCTTTTGAACAGGTAAAGACTCCTATTACCCAGGATGTGACACCGGTCATACCGGGTGAAGGAGCCAGGCAGGTGGAGCCATTGGATGAGAGAGTGGTTGTTTGGAAGGGAGACCGACAGATGAAGTATTTTCTAAGTTTCCATCCTGCAACATTCAAGGGAGTCGGCAGGCTGACCGATGCGGAGGACTGGTAGGCGAGGATTCAGGAACTTCTGAGGGCAGCAAAGATGCTAGAGGAGAAGTAGTCTCAGTTTGTGACCTTCATGTTAGAAGGTGACGCTAAGTTGTGGTGGGTAAGCCACAGAGGCCTCAAGTTTCCTTGATGCACCCCGTCCATAGGAGAGTTCGAGAATGTCTTCTTAAAGAAGTATATCCCTTCGTCAAAAAGATTAGCCCTTCAGAGGCAGTTTCTGCACGTGTAGTAGCGGGATAAGAATGTAAATGAGTATATTCAGGAGTTTACTCAATTGGGACATTATGCCTGAACGACCATGGTTGACAATGAGGAGAGAGACAATCTCTTCTACCATAGGTTGAGAGAGAATCTGAGACAACCCCTAATAGCTATGAAGTATGTGGGTTTCAATGAGTTGATTGAGTCTACCAATACATTAGAAAGTGATTTGGAATGAACCTAACGTCGAAAGGGACTTACATTCAAGCAGGGAGAAGGAAAGTCATCTCAATCACAAGGGAATTGTTAGGGGAGTAAGTGGAGGATGAACCCTTATCCCTCCAAGTCAGGTGAGAAGAGCAGTACGATGTTTGGGGGATCTCACTTCTAGGGACCACCAATATGCAACAAGTATGGCAAGTTGGACAAAATAGCCCATTTTTATACTGAGGGTGATGTTGAACAAGAGCCAAGGCAAGAACAGTCAGTGCGTTCTAGTCCCAGCGCTGCGGAGAAAGGGAAGATGGCAGAGTCGAACGCTTCATGGTTCCAACCCGTGTAGCCAAGGGCTTACAACCTTGGGCAATAGGAAGCGATTCGATAACCTGATGTGGTGACAGGTATGGGAAAGTCTAAGTTTGTTAGTTGGCTTTAGAATTTCGAGACTTTTATGTGTATTGCCTGTGTTTAAGGCTTCGTGCTAATTAATGGTTACCCGACTAGGGTACTTTTTGATACGGGAGCATCACACTCCTTTCTTGCACAAAGCATTATCCAAAGAATTGGAGTCGAGCCCTTTTTGGCGGACGCAGAGCTTAGGGTGCGCATGCCCAATGGGTCTTTCATGACTACCGGGACGAAAGGGCGATATGGTTGGAGTTTACTTCATGTTTGTTGGAGCAGTTCTACCATTAGACAAGTTCAATATAATCTTTGGGATGGATTGGCTGGAAGAGCAGCGCGCCAATATGGACTACCTATCTAAGGTGGTGACCCTGAGAAGCAAAGGAAAGGAAGAAGTCAAATTTGAGGGCGTTAGTGGAGTGGCCTATTCCTTGATTTTGTCCATGCAGTTGGTGCGGGAAGTTAACTAGGGAGGAGTGGCTTTAGTAGCATTGTTAAAATTTCAACTTTCAAAGATATCAATTGGAATAGTGTCGGAAGTGGAAGAATTCAAGGATGTGTTTCCTTAGGATATTCCTAGAGCAACTCCTCGATGGGAGATCGATTTCTCGATTTAGCTAATGCCAGAAGCCAAGCCGGTGTCACGTCCTCCTTTTAGGATGTCACCAAAGGAGTTGGCCGAGCTCAAGGTGTAGTTGTAGGAACTATTAGAGCAGGGGTATATTAGACCCAGCTCTTCGCCCTGGAGCATGCAAGTGTTGTTTATGAAGAAGAAACATGGTATTATGCGGTTGTGCATAGACTACTGGGAGTAGAATAAACTAATTGTAAAAAAGAATTATCCGATCCCACGGATAGATGACCTGTTCGACATGTTGGTAGGGTCAATGGTGTACTCTAAGTTGGAACCTAAGTCAGGGTACTATCTGTTATGGATCCAAGATGAGGACATACCCAAGACAGCTTTTGGTACGAGGTATGGCCACTTTAAGTTCTCGGTGATGTCGTTCGGGTTGACGAACGCGTCATCGGTATTCATGGATTTTATGCATGGTTTGCCTTGGTCGCAGCTGGTTAACGATGTAATTTGGGTGATCTTGGATCGCTTGACCAAAGTGGCTCACTTCATCCCGAATCAAGAAGAGGACAGGGTGGAGAAGCTGTTAGAACTATACGCTCGCAATATTGTGTGATTGCATTGAATTCCTAAGAGTGTCATCAGTGATTGCGATGGAGGGTTCATGTCCTAGGACTGTGGATTGGTACAAAAAATCTTGGGCATAAAGCTCAAGTTTAGTACGACATTCCATTCTCAAACCGATGGTCAATCTGAAAGGATGAAGCACAATACGGAGGATATGCTGGGAATTCTTACCCTTGATTTGGGCAAGAGGTGGGAAGATCACCTTTTGATGGTGGAGTTTGCCAACAATAACAGTTTCGAGAATCAAGATTGCGCCATACGAGGATTTTTATGGAAGGCGGTATCGAACACCGATGCCATGGATAAAGGCGGGAGATACCATACTTTTAGGAAAAGAGGTGGTGGTCGATGCTTGTGAGTTGGTGTGAATGATTCTGGAAATCATGAAGGTTATTCAGGATCGGAGGGACAAGGAATTTCAATGTATACCAGAGGAACGTGGAGTTCGCGGTAAGCGACTCGGTGTATATGAAGATTAAGCCATTCAAAGGTGTTTCACAGACTAGCCGACTCAAGAAGTTGAGTCCGAGGATTTTGGGGCCGTTCGAAATCGTGGAATGAATTGGAGAAGCAGCAATATCGGTTGGAATTGTCTCAAGATCTAAGTGGATTACACGTTGTCTTCCAAGTCTCAATTTTAAGGAAAGCCTTGGTGGTGACAAGTGTTGTGGTTGAGTCAACGACGGTGCTGATAGAAGAGGACTTGAGGATGAAAGTTCGTCCGGTTGGCATAAAGGATTCAGAAGTTCGGCAGTTGCGGAATAAAGAGGTTAAGCTCGTGAAAGTGCTTGTGGATAACTGTGGGAAAGAAGAATTCTCCTAATAGCGTGAGCAAGCAATGCGGGAGGACTTCCCAGAACTTTTTTGCTTCAGGTATGCTTTTTTGTTTGAGTACACGCTAAATTTCAAGTACGAAATTATTTTGAGGGGGGAGGAGTTGTAGCACCCTAGTTTTTGTACTTGAGCCTCTGGACGCTAGCGTGCAACATTAGATAGCTACCGCTCGGCGGTAGCCTGGTGTTGAGTGCGTTGAGTAGCAGGCATTGAGTGGTAGGAATTGACTGTGTCGAGTGCAAGCGCGTGGCGTTAGCTAGTTAACGCTTGGTGTTAGCCTCCTTGTGTTGAGACAGAAGCATTGAGTGAGCTACCTCACAACACTATTTCTACCGCCAATGGTAGAATGGCTTTATGTTTTTCACCGAGGACTCAGGAAGCTACCATAGCGAGGTAGGTGGTTACCTCCCAACGGTAGTGGATGGAAGCAGTTCTATAGATCTGTGTTCTAGCCATCTGATTTCATTTAGGTTTTGATCCTATAGCCCAAGACACTCATGAAAGACTTGATTTCAAGAGCCTAGACACCTAGAGGGGGGTGAATATGTTCTAATTTTCTTTAATAAATTTTAGGCAATTATCTTATTCTAACTTAGCACAGATAATACAATTCACAGCACAGCAATCACAGCACAGCAATCACAGCATTGTACAGTACACCAGATTTATAGTGGTTCCCCAAGTTATGGGTACATCCACTTTCCCCCTTCGCCTATGCAGTAGAGAACTGGATTCAGCCCAACTTCCTTCCACTAACTCAGATCCACAGATCTTACACTCAGAACCTGACAGGTTCCTACAGCTCAGACTTATACAAGTCCTACCAAGATTCTTCCCAAGAACCCTACCTCATGCAACAGCCCTACCTCAGCCTTTATCACCAGGCTTACAACTCAGACTTTCACAAGTCCTACACCTCAGGCTCTCAGCCTTACCTCATACTTTATATACACAGGCTTACAACTCAGATTTAAGAAGATCTTATAAGGAAAAAGAAGATTAAGTTGTTCAGAAATTTCACCCAGAAATAGCTCTCAGTTCATGTGAGCTTCTTGATCAGTTTTTGAATAAACTGTAAACTTCAGATCCAACCTGACTTAGGTTTTTCAAAGCTTTTTGATTGAATAAAATGAGGTTGATCTGACTTGGAGTAGAAGTTGATCTTCAGACAGCTCCCTTCTTAGATTCAGAAATAGATCTGAATCTTTCTTGCAGACTATTCAGGATCTGCCTTCTTAAGGGTTTTCCCCTTTCTTGTTGTCGAATTCCCTTTCCCGTAATTGCTTGATTACTTCATTGATTAATCTTTTGGTGTCATAGATCAGTCCATTATATAGACTTACTCAATGATTACCGGCTGATCCGGTTTGTAACAACCTTCTAACAGTTCTGACAAAGGTGTCAGACTTGTTGTTTATTACAGCTATCAAGTCTTCAGTCATGACAACTAATTCTGTAATGACTTTATATCTCAACAGGAAACACTCAGCAAATTTCTTCATATGTGTCGACACAAAATAGACTAAGTGTCGACACAAGCCTTGATGAGGTCGACACAACACTTAATGTGTCGACACAGTCATTCTTCTGCTTCTCGACACAACTTTTGTTTGTATGTGTCGACACAAGTCCTGTGTGTCGACATAACTGCTCCTGGTACATAACTGATGCTGACAAATGGCATTGAGTTTATGTCCAGATGTCATTGAGTGTGTGTCAGCACAAGTCTTGTGTGTCGACACAAGCCCTTTTGACCCAGTATAGCTATTGCTGATAGATGGCGTTGAGTGTTATCAAGAGGTCGTTGAGTGTGTGTCAACACAAGTCCTGTGTGTCAACACAAGCCATTCAGACTCAGTATAGCTGTTGCTGATAGATGGCGTTGAGTATATGTCAACACAAGTCCTGTGTGTCGACACAAACCTTCTTCAGGTGTCGACAAAATTCTTGGGTGTCGACACATGCCTTTCTTTTGGTGTCGACATAACTCCTGGGTGTCGACACTACTTCTACTTCAGGTGTCGACACAATTCCTGCCTCAAGTGTCGACATAATTCTGTGTGTCGACACAGCTTCTTCTTCAGGTGTCGACACAATTCCTGGGTGTAGACACAAGCCTTGCTTCTAGTGTCGACACAACTTCTGGGTGTCGACATAATTCTTCACAAGTGTCGACACTTGTACTTAGAGAATTTTCTTGCAAACCATATACCTGCACAATGAAACCCAAACATCCCATCAAATACAAACTGATGTATATCATTGAGTAAGGGGAGGCTTCTCCAAATCGGGTACATATTTTTCAGTGTACCCAACAATCTCCCCCTATTTGGAGAATTCATAACTCTTAGTCAAAGATATACATCACTCATAATAAAACACGGGAAAAAATAGATGTACATACATTTCACTGCAGGATAACAATTAAAATCAATACTGAAACTTATTTCATTCATTAATCAGAAAATTCTAGGTTTACATGTTTTTATTTAGAACATAAAAAGGATTACATTATTCTAGACATTAGCCTATCTATCCTAAGATTGACTAGGCTCCTTAATTACAATTCCTTTCCCAGATCTGATCTTAGCCTGCATAGTCGGTTTAGTATCATCATCTGGTTTCTTTCCTTTCAGATCCTTCTTCTTCAGTTCTTCAGCCTTTATCCTTTGCCTTTCAAAATACTGAAAAGGCTTTGGGAAGTACTTGCTAGGCTCCAGAGCATTAGCAGGTAACTTCCTAGCATTTACACTCCTCCTATACTGAAGAATGGCTTCTTGCCTGGCTTGATACTTGTTCCACTCTTGCTCAGAATACCATTTACCTCTATCATATGTCTTGTCCTTCACAGCTTTCCAGGCAGTCAAAATAATGTTCCTTGAAGTAGGGCTCCACTGCTCAAAATCAGGCTTTAATTCTGCCTATTCTCTAAACCTTTTCTTAGATAGATGTGCTCCCTTCTGAGCTTCCTTGACAGCCTCTGACATTTCTACCTTTTCAATAATAATATTCTGTGACTCTTATAGAGGGCTATACATTTGCTGAACTTCTTGCTGGACTATGTCAAAATCAGCTGGAGGAAAAATGACCTGTGCAACCTCTGGCTTATGCCCTTCAATGTAGGCAGGTTGAACACCAGACTCAGCTGTATTATCATCCTCACATAGGGGTGGAAATCCAAGTGTTGCTCTGATGGTGTTAGATACCCATTTTGCATGATCAGAGCTGGCTTTGACTAACATTCTCTCCCCTTTTATGACTTCTCTAGCTATATGATCTCTCAGATCATTCTTTTGAAACCTTATTTGATCAGCTAGATATTCTTTACCTTCTTGGTAGTAGGCTTTGAATTTAGTCAGGTAATCAGAAATAGTCTTTTGAGAGGCTCCAATGGCTGTTTGGACAGTAACTAGATCTTCTTGTATTTTCTTTGATATTTCAGTTTTCAAATCAGTAGAAATACTTCCCAGTTTTTTGAGAATTTCTTCATGGGAGTCTTTGAGATTTTCATTTGACTTGAATTGATTTTCAAAAATATATCCTTGCTTTGTTGAAATGTCCTCAACTTCAGTCTTTATCAGTTGTTGTTGCTCAGCAAAATATACTACAGCCTTACCTCACTTGTGGAAGCAATCTGTCATCTCTTTCTTATTCAGATTGACTTCAAATCTGATGGATTTAATGTCTTGAGCCATCTGAAACTACAGTTCTTTACTTGACTCATCCACATATTTCTCTAAGGACTTCCTTTGTTCATCCAATTTGACTTGCTGTTGGACCAATAATGAACTGAAGTCCAAGCTTGGAGCAAGTGGTGGTGTGACTATTTGCAAGGCTTTCTTGTAGCCTGAGCTCTTTTTCCTCAGAGAAACCAGTTTTCTCTTTTTAGCCATGGAGGCTTCTGCATCATTAGAAGAATTAGATGAGCTTTCTATATCTACTGTATCTTTACTAACTTGGGCATTCAGTAGCTCCTCCCCCTCAGTTCCCAAAGCTTCTTATTCTACTTGTGGCAGCTCCCCCTCAGTCCTTGCTGCTGGTAAATCAGGAAAAAGCTCTTCCATAGTTACCTACTGCTGCAACTGAATAGGAGGAACAAGATTAGTTTGGGAAACAAGAGGTTCTCCCTGAACATCCAGTTTTTTGTCCAGGGCCCTCTCTATAAAGGAGATACTTACTTGCTCATCTTGAGTTGTATCCTTCATCTACACATTTTGTGCTTCCTTCTCAGCAATTTCCAGTGCTTCTTTTTTTATATATGATACAATGTCCATAACGGTATCAGCAGCATACTCACTCTCCATAGTAGCTACAGCAATTCCTCCCCCTTGGGAAAGCAGCTCAGATAGTTCAGTGTCATGTACTGCTGGTTCAGGGTGTTCTCCCCCTTGAGTGGAGGCTATCTGTTGCTTTGGGTGCTCACTGCTCTCTTTTTGATCTTGAGCTTCTTTTTGTTGTTGGTCTTCATCTGAACTGAAGACTACCTCCTCTTCAGAATCCCTTGAGGATTCTTCTTGCTGAACAATTTCTTTCTTTTTCTTATCCTTCTTGACCTGTTTCTGTGGAGTAGAAACCTCTTTGGTCAGTAATCTATCCTATCAGGATAGAATCCTTACATCCATCCTCCTCATATGATTGATCTTGGATCCTGGTAGTTGGTTCATAACATCTGGTATTATAGAAGCTAGACATAAACTTAGTATCTTTCCCAGATTTGGCTTTTTTATTCCTTCTAGAATCTTGTCAAACCCCACTGATGACCAGTCTGTTTTTACAGTGAAGATGACTTTGGTCAGTAGGTTGAACATGTGGGCAGATATTCTGTCATGTCCACCAGTCTTGCACATAATTACCTTGCCTATAATTTCAGAAAGAAACTTACCTTGGGAATTCATCCCCTTTCTTGTAATTGATGATCCAACTTTTGTATTAGGGTTCAGCCCACACCAACTTAGTGCATCTTTTATCATGGATGGTACTATTTCATCATCATCCTTAATGTTGGGAAGGTAGAGCGATTTCCTGATCGTCTTAACTGTGAGTTTTACTCTTGAATCCTGAACTATCGCTTTGATCTTCTTTCCCTCATTATCCACATTTGCATACGAGTAGAATTCCAGTACTTCCTTTTTACAAATTCTTATTGGTTCCGAGACCAAGAACTCAAAACCATTTTCCAAAATTAGGGTAATTACACCATTGTTGTCCTGTGAAGCTGACGTGAATCCCCCACGAATCAACTCATAACCTTCATTCACCTTGTCGTCTTGGTGGGGCTCCATTGATGAGAGAGAGAGAGAAGAGAAGAGAAGTGAATATCTATGTTGACACAAGGTCTAGATTCGAGAAATCTGAAGGCGTAGTCGACCAGATTTTGTCTCCCCCTATATATAGTCTACTGGTAAAGGATGGGTCAAAGGACGCACCTTACTTAGTAATTATACTTGTCGACATAGTTGTACATGTGTCGATATAAAAGACTTAGGTCTCGATAAAACTTATTTTTAGTCGGCATGTCTATGTGTCGACATATCTATGTGTTGACATACTTGTGTCAGTGTCGACATGGGTTAGTCAAGTCTCGACAGAGTGTGTTGACACCAATTCTTGTGCTGACACAAATACTGTTTATGTGTTGACAAGACATACTGAGAGTGTTGACACAATTTTCTTGTGTCGACACAACCTTTCTTACTTACCCAAATTTCCTGAGAAATTTTGTGCTTACATATTCTACTTAGGAAAAATTGTGCTGACCTATTCTAGGTTCAACATTTATAATTCAATTTTAAAATAATTGAATTTTGTTTTATCCAGAGGTTTTGTAAAAATATCAGTAATTTGATAATTTGTGTTCACAAATTCTAGATTAATATCTTCCTTCTCCACATGTTCTCTAATGAAATGAAACTTAATTTCTATATGCTTAGTTCTACTGTATGAAACAGGGTTTTTAGCAATAGAAATAACACTAGTAGAATCACAGAATAGTGGAATTCTACTTACCTTGATGTCATAGTCTTCATGTTGATGCTTTATCCACATCAACTGTGCACAGCAGCTGCCTATAGCTATATATTTTGACTCAGCAGTTGAGATAGCTACACTTGTTTGCTTCTTGCTGCTCCATGACACCAGCCTTCCACCTAGGAATTGACAAGTTCCTGTGGTACTCTTCTTGTCTTCTTTGCACCCTGCAAAGTCTGTATCTGAAAAGTCTTTTAGTACGAAATCTCTATTCTTAGGGTACAAAAGACCTAGATTAGGTGTGCCCTTAAGATATCTCAAAATTCTCTTGACAGTGGTGTGATGAGATTCCTTTGGGTATGCTTGGTACCTAGCACAATGAAAGTTTTAAGTTGTCTACCAAAATCACCTAGAGGGGGGTGAATAGGTGAATTGTGCGTCTATTTGCGGAATAATAAATTTAAAAGAACTTGCATAAACATTCAAGCAATCACAGATGACAAGAAGATTTATAGTGGTTCCCCAACCTTAGGTACGTCCACTTTCCCTCACCGATCTAGTAAATCACTAGATCTAGCTAGTCCATTATCTCGGATTGAAAACCAATCCTACGCCTTGAAAACAAGTTCCTACAATCTCGATCCAAAAGGATCTACACTCGGAAGATGAAAACTTTCTACAACTCGAAGAACAACGCTCCTACACTCGGAGAATAATCTCCTACAAAATTACAAAGAGATTTGAAAATACAAACAAAGATTTGTCTCAGATCTAGAAAAATTCAACTCTAGGTCTTCTTCTGAACTTGGCAGCTTTTTCAGAATTTGTTGAAGAAGAACCTGAAAGTCTCTAATGTCGACTAAATCCACCTATGGGGGGGGGAATAGGTGTCGTGCGGTCTTTTGCGGAATTAAATTAACCTGCATAAATTAACAAACGCAGCATAGAAAACACACAAAGAGTTATAGTGGTTCCCTGATTTGGGTACGTCCACTTTCCCCCCTTCGACCTATCTCCCACCAAGGGACGACTCGGTCACTTCTCCAAACAGATTGAAATCCAATACTCACACTACGGAAGGAACCCTTCCAACAAAGGAGTCACAACTCCACCACCACGGGTTGCACCCAACCCTTACAACAAGGAATGAAAATTCATTTACAATAAAACCAAAATAGAATGTAAAAGAAAATACAAACAAAGCTTTTAGAGATTCCGATGTGCTTCTTTGTTCGTTGAAGCTTTCTTGAAAGTTACGAAGAGTCTACAACCAGATTTCTATCTTGGAGAGGATCTTGTCAAGATCGGCGGCGGCAAGAGAATACGTTGACAATACTTTGTAAATCCAAACTTCTTGACGAA
This sequence comes from Platanthera zijinensis, assembly GCA_039513925.1. NCBI lineage: Eukaryota > Viridiplantae > Streptophyta > Magnoliopsida > Asparagales > Orchidaceae > Platanthera > Platanthera zijinensis. Next base: position 189,705,231 of record CM077079.1, on the reverse strand, counting down.
GCAAGCAAGGTCTACCAATGATCTTAGTCATATCAATCATCTCCACCGATTCGAAATGGAGAACTAGTCTCGTTCAATGAATCGAAGGACAAGAGATCTCAAGAGAGATGCGTGAGATGCTCGGCTTGCCTCGGTACTGTCGCCAGAATATCAAAGAAGATCGGAGATTGGCGGCGACGACGAACTGCGAACGACGACAAGCGATCGGCGGTTTCCACGATCGGCTGGGGCACAGCGTCGGCTACTTTTGATTTCACGTGAATAGGTACTGTAGAAGTTCAAAATATGCGAGTATAAATACTAGAGCCAACCCTAATGACCGTTGTGGGGCCCACAAGGAGAAACCCTAGCCCCAGCCTAAACAGCGCACAGCAAGGTGGTTCAGTCCAGCGAACGAGAAAAATTGACTAAGGCAAAATCGGCGGGAATCGTTGGTTATTCCCGTCGATGTCGGCGGGAATGACTCGCGATTCCCGTCGATTCTGCCTTGGCATTGTTGGAAAACTGTCAGCCAGAGGAAGTTGGCAGGAATGCAGACTGATTCTCATTGAATCGGCGGGAATCACTAACGATTCCCGTCGAAGTCGGCGAGAATCACTTAGTGATTCTCGTCGATTTTGACTTAGAGGAATTTTCTCTTCCTTCATTTGATGACTTGGTCTTTGACCCATCTTTGCTCCTTCTTCTGCTCTTGATCTTCCTAAACCCTGTACTTGAAAATAAGTACACTCCAATAAATGGAGCACACGTGAGTCAACACACTGATTTACTCAACGAGGGATTACGTTTTGCAGACCCGTGTATATTGACCCACTGCACCCTGACATTGGTGTGTACTTAGCATGGAATATCTGCAAGCACAACTTGATAGAAGATCGTCAAATACATTGTCAATTCAACTTAGATTGTTCAGGGGCTTCTTCAAATCAGGTACATTGTGGATACAATACCCAACAATCTCCCCCTATTTGAAGAAGCCTAAACCCTACAAGCTAAGGTGAATAGAACAGATGGGAATGAAAATCATAAAATGAAAATTCAGTTGAGAGTGAAATTCATTACAATTTTCCTGAGAGCATACTTTACATTGGCAGCCACCTTAGCCTTAGCCGAGAGGATAATCTCCCCCTTTTTGGCTTCTGCAAATCTGGGACTTCACTTGGAGCACAAAGCTCCCCCTCAGTTCTTGCATCCATGCCCGATCTTGAATTCATAGCAGATGCTCCCCCTTGATCCAAGAGCCTTGAGCCCTTCAGTCTTCAATCTTCATCGTTCAGCATGCCAAGTTCAGTTTTGAAGAGACTGAACTTGGCCTCTTCTAGGGGCTTTGTGAAGATATTTGCAATCTGCTTATCCATAGGGACATAGCAGAGAGATTTATCTTTGTTTTCCACTTGCTCCCGAATGAAGTGGCAGCGCACTTCAATATGCTTTGTTCTGTTGTGCGACACTGGATTGTTTGCAATTGCTATTGCGCTCGAGGAGTCGTAATACATTGGAACTTCTCTGAACTGCAAGTCATAATCTTCGAGTTGATTTCTGATCCTTAGAAGTTGTGCGTAACAGCTGCCTGCTGAGATGTACTCAGATTTATCCATAGAGGTTGCGACACAGTTCTGCTTTTTACTATTCCACGAAATAAGCCTTCTTCCGAGGAATTGGCACGTCCCGTAAGTGCTTTTCCTATCATCCCTACTTCCTACAAAGTCAGCATCTGAAAAGCCTATCAGATCGACATCATTGTTTCTTGGGTACCACAAGCCAAGATTTGGTGTACCTTTAAGGTATCTAAGAATTCGCTTTGCAGCGACATAATGAGATTCCTTAGTATTCACCTGATATCTGGCACAAAAGCATGTGGAAAACATAATATCCGATCTACTAGCAGTGAGGTAGAGTAGGGATCCAATTATGCTTCTGTATTTGGTTTCATCAAAAGGTTTCCCTTTCTCATCCTTGTCCAGAGACACAGTGGATCCCATTGGATTCCTCATAGAGGTTGCATTCTCCATTCCGAATTTCTTTAGGAGTTCATTTGTGAACTTCGTCTGAGAAATGAAAATTCCATCCTCAGACTGTTTCACTTGAAGTCCCAAGAAATACTTTAGCTCTCCCATGCTGCTCATTTCAAACTTTCCTAGCATAAGTTTAGAAAACTTCTTGCAAAGATTGTTGTCCATTGAGCCGAATATTATGTAATCGACATAGATTTGCACCAGCAGAATCTTGCCTTTGACTTCCCTAAGAAACAATGTCTTATCTATTTTCCCTCTCGAGAACTTGTTCTCAAGAAGAAAACTAGACAGAGTCTCATACCAAGCTCAAGGAGCTTGTTTTAAGCCATATAATGCTTTATTAAGAAAGTAAACATGATTACGGAATGATGGATTAACAAAACTTGGGGGTTGCGCGACATATACTTCCTCTTTCAAATTTCCATTTAGGAACGCAGATTTCACGTCCATCTGATATACAGCGAATCCTTTGTGAGAGGCATACGCCAGGAACAATCTGATTGCCTCCAGCCTTGCAACTGGTGCAAAGGTTTGGTCGATGTCAATCCCCTCCTCTTGTCTGTAACCTTGAGCCACCACTCTGGCCTTATTCTTGATGATGACCCCGTGTTCATCCAGTTTGTTTCTGAAGATCCACTTAGTGCCGATCACATTCTATTTCTTTGGTCTGGGAACAAGCGTCCAGACGTTGCATCGTTCGAATTGATGCAGTTCATATTTTATTGCCAATATCCATGATGCATCTTTGTTCGCTTCGTCGAACTTCTTTGGCTCAGCCTGTGACAAAAAACTAAGGTGCAAAATCTCGTTAATTGTACCTCTGCGAGTTCTGAAACCGTCATGAAGATCTCCTATGATCTGATCTCTAGGATGATCCCTCACGTGTCGGAGCTTTAAGACTCTTGCATCTGGAGCTCTAACAGCTTCTCGGGCTCCTCCCTCTTCTGTGAGATTTTCTCCATCCTTATCGTCATTTTCTCAAGTTGGCGTGGTGGTGGAGACCTTGACGTACTTGGGAGTTTCATCTTTAGCAGTCTCATCGAGACTTTGCTGTTCAAGCCTTGCACCTGCATCTTCAAGAATGCCACTGGAAGAATTGTTTTGAAGCAAGCTTCCTTCATCAAAAACAACATTAATGGACTCCTCTACCACTAGGGTTTTCTTATTGAAGACCCTATATGCCCTACTATGGCTACTATAGTCCATGAAGATGCCTTCGAAGCATTTTTATCCGAATTTAGTACGTGGGTACTTCCCATTATTGAGTACATAGCATCTGCAGCCAAAAATCCTTAAATAGGACATGGTCGGTTTCCTGCCTTTCAATAGCTCATAAGGCGTCTTACGATGATTCTTGTTTATCAATGCTCGGTTCTGCACATGACAAGCCGTATATATAGCCTCTGCCCAGAAGTACTCTTGAAGAGAAGCGTCATTCATCATTGTCGTACATGCTTCAATGAGCGTTCTATTTCTCCTCTCCGCAACTCTGTTTTGCTGAGGAGTACGCGGGGAGGAAAACTCATGAAAGATACCATGTTCTTCACAGAATTCTGTCATAGCACCAGACTCGAATTCTGTTCCATGGTCACTTCTGATTTTGACCACGGAGCAGTTAAATTTGTTCTAAATCTGCTTGACATAATTAGTGAAGATGTCAAACGTATCTGACTTTTGCTTCAAGAAGAACACCCACGTAAACCAAGAGTGATCATCAACAATCACTAGCGTATACGATTTGCCTCCTAAGCTATGAACTTGCACTGTACCGAACAACTCCATATAAAGAAGATAAAGACATCTGGAGGAGTCTTTGTCTGCAATGCCCTTAAAGGTAGCCCGAGTCTATTTGCCCTTCTAGCATGCAGGACAAGGGATATCTTTGATGCACTTAATATTGGGGGCATCCCTTACTAAATACTTGGAAAACAACATATTAATAGTATTGAAATTAATATGTGCTAATCTCTTGTGCCATTATTCACAGAGAGATGCACTGCCTTTTGCTACTAGGCACACAGGGGTAGAAGAGTCTAAGCTAAGAAAATCAAAGCAAAAGATATTTCTGCTCCTAATGCCAGTTAATACCGTCTTCGAAGAGGCACACGATATTATCAAGCACTTCTCCTTGCAGAACTTAACGTCGTATCCTTTATCACACAACTGGCTTATACTGATCAGGTTATGGTTTAACCCTTCAACATAGGCCACGTCTATGATAGAGAATACACCGTTTGAAATCATACCATAACCCTTAGTGACTCCTCGATCTTATCCTCCAAAAATGACTTTGGGTACATTTTAGACTGGGGAGTAATCAAGCAACAAGCTTCTTGCCCGGTCATATCCCGAGAACATCCACTGTCCAAGTACCAGATTGGCGTTTTGGATGCCTTTGTACATACCTGCAAAACAGAATTAGTTACCCTTAGGAACAAAATTGAACTTGGGTCCTAGATTCCTTGTTAGCATACTCCCCCTCAGGTGGTTAACCCTACGAGTGGTCAGCCTCGCATTGCAAACATGAGGATTCTCGTTGAATCTTGGATTAAACCAGCAATCCACGGCAAAGTGACCAACTTTGCCACAGCACCAACAATCAAACCTGTTGTACCGTTTCCTAGGCTCCTGCTTCACCCTTAGAATGGTGGGTCTAGTCAGGGCCTTGGATTTGGAGGTGGAGGCATCATGATGACAGCAGTCACACAATTTCTTCACTTCCTGTTCCTTCAGTATAAAAGGCTCAGCCTTTGGTGTCTGCTTCCTATTATGGCCGCTAGAGAAGTGGCCATAATTCTCTACTTGGATTTCCTCATAAGGTGCCTTGAAGACACTCTCACCGTAGTTGCGGGGGAAGGTCCAACCATCATACCGGCTCTTGGGCTTTTCAACCGAGGTCCGGAAGAAGTGACCATAGGTTGACTCAAAGTCCTGCTCATTGCAAGGAAAGCCAGGCTTTCTGAATGAAATAGGACCGAGTGGAGCCTTTCCCTTTTCTGCAGCATAGGCCTTCTTAGTAGCCTTATTTTTCCTCCGATTTCTGTTTCTCCTGGATTATTTACAAGGCACAGCCACATGCTCTAAGCCAACCCCCCTAGCCTAAGAAGAGAATTCATAAACCAGAGGAAGAACGGTCTTGGGCATAGAGAAGATTTTGACAATCTTCCTCTCTGCCGCAAGCTATTCTTCAAGCTTGTTAATTTCTTCCTGTTTTAGGTCAAGGAGCCTTAGAGAATCTGAGTGCTCAGAAGTCAGGTCCAGGTGTTCTTGTCGGAAAGAAATCAAGCTAGTGATCTCTTCTCTTAGGGACACACCCTCAGCCTTAAGGAATTTGACTTCCTTTTTCTTAGCCCTCAGCCTCTTATGGCACTCTTCGAAAGTATTAAGCAAAAGCTCATACTTTTCGAGGAGTTCAGCCTCACGGGCAGATGGACTGTCCTCGTGGTCATCTTCAGGAGACTCAGAGTAAGAGTAAGAGAGGGGGTGCGATCTTTTACCTTCCCAGTAAATGGGGGACAGTCTCCATCAGAGTCGGAGAGACCCATTAGCCCGAAGTAGGCTTCCTCATCATCACTTGAGTCTGAAGAGTCAGATTCACTCAGTGTCTTTGGCTTTTTGTCTATGTAGCTCCTCTCCTTCTTCTTATCTCTAAAGGACTTGTGATCCTCTCCCTTCCCCTTATCTCTCTTGCTTTGATGGAAGTCAACAACGACGTGGCCTGGCTTATTGCATCCAAAGCAAATAATGTCAGCAGATCGATATTTGTTCTGTTTAGATTCATACCTGTCAGAAGAGTAATTCTTCTTCTGATGTCTGGAGGAGGAGCCGTCTCTCTTTCTCTGATTCCTCAACTTGAGTAACTTCTTGAACTCTCGAGTGATGAGGGAGAATTCTTCTTCAGATAGCTCTGAGCCGGAAGACCATGGCTCAGAGTCTTCTTCCTCATCCTTTTTCCAGGAGCAGGACGAGGCTGCACCCTTGCCTTTCCTTGAGTGATTGGCTTTCAAGCCAACAGTCTTTTCTTTGGCAGCGGCTTTATAGGCTTCTTCTTCATCTTTTCTGGTGTTCAGCTGATGCTCATAGGACATAAGCTTCCCAAACAGAATCTGGGGATCAGTTTCTGCCAGATTACCAAATTCTATGATGGCGCAGATCTTGGTGTCCCATTCCTTAGTAAGGGATCTAAGGAATTTGTCATTTAGTTCTCCATCGGTGAACACTCTGCCATAACCCTTCAGGGCATTGACGATCTTCAGGAAGTTCTCGAATGTCACTCCGATTTCTTCCTTGGGACCTTGCCTGAAGGCCTCATACCTATGGTTCAGAAGGGATCTTCGATCATCCCTTACTTCATCTGTGCCTTCCATCAGAATGATCATGCAAAGCCATATGTCCTTGGCAGTCCTGCAGTTTCTGAAATTCTGCATCATTGAATCATCGACGGCGCTTACTAAGATGTTTTGAGCTTTCTTGTGTCGTCCGACAAGCACCGTCTCATCCTTATCCATTTCGGAGAGCTTCTTGGGAACCATCTTGGTAGGATCAATGGTGGAGGCTTTAGTAGGGATATAAGGGCCCTCCTCCACTATCATGAAGAGTCGAGGGTCGACTGCTTGCATGTAGAACCTGATCCTTTCCTTCCAGATGGAAAAGTTCAGCTTGGTGCATAATGGGAATCCTGAATACTTGAGTCCGTCAATTCCCGAGACCTTCTTTCCTCTTGGCACTAGACACGGGATCTTACTCAAGGTGTTAACCTTACTGATGAGCAACCTCCCTCTGATACCACTTGAAAGTCTCTAGTGTCGACTAAATCCACCTATGGGGGCGGGGGGAATAGGTGTCGTGCAGTCTTTTGCGGAATTAAATTTACCTGCACAAAATAACAAATAGAGCACAGAAAACACACAAAGAATTATAGTGGTTCCCCGATTTGGGTACGTCCACTTTCCCCCTTCGGCCTATCTCCCACCAAGGGACGACTCGGTCACTTCTCCAAATGGATTGAAATCCAATCCTCATACTACGGAAGGAACCCTTCCAACAAAGGAGTCACAACTCCACCACCACGGGTTGCTAATGGAGATTTTCTCCACGCTAGCGCGTGTATCCAATTGATAAGGCAAGTATACCTATCGTTCAGAGTATAGAATCAAGTGTCGTATTTAAACTCGGGGAAGTCGAGTACTTGTACTCACAAGGGAAACTATTATCTTATCGGAAGAAAATTTGGTTTTTGTTTTTAAACGGAAAAAAACGTTATACTAAGGAAGAGAAATTCAAATATGAGGAAGCTAGCACTTGATCTAGAATCCCCTTGGACTAAAATAAATCTTCTTGAAAGATTAAGTAATGCGAGTTCTTATCTACTCACTCGACCGTGGAGGTTCCTAATGTACAAAAGCGTCTCTGTCGAGCTCATGCTTCTGACTAACCTTAGGTTGATCGATTAAGACCTTTCGGCCAGTTGAAACCCCTAAGCTTACTTTATGCGGTGAACCCCTCTATTGGATTTGACTCCAATCTGGAAGATTTACGTCGTCCACTCTCGAGGAGTGCATTCAACTCCTTTTATCTTTGAGTGATCTCCTCGTATCTACAACCTCTCGGTAATTTAGGATACGGATCTTAGATCGAAACTCATATCCGCGTAATATGAATTCGATGAAATAAACATCAAAGATAAATCATAGCGAGTAAAATTAAGAATAAGACACTTGATAAAAGAAGGAGAAGATTTTATTTTATTCCAAGGTTCATCAAGATCAAGTGCTAAAAGAAAGTTAGCTACTCATCATGATTGGTGAAATACAAAATAAAGTAGAGAGAGACATGCTTGAATCAAAGACAAATAGAATTAAAATTATAACAATAGTAAATCTAACTTAGAAATGAAAAAATACAGCAAAAGAAATAGAAAATTACAAGACTCCAACTCCCAAAATTCGACTCTGAGCATCTGAAGCTGTCTGGAATTTATAGGAAAAATTTCTGTTAGGTCACTCCCTAGGTCACGCCCGTGACCTAGGGCGTCTCAGGCTCGGAACCGTCGTGTTGAAACCCCAGGAACGTTGGAGTAGAAACCGCCAAAATCTCTTAACTAACGGGTAATGCCCCTAGGTCACGCCCGTGACCTAGGGCGTGTCAAGGCTGTTTCTTGAAAATGGCGTGAAGCTGAAAACTACGGGAGTAAAACTGGTCTTCAAGGAGGTGTCACGGCCCCTAGTCATGCCCGTGACTAGGGGCGTGTCAAGCTGGAATGGCTTCTTGCGGCAACGGCTGGAACGGAAGAGTAATTAACTGGAAACGCCCGTGACACGCCCTAGGTCACGCCCGTGACCCAGGCGTGTCATTTTAATCCGACGTGGCAACGTCACAATGGCAATCAATTAGCTGGCACGCCCAGTGTAAAGGGTACACAGGCGTGTCATAAATCGACACGGGCGTGTCTGGGCCGGTCGATGATCTTTAGGCGCGGTTCGACGACCTTCTACAGCAGACTGGATTTTTGTGTGTCACCCCCCTATGTCATGCCTAGGTAGGGCGTGTCTAGTCAGAAAGCTTAAAATCACCATTTTACTCCAAAAAAATTTATATATCAGCCCTGCAAGATTAAAAATAATTTTATTAGAACAAATAAAAATAAAACATGGAAACAAGTTAAATGTAAACTAAATATTATAAAATTGATGTAAAATATCTAACTATTAATATAAAATAGTAAATAAAAAGATAGAAATAATTAGAGTTATCAAATACCCCCATACTTATCTGTTTGTTAGTCCCGAGCAAACAACTTTCTATAGGAGTAGAAAAATTTTTAAATTCTAGAAAATAAAATTGAACCTAAGGAGTAAAATATGAAGTCTTATGCCTATGATTGTAGCTATTTTATTAGAAAGACTAAGTCAGCATACAAATTAGGTTTTTATTTTTCTTAAAATGCGTTTTCACTATTATTTTTACTTTTAAAATGAAAATCCGGTTAATCTTAAAATTATCTTTAGGGAGAGTGTAGAATTCGTACTAAGATAACATTGCACAAACAAAGATTAAGATACCCTCCAAAGAAATCCATCAATGTCGATTGCCATAGGCTTTCCCTTTCACACTCTCGCCACGGCACTAGTCTAACTTATAAATATAAATCAATAGGACTTAATTAGGCTGAACTGTAGGCTTAGGTTTTTGGTGAGGGTGGTCAAAGGTAAAAACGATGGCTTAGTCACACCAAAACCTAGAGTAAGCTTTTATATAAAAATTTGATATGGCTTTAAGAACGCAGCCAAATTCCTATTTCTTTTGTTTCTTTTCTTATTTATTTTTAACTTTCTCATCATATTGAAATTTTTTCTACCTCTTCATTTTTTTAATGATAATTTTTTTTCTTTATTTTGAAGAGAAGAGAAAAATAAATCAACTCTTTTTATTTTATAAGAAAAGAGCCACCAAAAATAAAAAGCTCCTAATCACTCACGAACCATGTTTGTATATTTATGTTCAAGATTGAACTTAGGTGTGCAATTAGGTTGCTTTTTAGGCTTTGGTAAATTGCTTGGTGGAGCAAAAACAAAGGAATAGGGAAATAGGCTCAAAATGGCTTGCAAAGATAAATATTTAGGTACGGGTACAAAAGCTAAAACTGGCCAAAATGAGTGCCTAAATCATATTTATGATAATTAGTCTAACTTATGCAAAGTCTTGAGAATAGTTAGAGGGAAAGTTCTAGACATCGAAAAAGAATTCCTCTCTCTTGGTCCGCGAAATATCTCTCTAGCAAACTTCTACTTACTCACCTAAATTATTTTAAAGTTTTACCGGTTTTCAAAATTAAAGTAAAATAAAACATTTCCACGCATTTAGAAAAATAGAAATCTAATTATATGCTGAATATTTAAATCTACATAAAATTCTACTTACATGTGCATTTGACTAGAAACGCAGCATGACCAACAGTTTTACTCCAAAATTATAAATTCAATTAAGACATTAAAATTCTCTAAACACTATAAAGAAATTGAATTACTAGGAATTTTGCATGTGAATAAATATAGAAATAAGGACTTCTCTAATTAAGTTTTATGCTAAATTTTTTTTGTTACTTCTTAGACTTCCCGAGGTATACCCTGTGAAGGGCTCTCACCGGTACTAGGAAGTAAGATGGGGTGATATCCCAAACGTCCCTTTCTAAGAAATTTAATTTTCGATTTTCTATGTTTTTTTTGTATTTTGTAATTTTATTTGAAAAATAAAATTCAAGAAAGAAAAAAAAACTTTTTCAAAATTTTTGATATATAATTTTTTTAGAGTTTTTATTTATTTGAATTTTTTTGTGGTTTTTGTTTTTTTAAATTTTGTCTTTTTGAAAATTTTGTATGTTTTGCTTGAGAAATATCCCTCCACCATACTTAAACAATACATTGTCCCCAATGTAAAATAAAAAAGAAGAATGGAAAAGATACTTCCCTGAGAATATCGAACCAGCATCAAAAGATACTTGAAGAAATACATAGATTTGACGTTCGTCCCCAACCGACCGTCATGCACCGATGTCCTTCAAATCTGTAAAAACTATAAAAAGAAAATTAAAATAAAAAGAAAGGATAACCATGGGATGCCTCCCACGAGCGCTTTGTTTTTGGTCGTTGAGCTCGACCATAGTGATGCGCGCGATCTAGGGATTGGACAAAATTATGTTAAATTGTGCGTTAATATTATCACCGGAAGTAAATAATTTCAGTCGGTTCCCATTAGCTTTAAAGTCACCTCCTTCCGGGTGCGAAATAAGCACCGTCCCGTAGGGCCAAACCTCTTTTACGACGAAGGGGCTGGACCAACGAGAATTAAGTTTACCCGGAAATAAGCGTAGGCGCGAGTTATACAGAAGGACTTGGTCTCCCGGTTGTAAGTCCTTTGGGTGCTTAATTTTTTTTATCATGATAGAATTTGGTGTGCTCCTTATAGAGTTTATTATTCTCATAAGCTAGGGAGCGCCACTCATCGAGCTCATTAAGTTTGAATTTACGAAGCTCGGAGGACAAGTTCTCATCAAGATTTAAAAATTTAAGTGCCCAAAAGGCACGATGTTCAAGCTCAACCGGTAGATGATATGCTTTCCCATAGACCAATCGATACGGCGTACAACCGATAGCGGTCTTGTACGCGGTATGATAAGCTAATAGAGCATCATCAAGCTTGACCGACCAATCCTTTCTACTAGTAGAAACCATTTTTTCTAGTATACGTTTATTTTCTCGGTTAACTACTTCTACCTGGCCACTAGTTTGAGGGTGATAGGGGGTTGTTAACCTATGTGTAACGCCGTATTTAGATAAAACTTTAGCAAATTGTGCGTTACAAAAGTGTGTGCCCCTATCACTCACTATTGCCCGCGGTGCACCAAATCGTGAAAATAGTTTTTTGAGAAATCGAGTCACGACTCGGGCGTCATTAGTGGGAAGGGCTTGCGCTTCCGCCCACCGTGACACGTAGTCGACCGCTACCAAAATATAATTATTTCCATAGGAAATTGGTAGTGGTCCGACAAAGTCGATCCCCCATAAATCAGAAACTTCTATTTCTAAAAATAAATTTAAGGGCATTTCATCACGGCGAGAAATATTACCTGAGCGTTGGCATTTTTCACAACGACTTACATGGGCGTGAGCATCCTTGAAGATGCTTGGCCAATAAAAGCCTGCTTCAAGAACTTTCCGAGCCGTCCGATTAGCTTTATAGTGCCCACCGGCGGGTCCCTCATAGCAATGCTTTAGAATTTGGGCGCCTTCCTCATGAGAAACACACCTCCGCACTACTTGGTCCGCACAAACACAAAAGAGGAAGGGATCCTCCCAAAAATAATTTTTCAAATCGGAAAAGAATTTCTTCTTTTCTTAATAAGAAAAACCATTCGGGAGAAATCTTGCAACAAGGTAGTTTTGCGAAATCGGCAAACCAAAGAGTGGGGAAAGTAATTACCTTACGAATGGCGAGAAGGCGCTCCTCGGTGAAAGTATAATCAATGTCCTCCTCCATGAGCTCCCCCAAATTGGGGTTCTCCAACCGCAAAAGATGATCAGCCGCTAGGTTCTTCGCTCCTCTCTTGTCACGAATCTCCAAGTCAAATTCTTGGAGTAGTAAGATCCACCTAATCAATCTTGGCTTTGCATCTGTTTTTATTTGTAAATATAACAAAGTAGAATGATCGGTAAAAACAATAATTTTAGACAAGGCTAGGTAGGAACGAAATTTATCAAATGCGAAAATAACAGCTAATAATTCTTTTTCAGTGGTAGTATAATTTTCTTGTGCGGCGGTTAGTGTTTTGCTCGCATAATAATAGGATGAAAATTTTTATTTATGTGTTTTCCTAAAACCGCACCTACGGCAAAACTACTAGCATCGCACATTATCTCAAAAGGAAGTTCCCAATTGGGTGCGATCATTATAGGAGCGTTGATTAATTTTTCTTTAATAAGAGAAAAAGCGCGCAAATAATTTTCATCAAAAATAAAGGGCGCATCTTTTTCTAATAAGTGTGTAAGAGGCTAAGTGATTTTAGAAAAATCTTTAATAAACCGGTGATAGAAACCGCCGTGCCCCAAGAAACTACGAACGATCTTAACATTTGAGGGGGGAGGTAGCTTTTCTATTATTTTATTTTTGGCTTTATCTACCTCTATGCCCTTGCTAGAAATTTTGTGGCCTAACACCAAACCTTCCCGCACCAAAAAATGGCACTTCTCCCAGTTCAAGACTAGGTTCATGTCCTCACATCTTTGGAGTACACGGGAAAGATTTGCCATATATAAATCAAAAGAATCTCCAAAGACGGAGAAATCGTCCATGAAGACTTCTATGATATCCTCCACTAGTTCATCAAAGATCGCTAGCATACACCTTTGAAAGGTTGTCAGCGCATTGCATAAACCAAACGGCATCCTTCGATAGGAGAACGTGCAAAACGGATAAGTGAAGGTTGTTTTCTCGTAGTCTCCGGGCGCAATTAGAATTTGAAAATATCCCGAAAGACCGTCAAGAAAATAATAAAAAGAGTGACCGGATAACCGTTCAAGGATTTTGTCAATGAACGGCAAAGGAAAATTATCCTTACGGGTTGCATCATTTAATTTGCGATAATCGATGCATACCCGCCATCCGGTAACGGTTCGAGTAGGAATTAATTCATTTTTATCATTAGGAACTACCGTTAATCCTCCTTTCTTAGGCACCACTTGGACCGGGCTCACCCAAGAGCTATCCGAAATCGGATAGATGATGCCTGCATCTAATAATTTAATTACCTCGGCCTTGACTACCTCCTTCATGTTAGGATTTAGCCGGCATTGAGGATGAATTGTTTTGTGAGCGTGTTCTTCAAATAAAATTTTATGGGTGCAAAAGGAGGGGTTAATCCCTCTTATATCCGTGATCTTCCACGGAATTGCGCGGCGATGACGTTTTAAAATATAAGATAATTTATTTTTTTCATCATCGGTCAAGTAGGCCGACACAATAACGGGAAGTTTAGAATCCTCCGCTAAAAACAAATATTCTAAATGATTAGGCACTTGTTTTAGTTCAAGTGTGGGAGGTTCATCATAAGATGTTTTAAAACGATCACTACCGACTTCTAAAATTTCAAATATAGGTGCGCGAGTGATCGAAAAATTATCACTATTTTCATGAACAATTAAATCTAAATTTTCAAAGTCAGATTCATGATCAATAGAAGATAAAACAAGTTCATAAACAGAAAAGGAGTCTTCTTCGGGAGAAGCCTCCAAGTAATAACATGAGTCGTCATTAGCAGGCGAATTTTTCATAGACGAGTCAAAAGTAAAGGTAACTTCTTCATCTCTGACTCTAAGGAGAAGTTTACCATTACTAATGTCTATGATAGCGCGCGAGGTGGCAAGAAAAGGGCGAACAAGAATTAGTGGTACCTCGGTGTCCTCTTCGATGTCAAAGATGACAAAATCTACCGGAAAGATAAATTTGTCAACTTCTACAAGCACGTCCTCAATGATCCCCATAGGGAGCTTGACAGACCGATCCGCCAATTGAATGCTCATTCTAGTGGGTTTAGGCTCTCCTAATCCCAACCTTTTCACTAGAGAATAAGGCATTAAATTGATAGAGGCGCCTAGATTGGCTAACGCACGTTTTACCAATAAATCACCAAATAGACAAGGAATAGAGAAACTACCCGGATCGGGTAATTTCCTAGGTAATTTATTGAGTAAAACCGCCAAACACTCTGCGTTCAATTGAACCGTAGAGATATCCTCAAGTTTCTTTTTATTGGATAAAAAATCCTTGAGGTACTTGGCGTACTTCGACATTTGTGTGATTACATCGCAAAATGGTAAATTTATTTGAATTTGTTTAAACATGTCTAAAAATTTACCATGATGCTCATCTACTCGGTCTTTTTGCATTCGAGACAGATAGGGAAGAGGTGGTTGATAAGCTTTTGGTTTAATATAACTAGAAGGCTTAATCGAAGGAGAAGATGAAGAAATTGTTACCTCCGTATCAACCAGAATTTTAGAAGTTGCAACCGGAATTATAGAAGTGGTTACCTCCTTCCCGCTCCGTAAAGTGATGGCTTTAGCTTGCTCCTTTGGGTTGGGCTCCGTATTGCCCGGTAGTGCTCCTTGTTGGCGATCGGAGAGCATTTTGGTGATTTTTCCAATTTGGGTCTCCAAATTACGAAGAGATCCGGTGAGATTTCAGATGTTTGCATCATTTGTAGTTGTATATTTGATGAACAACTCCTCGAGATTGGGAGCTTTTGGAGCTTGTGGTGGAAAATAACTGGGAGGGATAGTGTTAGGTGGGAGAGCCGCGTTACCCGGAATACTCCAAAAGAAGTTGGGGTGGTTCCTTATACCCGGGTGATAGGTATTACCAAAATTTGTATTCCCTGGATTAAAGGGTGGACGATTCGGATTTCCCATATAATCCACATGCTCGGCCAATGTAGTGGGAGAAGGGGAAGAAGTAGGATCCCAGGTAGGTGTAGAAGAGAAAACAGACATCTCTTCTAATCTTTTGTTTAGCATCCCAACCTGGAGAGATAGATTGGAGACCGTATCAATTTCATACATCCCGGCTGGTTTAGGTGGCCGGTTTAGACCAAGGTGTACTCCATTGATAGGTATTCAAAGCCATACCTTCTATAAGCTCTTGGGAGGCCGTTGTTGTTTTGTTATTAAGCGTTCCACCGGCGGCGGAATCGATATGTTTCCTAGTTTGAGAATTTAGCCCGTTATAGAAGGTTTGGATTTGTAACCAATCCGGAATTGCATGATGAGGACATCGACGAAGCAATTCCTTGAAATGCTCCCAAGTATCGTATAACGTTTTCGAATCAAGTTGGGAGAAATAAGTAATATCATTGCGCAATTTGGCCGTTTTAGCCGGCGGAAAGTATTTCGTAAGAAATCCTTCCGTCATTTTATCCCATGTTATGATTGATCCTCTTGGTAGAGAACTCAACCATTGCTTGACTTTAGTGCGCAGTGTAAATGGAAATAACCTTAGCTGGATGGCATCATCGGATACACCATTAATTTTAAAAGTATCGCATATTTCTAAGAAATTAGAAATATGCGCATTTGGATCTTCATCTTGAAGCACATCAAATTGTACAGATTGCTGTACCATTTGGATGATGCTTGTATTCAACTCAAAATTATTGGGGGCAATAGAGGGGAAAACAATACAAGATTGAGCCTCGTCCAAGTTTGGACGGGCGTAATAGGACATTTTCCGTTGTTCGACCGCATTTGGCTCACCCATATTGGAAGAAGAAGAAGAATGAGATCTAGGAGAATGAGAAGAAGAACTAAATGAAGAAGGAGAAGAAGAAGGCGGTGACGGAGAGAGAATTAATGAAGGATTTGGAGTGTCTCTTAAGGATTCCGTATCTTGAAAATTCGGAACTCAAAATCGTAAGCGGTGCCGAAGGGTTCGCTCGATTTCTGGATCCAAATCAAAAAGAGGTGACGAATTCCCTCGGGTCATACACAAAAACAAAACAAAAGATAAAAGTTTTAAGATTTAAAAATTTATAATATAAAAATATCCCGGACTTCCTAAGGGCTACCCAGTCACGGGTTCGCAAGGTACTAGGCAGTATTGTGGGATGAAAACCCGACACTGCCCTTTCGCAAGAAATTTTAACTATAAAAATTAAAACATAAAACTTTCAAAAAAAAAAAAAAAAAAAATTTAAAATTTTTTTTTAAACAAAAAGTAAATGGATAAAACAAATAGCTCCTTGCTTTCAAAATATCAACAAAGAAGACTTTCCCCGGCAACGGCGCCAAAAACTTGATAGAAATTTTCTCCACGCTAGCGCGTGTTTCCAATCTATGAGGCAAGTATACCTATCGTTCGGAGTATAGAATCAAGTGTCGTATTTAAACTCGGGGCTGTAGAGTACTTGTACTCACAAGGAAAACTATTATCTTATCGGAAGAAAATTTGGTTTTTGTTTTTAAACGAAAAAAAAAACGTTATACTAAGGAAGACAAATTCAAATATGAGAAAGCTAGCACTTGATCTAGAATGTCCTTGGACTAAAATAAATCTTCTTGAAAGATTAAGTAATGCGAGTTCTTATCTACTCACTCGACCGTGGAGGTTCCTAAAGTACAAAAGAGTCTCTTCGAACTCATTCTTCTGACTAACCTTAGGTTGATCGATTAAGACCTTTTGGCCAGTCGAAACCCCTAAGCTTGCTTTATGCGGTGAACCTCTCTATTGGATTTGACTCCAATCCGGAAGATTTACGTCGTCCTCTCTCGAGGAGTGCATTCAACTCCTTTTATCTTTGAGTGATCTCCTCGAACCTGCAACCTCTCGGTCATTTAGGATACGGATCTTAGATCGAAACCCATATTCGCGTAATATGAATTTGATGAAATAAACATCAAAGATAAATCGTAGTGAGTAAAATTAAGAACAAAACATTTGATAAAAGAAGGAGAAGATTTTATTTTATTCCAAGGTTCATCATGATCAAGTGCTAAAAGAAATTTAGCTACTCATCATGATTGGGGAAATATAAAATAAAGTAGAGAGAGACATGCTTGAATCAAAGACAAATAGAATTAAAATTATAATAATAGTAAATCTAACTTAGACATGAAAAAATACAACAAAAGAAACAGAAAATTACAAGACTCCAACTCCCAAAATTCGACTCTGAGCATCTGAAGCTGTCTGGAATTTATAGGAAAAATTTCTATTAGGTCACGCCCTAGGTCACGCCCGTGACCTAGGGCGTTTTAGGCTCGGAACCATCGTCTTGAAACCCCGGGAACATTGGAGTAGAAACTGCCAAAATCTGTGAATTGACGGGTCACGCCCCTTGGTCACGCCCGTGACCTAGGGCGTGTCAAGGATGTTTCTTGAAAACGGCGAGAAGCTGAAAATGGAGGGAGTAAAACTGGTCTTCAAGTAGGTGTCACGCCCCCTAGTCACGCCTGTGACTAGGGGCGTGTCAAGCTGGAACGGCTTCTAGCAGCAACGGCTGGAACGGAAGAGTAATTAACTGGAAACGCCCGTGACACGCCCTGGGTCATGCCCGTGACCAAGGCGTGTCATTTTAATCCGACGTGGCAACGTCGCAACGGCAATCAATCAGCTGGCACGCCCCGTGTAAAGGGTACACGGGCGTGTCTTGGCCGGTCGACGATCTTCAGGCGCGGTTCGATGACCTTCTGCAGCAACTTGATTTTTGTGTGTCACGCCCCTGTGTCATGCCCAGGTAGGGCGTGTCACAGGGCGTGTCTAGTAAGAAAACTTAAAATCTCCATTTTGCTCAAAAAAAATCTTTATATCAGCCCTACAAGATTAAAAATAATTTTATTAGAACAAATAAATATAAAACATAGAAACAAGTTAAATATAAACTAAATATTATAAAATTGATGTAAAATATCTAACCATTAATATAAAATAGTAAATAAAAAGATAGAAATAATTAGAGTTATCAGTTGCACCCAACCCTTACAACAAGGAATGAAAATTCCTTTACAACAAAACCAAAATAGAATGAAAAAGAAAATACAAACAAAGCTTTTGGAGATTCTGATGTCATTCTTCGTTCGTTGAAGCTTTCTTGAAAGTTACGAAGAGTCCACAACTGGATTTCTCTCTTGGAGAGGATCTTGTCAAGACCGGCGGCGGCAAGAGAATGCGGCGGCAATACTTTATAGATCCAAACTTCTTGATAAAGCAAGCTAGGTCTACTAACGATCTCAGTCGGATCAATCGTCTCAACCAATTCGGAATGGAGAACTAGTCTCGTTCAACGAATCGAGAGACAAGAGATCTCAAGAGAGATGCGTGAGACACTCGGCTAGCCTCGGTACTGTCGCTGAAAGATAAAGGAAGATTGGAGATTAGCGGCGACGACGAACTGCGAGCGGCGACAAGCGATCGGCGGTTTACGCGATCGGCTAGGGAACGACATCGGCTACTTTTGATTTCACGTGAATAAGTACTGTAGAAGTTCAAAATACGCGAGTATAAATACTAGAGCCAACCCTAATGACCATTGTGGGGCCCACAAGGAGAAACCCTAGCCCCGGCCTAAACAGCGCACTGCAAGGTGGTTCGGTCCAGCGAACGAGAAAAATTGCCTAAGGCAAAATTGGCGGGAATCGTTGGTGATTCCCATCGATGTCGGCGGGAATCACTCATGATTCCCGTCGATTATGCCTTGGCAGAATTCCTGTTGGAAAAATGTCAGCCGGAGGAATTCGGCGGGAATGCAGACTGATTCTCGTCGAATCGGCTGGAATCACTAACGATTCCCGTCGAAGTCGGCGAGAATTACTTAGTGATTCCCGTCGATTTTGACTTAGAGGAATTTTCTCTTCCTTCCTTTTATGACTTGTTATTTGACCCATCTTTGCTTCTTCCTCTGCTCTTGATCTGCCTAGACCCTGTACTTGAAAATAACTACACTCCAATAGAGAGAGCACACGTGAGTCAACACATTGATCTACTCAATGAGGGATTACATTGCTCAGACCCGTGTGTATTGACCCACTGCACCCTGACATTGGTGTGTACTTAGCATGGAATATCTGCAAGCATAACTTGATAGAAGATCGTCAAATACATTGTCAATTCAACTTAGCTTGTTCAGGGGCTTCTTCAAATCAGGTACATTGTGGATACAATACCCAACAGAACCTCTGTAAATCTGATCTGAGAAGCTGAGGACCTACTCGATCAAGGAGAAGATGAATATTCCTTGAACAACAAGTCTAACTTGTTCGAAAACAGTCGTGTCGATCTTCTTTCTGAGCGGCGGCGACAGCTTCTTTAAATTTTGTACTTGGAGAGAGACGGCCGATTCACAATAATAGAACGTATGGATTTTCGCTTAGGATTAGTCTTGATGAAAAGAAATTATATAGGATTTCCCCTAACGGTTAGAATTGACATTAATTAGTACACATGGACCAATCACGATGTGTCACTTTAAAATCCCGTTGATCTGGACTTAAATAGATCTTCTGAAAAATTGGACAGCAGTTCTCAAGAAGTATGAATGAGTTCTCAAGAACAGGCTAACTTCTCGAGAACAAGAAAGTCTGGACTTAAGTTACTACTCGAGAACAAAAGGGCTGAAACTTCTCGAGAACTAACTAGACTTCTCGATAACGATTACTCGAAAGCCAAACCGTATACTCGAGAACTATGCTGACTTCTCGAGAACTAGAGACTTAGTTCTCGAGAACTATAATGGAATTCTTGATAGAGGGACTTAGAATAATTTTTTTGGCTGTCTCTGACTACTCAAGAAATATAGGCTGGGACTTCTCGAGAACCTAGACTGACCTTCTCGAGAACTATAAGAATGTTTCTCGAGAACTAGTCTCGGCTTCTCGAGAACAAGGTGAACTTCTCGAGTTCTGCTAACTCTACTTCTCGAGAACTATCATAGACTTCTCGAGAAGTGGACTTAGAGAATTTTGGACTTTTTCATTTTTCTCTTCTCTTCAAGAATCCAATCTTCATTCCATGATCCAAGTATTTGAATATGAAGTGTATCCCAATTGAGAAGCTACACATGAGTCAACACCTTGGATCACAGAGTGAGGGATTACACTATATAATCCTGTGTTCATGAGCCACTATAGATTGACATTGGTCTACACTTAGCAATGGTGATCTGCAAACACACAACTAAACAAGGATATCAAATACAACTTAATTCATCTTAGTTCAAGGGTGACTTCATGCAAATCTGGGTTATTGTGGATGCAATACCCAACAATCTCCCCCTATTTGTAGAAGTCAGAACCCTCTACACCAAGGTGAATTATACCAATAAAGAAAGAATTGTTAATGTAGAAATAGAATACAAATGCAAGAAAGAAAAATTAAACACACAATTAGCAAGACTAGAAATTATATATATATAATGTTTTAGATTTCCAATTCAACATTCATTTCATCCATAGTCTCAAAAACAAATATTCACAGAAAATCATTCCTTGCTCTTATGTTATCTGTCATGTTTCTCCTGTTGTCTCCTCTGATAGCTATAAGGCTTTGGATAGTATCTTGGAGGTTTTGGAGGAGCCTTAGGATTATTCTTGACATACTCTCTGTCATATATCCTCCTTTTATTCATGGACTTCTCATAGAGTTCCCACTCAGTGGAGCTGTAGTGGAGATTTTTGTTTTCATTATAGTCCATTACTTACTTGAGAGTATCAAGAATCAATGCTTTGGAGGAAGGACCCCAGACTTCAGTAAATTCTTGAGCTTTTCTTTTCTCTGAATCTGTCTTGGGAACACTTTTGCTTACAGAGGGGCCTTCCCCATACTTCCTTTTCTTAGCAGTGTGGATTTCAGGCAAATCCTTAGGAATCACATCATCATCCCATACTTGGTCATAAGAAGCAGGAGGAGGATTCTGATCTTCTAGCCTTGGAGAGAAATAGGTCATCTGAGGTTGTTGCATCTGAGCTGGCATCTAACTGGACTGTCCTTCAGCAAGAGGGTTCAGGTTATGAGGAATGACATTAGGATCAACTTGAAATTCAGTGAAAATCTGATTGTGCATCTATATTGAGGTGTCATAGGTATGGAATTTCACAGACTGAATTTTCTCTAAAACATTCTTATAAATTTCACTTATTTTGTCAGACCAAGCTGTGTTTGCAGCAGCAGAAAACTTATCCACAAGTTTTACCACATGTTCTTTCACCAAGCTCTCCCCCTTTCTGAATTCTACGCATAGCTTTCCTATGGTATCTTCCTGAAGGTTCCCACTTCTTCACATATTTTCATAACATGTTCTTGGGGTTTCTTCTCTAACTGGATCTGATTGTTGGCAAGAGTTACAGATTGTTCCATTACCTAACCAACAATAGTAATGGTGTGGTCTATAGATTTTCCACGGATCTGAAATAGCCCTTTGAGAGAGTCAGTATTGCTCTGAATCTCTGCAAATCCTCTGCTCATCTCTGTCTTTAGAGCAGTGACTTTGTCTTGGACTTTCTTCAGAGATTCGTCAAAAATTACCTTTGGTAAGCAAGCATAGCTTCAATCTTACTTAGTATATCTGAATTGATAGGGGTAGCAGCAGTAATAGCAGGAGGAGGTATAGTCCATGGAGGAATCTCTTCAAGTACCTCTGAGCTTGGAGCCCTTGTAGTCTGGACAAAAGCAACTTCAGCCTCATCAGTTAAGATGGGAATAGAGAAATCTAAGTTTCTCATTGGAGCATCAACACGCTTTTGAGAAATTATATCTTCATCAGAAAGAAGAATAGTATCTGGTAGATCTTTCTTAGCAGATGGGGATTGAGCAGTTTGAGACTTGGGGTATGGAATTGGAGATGGAGTATGTGCTGGTGATGGAGATGGAACAGGAGATGAAGAAGGAATTGGAGTTCTGATAGGACTTCAGACTGGAGATTGAGCTGGAGGAGGAGAGGGTATTCTGTCACTAGGATAGAGGAAGCAGGCTCCCCCTCAGTTGCTGGACCAAAAGGTTCAGCAACTTGATGAGAGGAGGGAGATGGGGTCCTGACCTCTGAAGCAGGGGCTGCAAGCTCTTTAGCAATCTGCTTGGGGTTCTTCAGCTTTAACTCCCACCTTTGAATAGAAGCTAAGGAAATCTTTTTCAAGTGATGAATAGGTGTACCTCTGGAAGTCTTGAAGACAACTGGATCAATCACATGCAACATCAAGGAGATTATCCTGGCAAATTTTGGTTCTTGAAAGCTGTCCCTGATCATGTCAAAGATCATCATCCTATAGGGAAATTTCTTCCTGCAGACTATGACAGTCATTACATAAAATAGAACATTGGTAATGAATCCAACAGACCCTATTCTGCTCCATAAGATCTTTCCAATAATATCTACTAAGAGCTTGTTAACATAATTCAAGGCTGTCCTCCTGATAGAGATGATGTCTACTAGTACTCCACAAAAATTATATGTTCTGTCAGTATCTTCCCTTGTAATTTCATATTCATCATCTCCAATCGGCAATCTTAGAAGTTTTGACACAATGGTCGGGCTTAACTTGATCTTGACTCCCTTTACCTTTGATTTCAGAACAGTATTATTCCTCCTGACTTTGGCATTCTGATAAAATTCTTCTACCTCTGGGAAGAGGATTTTACAAGGTTCTTGGAGAACAAAGTTGAGACCTGCGCTGTCGAGAAGAAGTAGAAGATTCTTGAAGTCATCTTAAAGATCGGCAATCCTGGCTACCACTAGCTCACTTCCAACTCCTATCCTTGATTGCTGCGCAATTGAATCTGAAGACGGCGATGAACGGAGCGCGAGAGAACGACAGTGTCGAAGCTATGAGTCGTTGGAAGACGAAGAGTTTTCGAGAGACATGGATTTGAAATGTCGGTTGAAATGTGATTTCTAAAGTTTTATATATATATATATATATATCTAGTTATGATAATTAAGTGTCTAATCAATCTAAGTTAATCATTTTAATAAAGCGAAAATAAGTCGGTTTGCGAGAAGAAATGAACCGAATTCAAAAAGAGACAGGGCATTTCTCGAGAGGTAGGGTTAGTTCTCGAGAAGTTTAATAATAGTTCTCGAGAAGTATAAGCCTTGTTTTTGAGAACTTTAAGTACTTCTCGAGAGACAGATTTGTAGTTCTCGAGAAGTAGACTTGAAGTTTTCGAGAACTAGTTCTATACTTTTCGAGAAGTGATAATAGTTCTCGAGAACTGCCTTCCACTTGAGAAATTTATGACCTTTTTGAAGTATCCTCAATTCTTGAGCTTTGAGGTGATCCACTTTTGTCTATCCTTCTCTGTTACGCAACCCAAGTTCAGTTTTGAAGAAGTTGAACTTGGTCTCGTCCAACGGCTTTGTGAAAATGTCTGCAACTTATTGATCTGTTATCACGTACTGCAGATCCATATCCCCTTGCTCCACATGCTCCCGGATAATGTGATACCTGAGCTCGATGTGCTTTGTCCGGCTGTGGAAGACTGGGTTGTTTGTAATTGCTATTGCGCTGGAGGAGTCGCAAAACAATGGAATGTCTTTAACCTTCATATTGTAATGTTCTAGCTGGTTATTTAGCCAAAGCAATTGTGCACAACAACTGCCGGCAGAACTATATTCTAACTCGTCCATTGAGATTGCGACAGAATTTTGCTTTTTGTTGCTCCATGAGATAAGCCTTCTTCCAAGGAACTGACATTTCCCGGAAGTACTTTTTCTGTCATCTTTGCTATCTGCAAAGTATGCATCTGAAAAATCAATTAGTTCGTTGTCAATACTTCTTTGGTACCATAAGCCAAAATTTGGTGTGCCTTTAAGGTATTTCAAGATCCTCTTTGCAGCAGCATAGTGAGATTCCTTACAGTTCACTTGGAATCTAGCACAAACACATGTGCAGAACATTATGTCTGGTCTACTGGCAGTAAGGTAGAGCAAGGATCCAACTATGCTTTTGTACTTGGTTTCTTCAAAAGGTTTCGCTTTTTCATCCTTGTCTCGAGACATAGCTGAGGCCATTGGAGTCCTCATAGAGGTTGCACTCTCCATTCCAAATTTCTTAATCAACTCCATGGTGAACTTCGTCTGTGAGATGAAAATTCCATCTTCAGATTGTTTCACCTGAAGTCGTAAGAAATACTTCAGCTCTCCCATACTACTCATTTCAAACTTCCCTTGCATAAGTTTAGAGAACTTTTTGCAGAGGTTGTCGTCTGTAAAACAAAAAATAATGTCATCGACATAAATTTGCACTAACAAAATCTTGCCTTTAATTTCCCTAAGAAATAATGTCTTATCTTTCTTTCCCCTTGTGAACTTGTTCTCGAGGAGAAATGTAGATAGCGTTTCGTACTAAGCTCGAGGAGCTTGTTTCAAACCGTACAGCGCTTTCGATAATAAATAAACATACTCAGGAAAGTTAGGATCATCAAAACCTGGAGGCTATTCCACGTACACTTCTTCCTTTATGTCATAATTAAGGAAGGTGGACTTCACGTCCATTTTATAGACAATGAACCCCTTCAGTGCAGCATAAGCTAGGAACAGTCGGATGGCCTCAAGCCTTGCCACTTGAGCGTATGTTTGGTCGAAGTCCATTCCTTCTTCTTGACGATATCCTTTGGCGATGAGTCTGGCCTTGTTCTTTATGATTGTCCCATCCTCGTCCAATTTGTTCATGTAGACCCACTTTGTTCCGATGACATTCTTACCTTTGGGTATTGGAACTAGATTCCAAACTTTGTAGCGCTTGAACTGGTTCAGTTCTTCTTCCATGGCTAAGATCCATGATGCGTCTGAGTTTGCCTCCTCAAACTTCATTGGTTCAACCTGTGAGAGAAAACTTAAATATAAATTCTCGTTAGTTGTACCTCGACGAATTCTAACACCATCCCGGGGATCTACTATGATTTGGTCCAATGGATGATCCTTCAGATGTCGGATCTCTAGGTTTCTAGCATCTTGAACTTCTTCAGCAACTGGAGTGACTTCATCAACTTGGATGTTTTCTTCATCTTGATCATTTGCCTCTTCAATGGGGGTTGGAGTAGTGATCTTGATGAACTTTTCTCTTTCACCTCCAGTTGGTTCATCCAAGCTAATTTATTTAAGCCTTGTACCTACATCTTCAACAAGCATACTAGACGATTTGCTTTGCAGCAAGCTCGTCTCATCAAATACAATATGTATGGATTCCTCTACAACAATAGTTTTTCTATTGAAAATCCTGTATGCCTTACTATGGCTACTATAACCTACAAAAATACCTTCAAAACTTTTCTCACTATACTTAGTAGTGTGATACTTACCATTGTTAAGCACGAAGCATTTACAGCCAAAAATTCTAAAATATGAAATAGTTGGTTTCCTGCCTTTTAGAAGTTCGTAAGGTGTCTTATCTTGATTCTTATTGATGAGTGCTCAATTTTGCACGTGGCGTGCAGTGTTTACGGTTTCATCCCATAAGTAGTCCGGTAGTGAAGCATCACTCAACATAGTCCTACAAGCCTCTATGAGTGTTTTGTTCCTTCTCTCAGCTACTCCATTTTGTTGTGGGGGTGCGAGGAGAGGAAAACTCATGTAAGATACCTAGACTTTCACAGAATTCTGTCAACGCCCCAGATTTGAATTCTGTTCCATTGTCACTTCTGATTTTGACTACGAAACAGTTGTACTCATTCTGGACTTGCCTGACAAAATTTGTAAAGATATTGAAGGTATCTGACTCGTGTTTCAGAAAGAACACCCACGCAAAGCACGAGTAGTCTTCAACAACTACCAACAATATAATCCTTACCTCCCAAGCTTCTAACTTGCAGTGGACCGAACAAGTCTATATACAGTAGATGTAGACATCTAAGAATCTTCGCCAATAACGCTTTTAAAGGTAGACCTTGTTTGCTTGCCTTTAACACATGCATGACAAGCTCTATCTTTGATGTACTTGACATTCGTAGCATCACGTACAAAGTTCTAGGAGAATAATTTATTAATAGTTTTAAAATTAATAGGTGCTAACCTCTTGTGCCATTAGTCACAAAGAGACGCACTATCTTTTGCCAAAAGACACACTAGTGTAGAAGAATCTATACAAATGAAATTTAAACAAAATATTTTCCTGCTTTGAGTGCCAGATAGAATCGTTTCCATATTATCAACAGACTTTATCAGGCACCTGTCAGCGTGGAATTCAACTATGTATCCTTTGTCGCATTGTTGGCTTATACTTATAAGATTGTGTTCCAATCCATCAACATAAGCTACATCCGAAAAGGATACACTACTATTAGTGATCATACCGTAGCCTTTAGTTATCCTGCGATCTTAACCTCCAAAGATGACCTTTGGTCCGTTCAACACTAGAAAATTATTTTGAAGTAGGATTCTTATCTCGGTCATGTGCCGAGAGCATCCACTGTCCAAATACCAGATTGGTGTTTTGGTGGCCTTTGGACATCCCTGCAATCATAATCAGTTTTCCTTAGGAACTCAAACATGTTTGGGTCCTTGGTCTCGTGTTAGAACACTCCCCTTACGAGTATTAGCATCATGAGTGGTCATTCTCATGTTGCCAACTTGAGGAGTTGCAAAATTTCATGGATTATACCAATAATCGATAGCAAAATGACTAATTCTACCACAGCACCAACAGTCGAACCTATTGTATCTTTGCCTTAGGAACTCCTGCTTGACCTTCTGTGATACTGGTCCAGCAGGGTAGCATTCTTGGAGGAAGAAGCTTCATGATGATGGAAATCACTTGATTTCTTCTCCATCACAGGCTTTTCTACAATGGTTTTTTTTACTTTTGGTGCTTTCTTGAAGTTATGACCATAATCATAAGAGCCATAGTTCTGAAGAATAACTTCTTCATAAGGTGCCTTAAAGAAACTCTCACCAAAGTTTCTGGGGCCAGTCCATCCTTGGTAACGAGACTTTGGCTCTACATAAGTAGGTCTAGTCAAGTGACCGTAGGATGAGTCAAGATCAAACTCATTTGTTGGAAATATGACTTTCTTAAATACAGTCTGAACATGAGGGGCTTTCTCCTTTGCTTTGGATAGGGCCTTCTTGGCGGCCTTATTCCTTCTCTGATCCTTATTCCTCCTAGAAGATTTACTAGGAGCTCCTACATGGCCTAGCCCAGCACTCTTGGCCTAAGCAGAGAACTCAGCAACAAGAGGAAGAACTACCTTTGGCTTAGAGAAACCTCAACAAGTTTCTTTTCGGCCTCTAGTAAGTCTTCCAACCCTTTGATGATTACATCCTTCAGATCAAGGTTCTTGATAGCCTTGTTTAACTCATCAACAACATTATCTAAGTCTTCTCTGAGTGAGTCCATCTTAACGACTTCTCTCAGAGAGATTTCTATGGCCTTTAGAGACTTTATCTCTTTTGCCTGAGTTTTCACGACCTTTCGAAATTTTTCGTAAGCCATGATCAAATCCTTATACTGGGCCATGAGTTCAGACTCATTGTAAAAGGAGCTGTCCTCATGATCATGCTCAAAAACTTCAGATTTTGAATGAGGGGTGTGAGATTTTACCTCCCCAGTGAACTGGGGCTCTTGTTTATCATCTGATTGATCCATAAGTCCAAAGTAGGCTTCCTCTTCTTCACTTGATTCAGATGAGTCAGAGTCACTAAGAGTCTTTCCCTTCTTGGCTATCAGACTCTTCTTTGACCTCTTCTTGTTGTACGAGGACTTCTTCTCTTCTCTCCTGCCACCCTCCTTCTTCTTGTGGGGCAGTTAGCTATGATGTGACCTGGCTTGTTACAACAGTAGCAAACTATGTCAGTAAAAATATGTTTGTTCTGTTTAGAACCATACCTGTTGTGGCTGCTTGAGCCTTTTCTGTATCGATCACCGTCATGTCGTGATCTTCTGTGAGAGGCATCTTTGTCCGTCCATTGCTTTTTCTTGTTCAAGAATTTATTGAACTATCGTGAGAGTAAGGAGAACTCTCCTTCAGATAGCTCAGATCCCGAGGTACTTGGCTCCGAGTTTTCTTCTTCACTCACTTCTTGTGCGTGGGCTGGAGAACTAGCCTTTGACTTCCTAGAGGTGTCTGCCATTAAAGCAACAGACTTATCTTTGGATGCAGACCTTCTCTTCTCTTTTTAAGCTTTTCTCGTGTTGAGTTGAAGCTCATACGACATCAGCTTCCCGAAGAGATTCTGAGGATCTGTCTCACCTAGCTTTAAAAATTCCCTGATAGTACAGACCTTGTTGTCTCATTCCTTGGTTAAGGATCTTAGGAACCTATCATTCAGTACCCCATTGGTGAATACTCGGCCATATACTTTGAGGTCGTTAACTATCTTGAAAAAGTTCTCAAATATATCTACAATGGTATCCTTTGGCCCTTTCCTTAAGGCTTCGTACTTCTGGTTCAATAGGGATCTTCAATCATCCCTCACTTCTTCTGTACCTTCCATTAGAGTGACGAGAGACTTCCACATCTCCTTAGCAGATTGGCAGTGAATCATATTCTGCAGCATAGAGTCATCGAATGCACTCGCTATTATATTTTTAGCTTTCTTATCCAGAGAGACAAGTGCAATCTCGTCCTTATCCAGATCCATCAACTTCTTTGGAACCTTCTTGGTTGGATCTATAGTGGAGATGGTCATGGGCACGTAAGGACCTTCTTAAATAATAAAGAAGATCCGGGGATCCACAGCTTCCAGGAAAAATTTTATTCTCTCTTTCCACATGGGAAAATTATTTTTTGTGCACAAGGGAAGCTTGGCAAAATCCTTAGCCTTGTCCATTTCTTGAAAATTCTCAAGAGACAACTTAGAGATGAAATTGATCAAGGTGTTAACCTTTTAATGACCAACCTCTCTCTGATACCAATTGAAAGTGTTAAGTTGTCTACCTAAATCACCTAGAAGGGGGTGAATAGGTGAACTGTGCATCTATTTGCGGAATAAAAAATTTAAAAGAACTTACACAAACAATCAAGCAATCACAGACGACAAGAAGATTTATAGTGGTTCCCCAACCTTTGGTACGTCCACTTTACCTCACCGATCAAGTAAATCACTAGATCTGGATACTTCACTATCTCGGATTGAAAACCAATCCTACGCCTCGGAAACAAGTTCCTACAATCTCGATCAAAAAGGATCTACACTCGGAAGATGAAAACTTCCTGCAACTCGGAGAACAACGCTCCAACACTCGGAGAATAATCTCCTACAAAATTACAAAGAGATTTGAAAATACAAACAAAGATTTGTCTCAGATCTGGAAAAATTCAACTCTAGGTCTTCTTCTGAACTTTGCGGCTTTTTCAGAATTTGTTGAAGAAGAACCTCTGTAAATCTGATCTGAGAAGCTGAGGACCTACTCGATCAAGGAGAAGATGAAGATTCCTTGAACATCAAGTCTAACTTAATCGAAAATAGTCGTGTCAATCTTCTTTCTGAGAGGCGGCAACGGCTTCTGTAAATTTTGTGCTTGGAGAGAGACGACCGATTCACAATAATAGAACGTACGGATTTCTGCTTAGGGTTAGTCTTGATGAAAAGACATTATATAGGATTTCCCCTAACGGTTAGAATTGACATTAATTAGGACACATGGACCAATCACGATGTGTCACTTTAAAATCCCGTCGATCTGGACTTAAATAGATTTTCTGCAAAATTGGACAGCAGTTCTCAAGAAGTATGAATGAGTTCTCGAGAACAGGCAGACTTCTCGAGAACTAGAAAGTCTGGACTTAAGTTAGTACTCAAGAACAAAAGGGCTGAAACTTCTCGAGAACTAACTAGACTTCTCGAGAACCATTACTCAAAAGCCAAACCATATACTCGAGAACTATGCTGACTTCTCGAAACTTAGTGACTAAGTTCTCGAGAACTATGATGGACTTCTCGATAGAGGGACTAAGAATAATTTTTGCGGCTGTCTCTGACTACTCGAGAAATATAGGCTGGGACTTCTCGAGAACCTAGACTGACCTTCTTGAGAACTATAAGAATGTTTCTCGAGAACTAGTCTCGGCTTCTCGAGAACTAGGTGAACTTCTCGAGTTCTGCAAACTCTACTTCTCGAGAACTATCATAGACTTCTCGAGAAGTGGACTTAGAGAAATTTTGGACTTTTTCAATTTTCTCATCTCTTCAAGAATCCAATCTTCATTGCATGATCCAAGTGTTTGAATATGAAGTGTATCCCAATTGAGAGGCTACACATGAGTCAACACCTTCGATCACACAGTGAGGGATTACACTGTATGGTCATGCGTTCATGACCCACTGTAGACTTACTTTGGTCTACACTTAGCAATGGTGATCTGCAAATACACAACTAAACAAGAATATCAAATACAACTTAATTCATCTTAGTTTAAGGGTGACTTCATGCAAATCTGGATTATTGTGGATGCAATACCTAACACACAGACATATGTTGGATGCATGATGTCAGGTCTACTAGCAGTCAAGTAGAGTAGAGAGCCAATTATCCCTCTATATAAAGACTCATCAACAGGTTTCCCTACCTCATCTTTGCCTATAGGCATACTTTTCCCATTGGAGTTTTCATGGTGGAGGAAGAGTCCATACCATATTTATTTATCAACTCCTTAGTGAACTTAGATTGAGATATGGAGAATCCATCATCAGTCGATCTAACTTGAAGTCCCAAGAAGAACTTCAGCTCACCCATACTGCTTATTTCAAACTTCCCTTGCATAAGTTTGGTAAACTTTCTACAAAGGTAATTTTCAGTAGATCCAAAGATAATGTCAACAACATATATCTGGACAAGGATGATCATGCCTTTAGATTACCTAAAGAATATATTTTTGTCTATCTTTCCTCTAGAGAATTTATTCTTAATAAGAAAAGTAGACAAGGTTTCATACCAATCCCTAGGGGCTTGTTTCAAACTATATAGAGCTTTCCTAAGCCTATATACATAGTTAGGATAGTGACAGTCGACAAAACCTGAGGGTTGTTCAACATAGACCTCCTCTTTTAAGTCACCATTCAGAAATGTTGACTTTACATACATCTGATATACCTTAAACCATGATAGGTAACATAGGCCAAGAACAAATTTATAGCTTCCAGCCTTGCCACTAGGGCAAAGGTTTGATCAAAGGCAATCCCTTCTTCTTGCATGTAGCCTTTTGTTACCAGCCTTGCCTTATTCTTGATTATGGTTCCATTCTCATCAAGTTTATTTCTGTAGATCCACTTTGTTCCTATTACATTGTGATCCTTTGGTTTGGGAACCAATTCCCAGACTTTACATCTTTTGAATTGATTTAGCTCTTCTTGCATAGCATCAATCCAATTTGTGTCTAGCATGGCCTCTTCAATCTTCTTGGGTTCTATCTGTGAGAAGAAACTTGAACATAAAACTGTGTTCATGCTCTTGCTCCTGGTTAGTACACCTTGACTTGAATCACCAATGATTTGATGAGCTTGATTATCCTTTAGGTGTCTTCTTGCTGGAGAAAATCTACCAACCTCTTGGCCTTCTTCATTTTCCTCAACCTGATGCTCCTCATTGTCTTCTTCATCCAGTGAGTCTTGTTCTCCCCCTGGACAGCATGCATCCTTTTCTTCATCCAGCCTAGCAGTTGTTTCTTCATTAGTAGTCATCTTGTCCAACCTGTCCTTTAAACCTGTAGAACTACCTGAAGAGCTAGACAATTCACTGTTAATCAACTTAGACTCATCAAATACTACATGTATAGATTCTTCTACAACTTGTGTAGTCAAGTTGTAGATCTTGTGTGTCCAACTATTATTGATGTACCCAACAAATATCCCATCTAGGGATTTGGAAGTAAACTTAGTTTGGTAGAGCTTACCATTAACTAGGACATAACACTTGCTACCAAAGATTCTGAAGTAGGAAATATTTGGTTTTCTGCCTTTCAGAATCTGATAGGGAGTCATCTTATGTTTCTTATTGATGGAGGCTCTATTGAGTACATGACATGCAGTATTTACTGCCTCATCCCAGAAGTACTCAGGGAGAGTAGTATCACTAAGTAGTGTTCTACTTGCCTCAATTAGAGTCCTATTCTTTCTTTCAGCAACTCCATTTTACTGGGGTTTTCTAGGTGAGGAGAACTCTTGATGAATCCCATGTTTTTCACAGAACTTTGTCATACACTCATACTGAAATTCAGTTCCGTGGTCACTTTTTATTTTGACCACTAAATTGTTAAATTCTTATGAATTTGTCGTACAAAGGTCTGGAAAACAGTACGGGTTTCAGATTTCTGCCTCAAGAAGAAAACCCATGTGTATCTAGAATATTCATCCACAATAACCAATGTGTATACTTTCCTACCAATAATATGAATTGGCATAAGACCAAACAAATCCATATGCAAGAGATATAAACATCTCATTGAATCATTGGTATCAAGTACATGGAAAGTGGACTTAGTCTGTTTGCCCTTTTGGCAAGCTGAACACACACCCTCTTTAATGCACTTGACTTGAGGACCATTCCTCACTAACCCCATACTAAATAGCTGTCATATTGACTTATAGTTCATATGAGCTAGCCTCTTGTGCAATTTGACACACTGTGATGGTTTCTCACCTGCAACTAGACAAATGGGTGAGATGTTATACTCACAATCAAGGTTAAGACAATATACATTCCCTTTCTTAGTGCCAGTAAGAGTGATCTCTTGATCTCCTTATTTGGCACTCCCCTTTGTGGAAAGAGATATCATAACCTAGATCACTAAGCTTACTTCTGTTAATCAGGTTATGTTTCAGACCCTTCGCATAAGCCACTTGAGTGATAGTAATAGAATTACAAGAAATGTTACCAAATCCTTTGTTGATTCCTATTTCAGATCCACCAAAGATTACTTTGGGTCCATTTTCTATGGGTGTATAGTCCCTCAACATTCTTCTTGTTCCAGTCATGTGCCTGGAACATCCACTATCCAAGTACCATATAGGGGTATGGACACTTGGATTCACCTGCATCAAATAAAGATTTACCTACCCTCAGAACCCAAATTGTTATTGGGTCCTAGGTTCTTGTTTGTTTGAAATCTATCATGCTTACCTGCAGCTTTTCTGATAGGTAAGCTGTTCTTGTTTTCAACATTTGTGTTGAACCAACAATCCATGGCAAAGTGGTCCACCTTGCCACAACACCAACACTCAAATATGTTGTACCTTCTCTTAGGTACAGACTTCAAAATATTATTACCAGCAGTCCTTTTAAGTGTAGATGCTAGAGCAGCAAACCCCAAGGATTCCCTAAGAACCTGATGAGTTTGCTTATAAAGTGGTCTATTGGCATATCTACCCTTGCTAATGAAA
Organism: Platanthera zijinensis; assembly: GCA_039513925.1. Classification (NCBI taxonomy): domain Eukaryota; kingdom Viridiplantae; phylum Streptophyta; class Magnoliopsida; order Asparagales; family Orchidaceae; genus Platanthera; species Platanthera zijinensis. Next base: position 189,671,868 of record CM077079.1, on the reverse strand, counting down.
TCACCATACTCACAGTGACCATGAGTAATATCATGATCATACCTGTTTGTAGGTTGCATTACTTTTCTAAAGAAGATAGGGGGCTTTGAGGCTAGTGGCTGAATTGGGGCTTTGCCTTTTCTATGAGAATTGGTGGCCCTTATTCTTTCCTTAAAGCCTAGACCTGTGTTTCCTTTTTGAGAAATGAAATTGTCTATTAAGGTAAAGACAGACTTTGGATTAGTGAATTTAGCCACTAACTCCTTTTCTTTCAGAAGTTTTGCCTCCAGATTCTTGATGTGATTTTCCTTGAAGGATATTGTGCCCATCTGAATAACAGTTATGTTCTTCAGTTTGGCAACTTCATTCAATTTTAATTCCAACATCTTTTCTGAATCTGATGTAGCTTGTTAAAGAGATTCAATTTCCTTGGCCTGCTCTTTGACAAGAAACTTGATCCTCTTCAGATCTTACAACAACCCACCATACTAATTAATGAGTTGATGTACATCCCTCTCAGATTCAGAACCATCCACTTCTCTTGAAGTTGATGCTATTGATTCTGATCCAGTAAAATAATCAGAAGCTAAGGGAGAATTGTATAGCTTACTTGGACTAGGCTGATCCTGGCACTGATCATTTTCTGATAGAGCCAACAACCCTCTATAACAATAGTCTTCAACTCCATTTATGGAGTCCAGCATTTGTAGGAATTCTAATTCCCTAGAATCCTCTTTTGTAGAGAACAGCCCAACATATGCTTCTGCATCATCTTCTTCTCCTAATTCTGATGATGAAGAGTCTGTCCAACTCTTCTGCTTCTGAGCAATAAGGGATTTCTCCTTCTTGCCTTTTACTTGATGCTTCTTCTTGTCTTTAGACTCCTTCCTCTTGTCAGGACATTCAGCTATGACATGTCCAGACCTGTTGTAGCAATAACAAACAATCTTAGAATTAGTTTGTTTACTAGGTTTTGAGGCATACCTGTCCTCCTTGGGAGTCTTCTTTTTCTTATAATAATCATCCTTGGAGAAGGATTTTGAAGGCATGGTTCTCCATTTATTCTTTTTCATAAACCTTTGGAACTGCCCTGTAAAGGCAGCAATGTCCTAATAATAGGTGTGGCTATCTGATGTGTTGTTGTCAGGATTTTTTTCTTCTGCTTCAGCACTCTTTCTGGGTGGAGAAGGAGACTTTCTCCTACCCTTTCTTGTGCCTTCAGCCATGAAGACTACTCACTTCTCTTTTTACTCAGACCTACTGCTTTTCTCTTCCTCTTTTCTGCCAGTGAGCTGCATTTCATAGGATAGCAGCTTTCCAAATAGTGTGGGTGGAGGTGTATTAACAAGCCTGGCCACCTCTATGATGGCACATATCTTTGTGTCCCAGTCCTTTGTCAGTGATCTGAGAAACTTATCATTCCATTCATATGTGCTGAAGACTCTTACATAGGTCATCAGCTCATTTACTATCCTGAAGAACTTCTTGTAACATTCAGTTATGCTGTCAGACTTGGCTTGTCTAAAGCTCTCATATTCTTGATTCAGCATAGATTTCCTGTCTTCTCTAACTTCTTCAGTTCCCTCCATGTAGACAATCAAGGTATCCCACATCTCCTTAGAGGTTTTGCAATGCACTAGATTCTGAAATGTGTCATTATCTATAACACTTATAATAATGTTTTGTGCTCTTTTGTTTAATGTTGTCAGGATGATCTCATCCTTGGTCATTTAAGAATAACTCTTTGGGGTTTTAACATTTGCATCCAGAACTGATACCTTCATTGGAATGAAGGGACCTTCTTGTACTGTGATGTAGATTCTTTGATCAGATGCTTCCATGAATAACCCGACCCTTTCCTTCCATATGCCAAAGCATTCTTTCCTGCAGATAGGCAGTTTCATAGATCCAAATTCCTTTTGATTCTCATTTTAACCCATTCTTGAAATCTGTTAATTGCATTGGAGATTCACTCAGACTGTTAGATCAATCTTTGAGAAACCTCCCTCTGATACCACTTGAAAGACATGATTTCAAGAGCCTAGACACCTAGAGGGGGTGGGGTGAATAGGTTCTAATTTTCTTTAATAAATTTAAGGAAATTATCTTGTTCTAACTTAGCAAAGATAAAACAATTCACAACATAGCAATCACAGCACAGCAATCACAGCACAGTACAGTACACAAGATTTATAGTGGTTCCCCAAGTTATGGGTACATCCACTTTTCCCCTTCTCCTATCCAGTAGAGAACTGGATTCAGCCCAACTTCCTTCCACTAACTCAGATACACAGATCTTACACTCAGAACCTGACAGGTTCCTACAGCTCAGACTTATACAAGCCCTACCTCAGATTCTTCCCAAGAAACCTACCTCAGGCAACAACCCTACCTCAGCCTTTATTACCAGGCTTACAACTCAGACTTTCACAAGTCCTACACCTCAGGCTCTCAGTCCTACCTCAGCCTTTATATACACAAGCTTAATACTAAGATATAAGAAGATCTTATAAGGAAAAAGAAGATTAAGTTGTACAGAAATTTCACCCAGAAATAGCTCTCAGTTGATGTGATCTTCTTGATCAGTTCTTCAATAAACTGTAAACTTAAGTTCTAACCTGACTTAGCTTTTTCAAAGCTTCTTGATTGAACAAAATGAGGTTGATCTGACTTGGGGTAGAAGTTGATCTTCAGACAGCTCCGTTCTTAGATTCAGAAATAAATCTGAATCTTTCTTGCAGACTGTTTAGGATCTGCCTTCTTAAGGGTTCCCCTTTCTTGTTGTCGAATTCTCTTTCCCGTAATTGCTTGATTCCTTCCTTGATTATTCTTTGGTTGTCATAGATCAGTCCTTTATATAGACTTTCTCAAAGATTACCGGCTGATCTGGTTTGTAACAACCTTCTGACCGTTCTGACAAAGGTGTCACACTTGTTGTTTATGACAGCTGTCAAGTCTTCAGTCGTGACAGCTAATTCTGTAATGACTTTATATCTCAGCAGGAAACACTAAGCAAATTTCTTCATATGTGTCGACACAAAATAGACTAAGTGTCGACACAAGCCTTGATGAGGTCAACACAACACTTAATGTGTCGACACAGTCATTCTTCTGCATCTCGATGCAGCTTCTGTGTGTATGTGTCGACACAAGTCCTGTGTGTCGACACAGCTGCTCCTGGTCTCGACATAACTGATGCTGACAGATGGCGTTGAGTGTATGTCCAGATGTCGTTGAGTGTGTGTTGATATAAGTCCTGTGTGTCGACACAAGCCCTTCAGACTCAGTATAGCTGTTGCTGATAGATGGCATTGAGTGTTGTCCAAACATCATTGAGTGTGTGTCGACACAAGTCCTGTGTATCGACACAAGCCCTTCAGACTCAGTATAGATGTTGCTGATGGATGGCGTTGAGTGTGTGTCGACACAAGTCATGTGTGTCGACATAAACCTTCTTCAGGTGTCGACACAATTCTTGGGTGTCGACACATGCCTTTCTTCTAGTGTCGATATAACTCCTGGGTGTCGACACAGCTTCTGCTTCAGGTGTCGACACAATTCCTGCCTCTGGTATTGACACAATTCTGGGTATCGACACAGCTTCTTCTTTAGGTGTCGACACAGGCCTTGCTTCTAATGTCGACACTACTTCTAGTTGTCGACACAATTCTTCACAAGTGTCGACACTTGTACTTAGAGAATTTTCTTGCAAACCATATACCTGCACAATCAAACTCAAACATCCCATCAAATACAAACTGATGTATATCATTGAGTAAGGGGAGGCTTCTCCAAATCTTGTACATATTTTTCAGTGTACCCAACAACTCAGTCCCAGGGGCATAAGTAGGACTAAAACACTCTTTCCCCTCATTTGTCTTCTCATTTGAGAGTTGAAGTAAGGGTTTTGGGGAGAGAGGGTTTGTGGAAGAGGAAGAGAAACTTCCGCCATTAACAAAGCTTTGGGGCTCCGATCGTCGATCCAATGCCAGATCCATGGAGAGGACTTGAAGGCGCACACTTTCATCTGTGCAAATCATGTTTTCCATGGTAAGGAAGAGGATTCGGAAGGTAACGACACTTCTCATCTCGGTCTTTAGGATGCGTGCATGGAATCCGGTTTTTCTTGCTTTCTTTCAATAATTTAGGCACTGTATCTCTCACATGACAGGGTTCGGGTTGTAATTTTTCAGGAGGAGCCACGGGGTCGATTGTTTCCTTCCCCGGCATGATGTTAGATTAGAAACCCGTTATGCTAGTGGACTAGGCATTATGGGTGAAACCGTAGTCGCGACAGTTAGTCCGACTAAGTGATGTTGCATAACGAGCCTTAAGGATTTTGCTAGAAATCCGTTTGTAGCAAGAAGCAATGCCGCCACGACTGAGAGCGTCTATGGCCGTCTCTCGTCCACCTTCGATTTCACCTCTGCGTACTGTGCAATGCAGCCGGCAGTAGAACTGAGCTTTGACGCCACGACGCAGCGCGCCTGTGGCCTTCTCTCCTCCGCCTTCGATTTCACCGCTGCGTGGTGTGCAATGCCGCCGGCAGTAGAACACAGCAATGCTGCCACGACTGAGAGCGTATGTGGCCTTCTCTCGTCCACCTATGATTTCACTGATGCGTACTGTGCAATGCCGCCGGCAGCAGAACTGAGCAATGCTGCCACGACTGAGAGCATATGTGGCCTTCTCTCATCCACCTATGATTTCACCGATGCTTACTGTGCAGTGCCGCCGCCAGTAGAACAGAACAATGCCGCCACCATGGAGCGTGCATATGGCCTTCTCTCGTCCTCCTTCGATTTCACCGCTGCTTGGTGTGCAATACCGCCGGCAGTAGAACAGAGCAATGCCCCCACGATGGAGCGCGCCTGTGGCCTTCTCTCGTCCGCCTTCGATTTCACGGATGCGTACTATGCAATGCCGCCGCCGCCAGCAAAACAGAGCAATGCCGCCACGACGGAGCGCGCTTGCAGCCTTCTCTCATCCACCTTCGATTTCACCGTTGCTGTGTACTGTGCACTGTCGCCGTCAGAACAAGAAGCAGTAGCTTTAAAACTAAACAAACAGAGCACCCGTTCATTCTCCGACCATGGAATCTTCCGGGACGCGGACGGCGTCTTTCTGATGGAGGTGGAGGGCGGCATATTTCTGATGGACGCGGAGGAAGAAATGATTGCTGGGACTTGCATGGGCTGGTCTATGGCAGAACAGCAGAAAGACATCTCCCAGCTCTCTTCGTCAGTGTCGACCACCTGGTCTTTGGCAGAACAGCAGGAAGACCTCTCCCAGCTGATCCCTTCTGTCTCCACCACCTAGTCTATGCCCGGGACGCCGCCGGAGTCAACGACCAAGGAAATTACGGCGCCACCTGATCGGACATCTGCCACATTTACGGCTGCGGCGCCGCCTGAGGCTCCCAGGCAGCTGAGCTCGGAGGAGAAGAACGAACCGGCGCTGGTGAATCCGGCGGCCGAGAAAAAGAAGAAGAGCAAATGGGGGTTGTCCACGGGCGGCTGGATATTATCAGCTGGAATTCTTGTGTCTGCTGTAGCGTGTTTTTGGTGTCGGGAGAGCTGGTGTAGGCTCAAGGAAGTGTAGGCGATCAGGTGCGCACTCGCGGAGAATAAGGAAATAGGCTAAAAACTATGTTTAGTATGACACGGGTAGGGACACGGGCTTGTCCCTACCCGTGTTCAATGGTGCTGAGTGTCCATGGGGTTGAGTGGTAATAAAATGGCGTTGAGTGGTGTGTCCCAAGAAGGACACGGGTAGGGTCACGGGCGTGTCCCTATCTGTGTTAAGTGGCATTGAGTGACCATGGCTTTGAGTGAAATTGCTATGAGTGTTTTGTCCCGAGCAGGACACGGTTAGAGACACGGGCGTGCCCCTACCCGTGTTCCATGGCGTTGAGTGCCATAGATTTGAGTGTCATGTCTTTTATTCTGGCAAGACAAGGACACGGGTAGATACACGGTCATGTCTCTACCCGTGTGCGATTGACACGGGTTGCGATACGGGCGTGTCCCTACCTGTGTGCTTCAAGCCCAGGTCGACGAGAGGTGTCCCGACAAGGACACGGGTATTGACATGGCCACAACCACGGCCATGTCACTTGGACATGGGTACATACACGGGTGTGTCAGTACCCGTGTAGGAGCACGAAATGGCAGTCGAGCCGTTTCGCCAGAGCAGGACACGGTCGTGTCCCTACCCGTGTCACTTCTGTATAAAAAGGAAAGAGTGAAACCCTAGCAATTTTCACTCTTCATTCCAGCCCTTTTTCCTGAGAGAACTTCCTAGAGGAGGAGATCTTGTTGGAGCAAACTTTGGAGGGGGAGAAATTCCACCGCTGTCAAGGAAAAAGTGATGGCGCCGAGGAGAATGACAAGATCCTTGGCCGGAAATGGTGGTACCGCAGGAAATGAGGTGAGCTTCCTCCCCTCCCCCTTGGTACTAGATCCTTAGATATTCTTAGGCGAGACATTGACTCAAATGAGTCTTGATGTGTGAGGAGAAAATTTCTTAGGAAGGCCTATCTAGAACCTTTGTTCTAACGTCTAGTCATCTTCAACCTCCCCTTCTTCAAAGTGATGATGGGGGTGGATTCGTGAAGAGGAATGGCCTTTAGAGGGAGAATAAGGGTGGGGGAACTTTTGGTTGCGATTTGGGGTGATCGGCTTGAGGTGAAAGATGAACCGATGCCGTTCATTCCGCTTCAAAAAGCGTGCAGAATCTGTGTTCTGCACGCAGCGACCTTCTTGGCTGTTTTCAGGCAAGAAATGGTCTGATCTGGGTTTTCGACTAAACATGAAAGTTGAATCCCTTGAAATTACCTTTCCAACGAGTAGTTACACGCCTTCGGGTAAAGTCTGTAGCCACAGGAATGTCTGATCGAAGTAAGGGCTGTAAGCTAGGCGTACAGAAATTATATTATGTACGATGCAGGCTTTGGAGCCAATTTCATGTGGGTTATATCCTGTTATGGGTTGCAGGCTGAACATGAAATTTGTAGCCGATGGAAAGACCTTTCCATCGAGGGGTTACAAGCACTCATCGGGTTCCTGTAGCCACAGGAATCTTCGGTTGAAGTTGTTGTCCAGATTATTGCTGCACCTAAATTTCTAGGTAGTGTATATCATGGATTTAGATTCGGTTGAATTAATGTTGCAATATAATTAAAGGTTCTGGTGAACTCTTTCATGATAACTACCGTAGTGTTATGAAGGTTGAAATTTGGTAGACCAAAGCTAAGAGAGTCGTCTCCCTATGGGTAGCATTGTGGAAGTTAGTGAGTGTGGCGTTGGCCGTCACTAGTCGAGATGGTGTTAAGATGAGTAAAGTTGGACGGTTGGGCTTGTCCCTCGGTGTCCATGTCCCGGGGCTCCTTCCGTGCCAAGTGGATGGTTGGGCTTGGTCCTCATGCTTTGTCTGAGGCTCCTTCCATTCCACAGTGTGGTGGAATTGCATGCGGTGTGAGTCGGCACGCGGTGTCGTAATCCTGGGTTAAGCATAGTGAGGTAGGTCTACGGGCTCGCCAATCATCACACCGATGGGAGTTGACAGATAGACTTTGTGCGGTTGGGCTTCTACCTCGATGTTCATGTCCCGGGGCACCATCCGTACAAAGTGAACGGTTGGGCTTGACCCTCGTACTTATTTTTCGAGGTTCCTTCCGTGTCACGCATAGGCCAGTTCGGGGCTAGGATCTTGTTGCACATCTACCCAAGTGAACCCGCTGGGTCGTAGTATGCATGGGCTCCACTGTTGTGTTCTTAGCGTTGAGGCGTACGGAGGCCTTAGTGAAGTAGTGTGGATACCCACTTAGTAGTAGAAGTGCCCGTTCTATTGTCACCTTCTTGCCACAACGGTAGGCGCCTGAGAGGTTAGCTACCTGCTCGAAAAGTGGGAACTACTAGTCTGTGTCGACATAGTAATTTCATGTGCGTGATCATGGGTGAGTCATTGCATCGCATACATAACATTGCACCTCATTACATACACAAGACCCTCATCGTATAAGTTTGTATGGGCACTCCTATACGATGAGTTACTTACTGCTGAACGATCCTCATCTTATATGCTTGTATGGGCATCCATATAAGTTGAGTTACTTTCTGTTATAACTCTATATTCATATGATGTGATAGATGGTAGAAATGTTAGAATATCTTACTACATGTTATACCACTTGCTTGTTTATACTCCTGTTTATATACTTATATTGTACCCTGTCTATTTCTCCGCCCGGTGCCGAGGAGTCGCCGGGCGAGCGTATGTGAAGCCACTTAGTCTTTAGGACTAACGGTTGCTACGTATTCCTTTTTAGGAGGAAATCTCGCAGATGGAACAGCAGGTCATGGAGCCGATCAGCTAGGCCAGGACGACCGGGCCTGAAGGGATGGTGTCGTCACTACCGTCTGTTGTAGATGTGAGTATATGAGGGTTTCATTGTATCCCTTCGGGGCAATTTTATAGTGGTACTCTGATTTTGTAGAAGCATGTTTAGCTTCTCTATTACTGTACTTTTGGACTTATTGCTTGTGTAGATTTGATTTTTTGTATTATTTTGGTTGGTTTGGCATATATATATTGATATTAGTTGTAGCCGGCAGATAGGCATCTTGTGGTACAGGCTTGCCCGAGTGTTAGTGCTACCCCAAGTTGGCTGTTTTAGGCATAAGACCCCTCTCGTGCCGTGTCTTGTGTTCCAGGAGGAGGGTCTTACAGTTTGTGATGTTCTTTAACCCTTTATTTCGTGTGAGAATGAATGGTGGATGAGGGTGGGAAAGGCTATTGGTTGTATGGTCGAAAATGTTGTATTCTAAGTCCTGGATCTGTGAATAGCGATGGCCTATTCTATTTATTCCCTGGGTATAAATAGAATATTTTAGGGTTTCTCTTTACGAGATTTTTATGGGTTGTTTTTCCTAAGCACACGAACCCCACTGTGTGAAACACCGGAGAACCAAAAGGCCGATAGAACTGTTCCGCCTTCGCCGATCCCGTCACTGTTGCCAAGTTTGATTCTGGCGAGTGTCGCCGCCGCCTTTACTATAATGTACCTAGCAGTCCGTGAATACACGCAGTTTCCTCTCTCAACCTAGCTCTTGTTCAACAAGGGTCTACGGGTTCTATCATTTGTGTGGATTTAATGTAAAGGTGCGGATGCTATTCTAAACTATGGACTGTAGCTTCTTTGTGATCGACAGATCTCATGGAGCATCTAGGTTGAGTATAGACTCAATCCCGTAGAGGTAAATTTTTTTACTTATCTTTACTTCTTGATACATGTCCATTGCTAGATACGAACTTCTTTTGGTTTTTCTTGTTCTTTTATTTCCACTACGTGCACAAGTGTTGTGTCATGCATTAAAACCCAATAGTGGTATTAGAGGGAGGTTTCGATAATGATCATGGTATCAAAAGTGCTAAATCCATTGCGTGTAGATCTTGAACTTTAAAAATGTTCTAAATGCCCAAATCTATTCTTAGGATTCTGCCAAGAACGCATGTGATTTTGCTGCGATATCATAGTTGATATCCTTGTTACTCCTTGACTGTAACCGTCCCTCTTTTTGGTTTGTGAAACCAAATATGTTTGATTTTGAATCTCACATAGAGAGACGATCTTGTATACTATCTAAGTGGAGTTAGTGTTGCTCATGTCCAGTGCATGTAGAACTAAATATTTTGAAGGGTTCTAGATGTTTAGATTTAGCCCAGTTCATCAAGTGTTGTTGATTTTCTTGTGCACATCTGGGATGCATTTGGATTCTTATTGTTGTAGTTTTATTTTGTGGATGTGCACACTGGTTAATTATTAACCATGATTAAGTATAAATAAAGTATCTAAAATCCTTAAGAAATATTAAGTATTCGGATGCCTTCCAATGGATGACACTCTTCCTGCCTCGATCGATGAAGTGTGGGCTTGCCAAAGCAAGGTGCATTAATCTATCTTCGTAAGTGTGCGTGTGGATAATTGGGATATCCCACTGTTAACATCGGGTCAAACTTAACTGGTTGACGTCAAAAGTTGAGTGCCCAGAGGCATAGGGTTGGCATGCACCTTATGATAGATGTAAATAAAGAGTTATTCATCAACCATACAAGAGTTATATAGTGATGCAATTGTCAAGCGTTGCCTACCTAAATAGCTGCATTGTGAGAGAAAAGCTAAAGCTGACTCCTAGTGTGATGTAGGCCCATGGTTTCGAAGAATTAAACTAAGTGTTCTTAGGTTCGGTAGTTAAAATAAATACATAGTGAGCGGTTTCTCTAATTAACACTATCAATTACTGAAGCAATTAATGATACAATTTTCAACATCAAACAACGCAAAGGGTCGCTACCCCTTTAAGAGATTGAACAAGGGCTATATGCCAATGTTCGATCAAGCGATAAGGACCTTCCCGATATGAATAATTAGCAATTCAAATTAAAAATTATTCGCTAGCTTTCACAAACCCAAATTAGAGAGGAATTCAGACTAATTGGCGATTTAAAAATAAAGTCCAAACCAATCCCAAAAAATTAATAAATATGAGGGTATACCAAATCACTTGAACTCAAGGGGAAATCATGGGTGACGAACCCGATTTATTCTAGTGTTCACGAGATCTACCCGCTCCAATTTATATGAAAAATATTCGGACAATTAACGATTAAAATTTAGATTTTAATTAGTACGATTTCAATATAAATCCGGACAATTAACTAGCCTTCTATTCCCCTAATTCTCACAAAAATTTAGAAGAAAGACACGAATAGTAAGTTTAGAAATAGTTACCCAATCCAAAGAAAAATCCGTCCACATGATGTGTGTAGGAATCGCACACGATGGTGGTTGAATCTATCTCACGGCAAAGTCCACGGTTCCGTGCTGGAAAATGAAATCGCAAGCCGTTCTTCCTTTTGTCGAGCCCTAGAAGATGGAGAACCTTGAAAACCAATATATATGGAAAGAGGAGAGAGGAAAGGTGGTGGCCCATTCCTTTCGAGGGGGGTGGCTTGGTTTTGATGTGAGGGGGGTGCTCGGGTTTTGTTTGTGTGAGGGTTGGTCGGTTTTGGGTGTGGGGAGGGTGGCTGAATTTATGGAAGGGGAAAGAAGGGGGGCGACTAGGAGTTTGGCCAAAATTCTTGGGGGGGAAAGTATTGTGCTCGGTTTGCAAGGGAGAGAGGGGGACCGAGTTTCTTAGAGAAGACAAGGAGGGGGAAAATAGGGGAGGCCGAGTACAAGGTAGGGAGGGGAGAGGTGGCCGGAGGCCAAGGGTGAGGAGGAGAAAGGAGTTAGTTGGCCAAAAAATGCCAAGAGGAGTGGGGGAAAATTCTCACAAGAATTTTTTTTAGGGTTTCAATTTCTCTTCTTCTTCTCCACTAAATTCTCCATAACCATGGCTATATATAGCCTACACCACTCCATCTCCACCCTTCATGAAAATAAGATAAACCTATGATGGTTATATGCACCCATCATTACATGAATAAAAATTCAAAAATCCAAAGCATGAAATTAAAATACATAAAATTCTTAAAATAAATAAATTGCTAAATAATATATAATTATAAATATTTAATTTTTAATTATATATTTTTATTTGATGGCGGCGGACATCATGCAAAACATATAACGTCGGCGGCATTGGCAAAGAACATCGTGGTTTAATTTCATCTTCGAGTTTGCAGCATCGATCGTCCTAATCTACGAACTCTCTATGATGGGGATCAATGACCGCATCAGCATTGTCGCCTTCATAGTGTTAGTGAAATATTGAATTTGTCCACTGAGAGAGTTACTCGTATAAACTCTTCGAATTGATATCGAGGGTTATCAGTTTGATAAAAATAGTGAGAGTTATTTTGATTAAAGTCCTTATCGAAAGAATAAAATGTATTTCTAAATGTAGTAATGATTTTACTTTGCATTGATCCTTGTAGAATTTCCATGGCATGTGGTTCATACTCCACCATGTCCCTCAGAGCCATCCTTGAGAAGGAGAAACTGAGCGGTACGAATTATTTGGCCTGGTACAGGAGCTTCAGAATTGTTCTCAGGAAAGAGCGAACGCTCTATATTTTGGAAGAGGAATTGATGCAGGCCAATAGTTCCTACGGATTAAACTACACACTCTTAGGTGCAAATAATTAAACAAGATACGTAGCGGGCAGTTTCTCTACTTAACTATATCGATAACACTCAGCAATTAAAGGCAGAAACATTAACAATGCACAACACAAAGGGTCGCTACCCCTTTTTGAGATTGAAAAAAAGCTATATGCCAATGTTCGCTCAAGCGAATAGGGTCTACCCGATCCAAAAAAACTAGCAAATTCAAATTAAATTAATCCACAAGCATTACAAAACCAACACGAGAGTATCAAGACTAAAATAGAGATTTAAAAGAAGTCCAAAATCGATCCCAAATTAATTTAAAATTAGGTGGACCAAATCAAATGAACTCGAGGAGAAATCAAGGATAATGAATCTGATTTCTAGTAGCGTTTCTGAGATCTACCCGATCCGATTTATATGAAACTATTCGGAAGAATAACCGCTTGAAAATCAGATTTTAATTAAGCACTAATTTCAATACAATTCAAGACTAAAAACCAGCCTTTTATTCCACCAAAATCTCACAATAATATAGAAGAAACACACAAGAGATGATTTAGAAATTGTTACCCAAATCCCAATAAATCCATCCACAGGATGAGTTGAGGAAAGAAATACGACAGTTGTTGAATCTATTTCCACGCAGAATCCTCGAATCCGCGCCGGACGATGAATTCACAAGCTGTTCTTCCTTTTGCAAAACCTTAGGAGAGGGAAACCATGGTGGCCAAAGATATTGGAATATGAGAGAGAAAAGGTGGTTGCCAAATTCTTTAGGGAAGAAAAAAGAGAGGGAGAGGGTGGTGGTCGGTTTAGTGAAGAGGAGGGTTGCTCGGTTTTGTAGGAGAAGAGGGTTGGTCTGATTTTTTGAAGGAGAGAGAGCGTGGCGGTTTTAGGAGGAGGGACGAACCCTAGATGGAAGAGGTGGTCGGTGGTTTTTTTGGAGAGGAAAGGAGAGGTGGTCGGGTTTCTTTGGAAAAGGAAGGGCTGGAGTTGGAGACCTTGAGGAGGGAGGAGGAGGTGGAGAGGAGGAGGAGAAGGGTGGCCGAAAATCCACCAAGAAGAGGGGAGGCAGAGGACGGCCAGCAAGAGAGAAGAGAAAGGAGGGGGCCTAACTTGGCAAGGAGAAAGGAGTGGGAAAATTCACTCATTGAATTCTTAGGTTTTCTTTTCATTCAACATTGCAAAACTTTTCATAACATGGCCTTATATAGCCTACACCAATCTTCATAACATGGTTGGACTCTTCATAACATGGCCTTATATAGCCTTCACCACTCTTCATAACATTGTAAAACTCTTCATAACATAGATGGAGTTGGAGACCTTGAGGAGGGAGGAGGAGGTGGATAGGAGGAGGAGAAGGGTGGCCGAAAATCCACCAAGAAAAGGGGAGGAGGAGGTCAACGGTGAAGAGAGAAGAGAAAGGAGGGGGGCTAACTTTGTAAGGAGAAAGGAGGGGGAAAATTCACTCATTGAATTCTTAGGTTTTCTTTTCATTCAACATTGCAAAACTCTTCATAACATGGCCTTATATAGCCTACACCACTCCATCTCCCCCATTCAAAATTTAAATGACATATGATGGTTATAAGAACCATCAAAATGAAATAAAAACACAATAATTAAATGCATGAAATAAAACACTTAAAATAAAAATGCTTAAATTGAAAATTGCTAAATAATATATAATTATAAATATTTAATTTATAATTATTTATTTTATTTGAAGATAACGGCGGACGTCATGCAAAACATGTAGCGGGGTGCGGCGTTGTCGATGAATATCGTGGTAAACTCCCATTTTCAAGTTTGCGGCAACGATCGTCCCAATCAACGAACTCTCTATGCCGGGGGTCAATGACCGCATCGTCAATGTCATCATGAACCAGTGGCTGGACAACGTCGCCATCAATACTCCCCAGCTCAAAATTACTCATCACCGATTAGTGGCCTGCGAGGGTAAAATAGTCAAAAGCAGCAGCAATAGTCGAAAAACATTATCATCCCATAGCAATGAGGACCTGTCAGACAAAGAAACAACAAAACTCGAAAAGGTGTCAAGCAAACCAAATATAACTTGAATCTTACCATCCGGTTCAAGAGCCAAGGAGTCCACATGGAAAATAGATACGGTAGACCTAACACTCTCCAACCCAAGAGAACATTTTGTGGGAGATAGAAACAACGGAGAAAGCCACTCATGTGGAAAAGAGACCTATAGTAAAAAGTCCGGAAACTTGAAATAAAGTGAAACACCCTGTGATTTATAAAAATCCGTAAGAAAAGCATGAAATCTGAAGTTCTTCGTATCCATGGATGGTTCAGCCTTCCAACATATTAAATTATTGACGGAGCCAAAAGGCATTGACGAATAAAATTTAGGTTTGAAAATATTCCCAAATTCTACGAAATATAGGCAAGAGCACCTATCGTTCATAGTATAGGATATTTTAAGAATATCAAGTGTCGTATTCTTCCGGGTCTGTTGAGTACTTCTACTCACACGAGTTTATATTCTTTTATTGAATATTAAAAATAGTGAATAATAAAACTAAATGAGAAATTTCTACGAAATGAAAATTAACACTTGATTTAGAATCCCTTTGGATTAAAATAAACTTTCATAAAATGATTAAAACACAAGCTCATAATTACTTACTTCGATCGTAGAGGTTCCCAAAATACGAAAGCGTCTCTCTCAAGCTCATGTTTTTGACTAACCATAGGTTGATGGATTAAGACCCCTCTGTCAGTCGAAACCCCTAAGTTTGCTTTAAGCGATGAACCCCACTATTGACTTTGACTCAAATCCGGCAGATTTATGTCGTCCTCTCTTGAGCAGTGCATGCAACTCCTTTTATCTTTGAGTGATCTACTCATATCCGCAACCTCTCAGTTATTTAAGATACAGATCTTGGATCGAAGAACATATCCGTGAAATATGAATTCAACACAAAATAATTCAAAGATAAATCGATAGCGAGCAAAAATAGAGAGCTTGATAATTTTGAGAAAAATAAAGAAAGTTTATTTCATTCCAAGGTTAATCATGATCAAGTGCTTTTGGAAAATTAGCGACTCATAATTAAAAAATACATTCTATCACTATAAAATAAAAGAGTACAATTGCATGAAAAGAAAAATCTAAACTATATTGCAAATAAAATAAAATTTCATAAAATAAATTTAACTCCAAAGATATCCTAAAAATAAGCCACCCAACCTTATTTTCAACACCAATGGTGGACTCCCCTCATCATTCCCCCTTGGCCATTATTTATAGGAAAAAAAAGAAAGATGAAAAGCACATGAAAGTTTGGAAGGCCAAAGAAAGAGGAGGAAAATAAAGTGGAAATATTAATTAAATAATAATGAAATATATGAAATGTCAACCAAATAAATGGGGGAGTTTCATAGGTTGTAAAGAGCAGATGAATGGAGGCCATAATTATTAAAACTAAGGTGAATTTAAAACATCAAATATTTAAGAGGAGATATATGGAAGGAGGAGATAAATGAAGAAGAATATGAAGGTGGTGATTTAATGTAATGAAGAGGAGCTGGCAGTTTCATGGAAAAATTAAGAGGAGAAGTAAAGGGTTATAGTTATAATAATAATAAAGTGCATGTATGTAAGACCCCCCTCCCGGAACACAAAATACGGCACGAGGAAAGTCTTATGCCCAAAATAGCCGCCTTGTAGTAGCGCTAGCACTCGGGCTAACTTGTACTATAAGATGCCTGTCCTACCAGCCATACTGAATATCAACCAATGCCAACCCAACCAAGAATATAAATAGAAATAAATCAACACATAAGTAATAATAGTCCAAAAGTACAACAAATAAAAAAGCTACAACAATTTTCTATAGTATCAGAGTACGAGTTAAACTTGCCCAAAGGGGTTATATCATGCTTCTCTCAAACTCACATCGGTCACTGACGGTAGCGAAGGCACCATCCCTTCAGGCCCTATCGTCCTAGCCTGGTTGTCCTACTGCATAACCTGTTGTTTCTCTATCTGAGGGGTTTCCTCCTAAAAAGGAAGGCGTAGAAACCGTTAGTCATAAAGACTAAGTGGCTATCACATCAACTCCCCTGGCGATTCCTCGGCACCGGGAGGAGAAAGGAATAAGGGTACAATATATATACATAAAGCATTAGTACAAATAGGTAGAATAGAGTGAGCAATATCAAGTATATCAGTAGTATAATGAACGAGTAAACATTCTACTCTAGCAGTTCTATCATCTACAGTAGTACAAGAAAAATATAAAGCTACGACAGAAAGTAACTCAACTTATAAGAATGCTTATACAAACTTTTAAGTTAAGGATCGACTTAACAGTAAAGTAACTCATCATATAGTTGTGCCGATACAAACTTATATGATGAGGATCTTGTGTATGAAATGTATGTAATGGTATAAATGCAATGTAATGACTCTCCCATGATTGTACACATGCAATTGCTATGTCTACACAGACTTGTAGTTCCCACTATTCAAGCAAATAGCTAACCTCTCAGGTGTCATCTTTCGTGGCCAGAAGGTGACAGTAGAGCATTAATTTCAACTACTAGGCAGACATCCACACTACCTGGCCTAGTCCTCCATACGCATCATTGCTAAGAACATAACAACAAAGATCATATGCGTACTACGGCTCAGAAGGGGTCCTGGGTAGATGTGCACCAAGAACACAGCCCAACCTGGCCTATATCGTTGCACGGAGAGGGCCTCGGGAATGAGCACCGAGGATACAGCCAAACTGCCCACTTGGCACAGAGTGGGCCTAGGGAATAAGCACCGAGGTCACAGCCAAACCATCCAAAGTCTATTTGTCAACTCCCGTCGGTGTCACGACTGGCAAGCCCGTAGACCTGCCACATTATCCTTAACCCAGGATTATGACACCATGTGTCGACTCACACTACATGTAATTTCACATCTTCATGGCACGGAAAGAGCCTCGGGAATGAACTCCGAGGACCAAGCCCAACTGTCCACTTATGTCTCTTCTCAACATTACCCAACTAGTGCGGTCAAACCCCGCACTTACACCCTTTCACAATCTAGTGCCACAGGAACTTAAGGGTTCATCGTCGACATAAAGGTACCTCACATATTCATCAACCATACAACCATTTGTTCATAATAGTCATTACAAATCATGTATTGTATCTTCAAGACAAACTTATCATTATTCAACGCATTACCCTTGCCATGTACATCCTTATTGATTAACATATTTAAACCATTCCTACCATCCCAACTCTTCAATCCATTCATTCTCCAACCTTCACCAAATCACATTGATCAAGTATATTTTACCATAACATTTGTTCATTAAGGGTTTATCCAATTAATGACATCACAAATGATTATAGACTCTCCACCAGCACAAGGCCGATATAAAACAAACACGAGATCTACATGTGAAGGAATGATTACTGTACAACAAATTCAAACGGGGATTCCTGAGGCTACAGGAATCTAGTGAAGACATTTAACCCCTCGTTGGAAAGGCATTTCCAAGGGCTGTGACTTTCGTGTTTAGTCGAAAGCCCTGATCGAGCCGCATCGTGTCCCAAAATGGACTCGAAGGCTGCTGTATGCATAAAATAGATTTCTGCATGCATCTTAAAGCAAGATGAATGACATCAATTCATCTTCTTCATCAAGCCATATGTTAAAACAATGTCCAGAACTTCCTCCACCCTTGTTCACCCTCATGAGACCATTTCCTCTTCACCAACCAAATTCACCATCTACTCAAGTAGATGGGAATGGTTGAAGACATCAATATCCTTAGGGCACAAGTCATAGAATGGTCTTTTCCTAGAAAATCTTCATCGAGCAAGTCAAAACTCTCTTGAGTCGACATCTCTCCTAGAAATAATTATAGATCTAGCACCACGGTAGAAGGTAGGAAGCTCACCTCATTTCTGGCGTTTCCACCATTTCCAGCCATGGATCATGTCATCCTTCTTGGCAGCATCTTCTTCTCCTTGGTTAGTGTTAGTTCTTCACGAGAAGAAGATCGGCTCCAGCACCTTCTTCCTCTGCAATAATTTTCTACAACAAAGGCTTGGAAGGAAGAGTAGATATAGCTAGGGTTTTCTCCCCTTTTTATATGGGAAGTGGATAACTGCTTAGCCATGTGTCGACCTCTCAATGGACAGCCAATCACTCAGCAAATGAGTCCCTTCAAAATGACGCGGCAAGAAAAATTCGTCAAAACACGAAATTGAATGACACGGGTAGGGACACGCTCGTATCACTACCCGTATCCTTCTCAGGAGAATGTGGTCTACGATCGTCAAGCTCCGCTCGACGAATCGTCGAATTACTGTGGACACACATGGGTAGGGACACGCATGTGTCTCTACTTGTATCCTACTCGGGAGGAACACATTCGACGATCATTAGTCGAGCTTCGCTCGAAGAATACACACGTACACAGGTAGGGACACGCCCATGTAACTACCCGTATCCTGCTCGAGAGACACGGTCGACGATTTTGGTCGATCTCTACTCGAACAATACACACACACGAGTAGGGACATGCCCGTGTCTCTACCCGTGTCCTGCTCGGGAAACATAATAAGGAATCCGCATCGTTGCTAGAGAGCCACACGGGTATGGATATGCCCGTGTCACACACACACACACGGGTAGGGACACGTCCGTGTCACTACCCATGTCCTTCTCTAGAAATTTCACATAGACTTCCCAAAGACTCCAAAGTACCACACGGGTATGGACACGCCCGTGTCACTACCCGTGTCCTACTCTAGACTAACTTCTCCTCCCAAACACAAGTGTTAGCCTAGCTGCCAACACTCCCTGAGCCCAAATCAGCTCTCTTGACTCAAAAGCGCGCATGAGGGGCCTATCCCGAATTGGGACGTTACATGTATTCATAGGTGACGGTATTTAGAGAAAGAAAGAGGTGGTGATGTAGGCTGCTTGATGAGGTGGAGGATTTGACATGTAAAGGTGACGGTGATGGCGTTGTGCATGAGAATAATGTGAATGAAAATAGGTGAATGTCGTAGACTTTTATGGAGCCGACCATATTGAGAGTGCGGGTAGCATCAATGCATAATAATATATTTGTCATGATATTGCATGAAGAAGAGCTTAATGGGTAGTAGCGATGTGAAATGCATGATCGGCTTAAACGAGTGCAGCGAGTCTTTGACTTGGTTTCATGTAGACTTCATAAATTGCTCGGCCAACGTGACAACTTCGGTAAATATTTCTTTTGCATATGTTGTCTACATGAAACCAAGTCAATGATTAATTAGAATTCAAAATGATGAATTCCTATAATATGAAATTAAAATGAGAAAAGCAAAATATTTAGCAAAAATTTCTAATATAAATTAATTAGAATTCAAAATGAGTAATTAGTAAAAAAAATTAGATTAGAATTATTAACACCTTTAACTTAAAAGAAACATAAAGGTATATTCAAACTACTACTTATGCTCTCTTAGAATTTAAATTTAATTCCAAAGCGATTATATTGGGTATTAGGCTATGTGAACAAGGTCCTTGAAGAGATTTTTGATTGGAGGTGATGGATTTTATCCTCTCACCCCCACACTTTTTTTTCTTTTTTTGATATTTGCATATGTTTACCAAGAAAATGATGAATTTTATCCTCTCATTTTCCATGACATATGAACAAATATTTATTTCTCTCTTCAAATAAAAACCAAATAATAAGGAGTAATGAATTTTATCCTCTTACTCCATCTTTAATTTTTGGGGTTGCATATGTGTACCAAGGAATGCTTGATTCCCATGACGTATGAACTAACAATAAAAAGAAAAATGCATATGTGTACCAAAGGATAATGAATTTTATGCTCTTATCCCCATGACATATGATCTAACAAGAAAGTTTAAAATGAGTGAAAGGCTTAAAAAAATTTAGATAATATTAAAAAAACTGAGAGAGAAACTATAGTGAATTAAGTTTTCCTAAGAATCTTAAAGCATAAAGTGAAAATATTTAAAATCTAAAAATTATTAATCTAAGTACTATAAAACTGAAACTAATTAGAATAAAAGAGAAAAAGTGCTAAACAAAGCACTCTAACCAAATTAAATTCATAAAGTATTTCTTTTATTTAAATCACCTAAAAATTAAATCAAACAAATCATGATAAAATAAAAGATTAGTGTGAAAGTAGCGAACAGGCGACAAAAAACAAGCCAAAAATTATATTAATTGAAAGTTTTATTATCCAAAAAGATAATATTTACAAAGGTATGACGTCCCTTTTATAGAATGGAGGAGAGAGGAGAAAGTACAAATATACAATATGGGACTAAAAAATTTACAGAGCTGTGCGGCTAGAAATAAAGAGACTGAACAGGCAGAACGGTTACAAAGATGGGCTAACAGCTCGGCAACACCAGAAGGAAGAGAACAAGCCGTAGTAGGAGACCGCTAGACCGCCCGGTCTCCAAGATGCCGGAGATAAACAGCCAGACCACTCGTACCACAAACAACAATAGTCTGGATATCAAACCGCTGGAGAGTAATAGTTAAACCGCGCAGTCAACAACCCGGCATACTTAAACTGCCAGACCGGTCGGTCTCATACTTCAACACTCTCCCTCAAGCTAGAGCATAAATATCAATCATTCCTAGCATGTCACAAATGTGGAAAAAGGAAGTAGAAACCGGCTTGGTGAAGATATCCGCCAACTCTTTGTCGGAGGTGATGAATGGAGTGCAAATCTGTCTCTTCAAGACCTCTTCCCTAATGAAATGGCAGTCCATTTCTATATGTTTCATTCTCTCATGGATGACTGGATTTTTGGATATGTATATACCGGCCTTGTTGTCATAGAACATAGGAAGAGGATAGTCGTAAACCTCTCCTAGGTCAAGCATGAGAGCACGCAACCATTTTAACTCACATGTGGTTGACGCCATACTTCGATATTCGGCTTCTCCACTGGAGATGGATACAACAAACTGTTTCTTGCTCTTCTAGCTTACAAGATTTACTCCAACGAATGTGCAAAATCCATATATAGATTTACGGTCACCTTTATAATCCGCATAGCTTGAATCTGAGTAGGCTTCAACCCTCAGATGACCATTATTCTGAAATAGTAGCCCTTTTCCTAGTGCTTCTTTGACATAATCTAATATCATTAAGGCATACTGAAGATGGCATTCCCTAGGAGCTTGCATGAACTAACAAACCTTGCCTACAGCATAGGCGATGTCAGGTCTGGTCACTATGAGATAAATTAGTTTGCCCACCAGACGTTTGTACCTCGTGGCATCAGATAGAAGAGGCGATTCATCTGTCCATGTTTTGTCTTCTCCAGAAGCCATGGCATACAAGGCTGGTTTCACACCAGTCAATCCTACCTCTTGTAGAAGATCAAGAGCATACTTCCGTTGGGAGAGAACCAACGAGTTAGGCTTCCGAGAGATTTCTATCCCCAAAAAGTATTTCGGGGAGCCCATATCCTTCGTGACCAGGTGTTGACGGAGGTGTTTCTTTGTCAAGTCCACCCCAGCCTGATCATCACCGGTAAGAAGAATATCATCCACATACACCGCCAAAACCACCAGTCCCGATGTGGTTTTGCGAATAAATAAGGAAGGATCGGCCGAACTTCTTGCAAAGCCGATGGCAGCCACAATGCAACTGAACATGTCGAACCATGCCCGAGGGCTATATTTTAGGCCATAGATGGACTTCTTCAACTGGCATACTCGTGTCTCCCCATGAGCAACATACCCAGGACGTTGCTCTATGTAGACGTCCTCCTGAAGATCCCCATAGAGAAAGGCATTCTTGACATCAAGCTAGGATATAGCCCAATACATGTTGACGGCCATAGTGAGAAGAACTCAGATGGTGCTGAGGTGAGCAACCAGAGAGAAAGTATCAAAGTAGTCAACCCCATAAGTCTGAGTAAAGCCTTTGGCAACAAGCTGGGCCTTGTAGAGCTCCACAGTGCCGTCCGGGCGAAAGTTCACAACAAACACCCAGCGACAGCCGACCACATCAGTACACACTAGTGGAGGAACAAGGGTCCAGGTACCCCCTTTAGTAAGAGTGGCGATTTCCTCATCCCTGACGGTTTTCCAATAAGGAATAGCAAGAGCCTCCTGGTAGGTGCGGGGAGTAGTAGTAGCCGAGATAGCCAAAGCAAAACACCTACTAGAAGGAATAAGCCGATCATAGGAAACAACTATCGCAAGCGGGTGTTGGGTACATGCCTGCACCCCTTTGCGAAGAGCAATGAGAAGATCCAGGTCAACTCGTGCCTTAGTGACCGGAGCGTCCGTGATGGAGAAAGCTGGCCCGGGACTTGAGAGAGATGGCTGCAGAGAAGAGGGGGAAAGTGGAGGGGGTATAACGTAGAGAGGAGGAGACGAAGGAGGAGACGAGAAAGGAGTGGAGACGTCGATATGCGTGGAAGGAACAGAGAGAGACGGTGGAGAGTCAGAGACATCAGGAGGAAGAGGGGATTGAGGAGATAAGTAGGACGCATTTTCAAAGAAGGTCACGTCCGTAGAGACAAACTGCTTGTGCAGAACGGGGTCAAAGCAACAATATACTTTTTGAGTGGTCGAGTAACCCAAATAGACACACTTGGTGGAACGGGGGGAAAGCTTGTCACGGGTAGCGGACGGAGCATGCACAAAATCCGTACACCCAAAGATACGGAGAGGGAGAGGAAATGGTTCCTTGCCTGGGTATAGAATGGAGAAAGGGGTCTGGCCATGGAGAACCGTAGAGGGAATGCGATTGATGAGATAGCAGGCGAGGAGAATAGCATAGCCCCATTAGGAGCGAGGCACCTACATCTGCGTCATGAGAGTGCGAGCGACATCGAGGAGATGACGGTTTTTACGCTCCGCCACCCCATTTTGTTGGGAGGTGTAAACACAGCTAGTCTGATGGATAAGACAATGTTGCATACAAAAAGAGGAAAACTCATGACTAAGATAATCCTTAGCATTATCAGAGCGAAAGACTTTGATGAAAAAATATCAAACTGATTTTTAATCATATGATAAAAGGATTGTCATACAGAAAAGAGTTCAGAGCGATCTTTTAATAGATACACCTAGGTACATCTAGAGAAATCATCAATAAAGGTTACAAAGTAAGAACTACCCCGACCAACGGTGAGAGTAGGAGCAGGACCCCAGACATCATAATGAATGAGATCAAACGGGCGAGAAGAGCCACGACCATGCTTCGGAGGGAAGGAGGATCGGTGATGTTTGCCTAGCTGACACGCATCACAGTTGAGCAAAGGACTGGTCGGAGGTAAGTAGGGCAGAAGCTGACGAAGAATCCGAGGAGGAGGATGTCCATAGCGAAGATGTCATTGAAGCAGATCTGTAAAAGATGAGGAGAAGGCGGATAGAGCGGAAACATTATCGAGGAAGTAGAGGTCTCCGCTCTTAGTCCCAGTAGCAATCGTCCGTTGGATCCTCGGGTCCTGAAAATAATAAGAAGTAGGAGTGAATAAGACAGATCACTAAAGTTGCTTGCATAAATTAGTAACGGATAATAAATTGCAAGGAAATTTTGGGACATAGAGGGTGTCCGCCAAGCTAAGAGACGGGGTGACTTGAACCATGCCCGTCCCATGAACCGGAGAAGGTGAACCATCTGCAACAAGAACTGGGGGCAACTGATCATGCATTTCTAGGAGAGAGAACCATGCCTGTCATGTGATTTGTAGCACAAGAGTCAATCAGCCACTTACCTCGGGTAATGATATGGGCACTACCTAAAGTCATGGCCACAGAGGCAGACGGACGAGAGGAGGTAGAGAGACCGAAATTATCCATAAATAACACCAAAAACCTCGCGAGCAAAAGGGAAGTCACGCGGATAGATAAGGAGAAGGCCGCACGGACAAAAGAGAGAAACCGCAGTGGGCTAAGAGAAGCTGCAACGGTCACAGTATCAGCACACCAGCGGCTAGAAGGGCCATGACCAGGAAGCAGAACAAAGTATAGAGACAGAGGTTGCGCGAACTGTAAAGAGTCCGAGCGAATAGTGAAGAATTTGCGCGAACATACACAAGGTTCGAGCAAACTAGAAGAGAGAGAGGAATCAGAGAGCGGCAAGAAGACCAGGCCGTGGAAACACGAACAGATCGCGGCGACAAGCAAGAAGCGGACAAAAGAAAAAGACCGCGAGAGCAAGAGAAACCACAACAGATTTGAGGAAAGCCGCAGCAGACAATCAAGGAGAACGCAGCGGTCAATGTGCCAACACACCAGCCGCCAGAGAAACCACAACCAATCCGCGAGACTAGAGAAGTAGAACAAAGTAGAGGGGAAGAAGTCATGCGACCAAAGGAGATCGCACGAAGCAAGGCAGGTCGTGCGAATAAATAAAGTTCGGGCAAAAGATAGAAAAACCGCGCGACTAAAGGAGGTCGTGTGAAGAAGAGGAGAAGAGAGACCGCGAGAAACAGGTCGCGAACAGAAAAGGAGGAAGAGCAGAAAGGTTGCACATACAGAGGGGCAGCAACAGGGCGCGTTAGTAGGAACAAGCGGCTCAGACAGGTTGAGTGGACAGAGAGGGCTCAAAGAACAGGAGGTTAAGGTCAAGCCGCGCGAATAGAAAAGAACAAACCAAGCGGATAGAGGCAAACCAAATCAGGTGGAAACGATTGAGTCCTCTGATACCACGTGAAAGTAGCGAACAGGCGACTAAAAACAAGCCAGAAATTAGAATAATTGAATGTTTTATTATCCCAAAAGATAAGATTTACAAATGTATGGCCTCCCTTTTATAGAATGGAGGAGAGAGGAGAGAGTACAAATAGACAATGTGGGACTAAAAAATTTACAGAGCTGTGCGGCTAGAAATAAAGAGACCGAACAGGCCGAGTAGTTAGACAGATGGGCTAACCGCTCTGCAACACCAGAAGGAAGAGAAAAATCTACAGTAGGAGACTGCTAGACCGCCCCGTCTCCAAGATGCCGGAGATAAACCGCCAGATCGCTCGGACAACAAACAGCAACAGTTTGAATATCAAACCGCTGGAGAGTAACCGCTAGACCGCACGGTCAACAACCTGCAAGACTTAGACAGCTAGACCGCACGGTCAACAACCTGCAAGACTTAGACCGCTAGACCGATCGGTCTCATACTTCAACAATTAGTAAATAAAAAATTAATAAAAATTCATATAAATAAACTCAAATTAAATTTCTGAAAATTACAAAAAACCTAAGCATGGGGTATCATATTTTTGGGTTTTTTTAAACTAAAAATTGAAAATTAATTCCTAATTTTTATTAATACTTGGACTTCCCAAGGACTACCCGGTGACGGGTTCAAAAGGTACTAGGCGGTTTTGTGGGATGAAAGCCCAACACGGCCATTTCCAAGAAATTAAATTTTTTTGATTTTCTAATTTTTTTGGATTTTGTAAATATTTAAATTTTTAAATTAAAAAACAAAATATTTTTTTATTTTTTTAATAAAAATAACAATAATAGATCCCATTCCTATACTAAAAAATAAACATTGTCCCTAATATTTATAAGCCAAGTAGGAGGGGAAAAACAAAAGGCAAAATAAAAAGAATTGCAAAAATTTAAAAGATAAGCAGGGGGTGTCTCCCAAGAGCGCTTTTCTTTTTCTCATCTTTATGCTAGACGGTTATTGTTAGGAGAAAGGAAAATAAAAATTGGAATGAATGGGGAACTCCCTTAATTCGCGTTTTGGCTAATGTGCCGAAGTTGGTCGCCCTGGTACTCCTCCGTTTGATTCTTGAATTTTCTCCTTGCGGCTGACTTGAAAATGTAAATTCAAATCACATATACAAACCTTAGGTGATTTGAATTTTTGTAGATGAGCGACAAATGGATCGTAAATGACGGTAGATTGCAACGGCTCATCTCTATAAAAAAATTGTTAGGAGAAGAAAAATCATAATTAAGCATGTCAGAAACAATTTCACACGGTGGAGAGTCATGTGAAAGAAAATGATCAAGCTCCAGTTGTTTATTTTCTCAAATTAATTTTTCTTCCGAAAATTTATTTAAAATAAAATCATCGGGCGCATCAAGTTCATAAATTTTCACACCTAAATATTTATAATTTGTGCTTAAAAATTCATAAATAGGAGAAAAATTGGGAGTAGTAGGAGGAGAAACATGTTCTTCTTTTACTCCCCCTAGCGCATCCATATACTTAACAAATTCTTGAAATAAAAGTTTTTCTTCTTCTTCAGAATAAGCAACTATGGAGGTACATGAAGAGTCTTGTTCCTCATTAGTAACATTATCTGAAGAAGGAGAAAAACCACTAAAAGTAAGAAAATTATCATCCGAATTTTGGGGGGAAGAATCAAATGGAAATTGAGAAGATTCCCCAAAAGTAGGAGAGAAAGCTTGCGGTGCGGAAGGAGAAGAACAAAAAGTCTGATCTAAAGAAATATTATCATTACTCGGGAATCTCTCTGGGTGATCATGTCGGAAAGCAACATCCGAGAAAAAAGAAAAATAACTAAAATCAGAAAAATTGTTCTCATTGAAGCTTGAAAAATTATTTTCTTGAAAATTATTTTCATCAAAATTTGAAAAGTTAATTTCATTAAAATTGGAAAATTTATTGGAAAATTTATTTTCATGAAAATTAGATAAAGGGTTCTCATTAATGTAGGAATAATTATTTTCATAATTATTATCAAAATTATAAGAATAATTTTGATGATAAAAATAATAACATTCCTCACTCCGATGAGGGGCACCGCAAAAATTACACAAAACTTGGCGCTTCTTTGCGGCTTCCATAAGATTAACTTTGTGTGTAAGCTCGACAAATGTAGTGGCCAATTGTGATAACATTTTTTATAAAAAGGAAATAAAACAACCGGTACATAATAGAATGGAATTCGAAAAAGAAAATGAAAAAGTGAATAGGGGTAGAGATAGAGAATGATAAAATTAATACAATTCGCGCTGTCAAAATATCAACAAAAATGTCCCCGGCAACGACGCCAAAAACTTGATGAATAAAATTTAGGATTGAAAATATTCCCAAATTCTACGAACTATAGGCAAGAGTACCTATCGTTCATAGTATAGGATATTTTAAGAATATCAAGTGTCATATTCTTCTGGGTCTGTTGAGTACTTCTACTCACATGAGTTAATATTATTTTATTGAATATTAAAAATAGTGAATAATTAAACTAAATGAGAAATTTCTACGAAATGAAAATTAACACTTGATTTAGAATCCCTTTTGATTAAAATAAACTTTCATGAAATAATAAAAACACAAGCTCCTAATTACTTACTTCGACCGTGGAGGTTCCAAAAATACCAAAGCGTCTCTCTCGAGCTCATGCTTTTGACTAACCTTAGGTTGATTAATTAAGACACCTCGGCCAGTCGAAACCCATAAGCTTGCTTTAAGCGGTGGACCCCACTATTGGATTTAACTCCAATCTAGCAGATTTATGTCGTCCTCTCTCGAACAGTGCATGCAACTCCTTTTATCTTTGAGCGATCTACTCGTATCCTCAACCACTCGACCATTTAAGATATAGATCTAGGATCAAAGAACATATTCATGAAATATGAATTCAACACAAAAAAATTCAAAGATAAATCGATAGCGAGCAAAAATAGAGAGCTTGACAATTTTGAGAAAAATAAAGAAAGTTTATTTCATTCCAAAGTTAATCATGATCAAGTGCTTAAGCAAATTAAGTTACTCATGATTGAAAAATACATTCTATCACTATAAAGTAAAAGATTACAATTGCACGAAAAGAAAAATCTAAACTATATTGCAAAAAAAATAAAATTGCATAAAATAAAACTAACTCCAAAGATATCCCGAAAATAAGCCACCCAACCTTATTTTCAACCGCAATGGTGGACTCCCCTCATCATTCCTCCTTGGCCATTATTTATAGGAAAAAAAGAAAGATGAAAAGCACATGAAAGGTTGGAAGGCCAAAGAAAGAGGAGGAAAATAAAGTGGAAATTTTAATTGAATATTAATGAAGTATATGAAATGGCAACAAAATAAATGTGGGAGTTTCATCGGTTGTAAAGAAGAGATGAATGGTGGCCATAATTATTTAAATTAAGGTGGAGTTGAAACATCAAATATTGAAGAGGAAATAATGGAAGGAGGAGATAAATAAAGAAGAAAATGAAGGTGGTATTTTAATGGAATGAAGAGGAGCTGGCGGTTTCATTGAAAAATTAACAGGAGAGGTAAAGGGTTATAGTTATAATAATAATAAAGTGCATGTATTTAGAGGTGAAATTTTTAGAGAGAGAAAGGGGTGGTGATTTAGGCTGCATGATGAGGTGGAGGATTTGACATGTAAAGGTGATGGTGATGGCGTTGTGCATGAGAAAGATGTGAATGAAAATAGGTGAATGTTGTAGACTTGCGTGGCGCCGACCATATTTAGAGTGCAGGTAGCATCAATGCATAATAATATATTTGTCATGAGCTTGCATGAAGAAGAGCTGAATGGGTGGTTGCAACATGAAACGCTTGATTGAC
This sequence comes from Platanthera zijinensis, assembly GCA_039513925.1. Classification (NCBI taxonomy): domain Eukaryota; kingdom Viridiplantae; phylum Streptophyta; class Magnoliopsida; order Asparagales; family Orchidaceae; genus Platanthera; species Platanthera zijinensis. The sequence goes on along the minus strand of CM077079.1, from coordinate 189,643,211 downwards.
TTGAATGAGTGCAGCGAGACTTTGACTTGGTTTCATGTAGATTGAATGAATTGCTCGGCCAACGTGATGACTTCGGTAAATATTTCTTTTGCAAAAGTCGGGAGCGCGATTACGACAATATACCTATAAAAATAAATATATATTAAATTAGTAAACTAAAATATATATTAAATGATTTATGAATTAAAATAGATAATTAATTATTAATTTTAAACTAAAATAAATACTAAAAATAGGTATAAATCCTACAAAAATAAATAAGGCTTAAATAATTTAACAGATATCAAAAAGATATTATGTATTAACAAGAATAAATAAAATATGATTAATTAAAACTAAATATTAAACTAAATATTATAGTAAAAAATATGCGTAAATATTACTTATCAGGCATCCGCTCGGGGACTGACCAAACTAAACCCAAATCATTAACTCTAGAGTAGGACTGTCTCGAAAGGGAGCGAAAGTGCGTGCGACATAAATTAAAATGAAACTCTAACATCTTAGATACATGTAAGGCATATAAGTAATAAGACGCAAATTGATTGATTAATTTTTTAAAAGTGCGTCTGAGTAACTTACGATCTTGAGGAGTGAAACCATGTGCTACATGACTTGACCTAAATGTGGAGGATAAGGGGTTTAGTCAGGTGGCGCGGGAGCCTTATAATCAAAAATTATTTAAATGGGCTCCAGATCCGCAGTTTTAATTTTGACTTTTATATACTCGCGCTTGGAATGAAGATATGCCAAGGAGAACTGCTCATCATAAACAATAGAGTTGGACGCTCCTGGATGTGTAAGGATGTGCGAGCGATACAACTCAAGGGGCCAACTATAGTCACTAATGTGTGGTCATGAGGGTCATCAAAAGGCGGCGGGTAAATGCGTGCAACCTGGTGTGGTATGTAAGTATGTTTAAGAGACACCACATCTAGAGGCATAATAGCAAAGGAATCACAAGCGGCCCTAAGCGAGGTTTTTCCCAACGACGTGCGATCAAATGAACGGTCTATCCCCGAAAAAGCGAGTCAGATCTACGAATGGTGGTGGAAAGACCGAACACGATAACTAATAACTCGTCCACACATATCCGACTAGATAAGTCCAATGGGGAAGCTAAATAAATGGGCACCTCAAAATGTCTCGTACTAGAATAAACCCGCTCGTGTCCTAACAGGTCAACACCTAAATTACTTTTAGGTAAACTTTCATCACAAGGTGACTCTACCAACTCAGCTGAAATGTCTTCCAACTCAGGGTCATCAGAAGACACCATGACAATTAAGGGAGACGACTCAGAAATATAGTCGAAGGGAATTGGGAGAATCCCAGGGGGTTATACCTCAGAGGAGAAATCCACATCCAGGTCACTAGGATATCCAAGCTCCTCAACATCACTAAAATCATCAGTGAAATTGGCCTCACCCTCAGTGGGTAGCTCAGTCCTAGACACTGCCTCAGACTCATCAAGAGAGTTAATGACTAGATCAGGCAGCTTAGAGGGAGACTCAAAAGTGACTACATGCGTATTCGGAATAGGACGCACAATAGAACCAAGATCAGATATGCCACTAGACTCACATGTCGTAATCGTCTATCTACCCATACAGATAGGAATACTCTCACCCCACGAGCTTATGGTAGTCCTAGAAGTCACTTGTACAGAAGATGGGATAGGGGACCACACCTTTTCCTTTCCTCCATAAGTGGGTGTAGGTATGCTATGGGTTGCTCTACCAAACTGGGGAAAGGGTATATCCTAAGGGAATATGTCACTCCTATGGTCAGGTGGGGAACTAGTTCCATAACTATTCTTGCTAACGGGTGTGGTACTATTATTACAGAGGTTGGCGGGGTCAAATTTAAAAGTGAGAAGGCTACGTATTTGCGGCCAAGCATATTGATAACCACCCACACGATGCTCTTCGTTTAGCCAAAACACCCGGGCTTGACCTACTAAGTTCTATCGGGCGACGATAACCTTTTAGTGGTCGTCCTATTCGTGACAATCAAAATTAACTTTTATTCCCTTAATCCAGTCCTTAAAAATTTGGGGACTCTCATAAATGTCATAAGTGGGTACCTCGTTCCTAGTGGGAGGAAAAGTGTGGGGACGGTTGGTATTCCTCTGATATGTAGGCAACGTTGGGGTGTGATTAGCCATAACTTTAGCATACAAATAGTCTAATCGGGATACATAAACTTCATGGGCCATTTTAGTGGTGACGGGACAGAAAAACCTACTCGTATCTTATGTGCATACAATGAATAATTATTTTGACCCAATAAAGTTATAGCAAATGGATTTGTTCCCGCTTAATAACTAAGGCAATAAATATATTTTTTTTGATTTTTTTTGATGAAAATAATATAAAGATTGTTAAAATATTTTTTTAGATTTTTTTGTAGAAAAATAAAAGTTTTAGGCCGTTATTTGCAGACCAAAAATAAAAAAAATTTATTTTGTTATTTTGGGCAATGAATCGTGCAAGTGCGTGTCGGCATACTAATAAAGGGGGAGGGTGATAATAAGGAAATTGATGTGAACCTCCCTCTGATACCAAATTGATGCAGGCAATGGTTCTGACGAATTAAACTATGCGGTCTTAGGTGTGAACAATTAAACAAGATATGTAGCAGGCGGTTTCTTTACCTAACACTATCGATAACTCCAGCAATTAAAGGCACAAACTTTAACAATGCACAACGCAAAGGGTCGCTACCCCTTTTTGAGATTGAACAAAAGCTATATGCCAATCTTGCTGAAGCGAATAGGACTAACCCGATCTGGACAATTAGCAATTAAAATTAAATTAATCCGCAAGTATTCACAAAACCAACACGAGAGGATCCTGACAAAAATAGCGATTTAACAGAAGTCCAAAATCGATCCCAAATTAATTTAAAACGAGGTGGACCAAATCACATGAACTCAAGGAGAAATCAAGGATAATGAATCTAATTTCTACTAGCATTCCCGAGATCTACCCGATCCAATTTATACGAAACTATTTGTAATAATAACCGTTTGAAAATTAGATTTTAATTAAGCACTAATTTCAATATAAATCAGTACTAAAAACTAGCATTATATTCCACCAAAATCTCATAATAATATTGAAGAAACACAGAAGAGATGATTTAGAAATCGTTACCCAAATCACAAGAAATCCATCCACAAGATGAGTGGAGGAAACACACAAGATGTTGGTTGAATCTCTTTCCGCACAAAATCCTCGGATCCACGCCGGACGATGAAGTCGCAAGCCGTTCTTCCTTTTGCAAAACCCTAGGAGAGGGAAACCTTGGTGGCCAATGATATTGGAATAGGAGAGAGAAATGGTGGTGGCCAAATTCTTTAGGGAAGAAAAAGGAGAGTGAGTGGGTGGTGGTCGGTTTGGTGAAAAGGAGGGCTACTCGGTTTTGGAGGAGAAGAGGGTTGGTCGGATTTTGTGAAGGAGAGAGAGGGTGGCGGTTTTAGGAGGTGGGCCGAACCCTAGATGGAAGTGGTGGCCGACGGTTTTTTTGAGAGGAAAGGAGAGGTTGTTGGGTTTCTTTGGAAAAGGAAGGGCTAGAGTTGGAGACCTTGAGGAGGGAGGAGGAGGTGGAGAGGAGGAGGAGAAGGGTGGCCGAAAATCCACCACTAGGAGGGGAGGAGGAGGTCGGCGGCCAAGAGAGAAGAGAAAGGGGGGCCTAACTTGGCAAGGAGAAAGGAGGTAAGAAATTCACTCTTTGAATTCTTAGGTTTTCTTTTCATTCAACATTGTAAAAGTCTTCATAACATGATCTTATATAGTCTACACCACTCCATCTCCTCCATTCAAAATTTAAATGACATATGATGGTTATAAGCACCCATCAACATGAAATAAAAACACAATAATTTAATGCATGAAATAAAACACTTAAAATAAAAATGCTTATAATGAAAATTGCTAAACAATATATAATTATAAATATTTAATTTATAATTATATATTTTATTTGAAGGTAACGGTGGACGTCGTGCAAAACATGTAGAGGGACGCGGAGTTGGCGATGAATGTTATGGTAGACTCTCATCTTAAAGTTTGCGGCAATGATCGTTCCAATCAACGAACTCTTTATGATGGGGGTCAACGATGGCATCATCATTATAATCATAAACCAGTGGCGGGACAGCATCGCCCTCAGGAATCCCCTAAAGAGCCTGTCGGGAATGTGTCCCGTTTTGATAAGGATGCTTATAAGAAGTATATTGATGACTTTATAGATGTTGAATGCCTCATGAGGGCGACCATGAACTCTGAGCTCCAAAAGTAACATGAGAACATAGGTTGCAAGGAAATTGACGAGCATCATAAGAAAATGTTTCGAGGGCAAGCTCGTCAAGAGAGATTTGACGTTACTAAGGAATTGTTCCAGTGTAAGATGGGAGCTCGGGACCTAGTAGGGACTCATTAACTCAAGATGATTGGGTATATAGAAAACCTTGAGAGACTAAGCTCCCCTCTGGGCCAATAGTTGGCCACATACTTGATCCTGCAATCATTTACAGATAGTTATGAGCAGTTTGCCTTGAACTATAACATGAATGAAATAGACAAGACACTTCCCGAGCTCCTAGGCATGTTGCGAACTGCTGAGATCAATATGAAGAAGGCCAAGCCGGCTAGCCCCATACTGATTGTGCATAAAGGTAAGGGAAATGACAAGGACTTAAAGAAGATGAAAATAAGACCTATGTCTTATCTGGAGCCCAAGTCTTCAACACTGAAAAAGAAAGGCTTGGTGAAAGAAGGGTAATGCCACAACTGTGGCAAGGCTTGTCATTGGAGGAGGAATTGTCCTTCGTACATTGAGGGTCTGCAAAAGATGAAGGGAGGTATGATTTCTGCTTTTAGTATCTATGGTATTGGTTATCGAATTTAGTTCTCACATTTGTATAAATGTGTAGGAATTGGGAAGGAGAAGATTGTTGAGTAATGGGGAGGTAGACCTACGTGTTTGCAATGGAGCAAGAGTTGCTGCAGTCATCGTAGGTGTTTCTCGTCTTTCTTTGCCTAGTGGGCTTGTAATAGAACTTAATAATTGTTATTATGTTCCTTCCATAACTAGAAACATTATTTCTATTTCATGTTTGGACATGATTGGATTTTCTTTTGTTATCAAGAAAACTTTTTATTTGATATTCAAGAATGATGTTTGTTGTGGTATAGCCCAAATGTTTAATGGTTAATATGTTTTGAACTTAGACCACCAGATCTATAATATAAAAATTACTAAAAGACGAAAAATGAATGACTCGAACCCTACGTACCTCTAGCATTGTCGTATGGGCCCTATAAATGAGAATACCATATCCATGCTACATAGAGATAGACTACTGGACTCATTTGATTATGAATCAGTTGAGAGATGCGAGTCTTGTATGTTAGGCCAGATGACTAAGGTCCCTTTCACTGGTTTCAATGAGAGGGTTGATGTTCTCTTGGGTATAGTACATAATGATGTATGTGGACACATGAGTTCTATGGTTAGAGGTGGGTATTTCTACTTTGTTACATTTACTGATGACTTTAGTAGATATGGATATGTGTATCTTATGAAGTGAAAATCTGAAACCTTTGAAAAGTTAAAAGAGTTTAAAAATAAAGTAGAAAACTTGGTAGGTAAGAAGATTAAAGCACTCCGATCTGATCGAGGTGGAGAATACCTAAGTCATGAGTTTCGTGATCATCTGAAAGAGTGTGGTATTGTATCACAGCTCACTCCACCTAGAACCCCACAGCATAATGGTGTGTCTGAGCGGAGGAATCATACTCTGCTAGACATGGTACGGTCGATGATGAGTCATGCAAATCTGTCAGTTTCCTTTTGGGGTTTTTCTCTAGAAACTACTGCTTTTGCACTAAATTGAGCCCCAATGAAAGAGGTTCTAAAGGCACTATATGAGATATGGACTAGGAAGCGTCCTAGTATATCGTTCATTCAGATTTGGGGATGTGAAGATTACGTAAGACGTCAAATGCCTGACAGGCTGGAACCCAAATCAGATAATTGTTATCTTGTGGGGTATCCTAAGGAAACTAAAGGATACTTTTTCTACCTACCATCCGAGGGCAAAGTGTTTGTCGCGAGGATTGGTGTCTTTCTTGAGAAAGAGTTCTTAAGTATAAATACTATCAGGGTAGAACTTGAAGAAGTTCAAGAAACACAAACTGTGAATGAACCGGAATTGGAACCTGAGCCACGAATATAAGTTGATGTAGTTGGAAAGCCTGCTCTGGAAACGCAAGTTCCGTGTAGATCTGGAATACCAAAGTTTGAGCCTAAGAGATGGATTTCTCGTGTCTCAAATAGGTAATGTGTTGCTTATGAATAATAGTGATGAGCCTGCAACCTACCAAGAGGCTATGAGTGGACCAGACTCTGAGAAGTAGCTTGAGTCCACGAAATCTAAAATGGAATCCATGTATGAAAACCAAGTTTGGACCTTGGTGGAACCACCAGAATGGGTACGACCTATATGGTGAAATTGGGTCTTCAAGAAGAAGACTGACATGATGGGAATGTACAAACATTTAAAGGGCGACTGGTGGCTAAAGGTTTCAAGAAAATTCATTGTATTGACTATGATGAGAATTTTTCCCTATTTCCATGGTTAAGTCCATAAAAATTCTGCTTGTTATTGCTGCGTATTATGACTACGAGATCTGGTAGATGGATGTCAAAACGGCTATCCTAAATGAAAACCTCCTTGAGGGAAGTGTATATGACACAACCAGAGGCTTTTGTATCTCCAGGTGAAGCCATAAAATATGCAAGCTATAGAGATACATTTATGGATTAAAACAGGCTTCTCGAAGATGGAATCTTCGTTTTGATGAAAGCATCAAAGTGTTTGGTTATATCAAGAATGGGGATGAACCGCGTGTTTATAATATGATTAGTGGGAGCATTGTTATCTTCATGATATTGTATGTAGATGACATACTGTTTATTAGGAATGACAAACCAACCCTACAAGTTGTTAAGAACAACCTAGGGAACTACTTTTTTATAAAGTACTTGGGTGAAGCGAGTTATATACATGGTATTAAGATCTATTGAGATTGATTGAACAAGTTGTTTTGTTTGACCCAAAGTACAAACATGAAAATATTACATCCCAATTCGCTCTAGGCCCCTTGTGCACGCTTTTGAGTCAGGAGAAATGATTTGGGCTCAGGGAGTGCTGGCAGCTAGGCTTATACTTGTGTAAGGGAATAGAAGTAAGTCCAGAAAAGTACACGGGTAGTGACATGCGCGTGTCCCTACCCGTGTGGTGCTATGGTACCTAGGTTTGAAATTCGTGGAGTTTCTAGAGAGGGACACGGGTAGTGACACAGGCGTGTCCCTACCCATGTGTATGAGGACACGGGTAGAGGAACGGGTATGTCCCCTACCCGGGTGTGTAACTGTCATCGTCAATCGAGTTTCCCGAGTAGGACACGGGTAGAGACATGGGCGTGTCCCTACCCATGTGTATATCTCCAGGAAGCCTGCCGTGTATTCCGAGCAGGACCCGGGTAGAACACGGGCATGAACATGGCCGTGTCGTGTGATACGGGTAGTGGACACGGGCGTGTCCCTACCCGTGTTGGTGTCTAAACGACAATGTAATCGTCGACGCTGATTCACCCGAGTAGGACACGGGTAGGGACACGGGCGCGTCCCTACCCTTATTGGTCCTATATATATAGGATTTTTGAAACATGACAATTTTTCATTCTCTTCCCAAGCCTTTTCTATGGAGAGACTGCTGCTGGAGCAACTTTCTTCCTGTGGAGAACCGATGCCGCCGAGGAGAAGAAGATGTCGCCGCGAAGGGTGACGAGATCCATGGTCGGAAATGGTGGAAACGACAGAATCGAGGTGAGCTTCCTCCCCTCTCCCTTGGTACCAGATATCTAGTTATTCCTAGGCGAGATATCGACTCAAAAGAGCCTTGATGTGTGAGATGAAGATTTCTAGGAAGAGGCCTTGCTAGAACTTGTGTTCCATGGTTTAGTCATCTTCAACCTCTCCTTCCTTCAATGTGATGATGGGGGATGGTATTATGAAGAGAAATGGCTTTATGAGAGTGAATAAGGGTTGAGGAATTTCTGGTTGTGATTGGGAAGATCATCTAGAGGAGGAAGACAGACCGATGTCATTCGTTCCGCCTTAAGATGCGCGCAGAAATCTGCTTTCTACGCACAACGATCTTCGTGGTAATTTTTAGATATGAAACAGACAGATTTGGGCTTTCAACTAAACACGAAAGTTGTAGCCCATTGAAATACCTTTCCAATGAGTGTTTGAATGTCTCCGTGTGAAGTCTATAGCCACGAGAAGGCCTGATCGAATTTGATGGCTGGTAGTATAAATGTGCATACTCTGTAATCTATACGTAGCAGACTTTGAGGTCGATTTCAAGCATGTAACGGCGATATTTGGCCCTCCGACTAAACATAAAATCCATAGTTCTTGGAAATAACATTCCAATGAGGGGTTAAACACTTTCATCGGATTCCTATAGCATCAGGAATCCACGGTTGAAGTGTTGTACTTTATACAATTCCTGCATGCTTGTTCTTTTGTTTATGTAAACCCTACTAGAATTAGCAGAGAGATTGTTGGAAGTTAGATTGAAGGATTATTGTGAGATGTTGGTTGATCATTTGTAATCAAATGATGAAGTAAAACCTACTTGAACGAAATGGTTGGTTGATAGATCCTAAGATGAACTAGTGGGTAGAACTAGTGGGTAGACGAGTTGGATTCTATAAACAAACTAGTTATGTGAATCGGTAAAAATGAGCTTGACATTAGCAGTGCATGAATATGTGGAAGGGTTGTAAGTGCTTGAGTGTTTGCCGTACTTGATCAATTGTGTTGATAAGGGACTCGGTGAGGAGCCCTTATGAGATGTTGTGTAACATCTCATTTCCAACTAGACCCCTAAGAGTGGTTTTGTCATGACAAAACCCTAGGAAGCCCAAGAAGAGTCAAGTGGACCTGGTGGTGTGAATAGGGCCACTGTGGTCTGCACTTAGCAGATCTTTAAACCTTGGTTAAGAGTGATCATGGGGCTTCACCAAGACTCCAAGACCCCACCCATACCCTTATAACCCTAAAAGAGATCAATGGGTCACTAAGGACCCATGAAGAGCAATCAATAGGGCTAAGTTGACCAAAGTCAACTATGACCCTAATTGGGTCAAATTGACCTACACAAGGGTCAATTGCAGTCCCTTAGCCCAGTAGACCCCACCCATACCTTCTTAGATCTAGTGAGAGGTCAATGGGTCAATAAGGACCCATAGAGAGTAGTCAATAGGGCTAGGTTGACCAAAGTCAACTATGACCCTAATTGGGTCAAATTGACCTACACAAGGGTCAATTGCAGTCCCTTAGCCCAAATAGACCCCACCCCTACCCTCATAAGCCTAGTGAGAGGCCAATAGGTCACCAAGGACCCATTGGGACCAGTCAAAAGGGCTAGTTTGACCAAAGTCAACCCTTGACCTAAAATGGTCAAAATGCCCTAGTTAAGGGCCAAGTGACCTCCAAGGGCCAATCCAACCCCACCTTGACCCTAGGGGAGGCTAATGGGTCACCAAGGACCTATTAAGGAAATCTCAAGGATCAAATTAATCTAGGTGGGCCCTAGTCCAACTTTGGGTCAAGTTAGCCCAAATGGGCTAACTCAAGCTCAAGCCCATTACATTGGGGTTAACCTTGACTTAAGTGGGCAAATGGATTTGTGGGCTGACATGGGACATGTAGGAGCCAAAAATTCAGGCATGGTGACTAGGAGAGAGAAAGTCACCCATGGAGGAGAGAGAAAGAGAAGGAAGAAGAAGGAAGGAGGACTTTGTGCTCCTCCTCCCCCCTCCCCAACCTCCCCATTCATTTCAGAAGGACAAGGGAGAGTGCAGCAGCCATTGTGGAATGATTAGAGCAAGCTCCACCCCCTACCAACCTAGCCGCCAACCTTGACCATGGCCAAAAATGGCACATGGCTTTTTCAGCCACCTAACACCTCCCCCCTCCACCTTAAAAGCTTCAGTGAGGTCCAGGGATGAGTTCCCACCAGTTTCCTGAAGAGGCCAAGCCCTAAATTGCATTTGTGAACAAGCCGACAACCACCGGCCACCACCATGCCAATCCGGCGATCAGCCAGGCTATAGCCGCCACCACAGGTCCTCCTCCACTCCTTCTCTCATGGGTAGATCGTAGGAATCAATAGAACCAAGGTTGGAGCTCAATTGAGCCCAATCCAGATTTCGAAAATCATGGATTTTCACGGTTTTTTCGCTTGATGGGATCGCCGGAATAGTGCTTCCCGGCGGCCTAGCCACCGCCGGGAGATAGCCCCGACCACCACGAAGGTGTCGGCGGCGGTGGCAGGCCGGGGAGGTGGCCGGATCGCCGGCGGCAGCCGCTGGAAGATGGCCCAGGCGGGACGAATCTGGGCCGTCGGCTAGAACTTGAAGATGACCAGATCCCGTCCAAAATCGAGCCAAGATTCGTGCTGATATGAATAAATAAACTATAGCTTAAGTTTGATTTTATTTCATTCCCTGTCACAGATTTTGTATTTATTGGTTTTAATTATTAAAAATAGTTAGAGCCTTTTTCAGAGAAAATGGTCAACACAAGAAAGGTAGCCCTATGGGTCTACTATCAAACAAAATTGGTTTGAAACAATTTGGGTGACTGGTTTGACCAGGGCACTCATTTTGGTGGGGTCTATACAAATTACTAGGCAGTCATTAAACTAGTTGCCCACACTTCATCCTTTGTCCAAATGGTCTGAACTTTTGGCATGGAGTCACCCTACCCTATACCTAGACCCTGCCCAAAAATGGGAATTTTTGGGGATAATTTTCCTATAGTTTTGTAAAACATTTAATTATGCTAGGGTAAATTAAAATTATGGGTCAAATGAAGTCCAAATTTATTCAAATTTTGGTGTGATGGATATGAGGTCAATATAGACCTCTGGTGAAAATTTCATTAAGTTTGGAGTTGATTTGAATACGATTCAAGCAAACCCTAGCCTTGCCCTAAGAAGGGTATTTTGGTCCAAAATGTAATTTTGGCTTTTAGTGTCCAATTCACCTCAACAGAGGTTCAAATTTGGTACACTAGTTTGGCATGACAATATACACCTCACAATGAAAACTTGGGGGCATTGGAGTTGGTTTGGCCCAAGATCCTAGGTCAAACCCTAAGGAAGGGCTTTTGTACCTTACGAAGGGCATATGGCCAAAACACCTTGTATGGCTATGAAATTTTGTAGGGATGGTATTTTGGTAACTATAAACCTCTGGTAAAAATATTAGGGTATTTTGGAAGGTTTAGGACCCTCAAAAGTCTAACCCTAGTTTAGGGCACAAATGTGGTGGGATAGGAATGGGTTAGCTAAACCCCTTAAAATGTTATGAAATTTTGGTAGGATGGTCATAAGGATATTAAAAAGCCTTGGTGATTTATTTAGAAATTTTGGAGTAATATTTATAGCACTTCATTTGTAACACAAGGAATGCCTCAATTTAGTAAATTAATTACTATGGTCGCTCTGACCCTTGGGAGGTCATGAAATTTTGGCAGAGGATGTTTTGAAACATTATGAGCTTATATAAATTTTATAAAAATTCTTAGAGACTTATTTGAGATAGTTACTTCACAAGCTTATTAAATGATGGACTTATGCAATAATTTAATTAAGTCCATATACTGATAAATAAATTATGAAATTTGGCCCAACCCATTTACATACCATTAGATTCATACTTGAATTTTCTCTGAATTTTTGGAAGCAATATAGTATTTTATATTTCTTTAAATGAATTTTCAAGGATTAAAATGAAATAATGATTTGGGGATAAAACCTTGCTGAAAAATTTAGATATTTTGGAAGATGAGTTATATCCTTATTTTGAATAACATATAAAATATGTAGAATGATATCTTGAATGAAAATGGTACTTCATGTTCATTATTGGAAATTTTAGTCATTAGAATAATTATATAAATTATTAAATAAATAAGGAAACTTTTGGGTCTCTGGATTTAGGGCTTAAAGGTCATAATGGACCTCCTTTAATTATTATAGGAGTATTGGAAGATTATTTGATGTACTCCCCATTATACATGACATTTAACCTTGTGGTCTACATTTAGTAAATTGTTGAAAGAAAATGATTTGGCATAATTGGAGTTGGCCATCTTGCTAGATATTGTAGGCATGGATAGGTCATCCTAGAGGTTTAGGTTAAGTAGTGGGATATGAGTCGGTAGTGTTGAGTGGTGTTTGGGATCGACGAAAGATCGTCTTCCCCGTAGAGTAGAAGGTCAAAATCACCTTAGGTATAGTTGCTGTAATATGAAAATGAAATGGGTAAAACCTAAGTTGTAGGCATAAAGTAAATTGAGGAGTAGGTAGTAAACTTAGGATTTCACACTCTCACACCCCTGTGTCCCGAGAGATAGTTTGGGTTACTCGGGCAATAAGCCCAGTGGTTAAGGTAATGAGCATGGTAGTCCGGAGAGCTTTGGCTCGATTGTTGGTTATGACGGACGGGTTAGTCCGGGGAGCTTCGGCTTGGTTGTAGATTATGACTGATGGGTTAGTCCGGGGAGCTTCGGCTCGGTTGTAGATTGTGAGGGACGTGATAGTCCGGGAAGATTCGGCTCAGTTATTTGTTGGACTCATAACTATTGCATGTGCATAAAAGGTATAAGGTAGTGGGTCTTCGATATTGGGGAGTTCGTTGCACCGACACCAATATCGTTGACTCGGCAAGTGTGGTTTTACACTTCGCCAACAGAAGTCCGGTGCGCCAGCCGGCAAGAGTACGCAGGCGTCCGCTTAGTGCACCAAGCATTGAGGCGTACGATAGATCTGACCGGTAGTGCTTTACTGGTTTAGAGGTGGGCGAGGCCCAACCCACCGCTTCCGACTGCCACTACGGAGGTATCCTGGGAGGTAACGGCTCCGAAAGGGGGAACTAAAGGTCTGTGTACACAGAGTCGAGTGGGTGAGTTGCACTTGCATGTTCACATCATAGCATAATTGTATTTCATAGCATAACCATTGCATAAAACCTGACTCCTAATGTATAAGCGGTATGGGACGCTCTATACATTAGGCCTTGCAAAACGACCCCTTGGCCTATAAGTTCGTGTGAGCGGCTTATAAGTCAAGGTTCTCTTTCAATATTATAAGCCTGCTAATAGAACCGACACCCTATCGTATAAATCGGTATGGGACTTTTTATACGATAGGAGCCCTGCAAAAGATCCCTTAGCTTATGTGTACCCACATAAGTTAAGGTTACTTATTTAATTTTGTATAATGAGTACACTGTTAGTTTAGTTCCGCTGCCATCTGGAATTTGACTATTCTTCACCTTCATGTCCTTCCCTTTCCTTCTCCCCGCTCGGTGCTTAGGAGCCATGGGGGAAGGGGTGGGGGACGATAGGACTTAGTCTTTTAGACTAACAGTTTTCGAACCACATCATTTAGGGGACCACGGAGCCCAGCATGGAGGAGCAGCCACGGAGGTCGGCACGCTTGGAGATCGGACAGTCTAGCACTGGAGTCCAGACAGCAGGGACAGTGAGTCCCGAACTATAGTAGTTGTTTTAGTTTGCTTCCGCGATGAGTGAATTGTAGTGAGGACTTGATGTATCGGGCATAAGTCCGAGATTTTCATTATATGTACTATCTGTGGACACTCCCTTCGTGGAGTTTATTTTTCTATATATGTGATTTCTGTGGACTTGCTTTCATACTTATGCTACCGTAGAGATTGATTTGGCCGGCAGAATCGGCTTCTTGTAGTGACGACCTTCCCGGGCGAGAAGGTATCATCGCAAGGCGGCGGTTCTGGGCCTAAGACCCCGGTGTCGAAAAAGAAAAAAAATGGGGGTCTTACATGTTGATCTCGAAATATAAGATTGCATGTGGTGTGAGTCGACACGTGGTGTCGTAATCCTTGGTTAAGGATAGTGTGGCATGTCTACGGGCTCGCCAATTATCACACCAATGGGAGTTGATGGTTAGACCTTGGGCGGTTGGGCTTGGTCCTCAGTGCTCATTCCCGGGGCTCCTTCCATTCCAGGTGAACGGTTGGGCTTAGTCCTCGTGCTTTTTCCGAGGCTCCTTCCGCGTCACATCTTAGGTAAATTCGGGGCTTGGTTCTCGGTGCACATCTACCCGATACTCCCATAGAGCCGTAGTATGCGTGTGAGCTCCGCTATTGTGTTCTTAGCATTGAGGCGTACAGAGGCCTAGGACAGTTAGTGTGGAGACTAGCCTAGTAGTGGAGATTCCCGCTCTACTGTCACTGTCTGGCCACGACGGATGATGCCTGAGAGGTTAGATACATGATCGAAAAGTTGGAACTAAGAGTCTGTGTCGACACAGTAATTGCTTGTGCATGATCATGGGTGAGTCATTGCATAGCATTCATGATATTGCATTACATCGAATACTCAAGATTCTCATCATATAAGTTTATGTGGGCACTCTTATACGATGAGTTACTTTACTGTTGAGTCGATCCTAAACTTATATATTTGTATGGGCATTCATGTAAGTTGAGTTATTTTCTATTGTAGCTTTACTCTTTCATACTCTGTTGTAGATGGTAGAACTGCTAGGGCAATGTGTATGCTCATTTATTATACTACTATATATATACATTGTTTACGGATCACTTCATTCCACCTGTTTGTACTATAGCTTTATATACATATATTGTACACTGTTCCTTTCTCCGCCCGGTGTCGAGGAGTCGTCGGGGTAGCGGATATGATAGCCACTTAGTCTTTATGACTAACGGATGCTACATCTTCCTTTTTAGGAGGAAACCCCGTAGACAGAGCAGCAGCAGGTTATGCAGCAGGACAGCTAGGCCAGGACGATAAGGCCTGAGGGGACGGTACTGTCGCTACCGTTAGTGACTAATGTGAGTCTTTGAGAGACTCTTGTTGAAGCTCTTTTGGGAAAGTTTTAACTCGTACTCTGATAATGTAGAAGCTTGTTGTAACTTCTTTTATTGTTTATATTTTGGACCTATGTACTTATATGTGTGGATTGACTTATTATTTTATGTTTGGTTGGGTTGGCATTGTTTCATATTGGATATAGCCAGAAGGATATGCGTCTTGTGGTACAGGTTAGCTCGAGTGCTAGAGCTACCCCAAGGCGGCTGTTTTAGGCATAAGACTCCCCTCGTATCGTGTTTTATGTTCCGGAAGGGGCGGTCTTACAAATGGTATTAGCTTGCTAAGATCTTGAAATAGAGAAGTCATTTAACAATGGTGCCACCGCCATTCGATTAGTCAGTTTTGGGACAAATTGACTTAGCGGATGTAGTGGTTTGCCCATATGTAATTCACACTAAGTATGTCCAACTTTGACATTAAGATTAGCCAACCTGACCTTAGGTTTGTATTCTACGTGTAGATCTCAGTGCACGTTGAGCCAGTGGGGTTCACCCCCACCCCGTCCGTACCCACATAATTTCAACAATCGGAGCTAGGGTAGACGCTCACTGCTATCCTGGATGCCTTCAGATCCCAACAAGACCCCATAAAACAACTTGGTCCGGGCTCAAATTGGGTGAGCACTTTCCGAGCTCTCTCCCCTCCTACTTACCTTGGGACAGAGTCGGCAGTGTGTACGTAGGAATGGCTCGACACCGTGCATGAACTGCTGGAAGGAATTAGATGCCCAAGCAACATGGCTGTTACCCTGATAGTAACACTCCTAGAACATCACGCCAAGAGTTTGTGAAAGTACCTCATGGGCTTCACCTTTCAAGGGTGAGAGTATACGGAGATCAGCTGGAACGAGTTCTCTGGAGCCTTTTTGGAACACATCATTCCCTCATCTACTCGAGATGAACTCGAAAAAAGATTCCTACAGCTAAAGCAAGGATCTAAGTCAGTGACAGAGTACCAGCTGGAGTTTCAGAATCTGGCTAGATTTGCTAACTCCTATGAGTTGGATGATAGAGGATATGCAAAAAGGTTCTATAAAGGCTTGAGAGACCCCCTGAGGTAAGCCCTTTTGTTTATAGCGGAGTCCAGCCTGGCGGAAATTACTGACAAGGCAAAGAGGCTAGAAGCAGACCACTTGGTAAGTGTTAAAATACCTGCCTAGGGTGTGATGGAAGCTGGCCCAAGCAACAGAAGGAGACATGACTTCGAAGGAGGAAGAGGACATCAGAGAGGTGGCAGGCGTTTCCACCGAAATTATAGAGTGGAGCACCCAATTCCACAGCCGCCAGCATTCCCTCCACCACCACAACCTCAACAGTTTCAGTAACCCGGTGGGCGACAGGAGCGAGTGTGCTTCGAATGCACCCAACCGGGCCACATTCAACGCTACTGCCCGCAACTGTTTTGAAATGCGCCTCTTGCTCTCCCTCTGGAAGCTCCTTAAGGGTGGGGGAAATGCGTGGTCGAGGACGAGGACCATGAGGAGGAAACCCCAGACCTGCTCGGAATCAGGAGTTCACGCTGGACATGACATAGGAGCGGAACCCTCAAGAGGTGATTGCAGGTATGTTACAATTAGTTATCACATTTTCATTGTTAATATTAAGTTGCTTAAGAGATACTAGACATCTATATTTTAGTATTGTTATTGGTACTGTAACATCCCATTTCCGGCTAGACCCCTAGGAGTCGGTTGGTTGTGGTAGAACCCTGGGGAGCCCAGAAATCGAAATATAGCGACCAAGAATTTGGGTCACGGGTTGGTCACGCCCGTGACCTACCCGTCACGCCCGTGACCTAGGGCGTGACTCACTCGACGATCGTCGAACTCAGGGAGACGATCGTCGGACGCCGAATTTTCAACCCGGCCCTGTCACGCCCGTGACCCAGGTGTCACGCCCGTGACCTGGGGGCGTGACTCCTTCGACGATCGTCGATCTCAGTTAGACGATCGTCGGGCACGGAATTTGCCTCATGGCCTGTCACGCCCGTGACCCGCAATGTCATGCCCGTGACATAGGCCGTGACCACGCTCGACGATCGTCGATCCCAATTCGACGATCGTCGAACCAGAATTGGCCACACGGGCCAATCACGCCCGTGACCCGGGGGTCACGCCGGTGACCACCCTTCGACGATCGTCGATCACAGTTCGACGATCGTCGAACCCAGAATTGGCTAACCGGGCATGTCACGCCAGTGACCTATGTGTCACGCCCGTGACCAAGGCCGAAACGATAGCCAGACTGGAAATTTCCGTAACCGACGCCATAATAAATTCTGATTATGGGAACGAAAACCAAGGGTATTTATGGGCTATTTCCTATTTTAATTATTTAAATAATTAAGGAAAATGTTGGTCCAATAGGAAATCGCCACCTGGAGAGCACCTCTACATCTCCAGCGTTTCAACTGCCATTCGTCATAACCGAAACGTCATTAAGGGAATTATTAATGGTCGCGGACGTTTCATCCTTTTCCCTCACCACTTGCTGATCTATATAAGACTCCTAAGAGCAAGAGGAAAAGGTTACACTCTCCCTCAAACTGTTTCAGATTTCCCCCTTGCTGTTGAAGAACATCCGGCGACGCCACCACTGCGCCAATGGCTTCCCGACGCTCTGCACGCCTTCAACCCGCGAACAAGGTCCTCCCATCCCTCTTCTTCTGCGGATAGATCTTAGAAATCGTTAAGAGAGATATCGGGCTCAAAAGAGCCAGATCGGGTGAGCGTATTCGTGGTTTTTCCGAAAATTTCATGGTGGCGGGTTCGCCGGAAACCGCCTCTCCGGCGGCCGTGCCGCCGCCTGACGATAGCCCTCACCTCAACAGAGGTGGTGGTTGTGGTGGTCGGCCAGGGAGATGGCTAGATGGCCGGTATATAGCTTGGAAAAGCTACAGGAAATTAGGTTTTCAGGGCTCTGGATTCGGGCTGTAGAAGAAGATGAACAGTGCCGTTTAATTAGATTTTATTTGTGAAGCAATTTCTGAATGAAAATATCTGTCACTTTAAATAATTTGGGAAAAATACCTAGAGGCTCCTACAGGAAAAGTGGTCAATATAGAAAATGTAGCACTTGAAGTCTAGTGTAATTCAAAATTGATTTCACTCAATTTAGAATCCTGGTTAGACCACAGCACCCTTTTTGGTGAGGTCTATCCAGAGGGCCGTTTGAACCTTAGAAAAATTCCCCACTCTAAACCAGTCATCAAAATGACTTGAAATTTGGGGTGAGGCCTAATCTTACCTATATCTAGGTGCTATCCAAAAATGAGTATTTTTGGGAAATATTTTTCTATAGTTTTGAGAAAAATTCAATAATCCTAGTTTAATTTAATTAGATGGTTAAATAATTTCCAAACCCTCCCAAATTTTGGTGAGTGGTCCCTGGGTTCACCATAAGGTTCTGTATAATTTTTCATCTCATTTGGAGATGGTTTGGATTAGAAATGATTAACCCTAAATTTTGCCCTAATAAGGGGTCTTAGGTTAAAAGTGCACTCTTGAGATTTGAGTGGTCAGATCACCTCAAAAGAGGCTGAGACTTTTACCACTGGCTAGTAATATTCTCTAGCACCCCCTCTTAGAGTTTGAGGTGGATCGGGGTAATTTTTCCCTAAGAACCAAGGCCAAACCCTAAGGATGGATCTTGGAGGTGTGTGAAGGTCATGGGGTCAGATGACCTTGGATTGACCCGAAATTGGGTGAAGAGAACCATAGGGCCAATATAGTTCTCTGGATGAAATCTTAGTAGATTTGGAGACCGTTGGGATACCTAAAAACCTAGCCCTAGTTTAGGGTGCAAAACTTGTAGAGATAGGGAATGACACTAAACCACACTGAAAAGTGATAAGAATTGGGTAGAATGCATTATAGGGATGGTACAAGCTCTGGATATTTTTCTATGAATTTTATGATCATTATTTTGGATACTTCTTTAATGATTTAGTAGTTGTATGATTTGCTTAGAAAATTTATTATGGAATACACACTTTCTGGAAATTGAAGAAATTTAGGCAGGGAATGTTTATTATGATTTTAAATCTCTGTGAATTTTTATGGGATTTTTGGAAGATTAATTCCGAGGCTTGCTTCATTAAGTATGTTTTACCTTAATTATTTGATTAAATCTTTAGTGGTGTTTAGCAAGCTAGTAAAATTATGATTCTCTGCACAAAGATCTTTTATATATCATACTACTGACTAGTAATTTTTCTATAATTTTTCGATGAATAATTTCAGTACTTCCTTCTTTATGTAGTATTAACGTGATTATATTGGATAAATTATTTAGAGGCCAAGTACTTTCTATAAAAATTCTGAGAATTTGTATTTGAGGTTATCTCGCTGTTATTTAATGATCATGATTTTTGGGTAGCCATTACTTAAGAGGATCATGTACTTCATGTTTAAAATGACCCATGGCCCGTCCTTTGGAAAAATTAAATAAATGTCAGATTAATTAGGGAAATTATAAGTTTCTGGATTTAGACAAATTATGTTATGGTAGACCTCCATTAAATATTATAGGAGATTCGTAAGATAATTTGGTGTACCTCCCCTTGTGCACCTCATATAGCTTAGGATGGTCTGCATGTAGTAGAACCACGGAATTCTGATAATTGATGGTTGGTAGGGCAAGCTGAGATTGAGTTCATCATGGGAAGTCAGGATAAGTAGAGTGTGAGACTGGTTAGGATAAGGGAGTACGGGAACGACGAAAGATCGCCCATCCCGGGAAGAAGAGGAAGAGTCTTAATACTCTAGGGTTAGAACTAAAGTAACTAAAAGAGGATCGGGTTAAGGGAGATCAACCAATAATAATAAGTGCCTTGCGAAAGGGAACTTCGGGCCGTAATGCCGCCGTCTTGGTTCCTAGTGCCCCTTGAGAGCCCTTCACGGGGTATACCGGGGGCAGTCCTGGGCTAACGTAAACCATAGGAATAATAAATTGAAAGAGCAACTAGTATAACTAGGGTTGCACATACACACACCTCGGTGGCTAGAAAGGTAGAATAATTGGTTTGGTTGCTTTCAGACAGTAGCTCTGAAGGTAGATGCACGGACGGACTGTCCGGGGGGCCGAGGGCTCGAGGGTTGGAGTACAGAATAAAGGTGGTGGGTCTTCGGTATCTGATTGTCGTTCACACCGACATCGGTACGCTGACTCGGCGGTGTGGGACACTTAGCCAAAGAAAGTCTGGTGGGTACAGCCAGCAGTAGTACGCGGATACTCTAGGTTGTGTTCTTCTAGGCGCGTACGGAAGGGCTAGGCCTGGTAGTGTGGATGCCCGCCTAGGAGTGGGGGGCCCGACCCACTGTCTCCGTTTGCCACTACGGAGGTTCCTGGGAGTGAAGCTAGCTGCCCGAACAGGGGGAACTAAAGGTCTGTGCGCATAGAGTCGTGTGCGTGAGTTGCACTTGCATGAATCATGGCATAGCATATCACTACACTCATATTTGCATACAACCGATACCCCAACGTATAAATCGGTATGGAACTTTTTATACGATGGGAGCCTTACAGAAGATCCCTTAACTTATAAGTTTGTATGGGCATTCATATAATTTAAGGTTACATACTTACTTACTTGTTTGTTTAATTACTGTTCTCTAGCTGCCTTTTTATACAATTTGCTATTTATTAACTGCTCTACTTATTACAACATTTACACTGTTCACCTATTATAACTTGCTAGTTAGGTCCACCGTCACCTGCTTGATTATTCTCCACTTTTGTAGCTTCCCTTTCCTCCTCTCCGCCCGGTGCTTAGGAGCCGTGGTGGGAGGGGTAGGGGATGATAGGGCTTAGTCTTTATGACTAATGGTTTTCGAACCAAACATTACAGGAGCTCCGGATGGGAGACAGGGACCAGCACCAGCGGAGTACGGTGCGCATGGAGGTGGGACAGTCTAGCACCGGTGCACCTGCGACCAGCTCCGTGAGTGATTAGTATTTTCTTAGCTTCCGCGATGAGTGACTTGTAGTGAGGACTCTGATGTACTGGGCTCGAGCCCAATTACCTATTTTCTGTTGTTATATATATTGTTGGACTGGATGTGATTTCACTTTTATTTACATGATTCTGTGGACTTGTTTACCTTTTTGTATTAATGCTTCTCTTTCTTGTGATCGAAAAGGGCCGGCAGAATTGGCGTTTTGTAGTGGTTGCCTTCCCGTGAGTCGGTGCCACCGCAAAGCGGCAATTCTGGGCTAAGACCCCGGTGGTTGAAAATGAAAAAAAAGGGGGTCTTACAAGAGGTATCAGAGGAGACCTCGATCGAAAGAGAAGTAGTCCACAAAAACCTTGGGCCACCCCCGTGCGAGCTTAGTTTGTGGACAAACTAGCAGCGAAAGCAGTGGTGTGCCCATGAGGGAAATCACATGAGAAAGTCCATCCTAACTCTTCTTAAATCCCATTCATTCGCTCTCTAACAAATGGAATTTTTACTTGTAGCCTGCGACGAACCCTACATCGCAGTAGGGGACACCTCAGCCTCCGAATGTGGTCCCGACTCCGCCAGCACCAGTTCCGTTCCAGCAGACGGAGATGGGGCAAACACTGACGGCCATCCTGGAGGCCTTCAGAGCCCAGCCAGCCCCGGCCCCACAGCCAAACCCCGGGGCCAATTGGATGACTGTCTTCCGGGGACTTTCCCCTCCATCCTACCAGGGGACGGAGTCTGCAGTACGTACGGAGGAGTGGTTGGACACTATTTACGAGATGCTGGCAGGGATTCGATGCCCCACGGAGGAGGCAGTCGCTTTGGCAGTCTCCTGCTTAGAGTCACACGGAAAGAGATGGTGGAAATCTCAGCTGGACACCACCTTTGCAGGGATGGACTGTGCTGATATTACTTGGGAGGAGTTCAGAGCAGCGCTCTTGGGACATTTTGTACCTCAGTCGGCGAGAGATGACCTGGAGGATAGGTTCCTGCGGTTGAGGCAGGGGAACAGGACTGTGGTGGAGTACTATCAGGAGTTCACTCACCTGTCCCGTTATGCGGACGCTTACCAGTTAGACGATGCTGGCTATGCCCGGAGGTTTTATAAGGGGCTACAGGATGACATGAGACAGGCCCTCCTTTTCGTCTCAGAGGGGAGTCTGGCCAGGATTCTAGAGATGGCTAAGAAGAGAGAGGCGGATCAGCTTACAGTGAAGAGCCGGAAGAGACCTGCTGATGATACAGTGATTGGAGGACGTAGAGACCGTCCTCGAGGCCAGGTTATTGGAGAGAGAAGGAACGGGGATCAGCCTCGTCAAGAGTTTGGGCAGGAGCAGAGGAGTCAGGGGGTATTGGCTCCCCAGCCTATACAGATGCTGGAAATGCCAAGGACGGCAGACCAGCCACCAGTATGCTATCAGTGCAACCAGCCAGGGCATATCAAGAGGAACTGCTCTGTGAGGCGAGCACCCCCACCAGCACATCAGGGCGCTCCACCTCCCCGACAGTTTGGCGGACGAGGACAGGACCGAGGACGAGGATTTCAGGATCGAGGTCGTAGGCCAGAGAGAGAGAAGGTGTATGCTCTAGACCTGACACAGCCCCGGAACCCGGAGAAGGTTATCACAGGTATGGCAGTACTTTTCAGATTTTCTTCATATAAACTACTATTTTAAACATAACCTGGTTAGAAATTAAGAGAAGATAAACTACAATAAGAATACTAAGACATTTAATTACCCCAGGCATAGTATTCATGAGCGGCAAGCCCGCTCACACCCTCTTCGACACTGGTGCATCGCAATCATTCGTGTCGGAGGATTTCGTGAAAGGACTGGCAGGAGTGGAGCCATTCACCGGGAAGATGATGAGGGTGCGCCTACCCGACGGGTCAGAGATATTGACCTCTGCTCATTGTATTATGGAAGCAAGGATCGGCGGAAAGGCATTTGAGGCACCAGCGACGGTTCTGAGGATGCCAGATTACGATCTGATCCTGGGCATGACTTGGCTTTATTGGAACCATGCCCAGATCGATTGCGTGGCGAAGAGGATCACCGTGAGGCACGACGACTCCTTCATTGTTATCGAAGGTATTATATCAGCACCCCGTACTTTACTATCGTCTGTGCAGGCTGTTAAGGCCCACCTGCAGGGGGAAGAGGTTTATCAGGTCCTCTTTGAGGCGGTCGTAGCCAAGGATTCCATTGCAGATATTCCGGTAGTGCGGGACTTCGCCGACGTGTTTCCAGAGAAGCTACCAGGGTTACCCCTGCACCGAGAGAAGGACTTCCAGATTCAGCTCGTACCGGGGTCTAAGCCGGTATCCAGAGCTCCCTATCGAATGGCCCCAAAGGAGTTGGTGGAATTCCGAAGCTAGCTTCAGGAGTTAGTGGAGGCCGGGTTCGTTCGGCCTAGCTCTTCACCGTGGGGAGCTCCGGTGCTGTTTGTTAAGAAGAAGGACGGGACCCTTCGACTGTGCATCGATTACCGGGCTCTGAACAGGTTGACAGTCCGGAATACTTATCCCTTACTACGGATAGACGAGCTTTTTGACCAGCTGGAGGGAGCCCACTGGTTCTCAAAGCTGGATCTAAGGTCAGGGTACTACCAGCTTCGTATTCGGGAGGAGGACATCCCGAAGACGGCCTTCAGCAGCAGATACGGCTTGTACGAGTTTACCGTGATGCCGTTCGGGCTCACGAATGCACCCTCCGCATTCATGACTTTGATGAATCGGGTGTTCGAGGAGTATCTGGACGTCTTTGTCATTGTATTCATAGACGACATTCTCATCTATTCAAGGATGGAGGAGGAGTACGCGAGACATCTGGCCTTGACCTTGGGGAAGCTGCGTGAGCATGAGATGTATGCCAAGTACAACAAGTGCCAGTTCTGGCTAAAGGAGGTGGCCTTTCTGGGCCATGTTATCAGTGGAGCAGGTCTGGCAGTGGATCTTGCAAAGATCCAGGCAGTACGGGATTGGCCATCGCTAAAGTCGGCCACGGATGTTCGAAGTTTCTTGGGACTTGTCGGTTACTACCGGAAGTTCGTCGAGGGGTTCTCTCAGATTGCCCTCCCTCTTACGTCTCTGACGAAGAAGGAGTCCCCTTTTATATGGACGCCTCAATGCGAATCTGCCTTCCAGGAGCTGAAGGATCGTCTCACCTCGGCCCCCATCCTTGCTCTTCCATCAGGGAAGCAGGGATTCCAGGTATATACAGATGCTTCCTATCAGGGGATGGGTGCCGTCCTTATGCAGAATGGGCACGTAATAGCCTATGCCTCCCGTCAGTTGAAGCAGCACGAGCAGAACTACCCCGTGCACGATTTGGAGATGGGGGCAATCATTTTTGCTCTTAAGATCTGGCGACACTATCTCTACGGAGTATATTGTGATATCTTCTCCGACCACAAGAATCTGAAGTACGTCGACACCCAGAAGGAGTTAAACATCAGACATAGACACTGGGTGGAGTTTCTGTCGGACTACCAGTATACCATGCACTACCATCCGGGGAAGGCGAACGTGGTCGCAGATGCTCTGAGCCAGAGAGCGAGTACGACAGGAGTAGGCCCGCAGCTGATGGCCTTGGAGTTGATTAGATCATTCGAGGAGATGCAGATTTCGCTAGTGTCTGAGGATGACCCGGAGCTGTACATGGAGTACCTGGGGTCGATGGCTACTACTGATGACATTCGGGACTGCATCAGAGATGGGCAAATGCTGGATGAGAGAGCTGAGCCGATATTCCGAGCCTTGGAGGAAGGCACGACGGGAGATTACTCTTTGAGGGATGGGCTCATGTGTTTCCGAGGCAGAGTCTACATACCAGCAGGAGGACAGATCCGGGAGGACATTCTGACGGAAGCTCATTGCAGCCGATATTCGGTACACCCGGGATCACCAAGATGGTAAAGGATTTAAAGAGGACGATGTACTGGCCAGGTATGAAGAAAGATATTACGTATTTTGTGACACATTACGAGGCCTGCCAGCTCGTGAAGGCGGAGTGTAGGAACCCGGCAGGTTTGCTGCAGCCGCTTTCGGTGCCGGAATGGAAGTTTGAGAATATAGCCATGGACTTCATACATGGTCTACCTCGATCCCGTGCGGGGAATGACTCGATCTGGGTGATAGTGGACAGGCTAACAAAGGTGGCCAGATTCATTCCAGTGGCAAAGGGCGCACCAGTCAGTGTATTAGTACGTCGGTTCATTGAGCAGTTTGTGCGTTATCATGGGGTGCCCAAGACTATCGTTTCGGATCGGGATGGGCGGTTTACATCCAGGGAATGGAGGTCAGTCCAGGCCCATCTGGGTTCTCGGTTGACATTCAGCACAACTTTTCACCCTCAGACCGACGGACAGACAGAGCGCACCAACCGTACACTGGAGGATCTGTTGCGACTATGTATTTTGGACCGTGGCGAGCCTTGGGAGAGATTGCTGCCACTGGTCGAGTTTTCGTACAACAACGCTCACCAGTCCAGCATAGGCATGGCTCCATACGAAGCGTTGTACGGAAGGAGGTGCAGAACCCCACTATCATGGGTTCAGGATGAGGATCCGCAAGCACTAGGCTCGGAGTTTGTGGGAGATACAGATGCTCAGATTATATTGATCCGAGACAGGATGTTGGAAGCCCAGAGCAGACAGGCGAAATACTACGATGCGAGGCATCGCCAAGTAGAGTTCCAGGTAGGAGACCGGGTTTTCTTGAAGATACAGCCGATGCACGGAGTCTCGCGGGTTCGCGTGCGGAAGAAGCTCAGTCTGAGATATATGGGGCCCTATAGGATCCTGGTGCGGATCGGCCCCTAAGCCTATAGACTGGAGCTACCGCCGGAGTTAGCGGGATTGCATGACGTCTTCCACGTCTCCTCACTTCGGAGGGCTCTGCTACGCCCTGAGCAGCTGATTTCCTCGGCAGATGGCCCGGTGGCCTCGGATCAGTCAGTCAACTTGGAGCCTATCAGGATTGACGACACAGCAGTGCGTGTCTTGCGACGGAAGAAGGTTCCGTTGGTCAAGGTTCTGTGGAACAATCATGGGCAGGAGGAGCATACATGGGAGCCACAGGACTTGATGCGGCAAAAATACCCGGAACTTTTTCGTTAGGTATACCTCACAACCCCTCTGGACAATCAATTTGCCTTCCTGTTTTAAACCAATGGGATTAAAATTTCAAGAATAGGGGCTAATCTTTTGTTTATTGGGGTGAATATACCTAGTTAGGTGGGCGAATTAATCTTAGACTTAGAAACCGCATAAAGCAAACATAACGTAGAGATGTAATTTCTTTAATTCTCATGGGATGTTACAAGCTTCTTATCCCGATTAGAGTCACGTAGGCTTAACCTTGATTTCGGGGACGAAATCTTGGTTTTGTTTATTGGGATTTGTAACATCCCATTTCCGGCTAGACCCCTAGGAGTCGGTTGGTTGTGGTAGAACCCTGGGGAGCCCAGAAATCGAAATAAAGCGACCAAGAATTCGGGTCACAGGTTGGTCACGCCCGTGACCTACCCGTCACGCCCGTGACCTTGGGCGTGACTCACTCGACGATCGTCGAACTCAGGGAGATGATCGTCGGACGCCGAATTTTCAACCCGGCCCTGTCACGCCCGTGACCCAGGTGTCACGCCCGTGACCTGGGGGCGTGACTCCTTCGACGATCGTCGATCTCAGTTAGACGATCGTCGGGCACGGAATTTGCCTCATGGCCTGTCACGCCCGTGACCCGCAATGTCACGCCCGTGACATTGGCCGTGACCACGCTCGACGATCGTCGATCCCAATTCGACGATCGTCGAACCAGAATTGGCCACACGGGCCAGTCACGCCCGTGACCCGGGTGTCACGCCCGTGACCACCCTTCGACGATCGTCGATCTCAATTCGACGATCGTCGAACCCAGAATTGGTTAACCGGGCCTGTCACGCCCGTGAACCTATGTGTCACGCCCGTGACCAAGGCCGAAACGACAGCCAGACTGGAAATTTCCGTAACCGACGCCATAATAAATTCTGATTATGGGAACGAAAACCAAGGGTATTTATGGGCCGTTTCCTATTTTAATTATTTAAATAATTAAGGAAAATGTTGGTCCAATAGGAAATTGCCACCTGGCGAGCACCTCTTCATCTCCAGTGTTTCAACTGCCATTCGTCATAACCGAAACGTCATTAAGGGAATTATTAATGGCCGCGGACGTTTCATCTTTTTCCCTCCCCACTTGCTGATCTATAAAAGACTCCTAAGAGCAAGAGGAAAAGGTTACACTCTCCCTCAAACAGTTTCAGATTTTCCCCCTTGCTGTTGAAGAACTTCCGGCGACACCACCACCGCGCCAATGGCTTCCCGACGCTCTGCACGCCTTCAACCCGCGAACAAGGTCCTCCCCTCCCTCTTCTTGTGCGGATAGATCTTAGAAATCGTTAGGAGAGATATCGGGCTCAAAAGAGCCAGATCGGGTGAGCGTATTCATGGTTTTTCCGAAAATTTCATGGTGGCGGGTTCGCCGGAAACCGCCTCTCCGGCGGCCGTGCCGCCGCCTGACGATAGCCCTCACCTCAACAGAGGTGGTGGTGGTGGTGGTCGGCCAGGGAGATGGCCGGATGTCCGGTAAATAGCTTGGAAAAGCTACAGGAAATTAGGTTTTCAGGGCTCTGAATTCGGGCTGTAGAAGAAGATGAACAGTGCCGTTTAATTAGATTTTATTTGTGAAGCAATTTCTGAATGAAAATATCTGTCACTTTAAATAATTTGGAAAAAATACCTAGAGGCTCCTACAGGAAAAGTGGTCAACATAGAAAATGTAGCACTTGAAGTCTAGTGTAATGCAAAATTGATTTCACTCAATTTGGAATCCTGGTTAGACCACAGCACCCTTTTTGGTGAGGTCTATCCAGAGGGCCGTCTGAACCTTAGAAAAATTCCCCACTCTAAACCAGTCATCAAAATGACTTGAAATTTGGGGTGTGGCCTAATCTTACCTATATCTAGGTGCTATCCAAAAAGGAGAATTTTTGGGAAATATTTTTCTATAGTTTTGAGAAAAATTCAATAATCCTAGTTTATTTTAATTAGATGGTTAAATAATTTCCAAACCCTCCCAAATTTTGATGAGTGGTCCCTGGGTTCACCATAAGGTTCTGTATAATTTTTCATCTCATTTGGAGATGGTTTGGATTAGAAATGATTAACCCTAAGTTTTGCCCTAATAAGGGGTCTTAGGTTAAAAGTGCACTCTTGAGATTTGAGTGGTCAGATCACCTCAAAAGAGGCTGAGACTTTTACCACTGGCTAGTAATATTCTCTAGCACCCCCTCTTAGAGTTTGAGGTGGATCGGGGTAAGTTTGCCCTAAGAACCAAGGCCAAACCCTAAGGATGGATCTTGGTGGTGTGTGAAGGTCATAGGGTCAGATGACCTTGGATTGACCCGAAATTGGGTGAAGAGAACCATAGGGCCAATATAGTTCTCTGGATGAAATCTTAGTAGATTTGGAGACCGTTGGGATACCTAAAAACCTAGCCCTAGTTTAGGGTGCAAAACTTGTAGAGATAGGGAATAACACTAAACCACACTGAAAAGTGATAAGAATTGGGTAGAATGCATTATAGGGACGGTACAAGCTCTGGATATTATTCTATGAATTTTATGATCATTATTTTGGATACTTCTTTAATGATTTAGTAGTTGTATGATTTGCTTAGAAAATTTATTATGGAATACACACTTTCTGGAAATTGATGAAATTTAGGCAGGGAACGTTTATTATGATTTTAAATCTCTGTGAATTTTTATGGGATTTTTGGAAGATTAATTCCGAGGCTTGCTTCATTAAGTATGTTTTACCTTGATTATTTGATTAAATCTTTAGTGGTGTTTAGCAAGCTAGTAAAATTATGATTCTCTGCACAAAGATCTTTTATATATCATACTACTGACTAGTAATTTTTCTATAATTTTTCGATGAATAATTTCAGTACTTCCTTCTTTATGTAGTATTAACGTGATTATATTGGATAAATTATTTAGAGGCCAAGTACTTTATATAAAAATTATGAGAATTTGTATTTGAGGTTATCTCGCTATTATTTAATGATCATGATTTTTGGGTAGCCATTACTTAAGAGGATCATGTACTTCATGTTTAAAATGACCCATGGCCCGTCCTTTGGAAAAATTAAATGAATGTTAGATTAATTAGGGAAATTATAAGTTTCTGGATTTAGACAAATTATGTTATGGTAGACCTCCATTAAATATTATAGGAGATTCGGAAGATAATTTGGTGTACCTCCCCTTGTGCACCTCATATAGCTTAGGATGGTCTGCATGTAGTAGAACCACGGAATTCTGATAATTGATGGTTGGTAGGGCAAGCTGAGATTGAGTTCATCATGGGAAGTCAGGATAAGTAGAGTGTGAGACTGGTTAGGATAAGGGAGTACGGGAACGACGAAAGATCGTCCATCCCGGGAAGAAGAGGAAGAGTCTTAATACTCTAGGGTTAGAACTAAAGTAACTAAAAGAGGATCGGGTTAAGGGAGATCAACCAATAATTGCGAAAGGGAACTTCGGGCCGTAATGCCGCCATCTTGGTTCCTAGTGCCCCTTGAGAGCCCTTCACGGGGTATACCGGGGGCAGTCCTGGGCTAACGTAAACCATAGGAATAATAAATTGAAAGAGGAACTTGTATAACTAGGGTTGCACATACACACACCTCGGTGGCTAGAAAGGTAGAATAATTGGTTTGGTTGCTTTCAGACAGTAGCTCTGAAGGTAGATGCACGGACGGACTGTCCGGGGGGCCGAGGGCTCGAGGGTTGGAGTACAGAATAAAGGTGGTGGGTCTTCGGTATCTGATTGTCGTTCACACCGACATCGGTACGCTGACTCGGCGGTGTGGGACACTTAGCCAAAGAAAGTCTGGTGGGTACAGCCAGCAGTAGTACGCGGATACTCTAGGTTGTGTTCTTCTAGGGGCGTACGGAAGGGCTAGGCCTGGTAGTGTGGATGCCCGCCTAGGAGTGGGGGGCCGACCCACTATCTCCGTTTGCCACTACGGAGGTTCCTGGGAGTGAAGCTAGCTGCCCGAACAGGGGGAACTAAAGGTCTGTGCGCATAGAGTCGTGTGCGTGAGTTGCACTTGCATGAATCATGGCATAGCATATCACTACACTCATATTTGCATACAACCGACACCCCAACGTATAAATCGGTATGGAACTTTTTATACGATGGGAGCCTTGCAGAAGATCCCTTAACTTATAAGTTTGTATGGGCATTCATATAAGTTAAGGTTACATACTTACTTACTTGTTTGTTTAATTACTGTTCTCTAGCTGCCTTTTTATACAATTTGCTATTTATTAACTGCTCTACTTATTACAACATTTACACTGTTCACCTATTATAACTTGCTAGTTAGGTCCACCGTCACCTGCTTGATTATTCTCCACTTTTGTAGCTTCCCTTTCCTCCTCTCCGCCCGGTGCTTAGGAGCCGTGGTGGGAGGGGTAGGGGATGATAGGGCTTAGTCTTTATGACTAATGGTTTTCGAACCAAACATTACAGGAGCTCCGGATGGGAGACAGGGACCAGCACCAGCGGAGTACGGTGCGCATGGAGGTGGGACAGTCTAGCACAGGTGCACCTGCGACCAGCTCCGTGAGTGATTAGTATTTTCTTAGCTTCCGCGATGAGTGACTTATAGTGAGGACTCTGATGTACTGGGCTCGAGCCCAATTACCTATTTTCTGTTATTATATATATTGTTGGACTGGATGTGATTTCACTTTTATTTACATGATTCTGTGGACTTGTTTACCTTTTTGTATTAATGCTTCTCTTTCTTGTGATCGAAAAGGGCTGGCAGAATTGGCGTTTTGTAGTGGTTGCCTTCCCGTGAGTCAGTGCCACCGCAAAGCGGCAATTCTGGGCTAAGACCCCGGTGGTTGAAAAAGGAAAAAAAAAAGGGGTCTTATAGGTACTTAGGCACCGTGGTAGTCGGCGGGAAACTGGCCTATACGTTATTCGATACCGGTGCCTCACACTCATTTTTTTCTGCGGACTTCATTAAAGACATGGAAGGATTGCAATCCTTCACTGGTATTGCTCGAAGAGTACGCCTTCCATAAGGCTCTGAGATGATCGCAACCGCCAAGTACGAATTGGAGATACTCATTGGGGGAAAGATCTTCGATACCCCAGCCACAGTTTTGAGAATGTCGGAGTTCGACCTCATTCTAGGCATGGAATGGCTGGATTGGCACTACGCAAGAATTTACTGCGCGGAGAAGAGAATCTACTTGAGACATGGGGATACCGATGTAATCTTCCAAGGTATAAAATTCGCACCACATTTATTATTATCTTCGATTCAGACCCTGAAAGCTCACATGAGAGGGGATGAAGTTTACATGATATGTTTCGAACTGAAGGAGATTAAAATAGATATGAAGGACGTGCGGGTGGTGCGAGATTTTCCCGAGGTATTTCCTGAGAAATTGCAAGGTTTACAGCCGCATAGAGAGGTGGATTTTCAAATTAAGCTAGTACTTGGAGCCAAGCCCGTCTCCAGGACCCCATACCGGATGGCCCCGAAGGAAATCACAGAGTTTAGAGTTATAACGACCCCATCCGTTAAATGACGTATAGTAGAAGGTCCGGCCGGGGCCCCACACTATATGCCACAAACAGATGGTGAGGTCACAGGATAATACCAAACCAAACACGAATCCTAACTCAGAGCATTCTAGCGGAAGCTTTAAGTTGTAATTTGAACTCTAACCAGGAATGTCCAATATATAAACCACCTTTATATATAACCACGGAATGTACACAAATACATAGAGTTTGGCTTTAAGGCCTTACAGTTCCTCTTTTCACACCGAATGGTTTACAAACCTCGGCGCGCAGGCCGGCCATACATGAGTAAAAAAAAACATGCAAAAACATTCACTTAGCCTTCAAGGGCTAGCCGCAGCAGCAGCAGCAATAGCAGTAGGGCTTCCGCCCTTCACGTCCCACTTGGCTCTCCAGCACCTGCATGGGAACAAACCACCCAACCAGTGGCAAACAATGCAACGGTCAGCATTCAGCTGACCTAATTATAACAATCCTACCCCTTTCTCGGGGCATTATCATTCTTTCCCTGCAAAGCATGGCATCATCATATAGCAACTATGTGCGCGCAGGCACATTCAAGCCATCACAACTATCAGCCACACGGCCCGACAGTCCGTGCACTCAGGGCACATTCTTGGTGTACCGGAATACCAGGGTCAACACCACCGTCTACACGGTATTTGAGCATTCTAGTCTTTCCGGCGCGCGGGCCTAAGACTCTCATTAGGCGCTCCAACAAAACCTATAACCAGGCTTCCAAGTCGGACGGACCTAACGCAGGTACGGATCAGCCACCCCCCGTTGCTCAAGTCGTCGTACCACCTCGAATACGGAAGTATCCATGGCTATTTATAGGCGCGGGTCGGTTTCACCTTTCCTGTTCGGCAATCTGCCTTTTCATCGAGTTGCAGCCCAACGGCTCAACCGCTCATAAAGTGGCAACGCACGGCCACAAGAGTTGCATCCAACCCTCTTCATTTCCTGGACATCATCCAGTACTTCCTGCTGCACCAAGCAACAGGTAGGCACAAGGCAACACAAGCCATAATCACGGAGCCTTCTCTGATATGCAAACAAGCATCACCAATCCTGAACATGTCCAGATGGGCTTCACACAGCATGCCTAGAGCCGTACTCCAATTCCGGCCTCTAACAAGGGGGACTTCACATATCTACCCCAAGGGACACCACAACCCACCGCACACTCGCGGGGAAGGGTTTTCCCTATGCAATGCAGAAAAGAAGGACATCACATATCCAAGAAGGGAGATCGTTACCCTTATCGATCTCTTGGGAGCCATCGAAACTAGCCGGTGAGAAAGAACCGCAACAGCTTTGCCTTCACAATGCCGGCTTCGGATCACGAATCGGACCACGGGAACTCCGCCGGTGGCTTGATCTCCTCCTCCTTCTTCTTCCTCCTCTCTCTTTCTCTCTTCCTTAAGCAAATGAAGAATGAAGTCTTCATCAGCCTTCACGGATTAAATCCAGCCAGGAAATCACCTGAGCCCTTGGATCAAAAGAGAGAAATCTGAACGGCCACGATTTGCCCAAAAACTCAATTTTTGGCTGACACGGCCTGTGACACGCCCGTGTCACAGGCCGTGTACCCTTAAGCGGCACACGCGGAATTCGAACCGACTGAGATTTACCAGAACACGGGCATCGACATGCCCGTGTCGAACCTGACACGCCCGTGTCATTCCTGAGCCACGCGCGTGTCACCCCTGCCTCACCGAGCTGCAAGCAGTACACGGGTAGGCACACGGCATCTGACACGCCCGTGTCCAACCTGACACGCCCGTGTTCAAGGCTTGGTTCAAGGCCGTGTAATCTTCTGACTCAAAACGGATTTTATTTGCGTGACACACCCTGGGACATGCCCGTGTCCCAGGCCGTGTACCCCGGACACGCCCTGGGACACGCCCGTGTCCCAGGCCGTGTAACCTGACCTGTACCTCAAAACCATTTTGAGTCTTTTTGGGGTCTTTTTGGGGTGTTACAATCCTCCCCCCTTAACAAAATTTCGTCCCGAAATTTGCACGGTAAGGAAACAAGAACCAACAATGCTATAACTTGATAACTCTGTTATAACAAAAGTACACGGTCTACAGTTTATACAAACTGCTCGGGAAATTCAGCTCGCATGGTCTGCTCTCGCTCCCATGTTAGCTCTTCACGGCCACAATTGTCCCATCGGACCTTGACCATCCCGATCACTTTGTTCCGCAACTGTTTCTCGGCTCGATCCTCGATCCGAATGGGTCTAACCCTCGTCGTTAGCCCATACTCGACCGGTACCCGATCATTCTCCACTACTTGAGCTGGATCCTTCACCGCCTTACGAAGGACTGAGATGTGAAATACATCATGTAATCCACCCAAGTCAGCTGAAAGTGCTAGTCGATAAGCAGCTTCCCCAACTCGCTCCACCACCTCAAACGGACCAAGGTACCTCGGACTTAACTTTTTCAAACGCCGAATCCTGGACACGCCTTTGAAGGGTTTGATCTTCAAATATACCCAATCACCCACCGCGAACTCCACGTTCCGGTGTTTGGCATTGTAGTACTTTGCTTGACGATCTTGGGCTATCACTAGCCTCTCCCGAATAGAGCGTATGAGCAAGGTAGATTCTTCGACTTCCTTTTTCCCACTCAGCTTAGATTCACCTGCTTCTGCCCAAGCTAACGGTGTACGGCATTTACGACCATATAACGCCTCAAATGGTGCCATACCAATACTCGCTTGGTAGCTATTATTATAGGCAAATTCGACAAGAAATATATAATCTTCCCATCTCTTACCAAAGTCTAGGGTGCACATGCAGAGCATATCCTCCATCGTCCTGTTGGTTCGTTCAGTCTGGCCATCCGTTTGGGGATGAAAGGCCGTACTAAATGCTAACTTTGTACCCAACATTTGATGAACTAGCCGCCAATCATTTGATGTGAACCGCCCATCACGGTCACTAACAATGCTCCGAGGAACACCGTGCAGTCGAACAACCTGCTCCACATAAAGCTTGGCCAAGGTTTCCACTGAATCGTCTCTTCTGTTTGGAAGGAAGTGCGCCACTTTCGTCAACCGGTCCACAATCACCCAGATTGAATCATGACTGCGTTGAGATCTCGGCAACCCGTGCACGAAATCCATCGAAATGTCATCGAACTTCCACTCAGGAATAGGTAACGACTTCAGGAAACCCCAGGCTTCGGGCATTCTGCTTTCACCAACGCACAGGTATTGCATTCCGCCACATAACGTGCGACATCTTTCTTTAGTCCGGGCCACCAGAACAGCTTTTTCAGATCTCTGTACATCTTTGTGCTCCCTGGGTGAACTGAGTACTTTGCAAAGTGAGCTTCGTACATCAACTCTTCCCTCAATTTACCCACACTCGGGACGCACACTCGACCATTTCTTCATAACAAACCATTATCCCAATAGAATTGGTCATCTGACCCATCTTTTGCATAGCGCTGGAGACTTTCATCAAGCTCCGTTGCTCGCCGAACTCTATCCGTAAGGTCATATTGCACCTCCGTCCAGTTCAAGCATTCATCGGTTGACGAACCCTTGTCAACACAAGATATCTCCAATGCTTCCAATTCCTGGATTAAACGCTGATCATGCCTCTGCAACCAGCTTGCCCGTACCGGAGACTTCCGACTCAAAGCATCAGCGACCACATTTCCCTTCCCGGGAGTATAGTGAATCTCGAAGGTGTAGTCCCCAAGGAACTCCATCCATCTTCGTTGTCGCATATTCAGATCCGTCTGATCCAACAAAGACTTTAGGCTTTTATGATCTGTATAGATATCCACTGTAACGCCATATAGATAGTGCCGCCACAACTTGAGCGCAAAGATTACCGCCGCCAACTCCAAATCATGGACGGGGTAATTCCGCTCATGCACTTTCAACTGGCGCGAGCCATATGCAATCACTTTACCAAACTGCAGAAGAACGCAGCCTAAGCCGCTCCCAGAAGCATCACTATAGATCTCATACCCATCGGTACCACATGGCGATGTCAACACAGGCGCCGTGGTCAAACGACTCTTCAAGTCTTCAAAAGCTCGCGCGCACTCCGGCGTCCAAATGAACTTTTGATCTTTTCTCGGCAGCGTGGTCAGAGGTAAAGCAATCCGTGAGAAGTTTTCCACAAACCGTCTACAGTAGCCCGCAAGTCCAAGGAAGCTCCTGACCTCGGCCACTGAAGACATCACTGGCCAATCCCGAATGGCACTTATCTTCAACGGATCCACCGCGATACCTTCTCCGCTTACCACATGGCCTAAAAAGGCTACTGAAGAGAGCCAGAACTCACACTTTGAGAACTTGGCATAAAGCGTATTCCTCCGCAGGGTATGCAAGACCAACCGCAAATGGTTTGCATGATCCTCTTCCGACTGAGAGTATACTAAGATGTCATCGATAAACACAATAACGAACAAATCAAAGTACTCTCGGAACGTTCGATACATTAGGTCCATAAATACCGAAGGCGCATTACATAGGCCAAACGACATTACCGTGAACTCATAATGACCGTAGCGTGTTCCAAACGCCGTCTTGGAAATGTCACCTTCCCTAATCCTCAGCTGATAATATCCAGATTTCAAATCCAATTTGGAATAGACCGTTGATCCTGCCAACTGATCAAAGAGGTCATCAATCCGTGGGATCGGATATTTGTTTTTCTCCATCAACTTATTCAATTCGCGGTAGTCAATACATAACCGTAAACTACCGTCTTTCTTTTTCACAAATAGAACAGGCGCGCTCCAAGGAGACATACTTGGGCGTATATATCCCTGCTCCAATAACTCTTGCAATTGGCCTTTCAACTCAGCCATCTCTTTTGGCGCGATGCGATATGGAGAGCGGGCCACAGGTTTCGCACCTGGCACTAACTCAATAGAGAAGTCAATCTCCCGCTGGGGTGGTAACCCAGGAAGATCTTTAGGAAACACGTCGGCAAACTCTGACACAACTAGTACTTCACCGACACTGGCCTTGGGCTCAACAGCCTGAATTAGCGTGAAGAATAACTCTGCGCCCTTCCGAACAGCATTGACGACTTGGAGTGCAGACAACAGAGTCCCGCCAACTCCTCGCATACCAGCGAACTTCGTCACAAGTCCGGTATTCTGACCCAGTGTAATCTCCTTGGAGTTGCAATCAATAAAGGCATGCTGCTCTGAGAGCCAGTCCATACCAAAGATCACATAAAACTCCGATAACGGTAGCACAGCTGCACTCAAACCGAAATCCCGACTTCCTATTTGCACATCCACATCGCAAGCCCTATTCGCAAGCATCACACAGCCATTCGGCAATAGCACCCTTGTACTATCCACCGTCACATGACTTGGTACCCCAATGCGAGATACGAAATCCTCAGACAGAAAAGAATGCGAAGCACCCGTATCAAACAGGGCTCTTGCCAAATTATTCCGAATCAGGACAAAGCCTGCAGCACACACATCATGCACAAGCTATACACAACCAAAAACAATAGCACATAAGCAAGTAAGCTAAATCAACTCGTACCTGTGACGACGTCACTTTACTTAATCGCTTCCTGTTGGCCAAGCTGATAGATTCGGGGCTGTGCTTGGGACGCAGAGGAATCAACCACCGCTTTGCCCTTCTCAGCATAAGACGCACCCGTCTTCTTTTCTCCTTTGGGCTGAACAACCCGACAGTCACGAGCGATATGCCCCACACGGCCACAGTTATAGCATGTACGAGAATCCGGCCTTGATGTCGCTCCCGACACAATGGTCGTAGTCACTTGCCCAGACGGCTTGGACCTCTTGCCCCCTTTCTTCTAGTAGAACGATTTGCTCGGGCGAGGTTCTTGAAACTCTGGCTTCGATGCAACCAAGCCCTTATTCCCTTGCACCCGCCTCATGTCCTTCTCCAACGCGCACGCAGTATCAACCAACGCCTGAAACCCTTGGTTCACTGAACTCGAAAGCAGGAATCGCAACTCATCCCGCAATCCTTCATAGAACCGATTCGTTTTCCTTTGGTCATCCGCGAAGATTGTACCCGCATACCGTCCCAACCTGGTAAACTCATGCAAGTAGATATCCACGCTATCTTCCCCTTGCTTTAACCGTTGGAACTCATTTTCCATCGCAATGCGTTGCGCCGCTGGGACATGCTTCGCCAGAAATATTCGAGAGAACTCCTCAATCGACACTTGCGTTAATTGCCTGCCCGCCAAATTGTGTACCTCAACCTCGTCCCACCACAAACGCGCCTCTCCTTCAAGCATGAAGGTGGCCAAGGTGACCTTTAGAGTTTCCTCCGCCCTTATCGCTGTCATTATCCGCTTGACCCGCGATAACCAATCTTCTGCCTTCGTTGGGGATCCCATTCCCGTAAACGTAGGAGGACTGAAGCTCATGAATTGCTTCACCTGTCGGTCAGCTGCTCGTGGATCTATAGCCTCAACCGGCTCGGGTCTTACATCAACACGAACTGGCACTACTGCCGGCTGCGCTTGCCCGGTCGGCTGAATCATGGCAAATAGCGCCTCAGCAACTAAGCGAACATTTTCCGCAGATGGAGGAGGTGCTGGCACCTCAGCTGGTGCCGCACTCTCATCAGAGCGCTGGGCTCAAACTGCCCAGCACCACTACGTGTCACCTATAGGTGGACAAGACACACATTAGCGAACGTATGCAAGCAAAACAACACAAAAAGGAATGCGCAGATTCCTCAAACAAGATTTTGTACATTCCTTAGTGGACATTCCAGAGTTCATTAGCGTTACAGCAGGGCGCATAAACACGCGCTCGCCACCCCATAAAAGAACTCGTCCACGAATTCGATAGAGGAAGACCGAACGAAGCTGATACCAAAATGTAACGACCCCATCCGTTAAATGACGTATAGTAGAAGGTCCGGCCGGGGCCCCACACTATATGCCACAAACAGACGGTGAGGTCACAGGATAGTACCAAACCAAACACGAATCCTAACTCAGAGCATTCTAGCGGAAGCTTTAAGTTGTAATTTGTACTCTAACCAGGAATGTCTAATATATAAACCACCTTTATATATAACCACAGAATGTACACAAATACATAGAGTTTGGCCTTAAGACCTTACAGTTCCTCTTTTCACACCGTATGGTTTACAAACCTCGGCGCGCAGGCCGGCCATACATGAGTAAAAGAAAACAAGCAAAAACATTCGCTTAGCCTTCAAGGGCTAGCCGCAGCAGCAATAACAACAGCAGTAGGGCTTCCGCCCTTCACTTACCACTTGGCTCTCCAGCACCTGCATGGGAACAAACCACCCAACCGGTGGCAAACAATGCAACGGTCAGCATTCAGCTGACCCAATTATAACAATCCTACCCCTTTCTCGGGGCATTAGCATTCTTTCCCTGCAAAGCATGGTATCATCATATAGCAACTATGTGCGCGCAGGCACATTCAAGCCATCACAACTATCGGCCACACGGCCCGACAGTCCGTGCACTCAGGGCACATTCTTGGTGTACCGGAATACCAGGGTCAACACCACCGTCTACACGGTATTTGAGCATTCTAGTCTTTACGGCGAGCGAGCCTAAGACTCTCATTAGGCGCTCCAATAAAACCTATAACCAGGCTTCCAAGTCGGACGGACCTAACGCAGGTACGGATCAGCCACCCCCTGTTGCTCAAGTCGTCGTGCCACCTCGAATACGGAAGTATCCATGGCTATTTATAGGCGCGGGTCGGTTTCACGTTTCCTGTTCGGCAATCTGCCTTTTCATCGAGTTGCAGCCCAACGGCTCAACCGCTCATAAAGTGGCAACGCACGGCCACAAGAGTTGCATCCAACCCTCTTCATTTCCTTGACATCATCCAGTACTTCCTGTTGCACCAAGCAAAAGGTAGGCACAAGGCAACACAAGCCATAATCACGGAGCCTTCACCAATCCAGACCATGTCCAGATGGGCTTCACACAGCATGCCTAGAGCCGTACTCCAATTCCGTCCTCTAACAAGGGGGACTTCACATATCTACCCCAAGGGACACCACAACCCACCGCACACTCGCGGGGAAGGGTTTTCCCTATGCAATGCAGAAAAGAAGGACTTCACATGTCTAAGAAGGGAGATCGTTACCCTTATCGATCTCTTGGGAGCCATCGTAAACTAGCCGGTGAGAAAGAACCGCAGCAGCTTTGCCTTCACAACGCCGGCTTCGGATCACGAATCGGACCACGGGAACTCCGCTGGTGGCTTGATCTTCTCCTCCTTCTTCTTCCTCCTCTCTCTTTCTCTCTTCCTTAAGCAAATGAAGAATGAAGTCTTCATCAGCCTTCACGGATTAAATCCAGCCAGGAAATCACCTGAGCCCTTGGATCAAAAGAGAGAAATCTGAACAGCCACGATTTGCCCAAAAACTCAATTTTTGGCTGACACGGCCTGTGACATGCCCGTGTCACAGGCCGTTTACCCTTAAGCGGCGCATGCAGTATTCGAACCGACTGAGATTTACCAGAACACGGGCATCGACACGCCCGTGTCGAACCTGACACACCCGTGTCATTCCTGAGCCACGCGCGTGTCACCCCTGCCTCACCGAGCTGCAAGCAGTACACGGGTAGGCACACGGCATCTGACACGCCCGTGTCCAACCTGACACGCCCGTGTTGCTTAAGGAAGAGAGAAAGAGAGAGGAGGAAGAAGAAGGAGGAGGAGATCAAGCCACCGGCGGAGTTCCCGTGGTCCAATTCGTGATCCGAAGCCGGCGTTGTGAAGGCAAAGCTGCTGCGGTTCTTTCTCACTGGCTAGTTTGCGATGGCTCCCAAGAGATCGATAAGGGTAATGATCTCCCTTCTTGGACATGTGAATTCCTTCTTTTCTACATTGCATAGGGAAAACCCTTCCCCGCGAGTGTGCGGTGGGTTGTGGTGTCCCTTGGGGTAGATATGTGAAGTCCCCCTTGTTAGAGGCCGGAATTGGAGTACGGCTCTAGGCATGCTGTGTGAAGCCCATCTGGAAATTCCTAGTTAGAGTTCAAATTACAACTTAAAGCTTCCGCTAGAATGCTCTGGGTTAGGATTTGTATTTGGTTTGGTATTATCCTGTGACCTCACCGTCTGTTTGTGGCATATAGTGTGGGGCCCCGGCCGGACCTTCTACTATACGTCATTTAACGGATGGGGTCGTTACATTTTGGTATCAGAGGGAGGTACACGGCCTGGGACACGGGCGTGTCCCAGGGCGTGTCACGCAAATAAAATGCGTTTTGAGTCAGAAGATTACACGGCCTTGAACCAAGCCTTGAACACGGGCGTGTCAGGTTGGACATGGGCGTGTCAGATGTCGTGTGCCTACCCGTGTACTGCTTGCAGCTCGGTGAGGCAGGGGTGACACGGGCGTGGCTCAGGAATGACACGGGCGTGTCAGGTTCGACACGGGCGTGTCGATGCCCGTGTTCTGGTAAATCTCAGTCGGTTCGAATACCGCGTGTGCCGCTTAAGGGTACACGGCCTGTGACACGGGCGTGTCACAGGCCGTGTCAGCCAAAAATTGAGTTTTTGGGCAAATCGTGGCCGTTCAGATTTCTCTCTTTTGATCCAAGGGATCAGGTCGGAGGATCGAAACCTCCCTCTGATACCAAAATGTAACGACCCCATCCGTTAAATGACATATAGTAGAAGGTCCGGCCAGGGCCCCACACTATATGCCACAAACAGACGGTGAGGTCACAGGATAATACCAAACCAAACACGAATCCTAACTCAGAGCATTCTAGCGGAAGCTTTAAGTTGTAATTTGAACTCTAACCAGGAATGTCCAATATATAAACCACCTTTATATATAACCACGGAATGTACACAAATATATAGAGTTTGGCCTTAAGGCCTTACAGTTCCTCTTTTCACACCGTATGGTTTACAAACCTCGGCGCGCAGGCCGGCCATACATGAGTAAAAGAAAACAAGCAAAAACATTCGCTTAGCCTTCAAGGGCTAGCCGCAGCAACAGCAGTAGGGCTTCAGCCCTTCACTTACCACTTGGCTCTCCAACACCTGCATGGGAACAAACCACCCAACCGGTGGCAAACAATGCAACGGTCAGCATTCAGCTGACCCAATTATAACAATCCTACCCCTTTCTTGGGGCATTAGCATTCTTTCCCTGCAAAGCATGGCATCATCATATAGCAACTATGTGCGCGCAGGCACATTCAAGCCATCACAACTATCGGCCACACGGCCCGACAGTCCGTGCACTCAGGGCACATTCTTGGTGTACCGGAATACCATGTAACGACCCCATCCGTTAAATGACATATAGTAGAAGGTCCGGCCGGGGCCCCACACTATATGCCACAAACAGACAGTGAGGTCACAGGATAATACCAAACCAAACACGAATCCTAACTCAGAGCATTCTAGCGGAAGCTTTAAGTTGTAATTTGAACTCTAACCAGGAATGTCCAATATATAAACCACCTTTATATATAACCACGGAATGTACACAAATACATAGAGTTTGGCCTTAAGGCCTTACAGTTCCTCTTTTCACACCGTATGGTTTACAAACCTCGGCGCGCAGGCCGGCCATACATGAGTAAAAGAAAACAAGCAAAAACATTCGCTTAGCCTTCAAGGGCTAGCCGCAGCAGTAGCAGCAACAGCAGTAGGGCTTCCGCCCTTCACTTACCACTTGGCTCTCCAGCACCTGCATGGGAACAAACCACCCTACCGGTGGCAAACAATGCAACGGTCAGCATTCAGCTGACCCAATTATAACAATCCTACCCCTTTCTCGGGGCATTAGAATTCTTTCCCTGTAAAGCATGGCATCATCATATAGCAACAATGTGCGCGCAGGCACATTCAAGCCATCACAACTATCGGCCACACGACCCGACAGTCCGTGCACTCAGGGCACATTCTTGGTGTAACGGAATACCAGGGTCAACACCACCGTCTACACGGTATTTGAGCATTCTAGTCTTTCCGGCGTGCGGGCCTAAGACTCTCATTAGGCGCTCCAACAAAACCTATAACCAGGCTTCCAAGTCGGACGGACCT
Source organism: Platanthera zijinensis (assembly GCA_039513925.1). Lineage (NCBI taxonomy): Eukaryota > Viridiplantae > Streptophyta > Magnoliopsida > Asparagales > Orchidaceae > Platanthera > Platanthera zijinensis. The sequence goes on along the minus strand of CM077079.1, from coordinate 189,600,528 downwards.
AACGCAGGTACGGATCAGCCACCCCCCGTTGCTCAAGTCGCCGTGCCACCTCGAATACGGAAGTATCCATGGCTATTTATAGGCACGGGTCGGTTTCACCTTTCCTATTCGGCAATCTGCCTTTTCATCGAGTTGCAGCCCAACGGCTCAACCGCTCATAAAGTGTCAACGCACGGCCACAAGTGTTGCATCCAACCCTCTTCATTTCCTGGACATCATCCAGTACTTCCTGCTGCACCAAGCAACAGGTAGGCACAAGGCAACACAAGCCATAATCACGGAGCCTTCTCCGATATGCAAACAAGCATCACCAATCCAGACCATGTCCAGATGGGCGTCACACAGCATGCCTAGAGCCGTACTCCAATTCCGGCCTCTAACAAGGGGGACTTCACATATCTACCCCAAGGGACACCACAACCCACCGCACACTCGCGGGGAAGGGTTTTCCCTATGCAATGCAGAAAAGAAGGACTTCACATGTCCAAGAAGGGAGATCGTTACGCTTATCGATCTCTTGGGAGCCATCGCAAACTAGCCGATGAGAAAGAACCGCAGCAGCTTTGCCTTCACAACGCCGGCTTCGGATCACGAATCGGACCACGGGAACTCCGTCGGTGGCTTAATCTCCTCCTCCTTCTTCTTCCTCCTCTCTCTTTCTCTCTTCCTTAAGCAAAATTTCGTCCCGAAATTTGCACGGTAAGGAAACAAGAACCAACAATGCTATAACTTGATAACTCTGTTATACCAAAAGTACACGGTCTACAGTTTATACAAACAGCTCGGAAAATTCAGCTCGCATGGTCTGCTCTCGCTCCCATGTTAGCTCTTCACGGCAACAATTGTCCCATCGGACCTTGACCATCCCGATCACTTTGTTCCGCAACTGTTTCTCGGCTCGATCCTCGATCCGAATGGGTCTAACCCTCGTCGTTAGCCCATACTCGACCGGTACCCGATCATTCTCCACTACTTGAGCTGGATCCTTCACCGCCTTACGAAGGACTGAGATGTGAAATACATCATGTAATCCACCCAAGTCAGCTGAAAGTGCTAGTCGATAAGCAGCTTCCCCAACTCGCTCCACCACCTCAAACGGACCAAGGTACCTCGGACTTAACTTTTTCAAACGTCGAATCCTGGACACGCCTTTGAAGGGTTTGATCTTCAAATATACCCAATCACCCACCGCGAACTCCACGTTCCGGTGTTTGGCATTGCAGTACTTTGCTTGACGATCTTGGGCTATCACTAGCCTCTCCCGAATAAAGCGTATGAGCGAGGTAGCTTCTTCGACTTACTTTTTCCCACTCAGCTTAGATTCGCCTGCTTCTGCCCAAGCTAACGGTGTACGGCATTTACGACCATATAACGCCTCAAATGGTGCCATACCAATACTCGCTTGGTAGCTATTATTATAGGCAAATTCGACAAGAAATATATAATCTTCCCATCTCTTACCAAAGTCTAGAGAGCACATGCGGAGCATATCCTCCATCGTCCTGTTGGTTCGTTCAGTCTGGCCATCCGTTTGGGGATGAAAGGCCATACTAAACGCTAACTTTGTACCCAACATTTAATGAACTAGCCGCCAATCATTTGATGTGAACCGCCCATCACGGTCACTAACGATGCTCCGAGGAACACCGTGCAGTCGAACAACCTGCTCCACATAAAGCTTGGCCAAGGTTTCCACTGAATCGTCTCTTCTGTTTGGAAGGAAGTGCGCCACTTTCGTCAACCGGTCCACAATCACCCAGATTGAATCATGACCGCGTTGAGATCTCGACAACCCGTGCACAAAATCCATCGAAATATCATCAAACTTCCACTCCAGAATAGGTAATGACTTCAGGAAACCGCCAGGCTTCTGGCATTCTGCTTTCACCAACGCACAGGTAGTGCATTTAGCCACATAACGTGCGACATCTTTCTTTAGTCTGGGCCACCAGAACAGCTTTTTCAGATCTCTGTACATCTTTGTGCTCCCTGGGTGAACTGAGTACTTTGCAAAGTGAGCTTCGTACATCAACTCTTCCCTCAATTTACCCACACTCGGGACGCACACTCGACCATTTCTTCGTAACAAACCGTTATCCCAAGAGAATTGGTCATCCGGCCCATCTTTTGCATAGCGCTGGAGACTTTCATCAAGCTCCGTTGCTCGCCGAACTCTATCCGTAAGGTCATATTACACCTCCGTCCAGTTCAAGCATGCATCGGTTGACGAACCCTTGTCAACACAAGATATCTCCAATGCTTCCAATTCCTGGATTAAACGCTGATCATGCCTCTGCAACCAGCTTGCCCGTACCGGAGTCTTCCGACTCAAAGCATCAGCGACCACATTTCCCTTCCCGGGAGTATAGTGAATCTCGAAGGTGTAGTCCCCAAGGAACTCCATCCATCTTCATTGTCGCATATTCAGATCCTTCTGATCCAACAAATACTTTAGGCTTTTGTGATCTGTATAGATATCCACTTTAACGCCATATAGATAGTGCCGCCACAACTTGAGCGCAAAGATTACCGCCGCCAACTCCAAATCATGGACGGGGTAATTCCGCTCATGCACTTTCAACTGGCGCGAGCCATAAGCAATCACTTTACAAAACTGCAGAAGAACGCAGCCTAAGCCGCTCCTAGAAGCAACACTATAGATCTCATACCCATCGGTACCACATGGCGATGTCAACACAGATGCCGTGGTCAAACGACTCTTCAAGTCTTCAAAAGCTCGCGCGCACTCCGGCGTCCAAATGAACTTATGATCTTTTCTCGTCAGCGTGGTCAGAGGTAAAGCAATCCGTGAGAAGTTTTCCACAAACCGTCTATAGTAGCCCGCAAGTCCAAGGAAGCTCCTGACCTCGGCCACTGAAGACATCACTGGCCAATCCCGAATGGCACTTATCTTCAACGGATCTACCGCGATACCTTCTCCGCTTACCACATGGCCTAAAAAGGCTACTGAAGAGAGCCAGAAATCACACTTTGAGAACTTGGCATAAAGCTTATTCCTCCGCAAGGTATGCAAGACCAACCGCAAATGGTTTGCATGATCCTCTTACGACTGAGAGTATACTAAGATGTCATCGATAAACACAATAATGAACAAATCCAAGTACTCTCGGAACGTTCGATGCATTAGGTCCATAAATACCGAAGGCGCATTACATAGGCCAAACGACATTACCATGAACTCATAATTACCGTAGCGTGTTCCAAACGCCGTCTTGGGAATGTCACCTTACCTAATCCTCAGCTGATAATATCCCGATTTAAAATCCAATTTGGAATAGACTGTTGATCCTGCCAACTGATCAAAGAGGTCATCAATCTGTGGGATCGGATATTTGTTTTTCTCCGTCAGCTTATTCAATTCGCGGTAGTCAATAAATAACCGTAAACTATCGTCTTTCTTTTTCACAAATAGAACTGGCGCGCTCCAAGGTGACATACTTGGGCGTATATATCCCTGCTCCAAAAACTCTTGCAATTGGACTTTCAACTCAGCCATCTCTTTTGGTGTGACGCGATATGGAGAGCGGGCCACAGGTTTCGCACCTGGCACCAACTCAATAGAGAAGTCAATCTCCCGCTGGGGTGGTAACCCAGGAAGATCTTTAGGAAACACGTCGGCAAACTCTGACACAACTAGTACTTCACCGACACTGGCCTTTGGCTCAACAGCCTGAATCAGCGTGAAGAATAACTCCGCGCCCTTCCAAACAGCATTGACGACTTGGAGTGCAGACAACAGAGTCCCGCCAACTCCTTGCATACCAGCGAACTTCGTCACAAGTCCGGTATTCTGGCCCTGTGTAATCTCCTTGGAGTTGCAATCAATAAAGCCACGCTGCTCCGAGAGCCAGTCCATACCAAAGATCACATCAAACTCCGATAACAGTAGCACAGCTGCCCTCAGACTGAAATCCCGACTTCCTATTTGCACATCCACATCGCAATCCCTATCCGCAAGCATCACACAGCCATTCGGCAATAGCACCCTTGTACTATCCACCATCACATGACTCGGTACCCCAATTCGAGATACGAAATCCTTAGACAGAAAAGAATGCGAAGCACCCGTATCAAACAGGGCTCTCGCTAAATTATTCCGAATCAGGACAAAGCCTGCAGCACACACATCATGCACAAGCTATACACAACCAAAAACAATAACACATAAGCAAGTAAGCTAAATCAACTCGTACCTGTGACGACGTCACTTTGCTTAATCGCTTCCTGTTGGCCAAGCTGATAGATTCGGGGCTGTGCTTGGGATGCAGAGGAATCAACCACCGCTTTGCCCTTCTCAGCATAAGACGCACCCGTCTTCTTTTCTCCTTTGGGCTGAACAACCCGACAGTCACGAGCGATATGCCCCACCCGGCCACAGTTATAGCATGTACGAGAATACGGCCTTGATGTCGCTCCCGACACAACGGTCGTAGTCACTTGCCCAGACGGCTTGGACCTCTTGCCCCCTTTCTTCTGGTAGAACGATTTGCTCGGGCGAGGTGCTTGAAACTCTGGCTTCGATGCAACCAAGCCCTTATTCCCTTGCACCCGCCTCATGTCCTTCTCCAACGCGCACGCAGTATCAACCAATGCCTGAAACCCTTGGTTCACTGAACTCGAAAGCAGGAATCGCAACTCATCCCGCAATCCTTCATAGAACCGATTCGTTTTCCTTTGGTCATCCGCGAAGATTGTACCCACATACCGTCCCAACCTGGTAAACTCATGCAAGTAGATATCCACTCTATCTTCCCCTTGCTTTAACCATTGGAACTCATTTTCCATCGCAATGCGTTGCGCCGCTGGGACATGCTTGCGGATAGGGCTTGCGATGTGGATGTGCAAATAGGAAGTCGGGATTTCGGTCTGAGGGCAGCTGTGCTATCATTATCGGAGTTTGATGTGATCTTTGGTATGGACTGGCTCTCGGAGCAGCGTGCCTTTATTGATTGCAACTCCAAGGAGATTACACTGGGCCAGAATACTGGACTTGTGACGAAGTTTGCTGGTATGCGAGGAGTTGGCGGGACTCTGTTGTCTACACTCCAAGTCGTCAATGCTGTTCGGAAGGGCGCAGAGTTATTCTTCACGCTGATTCAGGTTGTTGAGCCAAATGCCAGTGTCGGTGAAGTACTAGTTGTGTCAGAGTTTGGCGACGTGTTTCCTAAAGATCTTCTTGGGTTACCACCCCAGCGGGAGATTGACTTCTCTATTAAGTTGGTGCCAGGTGCGAAACCTGTGGCCCGCTCTCCATATCGCGTCGCGCAAAAAGAGATGGCTGAGTTGAAAGTCCAATTGCAAGAGTTGTTGGAGCAGGGATATATACGCCCAAGTATGTCACCTTGGAGCGCGCCTGTTCTATTTGTGAAAAAGAAAGACGGTAGCTTACGGTTATGTATTGACTACCGCGAGTTGAATAAGCTGACGGAGAAAAACCAATATCCGATTCCACGGATTGATGACCTCTTTGATCAGCTGGCAGGATCAACGGTCTATTCAAAATTGGATTTGAAATCTGGATATTATCAGCTGAGGATTAGGGAAGGTGACATTCCCAAGACGGCGTTTGGAACACGCTACGGTCATTATGAGTTCACGGTAATGCCGTTTGGCCTATGTAATGCGCCTTCGGTATTTATGGACCTAATGCATCGAACGTTCCGGGAGTACTTGGATTTGTTCGTGATTGTGTTTATCGATGACATCTTAGTATACTCTCAGTCGGAAGAGGATCATGCAACCCATTTGCGGTTGGTCTTGCATACCCTGCGGAGGAGTAAGCTTTATGCCAAGTTCTCAAAGTGTGAGTTCTGGCTCTCTTCAGTAGCCTTTTTAGGCCATGTGGTAAGCGGAGAAGGTATCGCGGTGGATCCGTTGAATATAAGTGCCATTCGAGATTGGCCAGTGATGTCTTCAGTGGCCGAGGTCAGGAGCTTCCTTGGACTTGCGGGCTACTATAGACGGTTTATGGAAAACTTCTCACGGATTGCTTTACCTCTGACCACGCTGACGAGAAAAGATCAAAAGTTCATTTGGACGCCGGAGTGCGCCCGAGCTTTTGAAGACTTGAAGAGTCGTTTGACCACGGCACCTGTGTTGACGTCGCCATGTGGTACAGATGGGTATGAGATCTATAGTGATGCTTTCGGGAGCGGCTTAGGCTGCGTTCTTCTGCAGTTTGGTAAAGTGATTGCTTATGCTCGCGCCAGTTGAAAGTGCATGAGCGGAATTACCCCGTCCATGATTTGGAGTTGGCGGCGGTAATCTTTGCGCTCAAGTTGTGGCGGCACTATCTATATGGCGTTAAAGTGGATATCTATACAGATCACAAAAGCCTAAAGTATTTGTTGGATCAGAAGGATCTGAATATGCGACAACGAAGATGGATGGAGTTCCTTGGGGACTACACCTTCGAGATTCACTATACTCCCGGGAAGGGAAATGTGGTCGCTGATGCTTTGAGTCGGAAGACTCCGGTACGGGCAAGCTGGTTGCAGAGGCATGATCAGCGGTTAATCCAGGAATTGGAAGCGTTGGAGATATCTTGTGTTGACAAGGGTTCGTCAACCGATGCATGCTTGAACTGGACGGAGGTGCAATATGACCTTACGGCCAGAGTTCGGCGAGCAACGGAGCTTAATGAAAGTCTCCAGCGCTATGCAAAAGATGAGTCGGATGACCAATTCTCTTGGGATAACGGTTTGTTACGAAGAAATGGTCGAGTGTGCGTCCCGAGTGTGGGTAAATTGAGGGAAGAGTTGATGTACGAAGCTCACTTTGCAAAGTACTCAGTTCACCCAGGGAGCACAAAGATGTACAGAGATCTGAAAAAGCTGTTCTGGTGGCCCGGACTAAAGAAAGATGTCGCACGTTATGTGGCGGAATGCAATACCTGTGCGTTGGTGAAAGCAGAATGCCAGAAGCCTGGCGGTTTCCTGAAGTCGTTACCTATTCCGGAGTGGAAGTTCGATGACATTTCGATGGATTTCGTGCACGGGTTGCTTAAGTAGTGGAGAATGATCGGGTACCGGTCGAGTATGGGCTAACGACGAGGGTTAGACCTATTCGGATCGAGGATCGAGCCGAGAAACAGTTGCGGAACAAAGTGATCGGGATGGTCAAGGTTTGATGGGACAATTGTGGCCGTGAAGAGCTAACATGGGAGCGAGAGCAGACCATGCGAGCTGAATTTCCCGAGCTATTTTTATAAACTGTAGACCGTGTACTTTTGTTATAACAGAGTTATCAAGTTATTGCATTGTTGGTTCTTGTTTCCTTACCGTGCAAATTTCGGGACGAAATTTTGTTAAGGGGGGAGGATTGTAACACCCCAAAAAGACCCCAAAAAGACTCAAAATGGTTTTGAGGTACAGGTCAGGTTACACGGCCTGGGACACAGGCGTGTCCCAGGGCATGTCGGGGGTACACGTCTTGGGACACGGGCGTGTCCCAGGGCGTGTCACGCAAATAAAATGCGTTTTGAGTCAGAAGATTACACGGCCTTGAACCAAGCCTTGAACACGGGCGTGTCAGGTTGGACACGGGCGTGTCAGATGTCGTGTGCCTACCTGTGTACTGCTTGCAGCTCGGTGAGGCATGGGTGACATGGGCGGGGCTCAGGAATGACACGGGCGTGTCAGGTTCGACACGGGCGTGTCGATGCCCGTGTTCTGGTAAATCTCAGTCGGTTCGAATACCGCGTGTGCCGCTTAAGGGTACACGGCCTGTGACACGGGCGTGTCACAGGACGTGTCAGCCAAAAATTGAGTTTTTGGGCAAATCGTGGCCGTTCAGATTTCTCTCTTTTGATCCAAGGGCTCAGGTGATTTCCTGGCTGGATTTAATCCGTGAAGGCTGATGAAGACTTCATTCTTCATTTGCTTAAGTAAGAGAGAAAGAGAGAGGAGGAAGAAGAAGGAGGAGGAGATCAAGCCACCGGCGGAGTTCCCGTGGTTCGATTCGTGATCCGAAGTTGGCGTTGTGAAGGCAAAGCTGCTGCGGTTCTTTCTCACCGGCTAGTTTGCGATGGCTCCCAAGAGATCGATAAGGGTAACGATCTCCCTTCTTGGACATGTGAAGTCCTTCTTTTCAGCATTGCATAGGGAAAACCCTTCCCCGCGAGTGTGCGGTGGGTTGTGGTGTCCCTTGGGGTAGATATGTGAAGTCCCCCTTGTTAGAGGCCGGAATTGGAGTACGGCTCTAGGCATGCTGTGTGAAGCCCATCTGGACATGGTCTGGATTGGTGATGCTTGTTTGCATATTGGAGAAGGCTCCGTGATTATGGCTTGTGTTGTCTTGTGCCTACCTGTTGCTTGGTGCAGCAGGAAGTACTGGATGATGTCCAGGAAATGAAGAGGGTTGGATGCAACTCTTGTGGCCGTGCGTTGCCACTTTATGAGCGGTTGAGCCGTTGGGCTGCAACTCGATGAAAAGGCAGATTGCCGAACAGGAAAGGTGAAACCGACCCGCGCCTATAAATAGCCATGGATACTTCCGTATTCGAGGTGGCACGGCGACTTGAGCAATGGGGGGTGGCTGATCCGTACCTGCGTTAAGTCCGTCCGACATGGAAGCCTGGTTATAGGTTTTGTTGGAGCGCCTAATGAGAGTCTTAGGCCCGCGCGCTGGAAAGACTAGAATGCTCAAATACCGTGTAGACGGTGGTGTTGACCCTGGTATTCCGGTACACCAAGAATGTGCCCTGAGTGCACGGACTGTCGGTCCATGTGGCCGATAGTTGTGATGTCTTGAATGTGCCTGCGCGCACATAGTTGCTATATGATGATGCCATGCTTTGCAGGGAAAGAATGCTAATGCCCCGAGAAAGGGGTAGGATTGTTATAATTAGGTCAGCTGAATGCTGACCGTTGCATTGTTTGCCACCGGTTGGGTGGTTTGTTCCCATGCAGGTGCTGGAGAGCCAAGTGGTAAGTGAAGGGTTGAAGCCCTACTGCTGTTGCTGCTGCTGCAGCGGAAGCGTGGTGGGCCCATAACCCACAAGTCGGAGGATCGAAACCTCCCTCTGATACCAAAATGTAACGACCCCATCCGTTAAATGACGTATAGTAGAAGGTCCGGCCAGGGCCCCACACTATATGCCACAAACAGACGGTGAGGTCACAGGATAATACCAAACCAAACACGAATCCTAACTCAGAGCATTCTAGCGGAAGCTTTAAGTTGTAATTTGAACTCTAACCAGGAATGTCCAATATATAAACCACCTTTATATATAACCACGGAATGTACACAAATACATAGAGTTTGGCCTTAAGGCCTTACAGTTCCTCTTTTCACACAGTATGGTTTACAAACCTCGGCGCGCAGGCCGGCCATACATGAGTAAAAGAAAACAAGCAAAAACATTCGCTTAGCCTTCAAGGGCTAGCCGCAGCAGCAGCAGCAACAGCAGTAGGGCTTCAGCCCTTCACTTACCACTTGGCTCTCCAGCACCTGCATGGGAACAAACCACCCAACCGGTGGCAAACAATGCAACGGTCAGCATTCAACTGACCCAATTCTGGCCTCTAACAAGGGGGACTTCACATATCTACCCCAAGGGACACCACAACCCACCGCACACTCGCGGGGAAGGGTTTTCCTTATGCAATGCAGAAAAGAAGGACTTCACATGTCCAAGAAGGGAGATCGTTACCCTTATCGATCTCTTGAGAGCCATCGCAAACTAGCTGGTGAGAAAGAACCGCAGCAACTTTGCCTTCACAACGCCGGCTTCGGATCACGAATCGGACCACGGGAACTCCGCCGGTGGCTTGATCTCCACCTCCTTCTTCTTCCTCCTCTCTCTTTCTCTCTTCCTTAAGCAAATGAAGAATGAAGTCTTCATCATCCTTCACGGATTAAATCCAGCCAGGAAATCACCTGAGCCCTTGGATCAAAAGAGAGAAATCTGAACGGCCATGATTTGCCCAAAAACTCAATTTTTGGCTGACACGGCCTGTGACACGCCCGTGTCACAGGCCGTGTACCCTTAAGCGGCACACGCGGTATTCGAACCGACTGAGATTTATCAGAACACGGGCATCGACACGCCCGTGTCAAACCTGACACGCCCGTGTCATTCCTGAGCCACGCCCGTGTCACCCCTGCCTCACCGAGCTGCAAGCAGTACACGGGTAGGCACACGGCATCTGACACGCCCGTGTCCAACCTGACACGCCCGTGTTCAAGGCTTGGTTCAAGACCGTAGCGTGTTCCAAATGCCGTCTTGGGAATGTCACCTTCCCTAATCCTCAGCTGATAATATCTTGATTTCAAATCCAATTTGGAATAGACCGTTGATCCTGCCAACTGATCAAAGAGGTCATCAATCCGTGGGATCGGATATTTGTTTTTATCCGTCAGCTTATTCAATTCGCGGTAATCAATACAAAACCGTAAACTACTGTCTTTCTTTTTCACAAATAGAACAGGCGCGCTCCAAGGTGACATACTTGGGCGTATATATCCCTGCTCCAACAAGTCTTGCAATTGGACTTTCAACTCAGCCATCTCTTTTGGCGCGACGCGATATGGAGAGCGGGCCACAGGTTTCGCACCTGGCACCAACTCAATAGAGAAGTCAATCTCCCGCTGGGGTGATAACCCAGGAAGATCTTTAGGAAACACGTCGGAAAACTCTGACACAACTAGTACTTTACCGACACTGGCCTTTGGCTCAACAGCCTGAATTAGCGTGAAGAATAACTCCGCGCCCTTCCGAACAGCATTGACGACTTGGAGTGCAGACAACAGAGTCCCGCCAACTCCTCGCATACCAGCGAACTTCGTCACAAGTCCGGTATTCTGACCCAGTGTAATCTCCTTGGAGTTGCAATCAATAAAGGCACGCTGCTCCGAGAGCCAGTCCATACCAAAGATCACATCAAACTCCGATAACGGTAGCACAGCTGCACTCAAACCGAAATCCCGACTTCCTATTTGCACATCCACATCGCAAGCCCTATTCGCAAGCATCACACAGCCATTCGGCAATAGAACCCTTGTACTATCCACCGTCACATGACTTGGTACCCCAATGCGAGATACGAAATCCTCAGATAAAAAGAATGCGAAGCACCCGTATCAAACAGGGCTCTCGCCAAATTATTCTGAATCAGGATAAAGCCTGCAGTACACACATCATGCACAAGCTATACACAACCAAAAACAATAGCACATAAGCAAGTAAGCTAAATCAACTCGTACCTGTGACGACGTCACTTTGCTTAATCGCTTCCTGTTGGCCAAGCTGATAGATTCGGGGCTGTGCTTGGGACGCAGAGGAATCAACCACCACTTTGCCCTTCTCAGCATAAGACGCACCCGTCTTCTTTTCTCCTTTGGGCTGAACAACCCGACAGTCACGAGCGATATGCCCCACCCGGCCACAGTTATAGCATGTACGAGAATCCGGCCTTGACGTCGCTCCCGACACAACGGTCGTAGTCACTTGCCCAGACGGCTTGGACCACTTGCCCCCTTTCTTCTGGTAGAACGATTTGCTCGGGCGAGGTGCTTGAAACTCTGGCTTCGATGCAACCAAGCCCTTATTCCCTTGCTCCCGCCTCATGTCCTTCTCCAACGCGCACGCAGTATCAACCAACGCCTGAAACCCTTGGTTCACTGAACTCGAAAGTAGGAATCGCAACTCATCCCGCAATCCTTCATAGAACCGATTCATTTTCCTTTGGTCATCTGCGAAGATTGTACCCGCATACCGTCCCAACCTGGTAAACTCATGCAAGTAGATATCCACGCTATCTTCCCCTTGCTTTAACCGTTGGAACTCATTTTCCATCGCAATGCGTTGCGCCGCTGGGACATGCTTCGCCAGAAATATTCGAGAGAACTCCTCAATCGACACTTGCGTTAATTGCCTGCCCGCCAAATGGTGTACCTCAACCTCGTCCCACCACAAACGCGCCTCTCCTTCCAGCATGAAGGTGGACAAGGTGACCTTTAGAGTTTCCTCCGCCCTGATCGCTGTCATTATCCGCTTGACCCGCGATAACCAATCTTCTGCCTGCGTTGGGGATCCCATTCCCGTAAACGTAGGAGGACTGAAGCTCATGAATTGCTTCAACTGTCGGTCAGCTGCTCGTGGATCTACAGCCTCAACCGGCTCGGGTCTTACATCAACACGAACTGGCACTACTACCGGCTGCGCTTGCCCGGTCGGCTGAATCATGGCAAATAGCGCCTCAACAACTAAGCGAACAGTTTCTACAGATGGAGGAGGTGTTGGCACCTCAGCTGGTGCCGCACTCTCATCAGAGCGCTGGGGCTCAGACTGCCCAGCACCACTACGCGTCACCTATAGGTGGACAAGACACACATTAGCGAACGTATGCAAGCAAAACAACACAAAAAGGAACGGGCAGATTCCTCAAACAAGATTTTGTACATTCCTTAGTGGACATTCCAGAGTTTATTAGCGTTACAGCAGGGCACATAAACACGCGCTCGCCACCCCATAAAAGAATTCGTCCACGAATTCTATAGAGGAAGACCGAACGAAGCTGATACCAAAATGTAACGACCCCATCCGTTAAATGACGTATAATAGAAGGTCCAGCCGGGGCCCCACACTATATACCCCAACAGACGGTGAGATCACAGGATAATACCAAACCAAACACGAATCCTAACTCAGAGCATTCTAGCGGAAGCTTTAAGTTATAATTTGAACTCTAACCAGGAATGTCCAATATATAAACCACCTTTATATATAACCACGGAATGTACACAAATACATAGAGTTTGGCCTTAAGGCCTTACAGTTCCTCTTTTCACACCGTATGGTTTACAAACCTCGGCGCGCAGGCCGGCCATACATGAGTAAAAGAAAACAAGCAAAAACATTCGCTTAGCCTTAAAGGGCTAGCCGCAGCAGCAGCAGCAACAGCAGTAGGGCTTCAGCCCTTCACTTACCACTTGGCTCTCCAGCACCTGCATGGGAACAAACCACCCAACCGGTGGCAAACAATGCAACGGTCAGCATTCAGCTGACCCAATTATAACAATCCTACCCCTTTCTCGGGGCATTAGCATTCTTTCCCTGCAAAGCATGGCATCATCATATAGCAACTATGTGCGCGCAGGCACATTCAAGCCATCACAACTATCGGCCACATGGCCCGACAGTCCGTGCACTCAGGGCACATTCTTGGTGTACCGGAATACCAGGGTCAACACCACCGTCTACACGGTATTTGAGCATTCTAGTCTTTCCGGCGCGCTGGCCTAAGACTCTCATTAGGCGCTCCAACAAAACCTATAACCAGGCTTCCAAGTCGTAAGGACCTACCGCAGGTACGGATCAGCCACCCCCGTTGCTCAAGTCGCCGTGCCACCTCGAATACGGAAGTATCCATGGCTATTTATAGCCGCGGGTCGGTTTCACCTTTCCTGTTCGGCAATCTGCCTTTTCATCGAGTTGCAGCCCAACGGCTCAACCGCTCATAAAGTGGCAACGCACGGCCACAAGAGTTGCATCCAACCCTCTTCATTTCTTGGACATCATCCAGTACTTCCTGCTGCACCAAGCAACAGGTAGGCACAAGGCAACACAATCCATAATCACGGAGCCTTCTCCGATATGCAAACAAGCATCACCAATCCAGACCATGTCCAGATGGGCTTCACACAGCATGCCTAGAGCCGTACTCCAATTCCGGCCTTTAACAAGGGGGACTTCACATATCTACCCCAAGGGACACCACAACCCACCACACACTCCCGGGGAAGGGTTTTCCCTATGCAATGCAGAAAAGAAGGACTTCACATGTCCAATAAGGGAGATCGTTACCCTTATTGATCTCTTGGGAGCCATTGCAAACTAGCCGGTGAGAAAGAACCGCAGCAGCTTTGCCTTCACAACGCCGGCTTCGGATCACGAATCGGACCACGGGAACTCCGCCGGTGGCTTGATCTCCTCCTCCTTCTTCTTCCTCCTCTCTCTTTCTCTCTTCCTTAAGCAAATGAAGAATGAACTCTTCATCAGCCTTCACGGATTAAATCCAGCCAGGAAATCACCTGAGCCCTTGGATCAAAAGAGAGAAATCTGAACGGCCACGATTTGCCCAAAAACTCAATTTTTGGCTGACACGGCCTGTGACACTCCCGTGTCACAGGTCGTGTACCCTTAAGCGGCACACGCGGTATTCAAACCGACTGAGATTTACCAGAACACGGGCATCGACATGCCCGTGTCGAACCTGACACGCCCGTGTCATTCCTGAGCCACGCCCGTGTCACCCCTGCCTCACCGAGCTGCAAGCAGTACACGGGTAGGCACACGGCATCTGACACGCCCGTGTCCAACCTGACACGCCCGTGTTCAAGGCTTGGTTCAAGGCCGTGTAATCTTCTGACTCAAAACGCATTTTATTTGCGTGACACGCCCTGGGACACGCCCGTGTCCCAGGCCGTGTACCCCCGACACGCCCTGGGACACGCCCGTGTCCCAGGCCGTGTAACCTGACCTGTACCTCAAAACCATTTTGAGTCTTTTTGGGGTCTTTTTGGCTCTAGGCATGCTGTGTGAAGCCCATCTGGACATGGTCTGGATTGGTGATGCTTGTTTGCATATCGGAGAAGGCTCCGTGATTATGGCTTGTGTTGCCTTGTGCCTACCTGTTGCTTGGTGCAGCAGGAAGTACTGGATGATGTCCAGGAAATGAAGAGGGTTGGATGCAACTCTTGTGGCCGTGCGTTGCCACTTTATGAGTGGTTGAGCCGTTGGGCTGCAACTCGATGAAAAGGAAGATTGCCGAACAGGAAAGGTGAAACCGACCCGCGCCTATAAATAGCCATGGATACTTCCGTATTCGAGGTGGCACGGCGACTTGAGCAACGGGGGGTGGCTGATCCGTACCTGCGTTAGGTCCGTCCGACTTGGAAGCCTGGTTATAGGTTTTGTTGGAGCGCCTAATGAGAGTCTTAGGCCCGCGCGCCGGAAAGACTAGAATGCTCAAATACCGTGTAGACGGTGGTTTTGACCCTGGTATTCCGGTACACCAAGAATGTGCCCTGGGTGCACGGACTGTCGGGCCGTGTGGCCGATAGTTGTGATGTCTTGAATGTGCCTGCGCGCACATAGTTGCTATATGATGATGCCATGCTTTGCAGGGAAAGAATGCTAATGCCCGTGTCCCAGGCCGTGTACCCCCGACACGCCCTGGGACACGCCCGTGTCCCAGGCCGTGTAACCTGACCTGTGCCTTAAAACCATTTTGAGTCTTTTTGGGGTCTTTTTGGGGTCTTTTTGGGGTGTTACAATAGCTCAATTGATGATGAAGGTTGAAAGAACTCCATAGTTAAGCGTGCTTGGGTGAGAGTAGTACTGGGATGGGTGACCTCCTGGGAAGTCCCCGTACGGCCCAACTTAACTGTCGAGTTCGCTCATCAAAGGGAGGCTGTGGCCACCAACAACCCGCCTGTGGAGGGAGAGGGGTTGGGGTGCTTGGGCTGCAGCCCGGTAGCGATGCCTAGAGCGGAGCCGTGGCACTGCCACGTTGGATCGGCTAGGGTCGTTACAAGAGTACTATTGCAAGAGTTGGTAGAATTAGGGTTTGTTCACCCCAGCTCATCACCTTGGGGACCCCCTATTATGTTTGTTAAGAAGAAGGATGGAACCTTGCGATTATGTATAGAATATCGGGAGCTCAACCAACTGACGGTACGGAACACCTATCCGCTACCTCGGATCGATGAGTTGTTCAACCAGTTGGTAGGAGCGTATTGGTTTTCCAAATTGGATTTGCGTTCGGGGTATTATCAGTTGAGAATACACGGGGACATTCAAAATACGGCCTTTAGCTCAAGGTACGGCTTGTACTAGTTCACCGTGATGTCGTTTGGGCTCACAAATGCCCCTCAGCCTTCATGAGTCTGATGAACAAAGTGTTCGAGCCTTATCTAGATGTCTTCATCATCATTTTCATCGAAGATATTTTTGTCTACTCTAAGACAGAGGAAGAGCATGTCGAACATCTCACCTTTGTACTGAAGAAGCTAAATGAGCATGCCTTGTTCGCCAAGTATAGCAAGTGCGAATTTTGGCTCCAAGAGGTTGCCTTCTTGGGCCATGTGATCAGTGGGGCTGGGTTAGCTGTGGATCCTTTCAAAGTGTGTGTCATGAAGGAGTGGTCACTATTAAAGTCAGCGGCCGATTTGCGGAGCTTCCTTGGACTAGCCGGGTACTATCACAAGTTTGTAAATGGCTTCTCAAAGATTGCCCTTCCTCTTACTACACTGACAAAGAAAGGTGTACCGTATGAGTGGACACCCCAGTGTGAAGATGTGTTTAAGGAAGAGAAAGACCGACTTACATCCGCACCCATCCTAGCCCTTCCATCCGGGAAGGAAGGATTTAAATTTTACACTGACGCGACGTATCAACGAATGGGAGCGGTGTTGATGCAGTGCAGGCATGTGATTACATATGCTTCAAGATAGTTGAAGAAGCATGAAATCAACTACCTGGTACATGATCTAGAATTTGGAGCGGTAGGGTTCGCCTTGAAGATTTGGAGACACTATCTATACGACGTCCACTCCGAGATCTTTTTAGACCACAAGAATTTAAAGTACGTGCATACACAGAAGGAATTGAATTTTAGATAGCGGCCTTGGTTAGAGTTTTTGTGCGATTATGAATTCACTTTGAACTATAACCCCGAAAAAGAAAACTCTGAAGTTGATGCTTTGAGCAGAAAGTTATCGGAATTGAACTCGGAGTCCCGATTGATGAGAATGGAGTTAGCCCGGATGCTCGAAGAGAGGGAGATCACCCTGGTATACAAAGACCAATCGGAAGGGTATACAGAGTACTTAACCGCGATGAGCATAGTCTGCGATATTTGAGACCGAATCCGGACGGAGCAAGGAAAGGACGCGGCTCTGGTCCCGGTAATCAATTCAATTGAAGATGGGGAAACTTACGAGTACTCTCTAAAAGAAGGCCTCGTTTATCTCCGTGGCCGGTTTTACATTATCGAGGGCTGTAATATTTGGGAAGATATCCGGAGAGAGGCACACTACACCCTGTATTTTGTGTATCCTTGGATTGCCAAGATGTACGCTGACCTGCGGAAGACCATGTGTTAGCCGGGAATAAAGAGGGACGTTCGATATTTTTTTATGCACTACGAGGCCTGTCAAAGGGTAAAGGCAGAATGTAGGAACCCGGTGGGTTATTACAGTCATTGCTCATCCCCGAGTGGAAGTTCGAGAATGTATCCATTGACTTCGACCACAGTTTCCCTCGCTCACGCTCAGGGAATGATTCAGTATGGGTGATCATTGACCGTCTGACAAAGGTAGCCCGGTTTATTCCTATGATGAAAAATTCTCATGTCGATGTTTTGGTACGCCTCTTTGTGGAGCAGTTCGTACGGTATCATGGTGTGCCAAAGACAATTATTTCTGATCAGGATGGTCGGTTTACCTCTAAAGAATGGAAGGCGGTGTAGGCGTATTTGGGTTCACGTCTTACCTTTAGCACAACATTTCATCCTCAGACAGACGGGCAATCTGAGAGGACCATCAGAACACTAGAGGATCTATTTAGGCTGTGTGTACTGGATAGAGGAGAGCCGTTGGAAAGGCTCTTACCCCTGGTGGAATTTTCATATAACAACTGGCACCAGGCCAGTATCGGAATGGCACCCCATGAAGCCCTTTACGGAAGGTGTAGAACCCCCATGTAATGGGTATAAGATGAAGACCCGAAGGTTTTGAGTATTGAATACATCGATGAAACTGATGCGCTGGTTAGGAAAATACGGGACCGCATGCTTGAGGATCAATGTCGGAAGGCTAAATACTATAATGCAAAGCACCGGGTGGTAGAATTTCAAGTGGGTGACAAAGTGTTCCTGAAGATCCGTCTGATGCATGGAGTGTCACGGGTACGTGGTATGAAGAAGCTCAGCCCAAGGTATGTTGGGCCTTACACTATATTGGAAAAGATTGGCCCTTTGGCCTACCGGTTGGAGTTACCACCAGAGCTAGAGAATCTTCATGACGTATTCCATGTGTCGTCTCTCCGGAAGAAGCTGTTGTGGCTCGATCAACATATTCCCACCATTGATGGAGCAGTAGCGACCGATAGAACTGAACGACTAGAGCCGGTGCGGATAGTAGACAACGAGACAAGGATTTTGCGGCACAAGAGTGTTCCTTTGGTAAAAGTGTTGTGGTCTAATCCTGGGAAGGAGGAGTATACATGGGAGCCGGTGGACTTGATGCAAAAGCGCTACATGGAGTTGTTTCCTTCAGGGAAAATTTAATAGCATGTTTTAATTTATTTTTCACGCTTTCCTCTCCCCATAACCTTAGCCTGATTTCGGGGACGAAATCTTTTATTTTGTTTATAGGATTTGTAATGTCCCAATTCGAGCTAGGCCCCTTATGCGTGCTTTTGAGTCAGGAGAAACGATTTGGGCTCAGGGAGTGCTGGAAGCAGGCTTATACTTGTGTAAGGGAAGAGAAGTCAGCACAGAAAAGGACACACGTAGTGACACAAGCGTGTCCCTACCCATGTGGTTCCTTGGTACCTGGGTTTGAAATCAATGGAGTTTTCATAGAAGGACACGGGTAGTGACATGGGCGTGTCCCTACCCGTGTCTATGAGGACACGGGTAGAGGAACGGGCGTGTCCCCTACCCGTGTGTATAACTGTAATCGTCAATCGAGTTTCCCGAGCAGGACACAGGTAGATACACGAGCATGTCCCTACCCGTGTGCATATCTCCAGGAAGCCGGACGTGTCTCCCGAGCAGGACACGGGTAGAACATGGGCATGAACACGATCGTGTCGCGTGACACGGGTAGTGGACACGAGCGTGTCCCTACCCGTGTTGGTGTTCAAACGACAATGTAACAGTCGAAGCTGATTCACCCGAGAAGGACACGGGTAGGAACACGGGCGTATCCCTACCCATGTTGGTCCTATATATATAGGATTTCTGAAACTTGGCCGTTTTTCATTCTCTTCCGAAGCCTTTTATATTGAGAGACTGGTGCTGGAGCAACATTCTTCCTATGTAGAACTGACGTCGTCGAGGAGATGAAGATGTCGCCGCAAAGGGTGACGAGATCCATGGCCGAAAATGGTTGAAATGCCGGAATCGAGGTGAGCTTCCTCCCCTCTCCCTTGGTGCTAGATCTTTAGTTATTCCTAGGCAAGATATCGACTCAAAAGAGTCTTGATGTGTGAGATGAAGATTTCTAGGAAGAGGCCTTGCTAGAACTTGTGTTCTAGGTTTTAGTCATCTTCAACCTCTCCTTCCTTCAATATGATTATGGGGGATGGTCTCATGAAGAGAAATGGCCTTATGATGGTGAATAAGGGTGGAGGAATTTCTGGTTGTGATTGGGAAGATCGGCTAGTGGAGGAAGACAGACCGATGTCGTTCGTTCCGCCTTAAGATGCGCGCAGAAATCTGCTTTCTACGCACAGCGATCTTCGTGGCCATTTTCAGATATGAAACTGTCAGATCTGGGCTTTCGACTAAACACGAAAGTTGTATCCCATGAAAATACCTTTCCAACGAGTGCTTGCACGTCTCCGTGCGAAGTCTGTAGCCACGGGAAGGCTTTATCAAATTTGATGGCTGGTAGTATAAATGTGCATACTCTGTAATCTATACGTAGCAGACTTTGAAGTCAATTTCAAAAATGAAACAGCTAGATTTGTCCCTCCGACTAAACATGAAATCCATAGCTCTTGGAAATAACTTTCCAACGAGGGGCTAAACACTTTCACCGGATTCCTGTAACATCAGGAATCCCCGGTTGAAGTTCTGTACTTTATACAATTCTTGCATGCTTATTCTTTTGTTTATGTAAACCCTACTAGAATTAACAGAGTGATTGTGGGAAGTTAGCTTGAAGGATTGTTGTGAGATGTTGGTTTATCATTTGTAATCAAATGATGGAGTAAAACCTACTTGAATGAAATGGTTGGTTGATAGATCCCTAAGTGAACTAGTGGGTAGACGAGTTGGATTGTATAAACAAACTAGTTATGTGAATCGGTAAAAATGAGCTTGACATTAGCAGTGCATGAATATATGGAAGGGTTGTAAGTGTGTGAGTGTTTGCCGCACTTGATCGATTGTGTTAATAAGGGACTCGGTGAGGAGCCCTTGTGAGATGTTGAGCTCGAAATGTGAGATTGCATGCAGTGTGAGTCGACACGTGGTGTCATAATCCTTAGTTAAGGATAGTGTGGCAGGTCTACGGGCTCGCCAGTCCTCACACCAACGGGAGTTGACGATTAGACCTTGGGCGGTTGGGCTTGGTCCTCGTTGCTCATTCCCGGGGCTCCTTCTGTGCCAGTTGAACGGTTGGGCTTAGTCCTCATGCTTTTTTCAAGGCTCCTTCCAGGTCACATCTTTGGTCAGTTCGGGGATTGGTTCTCGGTGCACATCTACCCGAGACTCCCGCTGAGCCATAGTATATGTGTGAGCTCCGCAGTTGTGTTCTTAGCATTGAGGTGTACGGAGGCCTAGGCCAGGTAGTGTGGAGACCAGCCTAGTAATGGAGATGCCCGCTCTACTTTCACCGTCTGGCCATGACGGATGACGCCTGATAGGTTAGCTACCTGCTCGAAAAGTGGGAACTAAGAGTCTGTGTCGACACATCAATTGGTTGAGCGTGATCATGGGTGAGTCATTGCATAGCATTCATGACATTGCATTACATCGCATACTCAAGAGCCTCATCGTATAAGTTTGTCTGGACACTCTTATACAATGAATTACTTTATTGTTGAGCCGATCCTCAACTTATATGTTTGTATGGGCATTCATGTAAGTGTAGTTACTTTCTATTGTAGCTTTACTCTTTAATACTCTGATGTAGATGATAGAACTGCTAGGGCAATTGGTTTGCTCATTTACTATGTTATTATATATATACATTGTTTACGGATCACTTCACTCCACCTGTTTGTACTATAGCTTTATATACATATATTATACCCTATTCCTTTCTCCGCCAGGTGCCGAGGAGTCGCCGGGGGAGCGGATGTGATAGCCATTTAATCTTTATGACTAACGGAGGCTACGTCTTCATTTTTAGGAGGAAACCCCGCAAACAGAGTAGCAGCGGGTTATGCAGCAAGACAGCCAGGCCAGGACGACAGGGCCTGAGGGGACGGTACTTTCGCTACCTTCAGTGACTAATGTGAGTGTTTGAGAGACACTTGTTGTAGAACTTTTGGGCATGTTTTAACTCATACTCTAATAATGTAGAAGCTTGTTGTAGCTTTTTTTATATGTTGTATTTTTTGACTATTATATACTTGTGTGGATTTGATTTCTCATTTTATATGTTTGGTTGGGTTGGCATTGTTTGATATTGGTGAAGGCCAGCAGAATAAGCATCTCGTAGTATAGGCTAGCCCGAGTGCTAGTGCTACCGCAAGGCAGCAGTTCTTGGCATAAGACTCCCCTCGAGCCGTGTTTTGTGTTCCGGGAGGGGGGAATTACAGATAAGGTGTTGAAGCAGTTTAACATGCTTGAGTCCAAGAAATGATTCTTACCCATGTCTCATGGTGTGAGTCATTCTAAGGACCAGTGTCCTAAGTCTTGTGAAGATAAGTACCACATGAAGTTTATTATATATGCTTTGACAATTGGGTCAATCATGTATGCAATGATATGTACTCGACCCAATGTCACTTATGCCTTGAGCATGACTAGTAGGTATCAGTTTGATCCTGGTGATGGTCATTGGATAGCCGTCGAGAACATCCTAATGTACTTGAGAAGGACTAAGGATACGTTCTTGGTATTTGGTAGAGAGGAAGAGCTCGTTGTAAGCGGCTACATGGATGCTAGCTTCCAAACTAATAGGGACGACTCAAAGTCTCAGTTCAGATTTATCGTTTGCCTAAATGGAGATGTTGTTAGCTGGAAGAGTTCCAAGAAAGAGATAGTTGCCGATTCTACAACTGAGGCCGAGTATATCACTACAACAAATGCATCAAAGGAGGTTGTATGGATTAGGAAATTCATCGGCGAGTTAGATGTAGTTCCTAGCATTGTTTGTCCCGTAGTTATCTACTGTGACAACAATGGTGCAATTGCACTTACTTCGAAACATAGATCTCATCAGCGCTCCAAGCACATACTTCTGCGGTTCCATCTTATTCGAGAGATTGTCGATCGAGGAGATGTGAGCATTTGCAGAGTGCTGACTGAGAATAATATTTTGGATCCACTAACAAAGCCTATCGCATAGAGAAAGCATTATGGTCATGTTAGATCTGTGGGTATACGATACCTTAATGATCAGCTCTAGTTGGAGTCTTGTGAATTATATGTTTGTTGGCTGTAATAATTAATTTGATGAATAGTGTACGGTATACATTTCATTTATATATTTTTGCAAGTTCTTTTATTTGTAAATTTATTTCTATTGTGATAGAGTAATTTAACATAATAAATGCCCTTATAGTGTTTGCTTCCATAGGATTCAAGTAGTGACTTGAATGTGAGAGCCTATGTTATTAGAAGCTTCATTCTTAAATAGTCTCTGGTCGAGTGTCATCTTAGAAGCTAAGGTCAATGATGACACATTAAGACTAGCATGTGCGTTGATTGATGACCCGTTCTCACAGTTCATGATACTATGATATCAAGTCATCACATGGGTACTTGTTAGTGAACAAGTTGTACTAGACAAACCCACCTTTATAATACTTTGTGGATTGTTATATGAACGTGTCACAAGTATGCCTCAAGTGGCAATGGTGTTTGTGGTCCTTTGACCTGAAATCACAACATTCATCAAGTGAGGAAAATTGTGCTTTGATGCTATCAAAAGTACAGTATTGAGAAAGTTGGATGATAAAGGTGGTTATTGGGTATGTTACGAATCATTTGGGTGTTTGCGTGTGAGCGGAGATGAGATTTGTCCTCCTATATGGCAGGAGTTACATCCACGGGCCCCGTGATGGAATGGGACTGAGAAATGCATGGCCTTGCTTGGTTGAGTCAATATATGATATTGGGCTCACCAATTTCTACAAGTCCATTCTAGATCAGGAAACTTCAATTGAATAATTATGAGGGTGACACGGTCTATACCTCTAGTTCTATCCGGATGTAAGGGACGAAGGGACATGAAAACACTGACACATTGGTCACGATTGCTTTTGAGTTCTAAATTCTTATTTCTTGGGGAGTAATGATGCATTGCTAGATGCCACTCATTATTTGTGATGCTTTTATTTTATACTTACAAGATAAAGTGGGAGACTGTTGGTGTTACCATTGTGATCTAGAAGTGATCAAGTATGTAGCCTCATTGCCAACGCAATATCAGCCTATGATGGTCGCACATAAGAATGTTTGGAGAAATTGGGAGATTAGATCAGTATGGTTTTACTCATATGATGAGTGGAAATTACTTAGCACAACTAGGAATTGAAAGCGTCGAGTGTGTTGAGACCACTCAACGCTTTCGTCGAGTCAAGTGTTGACTCATCGAATGATGGCATTGAGTGTGTTGAGTTCAATAATCGATTCATTGAGTCAAAGTATTGATTCATCGAGTATTGCACTTAAGAGTTGAGTGCATTGATTTCACTCAACGATTCGTTGATTTAAGGTGTTGATTCGACGAGTCTGGGTCTCAGGCGTTGAGTGTGTTGAGTTCACTCAACTCCTTCGTGGATTCAAAGGTTGATTCGACAAATCTTGCACTTAGGCATTGAGTGCGTTGAGTCCACTCAATGCCTTTGTCGAGTCAAATGTTGATTCGGCGTGTTTGGCGCTGAGAGCGTTAAGTTCACTCAACGCCATTCGTCCAATATCTTATGGAAACTCGATGATTTGTCGAGCATGATTTGTATACTCAACGATTTGTCAAATATGTTATGGATACTCGACGATTCATCGAGACAAGGGTTGGCTGGTCGAAAACGTTGTATTCTATGTCCTGGGTCTACGAGTAGCGACGGGCTGTTCTATTTATTCCTTTGGTTTAAATAGAACATTTTTGGGTTTCTCTTTACGAGATTTTGATGGGTTATTTTTCCTAAGGAAACGAGTCGCACTATGTGAAAGACCCGAGACCTAAATGGCCGACGAAACTGTTCCGCCTTCGCCGATCCCGTCGCCGTCGCTAAGTTCGATTCCGGCGAGTGTCGCCGCCGCCTTTTTTGTAACGGACCTAGCAGTCCGTGAAGACGTGTGGTTTCCTCTCCCGACCTAGATCTTGTTTGACAAGTGTCTACGGGTTCTCCTGTTCGTGTGGATTTCCTGTAGAGATATGGATGCTATTCTGCACTAATTATTATAGTCTCTTTGTGATTGGCAGATCTACTGGAGCATCTAGGTTGAGTATAGACTCAATCCCACAGAGGTAAATTCTATTTACAGCTCTTTACTTCTTAATACATGTCCATTGCTAGATCTGAACTTATTTTGGGTTTTCTTGTTCTTTTATTTCTACTGTGCACACAAGTGTTGTGCCATCCAGTGAAACCCAACATGGCCTTGGCAAGAGTACCGTGTGGCAGCTTGTATGTTGTTAGGGGAAATTGGAAGTACCCGTGTGTTTACAGCTTGAACGCCGATGGGGAATTAGATGTACCCGTTTGATGATGCGTAATGATGTGTTAGATTCATGCACTATAGGATACCTTGGGTGAAACCCAGGATTGCATGCATGTTGTATTGTAGGCCCCTTTATTTTACCTGGTCAACATAAAAAAGGTGTTTGTTATATGAGACATCGAAACCTGTTTTATATATTTGCATATGAAGTGCTGACTTGCAGGGTGTTGGAGTGCCCCAGGGTCCGCTAGGGGCTGCCGAGAGGAGATGTGTTGGTTATACAATTGAGGTCACCCTTTTGCTGACCCATGTTACAACAAATTTTTATAGGGCAAGGATCACAAGCAGGAGCTAGCTCGCCAGCCAAAAAGGCCTAAGCCTCATGAAGTGAACTCTTTGTTTAGCAGCTTATGTTTTGTTGAATACTTTGCTACATGAATTGTAATCCGGCTTGAATGCCGATGTAGACTATGAGTAAAAAAGCACGTTGCTATGTTTGTTGTTGTTTCAATTTTTAGACTTGTGTTTATTGTAAGGCCTTAAGTCTGTTTTGATACTCCTGTGATAGTGGATAACTTCTAGTGTTTGTGGGTTTATACTTTTGTGTTCTAAGTTTTAAGATACGTAGTTCTTTTATATCACTTTTTAATGTTAAAGTTCTGGAATCTATATGTTTTAGGGCCCCGTCTGGGCCCATATTATATGGTCATTAGAGGGAATGCGTTACAATTAGATCAATTGGTGATGAGAAGTGAAGGAAATCAATTTTTAAGCGTTCTTGAGCAAGAGTAGTACTGGGATGGGTGACCTCCTGGGAAGTCCCCGTACGACCCAACTTAACTGTCGAGTTCGCTAATCAAAGATAGTATATGGCCACCAACAACCCACCCGTGGGATGGAGAGGGGTTTGGGTGCTTGGCCTTCAGCCCAGTAACGGCCCGCCTAAGACCTAGTGATTGATCTCATGAAAGTTTGAAGGAGATGTTACAATAAAAAGTGCACTTTTTTTGTAACGACCCTATCCGATCCAACGTGACAATGTCACGACTCTGCTCTAGGCGATGCTACTGGGCTGCAACCCAAGCACCTCAATGCCTCTCCATCCAAAGGCGGGTTCTTGGTCGCCTAATCCTCCCTTTAATGAGGTAAACTCTAGTCAAGCGCGCATCACGGGGAGTTCTCAGGAGGTCACCCATCCCAGTACTACTTCAGCCTGAGCACGCTTAACTACAGAGCTTTTTAAACTCCTCATCACCGATTGATCTACTCAATTGGTGATGAGGAGTTGAAAAACTCCAGAGTTAAGTGTGCTCGGTCTAGAGGAGTACTAGGATGGGTGACCTCCTGAGATGTCCCTGTGATGCACGCTTGACTATCGAGTTTGCCTCATCAAAGGGAGGATGTGGCCATAAACAATCCGCCTATGGATGGAGAGGGGTTGGGGTGCTTGGGATGCAGCCCGGTAGCGTCGCATAGAGCGCAGCCGTGACATTATCACGTTGGATCGGCTAGGGTCATTATATCTATTCAGACTTTTAAGTCCTTTTTGAACAACCTCCTTATGATACCACTTGAAAGTATTTTGTTTCAAGAGTAGCTAAACAGCTAGAGGGGGGGGGGTGAATAGGTTTTTGTGTCTTTTTAAACTTTCGTTTTACTTTGCTGTGTTATGACTTAGTGTTATGTTAGTTTTCAAGATACACAATCAACACACAATTTTTTTAGTTGTTCCCCAAGGTTTGGGTACATCAACTATCCCTCCGACCTTTCTAACAGTGTGTTAGACACAGCCATCTTCTCCAAACTCCACTCCAAGAGCTCACAACTCAGATCCCTCGGGATCTCTCAAACTCCTCCAAGTCCAACCTCAGGCCCAAGGCCATACCACTAAGAGCAAATGATGCTCCTATAGCTCTATGATCCATAGATCACCTACCTCAGACTTTAAACAAAGTTCTACCACACAGACTAGGAGGATAGTCGTACACTCAGATCCATAGAAGGATCCTACACTTAGTGAATAAAATCACCTACACCTCAGGCACACAGGCCCTACCTCAGATCCATAGAAGGATCCTACACTCAGATCCACAGAAGGATCCTACCACTCAGCCTTTATATTTTTGGCTTATAACTCTGATCGGTTAAGATCCTATAGGGGGAATAAGTAAGTTGGTGATAAATAACTCTAGAGAAATTATCTCTAAGTCAACCTCTTCCTGAACCTAGCAGACTCAGTCCTATCCTCTTTACAGCACAAAGAAAAGATCTTCAAAGATGATTCTGCGTGTGCTAAGAAGTAACTGCAGAGATTGCTTCTTTTTTTTCAAAAAGAAATCTTCCTGATCTTGTTGTTAAGAGATGATTTAATCTTCAGAGAAAAGTTTGTTCAACTGCTAACTCAGTTTGTGATTCACAAATTACTTTTTTGCAAGCTCTTCGAATGCTTCAATGCAGTAAGTAGGAAGAAGACTGAAAGTATCTAGTTGTCTACCTAAATCACCTAGAGGGGGTGAATAGGTGAGATCTGCGTCTTTTGCGGAATAAAAATTTGAGAGAGTTCAACACAGAAAGTAATCAAGCACAATCCAGATGACACAAAGAATTTTAGTGGTTCCCCAATCTTGGTTACATCCACTTTCCACCTCACCAATCTAGCACCACAGCTATCCTTGGCTACATCACTAAATCTCGGATTGAAACAAACCTACACCTCGGAGCAACGCTCCTAGAACTCGGAGTTAACACATCCCTACAAACTCGATCCCCCAAAACGGGATCTACACTCGGAAGAATAATCATCCTACAACTTGGAGACAAGGCTCCTACAAGAGTTGAAATAATTTTACAATTACAATAACAATTATACTTCTAGATCTAAAATCTTCAAAGTTCTTCCCTCTTGAGAACTGAAATATTTGATGAAGATGTTAAGGAAGAAATCTTGAGAGAACACGATCTGAAATTCTTAGGATCTGACACGATCAAATGAATGATTGAAGAAACATGAATCTATGATCTATCAAATCTTTTCTCCTGTTGAATCACTGGATCGATGAAGAAGCATCAGAGAAGAAAGACGATGGCAGCGTGCGATTTTTCATGATCTAGAACTTATGGCGATTCAGATTTCTGTAATTACTACAAGGGTTAGTGAATCCTAGAGAAGACATTATATAGTACATTTACAAATGGTCTGAAATCATTAAGGAATGATCCACGTTGACCAATCATGAAGAATTAAGATTGAATGAAATCCCGTGAGACGAATTTTAAATTAAGTTTTCTGCAACTGCATTCTTCGAAAGGAGTTATCATTTTTCGAAAAGAGTTTATTTTCTCGAGAAATGGCGTAGCCTTTTCTAAAAAGACTTTGCGCAAAATTTCTATGAACTGAGGAACTGGTTTTTTGAAAAATGTATTTGACTTTTCGAAAATAACTTTCCTTTCTCGAAGAATGAATCATGGTTTTTTGAAAACCACATTTCTTTCTCGAAAAATCAATTTGGTTTTTCGAGAAATCTTTAGGGCATTTCTCGAAAAAGAGATCCTAGAAGTTTTTGAGAGTTTTTTGAAAAGTCTTTATGTTTCTCGAGAACAGTTCTTCTTTCCCGAAAAATTTATCTAGATCTTTCGAAAAACATTCTTCTTCCAAAAAATGGACTTAGGAAATTTAAGAAAAAATTTCTTTTCTTCTTTGTTCAAAGATCATCAACCCTTCCTTTCTTCCATGCTTTAGTACTGGAAAATGAAGTGCATCCCAATAGAGAGGTTACACATGAGTCAACACCATGAATCACACAATGAGGAAATACATTGCATGGTCCTATGTTAAGTGACTCATTATAACCTGGCATTGGTCTACATTTAGCAATAATGACCTGCAAGCACTCAACTAGAGAATAGCATCAAATACATACATAATTCATCTTAGTTCAAGGGTGACTTCACACAAATCTAGGTTATTGTGGATACAATAACCAAATATCTCCCCCTATTTGTAGAAGTCAGAAGCCTATACACTAAGGTGAATTATATCAAGATAATTAAAAAAAATTACTAACATTCACAATAGTAATTGCAATGACAATTGAGAAAAAATATATCATCAAAATTCAAAATTATATATATAAATAGTATGTCCATAGAAGAGTCCAGGTCCACAACATTTCATAGTACTGAAAATAATGAATCACTTATATTATTGCCGATGTAGTCATTCTTTCTTCTCTTATTGTCTTTTTATGTAGTTGTCGGGCTTTGGATAGTACTTAGGCGGCCGATTAGCATTTGTATTGTTACGGCCATGTTCATTATCATGAAGCCTTCTTTTGGTCATAGAAGTTTCATATTCTTTCCATTCCTAGTATCTGTAGTGATCATCCCTATTACACTTGAGTTCCATAACCAACCTTAGAGTGTCTAGAATGAGGGACTTGGAGGCTGGGCTCCACACTTTAGCCATCTCTCGTTCTCTTCTTTTCTCAGCTTCTTGACTTGGAATGGATCGGCTAGGAGAGGCATCATCACCATATTTCCTTTTCTTAAGGACTAGTATCTCTGGAGGTGGGTTCTTAGGATTCTCTAGCTGGTCTGAAGTCCAAACAAGAGAGTAATGTGCAGGAGGAGCTTCAAACTATTCAAGTCTAGGAGATAATGTAGGCATCTAGATAGTTGGATTAAGATGAGGAGGTGGAGCCTCATTTGGATTGACTTGAAATTTTGGGAAGATCTGATTATGCATCCATACAACAGTATCATCAGTATGAAACTTTACAACCTGAATCTGTGTTGGAACCCTAGTTTGGATTTGTGTTAGGTTCACTATTTAGGATTGTTGACCCATTATGTATAGTTTAGGGTCAATTTGTTAGTTCTAAGGTCTAGGTCAGTCTTACTAGGTTAGACACCTTTGATCCAGCCCTCAGAAGAATTCAGTGATTCAGACTTAGAAGAAATTCAGTTTTCAAGAGTTCAGAAAAATCAGTTTGAAGTTCTTCGAACTCAGCTCGTTGATCGTCGATCGCAGATCGACGAACTCAAATTTTCAACTCTGAGCTAAGCTCGATAAAATACAAGCTCAGGTCAATTATCTTCCGTCTTCTACTCAGATTCTCTGGTCGACGAGAGTCAATCTCAGTTCGACGAACTTCGAGCTCAGCATTGACCGATATTTTCCAGATCAATTATCTCTGAGCTCAGCTCGACGAATAAGATTTCTCAGCTTGATGAACTTAGAGTTCAAGTCGACGAAATCTGTTCTGAGTTCGACTAATTCTGTCTGTGTCTGTTTGACATATTCTCTTTCATTTTGACTTCAATTCTTTTATTCTAAGGCAATAATTCTCTGAATAATTAATGCCAGCTTGTGAGAGACTGTGCAACGGGTCTACCTGGGGCGAGCAGCACTCGGGTTATCCCTTACCCCCATAAGCGAGCCTTTGGACCTATCAGCTAGTGAGAGCCTGCGCAGCGGGTCTACCTGGGGCCGAGCCAGGCTAGGGGTAGTGCAAAAGTTTCCAAGCTGAAGTATCTCAATGAACATTTCCATGACCAAGTCCTTTCCCCCAGGTGTACCTACCGCCCTGCCCAGCTAATGAGAGCCTGAGCAGCAAGTCTACTCGGGGCCGAGCAACACTTGGGGTATCCCTTACCCTTACAGGCGAGCCTTTAGACCTGCCAGCCAGTGAGAGCCTACATAGCGGGTCTACCTGGAGCCGAGCCAGGCTCGGGGTAGTGCAAGAGTTTCCAAGCTGAAGTATCTCCATGAACATTTCCAAGACCAAGTCCTTTCCCCCCAGGTGTGCCTACAGCCCTGCCCAGCTAATGAGAGACTGAGCAGCAAGTCTACCCGGGGCCGAGCAGCACTCGGGGTATCCCTTACCCCCACAGGCGAGCCTTCGGACTTGTCAGCTAGTGATAAACTTTGCAATAGTCTACCTGGGGCCGAGCCAGGCTCGGGGTAGTGCAATCACATACTTTCCATTAAAATTTCATAATAGGTAAAGTAAAAACAGGTTAGTAAATGTAATATAATAAACTTGACTTTGAATATACAATTTCGCCTTCCCTCCTCATGGGTAGAAGCATTTTAAGTCGTCACTGTTCCATGTGTGGCTCATGGACCTCCCCTTCACGTCCTGGAGCTGGTAACCTCCCGTTCTCAGGACCCTTTAAACAATATAAGGCCCTTCCCAGTTTGAGTTGAGCTTTCCCACGGGGGCTGATCTCCCCGCAGCATCAACTTTATTTAGTACCATATCTCCTTTCGTGAACTATTTGATTATGATATGCTTGTTAAAGTATTTCGCCATCCTTGTTTGATCTCCTCCTGTCGGATAGCTGTGACATCGCATAGCTCCTCCACCATATCCAATGAGAGGCGCAACTCCCCCTCATTCTCCAACCTCCAAACCTCGTCTCCTTCACCTGCGGCCGCAACCCGTGGGGATCGAACGTTAAACTCCACGGGTAGGGCCGCCTCACACCTATGGGGAAGCTTGAAGGGGGTCTCACCGGTGGCCATGTTCGGGGTTGTCCGCAAGGCCCACAATATTGAGGGGAGCTGTTCTACCCAACTCCCCCTCAAATTCTCCACCTTCTTCTTGAGCAGGCTTACAATGATTTAGTTTGCGGCCTCCACCTTGCCCTTGCTCCTGAGGTGGTGGATGGAGGAAAACCTAAGGTCTACCCCAAGTTGGGTGCACAAGTTGATGAACTCTTCACTAGCGAATTGGGGGCCATTTTCTGTCACTATCACCTGGGGCAACCCGTGTCTCCATATGATCTCCCCCCCAAACGAAATTCCTGATGACTTGGGAGGTGACCTTGGACAGTGCCTTGACCTTCAGCCACTTTGAAAAGTAGTCAATCATGACTAGTAGAAACCTCTTCTGCCCACTAGCAGGAGGAAAAAGCCCAACTAGATCCATCCCCCAGATGGCGAAAGGCCATGGCATTGTGATTCTTCGAAGCCTTTGAGCGGGCAAGAGCTAGAGGGGGGCATTCAGTTTACACTTTCGACACCTCCTCGCAAACTCGGCTGAATCCTTCCTCAGGGTCTTCCAGAAATACCCTTGCCTGACCACCCTTGCTTCCAACGTCCTACCCCCCGAATGGCTGCCGCATTCGTCGGTGTGTACTTCCCCCAGGATCCTTGGGATCTCTTCCTCTATCACGCACCATGCCAGGAGCCCTGATAACATTTTCCGATGCAACCCACCTTCAAGCATTAGATAATGATCCACTTTATGCATGAAGATCTTCGCATCCTTGGTCCCTTCCGGAAGTTTGCTAGTGGTCAGAAAGGTCACAAATGGATCCACCCATGAGGGTCGCCGATCCACTTCCATCAACTCTCCTTTCTCGATCACCGATCAAAATAGCTCAGTCAGGGTTCCTCCTCCCTGAGGTCCATACTTAGCCAACTGATCGCTACTACACTCTCCTCCCTGGGAACATGTTGGATTGAGAACGTCTGAAACCCTCTGATTATCACCCTTACCTTGGATAGGTATATCATAAGGGTGGACTAACGGGCTTCGAACTCTCCTCAGATTTTTTATTCCACCACCAACGAGTCCGTGAATACCTCCACATTCTGGATCTCAAGCTCCTTCGCCAAATGAAGGTCGGCTATCATGGCCTCGTACTCCGCTTTGTTATTAGTGATTTGGAAGTGAAAGTCCATAGCTTGTTTTATAGTGACCCCCTGAGGGCTTATCAACATTACTCCTCCCCCAAGGGAATGTTTTCCCGAAGCCCCGTTAATCATGATATTCCATGCCCCCTGTGGTCGTGGCTCCTCGGCCCCAGCCTAAACAACATATTCAACTAAGAAGTCAGCCACTACTTGTGCCTAAATGGAGAGCCTCGGCACAAACGAGATGTCAACTCACTCAATTCAATAGACCACTTGGCCAACTGTCCCGAGTGTTAACCTCATTCAAAAATCTTGCGAAGGGAATGGTCTGTCACCACCTTGATCGAATGGGCTTGGAAGTACGGCCGAAGCTTCATGGCCGAAATCATAAAAGCATACGCCAGCTTTTATAAAATGGGGTAGCGGAGCTCCGCCTTCTCAGGATCCTACTAACATAGTAGATAGGCAATTGCTTCTTCCCCTCTTCCCTGACCAGAATGGAGCTTACGGCCTCTGCTCCTACCCCAAGATACATGGCTAGATCCTCCCCCTCCTATGGGCTTTGAAGTAGCGATGCCTGGGAGAGCTCGCTCTTTAGTATTTGGAAAGCCCCTTCACATTCGGAGGTCCATTCAAATTTTTGATTACCCCGCAGCACCTTGAGGAACGATGAGCATTTACCTCCTGACCTAGAGAGGAACCTGCTTAGCCCGGCCAGTTTGCCTATCAAGCGCTGGAGCTCCTTAGCATTACATGGTGACTCTTACTCTAGGATGGCCTTCACCTTGTCTAGGTTAGGCTCCACCACTACCGGGGTCAGAAGATGTCCAAGGAACTTCCCTCGACTTAACCCGAAGACACACTTCAGGGGGTTCAGCCTCATCTTGAACTTATGCAGGGTATCGAATGTTTACTCCAGGTCACGTAGGTGCGAGTCCACACCCTTTCTTTTGACCATAAGATCGTCAACATAGACCTCCAGGTTCCTCCCTCTTTGGCCCTGGAAGACTGGATCCATCATACACTGGTAGGTAGCTCCCGCATTCTTAAGCCCAAAGGGCATCATTTTATAGTTGAAGAATCCCTCCCTCGTGATGTAAGAGACATCCTTGAAATCAGGAGGATGCATTTGGATCAGGTGGTAACCTTAAAAAGCATCTAAAAAACTCATAATAGAAAAATTAATGGCTACATCAACCAGCGTGTCGATCTGAGGCAGGGGGTAGCAATCCTTAGGGCATGATTTTTTTAATAAAGAAAAGTCTATACGGATGCGCCATTTTCCACCCCCTTTCTTTACCATTACCACGTTGGAGATCTAGCCTGGATACTAGATCTCTGAAATGAAGCCAGCCTCCAGAAGTTTCTTGACCTCCTCGCGGATGGGATCCTCCAGCTTGGTAGCGATGGTCCTCATCTTCTGGCGAATGGGGCGCGTCCGGGGGTCCAGGTTCAGGCAGTGGCAGGCTACATCTGCATTCATGCTTGGCATGTCAGCCGCGCTCCAAGCAAAGATGTCGACGTTGCCCTGGATGCAAGCCCGCATCCGCTCCTGGTCCTCGGGACCTAGGCGGTCGCTGATCTGCACCCTTTGCACCTTACCGATGTTGGTGAAGACTTCCATCTCCACCTATTCCTTAGCCGTCTCTAACCGCAACTGCTCCCAGCCGGCCCTTGTGTCCTCTCCTTGCCCAAGCTCTTCCTTCGCTCCTACTTCCTCAACTTCAATCATCTTCCCAAGGCTCTCCTGCTGCTCAACCTCCCCGCCCATTGGGTCCTCCATCTCAACTCCTCCTCTTCCTCGCTCTTCCTCTACTTACTCCTCATGCCGACCCTCTTGCATCACCGACCCTTCGTCCCTTTGGACCTCATGCATAGCTCCTTTTATCTGCTCCTCCGCAATCTTCTCGCTCACCTCCTCCAGGCTCACCTCCTCCCCTCCGACAACCTCTTCCTGCATCTCCATCTCCCTCTCCAATGCCTCCGTCTCTGCCATCCAAGATATGATGTTGACAGCCATCACGTAACATTGTCGTGCCATCTTCGGGTCCCCTCTGATCCTAACCTGCACCCCTCCATTATTGAACCTGAGGCATTGGTGGAACGAGGAGGGGATGCAGCGAAAGGAGCTGATGAGGGGGATCCCAAAGATGGCATTATATCTGCTTAGGGCGTCCACTATGACGAACTGACAATTCTGTGACACGCCCCCCAACTTACAATGCAGACCTACTCCTCCTTCTACCTCCTTCCTCTCTCCTGAAAACCCAAACAATGGTCCGTCCGAAGCTAGCACTCTCATTGCCTCGACCTTAATCTCGTTAAAGGCCTTCTTAAAGATCACTTTCACGGAGCTCTCATTGTCGACCAGGACCCTGGAGACCGTGAAGTTTTCCACCTCCGTCTGGATCACCAAAGCATCACAGAATGGGTCCTCGAAGTCTGGCATGTTTGCCGATGAGAAAGTAATTTTTTTCCTCCAGAAGGGGAGCCTGGGTGGTCGAGGCAACCCCACATCAGAACATGGCTTGAAGGCTCCACTTACGGGTTGCCTAAATCCCGACTCCACCTTAGATCACCCTGATCCTCCCCCCTCCGCCTTCCCCGGGTTCCTACATCCGCTCGGTCCTCACACCTATCTTCCCTTGCTCCCTGCTGAACCTCCACGATCCTTATCATAGGATCCTGCCTCCCCAACTCCCTGGCCTCTCTCATCTCTAAGAACTCTGGGCAGGTGGTCGTCTCATGACCCTCCTCCTAGTGGAAGTCACAGAAGGGCAACGCCACCCTGCCCCCTCTTCATTCTTCGCCTCCTCTTCTTCCAGCTCCTCCCCGAGCTCCTCTCCTTCCTCCTATACCTCGGCCAACCTCCATCGCTTCTTGTGGTGGCGGGAAGTGACCCCTATATCACTGCCTCCATGTTGGCTGATCAAACCTCCTTGCCTCGCAGAAGTTGTCACTTCTTTGGAAGCCTATGCCCTGTCCCTGGGGGAGACCCTCTTAGGGCCTCCAACCCAACTGATTGTTTGGCTACCGGGCCCCCATCTATTATGCTGCCCCTGCCCTCAGGGCTCCTCTCTCCTTCTCTCTTCCCTCTGCTCCCTCTGCCTTCCTTCTCTTGGCTCCTTCACGTCATCCTCCGCCAACCTGGCCAACTTCCTGGCAAAAGCCGGGTTGGCCCTTTCGAAGTCTATCTTGTTGGGTATTGTATCCATAATGTACCTGATTTGAAGAAGCCCCTGAACCAGCTAAGGTGAATGGACAATGTATTTGATCATTTGTCTTCAAGTTGTGCTTGCAGTTATTCCTCGTTAAGTACACACCAATGTAAGGGTGCAGTATGTCAATATACACGGGTCAGCGCAACGTAATCCCTCGTTGAGCAGATTAGTGTGTTGGCTTATGTGTACTATCTCTATTGGAGTGTACTTATTTTCAAGTACAGGGATGTGATAGATCAAGAGCAGTAAAGGAGCAAGGATGGGCCAAAGAGCAGCTCACGGGTGGAAAGATGAAATATTGTCTAAGTAAGAATCGACGAGAATCACTAAGTGATTCTCGCCGATTCGACGAGAATCACTAAGTGATTCTCGCAGATTCGACGAGAATCACTAGGGATTCTCGCCGAATCGTCGAGAATCACTGGCTAATTCTCGCCGACTATCTCCGGCTGACACAGCGCGTGCAAATCTCACGCCAAGTCAAAATCGTCGAGAGACATCAAGTGTTTCTCGACGATTCGTCGAGAATGATTCTGCATTCTCGACGATTTGTCGAGAATGCTTGATGACTCTCGCCGATCCACTCTGGTTTGCCAAGTTGTTCAGCATGAATTTTTCTAAGTAGAATTCGGCGAGAATCGTAGGTGATTCTCGCCAATTCGTCAAGAATCACCTATGATTCTCGCCGAATTTGCCTTAGGCAAAATTCTGGTGCTCGCTGGACCGAACCAAGTTTTAGGCGCTGTTTTGAACCGGAGCTATGGTTTGTTTTGGTGGGGCCCACAACGGTCATATTGTATGACCTATGGTATAAATACTTCGGCATTTTGAACAGTAATCAGTACGAATACACAAGAAAGAAAACCGAGCCGCCGTCGTGACCTAGATCGCGGATTTCTCTTCCGCCGCTGCCATCACCGCTCGGGAAGTTAGTCGCCGTCGTTGATTGAGGATACCTACAGATCTTCCGGCGATAGAAGCTTTGCCAAGAAACGCGTCTCACATGTCCTTCTTGAGATCCTTTGTCTTTTGGTTTGTAGATCGGGAATACCTTCCCTTTCCGAATTGATCGAGACGATTGATCCAAGGAAGACCGTTGGTAGACCTTGCCAGCATAGCTATGAAGGTTGGATCTCTAAAGCTCAGCCGTCGCACTTCATGCCGCCGCCGATCCCAAACGCCAAGCTGCCGCTCTTCTTGCCGCCGCCGGTTTTGTTGAGATTCATTCAAAGTGAGAGCTAAGGTCAAGGACTCTTCGTCTTCGTCAGGAACGCGTCTTCGTCAAGAACGCGTCATCGAACGAAGAGGGAGACCTAGCACTCCATAAGTAGTTTGTATATTTTATACATTCCATTTTATTTTTTGTTGTATAGGAACATAGGTTCCTCGTTGTAAGGGTTGGGTGCAACCCGTGGTGGAGGAGTGGTGACTCCTTTTAGAAGGGTTCCTTCCGTGAGTGTGAGGATTGAATTTCAATCCGGTTGGTGAAGTGACCGAGTCGTCCCTTTTTGGGAGATAGGTCGAAGGGGGAAAGTGGACGTACCCAAATCGGGGAACCGCTATAACTGCTTGTGTCTGTTTGTGTTGTGTTGTTTTGTTTACTTGTGCAGGTAGAATTTTAATTCCGCTAAAATCGCTGCAAGACACCTATTCCCCCCCCCCCATAGTTGAAGGTAGTTGGCACTAAGTGGACTTTCAAGTGGTATTAGAGGGAGGTTACTCAGCAATAAGGTTAACACCTTGAGTAAGTTCATGCTACTAGTGTCAAGAAGATGGCAGATATCTACTATGGATGGACTCAAGTACTCAGGCAAGATCCCAGTGTGCACCAGGATAAACTTTCCTATCTGGAAGGAAAGGATTAGATTTTACATGGAAGCAGTCGACCCTCGACTCTTCATGATCGTGGAGGATGGACCTTATATTCCCACTAAGGCCTCCACCATTGATCCTACCAAAAAGGTGCCAAAGAAGCTTTCTGAAATGGACAAGGACGAGATAGTGCTGGTCGGACTTGACAAGAAGGCACAGAACATACTAATCAGCGCAATCGATGACTCCATGATGCAGAACTTCTGCAACTATAGGACAGCCAAGGATATCTGGCACAACTTGATTATCCTGATGGAGGGCACAGATGCAGTGAGGGATGATCGGAGATCCCTCCTGAACCAGAAATATGAGGCCTTTAGGCAGGGGCCCAAGGAAGAGATCGGAGTTACCTTCGAGAACTTCCTCAAGATCGTCAATGCTCTCAAGGGATATGGAAGAGTGTTCAATGATGGTGAACTTAATGATAAATTCCTTAGGTCCCTTACTAAGGAATGGGACACGAAGATCTGCGCCATCCGAGAGTTTGGCAGATTAGCTGAAACTGATCCTCAGATACTCTTTGGTAAGCTCATGTCCTATGAACTCCAGTTGAACACGAGGAAAGCTGAAGAAGAAGCAGAGAAGGCCGCAGCCAAGGAAAAGACTGTGGTCCTAAAAGCCATTCACTCCAGGAAGGGCAAGGGTGTGGCTTCATCCTGTGCGGGGAAAAAGGATGAGGAGGAAGACTCCGAGCCATGCTCCTCCGGCTCAGAGTTGTCTGAAGAAGACTTCTCCCTCATCACCCGAGAATTCAAGAAGTTCCTCAAGATGAGGAATCAAAGAAAGAGAGACGGCTCCTCCTCCAGAAATCAGAAGAAGAATTATTCTTCTAATAGGTATGAATCAAAACCGAACAAACATCGTCATACTGACATCATTTGTTTTGGGTGCAATAAGCTAGGACACGTCGTGGCCGACTGCCATCAAGGCAAGAGAGAGAAGGGGAAGAAAGAAGAGCACAGAACCTCTAGAGATAAAAAGAAGGAGAGGAGCTACATCGCCAAAAAGTCAAAGACACTGAGTGAGTCTGATTCCTCAGACTCCAGTGATGATGAGGAAGCCTACTTCGGGCTGGTGGGTCGCTCTGACTCAGAAGGAGAATGCCCCCCATTCACTGGGAAGGTAAAAGCTCGTACCCCCCTCTCCGACTATGACTATGAGTCTCCTGATGATGATCTCGAGAACAGCCCATCTGCCCGAGAAGCTGAGCTTCTCGAAAAGTATGAGCTTCTGCTCAATACCTTCGAGGAGTGCCGCAAGAGATTGAGGGCTGAGAAAAAGGAAGTCAAATTCCTTAAGGTCGAGGGTGTCTCTCTAAGGGAAGAGATCACTAGCTTGATTTCTCTCCGACAGGAACACCTGGACCTGATCTCTAAGCACTCAGAGTCTCTAAGTCTCCTTGACTTTAAACAGGAAGAAATCAATAAGTTGGAAGAACAACTTACGACAAAAAAGAAGATTGTCCAAAGCTTCTCTATGCCAAAGACTGTTCTTCCACTGGTTGATACCTTATCTGCTCAGGCTAAGGGGGCTGGCTTGGGCCATGTGGGTGTGCCTGGTAAATCATCCAGGAGAAACAAAAAGCAGAGGAGAAATAAGGCTGCTAAGAAGGCCTCTACTACAGAAAAGGGAAAGGCTCCACTCAACCCTGTTGTATTCAGGAAGCCTGGCTTTCCCTACAATGAACAGGACTTTGAGTCAACCTATGGCCACTTCTTCCGGCCCTCGGTTGAAAAGCCCAAGAGCCAGTATAAGGGGTGGGCCTTCCCCCATAACTTTGGCGAGAGTGTCTTCAAGGCACCTTATGAGGAAGTTCAAATGGAGGATTATGGCCACTTCTCTAGCAGCCATAATAGGAAGCAAGCACCCAAGGCCAAGCCTGTTACACTAAGAAACCAAGAGGTGAAGAAATCATACGACTGTTGTCATCATGATGCCTCCACCTCTAGGTCCAAGGCCCCGACTGAACCTTCCGTTCAAAGGGTGAAGCAAGTGCCTCGGAGAAAGTATAACAGATTTGACTGCTGGTACTGTGGCAAAGTTGGTCACTTTGCCGTGGATTGCTGGTTTAATCCGAGGAATAACGAGACTCCTCATGTTGGCAATGCGAGGCAGACCACTCGTAGTGCTAACCATCCGAGGGGGAGTATGCTAACGAGGAATCTAGGACCCAAGTTCGATTAGGTTCCAAAGGGAAATTAATTCTTTTTTGCAGGAATGTCCAAAGGCCACCAAAACTCCCATATGGTACTTGGACAGTGGATGCTCCCTGCATATGACCGGGACAAGAAGCCTGCTACGTGATTACTCTCCAGTCGAGAATGGACCCAAAGTCATCTTTAGGATATCAGATCGAGGAGTCACCAGAGGTTACGGTATGATTTCCAACGGTATAATTTCTATCACCGACGTGGCTTACGTTGAAGGGTTAAATCATAACCTGATCAGTGTAAGTCAGTTATGTGATAAAGATTATGACGTTAAGTTCTGCAGGGATAAATGCCTCATAATATCGTGTGCCTCTTCGGAGATGGTATTAACAGGCATTAGGAGCAAAAATATCTTCTGCTTAGATTTTCTTAGTTTAGAATCATCTACCCCCGTATGCCTAGTAGCAACTGGCAGTGCAACTCTTTGTGAACAATGGCACAAGAGATTGGCACATATTAATTTCAAGACAATTAGTATGCTGTTTTCTAAAAACTTAGTAAGGGATGCTCCCATTATTAAGTGCATCAAAGATAGCCCCTGTCCTGCATGCCAGAAGGGCAAAGAGACTCAAGCAACCTTTAAGGGCATCGTTGACAAAGACTCCTCCAGATGTCTTTTTTTCTTGCATATGGACTTTTTTGGTCCAATGCAAGTTCATAGCTTGGGAGGCAAGTCTTATACACTAGTGATTGTTGATGATCACTCTCGGTTTACTTGGGTGTTCTTCTTAAAATGCAAGTCTGATACGTTTGACATCTTCACCAGTTTTGTCAGGCAGATTCAGAACGAACTTAACTACTCCGTGGTCAAAATCAGAAGTGACCATGGAACAGAGTTCGAGTCTGGTGCTATGACAGAGTTCTGTGAAGAACTTGGTATCTTTCATGAGTTTTCCTCCCCGCACACTCCTCAGTAGAATGGAGTTTCGGAGAGGAGAAATAGAACGCTTATTGAAGCGTGCACGACAATGTTGAATGATGCTTCTCTCCCAGAATATTTCTGGGAAGAGGCTGTCAATATGGCTTGTCATGTACAAAACCGGGCCTTGATCAACAAGATTCATCATAAGACGCCTTATGAGCTACTGAAAGCCAGGAAGCCAACCATGTCCTATTTTAGGATCTTTGGCTGCAGATGTTGTGTACTGAATAACGGGAAGTACCCGCATACTAAGTTTGGTGAAAAATGCTTCGAAGGCATATTCATGGGCTATAGTAGCCATAGTCGGGCTTATAGGGTCTTCAATAAGAAAACCCTAGTGGTAGAGGAATCAATAAATGTTGTATTTGATGAAGGAAGCTTGCTTAATTGCAATTCTTTCAGTGGTTTTCTTGAAGATGCAGGTGCAAGAATCGAACAGCTACACCTGGATGAGCCCGATAAAGATGCAACTCCAAAGTACATCAAGGTCTCCACCTCAACGCTGATCGGAGATGATGACAGTTAGGATGGAGTAGTCCTCCCTAAAGAGGAAGGAGCCCCAGAAAATGCTAGAGCTCCTGATGCAATACTACTAGAGCTCCGACACGTGAGGGATCATCCCAGAAATCAAATCATCGGAGATCCTCGAGACAGTGTCAGAACTCGCCGAGGTACACATAACGAGTGTCTGCATTTTAGCTTCCTGTCGCAGGTTGAGCCATAGAAGTTCGACGAAGCAAACAAAGATGCGTCTTGGATATTGGCCATGCAAGATGAGCTGCATCAATTCGAACGATGCAACTACAGGATGCTGGTTCACAGACCAAAGACGCAGAACGTGATTGGAACCAAGTGGATCTTCATAAACAAGCTGGATGAACATGGGGTCATCATCAAGAACAAGGCCAGACTGGTGGCTCAAGGATACAGACAGGAGGAGGGGATCGACTTCGACTAAACGTTTGCGCTGGTTGCAAGGCTCGAGGCAATCAGACTGTTTCTAGCATATGCCTCTCACAAAGGATTCACAGTCTATCAGATGGACGTGAAATCGGCATTCTTGCATGGAGACCTGAAAGAAGAATATACGTCGATCAACCCCCAGGTTTTGTCAATCCTACTTATCCTAATCATGTATACTTTCTTAATAAAGCTCTATATGGCTTAAAACAAGCTCCATGAGGTTTGTATGAGACCTTGTCTAGCTTTCTTCTTGAGAACAAGTTCTCTAGAGGAAAAATAGATAAGACATTGTTTCTTAGGGAATTCAAAGGCAAGATCTTGCTGGTGCAAATCTATGTCGATGATATTATATTCGGCTCAACGGACAACAATCTTTGTAAAAAATTTTCTAAACTTATGCAAGGAAAGTTTGAAATGAGCAGTATGGGAGAGCAAAAGTATTTCTTGGGACTTCAAGTGAAACAGTCTGAGGATGGAATTTCATTTCTCAGACGAAGTTCACAAATGAACTCCTCAAGAAATTCGGAATGGAGAATGCAACCTCGATGAGGACTCCAATGGGATCCACACTGTCTCTGGATAAGGATGAGAAAGGGAAACCTTTTGATGAAACCAAATACAGAAGCATCATTGGATCCCTGCTCTACCTTACTGCAAGTAGACCGGATATCATGTTCTCCATATGTGTTTGTGCCAGATATTAGGTAAACACTAAGGAATCTCACTATGTCGCTGCAAAGCGAATTCTTAGATACCTTAAAGGTACTCCTAATCTTTGTTTGTGGTACCCGAGAAACAATGATGTCGAGCTAATAGGTTTTTCAGATGCTGATTTTGTAGGGAGTAGGGATGACAGGAAAAGCACTTCCGGGATGTGTCAATTCCTCGGAAGAAGGCTTATCTCATGGAATAGCAAGAAGCAGAACTGTGTAGCAACCTCCACAA
Source organism: Platanthera zijinensis (assembly GCA_039513925.1). Classification (NCBI taxonomy): domain Eukaryota; kingdom Viridiplantae; phylum Streptophyta; class Magnoliopsida; order Asparagales; family Orchidaceae; genus Platanthera; species Platanthera zijinensis. The sequence goes on along the minus strand of CM077079.1, from coordinate 189,558,154 downwards.
CAGAGTCTGAATATATCTCGGCAGGCAGTTGTTGCGCACAACTACTATGGATCAGAAACCAGTTAGCAGACTATGACCTTATGTTCAAGGAAGTACCAATGTACTACGACTCCTCAAGTGCAATTGCCATTGCGAACAATCCGGTATCACACAGCAGGATGAAGCATATTGAAGTGCGCTACCACTTAATTCGGGAGCACGTGGAAAACAAGGACATCTCTCTCTACTATGTCCCCACGGATAAGCAGATTGCAGATATTTTCACAAAGCCCCTAGACGAGGACAAGTTCCGTCTCTTCAAAACTGAATTGGGGATGCTAAACTATGAGGAATGAAGACTACAGAAGCTCCAGGCTCGTGCATCTAGGGGGAGCATCTGCTAGGAACTCAAGTGTAAGCACAGGTGCAAGAACTGAGGGGGAGCATGGTGACAAGTGCTACAGTCCCAGATTTGCAGAAGCCGAAAAGGGGGAGATTACCCTCTCGGCTAAAGTGCTAAGGTGCATGCTCCAAAGATAATGGTATGGAATTTCAACTCATTTTTCAAAGTTGTGTTCTCTTCTAGCCGGTATATTCACCTTAGCTTGTAGGGTTTAGGCTTCTTCAAATAGAAGGAGATTGTTGGGTATTGTATCCACAATGTACCTGATTTGAAGAAGCCCCTGAACCAGCAAAGGTGAATGGACAATGTATTTGATCATTGGTCTTCAAGTTGTGCTTGTAGTTATTCCTCGCTAAGTACACACCAATGTAAGGGTGCAGTAGATCAATATACACGGGTATGTGCAACGTAATCCCTCGTTGAGCAGATCAGTGTGTTGGCTTAAGTGTACTATCTCTAATGGAGTGTACTTATTTACAAGTACAGGGTTGTGATAGATCAAGAGCAGTCAAGGAGCAACGATGGGCCAAAGAGCAGCTCACGGGCGGAAAGATGAAATATCGTCTAAGTAAGAATCGACGAGAATCACTAAGTGATTCTCGCCGATTCGACGAGAATCACTAGTGATTCTCGCCGATTCGACGAGAATCACTAGTGATTCTCGCCGAATCGTCGAGAATCACTGGCTGATTCTCGCCGACTATCTCCGGCTAACTCAGCGCGTGCAAATCTCACGCCAAGTCAAAATCGTCGAGAGTCATCAAGTGTTTCTCGACGATTCGTCGAGAATGATTCTGCATTCTCGACGATTTGTCGAGAATGATTGATGACTCTCGTCTATCCACTCTAGTTTGCCAAGTTGTTCAGCATGAATTCTGCTAAGTAGAATTCGGCGAGAATCGTAGGTGATTCTCGCCGATTCGTCAAGAATCACCTATGATTCTCGCCAAATTTGCCTTAGGCGAAATTCTGGTGCTCGTTGGACCGGACCAAGTTTCATGCGCTGTTTTGAACCGGAGCTAGGGTTTGTTTTGGTGGGGCCCACAACGGTCATATTGTATGACCTACTGTATAAATACTTCGGCATTTTGAAAACTAATCAGTACGAATACACAAGAAAGAAAACTGAGCCACCGTCGTGACCTAGATCGCGGATTTCTCTTCCGCCGCTGCCATCGCTGCTCGGGAAGTTAGTCGCCGCCGTTGATAGAGGATACCTCCAGATCTTCCGGCGACAGAAGCTTTGCCAAGCAACGCGTCTCACGTGTCCTTCTTGAGATCCTTTGTCTCTTGGTTTGTAGATCGGGAATACCTTCCCTTTCGGAATCGATCAAGACGATTGATCCAAGGAAGACCATTGGTAGACCTTGCCAGCATAGCTATGAAGGTTGGATCTCTAAAGCTCAGCCGCCACACTTCTTGTCGCCGCCGATCCCGAACGCCAAGCCGCCACTCTTCTTGGCGCTGCCAGTTTCGTGGAGATTCATTCGAAGTGAGAGCTAAGGTCGTGGACTCTTCGTCTTCGTCAAGAACGCGTCATCGAACGAAGAGGGACACCTAGCACTCCATAAGTAGTTTGTATATTTTATACATTCCATTTTATTTTTTGTTGTAAAGGAACGTAGGTTCCTCGTTGTAAGGGTTGGGTGCAACCCGTGGTGGAGGAGTGGTGACTCCTTCTTTTGGAAGGGTTCCTTCCGAGAGTGTGAGGATTGGATTTCAATCCGGTTGGTGAAGTGACCGAGTCGTCCCTTGTTGGGAGATAGGTCGAAGGGGGAAAGTGGACGTACCCAAATCGGGGAACCACTATAACTGCTTGTGTCTGTTTGTGCTATGTTGTTTTTGTAACATCCCTTTTCCGGCTAGACCCCTAGGAGTCGGATTGGTCGTGACGGAACCCTGTGAAGCCCAAAAATTGAAATAAATCGATCGAGGTTTCGGGTCACGGGTTGGTCACGCCCGTGACCGACCCGTCACGCCCGTGACCTAGGGCGTGACTCCTTCGACGATCGTCGATCTCCGTGAGACGATCGTCGAACATGCTGCCGGGGCATGCCATGCCCGTGACCATGGTGTCACGCCTGTGACCAAGGGCGTTACTCCTTCGACGATCGTCGATCTCCATGAGACGATCGTCGACCTTGCAGCCCGGACATGTCACGCCCGTGACCTAAGTGTCACGCCCGTGACCTAGGGCGTGACCAGCCTTCGGCGACCGTGGATCTCAGTTCGACGCTCGTCGACCTCAGAATTTGCCGTTCGGGCCTATCACGCCCGTGACCTAGGTGTCACGCTCGTGACCTAGGGTGTGACCATCATTCGATGACCGTCGATCTCAAATCGACGATCGTCGGCCCAGAATTAACCACCCGGGCCTGTCACGCCCGTGACCCAAGTGTCACGCCCGTGACCATCCTTCGATGATCGTCGATCTCAGTTCGACGATCGTCGAGCCCAGAATTGGCTATCCGGGCCTGTCATGCCCGTGACCTATGTGTCACGCCCGTGACATTGGCCGAAATGACGGTTCAGGGCCGAAATTATTCTAACACGCGTGGAAATAAATGCTGGTGTGGGAAGTTACACCAGGAGTAATTACAGGCCGTTTTTCCTTCTGTAATTATATAATAAAGGAGGAAGATGTGGTCTAATAGGAAACCACCAACTGGACACACCTGTTCATCTTCCACCGTTTCCTATCCCTTCACCGTAACCGAAAGGCTATTAAGAGGAGCCTTCATGGCCATTACAGCTTTACCCTTTCACCTCCCCACTTTCTGACTTATAAAAGCCCACTTGGGGAAAGAGGAGAAGTTTACACGCTCAAGTAAACGGATCAGATCTTTGTTCTTGTTGTAGGAGAAGTTCGGCTACGCCACCACTGCGCCATGGCACCCCGTCGTTCTTCTTGCCTCTAAACCGCGAACAAGATCCTCCTCTGCTCCTTCTCTTTCATGGGTAGATCTTAGGATTCTTAGAAAGGTAGTTCGCGCTCAACGGAGCTGGACCCATCTCTCGTTTTCATGGGAAAACCATGAAAAAGGTATTTTTTTGAGTTCGCCGGAAACCGCCACCTCCGTCGGCCAAACCACCGCCGACCGCTAGCCATCGCCTCAACGGAGGTTGTGGTGGTGGTGGCTGGCCAGGGAAGTGACCGGACGGCCGGCGACGGATCACGGAAAGCTTACAAGAATAAATGGTTTTTTTCTGGGTCTGGTTTTCGGGTTCTGTAGGAGATGAATAGTAAAAACTGTTTTATAATATATAAATTATGTAAATAATTTATAAGGAAAATATACTTCGATGGGCACATTGTAATGCTGCAAAACGAGGCATTTAGAGACCATTTTAGGAAAAGTGACCAGACACGAAAGTCGTAGCCCTTCGAGTCTAGATTAATCTAAAATTGGTTTCAACACGTTTGGCTAAGCGGTTCGGCCGCAGCACCCGTTTTAGTGGGGGCTGTACCTAGAGTTGGGCAGAAATTAAAATGGATGCCCACTCTTCGTCCCTTGTCCAAATGACCTGAAATTTGGGCAGGGGGTTAGCCTTAACAATACCTAAAGGCAGACCAAAAATGGGAATTTTTGGAGATACTTTGCCTAAAGTTTTTGTTTCAATTTAATAAACTTAGAGGAATTTATTTAAGTGGGCAAACGACCTCCAAACCCTCCCAAAGTTTGGTGAGTCGTCCCTGACTATAAAACCTAGGTCTGTACAAAATTCCAACTGATTTGGAGGAGTTTTGGGTAGGAAATCTTTTACCCTTAACTAGGCATTAGTGAGACACCTTTTAGTAAAAAGTGCACAAAGAGTTTGGAAAGGTCAAATCACCTCAACAGAGGCTGATTTTCTGATCTCTGACATAGAATGGTGTTATAACCTGCTTGGAGAAAAATGGTGAGGTTTAGGGTTGATTTACCCTAGGATCCAAGCTCAAACCCTAAATAAAGGGTTTTGAGGTTTATGAAGGACATAAGAGCTAAAGCTCTTGTATGCCCTTGAAATTTGGAGGAGAGGGGGATGATATGATGAAAACCCTCTGGTCGAAATAGTGAAGGAAGTGGAGATAATTAGGTACCTCGAAAGTTGAGATTTTGGATTAGGATAAAAATATAATTTAGTTATTTTAAGCACTAAATCTAATCCAAAAATTATGAAACTTGGGAGGAGGGAGTTTTAGGATGTTTTAGACTTATGGTAATTTTCCTGGAATTTTATGAATAATAAGTATTATACTTCATGTGTTAAAGGATTATTAGCCCGATTTGTTGTTTCAAATATTTGGAGGTTTTAAATTAATTATAATCAGTTAAAATTCTGGATTTAGATCTTGATTGGTAGGACATTGATCCCTGAATTTTGATAGAATTTTATGTTGAGTAAATATAGTACCTTATTCACAGATATTAGAAAGGGGTTTTATTATTTAGAAATTAATTATGGATAAAATACTTGCTGGAAAATTATGAAACTCGGCCAGTGCTAATTTTAGGCCTTTATCTGCATGCCATAAATTATTTATAATTTTTGGAAGAATATTTTCTGTACTTGATTCATAAACAACAGAACTTAGAGATTATTTCTAAAATAGTTTTCATGCTCTTTTGATGATAGAAAAATTATGATACTTAGGATTTAACCTATTGAGATAACTTACTATTTATCATAAATTTGCTGGACATCTTGCATGATTTCTTAGGGTAGTTCATGTTCAAACCGGTAGCCCTTGGGATTTTCGAGGAATTTAATTAAATGCCAAATAAATTAAGAAAATTTCCATTTTCTGGATTTAGGTCATTTATGTCATGGTAAGTCTCCAGTAAATAGTTTAGGGCATTTGGATGAGTATTGGATCATTGCATAACCGGTTCGACATGTAGTATAGATCGGCCTGCATATAACAAATTTGTGAAATGCAATAGGACAGGATCTGAGGAAGTCTTTGGAGTTAAACACTTTGTCTGGGTGGACAATGGTGGAGGAAATCACAATAGGAAGATATAAAGAGTAGCGAGAAGTGGTGATAGCTAGAGTTAAGAGGTGCTCGGGTTCGACGAAAGATCGTCTTCCCCGAAGAGTGGAAGGTTTAAAAATCACCCTAGGATAGTCTATCGTAATATGAGAAGGGAATCGGGCTAAGGGAGATAAACCAATAATAATAAGTGCCTTGCGAAAGGGAACTTCGGGCCGTAATGCCGCCGTCTTGGTTCCTAGTGCCCCTTGAGAGCCCTTCACGGGGAATACCGGGGGCAGTCCTGGGCTAACGTAAACTGTAATAACAAACTGGCAAGAGTAACGTAGTAACTAGGGCTGCACTTTTCACAAACACTATTGGCACAGGAAGATTGATGAGAGCTTCGGCTCGGGTGATTAAGAGACGGATGGGATGGTCCGGGGAGCTTCGGCTCGGTTGGTTTGGAGACGAATGTTTTGGTCCGGGGAGCTTCGGCTCGGTTTTGTGTGTTTACGATTAAACCTGCATGTGCATAAGATAGGAAAAGTTAAGGTGGTGGGTTTTTCGATATCGGGGAGTTCGATTGCACCGACACCGATATCGTTGACTCGGCGGGGTGATTAGCACTTCGCCAACAGAAGTCCGGTGTGCCAGCCGGCAAGAGTACGCAGGCGTCCGCTTAGTGCACCAAGCGTTGAGGCGTACGATAGGTCAGACTAGTGGTGCTTTTACTGGTTTTGAGGTGGGAGAGTTCCAACCCACCGATTCCGTCCGCCACTACGGAGGTATCCTGGGAGGTAACGGCTCCGAAAGGGGGAACTAAAGGTCTGTGTGCACAGAGTCGGGTGTGTGAGTTGCACTTGCATGTTTCATCATACCCACTAGCATGTCATAGCATAATCTATTCATTTAACCCTGACACCTAAAGTATAAGTGGTATGGGACTCTTATACATTAGGACCTGCAAAACGACCCCTTGGTCTATAAGCTTGTGTGGGCAAGTTTATAAATCAAAGGTTAATTTCAATATATAACAACCATTGCTGTTTGATAACCGACACCCCAAGGTATAAGTGGTATGGGACACTTATACAATGGGAGCCTTGCAAAAGATCCCTTTTGCTTATGTGTTCTCGCATAAGTGAAGGTTTAAATTCATATATTTGCTTTTCTTACTGCTAGACCTATTATAACATTCATATTAACTGCTCACCGAATACAACTTGCTAGATTAAGTCCACTGTCACCTATTTACTTTTATTCTCCACAAATATGTCCTCCCCTTTCTTCCTCCCCGCTCGGTACCTAGGAGCCATGGGGGAAGGGGTAGGGGATGATAGGGCTCAGTTTTTATGACTAATGGTTTTCGAACCGCATCATTTAGGGGATCGTGGAGCCCAGCATGGAGGAGCAGCCCCAGAGATCGGTGCGCCTAGAGATGGGGCAGTCTAGCTCCGGAGTTCATACAGCCGGGACCGTGAGTCTCGACTCTGAGTAGTTCCTATTTTTGCTTCCGCATGAGAGACTTGTAGTGAGGACATTTTGTACCGGGCATAAGCCCGCATTTATAGTACTCTGATGTTTTCTGTGGACACTCCCTTCATGGAGATTTTTATTCTATATATGTGATCTATTGCTGTGGACTGCATTGCTCTTACTTCATTTATTGTGCTACCTTTCAGTGATCGAATTGGCCGGCAGAATCGGAGCCTTGTGGTGATGACCCTTCAGGACGTGAAGGTGTCACCGCAAAGCGGCGATTCTGGGCCTAAGACCCCGGTGGTTGAAAACAAACTAAACAGCGGAAGCAGTGGTGTGCCCATATGGGGATCACATATAAATTGTCCACCTTTATGTAATATTTGAATGTTTTCTCAGCGTGTGTTTTTGTTACACAGCCTCCAGCATGGACTACGCCACAAGGTGGAGCTCAACAGGCTCAGGATGTTGCACCACCCCCACCGGCCCCCACTCCTTTCCTTCAGTCAGACATGGGACAGACCCTGACTGCCATCCTTGAGGCCTTCAGGGCCCAGCAAGTTCCGGCCCCGCAGCAAAATCCGGGGGCCAACTGGCTAAGCATCTTTCGAGGACTGTCTCCCCCGACCTACTTGGGGACAGAGTCGGTGGTTCGGACGGAAGAGTGGCTAGATATCATGTACGAGATGCTGACCGGGATACGGTGTCCCTGGGAGGAGAGGGTGGCTCTGGTCGTCTCTTGCCTGGAGTCCCATGCAAAGAGGTGGTGGAAGACGCTGTTGGACACGACATTTGCCGATAGGGAGGTTGCGGAGGTTACTTGGGAGGAGTTCAGGGCCGCATTGCTGGAGCATTTCGTTCCACAGTCGGCCAGGGATGATTTGGAGGAGCGGTTCTTACAGCTGAAGCAGGGCACACGGACCGTGGTGGAGTACCATCGAGAGTTCGACCATCTGGCTCGATACGCAGATTCCTACCAGCTGGATGAAGCAGGGTATATCAGGAGGTTCTATAAGGGCCTGCGGGAGGACTTGAGGGAGGCTCTGTTGTTTGTATCTGACGGGCCCATCTCCCGGATTTTGGAGATGGCAAAAAGGATTGAGGCAGATTGGCACGCCACCCGGGGCCGGAAACGGCCAGCAGAGGATCAGGGACGGAGGGGCAGAAATGACTAGCGGCGAGGTGTTGTACTAGAGGGGAGGAGGATAGAGGACCAGCCTCGTCGGGACGTGAGGCAGGAGCCGAGGGAACAGGTGATACTGGCCCCTCCACCTCTTCGGATGCAGGAGATGCCGACACCCGGGGGAATGGCGTATCCCCAACCGGAGTGCTTCCTTTGTCATCAGATTGGGCACATTCGGAGGAACTGCCCGATGAGGGGGGCACCACCTCCAGCACCACTGGGCGGCCCACCAGCTCAGCATTACGGAGGCCGAGGACACGGCCGCGGTCGTGGATACCAGGAGGGAGATCGTAGACAAGGAAGAGAGCAGGTATATGCTTTGGACCTTGCGCAGCCTCAGAATCCGGAGCAGGTCATCGCAGGTACGCTGCAATGCTTCTTTATTTTCATAGAATTTCCCTTTAAGTTGTTAAAACTCAGAACCGCACTAGATAGATTAACAAGGAAAGAAAACTCTTTATAGAACCCTAAGATATTTAATCACCCCAGGTATAGTCTTCATCAGCGGCAAGCCTGCCCGCACGCTTTTTGATACTGGAGCTACTCACTCCTTTGTGTCGGAGACGTTCGTAGAAGGACTAGAAGGCGTGGAGCGGTTCACAGGCTCGAGGATGAGGGTGCGACTACCGGATGGATCTGAGCTCCTTACCACGGATCACTGCAATATGGAGGCAGAAATTGGTGGAAAAGCGTTCGAGGCTCCAGCGACGATTTTGAAGCTGACGGACTACGACCTGATCCGGGCATGGTATGGCTGCATTGGAACCATGCCCAGATTGACTGCCAGGCAAAGAGGATCACCGTGAGACACGGGGACTCTTTCATTACCATTGAAGGTATAAGACCTGTCTCTCGTATACTCTTATCTTTGGTACAGGCTGTTAAGGCCCATCTGCAGGGAGAGGAGGTCTATCAGATTCTATTTGAGATGACGGAAGTTAAGGAGTCGGTGACAGACATCCCGGTGGTGCGAGATTTCGCTGACATCTTTCCAGAGAAACTGCCAGGACTACCTCCACACCGAGAGCAGGACTTTCAGATACAGCTTGTGCCGGGGGCCAAGCCGGCATCTAGGGCCCCTTATCGGATGGCCCCAAAAGAGTTGGCAGAGTTTCGAACTCAGTTGTAGGAATTAGTTGAGGCAGGATTTGTTAGACCGAGTTCCTCGCCATGGGGAGCACCGGTCCTATTCGTGAAGAAGAAGGATGGGACACTCCGCCTGTGCATCGATTATCGAGCACTAAACAGGCTGATCGTCCGGAATACCTATCCGCTCCCACGGATAGACGAATTGTTCGACCAGCTGGAGGGGGCCCATTATTTCTCGAAGCTGGACTTGATATCAGGATACTACCAGCTGCGGATCCCGGAGGAGGATATCCCAAAGGCGGCCTTCAGTAGCAGATATGGCCTGTATGAGTTCACCGTGATGCCCTTCGGGCTCACGAATGCTCCTTCGGCGTTCATGAGTCTCATGAACCGGGTTTTCGAGGCCTACTTGGATGTGTTCGTCATAGTATTCATAGACGACATCCTGATCTACTCTAGGACGGAGGAGGAGCACACTAGGCATCTGGCACTCACTCTGGAGAGGTTGCGGGAGCATCGCCTTTATGCAAAATTCAGCAAGTGTCAGTTTTGGTTGAAGGAGGTGGCCTTCCTAGGCCACATTATCAGCGGAGCCGGGTTGGCAGTGGATCCGGCAAAGATTCGGGCAGTTCGAGATTGGCCGCAGTTTAAGACAGCCACCGATGAACGAAGTTTCTTGGGACTTGCCGGTTACTACCGGAAGTTCGTGGAGGGGTTCTCTCAGATTGCCCTCCCCCTTACATCGTTGACGAAGAAAGAGGCACCTTTCGTTTGGACCCCGCAGTGCCAGGAGGCTTTCCAAGAGCTGAAGGACCGACTTATCTCAGCCCCTATTCTGGCCCTTCCATCTGGAAAGGAAGGATTCCAGGTGTATACCGACGCATCATACCAGGGGATGGGAGCGGTCATTTTTGCTCTGAAGGTCTGGCGTCATTATCTTTATGGAGTCCACTGCGATATCTTCTCCGATCACAAGAACTTGAAATACGTGGACACGCAGAAGGAGCTGAATATCAGGCAGAGGCGCTGGGTGGAGTTCTTAGCAGATTACCAGTATGAGATGCACTACCATCCAGGGAAGGCAAACGTGGGGGCCGACGCGTTGAGTCGGAGAGCGGCCACTTCCGAAGACGGGCCCCAGGTTATGTCCATGGAGCTAATCCGGTCATTCAGAGATATGCAGATATCCCTAGTGTCCGAGGATGATCCAGAGCTGTATAGGGAGTATCTGACATCGATGGTGGCCATAGACGATATTCGGGATCGCATTCGGGACGGACAGAGGACAGATGTGTGGGCAGAGCCGATGTTCCGAGCCTTGGAGGAGGGTTCGACAGGAGATTATTCCCTGAGAGATGGATTGCTACATTTCAGAGGCAGAGTATATATACCCGCAGGAGGCCAGATCCGAGAGGATATTATGATGGAGGCGCATTGCAGCCGGTACTCTGTGCACCCGGGGATCACAAAGATGACCGCTGATCTGAAGAAGACGATGTTTTGGCCGGGCATGAAGAAGGACATTACGTACTTCGTGACCCATTGCGAGGCGTATCAGTTGGTGAAGGCGGAGTGCAGGAACCCCGCAGGATTGTTGCAGCCACTCCCGGTCCCGGAGTGGAAGTTCGACGATATAGCGATGGATTTTATACATGGTCTTCCCCGGTCTCGGACGGGGAACAACTCGATCTGGGTGATTGTTGATCGGTTGATGAAGGTGGCCCGCTTTATACCGATCAGGAAGGATGACTCGGTGGGAGTGCTGGTACGGAAGTTCGTGGAGCAGTATATCCGATATCATGGCGTGCCCCGGACGATAGTGTCGGACCGCGATGGACGGTTTACATCCAAGGAGTGGCGGTCAGTGCAGGCATATTTGGGCACCCGATTGACTTTTAGCATGGCCTTCCACCCTCAGACGGACGGGCAGACAGAGCGCACCAACCGGACCTTGGAGGACTTACTACGACTGTGTATACTGGACCGAGGGGAGCCGTGGGAGAAGATGTTAACCGTTGGTCGAGTTCTTCTATAATAATAGCTACCAGTCCAGCATCAGGATGGCGCCTTATGAAGCCTTGTATGGAAGGAAATGTAGGACCCCGCTTTCTTGGGTTCAAGACGAGGATCCGAAGATGTTGGGATCGGATTTTTTTGAAGACACCGAGGCTCAGGTGAGACTGGTCAGAGATAGGATGTTGGAGGCGCAGAGCAGACAGGCTAAATACTATGATGCCCGGCATTGTCAGGTGGAGTTTCGGGTAGGGGATCGAGTGTTCTTGAAGATCTGGCCCATGCACGGAGTCTCACGGGTGCGCGGTCGGAGGAAGAAGCTCAGCCCTAGGTATATGGGCCCTTACCTGATCCTGGAACGGATCGGACCCCTAGCCTACAGGCTAGAGTTGCCGCCAGAGCTGGCAGCCCTACACGACGTCTTCCATATTTCTTCGCTGAGAAGGGCTCTACTACGCCCGGAGCAGCGGATTTTGACCACCAAAGGGCCGGTAGCTTCAGACCGATCTGTTCACTTGGAGCCGGTTCGGATCGACGACAAAGGAGTACGGATCTTGCGCCGTAAAAAGATCCCCTTAGTCAAGGTTCTGTGGAGAAACCACGGTCAGGAGGAGCACACCTGGGAACCGCAGGATCTGATGAGGCAAAGATACCCGGAGTTATTCAGTCAGGTACATCTCACCACCTCTTGGTATACTATAGATTGCCTTCTTGTTTTGGACAGTTAATACTAGATAGGAAAATCCAGGACCTAGGCATGCGCACTTAATCAAAAAAGTAGGGGCTAATCTTTTATTTATTGGGGAGATTGTCTTCGTTTATCAAACGAATAGTCGCCTAAACCTGATAGAAAGATCATATGGGATGTTACAAGTTTAATTTATTCCGATAGAAATCCCCGTAGGCTCAACCTCAATTTCGGGGACGAAATTTTTGTTTTGTTTATTGGGATTTGTAACATCCCATTTCCGGCTAGACCCCTAGGAGTCGGATTGGTCGTGACGGAACCCTGTGAAGCCCAAAAATTGAAATAAATCGATCGAGGTTTCGGGTCACGGGTTGGTCACGCCCGTGACCGACCCGTCACGCCAGTGACCTAGGGCGTGACTCCTTCTACGATCGTCGATCTCCGTGAGACGATCGTCGAACATGCTACCGGGGAATGCCACGCCCGTGACCATGGTGTCACGCCCGTGACCAAGGGCGTGACTCCTTCGACGATCGTCGATCTCCGTGAGACGATCATCGACCTTGCAGCCCGGACATGTCACGCCCGTGACCTAAGTATCACGCCCGTGACCTAGGGCATGACCAGCCTTCGGCGACTGTCGATCTCTGTTCGACGCTCGTCGACCTCAGAATTTGCCATTCGGGCCTGTCATGCCCGTGACCTAGGTGTCACGCCCGTGACCTAGGGCGTGACCACCATTCGATGACCGTCGATCTCAAATCGACGATCGTCGGCCCAAAATTAACCACCCGGGCCTGTCACGCCCGTGACCCAAGTGTCACGCCCGTGACCATCCTTCGAGGATCGTCGATCTCAGTTCGACGATCGTCGAGCCCAAAATTGGCTATCCGGGCCTGACATGCCCGTGACCTATGTGTCACGCCCGTGACATTGGCTGAAACGACGGTTCAGGGCCGAAATTATTCTAACACGCATGGAAATAAACGCTGGTGTGGGAAGTTACACCAGGAGTAATTACACGCCGTTTTTCCTTCTGTAATTATATAATAAAGGAGGAAGATGTGGTCCAATAGGAAACCGCCAACTGGACACACCTGTTCATCTTCCACCGTTTCATATCCCTTCACCGTAACCGAAAGGCTATTAAGAGGAGCCTTCATGGCCATTACGGCTTTAACCTTTCACCTCCCCACTTTCTGACTTATAAAAGCCCACTTGGGGCAAGAGGAGAAGTTTACACGCTCAAGTAAACGGATCAGATCTTTGTTCTTGCTGTAGGAGAAGTTCGGCTATGCCACCACTGCGCCATGGCACCCCGTCATTCTTCTCGCCTCCAAACCGCGAACAAAGTCCTCCTCTGCTCCTTCTCTTTCATGGGTAGATCTTAGGATTCTTAGAAAGGTAGTTCGCACTCAACGGAGCCGGACCCATCTCTCGTTTTCATGGGAAAACCATGAAAAAGGTATTTTTTTTGAGTTCGCCGGAAACCGCCACCTCCGGCGGCCAAACCACCGCCGACCGCTAGCCATCGCCTCAACGGAGGTGGTGGTGGTGGTGGCTGGCCAGGGAAGTGACCGGACGGCCGGCAACGGATCACGGAAAGCTTACAGGAAAAATGGTTTTTTTCTGGGTCTGGTTTTCGGGTTCTGTAGGAGATGAACAGTAAAAACTGTTTTATAATATATAAATTATGTAAATAATTTATAAGGAAAATATACTTCGATGGGCACATTGTAATACTGCAAAACGAGGCACTTAGAGACCATTTTAGGAAAAGTGACCAGACACGAAAGTCGTAGCCCTACGAGTCTAGATTAATCTAAAATTGGTTTCAACACATTTAGCTAAGCAGTTCGGCCGCAGCACCCGTTTTAGTGGGGGCTGTACCTAGAGTTGGGCAGAAATTAAAATGGATGCCCACTCTTCGTCCCTTGTCCAAATGACCTTAAATTTGGGCAGGAGTTTAGCCTTAACTATACCTAAAGGCAGACCAAAAATGGGAATTTTTGGAGATACTTTTCCTAAAGTTTTTGTTTCAATTTAATAAACTTAGAGGAATTTATTTAAGTTGTCAAACGACCTCCAAACCCTCCCAAAGTTTGGTGAGTGGTCCCTGGCTATAAAACCTAGGTCTGTACAAAATTCCAACTGATTTGGAGGAGTTTTGGGTAGGAAATCTTCTACCCTTAACTAGGCATTAGTGAGACACCTTTTAGTAAAAAGTGCACTAAGAGTTTGGAAAGGTCAAATCACCTCAACAGAGGCTGATTTTCTGATCTCTGACATAGAATGGTGTTATAACCTGCTTGGAGGAAAATGGTGAGGTTTAGGGTTGATTTACCCTAGAATCCAAGCTCAAACCCTAAATAAAGGGTTTTGAGGTTTGTGAAGGACATAGGAGCTAAAGCTCTTGTATGCCCTTGAAATTTTGAGGAGAGGGGGATGATATGATGAAAACCCTCTAGTCGAAATAGTGAAGGAAGTGGAGGTAATTAGGTACCTCGAAAGTTGAGATTTTGGATTAGGATAAAAATATAATTTAGTTATTTTAAGCACTAAATCTAATCTAAAAATTATGAAACTCGGGAGGAGGGAGTTTTAGGATGTTTTAAACTTATGGTAATTTTCCTGGAATTTTATGAATAATAAGTATTATACTTCACGTGTTAAAGGATTATTAGCCCGATTTGTTATTTCAAATATTTGGAGATTTTAAATTAATTATAATCAGTTAAAATTCTGGATTTAGATCTTGATTGGTAGGACATTGATCCCTGAATTTTGATAGAATTTTATGTTGAGTAAATCTAGTACCTTATTCACAGATATTAGAAAGGGATTTTATTATTTAGAAATTAATTATGGATAAAATACTTGCTGGAAAATTATGAAACTTGGCCAGTGCTAATTTTATGCCTTTATCTGCATGCCATAAATTATTTATAATTTTTGGAAGAATATTTTCTGTACTTGATTCATAAAAAATAGAACTTAGAGATTATTTCTAAAATAGTTTTCATGCCCTTTTGATGATAGAAAAATTATGATACTTAGGATTTAACCTATTGAGATAACTTACTATTTATCATAAATTTGTTGGACATCTTGCATGATTTCTTAGGGTAGTTCATGTTCAAACCGGTAGCCCTTGGGATTTTCGAGGAATTTAATTAAATGCCAAATAAATTAAGAAAATTTCCATTTTTTTGGATTTAGGTCATTTATGTCATGGTAAGTCTCCAGTAAATAATTTATGGCATTTGGACGAGTATTGGATCATTGCATAACCGGTTCGACATGTAGTCTAGATCGGCCTGCATATAACAAATTTGTGAAATGCAATAGGACAGGATCTGAGGAAGTCTTTCGAGTTAAACACTTTGTCTGGGTGGACAATGGTGGAGGAAATCACAATAGGAAGATATAAAGAGTAGCGAGAAGTGGTGATAGTTAGAGTTAAGAGGTGCTCGGGTTCGACGAAAGATCGTCTTCCCCGAAGAGTGGAAGGTTTAAAAATTACCCTAGGATAGTCTATCGTAATATGAGAAGGGAATCGGGCTAAGGGAGATAAACCAATAATAATAAGTGCCTTGCGAAAGGGAACTTCGGGCCGTAATGCAGCCGTCTTGGTTCCTAGTGCCACTTGAGAGCCCTTCACGGGGAATACCGGGGGCAGTCCTGGGCTAACGTAAACTGTAATAACAAACTAGCAAGAGTAACGTAGTAACTAGGGCTGCACTTTTCACAAACACTGTTGGCACAGGAAGATTGATGAGAGCTTCGGCTCGGGTGATTAAGAGACGGACGGGATGGTCCGGGGAGCTTCGGCTCAGTTGGTTTGGAGACGGACGTTTTGGTCCGGGGAGCTTCGGCTCGGTTTTGTGTGTTTACGATTAAACTTGCATGTGCATAAGATAGGAAAAGTTAAGGTGGTGGGTTTTTCGATATCGGGGAGTTCGATTGCACCGACACCGATATCGTTGACTCGGCAGGGTGATTAGCACTTCGCCAACAGAAGTCCGGTGCGCCAGCCGGCAAGAGTACGCAGGCGTCCGCTTAGTACACCAAGCGTTGAGGCGTACGATAGGTCAGACCAGTGGTGCTTTTACTGGTTTTGAGGTGGGAGAGGCCCAACCCACCGCTTCCGTCCGCCACTACGGAGGTATCCTGGGATGTAACGGCTCCGAAAGGGGGAACTAAAGGTTTGTGTGCACAGAGTCGGGTGTGTGAGTTGCACTTGCATGTTTCATCATACCCACTAGCATGTCATAGCATAATCGATTCATTTAACCCTGACACCTAAAGTATAAGTGGTATGGGACTCTTATACATTAGGACCTGCAAAACGACCCCTTGGTCTATAAGCTTGTGTGGGCAAGTTTATAAATCAAAGGTTAATTTCAATATATAACAAACATTGTTGTTTGATAACCGACACCCCAAGGTATAAGTGGTATGGGACAATTATACGATGGGATCCTTGCAAAAGATCCCTTTTGCTTATGTGTTCTCGCATAAGTGAAGGTTTAAATTCATATATTTGCTTTTCTTACTGCTAGACCTATTATAACATTCATATTAACTGCTCACCGAATACAACTTGCTAGATTAAGTCCACTGTCACCTATTTACTTTTATTCTCCACAAATATGTCCTCCCCTTTCTTCCTCCCCGCTCGGCACCTAGGATCTATGGGGGAAGGGGTAGGGGATGATAGGGCTTAGTCTTTATGACTAACGGTTTTCGAACCGCATCATTTAGAGGATCGTGGAGCCCATCATGGAGGAGCAGCCCCAGAGATCGGTGCGCCTAGAGATGGGGTAGTCTAGCTCCGAAGTTCATACAGCCGGGACCGTGAGTCTCGACTTTGAGTAGTTCCTGTTTTTGCTTCCGCATGAGAGACTTGTAGTGAGGACATTTTGTACCGGGCATAAGCCCGCATTTATAGTACTCTGATGTTTTCTGTGGACACTCCCTTCGTGGAGATTTTTATTCTATATATGTGATCTATTGATGTGGACTGCATTGCTCTTACTTCATTTATTGTGCTACCTTTCAGTGATCGAATTGGCCGGCAGAATCGGCGCCTTGTGGTGATGACCCTTCAGGACGTGAAGGTGTCACCGCAAAGCGGCGATTCTGGGCCTAAGACCCCGGTGGTTGAAAAAGAAAAAAAAAAGGGGGGTCTTACAGTTTTGTTTACTTGTGCAGGTAGAATTTTAATTCCACTAAAATCGCTGCAAGACACCTATTCCCCCCCCCCCCATAGGTGAAGGTAGTTGGCACTAAGTGGACTTACATATCTCCTTCGCTGCCTTCTCAATGAGCTCCTCAAAAGAGATGGGGCATTCTCTTCAGATCCATGCTAAAGAATCGCAGCCTCAGCCCCAGGGTAAAGGCGATCATCAGTGCGTACCCTGGGACCTCCTGGACCAGGAGGATCTCCTCCTGAAACTGGTCAACATAGTGACCCAACATCTCATCTTGCTTCTACCTCACCGCAAAAAGGCACTTCGCCTCCTTCTTTCGCTTCTTCGATGTTGAGAATCTCAACAAGAACCCTCGCTGCAGATCCTCGAAACTGTAGATCGAGCTTGCCGGCAATTGGTGGAACCAGTCCTGGGCCTTCTCCTTAAACGTGATGGCAAAGAGCCGACACTTGAAGGCGTCTGACATCTTCCTAATCGAAACAACATCTTCAAACCACTACACACGCTACACATGAACATCTTTCCCCGAGTAGTAGGACATGTCGGGCTCCCGAAACTCCTCCAGAACCGAAGCCGAGATGATGAGCTCACTAAAAATGCTCCCGCCCCCAGCCTGCCGAGAAGGCACATCTCGCGGCCTCGGCTAGCTTGCTCGGTTTGCGCTGCCTTGCCCGGGGAAGAGCTCTCACGCAGCTACATCCCTCTCGTCGACCTCTGCCGGCACGTCCCCCCCGGGGCGCTGCCCGGGAGCATTCTCGCCCAAGAGAGGGACCGCCTCTATTGGAGCCTGAGGCGTAGCCCACTCACTCCTTGACAAGGAGTCCAGATTGATGGTTTGTAAGACCTCTCGCCTGAAGTCCTCCAGCATCTTCCTTGTCGCCTCCTCTCCCTGAGAAGGGGAACCTCCTGAGCCTGATTCTTCTCCTTCACCTCCGACCATGGGACTCAACTCAAGATTTTCTTATATCTGCTACCTTCATCGCTCACCGCACCAGAACAATTGAAGCAAAAATTTGACCTCAATGAAAGTTTGAAATCAGGGATATAGCCAACACCTACTCTCCCAAGCTCCAACCTCTGACTGGCAGTAAAGGACTAGAAACCGACCAAAAGCCTCAGTTGGGAGGTCCCCACCTCTTACCTGGAAGATCTCTGAGTGCTTCCCCTTCAAAGACAATTACTGAGCTAGGAGCTCCTCAAAAAGCATAAGAAGATCTTAGGAAAATATGAAAACTTACCTTCTAACAAGCCCCTGTTGGTCTATTTATAGCCTTTTCTTACCTGAAATTACTAAATTACCCCTGGCTGGTCTGCAAACAGCCAAACTGCACTAGAAGATGTGTTTCTTTTGAAGAAGGACAAGATATTAAAAAACACTTACATGAAGGACCGGCTGGTGGTCACTATCAAGCTGCTCACACCGCTCACAAAGTGCTTTGCGCAGGTTTTTACTTGTCTAGCCTCTTTAAAGATGCGCAAACTTTTGTGAGTAGGTGTGATAGTTGCCAACGGTCGGGCAATATTTCCAATAAAAATGAAATGTCGCAAAATTATTTCCTCGAGTGCGAAGTTTTCAACCTCTGGGGAATTAATTTTGTAGGCCCCCTTCCTTCTAGCTTCGGGAACAAATACTTCTTAGTTTTTATAGATTATGTTTCACGATGGGTTGAGGCCCAAGCTCTTCCTAGTAATGACTTCCGAGTCGTAATTACTTTCTTAATTAAATTATTTTATCGATTCAGTACTCCACGAGCCATCGTTAGTGATAGGGGTTAAAATTTTTGTAACTCATAGTTTTCTAAAATTCTTATAAAAAATGGCGTTACGCATAAGTTTTCAACTGCCTACAACCCCCAAACTAACGGGCAAGTCAAAGTAGTGAACAGAGATATAAAACTTATTTTAAAAAGGGTTGTTTCCACTTCTAGATAAGACTGGTCAACAAAATTAGCTAATGCTCTATGGACCTATCGAACAGCATACAAAACTGCCATCGGATGTAGGCTGTATCGATTGGTTTATGGAAAATCATTCCATTTACCCGTAGAATTAGAACATCGTGCTTTTTGGGTCTTAAGGTTTTTAAATTTCGATCCCCACTCTGTTGGCGATTTTTGAAAATTTCAACTTAACGAACTCGACGAGTGGCGCTCTTACGCATATGAAAATAACAAATTTTATAAAGAGCGGACGAAACATTTTCACGACAAACACTTAAGGCATCCAAAAACCTTCAAACCGGGCGACCAAGTTCTATTATGCAATTTACGTTTACGTTTATTTCTTGGCAAACTTAAGTCACGATGGTCTGAGCTGTTTTCTGTTAAAGAAATTTTTTTCGTATGGTAGTGTGTTAATTTCACACCCTGATAAGGGTGATTTCACAGTGAATGGGCAGCATCTTAAACTCTATTTCTCTGGTGATGATGATGTCAGTCCGAATAATGTTAAGTTTCTTCTACATGATTTTTAACTAACTTAAGACTTTTTATTTTTGTTAAAAAACTTTAATTACTATTTTGGACAATAATGTTTTGGATAATATTATTTTGTTACGTCGAGCTCAAACGACGTTTTAAACAAATGGCGCTCTTGGGAGGCAACCCAAGTTATTTTTCTCTTTTCTTTATTTACACTTTTTCCCCGGACGGCTCCGACAAGCTGAAGCTTCTGCGATCGCCTACTCCAAGGCTGTTGAATCCATCACGAAGTCTAAAGAAGACATTTCTAGAAGTTCCAAAGCGCAAGCATGGGGGAGCGACATCACTCAACATTCGTGATGCAGAAATCCAGGGAAGTACCTGTTTTTCAATTATGTACTTTCATTTCTGTTTTAATTTCTCTCTCTCCTTCCCCTCCTTTCCCCATTGAGGGCAATGTCTATTTTAAGCTTGGGGGAGGATTTCTTCCTTCTCTTATCTTTATTTTGTTTCCTTTAAAAAATAAAAATAAAAAAAAAGAAATTGTTTTTTCTTATATATCTTAAAAATAAAAAAAAATATCTTAAAAATCCAAAAAATAGAGAATATTTCAAATCAATATGTATATATATATACTATTTGTTTTTTACTTTAATAGTTTAAACAAATTTTGTATTTCAATAGTACCCCTTGCTTTTTGTTTTGTTTTTCTCAATATTCCCTATAACAACTTTGCTAATTATGATCTTTCTAATTATTCTTTTAATTATGTTTCACAAGTAAATTGTTGGCCATGTTGTGTTTCTAATTCACGGTAGCATGTTAGTGTGAAATGTTTTTCCAAAAACACGCTTTTTTATTATGGTTTTCATTCTTTATTTTCTTTACTTTCTTAAAAATCTTTCATCCACTATTTTGCTTTTTATTTTTGGATAATTTTTGTATTGTAAACTTTTGATTAGTGTAGTAGATGTGAACGATCCAAGTCGCTTATTATTTCTATTTTCAAGATAATTTCATTAGTCTTCATTTATTATCTAGGATTTGTTTTTTGAAAATTTTCAAAGCTAATGCTTTAGATAAATTTAGAAGCATGAAAATGATTTAGGCCATTTTTTATTTCGTTTGAGCCTTCTGGCCAACCTAAATTTTTTTATCTCTAGTTAGCCAGTTTTGAGCCTTTTTCCAATTTCAATTGATAGCTCCACTTATCATTTCTTTTTCCCCAAAGCTATAATTTTCCAACCTATCTAATCACACTAACCTTTTGAGTTTCATTAAAAATTTTCATGATTATGATAGGGTTGTTTTGTGATTTTTTAGAAAACTTCTTGAATAAATATGCTCAAAAGAAGTGTTTACTTTTGTTTGGCCAATTTCAAAATGAAAAGAAAAAATTATTTATGGCCTTTGTTTTAAAAAAAAGGAAAGAAAAGAAAATGGAAAAGAAAAAGAAAGAAAAATATTTTATTTATGATGAAATTTTTGAAACTCTTTATTTTGGTTTAGTGTGATTTTAAAGCCTCTTTTTTATCTTTGAATTTCACTCCTAATCATAATCCTAAACCAAACATTTTGGTCCTAATAAGCCCTTTTGATTCATGTTTTTGAATTTTATTTATTAGCTAAGTGAAGAAGAAAAGTAATTAGTAAAGTTATGGATTTAAATTTAGATTTTTATTATTTGATTGATATAGTTATAATGTGTCTCTTGGATCTAGTAATAACTCAATGCGCTTTTTCATTTTATTGCTTTGCTTAAATTTATTTAAAGAATTTTGTTACAATTTTGGATGATCTATTTTCGTTCGTAAAGTTTATAAATTGTTAAACCATGCCTAAATAACTGTTTTTGGGTTTACGTTTCACCTTCTCCCTACTGAAAATTTTGCGTAGTACTTGTGTAAGCATAATTAGAACTTTTTGATTAGTAACATTTTATATTAGCTACTTTTTATATCTTTGCTTGGGGACAAGCAAAACTTAAGCTTGGGGGAACTTCATAATACGTTTTATAGTCTAAACTATTAGGGTATTTTCAGGTTTTTAATAGGCAAATAAAGTCTTGTAAGCTTATATGTTGACCTCCTTTTATATATATTATTGCCACTAATGTGTTCTCTTCTTTTTGCAGGTTTTCACAGCTTTTGGACAAAATGACCTGACACGACCCCTAACACGCCCTCCCTGGGCATATCACGGGGCGTGTAACCCGATCCCGATTAAATTTGTTGCCAGAAGCCAGATCCCGAGAAAAACACCTAACACGCCCACTAACACGGCCTCCCTGTGTGTGTCTCTGGACGTGTCACCCTCATCCCTCATCCTGCAGGCCACCATTAAAGATTTTCCATTGCTGTGCACCAACAGTACTGAAACGCCCCCCCTACACGTGCATGTCACCGGGCGTGTACCACATTTCTTGACTTTTGACGGATTTCCAACCAATGATTTTGACGTGAAATGCCTTACGCACCCCCTACACGGGAGTTTCCCAGGGCGTGTCCACTGTGGTACAAAAGAAATCATCATTCCTGCCATAATCTAGTACCCGAGCTCAACCCGGTACATGGCACGCCCTCCCTAGGCGTGACAGGGGGGCGTGACTGACCCGAAAAAAATCTATAAATTCAGGCCCCCCTTATGTCCAGCAAGTTTAGGGTTTGAGGGGAGGTGCTGCACTTTTATTTCCTATGGTTTTTCTTGTGTTCTTCCTCTCTCTCTTTCTCATTTTAAGCTTTTCTTAATTCTAGCTTAGTGTAGCCTTTTGTATTAGCTCTTGTAATTCCTTTAGTAGCTTAAGTTAAATGTTAGCCTAGGTTTTCATTTCAATGCACCTGTAATCTTTAATTTCAAGTTGTAGCTCTATTTTAACATTAATATAAAGTGCCCTTCTTCTTTGTTTTCATAATGTTCTTCTACCCATCTCTCTTCATCCACTTCTCCATGATTAACTAATCCTTTTTATACTCGATCTTGATGATCCAAGGTTCAAGTTGATTAAGTTATGATGCTTTAGGTTTACTCTTCTTTTTAGGGTTTAGGCCTTTGATTTACACTTGAAAAATAGAGTTTGGAGTTATATCATTGATATATAATTTCCATCTTTGTTTTCACTCTTAGCTAGCCGAGAGGCTCGTAGTTTGAAGTGAACACTCAAGAGTAAAGAGAGTTGCATACACCCCTCGAGAGAGGCAGATGTTAAATCTCCCAGATTGGAGTGAAATCCGATAGTGGGGTTCACCGCGTAAAGTGAGCTTTAGGTCTCTGATTTGGACATGAGTTCTGTCGGACCTTCCTAAACTTAATTGGGCATGACTTCGAGAGAAGCGTGTTCAAGCTTTTGGAACCTCCACGGTCAAGGACCTTTACCTTTTTAAGATAGGGTTTATTATCGCATTTTTAATCAACTTTTGCCGAGGTGATTCTCGATCGAGTGCTTTTCTATTTCATCGTTTTAACCCCTCATTATAATCGCTTTTTGTTGATCTTTATTTAACTACAAGTAGTAGTTCTCTTTTTAGCGTTATTTTTCTATTTCTCATAACAAACCTTACAATAATCTTTCGATAAGATAATAGTCTTCGTGTGAGTAAGATTACTCAACAGTTCCCGGGTTTTAATACGACACTTGTGTCCCCTAGCTACAATTTGATAGGTATACTTGCCTAAATAGATTGCTAGTTCGGTTCTTATTCTCTTCACGATTAGTAGACACACGTCTCCCAAACTCCCTGATGGCACAAATTTTATTGTCCCATTCCTTAGTTAAGTATCTTAGGAACTTATTATTTAGTTCTCTATTTATGAACACCTGGCCGTAGTTCTTCAGATCGTTGACAATTTTGAAGAAGTTCTTATATGTGTCAGTAATTGTGTCCTTGGGGCCTTGCTTGAAGGCCTCATATTTTTGGTTCAGAAGGGATCTTCTGTCATCCCTTACGTCTTATGTCCCTTCCATCAAGACGATCAGAGTCTTCCATATTTCCTTGGCAGATTGGCAGTGAATAAGGTTTTTCAACATTGAGTCATCAACTGCACTTGCGTTGATATTTTTAGCTTTCTTGTCAAGAGAGACAAGGGCAATCTCATCTTTGCCGAGATTCATCAGTTTCTTTAGTACCATTCTGGTTGGATCAATAGTGGAGGCTATCATGGTAATATGGGGGCCTTCTTCCACTATCATGAATATTCGAGGATCAACAACTTCCATGAAGAATTTGACTCTCTCTTTCCACATGGTAAAGTTAGCCTTTCTGCACACCGGAAGCTTTGCAGAGTCCTTAGATCTGTCCATGCTTGATAATCTCTACTACAACTAGAAGTAGATCTGTTCAAGGTGTGAACCTTCTTGAGAACAACCTTCTCTCTGATACAAATTGAAAGTATCGAGTTGTCTACCTAAATCACCTAGAGAGGATGAATAAGTGAGATCTGTGTCTTTTGGGGAATAAAAAATTGAGAGAGTTCAACACACAAAGCAATCAAGAACAATCCAGATTACACAAGGAATTATAGTGGTTCCCAAATATTTTGTATGTCCACTTTCCACCTCAACAATCTAGCACCATGGCTAGCCTTAGATACTTCACTAAATCTTGGATTGAAGCAATCCTACACTACGGAGCAACGCTCCTACAACTCGGAGTTAACACACCCCTACAAACTCGATCCCCCAAAATGGGATCTACACTCTGAAGAATAATCTTCCTACAAACTCGTAGACAAGGCTCCTACAAGAGTTGAAATTATTTTACAATTACAATAAAAATTATACTTCCAGATCTTAAATCTTCAAAGTTCTTCCCTCTTGAAAGCTGAAATTTTTGATGAAGATGTTGAGGAAGAAATCTTGAGAGAACATGATCTGAAATTCTTAGGATTCGACGTGAACAAATGAATGATTGAAGAAACTTGAATCTTTTATCTATCGAATCTTTTCTTCTGTTGAATCGCTGGATAGAGGAAGAAGCGTCAAAGAAGAACGACGATGGCGGTGTGCGGTTTTTCCAGATCTAGAACTTGCGGCAATTCAGATTTCTGTAATTACTACTAGGGTTAGCGAATCCTTGAGAAGACATTATATAGGACATTTACTAATGGTCTGAAATCATTAAGGAATGATCTATGTGGACCAATCATGAAGAATTAAGATTGAATTAAATCCCGTCAGATGAATTTGAAATTAAGTTTTCTGCAACTGCATTCTTCGAAAGGAGTTATGATTTCTCAAAAAGAGTTTATTTTCTCGAGAAATGGCGTAGCCTTTTGAAAAAGACTTTGCGCAAAATTTCTTTGAACTGATGAACTGGTTTTCGAAAAATGAATTTGACTTTTCGAAAATAACTTTCCTTTCTCGAAGAATGAATCTTATTTTTTGAAAGCGACATTTCTTTCTCGAAAAACGAAATTGGTTTTTCGCGAAATCTTTATGGCATTTTTCGAAAAAGAGATCCTAGAAATTTTTGAGAGTTTTTCGAAAATTCTTTATGCTTCTCGAGAACAGTTCTACTTTCTCTTAAAATTTATCTAGTCCTTTGAAAAAAGATTCTTCTTTTCGAAAAATGGACTTAGGAAATTTCAGAAAAAATTTCTTTTCTTCTTTGTTCAAAGATCAGCAATCCTTCCTTTCTTCCATGTTTTAGTACTTGAAAATGAAGTGCATCCCAATAGAGAGGTTAAACATGAGTCAACACCATGAATCACACAATGAGGAATTACATTGCATGGTCATGTGTTAAGTGACTCATTGTAAACCAACATTGGTCTACACTTAACAATAATGACCTTCAAGCACTAAACTAGAGAATAACATCAAATACATACTTAATTCATCTTAGTTCAAGGGTGACTTCACACAAATCAAGGTTATTGTGGATACAATACCAAAATATCTCCCCCTATTTGTAGAAGTCAGAACCCTATACACTAAGGTGAATTATATCAAGATAATTAAAAAAATTTACTAACATACACAATAGTAATTGCAATGACAATTGAGAAAAAATATATCATCAAAATTCAAAATTATATTTACAAATAGTATGTCCATAGAAGAGTCCAGGTCCACAACATTTCATAGCACTCAAAATCATGAATCACTTATATTATTGCTGATGTAGTCGTTCTTTCTTCTCTTATTGTCTTTTTATGTAGTTATCAGGCTTAGATAGTACTTAGGCGGCCGATAATACCCAACAAAGACAAATGATTTTCTCTCGTTAGTTTGTTTTTCTAATTTCACAGAACTATCCTTTTATATCCCGCCGCTCAACGGCCCTTTGCATAGTACGGGCTGGCCAGAAATGGCAACTGCACCATCACTTTTGCATTTACAGTTATACTAAAGGCATGCGACGCCTTTTGTATTCTTGCACGCAAGTCCCACAATTTTTGAATTTTTGATGACGTTAGCATGAGTCAGCACTTCTGGACTTAGTAAATTTCAGACAGACTGCATAGGTG
This sequence comes from Platanthera zijinensis, assembly GCA_039513925.1. Taxonomy (NCBI): domain Eukaryota; kingdom Viridiplantae; phylum Streptophyta; class Magnoliopsida; order Asparagales; family Orchidaceae; genus Platanthera; species Platanthera zijinensis. The sequence continues at coordinate 189,532,265 of CM077079.1, read as the reverse complement.
TTGAGTGAAGCCGTGTCACTCAACGCAAAACTACTTAGTAGATTTCTGCGACTTCAGGCGTTAAGAGCATTGAGTGAGCCTTCCTCACTCAATGCAAATAGAATTTTATAGTATAACAACTTAGGAGTTGAGTGAGCCTTCATCACTCGATGCATCTGAACTTAGATTGATTTCTATGAATATAGGCGTATAGTGCAACTTCTTCACTCAACGCTTTCTGCCTTTACCTGACTTCTTGATTAGGAGTTGAGTGATCTGTCTTCACTCAACGTTTCTGTACTTAGAAAGATTATCTGTTAAGGAGGAGTCTTGTGAACTGCCTTCACTCAACGCTTATGGAGTTAGACAGATTTCTTTCACAGTAACCCTGCGGCTTTGACTGCATGTTTTCCTATCGACGCTTTTTCTTCTTGGCGTTGAGTGAACTGCCTTAACTCAATGCTTTCGGACTTAGTCAAACTTTTACTTTGGCAATATAGAGGCTTTGACTGCTTGAACATCAGTCGGCGCTTTTAGCCCCTTAGCGTTGAGTGAACTGCCTTCACTCAACGCTTCTGGACTTAGCCAGATTTCTACATTGCCAGCATCATATCATGAGTCCATCTGACTTTGTGACTTTGATAACCTGTCAAATCAGTTCAATAAAGAACAACCTGTATACATTGAACTAAGGGCATGCATCAAATACATTCATTTGTATACCATTGACTTTTGGGCCTTCTTTAAATTTAGGATAGTGTGATCAATGGACCCAATGGTAGTCACTAAAAAAAATTAATATCTTGAGAAAGGGAACGATGAGGTTAATCCCATCATAATTTCTAGTACCGATGTGATCCCTTTACAGGCTAGACCTCGAGAAGTCCAAGATTAACTCTAAATCTTAAGCAATAAAGCTCTAGGCAACATTAACAAAAGGGGGTAATAAATCCACAGAGTCAGAGAATCTCGTCTTATGTGACGATAGAAAGAGGTAAGGGCTTGTTAGTCCTAGAACTGAAGACTCGTTGATGCATATGATTTTAGGATGGGTTGGTTCTGCAAGTTGGAGCCTCGGATGGGTATTTTTATACCTACTTGTGTTTGTGTGGTGGGTCATTATGTACTGGTCCAGTCGGCACATCGATGAAAGTACGTTGACTACGGTGAGGAGTGTAGGTTTTAGGGGAGATCAGTAGGATGTTTATACTGAGGTTTTGAGGATTATCCCCAAAATGCACACCCGACCATAAAGTATGGTAGTTTCCAGCAAGAGTACACAAGGGCTCCACTATTGTGATCTTAGCATTGAGGCATACGCAAGGTTTATGCCTGGTAGTGTGCCTACCCACCTAGGAGTGGAGATACACGGTCCACTGCCACCCTAAGCCATGACGGTTGGTACCTGAGAGGCTAGCTACCTCCAAAAATTGGGAATGTTTTAAAGGTCTATGCACATAGAGTAGGGTGGGTGAGTTGCATTATAATCATTTCATTGCACCGCATAGCATGACATATGTAGATAATATAGTTGAGATTATGTTTCTAAACCTTTATCATATAAACTAGTATGGGCTCTTTTATATGATGAGTTACCTGGAAACATTAACTTATAAGTTTGTATGTTCATTTATATAAGTTAAGGTACACTTCTCTTATGGTAGAGTAGCTTCTTTTACTTTCCTAGATTTATACAGATCTTCCTTACTACTTTTGTACTGTACTTTGTTACTGTTAATTACTATTGTTTTTTCTTTGATGCTTATACTGGTATCCCTTGAACAACAATCATAAGATAAAGAAGTCCAAAAAACCTTGTTCACCCCACTCGAGCTTTTGTTTGCGGACAAACTAAATAGCGAAAGCAATGGTGTGACCATATGGGAATCATAGTATTTTGTCGACTTTAAAATAAGATTAGACCAACCGTATTTAACTATTGAAATGTTTAAAACAGCAGGTGACGGTTCCCCCTCTGTCAGTTGCTACTCCCTTTCAGTAGACATAGCTAGGTCAAACTCTCACAACCATTCTAGAGGCCTTTAGAGCTCAGCAGGTTCTGGCTTTACAGCCAAACCCGAGCTCAAACTAGCTAGCTACCTTTAGAGGACTCTACCCTCCGACATAATACAGGACAGAGATGGCAGTGAGAATGGAAGAGTGTCTTGACACTATCCAGGAGATTCTTGCAGGGATCCATTGTCAGGGCAACGAGGCCATTATCTTGGCAGTCACGATACTGGGAGCTCGTGCCAAAAGGTGGTGGAAGTCCCTCATGGACTCCACCATTCCCGGTCATCAGTATTCTTAGATCACATAGGATTAGTTTAGAGTGGCCTTGTTGGAGCATTTTTGTATCACCAATGGATAGAGACGAGTTGGAGGATCGGTTTCTGCACCTCAGGCAAGGAAACTGATCGGTTCTGGAGTACCAGAGAGAGTTTTCACACTTGGCAGGATTTTCTTGTCCCGTAAGTTAGAAGGACTATATGAAGAAATTTTATAGAGGGCTTCAGGACTCGCACATGCAGGATCTTCTGTTCATCTGGGAGGTCAGTTTCTCAAAGATTATCGAGAAAGCAAAGAAGTGGGAAGCAAATCATCTGATGCTTTAGGACAAAGGGAAGAGACTGACGGAGGGGATCTACCATGGTGAGTGCAGTAGAGGCCCCCCACAGGGCAAGTTTATGAGACACATGAGAGGTAAATGATGTCCTCGTCATGATGTCAGGCAAAAGTAGCAACCTCATGCAGTTCCATCCCCACTACCACACATCCAGGAACCGAGGAGACATGATGATAGAGGATGCCCTGCAGTGGTATGCTTTGGGTGCCACCATTTGGGGCACATCAGAGCCAACTTCCCTCAGCGATTCTATCCGCCTACAGCCCCTCCGGCACAACGGAGTAGAGGTCGAAGATGTGGCCATGGCCGAGGACATCACGATGGCAGCCGATGGTCGGGACAGATGTACGCGATGGACTTTGCCTAGCCCAGAGACCCTAAGGAGTTCATCACATGTACTTTTATTCTTTAGTTTATATTGTACCTTAAGTTTCTTATACCACTATAATTAGTTGAACTTGATAACACAAATGACTAAACCTCGGGCATAATGTTCGTTAGCAGTCAACCCGCTCACACCCTCTTTGACATGGGTGCCTCACACTCATTCGTATCAAAGAAGGTAATAGAGGGACTAGATGGAGTTCAGCAATTCAATGTCATCACAAGTACAGTACGACTACCTAATGGCTCAGAAATGCTCTACTCTTCCAAGTGCAACTTCGAGGTAGAGATTAGATGGAAGTTGTTTGATACACTGACGACAATCTTGAGGATTTCGAGCTTCAACTTGATCCTGGGCATGACCTGGCTATAATTGCACCATGCCCGAATTGACTGCCGAACGAGGAGGATCTTACTTCGACACGGAGACTCGGAGGTGATCATCGAAGGTATTAAACCTGTCCCCCATACCTTATTATCATCTGTATAGGCCATCAAGGCCTATGAGCAGGGAGACGAGATTTATTTGGTGTGCTTTGAGATGGCAGAGGCGAAAGCCTCCATTGATTGAAATCCCGGTTGTTCAAAACATCTATAACGTCTTTTCAGAGAAGCTACCTAGATTTCCCCCATATAGAGATGTGAATTTCTGGATCCAGCTTGTTCTAGCAGCGAGACCTATCTCTCGGGAACCTTATAGGATGGTTCCAAAGGAGCTAGTGGAGTTTCGGATTTAGCTGAAGGAGCTAGTCAACTCATGGTTTGTCAGACCAAGCTCAACTCCATGGGGAGCTCCACGCTTGTTCATAAATAAGAATGGCGGAACACTTAGGCTCTGCATTAATTACTGTTGGAACCATAGTTAGGGCGTTTAGCCGAACTAGTCGCTGTGGCTCTTCTAGTCGGCAGTCTGGCGGTGTGATCCTGTGGGCTCTATTCAGCCATCTGGCGGTTTGGCACATTGGACTATTTGGTAGCATCTCCAGTGGGCTGGTTTGAGGCCAAAGCAGTGCATTTGGATGTTAGCTGCAGCAGTGGTCTGGCAGGAAGCCACAACATTGGTCTAGAGTTAAGCCGCAATGATGTGGCAGTAAGCTGCAGCAGTTGTCTAGCGGTCTGGTTAAGCCTTAGTGGTCTAGCAGGAATCCGCAGCAGTGGCCTAGAGTTAAGCCGCAGCGGTTTGGTGAAGCCGCAGTGGTCTGGATGAAGCCACAGTAGTGGACTGATGGTTAGCCGCAATTGCAGTCTAGTGGCAACCCGCAGTATGATGTCATGTGGCTTACAGTAGCAGTGGTCTCGTCGTTAGCCGCATCTGCGATCTGGTGGCAACCCGCAGGTGCGGTCTGGTGGCCTAGACGGACGGTATTCCATATCTTTGTGGCAGTTTTCCTTAGTAGCCTCCAGGTGTACAATTGTTCTTTGTAAAGTGTGCTGCTTCACCATGACAAATCGCACAGGCCGCCCGACTTGTTTTTAGTCCCACATCGATTATTGTATTCTCTCATCTCCCTCATTTTCTATAAATAAGGGGCATACCAATGTAACGATTATCTTTTTTGTTCAATAAAATTTGTGGTTTATTATCCTCTTGTCCTCTTTCTTACTCATTTTTTACTTGGTATAGGAGGAAAATTGATCCTTGCTCCGACTTGATAGCGGTTTTTTTTGTAACTGCGTCGCCTCTTCTCTGACTACTTCCCCTCCCTTCTTCTTGCTTCTTCTAGCTTCTTCCCTCCCTCCCTTACAGGTATCTTTGATTGCGACTTGTTCTTTGCGAGCTTGTCTGCTCGCGCGGTTTCTCTTCTCTTTTTCGGGTTCCGCATTTTGGTCGCAACATCTTTCCTGCTGCTGGTCTATTGACGTCGAGACACTTGCAGTCTCTCCTCTTATTCATGCTATTTGTTCGTGTTGTTTGTTCGTGCGGTTTGTTTGTTTAACTGCGCGACTTGCTGTTTTTCTACATGGATACTCCGTCTTCTTTTGTTACTTTCTCTACTCCTCTCTCTCTTTCTTCTATTTCTGCTTCTCCTTCAGGGAATTTGGGGACTTCATCCAAGCTTACCGATCTAAATTACTCGGACTAGAGTGTATCTTTTTTTTTCCTTTTACGCTCTCAGCGTAAGCTCTCTCATTTGACCGATGATCCCCCTCCTGTTGGCTCAACCACTTATGATGATTGGGATGATGTCGATGCCTTGATTTACACTTGGTTAGCCAACAGTTTGTCTGATGAGTGTCTTCCTATCATTAGACATGACCAAATGATAAAAGTTGCATGGAATCATCTTGCTGCTTTATATTCCAAGGGGGAACAAACTTCGTGCATCTATACTTTATGTGCGGGTCTCTTTTCTCGCCCGGTTATGACTCTTGTTGTTGCTTATCAGGAGGTCCAGAGTCTTAGGGCTGAACTTCTTCAGCATCGTCCATTTTCTGTTGATCTTGCTGAGCAACAAATGCACTTTCAGGAGCTTCTTGTACTTTGATATATGCTTTGACATCCTGACTCGTATGACATGATTCGTTAACAGATTCTAGGAGAGGTGGATACTCTGATATTGGATTCTACTTCTGCTCGCATTTCTACTATTATAACTTAGATTCAGCATCCTTTGCTTCCCTCTCCTTCTCTTGATATTGTTGATCATCCTGCACATCATGATAACTCTGGTGGTCGAGGTGGCCGTACTGGAGGTCGTGGTTATTCTAAGTTTATCTGCTCTCATTATGGCAAAGTTGGCATCTTTGTTGATCGTTGTTGGGTCAAACATCCTCAACTCTGTCCTGTTTCTACTGATTTTGCCAAGATTTCTACTTCTTCTCTTGCTACTTCTGGTGCTGCTCAGTTAGCTACTACAGTTAGGTGATTCATTGATTCTGGCGCTACTAATCATATGAACTGTAATTCTCGGCTTTTCTCTTTTCTTGACAAAAGTAACTGGTTACCTTCAATTCTTATTACTGATGGATCTCCGTCCCCAGTTCATGGGTCTAGCACAGTGCATGTTACTCATTCTATTCAGCTTCAGGACACTCTCCATGTTCCAAATTTTTCATGAAATCTTCTTTATGTTACTGCCCTTTGCAAACAGTTGAACTGTGAAGCTATTTTTACTGCTTCTACTTGTGCTTTTAAGGTTCCTCAATCCAAAGATATGATTGCTACTGGGAATAAAAGCGGCGGCTTGTTCTATCTTGATACTTCTTTTGCTTTTTCTGCCTCCTCTACTTTGCTTCAATGGAATCTTCGGCTTGGACATCCTCCTCCTCGGATTCTCTATCAACTTCTGACATATTTACCTCAAGGAGACTCTTCAATTCATTTTGAGGCTTGTCACTTTGACAAACATCACAGGTCTACTTTTCCTGCTAAGAATGGACGTAGTTCTTCTCTTTCTTTCGAAATTATACATTCGGATATATAGGGCCCTACTCCTACTCAGACTTTTGGTAGGGGTAGTTTATATTTTGTGACTTTTATAGATGTTTTTTCTCGTTGTACATGGTTGTATTTGCTCCACGAATGCTCTAATTTTTTTTCTATTTTCACTGCGTTTTATAATGAGATTAATACACATTTTGATACTCCTATTAAAATTCTTCAATCTGATAATGCTAAAGAGTATCTTAGTCATCAATTTACATCGTTTTGTATGGATCATGGCATTGTTAATCAGACTAATTGTCCTTACACGTCGCAACATAATGGTGTTACTGATCGGAAGAATCGCTATCTTCTTGATGTGGCTCGTAGTCTTCTCACTCATATGCAAGTTCCCAAGTCTTATTCGGGTCATGCTGTTCTTCTCTTGTGTTTTCTCATTAATCGAGTTTCGTCGTAAATTCTCGATGGGAAGAATCCCTTTTTTATCCTGCATCTTGATGCAAATCCTTTTTCTGTACCTCCTCGTGTCATTGGGTGTATGGTGTTTGTTCACTCTCCTTCTTCTGGTCGTGACAAACTGTCTCCTCGCTCAATCAAATGTATCTTTCGTGGTTATTATCCAAAATAGAAAGGATACAGGTGTTATGATCCTGTTCTCCGCCGACAGTATGTTTCTGCCAATATCACTTTCTTTAAGGGTGTCCCATTCTTTTCACCTTCCTCGATTCTCCCTTCTTCTAGTGATTAAGTTTCTCTTCCTCTTTTGTTGGCACCTTTTCCATAGCCTGCACTTCCTTCTTCCCTTTGTGATTCTCCTACTATCTCTGATTCTTCTGTTGAGCCGCTGCCAACATCTCCTTGTTTAGTGGTCTCTCCTTTAAATGGAACTAAGGCAGTAGACAGGAGTGACCTTGATCTTCTCATTACTCTTTGGAAATGTGTTCGGTCATGCACTCAACATCCTCTTGGTTGTGTGTTATCTTATGCTCAACTATCTCCTCTAGCTGAGAGCTTTGCTCTTGCTCTCTCGCCAAATATTACTCCTATATCTTATCATGATGCTCTAGTTATTCCACATTGTAAAGTTACTATGGATGAAGAGATGAAAACTCTTACTGAATGGGATACTTGGTCTCTTGTTCCTACCCATCTAGGATCTGATGTGATTGGGTGTCTTTGGGTCTTTGTCATCAAAAATCTTCCTGATGGCACATTGTATCGATACAAAGCTCGGCTTTTTGCCAAAGGGTTTACACAAACCAATGGTGTGGATTTCTTTGACACATTCACTCTTATTACTCGGATTACTACGATCTAAGTGCTTTTTTCTTTGGCTATTAACAGAGATTGGGAAATTTCTCAGTTGGCTGTCAAGAATGACTTTCTTTATGGTTATTTTAACGAGACAGTTTATATGGAGCAACCTCCTAGGTATGTTGCTCAATGGGAGTCTCAGGTATGTAAATTGAAGAAGGCCATCTATGGTCTTAAGCAAAGCCAGAAAGCCTGGTTTAATAAGTTAAACGAAGTTATTTTTTGTTGTTGGATTTGTTCGGAGTGATGCAGATCACTCATTGTTTATTTTGAAGACCTCGGCTGGTCTTGTTATTCTTGTAGTGTATGTGGATGCCATTCTCATTACCGGAGATGCTACGAAAGGTATTGATATGACAAAGAAGCATCTGCTTCGGCATTTTGTTACAAAGGATATGGGATCTCGTAAGTACTTTCTGGGGATTGAGATATCTCGGAAACTTGGTTCAATTATTCTTTCACAGCGAAAGTATGCCTTGGATCTTTTACAAGAAACAGGTCTTCTTGGGGCTAAACCTGCTCGATCCCCTATGGCTGTTGGAGATGACAAAAGTTAGAGTAATACCTCTCCTCTTCTTGAAGATGTCACCAGGTACAGGCATCTTATCGGTAAACTCATCTATCTAACAGTCACAAGACCAGATATTTGCTATGCAATAGGGAGAGTGAGCCAATTTATGAAAGCCCCCAGGGAATGTCATATGCAGTCTGATCTAAAGATTCTCGAGTATGTAAATGGTGCACCAGGAAAAGGGCTCTTATTTCAGCGAAGTAGACATTTAAAGGTAGAGGCTTATTCTGATACCAACTATGCAGATGACAATGGAGATAGGAATTCGACATCTGGTTTTTTTACCTTCGTTAGAGGTAATTTGGTAAGTCGTAAGAGCAAGAAGCAGGCTGTAGTAGCAAGATCGAGTGTAGAAGCAGAGTACAGAAGCATGGATCTGACTACTTGCAAGCTAAAGTGGCTTCGAACACTCTTGCTGGATCTGGGAGAGTTTTATGATCATCCCCTACCGATGTTCAGTGATAACAAAGCAACTATATACATTTCAAAGAATCAGGTCTTTCATGTGAGAATGAAGCTTACTGAAGTAGATTGCCATTTTATCAGAGAAGAGATTCTGAAGAATCAAATATGTACGCCGTTTGTTTCCTCTGATAAGGAGATGGTTGATTTCTTCATGAAACCAGTGACTTCATTCACGGAAGTTTGTAGCAAGCTGGGCATGGTTGACATATATGCTCCAGCTTGAGGGGGAGTGTTGGAACCATGGTTTGGGAGGTTAGCCAAACTAGTCATCGCGGCTTGTCTACTCGGCGGTCTGGCGGTGTGATCTTGTGGGCTCTGTTCAGCCATCTGGCAGTTTAGCACATCGGACTATTTTGTATCATCTTCAGCGGGCTTGTTTGAGACCGCAGTAGTGCATCTGGATGTTAGCCGCGGCAGTGTTCTGGCAGGAAACCGCAGCATTGGTCTGAAGTTAAGCAGCAGTGGTCTTGCAGGAAGCCGCAGCAGTGGTCTAGAGTTAAGCAGCAAAGGTTTGGTTAAGCCGTAGTGGTCAAGCAGGAAGTCGCAGTAGTGGCTTATAGTTATGCTGTAGCGGTCTGGTGAAGTTGCAGCGATCTGGATGAAGTTGTAGCTGTGGAATGTTGGTTAGCCGGAACTACGGTCTTGTGACAACCTGTAGTATGTGGTCTGGTGGCTTGAACAGCTGCAGTCTAGTGGTTAGCCGCAACTGCGGTCTGGTGGCCACCCGCAGGGTGGTCTGGTGGCCTGGACTAACGGTATTCCATAGCTTTGTGGCAGTTTTCCTTAGTAGTCGTTAGGTGTATAGATGTTCTTTTTATAGTGTGCAGTTTGACCATGACAAACCACACAGGCCGGCCGACTTGTATTTATTGCCACAACAGTTGTATTCTCTCATCCCTCCCATTTTCTATAAATAAAGGGCATACCTATGTAATGATTATCTTTTCAGAGCAATAAAATTTGCGGTTTATTTACCTCTTGGCCATTTTCTTGCTTATTTTTTACTATTACTTAGAGCTCAACCAGTTGATCGTGCAGAATACATACCCATTATCGAGGATCAACGAGCTATTCGACCCAGTTGAGGGAGCCCACAAGTTCTCTATGCTTGATTTGCGATTCAGATACTATCAGTTGAGGATTCAGAAGGAGGATATTTCGAAGACTGATTTCAGCTCACACTACGGGTTGTACGAGTTCACGGTGATGCCTTCAGGACTCAACAATTCACCATCCGCATTCATTAGTATGATGAATCAAATATTCGAGCCGTACTTGGACATATTTGTTATAGTATTCATTGATGACATCCTGATTTACTCTAGGACGAAGGAGGATCACACGGAGCACCTGAGATTGGTATTGTGGAAGCTGAGGGAGCACCAAATGTATGCAAAGTTCTCGAAATGCTTGTTCTTATTACAGGAGGTGGCTTTCCTCGGGTATACGATCAGCAAATCCTATTTGGCAGTGGACCCGGACAAGGTGCAGACAGTCAAGGATTGGCCACAGCTGAAGTCGGCCCTGGATTTTAGGAGTTTCCTCGGACTAGCGGGCTAATACCACATGTTTGTTGAGGGTTTTTCCAGGATTGCGCTCCCTCTTACGATATTAATGAGGAAGGATGCGCCCTTCGAGTGGACGCCGCAGTGCGAGACAACATTTTAGGAGATGAAGGACATGCTCACCTCAGCCACTATCCTTGTCCCCTTATATGGGAAGGATGGATTTTAGATTTACACAGATGCATCATACTAAGGGATGGGTATAGTTCTTATGTAGAGCGGGCATGTCATCTCTTATGCTTATAGAAAACTGAAGATCTACGAGAAGAACTGTAACATCCCATTTCCGGGTAGACCCCTAGGAGTCGGTTCCTAGGAAGCCCAAAAATTGAAATAAATCGACCAAGATTTCGGGTCACGGGTTGGTCACGCCCGTGACCGACCCGTCACGCCCGTGACCTAGGGCGTGACTCCTTCGACAATCGTCGATCTCAGGGAGACGATCGTCGGGCGCAGAATTTTCAACCCGGCCCTGTCACGCCCGTGACCCAGGTGTCACGCCCGTGACCAAGGGCGTGACCCCCTTCGGTGATCGACGATCTCAGAGCGACGATCGTTGAGCGCGAAATATGCCTCATGATCCTGTCACGCCCGTGACCCATGTGTCACGCCCGTGACCTAGGGCGTGACCACCCTTCGACGATCGTCGACCTCAGTTCGACGGTAGTCGAACCCAGAATTTTGTCACCCGGTCCTGTCACGCCCGTGACCCATGTGTCACGCCCGTGACCTAGGGCGTGACCACCCTTCGACGATCGATGATCTCAGTTCGACGATCGTCGATCCCAGAATTTGCCATTCAGGCCTGTCATGCCCGTGACCCTTGTGTCACACCCATGACCAAGGCCGAAACGTCAGCCAAACTTTAAATTTCGGTAACCGATATCTTAATCAATTCTGATTATGGAATGTACAACAGGAATATTTATGGGCCGTTTCCGTCCCTAATTATTTAATAGAAAGAGAGAGTGAGGTCCAATAGAAAATCGCCACCTGGATCAGCCATTTCATCTTCCACCTTCTCCTTTTCCCAACATCATAACCGAAACGTTATTAAGAGAAATATTAATGGCCACCAGCGTTAGACCTTTCCCCTCCCTCCTTTTTACTGCTTTAAAAAAAGGCCCCTTAGGCTCAAGGATGAAGTTTCCCAGCCCTTACCTGAAGTTTCGAGCCTCTTACTGTGCTGTAGAAGAATCCCGATGACGCCACCGCCGCGCATATAGCATCCCGACGATCGGCTCGACTCCAAACCACGAATAAGGTCCTCCTCTACTTTTTCTTCTATGGATAGATCTTAGAAATTACTTAGGAGAGATATCAAGCTCAAAGGAGCAAGATTGAGCGAGCTTTTCCATGGTTTTTCAAAAATAAATGGTGGTCGGGTTCGCCGGAAACCGCCTCTCCAGCGGCCGTGCCGCCGCCCGACGGTAGCCCTCACCTCAATAGAGGTGGTGGTGGTGGTGGTGGCCGGCCAGGGAGATGGCTGGGTGGCTGGGAAATAGCTTTAGGAAAGCTACAGGTTTTAAGCATTTTAGTTGCTGGATCGGGCTAAAGAAGAAGATGAACAGTAACATTTTATTATATTATATATTGTATAATTAGGAATTAAATCCCTTTACTGTACACTGGGTTAAAATTGAAAATTATAGCCCGTAGGGGCTGAAACATAAGCAGTGGTCAACTTAGAAAATGTAGCCCTTGAAGTCTAGTTCAATTTAAAATTGATTTCACTCGATTTGGAGTCCTTGTTAGACCACAACACACCTTTTGGTGAGGTCTATCCATAGGGCTGTATTGATCTTAGAAAAATTCCCCACTCCAATCCATTCATCAAAATGACTTGAAATTTGGGGTGTGGCCTAATCTTACCTATATCTAGGTGCTATCCAAAAATGTGAATTTTTGTAGAATGTTTTTCTATAGTTTTTAGAAAAATTTAATAATCCTAGCATAATTTAATTAGATGGCTAAATGACTTCAAACCCTCCCAAATTTTGGTGAGTGGTCCCTGGGTGTAATATAAGGTTCTGGTAAAAATTTCATCTCATTTGGAGATGTTTTGATTAGGTTTGTGTCCAACCCTAGGTTGATCCTCATAGGATAATTTAGGATCAAACACCCCCTTGGTATTTGAGTGGCCATATCACCTCAACAGGGGCTGATATCTTGGTCACTAACTTTTTAGGGCATGACACACCTTCCAAGGGAGTTTGGAGTGGTTTGGTGTAGGGTAGCCCTAGAACCCTAGGGTAGGTCCCTTAATGGGAATTTGTAGGGTTGTGAAGGTCATGGGGTCAAATGACCTTGGACTGACGTGAAATTTGGTGGAGAGGACCATAGGGCCATTAAATTCCTCTGGTAAAAATATTATGGTATTTGGGGACATTTAGCCCACCTCAAACGCTAACCCTAGTTTAGGTCACCAACATTAATTTGAATTATTAAGCTATCAACTGAACTACAAATCAAGTAAAATTTGAGTAGAGTGATTTTATGGTCCAAGTAGACATAATATAATTTTGTTGAGATTTTTGGGCTAATTTATACAGTACTTCATTTACAACCCTAATTGTGCCCTAGATATTTGTTTTGATGATTCTGGAATTCCTGTTCACTAGAATGTTATGAAATCTGGGATTAGGGCATCTTATAGCATATTATACCTTCTGTATTTTTATTGGAAATTTTATCTGATTATTTTGGGTACTTTATTCTTTAATTTACTAATTGTGATATGTAGTCAAAAAATACAGTTAAGGCCCAATTACTAGTTGGAAAATTATGAAATTTGGTCAGTGGGTGTTTCAAATTATGTTAGTCACCCTATAATGTTCTCTGGAATTTTAAATCATTAAAAACAGTACCTCCTTCATTAAGTTAGGAAAATTAGTATCTTGAATTAAAATAGATTCAGAGTTCAAATGTTAGAGAAAAAATTATGGTACTTAGTTTATGATAATTTTAGGTCACTATAAAGCTTCTATAATTTTCTTGGGATTTTTGGACACATATTTACAGTACTTCTTTCATAATATAGTAGAAATGGCCTGAAACGGTAAATTAGGAAATATTGGCCTAAACACCTCTGAAATTTCTCTAAATTTGGAATTACTGTGTAAATGCCTTATAAGATTTTTACAGATTTTATGATGATTTATTGTTGGCTCATTAGTGCACTTCATGTTCATATTAGGGCATTTGGAATCTTAGAATAAATAAATTAAATGCCAAATAAAATAGGAAAATTATTATTTTTCGGATTTAGACTAATTAGGTCATGTTAGACCTCCAGTTAATATTATATGAGATTTGGAAGACAATTTGGAGTACCACCCCTTGCTTACCTCCTAAAGCTTAGGATGGTCTGCGTTTAGTAAAAACTACATAAGCTAAACTAGAGTGGGTAATGAACTTGGGAGATGGAATTTTGGTAGTTTGCTGGATTGGATAGGGTGAGTTAAATCAAGTTCATTATTGGAAGTCAGGATGGGTAGGGTGTGAGATTGACTTGCGATAAGTAGTGTTCGGGTTCGACGGAAGACCGTCCTCCCCGAGAAGAGGAAGAGTCAAAGTCACCCTAGGATTAGCCCACTGTAATATAAAAAGGGAATTGGTTAAGGGAACAAATCAATTATAATAAGTGCCTTGTAGGATTTTTGGGATTCACCCCATCATAGCTCCTAGTACCGCTGCGAGCCCTTCACCGGGTAAATCTCGGGAAGTCAAAGGTTAACCTTAAATCTTAGGAATAAAATGATTAAGAGTAACCCTAATAATAGTTCTACCTCACACCTATACTTGTACACTTAGCAAGAAGAATTGGCATGGAATGGGTAGAGTAGGTCCGTTGTCTAAGGGCCTACTAGTAATGATAGTGGTCTGGTTTGTGATTGGGAAGTCCGGGGAGCTAGAAGCTCGGGGACTTGTTATATGCTTGGTAGCCTAGAGAGCTGGAGGCTCGGTAACATGAGAACTTGTACAAATATAATTGTCATGATTGCATGTGCATAAAAGTGGTGGGTCATCGGTACTGGGCGATCGATCACACCAACAGCGGTACGTTGACTCGACGGTGTGGGACACTTAGCCAAAGAAAGCCTAGTGGGTATAGCCAGCACTAGTACGCGGATACTCTAGGTTGTGTTCTTCTAGGGGCGTACGGAAGGGCTAGGCCTGGTAGTGTGGTTACCCGCCTAGGAGTGGGGGGCCCGACCCACTGTCTCCGTTTGCCACAACGGAGGTTCCTGGGAGTGAAGCTAGCTTTCCGAACAGGGGGAACTAAAGGTCTGTGCGCATAGAGTCGGTGGGTGTGTTGCACTTGCTTGTGCATTTCATAGCATATTTGCGTGTCATAGCATAAACATTGCAACCTATCGTATAAGATGGTATGAGACGTTTTATACGATAGACCCTGCAAAACGACCCCTTGGTCTATAGGGGTAATCCCTATAAATCAATGGTTATATTTCTTGTGCTTTCACTTACTTGCTACTCTTAGCTGTTTGATAACCGACACCCCAACGTATAAGTGGTATGGGACACTTTATACGATGGGAGCCCTGCAAAAGATCCCTTGGCTTATGCGCTTTCGCGCATAAGTTAAGGTTACATTTACTACTTTCTGCTTCTATCAAGTTTACTATGGAATTGCTAGCATAGGTCCGCTGTCACCTGCTTTTGACTTACTCTCCACCTTCATATCCTTCCCTTTCTTCCTCTCCGCTCGGTACTTAGGAGCCATAGGGAAGGGGTAGGGGATGATAGGGCTTAGTCTTTATGACTAACAGTTTTCGAACCACAACATTTTAGGTGTACCATATGGAAGGGTCACGGGTGTTGCAGTTTTTGACAGAGTTGACCCCGCGACCGTGTACCATTGTCACCAGCCGGGACATACACGGGTTAAATGCCCCTTGATGGGTGGGATCCCACTAGCTCTGTAGCCAGGAGGCCGAAGACGTAGACGCAGACGTGGATTGCAAGGCGGCGATGGCAGGCCAAAAAGGAAGAAGCACCCAGAGATGCAGCACCAGCAGAGTACGGAGTCGGTGGAGATTGGCCAGTCTAGCTTGGGTGCTATCGGTTCAGTGACTGTTACAGTGATGCTTAGTTTTAGTTTTGCTTCCGCGAGTGACTTGTAGTGAGGATATGATGTACCGGGCATAAGCCCTCCTTTTGTACTCTGATTATTATTAATATTGTGGACTCTCCCTTTGTGGAGATTTATTTATATACATGTGATTATTGTGGACTTGCTTTTACTTCTTTATGCTACTGTTCTGCGATCAAAAAGGGCTGGCAGAATTGGCGTTCTGTAGTGGCGGCCTTCCCGTGAGTCGGTGCCACTGCAAAGCAGCAGTTCTGGGCTAAGACCCCGGTGTTTAAAAAGAAAAAAAAGGGGGTCTTACAAGAACTATCCAGTGCATAACTTGAAGCTCGGGGCAATGATTTTTGTGTTGAAGATATAGAGACACTATCTGTATGGGGTTCATTGTGAAATCTTCTTAGACCACAAGAACCTCAAGTACATAGACACATAGAAGGATCTTAACCTACATTAGAGGAGGTGGTTAGAGTTCTTGTGTGATTATGATTACACGATCAATTATCATACAGTCAAGGCAAATACAGTGGCTGATACCTTAAGCAAGAGAGCCACCACGTCTGGATCAGAACCCCGAATGGTTGCCATGGATTTGGTCAAGATGTTGCGGGACATGGAGATTACCTTGGTGAGAAAAGCCAACACGAAGACTTTTGCGGAGTACTTACGCTCCTTGAGCATTATATGCGACATCAGAGTCTGCATCCTAGCTGAGCAGAGGAAGGATACAGAGTTAGAACCAATATTCAGATCCCTGGAAGGAGGCGCCTTAGAGCAGTATTCACTACATGATGACCTCATTCATTTCCGAGGCTGCATTTACAATCCCGCGAGAGAGGGAATCCGGGAGGACATACTTACGGAGGCACACTACACCAGATATTTAGTACATCCTGGGATCACCAAGATTATGGCGGACCTGCACAGGGACATGTATTTGCCAGGAATGAAGAAGGACGTCGTAGACTTTGTGACCCATTATGAGACCTGACAGTGGGTGAAGGCCGAGTGCAAGAGCCCTGGAGGTCTATTACAGCCTTTGTTTGTGCCAAAGTGGAAGTTTGAGGACATTTTTATGGACTTCGTGTACGGATTTCCTCCCTCTCACTCTAGGAACGATTCTATTTGTGTCATCGTGGACAGATAGACCTAGGTTTCCAGGTTTATCCCGATCCAAAAAGATGCTCTAGTTGGTTTATTGGTGAGATTGTTTGTGGAGCAGTTTGTGAGGTACCACAGCGTGCTTAGACTTTTATATCAGATCGAGACGGTCGTTTCACTTCCAGGGAATGGAGGGCAGTGCAGGAGTACTTAGGTTCCAAGATCACATTCAGCACAGCCTTTCATCCACAGACACATGGGCAGATGGAGCGGTCCAACATGACCATGGAGGATTTGCTGCTCTTGTGTATACTTTATATAGGGAAGCTATGGGAGCGGCTGCTACCATTGATTGAGTTCTTTAACAATAACAGCCATCAGGCCAGCATTTGTTCGGCTCCCTTTGAGGATCTATATAGGATAAAGTGTCAGACACTGCTATCCTGGGTACAGGATGAGGACCTGAAGGCTCTTGGATTAGATTACATCACTGACACGGACGCGCACATTCAGCTGATCTGAGACAGAATGTTGAAGACTCAAAGTTGGCAGGAGAAGTATTATGAGGTGAGGAATCTTAAGGTGGAGTTTTAGGTAGGAGACAAGGTTTTTCTGAAGATATATTTGGTACATGGTGTAAGACACCATTTTTTTTCCAAAACACAGGGGTCTTAGGCCCAGAACCACCACTTTGCGGTGACACCTTCACGCCCTGAAGGGTCATCACCACAAAGCGCCGATTCTGCAGGCCATTTCGATCACATAAAGGTATCACAATAAAGTAAGAGCAAGTCCACTTGAAAATCACATATATAGAAATAAAATCTCCACGAAGGGAGTGTCCACATAATAATATATATCAGAGTACTAAAAATACGGGCTTATGCCCGGTACATCATGCCCTCACTACAAATCACTCATACGGAAGCAAAAACCAGAATATCTACTCAAGGTCAAGACTCACGGTCCCAGTTGTATGAAATCCGGAGCTACATTGCCCCATCTCCAAGCGCACTGGTCTCTGGGGCTGCTCCTCCGTGCTGGGCTCCTCGATTCCCTCAAATGATGCGGTTCGAAAACCGTTAGTCATAAAGACTAAGCCATATCATCCCCTACCCCTTCCCCCATGGCTCCTAGGTACCGAACGGAGAGGAAGAAAGGGAAGGACATGAAGGTGGAGATTAAATAAAAGGAATAGGTGGCAGCGGAACTAATCTAGCAATTCTATAATAATTAATGGCAATAACAGAAAGTAGGAGATGTAACCTTAACTTATGTGCGGAAGCGCATAAGCCAAGGGATCTTCTGCAGGGCTCCCATCGTATAAAGTTTCCCATACCACTTATACGTTGGGGTGTCGGTTATCAAACAGTAGTATATATATTGAATTTAACCTTAATTTATAAACTTGCCCACACAAGCTTATAGACCAAGGGGTTATTTTGCAAGTCCTAATGTATAAGCGTCCCATTCCACTTATTCTTTAGGTGTCAGAATTAAATGAATTGATTATGCAATGACATGCAAGTGGGTATGATGGAACATGCAAGTGAAACTCACACACCCGACTCTGTGCACACAGACCTTTAGTTCCCCCTTTCGGAGCCATTAACTCCCAGGATACCTCCGTAGTGGCAGACAGAAGCAGTGGGTTGGGCCTCGCCCACCTCAAAACCAGTATAGCACTACCGGCCTGACCTATCGTACGCCTCAACGCTTGGTGCACAAAGTGGACTCCTGCGTACTCTTGCTGACTGGACCGCCGGACTTAGCTTTGGCGAAGTGTAAAAACCACACTTGCCGAGTCATCGTACTGGCGTTGGTGCTACGACAACCCAGTACCGAAGACCCACAACCTTAATTTTCTTTCCTTTTATGCACATGTAAATTTAATCGTAATCAAACAAAAACTGAGTCGAAGCTCCCCGGACCATTCCGTCCGTCTCTTAACCAATCGAGCTGAAGCTCCCCGGACCATTCCGTCCTTCTCTTAACCAATCGAGCCGATGCTCCCAACAATCCTCCTGTGCTAACAGTGTTTATGAAATGTTTGATCATAATTACTATGTTACTCTTTTCAGTTTATTATTGCAGATTACGTTAACCCAGGACTGCCCCCGGTATTCCTTGTGAAGGGCTCTCAAAGGGCACTAGGAACTATGATGGAAGCTGAAGCTCATCGTTCCCTTTCGCAAGGCACTTATTGTTATTGGTTGATTCCCTTAACCCATTCCCTTCTCATATTACAGTGGGCTAATCCTAGGGTGATTTTGACTCTTCCTCTCCTCGGGGAAGACGATCTTTCGTTGAACCCGAGCACCTCTTAACTCTAGCCATCACTACTTCTCACTACTCTTCATATCATTCTATTACAAAATCATCCATAACTATCCACCCAGACAAAATGACTAACTCCAACAACTATCCCAGATCATGTCCTATTGCAATATAATATTTTGTTATATGCAGACCAACCTAAGCTATACGTCGAACCGAATAGGAGATAATCTAAATAATCATCCAAATGCCCTAAAATATTTACTGGAGACTTATAATGACACAAATAGACAAAATCCAGAAAATTGTAATTTTCCTAATTTTTCTGGCATTTAATTAATTTCCTTTAAAGCTTCTAAGGGCTACCAATTGAACATGAAGTGCACTTTTCATGTATGTATAAAGCTTCATAAAATCATGATAAATCCTAAACCACAATTTAACAATAAAGCCAAGATATAACAATTTTTCCAGTAATTTAAGGGCTATAATTTAATTTTTATAATAAATCCTATCTCCTTTCATTAATGAAGTAAGGTAAGTAAATAATCATCCAAAAATTCTTAATTAATCTTCTAGAGCAGATACTATCCTAAAAACATCAGTGGCCAAATTTCATAATTCTTCAATGGGGATTGAGCCCTAGAATAAATAATTACCAAAACCTCAAAAGGCTATATTTGTGATGCAAGTATTGTAAATACTTTTCTAAAAATCATGAATAAAAAAATGCAACTAGATATTTATCTGAAAACATCATTGGCAAGGTTTCATAATTTTACAGTAGGTAATTTGCTCTAAATGATTTATTGACCATAATTTCCATTGTTGGAACTTGTGAAGGAAGTACTAGATATAATCAACTAAAATTTATAACAAAATTCATGGATGTTTATTTAGACCTAAAGCATCTGCTTCCCAAGTTCCATCAGATTCAAATGAACAGAGTAATCAAAATAATTGAAAGACTAATTTGAGCAAATTAATACCTAACAAATAAAGTACTTGAAATATAATCTATAAAATCCTATTAAAAAGTAACAAGGGTTATTCCTAGTCTAAAACTTTCTCAATCCAATTTTCAAAACTTTTAACTAAGTTTTAGTGGTTGTTCTTTCATAATTGAGCTTCTACCCAAAAACTAGGGTTAGGGTTTTGAGGTGCTTACCTATCTCCAAATCCTCTAAGATTTCTACCAGAGAACTTAGGATTAATTACCTTCAACTCTACTAGGTTTCAAGGTCACACAAGGTCATTTGCTCCTATGCCCTTCACAATACTCAAAAACCGTTTCCTAGGGTTTGAGTTTGAACCCTAGGGTAAATCAAGCCTAAATCACACCATTTTCCTTAATAGGGTGACATTAGCCATGCCAAGTCAGTTTGCAAAATTTCAGCCTCTGTTGAGGTGATTTGACCACTCAAAGCCCCAAGGGGGTGCTTGATCCTAAATAACCCTATAAGGGTCAACCTAAGGTTGGATAAAAACCTTCACAAAACATTTCCAAATGAAATGAAATTTTTACCAGAGCCTTAACATGCCTTCTATGACTACCCACCCAAATTTGGGGGGATTTTGAGGTCTTTAAGACACCTAAATAATTTATACATGGTTTATTAAATGTTTCCAAAAACTATAGAAAACTGTTCTCCAAAAATTCCCATTTTTCGACAGGCCATAAATATATCTAATGTAGACTCCCTGCAAAAATTTCAGCTCATTTAGACAAGGGATGAGAGGTGGGCATCCATTTGAAGTTAAGGATAGCCCTAGGTATAGGTTCCACCAAAATAGGTGCTGTGGTCAAACCACTTACTCAAATGGGTTCAAACAAATTTTAAATTACACTAGACTTCAAGGGCTACAAAGTTTATGTTGATTACTTTCCATTTATAGGGGCCTAGCTATTTATAATATTTAAATTATAACAACCCAGTAAACTGGATAGAAAATGAAATAATAGGATTTAATTAAAACCAGATCCAGCACGGATCTTGAAGCAAATCATGGGGCTCTTGGTCATCTTCTTCCTCCAGCCAAGGGCCACGATCAGTCCGACCTGGAGCTCTTCCAAACTCATTTCCCGGCCACCCGGCCACCTCCCTGGCTGGCCACCACCGCCACCACCTTCGTTGAGGTGGGGGCTATCGCCGGGCGGCGGCACGGCCGCCGGAGGGGTGGTTTCCAGCGATCCCACATGGTTGAAAGTCCATGAAAATCCATGGAAAATTCAGAAAATTTCTTCTCCAATCGGGCTCAATTGAGCCCGATTTCTCTCCTAAAATATCTAAGGATCTAGCCCACGAAGAGAGGAGTAGAGGAGGACCTTTAGCCGTGCTTGCCGAAGGGTTTGGTGGTGGTGCGCCATGGCCGACGGTGGAGTCTTCCGATGCTCTACAATGCTACAGCGAACTCCCTCTTTTTCTTTGGTGGGATCATGGAAACGAATTCTCTTGCCCTAGGGAAGCTTTTAAAAGGGTGAAATGGGGGAGAGGAAGGGTCATGCCTTCAAACCATTATTGGCCATTAAAGGTGAATTTCGGCCATGGGGAAAACCCCTTGAAATTCACCTCCCCTTGGTCCCAATTCGTTTGGAAACTCCTAAAAACTGATAGGGGAGATGAATACTAATTAGTTGGTGATAAATGGAGGGGTGATTCACCTTCCCCGCCATGAATAACCTTCTTTTTCTCACTTTCTCTCTCTTCCTTATTGGAGGATTTTAATTCAGCTACTTTGGTGGCTGGCCATGGCTTTCCAACACCTCAAACAAATGAGGGAGAATATACTCAGTCCTTGGAATCAATTGGAGAGGCCTTTGGTCTCCCTTGGCCCTGAATGGCCCCCTTTAAACCACTTTCTCTCTCCTCCATTAAAGGGTAAAATTGAGTTTTCTCTCTCCTAGTCATCAAGGCCGAATTTGTTCATCCCCCTAGCCTATTGGCAGCCCATAACCCATATGAATAATAATAATGAGGTTAGCCCAAGTGGGGGAAATGGGTTTGAGCTTGGGTTAGCCCATTTAGGGTAATTTGACCTATTTCAAGGATTGAGTTGACCTTGGTCAAATTGACCATTTGGGTTGACCCCAATGGGTCCTTTGTGACCCATTGGCCTCCCCTAATGTCTAGGTAGGGTTGGGTAGGGTTGACTTGGCACCTTGGAGGTCACTTGACCCTTAGTAAGGCCACTTTGACCACTTTGGGGCTAGAGTTGACTTGGGTCAACTCAAGCTCTAGAGTTGACTCCAATGGATCCTTGGTGACCCATTGACACCACTTTAGGTCTAGGAAGACCTGGGCAAGGTTGGTTGGGCACATTAGAGGCCATATGCACTTTGTTAGGGCACCTTGCCCAATTTAGGCCTATGGTGGTCCTAGGTCAAATTGGTCACTTTGGGTTGACTCTAATGGACCCTTAAGGCTCTAGTGGACCCTCTAATAGGTTAGTAGTATTTTGGTGGGGTCATGGAGACTTGGTGAAGCCCTAAGGTCAAACCCTAGGTTTGGTGATGTGGTTGTGTCATAGGCAGACCAAGGTGATTCTCACCCTGGGCCTTTGATTACCTGGCCCTTTTTAGCTCCCTAGGGCTTTATCATGTCCTGGTAATGACCAAAGCCACTCTTAGGGGTCTGGTTGGAAATGGGATGTTACAAATCCCAATAAACAAAACAAAGATTTCGTCCCCGAAATAAAGGTTGACCCTACGGGGACTCCTATCAGAGAGAAAGAAACTTGTAACATCCCATGAGAAGTGAAAGATTACACCTCGACGCCATATTTGCTAAGTGAGGTTAAAAGGGAAAACTCAAATCTATGACTAATTCGCCCAATTGGCAACGTCTAGACCCCAATAAACAAAAGATTGGCCCCTACTATTGAAATTCCAGTCCTACTAGTTCAATACAAGAAGATAATTTATAGTATACCAAGAGGTGGTGAGGTATACCTGACTGAACAACTCTGGGTATTTTTTGCCTCATTAGGTCCTGCGGTTCCCAAGTGTGCTCCTCCTGACCATGGTTTCTCCACAGAACCTTAACTAAGGGGATCTTCTTGCGGCGCAAGATCCGTACTCCTTTATCATCGATCCGAACCGGCTCCAAGTGAACAGACCGATCTGAAGCTTCCAGCCCTTCGGTGATCAAAATCTGCTGCTCCGGGCATAGTAGGGCCCTTCTCAGCGAAGAAATGTGGAATACGTCATGCAGAGCTGCCAGCTCTAGTGGTAACTCCATCCTTTAAGCTAGTGCCCCGATCCGCTCCAGGATCCTGTAAGGGCCCATATACCTAGGGCTGAGCTTCTTCCTCCGACCACGCACCCGTGAAACTCCATGCATGGGCCGGATCTTCAAAAACACTCGGTCCCCCACCTGAAACTCCACCTGACGATGTCGGGCGTCATAATACTTAGCCTGTCTGCTCTGCGTCTCTAACATCCTATCCCTGATCAGTCTCACCTGAGCCTCGGTGTCTTAAAAAAAATTTGATCCCAACGCTTTCAGATCCTTGTCCTGAACCCAAGAAAGCGGGGTCCTGCATTTCCTTCCATAAAAGGCTTCATAAGGCACCATCCTGATGCTGGACTGGTAGTTGTAATTATAGGAGAACTTGGCCAGGGGTAAGAGCTTCTCCCATGGTTCCCCGCAGTCCAAAATGCATAGCCTCAAAAGATCTTCCAGCATTCGATTAGTGCGTTCCGTCTGCCCATTCGTCTGGGGATGGGATGTGGTGCTGAAGGTCAATCGCGTGCCTAAGTAAGCCTGCACGAATCTCCACTCCCTGGAAGTGAACCGACCATCCCAATCCGACACAATCGTCTTGGGCACCCCGTAGTATCGAACAAACTGCTCCACAAATCTCCGCACTAGTACCCCCACAAAGTCATCCTTCTTGATCGGAATGAATCTGGCCACCTTCGTCAACCAATCGGCGATGACTCAAATCGAGTTGTTTCCCATCCATGATCGGGGAAGTCCATGAATAATATCCATCCCGATGTCCTCAAATTTCTACTCTGGGGGTACATGTTCTGAGATATACCATCCTTCTGATGATACAACATAGCGATTAAATCTTTACCTTCTCAGATATCACGAATCTTGTTACCCGTCATCTAATTTCAAACATGTTTTTATTTACAAAATCTTATCTTCGCCCGAATAATGTCGAATTATATCGACTTCAATATCACTATGTTTGTTACGCCATTTTCCCTAAAATAGGTCTAAGGGAACCCAAGCCAATACTAATTTGCCCAATAAATAAAAGTTTAGCCCCCAATAAACAAAAGATAAGCCCCTACCTATCTTGGGCTAAGTATCTTTAATATTACCTTGTTACATCTGTCCTAGCTGGGTGCACAATCCCTAGGGCATCAATCTTCGACTTGGGGTTCCACCCTGGAACTCGTTAATATACTCCATACTTTAAACTCTCTGAGTCATATTTACGACAACCTTATCCGGGTCAAAATGTTCCCAATCCCAAATGGGTATCTTCCGAACTTGAATTCTTATCCGACCCTCAGTGTTTGTCTCGGTGGTTGCCTCCAGGTAATTTTGTTACTGGTACGAGGGTAAGATAAAATGTCATCTGTCATTCTGCTAATAGATCATTGGCCTCAATTCTCCTTAAGGCCGTCCTACCAGTAATCCTTGATTGGGATAGTAGGGACCCTCCTTTATTCTCTTGGGTATCTCCTTACCTTAACCAAGTTCATACCCAAGGTCTATTTTGAACTACGACATACTATAAATTGTCATGGTTAGTCGCGAGTCCTAGTTGGTTGAGTCTAACTCGTTGGTTAGAGGATTAAGATGGGATTTTTGCAGCCAGAGGTGTTCCCTGCTGGGGGCAGGGTTTGCCGCAGGCTACAAAGAGGAATTCAAATTAATGATGAAGTGGACTTTTACATGTGATTTCCCTTATGGGCACACCACTGCTTCCGCTGCTAGTTTGTCCTCAAACTAAGCTCGCGCGGGGGTGACCCAGGGTTAGAGGACTTCTACTTTTCTGATCGAGGTTCCCTCTGATACCACTTGTAAGACCCCTTTTTTCCAAAACACCGGGGTCTTAGGCCCAGAACCGCCACTTTGCGGTGACACCTACACGCCCTGAAGGGTCATCACAACAAAGCGCCGATTCTGCCAGCCAATTCGATCACAGAAAGGTAGCACAATAAAGTAATAGCAAGTCCACTAGAAAATCCCATATATAGGAATAAAATCTCCACGAAGGGAGTGTCCACATAATAATATATATCAGAGTACTAAAAATACGGGCTTATGCCCGGTACATCATGCCCTCACTACAAATCACTCATGCGGAAGCAAAAACCAGAATATCTACTCAAGGTCAAGACTCACGGTCCCAGCTGTATGAACTCCGGAGCTAGACTGCCCCATCTCCAAGCGCACCGGTCTCTGGGGCTGCTCCTCCGTGCTGGGCTCCTCGATTCCCTAAAATGATGCGGTTCGAAAACCGTTAGTCATAAAGACTAAGCCCTATCATCCCCTACCCCTTCCCCCATGGCTCCTAGGTACCGAGCGGAGAGGAAGAAAGGGAAGGACATGAAGGTGGAGATTAAATCAAAGGAACAGGTGGCAGCGGAACAAATCTAGCAATTCTATAATAATTAATGACAATAACAGGAAGTAGGAAATATAACCTTAACTTATGTGCGGAAGCGCATAAGCCAAGGGATCTCCTGCAGGGCTCCCATCGTATAAAGTGTCCCATACCACATATACGTTGGGGTGTCAGTTATCAAACAGCAGTATATATATTGAATTTATCCTTAATTTATAAACTTGCCCACACAAGCTTATAGACCAAGGGGTCATTTTGCAAGTCCTAATGTATAAGCGTCCAATTCCACTTATACTTTAGGTGTCAGAATTAAATGAATCGTTTATGATATGACATGCAAGTGGGTATGATTGAACATGCAAGTGCAACTCATACACCCGACTCTGTGCACACAGACCTTTAGTTCCCCCTTTCGGAGCCGTTACCTCCCAGGATACCTCCGTAGTGGCAGACGGAAGCGGTGGGTTGGGCCTCTCCCACCTCAAAACCAGTATAGCACTACCGGCCTGACCTATCGTACGCCTCAACATTTGGTGCACAAAGTAGACTCCTGCGTTCTCTTGCCGACTGGACCGCCGGACTTAGCTTTGGCGAAGTGTAAAAACCACACTTGCCGAGTCATCGTACTGGCGTTGGTGCTACGACAACCCAATACCGAAGACCCACCACCTTAATTTTCTTTCCTTTTATGCACATGTAAATTTAATCGTAATCAAACAAAAACTGAGTCGAAGCTCCCCGGACCATTCCGTCCGTCTCTTAACCAATCGAGCCGAAGCTCCTCGGACTATTCCGTCCGTCTCTTAACCAATCCAGCCGATGCTCCCAATAATCCTCCTGTGCTAACAGTGTTTATGAAATGTGAGATCATAATTACTATGTTACTCTTTTCAGTTTATTATTGTAGTTTACGTTAACCCAAGACTGCCCCCGGTATTCCCTGTGAAGGGCTCTCAAAGGGCACTAGGAACTATGATGGTAGCTGAAGCCCATCGTTCCCTTTCGCAAGGCACTTATTGTTATTAGTTGATTCCCTTAACCCATTCCCTTCTCATATTACAGTGGGCTAATCCTAGGGTGATTTTGACTCTTCCTCTCCTCGGGGAAGACGGTCTTTCGTTGAACCCGAGCACCTCTTAACTCTAGCCATCGCTACTTCTCACTACTCTTCTTATCATTCTATTACAAAATCATCCACAACTATCCACCCAGACAAAATGAATAACTTCAACAACTATCCCAGATCATGTCCTATTGCAATATAACATTTTGCTATATGCATACCAACCTAAGCTATACGTCGAACCGAATAGGAGATAATCTAAATAATCATCCAAATGCCCTAAAATATTTACTAGAGACTTACCATGACACAAATGGACTAAATCAAGAAAATTGTAATTTTCCTAATTTATCTGGCATTTAATTAATTTCCTTTAAAGCTTCTAAGGGCTACTAATTGAACATGAAGTGCACTTTTCAGTTATGTATAAAGCTTCATAAAATCATGATAAATCTTAAACCACAATTTAACATTAAAGCCAAGATATAACAATTTTTCCTGTAATTTAAGGTCTCTAATTTAATTTTTATAATAAATCTTATCTCCTTTCATTAATGAAGTAAGGTTAGTAAATAATCATCCAAAAATTCTTAATTAATCTTCTAGAGCAGATACTATCATAAAAACATCAGTGGACAAATTTCATAATTCTTCAATGGGGATTGGGCCCTAGAATAAATAATTACCAAAACCTCAAAAGGCTATATTTGTGAAGCAAGTATTGTAAATACTCTTCTAAAAATCATGAATAAAAATATGCAACTAGATATTTATCTGAAAACATTATTGGCCAGGTTTCATAATTTTATAATATGTAATTTACTCTAAATGATTTATTGACCTTAATTTCCATTGTTGGAACTTGTGAAAGAAGTACTAGATATAATCAACTAAAATTTGTAACAAAATTCATGGATGTTTATTTAGACCTAAAGCATCTGCTTCCCATGTTCCATCAGATTCACATGAACATAGTAATCAAAATAATTGAAAGACCAATTTGAGCAAATTAATAACTAACAAATAAAGTACTTGAAATATAATCTATAAAATCCAACTAAAAATTACTAAGGGTTCTTCCTAGTCTAAAACTTACTCAATCCAATTTTCAAAACTTTTAACTAAGTTTTAGTGGTTGTGCTTTCATAATTGAACTTCTACCCAAAAACTAGGGTTAAGGTTTTGAGGTGCCTACCTACCTTCAAATCCCCTAAGTTTTCTACCAGAGAACTTAGGATTCATTACCTTCAACTCTACTAGGTTAAAAGGTCACACAAGGGCATTTGCTCATATGCCCTTCACAACACTTAAAAATCCTTCCCTAGGGTTTGAGTTTGAAACCTAGGGTAAATCAACCCTAAATCACACCATTTCCTTAATAGGGTGACATTAGCCATGCCAAGTCAGTGTCCAAGATTTCAGCCTCTGTTGAGGTGATTTGACCACTCAAAGCCCCAAGGGGGTGCTTGATCCTAAATAACCCTATAAGGGTCAACCTAAGGTTGAATAAAAACCTACACAAAACATCTCCAAATGAAATGAAATTTTTACCAGAGCCTTAACATGCCCTCTATGACTACCCACCCAAATTTGGGGGGATTTTGAGGTCTTTAAGACACATAAATAACTTATACATGGTTTATTAAATTTTTCCAAGAAATATAAAAAACTGTCCTCCAAAAATTCCGATTTTTGGACAGGCCCTAAATATAGCTAAGGTAGACTCCCTACCCAAATTTCAGCTCATTTGGACAAGGTATGAGAGGTGGTCATCCATTTGAATTTCAGGATAGCCCTAGGTATAGCTTCCACAAAAATAGGTGATGTCATCAAACCACTTATCCAAATGGGTTCTAACAAATTTTAAATTAAACTAGACTTCAAGGGCTACAAAGTTTATGTTGATTACTTTCCATTTAGAGGGGCCTAGCTATTTATAATATTTAAATTACAACAACCTAGTAAACTGGACAGAAAATGAAATAATAGGATTTAATTAAAACAAGATCCGGCACGGATCTTGAAGCAAATAATGGGGCTATTGGTCATCTTCTTCCTCCAGCCAAGGGCCACGATCAGCCCGACCTGGAGCTCTTCCAAACTCATTTCCTGGCCACCCGGCCACCTCCCTGGCCGGCCACCACCGCCACCACCTTCGTTGAGGTGGGGGCTATCGCCGGGCGGCGGCACGGTCGCCGGAGGGGTGGTTTCCGGCGATCCCACAAGGTTGAAAGTCCATGAAAATCCATGGAAAATTCAGAAAATTTCTTCTCTAATCGGGCTCAATTGAGCCTGATTTCTCTCCTAAAATATCTAAGGATCTAGCCCACGAAGAGAGGAGTAGAGGAGGACCTTTAGCCATTCTTGACGAAGGGTTTGGTGGTGGTGCGCCATGGCCGACGGTGGAGTCTTCCGATGCTCTACAATGCTACAGCGAACTCCCTCATTTTCTTCAGTGGGATCGTGGAAACGAATTCTCTTGCCCTAGGGAAGCTTTTAAAAGGGTGAAATGGGGGAGAGGAAGGGTCATGCCTTCAAACCATTATTGGCCATTAAAGGTGAATTTTGGCCATGGGGAAAACCCCTTGAAACTCACTTCCCCTTGGTCCTAATTCATTTGGAAACTCATAAAAACTGATAGGGGAGATGAATACTAATTAGTTCGTGATAAATGGAGGGGTGATTCACCTTCCCCACCATGAATGACCTTCTTTTTCTCACTTTCTCTCTCTTCCTTATTGGAGGATTTTAATTCAGCTACTTTGGTGGCTGGCCATGGCTTTCCAACACCTCAAAATTGATGAGGGAGAATATATTCAGTCCTTGGAATCAATTGGAGAGGCCTTTGGTCTCCCTTGGCCCTGAATGGCCCCCTTTAAACCACTTTCTCTCTCCTCCATTAAAGGGTAAAATTGAGTTTTATCTCTCCTAGTCATCAAGGCCGAATTTTTTCATCCCCCTAGCCTATTGGCAGCCCATAACCCATATGAATAATAATAATGAGGTTAGCCCAAGTGGGGGAAATGGGTTTGAGCTTGGGTTAGCCCATTTAGGGTAATTTGACCTATTTCAAGGATTGAGTTGACCTTAGTCAAATTGACCATTTGGGTTGACCCCAATGGGTCCTTTGTGACCCATTGGCCTCCCCTAATGTCTAGGTAGGGTTGGGTAGGGTTGACTTGGCACCTTGGAGGTCACTTGACCCTTAGTCAGGGCACTTTGACCACTTTGGGGCTAGAGTTGACTTCGGTCAACTCAGGCTCTAGAGTTGACTCCAATGGATCCTTGGTGACCCATTGACACCACTTTAGGTCTAGGAAGACCTGGGCAAGGTTGGTTGGGCACATTAGAGGCCAACTGCCCTTTGTTAGGGCACCTTGCCCAATTTAGGCCTATGGTGGTCCTAGGTCAAATTGGTCACTTTGGGTTGACTCTAATGGACCCTTAAGGCTCTAGTGGACCCTCTAATAGGTTTGTGGTGTTGTGGTCGGGTCATGGAGTCATGGTGAAACCCTAAGGTCAAACCCTAGGTTTGGTGATGTGGTTGTGTCATAGGCAGACCAAGGTGATTTTCACCCTGAGCCTTTGATTACCTGGCCCTTTTTAGCTCCCTAGGGCTTTATCATTTCCTGGTCATGACCAAAACCACTCTTTGGGGTCTGGTTGTAAATGGGATGTTACACATGGTGTTTCGCGGGTGCGTAGGCATAAGAAGCTCAGCCCTAGATTTTTGGGGCCTTTTACGATCCTAGAGCGGATAGGTCCCTTTGTGTACAGTCTGAAGCTACCACTAGAGTTGGCAAACCTGCAGGATATCTTTCACATCTCCTCATATCGGAGGGCCTTACTTCGGCTGGAGCCACACATCACTTCTACCTCTGGCCCGATAGCATCTGATCGGTTAATTCTTTTGGAGCCGATCCGGATCGACGATACAACAGCCCGAGTTTTGCGAAAGAAGAGCGTCCCTTTGGTCAAGGTGCTGTGGTACAATCTTGGGAAGGAGGAGAATAGTTGGGAGCCTATGGAACTTATGTAGTAATTCCACCCGGAGCTCATCGCCTCAGGTACAACCTAAACACCCATGAAATGTTACTATGATCATTGTGCGTAAAACCCTGTAGACCCGTTCTTGAAGTTTTGGGACAAAATTATTATTTTTTATTTATTGAGATTTATAACATCCCTAGCCCTTCTAGACCCCCTTCCTGGGGTTAGGGTTTGAGTGGCGAGTTAGGGCAAGGAGACGACCCTAAAACTCCTTAAGGTAAGGAAAATTGTTATGTGCACCCCAATGTGCACAAGTCAACTTAGATCGATTTACACCCAAATGAGCTCACTACCTCAAAGTAAGCTCCCCAACACCTCCTTAACCCTAAAGGGGAGGAAATTGACCAATGGACTCATGGCTAGGTAAACCAAGTTGGCCAAATTTACCAAAGCCAACCGTAGCTTAACATTGGTCAACTCAACTCAAATTGGCACGATTAGACTTCTTATGGTTAAATTGACCTCACCCCTAGCCTTATAATATCATTAGGGGACAAGTTGACCCAAAAGCCCCATCATGAGGGTGTTAATTTCTCCAATTTGACCAAAGTCAAATCTAGGCCAATTTTGGTCAAACCTACACCTTTTGGACAAATTGGTCCAATTGGGGTCCCACCTTGGCCCAACCAACACAAGGAGGTTTCATAGGACTCAAGACTAACCCATGAGACCAGTCAACCGATTGGTTGACAAAGTCAACACCCCAAGTCAACTATGGTCAAAGTGGAGTCTAAATGAGAGGAATAAAGGCTCAACCCATTTCCTATAGGCTAAGGCTTGGACAAAGGCCCACCCTACAGCCCACTAACATGATTTCAGTTAAATAACATGATTAGGGAATGTCATATTATTTAATGGGGAGAAAATGGAAAATCACTCATTAATTAATGGTGAAATGAAGAATTAATGGGAGGAGATCATGGGGAACACCCTTCCTCTTCCCTAAGCCCACCATTCATCTCCCTTAATGCTTGGGAGGATAATCCCTTCAATTCCAGTCGGCCACCATCAAGGAGAGATATTAATGACCATGTCCTAACCACCCCTTTTATGGCAAATCCATAAATACCCCTCCCCAGCCCCATTCGATCCTTTCATCACCTTCAGAAGCTCTAAAGGAGTAGAAATTGTGTTCTTGATCGAAGCTTTTGGTGGAAGATAGAGGAATTGTGTAAGCTCGCCGAAAATTGTCGCCACCATGGCAACCCATCGAAGCAGCCTCCTCCAAGCCTGGAATCAGGCTCATTTCTCCTCCTCTACCCTTGTGCTAGTATCTTAGATTTATAGGAAACATAATTGGGCTTAAAAGAGTCGGTTCCCATTTTCAAATCCATGGAGTTTTCCCATTTTTGTTCCTCTCAGGTTCGCCGAAAACCACCCCTCCGGCGGCCGAGCCGCCGCCCGGCGATAGCCACCACCTCAGTGGAGGTGGTGGTGGCGGTGGACGGCTAGGGAGGTGGCCGGATCGACGGAAAAATTACTTAGAACAGGGTAAAGGATGGGTGGATACCTCCCCTTGGCTGGAGGTAGGGGATGAAATCACAGCCATCCGTTTGATTGACAGGTTTTGATATTATTTATTATAATATATTATTTGTGTTTCTTTATATAGGGAACACACTTTTTTATGCTGAAAAATGAGGCCTTTTGTTGAAGAACCATAAAACTTTTCCAACATGAAAGTTGTAGCCCACTGTCTTTACTTAAATTTGATACTTGAATCAGCCCATTTAGTGCAATGTAGCTCCCTATAGGGCAGTTTTAGTGGGCCTGATTTATTGGAGGGGACAACCCATATTTCTTGAATAACTTTTAAATTATTAAAGTTTGGCAGCTGAAATTTGGGGCATGTAAGAATATACCCTAGATACACCTACATTACAAAAATGGGAATTTGTGGACAATATTTTCCCATAGTTTAAGGAAAAATGTATTTTTTTATAAAAGTATAATATTTTGGTGAACAATAATTATATGGCCCCCAAATTTTTGTGGGAGTCTCAATAGGTAAATATAAAGCCCTCGTAAAAATTTCAAGTCATTTGGAGCTCTGTATTTGGGTGTATTGCAATGCATGAGGCTATGGCTTGTGATATGTGGTGTGCATTTAGCCAAAAGGTGTATCTTGTGAATTTAGCAAGATTGGCTGGGTCAAATCAAGTGAAATTTTATAAATTCACTTATTTAGTGAAATTTCATCTCCTCATGAAGTTTTGGAATATTTGGAGTTGATTTGCTTTGCAAATGAATTAATTAATATCTGTTTTGTATATGTATTAATGATATTATGGTGACTACAATAGTTGCAAAAATGATGAAACATTGTCAATAGCAATGATTTAGTATGATACACACTATAAAAATTAATTGGAATTTTTGGAAGTCATAATCTTATGGTTGCAGTTATAATTACCCTTTGTTCCCCTTCCAGATAAACAACTTATGTTTATTAAAATTTTCTTCTTATACTCTAGGGAATGAGAGTTTTTACTGCAGATTGAGTATTGAGATAATTGTACTCAAATGGAGTTATAAAATTATTCAGTTGAATAAACAATTATTCACCATTTGTATCCTCCAATAATTTTTCTGTAATTATTTGAAGAATATTTATTGTACTTCATGTGTAACATGATCTAGTGGATCAGATTTTTTTAATTAGAAATTAAATATCAAATATTGTTGGAATGATACGAAATTTGGTTCAGACCGTTTATTTATCATTGTGACCTTGTGGAAATTAATTGGTACTATTTGGAACCTTTGAAGTGATACTTCATGTTCAAATCTACTAGTGGCTTTGTTGTTGTATGGAGACCGGGCAGTCTGGCGGTCTTGCTCTGGGGGGTTAGAGACCGCGTGCTCTGGCAGTTTGTCTCTAGCAGCTTGGTAGCTGGACTATTGTTGGTTGGTGTCTGGGCAATCTGACGGTTTGTCTCAGGCGACTTGGAGACAAGGCGGTCTGGCGGTCTCCTATGGCGGCTTGTTCTCTCCTTCTGGTGGTTACCGGGCAGTTAGCCTTTTCGTCTAACCGTGCGGCCTATTCGGCTTATTTCTGTTAAAAATGTAATTATTTAGTCCCATATTGCTTACATGTAATCTCTCTCATCTACTCCATTCTATAAAAGGGAGTCAATACCTTTGTAATACTCCTCTTTTGGATAATAAAAATTTCTGTTATTCCAATTTTTGATTTCTTCTTGTCTGTTCACACATGGTATCAGAGGACTCGATCTTTTCCACCTGACTCAGTGTCTTCTTATGACCGTGCGGTTTGCCCTTCTTCGTGCAATATGTTTGTGCGGCTTCTCTTCTCTCATTCTCTTTGTCGCTGCCCTTTGTCTTCACGAATTCTCTTTTCTTCTATCTGTGACCTGTTTTTGCAGATTGCTCGGCTTCTTATCACCCCGCGAATTACTTCAAGTTCGTGCGGTCCTCTCTTTCTCCTATTTGTGCGGCCTTCTCTCTAGCCGTGTGACTTCTTTCCCTCTACTTTGCTCTGCTTCTTGGTCGTTGCCTTCCTTGTCGCTGGTGTATTGTAACCGTGACCGTTGTAGAATCTTTTCTTTGTCTGTTGCGGCCTTCCTAGACGCAAGACCTGCTTGTTGTTCGCGCGTCTTGTTGTTTCTTCTCGCGCAGCTTCTTGCCAGTTCTTTGTCCACTGCGGCCTTCCTAGCCGCTCTTCCTGCTCTCTGTTCGCGTGGCTTATTTCTTCTTCTCACGCGGTTTCTTATTGCTTCCATGCATGGCTCTTTTCACTACCTCAACCAACACCGCTACTCCAGTGGGCAATCCGCCTCCTACTCGGTCCGAGAATCTTGGCACCATCTCCAAACTCATCGGTCCCAACTACCCCGATTGGAGTGTCTCCTTCACCTTCCTTCTTCGCTCACAACCCAAACCCCACCATCTCACTGATGACCCTCCTCCACTCACTTCCGCTGAGTTTGATGGTTGGGATTCTAGCGACGCGCTTGTGCGCACTTGGCTAGCTAACAACCTTTCGGATGAATGTCTTCCCATCATCCGTCATGATGAGACCGTCAAGACGGCTTGGCTTCATCTTGCTGCTCTGTAATCGAAAGGGGCTCAGACTTCCCCCATCTATACTTTATATGTGAACCTCTTTGCCCGTCCTTCCATGTCTCTTGTTGCCGCTTATCAACAAGTTCAAGCTCTCGAGTCTGAGATTCTTCAGAATCGCCCCTTCTCCGCGGATTTGGCCGAACAGCACAAGCACTTCCAGGAACTTCTTGTTGTATTCTATCTTCTACGACTTCCCGAGTCCTATGACATGATCCGCCAGCAAATTCTAGGATAGGCGGACTCTCCTTCCTTAGATGCCACTATTGCACGCATTGTCGTTGTTACCTCTCTACTTCAGCGTCCCCTTCTTTCCTCTCCTTCACCACCGCACAACTATGCTCACCAGACTCAACGGAGTGGCTCTGGTAGCCGCAATAACCAAACTGGATGGCGTGGCCCTTCCCGCTTTCTCTACTCTCACTATGGCCGCACCGGGCATACTGTGCAACGCTATTGGATGAAACATCCGCATCTTTACCCCTCTGGTGACTCTTCCACCTCTTCCCCGAAGCTGTCTGCATCAGTGGTCACGTCATTAGGTAGTGCCCACGTGGTTACTCAAGGTAAATGGCTGATAGACTCTGGTGTGACTAATCGCATGACGGGCAATCCTCAGTGCTTTTCTCTCCTAGAAACACATGATCGGTTGCCCCAGTCCTCGTTGCTGGCGGCTCTCACTCCCAGGTCCATGGAATGGGAGTGGTTCATGTCACTCCATCTCTTCGTTTGGTGGACACTTTATATGTTCCAAAGTTCCCGTGCATGTTATTATCAATTACTTCTTTATGCAAACAACTCCAGTGCTCTATTACATTCACTCCAACTTCTTGTTCTTTTCAGGATCCGACCTCCCAACGGACAATTGATACTGGGACTGAGAGTGACGGCCTCTACTTCCTCGATAATATTTCTGCTCTGTCTGCCTTCTCCTCCTCCTCTACAGATCTTCTACAGTGGCACCTCCGCCTTGTTCATCCTCCTCCACGGCTTCTTCGTCAGCTTCTGCCCCACCTCCCTCCACACAGTTCTCCACTCAACTGTGATGCCTGTCAGCTTGGCAAACATCACCGTTCCTCCTTCCCGCCGAAGCAAGGTCGTGGCTCTACCCGTCCGTTCGATCGCATTCACTCTAATATCTGGGGTCCTGCTCCTACCCTCACCATTGGTCGGGGTTGTTCTTATTTTGTAACCTTTATTGATGACTTTTCTAGATGTACTTGGGTGTATCTCTTACGAGATCGCTCTGAATTATTCAATGTATGGACATCTTTTTATCACTTAATTCAAAATCAGTTTGGTGTTTCAATTAAAGTCTTTCTCTCTGATAACGCTAAAGAGTATATTAGTCAAGCTTTTTTATCTTTCTATATGCAACATGGGATTATCCATCAAACTAGTTGTGTTTATACCTCACAATAAAATGAAGTGGTGGAATGCAAAAACCATCACCTCCTTGATGTCGCTCGCACTCTGATGACGCAGATGTATGTCCCACGCTCCTATTGGGGCTATGCGGTTCTCGTTTCATGCTATCTCATCAATCTCATTCCATCCACGGTTCTCCATGGTCAAACCCCATTTTACATTCTCTATCCAGGCAAGGAACATTTTCCTTTCCCTCTACGTATCTTTGGTTGCACAGCTTTTGTACACGTTCCCACTGCCACCCGTGACAAACTCTCCGCTTGCTCCACCAAATGTGTCTTTCTGGGATACTCTACCACCCAGAAGGGCTATTGTTGTTTTGACCTCGTTCTTCGCAAGCAATTCATCTCCGCTGACGTTACTTTCTTCGAGAATGCTCCCTATTTATCTGACGACTCCTCTCCTCTTCCTAAGGCTTCTGATTCTCCTATTATTCCCTCCAACCCATCGACCCCTACCAAGGTTTTTCCACCTCCACCATCTTCATCGTCTCCTCCTCCCTCCTCACCTCCGTTATTTCTCTCTTCTCCGCCACCATCGCTCTCTACTCCCGAGCCAGCTCTCTCCGCCACGGACGCTCCGGATACTGAGGAACCTGCTGACCTGGATCTTCCCATTACTCTTCGCAAAGGGGTTCGGGCATGTACCCAGCACTCACTTGCTGTTGTGGTTTCTTATGATCGTCTTACCCCTTCTCGCAGGGCTTTTGCACTGGCTATCTCTGCCACTACTACCCCCCGTTCCTACCAATAGGCCCTTACTGTTCCTCATTGGAAGGGTACAATTGATGAGGAAATTGCTACTCTCACTAAAAATGGTACGTGGAACCTTGTTCCTCCTCCCTTCGGCACAAATGTTTTTGGTTGTCGCCGGATCTTTATGGTGAAGTTCAGTCCAAACGGAAGTGTGGATCGTTACAAGGCCCGCCTTGTTGCCAAAGGGTTTACCCAAACTTATGGTGTTGACTATTTTGACACCTTCTCTCTAGTTGCTCGTCTCATCACTATCAGGGTCCTCCTCTCTGTGGATGTCAACAGGGATTGGCTCATTTCCCAACTGGATGTCAAGAATGCCTTTCAATATGGAGATCTTTAGCAGGATGTCTACATGGAGCAACCTCCAGGGTATGTTGCTCAGGGGAGACAAAAGTATGCAGGCTAAAGAAGGCTATCTATGGCCTAAAGCAAAGCCCGCGGGCTTGGTTTGAGAAGTTTGGCAGGATTGTGGCAGCCGTGGGCTTTACAAGAAGTTATGCGGATCACTCTTTGTTCGTTCGCAAAACCTCCCTTGGTCTGGTAGTTCTTGCGATTTGTGGATGATATTCTTCTCACTAGAGATGATCATGCTGGGATAACCTTAACAAAGATGCATCTTCGCCAACACCTGGTCACAAAGGATATGGGCTCTCCAAAATACTTTCTCGGGATAGAGATCTCTCGGAAGCCCAATTCCTTAGTCCTCTCCCAACGCAAATATGCTCTTGATTTGCTAAAAGAAGCAGGGTTGACTGGAGCTAAATCCTTCCCGATTCCCCATAGTGACTGGAGAAGATAAAACCTGGACGAATGACTCTCATCCTCTTTTAGATGTTATGAGGTACAGACGTCGGGTTGGTAAACTCATATATCTTAAGGTGATGATACCCGAGATCTCCTATGCTGTAGGCAAGGTTAGCCAATACATGCAAGCTCCAAGAGAGTGTCATCTACAGTCTTCCCTTAGGATATTGGAGTATGTAAAATCAGCACCTGGGAAAGGACAACTCTTTCAGAAGAATGGTCATTTGAGGGTTGAAGCGTACTCAGATTCGAGCTATACTGATGACAAAGGAGACCGCAAGTCAACATCTGGCTTTTGCACCTTTGTAGGGGGGAACCTTGTGAGCTTGAAGAGGAACAAACTGTCTGTCATCTCCAGGTCTAGTGCAGAAGAAGAATATCGAAGTATGGTGTCGACCACATGTGAGTTGAAGTGGTTACGGGCTCTCATGCTTGACCTAGGAGAGGTCCACAACCATCCTCTACCTATGTTTTTTGATAACAAGACAGCTATATACATCTCCAAAAATCCGGTCTTCCATGAGAGAACAAAGCACATTGAAGTCGACTGCCACTTTATTCGGGAAGAGATTTTAAAGGAACAAATCTGTACTCCGTTCGTCACCTCCGAAAAAGAGTTGGCTGATATTTTCACCAAGCCGGTGTCCGCCTCCTTTCTTCATATTTGTGACAAGCTGGGCATGATCGATATATATGCTCCATCTTGAGGGGGAGTGTTATTGTATGGAGACCGGGTGGTCTGGCGATCTGGCGGTCTGGCTCTGGAGGGTTAGAGACTGCGCGGTCTGGCGGTTTGTCTCCAGTGGCTTGGTAGCCGTACTGTTGCTAGTTGGTGTCCGGGCGATCTGACGGTTTGTCTCAGGCAACTTGGAGACCGGGCGGTCTGGCGGTCTCCTATGGCGGCTTGTTCTCTCCTTCTGGTGGTTGTCGGGCGGTTAGCCTATTCGTCTAACCGCGCGGCCTATTCGGCTTATTTCTGTTAAAAATGTAATTATTTAGTCTCACATTGCTTACATGTAATCTCTCACATCTCCTCCATTCTATAAAAGGGAGGTCATACCTTTGTAATACTCATCTTTTTAGATAATAAAAATTTCTTTTATTCAAATTTTCGGTTTCTTCTTGTCTGTTCGCACAGGCTTATATTTAGGAAAATTTAATTATTGTAAATTTAATTTAAAAAATTGTACAACATGGGAACTTCATCGTAACTGAGTATTCAGACCCCTATAAATTAATCACTTAACATTTGGATAAAATATTTTGAGGCTACAACCCTTTGACTCATATTGATCATTTGAGCTGCATATCGTAAAGTCAAGGGGGAGATAGTTAGATGGGATACAAATTTGTTTTAGTCATGTTGGAGTCTTAAGGGATTTGCCACGAGGTTGTGTGAGTTAGTGTACATGTAACCTAAGGGGCATAGTTAAGTTCGGGATTAACAAAAGATCTGCATTCCCATATATGAAGCACAAATCATTATAGACTTTCTAAGAGTAACTATATGGTAGGGTTTGGTAAATGGTAGTCACTAACAAAACCAAATATCTTGAGAAAGTGAACGATGAGGTTAATTCTATTATAATTCCTAGTACCGCCGCGGGCCCATTACATGGTAGATCTCAAGAAGTCCAACATTAACCCTAAATTTTAAGCAATAAAGCTCTAGGCAAGATTAACATAAGGGGGTAATAAATCAACAGAGTTAGAGAATCTCATCTCATGTGACGAATTGAGGTGGGGCTTATTATTCCTGAAATTGAACACTTGATGATGCATAAGATTTGAGGATGGGTTGGTCCTACGATCTTGAGGGTTAGTGTAACGCCTCTACCCGTCAAATAGAATATAATAGAGGGTCCGGCCGGGGCCCCACACCATATTCCACAAACAGGCAGGGAAGCTACAAAATAATATCAAAAACAACGTTTCCTAACATAGAGCATTCTAGCGTAAGCTTCACGGTTGAAAACTTGAACTCAAGAATTATAAGAATTGTCCACTATACCGAAATATGAATGTTTATACCCAAAGAAAATGGCATTATGGCCTTACAGGTTTCTCTTAACAAAAGTTTGGTTTCCAAACATCGGCGCGCAGGCTGGCCACACATGAACAAGAAGAAACAAAACAAAGCCTTCGAGGGCAGCAACACAGCTTGGGCTTCAGCCCGCTAAATTTCTCTCGGACCAGCACCACCTGCACCTGCAAGAACCAATCAACCAAGCGGTGACAAACAGGACAACGGTCAGCATTCAGCTGACCAATTATAACGACCCTGCCCCTGGCACGAGGCAGCGGAATTCCTTCCATGCACAACATTTTACATCTCATACGTATATATCCAGCCACCAAGGTAATACATATCACAAATGTCGGCACGACGGACCGACATTCCGTGCACTCAGGGCACATTCTAATATACCGGAAACACCGGGCCCCACCACCGTTCAGAGGTCCCAGAGATGACGGTCCAATTTGAGCATTTCTAGTCTGATCGGCACGCAAGCCATCGACTCTCGCTATGTGATCCTAACAGGGCCTTAAGCACCCAAGGTTAGACAACCATAACGCGCATACAGATCCACCTTTCCCATTGCTCAAAATCATCAGACTCAAGACTAGACTGATGCGGGTATGGCTTCACTTTGCCCGTCCGCCACCAAGGCATTTCTCCAGTTGCAGCCTAACGGCTCAACTTCATCCCATATGGCACTCACGGCCACAAGAGTTGAACCCATCTCTCACCATTTCCTGGACTTCCTCCAGTACTTCCTACGGCACCAAGCCACAGGTATCCACCACGGATTTCATGCATACAAGCAATATTCACAGAGTCTTCTCCGATGTGCAAACAAACTTCACCAATCCAGACCAACTTGTCCAGATGATCTTCACACAGCATGTCTAACCGTACTCACACTTCCGGTTCTAATGCAATACAATAAGGGATGTACTGTCGACCTAAGGGAATCACTTTGTCATCCACCTTTTGGTGGAGGATTCCTATGCAAATGCAGGAAAGAAGGACTTCACTTGTCCAAGAAGAAAATCGTTACCCTTGAAGGATGTTTTGGCGCCATGGCGAAAAGCACATGGTTGGAAAGCTTCGCAGCGATCAAGCCTCCGCAGAGCTGAACACAGCTCGCAATTTGGACCACCGCAGCACCACTGACAGCTGGCTTTCTCTTCTTCTTCAGCCCCTTGCTCTCCTCTCTCTCTCTTCACATTGGAAAGAGAATGACACAACTCAAATGAGTTTTCTCAATCTAAATTCCGGCCTTATAACCCCAGGGAAAAGCCTACACCATTGGATCTTGGTCAAAGAAAATGGAAGGCTCAAATTTACCCTGAATATGATTTTCCTGGGCCGGACATGGGGGTTTACACGCCCGTGTCACAGGCCGTGTTCCTGAAGCGATGCATAACCGACTAAAAACAAACCAGAACACGGGCAGTGACATGCCCGTATCACAGGCCGTGTCCTCCTTAGACACAACTGGCCCTCAACTAAGCTAGACACGCCCTGGGACACGCCCGTGTCCCAGGCCGTGTCCACTTGACACGCCCTGAGACACGCCCGTGTCTCAGGCCGTGTCAGCCAACCTGAATCCCAATTTTGGCTTTTAAGATTTCTGGGGTGTTCCAATCCTCCCCTCCTTAATAAAATTTCGTCCCGAAATTTGGACATAGTAAGGAAGAATAAGGATTACACAATATGTGACACTTTACATATAAGGTTTAACAATATACAGACGAGCCAACAGATTT
The DNA here is from genome assembly GCA_039513925.1 of Platanthera zijinensis. Classification (NCBI taxonomy): domain Eukaryota; kingdom Viridiplantae; phylum Streptophyta; class Magnoliopsida; order Asparagales; family Orchidaceae; genus Platanthera; species Platanthera zijinensis. The sequence continues at coordinate 189,490,943 of CM077079.1, read as the reverse complement.
ACATAAATAACTCGGGAAACTCAGCTCTCATGGTCTGCTCCCGCTCCCACGTTAACTCTTCTCGGCCACAATTGTCCCACCGGAATTTGACCTTCCCGGTCACTTTGTTCCGTAGCTTTTTCTCGGCTCGATCCTCGATCTGAATGGGTCTAACCTTCATCGTTAGCCCATACTCAACTGGCACTCAGTCACTCTCAATTACTTGAGCTGAATCCTTGACCGCTTTCCGCAACACTGAGACATTAAATACATCATGTAAGCCACTAAGATCTTGCGAAAGTGCAAACCGATAAGCGGCTTCACCAATACGTTTGACCACTTCAAACGGTCCCAGATACCTCAGGCTCAACTTTTTCAGACGCCGTATCCTGGACACACCTTTGAATGGCTTGATTTTTAAGTACACCCAATTGCCCACCGCAAACTCCACGTTTCGGTGCTTGGCATTGTAATACTTAGCTTTCCTGTCTTGAGCCACTATCAGCCTTTCACGTATCAACCGTATGATTGAGTTGGCATCATCTAACTCTTTTCGCAGGTACAACTTCATTTCGCTAGTCTCCGCCCAAGCCAAAGGTGTACGATATTTCCTACCATTTAAAGATTCAAAGGGTGTCATCTGGATGCTAGCTTAGTAGCTGTTGTTGTAGGAAAATTCAATCACACCGAGTTGATCTTCCAAATTCTTTCCGAAATCCAGCGCACATATTCGGAGCATATCCTCCAATGCCCTGTTGGTTCTCTCGGTCTGACCATCTGTTTGAGGATGGAAGGCCGTGCTGAAATGTAATTTCGTACCCAACAGCTCGTGGACTAATTTCCAATCACCAGAAGTGAAACGCCCATCTCGATCACAAAATATGCTATGGGGCACACCGTGCAATCATACAATAGTATCCACGTATAGTTTTGGCCAATTTCTCAACTGAATCGTCCCTACGGTTCGGGATGAAGTGCGACACCTTGGTTAATCGGTCCACAATCACACATACCGCATCATTTCCCCGCTGCGACCTTGGCAATCCATGCACAAAGTCCATGGAAATATCATCAAACTTCCACACAGGGACGGGCAACGACATCAGCAAACCACCCGGTTTTTGGCATTCCGCCTTTACTAAGGCACATGTTTGACATTTAGCAACATAGTGTGTTATGTCCTTTTTCATTCAAGGCTACCAGAATAGATTCTTCATATCCTTATACATTTTCGTGCTCTCGGGGTGAACCGAATACTTGGTGGAGTGGTCTTCATACATCACCTCTTCACGAAGCTTACCCCTATCTGGGACACACAAATGACCGTCCTTCCGAAACAGACCGTCAATAAACGAAAATCTAGAGTCGGCACTTTCCGCTGCATAGCGTTGCAGGCTTTCATCCAGTTTCTTTGCTTGCCAAACTCTGTCCGCCAGGTCACACTGTACCTCCGTCCAGTTGAAGCACGCCTTTGTAGTGGTATTCCTTTCAACACAGGAAATATGTAAGGCCTCAAGATCTCGAATTAGGCTTTCATCATGTCTTAGAAGTAAATTTTCCCTTGCCGGAGTCCGACGACTCAAGGCATCCGCGAGCACATTTCCCTTCCCGGGAGCATAGTGAATATCGAAGGTGTAGTCCCCAAGGAACTCCATCCACCTCCATTGTCGCATATTCAAATCCTTCTGATCGAGTAAATACTTTAGACTCTTATGATCTGTATAGATATCGACATTCCACGGATTGACGAATTGTTTGACAAGTTAGTTGGCTTGACTGTATACTCCAAATTGGATTTAAAGTCAGGTTATTATCAGTTGAGAGTTCGTGAAAGTGACATACCCAAAACAACATTTAGAACACGCTATGGTCACTATGAGTTCACGGTAATGTCATTTGGGCAGTCTAATGCGCCATCTGTATTTATGGACTTATTGCATCGGACGTTTAGGGAATACTTGGACCTCTTTGTGATCGTCGTTAGCCACGACGGTTAGTACCTGAGAGGATAGCTACCTCCAAAAATTGGGGAATGTTTGAAAGGTCCGTGCGCACAGAGTCCGGTGCGTGAGTTGCATTATAATCATTACATTGCACCGCATAGCATGACATATGTAGATAGTGTAGTTTAGCTTATGTTTCTAGACTCTCATCATATAAATTAGTATAGGCTATTTTATATGATGTGTTACCTATAAACCTTAACTTATAATTTTGTATGAGCATTCATATAAGATAAGGTACGCTTCTGTGATGGTAGAGTAGCTGTTTTTACTTTCCTAGACTTATACAGCTCTTCCTTACTACTTTTGTAATATACTTTGTTGTTGTTCATTACTATTGCTTTTTGTCGCAACTCATACTAGTATAAAACTGCTAAAGTTATATATAAATACCACTGTCACTTGTTTGTACATTTTGCTACTATTTGTATTTCACTTTCTTCCTCCCGCGCGGTGCCTAGCAGTCGTGGGGGTGAGGCAAGGATGATGTGTAACACCCCAAAAATCTCAAAACTGGATTTGAGGTGCAGGCTGTTTGACACGGCCTGGGACACGGGCGGGTCCCAGGGCGTGTTGGGGGTACACGGCCTGGGACACGGGCGTGTCCCAGGGCGTGTCACTCAAGAAATGGCCGGATTGAGTCAGGGAAGTACACGGCCCGGAACCAAGTCTTGAACACGGCCGTGTCAGATTTGACACGGGCGTGTCGGAGGGCGTGTGCCTACCCGTGTACTGCTCTGTTGGTTTTGGAGCTCGTTGAGGCAGGGGTCACACGGGCGTGTCATATGACTGACACGGGCGTGTCAGGTTCGACATGGGCGTGTCGATGCCCGTGTTCTGGTAGATTTCAGTCGGTGCGTGTGGTGCGTGTGCCGCTTAAGGGTACACGGCCTGTAACACGGGTGTGTCACAGGCCGTGTCAGCCAAAAAACTGGAATTTTGGGAAAATGATGGTCATTCCTTTTCTCTATTTGGATCCAAAGGCTCAGGTGAGTCCTTGCTGGATTAAAACACCAGAGGCTTGATGAAGAGATCATTCTTCATTTGGCTAAGTGAAGAGAGAAAGAGAGAGGAGGAAGAAGAAGGAGGAGGAGATCAAGCCATCGGCGGAGCTCCCGTGTTCCGATTCGAGATCCGAGGCCAGCGCTGTGAAGGCAAAGCTATTGCAGTTCTTTCTCATCGGCTAGATTTCGATGGCTCCCAAGAGATTGTCAAGGGTAACGATCTCCCTTCTTGGACATGTGAAGTCCTTCTTTTCTGCATTGCATAGGGAAAACCCTTCCTCGCGAGTGTGCGGTGGGTTGTGGCATCCCTTGGGGTAGATATGTGAAGTCCCCCTTGTTAGAGTCCGGAATTGGAGTATAGATCTAGGCATGCTGTGTGAAGCCCATCTGGACATGTTAGTCTTGATTGGTGATGCTTGTTTGCATATCAGAGAAGACTCCGTGGTTATGGCTTGTTTGCCTTGTGCCTACCTATTGATTGGTGCAGCAGGAAGTACTGGATGAAGTCCAGGAAATGAAGAGGGTTGGATGCAACTCTTGTGGCCGTGCGTTGCCACTTTGTGTGTGGTTGAGCCGTTGGGCTGCAACTCGATGAAAAGGCAGATTGCCGAACAGGAAAGGTGAAACCAACCCGCGCCTATAAATTGCCATGGATACTTCCGTATTCGAGGTGGCACGGTGACTTGAGCAACGGGGGGTGGCTGATCCGTACCTGCGTTATGTCCGTCCGACTAGTAAGCCTGGTTATAGGTTTCGTTGGAGCGCATAATGAGAGTCTTAGGCCCGCGCGCCAAAAAGACTAGAATGCTCAATACCGTGTAAACGGTGGTGTTGACCCTGGTTTTCTGGTGCACCAAGAATGTGCCCTGAGTGCACGGACTGTCGGGCCGTGTGGCCGACGGTTGTGATGGCTTGAATGTGCCTGCGAGCACATATTTGCTATTGTTGATACCATGCTGTACAGGGAAGGAATGCTACTGCCCCGAGAAAGGGGTAGGATTATTATAATTGGGTCAGCTGAATGCTGACCGTTGCCGTATTTGCCACCGTTTGGGTGGATTGTCCCTATGCAGGTGCTGGAGAGCCAAGTGGTAAATGAAGGGCTGAAGCCCCTACTGCTGTTACTGCTGCTGCTGCGGCTAGCCCTTGAAGGCTACGCGAATGGTTTTGTTTGTTTTGCTTTTACTCATGTATGGCCGGCCTGTGCGCCGATATTTGTAATCCATGATGTGTGGAAAGAAGAACTGTAAGGCCTTAAGGCCAACCCTTCACCTTTGTTGTACATTCCATGGCTGTATATATAATTGTGGTTTATATATTGGACATTCCTGGTTAGAGTTCAATTTACAACTTAAAGCTTCCGCTAGCATGCTCTGAGTTAGGATACGTGTATGGTTTGGTATTATACTATGACCTCACCGTCTGTTTGTGGCATATAGTGTGGGGCCCCGGCCGGACCTTCTACTATACGTCATGTAACGGATGTGGTCATTACATTTTGGTATCAGATTCGTTCGGTCTTCCTCTTTCGAATTCGTGGTCGAATTCTTTTGTGGGGTGGCGAGCGCGTGTTTGTGCGCCCTGTTGTAACGCTAATGAACTCAGGAATGTCCACTAAGGAATGTACATAATCTTGTTTGAGGAATCTGCGCGTTCCTTTTCTGTTGTTTTGCTTGCATTCGATCGCTAATGTGTGTCTTGTCCACCTATAGGTGACGCGTAGTGGTGCTGGGCAGTCTGAGCCCCAGCGCTCTGATGAGAGTGCGGCACCAGCTGAGGTGCCAACACCTCCTCCATCTGCGGAAACTGCTCGCTTAGTTGCTGAGGCTCTATTTGCCATGATTCAGCCGACCGGGTAAGCGCAGCCGGCAGTAGTGCCAGTTCGTGTTGATGTAAGACCCGAGCCGGTTGAGGCTGTCGATCCACGAGCAGCTGACCGACAGTTGAAGCAATTAATGAGCTTCAGTCCGCCTACGTTTACGGGACTGGGATCCCCGACGCAGGCAGAGGATTGGTTATCGCGTGTCAAGCGGATAATGACAGCGATCAGGGCGAAGGAAACTTTAAAGGTCACCTTGGCCACCTTCATGCTTGAAGGAGAGGCGCGGTTGTGGTGGGACTAGGTTGAGGTACACCATTTGGCGGGCAGGCAATTAACGCAAGTATCGATTGAGGAGTTCTCTCGAATATTTCTAGCGAAACATGTCCCAGCGGCGCAACGCATTGCCATGGAAAATGAGTTCCAACGGTTAAAGCAAGGAGAAGATAGAGTGGATACCTACCTGCATGAGTTTACAAGGTTGGGATGGTATGCGGGAACAATCTTCGCGGATGACCAAAGGAAAACGAATAGGTTCTATGAAGGATTGCGGGATGAGTTGAGGTTCCTGCTTTCGAGTTCAGTGAACCAAGGGTTTCAGGCGTTGGTTGATACTGCGTGTGCGTTGGAGAAGGACATGAGATGGGTGCAAGGGAACAAGGGCTTGGTTGTGTTGAAGCCAGAGTTTCAAGCACCTCGCCCTAGCAAATCGTTCTACCAGAAGAAAGGGGGCAAGAGGTCCAAGACGTCTGGGCAAGTGTCTACGACCGTTGTGTCGGGGGCGACGTCAAGGCCGGAGTCTCGTACATGCTTTACTTGTGGCCGGGTGGGGCATATAGCTCGTGATTGTCGGGTTGTTCAGCCCAAAGTGGAAAAGAAGACGGGTGCGTCTTATGCTGAGAAGGGCAAAGCGGTGGTTGATTCCTCTGCGTCCCAGGCACAGCCCCGAGTTTATCACCTTGGTCAGCAGGAGGCGATTAAGCAAAGTGACGTCGTCACAGGTACGAGTTAATATAGCTTACTTGCTTAAGTGTTATTGCCTTTTGTTATATATAGCTTGTGCATGATGTGTGTGCTGCAGGCTTTGTCCTGATTCGGAATCATCCGGCGAGAGCCCTGTTTGATACGGGTGCTTCGCATTCTTTTTTGTCTGAGGACTTCGTATCTCAAATTGGGGTGCCGAGTCATGTGGCGGTTGATAGTACAAGGGTGCTATTGCCGAATGGCTGTGTGATGCTTGCGGTTAGGGCTTGCGATGTGGATGTTCAAATAGGAAGTCAAGATTTCGGTTTGAGTGCAGCTGTGCTACCGTTATCGGAGTTTGATGTGATCTTTGGCATGGACTGGCTCTTGGAGCAGCGTGCCTTTATTGATTGCAACTCTAAGGAGATCACACTGGGCCAGAATACCGGGCTTGTGACGAAGTTCGCTGGTATGCGAGGAGTTGGCGGGACTTTGTGGTCTGCGCTCCTTGTCGTCAATGCTGTTCGGAAGGGCGCGGAGTTATTCTTCACGCTAATTCAGGCTGTTGAGCCAAAGGCCAGTGTCGGTGAAGTTCTGGTTGTGTCAGAGTTTGCCGATGTGTTTCCTAAAGATCTTCCTGGGTTACCACCCCAGCGGGAGATTGACTTCTCTATTGAGTTGGTGCCAGGTGCTAAACCTGTGGCCCGCTCACCATATCGCGTCGCGCCAAAAGAGATGGCTGAATTGAAAGTCCAATTTCACGAGTTGTTAGAGCAGGGATATATACGCCCAAGCATGTCACCTTGGAGCGTGCCTGTCCTATTTGTGAAAAAGAAAGACGGTAGTTTACGGTTATGTATTGACTACCGCAAATTGAATAAGCTAACGGAGAAAAACAAATATCCGATCCCACGGATTGATGACCTATTTGATCAGCTGGCAGGATCAACGGTCTATTCCAAGTTGGATTTGAAATCGGGATATTATCAGTTGAGGATTCGGGAAGGTGACATTCCCAAGACGGCGTTTGGAATACGCTACGGTCATTATGAGTTCACGGTAATACCGTTTGGCTTATGTAATGTGCCATCGGTATTTATGGATCTAATGCATCGAACGTTCCGAGAGTACTTGGATTTGTTCGTGATTGTGTTTATCGATGACATCTTAGTATACTCTCAGTCAGAAGAGGATCATGCAAACCATTTGCGGTTGGTCTTGCATACCCTGCGGAGGAATAAGCTTTATGCCAAGTTCTCAAAGTGTGAGTTCTGGCTTTCTTCAGTAGCCTTTTTAGGCCATATGGTAAATGGAGAAGGAATCGCGGTGGATCCGTTGAAGATAAGTGCCATTCGAGATTGGCCAGTGATGTCTTCAGTGGCCGAGGTCAGGAGCTTCCTTGGGCTTGCGGGCTACTATAGACGGTTTGTGGAAAACTTCTCACGAATTGCTTTACCTCTGACCACGCTGACGAGAAAAGATCAAAGGTTCATTTGGACGCCGGAGTGCGCGCAAGCTTTTGAAAACCTGAAGAGTCGTTTGACCACGGCGCCTGTGTTAACATCGCCATGTGGTACAGATGGTTATGAGATCTATAGCGATGCTTCCGGGAGCGGCTTAGGCTGCGTTCTTCTGCAGTTTGGTAAAGTGATTGCTTATGGCTCGGGCCAGTTGAAAGTGCATGAGCGGAATTACCCCGTCCATGATTTGGAGTTGGCGGCGGTAATCTTTGCGCTCAAGTTGTGGCGGCACTATATTTATGGCGCTAAAGTGGACATCTATACAGATCACAAAAGCCTAAAGTACTTGTTGGATCAGAAGGATCTGAATATGCGACAACGAAGGTGGATGGAGTTCCTTGGGGCCTACACCTTTGAGATTCACTATACACCCGGGAAGGGAAATGTGGTCGCTGATGCTTTGAGTCGGACTCCGGTACGGGCAAGCTGGTTGCAGAGGCATGATCAGCGTTTGATCCAGGACTTGGAAGCATTGGAGATATCGTGTGTTGACAAGGGTTCTTCGACCGATGCATGCTTGAACTGGACGGAGGTTCAATATGACCTTACGGGCAGAGTTCGGCGAGCAACGGAGCTTGATGAAAGTCTCCAGCGCTATGCTAAAGATGGGTCGGATGACCAGTTCTCTTGGGATAACGGTTTGTTACGAAGAAATAGTCGAGTGTGCGTTCTGAGTGTGGGTAAATTGAGGGAAGAGTTGATGTACGAAGCTCACTTTGCAAAGTACTCAGTTCACCCAGGAAGCACAAAGATGTACAGAGATCTGAAAAAGATGTTCTGGTGGCCCGGACTAAAGAAAGATGTAGCACGTTATGTGGCGGAATGCCATACTTGTGCGTTGGTGAAAGCAGAATGCCAGAAGCCTGGCGGTTTTCTGAAGTCGTTACCCATTCCGGAGTGGAAGTTCGATGACATTTCGATGGATTTCGTGCACGGGTTGCCGAGATCTCAACGCGGTCATGATTCAATCTGGGTGATTGTGGATCGGTTGACAAAAGTGGCACTTCCTTCCAAACAAAAGAGACGATTCAGTGGAAACCTTGGCCAAGCTCTATGTGGAGCAGATTGTTCGACTGCACGGTGTTCCTCGGAGCATCGTCAGTGACCGTGATGGGCGGTTCACATCGAATGATTGGCGGCTAGTTCATCAAATGTTGGGTACAAAATTAGCGTTTAGTACGGCCTTTCATCCCCAAACGGATGGCCAGACTGAACGAACCAACAGGACGATGGAGGACATGCTCCGCATGTGCGCCCTCGACTAGATTATATTTTTCTTGTAGAATTTGCCTATAATAATAGCTACCAAGCGAGCATCGGTATGGCACCATTTGAGGCTTTGTATGGTCGTAAATGCCGTACACCGTTAGCTTGGGCAGAAGCAGGCGAATCTACGCTGAATGGGAAAAAGGAAGTCGAAGAAGCTACCTCGCTTATACGCTCTATTCGGGAGAGGTTGTTGATCGCTCAAGATCGTCAAGCAAAGTACTACAATGCCAAACATCGAAACGTGGAGTTCGCAGTGGGTGATTGGGTATATTTGAAGATCAAACCCTTCAAAGGCATGTCCAGGATTTGACGTTTGAAAAAGCTAAGTCCGAGGTATCTTGGTCCATTTGAGGTGGTGGAGCTAGTTGGGGAAGCTGCTTATCGAATAGAACTTTCAGTAGACTTGGGTGGATTACATGATGTATTTCACATCTCAGTACTTCGTAAGGCTGTCAAGGATCCAGCTCAAGTAGTGGAGAATGATCGGGTACCGGTCGAGTATGGGCTAACGACGAGGGTTCGACCCATTCGGATCGAGGATCGAGCCGATAAACAGTTGCGAAACAAGGTGATCAGGATGGTCAAGGTCCGATGGGACAATTGTGGCCGTGAAGAGCTAACATGGGAGCGAGAGCAGACCATGCGAGCGGAATTTCCCGAGCTGTTTGTGTAAACTGTAGACCGTGTACTTTTGTTGTTTCAGAGTTATTAAGTTATAGTATTGTGTTTCTTGTTTCCTTACCGTGCCAAATTTCGGGACGAAATTTTATTAAGGAGGGGAGGATTGTAACACCCCAAAAATCTCAAAACTGGATTTGAGGTGCAGGCTGTTTGACACGGCCTGGGACACGGGCGTGTCCCAGGGCATGTCGGGGGTACACGGCCTGGGACACGGGCGTGTCCCAGGGCGTGTCACTCAAGAAATGGCCGGATTGAGTCAGGGAAGTTCACGGCCCGGAACCAAGCCTTGAACACGGCCGTGTCAGATTTGACACGGGCGTGTCAGAGGGCGTGTGCCTACCCGTGTACTGCTCTGTTGGTTTTGGAGCTCGTTTAGGCAGGGGTGACACGGGCGTGTCACATGACTGATACGGGCGTGTCAGGTTCGACACGGGCGTGTCAATGCCCGTGTTCTGGTAGATTTCAGTCAGTGCGTGTGGCGCGTGTGCCGCTTAAGGGTACACGGCCTGTGACACGGGCGTGTCACAGGCCGTGTCAGCCAAAAAACTGGAATTTTGGGAAAATCGTGGTCGTTCCTTTTCTCTATTTGGATCCAAAGTCTCAGGTGATTCCATGCTGGATTAAAACACCAGAGGCTTGATGAAGAGAACATTCTTCATTTGGCTAAGTGAAGAGAGAAAGAGAGAGGAGGAAGAAGAAGGAGGAGGAGATCAAGCCACCGGCGGAGCTCGCGTGTTCCGATTCGAGATCCGAGGCCAACGCTGTGAAGGCAAAGCTGCTGCGGTTCTTTCTCACCAGCTAGATTTCGATGGCTCCCAAGAGATCGTCAAGGGTGACTATCTCCCTTCTTGGACATGTGAAGTCCTTCTTTTCTGCATTGCATAGGGAAAACCCTTCCCCGCGAGTGTGCGGTGGGTTGTGGCATCCCTTGGGGTAGATATGTGAAGTCCCACTTGTTAGAGTCCGGAATTGGAGTACGGATCTAGGCATGCTGTGTGAAGCCCATCTGGACATGTTGGTCTGGATTGGTGATGCTTGTTTGCATATCGGAGAAGACTCCGTGGTTATGGCTTGTTTGCCTTATGCCTACCTGTTGCTTGGTGCAGCAGGAAGTACTGGATGAAGTCCAGGAAATGAAGAGGGTTGGATGCAACTCTTGTGGTCGTGCGTTGCCACTTTGTGTGCGGTTGAGCCGTTAGGCTGCAACTCGATGAAAAGGCAGATTGCCGAACAGGAAAGGTGAAACCGACCTGCGCCTATAAATTGCCATCGATACTTCCGTATTCGAGGTGGCACGGCGACTTCAGCAACGGGGGGTGGCTGATCCGTACCTGCATTATGTCCGTCCGACTGGTAAGCCTGGTTATAGGTTTCGTTGGAGCGCATAATGAGAGTCTTAGGCCCGCGCGCCAAAAAGACTAGAATGCTCAATACCGTGTAAACGGTGGTGTTGACCCTGGTTTTCCGGTGCACCAAGAATGTGCCCTGAGTGCACGAACTGTCGGGCCGTGTGGCCGACGGTTGTGATGGCTTGAATGTGCCTGCGAGCACATATTTGCTATTGTTGATACCATGCTGTGCAGGGAAGGAATGCTACTGCCCCGAGAAAGGGGTAGGATTGTTATAATTGGGTCAGCTGAATGCTGACCGTTGCCGTATTTGCCACCATTTGGGTGGATTGTCCCTATGCAGGTGCTGGAGAGCCAAGTGGTAAATGAAGGGCTGAAGCCCCTACTGCTATTGTTGCTGCTGCGGCTAGCCCTTGAAGGCTACGCGAATGGTTTTGTTTGTTTTGCTTTTACTCATGTATGGCTGGCCTGCGCGCCGATGTTTGTAATCCATGATGTGTGGAAAGAAGAACTGTAAGGCCTTAAGGCCAACCCTTCACCTTTGTTGTACATTCCGTGGCTGTATATATAACTGTGGTTTATATATTGGACATTCCTGGTTAGAGTTCAATTTATAACTTAAAGCTTCCGCTAGCATGCTCTGAGTTAGGATACGTGTATGGTTTGGTATTATCCTGTGACCTCACCATCTGTTTGTGGCATATAGTGTGGGGCCCCGGCCGAACCTTCTACTATACGTCATGTAACGGATGGGGTCGTTACATGATGATGGATTAGTCATTTGAATAACATTCGGTGGATCATATCATTTTAGGGACTCGTGGAGACGCCGCACCAGTTCGATCAAGTGGAGCCATAGATTGAGCTACCAGGATTGAAGGAGCATTTGTCGGGCACTACTACTACTACCCGACGACAGGTTGATGAGTATTTTTTTTAGCTTCCGCATGTAGTTGAGTGAGAGAGAATTTTGCGTTATGGATATGTACTGGCATAAACCCAATTACTCTCCTCGTTTGTTATCGCATTTTGGACCTTTCCTTTCATTTGATATTTATATATCTATGTTGTGATTTTGGACTGATTTTTATTACTTCTTTTCTCGTTGGCCAAGTGTATGATCGTACATGCCGGCAGGGTCGCCGTCTTGCGCTGGCAGCTAACTCATAAGTTGGCATCAATGTAAGACGATAGTCCTGGGCATAAAATATCTCCTCGGCCGTGCCGAATTATCGGGAGGAGGTATTTTATAATGCCCGCACACATCTAAAAGCAAGTGCATCTCATCTCGTTTTGAGTTGTGTGAGGGAAACCAACGCGGACCGTTGAATGCCCGCACTTCACAGTAAACTGCACTTTTGCACTTACCTCCCCTGGGTCCGCTAATCAGAGTGTACTGATAAACGATTACTTATTGGGTTTTGTAATCGATCAACGATGAGTGATAGATGCGTGTTGTTTTGATGTCTAGCTAGAAGTGGCTGACAATGTTGGATGGGCGCAATAGTTTGAAATACTTGTAATTTAGCTTTTGTTTGGGACAGCTTATGCTAATGAATAATCTATATTTATAACGCAAACACAGTTTTATAGCTCTTTATTTGTGCAACATATAAAAAATCACTTATTTTAAAATTGATGATAAGTTCAATTTTCACAAGCTATTCAGGTTCAACTTATGATTTCTCATAAGCTCCTATCTCTTTAAAAAGCCATATGCGTGATTTTCTCGCCCGAGTTTGTTTTTTTCTCCTGCACGCGATTTTTTTGCCCGGACACAGATTTTTTGCCTAGGCGCGAATTTTTCCCCCGAGTGTGAATTTCACCAGCGAATGAATTTTCCTCCCCCATGGGAATTTCTTGTTTGCACACGTATTTTTCACCCAAGCGTGGTTTTTTTGAAAGGGCACAATTTTTTGCCCGAGGGCTTTTTTTCGCTTAGGCGAGTTTTTTCTCCAGGGCTTGATTTTTTTTTTTGCTCAATTGCGATTTTTTTCGCCCGAAACCCGATTCTTTCGGGCAGATACAATTTTTTGCTCGGGCACGATATTTTCACTCTGCCGCGATTTTTTTGCCCAAGCGCAAATTTTTCGCTTGGGAGCGTTATTTTCGCCTCAGCACGTTTTTTTCTCCCAGGCACAATTTTTTCGCCCTGACGCATTTTTTTCTCCCAAGCGCGATATTTTTGCCCTGGGGCTAATATTTCGCCCAGAAGCAAATTTTTCTCCCTAGAGCTGTTTTTTCTCGCGAGCGCGATTTTTCCGCCCAAACACAATTTTTCCTCCCAGGCACAAAATTTTCGCCCGTGCGTGAATTTTTCGCCCGGGCGCGAGTTTTTGGTACGAGTGCTATTTTTTCTCCCGTGCGCGATTTTTCCGCCAAGACACGAATATTTCGCCAGGACGCGCCGAGACGCGGTTATTTTGCCCGGGCGCGATTTTTTCGCCCGTACCCGGTTTTTTTGCCCGGTCGCGATTTTTTCACCCAGGTGCGTCGGGGTACAGATTTTTCGCCCGAGCCCGATTTTTTTTCTCCCGGGCACATTTTTTGTTTGGATGAGTTTTTTCGCGCAGGTGCGCTTTTTTTCTCACAAGCGCGATTTTTTCTCCCTAGTGAAAAAATCGTGCTCAGGCGATATATTCACGCACGGGCGAAAAAATCACACCCGGGAGAAAAAAAACGTTCGTGCGAAAAAAACGCGTCTGGGTGATAAATACATGCCCGGGAAAAAAACCCGCCCTGGAAAAAAATACGCGCCCGGTGGAAAATATGCGCGCTCGGCCGAAAAATTCCCGCCCAAGCGAAAAATGCGCACCCGGCCGAAAAATTTGCTCCCTGGCAAAAAAATGAGCGTCCAATCAAAAAATTCGCACTCATGCGATAAAATACTTGTCTGGCCGAAAAATGCGCGCTTTGGCGAAAAATGCGCGATTAGCCGAAAAATGCGCACCCGGGAGAAATATTCTCCCCCGTGAGGAAAGATGTGTGCCCCGTTGAAAATTTTACACATGAGCAAAAAATGCTTCCCAAGGAGAACAACAAAGTTGGCATCAAGGTCTTTTTGAGATAGTCGGGGGTGCACTGCCAGAGGTGAGAATTGCAAATGAAATGCTCATGAGGTCGGAATTGAGGGAGACTTCTCTCCTTTATAACCAATTTTTATGAGAATTGAAATAATTTTCCATTCCGAACTATTTTTATGGCCTCCGAACGCTAAAATTGGAATTGTCAATTAAATTCCAATTCCAATGTTGCTTCAACTCCGACCTGAGGAACGAAATTATTTTTCCTTGTTTGTGATGGTGATTATGGTGGCTTTTAAAATTTCAGGTCAGAATCCAGAAAAATTAAGTTGAGCTGGCCAGATATTGCTTAACTGACATATATTGTAAATACTTTAGGCAAAAGTATAACTCTCATCCCACGTTTCGAAATTTATACATAATAACTACAAAAAGAAAAGACTTACCAAATATTCATTGGCCACAATGAAATCAACATCAAAGTGCCGGGCCCAAGAATTATTATAATTATACTACTCGTGTCATTCCACCATGCATTCATACACTGGAAAGGATAAAGTCACAAAAATATTGGACGAAGAGCGGAAAAAAGCACATTTCTACCGCCTTTTTTGATAAAGTCAGTAGCGCTTGAAATGCCCGGCTTTGTCCACAAGATCACTTCGGTTTATCATTTTCTGACGATCCCTTTCCAACACAGGAGAAGCCACTTAGCCACATATTAGACTTTTCAACCCTTCAACTTTCCCCACTGCCATTATTACTTCAATTTTTTTATAAAGAAGCCAGCTTTTTTCCGCCTCACCATCATTCCCATTCGAACAACTTTGTGGTTGGCTTGCATCATGCTGTCTCCTGATTATTCTATTTCACAAGAGATTTACACGAATTGCAAAAGGATATTTTAGGCAGATCATTTCCCACTTTCGAAGGAAGGTAATTTCACTCAAGTGGCTATTTGATTATGGCTATTGATGGATTTTATGAAGACATGATTAAACCGTTTTTGTGATGTTATAACATGCTTCTCATTTAATGTAACATGTATGAATTTTGCTCTAAGTTATTTTTCTACTATTCATAAGAAATGAGATGATAGAAAACATCATAATATTAAGTTATCAAACTAGTGTTGATGCCACTGTATTCTATAAAAAATATACATGCTCCATTAACCTTTGGCTCCCCTCATAATAGACAATCATGTATCTATTCCTCTAACTATTGTAGAGTTAGGCTCTGTTTATTGCGGTTTCTTTGCTCTAGTGAAATTGGAAAAAAAACGTCACCATCATAAAATGTATATAAAATGTATGTTTGACATGATTAACAGTTACGACCGCCACCAAGAAAAGAAAACTAGTTTTGAACTTTAAATTGGATGGTGTTCCTTAGTTGAGGTCGGGTAGTCATGAATGACGGTTCATAATTAACACGTGTTGATCATGTCAAACATACATTTCGTCTGAGAATGAGACTTACGCAAACACGTGTTGATACCATAGCTATAGAAAACATCTTGATATCATTTCATGTGAGAATGAGACTCACGCAAACACGTGTTGATACCATAGCAATCGTACTAAGATGTACTTAAGTTTTATTCTCTTTAGACCACTCATAATGGACTCCTAAGTATGTATTCCTCTAATTATTAAATATAGGCCTATGCCTGACTTTGTGCATATCAATACTATGTTAACACTCAAAATCATATATGCATGCTAAAATGCAAAATTGATTTTTTTTTCCTTTGTTGGATGCAGGGGCGGAACTAGGATTTTCGCTAAGCCCGGGCACAAATATTTATAATGAGGTTGAAATTATAAACTCCCAAAAAATTATAAATAAAGAGCAACATATGCAAAAATACACAAAATTGTAATACCTTGTTCGTAAGCATTGACATAGGAAAACTCCAAAATCCTAATAACTTGCTCACCAGTTTTTGAATTATAAAAAATATCTCTGTTCCTGGAAAAAATTGGCATTAACTAGAATTATAAGATTGAATTATTCAAAAGAGTGAATAAAATTTTGAAAATAAAAGTAAGATTTTCATACCGTTCAACAAGCCACTTTTCGTGGACACATATTCTGAAATTGTGTAATGATAGTCTCATTACTAATAGTATCAGCAACATCTTTCTCAATATAAACTATCATACAGTCATTCATCCATTCATCTCCCATTCTATTCCGTAAACGATTTTTTATAATTTTCATGGCAGAGAACATTCTTTCAACACTGGCAGTCGCAACCGGTAGAAGACATGCCAATTTCAAAAGCTTGAAGACCAATTGATAGTGATCCTATTTTTTCAACACAACTAATGTCTGTAAAAGTCCACTGATTCCTTTACAATTAGATAATGTGTCGGTTGACATAGACCGCATGTCCATGATGTATATATCAAGTTGTCCTTCAAGTATTTGTAATTCAATTGGTGTAAAATCTAATTGATATAATTGCGTAAGACGAATCAACTTTGGTTTATCAAATGAAGCAAATTGATCACATGGGTCAAGACAAGAAACGCATAGAAGCAGTTAAGTATTCACTTCATTAAACCGGTCATTTAACTCATTCATTGTCAAATCGAGCACTGTATTGAAGATTTCAACACGGAAATGATGATAATTTGTAATATCTCTTGCATTGCGCCTTGATCTTCCTACTTGAATATATTTTTCATCCATATTTGGCACTTCTATACCATGCCTAGTGCAAAAAGATGAAATCTCGCCCATAAAATTGTTCCATTCAAGATCATCATTTCTCAAATTAATCAGCAATTGTTTGGAAAACTTAACAAATTTCATTGCATTAACAATATCTTGATCTTTCTTCTGTAAAGCTTGTGATAGCTCATGCTTTTTGACTAAAATATTCTTCATTAAATGCAGCAGGAATATAAAATTAAAAATAGAGAGATTTTTAATTAGATTGTGAGCCATTCCTCTTTGATTTCCATCTGATCCATCAACTTTGATAAATTCAAGTGCTTCAATAATAGACGAGAACATCCGAATAACATTTAAAATTGTACCAAAGTGTGAACTCCATCGCGTGTCTCCTGGCCTTTTCAATTCAAGAGGTTGATTTGCCCCTCGACCACTTTCTAAATCTCCGCAACCAAGCTCTTTAGCAACTCGATCAATTTCTAATGCTCTAATATAGTCACGACGTTTACAAGATCCTCCAACAACATTCAACACAAGATTAATAAGTGTAAATATCTCTGCAACTTCACAATGCTCTTCTGCCACAGCTACTAGTATCAATTGGAGTTGATGAGCAAAACAAATAATGTAGAAAGCACAATTGTTCTCTTGTAAAATCAATGTTTTAAGTCCTTTGAACTCACCTCTCATATTGCTAGCACCATCATAACCTTGCCCGCGCAATTTCGAAATACTTAGGCCATGTTTTACAAATAAATTATCAATGGCCTTCTTCAATGATAAAGCAGTTGTACCTATAACATGAACAAACCCAAGGAGACGCTCCATAATGAAACCTTTGATATTCACATAGCGTAAAACAACGGCCATTTGCTCTTTGGTGGATACATCACGCGATTCGTCAACAAAAATAGTAAAACAATTATCTCCAATATCTTTAACAATAGTTTTAGTTACTTCGTTTGCAATGCAAGAAACAATTTCCTTTTGGATCTTTGGTGATACTAGTTGGCAATTGATAGGAGCATTTTCTAATACCACTGACTTTATCTCACTACTATGCAATGTAAGAAATTCTAACAGTTCAAGAAAATTCCCGCGATTGCTAGATTCTTTTGATTCATCATGTCCACGAAAAGCTAACCCTTGTCGTAAAAGAAACCGTATGCAATCAATCGATGCAGATAAACGAGCATGATATTGAGAACTTTGTATTTCATCTTGTTTATTAAATGCAACTTCAATACCTTGTTTTTGATTCATCAAAGCTACGCACATCTTCTTAGAGTTATTATGCGCACTATTATGGTTTCCAATGTGTTTTTCTAGTATAGTTCTATCTTTCCAGTATTTAAAACCACGATTTACAAAGGTAGGCTCACAACCTTTTTGTGGGAAGATGTAACAATAGAGATAATATGCAGCATCTTTATATATGCTATATTCCAGCCAGTCTTTAAACTCAATAAACCAGTTTTTATTGAAATGACGTGCTTTCTGTCCAATTTCTGTTTGTGGAAAATTTTGTAACAAAGGTTGAATAGAACCATTCTGCAAGTACTTCCTCCTTATCATGTCTTGAAGATTTACATCATATGAGATTATAGGTGGTCTCAATCCTGGATCTCCTGGTAAATTCTCTAAATCAAACTCAACTCGATTTCTTTTACCACAAGAAACTGTCATTTGTAATTCTTCAGAAGTTTGATTTGATCCTACTTTTGAAAAAAACTTCTCCATCGAATTTCACAACTAAAAAATGAAAGAAAACTTAATAAATCAAAATATCACTGTTAATCATTGAGCAATAACCAAATCCAAATGTCCAAAGCAATGAAAAAAGTCAAACAATGAAAAGAGATTGACCTTAATGGCTGAATCTTTGATTCTCTAAAAATCTTTATTGAGCAAACAAAGTGTTATATACTTATATACTTCAAAAAAAAAGTAAATTAATGAGTGTTAAACTGTTAATCATTGAGCAATAAAGAAACTACAGTTCTATAGTTCTATGCGATTCATTGAGCGATACAGATCCAACGGTTTATGGTTGTGATTCCTTTCATGGTTGTTTCATCAGTTTCATGGGACTATGTGTCTATGGGAGCAGCCGGGCAGAAGAAATATGGGAACAACAACACATTGCACATTTTCACTCGTCGCCTCTTTGAAATCAGAGCAACAAATACACAACACAACACATTGCACATAAACAAACACACACAGTGCACATCCTTGCTGCACAAATACTCACACGTTGTTGTACAAATACACACACACAATCAATCAAAATCAGCAAAAAAATGGAGGGGAAGGGAAGGTATACCTGCTGGTGTTGAGTGCTGTAGATTACAGCCTTACAGGCACAACAATCAGATCTGGAGTTCTGTACGAAGGAGATCTGAGGCACAACAGTAATTGTGAAGGAGATCTTAAGTTCTGCACAAAACAGGGGGGAGAGGGAAGAGGTGAGATGTCTAGCAACATAGTAAATACAAGAAGGAGAAGAGTATTTGAGCCGGAGAAGTGAACCTGCATAGAAGAAGGCTTGTGCCGTCGGAGAAGGAAATCCCTGAGCCGGAGAAGAACAGCTCTGTGCCGGAGAAGAGAATCCCTTCGCGGCTTCGCCAGAAAACAGAAAGATTGAAAGAACAGCGACCAGCGGGAGTTCGGAATCGCCCAAACACTGCCAGAAATCTGAAGGAGAAACGAGATTCAGGAATCGGAAGGAGAGATCGGAAGGAGAGTTAGGAATCATGGCAATCTCCCAAGCGTCACCTTCCTCAGTCTCGTCGATGACACCGCCAGTCGCCTGGTGCCAGAAAGCGGAAGGAGAAACGGAGAAATGCGAATTGAAAATGACCTAGATGCTGATACGCAAAAAACACGGTCGGGCACGTGCCCGACCGTGTCTTCAGGTGGGTCCGCCCATGGTTGGATGGAATTTCAGGAGCAACTTGCAGAAAAGTAACTATGACAATGTTTGGAAATCAAGACATGGAAATCAAGGACCGGTGGAATGCCAACGGATGTCTCTTTGGGAAGACTGTAATACCCCTATCCGTCACATAGCATATAGCAGTAGGTCCGGCCGGGGCCCGACGCCATATACCACGGACATACCGAAGGGTTACTCATTGAAACCACTCTTCCAATCGTAACATCCTACACAGAACATCTAGCGGAAGCAATTTATTAAGTTGCAAAATAAGAACCCAGCCACAAGCATGAATGTCCACTAACGAACCCAAACAGGAATGAATTACAAAGTACACAAAGTACCGGCCTTATTGTCTTAGAAGAGTTCACTAAATTTAAAACCGTGTTTTCCATACATCGGCGCGCAGGCCGGACACAAATGAATTAAACAAGTAAACATAACAAGGCCTTCAAGGGTCGGCTCAGCAACAAGGGCTTTGGCCTGCTATTTGCCTCTCCGCTCCGCAATACTTGCAAGCACAACTCACCGCAACGGTGGCAAACAAAAGTAACGGTCAGCAAAAGCTGACCAAATTATAACGACCATGCCCCCAAACTCGGGGCGGCGATGCTCCTTCCCTGCACTTATTATCATATTAAGCATTATAGTGAATAATCACAACACCACGGGTGCAGGCACATACAGCCGCACACCCCGTGCTCTCAGGGCACTACACGGTGAACCCGGTCAAAACGGCGGGCTCACCACCGCCCCTTGGACGGCACTACTCGTGAGCATTTTAGTCTTTCCGGCCTAAGCCTAAGACCCTCCATCTATGCCAACGGTAAGTGTCGTGTACTTTAGGTCTCTTTAACTCAATGACACAGAGCGGGTACGGTTCTGCCTAACCCGTTGCTCACACGCAACGCTAATTTAAGTCATATGCGTGGGTCAAGCTTCCCCGAGTCCCAAAATGATCAAACATGCACCTAACCCAGTTATGTTCAAGGCTGGCTCCCAGGCACCCAAGTTGGCAGAAATGCATTTCCGCCCAGTTTTCCGAGTGCACCTTGGAGTTAATCCCCAAGACTCCCTGTTGCAATCTACCGCGTAGAAAACCCGAAAACAACCAAAGGCACGGAGTCTTCTCCGACTAATCATGCATACTAAAACATCCCTGATCAAGACCAACTTGTCCGGGTAAGCTTCACACACCATGCCTATCCTCGTTTCTCGATTTCGGACTCTACATGCAACAAAGCGGGGACTATTCATGTCTACCCGAAAGAACACCTCAAACTCACCGCATACTCACGAGAGAGGGCTTCCTATGCAAAAAGGAAAGAAGACTACACATGTCCAAGTAGAGAATCGTTACCCTTGGGTTTCTCTTTGGCGCCATGGAAATCTATATGGATGAAAAGCACTGCGATGACCTCACCTTCGTAGATCTGGACTCGGCTTGCGATTTGGCCCTCCGAATCTCCTCTAGCAACCGGATCTCTCTTGCTTCTTCCTCCTTCTATCCCCTCTCTATAGAACTTAGAAAGAGATTGAACTAAAAGAAATGAGTGTTTTCAACCCTATTCGCGGCTTAAAACCCAACCAGGACAGCCCTCATCCCTTGGATCCCTTTTGAAAGAAACGAACGGCCACGATTTTCCCTAGAAATAATATTTCTGGGCCGAACACGGCTTGCGACACGCCCGTGTCGAAGGCCGTGTTCCACACTTGCCGTAAACTAGGAAATCCAAAATAGGACATGGCCTGTGACACGGCTTGGGACACTCCCGTATCACCCCAGGGCACGCCCGTGTCATGGGCCATGTACCCCAATCGGCGCTGGAACTGTCACGTCCCGTACGGGACACGGGCTAAGACAATCCCGTTTCAACTTTGACACGCCTGATTCAACCAGAACACGCCCGTGTTCTGGGTCGTGTCTCTCAGTCGACACAGGACCAAAAATTCCAGAAGAGGACATGGCCATGTGACAATCCCGTGTCATATGCCATGTGCTAGACACGCCCTGGGTCACGCCTGTGTCCCAGGCCGTATTCCCTGCCTTCATTGATCGTCGACCTCCGCTCGACGACCCGAGCACGACACGGCCATGTGACACGCCCGTATCACAGGCTGTGTTCACATTCCCAAGGCCCAAACTCGGCTAAAATGCTACCCGTTTCTCTTTTGAGTTTCGGGGTATTACAATCCTCTCCCTCTTAAAAGAATTTCATCCACGAAATTACCGAAAGGAAAAGATACACAAAAACTAAAACGGTACCTGAGTGGAATAACTCTTGGTACTCCTCAAGCATGGTCTGCTCTCGCTCCCACGAGAGCTCCTCCCGACCGCAATAGATCTTGACCATCCTGATCTCCGTATTACGAAGTCGCTTGAATTTAGAATCCTCAATACGAATGAGCTTGATCCTTGTCGTCAACCCTTCGTCCATCGGTATTTGATCAACCGCGATCAACTGCGAAGGCTCTTGCACCACCTTCCGCAACGCTGATATGTGGAATACGTCGTGTAGAATACTCAACTCCACCGATAGATTTAGACGATAAGCCGCTTCACCAATCCACTCCAGGATCTCAAATGGTCTAAGGTACCTCGGGCTCAGCTTCTTCAAGCATCGTACCCGTGAAATACCCTTGAACGGCTTTATCTTAAAATACACCCAGTCGCCAACAGCGAACTCAACATTCTGATGCTTGGCATTATAGTATTTGGCCTAACTATCATGACCGATCAACAAACACTCTCGAATGGTTCGTACCAATGAAGTGGCGCTTTCCACCTCTTGCTTTTTGTACAACCTCGCCTCACCCGTTTCCAACCACGACAACGGCGTGCGACATTTTCTACCATATAGGGCCTCAAAGGGCGTCATTTGAATGCTCGCTTGGTAGCTATTGTTGTACGTAAACTCAACCAAATACATATGATCTTCCCACTGCTTCCAAAAATCTAGGACGCACATGCAAAGCATGTTCTCCATTGTCCTGTTAACTCTCTCAGTCTGACCATCCGTCTGAGGATGAAAGGCTGCGCTGAACCTCAGCTTAGTTCCCAGCATTTGCTGCACCATCCTCCAGTCATTGGACGTAAACCTCCGATCTCTATCACTCACAATGCTGCGGGGCACACTATACAGTCTAACAATGTTATCCACATAAAGCTTTGTTAGTTTATTCACAGAATCATCCTTCCTATTCGGAATGATGTGCGACACTTTTGTCAACCGATCTACGATCACCTAGATGGCGTCGTTTCCCTTCTGCGACCTTGGCAGTCCATCCACAAAGTCCATTGAGATATCGTCAAACTTCCACTCCGGAATAGGCAAAGACTTCAAGAAACCCCCTAGCTTTTGGCACTCTGCCTTCACGAAGGCACAAGTCTGACATTTCGCCACATATAGTAACACATCCTTCTTGAGTCCTGGCCACCAGAACAACTTCTCCAGATCTCGGTACATCTTCGTGCTCTATGGGTGAATCGAGTACTTGGTATGATGAGCCTCGTACATCAACTCCACCCGTAAATTACACATGTTTGGGACACACAAACGACTGTCCTTCCTTAGCAGTCCATCTTCAACAATAAATTGGGAATTTGAACCATCCAAAACCGCCTCCATGATTTGCTTCATGCTGCTATCCAAAGGCATAGCCTACCGAATCCGATCAGGCAGGTCATACTGAACTTTCGTCCAATTCAATAGCGCTTCGGTGTTTGTCTACTTGTCGACACAAGAGATATCTAACGCCTCAAACTCCTAAATCAACCGCTCATCATGAACCGACAACCAGTTGGCTTGTGCGGGAGCCCTGCGACTCAACGCATCCGCAACTACATTGCCTTTCCCGGACACATAATGAATTTTGAATGTATAGTCCCCCAAGAACTCCATCCATCTCTGCTTCCTCATATTCAGATCCTTCTGGTCTAAGTGGTATTTCAGGCTCTCGTGGTCGGTATAAATATCGACCTTTACGCCGTACAAATAATGCCTCCACAGCTTCAGAGCAAAAATTACGGCGGCTAACTCCAAGTTGTGGACCGGATAATTTCTCTCATGGACTTTCAGCTGACACAATCCATAAGCTTTAACACTTTCATGCTGCAGCAGCACGCAGCCCAAACCACTGCCTGAAGCATCGCTATAGATTTCAAAGCCTTCAGTCCCACTCGGAGAACTTAGCACTGGCACCGTGGTCAACCGAACCTTCAACTATTCAAAAGCTTGTGCGCACTCCTGCGTCCAAACAAACTTCTGATCTTTCCTTGTCAAAATCGTGAGGGGTAACGCTATCCGCGAGAAGTTCTCTACGAAGCGCCTGTAATAGGCGGCAAGCCCTAGAAAACTCCGGACTTCCGCTACCGTAGACAACACAGGCCATTCGCGTATCGCAACTATCTTTGTCGGATCCACCGCAATCCCTTCTCCACTGACTATGTGACCAAGGAACGCTACTGAGGGCAACAAAAACTCGTATTTGGAGAACTTTGCGTATAGTTCATTCCTCCTCAGCGTCTCCAAAACCAAATGCAGATGTTTGAAGTGATCCTCTTCGCACTGCGAGTACACCAATATGTCGTCGATAAAGACGATCACAAAATGGTCTAAGTACTCCCTGAACGTTCTGTTCGTCAGATCCATGAACATTGATGGCACATTAGTCAGCCCAAATGGCATGACCGTAAACTTAAAATGCATATATCTCATGCTGAATGCTGTATTTGCGATATCACTTTCCCTTATTCTTAGCTGATAGTAACCGGACTTAAGATCCAATTTTGAGTACAACGATGACCCGACTAGCTGATCAAACAGATCATCAATCCTTAGGATCGGGTACTTGTTCTTTTTCGTTAACTTATTCAGTTCTCTATAATCGATACACAGTCGCAAATTCCGTCCTTCTTCTTGACAAAGAGGACTGGTGTGCTCCAAGGCGACGAACTTGGATGTACATAACCCTTCTCCAACAACTCTTCAAGTTGAACCTTTAGTTCCGCCATCTCCTTAGGCGCAAACCTATATGGGGAGCGTGACACAAGTTTGGCACCTGGCACTAGCTCAATCGTGAAGTAAATCTCCCGCTGAGGTGGGGCTCCGGGAAGATTTTCCGGGAAAACGTCAGGGTACTCGCACACCATTGGGATGCTACCCAAAGTGGGCTTAGGCTTTACAGCCTCCACTAGCGTGAAGAACAGCTCTGAGCTAGCACGAATTGCCATGACCACATGAAGAGCAGACATTAAAGTCTTGCTCAACCCCTTCAAACCCGCAAACGTTGTCTCCCAGTCAGCTCCCAACTTGACTTCCTTACGATTGTAATCTATGTATTCCTTCTACTCTTAAAGCCAGTCCATACCAAAAATGACGTCGAACTCTACTAGCGGCAGTAACGATGCTAGCAAGTCAAACTCCTGACTCCTAATATGAATCTTTACGGCACAAACTCTATCCGCATGCATAGAACACCCATTTGGCAACAACACATCCAATTTGTCCTTCGTCATCGAAGAAGGGACTCCGATGCGCGATATGAAACCATCATACAAAAAGGAGTGCGAAGCTCCCATATCGAAGAGTGCTCTCGCCGGATTATCACAAATCAGAACAAAGCCTATACAGATAGTAATAAGCTAACATGCGCAAGGTAACAGTATTTAAAGACAAATTGCTATAAATTTAAATCGTACCTGTCACCACATCCGTTTGTTTGATGGCCTCCTATTGGAAAAGATTGTAGACTCTTTGTTGAGTCGTAGCATAATGGTATGCGGTTGACTCCACCGGCTTGCCCTTTTCCTCATAAGTTTCTCCCGGCTTCCTCTCGGACTTTGGACGTCCGCTCCAACAGTCACGGGCAAAATTCCCCGGCTTCCCATAAGTAAAGCAAGTTCCCAAGGTTCGGCTAGTAGTTTCCCCCGAAGCACCAGCAGAAGGGGCTGGACCCGATGTCGTATCCTTCTTATTCCACCTTTGAAAACCGGACTTTGAAGGCGACACCTTGAACTCTGACTTCCTAACACTGGAGTACTTCTTTGCCTGCATATTTTTCATATCTTTCTCCAAAGACCAGGCCGTGTTGACCAGGGTCAAGAAGCCCTGCGTCATCGGCCCCGAGAGCAGTAGTCTTAAGTCATCCCTCATACCTTAATAGAATCGGTTTGTCTTTCGCTCCTCATCAGCGAATGTAGCACTTGCATACCGACCCAAACGTGTAAATTCATGGAGGTACTCATCCACGCTACTCTCTCCAAGCACCAACTTCTGAAACTCATTCTCCAATGCAATCCTTTGAGCCGAGGGGAGGTATCGAGCCAAGAATTGTCTCGAGAATTCTTCTATCGAGACATCAGTAAGTTGTCTACCCCTCAAATGGTGTAACTCCAAACCTTCCCACCACAGTCTTGCGTCTCCATCCAACAAGAAAGTGGCAATAGTCGTCTTCTGCTACTCTTCCGTCTCTGTAGCTATCAAGACCCTCTTAACTCTGGAGAGCCAATCCTCCGCTTGGGCTGCGGTTCCCGTCCCCGAGAACACTGGAGGATTAAAGCCCATAACGTGTTTGAGCTTTTTCTCCGTTACTCTCCTAGGCATCATTGGCTCCACCACAACTTGCTCCACTCTCCTTGGATCCGCCGCCATGGAGCGGTACTTGCTCCACAACGGGGGTAGGCTGCTATATTTGCCTCACAGGCTGTGCATTAATCATCGCAAACACTGCTTCAGCTACCAATCGTATGGTTTCAGTCGAAGGAGGTGTTGCCGGCGCATCGATCGGTGCGCTACTTGCCTCAGAAACTGGACGTTCTGATGGCCATACACCACTCCTAGTCACTTATAGTCGTGCAAAACACCGTTAAGTGACCGAACAATATTGCAAAAAGCAATTATAGGAACACACAGATTCCTCAAACATGTGTATTTTCATTCCTAAGTGGACATTCATGGGTTCTTTTCATGTTATAACGGTGACGCACACACATATGCTCACCACCCCTTAAATTTAATTTGTCAACGAATTCATTTAAGCCTGACCGAAACCGGTATTCTGATACCAAATTGTAACACCCCTATCCATCACATAACATATAGCAGTAGGTCCGGCCGGGCCCGACGCCATATACCACGGACAGACCGAAGAGTTACTCATTGAAACCATTCTTCCAATCGTAACGTTCTACACAGAGCATCTAGCGGAAGCAATTTTTTTAGTAGCACAATAAGAACCAAGCCACAAGCATGAATGTCCACTAATGAACCAAAACAGGAATGAATTACAAAGTACACAAAGTACCGGCCTTATGGCCTTACAAGAGTTAACTAAATTTACAACCGTGTTTTCCATACATCGGCGCGCAGGTCAGACACACATGAATTAAACAAGTAAACATAACAAGGCCTTCAAGGTTCAGCTCAACAACAAGGGCTTTGGCACGCTATTTTCTGCTCGGATCCGCAACACCTGTAAGCACAATTCACTGCAACAGTGGCAAACAAAAGTAACGGTCAGCTAAAGCTAACCAAATTATTACGATCCCGCACCCAAACTCGGGGCGGCGATGCTCCTTCCCTGCAATTATTAGCATATTAAGTACTATAGTGAATAATCACAACACCACAGGTGCAGACACACACAGCCGCACACCCTGTGCTCTCAGGGCACTTATATAGTGAACTCGGTCAAAACCGCGGTCTTACCACGGCCCCTTTGATGGCAATACTCGTGAGCATTTTAGTATTTTCGGCCTAAGCCTAAGACCCTCCATCTATGCCAACGGTAAGTGTCATGTACTTTAGGTCTCTTTAACCGAACGACACAGAGCGGGTACGGTTCCGCCTAACCCGTTGCTCACACCACAACGTCAATTTAAGCCATATGCGCAGGTCAAGCTTCCCCGTGTGCCAAAATGATCGAACATGCACATAACCTAGTTATGTTCAAGGCTGGCTCCTAGGCCACCAAGTTGGCAGAAATGCGTTTTCGCCCAGTTTTCCGGGTGCACCTTGGAGTTAATCCCCAAGACTTCCTGTTGCAATCTACCGCCTAGAAAACCCGAAAACAACCAAAGGCACGGAGTCTTCTCCAGCTAATCATGCATAATGAAACATCACCGATCTAAACAAACTTGTCCGGGTAGGCTTCACACACCATGCATATGTCCGTTTCTCGATTTTGGACTCTACATGCAACAAAGCGGGGACTATTCATGTCTACCCGAAGGAACACCTCAAACTCACCGCATACTCGTGAGAGCGGGCTTCCTATATAAAAAGGAAAGAGGACTTCACATGTCCAAGTGGAGAATCGTTACCCTTGGGTTTCTCTTTGGCGCCATGGAAATCTATACGGATGAAAAGAACCGCGATGACCTCGCCTCCGTAGATCTAGACTCGGCTTGCTATTTGGCGCTCCGAATCTCCTCCGGCAACCGGATCTCTCTTGTTTCTTCCTCCTTGCTCTCCCCTCACTCTTCAACTTAGAAAGAGATTGAACCAAAAGAAATGAGGGTTTTCAACCCTATTCCCGGCTTAAAACCCAACCAGGACAGCCCTCATCCCTTAGATTCCTTTCGAAAGAAACGAGCAGCCACGATTTTCCCTAGAAATAATATTTCTAGGCCGAACACGGCTTGCGACACGACCGTGTCCAAGGCCGTTTCCCACACTCGTTGTAAACCAGGAAATCTAGAATAGGACACAGCCTGTGACATGGCTTGGGACACGCCCGTGTCACCCATGGACACGCCCGTGTCATGGGCCGTGTACCCCAATCGGCGCTGGAACCATCACGTCTCGAACGGGACACGGGCTTAGACACGCCTGTGTCAACTTTGACACGCCTGTGTCAACCAGAACACGCCCGTGTTCCGGGTCGTGTCTCTAAGTATACACAGGACAAAAATTCCAGAAGAGGACACGGCCATGCGACATGCCTGTGTCACATGCTGTGTGCTAGACACGCCCTAGGACACGCCCGTGTCCCAGGCCTTGTTCCCTACCTTATACGATCGTCGACCTCGCCTCGACAACCCGAGCACGACATGGCCATGTGGCACGCCCGTATCACAGGACGCGTTCACATTCGCAAGACCCAAACTCGGCTAAAACGCTTCCCGTTTCTCTTTTGAGTTTCGGGGCGTTACAACGACGATGCATTTTGTGTACTGGGATACCTTCAACGATTGAAGAATCCCTTCTTGCAAGTGAGAGCGGATTCTTCGGGGTAACGGGGAGGGGCGAACCGGTGGAACAGTTCTCCATGTTCACATCTTTGGAAGGGGCTGGTTGGGGAAGGGGAAATTAGTGAAAGATGGCAACGAGTCCAGAGAAAATAAAGTGGGTTGAGGATGGGAGAGGGAATAGGAAGGTGAAGAGTTGAAGTTTGGCGGAGGTAGGAGAACCGGAAAGAGATGCAGAAGCCGGAAATATCTAAGCGGCTTTGCTGGCGGTAGCCTGGATCTTGGAGTAATGGTAGGTAGGGGGAAAGAATGGACAGAACCGTGGGATTTTTGGGCTTTTGGCAACAACGGGACTGAGGGTGGGAGGGAACTGTCGAAAGAAGCCTTCTCTCCTATATGGAAAGGTAATGAGTGGTGGAGGGTGGAGGGTGATGATGGTCCGATGGTCTGGACGTAGTTCATGAGGAAGTGGAAGTTATAGGCGGCGGAGTCGGTGAGGAGGCGTTTCATGTGTTGGTTTTAGCAGTGTGCAGATTTTTTTAGTTAGGGTGGGTTTGAAAAATATAACAAATGTGTTTTATTAATTTCTGTATGTGCACATTGCCTATTAAGATGTACATGTAACAATACCCTTAAAAAATATTTATCAAGCACAACTAAAATAAATATTTATCAAGCACAACTATCATCGGTGATATGCTTATATTTATCAAGCACAATTATGCCAATGAAATTTCATAATTAAAATTTGGGTCCTAGCACGTAATTTGTTCGGATATACTGAATAATCCTTGTTGCGGACTAACTCGACGTCCTGATCAGGCCGAAATTCTTGGACTGTCTTAGCTCTCGGGACGGTCTAGCGCGTACACAGCCAAAAGAGTAGGTTGATTGTACACAAGAGTTTTAACGTGGAAAAACCCCTTAACTGGGTAAAAAGCACGTGACCGGATCTGTGCCGGTCAAAATCCACTATTTCTTGAGGGTTACAGCATGTTGTGAGTCGAGGTTGGCAGACCACCTCTTGTTATAATTATGGGATGAGAGAGCACTTTGCACACTGATGACGACAGGCCGTCGCTATGAGAGTTGTTACAGATTGCGCTTTGCGCCGTGGTCTTCGGATAGGAATTTCTTGATTATGAGTGAGGGATAACACACTTGGTCTTGTAGTTGTTGAGCCGCTTGGGACTTGGACAATTTGGCTTTGTTGGGTTGTTGTGACTTGACCCACTTGTGGCTCGAGTTTTGCTTGGATGCGGCTCAAAGATGGCTCGTTGGTGGCTCGTATGAGGAAAACTGGCAGAGCTTCGACCTGAGGAAGAAGAAGACTCCAAGGAGAAGAATCAAAAAAGGATGAGAAATGAGGAAGCCTGTGGCTCCTTTTATCGGCTATATCTGGGGGGTGGTTACGGTGGTTATGCGGTTATCCGCACACAGTAACTACCATCATAAATATTTTTCCTATAGTTTTTGATGTGCGTATCGTGCTATTTGGAGACCACTATTAATAAAATATGAAAATCTTAATTAGGTTCCCCCACTAACCTATTGATTAGTGGGTGGTTATGCGTGGATCACATGGTCGAGGACGCTCCCCCTTAATCGGACGGCGGGAGAGGGCCTCCACGGGCACCCAGCAAACTTACCGCCAAGTTCGTCGGCGAGAGAGGGTTGTCGACGGCGGCTGAGGGAGGGGGCGGCCGAGGCAGCCGCCCCCTTGGCCAACGACGGCCAAAGCGAGGGGTAGCCGGGGCGGCCGCCCCTTAGGCCACCGTCAAGTGAGGAGGGGGTGGCCCGGTTGGCCTCCACTTTGGTTACCGGCAGCTATGGAGAGAGGGAGGGGCAGCCCGGTTGGCCGCCCACCCCTCTTGTCCGCACAGGTTGCTGGGCGAGGGGAGGTCGGGGTCGCCGCCCCTTTGTTGTCGGCAGCCAAGGAGAAAGGGAGGAGCGGCTTGTTTGGCTGCCACACTTGGCCGCACGGGTGGCCGTGCGAGTGAGCGGCTGGGGCTCCGCCCCTTCGGTCGCCGGCGGCCAAGGAGAGAGGGAGGGGCGGCCCGGTTGGCCGCCCCTCTTTGCCGCACCGGCTGCCAAGCAAGAGGGGCGGCCCGGTCGGCCGCCCCATTTGTCGTACCTGTGGCCAAGCGAGAGGGAGCGGCCAGGGTGGCCGCCCCCTTGGCCGCTCGGGCGGCCGAGGAGGGGGAGGCCCGGGAGGCCGCCCCCTTTTGGTCGTAGGAATGGGGGCGGGAGTCCGACGTCCGGGGAGGAGGCTGGCTGGCCTCCTCTGGCGAGGTGCGGTGGTTTTCTCATCATGAGGAGTGAGATCGACGCACGGGGGATCAGGCACGGTCAAACCCATGATCCCACTAATTTTAGTGGGGATCATGGGGGAGGTGGCTATATGCACACCCATCACATATAAAATGGGGTTCATCCCTAACAATTGACCCCAAGATCCTTATTGTATGAGGCTGCTTCGGATGAAGACAAATAAGGATCTTGTTCTGTTCTCTCTTATGGCGGTGATGGTGGAGAATAGTGACGGAGTTGCGCTGTGAGCGGTTGTGCCGTCCAAACTTGGGTAAAAAATTTTAGTATTTATTTTAATATAAGAGAACTGATGATCACGCCTGGGGGAGGAAGTCATTGCTTGCGCGGTCGCGACGGTGTGCAGGGCGCATACAGGCATGCACAAGCACGTGTTCATAAACCTATGTGTGGGTGCCCCGCAGAGGTGCGGGAGCACACTCCCGCACTAAGGATTGTGCGCCTGGTCGTGCGTGCAGGCTTGTGCTAGACCGTGTGCGTAGGCCTGCGCAGTTGCGCGTGATCGCACGTGCGAGAGCGTGCGTGCGAGTGGGTGGGTGTCGGTAGGGTGGGAGCGTACGCGCGACCGATCCCTTGCGCGGGTGCACTATAACGACCCGTGTTTAGGTCCTTTAGACCGCTCCACGGAGTCATTTACAAGGCCTGCAGGCCGTACACCCCAACACAAATCTCCGCGCATGTTTGTTAGTAGCGGTGTAAGACCCAATTTTTTTATCTTTTAAACCACCGGGGTCTTTTGCCCAGAACCACTTCTTTGCGGTGACACCAACACACCCGGGAAGTGTAACACCCCTATCCGTCACATGACATATAGCAGTAGGTCCGGTCGGGGCCCGACGCCATATACCACAGACAGACCGAAGGGTTACTAAATGAAACCATCCTTCTAATAACACACGTCCTACAGAAAGCACATTCTAGCGGAAGCATTTTAAATGTTGCAAAGAAGAGAACCAAAACACAGCATGAATGTCCACTAAAAACCAAAAGTAGGAATGAGCTTACAAATACACAAAGTACTTGGTCTTATGGCCTTACAAGATTTTACTTTAAACAATAAGTGACTTCCAAGCATCGACACGCAGGCCGGTCAAACATGAGTATAAATGTAAACATTCGCATTGGCCTTCGAGGGTCGGCTCAGCAACAAGGGCTTCAGCCCACTATTTTCCACTAGGCTCTGTAGCACATGCAATCAACATTCTATCGCAGCGGTGGCAAACAAAAGCAACGGTCAGCAAAAGCTGACCAAATTATAACGAACCCACCCTGGATTTTGGGTGGCGGTTCTCCTTCCCTGCAGTTTAGTAGCATAGGCAAACAAAATAGTGAAAGTACAATAACAACACACTTCACCACAGGTGTAGGCACGAACGACCACACACCTCGTGCTCTCAGGGCACTTACTCGGTGAACTCGGTCCGAGCCCAGCTCGTTCCGCAGTCCCCCACCATCACATGGATGGCAACAATGTGAGCATAAAAGTCCTTTCAGCCGAAGCCTAGTCTCGCTCTCCAAGCCAATGGTAAGTCCCATATACCTTAAGTCACCTTTACCGAACCACTTGGAGTGGGTAAGGTTCCACAGGCCCGTTTCTCACCTTGCCACGACCATTTAGCCATCGACGCGGGACAAGCTTCACCAAATCCCAATGTATCAATCATACAACAGTACATAGCCCAGCTATGTACATGGCTGGCTCCCAGGCCACCAAAACGGCAGAACTTCGCTTTTGCCCAGATTTCTGAGTACACCTTGGAGTTAATCCCCAAGACTCCCTGTTGTAATCTACCGCATAGAAACCAAAAAATAAGCGGCATGGAGTCTTCTCTGGCAATACAAGCATAAAGAAAACATCACCGATCCAGACCAACTTGTCCGGGTAGGCTTCACACAACATGCCTACGTCCGTACTTCGATTCCGGACTCTATATGCAAAACAACAGGGACTATTCATGTCCACCCGAAGGAATACCTCGCACTCACCGCTCACTCGCGGGAAGGAGTTACCTATGCAAAAAAGGAAGAGGACTTCACTTGTCCAAGAAGAGAATCATTACCCTTGCGGTTCGCTTTGGCGCCATGGAAGACTAGATGGATGAAAAGCACCGCAACGGCCTTGCCTCCACAAATCTGGACTCGGCTCGAGAATCGGGGCTCTAAAGCTCCACCGGTGGCCGGATTCCTCGTACACCTTCTTCCTTGCTATCTCCTCTCTCTAACCCTTTAGAAAGAGAATGGGTGAAAAGAAATGAGGGTTAAACCCTCATCTCCTGGCCATATACCAGCAGGGGTAAGGCTGAGCCGTCAGATCCTATTTGAAGGAAATGAACGACCATGATTTTCCCTGAAAATATCTTTCCTGGGCCGAACATGGCCTGCGACACACCCGTGTCATAGGCCGTGTTCCACACTCCTCGTAATCTAGTAAACATAGAACAGGACACGACCTCTGACATTGCTTGGGACACGCCCGTGTCAAACATGTACACGCCCGTGTTATAGGCCGTATGCCCCTATTGACGTTGAAACCGTCGCATCCCGAATAGGACACAGCCATGTGACACACCCGTGTCACAGGCTGTGTGCCAGACACGCCTTTGGACACGCCCATGTCCCAGGCCGTGTAACTCACTCGACACAGCGCGACATAATACAAAGAAGTACACGGCCATTGACACGCCCGTGTCACAGGCCGTGTGCCCGACATAGCTTAAAATCGAGGATCGTCGACTGTATTTCGTCGACCTCAGGAACGACATGGCCCTAAACACGCCTATGTCACAGGCCGTGTGAACCTAATTAGGCACCAAATTGGCCTTAAAACGCTATCCATTCCTTAATGAGTTTTGGGGCGTTACAATTCTCTCCCTCTTAAAAGAATTTCGTCCCGAAATTATCGAATGGAAGAGATACACAAAATTAAATGGTACCTGAGTGAAATAACTCGGGATACTCCTCAAGCATGGTTTACTCTCTCCCATGAAAGCTCCTCATGACCGCAGTTATCCCATCGGACTTTGACCATCCTGATGTCTTTGTTACGAAGTCGCTTGACTTTAAATTCCTGTATGCGAACACGCTTGACCTTCATCGTCAACCCATTATCAACTGGTACCTGATCGACCGCAAACACTTGGGAAGGCTCTTGCACCGCCTTCCGCAACACCGATATATAGAATAGGTCGTGTAGACCACTCTGTTCCACTAATAACATTAGTCGATAAGCCGCTTCACAAATTCGCTCTAGAATCTCAAACGGTCCAAGGTACCTCGGGCTCAGCTTCTTCAAGTGTCATACCCATAAAACACCCTTGAACGGCTTAATCTTCAAATATACCCAGTCGCCAACAGCGAACTCAACGTTCCTATGCTTGGCATTATAGTATTTGGCCTGCCTGTCCTGAGCGATCAGCAATCGTTCTCGTATTGTTTGTACCAACGAAGTGGCGCCTTCCACTTCTTGTCATTTGTACAGCTTCGACTCACCTGTCTCAAACCAAGACAACGGCGTGCGACATTTTCTACCATAAAGGGCATCGAAGGGCGCCATTTGAATACTCGCTTTGTAGCTATTGTTATAAGCAAACTCCACCATGTACAGGTGATCTTCCCACCGCTTTGAGAAATCCAAGACGCACATGCGAAGCATGTCCTCCATTGTCATGTTGACCCTCTCGGTCTGACCATCAGTCTGCGGATGAAAGGTCGTGCTGAAACTCAGCTTGGTTCCCAACATTTGTTGCAACAACCTCTAGTCATTGTACGTGATGCGCCCATCTCGATCAATCTCAATGATGCGGGGCACAATGTGCAATCGAATAATGTTATCTACATAGAGTTTTGCTAGCTTATCTACTGAATCATCCTTCCTATTCGGAAT
This sequence comes from Platanthera zijinensis, assembly GCA_039513925.1. Lineage (NCBI taxonomy): Eukaryota > Viridiplantae > Streptophyta > Magnoliopsida > Asparagales > Orchidaceae > Platanthera > Platanthera zijinensis. Next base: position 189,456,309 of record CM077079.1, on the reverse strand, counting down.
GAACTGCGACACTTTCATCAATCGATCTACGATCCCCCAAATGACATCATTTCCCTTCTGCTACCTTGCCAACCCATGCACAAAATCCATTGAAATATCGTCGAACTTCCACTCCGGGATAGGTAAGGTCTTCAAGAAACCTCCGGGCTTCTGGCACTCCGCCTTCACCAAGGCGCACGTTTGACACTTCACCACATAAAGTGCCACGTCCTTCATAATTCCTGGCCACCAGAAAAACTTTTTCATATCTCTATACATCTTTGTGCTCCCAAGGTGAATCGAGTACTTAGTATGATGAGCCTCATATATCAATTCATCTCGTAGTTTACCCACATTTAGGACGCACAGATGACTTTCCTTCCATAACAGTCCATCCTTAACATTAAATTAGGCATTTGACCCATCCAAAGCCTCATCCATAAACTGCTTCATGCAGATATCCCCATCCAGAGCTTGTCGAATCTTATCAGCAAGTTCATAATGCACCTCAGTCCAGTTCAGTTGTGCTTCGTCACTAATCTGCTTGTCAACACAAGAGATCTCCAATGCCTCCAAATCACAAATCAAATGCTCATCATGTATCGACAACCAGTTAGCCTGCGTGGGAGCCCTGCGTCTCAATGCATCAGCAACCGTATTTCCTTTCCCAAGAACATATTGTATCTTGGAGGTGTAGTCACCCAGGAACACCATCCACCTCCGTTGCCGCATATTTAGGTCCATTTGATCCAACAAGTACTTCAGGCTCTTGTGGTCGGTATAGATATCGACCTTCACACCGTACAGGTAGTGCCTCCACATCTTTAGGGAAAATATCACAGCTGCTAACTCCAAGTCATGGACCGGATAATTCCTCTTGTGTACCTTCAACTGATGCGAGCCATAAGCTATTACACTCCCATTCTACAGTAGAACACAACCCAAACCATTACCCGAAGCATCACTATAAATCTCAAATCCTTCGATCCCACTCGACGAACATAGAATAGGCGTCGTGGTCAACAGACTTTTATATTCTCCGAAAGCTTGTGCGCACTTAGACGTCCAAACAAACTTTTGATATTTCCTCATCAAAGTCGTTAGGGGTAACGCTATCCGCAATAAATTCTCTACGACGCGCCTGTAGTAGCCGGCAAGTCCCAAAAAAATCCGTACTTCCTCTACCGTAGACAACACGGGCCACTCCCGTATAACAACTATCTTAATCGGATCCACTTCAATTCCCTCTCCACTAACTATGTGACCACGGAACGCTACCGAGGACAACCAAAACTCGCATTTGGAGAACTTGGCATATAGTTGGTTCCTCTTCAATGTCTCCAACACCAAATGCCGATGCTTAAAGTGTTCCTCCCCACACTGTGAGTACACCTGTATATCATCGATAAAGACTATCATGAAGTGGTCCAGGTACTCTCTGAACATTCTGTTCATCAAATCCATAAACATGGATGGCGTATTACTCAGGCCAACGACATGATGGTGAACTCATAATGCCCATACCGCGTGTTGAAAGCTGTCTTGGGGATGTCACTTTCTCTTATCCTCAACTGATAATATCCGGACTTAAGATCCAATTTTGAGTATACCGATGACCGAACTAATTGATCGAACATATCATCAATCCTTGGGATCGGATACTTATTCTTCTCCGTTAACTTATTCAGCTCTCTGTAATCAATACAGAGTCGCAAGCATCCGTCCTTCTTCTTAACAAAGAGTACCGGTGCGCTCCAAGGTGATGAACTTGGACGCATATAGCCCTGTTCCAACAACTCTTAAAGTTGAACTTTCAGTTCCTCCATCTCCTTAGGCGATAACCAATGCAGAGAGCGTGACACAGGTTTGGCACCTAGAACTAGCTCAATAGTGAAGTCGATCTCTCGGTGAGGTGGGGCTCCAGGGAGATCGTCAGGGAACACGTCAGGATACTCGGATACAACCGGGATACTTTCCAAACTAGGATTAGGCTTCTAAGACTCCACTAGTGTGAAGAACAGCTCTGCACCAGCACGAACTGCCTTAACCACCTAAAGAGCAGACATCAAAGGAAGAGGAATTCACATGTCCAAGAAGAGAATCGTTACCCTTGCGGTTCGCTTTGGCGCCACGGAAAACTAGACGGATGATAAGCCTGCAATGGCCTCGCCTCCACAGATCTAAACTTAGCTCGAGAATCGGGACTCTAAAGCTCCACAGGCAGCTGGATTCCTCCTACACCTTCTTCCTTGCTCTCCCCTCTCTCTAACCCTTTATAAAGATAATGGGTGAAAATAAATGAGGGTTAAACCCTCATCTCCCGGCCATATACCAGCAGGGGAAAGGATGAGCCGTCAGATCTTATTTGAAGGAAATGAACGACAATGATTTGCCCTGAAAATCACTTTCTTGGGACGAACACGGCTTGTGACACGTTCGTTTCATAGGTCGTGTTCCACACTCGCCGTAATCCAGTAAACACAGAACAGGACACGGCCTCTGACACGGCTTGGAACACGCCTGTGTCAAACATGGACAAGCCTATGTCATAGGACTTGTGCCCCAATCGATGTTAAAACCGTCGCATCCCGAACAGGACACGACCATATGACATGCCCGTATCACAGGTCATGTGCCAGACACGCCTTTGGACATGCCCGTGTCCCAGGTCGTGTAGCTCACTCGACACAGCCTGACATAATACAGAGCAGGACACGGCCCTTGACACGCCCGTGTCATAGGCCGTGTGCCCGACCTAGCTTGACTCTTAGGATCGTCGACTGCATTTCTTCGACCTCAAGCATGGCATGGCCCTGGACAAGCCCGTGTCACTGGTCGTGTGAACCTAATCAGGCACCAAATTAGCCTTAGAACGCTATCCATTCCTTAATGATTTTTGGGGCGTTACAACACATATATATATATATAAGTAAAAGTGAGTAGTCCACAATGAGTACAGGTATGAAATAGAGTAGAAAAGAAATATGGGCTTAAGCCTAGTACATGTCTAATACAATAATTTCTCTCTCATAACTCACACCTCTGGCGGAAGCAATTGAAAACCATCTTCGACCTGTCACCATGTAGTAGTGGTAGCGTGCAACAACTGCTCATCATGTCTTGCCTTCTTGTCCTGTCGGTGCTAATTCTCCCGCTGCTCGGTCCCCTAAAATGATGTGGTCCACCGACCGTTAGTCATAAACACTAAGCCACTATCATCCTCACCTCACCCCCGCGACTCCTAGGAACCATGCGGGGAGGATGAATGCAGAGGACAACAAGCAGAGTGGAACAAACAGGTGACAACTACCCTAACAGGTGTATGTACAAAAACTATAAAAGGAAAAGCAGGCTAACAATTCTATAATGATGAAGCAGTATTGTAAACAGGTAAAGTAGAAAGTAAGAACATGTAAAGTAAACTATGGCATAAGCAACCTTAACTTATATGAATGCCCATGAAAACTTATAAGTTAAGGGATCTTTTGAAAAGCTCCCATCGTATAAGCTATACCATACTAGTTTATACGATAGGGTGTCAGGATATATGCAGGTATGTGTGTAGTGATATGTTATGTCATGATTCATGCAAATGCAACACACGCACATGACTCTATACACACAGACCTTTAGTTTCCCCTATTTGGAAGCTAGCATCACTCCTAGGAACCCTTGTATTGGTCAACGGAGACAGTGGTTTGGGCCCCCCACTCCTAGGCGGGTAACCGCACTACCAAGACTAGCCCTTTCATACACCTCTGAAGGACACAACCAGAGTCTCCACGTACTAATGCTGGCCATATCCACCAGTCTTCTTTTGGGCTAAGTGAGAACCACACTAGCCGAGTTGACGTTCTCATCATGATTCCTAATGATGAACCTATTTTCACTCACCAAAACAAGTAAACCATTAAACCCCAACTTCCTACACATTTCACATGTTATTTCAATTTTTTACAGTTTTACTATACACAGACCAATCTAAGCTATATGATATAAATGATAGGAGGTACACCAAAATTTAATTCAAATGCCCTAAGATAATTATTGTGGGTCTATCAAGACACATTTAGCCTAAATCTAGAAACTTGTAATATTCCTTTTTAATTTGGCATTTATTAAATTTTCCCAAAATCTAGGCCATGGGTAATTTTGAACATGAAGTACTAGATTTTCTTAAGTTATGGACACCAAAAATTTATGAACAATACAAGATGCAAAAATGTCAGAGTGCACCAAATTTAACTAATTTTCATAAATGAATTAACCTGAAATTAATTAATCCAAGATAATACAAATAAATAGATATAAAGAAGGAAGCATCACTAAACATAATCCAAAAATTATACAAATATTACCAGAGATTTAATATCATCACAAAACATTACTCATTAAGTTTCATAACATTCTAAGTTATTTTAACCACTATGTTATCAAAATCATCAATAAGGGAAACACAAGGATTAAAACTACAAGTACAAGCTACTGTCTTCCAAACATTCTATAATAATTTCTTGAGACTCATATAGTTATAAAAACCTTCTTTCCAAAATTTCTTAAGGATCGAAGGTCATATGACCCTTCAATATTTTCCTAAGAGGTATAGGCCTAAATTATCCCTGATTGGTTTATGTTGTGTGTATAAGTCTAAATATCACCAAATTCCTTCCTAGGGCATTCCACCACCCTACGATCACATGGACTAAACACCAAGTCCATACAAGGACATATCACTCCATGTCCTTCACAAACCCCCAAAGTTCAACCCTTGGGTTTGAACTAGGTTCCTAGGGCAAATCCACCCCAAACCACCTCAAAATCCATGAGAGGGTGTTTTAACTAACCATGGAGCTCTGGCCCAAGTCCCAACCCCTTTGGGTGAGAATTGGCCCCTCTATGCCCCAAACACTTTTTGCCCTAAATTAACCCCTTAAGGGCCATACTTTGGTCTCACCAACACCTATTCAAATCAACCCAAAATGGGCTGAAAGTTTTAGCAAAGTCATAATATGACTCTAAAAGATAGTCACAAAAATTTTGGTGGGTTTAGAGGTCATTAAACCCCCTAAATAATTCATGGAAGGTTTAATAAATTTCTACAAAAACATTAGGAAAATGTTTTCCAAAAATTTCCATTTTTGGATATATTTTAGGTATAGGTTAGAGTGACCCACAACCAAAATTTCAAGTCATTTGGATACATTGATTGATGCGGGTACTCAATTTAGTCTCTAGTCAAGCCTAAGTATAGGATGCGCCATTTTAAGTGTTGTGGTCAAACCACTTACCCAAATGGGTTGAAATTATATTTAAATTAACGTAGACTTCAAGGTCTACAATTTTCATCTTGTCCACTTTTTAAGGTTTAACCCCTAAGGGTCTCATTTATTTAATTTAAAGGGGGCACAATAAAGGGTTAAAAATGTAAAACCATAATTAATAAATATATTAAATATTTTATAAGTATTACTGTTCATCTTCCTCACACAGCCGAACAGTAACCCGAAAACGCATTTTCCTGTAGCTTTTCCCAAGCACTTTGCCTTCCACACATCCACTTCCCTGGTCAGCCACCACCACCACCATCTTCGTCGAGGTGGTGGCTATCGTCTTGCAGTGGTTTGGCCGTCGGAGGTGGTGGTTTCTGGCGAACCCGCCACCACGAGTATTCTGAAAACTTAATTTTTTTTCTCACCAGATCAGCTCGTTTGAGCCCAATTTCTCAGCCTAATTTGATCTAAGATACTAGCACAAGGAGAGAGGAGGAGAAGCGGATCGTGTTTGGAGTTCGACGACGGCGGCGGCGGTGGTCGGCCATGGCGTTTTTCCTCTCCAGCGAGCTTGCCCGATTCCTCGATCCTCCACCAAAACCTTTGATCCAATACATTATTTTGACTACAAAGGATGTTTTGAAGGTTATGGGATGGTCAGAAATTTGAATGGGGGGATGCATAGGGGGATTTATATTTTTCATGGGAGGGGAGGTGAAGGGTTGGTTGGCCATGGTGGTTGGGATCCCCCCATTAGTGTTGGCTTGCTAGAATTGATAGCATCATCATCCAAAGAGGCAAGGGAGATGAATGGGGGTAATGTGGAGATGAATGGAGTGACCCATGGCCTCCCTTCATAACTCCTCTCTCTTCCTCTTTCTCTCTCCTCCATTAAGGAGAAAACTCTCATTTTTTCTCTCCTAGTCACCCCTTCGAAATTTTGGTGGCATCCCACATAAATGTCAGCCTCCTAAAGTTAATGGGCTAGTCAAATTGGGCTTAGCCCAAGTGGCTTGGCTTGGTTAGGTCATTTAGGCTAATTTTACCTATTTTAGGGTTGAGTTTTCTTTGGTCAATTTGACCATTTGGGTCGACCCCAATGGGTCCTTGGTGATCCATTGGCCTCCCCTAAGGTCTAGAGAGACTTGGTTATTGTTGGTTTGACACCTTGTAGGCCACTTGACCCTTAATAAGGGCACTTTGACCACTTAGGAGTTAGGGTTGACTTTGGTCAACTTGACCTCTTTAGTTGACCCAAATGGGTCCTTAGTGACCCAATGTACCTCTTAAAGGGTTAGGGATGTTTAGGTGGGGTCACCTTGACAAGTTGGAGGTCCCTAGTCCCTAGATAGGTCACTTTGACTATTTTAGGGTTAGGGTTGACTTTAGTCAACTTGACCACTCTAGTTGACCTCAATGGGTCCTTGGTGACCCAATGAACCTTCTAAGGGGCTCGATATGTTAGGGTGGGGTCAAAGAGTCAGGGTGAGGCCCTAAAGTTAAAACCTAGGTTAGATAGTTGGAATGTGTTATTTGCAGACCATTGATCTTACCTTCATTCCTAGATTCACTTGGTCTTGTTGAACTTCCTAGGATTTTGTCATGACCTAGTCATTACAAAACCACTCTTATGAGTCTAGTTGGAAATGAGATGTTACAAATACCAATAAACAAAAATATTAATTTCGTCCCCGAAATTCAGGTTAGGCATGCGGGTTTTCTACTGAGAGTAACTGCATATAACATCCCTCTGAAGTTGAAGTTATACCTGATGCAAAAATCTCCAGGTACTTCTGCTACATCAAATCTAGTGGCTCCCAGGTATACTCCTTCTATGCATGATTTGTCCACATGATGTTGACCAACGGAACCTTCTCGCACTGAAAGACTTGCACTGCCGTATCATCTATCCTAACCGGCTCAAAGCGGACCGATCGATCTGAAGCTGCTGAGCCATCTATACTCATAACATACTGCTCCGGCCATAGTAGAGCCTTCCTAAGAGCGGAGACGTGGAAGACGGCGTGCAAACCCGCCAACTCCTATGGTAGCTCCAGTCTGTAAGCCAATGGGTCGATCAACTCTAGGATCCTGTAGGGCTCCTATATTCCTCAGACTGAGCTTCTTTCACCCGCATACCCGCAAGACTCAATGCATCAGAAGTATCTTTAGGAACCCATAGTCTCCATCTTGAGACTCTACTTGGCAATGTTTCGCGTTGTAATACTTGGTCGGTGTTCTTTAGGCCTCCAACATCCTATCTCGACTTAGACACACCTAGGTATCTGGGTTCTCCACAAATTCCGAGCCGAGTGCCTTTGGATCCTTGTCCTAGATCCATGAGAGTGGAATCCTGCACCTCCGTATGAGGGTGGAGAGTTGTGTTGAATGTCGTCCAAGAGCCCAGATAAGCCTGGACTGATGTTCTCTCCATGGACGTACACTATCCATCCTGATTCGACACGATCATCTTGAGCACACCATGATAACGGACAACTACTCACAAATTTCATGAAACACCCACGATAGTTTTCTTCTGGGTCGGGGTGCCCCAGCTATCTCAGCCAGTCTATCATTGATTTTCCAATTATAATTATGCCTGGAGTGGGGATGAGGAATCATGTGTATGAAAATCCCTAATTATATCCTCGAACTTCCACCCTAACTCGGGCAGTGACTAATAGTTTAACAAAAAAATCTTGCACTTAACCTTCATCGGCCTACGGACCTCACCGTACGTCACAAAATCCATGACGTCCTTCTTCATTCTGGGGAGATACACGTTCTGAGATACACCAAACTTCCAGTGATTAAATTTCTCGTTTGTTTGGATAAACAACGGCTCTATAAATCTCCACTTCACAATAGGATTCTTATCCCTACGAATACGCCCGAGTAGCATCGAATACAGTTTACTCCAATTTCACTATATTCACGACGCAAAGTTTACTAGATGAGGTCTAAGGGAAACCCAAGTCAATAACTAATTTGCCTAATAAATAAAAGACAATCCCCCAATTAACAAAAGATAAGCCCCTACCTACCTTGGGCTAAGTATCTTTGATATTACTATGTTATATCCGTCCTAGCTGGGTGCACAATCCCTAGGCATCAATCTTCGACTTGGGGTTCCAAACTGAAACCTGTTGATATACTCAATACTTTAAACTCTTCGAGTTAATATTTACGACCACTTTCCCAAAGTCAACATGTGACTCTGTCCCAAATGGGTCTCTTCTGAACCTGAATTCTTATTCGACCCTTGGTATTTTGTATGATGGTTATCTCATCCTAATCGTGGCATCGATATGAGGGTCGAGTTTCTGAGTCCCTGACTATTCAGCTAATAGTTGTAGGCATCAATTCTCCATAAGGCGGTCCTGTCAGTTAGGTAACAAGTGATAGTACCACTTGATAAGTAAGGTAGGAACATCAGAGTTTAAGCCTCAAGTTGCTACTCTCATGTTAGAATCTTCCTCTAGTCATTTCAGGTATCCTCGTACCTTAACTGAATTATACCTAGGGTCAATTTAGACCAGGATACACTAAGAATCGTCTTGGTAAGTAGAGTTTCCTAGTTGGGTTGGCCTAACTCATTGATTTATGGACTATATACTATGATTTTTACACATGGGCACACCACAGCTTCAGCTACTTAGTTTTTCACCAAACTAATGCTCGTGCGGGGTGACTGTTGGGTACACTGAAAAATATTTACCAGATTTGGAGAAGCTTTCCCTTACTCAATGACATACATCAGTTTGTATTTGATGAGATGTTTAAGTTTCATTGTGCATGTGTAAGGTTTGCAAGAAAATCCTCTATGTACAAGTGTCGACACTTGTGAAGAATTGCGTCGACGCCCAGAAGTTGTGTCGATACTAGAAGCAAGGCATGTGTCGATACCCAGGCATTGTGTCGACACATGAAGAAGAAGTTGTGTCGACACCCAGAATTGTGTCGACACCTGAGGCAGGAATTGTGTCGACACCTGAAGCAAAAGCTGTGTCGACACCTCGAAGTTATGTCGACACCAGAAGAAAAACATGTGTTGACACCCAAGAATTGTGTCGACACCTGAAGAAGGTTTGTGTCGACACACGAGACTTGTGTCGACAGACACTCAATGCCATCTAACAGCAACAGCTATACTGAGTCTGAAGGGCTTGTGTCGACACACAGGACTTGTGTCGACACACACTCAACGATGTCTGGACAACACTCAATGCCATCTATCAACAACAGCTATACTGAGTCTGAAGGGCTAGTGTCGACACACAGGACTTGTGTCGACACAAACTCAACGATGTCTGGACATACACTCAATGCCATATGTCTACATCAGTTATGTCGAGACCAGGAGCAGTTTTGTCGACACACAGGACTTGTGTCGACACATACAAACAGAAGCTGTGTCGAGTAGCAAAAGAATGACTATGTCGACACATTGAGTGTTGTGTCAACATCATTAAGACTTGTGTCGACACTTAGTCTATTTGTGTCGACACATGTGAAGCAGTTTGCTGAGTGGTTCATACTGAGTTGTAAAGTCTTTGAAGAATCAACTTTCATGACTGGTGACTCGACAACTCTCATAACCAACAGGTCTGATACTTTTGTCAGAACTGTCAGAAGGTTGTTACAAACAGGATCAACCGGTAATTATAAGGAAACTCTATATAAGGGACTGATCCTTGACAAGCAGGAATAACTAAGAAAGTCAATCATTCAGAGAGAGAATTCAACAACAAGAAAAGGGGAAACCCTTAAGAAGGAAAATCCAGAACAGTCTGTTAGAAAGATTCAAATCTTATTCTAAATTTAAGGAGGGAGCTATCTGAAGATCAACTTCTACATCAAGTGAAGATCAAACTTATTTTGTTCAATCAAAAATCATTGAAAAAGCTAAGTCAGGTTGGATCTGAAGATTCAATTTATTCAAGATTTGATCAAGAAGCTCACACCAATAGAGAGTTCTATCTGGTGAAATTTCTGTACCTTTTAAAACATTCGATTTCTTGTAGGATCTTTTGTAAGATCTGATTTGTAAGCCTGTAATTATAAAGGCTGAGGTAGGGCTGAGTGCCTGAGGTGTTGGACTTGTGAAAGTCTGAGTTGTAAGCCTAGTGATAAAGGCTGAGGTAGGGCTGAGGCCTGAGCTATGGTTCTTGGGAAGAATCTGAGGTAAGACTTGTATAAGTCTGAGCTGTAGGAACCAATCTGGTTATGAGTTGTAAGATCTGTGGATCTGAGTAAGTGGAAAGAAGTTGAGCTGAATCCAGTTCTCTACTAGATAGGCGAAGGGGGAAAGTGGATGTACCCATACCTTGGGAAACCACAATAAATCTGGTGTATGTTGTGCTGTGATTATTGTGCTGTGTATTGAATTTTCTTTGCTTATTAGAACTAGCTAATTGCCTAAAATTCTTAAAGAAAATTAGAACCTATTCACCCCCCCCCCCCTCTAGGTGTCTAGGCTCTTGAAATCAAGTCTTTTAGTGACCCAGTGCTTTGTGGACTTCCTCCTCTTTATGATCGAGGTCCCCTCTGATACCAGTTTGTAAGACCCCATTTTTTTTCAATTAAACCACAAGGGTCTTATGCCCAGAACCGCCTCTTTGCGGTGACACCAACACACCCGGGAAGGTCGTCACTGTAACATCCCATTTTCCAATTAGACCCCCCCCCCCTTAGGAGTGACTTGAGCACAACTAGGTCATATGAGTTAACCTAGGTGAGCCAAGGAGACCAAGTGACCTAAAAACCTAGTTGAGACCTACTTGGTCTGCAAATAGTAATTTTCAAAACTTTGATTTTGGGTGGCCTAGTAGGTTCATTGTGACTCTAAAAATTCCCTTAGACCTAATATGGGCCCAATGAGTCACCAAGGACCCACTTGGGTCAACCAAAGTGGTCAATTTGACCAAGTCAACTCCAAACCCAAATCAAGTCAAACCTAGCCTATATGGGCTAACCCAACCCCAAACCACCCTCCCCCTTAGGCTAACTCTTGCATGATTATTTTTGTATAATATTTGGCTGCCTATATCCTAGGGAATTGACCAAGTCAACATTGGTGACTAGGAGAGAGAAGGTGAGCTCCATTTTCATGTTAATGGAGGAGAGAGAAAAATTCAAGAGAGAGGGAAGGAGGAATTCGGCCAAAGGGAGGCCAAAGGCCACCCTTAATGGCTGAATTCAACTCCCCAGGGGAAGGGGAGAAGTTTTCAACCATTTCCGGGCCACCTAGGCCTTGGTTCAGCCCCCCTCCTCCATGGCCGAACCTAGCTATTAATGGCTTTGATGGCCATTTTCAAAACCACCTCCCCCCCCTCACCTCCTGTCCATTTATACCCCATCAGCAAGCTAGGGTGAGGGATTTCGAAACCCTAGATAGGATGGAGAACCGCTGCCGGAGCCACCAAGAAGAGGAAACGCCGCCGCCGCCGCCGCCGCCGCCGCCGCCGCCATGCATTCCCGTCGGTCCACCCGCATCCGAGCCCGAACTCAGGTCCTCCTCCCTCACTTCTTCCTTCATGCTTAGATCCTAGGAATGTTTAGGAGTTGATTTCGTGCTCAAACAAGACGGATTAGGAGTTTTAAATTTCAGAAAAATTCCATTTTTCATGGACTTTTGGAGTTCTCGGCTAGGGCGGCGCCGCCACCTCCGACCGCCCTAGCTCCGGCCGTGGATAGCCCCCACCACCGGGAACAAATGGGTGTTGTTTCCCGGTGGTGGCGCCGCCTTAGGCCGCCGGGATAAGGCCCGTAAAAACCACCTGTGCGGGCTCTTTTTTAGGTCCAAATCGGAGAAGATGACCAGCTGCCGTTGGATCTTGCTTTAAGATTCGTGCAACCCTATTAAATAAGTTTAATGATTTAAATATTCAATTTTCTGTATTTAATTACACAGATTTACTGTAAATGGAATTTAGGCCCCTTAGAGGCACCTACTGAAAATGTGTATAACATGAAAGTTATAGGTCTTTTGAAGACCTACAATTTGATATGCAGTGGTGAAAAATTGGATGAGGGGAATGCCCTGTAGAGCCTTTTTAGTAAGGGTATGTCCTACAACTAGGGCAGATTTCTTCTAAAAATTATTTAGGCCCCTTAGGGTAGGACCTATATGTAGGGCAGAATTTAAAATAATTCCCCACACTTTACCCTTGGTCCAAATGCTTTGAAATTTGGAAAGGGACTCAATATCACCTAGACCTAACTCCTGTAAAAATTGGAGACCATTTGGGATTGTGTAACTTAGGGTTCTGCCCTAACCCTAGAAAAGCTAGGGTAAGATAGTTTAAGGGTCAAATGACCTCTATACCCTCCCAAATTTTGGTGAGGTGTCCCTGGTATAGGTATCTAGGTCTGGTTCAAATTTCAACTCATTTGGTTGATTTTTGAATAGGAATCCTCTAAACCCTAGTTTTGACCTAGTGAAGGGAAGCTTAGGGAAAGGTTCTTTTGACACTTGTGTGATCATCTCACCTCAACAGAGGTTGAGATTCTGACCACTAGTTTAAAATGGTCCTAAGAACTCCCTTAGAGAAAATGGGATGGATTAGGGTAAGTTTACCCTAGGGCCCAGGTTCAAACCCTAAATGTGGACTTTGGGGGCTTGTGAAGGACATAGGGGCAAATGCCCTTGTATGGCCTTGGGTTTTGGTGGAGAGGTAGTTAATGGGTATTTAACCCTCTGGTTGTAATATTAGAGAATTTTGAGGTAGGTAGGTACCTCAAAACCTAAACCCTAGTTTTAGAGTAGAAGGGCTTTTAGATCAAAATAGTATCTTAAATTCTTTTAAAATCTATGAAACTTGGGTAGTGTGTTTCTAGGGTATTTAGGACCTTGGATAATTTTACTAGAATTTTTGGATAATTATTTCTAGTACTTCACTCATGAATGTGGGAATAGCCCTATTTGATGTTTTATTTATTAAAGATTTTTAAGTCAAATAAGGCCCCATGAAACTCTGGAATTAGATGTTGTTGGCCAGTAGGAATGCTCATGAATTTTAGTTTAATTTTATGTTGAATAAATAGAGTAGTTCTTTCACAAGTGTTATTATAGAGCTTTATGGTTTAAAAATATTTTATGGCATAAATAGTTTCTAGAAAATTATGAAAGTTGGTAAATAGGGTTTTTAAATCATTTTGAATCAGTGGGATTTTATTCTGGATTTTTGGAGTTAAGAATATAGTACTTGATTCACGAGCATGCTAGATTAGGGTTTTAGTAAATGATTTATTATAAATTAATTTCCAACAGGAAAATTATGAAACTTTTATAGTACTATTTTCATGGTATTTCTAGTGCCCTGTAATTAATCCAAATTATTTGGAAGAGAATTTGATGTAGTTTATTTATTAGACGTGAAAGAAATGGATTATTGCAAAAATATGTTTAGGCCCCTTAGACCTTAATGAAAAATTGCCAAACCTTGGATATATCATTTTTAGACATAGTAGTATTTGTCTTAAATTTATTATGATTTATACATGACTGAAAAGTATACTCCTTGTTCAAATTTGGAAGACCTTGGAGTTTAGTAAAATTAATTAATTATTAGATTAATTGAGAAAATGGTTATAACCTGAAATTGATTCATTTATGACATGATAGGACCCCAGTAAATAACTTAGGTCATTCGGATGAAAACACAAAGGACATCCTATCATAGACATCACTTAGTATAAGGTGGTCTGCATTTAGTAATTTTGGGAAATGAGTAACAAGATAAGATTTGGGTTAGCATAAGGACGGATTGTGTTGGTTGGATTTAAGAAAGAGGATGGATCACCATAGGAGGTCTCAAGTGTGGAGAGGAATGAGTTGATGCGCTCTAAGGTGCGCGGGACCGACGAAAGATCGCCGTCCCCGTAAGAGTGAAGAGTCAAATCCACCCTAGGTTTAGTTTGATGCAATTTATAGAGGGAACGGGTAAGGGAAAAACAACCAATAACAATAAGTGTCATACGAAAGGGAACTTCGGGCCGTAATGCCGCCGTCTTGGTTCCTAGTGCCCTTTGAGAGCCCTTCACGGGGTATGCCGGGGGCAGTCCTGGGCTAACGTAAATCTTAAAACAAACGAAAGAGTAATTAGCCTAATAGGGATTCACATTGCACACACTCATTAGTTAGGGTTGGTAATGGTTAAGTCATCACGAGGTGTTCAAGGGGGCGTCGTCCCGTGGTGTTCTAAGGGATGAAGTCTGGAGATGAGCCAGACGGTTTAGTCCGGGGAATTTGGTCTCGGATGTGGTTTATACGGACGGTTTAGTCCGGGAGTTCGACACTTTAAAATGGTTATATATTAAACTGCTGCATGTGCATAAAAATAGGAAAGATTAAGGTGGTGGGTTCTCGATATCGGGGAGTTCGATTGCACCGACACCGATATCGTTGACTCGGCAAGGTGACTAGCACTTAGCCAAGGTTAAGTCCGCCGGACCAGTCGGCAAGAGTACGCAGGAGTCCGCCTCGTGCACCAAGCGTTGAGGGCGTACGATAGGTCAGACCAGTGGTGCTTTTACTGGTTTTGAGGTGGGCGAGGCCCAACCCACCGCTTCCGTTTGCCACTACGGGAGTAACCTGGGAGTTATCTCCAGAAAGGGGGAACTAAAGGTTTGTGTACACAAAGTTGGGTGTGTGAGTTGCACTGCTTGAACATCATAACCCACCATATAGCTGCATGTCATAATCATTCATAACAACCTTGACACCTAAAATATAAGTGGAATGAGACGCTTATACTTTAGGACTTGCAAAACGGCCCCTTGGTCTATAAGCTTGTGTGGGCAAGTTTATAAATTAAGGTCAATTTGATATATATATATCTGCTGCTTGATAACCGACACCCCAACGTATAAGCGGTATGGGACGCGTTATATGATGGGAGCCTTGCAAAAGATCCCTTGGCTTATGTGTACTCACATAAGCGAAGGTTTAATTTCTTACTTACTTCCTTTCTGTTGTACATATTACAACATTTATACTGTTTCACCTGTTATAACTTGCTAGTTAGGTCCACCGTCATCTATTTTGAAATTTATCTCCACTTTCATGTCCTCCCCTTTCTTCCTCTCCGCCCGGTGCCTTAGAGCGTGGGGGAAGGGGTGGGGGATGATAGGGCTTAGTCTTTTAGACTAACGGTTTTCGAACCATATCATATTAGGGGATCGTGGAGCCCAGTCCGGAGGAGCAGCCCAGGAGGCCGGTATGCTTAGAGATGGGGCAGTCTAGCACTGGAGTCCAGACTACAGGGACCGTGAGTCCTGACCTTTAGTAGAGTTTTAGTATTGCTTCCGCATCGAGTGATTTTGTAGTGAGGACTTGATGTACCGGGCATGAGCCCTTATATTTCTAGTATCATTGTACTCTGATGTTTCTGTGGACACTCCCATCACGGAGTTTTTATTTATATGTGATATTTTCTTCTTGTGGACTGCATTTCTCTTCCTTTACTTCGTGCTACTTGATTGTGATCGAAAAGGCCGGCAGAATCGGCGCGTTGTAGTGACGACCTTCCCGGGTGCGAAGGTGTCACCTCAAAGCGGCGGTTCTGGGCATAAGACCCCGGGTTTAAAAAAAAAAATTGGGGTCTTACAATGTGGTATCAGAGCAAACACCGATCAGATTAGTAGCAGTCCACAAATCCCTTGGTCACCCCCGCGCGAGTTTAGTTTGCGGACAAACTAAGCAACGGAAGCAGTGGTGTGCCCATAAAGGGAATCACATATAATTGTCCACCTTTAGTTCTTTCGAACCGTTTTCTCATAGTAAAATTTTTCTTTTCGCAGCCCTCAGCGCAGCCTACTCCACAGGGTGAGGTTTTGCAGACTCCGGATGTGGCACCACCTCCACCAGCTCCCGCTCCTTTCCTTCAGACGGACATGGGGCAGACTTTGACAGCCATCCTAGAAGCCTTCAGGGCTCAACAGGCTCCGGCTCCGCAGTTGATTCCGGGAGCCAACTGGCTGAGTATATTCCGAGGACTTTCTCCCCCGTCCTACTTAGGGACAGAGACGGCAGTTCGGACAGAGGAGTGGTTGGACATCATGCATGAGATGCTGACTGGGATACGATGCCCAGTGGAGGAGAGGGTGGCATTGGTGGTCTCTTGCCTAGAGTCCCATGCCAAGAGGTGGTGGAAGACGCTCCTATACAAGACTTATGCCGACAGGGAGGTTGCGGAGGTCACTTGGGGAGAATTCAGGGTCGTGCTGTTGGAACATTTTGTTCCGCAGTCGGCCAGGGATGAGCTTGAATACCGGTTCTTATAGCTAAAGCAGGGCACCAGGTCGGTGGTGGAGTACCATCGGGAGTTCGATCATCTAGCCCGATATGCAGATTCTTATCAGCTGGACGAAGCCGGGTACACCAAGAGGTTTTACAAGGGCTTGAAGGAGGATTTGAGGGAGGCCCTATTGTTCGTGTCTGATGGGCCTATTCCTCGGATTCTAGAGATGGCCAAGAGGATTGAGGACGACTAGCACGCTACCCGAGGCCGGAAGCGGCCAATGGAGGATCAGAATCGTGGAGCAAGAAATGAGCAGCGACGAGGCCGTGCTACAGAAGCAGGCAGGATGGAGGACCAGCCTCGTCAGGAGGTGAGACAGGAGCCGAGGGAGCAGGTGACTCTGGCTCCCCAGCCTCTCCAGATGCGGGAGATACCAAGACCACAGATGCAGGATGTGCAGAGACCAGGAGGGAGGGCTTACCCTCCACCAGAGTGTTTTCACTGCCGTCAGGTGGGGCATATTAAGAGGTACTGCCCTATGAGAAGGGGCCCCCCTCTAGCACTGCAGATTGACCCCACCTGCTCAGCACTATGGAGGCTGAGGATGCGGTCAAGGACAAGGATACCAGGGCAGAGACCGTAGGCAGGAAAGGGAGCAGGTATATGCACTGGACCTGGCCCAACCCCGACATCCTGAGCAAGTGATCATAGGTACGACAATGTTTTGTTTGCCTTGTTTTAATTCTTTTTCCATCCTTTCCTAGGAAACTATTGTCTTTAGCATTAGGTAGTAAAAACCAAGAACAGAACTCTAAGTTAAGTCACAATCTCAGGCATTGTCTTCATTTGCGGCAAACCCGCACACACTCTCTTTGACACGGGTGCCTCACACTCGTTTGTATCGGAGACCTTTATCCAAAGGTTGGATGGCGTGGAGAAATTCACTGGGTCGATGATGAAGATAAGGCTACCTGACGGGTAGGAGCTGTTCACCTCATCCCATTGCAATATGGAGGCATTGATAGGCGGGAAACCTTTCGAAGCGTCAGCGACGATCTTGCCACTGCCAGATTATGATCTGATTCTGGGTATGTCATGGCTCCACTGGAACCATGCCCAGATTGACTGCTTGGCCAAGAAGGTTACCCTTAGATATGGGGATTCTCTCATCGTGATGGAAGGTATTAGACCTGCGTCCTATATTTTCTTATCTTCTATTCAGGTCGTCAAGGCCCATCTGCAGGGAGACATGGTATATCAGGTGCTGTTCGAGATGACTGAGAAGAAGGACCGGATTGCCAATATACCGGTGGTTTGTGATTACGCCGATGTGTTTCCAGAGAAGCTGCCAGGATTGTCTCCGCACAGGGAGAAGGATTTCCAGATTCAGTTGGTGCCAGGGGCTAAGCCGATATCCAGGGCTCCCTATCGGATGGCCCCGAAGGAGTTGGCGGAGTTTCGGACTCAGTTGCAAGAGTTGGTGGAGGCGGGATTTGTTAGCCCAAGTTCTTCTCCATGAGGAGCTCCGGTCCTATTCGTGAAGAAGAAGGATGGGACACTTCGCCTGTGCATCGATTATCGAGCACTAAACAGACTGACCGTCCGGAATACCTATCCGCTCCCCCGGATAGACGAGTTGTTCGACCAGCTGGAGGGAGCCCACTATTTCTCGAAGCTGGACTTGAGGTCAGGATACTACCAGCTGGGAATCCAGGAGGAGGATATTCCGAAGACGGCCTTCAGTAGCAGATATGGCTTGTATGAGTTCACCGTGATGCCCTTCGGGCTCACAAATGCGCCGTCGGCGTTTATGAGCCTCATGAACCGGGTTTTTGAGGCCTACTTGGACGTGTTCGTTATAGTATTCATAGACGACATCCTGATCTACTCTAGGACGGAGGAGAACACTCGGCATCTGGCACTGACTCTACAGAGGTTGCGGGAGCATCACCTTTATGTGAAATTCAGCAAGTGTCAGTTTTGGTTGCAGGAGGTGGCTTTCCTAGGCCATATTATCAGCGGAGCCGGGTTGGCAGTGGATCCGGCAAAGATTCAGGCAGTTCGAGATTGGCCGCCATTGAAGACAGCCACTGATGTACGAAGTTTCTTGGGACTTGCCGGTTATTACCGGAAGTTCGTGGAAGGGTTCTCTCAAATTGCCCTCCCCCTCACATCTTTGACAAGGAAGGAGGCGCCTTTCGTTTGGACCGCGCAGTGCCAGGCGGCTTTCTAGGAACTAAAGGACCGACTCATCTCAGCCCCGATTCTGGCCCTTCCATCTGGAAAGGAAGGATTCCAGGTGTATACTGACGCATCATACCAAGGGATGGGAGCGGTGCTGATGCAGAATGGACATGTCATAGCATATGCCTCCCGCCAGCTGAAGACCCATGAGAGGAACTACCCGGTGCACGACCTTGAGATGGGAGCGGTCGTTTTTGCTCTGAAGGTCTGGCGCCATTATATTTATGGAGTCCACTGCGATATCTTCTCCGATCACAAGAACTTGAAATACGTGGACACGCAGAAGGAGCTGAATATCAGGCAGAGGCGCTGGGTGGAGTTCTTAGCAGATTATCAGTATGAGATGCACTACCATCTGGGGAAGGCAAACGTGGTGGCCGACGCGTTGAGTCGGAGAGCGGCCACTTCCGAAGACGGGCCCCAGGTTATGTCCATGGAGCTAGTTCGGTCATTCAGAGATATGCAGATATCCCTAGTGTCCGAGGATGATCCAGAGCTATATAGGGAGTATCTGGCATCGATGGTGGCCATAGATGATATCCGGGACCGCATCCGGGACGAACAAAGGACAGATGCATGGGCAGAGCCGATATTCCGAGCCTTGGAGGAGGGTTCGACAGGAGATTATTCCCTGAGAGACGGATTGCTACATTTCAGAGGCAGGGTTTATATACCCGCGGGAGGCCGGGTTCGGGAGGACATCATGGCGGAGGCGCATTGTAGTAGATATTCTATACACCCGGGGATCACGAAGATGATGGCAGATTTGAAGAAGATGATGTTTTGTCCAGGGATGAAGAAGGACATTACATACTTCATGACCCACTGCGAGACGTGCCAGTTAGTGAAGGCAGAGTGTAGACATCCCGCTGGTTTATTGCAGCCACTCCCGGTGCCGGAGTGGAAATTTGAGGACATCGCGATGGACTTCATCCATGGTCTACCTCGATCACGGACGGGAAATGATTCGATCTGGGTGATCGTGGACCGTCTGATGAAGGTGGCTAGGTTCATCCCGATCAGGAAGGACGACTCTGTTGGAGTGTTGGTTCGGAAGTTTGTGGAGCAGTATATTCGTTATCACGGCGTGCCAAGGACGATCGTATCAGATCGAGATGGGAGGTTTACGTCCAGAGAGTGGAGATCGGTGCAGGCTTACCTTGGCTCCCGATTGACTTTCAGTACGGCCTTCCACCCCCAGACTGACGGGCAGACGGAGCGTACCAATCGGACGCTGGAAGACCTTCTGAGACTACGTATTGTAGACCGCGGAGAGCCCTGGGAGAAGATGCTGCCATTGGTGGAGTTCTCGTATAACAACAGTTACCAGTCCAGCATACGGATGGCTCCTTACGAGGCCTTGTATGGGAGAAGGTGTAGGACACTGTTATCTTGGCTGCAGGACGTGGATCCGAAGGTTCTAGACTCAGGGTTTGTGGAAGACACCGAGGCTCAGGTGAGACTGATCCGAGACTAGATGTTAGAGGCGCAGAGCAGGCAAGCGAAGTATTATGACGCTCGGCATCGTCAGGTGGAGTTTCAGATCGGAGACCGGGTGTTCTTGAAGATCCGGCCGATACATGGAGTTTCACGGGTGCGGGGTCATCGGAAGAAGCTCAGCCCGAGATTCATGGGACCGTTCAGGATCCTGGAGCGGATCGGTCCTCTAGCTTACCTGCTGGAGCTGCTACCGGAGCTGGCCGGCTTGCACGATGTTTTTCACGTATCTTCACTCAGGAGGGCTCTACTACGCCCGGAGTTGCAGATTACGGCCACTGATGGGCCGGTAGCCTCGGATCGGTCTGTGCATTTGGAACAGATACGGATCGATGAATAGGGGATACAAGTCTTGCGCCGCAAGAAGATCCCGCTAGTCAAGGTCTTGTGGAGGAACCACAGACGAGAGGGGCATACTTGGGAGCCTCGGGACCTGATGCAGGAAAAATATCCGGAGCTTTTTAGTCAGGTATACCTCGCAACTCCTCTGGTGTATTAGTGTTTTTCCTTATTTTCTTGTGCTAGTAAAATTATTTAAAAAGGTAGAGGCTAATCCTTTGTTTATTGGGGCTAGCCCTTGTCTTATTCAACTTAGTAGGCGCTTCCACCCTTCATGGGATGTTACAAGCTTAGGCTATCCCGGTAGAAATCCCCGTAGACTTAACCTTAATTTCGAGGACGAAATTTTTGTTTTGTTTATTGGGATTTGTAACATTCCATTTTCCAATTAGACCCCCCCTTAGGAGTGACTTGAGCACAAATAGGTCATATGAGTTAACCTAGGTGAGCCATGGAGACCAAGTGACCTAAAAACCTAGTTGAGACCTACTTGGTCTGCAAATAGTGATTTTCAAAACTCTGATTTTGGGTGGCCTAGTAGGTTCATTGTGACTCTAAAAATTCCCTTAGACCTAATGTGGGCCCAGTGAGTCACCAAGGACCCACTTGGGTCAACCATAGTGGTCAATTTGACAAAGTCAACCCCAAGCCCAAATCAAGTCAAACCTAGCCTATATGGGCTAACCCAACCCCAAACCACCCTCCCCCTTAGGCTAACTCTTGCATGATTATTTTTGTATGATATTTGTCTGCCTATATCCTAGGGAATTGACCAAGTCAACATTGGTGACTAGGAGAGAGAAGGTGAGCTCCATTTTCATGTTAATGGAGGAGAGAGAAAAATTCAAGAGAGAGGGAAGGAGGAATTCGGCCAAAGGGAGGCCAAAGGCCACCCTTAATGGCTGAATACAACTCCCCAGGGGAAGGGGAGAAGTTTTCAACCATTTCCCGACCACCTAGGCCTTGGTTCAGCCCCCCTCCTCCGTGGCCGAACCTAGCCATTAATGGCTTTGATGGCCATTTTCAAAACCACCTCCCCCCTCCCCTCCTGGCCATTTATACCCCATCAGCAAGCTAGGGTGAGGGATTTCGAAACCCTAGATAGGAGGGAGAACCGCAGCCGGAGCCACCAAGAAGAGGAAATGCCGCCACCGCCGCCGCCATGCATTCCCGTCGCTCCACCCGCATCCGAGCCCGAACTCAGGTCCTCCTCCCTCACTTCTTCCTTCATGCTTAGATCCTAGGAATGTTTAGGAGTTGATTTTGTGCTCAAACAAGACGCATTAGGAGTTTTAAATTTCAGAAAAATTCCATTTTTCATGGACTTATGGATCTCTCGGCTAGGGCGGCACCGCCACCTCCGGCCGCCCTAGCTCCGGCCGTGGATAGCCCCCACCACCGGGAACAAATGGGTGATGTTTCCCGGTGGTGGCGCCGCCTTAGGCCGCCGGGATAAGGCCCGTAAAAACCACCTGTGCGGGCTCTTTTTTAGGTCCAAATCGGAGAAGATGACCAGCTGCCATTGGATCTTGCTTTAAGATTCGTGCAACCCTATTAAATAAGTTTAATGATTTAAATATTCAATTTTCTGTATTTAATTACGCAGATTTACTGTAAATGGAATTTAGGCCCCTTAGAGGCACCTACTGAAAATGTGTATAACCTGAAAGTTATAGGTCTTTTGAAGACCTACAATTTGATATGCTGTGGTGAAAAATTGGATGAGGGGAATGCCCTGTAGAGCCTTTTTAGTAAGGGTATGTCCTACAACTAGGACAGATTTCTTCTAAAAATTATTTAGGCCCCTTAGGGGCATGTTCATCAAAAATGATCAACATGAATGTTGTAGGAATTTTTATTATCTACAGTTTGATATGTAATGGAATTTTTTAGGACAAGTCTACTGACCAATAGGGCCATTTTTCTAGGGTAGGACCTATATGTAGGGCAGATTTTAAAATAATTCCCCACACTTGACCATTGGTCCAAATGCTTTGAAATTTGGAAAGGGACTCAATATCACATAGACCTAACTCCTGTAAAAATTGGAGACCATTTGGGATAGTGTAACTTAGGTTTCTTCCCTAACCCTAAAAAAGCTAGGGTAAGATAGTTTAAGGGTCAAATGGCCTCCATACCCTCCCAAATTTTGGTGAGGTGTCCCTGGTATAGGTATCTAGGTCTGGTTAAAATTTCAACTCATTTGGTTGAGTTTTGAATAGGAATCCTCTAAACCCTAGTTTTGACCTAGTGAAGGGAAGCTTAGGGAAAGGTTCTTTTGACACTTGTGTGATCATCTCACCTCAACAGAGGTTGAGATTCTGACCACTGGTTTAAAATGGTCCTAAGAACTCCCTTAGGTAAAATGGGTTGGATTAGGGTAAGTTTACCCTAGGGCCCAGGTTCAAACCCTAAATGTGGACTTTGGGGGCTTGTGAAGGACATAGGGCAAATGCCCTTGTATGGCCTTGGGTTTTGGTGGAGAGGTATTTAATGGGTATTTAACCCTCTGGTTATAATATTAGAGAATTTTGAGGTAGGTAGGTACCTCAAAACCTAAACCCTAGTTTTAGAGTAGAAGGGCTTTTAGATCAAAACAATATCTTAAATTCTTTTAAAAGCTATAAAACTTGGGTAGTGTGTTTCTAGGGTATTTAGGACTCTTGTATAATTTTACTAGAATTTTTGGATAATTATTTCTAGTACTTCACTCATGAATATGGGAATAGCCCAATTTGATGTTTTATTTATTAAAGATTTTTTATTCAAATAAGGCCCCTTGAAACTCTGGAATTAGAAGTTGTTGGCCAGTAGAAATGCTCATGAATTTTAGTTTAATTTTATGTTGAATAAATAGAGTAGTTCTTTCACAAGTGTTATTAAAGGGCTTTATGGTTTAAAAATATTTTATGGCATAAATAGTTTCTGGAAAATTATGAAAGTTGGTAAATAGGGTTTTTAAATCATTTTGAATCAGTGAGATTTTATTCTGGATTTTTGGAGTTATGAATATAGTACTTGATTCACGAGCATGCTAGATTAGGGTTTTAGTAAATGATTTATTATAAATTAATTTCCAATAGGAAAATTATGAAACTTTTATAGTACTATTTTCATGGTATTTCTAGTGCCCTGTAATTAATCCAAATTATTTGGAAGAGAATTTGATGTAGTTTATTCATTAGACGTGAAAGAAATGGATTATTGCAAAAATATGTTTAGGCCCCTTAGACCTTAGTGAAAAATTGCCAAACCTTGGATATATCATTTTTAGACATAGTAGTATTTGTCTTAAATTTATTATGATTTATACATGACTGAAAAGTATACTCCTTGTTAAAATTTGAAAGACCTTGGATTTTAGTAAAATTAATTAATTATTAGATTAATTGAGAAAATGGTTATAACCTGGAATTGATTCATTTATGACATGATAGGACCCCAGTAAATAACTTAGGTCGTTCGGATGAAAACACAAAGGACATCCTATCATAGACATCACTTAGTATAAGGTGGTCTGCATTTAGTAATTTTGGGAAATGAGTAACAAGATAAGATTTGGGTTAGCATAAGGACGGCTTGTGTTGGTTGGATTTAAGAAAGAGGATGGATCACCATAGGAGGTCTCAAGTGTGGAGAGGGATGAGTTGATGCGCTCTATGGTGCGCGGGACCGACGAAAGATCGCCGTCCCCGTAAGAGTGAAGAGTCAAATCCACCCTAGGTTTAGTTTGATGCAATTTATAGAGGGAACAGGTAAGGGAAAAACAACCAATAACAATAAGTGTCATGCGAAAGGGAACTTCGGGCCGTAATGCCGCCATCTTGGTTCCTAGTGCCCTTTGAGAGCCCTTCACGGGGTATGCCGGGGGCAGTCCTGGGCTAACGTAAATCTTAAAACAAACGAAAGAGTAATTAGCCTAATAGGGATTCACATTGCACACACTCATTAGTTAGGGTTGGTAATGGTTAAGTCGTCCTGAGGTGTTCTAGGGGGCGCCGTCCCGTGGTGTTCTAAGGGATGAAGTCTGGAGATGAGTCGGACGGTTTAGTCCGGGGAATTTGGTCTCGGATGTGGTTTATACGGACGGTTTTTAGTCCGGGAGTTCGACACTTTAAAATTATTATATATTAAACTGTTGCATGTGCATAAAAATAGGAAAGATTAAGGTGGTGGGTTCTCTATATCGGGGAGTTCGATTGCACCGACACCGATATCGTTGACTCGGCAAGGTGACTAGCACTTAGCCAAGGTTAAGTCCGGCGGACCTGTCGGCAAGAGTACGCAGGAGTCCGCCTCGTGCACCAGGCATTGAGGGTGTACGATAGGTCAGACCAGTGGTGCTTTTACTGGTTTTGAGGTGGGCGAGGCCCAACCCACCACTTCCGTTTGCCACTACGGGAGTAACCTGGGAGTTATCTCCAAAAAGGGGGAACTAAAGGTTTGTGTACACAAAGTTGGGTGTGTGAGTTGCACTGCTTGAACATCATAACCCACCATATAGCTACATGTCATAATCATTCATAACAACCTTGACACTTAAAATATAAGTGGAATGGGACGCTTATACTTTAGGACTTGCAAAACGACCCCTTGGTTTATAAGCTTGTGTGGGCAAGTTTATAAATTAAGGTCAATTTGATATATGTATATCTGCTGCTTGATAACCGACACCCCAACGTATAAGCGGTATGGGACGCGTTATATGATGGGAGCCTTGCAAAAGATCCCTTGGCTTATGTGTACTCACATAAGAGAAGGTTTAATTTCTTACTTACTTCCTTTCTGTTATACCTATTACAACATTTATACTGTTTCACCTGTTATAACTTGCTAGTTAGGTCCACCGTCATCTGTTTTGGAATTTATCGCCACTTTCATGTCCTCCCCTTTCTTCCTCTCCGCCCGGTGCCTTAGAGCGTGGGGGAAGGGGTGGGGGATGATAGGGTTTAGTCTTTTAAACTAACGGTTTTCGAACCATATCATATTAGGGGATCGTGGAGCCCAGTCCGGAGGAGCAGCCCAGGAGGCCAGTATGCCTGGAGATGGGGCAGTCTAGCACTGGAGTCCAAACTACAGGGACCGTGAGTCCTGACCTTTAGTAGAGTTTTAGTCTTGCTTCCGCATCGAGTGATTTTGTAGTGAGGACTTGATGTACCGGGCATGAGCCCTTATATTTCTAGTATCATTGTACTCTGATGTTTCTGTAGACACTCCCTTCGTGGAGTTTTTATTTATATGTGATATTTTCTTCTTGTGGACTGCATTTCTCTTCCTTTACTTCGTGCTACTTGATTGTGATCGATAAGGCTGGCAGAATCGGCGCGTTGTAGTGACGACCTTCCCGGGTGCGAAGGTGTCACCTCAAAGCGGCGGTTCTAAGCATAAGACCCCGGGTTTCAAAAAAAAGGGGTCTTATAGTCACTACAAGCGCCGATCCTGCCGGCCATACCGATCGCATAAGAAGGTAGAAGTATAATTGAACAAATATAAGTCCAAGTCCACAAGATCACATATATATAAGTAAAAGTGCATAGTACACAATGAGTACAGGTATGAAACAGAGTAGAAAAGAAATATGGTCATAAGCCTGGTACATGTCTAATACAATAATCTCTCTCTCACAACTCACACATCTAGCGGAAGAAATTGAAAACCATCTTCGACCTATCGCCAAGTAGTAGTGGTAGTGTGCAGAAACTGCTCCTAAAGTCCTGCCTCCTAGTCCTGCCAGTGCTGATGCTCCTGCTGCTCGGTCCCCTAAAATGATATGGTCCACTGACCGTTAGTCATAAAGACTAAGCCACTATCATCCTTGCCTCACCCCCGCGACTCCTAGGCACCGTGCGGGGAGGATGAAAGCGGAGGACTACAAGTAGAGTGGAACTAGAAGGCCACAACTACCCTAGCAGGTGTATGCACAAAAACTATAAAAGGAAAAGCAGGCTAGCAGTTCTATAATGAAGAAGCAGTAATGTAAACAAGTAAAGTAGAAAGTAAGAACATGTAAAGTAAACTAAGGAATAAGTAACCTTAAATTATATGAATGCCCGTACAAACTTATAAGTTAAGGGATCTTTTGCAAAGCTCTCATCGTATAAGCTATCCCATACTAGTTTATATGATAGGGTGTCAGGTTATATGCAGGTATGTGTGTAGTGATATGTTATGCCATGATTCATGTAAGTGCAACACACACACACGACTCTATGCGCACAGACCTTTAGTTCCCCCAATTTGGAAGCTAGCATCACTCCCGGGAACCCCCATAATGGTCAACGGAGACAGTGGGTTGGTCCCCCCACTCCTAGGTGGGTAACCGCACTACCAGGCCTTGCCCTTCCGTACGCCTCTAAAGGACACAACTAGAGTCTCCACGTACTAATGATGGCCATTTCCACCAGTCTTCCTTTAGGCTAAGTGAGAACCACACTAGCCGAGTCGACTTATCGACGCCAGTGTGATCGATCGTCCAATACCGGAGACCCACAACCTTTATGCACATGCAACCATGAATCCCCAAGCCAACGGCTCCCCGGACTAACCTGTCTGTCACAACTACCTTCCGGGCCCTCGGCTCACCAGGATAACCTGCCCATTTCTACAACCACCGAGCCTACCGCTCGGATAAACCCAACCAAACTAAGCACCTGAGCCATCGGGGTGTGTGAAGGTGCAACCCTAGTTTATACTAGTTGCTCTTTTATAATTATTTTTATGGTTTAGTTTAACCTTGGACTGCCCAGGGTATGCCTAGTGAATGGCTCTCGGGGGCACTAGGAACTACGATGGGCTGAAACCCAAAGCTCCCTTTCACAAGGCACTTACTATTATTGGTTAATACCCAATCCATGATCCCTTTTAATGTTATATTAGATCTAACCCTAGTGTATTTGACTCTTCTTCTCCACAGGAAAGACGATATTTCGTCGATCCTGCGCACCACTTAACACAAGTCAACCCAACACTTTCCTCATCATGATTCCTAATGATGAACCTATTTCCACTCACTAAAACCAGTAAATCATTAAACCCCAACTCTCTACTCATTTCACATGCTATCCCAATTTTCTGCAGTTTTACTATACGCAGACCAACCTAAGCTATATGATGTACATGATAGGAGATACTCCAAATTTTCATCCAAATGCCCTAAGATAATTATTGTGGGTATATCATGACACATTTAGTATAAATCCAGAAACTTGTAATTTTCCTATTTAATTTGGCATTTATTAAATTTTCCAAAAATCTAGGCCATGGAAAATTTTGAACATGATGCACTAGATTTTCTTAAGTTATGGCCACCCAAAATTTATGAACAATACAAGATGACAAAATGGCAGAGTACACCAAGTTTCACTAATTTTCATAAATGAATTAACCTGTAATTAATTAATCCAAGATAATACAAATAAATAGATATAAAGAAGGAAACATTACTAAACTTAATTCAAAAATTATACAAACATTACCAGAGATTTAATATGATCACAAAATATTACTGATTAAGTTTCATAACATTCTAAGTTATTTTAATCACTATGTTATCAAAATCATCAATAGAGGCAACACAAGGATTAAAACTACAAGTACAAGCTTCTGTCTTCCAAACATTCTACAATAATTTTTAGAGACTCATATTGTTTTTAAAACCTTCCTGGCAAAATTTCTTAAGGATCCGAGGTCATATGACCCTTCAATATTTTCCTAAAAGGTATAGGCCTAAACTATCCCTAATTGATTTATGTTGTGTGCATCACCAAATTCCTTCCTAGGGCATTCCACCACCCTAATATCACATGGACTAAACACCAAATCCATACAAGGACATATCACTCCATGTCCTTCACAAACCCCCAAAGTTCAACCATAGGGTTTGAACTAGGTTCCTAGGGCAAATCCAACCCAAACCACCTCCAAATACATGAGAGGGTGTTTTAACTAACCATGGAGCTCTGGCCCAAGTCCCAACCCCTTTGGGAGAGAATTGGCCCCTCTATGCCCCAAACACTCTTTGCCCTAAATTAACCCCTTAAGGGCCATACTTTGGTCTCACTAACACCTATTCAAATTAACCTCAAATGGGCTGAAATTTTTAGTAGAGTCATAATATGACCCTAAAAGACAGTCACCAAAATTTTGTTGGGTTTAGAGGTCATTAGACCCCTTATATAATTCAAAAAATATTTATTAAATTTTTACAAAAACTTTAGGAAACTGTTTTTTAAAAAATTCCAATTTTTGGATATATTATAGGTATAGGTAAGAGTGATCCACAGCCAAAAGTTCAAGTCATTTGGATAGTTGGATTGATGCAGGTACACAATTTAGTCTCTGGTCAATCTTATGTATAGGCTGCACCATTTTAAGTGTTGTGGTCAAACCACTTACCCAAATGCGTTGAAATTAATTTTAAATTAACTTAGACCTCAAGGGCTACAATTTTCATGTTGGTAACTTTTTAAGTTTTATCCCTGAAGGGTCTCATTTATTTAATTTAAAGGGGGCACAGTAAAGGGTTAAAAATGTAATACCTTAATTAATAAATATATTAAATATTTTATAAGTATTTCTGTTCATCTTCCTCAAACAGCCGAACAGTAACCCGAAAATGCATTTTCCTGTAGATTTTCCCAAGCTATTTGCCGGCCATCCGTCCACTTCCCTAGCCAGCCACCGCCACCACCATCTCCGTCGAGGTGGAGGCTATCGTCCGACGGTGGTTTGGCCGCCGGAGGTGGTGGTTTCCGGCGAACACGCCACCATGAGTATTCAGAAAACTTCATTTTTTCTCACCGAATCTTTGGGGGCCCGATTTCTCAGCCTAATTTGATCTAAGATACTAGCACAAGGGGGGAGGAGTAGAAGCGGACCATGTTTGGGATTCGACGACAGCGCCGGCAGTGGTCGGCCAATGCGTTTTTCCTCTCCGACGAGCTTGCCCGACTTCTCAATCCTCCACCAAAACTTTTGATCCAATACATTATTTTGACTGCCAAGGACGTTTTGAAGGTGATGGGTTGGTCAGAAATTGGAATGGGGGGCAGTATAGGGGGATTTATTTTTTTCATGGGAGGGGAGGTGAAGGGTGGGTTGGCCATGGTGGTTGGGCTCCCCCATTAGTGTTGGCTGGCTAGAATTGATAGCATCATCATCCCAAGAGGCAAGGGAGATGAATGGGGGCAATGGGTAGATGAATGGAGTGACCCATGGCCTCCCTTCATAACTCCTCTCTCACTTGTCCTCTTTCCCTCTCCTCCATTAAGGAGAAAACTCCCATTTTCTCTCTCCTAGTCACACCCTCCGAAATTTAGGTGACATCCCACATAAATTTCAACCTCCAAAAGTTAATGGGCCACTCAAATTGGGCTTAGCCCATGTGGCTTGGCTTGGTTAGGTCGTTTAGGCTAGTTTGACATATTTTAGGGTTGAGTCTACTTTGGTCAATTTAACCATTTGGGTCGACCCCAATGGGTCCATAGTGACCCATTGGCCTCCCATAAGGCCTAGGGAGACTTGGTTATGGTTTGTTTGACACCTTGTAGTCCACTTGACCCTTAATAAGGGCATTTTGACCACTTAGGAGTTAGGGTTGACTTTGGTAAACTTGACCTCTTTAGTTGACCCAAATGGATCCTTAGTGACCCAATGTACCTCTTAAAGGGTTAGGGATGTCAAGGTGGGGTCATCTTTGCAAGTTGGAGGTCCCTTGACCCCAATGGGTCCTTGGTGACCCAATGAACCTTCTAAAGGGTTAGAGATGTTATGGTGGGTTTAAGAGTCAAGGTGAGGCCCTAAAGTCAAACCCTAGGTTAGATAGTTGGAATGTGTTATTTGCAGACCATGGTGATCTCACCTTAATTCCTAGATTCACTTGGTCTTGTTGGGCTTCCTAGGATTTTGTCATGACCTAGTCATGACAAAACCACTCTTAGGGTTCTAGATGGAAATGGGATGGTACAATCGGTGGGTGTTGCAGCTCAGTTGGTGATGAGCTCTGGTAAATGAGAGTGTTATCAAGGTCTTGGGTTCGAGACCCCATGGCAACAACCTACCGCTACTGTCAAATAGGCGCGAAGATTTGTGTTGGGCTGTACGACTTGCAGACCTTGTTAACGACGTCGTGGGGCAGTCTAAAGGGCCTAAAACCAGGCCGTTACAAAAAAAGTGCACTTCCTCTTCTTCTAATAAGGGCAAGATGCCCTAAAGCTTTCATCCTCATCACCTTTCCTCTTCTATTATCTTGCTGCGACACCTCGATTCTTGGCATTTTCAATTGCCTAAACTTTCAGAGCGGCTTCAACTGCCTCAGCATAACTTTCAGCTCTATAAGTGCATGCCCACTGTTGGATATTGCTTCTTAGTCCTTCGAGGAGGCGCTTCACTCTTACCGCCTCTGAAGCTACCATATAAGGAGCAAGTCTGCTCAACTTGCTAAACTCAATCTCATAATCGCTCACCGTGAGCTATCTCTGCTTCAGATGCAGGAAATTATTTATTAAGCGGTACTGCTCGACGGAGGGTAGAAACTTCTTAACCAGCATCTTCTTAAAAGATTCCCACGAGCATCCTTCAATAAGACTCTCATTTTCCCGAATCCACCAGCTCTTTCCCAGGCCTTTTAGCTGATAGGATGCAATCATTACCTTCTGGACTTCTGCAATCCCCGAATATGAGAACAACTCCTCGATAGTGATGATCTAATCATACAGAACCATAAAGTCTGCTCTCCCATTGTATGTGGGAGGTCCCAATCGCTGGAAATAAAATTCATCTCTGGTGGTAGCGTGATGAGTCCAATATTTATATGGTTTTACGGACTCATCTGGGCTAGTTTTCACGCATTTGTACTTCACTTTTAGTATGTTATCATTGTTATTTCTTTCGTTCAGCTTTTAATGCTAAGTGCTTTGTTTTGGCCCATTGTGGTGTGCGTTTGCGCACTCTTGCGTTGAGGGTAAGTTCTGTGAGCTCCTCGCACTTGTTGTTTGATCTTTTTATTTATTTGGGACCTCTGGGGGCTTTGCCTCAATTGATATTATTGTTGTACAGGTGGTCGGGACATCCCAGATTCCATTTCCTTGCCCTGTGTAAAACGCACGGTCGTGCGAATTGGTTCTCGCACGGTTTCAACATACTCGTGTGTTGTACATAACATTTCTTGGGACTTCTGTTTCTTCCCGTGCTTTTTGTTCTCGCAAGGTTTAGGCCAAACTGTGCGATAAGGAATCGCACGGTCTGCACATTTTCTCTTTATTCTTGCATTCATGGGTAAATCGTGTGTTTCTTCACGCATGGGCAAACGCGCCCGTGCGCGAGTAAAACACACGGTTCCCCTATTTTAGCCTATTTTCTACACTCTGGGTTTACCCGTGCGATTTCCTTCACGCACGGCGGAATTGCTCGTGCGTGAGCAAAACGCACGGGTTAACACATCTTCTTCCGCGATCAAGATCTGCAAGTTAATAACGCACGGTGAGCGCATGGTCGTGCGCGGGACCGTGCGCGACAATTTTTCTGATTTTTTTCTATTTAAGCGCAGATTTTTCTCCAAATCGAGACATCACTTTTTCCACCCGCCATTTTCGTCCACCTCTGAGGGTTCCGCTGCCCTTCTTCCTCCTCAGCATCGGAGAGGCTCTGTGCAAGCTTTCAATGCAATATTCTAGCCTGAGTTTCCTCTCAGCCATTTCCTTCAACCCATAAGCTCTATTAAAAGCTTTTGTGCCATAGCCAACCAACAAAGGGAAGCTTGGAACCTTCTTCCGGCATCGTGACACGAAGAAACAAGTCCATTGGAAGGTAGTGACAGCCTTCTCTACCCCAGACGCAGTAGAGGACCGAGCTTGGAAGTGGATTGACAACCCGGCGTTTCCTTCCGCGAACCCTCAGTAAGACTTCAGATTCGGTCGAACTCTTGCCTTGTACTTCCTTTGTTGTTGTTTATGTATACTTAGGACTTTATTTTAGATGCTGATGTGCTCTTGAGTGTATACTTTGTTAGGTTTATGTCTATGTAAATCTTGCCTTGTTTTACCGCTTTAGTAGCTTAAGTTGCCCCTTTATATCCATCGGCCATCCATTTGTTCTTGCCGCACTAGCAATTGCTAGTGGCGTGCGTAGCGAAGAGGTTCTTAAGACCCTCAAATTTTGGTTCTTACGCTTGCCTACATGTCCATCTGCCTAGCGATTCGGTGCATAGCTGCCCGTGTAGTTTTCAATCGCGCCTGGCGAAGCGATGCATAACGACATTGCATAGGAGTAGTTGTTAGTGTTTTATTTTCTTTTATCGCAATACCAAAACCCCCATAGATAACTCTGACCTAAGGACTTCCATCTCAAGTCCTCCTCGATATTAACTCCCCCTTTACTATGTTCTTTGTGAGATCGATACTTGGGAAAATTTGCCCAATTTATATTACTTGTGCGACCGGTACACTTGTCGTTCCAACGCATCAATTTTTTGGCGTCGTTGCGGGGGAACACAATCGTGTGAGTTTTTGGAGTGGGAGAAAGTAGATCGAAGCCCTTTTCCATTTGTACATGTCATTTCTTCTTTACTTTAGTTTTTAGAATTTTTATTTTGCTTATTTATTTTTTCCCTCCTCTGATTTTTGATTTTGATAGCAGATCTGTTTTTTTTTATTCTAGTTATGTAAAGCTCATTTGGTAATTATTTTTGTTCGCGATGTCTTCTGTTGCTGAGTGGCGTCTTATTGACACTTTGCGCCGATGCATCGACGCCATGGCTGCTCAGAATGCCAAGCATTGTTTGAGATGCTTGCTATGCCAAGGTGTAGGCCACTTGGTGAAGGATTGCCCTCACTTATGCGAGCCTTCTCCCTCTGAGGGCATGTGCGCAATAACCTCCCATTTGTGAAAGACGATTGTAGATAGGCCTACTAGGGTTTTTCCTGGCCCATACACTGACATAGCGCACCCTGCTCGTTATTTACCTGTTGAGATTACCGAAGAATCTCTCGTTGCATACAGATTTTTCATGGGTCCCTCGCTCCCTTTTTATGGGCTTCCCTTGAGTGATGACGATCACTATTGTGTTAGCCAGCAAAAAGAGGATCAGGAATCCATGGGTGCTCCTGTATGGGACGCAGAGATTAGGCGGTGCAATGGGGTGGCGTCTGCGGATGATTTTGCGATGGGGCCTGCTCATTAAGTGCTTGATTTTGAGAGCAATTTCGCCCCTCCGAATTTTTTTCCTGATGGTGCTACGCCATTTTTGTGTGAGTTGGCTGATGATGCCGTATTTGTGGATGATTCAGTGCCTGAGGATGCGCCGATGTGGGATGAGCAATATCCCCTTTCTGATGCGGAGGTCTGCACCTCTTTATTGGACAAGGACGTTCCCCTTACCACCGCAGACCTCGAGTTCTCGGATTCTCCACGATACAACTCATATGACACCGATGATGATCTATGCTTGGATCTCGCTGAGAGTGAAACCAGAATCACTCTCCCATATTCCGATTATTTTAGTTCTTCATCTTCTTTATTCCTTGATCCCCCTTCTCTATCTGAGCCTGTGCAGGTTGAGTCCCCACGGGTACGATGGGATGATGATGAGCCTGGTGCCCATGCCGCTGCCATCACTTCCTACAAACCCATGGTGGACGATTCCTTGCTAGACAAGGATTTATTTTGTGATAAGGTGAGCGAGGACAAGTGCTCCTCCTCTTCTTATTTCCTGCTTCCTCTACCTGAGTTTTTCAGGTATTATTATCTAGGTAGAGGGGTAACTGCTCTTTCTCCGTACCGGTACTTGCTACTGCAACGGATATTAGTCCAGTTACCTGTGCACTTTTTATTTCATAGGCCCATTAGCTAGAACTCTTAGTTAGTTGAATAAGTCTTGCTGGGGGACAATAACCCCAGTACTTATCTAGGAGTAGGTGCAGTTAGTTTTTTTTACTGTTTTAATATTTGTTTTACCTATTGTATAGCTTAGTTTAAATTTGTTTTTTCCTTGTATATACATGTTTTTTGGAGCTATTTTGTTGGGTGCTTTCCCCTTTGGGGCGGTGGAGTTATATTTTTTGCAGGTTTGGCTGCGTGCTTTAACTCCAATATTCTGGTATACTCATTTGCTGAGCATGGGGTAACCTATCCCCCAACTTTTATTTATTTGTTTTTATTGCAAATCTTTGATAGGTTGTTTAATTTAAGTCATGTGGGGGAGAGATTCGAGTTGTTATCCGCTCACGTGCACATTCTGCTCGTATACTAGAAGATTTTATTGTAATATCATTTTCATTTGCATCGCACTCCACAACACCTACTTGAGAACATGGACTTAAGCACTTGCACGCACCGAGCTTGTTTATCACTTGTGCGTAGATTAAAGAATGATGTGTTGACTTAGGATTGCGTGATGGAGTAAAATTGTGACTCCAAGAGTGTTCCTAGGCGTCTACTCATGCTCAGATAGAGTCTGTGTAGATTAATATTCTTTTTATGCTTATATTTTCTATTTTTCTATTAGCGTAGAAATTGTTTAC
Source organism: Platanthera zijinensis (assembly GCA_039513925.1). Taxonomy (NCBI): domain Eukaryota; kingdom Viridiplantae; phylum Streptophyta; class Magnoliopsida; order Asparagales; family Orchidaceae; genus Platanthera; species Platanthera zijinensis. Next base: position 189,421,221 of record CM077079.1, on the reverse strand, counting down.
GGTACTCTAGTTCTGAATCCAGTTATGAATCAAATGGTGGTGTAGGATTGTGTGTAGAAGTTCAATAGCCTCGTATTGCTCGAGTTGGGAGGAAGGATTATCTTTCTCGGTGGCAAAGAACTTGCCCCAAGCTATTCTTGAAGCATGGGTATTGGTTAGTCAAGTGCGCGCGTGATGTAGGCCGACACTTTGTTCTAGTTTGAGCCTTGTACCATTCCCGACGTCTATCCATTGTTATCCCCATTGAGCCTGTCCCATCCCTTGGCACCCATACGCCTTGCTACCAAAGCAAAATAGCCTCTCCTACTCGCACACCCAAATGTGGTCGCTTGACTAGTTTGTTTTATTGTAGTTAGTATCTGTTATGGGTGGCAGTTATTTGGGTGTTTGTGCAGGTTCCGGTGTTGACGTGTTGTCGTATTTTGTTTTGGATATTTAAAAAAGAAAAAAAGTAAATAAAATGAAATTTCACAATATGGAATAAATGAAATATATATATATATATATTGTTGTTGTTTTGTGATTTTTTTGGGCGTGCACGCACCCTAAAAAAAGTCTGACTCTGGTGGTGCACTGCCCGTGTTTTTCGTTGTGTGTAGCAGTGAGTGTTTTCAGGCGATCTCATTTTGAGTGTGTGTATCCATCGTGTTTATCTTTGTTTACCCTGCCTTCGCCTAAGCCTCAATTATACTCCAAGTCCTACGGATTCGCGCTTGAGTCATACTAGTGCCGTGGAGAGAGTGTGAACGAGCAAGCTTATGGTCATCAACATTGGTGGATTCCTTTGGAGATTCTGCTAAGACCTGATCTTTTGTAATGCTCACCTCATTGTCCGTCTGCTTTCGTTCTATGCGTTACTGAATGATTCACCGTAATTCCCTTTAAGAGTATTAGTAATATCTCCTTTACGTTCTCAGAAATTAGAAATTGTTATGCATATATAGATGAGTTTTCTACTATTGCTTTTTGTACATGAGGGTATGACTTCACATGGTACTCTATTCGTGCAATTGCTTAGCCAACTAGCTTTCATTCGCTTGGCTTAGTGATGGTTTGCTCGGGATGAGCAAAGGTTTAAGTCTGGTGGTGTGATGAGTCCGATATTTATAGGGTTTTTCGGACTCATCTGGGCTAGTTTTCACGCATTTGCACTTCACTTTTAGTATGTTATCATTGTTATTTCTTTCATTCAGCTTTTCACGCTAAGTGCATTGTTTTGACCCATTGTGGTGTGCGTTTGCGCACTCTTGTGTTGAGGGTAAGTTCTGTGAGCTCCTCGCACTTGTTGTTTGATCTTTTTATTTATTTGGGACCTCTGGGAGCTTTGCCTCAGTTGATATTATTGTTGTGCAGGTGGTCGGGACGTACCAGATTCCATTTCCTGGCCCTGTATAAAACACACGGTCGTGCGAATTGGTTCTCGCACGGTTTCAGCATACTAGTGCGTTGTACACAGCATTTCTGGGGACTTCTGTTTCTACCCGTGCATTTTGTTCCCGCACGGTTTAGGCCAAACTGTGCGAGAAAGAATCGCACAGTCTGCACATTTTTTCTTTATTCCTGCATTCCGGGGTAAATCGTGTGTTTCCTTCACGCACGGGTAAACGCGCCCGTGCGCGAGTAAAACACACGGTTCCCCTATTTTACCCTATTTTCTGCGCTCTGGGTTTACCCGTGCGATTTCCTTCACGCACGGGCGAAATCGCCCATGCTCGAGTAAAATGCACGGGTCAACGCATCTTCTTCCGCGATCAAGATCTGCAAGTTAATAACGGACGGTCAGCGCACGGTCGTGCGTGGGACCGTGCGTGACCATTTTTCTGATCTTTTTCTATTTAAGCGCAGATTTTTCTCCAGATCGAGACATCACTTTTTCCACCAGCTATTTCAGTCAAGCTCTGAGGGTTCCACCGCCCTTCTTCCTCCTCACCATCGGACAGGCTCCGGGCAAGCTTTCAATGCCATATTCTAGCCGGAGTTTCCTCTCGGCCATCTCCTTCAACCCATAAGCTCTATTGAAAGCTTTTGTGCCATAGTCAACCAAAGGGAAGCTTGCAACCTTCTTCCGGCATCGTGACACGAAGAAGACGGGTCTATTGGAAGGTAGTGGCAGGCTTCTCTACCCCAGACGCAGTTGAGGACCGAGCTTGGACGCGGATTGACAACCCGGCGTTTCCTTCCGCGAACCCTCAGCATGACTTTGGATTCAGTCAAACTGTTGCCTTGTACTTCCTTTGTTGGTGTTTATGTGTACTTAGGACTTTATTTTAGATGTTTATGTACTCTTTAGTGTAAACTTTGTTAGGTTTATGTCTATGCAAATGTTGCCTTATTTTACCGCTTTAGTAGCTTGAGTTGCGCCTTTATATCCATCGGCCATCCATTTGTTCTTGCCGCACTAGCAATTGCTAGTGGCGTGCGTATCGAAGAGGTGCATATGACCCTCAAATTCTGGTTCTTACGCTTTCCTACTCGTCCATCCACCTAGCGATTTGGTGCATAGTGGCCTGTTTAGTCTTCCATCCTACCTGGCGAAGCGATGCATAGCGGCATTGCATAGGAGTAGTTGTTTGTGTTTTATTTTCTTTTATCACAATACCAAAACCCCTATAGTTAACTCCAACCTAAGGACTTCCATCTCAAGAACTCCTCGACATTAACTCCCCCCTTACTGTGTTCCTTGTGAGATCGTTACTTGGGAAAATTCGCCAAATTTATATCACTTGTGCGACCGGTACACTTGCCATTCCAATGCATCATAGCGTCACTAAAGGCACCAGAGGAGCAGGAGTAACGGGTACAGCTCGACCCTCGGTAGAATCTTGCACTAAGGATTGCTGCGCAGGAGCGATAGACAAAAAAGACTGAATTTGCGATTGCATCACAACTAATTGTCTCGACAGAGCCTCTTTGCTCTGGCGCAGACTCTCGATCATCGCATTGCTTTGTGTACCTGACGACTCACCATCCGACTGGGAAGTCAACCTTTTTGTTTTGGATGATTGGATTATCGCTATCGAGGAGATGTTCTCGTATTCGGGGATTGTAGAAGCCCAAAAGGTAATGATTGCAGCCTATCAGCTAAAAGGCCTGGCAAAGTGCTGGTGGATTTGGGAAAAGGAGAGTCTGAATGAAGGATGCTCATGGGAATCTTTTAAGAAGATGCTGCTTATTTTGTTTCTACCCTCGGTCGAGCAGGACCGCCTGATGAATAATTTCTGGTATCTAAAGCAAAGACAGCTCACTGTGAGCGATTATGAGATTGAGTTTATCAAGTTGAGTGGATTTGCTCCTAATATGGTAGCTTCAAAGGCGAGAAGAGTGAAGCGCTTCCTCGGAGGACTAACAAGCGATGTCCAACAGTGGGCATGCACTTATAAAACTGAAAGTTATGCTGAGGCAGTGGAAGCCGCTCTGAAAGTTGAGGCGAATGAAAATGCCAATAATTGAGGTGACGCGGAGAGAAAAGAGAAGAGGAAAGGTGATGAGGATGGAAGCTCTAGGGCATCAGGCCCTTCTTCGAAGAAGAAAAAGTGCACTTTTTTGTAACGACCCGAGAACAACACAACATTTCCCGAGAAGTTTATATTCCTTCTCGAGGAATGTTGTGTTGTTCCCTGGTCATTACATACGCACCCCTGATCCCGCGCGCGGGGCACGCACTCTATCCCGCGCCCATGAACCCGCACACGGGCGTGCACGAAATGTGTACTTGACCCCGTGCGCACGAGCGCGCGCTCCTGATCCTGCGTGCGGGGGCACACGCCTGATCCCACGCGCGAGATGTGCGATTAACCCCCTGCGCGGGCGCGCGCGGTCCTAATCCCGTGCATGGGAGCACACGGGGCACGCACCTGGTTGCGCAGGTGCGTGTAACACCACCAAAACTCAGGCTAAGTGTTGAGCAGAGCTCAAAGGTAATCGTCAAGTAGAGCTCGACGAGTCGTCGAGCAGAGCTCGACAAAATTGTCGAGTAGAGCTCGATGAGTCGTCGAGCAGAGCTAAGCGGTGTTATGACCCCATTCGCCGAAATGTCGAATTATCTTGTCGCCAAAGTGGAGACTCGTTTCAGGTGGCTGGTGTGCGGCCACTGAGCATTTGTTGACTTTGTCAGCTCAAACCTGAGCCGTTGTTTTCTTTTGATGTGAATAGATTTTAGAGCTGGGGTAAAACCCGAGGCCATATCTATAGAGGGATGGATTGAGGAAGTAATTATTTACTTTTCTCTCTCTCTCTCTTTTCTTGCTTCCCAGTTCTTGAGCAGAAAAATTTCGACTGGTGTTAGGCTTTGGGTGAAGCTTGAAGTTACTTGAGAAGATCTGGTGGTTGGAATCAAGGGCCGAAGCTAGATCCGCGAAGAGGAGAGAGACGTGTTCCTTTCCATCTGTATAGAAAAGCTTCTCCATGGCCCCGAAGAGAGCTACAAGGGTAACGAGTTTCTCCCAGACAAGTGAAGTTCTCAATATGCATATTTACATGGATCCCCTCACCAAAAGGTGAAAAGGGTAGATTCCAATGGGAAGATCGGTTTGATCCCCATATATTCCTGCATTTAGATCCGGAAATGTAGAGTACAGAATAGGCATGCTGTGAGAAGCCCATCTAGACAAGTTGGTCTGGATTGGTGATGTTTAATTTGCGTGTCGGAGAAGACTCCGTGGATATACGTGTGATATACGTGTGAAGTTTGGGGTCTAGGGGTGTGCAGGATGCTTCATCAATATACTGGAAGCATTTCCAGGAAAGACCTAGTAATGGTGTGTACCAGCCTGAAATGGTAAATGATGTTGTGAGCTTAAATTTCCCAATAATGGTGAGTACAAGCCTGAAATGGAAATTGTGTCGTGAAGGACAATAACTGTGCCATCAAGTTTAGTACCTCTGAATGGCAGAGTCGTTAAGTTAAGTACCTCTGAATGGGCAGTTAGTCATTATGTCAATTACCTCTGAACAACATAGTCATCAAGTTAAGGACCTCTGAACGACAAAGTTAACGGTGGTGATACACGGGAAGCCGTGGACACCGAAAAAGTGCCATGAGTGCACGAGGCGTGTGGTCGTTGTGCCTACGTCTGTGATGAATGGTGCTTAAAGTGCCCTTTGTAAACGCCAATATATTCTTGATGCCTTTTTTGCAGGGATGGAGAAATACCGCCGTAAGTAAGGGGTGGGATCGTTATAAACGAGTCAGCAAAATGCTTACAGTTGCTTTGTTTGCCACATTTTGGTGGGCCCTTTGTTGCAGGTACTGGAGAGCCAAGTGGAAAGTAGTGGGCAGAAGCCCTTGTGCTAGAATTGGCTGGCCCTTGAAGGCCCAAAGGCGAACGTTTACTATTTTTATGTGTGGTCGGCCTGCGTGCCGAAGTATGAAACCAGTTGTTGTAAAAAAGAAATAGTTATAATAAGGCTACGGCCAAAACATGTGTTATGTTTATATATAATTCCTATTGTATAGTGGACATTTTTGGTCGGTATGGATTCATGAACTAAAATGCTTCCGCTAGAATGCTCTGAGTTAGGGTGCGTTCATAGTGAATTTGGATTTGGAAAAAACTTGCAATATCCTTACCTGTCCATAGTATATGGCGTCGGGCCCCCACCAGACCTTCTGTCATATGCTATACGACGGATGGGGGCATTACAGTGTTGGACCGATCCTGCGCGTGTGGGCCCGCGCGCGTGTGCGCCTGATTTTGCGTGGGTGTGTTTCTGGTCGCGCACGGTCCTAGTTGTGTGCCCCATCAAGCATTCTCGTATGTGTGTGTATGGGCTTACGCGTATATTTGTGCAGGGGCTTTTCGTGCATGTCGGGGTACGCATATGCATTCAAGCGCGTTGTGGATGGCTTTTGGCTAGGCTTTTTTAGTGATGGTTAAAATATAGGATAAAATATATCTTTAAATTCTACAAACTCTAGGGAAGAACACCTATCATTTATAGTATAAGATATTTAAGAATATCAAGTGTCGTATTCTTCCGAGTCTGTTGAGTACTTCTACTCACACGAATTTATATTATTTTATCGAATATTAAAAATAGTGAATAAATAAACTAAAAAGAGAAATTTGTAAAAGGAAAATGCTAGTACTTGATCTAGAATCCATTTGGATTTACATAAACTTTCATGGTATGATAAAAGATACAAGCTCCTAATTACATACTTCGAACGTGGAGGTTCCCAAAATACAAAAGCGTCTCTCTCAAGCTCATGCTTTTGACAAACCTTAGGTTGATCGATTAAGATCCATCGGCCAGTCGAAACTCCTAAATTTGCTTTAAGCGGTGAATCCCACTTTTGGATTTGAATCCAATCTAGAAGATTTATGTCGTCCACTCTCGAGGAGTGCATGCAACTCTTTTTATCTTTGAGCAATCTACTCGTATCCGCAACCTCTCGGTCATTTAATATACAGACCTAGAATCGAAGAACGTATCCATAAAATATGAATTCGACACAAAATAATTCAAAGAAAAATCGATAACGAGCAAAATAGAGAACTTGACCATTTAAATAAAAATATAGAAAGTTTTTTTCATCCAACGTTCATCATGATCAAGTGTAAAATAAATTTTAACTATTAATCATAATGAAAGAATTACAAAAGAAAGAAAAGAAAAACATGATTGGAAAAGGAAGAAAACTTGAATTGAAAATAACTAAAACAAAAGCTAAACTAGGAAATGAAAGTTACATAAAACCAGTAGAATAAACCTAAACAAACTACAAAAAGCTACTCCAAATCTTCCTCCTTGTGCTCTGATTTTTTTGAGAATTTATAGGCAAAATGGTTGGTAGTCATGCCCCTAGGTCACGCCCGTGACCTAGGGCGTGTAAGGCTCGGAAACCGCTGTCTTAAAAGTCTGGGAACGTTGGCGAGAAACCGCCAAAATTTGTTAAATTGTGGGTCACGCCAATAGGTCACGCCAATGACATGGGGGCGTGTACTAATCGGGTCAGCAAACGGCTGGAAACAGCACAATCTTGCATCAATTCGGCAGTTTCGGTTAGGTCACGCCCTAGGTCACGCCTGTGACATGGGGACGTGTACAACGAAAAGTTCCAAAATTGTCTCGGGAAGATTTCTAAAGAAAATTGTTTTTTTTTCTTTGATGGCGGGAGACTCTCTTTGGATTTCTTTCTGGAGTGGTGCAACGTTCGCTCTGATGGCGGCGAGCGGGTGGAGATTTGCATCAAAAAGAGTTGGCTTGATTTTGTAGTTTGGACGGACCGCAATCATTAAAATAGTGTGTTTGGTTATGTCAGGAATTCTTGGGGCTTGCTGGATCTGTGGAATGCGTTGCATGACTGTTGTTGTCGCAAAAAGGGAAAGGAGCGGGAGTTTTCTCCGGTACTGGGATTTTCAGAGCCACGAGAGTTAGCAAAACGTCTGTTCTGCATTGCGTCGTTCGTGGAGGAGAAGCGCTTGTTGCGGTGTGGCATTTCTTCGGTCTCTAAGAGGACTGCTGAATCGTCTTTGGGTTGTAGTCAGAAGCAGAAGGCCGTTGTAGTTTACCGAGGTGGTAGGAGCTCGGCGCCTTGTGTATCTTCTCAGAGTGATGATTCTCCTTCTGGTGGCTGTGACGATTCGCCTCCCGGGGTGCAGGTGCTTGGTTCGTCTCCCCCCCAGTCTTTCCCCGCGGAGGCAGCGGCTCTGAGCTTATCTTCTTTTTTGAAGGTGATGAATGAAGTAGTAAGTGAGCTTTATCATTTTTGGCTTCTTTTTTATCGTTGTGTTGCCCTGACTTCTCTCTTTTCTTTTGCAGATAGAGGCTCAGGTTCAGATTGTCGTTACCTGTAATGATAATTATGTGAGTTTGAAGGACTGATATCTAGACCTCTAGGAGAAATTTCAAGCCTTGAAGAATGATCATGATCGAGATGTTTCTCGATTTCGCTGGATGGGATCGGAGCTGAAGACGGAGTTAGAGGAGACTCGGGCTTCTCTAGAGGTGGAGAAGTCTCTGAAAGTTATCTAGTGTCAACTAACTTCACCTAGGGGGGGGGAATAGGTGATTTGCAGTCTTTTGCGAAATAAAAATAACCTGCACAAGAAAACAACCACAACAAAGAAAAACACAAATGCAATTATAGTGGTTCCCCGATTTGGGTACGTCCACTCTGTAAGACCTCCCTTTTTTTTTCTTTTCAAAACACCGGGGTCTTAGCCCAGAACTGCTGCTTTGCGGTGGCACCGACTCACGGGAAGGCCGCCACTACAAAACGCCAATTCTGCCGGCCCTTTTCGATCGCAGAACAGTAGCATAATGAAGTAAAAGACAGTCCACTTAACCACATGTATATAAATAATTCTCCACGAAGGGATTGTCCACAATAATAATAATCAGAGTTGATTAAGACGTCGGTTACCGAAATTTAAAGTCTGGCTGACGTTTCGGCCTTGGTCACGGGCGTGACACATAGGTCACGGGCGTGACAGGCCCGGGTGGCCAATTCTGGGTTCGACGATCGTCGAACTTAGATCGACGATCGTCGAAGGGTGGTCACGCCCTAGGTCACGGGCGTGACAGGCCCGGGTGACCAAATTCTGGGTTCGACGATCATCGAACAGAGGTCGACGATCGTCGAAGGGTGGTCACGCCCTAGGTCACGGGCGTGACAGGGTCATGAGGCAAATTCCGCGCTCGGCGATCGTCGCGCTGAGATCGACGATCGCCGAAGGGGTCACGCCCTTGGTCACGGGCGTGACACCTGGGTCACGGGCGTGACAGGGCCAGGTGGAAAATTTCTGCGCCCGACGATCGTCTCCCTTTGATCGACGATCGTCAAAGGAGTCACGCCCTAGGTCACGGGCGTGACGGGTCGGTCACGGGCGTGACCAACCTGTGACCCGAAATCTCGGTCGATTTATTTCAGTTTTTGGGCTTCCTAGGGTTCTGTCACGACCAACCGACTCCTAGGGGTCTAGCCAGAAATGGGATGTTACAAATCCCAATAAACAAAACAAAGATTTCGTCCCCGAAATCAAGGTTAATCCTACGGGGGCTCCAATCCGGAGAAAAAGGCTTGTAACATCCCATGAGAGTTGAAAGATCTATATCTCTACGTTATGTTTGCAGTATGCAATTTTGATTTGAAGACCAATTCGTATAATTGTCAAGGTATATACCACAATAAACAAAGGATTAGCCCCAATTCTTGAATTTTCGGTCTTATTGGTTTAAAATAGGAACGCAAATTGATTGTCCAGAGGGGTTGTGAGGTATACCTGATCGAAAAGTTCCGGGTATATTTGCCGCATCAAGTCCTGTGGCTCAAAATGCATAGCCTCAAAAGATCTTCCAGCGTCCGATCGATGCGTTCTATCTGCCCATCTGTCTGGGGATGGAATGTGGTGCTGAAGGTCAATCGTGTGTCCAAGTGAGCATGCACGGATCTCCACTCGTTGGAATTGAACCATCCATCTCGATTCGACACGATTGTCTCGGGCACCCCGTGGTATCGAACAAACTGCTCCACAAATCTCCGCACTAGTGCCCCCCCCCCCCACAGAGTCATCCTTCTTGATCAGAATGAATCTGACCACTTTCGTCAACCGATCGACGATGACCCAAGTCGAGTCATTTCCCATCCGTGATCGGGGAAGTCCATGAATAAAATCCATCGCGATGTCCTCAAATTTCCACTCTGGGGGTACATGTTCTGAGATACATCATCCTTCTGATGATACAACCTAGCGATTAAATCTTTACCTTCTCAGATATCCCGAATCTTGTTACCCGTCACCTAATTTCACGTGATAATAGTTAATTCTCGTAATTATTCTGTCTTATTACAATGTCATTGTCTTGGTAACGCTACGGGTCATCATTCCAACCATGTTTGTTACGCCACTTTCCCTAAACTAGGTCCAAGGGAACCCAAGCCAATACTAGTTTGCCCAATAAACAAAAGTTTAGCCCCCAATAAACAAAAGATCAGCCCCTACCTATCTTGGGCTAAGTATCTTGACAATACCCTATTACTTCTGTCCTAGCTGGGTGCACAATCCCTAGGGCATCAATCTTCGACTTGGGGTTCCACCCTAAAACTCGTTAATATACTCCATACTTTAAACTCTCTGAGTCACATCTACGACAACCTTATCCGGGTCAAAATGTTCCCGATCCCAAATGGGTATCTTCCGAACTCGAATTCATATCCGACCCTCAGTGTTTGTCTCGGTGGTTGCCTCCAGGTAATTTTATTACTGGTATTGATGGTTAAGACTACTTGTCTTTTACCATTCTACTAATGTATTATTGGTCTCAATTCTCCTTAAAGTAGTCTACCGCTTTGAATAATCCTTGATTGGGATAGTAGGGACACCTGAGTTTACGTCTTAGGTAGTCATTCTCATGCTAAACTCCTCCTTTATTCTCATTGGGTATCTCCGCACCTTAACCAAGTTCATACCCATGGTCTATTTTGGACTAGGACATACTAAAAGTCTTCATGGTTAGTAGTGAGTCCTAGTGGGCCGGGTCTAACTCGTAGACTAGAGAATTATGTGAAATGTTCTTTACAGCCAGAGGTGCTCCCTGCTGGGGGCAGGTCTTTTTGTAGGCCACAAGGAGGAATTCCAATTAATGGATAAGTGGACTTCTACATGTGATTTCCTTTATGGGCATACCACTGCTTCCGTTGCTTAGTTTGTCTCCAAACTAAACTCGAGCGGGGGTGACCCAGGGTTAGTGGACTGCTACTTTTCCGATCGAGGTTTCCTCTGATACCACTTGTAATACCCCCCTTTTTATATTACAGTGGGCTAATCCTAGGGTGACTTGACTCTTCCTCTTCTCGGGGAGGACGGTCTTCCGTCGAACCCGAACACTACTTATCGCAAGTCAATCTCACACCCTACCCATCCTGACTTCCAATAATGAACTTGATTTAACTCACACTATCCAAACCAGCAAACTACCAAAATTCCATCTCCCAAGTTCATTACCCACTCTAGTTCAGCTTCTGCAGTTTTTACTAAACGCAGACCATCCTAAGCTTTAGGAGGTATGCAAGGGGTGGTACTCCAAACTATCTTCCGAATCTCATATAATATTTACTGAAGGTCTACCATGACCTAATTAGTCTAAATCCGAAAAATAATAATTTTCCTATTTCATTTGGCATTTAATTTATTTATTCTAAGATTCCAAATGCCCTAATATGAACATGAAGTACACTAATGAGCCAACAATAAATCATCATAAAATCAGTAAAAATTCTATAAGGCATTTACACAGTAATTCCAAATTTTGAGAAATTCCAGAGGTGTTTAGGCCTATATTTTCTAATTTACCGTTTCAGGCTATTTCTATTATATTATGAAAGAAGTACTGTAAATATGTGTCCAAAAATCCCAAGACAATTATAGAAGCTTTATAGTAACTTAAAACCATCATAAACCAAGTACCATAATTTTTCTCCAACATTTGAACTCTGAATTTATTTTAATGTAAGATACTAATTTTCCTAATATAATGAAGGAGGTACTGTTTTTAATCATCTAAAATTCCAGAGAAAATTACAGGGTGACTAACATAATTTGAAACACCCACTGACCAAATTTCATAATTTTCCAAATAGTAATTGGGCCTTAACTGTATTTTTGACTAAATATCACATTTAGTACATTAAAGAATAAAGTACCCAAAATAATTAGATAAAACTTCCAATAAAAATACAGAAGGTATAATATGCTATAAGATGCCCTAATCCAAGATTTCATAACCTTCAAGTGAACAGGAATTCCAGAATCATCGAAACAATTATATAGGGCACAATTAGGGTTGTAAATGAAGTACTGTATATATTAGCCTAAAAATCTCAACAAAATTATATTATGTCTACTTGGATTACAAAATCACCCTACCCAAATTTTACTTGATTTGTAGTTCAGTAGATAGCTTAATAATTCTAATTAAGGTTGGTGACCTAAACTAGGGTTAGGGTTTTAGGTGGGCTAAAGGTCTCCAAATACCCTAATATTTTTACCAGAGGACTTTAATGGCCCTATGATCGTCTCCACCAAATTTCAAGTCAGTCCAAGGTCATTTGACCCCATGACCTTCACAACCCTACAAATCCCCATTAAGGGACCTACCCTAGGGTTCTAGGGCTACCCTACACCAAACCACTCCACACTCTCTTGGAGGGTGTATCATGCCCCAAAAAGTCAGTGACCAAAATATCAGCCCCTGTTGAGGTGATATGGCCACTTAAATACCAAAGGGGTGTTTGATCCTAAATTATCCTATGAAGATCAAACTAGGGTTGGACACAAACCCAATCAAAACATCTCCAAATGAGATGAAATTTTTACCAGAACCTTATGTTACACCCAGGGACCACTAACCAAAATTTGGGAGGGTTTGGAAGTCATTTAGCCTTCTAATTAAATTATGCTAGGATTATTAAATTTTTCTAAAAACTATAGAAACACATTCTCCAAAAATTTTCATTTTTGGATAGCACCTAGATATAGGTAAGATTAGGCCACACCCCAAATTTCAAGTCATTTTGATGACTGGATTGGAGTGGGGAATTTTTCTAAGATCAATACAGCCCTATGGATAGGCCTCACCAAAAAGTGTGTTGTGGTCTAACCAGGACTCCAAATCGAGTGAAATCAATTTTAAATTAAACTAGACTTCAAGGGCTACATTTTCTATGTTGACCACTTTTTATGTTTCATCCGCTACGGTCTATAATATTCAGTTTTAACTCAGTGTACAGTAAAGGGATTTAATCCCTAATTATAAAATATATAATATAATAAAATGTTACTGTTCATCTTCTTCTTTAGCCCGATCCAGCAACAAAAATGTTTAAAACCTGTAGCTTTTCTAAATCTATTTCCCGGCCACCTAGCCATCTCCCTGGCCTGCCACCACCACCTCTGTTGAGGTGAGGGCTATCGTCGGGCGGCGGCACGGCCGCCGGAGAGGCGGTTTCCGGCGAACCCGACCACCATTTATTTTTTTGAAAAACATGGAAAAACTCACTCAATCTTTCTCCTTTGAGCTCGACATCTCTCCTAAGTAATTTCTAAGATCTATCCATAGAAGAAAGAGTAGAGGAGGGCCTTATTCGCGGTTTAGAGTCGAGCCGATCGTTGGGATGCTATATGCGCGGCGGTGGCATCGTCGGAATTCTTCTACAGCACAGTAGGAGGCTCGAAACTTTAGGTAAGGGCTGGGAAACTTCATCCTTAAGCCTAAGGGGCCTTTTTAAAGCAGTAAAAAGGGGGGAGGGGAATGGTCTAACGTTGGTGGCCATTAATATTTCTCTTAATAACGTTTCAGTTATGATGTTGGGAAAAGGAAAAGGTGGAAGATGAAATGGCTGATCCAGGTGGCGATTTTCTATTGGACCTCACTCTCTCTTTCTATTAAATAATTAGGGACGGAAACAGCCCATAAATATTCCTGCTGTACATTCCATAATCAGAATTGATTAAGACGTCGGTTACCGAAATTTAAAGTCTGGCTGACGTTTCGGCCTTGGTCACGGGCGTGAGACATAGGTCACGGGCGTGACAGGCCCGGGTGGCCAATTCTGGGTTCGACGATCGTCGAAATGAGATCGACGATCGTCGAAGGGTGGTCACGCCCTAGGTCACGAGCGTGACTCATGGGTCACGGGCGTGACAGGCCCGGGTAACCAAATTCTGGGTTTGACGACCATCGAACTGAGGTCGACGATCGTCGAAGGGTGGTCACGCCCTAGGTCATGGGCGTGACAGGTTCATGAGGCAAATTCCGTGCTCAGCGATCGTCGCGCTGAGATCGACGATTGACGAAGGGGGTCACGCCCTTGGTCACGGGCGTGACACCTGGGTCACGGGCGTGACAGGGCCGGGTTGAAAATTCTGCGCCCGACGATCATCTCCCTGAGATCGACGATCGTCGAAGGAGTCATGCCCTAGGTTACGGGCGTGACAGGTCGGTCACGGGCGTGACCAACCCGTGACCCAAAATCTTGGTCGATTTATTTCAATTTTTGGGCTTCCTAGGGTTCTGTCACAACCAACTGACTCCTAGGGGTCTAGCCGGAAATGGGATGTTACAAATCCCAATAAACAAAACAAAGATTTCGTCCTTGAAATCAAGGTTAATCCTACGGGGCTCCAATCCGGAGAAAAAGGCTTGTAACAACCCATGAGAGTTGAAAGATCTATATCTCTACGTTACGTTTGCAGTATGCAATTTTGATTCTAAGACCAATTCGTCTAATTGTCAAGGTATATACCCCAATAAACAAAGGATTAGCCCCTATTCTTGAATTTTCGGTCTTATTGGTTTAAAATAGGAACGCAAATTGATTGTCTAGAGGGGTTGTGAGGTATACCTAACCGAAAAGTTCCGGGTATATTTGACGCATCAAGTCCTGTGGCTCAAAATGCACAGTGAAAGTGAGGGATAAGATCAATCCTAACTCTAGAGGGGGGTGAATAGAGTTATTTAAAATAGTTTTGCAAATTAAAACTTGTGTGGAGAAAAGGCTTAGATTTACTTAGTGTATGGTGTTATAGCAATTAATCAAAGTAAGAAGAGAATCACAGCACAAAGCAAAACACAAAGAAACAAGGAACCAGAATACACAAGAAGCTATAGTGGTTCCCCAAAATCTTGGGTAGTCCACTCTTCTATCACCCTAGATAGGAATCCACTTCAAGATGAGTTGATCAGGTGTCTTGAGCACCAGAGAGTTTTTGACCAGGTTCTCACAAACCAAAGGGCTGATTTTGGACCAGGTTTCAGCAAAACCAAAGGTAACTTTTGAAGGGAGTTAAAACCCTGTACAGAAAGAAAAAGAAAAAGCTGATGTTGTCTTCTCTATCAATAAGTAGAGAGAAGCAAAGTGGATCTGTTGATGTTGTCAGAGTTCCCCCTGAGATCAAGAAGTAGTTCAGGAAGAAGAGCTTTGCACAAGGGTGACAGGTCTTCAATGATCTGATCTGCTCCAGCAAAAGATGATCCAAACAAGTTGGATGGTTGTGTCTGAAGCAATCAGAATTCCTGTGTGTAAGCTTGAATGAATATCACAGAGAGCAAGAAGAAGAAGAAGGAATATGGTTCTCTGTTGACTGATAGAAAAAATCTCTGTATTCTTCTTCTGAGTCTTTGATAGCCGTTGGCAGCCAGCATTAAATGCTTTCCTTAAATGTCCATGTCTCAAAGGAAGTGCCAGGCAAACATTCCTTAGAAAATTCCTTGAGCCATGCACCAGATTTGCTGTAACGGCCAATAAATCTTCAGCATTAATTGTTCTGACAGAAGGAATTTGAATTCCTATTCAAAACTGACGGAAGCCTGGAAAACGTCGAGCTCACAATAAAACGTCGATCTGAGCACGACACACGTCGGCCAGAGAGTGGTTTCAGAAAGCAGAACTGGGCTTGACGGAACGTCGAGCTGAGGTCGACTCCACGTCGAGCTGAGGTCGACTCAGCGTCGAGCTGAGGTCGACTCTGCGTCGAGCTAAAGTCGACTCTAACTAACCTATATGACCTTTACAACAACAAGGAGGTCACAACACAAAATCCCTATAGAAATATAGTCATCCTGAGCCAAATAGTAATAGGGTGTTCCAACAATCTCCCCCTATTTGGATTAGGATTACTATTTACATGAATTTAGGGATTCAAAAAGAAGTAAAGCAAAACAAAGCTGAATAAAATACAACCAGACATATGACAGAATAAAGCAACATATATGTAACACTATATAGCAGCAGTAATGTTTAATGTCCTGTATCCAGCAGAGAAAAAGAAATAAAACACCTTACATTACTTTTCCTTTGGAACTTTGTCTTGATCACTTCCCTTGAAGATAATCTCCCTGTTAGGATTTGTAGCATCCTTCTTGGATCTGTAATCTTCAGCTGCACCTAAGGATTTCTGACCTTTTCCACTAGCTGGTACAACTGCAGGATGAAGCTGCATATACTTATCAGAATCAAAGAATTTCCTTGAGTTGTATTTCTCCAATTCTTCTCTCCTTTGATCTGACATGGTGCTGATGTGAGAGGTGTCCAGACCTCTTGCTCTAGCTCTGTCAATCTCATTCAGAGCAGCCATCTCAGTCATCCTGGCCTTCCAGTAAGCTGGAGTTTTAGTCGGATCTTCAAAAGGAATAGCTGGTTCATATCTGTTGGCAGAGAGTTCTTGATGAGTTCTTGGAGTGAAGTCAACTCTGGGTCTGTAAGGATAGGGACCAGAGGTTGGATCAATGGGTCCTCCCCTTTGGTAAGGTTGAGATCCTGATCTTCCTCTAGAATGCCTGCCTCTATTGTATCCTCTTTGCTGGTTATACCCTTGGGATCTTCTTGAATGATAGGTCTTGCCATGCAGGGATGATGGGGCAGGATTGGAAGAGAGGCTTGCACTTGCACCTGCATCTGGAGGAGGTGGAGGTGGAGGCTGATGGATAGGCTTGGAGGGGCCTTCATTGAACTTTCTTTTCTTCTTCATTGCCTTTCTTTGGTTTAGAGAGTATTGCATCCAGGGCTCAGTGATTTCACAGTTGTACTTGATATAGTAAGGGATGTCATGATCTGTGGATCTAGCCAATGGAACTTTTTTCATTGCTTTGGATCTTGCTTTCCTCTTCCTTGCAATGGTTGTAGAGGAGTAATCAGAATCAGTTGCAAATTCATCCTCTGAGCTTTGAGATTCATCATAAGGATCTATGCAAGTTCTCTTTGAGATAGGAAAATTGATGGGGGCTGGAGCATCTGAAGAAGTAATTGGAGGAAGGTCTACTGCCAGTGTAGAAGAGGAGTCTAACACTGCAGGAAAGGAAGTAGCCTCAGGAGCCATAGAGGCTGAGGTGGCTAGTTCCTGAAGAACTTGTGAGACAATGGTCTCAACTTCACCTGGTGTCTCAATCAATTCACCTGAAGTTTCTGAGGGAACAGTCTTAGCAGCTACTACTGCTTCAGCAACAACATCATCACAAGCAGGAGCCACAGCTACCACTGCTTCACCAAGGATCATGGCATCAACAGCCAAGGAGGATGGAATGATCTTCTGGAAAGGGACAATGGCCCTAGACAGGTCTTCTTGAGGAGGCAGAAGGCTGTAGTTTCTGAAGTGAAGATGTGCTGGAAGGTAGAAGCTCTGGACAGAAGATGCCAAGGACTGAAAGTCTAAGGCACTGCTGATCATCTGAACTGAACCTTGAGGAGGAGCCTCAGAGGTCATCTGAACTTCTACTGCTGAAACTGTCTCTGAACAGACCTGTACTACCTGTACTGCTGAAGGCTGCAGCTCTTCTTCTGCTGACATCTCCCCCTGCCTAGAGTCAGTGGCAGCTGACTCTAGGCCCCCAGAAGAAGGGCATGCCAGATAGGATGAGAGGGATGAGACTGAGGCAGAGAGAGAGCTCAGGGAAAGGATTAGAGGAGCCAGCTTGGCATCCAATAGAGAGGAGAGCCTAGGGGCCAGAATATCAAAAAGCTTATTGGCCAAAGGCAAAAGATCTACTTGCTCAAGTGGGACTTGAGTAGAGGTAGAGGGAGCAGCAGAGAAGATGAAGGTAGAAGATGTTGTTGGTAGTGCAGACATGGGAGGGATAGCTGGTTCATGGATGGAGGATAGGAGAAGTTCTGAAAATGTTGATGAAGGGTGGAAGTCATGAGGAGAGGAGGGAGAGGCATCCATGAAGGATTCATCATGAATGTCAAGGGAAAGGATGTCCTCATGAGATGAAGAGTCCAGGCTCATGGGAGGAAAATAGTGGAGGGGATGGAAAGTGATGAGTGGTGGAATGGAGGATGCAATAGAAGAAATGGATGAAGGGATGGGTTGAGTGGATGAGATGATTGTTGTTGTTGGAATGAAAGAGGATGGGAGGATGATGGAGGAAGATGGCAAAACCCCTGCTTCTGGGCCAGTAGACTGAGGAAGAGTGACCTCTACAATCCTGGTGTCTGCAGAAGTCCTCATTGTTGCAGCTGCCCTGGGGTTCACAATCTTCCTGTCCCACTTGCCAATTAGTGCACAAGTGAGCCTCTTAGAGGCATTGATGTGCTTCTTTGAGGACACAAGCAACTGAGGGCAACAGTGGTTCAGAATCAAACCAAGAACCCTTCCAAAGTGGACAAAGTTCTTATCCATTTTCTTCTTAATCATATCAAAAACAATCAAACCCCAATTGGGATGCTTCTTATCCAATATTGCAGCCATAATGCAGAACTGATGCCTTGTAATGGCATCATGTGCAGTCCTCTTTGCACAAATTACCTTGCCTGTGATATCTGCTAACAGCCTAAACTCAATAGCTAGGTTAACTTTTAAAAGTTTAGAGGGGTTACCAGAATTATGCCCCATTCTGTCTAGCATCACAACAAACTCTTCCACAGAGAGTTCTATCTCATCATCTCCAACAGCAAAACCGAAAACCTCTGAAATGATTTGAGGAGAAATGGCTACCTCATTCCCTGAAATTTTTCCAGTCATCGTACTGTTATCTGAATTCACTGCAGTAAAAATCCACTCTTTGATTTCAGATTCTGGAAGAGGAATCCTGGTTGTCATGAAGTTAACCAGGTGCTGCTCTTTGAATAGCTCCAGAATATCCAGAAAATTCTGCGATGATCCATCAAAGGAGTCGATGTCGATGTCAAAACCTGAATCAAACTTCATTGCCGCCAATGCCCCTGCAGCAATTGCCATTATCCTGCAAATAGATACCTTCCAAGATCAAGAGTAAAGGATTTGGAGGGAGAAAGCTTGAGCAGAAAATATGAGAGCGCAACTGTGAACGACGGAGAAGAATGATTTTATACTAGGGTTCGACGCAGAAATGGAAAGAATGTCGAGCTCAGGTCGACGCTCTAAGGCTCTAGGGGAATTGAAACGGCTCAACAGCGTGCAGCTTAGGTCGACGTTCGACGCTTGGGCTGATGCTATACGTTGAGCTCAGGTCGACGTTGAACGAAAGCGTCGACCGAAGGGAGAAAAACTCAAGAAGCCAGGGAGCTGTGAACTTAGTTCAACGCTAGAATTTGAGGTCGACGTTCGACGCTTTTGAGGGCGACGGATCGTCGATCATAGTTCGACGCAGCGTCGAGCTTAGTTCATAGCTTAAAGAAACCACTCAGACAGAGGAATTTTAAAATGAAATTTTTCCTATTCCTGTTAATTATGGGTTTCAAAATCTTGGAGTTTTAATTTATACTGTCTCCATCTAGCATTCCCAACTGATTGAGGAAGAAGAAGTGCTTCTTTTCATCCAAGGGCTTGGTGAAAATATCTCCTCTTTGTAGTTCAGTGGAAATGTATTCTAGTGCAATTTTCTTCTTTTCTACATTATCCCTTAAGAAGTGATGTCTGATCTCTATGTGCTTAGTCCTACTATGGAGAACTGGATTTTGTGCAATGCAAATTGCACTAGTATTATCACAAAAAATTTTAGACATCTCTAAGTTGTAGCCATAGTCTAGGAGCTGGTTTTGAATCCACAAAATCTGTGAGCAACAACTGCCTGCAGCCATGTATTCAGCTTCAACAGTTGATGTGGACACAGAAGATTGTTTCTTACAAAACCAGGAGACAAGTCTATCACCAAGGAATTGACAAGTTCCACTGGTGCTTTTCCTGTCTACTCTACATCCAGCATAGTCAGAATCTGAAAATCCAGTTAGATCAAATCCTGAGTCATGTGGATACCAGAGACCTAGATTAGGACAACTTTTTACATACCTAAGAATCCTCTTAACTAATGTGAGGTGGGACTCTCTAGGGCTTACTTGGAATCTAGCACAAATGCATGTAGCAAACATTATGTCTGGTCTACTAGCTGTTAGATAAAGTAATGAGCCAATGATTGCTCTATAGTTTGTCTGATCAACTGGTTTTCCAGATTCATCAGCATCTAAGACAACATTTGTAGGCATAGGTGTTTTCATAGAAGATGCTTCAGACATTCCAAATTTCTTAACCAGTTCTCTTGCATACTTGGTTTGAGAGATGAAAATGCCATCCACATATTGTTTAACTTACAATCCTAGAAAGAAAGCAAGCTCACCCATGCTACTCATTTCAAACTTTGAATGCATAAGTTGTGAGAACTTTTTGCATAAGTTTGAATCAGTAGACCCAAATATGATATCATCTACATTAATTTGTACTAGTAGGATATGGGACCTATGGGTTCTAATAAA
Source organism: Platanthera zijinensis (assembly GCA_039513925.1). Lineage (NCBI taxonomy): Eukaryota > Viridiplantae > Streptophyta > Magnoliopsida > Asparagales > Orchidaceae > Platanthera > Platanthera zijinensis. Next base: position 189,401,054 of record CM077079.1, on the reverse strand, counting down.
GAGAGTTTGGTCTACTCTACCCCTTTTAAAATCATTTTCCAATAAAAAACAAGCTAAGGTCTCATACCATGCTCTAGGAGCTTGCTTGAGACCATATAAAGCTTTATGCAGTTTAAAAACATGATCAGGAGAGGTTGGAGAGATAAAACCTGGAGGTTGCTTTACATAAACCTCTTCCTTGATGTCTCCATTGAGAAATGCACTATTGACATCCATCTGATATACCTTGAATCTCTTGTGAGCTGCATATGCAAGAAAGATTCTTATGGCCTCCAACCTTGCAACTGGTGCAAAGGTTTGGTCATAATCAATCCCTTCTTCTTGGCAATATCCTTGTGCAACAAGTCTTGTCTTGTTTCTCACAATTATTCCTTGATCATCCAACTTGTTCCTGAATACCCATTTGGTTCCAACAATTTGCTGGTTCCTTGGTCTTGGTACTAATTCCCAAACTTTATTCCTTTCAAATTGATTCAACTCCTCTTGCATTGCAATGATCCAGTTTGGATCTTGCTCTGCATCTTGTATTGTTTGAGGCTCAATTTGAGAAAGAAAGCAAGTGTGCATAATATTGTGATTAACTTGATTCCTTGTTTGCACACCTACTGAGATATCTCCAATTACTTGTGAAATTGGGTGATCTCTTGTTGTTACAAAATCAACAAGGGGTGTTGATGGTGCACCAACCTGTGTTGTTGTTTCCTCTTGTGGAACAACAACAGGTTCTTCAATTTGTTGACCATTTGAGCTTTCCAAAACCTGAGATTCCTCTTCATTGTCACTAAGTTCAGCGTCTTGTTGAATTGTTGAAGGTAATGAATCTTTGTCTGTGATGGTAAGCTGCTTCAGATTTTCTGAAATTGAATGTTCCTGCAAATTGCTTATGGTAGAAGTCTCCTTCTCCTTATAAGACATATTAGTTTCATCAAATGTAACATGCATGGATTCTTCAATTTTATTAGAGCACATGTTAAAAACCCTATAAGCCTTGCTAATCATGGAGTATCCCAGAAACACTCCTTCATCAGCTTTGGCTTCAAATTTAGCTAGGTATTTCTTGTCATTATTGTGAATGAAGCAAATGCAACCAAAAATTTTGAAATAATTTACTTTAGGTTTCTTCCCTTTGAGTAACTCATAGGGAGTCTTACCCTTCAGCTTATGTAACAGGCTTCTATTCAAAACATAGTTGGAGGTGTTCACAGCCTCTGCCCAAAAGGTTAGAGGAAGGTGAGCATCTGTCAACAATGTTGTGGCAAATTCAATAAGGGTTCTATTTTTCCTTTCAACTACCCCATTTTGTTGAGGAGTTCTTGGAGCTGAGAAAGTGTGTCTGATACCTTCCTTCTGACAGAACTCTAGCATAAGAAGAGAATCAAACTCTGTCCCATGATCACTTCTGATCAGGGCAATGTGAGTATTGAACTCAATCTGTATGCCTTTGAGAAAATCTGTCAAAATCTTGAAGTTATCAGACTTCTTTCTCAGAAAGAACACCCAGGTGAATCTTGAGAAGTCATCTACAACTACTAAAGCATAAGATTTCCCTCCTAGGCTTTGTACATTAATTGGTCCAAAAAGGTCCATGTGCAATAAGTACAAAATTCTAGGTGAAACACTCTTATTAAGTGACTTGAAACTATTTTTAGTTTGCTTGCCTAATTGACAAGCCTTGCAAAGTCCTTCCTTCTTGTAGGGACCAGAAGGTAGTCCTCTAACAAGGTTGTCTTTGGATAACTTAGCAATGGTTCTAAGGTTCACATATCCTAATCTTTTATGCCATAGTTCATTAGGTTTGCTAAGGGAGTTAAATAAACAAATATCTACTTTAGATGAATTGAAATCAACTAGATATATGTTATCTTGTCTATTACCAATTAAAACAATGTTGTTATTTAATGCAATATTACATGCTGAGTTGGTAAACCAAACCTGATAACCAACATCACATAGCTGGCTGATGCTGATTAAGTTGTGCTTTAGTCCTTCCACATAGGCCACTTTCTTGAATGTAATTGACCCTATTTTGACTTGGCCATAGCCTTTTGTTTGTCCAAAGTTTGAATCTCCAAAGATTACTTTGGGTCCATGTTTGGCTTTGAAGGACACAAGGTTCTCCTTGTTGCCAGTCATGTGCTTTGAGCACCCACTGTCCAAGTACCACTGCTGGTTCTCAATTGGATAGGTCTTTATCTGCACATACAACAAATCAATTGTTTTTGACCCAGTTTACCTTGGGCCTTTCTTGATATCCTTTAAATTCTGAAATAAAAGACATCTCAGGTTGACTCTTATAGCCTACAGGATGATATCTCCTATGAGGTATTATCCATTCAGCATAAGGGTTAAAGTGATGAGATGTGGAGCTGGAATTAAATCTTGAATTAGCCCCTGAGAACTGACTTTTGCTCTGAACTTGGCTCGACGCACGTCGAGCTTCGGTCGACGGACTCTGGTGAGTGCGTCGAGCTCCATTCGACGGCGAAGTCTTGCTTTGTTCAGAAGGTAGAAGGCGTCGACCTGAGTTCGACGTTTTCTTGCGATTACGTCGAGCTCTGTTCGACCTCCGTCGAGCTTCGTTCGACGCTTTTTGTCCAGTTTCCTGGGTTAAGTCAGCATTCTTCCTAGCCACTATCAAGACTCCTTTACCTTTGTCACTGGTAAATTTGATTGGAGTTGTCAGCACTATGGGTTGGCTGGATGAAGCACCCAAGCCCAGTGTACCATTCAATCTTGAGTTCACTGTACTTGTGATGTCCACTAATTTGATACTTCTCCCATTAAGGGTTTCTTCAAATTGTTTGGCCTTAGATAGTTCACTTTTCAGTGAAGCTATCTCCTCCCCACACTGCTTCAACTCTTCTAAGAGTCTAAGATTATCTGAGTTAATGGATTTGCATTCAATCAATTGTTCTCTAAGAGTTACAATTAACTTTTGAGATTCAATCAAGTCAATGCACATAGATTTGAACTCAGATTTAAATTCATCAGAATTAAAATCAAATGAATCTATTACCTGATCCTCAGTAAGTTCCTGATCAGATAGGTGGTCAGCATCAAGCTCTGAATCAGTATTCTTTTGAGATGCATTGATGGCCATCATGCAGAATCCTTTTTCTTCTGCATCATCCTCATCATCACTAGAGCTGGATGATGAATCAGACTCATCAGAGTCACTCCAGGATTCAGCCACAAATCCCTTTCTGGTGTGCTTGCTGTTGCTGGAGGAAGGCTTGTCATGGTACTTCCTTGACTCCTTATCCTTCCTTTTATCTTTTCTTTCCTTCTTGTCCCTTCTGTCCTTATCTTGATTTTCTGGACAGTTGGGGACAATGTGTCCTGGTTTCCTGCAGTCAAAACAGATAATATCTTTATTAGTAGATCTGTCATACCTTGGCTTGTCTTTGTCTTTGGATGACCATCTTCTGAAGTTCTTTTTATTCAGCTTATTGAACCTTTTGACAAGTAGGCTCATAAACTCTTCATTTCCCAACACCTTTTCTTTAGGTTGTTCTTCCTGTGCCTTGAAGGCAATGGTTTTCTCAATCTTTTCAGTTGATGTGGATATCTTCTGCTCTTCTTCTCTCTTCTTAATGAATTGCTCATAACTCTTGAGCTTTCCTAGAAAAGCTTCTGTGGATAACTCACAGACATTCCTTCCATCTTTAATTGACCAGATTCTTGAGTCCCAAGAGCTAGGGAAACAAGTCAGTATCTTGTCATTTATCTCAGTGAGAGATATGTCCTTATCTAGTGATCTAAGCTCACTGATGATTAGACTCAGTCTGTTGTACATGTCAGCAACTGACTCAGACTCTGCCTTTTTGAAGTTCTCATACTGGGTGATGAGGTAGGATCTCCTATCCTTTCTTTCATCTGCAGAACCTGACACAATTTCTGAAAGTTTTTCCCAGATCCCTTTGGCAGTATTGCATTCAGCTACTTTCTGGAAAATGTCATCTGACATGGTTTGAGCCAAGATGTTCATGGCTTTAGCATCTGCTGCCTTCCACTTTTTTATGTCAGCATCAGTTCCTGAAGGAGGAGGAACAGCTGATGTACTTGTTTCTGTGGGAGGCCTTGGACAATCTGTCAACACAGAATTAAAGATGTCCTCATCAAATGAATTCATGTAAAGTCCATAGTGCAAACTTAGAGAGATTGCACATAGGAGGTCTGGTGCTAGCAAAGTCCTTGTTTTGTGCCATGAGTTTTAAGGATAAGTAAAACTAAAAGAAATAACCCTTTTGAGAGAAATGATCTTATCAGAGATCTTTTGATCCAGGTGTTAGCCTGTATGAATGATCAACCTGCCTCTGATACCAATTGAAAGTGAGGGATAAGATCAATCCTAACTCTAGAGGGGGGGGGGTGAATAGAGTTATTTAAAATAGTTTTGCAAATTAAAACTTGTGTGGAGAAAAGGCTTAGATTTACTTAGTGTATGGTGATATAGTAATTAATCAAAGTAAGAAGAGAATCGCAGCACAAAGCAAAACACAAAGAAACAAGCAACCAGAATACACAAGAAGCTATAGTGGTTCCCCAAAATCTTGGGTAGTCCACTCTTCTATCACCCTAGATAGGAATCCACTTCAAGATGAGTTGATCAGGTGTCTTGAGCACCAGAGAGTTTTTGACCAGGTTCTCACAAACCAAAGGGCTGATTTTTGACCAGGTTTCAACAAAACCAAAGGTACCTTTTGAAGGGAGTTAAAACCCTGTACAGAAAGAAAAAGAAAAAGCTGATGTTGTCTTCTCTATCAATAAGTAGAGAGAAGCAAAGTGGATCTGTTGATGTTGCCAGAGCTCCCCCTGAGATCAAGAAGTAGTTCAGGAAGAAGAGCTTTGCACAAGGGTGACAGGTCTTCAATGATCTGATCTGCTCCAGCAAAAGATGATCCAAACAAGTTGGATGGTTGTGTCTGAAGCAATCAGAATTCCTGTGTGTAAGCTTGAATGAATATCACAGAGAGCAAGAAGAAGAAGAAGGAATATGGTTCTCTGTTGACTGATAGAAAAAAATCTCTGTATTCTTCTTCTGAGTCTTTGATAGCCGTTGGCAGCCAGCATTAAATGCTTTCCTTAAATGTCCATGTCTCAAAGGAAGTGCCAGGCAAACATTCCTTAGAAAATTCCTTGAGCCATGCACCAGATTTGCTGTAACGGCCAATAAATCTTCAGCATTAATTGTTCTGACAGAAGGAATTTGAATTCCTATTCAAAACTGACGGAAGCCTGGAAAACGTCGAGCTCACAATAAAACGTCGATCTGAGCACGACACACGTCGGCCAGAGAGTGGTTTCAGAAAGCAAAACTGGGCTTGACGGAACGTCGAGCTGAGGTCGACTCCACGTCGAGCTGAGGTCGACTCAGCGTCGAGCTGAGGTCGACTCTGCGTCGAGCTGAAGTCGACTCTAACTAACCTATGTGACCTTTACAACAACAAGGAGGTCACAACACAAAATCCCTATAGAAATATAGTCATCCTGACCCAAATAGTAATAGGGTGTTCCAACACATAGCCTCAGAAGATCTTCCAGCGTCCGATCGGTGCATTCTATCTGCCTATCTGTCTAGGGATGGAATGCGGTGCTGAAGGTCAATCGTGTGTCCAAGTGAGTATGCACGGATCTCCACTCCCTGGAAGTGAACCAGCCATCCTGATCCGACACGATTGTCCCGGGCACCCCGTGGTATCGAACAAACTGCTCCACAAATCTCCGCACTAGTGCCCCCCCCCCCCCACAGAGTCATCCTTCTTGATCGAAATGAATCTGACCACCTTCGTCAACCGATCGACGATGACCCAAGTCGAGTCGTTTCCCGTCCGTGATCGGGGAAGTCCATGAATAAAATCCATCGCGATGTCCTCAAATTTCCACTCCGGGGGTACATGTTCTGAGATACATCATCCTTCTGATGATACAACCTAGCGATTAAATCTTTACCTTCTGAGATATCCCGAATCTTGTTACCCGTCACCTAATTTCACGTGATAATAGTTAATTCTCGTAATTATTCTGTCTTATTACCATGTCATTGTCTTGGTAACGCTACGGGTCATCATTCCAACCATGTTTGTTACGCCACTTTCCCTAAACTAGGTCCAAGGGAACCCAAGCCAATCGAGGTTAGTGGACTGCTACTTTTCCGATCGAGGTTTCCTCTGATACCACTTGTAAGACCCCCCCCCCCTTTTTTTCTTTTCAAAACACCGGGGTCTTAGCCCAGAACTGCCGCTTTGCAGTGGCACCGACTCACGGGAAGGCCGCCACAACAAAACGCCAATTCTGCCGGCCCTTTTCGATCGCAGAACAGTAGCATAATGAAGTAAAAGCCAGTCCACATAACCACATGTATATAAATAAATCTCCACGAAGGCAGTGTCCACAATAATAATAATTATCAGAGTTGATTAAGACGTCGGTTATCGAAATTTAAAGTCTGGCTGACGTTTCGGCCTTGGTCACGGGCGTGACACATAGGTCACAGGCGTGACAGGACCGGGTGGCCAATTCTGGGTTCGACGATCGTCGAACTGAAATCGATGATTGTCGAAGGGTGGTCACGCCCTAGGTCACGGGCGTGACTCATGGGTCACGGGCGTGACAGGCCCGGGTGACCAAATTCTGGGTTCGACAATCATCGAACTGAGGTCGACGATCGTCGAAGGGTGGTCACGCCCTAGGTCATGGGCGTGACACATGGGTCACGGGCGTGACAGGGTCATGAGGCAAATTCCACGCTCGGCGATCGTCGCGCTGAGGTTGACAATCGCTGAAGGGGGTCACGCCCTTGGTCACGGGCGTGACACCTAGGTCACGGGCGTGACAGGGCCGGGTGAAAAATTGCTGCGCCCGACGATCATCTCCCTGAGATCGACGATCGTCGAAGGAGTCACGCCCTAGATCACGGGCGTGACAGGTCGGTCACGGGCGTGATCAACCCGTGACCCGAAATCTCGGTTGATTTATTTCAGTTTTTGGGCTTCCTAGGGTTCTGTCACGACCAACCGACTCCTAGGGGTCTAGCCGGAAATGGGATGTTACACACTCTCCCCCTTCGACCTATCTCCCAACAAGGGACGACTCAGTCACTTCCCCAACCGGATTGAAATCCAATCCTCACACTATGGAAGAAACCCTTCTACCCGAAGGAGTCACTACTCCTCCACCACGGGTTGCACCGACCCCTAACAACTAGGAATCACTATTCCTTTACAACAACACGAAAATAGAATGTACAAAAATACAAACTTCAAGTATAGAGAACCCGTTGTCCCTCTTCGTTCGTTGAAGCGTTCTTAATTAAGACGAAGAGTCCACGACCAGAGCACTCTCTTAGAGAGGATCTTCCCAAGATCAGCGACGGCAAATGATTGCGGCGGCGATGCTTTGTAGATCCAAACTTCTTGACGAAGCAAGCAAGGTCTACCAATGATCTCAATCAGATCGGTCGTCTCAATCGATTCGGAAAGAAGATCTAACTTCGTTCAACAAATCAAGAGACAAGGGATCTCGAAGAGAGAAGCGTGAGACATGTTACTTAGCTTCAGTTCTGTCGACGAGCGATCAAAGAAGGTCTCAGATCGGCGGCTGCAACAACTTTGCGAGCGGCGACGGCGACGGAAGAAGATTCGCGATCCGCTAGGTTACGCTCGACAGCCGTATGCCTTTTTCGTTTCTTCTATTTGATACCTATGTAACATCAAAATAGGTGAGTATATATACTGTAGATCATCCCTACAAGACCGTTGTGGGGCCCACAAGAAGTAACTCTAGGCCCGGTCAAAACAGCGCCAGTTAACTTGGTTCGGTCCAGCGAATAGATCAAAATCGCCTAAGGCAAATTCGACAGGAATCATTGGTGATTCCTGTCGAAGTCGGCGGGAATCACTCATGATTCTCGTCGAATTATCCTTGGTGGAGTTTCAATTGAAAAGCTTGCCATCCGGAGGGAATCGGCGAGAATCAAGACCATTCTCGACGAATCAGCGAGAATGCAAAGTCATTCTCGATGATTCGGCGAGAATCAGTTAATGATTCTCGTCGATTCTGACTTAGCAAAATTCTTTAAGGCGAACAGTCAGCCGGATGCAGTTGGCGGGAATCGGCGAGTGATTATCAACGATTCGGTGGGAATCACTAGTGATTCCCGTCGAATCGGAGAGAATCACTTAGTGATTCCCGTCGAATTTTCCTTAGAAGATTTTTCTTCTTTCTTCCCATGACTTGGTCTTTGACCCATCCTTGCTCTTTTTTTGCTCTTGATCTATCTCAACCCTATACTTGAAAATAAGTACACTCCAATAGAGAGAGCACACATGAGTCAACACACTAATCTGCTCAACGAGGGATTACATTGTGCAGACCCGTGTATATTAACTCACTGCACCCTGAAATTTGTGAGTACTTAGCATAGAATAGCTGCAAGCACAATCTTGAAGAAATATCATCAAATATATTGTCAATTCACCTTAGCTGGTTCAGGGGCTTCTTCAAATCAGGTACATTGTGGATACAATACCCAACAATCTCCCCTTATTTGAAGAAGCATAAACCCTACAAGCTAAGGTGAATAAAATAGATGGGAATAAAGATAAACAGAACAATCAGTTGAGAATGAAATTCATTACCAGTTTCCTTAGAGCAGACTTAGCACCTTAGCCGAGAGGGTAATCTCCCCCTTTTCAGCTTCTTCAAATCTGTGACTTTAGCACTTGAGACATAATGCTCCCCCTCAGTTCTTGCATCTGTGCTCTCTCTTGAGTTCCTTGCGGATGCTCCCCCGTGATCCAAGAGCGTGGACCCCCGGTAGTCTTCATTCCTCATAGTTTAGCATACCGATTTCAGTTTTGAAGAGACTGAACTTGGCCTCGTCAAGGGGCTTCGTGAAGATATCTGCAATCTGCTTATCCGTGGGGACATAGCAGAGAGAGATATCTTTGTTTTCCACATGCTACCGAATGAAGTGATAGTGCACTTCAATATGCTTCGTTCTGCGGTGCGACACCGGATTGTTCGCAATGGCTATAGCACTTGAGGAGTCGCAGTACATTGGTACCTCTCTGAAATGAAGGTCATAATCTTCTAGCTGATTTCTGATCCATAGAAGTTGTGCACAACAGCTGCCTGCTGAGATGTACTCAGATTCAGTCGTGGAGGTAGCGACACAATTCTGCTTCTTACGGTTCCAAGAAATAAGCCTTCTTCCGAGGAATTGACACGTCCCGGAAGTGCTTTTCCTATCATCCCTGCTTCCTGCAAAGTCAGCATCTAAAAAGCCTATCAGCTCGACATCATTTTTTCTGGGGTACCACAAGCCAAGATTTGGTGTACCTTTAAGGTATCTAAGAATTCGCTTTGTAGTGACATAATGAGATTCCTTAGTGTTCACCAGATATCTAGCACAAACGCATGTGAAGAACATAATATCCGGTCTACTTGAAGTAAGGTAGAGCAGAGATCCAATGATGCTTCTGTATTTGGTTTCATCAAAAGGTTTCCCTTTCTCATCCTTGTCCAGAGACATTGTGGATCCCATTGGAGTCCTCATAGAGGTTGCATTCTCCATTCCGAATTTCTTTAGGAGTTCATTTGTGAACTTCGTCTGAGAAATGAAAATTCCATCCTCAGACGGTTTCACTTGAAGTCCCAAGAAATACTTTAGCTCGCCCATACTGCTCATTTCAAACTTTCCTTGCATAAGTTTGGAAAACTTTTTGCAAAGATTGTTGTCCGTTGAGCCGAATATTATGTCATCGACATAGATTTGCACCAGCAAAATCTTTCCTTTGACTTCCCTAAGAAACAATGTCTTATCTATTTTTCCTCTCGAGAATTTGCTCTCAAGAAGAAAACTAGACAGAGTCTCATACCAAGCTCGAGGAGCTTGTTTTAAGCCATATAAAGCTTTATTAAGAAAATAAACATGATTAGGGAATGTAGGATTAACAAAACCTGGGTGTTGCGCAACATATACTTCCTCTTTCAATTTTCCATTGAGGAATGCGGATTTCACGTCCATCTGATAGATAGTGAATTCTTTGTGCGAAGCATACGCCAGGAACAATCTGATCACCTCGAGCCTTGCAACTGGTGCAAAGGTCTGGTCGAAGTCAATCCCCTCCTCCTGTCTGTAACCTTGAGCCAATAGCCTGGCCTTATTCTTTATGATGACACCGTGTTCATCCAGTTTGTTTCTGAAGATCAACTTGGTGCCGATCACATTCTGGTTCTTTGGTCTGAGAATAAGCGTCCAGACGTTGCATCATTCGAATTGATGCAGTTCATCTTGCATGGCCAGTATCCATGCTGCATCTTTGTTCGCTTCGTCGAACTTCTTTGCCTCAACCTGTGACAGGAAAATAAGGTGCAAAATCTCGTTAATTGTACCTCTCCGAGTTCTGACACCGTCACGAGGATCTCCGATGATCAGATCTTTGGGATGATCCCTCACGTGTTGGAGCTCTAGGAGTCTTGCATCGTGAGCTCTGACATCTTCTCGGGCATCTCATTTTTCTAGGAGATTTTCTCCATCCTGATCTTCAACTTCTCCAGTTGGCGTTGAGGTGGAAACCTAGACGTACTTGGGAGTTACATCATTAGCGGTCTCATCGAGACTTAGCTGTTCAAGTCTTGCACCTGCATCTCCATGAATGCCACTGGAAGAATTGCTATGAAGCAAGCTTCCTTCATCAAAAACAACATTAATGGACTCCTCTACCACTATGGTTTTCTTATTGAAGACCCTATATGCTCGACTATGGCTACTATAGCCCATGAATATGCCTTCGAAGCATTTTTCCCCAAATTTAGTACGCGGGTACTTCCCGTTATTGAGTACATAGCATCTGCAGCCAAAAATCCTCAAATAGGACATGGTCGGTTTCCTGCCTTTCAATAGCTCATAAGGCATCTTGCGATGATTCTTGTTGATCAAAGCTCGGTTTTGCACATGACAAGCCGTGTTGACAGCCTCTGCCCAGAAGTACTCTGGAAGAGAGCGTCATTCAACATTGTCGTACATGCTTCAATGAGCGTTCTATTTCTCCTTTCTGCAACTCCGTTTTGTTGCGGAGTACACGGAGAGGAAAAATCATGAAAGATACCAAGTTCTTCACAAAATTCTGTCATAGCACCAGACTCGAATTCTGTTCCATGGTCACTTCTGATTTTGACCACCGAGCAGTTAACTTCGTTCTGAATCTGCTTGACAAAACTCGGGAAGATATCAAATGTATTTGACTTTCGTTTCAAAAAGAACATCCACGTAAACCCAGAGTGATCATCAACAATCACTAGCGTATACGATTTGCCTCCTAAGCTATGAACTTGTACTGGACCGAACAAGTCCATATGCAGAAGATAAAGACATCTGGAGGAGTCTTTGTCTGCAATACCCTTAAAGATAGCTCGAGTCTGTTTGCTCTTCTGGCATGCAGGACAAGGGCTATCTTTGATGCACTTAATAGTGGGGGACTCTTTTACTAAGTTCTTAGAAAATAGCATATTAATTGTCTTGAAATTAATATGTGCTAATCTTTTGTGCCATTATTCGCAAAGAGATGCACTTCCTTTTGCTACTAGGCACACGGGGGTAGAAGAATCTATGCTAAGAAAATCTAAACAAAATTTTTTTTGTCTCCTAATGCCAGTTAAAACCGTCTCCGAAGAGGCACACGATATTATCAAGAACTTATCCTTGTAGAACTTAACGTCATACCCTTTATCATACAACTGACTTACACTGATCAGGTTATGATTTAACCCTTCAGCATAGGCCATGTCGGTGATAGAGATTATACCATTGGAAATCATACCGTAACCTCTGGTGACTCCTCGATTTGATCCTCCAAAGATGACTTTGGGTCCATTTTCGACTGGAGAGTAATCACGCAGCAGGCTTCTAGTCCCAGTCATATGCCGGGAACATCCACTGTCCAAGTACCAGATTGGAGTTTTGGTGGCCTTTGGACATTCCTGCAAAATAGAATTAATTTCCCTTAGGAACCCAATCGAACTTGGGTCCTAGATTCCTTGTTAGCATACTCCCCCTCGGGTGGTTAACCCTACGAGTGGTCGGCCTCGCATTGCTAACATGAGGAGTCTCGTTGAATCTTGGATAAAACCAGCAATCCACGGCAAAGTGACCAACTTTGCCACAACACCAACAATCAAATTTGTTGTACCTTTTCCTAGGCACCTGCTTCACCCTTAGAACGGTGGGTCCAGCCGGGGCCTTGGATCTGGAGGTGGAGGCATCATGATGACAACATTCACATGATTTCTTCACCTCCTGTTCCTTCAGTATAACAGGCTTGGCTTTTGGTGCCTGCTTCCTATTATGGCCGCAAGAGAAGTGGACATAATCCTCCACTTGGATTTCCTCATAAGGTGCCTTGAAGACACTCTCGCCATAGTTGCGGGGGAAGGCCCAACCATCATACCGGCTCTTGAGATTTTTAACCGAGGGCCGGAAGAAGTGGCCATAGGTTGACTCAAAGTCCCGTTAATTGCAGGGAAAGCCAGGCTTCTTAAATTCAACAGGGTTGAGTGGGGCCTTTTCCTTTTCTGCAGTAGAGGCCTTCTTAGCAGCCTTATTTTTCCTCTGCTTTTTGTTTCTCCTAGATGATTTACCAGGCACACCCACATGCCCCAAGCCAGCCCCCTTAGCCTGAGCAGAGAAGGTATCAACCAGTGAAAGAACAGTCTTTGGCATAGAGAAGCTTTAGACAATCTTCTTTTCTACCGCAAGTTGTTCTTCCAACTTGTTGATTTCTTCCTATATAAGGTCAAGGAGCCTTAGAGACTCTGAGTGCTTAGAAGTCAGGCCCAGGTATTCTTGTCGGAGAGAGATAAAGCTAGTGATCTCTTCTCTTAGAGACACACCCTCAGCCTTAAGGAATTTGACTTCCTTTTCTTGAGCCCTCAACCTCTTACGGCATTCCTCGAAGGTATTGAGTAGAAGCTCATACTTTTCGAGGAGCTCAGCTTCACGAGCAGATGGGCTATCCTCGAGATCATCATCAGGAGACTCATAGTCAGAGTCCGAGAGGGGGGTACGAGCTTTTACCTTCCCAGTAAATGGGGGGCAGTCTCCTTCTGAGTCAGAGTAACCCACTAACCCGAAGTAGGCTTCCTCATCATCACTGGAGTCTGAGGAATCAGACTTACTCAGTGTCTTTGGCTTTTTGTCTATATAGCTCCTCTCCTTCTTCTTATCTCTAGAGGACTTGTGCTCCTCTCCCTTCCCCTTATCTCTCTTGCCTTGGTGGCAGTCGGCGATGAAGTGACCTGGCTTATTGCATCCAAAGCAAATAATGTCATTAGATCGATGCTTGTTCTGTTTGGATTCATATCTGTCAGAAGAATAATTCTTTTTCTGATGTCTTGAGGAGGAGCCGTCTCTCTTTCTTTAATTCCTCAACTTGAGGAACTTCTTGAACTCCCGAGTGATGAGGGAGAAGTCTTCTTCAGATAGCTCTGAGCCGGAAGAGCATGGCTCAGAGTCTTCTTCCTCATCCATTTTCTGAGAATGGGACGAGGCTGCACCCTTGCCTTTCCTTGAGTGATTGGCTTTTAGGGCCACAGTCTTCTCTCCGGCAGTGGCTTTATCAGCTTCTTCTTCAGCTTTTCTGGCATTCAGCTGAAGCTTATAGGACAGAAGTTTCCCGAACAGAATCTGGGGATCAGTTTCTGCCAGCCTGCCAAATTCTCTGATGGTGCAGATCTTAGTGTCCCATTCCTTAGTAAGGGATATAAGAAATTTGTCATTTAGTTCACTATCGGTGAACATTCTGCCATAGCAATTCAGGGCATTGACGATCTTCAGGATGTTCTCGAATGTCACTCCGATTTCTTCCTTGGGACCTTGCCTGATGGCCTCGTACTTCTGGTTCAGAAGGGATCTTCGATCATCCCTTACTTCATCAGTTCCTTCCATTAGGATGATCAGACAGTGCCAAATGTCCTTAGCAGTCCTGCAGTTGCAGAAAACCTACATCATGGAATCATCGACGGCGCTTACCAGAATGTTCTGAGCTTTCTTGTCAAGTCCGACAAGCACCATCTCATCCTTATCCATTTCAGACAGTTTCTTGGGCACTTTCTTGTTTGGATCAATGGTTGAGGCCTTAGTGGGGATATAAGGTCCCTCCTCCACTATCATGAAGTGTCGTGGGTCGACTTCTTCCATGTAATACCTGATCCTTTCCTTCCAGATAGGAAAGTTCAGCTTGGTGCACACTGGGATCTTCCCTGAATACTTGAGTCCTTCCATTTCAGAGATCTTCTTTCTTCTTGACACTAGAACCGGGATCTTACTCAAGGTGTTAACCTTATTGACGAGTAACCTCCCTCTGATACCACTTGAAAGTTATCTAGTGTCAACTAACTTCACTTATGGGGGGGGGAATAGGTGATTTGCAGTCTTTTGCGGAATAAAAATAACCTGCACAAGAAAAAAACCACAACACAGAAAAACACAAAAGCAATTATAGTGGTTACCCGATTTGGGTACGTCCACTCTCCCCCTTAGACCTATCTCCCAACAAGGGACGACTCGGTCACTTCACCAAACAGATTGAAATCCAATCCTCACACTATGGAAGAAACCCTTCCACCCGAAGGAGTCACTACTCCTCCACCACGGGTTGCACCCAACCCTAACAACTAGGAATCTCTATTCCTTTACAACAACACGAAAATAGAATGTACAAAAATACAAACTTCAAGTATAGAGAACCCGATGTCCCTCTTCGTTCGTTGAAGCGTTCTTGATGAAGATGAAGAGTCCACGACCGGAGCACTCTCTAGGAGAGGATCTTCCCGAGATCAGCGGCGACAAATGATTGCGGCGGCGATGCTTTGTAGATCCAAACTTCTTGACGAAGCAAGCAAGGTCTACCAACGATCTCAATCGGATTGGTCGTCTCAATCGATTCGGAAAGAAGATCTAACTTCATTCAAAAAATCAAGAGACAAGGGATATCGAGAGAGAAGCGTGAGACACGTTACTTAGCTTCGGTTCTTTTGACGAGCGATCAAAGAAGGTCTCAGATCAGCGGCGGCGACAACTTTGCGAGCGGCGACGGCGACGGAAAAAGATTCACGATCAGCTAGGTTACGCTCGGCGGCCGTATGCCTTTTTCATTTCTTCTATTTGATACCTACGTAACTTCAAAATAGGCGAGTATATATACTGTAGATCATCCCTACAAGACCGTTGTGGGTCCCACAAGATGTAACCCTAGGTCCGGTCAAAACAGCGCCAGTTAACTTAGTTCGGTCCAGCGAACAAATCAAAATCTCCTAAGGCAAATTCGGCGGGAATCATTAGTGATTCCTGTCGAAGTCGGCGGGAATCACTCATGATTCTCGTCGAATTATCCTTGGTAGAGTTTCAGTTGAAAAGCTTGCCATCCGGAGGGAATCGGCGAGAATCAAGACCATTCTCGACGAATCGGTGAGAATGCAAAGTCATTCTCGACGATTCGGCGAGAATCAGTTAATGATTCTTGTCGATTCTGACTTAGCAGAATTCTTTAAGGCGAACTGTCAGCCGGATGCAGTTGGCGGGAATCGGCGAGTGATTCTCGACGATTCGGTGGGAATCACTAGTGATTCCCGTCGAATCGGCGGGAATCAATAGTGATTCCCGTCGAATCGGCGAGAATCACTTAGTGATTCCCGTCGAATTTTCCTTAGAATATTTTTCTTTTTTCTTCCCATGACTTGGTCTTTGACCCATCCTTGCTCCTTTTCTACTCTTGATTTATCTCAACCCTGTACTTGAAAATAAGTACACTCCAATAGAGAGAGCACACATGAGTCAACACACTGATCTGCTCAACGATGGATTACGTTCCGCAGACCCGTGTATATTAACCCACTGCACCCTGACATTGGTGAGTACTTAGCATAGAATAGCTGCAAGCACAATCTTGAAGAAATATTGTCAAATACATTGTCAATTCACCTTAGCTTGTTCAGGGGATTCTTCAAATCAGGTACATTGTGGATACAATACCCAACAGTCTCTAGTGGAGAGGACTACGCAGATGCGGAAGCATGCTCAAGAGGAGACTTCTCGTTTGGAGGCGAAGCTTGTTGCGGCGAAGGCCTAAGTTGAGGGGCTGTCTTCCAATTGTCGTGCATCGGAGTTGAAGGATGTTGGCCTTGCGCAGTATATGGAGTCTTTGGATTATATGTGGGATCGGTGCTTGATCAGCAAGGAAGTTTGCGAGGAAATCTGGAGCAAGGAGGTGGAGCCTTAGATAGAAGAAGTTCGAGAGTTGTCCCTCAAGCGTGGAGTCTCGAAGGCTTTTCGTCTCGTTAGCAGGAGATTGGGATACGACGTATCTGGCCTCAGCTTTGATGACCTTTTGGGTGACGAGGGTTCTAATGTTAACGCAACTGACGTATAGCGGTGCTATTTTCTTATATTAGTGTTTGTTTGCATTATTTCCTTTTTCAGTAGACCATTGTTGTTGTTTGACGGTTGTTGACTGGTGCATTTGCGCATGTATTTGTATGTCATTATAATGAGATTTTTGTCCTTTCTCTTGCCTGAGCACTATTTGGCTCGTAGTGTTGCTTTGTGGGGGATATAGTTGTCCCTGTAGTTGGTTAGTGATTTAGTTCGCACGAGAATTGCTCGCGGCTTAGTTCGCACGAGGATCTCTCGCGACTTAGTTCACATGGGGATCACTCGCGGCTTTATTCGCACGGGGATCGCCCGCGGCTTGGTCATGAGGGGGGAACGCTCTGACGACGTAATTTGCACGGGGATTGCCCGTGTCTTAGTTCGCTCGGGGATTGCCTGCGGCTTAGTTTGCATGGGTATCGCCCGCGGCTTGGTCGTGAGGGGGGCAGGCCCTTACGACGTAATTCGTATGAGGATTGCTCGAGGTTGGTTTGCACGGGGATCTCCCGCGGCTTGTTCATTAGGCGGAAGGCCTTGATGACGTAATTCACACGGGAATTGGTCGTCAGGGGGGCAGGCCCTGACGACAAAATTCGCACGGGGATCGCCTGCGGCTTAGTTTGCACGGGATCTCCCGCGGCTTGGTCGTGTGGGGGGGGGGGGGGGGGGGGGGGTAGGCCCTCACTACGTAATTCGCACGGGGATTCCCTGCGGCTTAGTTCGAACGGGAATGACCCATGGCTTGATCATGAGGGGGGAAGACCCTGATGACATAATTCTCACGGGGATCTCCCGCGGCTTAGTTCTTACCTTTTACTAATTGGTCATTGTTTGAAAGGAATGCTATACTTGTTTATATATGAAAATAGTTTTCACAAGTTCGGGCTTGTGGCTTGTACAGTGGTTTGTTGGGGAATAATGGTAGAGTAAAAAACTTTTTTATAGTTCAGGGGAAAACGCGGCGGGAGCGGATTTGGAAAATTTCTAGGAGTGATTGTTGTAGTATCGCAATATGATAACAATCGGCTTGGATGAGTACAAATTGCATATCGTAGGTGGCGCACTCGGGTTCTTCTCTAAAAGTGACAGGGAGGATGATGGTGCCTATGAATGGTACTGAAGTGCCCCCTGGTATGCGTGCACTAGTTGACTCTAGCTTGAGGTTGCCAGTAGTTAGTTTGATCTGAAGCAGCGTTGATAGGAACAACACATTCGTCATAATCCCCTCATCTTCCAAGACTTGATCTAACTTGACTTGCGGCTCGCCGATGTTGATGGTTATGCTCCTCGTATTCTGGGTGTGTGGCTGCTTCTTTTTTGCTAGGAATTGATAGACTGCTCCAAGGCTGGAGAGTCGCTGAATCTCTTTCTTTAGGTGATTGCATTCATCTGTGATGTGTCTGGACCCCTGGTTATATTGACAATATTTTGATGAATATCCCTGGCTCGGGTGAACGACTTGGGCTTGTGTAGCGATGGGTGATTATGAATTGCTTAGAAAATCTTGTTCTGAGGGGGCATTTAGTAGTGCAGATTCTCGGCATCGGCGAGGATTCTTTGGTGGACTGGTGTCTGCGCGTTGCTTGCTGTTCCTTAGATTCTCCCGGTGTGATTCGATTTCTTGCTTCCTCTTCCGAGGTCTGTTACTTATTGAGTTTCTGATGCCCCCTTATAATGTTGGTCTCCGAGGTAGCGATCTTGCGTGCTTCGGGTAAGCATTGCTAGAGTGGGGGAACTTCTGGTACTTGAGAACTCTTTTTCTATATCGTACTCTTTTTAGGGGGCATTTTAGTCGTGGAAAAGAGTTCTTCTAGTGGTGATGATCCAACTTGCACGAACGGTGGCGCAGAGGACGGTTTTACTTCTCGGCATAGGGCGAGATTTATAGATTGGAGCTCGTTAATTTGGGAGGTTTGTTTGGCAAACATGCCCTCTAGCTTGCCCACGGTGGCTGTTTGTTCATTCTCGTCGATGTGGGAGGGGGCTGGCAAGGTGCGCCATCCTGTGGCGGGCCCCTCAGCTATCCAAGCACTTGTTTTTGTCATTGAAGCCACTCCTTGGTAGCTATCAAATGGGAGGTTCTATTGCTTTGTACAGCTATGCCGCAGGTACGATCTTATGAGAATGTTGGGAACTCGCTTCCCACAGACGGTGCCAAACTATTGTGTACTAACTCGACGTCCTAGTCAGGCTGGAATTCTTGGAACGTCTTAGCTCTCGGGACGGTCAAGCGTGTACACTGCCAAAAGAGTATGTTTATTGTACACAAGTACTTTTAACGTCGAAAAATCCCTTAAATGAGTAAAAAACCACATGACCAGATCTGTGCCGGTAAAAATCCACTATTTCTTGAGGGTTACTGCTTGTTTGTGAAGTCGAGGGTGACATACCACCTCTCGTTACAATTATGGGATGAGAGAGCACTTTGCACACAGCGGACGACAGACCGTCACACTCGGAGTTGTTAAAGATTGCGCTTTGCGCTGGTGGTCTTTTGATAGGGACTTTTTAATTCTGGGTGACAGACGGCGCACTTGATCTTGCAGTTGTTGAGCCGCTTAGGACTTGGACAATTTGGCTTCGTTGGGTGGTTGCGACTTGACGCTCTTGTGGTTCAGGTGTGGCTTGGAGGCGGCTCAAAGGTTGCTCGTGGGTGGCTCGTAGGAGGAAAACTGGCAGAGATTTCACATAAGGAAGACGAGGACTCCAAGGAGAAGAATCAGAAAAGGATGAGAATGAGGAGGCCTGAGGCTCCTTTTATAGGCTCCGGGGGGGCTAGTTACGGTGGTTATGTAGTTATCCGAACACCGTAACTACCCTCATAAATATTTTTCCTATAGTTTTTGATGCGCGTATCACGCTATTTGGAGACCACTATTAATAAAATAATAAAATATTAATTAGGTTCCCCCAATAACTGTTGGGTAGTGGGTGGTTATTGATGCGTGTAAATACGGCAAGCGCACCGGTCGCACAAGTAATAAAGTTTGGGAATAAATCCCCGAGTGTCGGTCTCTTGAAGAATGCAGTTGGCGTGGAACGATGAATGACCCGAAATTATTGCTAATAGAGTTAGTAAAATGAAAGAAGAAACAAAAGGGGCTTTGAGGTTTGTGTTCTTACACACAAAGAAATTAAAGCTAATAATGCGGGTCGCATTCACCGCTTCGCAAGGCGAGATGGGTGTATCGACCGCTATGCCGTACTTCGGTAGGGCGAGTGGACGGTGAGCCAGTGGGTGAGGTGTTAAGTGCGGAGTGCAATCAAGTGGAACGGTGGGAGTGAGATGGGGCGAGGCGCATCACAACACAAATCCCACAAACAAGTTTAAACAACAAAAATCCAATTACAAATAACAAGAAATTTGAAGTTCACAACAAGCTTGAGTCATTCATACACTACAATAAGGGTAGAGGAAGAGTAAACCAAGAGAGTGAAGTTCCACCGCGGTTGTTGGCAGGAGGTGCGGGTTGTCAATCCGCTTCCACGCGTAGTCCGAGGAGGCTTCCGGTACCGTCGAGCTGTCACCTCGAGGGCCTTTGAGTCCGTTCTCTAGGTCATCTTCATCATCTTCTTCTTCGGTAGAAAGCTCGGAGAAGAGGTCATTAATGGCCGGAGGGGTCACCGGAGGATGCGGAATGCTCTAGAATCGCCGGAAATCACCTCCCGATGGTAGGGATGAAGGTGGAGATGGATGGAGCGTCTGAAATGCGGAAGGGCGAAGTGGCGGCCAAGTTCGATCAAGGTCCGTTGACCTAATTCGCGGAGCAGGCCAATTTATAGAAGTAGGATTAAATAGCGCGCACGACCAGTGGTCGTGCGCGAACAATGTCAGCGCCCGTGCGACAACAACCTGTAGAACCTGCACCAGGAAATTTAAGCATGCGCACGATCAGCAGCGCACGATCAGTGATCGTGCGCGGCAAGGGTGGTGATCGTGCGATATGGGACAGAAAAGTGGAAAAAGATGGCATGACTGCGCACGACCGGCAGCGCACGAGCAGTGATCGTGCGCGGTATGGCTGGTGATCGTGCGATATGGCGGGACAGGATAATGAAATGATTGCTCAGGCTGCGCACGACCGATGGTCGTGCGACAAAGAGGTCGATGGTCGTGCGTGGGTAAAAATGCACGACCATTGACTCCTTTGCCAAAAATGGTGAAAGTACTATGCCGGACGCCCACACGATCCCCGAACCTGCAGGAAAACTGCACGCGCTGTCGATCATGGCAGTCACAGAAATATACAAAATGCATCACACGAGGAAAATACACACACGCACAAGAATAGGCTAAAAGAGTGCACAAGACGTGTAATGACATAGCGAACCAAAAGGGGTGCTAATGGCGCTAAATGATAGTGCAAAGACAAGAAAACGAGCCCAGATGAGTCCGGAAATAGATATGAAATGGGGACTCATCACACCCCCAGACTTAACCATTTGCACGTCCCGGGCAAACAATCATCTTGTGAACTCTAAAATAGCTAGCTGACGAAGTAACTTCGATCTAGAGTAGAACGAGAAATCGAAGACTCAGCGTATAGAAAATATAATAGAAGAAATTTCTAATTATACTAAGAAATTTATAACTTTCGACAAAAGTAAATAAATATTGTCACTACTCAAAAATTGAATGCCGGAGAATCGTTCGGTCATGCGTAGGAAGAAAATAGGCGGGTCGCTTGGCTAAACATTGCCAAAGATCGGGGCACGTGATCACCTCCAAAGGAATCCACCAATGTCGGGGACCATATGCTTGCCCGTTCACACTCTCTCCACGGCACTAGTTTGACTCTAGCGTGAGTTCGTAGGACTTCGGGTAATGTTGGGGCTTGGGTTACGGTGAGGTAAACAATGATAAAAAGAAAGGCTTAGCACCTAACCCAAATGAGCTCGCCTAAGAGAATCCCTCGGCAAACCACCAAACGCGCGAGTGCACCACACCCCCAGACTTAACTTTTGTAACATGGGTGTGGGCACCGCCTACTCCAAATCAAAATCATTTTCAACAAGATTTTTAATCAAAATTTTTTTTTCCCTTTTCGCATTTCATTTTCACTTTTCAATTTCCCTTCTTTTTTCTTTCTTTTCTTTTCTTTTTCTTCTCTTTATTTTGAACAATTCAGCAGATTTACTTGTGCGCACTTCCACTTTTTCACAATTAATACACCACATCACAACCCAAAATGAAAATATGAACTACGAAAGCTCTATTTGGGTGTGCGACTAGGATAAGCTAAGAGGCTTTGGTGAAATAATAGTGGAGCTGAATCAAAAGGAAGGGTAGGCACAAAGGGGCTAGCGAGGGCGACGTTAGGAAGGGTACAAAGCTCAACCGGGCCAATATGATGGCCTACATCAGTCTCACGCTAGACTAACCATGCACCAATGCTTCGAAAGTAGCTTGGGGCAAGTTCTTAGCCATCGAGAAAAATGATCCTTCCTCCCGACTCGAGCAATACGAAGCTAGAGACGCCTACACACATTCCTACGCTACCGACAGATTGCTCCGGATTCACAATTTTGAGTAGGGCAAACATCATTTACGAATGCAGAAAAAATATAAATTTGCAAGTATAAAGAAAAATTAAATCTATACAATTTCTACACCACGAGAGTACTCGATTAGGAGCATTGCACGAGTTTCGAACTACTCTAAATTAAAATCCTAAGTCAGCACCGTTGTTTTAAAATTGACACAAAACGATAACATTGACTCGAGCCGTGTGCGTGGTCAAGTGCGCGCTTGTGTGGGTGGTAAGGTGTGTGCAGCAGGATTCTACAATAATGAAATATAAAATAAAACTACTGGCATGCTATCAGTGTGCTCGTGGAGTGCATAAGCGGCTCTCCCCCCCAGACTTGCATGAAAACAGGTAGAAATGAAAATAGTCATCTAAAATAAAAAGAGGCCTGAGGAGAAAGGGTACCTATGCTCCAAAGAAGGAGCATACCAGAAGGCAGAGGTTGCTGGATCGCACAAAAATATACTGTACCTGCGAATTAGGTTGAACAAACAAAAAAAAGACAAATAACAAAAAAATAAAATAGGCATGCGAAATAAAAAGCACAAAAAGAAGGACCACAGAGGTCCAAGCTTGGGTTGTCTCCCGAATAGCCCTTTTGTTTACCGTCCTTAAGGTGGACCAAATACCTGTATTAGCAGTTTATGAATTGTTCTTGCAGTAAATAAAAAGAAAAGAGTTGCAGGAAAATAAGAATAACAAAATGCCAGGACATAACAGAATCTGAAGATAAAAAATACAGAAGAAATATGTGATCAAGGCGTCACGGTATCACTTTGCGAGGGGTCAGCGAGCTGTAAGCTTTGAGGTTCGCCAATGATAGCACCACCATCATACAATTTCAGCCGGTGCCCGTTGACTTTAAACTTGTCCCCGCTCTTCCCGGTTATTTCAATTGTGCCAAAAGGAGAGACTCCGATCACTGTGAAAGGGCCGCTCCACCGTGATTTTAACTTTCCTGGAAACAAACGGAGGCGGGAGTTGTACATCAAGACTTGGTCTCCCGGCTGGAATTCTTTTGGGATGATGTGACGGTCGTGCCATTTTTTTGTTTTTTCTTTATAAATCCACGCGTTCTCATAAGCAAAATGTCGGAGCTCCTCCAGCTCATTCAGTTGAGAGCGGCGCTTGTCTGCTGCAGCCTCAATGTCCATGTTTAACAACTTGGTTGCCCATAATGCTTTGTGTTCTAACTCGACCGACAAGTGGCACGCTTTTCCATAGACAAGTTGAAAGGGAGTCATACCGATAGGGGTTTTGAAGGCGGTTCGGTATGCCCATAAGGCGTCATCAACCTTCATGACCCACTCTTTTCTGTTGGAATTAATAGATTTTTCAATAATTCTTTTGAGCTCTCTATTTGAGACTTCTACCTGCCCACACGTTTCAGGATGGTATGGAAGAGAGATTTTGTGGTGAACTCCAAACCTCTTCATGAGTTGCAAGAACGATTTGTTGCAGAAATGGCTCCCTCCGTCGCTGATGATGGTACGCGGAGCACCAAATCTAGAAAAAATATTCTTGTGTAAGAAAGTCAAAACCGTGCGGGCGTCATTCGTGGCAACAGCTTCAGCCTCAACCCACTTGGAGACATAGTCAACCGCGACAATAATATAGATTTTGTCGTGCGACATGGGGAAGGGTCCCATGAAATCGATTCCCCAAACGTCAAATGGCTCGCAGACGAGCATGTTGTTGAGAGGCATTTCGTCCCTTTTTGAAATGTTTCCTGTCCTCTGACATTCATTGGATTTGGCAACATAAGTTTGGGCGTCTCTGA
The DNA here is from genome assembly GCA_039513925.1 of Platanthera zijinensis. Lineage (NCBI taxonomy): Eukaryota > Viridiplantae > Streptophyta > Magnoliopsida > Asparagales > Orchidaceae > Platanthera > Platanthera zijinensis. The sequence continues at coordinate 189,377,317 of CM077079.1, read as the reverse complement.
AAAGAGTTGGCCAAAATAAGCCACATTGTAATACCTTGCGTGCCGTTCTGGTGGCGCCAAAATGCCCGCCGGCCTCCCGGTCATGACAGTGATGTAAAACGGATTGGAATTCAATCTCGGGTATGCAGCGCCTAATGACTCCGTCATTGCACGAACGGAAAAGTAACCGGTCTTCCCAGAAATAATATTAGGCATCAGATAGAAGTTTACGCTTTTGCTGCGATGACAGGCTAGGAGAGATAGATTTACAAGCGAGGTAGTTGGCCATGTCTGCGTACCACGGGATTGTAGGAGGGAGTGAAGTGATGGAGAATAACCATTCATCCGGGAAATAATCAGCTATCTCATTGTGCTCGCAACTTGATGTAGCTCCTTCGGTATCACTTTCCAAACTTGATAGGTGATCAGCAATGACATTCTCCACTCCTTTCTTATCGCGGATCTCAATGGCGTATTCTTGCAGTAGAAGAATCCAACGGATTAGCCGGGGCTTGGCATCTTTTTTCTTGAATAAATACCTGAGTGCAGCATGGTTAGTGTAAACGATGACCTTGGATAGCACTAAGTACGAATGGAATTTTTCAAAAGCAAAGATGATCGCCAACAACTCCTTTTCTGTAGTGGTATAATTCATTTGGGTATCGTTGAGAATTCGGCTCGCATATGAGATGGTGTAAAATGTTTTGTCTCTCCTTTGACCAAGCACCGCGCCAACTGCAACATCGCTAGCATCACACATGACCTCAAAGGGTAAAGTCCAAATTGGTGCCACCAAAATTGGGGCAGAGATGAGTCGGTTCTTGAGAGTCGTAAAGGCTTGCATGCAATCTTTATCGAAGTTAAATAGAGCATCCTTAGCCAGCTGATCTGTGAGGGGTTTGGATATTGCTGAAAAATTGCTAATGAATCTTCGATAAAAGCCAGCGTGTCCCAGGAAACTGAGGATACCCTTGACGGTAGATGGAGGAGGAAGATTTTTGATGATATTGACTTTGGCTTGGTCGACTTCGAGACCCCGACGAGAGAACTTGTGGCCCAAGACGATCCCCTCGCGAACCATGAAGTGGCATTTTTCCCAATTCAGGACGATGTTGGAATCATCACACCGCTTCAGGGCCTTGGCTAGATTCGCTAAGCAGGAGTCAAAGCTGTTCCCGAAAAGGGATAAATCGTCCATGAATACCTCAAGAAAATCTCCAATCATGTCACCAAAAATGGCGATCACACACCGTTGGAAGGTTGCGGGGGCGTTGCATAATCCGAATGGCATTCGTCTGAAAGCAAAGGTGCCTGATGGGCAAGTGAATGTCGTCTTGTCTTGATCGTCAGGGTCGACTGCTATTTGATTGTATCCCGAATAACCGTCAAGGAAACAATAATATTCCTGACCGGCCAACTTTTCTAGCATCTGATCTATGAAGGGAAGCGGGAAGTGATCTTTGCGCGTAGCCTCATTCAGCTTTCGGTAATCAATGCAAACTCTCCACCCAGTGGCCACGCGGGTAGGTAGCAGTTCATTGTCACCATTAGCCATCACAGTAATCCCGCCCTTTTTGGGCACCACTTGAACTGGGCTAACCCATTTACTGTCACTGATTGGGTAAATTATACCAGCGTCTAGCAATTTTATAACTTCAGCCTGAACTACCTCATGCATCTTGGGGTTTAGTCTCCTTTGAGGTTGTGCCGACGGTTTGTATTGATCTTCAAGAAGGATTTTGTGCATGCAAAATGCCGGGCTTATGCCTTTTATATCTGTCAGAGATCGTCCAAAAACATTTTTATATTTCTTTAAGACGTTGACCAAAGCGAGTTAGTTGTCGGTGGAGAGAGATGCAGAGATAATAACCGGACACGCTGCGCCTTCCTCCAAGAAAGCATATTTCAGGGATTTGGGCAGTGGCTTCAAAGTAACGGTAGCGGTTGCGATGGAGGGTTCTTTGATCAGATGCGGCGTTCCTGGTAAGCTATCGGAGGGTGTGTCCTCATTTTCCCAATCTGGCTCGTCCTGGTCAGGAATCAATTCGCCACACGTGTCCGGGTCTTAAATCAAATCAGCATTGTCAAAATTAGTGATTCTAAGTTGTTCTGGCGGTTCGTGGACATTAAAAGAAACTGATTCTTCTCCCAGGCTTAGAGTTAATTCTCCCTGGTCGACATTGATAATTGCTCGGGCAGTGGCAAGGAAGGGCCTTCCTAGAATTATAGGAACTTTGGGGTCAGCCTTCATGTCGAGGATGACAAAATCGGCCGGGAAAGCGAGGTCGTTAACCGTGACGGTGAGTTCTTCAACTATCCCAGCTGGTTTTTTTATCGATCGATCGGCTAATTGCAACCTCAGATGGGTGGGCTGAAGAATCCCAAATCCTAGCTCTTGGAAGATGGAGAGCGGCATCAGATTTATCAAAGCTCCCAAATCACAAAGTGCGTGGCCAAATCTGTGGAGGCCAATTCTGCAGGGGATGGTGAAGCTGCCTGGATCTCTGTGTTTGGTTGGAGAATAGCTGGCGAGGAGAGTGGAACACTCTTCAGTGAGGTTAACCATCTTCAGTCCTTCCAAGGATTTACGCCTTGAGATGAGGCTCTTGAGGAACTTGGAATATCCTGGGATCTGAGTGATAGCCTCAGTCAAAGGTATGCTAACTTGAACTCCTTTCATGATCTCAAGGAACTTCTGAAATTGCCTTACTGTCTTTTCATTCTTTAGTCGATGGGGAAATGGCGGCCTCACGGTGTTCATAACGGTTGGCGGTACTGTCATGGGTTCTTGCTCGATCGGCGAAGACGGAGGTTCGATTACCGTATCAGAAATGGGTACACAAGAAGATTGTGCAGGGGATCAGGAGGCAAGGCTCTCCCGAGGCTTTTTCCACTTCTCAGTCTCAATGAATGTACTGTTTCCTGCTTTAGATCGACTGAACTTAGCAGTGTTTCCGTAAGAATCCCGAAGGCTGTTTGTAGACGTTGAATGGTGGTAGCTTGTTCGTTGAACATTTCCATCATTCTGTATACAAACGTGAAAAATTGCTCGGTCTCCGACACAGGAGGATTGATGGCTTCATCAAGGACCACCGATTTTATCTCCACGGAAAGATTGGGGTGAAGCGAAGTGTTCCAATGCCTACTAGTTTGGGCAATGTTGTCAATAATCTCCCACGCATCTTCGCTGGATTTGCTGAACAGAGTTCCGCCGGCTGCGATATCAAGAAGAGGCCGGAATCTGTCTAGAATACCAAAATAAAAAGTTTGGATCAGGAGAACGTCTAACACATCCACTCTGCAACATTCCCTCCGCAGAGACTGAAAACATTCCCAAGTAGTGAACAAGGTTTTTTAGGGGAAGGTGATGAGCTCCTTGTAATTGTCTCTGGTTAGCATTCGCTGCCTGAATTTTGTCAAAAAGTTTCCTTCGAGTTGCTTCCAAGAATAAGATAGTCTCTTTCGTATATCATGATACCATTGTTTTGCGCCGTCCTTCAAAGAAAAGGGGAAGAGACGAATCTTTAGCTGCTCGCATTTGGGAGTGTTTGATGAACATGTGTTGTAAATTTCCAAAAACTTTTGCACGTGGCAGAAGGCATCAGTGTTTCCATCTCCATTAAATTGACAGTTTTCGATGATATATTCGATCAAGTCAGGCGAGATCTCGAAACTATCACTACCCATTTTCACTCGATTGGTGAGGTTGGATTGATAGGTTTGCTGCTGAATAGAAAGCATTGAGAGAGGGCTGCCCCTACATTCACTGCGGCAACTACACAAAGAAACAGCGATCAAAAAGCTCTAACTCTTACAACAATACTTTCAAACATCATGGTCGTTCTACAATTGCATTCCCCGGCAACGGCGCCAAAAACATGATGCGTGTAAATACGGCAAGCGCACCGGTCGCACAAGTAATAAAGTTTGGGAATAAATCCCCGAGTGTCGGTCTCTTGAAGAATGCAGTTGGCGTGGAACGACGAATGACCCGAAATTATTGCTAATAGAGTTAGTAAAATGAAAGAAGAAACAAAAGGGGCTTTGAGGTTTGTGTTCTTACACACAAAGAAATTAAAGCTAACAATGCGGGTCGCATTCACCGCTTCGCAAGGCGAGATGGGTGTATCGGCCGCTATGCCGTACTTCGGTAGGGCGAGTGGACGGTGAGCCAGTGGGTGAGGTGTTAAGTGCGGAGTGCAATCAAGTGGAACGGTGGGAGTGAGATGGGGCGAGGCGCATCACAACACAAATCCCACAAACAAGTTTAAACAACAAAAATCCAATTACAAATAACTAGAAATTTGAAGTTCACAACAAGCTTGAGTCATTCATACACTACAAGAAGGGTAGAGGAAGAGTAAACCAAGAGAGTGAAGTTCCACCACGGTTGTTGGCCGGAGGTGCGGGTTGTCAATCCGCTTCCACGCGCAGTCCGAGGAGGCTTCCAGTACCGTCGAGCTGTCACCTCGAGGGCCTTTGAGTCCGTTCTCTAGGTCGTCTTCATCATCTTCTTCTTCGGTAGAAAGCTCGGAGAAGAGGTCATTAATGGCCGGAGGGGTCACCGGAGGATGCGAAATGCTCTAGAATCGCCGAATATCACCTCCCGATGGTAGGGATGAAGCTGGAGATGGATGGAGCGTCTGAAATGCGGAAGGGCGAAGTGGCGGCCAAGTTCTATCAAGGTCCGTTGACCTAATTCACGGAGCAGGCCAATTTATAGAAGCAGGATTAAATAGCTCGCACGACCAGTGGTCGTGCGCGAACAATGTCAGCGCCCGTGCGGCAACAACCTGTAGAACCTGCACCAGGAAATTTAAGCATGCGCACGATCAGCAGCGCACGATCAGTGATCGTGCGCGGCAAGGGTGGTGATCGTGCGATATGGGACAGAAAAGTGGAAAAAGATGGCATGACTGCGCACGACCGGCAGCGCACGAGCAGTGATCGTGCGCGGTATGGCTGCTGATCGTGCGATATGGCGGGACAGGACAATGAAATGAGAGCTCAGGCTGCGCACGACCGATGGTCGTGCGACAAAGAGGTCGATGGTCGTGCGTGGGTAAAAACGCACGACCATTGACTCCTTTGCCAAAAATGGTGAAAGTCCTATGCCGGACGCCCACACGATCCCCGAACCTGCAGGAAAACTGCACGCGTTGTCGATCATGGCAGTCACAGAAATATACAAAATGCATCACACGAGGGAAATACACACACGCACAAGAATAAGCTAAAAGAGTGCACAAGACGTGTAATGACATAGCGAACCAAAAGGAGTGCTAATGGCGCTAAATGATAGTGCAAAGACAAGAAAACGAGCCCAGATGAGTCCGGAAATAGATATGAAATGGGGACTCATCAGTTATGTGCAAATCGCATGACCGAGGACGCTCCCCCCTAATTAGATGGAGGGAGAGGGCCTCCACGTGCAGCCAGCGAACTTGTCGCCATGTTCATGGGCGAGAGAGGGCTGCCGACGACGACCAAGGAGAGAGGGAGGGGCGGCCGGGGCGGCCGCCCCTTGGCCACAGTCGGTCGAGGAGGGGGCGGCCCGGATGGCCGACCCTTTTGTCGCCGACGGCCAAGGAGAGAGGGAGGGGCGGCCCGGTTGGCCGCCCCTCTTGGCCGCACGGGTGGCCGGGAGAAGGGGCGGCCGGGGCGGCCACCCCTTTGTCGTCGGCAGCCAAGGAAAGATGGAGGGGAGTCCGGGATGGCCGCCCCTCTTGGCCGTACGGGTGGCTGGGTGAGGGGCCGGCCGTGGCGGCCACCCCTTTGTCGCCGGCGGCCAAGGAAAGAGGAAGGGGCGGCCCGGTTGGCCGCCCCTCTGGGCCGCACGGCCGGCCGGCCGAGGCGGGCGGCCGGGGTGGCCGCCCCTTCAATTGTCGGCGGCCAAGGAGAGAGGGAGGGGCGGCCCGATTGGACGCCCCTCTTTGCCGCATGGACGACTGGGCGAAGGGGGCGGCCGCCTCCTTGGTCGCCGGCGGCCAAGGAGAGGGGCGGCCCGGTCGGCTGCCCCCCTTGGTCGCACCAGCGGCCAAGCTAGAGGGGGCGGCCCGGCCCGGATGGCCGTCCCCTTGGCCGCTCGGGCGGCAGAGGAGGGGGTGGCCCGGTCGGCTGCCCCCTTTGGCCGCACGAACGGGGGCGGGCGACCGGCGTCCGGGGAGGTGGTCGGCCGCCCTCCTCCTGCGAGGTGCGGTGGTTTCCTCATCATGCAGAGTGGGATCGGCGCGCGGGGGATCGGACGCGGTCAAACCCATGATCCCACTAATTTTAGTGGGGTTCATGAGGGAGGTTTCTATATGCACACCCATCACATATAAAAAGGAGTTCATTCCCAACAACCCTAATATTTTTGAAGTATTTAAATATAAATATTTTTAGACACCAGAAACTCTTACCAGCCACAACCAAAAAGAATGTCATTTTCCTTTGTTTTAAGTTTTAACGCATCCCTTGACAATTTTTAATATTTTTCCCAAATCCTTCCTGTTCAATAAGATATCCTTTCCCTTTTCTCTCACCCACGGCCCGTGGAGATGATATATGCTTCAAAAAAAAGATTTCATGATGATACCAATTCTTACTTTAAGATATTATAAAAAACTCACATATTCTCTTCTATCATTGTGTCCGCCGTTTTGTTTGGTACATTCATCCAAAAATTGCTCCCCAACAACAACCCGCTCTTTCAAAAAATTCTAACCCCACCTTCATACTGCACAACAGCATATCGGACTTCAATTAAAAACTACTGCAATTGGATCTTGAAGTTGCTAGATATTATCACCTCGTCTAGATCTTCAAGATAAAGGAACTCCCAAAAATGACTCATTATGTTCTTCTTCTAAATTAATAAGATGATTTAATAGTCTTCTTCTAGATTAATGAGATGATTATTGGGTTTTGATACAACACTTGTGCACGCAGCGGAATAAGGACCAAGAAAACTAAAAAGATTTTGGATCTAGCGATGAACATTAATCAAGAAGTAAAATGCTATAAATAAAAATACCTTTGAGGGATTGAGTTTATACTCAACCAAGGTCTTTCGAATGTTTCCAACGAACGACAACGGCTAGAATTCTGAGGGTAGAATAGTGTTTACGCCTCTACGGATATCCACACGAGAACAGAGAACACTAGACTTTTGTCGTACAAAATTTATGTCAGAACTAGATTTACCCTCAACATCTCCACGGACTACTAGATCCGTTCAAGGTGAGGTGGCGGTGACGAATCCAACGCGCAGGAAACCTTTTCCGACGACGGTAGATGGTCCGCGGTCGGCGGCAGCAAGCGGTTTCCACGAACAGGCAGAACAGTTCCGTCATTGTACAACCCCATATTCGCTGGAGGGAACCCAGAGACACCAACAGCTCGAGACAAGAACCGCTTGCGCCTTAATAAGCTCCCTCCTACGAGCAGGCGGGACCGTTTACGCCCAGCCTCAGCCAAGACCCACTGATGACCAAAGGAGGGCGAGAGGGCGTTGAGTCCACTCGACGCCAAAGTCTAAGCAGCAAAGGCGTCGAGTCCACTCGATGCCGCGTTGAGTGAGCTCCACTCACTCGACGTCAATGTCCAAGCAGCAAGGGCGTGTTGAGTCAGCTCCACTCACTCAACGCCGTGTTCGGCAGTAAAGGCATCAAGCTCACTCAACGCCGTGTTCGGAAGTAAAGGCATCAAGCTCACTCAACGCCATGTTAAGTGGAGGCGGGAAGGTTCTCGGCTCAGGGTTCTTGTCGCGGCTCAAGGTTCTCGTCGCGGCTCAAGGTTCTTGACTCAGGATTCTCGCCAAGTGGGGCCCAAGGCCCAGGGTAAAATTACTTAATTGTCCTCAGGTAGAATTACATACATACCCCTAGGGCTGCATTATTATTTTATAAACGGCAGGATTTGGCTATTGACAGGCCAGCCAGGGGTATTTCAGTAATTTCAGATCAGTAGAAGGCTATAAATAGACCCATAAGGGCTCCTTAGAAAGCAAGCTTTCATTATCCTCAAAATCCCAAAGTGCTTTCTAAGGAGCTCCAAGCCCAACTTTGGATTTGGAGGGGATGCTCTCAGAGATCTTCCGGGTGAGTGGTGGGACCTCCCTGCTGAGGCTTTGGGTCAGTTCTAGGTCCCTTGCAACCAGTCGAGGGTCGAGGCTTGAGAGAAGTAGGTGTTGGCTGCACCCTGGTTTTTTGAACATTCGTTGAGCTCATTTTTGGATTCAACAGTTCTGGTGCGGTGAGCGTGGAAAGGCAGCCGATACAAGAAAGCCTTGAGTTTGGTCCCATGACTGGAGGTGATGGTGAAGGGCCTGGCTGAGGAGGTTCCCCCACCCGAGGAGAGGAAGCAACGAGGAAGATGCTGGAGGATTTCAGGCGAGAGGTCCTACAAACCATCTGCTTGGCCTTCTCGGTGAGGAGTGAGTGGGCGACACCTCAGGTTTCGGTGTAGGTGGTCCCTCTTTTGGGCGAGAACGCCCCTGGGCAGCGTCCCGGGAAGGAGGTCCCGATAGAGATTGGCGAGAGAGACGTTGCGGAGCGGGAGCTCTTCCCAGGCCAGCGCCCTGGGAAAGAGGTTCAAGCAGAGATGGGCGAGAGGGAGGCGGCAGTGCAAGAACTCTTGCCTGGGCACGGTCCCACGGATCGAGCAAGCCAGCCTAGGCCGCGAGGCGTGCCCTCTCGGCAAGCAGGTGGCGAGAGCCCTTTCAGCGAGCTCATCATCTCGGCTCCGGTGCCGGAGGGGTTCCGGGAGCCCGACATATCTTACTACTCGGGAAAAGACGACCCTGTACAACACTTGCAATGGTTTGAAGATGTGGTTTCAATAAGGCAGATGACGGATGCCTTCAAGTGCCGTCTGTTTGCCATCACGCGGAAGGAAAAGGCTCGGAACTGGTTTCATCAGTTGCCGGCAAGCTCGATTTACAGCTTTGAGGACCTACGTCGAGGATTCCTATTGAGGTTCTCGACGTCGAAAAAGCGGAAGGAGGCAGAGTGCCTGTTCGCAGTAAGACAGAAGCAGGAGGAGATACTGGGTCATTACGTTGACCGGTTTCAGGAAGAGATCCACCTGGTCTAGGAGGTCCCAGGGTACGCGTTGATGCTTGCCTTTACCCTGGGGCTGAGACCAGGCTTCTTTAGCATGAAGTTGAAGAGAGTGCCCCCCTCTCTTTTGAGGATCTCATGGAGAGGGCGGCAAAGGAGATAGATTTTGAGAAGGCCAATCCGGCTTTGGCCCAGAAGTTGGCCCGGTTGGCGCAAGATGATGTGAAGGAACCAACAATAGGAAGGCTGAGGGAGCAGAGGGAGGCAAGGGAGTCGAGAGAAGAGAGGAGAAGGCAAGAACCCCGAGGGCAGGGGCATCACCAGGGATGGGGGGCCCGGGAGCCAAACAACTAGTTGGGTTGGAGGCCTCAGGATGGTCGCCCCAAGGGTCAAGGAGGAGGATTCTAGGGAAGAGACGACCTCCGGGAGCCAAGAAGGTTCGATCAGCCGGTGTGGAGGCAGGGACCGAGGGGTCACTTCCCGCCGCCGCAAGAAGCAATGGAGATTGGTAGGGGGAGAGGAGGAAGGAGAGTCCGAGGAGCTGGAAGAGGGGGAGTTGGAGAAGGAAGAGGGGGCAGGGTGGTGTTGCCTTTCTCTGACTTTCACTAGGAGGAAAGTCACGCGACAGCCACCTGCCCAGAGTTCTTAGAGATGAGGAAGGCTAGAGGAACGGGGAGGCAGGATCTGTCGATAAGGATCGTGGAAGTGCAGCAGGGAGAGGGAGAAGATAGGTGTGAGGACAGAACAGATGTGGGAACCCGAGGAGGGATCGGGGTGATCCACGGAGTAGGGATTGAGGCAACCCGCAAGGGTAGCCTTCAAACCATGTTCCGAAGAGGGGTCGCCTCGACCTCTCTGGTTCCCCCCCCCCCCAGATGAAAAAATCACCTTTTCATCAGCTGACATGCTGGACTTTGAGGATCCGTTCTGCAATGCCCTCGTGATTCAGACAGCAGTGGAGAACTTCACGGTGTCCAGGATACTGGTGGATAACGGGTGTTCTGTGAATGTGATCTTTAAGAAGGCTTTCGATGAGATGAAGGTTGAGGGGAAGAGGATCCTGGCCTCAGATGGACCACTATTTGGGTTCTCAGGTGAGAGGAAGGAAGTTGAATTGGGAGTAGGGCTGCACGTGAAGTTGGGAGGCATGTCACGGAATTGCAGGTTCGTGATCGTGGATGCCCCGAGAAGCTACAATGCCATCTTTGGGCATTCCCTCATCAGCGCCTTTCGCTGTGTCCCCTCCTCGTTTCATCAATGTCTCAAGTTCAATAATGGAGGGGTGCATGTCAGGATTAGGGGGGACCCGAAGGTGGCGAGGCAGTGCTACGTAATGGTGGTCAACACCGTGTCTTGGATGGCCGAGGCGGAGGAGCTGGATAGGGAGATTGCAAAGCAGGGAGAGGATGTCGAAGAAGAGGAGGTGATCCTAGGGGAGGCGGAAAGGGAGAGCGCGGAGGAGCAGGGAGAAGTCGAGCAGTAGCAGGAGAGCCTGGAGGAGGTGTTTGAGGTAGGGGAGAAGATAGGAGCAGGAGTTAAGCAGGAGAGACTAGAGGAGGCGTTGGAGGTAGAGGAGAAGCTAGCAGCGGGAGTTGAGTAGGAGAGCCTGGAGGAGGCGATGGAGGTAGAGGAGGAGCGAGCAACAGGAGTTGAGCAGGATAGACTGGAGGAGGCAGCGGAGGTTAAAGCAGGAAGGGAGGAGGAATTGGAGCTAGAAGAAGAAGCAAGGGTCGGCTGGGAGCAGTCACGGGTGGAGCCGGCCGAAGAAGTGGTGGAAATGGAAGTCTTCACAAGCACGGACATGTGCGGAGGGTACGGATCAACGAGGGATTAAGTCCCGAGGACAAGGATCATATGAGAGCTTGCATCCAGAGCAATGTCGACATCTTCGCCTAGAGCGCGACAGACATGCCAGGCATTGATGCGGATGTGGCTTGCCATCGCCTGAACCTGGACCCCGGGCTCGCCCCATACGCCAGAAGATGAGGACCATCACCACCAAGCTTGAGGAGCCTATCCGCGAGGAGGTCAGGAAGCTCTTGGAAGCCAGCTTCATCTCAGAGATCCGTATCAAGGCTGGATCACCAACGTGGTAATGGTTAAAAAGGGAGGCGGAAACTGGCGAATGTGTATCGATTTCTCTTTATTAAATAAATCGTTCCCTAAGGATTGCTACCCCCTGCCTCGAATCGATGCGCTGGTTGATTCAGCCGTCAGTTTTTCTGTTATGAATTTTTTGGATGCTTTTTCAGGTTACCACCAGATCCGGATGCACCCTCCCGATGTCAAAGATGTCTTCTTCATCACTCTGGAGGGGTACTTCAGCTATAAAATGATTCCCTTTGGGTTGAAAAATGCAGGGCTACCTACCAACACATGATGGATCGAGTCTTCCATAGGCAAAGGGGGAGGAACTTGGAGGTCTATGTCGATGACCTGATGGTGAAAAGCAAGTGTGTGAACTCTCACCTACGAGACCTAGAAGAGACCTTCGCCACCCTGCAGAGATTCAAGATGAGGCTGAACCTCTTGAAGTGTGTCTTCGGGGCCAGCCGCGGGAAGTTCCTTGGGCATCTATTGACCCCGGCAGGAGTAGATCCTAACCCGGATAAGGTGAATGCCATCATAGACTTGGAATCACCTCGCGATGCCAAGGAGGTCCAGCACTTGACAGGAAAGTTGGCCGGTCTAAGCAGGTTCCTCTCCAGAATAGGGGACAAGTGTTCATCATTCTTCAAGGTGTTGAGGGGTAACCAAAGGTTTGAGTGGACCACCGAATGTGAAGAGGCCTTCCAAGGGCTGAAGAGACAGCTCTCCCAGGCTCCTCTACTTCAAAGCCCAAAAGAAGGAGAGGACCTAGCCCTGTATCTTGGAGTAGGAGCGGAGGCCGTGAGCTCTGTTCTGGTTAGGGAAGAGGGGAAGAAGTAGCTACCCATCTATTACGTGAGCCGGATTTTGAAGAAGGCGGAGCTCCGTGACCCCATCCTGGAAAAGCTGGCATACGCCCTGATCATATCGGCAAGGAAGCTTCGGCCATATTTCCTAGCGTACTCGATTAGGGTGGTGACCGACCATCCTCTTCGCATGATCTTTGAAGGGGTAGAGCACTCAGGAAGACTTGCCAAGTGGTCCATCGAACTAAGTGAGTTCGTCATCTCTTTCGTTCCAGGACTCTCTATCAAGGCGCAAGCGGTGGAGGATTTTCTGGCGGTTTATGTTATTGAAGTTAGGGAAGAGGAGCAGTAGCCACAGGGAGCGTGGAATATGATGGTTGATGGGGCCTCGGGGAAGCATTCCCTTGGGGGAGGAGTGGTGTTGATAAGCCCCCAGGGAGTCGCTATAGAGCTGGCGGTGGCCTACCACTTTCTAGTGACCAACAACCAAGCAGAATACGAGGCAGTGATTGTCGACCTTCGTTTGGCGAAGGAGCTTGAGATCTAGGACGTGGAGGCTTTTATATACTCGATGGTTGTAGCATCACAGATCCGAGGGGAGTTTGAAGCCTAGGAGCCTACTCTCGTAAAATACCTATCCAAGGTAAGGGCGATCATCGGAGGGTTTCGATCGTTCTCAATCAAGCATGTCCCCAGGGAGGAGAGCGCAGCCGCCGATGGATTAACAAAGTTTGGACATCGGGGGGGGGGGGGTGTGGGACCCTCACAGAACTATTTTGGTCAGCAATCGAGGAAGGGTAATTGCTGGAGGTAGATCGGCGACCCTCGTGGATGGACGCCTTGGTGACCTTCTTGACCATGGGTGAGCTTCCGAAAGGGACTCAGGACACCAAAAGATTCATGTATAAGGCAGCCCACTACCTAATGTTGGAAGGGGGTTGCATCGATAGATGTTGTCAGGGTTCCTGGCGAGATGTGTAACTGAAGAAGAGATCCCGAGGATCCTAAGGGAGGTACACTCCAGCGAGTGCGACAGCCACTCGGAAGGAAGGACGATAGAAGCAAGAGTGATAAGGCAGGGGTACTTCTGGCAGACCCTGAGGAAAGATGAAGCGGAATTCACAAAGAGATGCCAAAAATGTCAGTTGTACGCCCCCCTCCAACTCTTGCCTGCTCAACGACTTCGGAGCATCACGCCGCCATGGCCTTTCTCCATCTGGTGGATGGACTTGGTCGGGCCTTTCCCCCCAGGCTAGTGGGCAGAGGAGGTTCCTCCTGGTCATGGTCGATTACTTCTCAAAGTGTCTGGAGGTTTAAGACTTGGACAAAGTCACCTCGCAAGTTATAAGGAACTTCGTTTGGGGGGAGATCATATGCAGGCACAGACTACCCCAAGCGATAGTGACGGACAATAGTCCCTAGTTTGCCAACGAAGAGTTCATCAGCTTCTGCGCCCAACTGTGGATAGACCTCCAGTTTCCCTCTGTCCACCACCCTCGGAGCAACGACCAGGTGGAAGTGGCAAATAAAATCATTGTGAACTTACTTAAGAAAAAAGTGGAGAACTTGAGGGTAAATTGGGTGGAGCAGCTCCCCTCAGTCTTGTGGGCCTTGGGAACGACCCCGAACACGGCCACCGACGAGACCCCCTTCAAGCTTTCTCATGGATGTGAGGCGGTCGTACCAGTGGGGTTCGAGGTCCGGTCCCCGCGGGTCGAGGCTGCGGGCGAAGGAGAAGAGACTTGGAGGTTGGAGAATGAGGAGGGGATGTTCCTCTCGCTAGACATGGTAGAGGAACTGTGGGATGTTGCAACCATCAGACAAGAGGAGATCAAACGGCAGATCGCCAAGTATTTTGATAAGCATATCAGGATCAAGCAGTTCGCCAAAGGACATCTGGTGCTGAAAAAGGTTGACACGGCAGGAGGTCGGCTTCCGTGGGGAAGCTCAACCCGAATTGGGAAGGGCCTTACATTATGAAGGAGGTCCTTGGTACCGGAGGTTACTACCTCCAGCATGTGGAGGGAAGAACCCTGAGCCACACCTGGAGCGGTGATGATCTAAAACGCTTCTACCCGTAAGAGGGGGAAGGTGATTGTATTAATAATTTCGAGTGCTGTCATGAAAGTGAGATCTATCCTAGAGATTAGAGCAAACACACGCAACAAGAATACAAGAAATAGAAATTGCAATCCAGACGACACAAGAATTTTATAGTGGTTCCCCAACAACTTGGGTACGTCCACTCTTCTACAACCCTTTGATAGGAATCCACTACAGGATGGTTGATCAGGTGTCCTGGGCACCACCAGATTTTTTGATAAGGTGTCTTGCCACCACTGAGTTTTGACAAGGCTCTCAGAACCAAGCAGAACTTTTGAAGGGAGTTCAAGAACCCTTTTACAGTGGGAAAAGAAAAATAAGAGTTGAAGGTGTCTTCTCTGTTCTCAATCAAATGAGAGAAGCACAAGTGGATTGATGATGTCAAAGCTCCCCCTGAGATTGGCAGTAGGTTCAGGAGTGGAAGCTTTGCACAGGTTGATAGGCCTTCAGTGGATGACTGCTCCAGCAAATGATGATTTCAGCAATGGCTGAAATGTTTGTTGTCTTGGAGAGTAAATGATGAAGCCTTGATGATCATCTTCCAGTAAGCCTTCAGACTGATGTAGAGTAGTTGTCTCTTCAGGCTTCCTGGAACAGTAAATCTGAGAAGAGAACTTTACTGTACAGGTTATCTCTATTCATGGTTTTTTTTCTTGTGTGTCTTGTTCCTCTGTTTCTCTGTATATTTATTCTGATAGAAGAGAAACGGGCATTTTAATTCAGCACTTATTACTGCTTCCTTTTTGATACTCCAACGGCTATAATATTCATAAATACATTCCTGTAATAGTCCTGTAATAAAGCTGTATTTGAATATTGACATCTGGCTTTGATTGGACCAAAGAATATCCTGAAAATCTGCCTGGAAACTTGCATTCAAAGTTCTGGCAGAAATCGTCGAACGGAGTTCGGAGAACGTCGACCGGAGCTCGACGTTCCAGTATAGGTTAGCGTCGAGCGGAGCTCGACGTTCCAGCATAGTTGAGCTTGGAAAGCGTCGACCTGAGCTTTAGATAAAACGTCGACCGCAGCTTGAGATAAAGCGTCGACCAGAGCTCGACATTACAGCAAAGATTAAGCTCGACGATCTTCGATCGGAGCTCGACGATCGTCGACCTAAGCTTAATGTTGAATTCTGTTTTCTCTGACTGATTTCTCTTGGCTGATTTCTTCAATCTCTGAGAGCCTCTGAATTAGCACAACCTATGACCCTTAGCTATACATTGATGGGTCAATCTAATGAACTTAAAGACATAGTGATCCTGACCCAAATCCAAATTAGGGTGTTCCAACAATCTCCCCCTATTTGGGTTAGGATTACTATTTACATGAAAATTAAAATATTACAATAAATAAATATTACAAAGCATGAGATATAAAAATAAAAGCTTGCAATGCTGGCTCCTGTTGCTAACTGCTGCTGGCACAACAAACTCCCCCTATGTTGATGTAGTAACTATGATTTGAGGAGGCTGGGATGACTTTTTAAATTTGTATTTTGATTTAGTCATCCAGCTAACTATTATAGATGGTACCTGCAGAAAGCTATGGTAGAGATTGCTCTCTCCTTGAAAAAGGATATGTTAGCAGCAAAATGATATTTGTCCAGCAAATTTTATTAGGGTTCTGGATCTGAAAAACAAAGTCTGATATCTTCCTTCCTATAGAATTTCTTTTCATCAGAAGAGATTCAAACTCAGTGCCATGATCACTGCCGACCAATGCAACTAGAGTAGAAGACTCAATCTAGATGAATTTAGAAAAAGATCTATAAGAAATATAAAGTATCTGACAGAGCATTCACATATAGAAGTCCTAAAATAATTTTGAACAAAATATCAAAAAGATAGAAGCAGCCCTAAGAAAAGATGTTTCCTAATAAATTTGTTCCAAATAAGAAAAGGATTTGAAAATATTTTAATTAGCTTATCCTTATATTTATGAATCAGATTTATGAAAAAGCAGACTGAGTTCGATGGTCTGAACTCATTTTGTTGATTAAAATATTTCCTTTTTCTTAGAATATGTTCTGAAAACATTCCTCTGAGAAGTTTTGTTTCCTCCTCAGGTTTTATTGAACTTTGGAAGCAAAATTGAAAGTCTAAGTTAACTGAACTAAAAACAGAGTTACATAATACCTGATACTCTTCAGGTTTTGATTTGCCTTCTGTTTGTTCAGCCTTAAAACTGCTGCAGGAAGAATTGATGGCCATTAAGCAAAATGTTTTGGCCTTTGCTTCCTCCTCTTCATCTTCAAATGATGATTCATCATCTGATACATCCCAAATAACATCTGGGGATATTAATTTTTCTTCTTCAAATAAAATGTTGTGGCTTCTTTCTATTATTTCTTCCACTGGTTCAGAAGCCATTTGATGAAGAGAATCCCATATCTCCTTAGCTGTTGAGCATTCAACAACTTCCTGAAATAGGTCATCAGATAATGACTGTGCTAGGATATTCATGGCTCTAGCATCAGCTAGCCTGGCCCTTTTAGTTGTTGTTGCTGAGGTTGGGAGATCTGTCATAATAGAAGAAAAAATATCTTCATCAATAGAGTTCATATATAATTTAATTCTTGTCTTCCAAAGTGCAAATTTGTTTATGTTGCACATAGGAGGTCTGGTGCTAGAAAATTCCATATTCTTACTATGTGAAAAATAGAATAATTAATCTAACTAGAATGGATCAAACCAGAGATCTTTTGGTTCAGGTGTTAGCCTGTATGAACAACCAACCTTGTGATGGTTTAGTTGTTGTATAACCAACCTGGCTCTGATACCAATTGAAAGTGAGATCTATCCTAGAGATTAGAGCAAACACACACAACAAGAATACAAGAAATAAAAATTGCAATCCAGACGACACAAGAATTTTATAGTGGTTCCCCAACAACTTGGGTACGTCCACTCTTCTACCACCCTTTGATAGGAATCCACTGCAGGATGGTTGATCAGGTGTCCTGGGCACCACCAGATTTTTTGATAAGGTGTCTTGCCACCACTGAGTTTTGACAAGGCTCTCAGAACCAAGCAGAACTTTTGAAGGGAGTTCAAGAACCCTTTTACAGCGGGAAAAGAAAAATAAGAGTTGAAGGTGTCTTCTCTGTTCTCAATCAAATGAGAGAAGCACAAGTGGATTGATGATGTCAAAGCTCTCCCTGAGATTGGCAGTAGGTTCAGGAGTGGAAGCTTTGCACAGGGTGATAGGCCTTCAGTGGATGACTGCTCCAGCAAATGATGATTTCAGCAATGGCTGAAATGTTTGTTGTCTTGGAGAGTAAATGATGAAGCCTTGATGATCATCTTCCAGTAAGCCTTCAGACTGATGTAGAGTAGTTGTCTCTTTAGGCTTCCTGGAACAGTAAATCTGAGAAGAGAACTTTACTGCACAGGTTATCTCTATTCTTGGTTTTTTTTTCTTCTGTGTCTTGTTCCTCTGTTTCTCTGTATATTTATTCTGATAGAAGAGAAACGGGCATTTTAATTCAGCACTTATTACTGCTTCCTTTTTGATACTCCAACGGCTATAATATTCATAAATACATTCCTATAATAGTCCTGTAATAAAGCTGTATTTGAATATTGACAGCTGGCTTTGATTGGACCAAAGAATATCCTGAAAATCCGCCTGGAAACTTGCATTCAAAGTTCTGGCAGAAATCGTCGAACGGAGTTTGGAGAACGTCGACCGGAGCTCGACGTTCCAGCATAGGTTAGCGTCGAGCGGAGCTCGACGTTCCAGCATAGTTGAGCTTGGAAAGCGTCGACCTGAGCTTTAGATAAAACGTCGACCGCATCTTGAGATAAAGCGTCGACCAGAGCTCGACGTTACAGCAAAGATTAAGCTCGACGATCTTCGATCGGAGCTCGACGATCGTCGACCTAAGCTTAATGTTGAATTCTGTTTTCTCTGACTGATTTCTCTTGGCTGATTTCTTCAATCTCTGAGAGCCTCTGAATTAGCACAACCTATGACCCTTAGCTATACATTGATGGGTCACTCTAATGAACTTAAAGACATAGTGATCCTGACCCAAATCCAAATTAGGGTGTTCCAACATGTCATAATATATCCCTTATCTTTTATCCATTGTCTACTCTTTTTTCTTAAAGTTAGAATAGTGTATGAGAACTTCATCGACACCCCGAGCTCGGCTCAGCCCCAGGTAGACCCGCTGCGCAGGCTCTCATCTAGCTGACCGGTTCGAAGGCTCGCCTGTGGGGGAGAGGTTTTGTTTGGAGAACTTCATCGACACCCCGAGCTCGGCTCGACCCCAGGTAGACCCGCTGCGCAGGCTCTCATCTAGCTAGCAGGTCCGAAGGCTCGCCTGTGGGGGAGAGGTTTTGTTTGGAGAACTTCATCGATACCCCGAGCTCGGCTCAGCCCCAGGTAGACCCGCTGCGCAGGCTCTCATCTAGCTGACCGGTCCGGAAGCTCGCCTGTGGGGGAGAGGTTTTGTTTGGAGAACTTCATCGACACCCCGAGCTCGGCTCGACCCCAGGTAGACCCGCTGCACAGGCTCTCATCTAGCTGGCAGGTCCGAAGGCTCGCTTGTGGGGGAGAGGTTTCGTTTGGAGAACTTCATTGACACCCCGAGCTCGGCTCGGCCCCAGGTAGACTGGCTGCGCAGGCTCTCATCTAGCTGTTAGGTCCGAAGGCTTGCCTGTGGGGGAGAGGTTTTGTTTGGAGATCTTCATCGACACCACGAGCTCGACTCAGCCCTAGGTAGACCCGCTACACAGGCTCTCATCTAGCTGGCAGGTCCGAAGGCTCGCCTATGGGGGAGAGGTTTTGTTTTGAGAACTTCATCAACACCCCGAGCTCGGCTCGGCCCCAAGTAGACCTGTTGCGCATGCTCTCATCTAGCTGGCAGGTCTGAAGGCTCGCCTGTAGGGGGAGAGGTTTTGTTTGGAGAACTTCATCGACACCCCGAGTTCGGCTCGACCCACGGTAGACCCGCTGCGCAGGCTCTCATCTAGCTGGTAGGTCTGAAAGCTCGCCTGTGGGGGAGAGGTTATGTTTTGAGAACTTCATCGACACCCCTATCTCGGCTCGGCCCCAGGTAGACCCGCTGCGCAGGATCTCATCTAGCTGGCAGGTCTGAAGGCTCACCTGTGGGGGAGAGGTTTTGTTTGGAGAACTTCATCGATACCCCGAGCTTGGCTCGGCCCCAGATAGACCCACTGCGCATGCTCTCATCTAGCTGGCAGGTCCGAAGGCTCGCCTGTGGGGGAGAGGTTTTGTTTTGAGAACTTCATCGACACCCCGAGCTCGGCTCGGCCCCAGGTAGACCCGCTGCACAGGCTCTCATATAGTTGACAGGTCCGAAGGCTCGCCTGTGGGGGAGAGGTTTCGTTTGGAGAACTTCATCGACACCCCGAGCTCAGCTTGTCCCCAGGTAGACCCGCTGCGCAGGCTCTCATCTAGCTGGCAGGTCCGAAGGCTCTCCAGTGGGGGAGAGGTTTTGTTTTGAGAACTTCATCGACACCCCGTGCTCGGCTTGGCCCCAGGTAGACCCGCTGAGCAGCCTCTCATCTAGCTGGAAGGTCCGAAGGCTCGCCTGTGGGGGAGAGGTTTTGTTTTGAGAACTTCATCGACACCCCGAGCTCGGTTCGGCCCCAGGTAGACCCGATGCGCAAGATCTCATCTATCAGGCAGGTCCGAAGGCTCGCTATTGGGGGAGAGGTTTTGTTTTGCGAACTTCTTCCACACCCCGATCTCAGCTCGGCCCCAGGTAGACCCGCTGCACAGGCTCTTATCTAGCAGGCAGGTCTGAATGCTCGCCTGTGGGGGAGAGGTTTTGTTTTGAGAACTTCATCGACACCACGTGCTCGGCTCGACCCTAGGTAGACCTGCTGCGCAGGCTCTCGTCTAGCTGTCAAGTCCGAAGGCTCGCCTGTGGGGGGGGGGGGAGGTTTGGTCCTTGGAAATACTTCCACTTGGATGTTCTGATCTGGACAAGAGACACGCCCAGAAGGACGAACAAAGTGGTTAAGGATCTCCTTGGCCCAAAAAGGTCTCGGCCGGAAAAGGTCTCGGCCAGGAAAGGTCTCGGCCAGGAAAGGTCTCGGCCAGGAAAGGTCTCGCCGAAAGAAATTCCCGGCGGGAAGGCCTTTTGGCGAGGGATCGTTGGCCAGACAGTGGGAAGATCTGGGTGAAAAGTTCCGTCCGTTCGCTCAAGGTAAAGAGGGTCAGTCTTCCCTTAAAAGGCCTACGAATGACTCTCCCGATAAATGGTTCTCTGCAAAGCACAGATATGACATGTCTAATCCTTGAGCTCTCGGCAGGTTCCCACCTATTGATCGCTAAAGGAGGTTACCCTAGGGGGGCCAAGGGCCTCGACGGAAGCGTGCCTGAGAAGCATTCGACTTCAACAGTTAAAAAAGAAAAGAAAAAGAAGAAAAGGAGAACAAAACACACAAAAACTTACAATATATTTCTCAAAGTAATTACAAAATAGGAGCATCTCGCACATTACTGGCAAAAGAAAAAAAAGGGGTGGGGGCGAGAACCCATCAAGGAGAAGAGCTGTATCCACTCGAGCTCCCGCTTGAGCTTCCGCGGGAGCTCTCGCCTGAGCCCTCCTCGGATGTTTCGCCAGCAGCCGTGAGAGATTTCGGGACATCCGAGGGCGGGGAGTCGGGTGCGCCTGGGGGATTCGGAAAAGGCTCGAAGAGCCAGGGAACGAGCTGGGGAGCGGAAACGATCTTGCCACCCTCGTTCAAACATCCCACGTCTCGCATCGCCTCGAGGGTCAGCCTGACCGATGCTTGAGCGTTGGTTTGCAGGAGCTTGTCGATGTCGTACTCCAAGAAATGTCGGCTCCTCAGGCTCTCGTACAGCGAAGGAGGAGGGGCGACCGCGGCCACCACTACCTCCATGCGTATTAGCTGGTCCCTCAGCATGACGTTCTCGCACCTTATCCCGGCCAGCTCCGCGCGAAGCACCGCACTCTGGACAGAATCTTGCGTAAGGAAAAAGCCGATTAATACAAAAGAGACGACAAGCTATGGATTACAGGGGCGAGAGCGGATGTCTTGAAAAGATCTCGCTTACCTCCTCCACCGGGCGCAAAGAAAGAAATCCCATAGTATCCGCCAGCTGTGCCTTCAAAGCCGCCACCTGGACCACCGCCTGGTCCCGCTCCTTAAGCATCTCGCCAAAGTTATGGTCGATGGTGATGCTCCGCCGCACGCACATGTGCGCAAGCTCAATCCCACGCATCAGGGCTCGGGTGGAGTCGAAGGCCAAGAGCCGTGTGGAGTGCTGATCGTAAAGACTGGCATCCTCCCGGCTGTAAGCGCTGTAGCCCAGCGCGAAGGCCTCTCCGGTGACCTGGTCTCCCTCCGCCCAGCTGGGAAGAAGGGTCGAGACGGAGACTTGGTTTGCCCCGAGGTCCCACCGCAACAGGGGTTTCCCTTCCGCATCAAGCCACTTCACGCTGAGACCAAAATTCCTGTGCCCCATTGGCACCTCCTTGGGTGGGGATCGAGTGGATGTCTCGACGACTGCCCCCTCGCCACCAGCCCTGCTTGCGGCTAGAAGGTTCTCGGCGGGGGCCCCGGCGCTATCCCTGGTGGCAGCAGTCATCTCGCTGACCGCCTGCAGGATCTCTTCAATGGACTGACCTGGTGAGAGAGGTCGAACATGCGTAGTTGCCGCGGATTTCCCTTTGTCAGCAGTAGTGGGCTTTGGTCTTTTCAGACGTCGGGACGAAAAGGCGCCAGACTTTCGCTCCCCGGCACTGGTCGAAGTAGGTAGGGCCGGCTCATCCCGACAAGCTTGAGCCGCGGATTTCGCGAGAGCCAGCGGATCTCTCGCAGTCTCGGCAAAGGGTTGGTGTAGGGGAATTTCTCGCTCTCCTGCTTGGCGACAACGCTCAGCATTAGTTTAGAACGGGAATACAGGTGATACCGTACCTTCGCCAGGAGGGACGTCGGGGAGAAACGATGTCCCGCCTAAGAAATTGGATGTCGAACTCCTTCGTCCCGAAGAACTCTAAAAGGGCGCTCTCGCGCGACCCCAGGGCGGGCGGCTTGTAAGCGGCGTCCTCGTATTAAACAGGCACAAGAGGAACGTTGCCTGATGCGTGTAAATACGGCAAGCACACAAGTCGCACAAGTAATAAAGTTTTGGGAATGAATCCCCGAGTGTCGGTCTCTTAAGGAATGCAATTAGCGTAAAAAACGAACGATCCGAAATTATCGTTATAAGAGTTAATTAAATAAAGGAAAAATATAGGGCTTTGAAGGTTGTTTTTCAAACAAATAAACTAAAGCGAAATATGCGGGTCGCAATCACCGCTTCACAAGGTGAGATGGATGTAACGGCCGCGATGTCATACTTCGGTAAGGCGAATGGACGGTGAGCCAGTGAGTGAGGTGATTAGTGCGGAGTGCAATCGAATGGAATGAAGGATCAGAGTGAAGTGAGATGGGGCGAGGCGCATCAAATCACAAATCTCACGAGCAAGATTAAACAATAATAATCTAATTAAAACAACTAGAAATCGAAGTTCATTACAAGCTTAAGTCATTTCATACAACAAGAGAGATGGAGAAAGACTAAACCAAGAAAGTGAAGATCCACCGCGGTTGTTGGCCGGAGGTGCGTGTTGTCAATCCGCTTCCACGCGCAGTCCGAGGAGGCTTCCGGTACCGACGAGCTGTCACCTCGAGGGCCTTTAAGTCCGTTCTCTAGGTTGTCTTCATCATCTTCTTCGGAGGAAAGCTCGGAGAAGAGGTCTTTAATGGCCGGGAGGATCACCGGAGGATGCGAAATGCTTTAGAATCGCTGGAAAAAGACCTCCTGATGGTAGGGATGAAGGTGGAGATGGATGGAAGTCCTGGGATGCGGAACGACGAAGTGGCGGCAAAGATTGATCTAGGTTCCGTACCCTAATTCGCGGAACAGGCTGATTTATAGAAGTAGAGTTAAATAGCGTGCACGACCACTGGTGCACGACCAGTGGTCGTGTGCGAACAAAGTCAGCGCCCGTTCGGCAACAACCTGTAGAACCTTCATCAGGAAATCAAAGATCGCGTACGATCAGCAGTGCACGATAACTGATCGTGCGAAATGGCGAGACGGAACTTTTCAAAAGAGGGCATGACTGCGCACGACCGGCAACGCACGAGCAGTGATCGTGCGCGGTATAGCTGGTGACCATGTGATATGGTGGGACAGAACATTCACAAGAGAAGCCAGACTGCGCATGACCGATGATCGTGCGCCAAAGAGGTCTATGGTCATGCGTGGGTAAAAACGTACGACCATTGACTCCTTTGCAAAAAAATGGTGAAAGCCCTATCCCGTACCCCCACACGATCCCCGAACCTACAGGAAAACTGGACGAGTTGTCGATCATGGCAGTCACAGATATTAATAAAATGCATAGCAAGAGGGAAATACACACACACAGAAATAGGCTAATAAAGTGCACAAGACGTGGATTGTCGTAGAGAACCAAAAGGAGTGCTAATTGCGCTAAATGGTAGTGCAAAGTTATGAAATGAAGCCTAGATGAGTCCAAAATTCGGTATGAAATGGGGACTCATCACACCCCCAGACTTAACCATTTGCACGTCCCGGGCAAATAATCATCTCGTGAACTCCAAAATAGCTAGCTGACGAAGTAACTTCAATTTAAAGTAGAACGAGAAATCGAAAACTCAAGTGTATAGAAAATATAATAGAAGAAATTTTTAATTATACTATGAAATTTATAACTTTCGACAAACGTAAATAGATATTGTCACTACTCAAAAATTGAATGCCGGAGAATCGCTCGGTCATGTGTAGGAAGAAAATAGGCAAGTCGCTTGGCTAAGCATTGCCAAAGATTGGGGCTCGTGATCACCTCCAAAGGAATCCACCAATGTCGGGGACCATATGCTTGCCCGTTCGCACTCTCTCCGCAACACTAGATTGACTCTAGCGTGAGTCCGTTGAACTTCGGGTAATAATGGGGCTTGGGTTAGGGTGAGGAAAACAAGGATTAACAAGATTGGTAATGCATCAAACCCAAATGAGCTAACGTACAAAAAATAGTATACTTGTCTGCTGCAGCCTCAATGTCCATGTTTAACAACTTGGTTGCCCATAATGCTTTGTGTTCTAACTCGACCAGCAAGTGGCACGCTTTTCCATAGACAAGTTGAAAGGGAGTCATACCGATAGGGGTTTTGAAGGCGGTTCGGTATGCCCATAAGGCGTCATCAACCTTCATGACCCACTCTTTTCTGTTGGAATTAATAGATTTTTCAATAATTCTTTTGAGCTCTCTATTTGAGACTTCTACCTGCCCACACATTTCAGGATGGTAAGGAAGAGAGATTTTGTGGTGAACTCCAAACCTCTTCATGAGTTGCAAGAAAGATTTGTTGCAGAAATGGCTCCCTCCGTCGCTGATGATGGTACGCGGAGCACCAAATCTAGAAAAAATATTCTTGTGTAAGAAAGTCAAAACCGTGCGGGCGTCATTCGTGGCAACAGCTTCGGCCTCAACCCACTTGGAGACATAGTCAACCGCGACAATAATATAGAGTTTGCCATGCGACATGGGGAAGGGTCCCATGAAATCGATTCCCCAAACGTCAAATGGCTCGCAGACGAGCATGTTGTTGAGAGGCATTTCGTCCCTTTTTGAAATGTTTCCTGTCCTCTGACATTCATTGCATTTGGCAACGTACGTTTGGGCGTCTCTGAAAAGGGTTGGCCAAAATAGGCCACATTGTAATACCTTGCGTGCCGTTCTGGTGGCGCCAAAATGCCCACCGGCCTCCCGGTCATGACAGTGATTTAAAACAGATTAGAATTCAATCTCGTGTATGCAGCGCCTAATGACTCCGTCATTGCATGAACGGAAAAGTAACGGGTCTTCCCAGATATAATATTGGCCATATCTGCGTACCACGGGATTGTAGGAGGGAGGGAAGTGATGGAGAATAACCGTTCATCCAGGAAACAATCAGTTATCTCATTGCGCTCACAATTTGATGTAGCTCCTTCAATATCGCTCTCCAATCTTGATAGGTGATACGCTATGAAATTCTCCACTCCTTTCTTATCGCGGATCTCGATGGCATATTCTTGCAGCAGAAGAATCCAATGGATTAGCCGGGGCTTGGCATCTTTTCTCTTGAATAAATACCTGAGTGCAGCATGGTCAGTGTAAACAATGACCTTGGATAACACTAAGTACGAATGGAATTTTTCAAAAGCAAAGATGACCGCCAACAACTCCTTTTCTTTAGTGGTATAATTCATTTGGGCATCGTTGAGAGTTCGGCTCACATACGAGATGGTATAAAATATTCTGTCTCTCCTTTGACCAAGCACTGTACCAACTGCAACATCGCTTGCGTCACACATGAATTCAAAGGGTAAAGTCCAATCTGGTGCCACCAAAGTTGGAGCGGAGATAAGTCAGTCTTTGAGAGTCTTAAAGGCTTGCATGCAATCTTTATCGAAGTCAAATAGAGCATCCTTAGCCAGCAGATTTGTGAGGGGTTTTGATATTGATGAAAAAGTGCTGATGAATCTTCGATAAAAGCCAGCGTGTCCCAGGAAGCTACGGATACCCTTGACGGTAGATGGAGGAGGAAGATTTTTGATGATACTGACTTTGGCTTGGTCGACTTCGAGCCCCCGACGAGAGACCTTGTGGCCCAAGACGATGCCCTCGCGAACCATGAAGTGGCATTTTTCCAATTTCAGGACGAGGTTGGTATCATCACACCGCTTCAGGGCCTTGGCGAGATTCGCTAAGCAGGAGTCAAAGTTGTTCCCGAAAAGGGAGAAATCGTCCATGAATACCTCAAGAAAATCTCCAATCATGTCACCAAAAATGGCGATCACACATCGTTGGAAGGTTGAGGGGGCGTTGCATAATCCGAATGGCATTCGTCTGAATGCAAAGGTGCCTGATGTGCAAGTGAATGTCGTCTTGTCTTGATCGTCAGGGTCGACTGCTATTTGATTGTATCTCGAATAGCCGTCAAGGAAACAATAATATTCCTGACCGGCCAACTTTTCTAGCATCTGATCTATGAAGGGAAGCATGAAGTGATCTTTGCACGTAGCCTCATTAAGTTTTCGGTAATCAATGCAAACTCTCCACCCGGTGACCGCGCGGGTAGGTAGTAGTTCATTTTAACCATTAGCCATCACAGTAATCCCGCCCTTTTTGGGCACCACTTGAACTGGGCTAACCCATTTACTGTCACTGATTGGGTAAATTATACCAGCGTCTAGAAATTTTATAACTTCAGCCTGAACTACCTCATGCATCATGGGGTTCAGTCTCCTTTTAGGTAGTGCCGACGGTTTGTATTGATCTTCAAGAAGGATTTTGTGCATGCAAAACGCCGCGCTAATGCCTTTTATATCAGCCAAAGATCGTCCAAAGACATTTTTATATTTCTTTAAGACATTGACCAAGCAAGTTCGTTGTCGGTGGAGAGAGATGCGGAGATAATAACCGGACACGCTACGCCTTCCTCCAAGAAAGCATATTTCAGGGATTTGGGCAGCGGCTTCAAAGTGACGGTAGTGGTTGCGATGGAGGGTTCTTTGATCAGATGCGGAGTTCCTGATAAGGTAGTGGAGGGTGTGTCCTCATTATCCCATTCTGGCTCGTCCTGGTCAAGAATCAATTCGTCGCACGTGTCCGGGTCTTCAATCAAATCAGCATTTTAGCAATTAGTGATTCTGAGTTGTTGTGGCGGTTCGTGGACATTAAAAGAAATTGATTCCTCTCCCACGCTTAGAGTTAGTTCTCCCTGGTCAACATTGATAATTGCCCGGGCAATGGCAAGTAAGGGCCTTCCTAGAATTATAGGAACTTTGGTATCAGCCTTCATGTCGAGGATGACGAAATCGGCCGGGAAAGCGAGGCCGTTAACCGTGACAGTAAGGTATTCAACTATCCCAGCTGGGTTTTTTATCGATCGATCAGCTAATTGCAACCTCAGATGGGTGGGCTGAAGAATCCCAACTCCTAGCTCTTGGAAGATGGAGAGCGGCATAAGATTTATCGAAGCTCCCAAATCACAAAGTGCGTGGCCAAATCTTTGGAGGCCAATTCTGCAAGGGATGGTGAAGCTGCCAGGATCTCTGCATTTGGTTGGAGGATAGCTAGTGAGGATAGTGGAAAACTCTTCAGTGAGGTTAACCATCTTCAGTCATTCCAAGGATTTATGCCTCGAGACGAGGTTCTTGAGGAACTTGGAATATCCTCGGATCTGATTGATAGCTTCAGTAAAAGGTATGCTAACTTGAACTCCTTTCATGATCTCAAGGAACTTCTGAAATTGCCTTTCGGTCTTTTCATTCTTTAGTCGATGGGGAAATGGCGGCCTCACGGTTTCCTTCACGGTTGGCGGTACTGTCATGGGTTCTTGCTCGATCGGCGAAGACGGAGGTTCAATTATCGAATCAGAAATGGGTACACAAGAAGATTGTGCAGGAGGATCAGAAGGCAAGGCTCTCTCGAGACTTTTTCCACTTCTCAGTCTCATTGAATGTACCGTTTCCTGCTTCAGATCGACTGAACTAAGCAGCGCTTCCGTAAGAATCCCGAAGGCTGTTTGTAGACGTTGAATGGTGGAAGCTTGTTCGTTGAACATTTCCATCATTCTGCATACAAACGCGAAAAATTGCTCGGTCTTCGACACAGGAGGATTGATTGCTTCATCAAGGACCACCGATTTTATTCCATGGAAAGATTAGGGTAAAGCGAAGTGTTCCAATGCCTACTAGTTTGGGCAATGTTGTCAATAATCTCCCAAGCATCTTCGCTGGATTTGTTAAACAGAGTTCTGCCGGCTGCGACATCAAGTAGTGGCCGGAATCTGTCTAAAATACCAAAGTAAAAAGTTTGGATCAGGAGAATGTCCGACACTTCCACTCTGCAACATTCCCTCCGCAGAGACTGAAAACGTTCCCAAGTAGTGAACAATGTTTCTTCCTCTCTTTGGGAGAAGGTGATGAGCTCCTTATAATTGTCTCTGGTTAGCATTCGCTGCCTGAATTTTGTCAAAAAGTTTCCTACGAGTTGCTTCCAAGAACAAGGTATTCCCTTTCGTATATCATGATACTATTGTTTTGCGCTGTCCTTCAAATAAAAGGAGAAGAGACGAATCTTTAGCTGCTCGCATTTGGCAGTGTTTTACGAACATATGTTGTAAATTTCCAAAAACTTTTGAACGTGGCAGAAGGCATCAGTGTTTCCATCTCCATTAAATTTACAGTTTTCGATGATATATTCGATCAAGTCAGGCGAGATCTCGAAACTGTCATTACCCATTTCCACTCGATTGGTGAGGTGTGATTGATAGGTTTGCTGCTGAATAGAAGGCATTGAGAGAGGGCTGACCCTGCATTCACTGCGGCAACTACACAAAGAAACAGCGGTCAAAAAACACTAATTCTTACAACAATACTTTCAAACGTCATGGTCATTCTACAGTTGCATTCCCCGGCAACGGCGCCAAAAACTTGATGCGTGTAAATACGGCAAGCGCACCGGTCGCACAAGTAATAAATTTTTGGGAATGAATCCCCGAGTGTCGGTCTCTTGAGGAATGCAATTAGCGTAGAACAAAGAACGATCCGAAATTATCGTTATGAGAGTTAATTAAATAAAGGAAAAATAAAGGGCTTTGAAGGTGGTTTTGCAAACAAATAAACTAAAGCGAAATATGCGGGTCGCCATCACCGCTTCACAAGGTGAGATGGATGTAACGGCCGCGATGTCGTACTTCGGTAAGGCAAATGGACGGTGAGCCAGTGAGTTAGGTGTTTAGTGCGGAGTGTAATCGAATGGAACGAAGGAACGAAGTGAAGTGAGATGGGGCGAGGCGCATCAAATCACAAATCTCACGAGCAAGATTAAACAACAATAATCTAATTAAAACAACTAGAAATCGAAGTTCTTTACAAGCTTAAGTCATTTCATACAACAAGAGAGATGGAGAAAGACTAAACCAAGAAAGTGAAAATCCACCACGGTTGTTGGCCGGAGGTGCGGGTTGTTAATCCGCTTCCACGCGTAGTCTGAGGAGGCTTCCGGTACCGACGAGCTGTCACCTCGAGGGCCTTTAAGTCCGTTCTCTAGGTTGTCTTCATCATCTTCTTCGGTGGAAAGCTCGGAGAAGAGGTCTTTAATGGCCGGGAGGATCACCGGAGGATGTGGAACGCTTTAGAATCGCTGGAAAATGACCTCCCGATGGTAGGGATGAAGGTGGAGATGGATGGAACTCCTGGGATGCAGAACGGTAAAGTGGCGGCAAAGATCGATCCAGGGTCCGTACCCTAATTTGCGGAACATGCCTATTTATAGAAGAAGAGTTAAATAGCGCGCTTGACCACTGGCGCACGACCAGTGGTCGTGCGCGAACAAAGTCAGCGCCTGTGCGGCAACAACCTGTAGAACCTACACCAGGAAATCAAAGCTCGCGCACGATCAGCAGCGCACGATCAGTGATCGTGCGAAATGGCGAGACAGAACTTTCCAAAAGAGGGCATGACTGTGCACGATCGGCAACACACGAGCAGTGATCGTGCGCGGTATATCTTGTGACCGTGCGATATGGCGGGGCAGAACTTTCACAAGAGAAGCAGGACTGCGCACGACCGATGATCGTGCGCCAAAGAGGTTGATGGTCGTGCGTGGGTAAAAATGCACGACCATTGACTCCTTTGCCAAAAAATGGTGAAAGCCCTATCCCGGACGCCCACACGATCCCCGAACCTGCAGTAAAACTTGACGGGTTGTCGATCATGGCAGTCACAGATATTAATAAAATGCATAGCAAGAGGGAAATACACACACACACACACACACAGAAATAGGCTAATGAAGTGCACAAGACGTGGAATGTCATAGCGAACAAAAAGGAGTGCTAATGGCGCGAAATGGTAGTGCAAAGTCATGAAATGAAGCCTAAGTGAGTCAAGAATTGGGTATGAAATGGGGACTCATCATTGCCGAAGTCGTCGGAAATGAAGACGAACTTCTCGCACCAATGGTGGTGCTTGTTGGCGAGACCGGTGGTCTTGAGCAGCTGCCCGGAGAAGAAGACCACCCCTCCCTTTGCGCGGAAGGTGAATAGCTTCCGGAAGTAGGGAAGGATAAACTTAATCCTCTCGGATCGCATGTAGCAGAATAAATCTACCTGGATGGAGAACGAGTTGGGATTGAGTTGAGCGGGAATGACGCCATAGTAACGGAGGGCCTGGCGTACCTCAGGCCAGAGGGGAAGGCGGAAGCCCAACTTGAAATGCTCGAGGGGGATGGAGAGCTCTCCCGCTCTCGCGCTATTGACCCGATCATCGTTGCCCGGGTTTCTCGCAGAGAAGCCAGTGGGAACGTAACGGGAGACGATTAGCTGGTACACCTCCATGGTTAGGCGACAAGAGGGGAACTGGTGCTTTCGAAAGGCTTCCACGGATTTGGAGCGTCCCTCGCCTTCACCCAGAATCATGTTTAGGGGATTGAGCGCGAAGTATCAAAGATAAAGGCAAGAGCGAAAATTAGGCGAGAACGAGAGAAGAAGGCAGAAGAGGGGGAAATTCTCGTCAAAGCGCAAGAACAAGGAGGAAAGAGAGGGTTCCGGGTCGGAGAAATAAATGCGTTTGGTGGACTCCTCTATTTATAGGAATGATGGCCGCGGAACAGAGACCTACTGTGGTTGGTTCGAAATGGTCAGATTCCGCGGGCCGGTTAGAAGATCGAGTTTTCTAACGAAAGGAGGCAAGCGCACCTATCGCAAGTAGTACTCGGTATTCGGGAAAATACCGAGGTCGTATTATTCTCGGGGATGCGTTGATTATATCTACTCTTCCAGGAACACTATTATCTTACTAACAGTAAGGTGGGATTTTTTAGTTTAATTAAAGCGGAAAGAAAGAAAGCGGAATTTTGCTAAATTAGTTCGATGACGGGTTAACGCTCGGCATCGAATCGGATTAAGACTAAAACAATTTTTAACAATTATTAAACTTTGTTTTTAATTTAATAAAAGGCACTTGGCCGTGGAGGTTCCGAAAATATGAGCGCACTTATCTCTAGGAATATTGCTCACCTAAACATTAAGACTATTCGACCGATCGTTAGACCGACGAAGGATTCCTCTTAATGCCTGCTTTACGCTAAGAACCCCGCTATTGGGTGGGGAACCCAATCCGGCAGAACTACGCTTCTCCTCTTTCGAGGGGGTGTACGCAGTTCTCTTTACCCAAGGGGGATCGGTCCATACGTGCAGCCTCTCGGCGTCGCGTATGGATAACAGAAATAGAGCCCACACATCGATTATGTGGTCCTATGCGTCGTTAACCCTGGGTAAACCTTAAGTCCTTAAATTAAATAGAAAAATAAAGTTTTTTAATTATTTCAAATCATTTTTTTATGTCCCAATGCTCTTCGATGCCGAAGGCTAAAAGAGATTAGCCACTCATCGGTATGAGGACGGCTTTATGTTTTTAGGTGAACCGTGAGCGTTAAATCAAACACTGAACAATTATAAGAGAAAACACGAAAAATAGGACAATTAGATAAATTTAAGGCTAATTGATGCAGGCACTCACGTACACTTCAAAACCATAAAGAAAATTAAATAAAGCAAGACCTACTCAAATGAGTAGGTGGAAATAAATGCACACACGCACACACTCTACAGAATTGAAGAAAGCGATAAATAAAGCGGTAAAATTATCTCCTACACGCACGCACTCTACATAATTGAGAAAGCTATAAAATTGCAAGTCCCGGCTCAAATGAGTGGGCGGGAGTAAATCTATCTCATACACACACGCACTCTACTTGAAAAGAAAACACACGCACACACTCTACAGAAAAGAAAACACACGCACCCACACAAAGTTTTCCTACTCAAGTGAGTAGGAAGAAAATGAAAGCAGTAAAAAGACAAGTCCCACTCAAACGAGTGGGCGGGAAATGAAAGCAAAGCGCCATTTAACTCTTAACGAGTAGGCGGAAATAAATGCGTACGCACACACGCACTCTACAGAAATGAAATAAAGCAGTAAAACCTAACTCATACACGCACACACACTTGCAGAAATAAGAAAAACAAAGTGCTCAGAAAATTAAAACGACTGCATTTCTACCGCTAGAATGCGGTAGAAATGCATAAAAAGTGAAAATAAAAATTAACCGGAGCGAAAATTTTTGCAAATAAACGCAAAATGGTAGTACTCGAAAAATTAATACAAATGCATGTCTACCGCTAGAATGCGGTAGAAATGCATAAAAAGATGAAATGAAAATTAACCGGACTAAAAGTTTTGAAATTAAAAGCTAAAATGAAGTGAGCGAAAAATTATAACGACTATATTTTCATTCTTATATTTTTATAAAAACTCCTAAAAAGTGAAAATAAAGCAAAAAGGACAAAAAGTTTTACAACCCTAAAGAGCCTAAGTTAAAAAATAATAGTTTTAGATGAGTTTTTATAAAGCCTTATGAATGAAAATATAGGAAAAAGGAGAAAAGCTAAATCTAAAAAAATGCAGAAAATGAAATTTAAATGGACGGCACAACGGCTAGAAATGCCGATAAACCCTAAATCTAACTAAGTTACGAAGGCTAAAAAGATAAAAACATAAAATAAATACAAAAAGATGAACGAAAAATTACTTAAGTAGGCGCATTCAAATGGATTATCCATACAAATTAAGGGAGAAAGATTCATATTTTATTAAAGTAAAAACCCTAATACAAACTAAGAGAGAGAGAGGGGGGAGAAAATCTCCTTACATAAGTTTGGAATCCAAATGGGCAACACCTCCCCTAAGCAAAGTGGTCAAAAAATGGACAAAATAAGCTTCCTGGAAGCTCTTATTTATAGGCAATTTTTCGGGTTGGTCACGCCCTAGGTCACGGGCGTGACAGGGGGGCGTGTCAATACTATTCATGAGCTGGCCGATTGACTTGACTCGAGCTTTGACTTCGGGGCGAAAACGTGGCGGTCACGCCCAAGGTCACGGGCGTGACAAATTGTCACGAGCGTGAAAGGGGGGCGTGACCGCGGGAGCTGGCAGTTTGATGTCGGCAGCGTTGACGGTTTGACTAATCTTGCGGGTCGACCTCGACACGGGCGTGTCGAGCATTGACACGGGCGTGACGTTGGGCGTGTCGGGCTGGGTTTGATGATGGCCGATCGTCGAGCTGGCACCTGTGGTCGGCGATCGTCGGGGGGGCGTGACACGGGCGTGTCGGCCAATTGACACGGGCGTGTCAGGCAGATTTTTTGACTTTTTTGGAATTTTTCTGGAAATTTTCTGAAATAAAAATAAAGCTAAGTTAGAAATAATATTTACAAAAATAAGCAATTTATTGGATAAAACAGATAAAAAAAGACAAAAAACAAACAAAATTGACTTAAATAAAATACGAAAATATAGGTATATTTACAACTCATCAAACACCCCCATACTTAAGCTTTTGCTATTCCAGAGCAAAAGTTTGAGGTGAACTTATAAGGAATAATAAAAAACCCTAAGTTCTGCTACCGCTAAATTAATTATAAGAAAGATCAAATAAAAATATACGGGGTATAAGAGTTAAGTCCTAAAATTATTTAGATGATTTAAACAGGGCAAAAGTTTTGGCCAAAAGACTTCTTGATGTAATCAAATAGAAAGCAATAGTTGTATTGGTTAGATTAACAGAAAATAGTTTGGATTTATACGAACTTTAGCTTATAGGAGTGTTATTGGAAATAATGCAATTTACGAATTATGCTCTCAAAAAGATTTTTGAATTAATTCTAGAGTCATGAAATTGGCTAAGGGGGTTGATGTTGGTTTATGAAGATGCTTGGATTTTGAGGCGAGGTTATTTTTTCTCGAACCTCCATTTTTTTTGATTTGGATGTTAAAGGAAGACGAAATCTTATTTTCCTTAACATAAAATTTTTTTTCTTCTTCATAAAATAAAAATAACCCAATGTATATGTGTTGGAGTAATGAATTTTATCCTCTTACTCCGTAACGTATAATCTTTTAATTTATTGGGTGCCTATGTTTACGGAATGAAATCTTATTCCCATTGACATAAGATCTTTTTTTTGGGAAAACTAGATTTTTAATTGAAAAATAATTGAGAGCAACCTTTATAAATTGTACGTTCCAATTTTTCAGAAAGCTAAAAGTAAGCATAATTGAATTCTATAGTCGTTATTTTCTAACATGGTACAAATGCTCCTATCTATGAAAAATTAGAAGTAGTGCCTAAAGCGAGCCCCCTATTTTTAACAAAGTATAATAAATTCTTTAAAACTTAACCCCGGCTATTTAGATTTTTCAATCTATAATTAACAAACGAATAGTGAACAAAGAATTGATCAAATTCGCATATAAATAAACTCAAAACGAAAGTTTTGGATAACAATAAACTCAAGAATGAAATGTTTGATTTATTTGTTTCAAAAAAAATAAATATATATATTTTTTTTTGAAGTTATGCTCTTTTTTTGTAGTTTTGTAGTTATATCTTTAATATATACATACTAAAAAGAAAGAAAAAAGCGAAAATAAATTTTTTTTTTGGATTTTTAAGTTTTGTGAATTTTTTTTTGTATTTTTAATGAAGTTTTCATTCTATTTACAAAAATTTGGGAAAAAGAAAAAATATTTACAAGGATGAGAGGGAAAAAGGGAGAGGGGAAAGAGAAAGAATATTTACAAAAAGTATTTACAAAAATTATTTACAAAAATATTTACAAGAATATTTACAAAAATATAAACTAGGTAGCCGCGAGATGACTCGTTATGTGGATGGCTCGATGAGCCGGATCTCGCGGACCGAGTTAAAAATAAGACAAAGTTTCAAAAATGAAACTTCAAAAATTTTTAATTATAATAATTTTTTTTGGATTTTATAATTTTTTTGTTATAAATTTTTTTTTTTTTTTTTTTTTGTTTTGTTTTTTTTTTTTTTTTTGTTTTTGTTTTTTTTTGTTAATGAAAAAGAAAGTACGAAAATATGAAAACACCCCCATACTTAGATCCAACATTGTCCCCAATGTTGTATGCTAAGCATGAGGAACAAGACAGCAGGTATATGTACAAAAAGGGAAAAAGAGGGGGGCAGAAAACGTCCCTGATCCGCGCTCAGGGAAGCCCTTTAGAAACCCTGCAGTTATTAGAAAAATAGAAAACGTAATAAATAAAGACGTAAAAAGATAGACGTGGGGTGCCTCCCAGGAGCGCTTTGTTTATAGTCGCGTAGCTTGACTATAGTGGCGGGATTATAAGTCGAGGAGGGATATGGTTTCGCTATACTCGATCACAGGGTCGCCCGCTATGTAAGTCTTTAATCGATGACCGTTTACTTTAAACGAGCCTTTTTCCGGGTGGGAGACGAGTACGGTCCCATATGTCGCGTCCAACGAGTCTAATATCCGGAACATCACCGGATCGCTAAAAAATTTAGAACTCCAGGTTGGACAGCTGGCGCGACTCATGTCAGAACACGCCATGGGGGCACTGCCAGGGAACACGGAGCCCAATCCAAGGGAAACCGCCAACGCTATAACCCTCCGTAGCGGTAAGGAGGTGGTCGATCCAAAACGGATCGATCCTCAGGTACATATTTCACCTCCGACCCCTCTTCCCTCTTCTTCGATTACGCAACCCTTACCGATTTTTAACGATAAAACTATTTTAAACAAGGCGTTGCCCTACCCGCATAAGTTAGATAATGAGCGAGTAAACGCGCAATATGAAAAATTTATTCTATTACTTAAACAAATTCATATTAATGTTCCTTTTTGCGAGGCTATCTCGCAAATGCCTAAATATGCGAAATTTTTAAAAGAACTACTTTCTAATAAACGCAAACTCGAGGATATTTCGCATATATCTCTCAACGCTGTCTGCTCGGCGGCTCTTACTAGTAAATTGCCCTTAAAACAAAACGACCCGGGACGGTTCTCCATCCCATGCCTTTTTGGCAATGTATTAGTAAAATACGCCTTAGCAGACTTAGGCGCGAGCATTAATTTGATGCCGTTCTCGCTCTTCCTGCGTTTAGGTTTGGGTACTCCTGCTCCTACCAATATGCGCATCCAACTAGCGGATCTCTCGGTTAGGTTCCCCATCGGGGTTGTTGAGGATGTCCTTGTCCGAGTAGACAAGTTCACCTTCCCGGTGGACTTCGTCATCTTGGACATCGAGGAAGACGCCAACGTACCAATAATACTTGGTCGCCCTTTCCTCGCGACCTCACGTGCGTTAATTGATGTAAGTAATGGTCAGCTTCTCCTTCGGGTAGGAGACGACCAAGTTACTTTTTCTATTAACTCCTCTATGGAAGACTCGTCGCCGAGCGACGATTTCTGCTATTCTTTAGATTCTTTTTATGGAGATTGTTCTTCCCCGGTTTTCGAGTCCGATTTTTTAAACGAAAATTTTTTTTTGCTCGAAAATTTTTATTGCGATGAGGACGAGTCTACGAACATGCCTTTTGAACCAATTGGTTCGAAAGACATTAGCACTAAAACCTCACTAGAAGAACCGCCCATCCTAGAACTCAAACCATTACCCGAATCCCTAAAATACGCCTTTTTGGGGAAAAATGATACACTCCCGGTAATCATTTCTTCGTATTTAAGTGATTCGGAGACCTCCGATTTATTGGTGGTTTTGCTTAAACATCGCCACGCAATTGCGTGGCAAATTTATGACCTAAAGGGGATTAAACCTTCTTTCTGCACTCACAAAATTTTCTTAGACGATAATTGGCGCAAAACCATTCAGCCGCAGCGGCGTCTTAACCCAAACATGAAAGACGTCGTGAAAGCTGAGATAATTAAATTATTAGATGCGGGGATTATTTATCCCATTTCTGATAGTGCATGGGTTAGTCCCATTCATGTCGTGCCCAAGAAGTGCGGTCTAACCGTAGTGGCGAATGAGCACAACGAGCTCGTCCCAACTCGTACTGTTACGGGTTGGCGTGTGGTCATCGATTATCGCAAACTTAATGATGCCACCCGCAAAGACCATTTTCCACTACCGTTCCTTGACCAAATTCTCGAGCGTCTTTCCGGTCATCCTTTTTATTGTTTTCTCGATGGTCTATCAGGGTTTTTCCAAATCCCCATTTCCCCCGAGGACCAAGAGAAAACAACTTTTACTTGCCCCTTTGGCACCTTCGCCTATCGAAGAATGCCATTTGGCCTCTGCAATGCGCCGGCTACATTCCAACGATGTATGCTAGCAATTTTTGGCGAGCTAGTAGAAGATATTATGGAAATATTTATGGATGACTTTTCTGTATTCGGATGCTCTTTCCCGAATTGTCTTCGTAATCTCGATCGTGTCCTCCAGCGATGCGAGGACACGAATCTTGTTTTAAATTGGGAAAAATGTAACTTTATGGTTCGAGGAGGTTTGGTCCTCGGCCATAAGATTTCGAGTAAGGGGATAGAGGTCGATAAGGACAAAGTTGAAATCATAGAAAAACTTCCTCAGCCGACAAACATAAAATCCATTAGGAGTTTCTTAGGCCACGCGGGCTTTTATAGGCGTTTCATTCAAGATTTTTCAAAAATAACAAAGACGCTTACTCACCTCTTGGAAAAGGAATCACCTTTTGTCTTTAGTAGCGATTGCGAGTCTGCTTTTAATTTTATAAAACAAAAACTTATCAATTCTCCGATTCTAGTGGCCCCTAATTGGTCCCTTCCGTTCGAAATCATGTGCGACGCTAGTGATATTGCCTTAGGCGCCGTTCTTGGCCAACGCGTAGAAAAACATTTTCATCCTATTTATTACGCTAGCAAGACGCTCACTTCCGCACAAGTGAATTAAACGACGACGGAAAAGGAACTCTTAGCCGTCGTTTTCGCTTTCGATAAGTTTCGCTCGTATCTTACGCTATCTAAAGTTATCGTTTTTACCGATCACTCCGCCCTTAAATATCTATTAGCTAAAACCGACGCGAAGCCCCGCCTTCTTCGATGGATTCTACTCCTACAAGAGTTTGACTTGGAGATCCGGGATAAGAAGGGCGCGGAGAATCTAGCGGCAGACCACCTCTCCCGTTTAGAAAATCCGGGTGCGTAAGCCCTCGTCGAATCTGAAATAAATGACAGATTCCCCGAGGAACGCCTTCTCTCCATTCGTTCAACTTCGTCATCTTCGCCTTGGTTCGCAGATTTTGCGAACTACTTAGTCGCGCGGGTACTTCCAAAAGATTTCTCAAGTCATCAAAAGAAGAAATTCTTTTCCGACTTGAAAAATTTCTTTTGGGATGACCCTTTTCTTTTCCGTATCTGTGCGGACCAAGCGGTTCGAAGATGCGTCGCGGGAGTGGAGTGCACGCAGATATTGAGGCACTGCCACGAGGGTCCGGCCGGGGGGCACTATCAAGCCAACCGGACCGCTAGGAAGGCGCTAGAGGCGGGCTACTTTTGGCCCACTCTCTTCAAAGACGCGCACAATTTTGTGTGCGCATGCGATAGCTGTCAGCGGTCGGGTAACATCTCACGTCGCGACGAGATGCCCCAAAATTATGAAGCCATCCCCGGTGGAGGAAAATTTTAATCGTTATGTCGCGTCCAACGAGTCTAATATCCGGAACATCACCGGATCGCTAAAAAATTTATAACTCCAGGTTGGACAGCTGGCGCGACTCATGTCAGAACGCGCCATGGGGGCACTGCCAGGGAACACGGAGCCCAATCCAAGGGAAACCGCCAACGCTATAACCCTCCGTAGCGGTAAGGAGGTGGTCGATCCAAAACGGATCGATCCTCAGGTACATATTTCACCTCCGACCCCTCTTCCCTCTTCTTCGATTACGCAACCCTTACCGATTTTTAACGATAAAACTATTTTAAACAAGGCGTTGCCCTACCCGCATAAGTTAGATAATGAGCGAGTAAACGCGCAATATGAAAAATTTATTCTATTACTTAAACAAATTCATATTAATGTTCCTTTTTGCGAGGCTATCTCGCAAATGCCTAAATCTGCGAAATTTTTAAAAGAACTACTTTCTAATAAACGCAAACTCGAGGATATTTCGCATATATCTCTCAACGCTGTCTGCTCGGCGGCTCTTACTAGTAAATTGCCCTTAAAACAAAAAGACCCGGGACGGTTCTCCATCCCGTGCCTTTTTGGCAATGTATTAGTAAAATACGCCTTAGCAGACTTAGGCGCGAGCATTAATTTGATGCCGTTCTCGCTCTTCCTGCGTTTAGGTTTGGGTACTCCTGCTCCTACCAATATGCGCATCCAACTAGCGGATCGCTCGGTTAGGTTCCCCATCGGGGTTGTTGAGGATGTCCTTGTCTGAGTAGACAAGTTCACCTTCCCGGTGGACTTCGTCATCTTGGACATCGAGGAAGACGCCAACGTACCAATAATACTTGGTCGCCCTTTCCTCGCGACCTCACGTGCGTTAATTGATGTAAGTAATGGTCAGCTTCTCCTCCGGGTGGGAGACGAGTACGGTCCCATATGGAAAAACTTCTTCAACTAAGAAGGGACTGGACCAACGGGATTTGAGTTTGCCAGGAAAAAGTTTAAGACGAGAATTATAAAGAAGGACTAGATCGCCCGGAGAAAAAATTTTGGGGGTTTTAATTTTTCGATCGTGATAAAACTTAGAACGCTCCTTATAGAACTTATTGCTCTCGTAAGCGTTCGCACGCCATTCATCGAGCTCGTTTAGTTGCAGTTTTCTATTCTAAGCGGCTAAGTTAGAGTCGAGGTTTAAGAGTTTTAATGCCCAAAGTGCGCGGTGCTCCAGTTCTACGGGTAAATGGCACGCTTTGCCATAGACTAATCGAAACGGGGTACAACCGGTAGCGGTTTTGTACGCCGTACGATACGCCCATAACGCGTCGTCAAGCTTAGCGGACCAATCTTTCCTATTAAGTGAAACGGTTTTTTCTAATATGCGTTTTATTTCTCGATTTACTACCTCAACTTGGCCACTTGTTTGCGGGTGGTAGGGGGTGGCAAGCTTGTGCGTGACTCCGTATTTAGCTAACGTCTTAGCCATTAGAGCGTTACAGAAATGCGTACCCCTATCACTAACAATTGCGCGAGGCGTGCCGAAGCGAGAAAATAATTTTTTTAGAAATGTAACGACGACTCGCGCATCGTTGGTGGGGAGAGCCTGCGCTTCCGCCCACCGTGATACGTAGTCGACCGCCACTAAAATATAAGAATTTTTATAAGAAGGAGGTAGGGGGCCAACAAAATCTATGCCCCATAAATCGAAGACTTCGCATTCTAAAAACATATTTTGGGGCATCTCGTCGCGACGTGAGATGTTACCCGACCGCTGACAGCTATCGCATGCGCGCACAAAATTGTGCGCGTCTTTGAAGAGAGTGGGCCAAAAGTAGCCCGCCTCTAGCGCCTTCCTAGCGGTCCGGTTGGCTTGATAGTGCCCCCCGGCCGGACCCTCGTGGCAGTGCCTCAATATCTGCGTGCACTCCACTCCCGCGACGCATCTTCGAACCGCTTGGTCCGCACAGATACGGAAAAGAAAAGGGTCATCCCAAAAGAAATTTTTCAAGTCGGAAAAGAATTTCTTCTTTTGATGACTTGAGAAATCTTTTGGAAGTACCCGCGCGACTAAGTAGTTCGCAAAATCTGCGAACCAAGGCGAAGATGACGAAGATGAACGAATGGCGAGAAGGCGTTCCTCGGGGAATCTGTCATTTATTTCAGATTCGACGAGGGCTTCCGCACCCGGATTTTCTAAACGGGAGAGGTGGTCTGCCGCTAGATTCTCCGCGCCCTTCTTATCCCGGATCTCCAAGTCAAACTCTTGTAGGAGGAGAATCCATCGAAGAAGGCGGGGCTTCGCGTCGGTTTTAGCTAATAGATATTTAAGGGCGGAGTGATCGGTAAAAACGATAACTTTAGATAGCGTAAGATACGAGCGAAACTTATCGAAAGCGAAAACGACGGCTAAGAGTTCCTTTTCCGTCGTCGTGTAATTCACTTGTGCGGAAGTGAGCGTCTTGCTAGCGTAATAAATAGGATGAAAATGTTTTTCTACGCGTTGGCCAAGAACGGCGCCTAAGGCAATATCACTAGCGTCGCACATGATTTCGAACGGAAGGGACCAATTAGGGGCCACTAGAATCGGAGAATTGATAAGTTTTTGTTTTATAAATTTAAAAGCAGACTCGCAATCGCTACTAAAGACAAAAGGTGATTCCTTTTCCAAGAGGTGAGTAAGCGGCTTTGTTATTTTTGAAAAATCTTGAATGAAACGCCTATAAAAGC
The DNA here is from genome assembly GCA_039513925.1 of Platanthera zijinensis. Lineage (NCBI taxonomy): Eukaryota > Viridiplantae > Streptophyta > Magnoliopsida > Asparagales > Orchidaceae > Platanthera > Platanthera zijinensis. Next base: position 189,336,012 of record CM077079.1, on the reverse strand, counting down.
CCACGTGGCCTAAGAAACTCCTAATGGATTTTATGTTTGTCGGCTGAGGAAGTTTTTCTATGATTTCAACTTTGGCCTTATCGACCTCTATCCCCTTACTCGAAATCTTATGGCCGAGGACCAAACCTCCTCGAACCATAAAGTTACATTTTTCCCAATTTAAAACAAGATTCGTGTCCTCGCATCGCTGGAGGACACGATCGAGATTACGAAGACAATTCGGGAAAGAGCATCCGAATACAGAAAAGTCATCCATAAATATTTCCATAATATCTTCTACTAGCTCGCCAAAAATTGCTAGCATACATCGTTGGAATGTAGCCGGCGCATTGCAGAGGCCAAATGGCATTCTTCGATAGGCGAAGGTGCCAAAGGGGCAAGTAAAAGTTGTTTTCTCTTGGTCCTCGGGGGAAATGGGGATTTGGAAAAACCCCGATAGACCATCGAGAAAACAATAAAAAGGATGACCGGAAAGACGCTCGAGAATTTGGTCAAGGAACGGTAGTGGAAAATGGTCTTTGCGGGTGGCATCATTAAGTTTGCGATAATCGATGACCACACGCCAACCCGTAACAGTACGAGTTGGGACGAGCTCGTTGTGCTCATTCGCCACTACGGTTAGACCGCCCTTCTTGGGCACGACATGAATGGGACTAACCCATGCACTATCAAAAATGGGATAAATAATCCCCGCATCTAATAATTTAATTATCTCAGCTTTCACGACGTCTTTCATGTTTGGGTTAAGAAGCCGCTGCGGCTGAATGGTTTTGCGGCAATTATCGTTTAAGAAAATTTTGTGAGTGCAGAAAGAAGGGTTAATCCCCTTTAGGTCAGAAATTTGCCACGCAATTGCGTGGCGATGTTTAAGCAAAACCACCAATAAATCGGAGGTCTCCGAATCACTTAAATACGACAAAATGATTACCGGGAGTGTATCATTTTTCCCCAAAAAGGCGTATTTTAGGGATTCGGGTAATGGTTTGAGTTCTAGGATGGGCGGTTCTTCTAGTGAGGTTTTAGTGCTAATGTCTTTCGAACCAATTGGTTCAAAAGACATGTTCATAGACTCGTCCTCATCGCAATAAAAATTTTCGAGCGAAAAAAAATTTTCGTTTAAAAAATCGGACTCGAAAACCGGGGAAGAACTATCTCCATAAAAAGAATCTAAAGAATAGCAGAAATCGTCGCTCGGCGACGAGTCTTCCATAGAGGAGTTAATAGAAAAAGTAACTTGGTCGTCTCCTACCCGAAGGAGATGCTGACCATTACTTACATCAATTAACGCACGTGAGGTCGCGAGGAAAGGGAGACCAAGTATTATTGGTACGTTGGCGTCTTCCTCGATGTCCAAGATGACGAAGTCCACCGGGAAGGTGAACTTGTCTACTCGGACAAGGACATCCTCAACAACCCCGATGGGGAACCTAACCGAGCGATCCGCTAGTTGGATGCGCATATTGGTAGGAGCAGGAGTACCCAAACCTAAACGCAGGAAGAGCGAGAACGGCATCAAATTAATGCTCGGGCCTAAGTCTGCTAAGGCGTATTTTACTAATACTTTGCCAAAAAGGCACGGGATGGAGAACCGTCCCGGGTCGTTTTGTTTTAAGGGCAATTTACTAGTAAGAGCCGCCGAGCAGACAGCGTTGAGGGATATATGCGAAATATCCTCGAGTTTGCGTTTATTAGAAAGTAGTTCTTTTAAAAATTTCGCATATTTAGGAATTTGCGAGATAGCCTCGCAAAAAGGAACATTAATATGAATTTGTTTAAGTAATAGAATAAATTTTTCATATTGCGCGTTTACTCGCTCATTATCTAACTTATGCGGGTAGGGCAACGACTTGTTTAAAATAGTTTTATCGTTAAAAATCGGTAAGGGTTGCGTAATCGAAGAAGAGGGAAGAGGGGTCGGAGGTGAAATATGTACCTGAGGATCGATCCGTTTTGGATCGACCACCTCCTTACCGCTACGGAGGGTTATAGCGTTGGCGGTTTCCCTTGGATTGGGCTCCGTGTTCCCTGGCAGTGCCCCCATGGCGCGTTCTGACATGAGTCGCGCCAGCTGTCCAACCTGGAGTTCTAAATTTTTTAGCGATCCGGTGATGTTCCGGATATTAGACTCGTTGGACGCGACATAACGATTAAAATTTTCCTCCACCGGGGATGGCTTCATAGGAGGGAGAGGAGGAAGCGTCGGCGCAAAAGGAGGGGGAGGGGGACGCTGCGCGTTGTTCGGGTTGCTCCAGGAGAAATTCGGATGGTTCCTCCAACCCGGATTATAGTGGCTACTATAAGGGTTGTTTTGAAATGAGGGACGCACCGAATTTCCCATGTAGTCCACGAATTCGTCGACCACGCAGACGTTGGAGGGGGGGAGAAAACAAGGCGGAGTGGAGGAGGAAACAGACATCTCCGCCACCTGCTTAGTTAGCCTTTCCACTTGGAGGGCTAGCTGAGCGGTGGCATCCACTTCAAAAATGCCCGCCTGCTTAGGGCGCGCCCGCGGGACGTTCCACTGGTAGGCGTTCACCGCCATTTCCTCGAAAAGGGCCTGGGCGGCCTCGGGGGTCTTATTGTTCAGAGTGCCCCCGGCAGCCGCGTCAATCATTTGACGCGTCTGACTATTCAGTCCATTGTAAAAAAATTGTACCTGCAACCACGTTGGCAGAGCGTGGTGCGGGCACCGGCGGAGAAATTCCTTAAAGCGTTCCCAAGTCTCGTAAAGAGACTCGGAGTCGTTTTGGACGAACGAAGATATGTTCGCCCGCAGTCTTGCAGTTTTCGCGGGCGGAAAATACTTCGTAAGGAATTTCTCGGCCAATTCCGCCCAGGACGTGATGGATCCCCGCGGGAGGGAGAGTAACCACGCCTTAGCCTTGGACTTAAGAGAGAACGAAAAAAGGCGCAAACGAATGGCGTCATCAGTGACGCCATTAATTTTAAAAGTATCGCAAATTTCAAGAAAATTAGACAAGTGATTGTTGGGGTCCTCATCCGGCTGTCCGTCGAACTGCACGGCATTTTGGATCATTTGAATCACACTTGACTTAATTTCAAAATTATTGTTGGCCACAGCGGGCCGAACAATACTCGACCCCGTATCATCCAAATTGGGTCGAGCGTAATAAGACATAGTACGCTCGACCGGTTGGGCATTATTCGGGTCGGCCATAGAAGAAGAAGAGGGTTCTCTGATAGATTCTGTGGGGTCTAAAAAGGGAATTCGACGGAGAGATCGGATACGCGCAAGAGAGCGGTCGATCTCGGGGTCGAATTCAAGATTTTCAGAACTCGAAGGTTGTCCACGGGTCATACACCCTAAAAAAAACGAAAAGGGGGAAGGATATATTTTTTTTTTGTAAAAAAATTTTTATTTGAAAATAAAGTAAAATTAATAGAGTCCCGGATTCAATATAACAACCGGACTCCCCGGCAACGGCGCCAAAAACTTGATGGCCGCGGAACAGAGACCTACTGTGGTTGGTTCGAAATGGTCAGATTCCGCGGGCCGATTAGAAGATCGAGTTTTCTAACGAAAGGAGGCAAGCGCACCTATCGCAAGTAGTACTCGGTATTCGGGAAAATACCGAGGTCGTATTATTCTCGGGGACGCGTTGATTATATCTACTCTTCCAGGAACACTATTATCTTACTAACAGTAAGGTGGGATTTTTTAGTTTAATTAAAGCGGAAAGAAAGAAAGCGGAATTTTGCTAAATTAGTTCGATGACGGGTTAACGCTCGGCATCGAATCGGATTAAGACTAAAACAATTTTTAACAATTATTAAACTTTGTTTTTAATTTAATAAAAGGCACTTGGCCGTGGAGGTTCCGAAAATATGAGCGCACTTATCTCTAGGAATATTGCTCACCTAAACATTAAGACTATTCGACCGATCGTTAGACCGACGAAGGATTCCTCTTAATGCCTGCTTTACGCTAAGAACACCGCTATTGGGTGGGGAACCCAATCCGGCAGAACTACGCTTCTCCTCTTTCGAGGGGGTGTACGCAGTTCTATTTACCCAAGGGGGATTGGTCCATACGTGCAGCCTCTCGGCGTCGCGTATGGATAACGGAAATAGAGCCCACACATCGATTATGTGGTCCTATGCGTCGTTAACCCTGGGTAAACCTTAAGTCCTTAAATTAAATAGAAAAATAAAGTTTTTTAATTATTTCAAATCATTTTTTTATGTCCCAATGCTCTTCGATGCCGAAGGCTAAAAGAGATTAGCCACTCATCGGTATGGGGACGGCTTTATGTTTTTAGGTGAAGCGTGAGCGTTAAATCAAACACTGAACAATTATAAGAGAAAACACAAAAAATAGGACAATTAGATAAATTTAAGGCTAATTGATGCAGGCACTCACGCACACTTCAAAACCATAAAGAAAATTAAATAAAGCAAGACCTACTCAAATGAGTAGGCGGAAATAAATGCACACACGCACACACTCTACAGAATTGAAGAAAGCGATAAATAAAGCGGTAAAATTATCTCCTACACGCACGCACTCTACATAATTGAGAAAGCGATAAAATTGCAAGTCCCGGCTCAAATGAGTGGGCGGGAGTAAATCTATCTCATACACACACGCACTCTACTTGAAAAGAAAACACACGCACACACTCTACAGAAAAGAAAACACACGCACCCACACAAAGTTTTCCTACTCAAGTGAGTAGGAAGAAAATGAAAGCAGTAAAAAGACAAGTCCCACTCAAACGAGTGGGCGGGAAATGAAAGCAAAGCGCCATTTAACTCTTAACGAGTAGGCGGAAATAAATGCGTACGCACACACGCACTCTACAGAAATGAAATAAAGCAGTAAAACCTAACTCATACACGCACACACACTTGCAGAAATAAGAAAAACAAAGTGCTCAGAAAATTAAAACGACTGCATTTCTACCGCTAGAATGCGGTAGAAATGCATAAAAAGTGAAAATAAAAATTAACCGGAGCGAAAATTTTTGCAAATAAACGCAAAATGGTAGTACTCGAAAAATTAATACAAATGCATGTCTACCGCTAGAATGCGGTAGAAATGCATAAAAAGATGAAATAAAAATTAACCGGACTAAAAGTTTTGAAATTAAAAGCTAAAATGAAGTGAGCGAAAAATTATAACGACTATATTTTCATTCTTATATTTTTATAAAAACTCCTAAAAAGTGAAAATAAAGCAAAAAGGACAAAAAGTTTTACAACCCTAAAGAGCCTAAGTTAAAAAATAATAGTTTTAGATGAATTTTTATAAAGCCTTATGAATGAAAATATAGGAAAAAGGAGAAAAGCTAAATCTAAAAAAATGCAGAAAATGAAATTTAAATGGACGGCACAACGGCTAGAAATGCCGATAAACCCTAAATCTAACTAAGTTACGAAGGCTAAAAAGATAAAAACATAAAAGAAATACAAAAAGATGAACGAAAAATTACTTAAGTAGGCGCATTCAAATGGATTATCCATACAAATTAAGGGAGAAAGATTCATATTTTATTAAAGTAAAAACCCTAATACAAACTAAGAGAGAGAGAGGGGGGAGAAAATCTCCTTACATAAGTTTGGAATCCAAATGGGCAGCACCTCCCCTAAGCAAAGTGGTCAAAAAAATGGACAAAATAAGCTTCCTGGAAGCTCTTATTTATAGGCAATTTTTCGGGTTGGTCACGCCCTAGGTCACGGGCGTGACAGGGGGGCGTGTCAATACTATTCATGAGCTGGCCGATTGACTTGACTCGAGCTTTGACTTCGGGGCGAAAACGTGGCGGTCACGCCCAAGGTCACGGGCGTGACAAATTGTCACGGGCGTGAAAGGGGGGCGTGACCGCGGGAGCTGGCAGTTTGATGTCGGCAGCGTTGACGGTTTGACTAATCTTGCGGGTCGACCTCGACACGGGCGTGTCGAGCATTGACACGGGCGTGACGTTGGGCGTGTCGGGCTGGGTTTGATGATGGCCGATCGTCGAGCTGGCACCTGTGGTCGGCGATCGTCGGGGGGGCGTGACACGGGCGTGTCGGCCAATTGACACGGGCGTGTCAGGCAGATTTTTTTACTTTTTTGGAATTTTTCTGGAAATTTTCTGAAATAAAAATAAAGCTAAGTTAGAAATAATATTTACAAAAATAAGCAATTTATTGGATAAAACAGATAAAAAAATACAAAAAACAAACAAAATTGACTTAAATAAAATACGAAAATATAGGTATATTTACAACTCATCAAGGAAACTGTGGTAATTATGACTTTTCTAAAAAAGAAAAAATAAAAATAACGGCGGTGGTACTGGCGCCATGCCCCAAGTCAATGACGCCTCAGGTTCCGGCCTGGGATGACAGCGACCGGCCGACGGTTTAGATTCGCGCGAGTGACTCGAGACGACCACGTAAAATAGAGGAAAATAAAAGCATAGATTGCTCTCGCCGGGCAAGAGCTAAATAACAAATAATAATTGAAAGGTTACAAATACAGTCCAAAACAAAAAGAAACGGGGTACATCGCGAGAAGGAAAGGCCAAGGGGGGCGAGGTGGCGAGACTTCTTTAAGTCAATACGGTTCCCAGCACCATCGTCCTTGCTCCCGCCGTCTAGTCCTCAGGGGCGCCAACGAGTTGTAGTAGGAAGACAGGGTGGTGCACACTAGGTTGATCCGGCGAGCCTGGTCTCGAATCCGCGTGATACACCTCCCGGGGGAAGAGTCGGCAGAAGACCCACTCGGCCGCTCTGTCTCGCCAAAGAAATAGTCGCGTTAAAGGGCCTCTAGCCTCTGCTCCACCATCTCGTGAAATTATTTCGCCGCAGTGGCACGGGCCCGCTCCCGCCGCACAAGCTTTGATAGGAGAGAAGCCATCTTCTTCCCTCGCCTCTTCGCGCTCCCAGCGTCATTCAAGATGTCCTCCATCTCGTCAGACAAATGGAGGGGAGAGATCTCGCTGTCCTCCCCCTCTCTGTCTTCGTCGTCGTCTTCATCATCTTCATCGGCCCCTGCCCGCGAGTCCGAATCTTATGAGAAAACAAATTCATGGTTACGACGAGAGCTTAGTAAAGGCTATGGTAATGTTTCGCATACCTAGAGCATGGCGAGAGCCACTGGCCAGCGGCAGGCAAGAAGGCCCGGGCCTCCTCTAAGTCCCATAGAGGAGGTGGATCGGCTTTCTACACCCCGGGTTAAAGGTCTCGCACACAGTGATTTTGGCCTGGCCGGAAGCAGGGGGAAGTCGTCCTCTCTCACGAGGCGGCTGGCCTCCTTAGGAGCTATGGAGGGGTTTACGGACACCCCTCCCGCCAGTATGGCGGGATTAGCCACTTGGCCTGGCGAGTTTGCAGCCATTATTTCATTCTCCCGGGTGGCAAGACCCGGGTTGGCAGAAGCTGATGCTGCGGGAAGTCAATTTGACAGAAGGGGAGGCTACAATTAAAAGTTAGGAGGGACAGGGAAAAAAGTATACCAGCATTTCTCGGAGAGGCAGCCAGAGGAGTGGCCTCCGTAACCAGTGGTCGATCCTCGGGAGGGTGAGACGAGTCTGGAGGCACCAGCGGGGACCCGACGTCGTCGTCTCGAGCCGCTTCCTACGAGAAGTATTCCATCAGGTGCCGACCCTTTCGAGTGATCAGCGGGCGATTTTGATGATCAGCAAGCCGGAGAGTCATACCTTCTACGGAGGGGAAGCATCATCTGTACGGTTGGGAGTCGGGGTGGGTGAGTTCCTGTTTTCGTGAGAAAGGTCCCGCTGGACCACCTTCGCCTTTTTCTTCCTCTTCTCTTTCTTCTTCTTTAGCGGGGAAGGATAAGCTGCTTGCGACTTTCTCGCCAGCCAAGGAGGACCTAAAGCACTGTTCGCCAGGGCTTGCGCCTGAGCCGCATTAATGCTGTCTTGGAGGTCTTGCGGGAGGGGCTTGTCAACACATTTGGAACACATTATGAAATCACGTGAAAGCTCGGTAAGGAAGAAGCGACTTAGGGGCAGACTTAGGCCATCTATTAGCACACGTATATATAGAGCTATGGGATGGCCCACCAAAAAGATTCTCTTTTTTGAGGTGACACGTGCCCAGCGAATATTTATGGGTTGGACGTGTCTTTTCGAGCGCAGAGCTAGCTCAAAAAGAGCGGGGATTCTGTACAACCCCATATTTGATGGAGGGAACCCAGAGACACAAACAGTCAGGAATGGACTATCTTCGGGCTCAAGACCAGAACCGCTTGCGCCTTAAGAACTCCCGCCTACGAGAAGGCGGGAACGTTTGCGCGCAGCCTCAGCCAAGACCCACTGATGACCAAAGGCGGGCGAGAGGGCGTTGAGTCCAGTCGATGCCAAAGTCCAAGCAGCAAAGGCATTGAGTCCACTCGATGCCGCGTTGAGTGAGCTCCACTCACTCGACGCCAAATTCCAAGTATCAAGAGCGTTGAGTCCACTCAACTCCGCGTTGAGTAAGCTCCACTCACTCAACGCAGTGTTCGGCAGTAAAGGCATCAAGCTCACCCAACGTCGTGTTAAGTGGATGTGGGAAGGTTCTCGGCTCAGGGCTCTCGCCGCAGCTCAAGGTTCTCGGCTCAGGGTTCTCGCCGAGTGGGGCCCAAGGCCCAGGGTAAAATTACTTAATTGTCCTCAGGTAGAATTACCTACATACCCCTAGGGCTGCATTTAGTATTTTATAAATGACGGGATTTGGCTATTTGCAGGCTAGCCAGGGGTATTTTAGTAATTTCAGGTCAGCAGAAGACTATAAATAGACCCATAAGGGCTCCTTAGAAAGCAAGCTTTCATTATTCTCAAAATCCCTAAGTGCTTTATAAGGAGCTCCAAGCCCAGCTTTGGATTTGGAGGGGAAGCTCTCAGAGATCTTCCGGGTGAGAGGTGGCACCTCCCTGCTGAGGCTTTGGGTCAGTTCTAGGTCCCTTGCAACCAGTCAAGGGTCGGGGTGTAACGACCCCATCCGTTAAATGACGTATAGTAGAAGGTCCGGCCGGGGCCCCACACTATATGCCACAAACAGACGGTGAGGTCACAGGATAATACCAAACCAAACGAGTCCTAACTCAGAGCATTCTAGCGGAAGCTTATTAAGTGCAAGAACTCATACCATTGAATGTCCACTAATATATAAATATCACATTTATATAGATAACCAGGAATGTTTACAAAACCACACCGCACACGGCCTTACGGCCTTACAAGTTACTCTTTACGACACATATAATTTCATACATCGGCACGCAGGCCGGCCACACATGAAATCCAACACTTCGCACGGCCTTGGAGGGCCTACCAGCAGCATGGGCTTTTGCCCGCTCAATCCATCAGCCCGCAACACCTGCATATGGACGTCCACCCCATGGGTGATAAACAAAGCCACGGTCAGCATTCAGCTGACCAATTATAACGACCCCACCCCTTACCCGGGGCAGTGGTTCCTTCCCTGCATGTATAGCAATTGCAACATATATAGCACATACACCCAACATCACAAACGCCGGCCCCAATGCCAGGCGCTCCGTGCACTCAGGGCACCTTTTATGGTTTGTACTTGGTAGGCGGGCATAAGCCTCCAAACCCTTGTTGAAGACCTCACGCACCCGTCTCACTCAGAGGTACGCACCACACCAAAACCCGTGAGCACTATCAGTCGACCTACCCCCGTAGTGTAACAAGCCTAGGGAATTCGCCCTGCTGCTTTGCTACCAATCGACCGCTCACCCGATCTTAACATTGCCACTTGGTGAAATGGGCATCAGCCTCCAAACCCCTGTTGAAGACCTCTCGCACCCACCCACTCAGAGGTGTTTATCGCCACTTGGTAGAATGGGCATAAGCCTCCAAACCCCTGTTGAAGACCTCACGCACCCACCCACTCAGAGGTGTCCGCACTCCATCAACCAGCTCTTAACAAGCATACAACCAAAGGAGCTATACAAAGCATCCTATACACCAAACACATCGTCCTCACCATCTCCGCAGGCTAAACGATGCATACACGGAGTCTTCTCCGGATCGCAATATAAACATCACCAATCCCGACATACATCTGGATGGGCTTCACACAGCATGCCTATGCCGTACTACAGACTTCCGGCTCTAGATGCAGACTCAACTGCTGGAATCACTTACGCGTTTCCATCTCTTGATGGAGGATCCCATGCACATGCAAAACAAAGGGCTTCACCTGCCCAAGGAAGAAAGATCGTTACCCTTGACGATCGCTTCGGCGCCATAGAAAACTAGCCGGATGGAAATCACCGCAGCGGCCTTGCCTCCGCAACGCTGCACTCGGCTCTCTATTCGGCTCGACGAAGCTCCACCGGCCTCCTCCTCCTCCTCCTCCAAGCTCTCCTCTCTTTCTTAAGAAGAAAGGCTAAGTGGAATGAGCTTTCAACTCAATCCACGGCCTTAAAGAGGCTGGAAATGCTATGGACCACACGATCCAAATAGAAGGAAACGAACGGCCGAGATCTGCCCAAGAAACCCAAATTTTGCCTGACACGGCCTGTGACACGCCCGTGTCACAGGCCGTGTACCCTTAAGCGGCACACGCGGTTTGGAACCGACTGAGCAACACGGGGATCGACACGCCCGTGTCGAACCTGACACGCCCGTGTCATTCTTGAGACACGCCCGTGTCCCCTGCTACACGGCACCCAACGGCTCCCAAAACCAGTACACGGGTCGGAACACGGCAGCCGACACGCCCGTGTCCAGCCTGACACGCCCGTGTTCATGGCCGTGTTCGCGGCCGTGTACGGCTCTGACCCGAATAGGCCAACTTTGAGATTTAAATCGAACACGCCCTGGGACACGCCCGTGTCCCAGGCCGTGTACCCCCGACACGCCCTGGGACACGCCCGTGTCCCAGGCCGTGTCTACTAGCCTGCTACTCAAAATTGTGTACAAACATATTTTGAGTTCTGGGGTGTTACAACCCTCCTCTCCTTATAGAAATTTCGTCCCGAAATTTAGCGCAACGCACAAGTATCAACATAACCACGCTGTTGCGATACAACCCAAAACGATCCAGGTTTAGAGCTCAGAGGCCACAGCTTGGCTCGCCCCATGGAATCGTACCACTACACTGTTTGTCCCAAACAGAAATACATACATACATATATACAACAGACAACAAAATAAAGTGCACACTCCACTTTATTTCGGCTTCTCCGCATCTCGCAGAATCCGTTTAGCAGCCTCCATTAAGTCCAAAGCACGGATTTGCTGTTCTGCTTGATTTGAGCTTTGCGGCTCCTGCATCTCAAGAGTGTATATTCTCGGTTGCGCCCGCGATGCAGACGACTCTGCCACAGCTTTACCCTTCTCGTCATAAGACGCACCTGTCTTTCTTTCACCCTTGGACGCACCATTCCAGCAAAATCGCGCAATATGTCCTGGCCTCCCACAAATGAAACATGTCCGCGGCTCAACCCGTTCTTGCCCAAACGTTGCTCCTGACGCAACATCTGAAGAAGTTTGTTCAGCAGGCCTGAACCGCTTCTTATCACGTTTCCTGAAATCGGACTGCTCGGATGGCGGAACTTTGAAGTCGGACTTTTCCACCGCTACGATCTTCTTCTCCCGCACCCGCTTCAAATCCTTCTCTAGCGCACTAGCGGTATGCACCAATGCTTGGAATCCCTGGGTTCACTGAACTCGGGAGAGCCAACCTCAGCTCATCACGCAGCCCTTCATAGAACCTATTTGTCTTCCGCGCCTGGTCCGCAAACGTCAACCCCGCATAACGACCGAGCTTGGTAAACTCATGCAGGTAATCGTCCACGGTCTTATCACCCTGTACCAGACGTTGAAATTCATTTTCCATTGCAATTCTCTGCGCCATTGGCAAATATTTCGCCCAAAACAATCTAGAGAATTCATCCATCGATATGTCGCCCAGATCTCTACCGCCCAACTGGTGCAACTCGATCTCATCCCACCAAAGCCTCGCCTCTCCTTCCAGGAGGAAAGTGGCTAACGGGACTTTCTGCTCCTCATTAATCCTGAGCGCAGCCAGGATTCTTTTCACTCGAGAGAGCCAATCCTCGGCCTCTGTTGGAGACGTTGCCCCGACAAACGTAGGCGGATTAAATTCCATAAAGTGCTTAAGTTGCTCGTCCGCTGCTTGCACAGCAACCGGAACCTCAACATGCTCTTGCCTCGCACCAACCTGCACTGGCGCCACAGCGGGCCTCGCTTGTCCAAAAGGTTGTGCTTGAAGCATAGCAAAAATCATCTCCGCAACTAAGCGCACCGTTTCCGCAGAAGGGGGAGGTGTAGGCACCTCAGGTGGTGCCGCACTCTCATCCGAACGCTGGGGCTCCGACTGCCCAGCTCCACTCCTCGTCACCTATAGGTGAACAAGATAGCATTACTTTCCATGGTAATACGGCAAACTCACCGAATAGACACGCACACACACATTCCTAGTGGACATTCTTGAGTTCATTAGCATTACAGCAGGCCGCACAAACACGTGCTCGCCACCCCACAAAAGAATTCGACCACGAATTCGGAAGGGAAGACCGACAAAAGCTGATACCAAAATGTAACGACCCCATCCGTTAAATGACGTATAGTAGAAGGTCCGGCCGGGGCCCCACACTATATGCCACAAACAGACGGTGAGGTCACAGGATAATACCAAACCAAACGAGTCCTAACTCAGAGCATTCTAGCGGAAGCTTATTAAGTGCAAGAACTCATACCATTGAATGTCCACTAATATATAAATATCACATTTATATAGATAACCAGGAATGTTTACAAAACCACACCGCACACGGCCTTACGGCCTTACAAGTTACTCTTTACGACACATATAATTTCATACATCGGCACGCAGGCCGGCCACACATGAAATCCAACACTTCGCACGGCCTTCGAGGGCCTACCAGCAGCATGGGCTTTTGCCCGCTCAATCCATCAGCCCGCAACACCTGCATATGGACGTCCACCCCATGGGTGATAAACAAAGCAACGGTCAGCATTCAGCTGACCAATTATAACGACCCCACCCCTTACCCGGGGCAGTGGTTCCTTCCCTGCATGTATAGCAATTGCAACATATATAGCACATACACCCAACATCACAAACGCCGGCCCCAATGCCAGGCGCTCCGTGCACTCAGGGCACCTTTTATGGTTTGTACTTGGTAGGCGGACATAAGCCTCCAAACCCTTGTTGAAGACCTCACGCACCCGTCTCACTCAGAGGTACGCACCACACCAAAACCCGTGAGCACTATCAGTCGACCTACCCCCGTAGTGTAACAAGCCTAGGGAATTCGCCCTGCTGCTTTGCTACCAATCGACCGCTCACCCGATCTTAACATTGCCACTTGGTGAAATGGGCATCAGCCTCCAAACCCCTGTTGAAGACCTCTCGCACCCACCCACTCAGAGGTGTTTATCGCCACTTGGTAGAATGGGCATAAGCCTCCAAACCCCTGTTGAAGACCTCACGCACCCACCCACTCAGAGGTGTCCGCACTCCATCAACCAGCTCTTAACAAGCATACAACCAAAGGAGCTATACAAAGCATCCTATACACCAAACACATCGTCCTCACCATCTCCGCAGGCTAAACGATGCATACACGGAGTCTTCTCCGGATCGCAATATAAACATCACCAATCCCGACATACGTCTGGATGGGCTTCACACAGCATGCCTATGCCGTACTACAGACTTCCGGCTCTAGATGCAGACTCAACTGCTGGAATCACTTACGCGTTTCCATCTCTTGATGGAGGATCCCATGCACATGCAAAACAAAGGGCTTCACCTGCCCAAGGAAGAAAGATCGTTACCCTTGACGATCGCTTCGGCGCCATAGAAAACTAGCCGGATGGAAATCACCGCAGCGGCCTTGCCTCCGCAACGCTGCACTCGGCTCTCTATTCGGCTCGACGAAGCTCCACCGGCCTCCTCCTCCTCCTCCTCCAAGCTCTCCTCTCTTTCTTAAGAAGAAAGGCTAAGTGGAATGAGCTTTCAACTCAATCCACGGCCTTAAAGAGGCTGGAAATGCTATGGACCACACGATCCAAATAGAAGGAAACGAACGGCCGAGATCTGCCCAAGAAACCCAAATTTTGCCTGACACGGCCTGTGACACGCCCGTGTCACAGGCCGTGTACCCTTAAGCGGCACACGCGGTTTGGAACCGACTGAGCAACACGGGGATCGACACGCCCGTGTCGAACCTGACACGCCCGTGTCATTCTTGAGACACGCCCGTGTCCCCTGCTACACGGCACCCAACGGCTCCCAAAACCAGTACACGGGTCGGAACACGGCAGCCGACACGCCCGTGTCCAGCCTGACACGCCCGTGTTCATGGCCGTGTTCGCGGCCGTGTACGGCTCTGACCCGAATAGGCCAACTTTGAGATTTAAATCGAACACTCCCTGGGACACGCCCGTGTCCCAGGCCGTGTACCCCCGACACGCCCTGGGACACGCCCGTGTCCCAGGCCGTGTCTACCAGCCTGCTACTCAAAATTGTGTACAAACATATTTTGAGTTCTGGGGTGTTACACGGGGCTTGAGAGAAGTAGGTGTTGTCTGCACCCTGGTTTTTTTAACATTCATTGAGGTCATTTTTGGCTTCAACAATCATCATCGGGAGGAAGAAGCCGTCGCTCTATTTGGTCGAGAGAAAGAACAGTTACTTATCGACTCACTATACAAATCGTATTTATAAAGAAAGCCCAACCAGCCGATACCCACATACCAGCCGAACCGGACTTAAAAGAAATAAACCGTACGAAACAAAATTCGTCGAGTATCACGTCGATATTCGACAAATCAAAGGATATTCGTCGATAAAACATTAAAATACTAGACGAATCGAAACAGAGCAAATCGTCACGTATCAAGAGGATATTTGACGAATCACGATACTCGACGAATGAGTCTAATTCAGTGAGACTGTCATGACAATATTCGACGAATCTAAGACGGAAGCGTTGAGATGTCACGACGATACTCGATGAATTCAAAACATTGGTTGAAACCTCTAAACCATACTCGACGAATTTCACTTAGATAATTTCGATCACTTACCTGATGACATATATTAATAATACAGGTCCCAGAATGAAATTCCTCCACATCCAGAACGTTATAGGCTTGGTCATTCACTCACATCACATATGTGCAACGCAAACACAAACCTTACCAACTTCTCCAATGCTCTTATGTGCGACCTCACACGCTCATATTGCGTTGGCAGTGAGACCAAATTTTTGATTACATCCAGATCACCATGGTAATACCAATAATGATTTGATAGTTGCACGCTATCACAAACTAAAATTATATGACCAAAAATAAAGGATGGATACAAAAATATCTAGAGCAAGGTCAACCAGAACTATTGAGGGTTGATTCCCTCTAAGTGTCGGTCTTTCCTAGGAGAGCCCAACACTCACAAGATCTCCAAAAGATATCCCAAATGAGTCTCCCGCTGCTTTATATAGGCGAGATGGGTGTACAAAAAAATATGATAACGCCCATTGGATTACAAAACTATTTTGGGTAGGGAGAAGGTCGTCTTCGTATCAACACTCCGCTCCAAAAAGTGACCTTTTCCTCATGGTCAAGGTTTATAGCCGTCTGTAACCAGGGTTATAGGATTAATTTAAGTCTCCAAAATCAGGACCATCATCTTCAGATCCAAGAGGCATGCATATATTGTAACACCCAAAAAATTCACCCCTGGGTGTTGTAACGTCCCTAGCCGATCCAACGTGGCGATGCCACGGCTCCGCTCTAGGCGACGCTACCGGGCTGCAGCCCAAGCACCCCAACCCCTCTCCCTCCACAGGCGGGTTGTTGGTGGCCACAACCTCCCTTTGATGAGCGAACTCGACAGTTAAGTTGGGCCGTACGGGGACTTCCCAGGAGGTCACCCATCCCAGTACTACGCTCGCCCAAGCACGCTTAACTATGGAGTTCTTTCAACCTTCATCACCAATTGAGCTCAATTGGTGATGAAGGTTGAAAGAACTCCATAGTTAAGCGTGCTTGGGCGAGCGTAGTACTGGGATGGGTGACCTCCTGGGAAGTCCCCGTACGGCCCAACTTAACTGTCGAGTTCGCTCATCAAAGGGAGGCTGTGGCCACCAACAACCCGCCTGTGGAGGGAGAGGGGTTGGGGTGCTTGGGCTGCAGCCCGGTAGCGTCACCTAGAGTGGAGCCGTGGCATCGCCACGTTGGATCGGCTAGGGACGTTACATTAAAAAGTGCACTTTTTTGTAACGGCCTCCCCAGCACCATGCTCGCAAGGACGGCCGCCGGCACCCCCAGCACCACGCTCGAAAGGGTTCAGCCTAACCAGGTCTGCAGACCATGCACCCCAACCCCTCTCCCTCCACAGGCGGGTTGTTGGTGGCCGTAGCCCCCCTTAGATGAGTCAAACTCGATAGTCAAGCCCGCACTACGGGGACTTCCCAGGAGGTCACCCATCCCAGTACTACTCCAGCCCGAGCACGCTTAACTATGAAGTTCTTTCAACTCTCATCACCAATTGAGCTGCAGATCAATTGGTGATGAGAGTTGAAAGAACTTCATAGTTAAGCGTGCTCGGGTTGGAGTAGTACTGGGATGGGTGACCTCCTGGGAAGTCCCCGTAGTGCGGGCTTAACTATCGAGTTTGACTCATCTAAGGGGGGCTACGGCCACCAACAACCCGCCTGTGGAGGGAGAGGGGTTGGGGTGCATGGTCTGCAGACCTGGTTAGGCTGAACCCTTTCGAGCGTGGTGCTGGGGGTGCCGGCGGCCGTCCTTGCGAGCATTGTGCTGGGGAGGCCGTTACAAAAAAGAATTGTAACACCTCCCCTGTAAAGACCATATAATATGTGTCCGGCCGGGGCCCCACAACATACGGACACCACAGCTTTAGTATTAAAAGATGATATGAAACTACCCAAACTCAAAACTCCAGACATACACAGCGGAAATAGAACAAACCGACAGAAGTTATCCACTAATGATAGAGTATCAAATGGCCGTAAGGCCTTACACAATAATAGTCCAAACAAAATATAAAAGTGCCAAGCACTCCTAGGCTACCTCGGCATGCAAGCCGGACATGATCAAACAACATCAGCAAAACAAGGAAAAGAAACTAGCCAAGCACAGCAACACTTCATGAGGCTTAGGGCTTTTCGCCCAGCGCGCTAGCTCCTGCATGCGATCCTTGCCCTGTAAGGATTTGAAGTAACGTGGGTCAGCAAAGGCTGACCTCTACTGTGTAACAAACACATCTCCTCCCGGCCGTCCCTAACGGACCCCGGGGTACCACTCCACCTGCAAGTTAACACTTCGTATACCAAAAGAGCATATATATTAAAGCGGTAAACAGGCTTGGATGTCTCATACAGCATACATGTTCTCTATGTTTTGTACAAAGTAAAAGGGGCCTACTATGCAACATGAATGCAACCCGGGTTTCACCCAAGGCACCCTAGCTCGTATGCATCTAGCACAACATCAAACATTGGGTACTTCCGTTTCCCCATTGGCTTAAAGCCGCAAATAAAAGGGAAACACCATGTCCCCAACGGCACACAGGCCGTCACACGGAACCTTGCAATGGCCCCACCCGCACATGGGTCTTAAACCCCGGGCTTGCCCGCATATTCTGACTTCGCACGTCAGGGTTCCGTATCACACAAACCGATTCTAAGAAGCCTTGCTGGACCCCACCCGCTCATGGCCACAATGCCCGGGCTTGCCCTCCGCTCGGCATTCTCGTTAGTCTCACACAAGGGCTAGTCTCGCCGGGACACTTTCCCCACATGACTTGCACGTCACGGGATAGCCAGCCGACCACGGAGACCTAGCCGCACCTTTGCACAGCACAAAACAAGGTTTCCCCACCCCAATTACCACTCGCACCGTGTCTTTCCCGTGCTCCAAGGAAACCATCTACCGCACAAAGCGGAGCTAACCTCGTCCAGTTCCGACTACGAGTACTCACTCAAATACAAAGGGGAAAACGCATACATACAACGGTGTATTGCCGCAACGGATTTTCTACCGAAGCTCGCTATGCAACATCACCGGGTCGGACTATCGGTCGTGACCACGGCTTCACCCACAATGCCTAATCCGCTAACGGAGCGGATCTCTAATGCAAGCATGCCGGGATGAACACGATCAACCCGGAGGTTCCTTTTGAACCAAGGCTACACGAATCCCTCTCATTTGAGAGATCCGGTACTCAAAACACGAAAGGAATGGGATGCTATTCATGCATCCTAAATCCTAAAAACCGAGAGGAGGAGTGTCGTTACCTTCCGTCCCCTCTTCCTAGCCATGGAGAAGATTTGCTCGGTTGATCACCACCGCAACACTCCCACCTTCGCGGATCTGAACTCCGCTCGCGAAACGGACCTCCGAAGCTTCAACGGCGGCCGGAACTTGGCCTCCTTGCTCTCCCTTCTCTCTAGAACTTAGAGAGATAAAAGAAAATGGGGAATGAGGGTTTGGAACCCTATTCCCAGACTTAAACCGCCCAGGGAGGCCCCCCACCGTTGGATCTTCCAAGGAAAAAACGAACGGCCACGATCAGAACCCAAATTCGAAAATCTGGGCCGAACACGGGTTGCAACACGGCCGTGTGCATGGCCGTATTAGCCATTCGCCGTCTCGATCGATTCGAAAACCAGCACACGGCTCCTGACACGGCCTTCGACACGGCCTTCGACACGGCCTTCGACACGGCTGTGTCTCGCTCCACACGGCCGTGTCGTGACCCGTTTCACGGCACCCGTTTTCAACATTTTCAGTCAGAGAAGTACACGGCCTCTGACACAGCCCCTGACACGCCCGTGTCACCTGGGACACGGCCGTGTCCAGACCCGTGTCATGCCCCGTGTGCCATACCTCAGGAAAATTCGAAACGACCCGATGCTACACGGCCTGGGACACGGCCGTGTGCCTGGCCGTGTTCCATACCCGACTATCGTCGACCTTAACATGGTCGACCACACGTCCAGCTCGACACGGCCGACACGGCCTTCGACACGGCCGTGTCGGGACCCGTGTCACCTGCTCAAAAAAAACTGTCTTGGCTAAAAGCGATCCCCGTCGCTCCTACAACATTTTGGGGCATTACAATTCTCCCCCCCTTAAAAGAATTTCGTCCCGAAATTTAAAACATGGAAAGAACACAAATTCTAAACGATACCTGAGGAGAAAAGCTCGGGGTACTCCTCCAGCATGGCCTGCTCTTGCTCCCATGAGAGCTCCTCGCAGCCACAATTGTCCCAACGGACCTTTACGAGTCGGACCTCCTTGTTCCACAGTTGCCGAACCTCCGAATCTTCTTTCCCGACAGGACGTACTCGCGTCCTCAAGTCTTCCTCTACCGGCACCGCCGCCGGTTCAATCACCACACTGGCCTCTAACAAGGCTTTCCTCAAGACGGAGACGTGAAAAACGTCATGCAATCCACTTAGCTCCGTGGACAGCGCGAACCGGTACGCTGCCTCTCCCACTCGCTCGGTGACCTTGAATGGTCCCAAAAATCTCGGACTCAGCTTCTTGAGTCGGCGAATTCGTGAAATGCCTTTGAACGGCTTGATCTTAAGATACACCCAGTCGCCCACCGCGAATTCCACATGTCTGTGGCGAGCATTGAAATACTTCGACTGCCGATCTTGAGCTACCTTCATGCGCTCTTGGATGGTCCGCACTAGCTCACTAGCATCGGCTACCACTTCTTTCCCCAAAAGATTTGTGTCTCCCGCCTCTGTCCAAGACATCGGTGTTCGACACCGCCTCCCATAAAGAGCTTCATATGGCGCCATCTTGATACTAGCTTGGTAGCTATTGTTATACGCAAACTCCACCATGAAGAGGTGATCCTCCCACTTCTTGCCGAAGTCGAGAGTACACATCCTTGGCATATCTTCCAAAGTACGGTTCGTTCTCTCAGTTTGCCCATCGATTTGAGGATGAAAAGCCGTACTGAACTTGAGTTTTGTGCCCAAGCTCTTCTGCACCAACCGTCAATCCTTAGACGTGAAACGTCCATCCCGGTCGCTGACTATACTCTTCGGAATCCCATGAAGTCGCACAATATTGCGGACGTACAACTCCACCAACTTTTCCACACCGTCCTCCTTCCGGTTTAGGATGAAATGTGCCACTTTGGTCAAGCGGTCTACAATCACCCAAATGGCATCATTGCCTTGCTGCGATTTAGGCAACCCATGCACAAAATCCATGGTGATGTCCTCAAATTTCCATTCGGGGATTGGAAGAGGCTTCAAGAACCCGCCCAGCTTCTGACACTCGGCCTTCACTAAGGCACAAGTTTGGCACCGACTCACACACAAAGCTACATCCCGCTTCATCCCAGGCCACCAATAGGACTTCTTCAAATCCAAGCACATTTTTGTACCACCCGGGTGAACGGAGTACTTAGTGAAGTGGGCCTCATACATCAACTCCTCGCAGAGCTTGCCGAACTGCGGTACACAAATCCTTCCGCCCTTCCTCAGAACCCCATCAACCATCTCCCAGGCGCTACCCTCGCCCTTAAGAGCTTCCTCCATGAAGGGTTGGAACTCCTCATCCACCCGGGTCACTTCCCGAATACGATCGCATAAGTCATTCTGCATCTCAATCCAGTTTAGCCGAGCCACGCTAGACTCGCCTCTTGCCACACATTCCAAACCAAGGGACTCCCAGTCCCGCCTTAACCACTCATCGTGAGCTTCAATCCAATTTCCTTGCCCCGAGTACTTCCTACTCAAAGCATCCGCCACCACATTGGCTTTTCCTGGCGTGTACTGAATCGCCACCTCGTAGTCCCCAAGGAACTCGACCCACCTGCGCTGCCGCATATTTAGGTCCTTCTGGTCTAGGAGATACTTTAGACTCTTGTGGTCCGTGAAGATCTCCACCTTCGCACCGTAAACGTAGTGCCTCCACAACTTCAAAGCAAAAATTACCGCCGCCAATTCCAGATCATGGACGGGGTAATTTCTCTCATGAGGCTTCAGCTGCCTCGACCCAAAAGCTATCACACTGCCATGCTGCACCAACACGCACCCTAAACCGCATCCGGATGTGTCGCTGAAAATCTGAAATCCTTCGGTCCCCTCTGGTAGACTTAGGATCGGTGCCATCATCAGCCTCTCCTTCAGGGTTTCAAACGCCTGACTGCACTCTTGAGTCCACACGAACTTCTGATCCTTGCGAGTTAGCGAAGTGAGGGATAGAGCTATCCGCGAAAAGTTTTCCACAAACCTTCGGTAGTACCCGGCGAGTCCAAGAAAGCTCCGGACTTCCGCCACAGTCCTCAAAACTGGCCAATCTCTGATGGCTTCCACTATCGTTGGATCTAGTGCCACCCCATCCCCACTAATCACATGGCCTAAAAACGCCACCTTCTCCAACCAAAACTCGCACTTGGAGAACTTCGCATAGAGCTGGTTCTCTCTCAATACTTGCAAAACTGTCCTCAGGTGCACCTCGTGCTCCGCTTCCGACTTGGAATACACCAATATGTCATCGATAAAGACGACTACGAACCAGTCCAAATATTCGCGAAACACTCGGTTCATCAAGTCCATGAACACGGACGACGCGTTCATCATCCCGAACGGCATCACCGAGAACTCAAAGTGACCATACCTCGTACCAAACGCGGTCTTGGGTATGTCTTCGTCACGAATCCGCAACTGATAATAACCGGACTTCAGGTCCAACTTGGAGTACACCACCGACCCCACCAACTGGTCAAAAAGGTCGTCTATCCGAGGAATCGGATACTTGTTCTTAACCGTCAATTTGTTCAACTCTCGGTAGTCTATGCGCAGACGCATGCTGCCGTCCTTCTTCTTTACAAAAAACACCGGCGCACTCCACGGTGAAGAGCTGGGCCTGATATACCCTTGCTCCAAAAGCTCCTGCAATTGAACCTTGAGCTCGGTCAACTCCTTTGGTGCCATCCTAAATGGTGGACGCGACACCGGTCTAGCCTCAGGCACTAACTCGATGGAGAAATCAATATCCTGCCGAGGAGGTGCTCCCGGTAGCTCCTCGGGAAAAACATCTCCAAACTCCGCCACCACGGGCACTTCCCCAAGAGACAGCCTGGAAAGGCTAACCTCCAACAACGCTACTAGAGCTACACCTCTCTGGTTAACAGCTCGCACTAGTTGAAGTGCCGAAGCTAGGGAACAGGCCACTCCATGCAGGCCCTCAAACTTGACTTCCGCTTGCCCCACGCCCCTCAGGGTTACCACCTTGGACAAGCAGTCGATACTAGCACGCTGCTCCGCTAGCCAGTCCATCCCCAAGATCACATCGAACTCGGACAATGGCAAGATCGCCGCTACCAACATGAAGTCGACCCCCTCAAGACTCCAACAAATCCGACCTCTAGCCCTGGTAGTCATAGACGACCCATTGGGCATGCGCACCTTCAACTCTGAGTCCGTTAAGAAGGTCTCAACTCCAATCCTCCGGATGAAATTTTCCGCAAGGAAGGAGTGCGACGCTCCCGTATCGAAAAGTACCCTAGCGGGGTACCCTGATACCACTACAAAGCCTACACACATGCAACAAACATAAAAGGCTTGAAAGGAAGAAATCTAAGGTGCAGGTTGAATTCTCGTACCTGTCACCACATCGGGTTGATGGATTGCTTCCTGCTGCCCAAGGTTGTAGGCCCTTGGCTGCACTGGTTGAAACCGGGAAGCACTCGACTTCGCCATCTTCCCTTTCTCTGCGGCACTAGGGCCGGAGCGCACAGTCTGCTCCTGCCTTGGCTCTTGCTCAGCGCCCCCTTGGGTACAAAATCTTGCTATGTGACCTGGCTTGCCACAACTGTAACACGTCTGCGGTCCCTTAGAGCGTGACCCTCCGGACGTCCAATTACTTTTCTCGCCCAACTTAAACGGGGGAGGCTTCTTCTTCCATCGGCTCCCTTCCGCCTTTCCATGGGACTGAGCCGACTTCTTCTCTTCCCCCTGCTTGGGTGTGAAACCCTTTCGGTGCTGGGATCGCTCCATATCGCTCTCCAAAATTCGGGCCGCCTCCACCAATTCGTTGAAGCCCGCACGCTTCATCGATATGAGGGGTTGTCTTAGATTTTCCCTCAATCCATGGTAGAAGAGATTGTCCCTCTCTTCATCGTCCGCCATGGTCATCCCCGCATAACGACCCAATCGAGTAAATTCCTGAACATACTCATCAACTGTCTTGTCTCGCTGCACAAGTTGTAGAAACTGCCTCTGGAGGGCTAACCTTGTTGATGCGGAATGTACTTCTTCAAAAAGGCATTCCCAAATTCCTCGATGGACGGTGTGCGTCCTAGGAACTGCCGACCACTGTGGCTCACCCACCATAACTTGGCATCTCCCTCCAACATAAAGGCTGCGAACTCTGCCTTTTTCTCATCTGGCGCCTCTACCGCCCTCAGAAGCTCCTGAATCCTAGCCCACCAATCCTCTGCATCTGTGGGCGTGCCGATTCCCTTGAAGGTTGGAGGGTGGAAACCCAAAAAGTACTTCATTTGCCGGTCCCCATGCCCGACAACCACTCTCTTGGCCTGCGGCTCCGCCCGCCTGGCCTCCTCAACCTGCACGGTCGCTGCCGTGACCGGGGTAGCAGGAGTTGCTACCTGAGCAACGGGAGCTGCTACCTGTGCTGTCGATGCATCTTGGGCCGCCACCATCGCTTCTGCAAGCATACGGCAGAAGTCGGCCGGTGTGACCCCCATCCCTAGCGGACCTTGCGCAATCACACTACTTGCCGAGAGCTCTTCTCTTGGCCTCGAGGTCCCAGCCTCGTTGCTTGCACTCTAAACACGAGCAAGAAAACACAAATCAGTCTCTAATCGCAAGACTCGAACACCAGGACACTCATGGTCCTGCGATACTCCTATGTGGATAACTTCTTATACGCGACTCGACTTATACTTTCGACCGCGAAACTTCTCACTGGAACGCGAACCTCCCTCTGATACCAAATTGTAACACCTCTCCTGTAAAGACCATATAATATGGGTCCGGCCAGGGCCCCACAACATACAGACACCACAGCTTTAGTATTAAAAGATGATATGAAACTACCCAAACTCAAAACTCCAGACATACACAGCGGAAACAGAACAAACCGACAGAAGTTATCCACTAATGATAGAGTATCAAATGGCCTTAAGGCCTTACACAATAATAGTCCAAACAAAATATAAAAGTGCCAAGCACTCCTAGGCTACCTCGGCATGCAAGCCGGACATGATCAAACAACATCAGCAAAACAAGGAAAAGAAACTAGCCAAGCACAACAACACTTCATGAGGCTTAGGGCTTTTCGCCCGGCACGCTAGCTCCTGCATGCGATCCTTGCCCTATAAGGATTTGAAGTAACGTGGGTCAGCAAAGGCTGACCTCTACTGTATAACAAACACATCTCCTCCCGGCCGTCCCTAACGGACCCCGGGGTACCACTCCACCTGCAAGTTAACACTTCGTATACCAAAAGAGCATATAGATTAAAGCGGTAAACAGGCTTGGATGTCTCATACAGCATACATGTTCTCTATGTTTTGTACAAAGTAAAAGGGGCCTACTATACAACATGAATGCAACCCAGGTTTTACCCAAGGCACCCTAGCTCGTATGCATCTAACACAACATCAAACATTGGGTACTTCCATTTCCCCATTGGCTTAAAGCCGCAAATAAAAGGGAAACACCATGTCCCCAACGACACACAGGCCGTCACACGGAACCTTATAATGGCCCCACCCGCACATGGGTCTTAAACCCCGGGCTTGCCCGCATATTCTGACTTCGCACGTCAGGGTTCCGTCTCACACAAACCGATTCTAAGAAGCCTTGCTGGACCCCACCCGCTCATGGCCACAATGCCCGGGCTTGCCCTCCGCCCGGCATTCTCGTCAGTCTCACACAAGGGCTAGTCTCGCTGGGACACTTTCCCCACATGACTTGCGCGTCACGGGATAGCCAGCCGACCACGGAGACCTAGCCGCACCTTTGCACAGCACAAAACAAGGTTTCCCCACCCCAATTACCACTCGCACCGTGTCTTTCCCGTGCTCCAAGGAAACCATCTACCGCACAAAGCGGAGCTAACCTCGTCCGGTTCCGACTACGAGTACTCACTCAAATACAAGGGGGAAAATGCATACATACAATGGCGTATTGCCGCAACGGATTTTCTACCGAAGCTCGCTATGCAACATCACCGGGTCGGACTATCGGTCGCGACCACGGCTTCACCCACAATGCCTAAACCGCTAACGGAGCGGATCTCTAATGCAAGCATGCCGGGATGAACACGATCAACCCGGAGTTCCTTTTGAACCAAGGCTACACGAATCCCTCTCATTTGAGAGATCCGGTGCTCAAAACACGAAAGTAAGGGGATGTTATTCATGCATCCTAAATCCTAAAAACCGAGAGGAGGAGTGTCGTTACCATCCGTCCCCTCTTCCTAGCCATGGAGAAGATTTGCTCGGTTGATCACCACCGCAACACTCCCACCTTCGCGGATCTGAACTCCGCTCGCGAAACGGACCTCTGAAGCTTCGCCGGCGGCCGGAACTTGGCCTCCTTGCTCTCCCTTCTCTCTAGAACTTAGAGAGATAAAAGAAAATGGGGAATGAGGGTTTGGAACCCTATTCCCGGCCTTAAACCGCCCAGGGAGGCCCCCCACCGTTGGATCTTCCAAGGAAAAGAACGAACGACCACGATCGGAACCCAAATTAGAAAATCTGGGCCGAACACGGGTTGTAACACCACCGTGTGCATGGCCGTGTTAGCCATTCGCCGTCTCGATCGATTCGAAAACCAGCACACGGCTCCTGACACGGCCTTCGACACGGCCTTCGACACGGCCGTGTCTCGCTCCACACGGTCGTGTCGTGACCCGTGTCACGGCACCCATTTTCAACATTTTCAGTCAGATAAGTACACGGCCTCTGACACGGCCCCTGACACGCCCGTGTCACCTGGGACACGGCCGTGTCCAGACCCGTGTCATGCCCCGTGTGCCATACCTCAGGAAAATTCGAAACGACCCGATGCTACACGGCCTGGGACACGGCCGTGTGCCTGGCCGTGTTCCATACCCGACTATCGTCGACCTTAACATGGTCGACCACACGGCCAGCTCGACACGGCCGACACGGCCTTCGACACGGCCGTGTCGGGACCCGTGTCACCTGCTCAAAAAAGCTATCTTGGCCAAAAGCGATCCCCGTCGCTCCTACAACATTTTGGGGCGTTACAGGTGTAACTAACATCCCAACTATTTTAGACATCCTATGAGGTTCAGGGCACACTCATAGGACTCTTTGAGCCCTAGAGGCTCTAGAGCACTTAAGGAACCCTTAGTGGGCCCCTAGTGCTCTAGCACATGTATTTAGTGGGTTTTATACCAAACTCACCCCAAGTGGTGGTAGTGGACTTAGAATACCCGTATAGGCACAAGAGACCTAGGTGCACACCAGGGATCATCAAGATCCGCCTTATCCAGGGTTAAGCTCAATTCAACCCATTAGGGTTTGACCCAGCCTAGTGTTAGCATAAGAGATCCCTCAATACTCAAATGACAACCCTAGCCCAGTTTTAACATCCCAATTTGAACTAGATCCCCCGAGTGAAGTCTGTCACTCAGAGTTGGATTGTACTAAGTAGTAGTCTTAAAATGCTATGGTGATAATGGACGAGTCATGGTAAACATGACAAGGTGTAACATCCCATTTCCTAATAGTAAAGAATAAAAAGTAAAAAAATGGTAGTAGAAAGCTAACACCGCATGCCCAATGTTATTGATGACAGTAACTCTGTCGATTAGAATACCTGGAGTGTCAACTAGAAGGCATATCAACTGAAAGGGGATACCTCCACACTAGAAGGCCTATGTGTCGATGATGATTGAATTTCATATATTATTTTTTGCTCAGTTTTAGCATTGGTTTCATATCGTATCTCTCATCATATAGTTATTTTCATATAGAAATCATTTAGAAATGAATTGAGAATTAGTTGTGCGTAGTATAGCTGATTAGAGCGTTCATGTTCATTTCATGTTATAAGGGTCTTCTACCTTCCTCTCTTTATGTTTATGAGCATTGTGTGGAATGCTAGTTTTGGTCCCTGTGTGTGCTGGATGTTTTCTAGTAGGTACCAATGTGTGTGGTAAGTTCCTCGAGCGTCTCTGCTTTATTTCTTAGTGGAGGTGAGTTCTCGTTTGATTTTGTACGTGCATGATCATTGACCCCCACTACGCACAACCACTAGTCGTACATAGTATTTTCTTATTACGTACACCGATTGTCGAGTGAGGCCATTCCTCATGCAAATTTCGTCGTGCACGGTTACTCGCACCCCTCTCCGCGCACGACCACTTGTGGTGCATGGCTAAATAGATTAAATGACCTGAGAAATTCACGAGTGTACGCACGATTTAATTTTGGCACGACCATTAGTCCTACGAGGCAAAACCTTAATTATTTCCGCCAATCCAGGTTCATTCGCATAGGAGTAGTGGCATTTTCCTTCTTGCATGACCACTGTTCCTTCGCCTACTCATACGATCAGCTAAAATCAGTTCCGTCTATAAATAACACATTCCATCTTCTTCCTAAAAAGGCCACGTTTTCCTGTTTTTTTTTGCCATTTTTAGGTTTTCAAGGGCAAGGGATCATGCACTAGGCTCTCCCCACCATTTAGAAGCTCTTGGTAGAAAGAGAAAAAGTCCTCCACTTGCCACAAACTAGGTTTTGGAAGAAGAAGACATGGACAGTGCAAATCCCATGAGTGGACGGGTCCATAGGGATCTTGTGACAGAGGTTCTTTTACCCCGGATGATAGTTGATGAGCGAATGTTGGGAAAAACCCTTATGATTTACCTTAATAAATTAATATAAGTGATTTTATATCCTAGGATTATTATCCATGATATAAAGATACGGTAATATGGTCTTAGAAGTCCTAGAATACCAGTGGAGTAAAGGTCATAAGAAAGACACTGAAAGATGGGGGTTAGATCTGATTTACTCTAGAGGGGGGGGGATGAATAGAGTATTTAAAACTTTGGCTGTTTTTAAGTTTATATCAGAGTTTAAAATATGTGATACCAATAATACTATATAAGGAAATAAAAGACTAGTTAAACTAATCTATCTATCAAAGCACAACAAGAATAGGAAGAAAATGAACACAACCAGACAATACAAGAATTTTATAGTGGTTCCCCAACCTGGGTACATCCATTCTTCTACCACCCTGGTAGGAATCCACTAACAGGTTTTTGATCAGGTGACTGCCATCACAAGATCTATTTCTAGGGAGATCTCACAACCCTTTAGGCATTTGATCAGGTGCCCAAAAACCAAGAATAAACTTTTGAAGGGAGTTAATAACCCTTTGTACAGGAGGTAAGAGAGGGGTGATGAGGTCTTCTCTTTTCTCTAAACAACAGAGAAGACAAGTGGATTTGCTGGTGTCAAGACTCCTTCTGAAATGATGTTGACTCAAAAATATGGAGCCTTGCTCAGGGTGTAGGTCTTCAGCCTTGTTAGAAAATAATCCTGGAACTTTCTGACTGAATAAAGATGAGTTGTCCTTGAATGTTCCTGGAGGAGAAGGTTGAAGAAGACTCTTGATAGTGATGAATGTTCTTCTTTAGTCTTCAGAATGGACAAGGAGGAAAACATAATTTTTTCTGCACTGGGAGAGAGTTTTGAATGTTCAGCGTCTGACTCTCTGTATTCTTTGTGTATTGTATGTTCTCTTCTGAAGTCTGGCTTAGTGTTTCGACTGAAAAAGGAAAATCTCTTTTATATTCTACAGTCAATAATTTCTCCTTTGAAATTTGAATTCCTGACATTAATTGCTGATTTCCCTAGAGAAAGAAACGGCTGGAATATTGACATAAATGTGTTTCCCTAACTGTCCCTAATAAAATAAGCAAGTAATTAACCTGATGAAGACCATAATTAATGCTGCCAATAACGGCTATATTCATGGGAATATGAGCATTAATTACTTAGGAATATTACTACTAAATAATATAGAAGGTAAGAGACAGAAGTATGGAAAACATCTCATTCTGGCTCGGGACAGAATTCGTCGACCTCTGAACGGAATTCGTCCACCAAAGTTCCAAGTTCGTCGACCTGAAGATTCCTGCTCTTTGACCCGAGCTCTGCAAACTATATTCAGAGAATAACTTGTCAATTCTGTGCTCTGAGTTCGTCGAGTTGAGAATCTGTCTGAATGAATCGATCGTCGACCTGAGCTTGAATTTCATCGAGCTTAGCTCAGAGAAATAACTCTGAGTTCATCGATCTGAGATCGATGATCATCGAGCCGAGTTCGAAGAACTTCGAACTGATCATTTTGTTCTCTGAATCTTCTAAGTCTTGAGACTACTGATGTCCTCTACTGGCAGGTCCATGAAGGTTGAACCTAATGACTTGCCTAAACTCTAGGACTACTAGACTTGACCCAGGATATACAATGTGAGTCAAACTCTACCTAATTTAGTGAACCTAGCCCAAATCCAACTAGAAATCCAACAATCTCCCCCTATTTGGGTGAGGTCACTAAAATAAGATAAAAAAAACAATCATAAAGCATAAAAACATATATCTGATAGAAATAAAATATTCAGCAGATATTTACAGAAGGTGCTTCATGAATAAACATACAGAGTTCAAAATAAGAAAAAAAACAAAAGCAAAGTCACTTGTTCTTCTTGGGCTTTTCATTCTCAGGTTTCTCAGAAGGCTGTCTGAAAATGATTTCACTATTAGGATTGGCATCTTGTCACTTTGATATGGTCATATCAGATGCACCAATTATATTGAGAGATGTTTGTTGGATTCCTAGTTGGATTTGGGCTAGGTTCACTAAGTTAGGCTGAGTCTGACCCCATTGTATAGCCAGGGTCATGTCTAGTAGTCCTCGTGTTGTAGGCTAAGTCCCTTTAGCTGTACCATCTTGGACCCGCCTGCAAAGGACCTCAGAGACTCAGACTTACAAGTTTTCAGAAGACAGTGATCAGTTCGAAATTCTTTGAACTCAGCTCGATGATCGTCGATCTCCAATCGACGAACTCAGAGTTAATTTTCTATGCTGAGCTCGACGATATTCGAGCTCCGGTCGACGTTTAGTTTTCTTCAGACAGATTCTCAGCTCGACGAACTCAGAGTGCAGAATTAGAAAGTATTTCTCAGTTAGCAGTTCGCAGAGCTTATGACGACGAACTAGAATTCTTTGGTCGACGATCTTGGATCTCAGGTCGACAAATTCCGTTCAACGTTCAATGTTTTCTATTCTGTTCCAGAATGAGTTTTTCCTTCTTCTGTTACTTATTTTCTCTATTTATTAGCAGTATTATTCTGAGTATTTAATGCAAATATTCTTCTGAATATAGCTGTTATTGGCTGCATTAAATATGACATTCATCAGAATAATTATTTGCTTATTCTATCAAGGACAGTTGGGGAAACTCTTTAATGCTTTTATTCCATCCATTTTCAATTCTCCAGGTCAGCCAGCATTTATGGAAAGAATTCAAAATTCAAAGAGAATTTTTAATTGGCAGTAGAATAAAAGAGATTCTATCTTTTTCGAGACATAGAGTTACAAAGAGAGAGAGAAGAAAATAGAAGCACTAACAAAGAACTTTCATCAAGCAGTCGACTCTTTCATTCTCTCTCAATGCTTTTCTTACTCTGCTAATACTCAAGAATGAAGAAGAATAAAACATCAAAATCAAGAGTCTTCTTCAACTTCTGTTCCAGAAATTTATTGAAAGCTTTTTCAACATCAGTCATTGGATTTCCTGGACCTTGGCAGATCAAGCTGAAGACCTACTCACCCTTAAGCAAATCTCATTCTCCCTGAAGCATTCAACTTCTAAGAAGAAGCTTTGAGAACACAAGAATCCACATAGTCTTCTCATATTGTATTGAGAAAAGAGAAGACTTCCATCAAACTCTTTCCACCCCATTGTACAGGGTTCTAACTCCCTTCAAAAGTTAGTCTAGTTGACAAGTCTCCCTCCAAAAGACTTGAAGTTGGTTTTTTGGCACCTGATCAAAAGCATAAAAGGTTTCCTGATCTACCTGAATCAGATCTTGTGGTGGCAGTCACCCTATCAAAACCTGCTAGTAGATTCCTACAAAGGGTGGTAGAAGAGTGGATGTACCCATGTTTAGGGTGATGGCACGGCCCCTCCGACGCTACATGATGATTACCCGATTGCCGAGGCGCTACAACATAAAGACTTTAGGCGCAGTGATGATGCTAACGGACGCCCGCGTTACAACCTTCGTCTGCGGCGTGCTAGGCCCACTTGAAGATTAATTTCTTTAAAATATCATGTTTTAGTATTTTTATATAACTATTTGTGAATATAAAATTATTCCATACTTGGTTAATAATTTTATATTCACTTGAGGACTTGTATTATTTTTATTTCCTGCATTTAAATATTTGGTGTTTATTTAACCTCCCGGATGGATGAGATTTCATCTCCATCATGGACGGTTGGATGTGTTTTGTAACTCCTATATAAGGAGGCTATTATGATGAGTTAAGGCATTGAAGAAGAAAAAAAAACCCTACTTCACTCTTGTGAAATTTCGGCCTAGGAGGTCTCTACTATTGCCGCCCCCAAGGTGTGAAGCCTTCCCCCCTTTTGATCTCCATCCCGTTCGGTGCCACTCCGACGTGGCTTCCATCAGTGCGACTCCGAGGAAGAAGGTTGCAGCCCCATTTGGTGTGAAGCCAGTGGTTCCGTGGAGGGAGTGATTCTCCAACTTATCTTGTGTGTTTGATCTTCTTGGTTGGGTAATCCCTCTCCTCCCTAGTGTTTTATTCTTGTGAGATTTGTGGAGGTTGTATTCGAACCGTCTTTTCCATGATTTTTAAATACATCGCTCGCAAGTTTGATTCGATTTCGTTATTGTTGAATCTCTTGTATTATGGATTGGAAGATCCATTGCGGGAGCAAACTAGGCCTAGCCTTGACTTGCTATCCAAGTTTGGCACTCTTTTTGTTAACAAGGGATTTAATATCAACTTGAACTCGACCGTCTTTTGAAGTTTTCGCTGCTCCTAAATAAAGCTTTTTGCTGCGTTTGAAACGGCTCAAGTTGAAATTTTAGATGCTTGTGTAGGTGCGGTGAGTTGTGTGCTTGTTGGAGAGGTAGGTCTTAAGGACGTTGTATCGAGTCCGACTTATGGAGAGTTGTGTGCTTGTTGGAGAGGTAGGTCCTAAGGACATGGTATCGAGTCCCGAATTTTTAGGAGCCAACCGACCCCTTTTCGTTTGCTTTTGGTCGGAGCCCTTCTCTTTATTTTCATGTTCTGTGAAGTTGGTTGTTCCGTTAGCGTAAACAATCGCGTGTCACGACCCACCCTACATAAATTTGGTATCAGAGACGGTCGTGTCAATTTTCTAATTGAACGTCCTCGCTTTAGTCTTGTCAGCACGCACAAAAAAAACACAATTTTTTTTCTGGTCTGCCAATAGCGCACCAAAATCTGCAATTTTCAGCGAAAAGTTAATAACAAATTTTTTTTAACGTTCTACATTCTCGTCACATCGGGAAACTATAAAAATATTCTATTTTTCATGTAGGGTCAGCCCTAGAAAAATTCATCTTTCTAAATATTTTACACCTGCATGCGCACTAGACTAGGAACGGAATACTCTACACCTTCTACGTCTAGGATGGCTGTGAACAAGCATGGTGATACCAACACCGAGGCTATAGCAGGTCTACGTACCGAAATGACTGAGCTTAGGAACATTTCAGCACAGATCTTTCAAAATCAAGAAAGGCCACCCCCACCTCCCGTTAATGTTGGGCAGCCCAACCGGCACCAACAAACATCTGATTCGCATTCCGATGAGGACTCCCCTCGAACACCCTATCAAGAACACCGCCACGAGAGAGGGTTTGATATCACGAGGTCCATTAAGATTAATGCCCCCACTTACGATGGCATGGAAGATCCCTAGATCTTCCTTAACTGGAGGTTGACATGGAGTTTTACTTCGAGTAGCACAACCTGACGGATCCCCAAAAGGTCCAAGTTGCCCGGATGAAGTTAACAGAATGTGCAAAAACTTATTGGCTGAATGAAGAGAGTAGGCTAGGAGCCGGGAACGGGGTCCCACTTATTGGATGGGCTGTGATGAAGAACCTGTTGGCCGATCAGTACGTCCCCGCGTACCATCGGACGCAGATGTTCGATGAGCTTGCCACCCTTCGGCAAGGCTCAATGTCAGTGGCTTAATATATGGGTAAACTTAAGGACCGTATGGTGCGATGTGACCTTAGGGAGATCCCCGAAGTCACTTTATCTAGATTTCGAAAGGGGCTTCACCCCGATATCAAAAGGAAGCTCTTGCGATATGGGCATACTGATTTGAACACGACTTTCAATGCTGCCCTGGACATTGAAAAACACCTAGCCTCTAAGTCTCACTCCCGTTATGCTCATACGAAGAACAAGTCCACCACTGGGTCATCTTCTTCCACATATCCTGATAAGGGAAAGTTCAAATCCACCGAGTCGAAGTCAGTCGTGATCACCGCTAGGAACACCAGGAACCCTGCGAATGAGCGTATACCTATAGGGAAGGTTGGCAAGGCTAATGCCACTTGTTACTCTTGCGACATTCAAGGCCACTATGCCTACGAATGCCCAACAAAGACGAAAGCCCTAGCCTTATTAGAGCTAGCTACCGACCCTGACGATTATGTATACGAGGCCGCAGAGGAGAGCGACCCAGAACGAGTCCCTAGTGACTTGGAGGAAAATCACCGCATTATGGTGATTCGTTGTATTTTGACCACCCCTCATCCCGTAGACGACTGGAAGAGGATGAGTATATTCTCCTTGATCTTTAAGAGTTGCGAGAAGCTTTGCAAACTAGTTATTGATGGTGGTAGTTGCGTGAATGCCGTTTTTGAGAACGCCGTTTAACGTATGTCCTTTACTACTGAACCGCATCCGACTCCCTATCAGGTTGCTTGGATTAGTAAGGTTACTATTAAAGTAACCTAACGATGATTAGTCCCTCTGTCATTCAAATCCTATACGGATGAGGTTTGGTGCGACGTCCTGCCAATGGACGTTTATCATGTGTTGTTAGGCTGCCCCTGGCTCTACGACCGTGACGTGACGCACTTTGGTCGCGCCAACACATATGAGTTCAAATTCAACGGCAAGACCATCACCTTGAGACCGACTGTACCGAAAGAGCCGGTAGTGTTGGCTAAGGATACCACCGTTCCTATAGAGAGGAAGGCGTTGAGTTTAGCTGGTAGGAAAGAATTTGTGAAGGATTCCTTCATTGAGGGTATGATGTACGCTCTCGTTCTCATGAGTGCAAAGACTGACAGTGGCGTGTTGGATGATTTACCTCGAGAACTACGGGTATTGTTGGATGAGTTTAGGGACGTTTACTCGGACGAGCTGCCTTCGTCGTTGCCACCTCTTAGGGATATACAACATGCCATAGACCTTATCCCTGGATCATCCTTACCCAACCAACCTCACTATAGGCTTCATCCCGCCGCCCACAAAGAGTTACAAACCCAGATAGAGGATTTACTGAGTAAGGGATTCATTAGGACGAGTATGAGCCCATATGATGTCCTAGCCCTTCTTGCCCCTAAGAAGGATGGCACCTGGTGCATGTGTGTTGATAGCCGAGCTCTTAACAAAATTACTATAAAATATAAGTTTCCAATCCCTCAACTAAATGACCTCTTGGATGTCCTTTCGGGTGCCACTATCTTCTCGAAGTTTGTCTTACGGAGTGGTTACCACCAGATTAGGATCCGAGAGGGGGATGAGTGGAAGACAGCGTTAAAATCTAAGGACGGGTTGTATGAGTGGCTGGTGATGCTCTTTGGGTTATCCAATGCTCCAAGCACCTTCTCCCGGATGATGACACACATCTTTAGGTTGTATATGGGGAAGTTTGTTGTAGTATTTTTCGACGACATCCTAGTTTTTAGCACCTCCTCCGCCGAACACATCTCCCACATAAAAGTGATCCTCACCACCTTAAGGAAGGAAACCTTATTCCTAAACCTTAAGAAATGCACATTTTATGTTTCAGAGGTTGAATTCTTGGGTTACATAGTTGGTTCTGAAGGTATTCGTGTTGACCCAGGAAAGGTTCAAGCGATTAGAGACTGGCCCGAGCCCACTAGCCTTCGAGAGGATTAGCTACCTTCTATCGTCGTTTCATACGCGATTTTAGTAGCCTTATGGAGCCAATTACTAACTGCATGAAGAAGGGCGAATTCACATGGATTAAATCCGCAACGTTTGCATTCCGTCGTATTAAAGATCTTATGACTGAAGCACCGGTGTTGCGTCTACCTGACTTCACCAAGGTCTTCGAGCTTACGTGTGATGCATCTGGCATAGGAATTAGAGGTTTCTTGAGTTAAGAGGGTCACCCGATATGTTATTTTAGTGAGAAATTAGCAGCCGCTAAGTTAAATTATTCAAATTCTGATAGGGAGTTTTATGCGATCATTAGGTGTTTACATCATTGGAGGCACTATCTCCTTACTAATAAGTTTGTATCCTCTCCGATCATGAAGCATTACGATTCATCAACGGTCAGCACAAAATCAGCCCGCGCCACGCTAAATGGGTATTCTTCTTGCAGGAATACACATTTAATCTTAAGCACCTTAAGGGGTCCGAAAATCGAGTCGCTGATGCACTCAGTCGCCTCGCCCTCTTGCTTTCCTCCATGCAAGTCCATGTGGTTGTGTTCCAGCGCATAAAGGTTGAATACCCCACATGCCCTGATTTTCAGTAGCCATATTTATCTGCCCAGGATAGCTCTCCCACGACCATCACGACCTTTTCACTTAGGGGCGGTTATCTGTTCAAGCACGGTAAATTGTGTATCCCTCACTCCTCTTTATGACTCCACATCATTTGGGAGTTACATAGTGGAGGCCTTAGTGGACACTTTGGGAGAGACAAAATGATTACGCTCGTCGAGGAGAAATTCTATTGGCCTAAACAAAAGGCGATGGTTGGGAGAGTAGTGAACAGTTGCCGTACGTGTCAAGTTTCTTAGGGTACTAAGTCCAATGTAGGTTTGTACACCCCGCTACCTATCCCGTTCGTGCCGTGGGAAGACGTGAGCATGGACTTCGCATTAGGCCTTACCCCCACCCTTCGATGTCACGACTCTATTCTCGTCGTTCTGGATTGGTTCTCCAAAATGGCATATTTTATTCCATGTAGTAAGACCAACGACGCTTCTCACATAGCGAAGCTGTATTTTAAGGATGTCGTTAGTCACCGTGGAGTGCCGAAGACTATTGTCTCGGATAGGGACGTAAAATTCACTAGCTACTTTTGGAAAACCTTGTGGATTATTATGGGAACAAAATTAATATTCTACGCGGCTTATCATCCGCAAACTGATGGGCAGACGGAAGTAGTCAATAGAAGCCTAGGAAACCTTCTTAGATATCTAGTGGGCGATCACAAAGGCACTTGGGATTTACTTCATCCACATGCCCAATTGGCCTACAATAATTCAAAAAATATGTCCATGGTTATGTCTCCTAACGAAATTGTTAACGGGTACAAGGCCCCTGTGCCGCTTGACTTGGTCCCATTGTCTCCAACGTACAAAACAAGTCAGTTTGCACAATCCTTCGCCCAACATATTCGTGACTTACAGGCACGTATACGAGCAACCTTGACTGATCAATACGAGTTGTAACATCCGTCAAACAATTAGAACCCTAGAGATAGTTTTGTCATGACTAGGTCATGACAAAACCCTAGGAAGCCCATAAAGGCAAAGTGAACCTAGGAATGTGGATGAGACCACTGTGGTCTGCACATAGTAGATTTCTGAACCTTGGTTTAAGGTGATCATGGGGCTTCACCAAGACTCCAAGACCCCACCCATACCTTCATAACCCTAGTGAGGGGTCAATGGGTCACTAAGGACCCATAGAGGGCAGTCAAAGAGGTTAAGTTGACCAAAGTCAACTCTAACCCTAATTGGGTCAAACTGACCTGCACAAGGGCCAATTGCAGTCCCTTAGCAAAGTGGACCCCACACATACCTTCATAACCCTAGTGATAGGCCAATGGGTCACCAAGGACCCATTGGGACCAATAAAAAAGGCAAAGTTGACCAAAGTCAACTCTACCCCTAAAGTGGTCAAAGTGCTCTAGTTAAGGGTCAAGTGACCACCAAGGGCCAATCCAACTCCACCTTGACCCTAGGGGAGGCCAATGGGTCACCAAGGACCCATTAAGGAAACATCAAGGACCAAATTGACCCAAGTGAACCCTATTCTAGGTTTGGGTCAAGCTAGCCCAAATGGGCTAACTCAAGCTCAAGCCCATTTCAATTAGGCTAACCTTGTTTTGATAGATGAAATGGACATGTGAGCTGCCATTGGGTTAGGTAGGAGCCAAAATTCAGCTTGGAGTGTAGGAGAGAGAGAGAGCCACCTATGGAGGAGAGAGAAAGAGAAGAAAGAAAAGGGAGGAAGACTTTGGGCTCATCCTCCCCCTCCACAACCCCCTCCATTCATTGCTTTAGGAAAAGGAAGGCAACCCCAATTCAACCAGCCAATCCTTGACTGGTTGGAGCCATGTTTTCTCCCTTACCCACCATGGCCGCAAAGCTTGTCCTTTGCCAAAAATGGCATTGAAGTTTACAGCCACCTAACACCTCACCTCTCCCTTTTAAAAGCATCACTGGACTCCAAGGATGATTTCCCACCACTTACCTGAAGAAGCCAAGCAGTTCCACTGCACTGTTGTAGGAGGCCGACCACCACCAGCCACCACCATGCCAATCTGACGATCAGCAAGGCTACAGCCGCCCCCACAGGTCCTCCTCCACTCATTCTTCCATAGGCGGATCATAGCAATCCTTAGGGTCGAGGTTCGGGACCAATTGTGCCCGATCCAATTCAAAAAAATCCTGGTTTTTCAATGGATTTGTGCTTGTCGGGTTCGCCAGAATAGTGCTTCCCGGCAGCCGTGCCGTCGCCTGGAGGTAGCCACCACCTCCCCGAAGGTGTCGGTGTCGGTGGCCTGCCAGGGAAGTGGCCGGATCGCCGGCCGCAGCGTTTGGAAGAAGCTCCAGGACGGGGAGATCGGGACCATCGGCTGGAGGTGGTAAACGGCCAGATTCCGTTTGTCTTGCGCTAAGATTCGTGCAGGAAATGATGGATACTATATTATCTAAATTTCTGATTTATTTCATTTATGTCACAGAATTTGTATTTAATGTTTTTAATTGTTAAAATTATCTAAGTGCATTTTCAGGACAAATGGTCAACACATAAAATGTGGCCCTATGGGTCTACTTTCATAAAAAATTAGTTTGAACCAATTTGGGTGCCTGGTTTGACCAGGACACTAATTTTGGTGGGGTCTATACATATGGCTAGACAGAAATTAAAATGAGTGCCCACACGTCATCCTTAGTCCAAATGAAGTGAAATTTTGGCAGGGAGTCACCCTAGACCATATCTAGACTCTGCCTCAAAATGGAAATTTTTGGGGATAATATTTATATAGTTTTGTAAATAATTTAATTTCTCTAGGGTAAATTAATTTAGGGGTTAAATGAACTCCAAACCCATCCAAATTTTGGTGGGTGGTGTAGGGAGTCATTATGAAGCTCTGGTTAAAATTTCATTAATTTTGGAGGTGATTTGAATTGAAATCTTGTAAACCCTAGCCTTGCTTAAAAAAGGGCATTTTGGTCCAAAAGTGTATTTTGAGCTTAGAGTGTCCAAATCACCTCAACAGTGGTTAAAATTTGGGCAACTGACTTGTCATGACTCTTTGCACCTTCCCATGAAAAATGGGGTAGATTGGAGTTGATTTGGCCTAAGATCTAAGGTCAAACCCTAAAGAAGGGCTTTTATACCTTGTGAAGGGCATGTGGCCAAAACACCTTAAATTGTCAAGAAATTTTGTAGGGAGGGTACTAGGGTAGGTTAAACTCTCTGGTGAAAATATTAAGGGATTTTGGAAAGGGTGGGGCCCTCAAAAACCTAACCCTAGTTTTGGGCACAAGCATTGTTGTGCTAGAATAGGTTAGTAAAACTTCTTGAAATATGATGAAATTTGTGTAGATTAGTCATAAGGATATAATTAACCTCTGGTAATTTAATTGGAAATTTTGGAACAATAATTGTAGCACTTCTTTGTAATATATTGGATTGCCCTAATTAATCATATGATCCTTTTAGTCCCACTGTCCATTGGGAGGTCATGAAATTTTGGAAAAAGGAGTTTAAAACCCTCTTAGTCACATATTAATTTTATGAGAATTTTTGGATACATTTTTGTGGTACTTACTTCACAATCTTAGTAAATAGGATAATTGCTCAATAATTTGTTTAAGGCTCTTTACTAGTTAATAACTTATGAGATTTTATCCAGAGCATTTATATGCCCTTACAATCATGCATGATGTTTCTCGAAATTTTTGGAAGTAATATTGCCCTACTTATCTATTTAAATGAATTATTGTGAGTTATATTTAAAATTAAAATTAGTGGCTTAAACCTTGCTGAAAAATTTAGAGACTTTTGATCTTAAGTTAGATATTCATATTGTATATAACATAAATTTGGAGGAATATTATCTTGTCTAAATTTGGTACTTCCTGTTCAATCTTGGAATTTTTGGCCACTATAATAATTAAATAAATTATCAGATAAATTGGAAAAATTGCGAATCTCTGGATTTGGGCAACAAAAGTCATAATAGCCCTCCAATAATTATTATAGGAGTACTAGATGATTATTTTATGTACCACCCATTTTACATGGCATTTAACCTTAATGGTCTGCATATAGTAAAACTGTAGAAAATATGTTGGAGTACAAAGTTGGGCACATGAGTCGGGATTAGTGGTTGCAGGTTTGGATAAACTAGAATGAGTTCATCATTGGAGGTAGGATGAGTAGAGGGTCCGATTTGGCTAAATGTTAGATGATGCTCGGGTTCGACGAAAGATCGTCTAACCCGTAGGAGGAAGTGTCAAAATACTTGGGTTAGATCAAATGCAATAGTTAAGGGATTTGGAATTGGGTATCAACCAATAAGAATAAGTGCCTTGCCAAAGGGAGCTTTGGGCTTCATCCCATCGTAGCTCCTAGTGCCCTCGAGAGCCCTTCACGGGGAGTACCTTGGGCAGTCCTGGGCTAAACCTAAGTCGTAGGCAAAAAAAAACAAAATGAAGAGCAATTAGTAAATTTAG
Organism: Platanthera zijinensis; assembly: GCA_039513925.1. Lineage (NCBI taxonomy): Eukaryota > Viridiplantae > Streptophyta > Magnoliopsida > Asparagales > Orchidaceae > Platanthera > Platanthera zijinensis. The sequence goes on along the minus strand of CM077079.1, from coordinate 189,295,699 downwards.
GGTTTCACAGTCTCATACCTCGATGTCTCGGGGAGATAGGTTGGGTAACTCGGGTAGTAAGCCCAGTGGTTTTGGGATGGGCAGGTTAGCCCGACGAGCTTTGGCTCGATAATGGTTTGTGATGGGCAGGATAGCCTGACGAGCTTTGTCTCGATTGTTGATTACTGATGGACGGAATGGTCCGGGGAGATTTGGCTCGATAGCTATTACAAAAGGTTGCATGTGCAAAAAGTATAAGGTGGTGGGTCTTTGGTGTTGGAGGGTCGATGCACCGACGCCAATACGTTGACCCGGCAAGTGTGGTTTTGCAATTGGCCAAATAAAGTCCGGTGCGCCAGCCGGCAAGAGTACGCAGGAGCTCCGCTTAGTGCACCAACGTTGAGGCATATGATAGGTCTGACTAGTAGTGTTATTAGCGGTTTAGAGGTGGGCGAGGCCCAACCCACCGCTTTCGTTTGCCACTACAGTGGTATCCTGGGAGGTTCGGCTCCAGAAAGGGGAAACTAAAGGTCTGTGTACACAGAGTCGAGTGGGAGTTGCACTTGTATGTTCATGTCATTGCATAATTGTATTTCATAGCATAATCATTGCATAAAACCTGAAACCTAATGTATAAGTGGTATGGGACACTTTATACAATAGGCCCTGCAAAACGACCCCTTGGTATATAAGTTCGCGCGAGCGTGCTTACAAGTAAAGGTTCTTATTTAGTATTACATATTTATGCTTGCTAGTAAAACCGACACCCTATCGTATAAATCGGTATGAGACTTTTTATATGATAGGAGCCCTGCAAGAGATCCCTTAGCTTATGTGTATTCACATAGGTTAAGGTTACTTTCTTATTCAGTTCTTTATACCATTATTACCATCTCTTATACATTAGAACGGCTAGTTTAGTTCCGCCGCCATCTGCTATTTAATATTCTCCACCTTCATGTCCTTCCCTTTCCTTCTCCCAGCTCGGTGCCTAGGAGCCATGGGGGAAGGGGCGGGGGACGATAGGACTTAGTCTTTTAGACTAACGGTTTTCGAACCACATCATTTTAGGGGACCACGAAGCCCAGCATGGAGGAGCAGCCCCAGAGGTCTGCACGCTTGGAGATCAGACAGTCTAGTACCGGAGTTCAGACGGCAGGGACTGTGAGTCCCGATCGCTAGTAGTTATTTTAGTTTGCTTCCGCGATGAGCAATTTGTAGTTAGGACTTGATGTACCAGGCATAAGCCTGAGAATTCTGTTATATGTTTTATCTGTGGACACTCTCTTCGTGGAGATTATTTACTATTCATGTGTGATTTTTGTGGACTTGCTTATTTTATTGCTACAGTTGTGATCGATTTGGCCGGCAGGATCGGCGTTTTGTAGTGACAACCTTCCCGAGTGCGAAGGTGTCACCGCAAGACGACGGTTCTTGGCCTAAGACCCCGGTGTTTTAAAAGAAAAAAAAATGGGGCTCTTACAAGTGGTATCAGAGGTAAAACACATCGATCGAAAAGTAGCAGTCCACAATCCCTGGGCCACCCCCGCACGAGTTTAGTTTGGGGACAAACTAAGCAGCGGAAGTAGTGGTGGGCCCATATGGGAGATCACTTGAAATTGTCCACTTTTAGTTAGATTGGTGCAATTACTTATAATTTGCTTTTGTTACGCAGCCCCCAGCACAGCCAACACCACAAGGAGGAGTCCAGCAGACTCCGAATGTTGCACCACCTCCCCCGGTCCCCACTCCATTCCTACAGTTGGAGATGGGGCAGACTCTGACAGCTATTCTGGAAGCTTTCAGGGCCCAACAGGTTCCGGCTCCGCAGCCAAACCTGGGGGCCAATTGGCTGAGCATCTTCCGAGGACTCTCTCCTCCATCTTACTTAAGGACAGAATCAGCTTTTCGGACGGAGGAATGGCTAGACATTATATATGAAATATTGACCGGGATACGGTGCCCTTGGGAGGAGAGGGTTCCATTGGTTGTCTCTTGTTTAGAGTCTCATGACAAAAGATGGTGGAAGACGTCGCTGGATACGACTTTTGCCGATATGGAGGTTGCAGAAATTACTTGGGAGGAGTTCAGGGCCGCTTTATTAGAGCATTTTGTGCCACAGTCGGCTAGGGATGAGCTGGAGGACAGGTTCTTGCAGTTGAAGCAGGGTAACAAGACATTGGTAGAATACCATCGGGAGTTCAACCATTTAACACGGTTCGCAGACACCTATCAGCTAGATGAGGCAAGATACACCAAGAAATTCTATAAGGTCCTGCAGGAGGAGTTGAGGGAGGCCCTTCTGTTTGTATCTGACGGGCCTATACCTTGGATGTTAGAGATGGCCAAGAGGATTAAGGCTGATTGACACACGACTCGGGGACGGAAGAGGCCAACGGAGGACCAGGGCCGGGGAGCACGGAATGATCAGCGGCGGGGCTGCATCACTGATGGGAGAGAGGGAAGAAGAATAGAGGACCAACCTCGTTAGGAGGTGAGACGGGAGCCAAGGGAGCCAGTGGTAATGGCTCCTCAGCCTATTCAGATGCGGGAGGTACCAAGACCTAAGGATATGGCATTTCCCCCGCCGGAGTGCTACAACTGCCATCAGACAGGGCACATTCAAAGAAACTGCCCAATGAGGGGAGCACCTCTACCAGCACCACAGGCTGCCCCGCATGCCCTACAGTTTGGAGGACGAGGACGTGGTTACCAGGGTGCAGATCGCAGGCAGGACAGAGAGCAAATTTATGCACTGGATCTGTCTCAACCCCGGAACCTGGAGCAATTGATCACAGGTATGTCAGAAAATTTAAATTTTTCCTCCTGAAACTTAAATTTATATAGAATTGATAACCTAGGAAAGAAAACCATAACTAGATTGTAAGACATTTAACTTCCCCGCAGGTATAGTTTTCATCAGCAGTAAGCCCGCTTATATGTTGTTCGATACGGGTGCTTCACACTCATTTGTATCGGAGGCCTTCGTAGAAGGATTGGAAGACGTGGAACGATTCACGGGTTTGATGATGAGGATATGATTTCCCGATAGATCGGAGTTGTCCACCTCTGCCCACTACAACATGGAGGCGTAGATCAGCGGAAAGATATTTGAAACTCCAGTGACGATCATGAAGATGCCAGTCTTTGATTTGATCCTAGGAATGACATGGTTGCACTGGAATCATGCTCAGATTGACTGCATGTCTAAGAGAGTTACTGTGAGACATGGGGATTCCTATCTCGTCATCGAAGGTATTAGATCTATTCCCGCTCTCATGTTGTCATCTGTACAGGACGTCAAGGCCCACTTGTAGGGGTAGGAAGTATATGAGGTGTTATTTGAAATGACTGAGGCCAAAGTCTCCACCTCGGATATCCCGGTGGTGCGAGATTTTGCCGACATATTCCCAGAGAAATTGCCTGGGCTACCCCTAAACCAGGAGCAGGATTTCCGGATACAACTAGTATCGGGGGCTAAGCCGGCAGCTAGAGCCCCTTACCGGATTGCCCCAAAGGAGCTGACGGAGTTTCGAAGCCATCTCCAAGAACTAGTAGAGGCCGGATTTTTCCGACCAAGCTCTTCACCATGGGGAGCCCCGGTCTTGTTCGTTAAAAATAAGGACGGGACAATGAGATTGTGCATCGACTACCGATCACTAAATCGACTGACAATCCGAAATACATACCCACTACCGAGGATAGATGAGCTATTTGACCAGCTAGAAGGCGCACATTTCTTTTCAAAATTGGATTTGAGGTCGGGCTACTATCAGCTGCGGATCCAGAAAGAGGACATACCAAAGACTGCCTTTAGTAGCAGATATGGGCTATTCGAGTTTACCGTGATGCTCTTCGGGCTCACGAATGCACCGTTGGCATTCATGAGCCTCATGAATCTAGTGTTCTAGGCATATTTGGATTTGTTCGTCATCGTGTTTATTGATGACATCCTCATTTACTCGAGGACAGAGGAGGAGCACACACAGCATCTGACGCTGACCCTAGAGAGACTGCGGGAGCACAAGCTTTATGTAAAGATCAGCAAATGTCAGTTTTGGTTGAGGGAGGTGGCTTTCCTAGGCCATATCTTCAGTGGTGCTGGGTTGGTAGTGGACCCGGCCAAGATTCAAGCAGTTCGGGATTGGACACAGTTGAAGACAACCACAGATGTGCGGAGTTTCCTATGACTTGTCGGTTACTATCGGAAGTTCATAGAGGGATTCTCTCGTATTGCCCTTCCACTCACATCCCTGATAAGGAAGGAGGTGCCCTTTGTCTGGACCCCACAGTGTGAGGTGGCTTTTTGAGAGCTAAACGTACGGCTCACTTCGGATCCTATACTTGCCCTCCCTTCAGGGAAAGAAGGATTCCAGGTCTACACCGACGCTTCCTACCAGGGCATGGGTGCAGTGCTGATACAGAATGGTCATGTGATAGCTTTCGCTTCTTAGCAGCTGAAGAAGCATGAGCAGAACTACCCAATCCATGACTTAGAAATGGGAGCTATCATTTTTGCTCTAAAAGTCTTGCGACACTATCTATACGGTGTCCACTGCGACATATACTCCGATCATAAAAATGTGATGTATGTGGACACGCAGAAAGAGCTGAACATCAGACAAAGACGATGGGTGGAATTTTTAGCAGACTACCAGTACGAGATGCACTACCAAACGGGAAAGGCGAATGTGGTGGTAGATGCACTGAGTCAAAAGACTGCAAACCCTAGAGCAGGAACACAGTTGATGGCCTTGGAGTTAGTTCAGATGTTAGAAAAGATGCAGATATCCTTTTTGTTCGAGGATCACCCGAGCTGTACCGGGAGTATCTATCATCATTGATTGCCACAGATAACATTAGAGACCGGGTCAAAGATGGACAGAGACAGGATACCTAGCTAGAGCCGGTATTCCGGGCCTTAGAAGCAGGCACTGCGGGAGATTACTCGTCGAGGGATGACCTAGTATGCTTCAGAGGACGGGTTTACATACTAGAGGGAGGCCAGGTCCGGGAGGAAATCATGATGGAGGCTCATTGCAGTCGGTATTCGGTACACTCGGGGATTACGAAGATGACTGCAGACCTGAAGAAGACCATGTACTGGCCAGGCATGAAGAAGGATATCACCTTCTTTATGACCCATTGCGAGGCATGCTAGTTAGTGAGAGCGGAGTGAAGAAACCCCGCAGGATAATTGTAGCCACTCCCAGTACCAGAGTGAAAGTTCGATGATATCGCCATGGACTTTATACATGGACTTCCCCGATCGCGGACAGGGAATGATTCGATCTGGGTGATCGTAGAACGGCTGACGAAGGTAGCCAGGTTTATTTCAATCAGGAAGGATGACTCGGTTGGTGTGTTAGTCCGGAAGTTCGTGGAGCAGTTCGTCCGTTATCATGGTGTGCCCAGGTCGATTGTATCAGACCGGAATGGACGATTTACGTCTAGGGAGTGGAGATCAGTGCAGACTTACTTGGGCACTTGACTAACTTTCAGTACGGCATTTCATCCCCAGAAGGATGGACAGACGGAGCGCACCAACCAGACTCTGGAGGATTTGCTGCGACTTTGCATATTGGATCGCGGTGAGCCTTGGGAGAATTTGTTGCCACTGATCGAGTTCTCAAATAATAACAGCTACCAGTCCAGCATAAGGATTGCCCCTTATGAGGCCTTGTATGGACGGAGGTGTAGGACTCCATTGTCATGGATACATGATGAGGATTCAAAGGCGTTGGATTTAGAGTTTGTCGAGGACAGCGAGGCTCAGGTGAGATTGATACGGGACAGGATGCTAGAAGCACAGAGCCGATAGGCTAAGTATTACGACGCTCGGCACCGTCAGGTGGAATTCCGGGTGGGAGACCAGGTGTTCTTGAAGATCTGACCAATGCATGGGGTTTCACGGGTATGCGGACGGAAGAAGAAACTCAGCCCAAGATATATGGGGCCTTATAGGATCTAGGAGCAGATCGGTCCCTTGGCATATAGGCTGGAGCTGCCACTGAAGCTGGTAAGTCTGCACGACGTGTTCTATATATCCTCTCTTAGAAGGGTTCTACTCTGCCCGGAGCAGCAAGTTACGGCCACCGATGTGCCGGTAGCATCTGATCGGTCAGTTCACCTAGAACCGGTCCGGATTGACGACAAAGGAGTACAAGTCTTCTCCACAAGAAGATTCCATTGATCAAGGTCCTGTGGAGGAATCACGGGAGAGAGGAGCACACATGGGAGCCCCAGGACTTGATGCGGCAAAGGTACCCTGAGCTTTTTGGTCAGGTATTACTCACAACCTCTCGGGATGTTACAATTTACTTTCCATATTCGAAACCCGTAGGCCTAACTAGAATTTCGAGGAAGAAATTTTTTATTTATATATTGGGATTTGTAACATCCCTCAAACAACTAGACCCTTAGAGATAGTTTTGTCATGACTAGGTCATGACAAAACCCTAGGAAGCCCATAAAGGCCAAGTGAACCTAGGAATGTGGATGAGACCACTATGGTCTGCACATAGTAGATTTCTGAACCTTTGTTTAAGGTGATCATGGGGCTTCACCAAGACTCCAAGACCCAACCCATACCTTCATAACCCTAGTGAGGGGTCAATGGGTCACTAAGGACCCATGGAGGGCAGTCAAAGGGGTTAAGTTGACCAAAGTCAACTCTAACCCTAATTGGGTCAAACTGACCTGCACAAGGGCCAATTGCAATCCCTTAGCCAAGTGGACCCCACACATACCTTCATAACCCTAGTTAGGCCAATGGGTCACCAAGGATCCATTGGGACCAATAAAAAAGGCTAAGTTGACCAAAGTCAACTCTAGCCCTAAAGTGGTCAAAGTGCCCTAGTTAAGGGTCAAGTGACCTCCAAGGGCCAATCCAACCCGACCTTGACCCTAGGGGAGGCCAATGGGTCACCAAGGACCCATTAAGGAAACCTCAAGGACCAAATTGACCCAAGTGAACCCTTTTCTAGGTTTGGGTCAAGCTAGCCCAAATGGGCTAACTCAATCTCAAGCCCATTTCAATTAGGCTAACCTTGTTTTGATGGATGAAATGGACATATGGGCTGCCATTGGGTTAGGTAGGATCCAAAATTCAGCTTGGTGTATAGGAGAGAGAGAGACACCTATGGAGGAGAGAGAAAGAGAAGAAAGAAAAGGGAGGAAGTCTTTGGGCTCATCCTCCCCCTCCCCAACTACCTCCATTCATTGTTTTAGGACAAAGAAGGCAGCTCCAATTCAACCAGCCAAACCTTGAATGGTTGGAGCCATGTTTTCTCCCCTACCCACCATAGCCGCAAAGCTTGACCTTGGCAAAAAAGTCATTGAAGTTTACAGCCACCGAACACCTCACCTCTCCCTTTTAAAAGCATCACTAGACTCCAAGGATGATTTCCCACCACTTACCTGAAGGAGCCAAGATGTTCCACTGCACTATTGTAGGAGGCCGAACACCACTAGTTACCACCATGCCAATCCGGCGATCAGCAAGGCTACAGCCGTTCCCACAGGTCCTCCTCCACTCCTTCTTCCATGGGCAGATCATAGCAATCCTTAGGGCCAAGGTTCGGGCTCAATTGAGCCCGATCCAATTCAAAAAAATCCTGGTTTTTCCATGGATTTGAGCTTGTCGGGTTTGCCAGAATAGTGCTTCCCGGAGGCCGTGCTGCCGCCTGGAGGTAGCCACCACCTCGCTGAAGGTGGCGGTGGTCGTGGCCGGCCGGGGAGGTTGCCGGATCGCCGGCGGCAGTGTCTGGAAGAAGCTCCAGGATGGTGAGATCGGGACCGTCAGCTTGAGGTAGAAGACGGCCAGATGTCGTCTGTCTTGCGCTAAGATTCATGCAGGAAATGATGGATACTATAGTATATAAATTTCTGATTTATTTCATTTATGTCACGGAATTTGTATTTAATGTTTTTAATTTTTAAAAAAATATAGAGGCATTTTCAGGAAAAATGGTAACACCTAAAATGTGGCTCTATGGGTCTACTTTCATACAAAATTTGTTTGAACCAATTTGGGTGCCTGGTTTGACCAGGGCACTCATTTTGGTGGAGTCTATACATAAGGCTAGACAGACATTAAACTGAGTGCCCACATCTCATCTTTAGTCCAAATGAATTGAAATTTTGGCTGGGGTTCACCCTAGACCATATCAAGACCCTGCCCAAAAATGGGAATTTTTGGGGATAATCTTTCTATAGTTTTGTAAATAATTTAATTTCTCTAGGGTAAATTAATTTAGGGGTTAAATGAACTCCAAACCCATCCAAATTTTGGTGGGTGGTGTAGGGAGTCATTATGAAGCTCTGGTTAAAATTTCCTTAATTTTGGAGGTGATTTGAACTGAAATCTTGTAAACCCTAGCCTTGCTTTAAAAAGGGCATTTTGGTCCAAAAGTGTATTTTCGGCTTAGAGTGTCCAAATCACCTCAAAAGTGGTTCAAATTTGGGCCACTGACCTTGCATGACTTTTTGCACCTTCTCATGAAAAATGGGGTAGATTGGAATTGATTTGGCCTAAGATCTAAGGTCAAACCCTAAAGAAGGGCTTTTATATCTTGTGAAGGGCATGTGGCCAAAACACCTTGAATGGTCAAGAAATTTTTTAGGGAGGGTACTAGGGTAGGTAAAACCCTCTGATGAAAATATTAAGGGATTTTTGAAAGGGTGGGGCCCTCAAAACCCTAACCCTAGTTTAGGGCACAAGCATTGTAGTGCTAGAATAGGTTAGTAAAACTTCTTGAAATATGATGAAATTTGTGTAGAGTAGTTATAAGGATTTATTACACCTCTGGTAATTTAATTGGAAATTTTGGAACAATAATTGTAGCATTTCCTTTGTAATATATTGGATTGCCCTAATTAATCATATGATCTTTTTGATCCCACTGTCCATTGGTAGGTCATGACATTTTGGCAGAAGGAGTTTAAAATGCTCTTAGTCACATATGAATTTTATGAGAATTTTTGGATACATTTTTGTGGTACTTACTTCACAATCTTAGTAAATAAGATAATTGCTCAATAATTTGTTTAAGGCTCTTTAATATTTAATAAATTATGAGATTTGACCCAGAGCATTTACATGCCCTAACAATCATGCTTGAATTTTCTCTGAACTTTTGGAAGTACTATTGCTTTACTTATCTATTTAAATGAATTATTGTGAGTTATATTTTAAATTAAAATTAGTGGCCTAAACCATGCTGAAAAATTAAGAGACTTTGGATCTTAAGTTAAATATTTATATTGTATATAACATAAATTTGGAGGAATATTATCTTGTCTAAATTCTGTACTTCCTGTTCAATCTTGAATTTTTTGGCCACTATAATAATTAAATAAATTATCAGATAAATAGGAAAAATTGTGAATCTCTGGATTTGGGCAACAAAGGTCATAATAGCCCACCAATAATTATTATAGGAGTACTAAATGATTATTTGATGTACCTCTCATTTTACATGGCATTTAACCTTAATGGTCTGCATATAGTAAAACTGCAGAAAATATGTTGGAGTACAAAGTTGGGCACATGAGTCGGGATTAGTGGTTGCAGGTTTGGATAAACTAGAATGATTTCATCATTGGAGGTAGGATGAGTAGAGGGTTGGATTTGGCTAAATGTTAGATGGTGCTCGGGATCGTCGAAAGATCATCTAACCCATAGGAGGAAGTGTCAAAATACTAGGGTTTGATCCAATGCAATAGTGATAATACGTTTTGTAGCCTAAATTATTATCGTATTTTATATTTTATATTGTACAAATTATGTCTATTATTAGTTTATTTTTATCCTTTTTATGTAAATTTTATTGCCACTAACTTTTTCCTGTCTTTTTGCAGGTTTTCAGAAAAATTGCCAAAATGGCCTGTCACGCCCCCCTGTCACGCCCTCCCTGGGCGCGACCTAGGGCGTGTCACCCTATCCCGAGGACACCTGCTGGAAGGGACAGAAAACGGTCAAAAACCGCTATCACGCCCCCCTGACACGCCCTCCCCGGGCGTGTCACCAGGGCGTGACCAGGGGCGTGTCGCCCTCTGCCGCAAAGCTGCCGCCGCATTAAATGCCCTTCCACCTCAGCACGCAAATAGTACTGTCACGCCCCATGTCACGCCCGTGACATGGGCGTGACACCCTCCTTTTTCGGTGACTGACGGATTTCTGACCAATGATTTGGACATGACATGCCTGTCACGCCCCCCTGTCACGGGCGTGACCTAGGGCGTGACCACCGACGTACCGAGGCAATCATCCCTCCCGCCAGAATCCAGAGCCCGAGGTCAAATCCGTACCTGTCACGCCCCCTGACACGCCCCCCCTAGGGCGTGTCGGAGGGCGTGACCAACCCGAGAAATTTTCTATAAATTGAGCCCCCTCCTCCCCATTTCAGCAAGCTTTGGTTGAGTGGGGGAGGTGCTGCCCCTTTGTTTCTTGATCCTTTTTCATGCTTTCTCTCTCTCTCTCTCTCCCCCTCTCTTTGTAATTTTTGGTTAACCCTAGTTTAATCTTAGTTTGTGCTAGCTTTTATTGTAATTTTCTTCTTGCTTAGTGCTTAATGTAGGGCTAGAATAGGGTTTAATTTTCATGCACTTGTAATTTTATTTTCATTAGTGTAACTTGCCCTTTTTCATTAATAAAATTGTTCTTCCCTTAGCTTGTGTTCTTCTTATGTTTTTCTACTCATCTCCCCCCCTCCACTCCATTATGATTAACTAATCCTCCTTGTACTCGATCTTGATGATCCGAGGTTAGAGCAATTATGTTATGATGTTTTAATCAATCTTTTCTTTTTAGGTTAGGGCCTTAAATTACTCTTGATTAATCACGGGTTGGGGGTATATTTTCGATATATACTCTCCGCCTTTGCTTTCATTCTGGGCTAGCCGAGAGGCCGAAAGAATGAAGTGAGCATTCAAGAGTAAAGGGAGTTGTACGCACCCCTCGAGAGAGGCAGACGTCCAAATCTCCCGGATTGGAGTAAAATCCAATAGTGGGGTTCACCGCGTAAAGCGAGTTTTAGGCCTCCGATTTAGACGAGAGTCGGTCGGACCTTCCTAAACTCAGTTGGGCACGACTTCGGGAGAAGCGTGTTCAAGCTTTAGGAACCTCCACGGTCAAGGACCCTTATCCTATTAAGTTTAGATTTTTATCGCATTTTCTTAATCGTCTTTAGCCGAGGTGAATCTTGATCGGGTGCATTTCCATTTCATATTTCCTACCTTTCGTAGTAATCTCCTGTCTTGTGCTCTTTAATTAACTGCAGTAATTTCCTTTCTAGCTCAGTTGTTTGCTTAACAGCTTACTTAATTGCAGTGTTTCTCTTTCTAGTATAGCTTTACTTTCTCCCCTGCACTTAGATTTTCTAAAACCCTAGTTTTTCCGTCGATAAGATAATAGCGTTCGTGTGAGTAAGCTTAGCCAACAGTTCCCGGATTTCAATACGACACTTGTGTCCCCTTGCTACAATTCGATAGGTATACTTGCCTCATCGGGTTGCTAGTTCGGTTGCGTTTATTTTCTTCGAACCCTAGCGCGCAACAAGTTTTTGGCGCCGTTGTCGGGGACCCAACTTCCGTTGATATTTTGAAAACACGAACCTATTAATTTTATCTCTTCTCTTTCTCATCCCCTTTCTTTAAAGTTTTAAAAAATCAAAAAAATTATCACCGCTCTTAATAGAAACCAACCTTACTATTTTTCTACGCCACCTAATTCTCTCGAAAAGGGAAAAGGGCTTTAAGCGCCACTGTCTTGTCTAGTACCTTGCGAACCCTTCACGGGGTAGTCCTTGGGAAGTTCGGGAGTTAATCTATAAAAAAAAAACTATTTCAAAAAGAAAAAAAAATTTAATTTAATTTTCTAAATCTAGTTTTTCTTTCTAGTTTATCCTTTTTCTCTTTCTCTTCTTCTTTTCTGTTCTTTTAGTGCATGACCCGCGGGAGTCCGTCGGTTATTTTGGACTTGGACCACGAAATTGAGCGTACTCTTCGGAGAAGATCGCGATTTCAAGGTCCTACTATCCAAGTGCCGGTTGAGGACTCCGAGTCATTTAATACTTTAAGAATGGAAGAACCCAACGTAGATGAGGCCGTGCAAAGGACTATGTCCTATTATGCACGACCGAACCTCGAGGGAACAGAATCGAGTATAGTCCGCCCTACTATAGCAAATAATAACTTTGAACTAAAGCCTAGCATAATTCAAATGGTGCAGCAATATGTGCAATTTGACGGACTTCAAGATGAAGATCCGAACGCACATATAGCTAGCTTTCTTGAAATTTGCGACACCTTCAAGATAAATGGTGTCACAAATGATGCGATCAGGCTAAGACTCTTCCCCTTCTCTCTAAGAACTAAAGCTAAGCAGTGGCTTAACACACTTCCGAAAAATAACATAACCACTTGGAATGAATTAACTGAAAAATTTTTGGCGAAGTATTTTCCGCCAGCTAAAACTGTAAAACTTAGGAACGATATCTCTGCCTTCGGACAAATAGACTCTGAAACCCTTTACGAAACCTGGGAGAGATTTAAAGAATTATTAAGACGATGCCCACATCACGCGCTGCCTGTATGGTTACAAGTGCAGACATTTTATAACGGGCTAAATCAAAGCACGAAGCAAATGATAGACACAGCTTTTGGCGGTACTTTAAATCATAAGACCCCGGAAGCCGCTCTTGAGCTTTTTGAGGACATGGCCATGAACACTTATCAGTGGAATGTGCCTAGGTCCCGCCCGAACAAGCCTGCAGGTATCTATGAAGTGGACAACGTCTCCCAGCTCGCTCTGCAAGTAGAAATCCTAAGCAAAAAAGATAACGGAGATGACTGCTGCCTCCGCCCCTCAGGTATGGGAATCTGCAACCCCTACTCCAGAACATTTAGATTATGTTAATAATTTGCCTAGAACTGCTTTTAATAATTTTTCTGCTGCGAATTTTCATCCGCCTGGTTTTAATTTTCCGAATAGTTATAACCCTGCTTTAAGAAATCACCCAAACTTTTCATGGAGTAATCCATCGAATGCGATGCGCCCACCTCCACAAAATGATTTTTCTGCACAACCACCACCACCACCACCACCACTTCTTCAAAATTACCCAAAACCTCCTAGCTTGGAGGAATTACTTTCTAAATATATCACCACAAATGACACTACCATAAGAACTTTAACCGGAAGCGTAAAAAGTTTAGAAAATCAGGTAGGACAGCTCGTGAAAATAATTTCTGAGCGACCCGCAGGGTCTCTTCCTTCCAATACCGAACCCAACCCGAGAGAGCAAGCGAAAGCTATAACTCTTCGGAGTGGGAAGCAAGTCTCCGGTATGGTAAGTGAAGAGCCCAAGGCAAGCTCCGCTCCTGCTTTTAAAAATCAAAGCTCCGCTTCCGCTTTTAAAAATCAAAGCTCCGCTCCCGCTTTTAAAAATCAAAGCTCTGCTCCGCTTCCACCCTCTGCTGAAGAAGTAATCACCCCCACTTTAGAAAATAATCTCATTCCACCACCCATCTTCAAAAATAATTCAACTCCTCCATACCCCTCTGAACTTAATAGACAACGTCAAGATGATCAGTACTCCCGCTTCTTAGAAATCTTCAAACAAATCCACATTAATCTTCCCTTCCACGAGGCTATTTCGCAAATGCCGAAATACGCCAAATATCTTAAAGACCTCCTCACAAACAAGAAGAAGTTAGAGAATCTTTCGCACGTCACGCTAAACGCCGAGTGCTCCGCCGTTTTAACAAACGGTTTGCCGAAGAAAATCAGTGACCCGGGTAGTTTCTCTATCCCGTGTGTCTTCGGTGATCTCTTTGTTAAACACGCGTTAGCCGACTTAGGCGCAAGTATAAACCTGATGCCCTTTTCGTTGTTCAAAAAGTTAGGGATTGGTAGCCTTAACCCCACGCGTATGAGTATCCAGCTAGCCGATAGATCCGTCAAGTACCCGTTAGGAATAGTGGAGGACGTTCTAGTGAAAGTCGACAAGTTCATCTTCCCGGTGGACTTTGTCATTTTGGATATCGAAGAAGACGTCGAGGTTCCCCTAATCCTCGGCCGACCCTTCCTCGCCACCTCCCGAGCCATCATAGACGTAAGCAATGGTAAGCTCTTTCTTCGAGTAGGCGACGACGAAGTCACATTTCCTATCACCCCTTCGATGAAGAACACCTTAGCGAATGATGAATCATGTTTTTTCGTAGACGCCGTGAGTGATGATTCTTCCTACTGCCTCTCCGACTTTGAAAAAGAATTTTCTACTTTTTGCTCCTCTTCTCTTACAACAGAATCACTGCAAGGAAGTGATTAATCTTCTTATTGTCTTTCTGAGTTTGAAAAAGAGTTTTCTGATTTTTGTTCTTCCTCTTTTCTTACCACTGAATCTGTACAAGAAGCCGTCTTGGCTGCTAGCCCCACCCCTTATTACGTTCCTTATAAAAAAGTTTATGAAGATATTATTTTCGAAAAAGAAAGAATCTCAAAATCCTCTTATGAAGAACCCCCTACCCTAGAACTTAAAGAACTTCCCGAACACCTTAAGTATGCTTTCTTAGAAAAAGACTCCAAGTTACCAGTTATCGTTTCGGCCTACCTCACGGATACGCAGAACGATAAACTTCTTCTAGTTCTACGTAAGCATCGCCGGGCTATTGCTTGGCAAATTTCTGATATCAAGGGCATAAGCCCATCTTTCTGTACACATAAAATTCTAATGGAAGATAATTCGCGTAACTCTATTCAACCTCAGCGCCGTATAAACCCGAATATGAAAAAAGTAGTTAAGGGCGAGGTTATGAAACTATTAGATGCAGGAATTATCTACCCTATATCGGACAGTAAGTGGGTTAGCCCCGTTCAGGTAGTTCCAAAAAAGGGAGGGATAACCGTAGTTAGTAATGAGAATAATGAATTAATCCCGACACGGACGGTGACGGGTTGGCGTATGTGCATAGATTACCGTAAGTTAAATGACGCCACCCGCAAGGACCACTTTCCTTTACCGTTTATCGACCAGATTTTAGAACGTCTCTCCGGCCATAGCTTTTATTGTTTTCTCGATGGCCTCTCGGGGTACTTTCAAATACCCATCTCTCCCGAGGAACAAGAGAAAACTACGTTTACTTATCCCTTCGACACCTTCGCGTACCGAAGAATGCCGTTTGGATTATGCAATGCGCCGGCTACATTCCAACGATGTATGCTCGCAATATTTGACAAGTACGTAGAAAGCATTATGGAGGTATTCATGGACGATTTCTCCGTGTTCGGCGATACCTTCGATAGATGTTTAGAAAACCTCGAAAAAGTCTTAGAACGATGCGAAGAAACTAACCTTGCCCTAAATTGGGAAAAATGCCATTTTATGGTGAGGGAAGGGTTAGTTTTGGGTCATAAAATTTCTGCTAAAGGTATTGAGGTAGACGTTGCCAAGATAGAAGTTATTGAGAAGTTGCCGCCGCCTACAAACATAAAAGCTATAAGAAGTTTCCTAGGCCACGCTGGTTTTTATCGTCGTTTTATAAAGGACTTCTCCAAGATCACTAAGCCCCTCACCCATCTCTTAGAAAAAGACGCTCCATTCATTTTTGATGACTCTTGTATTTCTGCCTTTGAATTAATTAAAGAAAAGTTAATTAACGCACCAATTATGATAGCTCCGGTGTGGGACCTTCCTTTCGTGATTATGTGCGATGCGAGTAGTTTTGCTGTGGGGGCCGTATTAGGTCAACGCATATCTAAGAACTTCCACCCCATCTATTACGCTAGTAAAACCCTCACATCTGCACAAGAAAATTACACCACAACTGAGAAGGAGCTCTTAGCTGTAGTATTTGCGTTTGATAAATTCCGCCCTTACATTACTCTTTCAAAAATCATTGTTTTTACGGACCACTCGGCCCTCAAGTACCTTCTTGCCAAAACGGATGCCAAGCCTCGCTTGATTCGCTGGGTCTTACTCCTCCAGGAGTTTGACTTAGAGATCCGTGATAAGCGAGTAGCCGAGAACTTGGCCACCGACCATCTGTCAAGATTAGATAACCCCTTTATAGAAAAATTAAATGAAAAATCTTTTAATGATTATTTTCCTGATGAGAAGCTGCTTTTAGTTAACACATCTACTTCTCCTTGGTTCGCGCACATCGCCAACTATCTAGTGGCCCGGATGCTCCCAAAAGAGTTCTCCTCTCAACAGAAGAAGAAATTCTTTTCTGAGCTGAAGAACTACTTTTGGGAAGACCCGCATCTTTTCAAAATTTGTGCGGATCAAGTGATAAGGAGATGTGTTTCTTTTGATGAAGGAATTGATATTCTAAAACATTTGCATGAAGGTCCGACAGGTGGGCATTATCAAGCTGCTCGCACCGCTCATAAAGTGCTTTGCGCGGGTTTTTACTGGCCTAGCCTGTTTAAAGACACGCAAGCCTTTGTGAGCAGGTGTGATAGTTGCCAACGGTCGGGCAATATTTCTAATAAAAATGAAATGCCGCAAAATTATTTCTTAGAGTGCGAAATTTTCGACCTCTGGGGAATTGATTTTGTTGGCCCCCTTCCTTCTAGCTTCGGAAACAAATATATTTTAGTTGCTGTTGATTATGTTTCACAATGGGCTGAGGCCCAAGCTCTTCCTACGAACGACTCCCGAGTTGTAGTCACGTTTTTAAAAAAATTATTTTCTAGATTCGGTACGCCTCGCGCAATCGTTAGCGATAGGGGTTCCCATTTCTGTAACGCGCAATTTTCAAAAATCCTCACTAAATACGGCGTTACGCATAAGCTTTCCACTGCCTACCACCCCCAAACTAACGGTCAAGTCGAAGTAGTTAATAAAGAAATAAAAAGAATTTTAGAAAAGACTGTTTCAACTTCTAGAAAAGACTGGTCAGCCAAACTTGACGATGCTCTATGGGCCTACCGAACAGCGTACAAAACCGCCCTCGGATGTACGCCGTATCGGCTGGTCTATGGAAAATCGTGTCATCTGCCCGTAGAGTTAGAACACCGCGCCTTTTGGGCCTTAAAATTTTTAAACTTCGATCCCCACTCAGTCGGTGACCTTCGAAAATTTCAACTAAATGAACTCGATGAGTGGCGCTCTTATGCTTATGAAAATAATAAACTTTATAAAGAGCGGACGAAGCGTTTACACGATAAACACTTAAGGCACCCTAAAAACTTTAAGCCGGGCGACCAAGTCCTGTTATATAATTCTCGTTTACGATTATTTCCGGGCAAATTAAAATCTCGCTGGTCTGGCCCGTTTTCTGTTTTAGAAGTATTTCCTTATGGAACTGTTTTAATTTCTCACCCTGATAAGGGTAATTTCAAAGTGAATGGTCAGCGTCTTAAACTGTATTTCTCTGGTGATGATGATGTCAGTCCAAACATTATTAAGTTTCTGCTTCACGAACTTTAATCTTGAACTTTTAATTTTTTTTTTTGCTAAAAACAATTTTATTTCGGGACAACAATATTTTTGGACAATATTATTTTTTTTGATGCGTCGAGCTCAACGACGCTTTAACCAAAGGGCGCTCTTGGGAGGCAACCCAAGTTATCTTTTTCTGTTTTCTTTATTTTCCAATTTTTGCCTCGGACGGCTCCGACAAGTTGAAGCTTCTGCGATCGCCTGCTCCAACATTGCTGAATCCATCACAAAGTCCAAAGAAGATATTCGGGGAGCGGCATCACTCAGCTTTCGCAGCAAATAAATCCGGGGAAGTACCTGTATTTCAATTCTGTCTTTCAATCCTGTACTTTATTTTTCTCTCCTTCTCCAATCCCCTTCTTTAGCCATTGAGGACAATGTCTGTTTTAAGCTTGGGGGAGGATTTCCTCCTTCACTTTTGCTTAGTGTAAATATTTTTCTTTTTTTATATATTTTAAATATTTCCAACACTTTTGTTTAGTGTAAATATTTTTCTTTTTTGTATATATTTTAAATATTTCCAAAAAAAATGAATGAATATCTTAAAATTCCAAAAAAAAAGAGAGAAAAAATTATCCAAAATCCAAAAAAAGAGAATATTTCGCAAATTAAAAATATATAATATATATATGTGTTTTTGAATAGTTTAGACATTTTGGTATTTCAATAGTACCCCTAGTTTTTAGTTTTGTTTTACTCAAAATCTCCTATAAACAACTTAGTTAATTATAATATTTCTAATCGTTCTTTTTAATTATGTTTCACAAGTAAAATGTTGGTCATGCTGTGTTTCTAATTCACGGTAGCATGTTAAGGTGAAATATTTTTTCTAAAACTCGCATTTCTATTATGGTTTTTTGTTGTTTATTTCCTTTACTTTCTTAAAAATTCATCATCCACTATTTTCTTTTTCGTTTTTGAATAATTTTTGTAAAGTCAACTTTTGAATAACGTAGTAGATGTGAACGATCCAAGTCACCTATTATTTCTATTTTCAAGTTAATTTCATCAATCTTCCTTTATTATCTAGGACTCGCTTTTTGAAAATTTTTCAAACCTTTGTTTTAAATAAATTCAAAAGCGTGAAAATGATTTAGGCCGTTTTTGTTTTCGTTTGAGCTTTCTTGCCAACCTAAAAACTTTTACCACTAGTTAGCTGTTTTTGAGCCTTTTTCCGATTTCATTTGATAGCTCCTCCATTCATTTCAGTTTCACCAAAGCCAAAATTTCCAACCTATCGAATCACACTAGCCTTTTTGAGTTTCATAATTTAGTTTGACAATTTTGATAGGGTATTTTGTGATTTTTGTGGGAGAAAGGTTTTCGAAAAAAAAAAGTATGTTCGAAAGTGATGTTTATTTTTGTTTGGCCAACTCAAAAAGGAAAATAAAAATATTTATGGCCCTTGTTTTGAAAAAAAAGAAAAAGAAAAAAAAATGGAAAAGAAAAGAAGAAAAAGAAAGAAGAAAAAAAATGTGTATATATTTTTATGAAAATTTTTGAAACTCTTTGCTTTGGTTTAGTGTGATTTTAAAACCTTCACGTTTATCTTTGAATTCCACTCCTAATCATTTTCCTAAACCAAACATTTCTGTCCTATTTAAGTCCTTTTGATTCACGCTTTTTGATTTTTTATTTAACAACTAAGAAAAGAAAAACAGTAAATCAGTTTTAGTTTTAGATTTAAACCTAGATTTTTGATAATTAAATTGATATAATTATAATACGTTGCTTGGATCTAGTAACAACTCAATGCGTGTTTTTCATTTTCGTTGCTTTACTTAAGTCCATTTAAAAAAATCTCGTTAAAATTTTGGATGATTTGTTTTTATTAAGTAAAGTTTATAAAAGTTTTACCATACCTAAATAATTGTTTTAGACTTACATTTCACCTTTTCCCTACTAAGAATTTCGCATAGTACTTGTGTAGGCATAATTAGAACTTTTTGATTAGTCCTTTTTATAAATATCTAGTTTTTATATTTTTGCTTGGGGACAAGCAAAGCTTAAGCTTGGGGGAATTTGATAATACGTTTTGTAGCCTAAACTATTATCGTATTTTATATTTTATATTGTACAAATTATGTCTATTATTAGTTTATTTTTATCCTTTTTATGTAAATTTTATTGCCACTAACTATTTCCTGTCTTTTTGCAGGTTTTCAGAAAAATTGCCAAAATGGCCTGTCACGCCCCCCTGTCACGCCCTCCCTGGGCGTGACGCGTGTCACCCGATCCCGAGGACACCTGCTGGAAGGGACAGTGCTGTCACGCCCCCCTGACACGGGCGTGTCACCAGGGCGTGACCAGAGGCGTGTCGCCCTCTGCCGTAAAGCTGCCGTCGCATTAAATGCCCTTCCGCCTCAGCACGCAAATAGTACTGTCACGCCCCATGTCACGCCCGTGACATGGGCGTGACACCCTCCTTTTTCGGTGACTGACGGATTTCCGACCAATGATTTGGACATGACATGCCTGTCACGCCCCCCTGTCACGGGCGTGACCTAGGGCGTGACCACCGACGTACCGAGGCAATCATCCCTCCCGCCAAAATCCAGAGCCCGAGGTCCAATCCGTACCTGTCACGCCCCCTGACACGCCCCCCCTAGGGCGTGTCGGAGGGCGTGACCAACCCGAGAAATTTTCTATAAATTGAGCCCCCCTCCTCCCTATTTCAGCAAGCTTTGGTTGAGTGGGGGAGGTGCTGCCCCTTTGTTTCTTGATCCTTTTTCATGCTTTCTCTCTCTCTCTCTCCCCCTCTCTTTGTACTTTTTGGTTAACCCTAGTTTAATCTTAGTTTTTGCTAGCTTTTATTGTAATTTTCTTCTTGCTTAGTGCTTAATGTAGGGCTAGAATAGGGTTTAATTTTCATGCACTTGTAATTTTATTTTCATTAGTGTAACTTGCCCTTTTTCATTAATAAAATTGTTCTTCCCTTAGCTTGTGTTCTTCTTATGTTTTTCTACTCATCTCCCCCCTCGACTCCATTATGATTAACTAATCCTCCTTGTACTCGATCTTGATGATCCGAGGTTAGAGCGATTATGTTATGATGTTTTAATCAATCTTTTCTTTTTAGGTTAGGGCCTTGAATTACTCTTGATTAATCACGGGTTGGGGGTATATTTTCGATATATACTCTCCGCCTTTGCTTTCATTCTGGGCTAGCCGAGAGGCCGAAAGAATGAAGTGAGCATTCAAGAGTAAAGGGAGTTGTACGCACCCCTCGAGAGAGACAGACGTCCAAATCTCTCGGATTGGAGTAAAATCCAATAGTGGGGTTCACCGCGTAAAGCGAGTTTTAGGCCTCCGATTTAGACGAGAGTCGGTCGGACCTTCCTAAAATCAGTTGGGCACGACTTCGAGAGAAGCGTGTTCAAGATTTAGGAACCTCCACGGTCAAGGACCCTTATCCTATTAAGTTTAGATTTTTATCGCATTTTCTTAATCGTCTTTAGCCGAGGTGAATCTTGATCGGGTGCATTTCCATTTCATATTTCCTACCTTTCGTAGTAATCTCCTGTCTTGTGCTCTTTAATTAACTGCAGTAATTTCCTTTCTAGCTCAGTTGTTTGCTTAACAGCTTACTTAATTGCAGTGTTTCTCTTTCTAGTATAGCTTTACTTTCTCCCCTGCACTTAGATTTTCTAAAGCCCTAGTTTTTCCGTCGATAAGATAATAGCGTTCGTGTGAGTAAGCTTAGCCAACAGTTCCCGGATTTCAATACGACACTTGTGTCCCCTTGCTACAATTCGATAGGTATACTTGCCTCATCGGGTTGCTAGTTCGGTTGCGTTTATTTTCTTCGAACCCTAGCGCGCAACAAATAGTTAAGTGATTTGGAATTGGGTATCAACCAATAAGAATACCTTGCGAAAGGGAGCTTTGGGCTTCAGCCCATCGTAGCTCCTAGTACCCTCGAGAGCCCTTCACGGGGAATACCTTGGGCAGTCCTGGGCTAAACCTAAGTCGTAGGAAAAAAATAAAATGAAGAGCAATTAGTAAATTTAGGGTTTCACATTCTCACACCTCGATGTCTCGAGGAGATAGGTTGGGTCACTCGGGCAGTAAGCCAAGTGGTTTTGGGATGGGCAGGTTTGCCCAGTGAGCTTTGGCTCGGTAATGGTTTGTGATGGGCAGGATAGCCTGGCGAGCTTTATCTCGGTTGTTGATTAGTGACGGACAGAATGGTCCGGGGAGCTTTGGCTCGGTAGCTATTACATAAGGTTGCATGTGCATAAAGTATAAGGTGGTGGGTCTTCGATGTTGAAGGGTCGATGCACCGACGCCAATAAGTTGACCCGACAAGTGTGGTTTTGCACTTGGCCAAATAAAGTCCGGTGCGCCAGCCGACAAGAGTACGTAGGAGCTTCGCTTAGTGCACCAGCATTGAGGCGTACGATAGGTCTAACTGGTAGTGATATTACCGGTTTAGAGGTGGGCGAGGCCCAACCCACCGCTTCCATTTGCCACTACGGAGGTATCCTAGGAGGTTTGGCTCCAGAATGGGGGAACTAAAGGTCTGTGTACACAGAGTCCAGTGGGTGAGTTGCACTTGCATGTTCATGTTATGGAATAATTGTATTTCATAGCATAATCATTGCATATAAACTGACACCTAATGTATATGTGGTATGGGACACTTTATACAATAGGCCCTGCAAGACGACCCCTTGGTTTATAAGTTCGCGCGAGTGTGCTTATAAGTTTAGGTTCTTATTTAGTATTACATATTTATGCTTGCTAGTAAAACCGACACCCTATCGTATAAATCGGCATGAGACTTTTTATACGATATGAGCCCTGCAAGAGATCCCTTAGCTTATATGTATTCACATAAGTTAAGGTTACTTTCTTATTCAGTTCTTTATACCATTATTACCATCTCTTATACCTTAGAACTGCTAGTTTAGTTCCGCCGCCATATGCTATTTGATATTCTCCACCTTCATGTCCTTCTCTTTCCTTCTCCCTGCTCGGTGCCTAGGAGCTATGGTGGAAGGGGAGGGGGACGATAGGACTTAGTCTTTTAGACTAACGGTTTTCGAACCACATCATTTTAGGGAACCACGTAGCCCAGCATGGAGGAGCAGCCCCGGAGGTCTGCACGTTAAGAGATCGGACAGTCTAGTACCGGAGTTCAGACGACAGGGACTGTTATTCCAGATCACTAGTAGTTATATTAATTTGCTTCCGCGATGAGCGATTTGTAGTGAGGACTTGATGTACCGGGCATAAGCCCGAGAATTTTGTTATATGTTTTATCTGTGGACACTCCTTTCGTGGAGATTATTTACTATTCATGTGTGAATTCTGTGGACTTGCTTATTTTATTGCTACAGTTGTGATCGATTTGGCCGGCAGGAGCGGCGTTTTGTAGTGACAACCTTCCCGAGTGCGAAGGTGTCAACGTAAGGCGGCGGTTCTGGGCCTAAGACCCCGATGTTTTAAAAGAAAAAAAATGGGGGTCTTACACGAGTCTTATCAAACACACGCTAATCTATATAGGAGGGTGTCACACTTTAAAGTTGGCGATCTAGTTTTAGTCTGTTAAGTTCCCAAACGAATGCCAACTGACACCGTTAAAAAGTTAGCACCGAAGCGCACCGACCCTTTTCGGATTATAAAGAAGCTAGGTGATAATGTTTTCGTGTTGGATTTGCTGTTGATTGGGGTATCTCCCCTATTTTTAATGTCTCGGATTTGACGCCATTTGTTTCCCCTCCGCATGAGTTGGATTCTTTGTCGTCTTCTCCCTCCACTAAAAATTCTAATGGGTTGGGGAGTGGTAGTTCAGATGATCTCTCTCCTTCGGTCCCCGCAGGTATAACATCGGATGGTAAGTTGTCTTCTTTTATTCCTACTGCTGACATGTTTCCCAAGTTCCCGAAGACATTTCTCACTCCAGATGTGATTCTCGCTGCTGAGCCACTTACTACTCCTGATGGTGCTACATACCGCTTCCTCATCCGTTGGCGTGACCACCCCTCTTCAGAGGACTCATGGGTCCTCGCAAATGAGCTTCAATGTTTGGATGATGAGCTACTCCGTCGCTATCTCTCGGACCACGCATCAGAGATACATGATTTTGAGTGGGGGAGGATTGATGGCGCGGCTTCTCCGATGCTACTTGATGATGACCCGGTTGCCGAGGCGCTACAACATAAAGACTTTAGGCGCAATGATGATTCTAACGGAAGCCCGCGTTACAACCTCCGTCCGCGGGGTGCTAGGCCCACTTGAAGATTAATTTCTTTAAAATATCATGTTTTAGTATTTTTATTTAACTATATGTGAATATAAAATTATTCCATACTTAGTTAATTATTTTATATTCACTTGAGGACTTGTATTATTTTTATTTCCTGCATTTAAATATTTGGTGTGTATTTAACCGCCCGGATCGATGAGATTTCATCTCCATCTTGGACGGTTGGATGTGTTTTGTAACTTCTATATAAGGAGGCTATTATGATTAGTTTAGGCATTGAAGAAGAAAAAAAACCAAACTTCACTCTTGTGAAATTTCGGCCAAGGAGGTCTCTCCTCTTGCCGCCCCCAAGGTGTGAAGCCTTCCACCCTTATGATCTCCATCCCATTCGGTGCAACTTCAGCATGGCTTCCATCGGTGCGAATCCGAGGAAGAAGGTTGCAGCCCCATTCAGTGTGAAGCCGGTGGTTCCGTGGAGAGAGTGATTCTCCCACTTATCTTGTGTGTTTGATCTTCTTGGTTGGGTAATCCCTCTCCTCCCTAGTGTTTTCTTCTTGTGAGATTTGTGGAGGTTGTATTCGAACTATCTTTTCCATGATTTTTAAATACATCGCTCGCAAGTTTTATTTGATTACGTTGTTGTTGAATCTCTTATATTCCGGATTTGAAGATCCATTGCGGGAGCAAACTAGGCCAAGCCTTGACTTGCTCTCCAAGTTTGGCACTCTTTGTGCTAACAAGGGATTTAATCTCAACTTGAACTCGACCGCCTTTTGAAGTTTTCGCTGCTCCTAAATAATGCTTTTTGCTGCGTTTGAAACGGCTCAAGTTGAAATTTTATATGCTTTTGTAGGTGCGGTGAGTTGTGTACTTGTTTGAGAGGTTGGTCTTAAGGATGTTGTATTGAGTCCGGCTTTCGACGAGTTGTGTGCTTGTTCGAGAGGTAGGTCCTAAGGACGTGGTATCGAGTCCCGGATTTTTGGGAGCCAATCGACCCCTTTTCGTTCGCTTTTGGTCGGAGCCCTTCTCTTTATTTTCATGTTCTGTGATGTTGGTTGTTCCGTTAGCGTAAACAATCGCGTGTCGCGACCCACCCTACATAAATTTGGTATCAGATGCGATTGTGTCAATTTTCTAATTGAACGTCCTCGCTTTAGTCTTGTCGGCACGCACAAAAAAACAAAAAAAAAATTTTCTTGTCTGCAAATATCGCTCCAAAATCTGCAATTTTCAGCGAAAAGTTAATAACAAAAATTTTTAATGTTCTACATTCTCGTCACATCGAGAAACTATAAAAATATTTTATTTTTCATGTAGGGTCAGCCCTAGAAAAATTCATCTTTCCAAATATTTTATACCTACATGCGCACTAGACTAGGAACAGAATACTCTACACCTTCTACGTCTAGGATGGCTGCGAACGAGCATGGTGATCCCAACACTGAGGTTATAGCAGGTCTACGTACCGAAATGACCGAGCTTAGGAAAATTTTAGCACAGATCCTTCAAAATCAAGAAAGGCCACCCCCACCTCTCGTTAATGTTGGGCAGCCCAACCGGCACCAACAAACCTCTGATTAAGATTCCGATGAGGACTCCCCTCGAGCACCCAATCGAGAACACCGCCACGAGAGAGGGTTGATATCACGAGGGCCATTAAGATTAAATCCACAACTTACAATGGAATGGGAGTTCCCCAAATCTTCCTTAACTGGACGGTGGACATGGAGTGTTACTTCAAGTGGCACAACCTGACGGATCCCCAAAAGGTCCAAGTTGGCCGGATGAAGTTAACAGGACGTGCCTAAACTTATTGGTTGAATGAAGAGCGTAGGCTAGGAGCCGGGAACGGGGTCCAACTTATTGGATGGGCTGTGATGAAGAACCTGTTGACTTATCAGTACGTCCCCGCGTACCATCGGACGCAGATGTTTGATGAGCTTGCCACCCTTCGGCAAGGCTCATTGTCGGCGGCTGAATATATGGGTGAACTTAAGGACCGTATGGTGCGATGTGACCTTAGGGAGATCCCCGAAGTCACTTTATCAAGATTTCGAAAGGGGCTTCACCCCGATATCAGAAGGAAGCTCTTGCAATATGGGTATACGAATTTGAACATGACTTTCAATGCCGTCCTGGACAATGAAAAACACCTAGCCTCTAAGGCTCACTCCGTTATGCTCATGCGAAGAACAAGTCCACCACTAGGGCATCTTCTTCCACATATCTTGATAAGGGATAGTTCAAATCCACCGAGTCAAAGTCAGTCATGATCACAGCTACGAACACCAGGAACCCTGCGAATGAGCGTATACTTATAGGGAAGGTTAGCAAGTCTAACACCATTTGTTACTCTTGCGTCGTTCAAGGCCACTATGCCTACGAATGCCCAATAAAGACGAAAGCCCTAGCCTTATTAGAGCCAGCTACCAACCCTGACGATTATGTATATAAGGCCGCAGAGGAGAGCGACCCAGAAGGAGTCCCTAGTGACTTAGAGGACGATCACCGCCTTATGGTGATGCGTTGTATTGGCTCAAACTATGTCAGATGACATTTTTCAAAAGGTGGCTGAATGTACCTCTGCAAAAGCAATCTGGGATTCTCTCAACCAGATGGTTGCTGGCTCAGCAGATGAGAGAATGGATAGAAGATCAACTCTTATCTCACAGTATGAGAACTTCAAGAAAGATGAAGCTGAATCTGTTAGTGATATGTACAACAAACAAAGCTCTATCATCAGTGAGCTAAAGACACTGGTCAAAGACATCTCTCTCACATAGGTGAATGAAAAGATCCTAATGTGCTTCCCAAGCTCATGGGACACCAGGATCTGGCCAATCAAAGAGGCCAGAAGCTTGAATGAGATTTCAACTGAATCTCTCCTGGGAAAGCTCAAATCTTATGAGCAGTTGATAACATCTAGAGAAGCTGTTGAGCAAAGAACTCCTCCTCCAGCAAGGAAAGAACATAACATTACATTCAAAGCTCCTGAAGAGACTGAAGCTACAACAGTCAATGAAGAGCTGATGAGTCTCCTTGCAAAGAGATTCTATAAAATGGAAAGGAAGGACTTCAGGAGAAAGTCATCCAGAAATGACAGCAATCCCAGGTATGACAAAACTCCGACTAAATAAATAGTGTGTTTTGGATGCAAGAAACGAGGACACTTCATGTATGAATGTCCTGAGAATCAAAAGAAGGAGAGGAGAAGAGAAAAGGATTCTAGAAGCAAGTATTACAACAAGTCCTTCTCCAGCAAGCACAAAAAGTAGGAAAAGGGATTTGTGGCTAAAATATGGAGTGACACAGAAGATGAATCCACATCTTCTAGCTCCAGTGAAGAAGAAGAAGAGGCAAAGGAAAAGGAAATATGCCTCATGTAAGACCCCCCATTTTTTTTCTTTTTCGACATCGGGGTCTTAGGCCCAGAACCGCCGCCTTGCGGTGATACCTTCGCACTCGGGAAGGTTGTCACTACAAGACGCCGACTCTGCCGGCCAATTTCGATCGTAACTGTAGCATAAGAAAAGATGCAAGTCCACAAAAATCACATATATAAAAATAAACTCCACGAAGGGAGTGTCCACAGATAGTACATATAATAAAAATCTCGGGCTTATGCCCAATACATCAAGTCCTCACTACAATTCACTCATCGCGGAAGCAAACTAATACAACTACTATAGTTCGGGACTCACTGTCCCTGCTGTCTGGACTCCAGTGCTAGACTGTCCGATCTCCAAGCGTGCCGACCTCCGGGGCTGCTCCTCCATGCTGGGCTCCGTGGTCCCCTAAATGATGTGGTTCGAAAACCGTTAGTCTAAAAGACTAAGTCCTATCGTCCCCCACCCCTTCCCCCATGGCTCCTAAGCACCGAGCGGGGAGAAGGAAAGGGAAGGACATGAAGGTGGAGAATAGTCGAATTCCAGATGGCAGTGGAACTAAACTAACAGTGTACGCATGATAATAATTATACAAAATTAAATAAGTAACCTTAACTTATGTGGGTACACATAAGCTAAGGGATCTTATGCAGGGCTCCTATCATATAAAAAGTCCCATACCGATTTATACGATAGGGTGTCAGTTCTATTAGCAGGCTTATAATATTGAAAGAGAACCTTGTCTTATAAGCACGCTCACACGAACTTATAGGACAAGGGGTCGTTTTGCAAGGCCTAATGTATAGAGCGTCCCATACCGCTTATACATTAGGTGTCGGTTTTTATGCAATGGTTATGCTATGAAATACAATTATGCTATGATGTGAACATGCAAGTGCAACTCACCCACTCGACTCTGTGTACACAGACCTTTAGTTCCCCCTTTCGGAGCCGTTACCTCCCAGGATACCTCCGTAGTGGCAGACGGAAGCGGTGGGTTGGGCCTCGCCCACCTCTAAACCAGTAAAGCACTACCGATCAGACCTATCATACGCCTCAACGCTTGGTGCACTAAGCGGACGCCTGCGTACTCTTGCCAGCTGGCGCACCGGACTTCTGTTGGCGAAGTGCTCACCACACTTGCCGAGCCAACTATATTGGTGTCGGTGCATCGAACTCCCCAATATCAAAGACCCACCACCATAAACCTTTTATGCACATGCAATAGTTATGAGTCAAACAACCAACCGAGCCAAAGCTCACCGGACAATCCCGTCCATCATAATCTACAACCGAGCCAAAGCTCCCCGGACTATCCCGTCCGTCACAATCTACCACCGAGCCAAAGCTCCCCGGACTATCCCGTCCGTCATAACCGTCAACCGAGCCAAAGCTCACCGGACAATCCCGTCCGTCATAATCTACTACCGAACCAAAGCTCCCCGGACTATCCCGTCCGTCATAATCAATAACCGAGCTGAAGCTCGCTAGACTACCATACCCAATAACTACCGGGCTTATTGCCCCAGTAACCCATACTATCTCCCGGGACACTGGGGTCCCTAAGTTTACTATTTACTTTATGCCTACGACTTAGGTTTTACCCCTTTCATTTCCATATTATAGTAACTAGACCTAAGTAGATTTGACCTTCCACTTTATGGGGAAGACGATCTTTCGTCGATCCCAAAACATCATCCAACATTTAGTCAAACTCATTCCTATCTTATCCAACCCTGAGTGATGAACTCTTATGTACCTAACTTGTACTCCAGATTATTTCTGAAGAATTACTATATGCAGACCACCAAGGTTTAATGTTATGTAAAATGGGAAGTATGTCAAGTAATCATCCAATACTCCTATAATAATTTATGGAGGTCCAATATGACCTTTATTGCCCAAATCTAGAGTTTTACAATTTTCCTATTTATCTAGGAATTTATTAAATATTTATAGTGGCCAAAGTCTCCAAGATTGAACTAAAGGTACCAAATTTTGACAAGATAAAATTCCCTTAAATTTATGTTATACTTCAATATAACAATTAACCTAATATCCAAGATCTCTTGATTTTTCAGCAAGGTTTAGGCCACTGATTCTATTTTTCTAAATTATCTCACCATATTTCATTAAAATAAATAAATAGGGTAATATTACTCCTAAAATTTCAAGTAAACTTCCAACATGATAACAAAGGCATATAAATGCTCTGGGATAAATATCATAAGTGAATTAAGGAGTGATAAACTTCAAACAACCTATATAATAACCCACAGGTCGGAGGATCGAAACCTCCCTCTGATACCAAAATGTAACGACCCCATCCGTTAAACGATGTATAGTAGAAGGTCCGGCCGGGGCCCCACACTATATGCCACAAACAGACGGTGAGGTCACAGGATAATACCAAACCAAACGAGTCCTAGCTCAGAGCATTCTAGCGGAAGCTTATTAAGTGCAAGAACTCATAACAATGAATGTCCACTAATATATAAATATCACATTTATATATATAACCAGGAATGTTTACAAAACCACACCGCACACGGCCTTAAGGCCTTACAGGTTACTCTTTACAACACATATAATTTCATACATCGGCACGCAGGCCGGCCACACATGAAATCCAACACTTCGCACGGCCTTCAAGGGCCTACCAGCAGCATGGGCTTTTGCCCGCTCAATCCATCAGCCCGCAACACCTGCATATGGACATCCACCCCATGGGTGATAAACAAAGCAACGGTCAGCATTCAGCTGACCAATTATAACGACCCCACCCATTACCCGGGGCAGTGGTTCCTTCCCTGCATGTATAGCAATTTCAACATATAAAGCACATACACCCAACATCACAAACGCCGGCCTCAATGCCAGGCGCTCCGTGCACTCAGGGCACCTTTTATGGTTTGTACTTGGTAGGCGGGCATAAGCCTCCAAACTCTTGTTGAAGACCTCACGCACCCGTCTCACTCAGAGGTACGCACCACACCAAAACCCGTGAGCACTATCAGTCGACCTACCCCCGTAGTGTAACAAGCCTAGGGAATTCGCCCTGCTGCTTTGCTACCAATCGACCGCTCACCCGATCTTAACATTGCCACTTGTTGGAATGAGCATAAGCCTCCAAACCCCTGTTGAAGACCTCTCGCACCCACCCACTCAGAGGTGTTCATCGCCACTTGGTGGAATGGGCATAAGCCTCCAAACCCCTGTTGAAGACCTCATGCGCCCACCCACTCAGAGGTGTCCGCACTCCATCAACCCGCTCTTAACAAGCATGCAACCAAAGGAGCTATGCAAAGCATCCTATACACCAAACACATCGTCCTCACCATCTCCGCAGGCTAAACGATGAATACACGGAGTCTTCTCCGGTTCGCAATATAAGCATCACCAATCCCGACATACGTCTGGATGGGCTTCACACAGCATGCCTATGCCGTACTACATACTTCCGGCTCTAGATGCAGACTCAACTGCTGGAATCACTTACGCGTTTCCATCTCTTGATGGAGGATCCCATGCACATGCAAAACAAAGGGCTTCACCTGCCCAAGGAAGAAAGATCATTACCCTTGACGATCGCTTCGGCGCCATAGAAAACTAGCCGGATGGAAATCACCGCAGCGGCCTTGCCTCCGCAACGCTGCACTCGGCTCTCTATTCGGCTCGACGAAGCTCCACCGGCGGCCGAAAAGCTCCTCCTCCTCCTCCTCCAAGCTCTCCTCTCTTTCTTCTCTTGAGAGAGAGAAAGGCTAAGTGGAATGAGATTTCATCTCAATCCACGGCCTTAAAGAGGCTGGAACAGCTATGGACCACACGATCCAAATAGAAGGAAACGAACGGCCGAGATCTGCCCAAGAAACCCAACTTTTGGCTGACACGGCCTGTGACACGCCCGTGTCACAGGCCGTGTACCCTTAAGCGGCACACGCGGTTTGGAACCGACTGAACAACACGGGGATCGACACGCCCGTGTCGGACCTGACATGCCCGTGTCATTCTTGAGGCACGCCCGTGTCCCCTGCTACACGGCACTCATCGACTTCCAAAACCAGTACACGGGTCGGAACACGGCAGCCGACACGCCCGTGTCCAGCCTGACACGCCCATGTTCATGGCCGTGTTCACGGCCGTGTACAACTCTGACTCGAATAGGCCAAATTCGAACTTAAATCGAACACGCCCTGGGAACTTAAATCTAATGGCATGTAAATGGTTTGGGCCAAATTTCATAATTTATTTATCAGTAAATGGACTTAAATAATTTATTGAATAATTCCATCATATAGCAAGCTTGTGAAGTAACTACTTCAAATAAGTGTCCAAGTATTTTTATAAAATTTATATAAGCTCATAATGATTCAAAACCTCCTCTGCCAAAATTTCATGACCTCTCAAGGGTCAGAGATAGCATAATAATTTATTTACTAAAGTGAGGCATTTCTTGTGTTACAAATGAAGTGCTATAAATAATACTCCAAAATTTCTAAATAAATAACCAAAGCTTCTTAATATCATTATGAAAATCCTACCAAAATTTCATATCATTTTAAGGGGTTTAGCTAACCCATTCCTATCCCACCATATTTGTGCCCTAAACTAGGGTTAGGGTTTTGAGGGTCCTAAACCTTCCAAAATACCTTAATATTTTTACCAGAGGGTTATAGTTACCAAAATACCACCCCTACAAAAGTCCATAGCCATACAAGGTGTTTTGGCCATATGTCCTTCACAAGGTACAAAAGCCCTTCCTTAGGGTTTGACCTAGGATCTTGGGCCAAATCAACTCCAATGCCCCCAAGCTTTCATTGGGAGGTCTATATGGTCATGCCAAACCAGTGTACCAAATTTGAACCTCTATTGAGGTGAATTGGACACTAAAAGACAAAATTACATTTTGGACCAAAATACCCTTCTTAGGGCAAGGCTAGGGTTTGCTTGAATCCAATTCAAATCAACTCCAAACTTAATGAAATTTAAACCAGAGGTCTATATTGACCTCATATCCATCCCACCAAAATTTGGATAAATTTGGACTTCATTTGACCCATAATTTAATTTACGCTAGCATAATTAATTTTTTTACAAAACTATAGGAAAATTATTCCCAAAAATTTCCATTTTTGGGCAGGGTCTAGATATAAGGTAGGGTGACTCCCTGCCAAAATTTTAGACCATTTGGACCAAGGATGAAGTGTGGGCAACTAGTTTAATGACTGCCTAGTCATTTATATAGACCCCACCAAAATGAGTGCCCTGGTCAAACCAGTCACTCAAATTGGTTCAAACCAATTTTGTTGGACAGTAGACCCATAGGGCTACATTTCTTGTGTTGACCATATTCTATGAAAAAGGCTCTAACTATTTTTAATAATTAAAACCATTATATACATAACATGTGACAGAAAATAAAATAAATCAAACTCATATACTATAGTATCTTATCATCAGCAACACGAATCTTGGCGCAAGATGGAAGGCATCCCGTCATCTTCTTCCTCTGGCAGACGGCCAGGATTAATCCCGCCTGGGCCGATTTCCAACGGCTGCCGCCGGCGCTCCGGTCACCTCCCCGGCCTGCCACCGCCGCCGACACCTTCGTGGTGGTCGGGGCTATCTCCAGGCGGCGGCACGGCCGCCGGGGAGCACTGCTCCGGCGATCCCGACAAGTGGAAAAATCATGGAAAAACCATGAATTTGAAATTTCGATTGGGCTCAACTGAGCTCCAACATTGGTTCTAATGATCCCTACGATCTACCCATGCAAGAAGGAGTGGAGGAGGACCTGTGGTCGCGGCTGTAGCCTGGCTGATCGTCGGATTGGCATGGTGGTGGCCGGTGGTGGTCGGATTGTTCAAAAATGCAGGATAGGGCTCAACTTCTTCAGGAAACTGGTGGGAAATGCTCCTTGGAGTCCAATGGAGCTTTTAAAGAGGGAGAGGAGGGTGTTAGGTGGCTGAATTGCCATGTGCCATTTTTGGTCATGGTCAATCTTGGCGGCTAGGTTGGTAGGGGGGTGGAGCTTGCTCTAATCAATCCACAATGGCTGCTGCACTCTCCCTTGTCCTTCTGAAATGAATGGGGAGGTTGGGGAGGGGGGAGGAGGAGCACAAAGTCCTCCATCCTTCTTCTTCCTTCTTTTTCTCTCTCCTCCATGGGTGACTTTCTCTCTCCTAGTCACCATGCCTGAATTTTTGGCTCCTACATGTCCCATGTCAGCCCACAAATCCATTTGGCCACTTAAGTCAAGGTTAGCCCCAATGTAATGGGCTTGAGCTTGAGTTAGCCCATTTGGGCTAACTTGACCCAAAGTTGGACGAGGGCCCATCTAGGTTAATTTGATCCTTGAGATTTCCTTAATAGGTTTTTGGTGACCCATTAGCCTCCCCTAGGGTCAAGGTGGGGTTAGATTGGCCCTTGGAGGTCACTTGGCCCTTAACTAGGGCATTTTGACCATTTTAGGTCAAGGGTTGACTTTGGTCAAAACTAGCCCTTTTGATTGGTCCCAATGGGTCCTTGGTGACCTATTGGCCTCTCACTAGGCTTATGAGGGTAGGGGTGGGGTCCATTTGGCTAAGGGACTGCAATTAACCCTTGTGTAGGCCA
This sequence comes from Platanthera zijinensis, assembly GCA_039513925.1. Lineage (NCBI taxonomy): Eukaryota > Viridiplantae > Streptophyta > Magnoliopsida > Asparagales > Orchidaceae > Platanthera > Platanthera zijinensis. The sequence continues at coordinate 189,262,058 of CM077079.1, read as the reverse complement.
ATTTGACCTAATTAGGGTCATAGTTGACTTTTGTCAACTTAGCCCTATTGACTACTCTCCATGGGTCCTTAGTGACCCATTGACCTCTCACTAGGTCTATGAGGGTATGGGTGGGGTCTACTGGGCTAAGGGACTGCAATTGACCCTTGTGTAGGTCAATTTGACCCAATTAAGGCTATAGTTGACTTTGGTCAACTTAGGTCCTTTGATTGCTCTTCATGGGTCCTTAGTGACCCATTGATCTCTTTCTAGGGTTATAAGGGTATGGGTGGGGTCTTGGAGTCTTGGTGAAGCCCCATGATCACTTTTAACCAAGGTTTAGAGATCTGCTAAGTGCAGACCATAGTGGCCCTATCCACACCACTAGGTCCACTTGACACTTTCTTGGGCTTCCTAGGGTTTTGTCATGACAAAACCACTCTTAGGGGTCTAGTTGGAAATGGGATGTTACAAATCCCAATAAACAAAACAAAGATTTCGTCCCCGAAATCCAGGTTAAGCCTACGGGGACTCCTATCAGGGAGGAAGAAACTTGTAACATCCCATGAGAGTTGAAAGTTTTACGTCACGACCTCATGTTTGTCATGTGAGGTTTAAAGGTGTTTGTCAATTTCAAGACCAAGTAGCCCAACTAGCAAAAATCTAGACCCCAATAAACAAAAGTTTAGCCCATAACCTTGAAATTTCAGTTCTACTAGTTTAAATTAGGAAGGAAATTGAACATCTTGAGTGGTTGCGAGGAATACCTGACTGAAGAGTTCCGGATATCTTTGTCGCATCAAGTCCTGGGGCTCCCATGTGTGCTCCTCTCTTCCGTGATTTCTCCACAGGACCTTGACTAACGGAACCCTCTTGTGGCGTAAAACTCGTACCCCCTTGTCGTCAATCCGGACTGGTTCTAGGTGAACTGACCGATCAGATGCTATCGGTCCATCTGTGGTTGTAACTTGCTGCTCTGGACGTAGTAGAGCTCTCCTAAGAGAGGATATATAGAAGACGTCGTGCAGACTCGCCAGCTCCGGTGGCAGTTCCAGCCTGTATGCCAAGGGACCGATCCGCTCCTGGATCCTATAAGGCCCCATGTACCTTGGGCTGAGCTTCTTCCTCTGTCCGCGTACCCGAGTAACTCCATGCATGGGTCGGATCTTCAAGAACACCTGATCTCCTATCTGGAATTCCACCTGACGGTGCCGAGCGTCGTAATACTTAGCCTGCCGGCTCTGTGCTTCAAGCATTCTGTCCCGTATCAATCTTACCTGAGCCTCGGTGTCCTCGACAAACTCCGAACCCAATGCCTTAGGATCCTCGTCCTGTATCCATGACAGAGGAGTCCTGCACTTTCGCCCATACAACGCCTCATAAGGAGCCATTTTAATACTGGACTGGTAGCTGTTATTATACGAGAACTCGATCAGTGGTAATAACTTCTCCCACGGTTCACCGCGATCTAATACGCAGAGTCGTAGTAAATCCTCCAAAGTCTGGTTGGTCCATTCTGTCTGTCCATCTGTCTGGGGATGAAAAGCCGTACTGAAGGTTAGTCGAGTGCCTAAGTAAGTTTGCACTGACCTCCACTCCCTGGATGTAAATCGTCCGTCCCGGTCTGACACAATCGACTTGGGTACACCATGGTAGCGGACGAACTGCTCCACAAATTTCCGGACTAACACCCCCACTGAGTCATCCTTCCTGATTGGAATAAACCTCGCCACCTTTGTTAGTCGGTCGATGATCACCCATATCGAATCGTTCCCTGTTCTGGATCGAGGAAGTCCATGTATAAAGTCCATGGCGATATCATCAAACTTCCACTCTGGTACTGGGAGTGGCTGCGATAATCCTGCGGGGTTTCTGCACTCCGCTTTTACTAATTGGCACGCCTTGCAACGGGTCACAAAGTAGGTGATATCCTTCTTCATGCCGGGCCAGAACATAGTCTTCTTCAGATCTGCAGTCATCTTCGTAATCCCAGGGTGTACCGAATATCGACTGCAATGAGCCTCCATCATGATGTCCTCCCGGATCTGGCCTCCCTCTGGTATGTAGACCCGTCCTCTGAAGCATACTAAATCATCCATCAGTGTGTAATCTCCCACAGTGCCTGCTTCTAAAGACCGGAATATCGGCTCTAGCTGAGTATCCTGCCTCTGTACATCCTTGACCCGTTCTCGTATGTCATCCGTGGCGATTAATGACGACAGATATTCTCGGTATAACTCAGGGTGATCCTCAGATACCAGGGATACTTGCATCTTATCAAACATCTGTATTAACTCCAAGGCCATCAACGTTGTTCCTACTCCAGCGTTTGTGGTCTTTCGTCTTAATGCATCTGCTACCACATTCGCCTTTCCAGGGTGGTAGTGCATCTCATACTGGTAGTCTGCTAAAAATTCCACCCATCGTCTCTGTCTAATGTTTAGCTCCTTCTGTGTGTCCACATACCTCAGATTTTTATGGTCGGAGTATATGTCGTAGTGGACACCGTACAGATAGTGACGCCAGACTTTTAGTGCAAAAATGACCGCTCCCATCTCTAATTCATGAACTGGGTAGTTTTGCTCGTGCTTCTTCAGCTGCCGAGAAGCATAAGCTATCACATGGCCATTTTGCATAAGTACTGCCCCCATGCCCTGGTAGGAGGCATCGGTGTAGACCTGAAATCCTTCTTTCCCTGAAGGAAGGGCAAGTATTGGAGCCGAAGTGAGTCGCCCCTTTAGCTCTTGGAAAGCCTCTTCACATCGTGGGGTCCAGATAAAGGGCACCTCCTTCCTTGTCAGAGATGTGAGTGGGAGGGCGACACGAGAGAATCCCTCCACAAATTTCCGGTAGTAATCGGCAAGTCCTAGGAAACTTCGTACATCTGTGGTCGTCTTTAATTGTGGCCAGTCCCGAACCGCTTGGATCTTGGCCGGGTCCACTGCCAACCCAGCACCACTGATTATATGGCCTAGGAAGGCCACCTCCTTCAACCAAAACTGGCATTTGCTGATCTTTGCATAAAGCTTGTGCTCCCGTAGTCTCTCCAGGGTCAGCATCAGATGCTGTGTGTGCTCCTCCTCTGTCCTTGAGTAAATGAAGATGTCATCGATAAACACGATGACAAACACATCTAAATATTCTTCGAATACCTGATTCATAAGGCTCATAAATGCCGACGGCGCATTTGTGAGCCCGAAGGGCATCACTGTGAATTCATATAGCCCATATCTGCTACTGAAAGCAGTCTTCGGAATGTCCTCCTCCTAGATCCTTAGCTGGTAGTGACCAGACCTTAAATCCAATTTGGAAAAGAAATGTGCACCTTCTAGCTGGTCAAACAGCTCATCTATCCTTGGCAACGGATATGTGTTTCGGACTGTCAATCGGTTTAGTGCTCGGTAGTCGATGCACAGTCTCAGAGTTCCGTCCTTCTTTTTAACGAACAAGACCGGGGCTCCCCAAGGCGAAGAGCTCGGTCGGACAAATCCAGCCTCCACCAGTTCTTGGAGTTGGCTTCGAAACTCTATCAATTCTTTCGGGGCCATCCGGTAAGGGGCCCTAGCTGCCGGCTTAGCCCCCGGCACCAGCTGTATCCGGAAATCTTGCTCCCGGTGTGGGGGTAGCCCAGGCAGTTTCTCCGGGAATACGTCGGCAAAATCTCGCACCACCGGAATATCCGAGGTGGAGACCTTGGTCTCAGTCATCTCGAATATTACCTCAAACACTTCTTCCCCCTGTAAGTGAGTCTTGACGGCTTGTACAGACGACAGTATGAGAGGGGGAATGGATTTAATACCTTCAATGACGAGATAGGAATCCCCATGTCTTACAGTAACTCTTTTGGACGTGCAGTCAATCTGAGCATGATTCCAGTTCAACCACATCATCCCTAGGATCAAATCAAAGATTGACATCTTTATGATCGTCACTGGAGCTTCAAATATCCTTCCGCCGATCTCCGCCTCCTTGTTGTAGTGGGCAGAGGTGAACAACTCTGATCCGTCGGGTAGTCGTATCCTCATCATCAGACCCGTGAATCGTTCCACACCTTCCAATCCTTCTATGAAGGCCTCCGATACAAATGAGTGTGAAGCACCCGTATCAAATAGCGTATAAGCGGGTTTGCCGTTGATGAAAACTATTCCTGGGGTTTGGAAAAATTAAATGTCTCAGAATTCTAGCTATGGTTTTCTTTCCTAGATTGTCACTTCTATATCAAATTTAACTTCATGAGGAAATAACTTTAACCAAAATTTCCAGACGTACCAATGATTACTTGCTCCGGGTTTCGGGGCTGAGCCAGATCCAGTGCATAAATTTGCTCCCTCTGCTGCCTACGATCTGCACCCTGGAAACCACGTCCTCGACCACGTCCCTGTCCTCCAAACTGCTGGGCATGCGGGGCATCCTGGGGTGCTGGTAAAGGTGCTCCCCTCATGGGGCAGTTTCTCTGAATGTGTCCTATCTGATGGAAGTTGTAGCACTCCGGTGGGGGAAATGCCATACCCCCGGGTCTCGGTGCCTCCCTCATCTGAAGAGGCTGAGGGGCCAATATCACCTGCTCCCTCGGCTCCTACCTCACTTCCTGTCGAGGCTGGTCCTCTGTCCTTCTCCCACCTGGTACAACACATTGTCGCTGATGATTTCTGGCTCTCCGGCCCTGATCCTCCGCTTGCCGCTTCCAGCCCCGAGTGGTGTGCCAATCGGCCTCGATCCTCTTTGCCATTTCCAAAATCCGGGAGATAGGCCCGTCGGATACAAACAACAAAGCCTCCCTCAAGTCCTCCCGCAGGCCCTTATAGAATCTCTTGATGTATCCCGCTTCGCCCAGCTGGTAAGATTCTGCATATCGAGCCAAATGGTCGAACTCCCGATGGTACTCTACCACTATCCGGGTGCCCTGCTTCAGCTGTAGAAACCGCTCCTCCAACTCATCCCTGGCCGACTGTGGAACAAAATGCTCTAGCAGCGCGGTCCTGAACTCTTCCCAGGTAACTTCTGCAACCTCCCTAGCAGCAAACCTTGTGTCCAGCAGCGTCTTCCACCACCTCTTGGCATGGGACTTCAGGCAGGAGACGACCAAGGCCACCCTCTCCTCCCAGGGACACCGTATCCCAATTAGCATTTCGTACATAATATCTAGCCATTCTTCTGTCCGTACAGCAGATTCTGTCCCCAAGTAAGATGGAGGGGAGAGTCCTCGAAAGATGCTCAGCCAATTGGCCCCCGGGTTTGGCTGCGGAGCCGGAACATGCTAAGCCCTGAAAGCATCTAGAATGGCCGTCAGCGTTTGACCCATCTCTGAGTGTAAGAATGGAGTGGGGACCGGGGGAGGTGGTGCAATAGTCGGAGTCTGCTGAACTCCGCCTTGTGGTGTTGGCTGCGCTGGGGGCTGCGTAATAGAAGACAATTATAAGAAGTCTCACAGATTTAACTAAAAGTGGACAATTTTCATGTGATTTCCCATATGGGCCCACCACTGCTTCCGCTGCTTAGTTTATCCTCAAACTAAACTCAAGCGGGGGTGTCCCAAGGTTAGTGGACTGCTACCTTTCGATCGATATATTTTTCCTCTGATACCACTTGTAAGACCCCCATTTTTTTTTCTTTTTCGACACCGGGGTCTTAGGCCCAGAACCGCCGCCTTGCGGTGATACCTTCGCACTCGGGAAGGTTGTCACTACAAGACGCCGACTCTGCCGGCCAATTTCGATCGTAACTGTAGCATAAGAAAAGATGCAAGTCCACAGAAATCACATATATAGAAATAAACTCCACGAAGGGAGTGTCCACAGATAGTACATATAATGAAAATCTCGGGCTTATGCCCGATACATCAAGTCCTCACTACAATTCACTCATCGCGGAAGCAAACTAATATAACTACTATAGTTCGGGACTCACTGTCCCTGCTATCTGGACTCCAGTGCTAGACTGTCCGATCTCCAAGCGTACCGACCTCCGGGGCTGCTCCTCCATGCTGGGCTCCGTGGTCCCCTAAATGATGTGGTTCGAAAACCGTTAGTCTAAAAGACTAAGTCCTATCATCCCCCACCCCTTCCCCCATGGCTCCTAAGCACCGAGCGGGGAGAAGGAAAGGGAAGGACATGAAGGTGGAGAATAGTCAAATTCCAGATGGCAGCGGAACTAAACTAACAGTGTACGCATGATAATAATTATACAAAATTAAATAAGTAACCTTAACTTATGTGGGTACACATAAGCTAAGGGATCTTATGCAGGGCTCCTATCGTATAAAAAGTCCCATACCGATTTATACGATAGGGTGTGTTGGTACCCTAGTTTGATTTGAGTTCAGTCTTGTCTTTTTAGTCCCTTGACCCAAGAAATATCTATGGTCAATGGTTAGTGGTCCAGCTGTAGAGTCCCCTTTTTTCCAGATGAAGAATTTGGTTAAGTAGTTTTTCTTTCGACTATGGTCGAACGCCGCTCGACTATCATCTATCGGCTGATCGACGATCGTCTATCAGTTGGTCGACATTCTGTCTGCGTGGATAGTTCGACTATCTGTTGATAGTTCGACTATCTGTGTGCTGTGATAGCTCGACTATCTGTTGATAGGTCGACTATCTGTTTGTCTTGATAGTTCGACTATCTGTTGATAGGTCGACTATCTGCTTGTCTTTGATAGTTCGACTATCTATCCTGATAGTTCAACTATCTGATAGCTCGACTATCAGTTGATAGATCGACTATCTGTGTCGCTTTGATAGTTCGACTATCTGTTGATAGGTCGACTATCTGTGTTGCTTCGATAGTTCGACTATCTGCTTGGATAGTTCAACTATCTGATAGTTCGACTATCTGTTGATAGATCGACTATCTGTTTTGCTTTGATAGTTCGACTATCTGTTGATAGATCGACTATCTGTTTTGTTTTGATAGTTCGACTATCTGTTGATAGGTCGACTATCTGTTTTTTGGGATAGGTCGACTATCTGCTTGATAGGTCGACTATCTGTGTTTGTTTGGTAGTTCGACTATCTGTCGGGATAGATCGACTATCTGATAGTTCGACTATCTGTTCTGATAGGTCGACTATCTGCCTAGGTAGTTCGACTATCTTCTTTGATAGTTCGACTATCTGGATCGTTCGACTATCTGCCCGATAGGTCGACGATCTCCCTGCGTCGGTCGACGATCTCCGAGGGTCGTTCGACGTTTTCTGTTTGCCTTTTTATTTTGTATTTATTTATTCTATTTAATAAATTAATACATTATCTGGCATTTTATTTCAGTTGTTTTATGATAATATTTCCAAGCAATATCTGCTCCATCCCGTTTGCCTGAGTAAAATCTTTTCAGATAAAGTTGTTTGTCTTATTAGTTGTCATTGTATTTTACTTTATCTGCTGTCAGTCCTTTATAGCCGTTAGACTGAAAAGTCTTCCTTTTGCAATAAAGAGTTTGTTTCTGATGTGATTTTATTTAGTACCTTTATTATCAGATTGTTTCCTGCAGCTTCTTTGAAAAAGGTTTATCCCTTTTATAGAATATTTTGCTGCAGAGTTTGTTTGTCTTTGTGATATTTGCAGCCCAGGTTTCAAGTTTCAGAAGAAGACAAACAGTTCAAATTGAAAAGAGCCGTTGCTTGTTGCTGCTATAAAAGGAATCCTTTGGAGAAGGATTTCAGCTAGCTAACCAGTTATTCTAAGAGTTATTCAATTAGCATTCAAGCTTTCATCAAGTCCAAGTTCACTGCTCTCAGCAATATTCATTCAACTGAGAAGTGTTAAGCTCTTCTGCACTTCTTCAACCTGAGTTCTCCTGTCTTCAGGAAGTTCAGACTCAGAGTTCTTTTGAAGAAGAAGAAGAAGATAGCTGCTAGAAGATTTCTATTTTATATTTTATATCTTCTTGTAGTTTTTCCTTCAGTTTTTACTGAAGTGTTTTTCTGCACTGAAGCAAGAATTCACCTGGACATTCTTTGAGCCAGGGGGAGCCTTGATTCTTTTGAGCTTTCTAGCTCAGTGCAAGTCTTTGTGCTTCTCTAATCTATTGTAAAATAGAGAAGACTTTTTAACCTTCTTTCCCCCTCCTGTACAGGGTTATTACTCCCTTCAAAAGTATCCCTTGGTGGCAGGGCACCTGATCAAAAACCTGTGTTCGGTTTTTAGACACCTGATCAAAAGTCTAAAGGGTTTCTAGATCTACCTGAAGCAGATCTTGTGGTGGCAGGACACCTGATCAAAAACCTGTAGTGGATTCCTACCTTGTTGGTAGAAGAGTGAACGTACCCAAGTTGTTTTGGGAACCACTATAAATTCCTTGTATCGTCTGGCTTGCTTAATTTAATTCTTGCATTGTGGCTGTGATTAGATATAACTAGGTTTGCTAGTTGCTGATTAGGTTTTCCAAGCCTTAACTGTAATTACAGTTAGCTTGAGTTTGTGCACAATACTTGTGTTAGGCTTTAGGGTTATCTTCTTATCTATAATCTTTTCATTCTGCATTTCACTCCAAGGGAGTTGGGTAGACTATTAAGTTTTGTCTTGTGCAAAATTTGATAACTCTATTCACCCCCCCTCTAGAGTAGTATCTATCCCTTCACTTTCAATTGGTATCAGAGGGAGGTTGACTGACTGAATAGGCTAACACCTAAGTCATAAGATCCTGATAGATACCAAGGATTATTGATTCTCACTTCATGGCCCAGTCCAAGGATTATTCTAGCACCAGACCTCCAACATGCAACTTAGCTAAGTTTGGCATCTGGAAGGCAAGGATAAAATTATATATTAATTCTATTGATGAAAGTATCTTTGCTTCTATTTTGTCAGGACCCCCAAGAGCACCTGCTGCTGCTACTGCCTCATCATCTGATATGAGTGCAGTGCCTCCTCCAGACTACAATGATGAGTACAAGAAGGCAAAGATAGCAGATGCCAAGGCGATGAACATTCTGGCTCAGACAATGTCTGATGAGGTATTCCAGAAGGTTGCTGACTGCTCCTCAGCAAAAGCAATGTGGGATACACTGAACCAGATTGTAGCTGGTTCAGCTGATGAAAGGAAGGACAGAAGGTCCAACCTTATCTCACAATATGAAAACTTCAAGAAAACTGATGCTGAATCAGTTGAAGCCATGTATACAAGGCTCAGCTCAATCATCAATGAGCTGAGGACCCTTGACAAGGACATCTCATTGACAGAGGTCAATGATAAGATTCTTATGTGCTTCCCTAGCACATGGGATCTGAGGATCTGGCCCATCAAGGAAGCCAGAAGTACAATAGAGATCTCAACTGAGGCTCTTCTCGGCAAGCTCAAGTCCTTTGAGCAAGTGCTGAAGACAAGGGAAGCAGAAGCTTAAGCAAAGACCCCTACTCCAACAAGAAAAGAGCAATCTCTAGCTCTTAAGGCTGCTGATGCTTCTGAAGGCAGCCAATCCAATGAGGAACTAATGGCATTATTTGCCAAGAGGTTTCTCAAGATGGGGAGAAAGGAATTCAGAAAGAAGTCTTCACGCTATGAAGACAAACCAAGGTATGATCGTTCACCTGCTAAAGAAATTATCTGCTATGGTTGCAGGAAGCCTGGACATATCTTACCAGATTGTCCAGAGGAGAAGAACAAAGATAAGAGGAAAGAAAAGGAACAGCACAGGAAGCACTCCAAGCCATCCTCCTACAAGAACAAGAAGAAGGAGAGAGGTTTCGTCGCTGAAACCTGGAGTGATTCAGATGAGGAATCTTCCTCCTCAAGCTCCAGTGAGGATGAGAAAGAGAAGAAGGCAAAGGAAGTTTGCCTGATGGAAATAGATGCCTGCAGCAATCACTTAGCTGCAGAGAGTTCAGATTCAGAAGAAGATATGCCAACAGAAGATGAGGTACTATCTTCTTATGACTTCACTTCTGAAGAATTCAAATTAGATTTTAAATCTTTATGCTTAGATTTAATTAGTTCTGAAAAAGAGATTAAAGAACTTAGACATAGGCTAGCTGAATCAGAAATCATATCTACTGAAAATATTAAGTTAAAGGAAGATCTCACTAATTATAGTGAAGAAATTAAGTTTCTTAAAATTGAGTTGGCTAAGTCTAAAAGGTTAGAAGAATCTCTAAATGGTAGAAGCCTTAAGTTATTAGAAATAACCAGCATGACTAACACTAGGTCAGGCAATAACAAACTAGGCTTAGGAGCTTCTCCCAATGAACCCCCAGTTATTCTTAAAAATAATCTTTCAACTCCAGTGAACTTCATTTCAGCTAGTGGAATGAAGAACACTGAGCAAGTAAACCTAGTTAATAAAACTATAAATAAAGCTAAGAGAGAAAAGAGGAAGAAATTTTTTAAAGAAATACAAAGAGCGTCGAACGCTGCTCGACGATCGGAAGCTCAATGGTCGAACGAAGCTCGACGATCTGAGCGCCCATCGTCGAAAGTCGATCGACGTTTTCAATATGATTTTCAAAATCATCATCAAACCCGTAGAAACCTAAATGAAAATAGAAACCCTAGGTTTGTTGACCCATCATCTGTATGGAGAATCCCACCTAGGAGATCTCACCCATTAGGTTATCACCCTCAGCCTGCATTTTCATTTATTTCTAGCTTTTCTTATGTGAAAAACAAGGGACCCAAGGTTACCTGGGTCCACAATGTTTAAATTGTTTTAATTACAGGTGAAGGCCTATCCTATCACTCAAAATAAGTGGTACTTGGATAGTAGATGCTCCAAGCATATGACAGGAAATAAAATCATCTGTCAAAGTTCAAAGCTAAGCTCGGCCCAAAGGTTATCTTTGGAGATTCAAGCTGTGGTCAGACAGAAGGCTATGGCAGGATCACAATTGGAACTGTTACTTCCAAGAGAGTTGCATATGTGACAGGACTAAAGCACAATTTGATTTCTGTCAGCCAGCTATGTGATGCTGGCTACCAGGTTTCATTTTCTAACTCTTCTTGTAATATTACTTTAAATAATAATGTTGTTTTAGTAGGCATTAGATTAGGTAATATTTATTTAGTAGATTTCAATTCAACTCATTCTGAAATCTGTTTATTTAATGAAGTAACAATTAATAATAATTCTTTGTGGCATAAGAGGCTTAGTCAGGTTATCCTTAAAAATATATCTAGGTTATTTAAACACAACCTTGTTAGAGGTTTACCTTCTTGCCCCTACAAGAAGGAGAGCCTATGCAAGGCTTGTCAGCTAGGCAAGCAAACCAAAAACTCTTTTAAATCTGTAAATAAAAGTGATTCTCCTAGAATCCTATATTTATTACATTTGGACCTTTTTGGCCCAATAAATGTACAGAGTTTAGGAGGGAAGTATTATACCTTAGTCATTGTAGATGACTTCTCTAGGTTTAGTTGGGTTTTCTTTTTGAGAACTAAGGCTGATAACTTCAAAGCCCTTACAGACTTTCTATTATGCGTGCAAACTGAGTACTCTACTCATGTGGCCTTGATCAGAAGTGATCATGGTACTGAGTTTGACTCTCTTCTCATGCAAGAATTCTGTGAGAGAGAAGGTATCAAACATAGCTTCTCATCTCCTAGAACTCCCCAACAAAATGGGGTAGTTGAAAGGAAGAACAGAACACTCATTGAAGCTGCTAGCACATTGATGGCAGATGCTAATATGCCTCTTTCCTATTGGGCAGAAGCTGTTAGTACAGCCAATTATGTCTTGAATAGAAGTCTGATACACAAGCTTAAGTGTAAAACTCCTTATGAGTTGCTTAAAGGAAAGAAACCTAAAATTAACTATTTTAGAGTTTTTGGCTGTGTAGTTTATATTCATAATAATAATAAAGAATACCTTAGAAAGTTTGAAGCAAAAGCTTCAATGGGAATTATGCTTGGATATTCCCAAGTAAGCAAAGCTTATAGGGTTTATAATAAATCAACCTGTAAAATTGAAGAAATCTGTGCATGTATCTTTTGATGAGTCTCAGATGTTTTACAAGGAGAAGAAAAATTCTCCTTCCTCCAGTTCATTGCAGGTACCTGATGCTACTCAAGAGATTCTTCAACTATCAACTCTTCAGATCACTGAATCAGACAGTGATGAAGACATTGCTGAAGCTGTTGTTGTTCCACCAACAGTAGATCAAATTCCTCCTGAGGAATTAATCCCAACTGTTGCTGAAGATCACATCCTACCTGCTGATATTATCACACTTAGAGATCACCCCACATCTCAAGTGATAGGAGACATATCAGCTGGTGTTCAAACAAGACATCAGTTAAGACAGGATGTGATGCACGCTTGTTTCCTCTCACAGGTTGAGCCCCTCACCTTTAAAGATGCTGAGCTAGATCCCCACTGGATCATTGCTATGCAAGAGGAACTCAATCAGTTTGAGAGATGTAAAGTTTGGACTTTGGTTCCAAGACCTAAAGGCCAACTGATCATAGACACCAAGTGGGTGTATAGAAACAAGTTGGATGCAAATGGAATTATTGTAAGGAATAAAGCTAGGCTTGTAGCTCAGGGCTACAGACAGGAGGAAGGTATAGATTATGACCAAACTTTTGCTCCTGTTGCAAGGCTAGAAGCAATAAGGATCTTCTTGGCCTATGCAGCCTACATGAAGTTTAAGGTCTTTCAGATGGATGTCAAAAGTGCATTCCTAAATGGTGAGCTTAAGGAAGAGGTGTTTGTTGAACAACCACCAGGGTTTGTTTCTTCAACTCATCCCTCACATGTTTTCAAGTTGCAGAAAGCTCTATATGGACTAAAACAAGCACCTAGAGCCTGGTATGAGACTTTAGCTAGTTTCCTGTTAGAGCACAACTTTACTAGGGGAGTAGTTGATAGAACCCTTTTCGTCAAGCACCACAAGGACACAATCCTGTTAGTTCAGGTATATGTAGATGACATTATTTTTGGTTCCACTGATCCCAAACTTTGCAAAAGGTTTTCTGACCTAATGCACTCTAAGTTTGAGATGAGTAGTATGGGTGTGCTGTCTTACTTTCTTGGTCTCCAAGTTAAGCAAGATGCTGATGGTATCTTCATCTCCCAATCCAAATATGCCAAGGAATTGGTAAAGAAATTTGGGATGGCTGATGCTTTAGCAATGCCTACACCTATGGCTACTAATGTAGTTATTGATTCTGATGATCACGGCAAACCAGTTGATCAAAAGAATTATAGGGTCATTGTTGGTTCCCTATTATATCTAACTGCAAGTAGGCCTGATATAATGTTTGCTACATGCCTTTGTGCTAGATTCCAGGTCAACCCCAAGGAATCTCATCTGATTCTTCTCAAGAGAATCCTGAGATACCTGAAGGGATGTCCAAATCTAGGACTTTGGTACCCAGCAGAATCAGAATTTGAGTTAATTGGATACTCTGACTCTGACTATGCTGGTTGCAGAGTTGACAGGAAGAGCACTTCAGGAACTTGTCAGTTCCTGGGAGAGAGATTGGTCTCTTGGTTCTGTAAGAAGCAGGCTTCTATCTCAACTTCAACTGTAGAAGCTAAATTTATAGCAGCTGCCAGTTGTTGTTCACAGATCCTGTGGATTCAAAACCAGCTTGTGGATTATGGTTACTCACACAAGAACACAAAAATCATGTGTGATAGTACCAGTGCTATCTCAATTGCACAAAATCCTGTGCACCACTCTAGAACGAAGCACATTGAGATCAGACACCATTTCCTGAGAGATTGTGTGGAAAAGAACAAGATTAGTCTTGAGTTCATATCCACTAAGTTTCAGAGAGGTGATATATTCACCAAGCCCTTAGATGAACAGAAGCATCTGTTCTTTTTAGTTCAACTAGGCATGATCAATGGAAGAGACTAAGTGTGACTATATCTGCCAATGTTGAAACTTGTTTGAAGATAGTCGAATGACGTTCGAAGATAGTCGATCGGGTCAAGCCCATCGTCGACCTATGGTTGATGAAAGCTTGTCTGGTTGAAGATCGTCGACCGGCGTTCGACCATCGTCGAACAAGTCAAGCTCATCGTCGATCTCTGGATGACGACAGCTTGTTGTTTGAGAAGCCAGAAATAGTCGAACGATCGCTCGACTACTCTGCTTCTGGACCGATCGTCGAACGACCGTTCGACCATCGTGTTCAGTATCTTTTAAATAGATCGACTATCTCCGGTCTAATATAAAGCCGATAGTCGACCTAGGTTAAAAGATCTTTGCTTTTATCGTCGACGGAGAGCGTCCTTTCGCATTCCGTCTTCCCGCTTGCTCCTCCTCTTGCGATTTTCTGCCGATTCGTCTTCTCCGTCTCTCTCGCGCCTTCTCCAGCATTTCAATGGCGATTTCTCCAGTGCTCCTCGCAGTCGTGAAGTTCGACGCCGGTTTCAGTGTGGACTTTGACGCATTCAGTTGTTGCGAATCAGACATCGTGGAAATTCTCCAGCTCTGCAAAGATCAAGGTCTGGAAAGGCTCCTGTCTTCAAGGATCAAGTTAAATATACCAGAGATAAAGGAATGGGCTTTCACTTCATCTTCTACTGAAGATTCAATGACAGGAACAATTGGCGGAGTAGAGGTAATCTTGACTCCCGCCGTTTTGACTGATGTTTTTGGATTGATTAATGACGAAGAAGAATTTGAGCAAGATGCTCCAGAATTTGGAAGAATGTTGATTGAGCTGGGACATGCAGAAGGCATTCCCTCAAAGCTCCTCAAGGTAAATTTTCCTTTTAAGATAAAATTTCTTGCTGAGTTAGTTGGAAAAGTGCTTCTAGGAAAGCACTCCGCCCATGATAACATTACTAGACAACAATTTGCACTGATGTGTGCAATTGTAGATCAGAAAAGGATTAATTGGGCAGGGGTTTTGTTCGATTTGATAAGGAAGAAGAACAGTAAGAAAGAGGTTACCCTAGGCAGGGTTATTGGGATTTTTCTGAAGGAAAGATATCCCCAGCTGCTGATTTCAACTGCTACAACCATTAATGCCAGCAAGAAGATGGATCCCCACTTGTTCTCAAAGTGGAAGAGGATATTTGTGAAGCCCGCTCCTGCAGGGGCTGCTCCAGCTGCATCTGAGAGCACAAAGACTGACTCTATCGCTCCCCACCCTCAAGAAGTTGGCTCAGCTCCTTCATCAATTCCTTCATCTTCTTCTGCTTTGCCGTCTACTGCAGTTGAAGTTCCTTCAACTTCAACTGAAGTACGACTTTCTGCCTCTCCTCCTGCATCTTCTCAACCCAACTTTGATTTGTTGGCGTCTGATATTGCTTCTCCAGTTCATTCTCCCATTCCAACTCCTCCTCACTCACCCTCTCCACATCATTCTCCAGTTAACTCTCCAGTTAACTCTCCAGTTCGATCTCCAGTCCTCACCTCATTTCATCCTGACACATCAACCATTTCTGCTGCTCCTCCATCCACTGCAGTTCCCCCGCCATCTTTTGAGATAACTCCAGAATTCATTTCCAGCATTGTGGAGTTAATTACCCCTTCAATCAAAATCATGATTGAAGAGGCAATTGCTCCACTTGCTTCCTCCATTGCCTCTTTATCTGATGCCATCAAAATTCTTTCTAAATCTGCTGAGCCCTCTTCATCCAGGGGCCTGGTTTCAGTTCCCACTGAAATCAGGCAGGGGGAGATGTTCAATGAAGATGTCTCTGAGCAGCTCCCAGCCTCCCCTCCAGCAGCTCAACTTGCAGTATCAAAAAAAGCAGCAGTAGTTTCAGCTCCTCCTCCGTCTGACAAAGAAAAAGAAATATCTGATGCAATAATGTTGTCTGAATTTGTTGTAAAAGTGTACCTAGAAGAAGCCTCAACTCCCTTAGTTTCCCTGTTCCTAGAAGGATTAATCACATCCTTTCTAAATGATTTATGGGAGTTAGGTCATCCTGAAGAAAATCCAGAAGGTATGTCTCTTCCCCAATTTGTAGATTACTTAATTGATAAGTTAGTATAAGAATATTTGGAAGGAATGACTAGATATCATTTAGCAAGATTTTACTCCTAATCCTACAGATTTAATGGAAGAAGTAGTGGTTGTCCCTGAACCTGAGCCTGAACCTGCTAAAGAGCCTGAATCTGTATCAGCTCCTGATGCCCAAGTGATTGAAGAGCATACAGTGTTATCTGAGGCTGTAGAGCCTGTTCTAGTTTCTGAAGTTGCTGAACCTGCTCAGCAAGTAGTGCTATCTGAACTGGTCCCCTCGACAGTTCCTGAGTTTCAACAAAAGGATCCTGAAACTGAAACTGAAAAATCTACAGTATGGGATGATTCCCCTGGTTTAGACTTGGATACTCTTCTAGCACAGGATGCCTTGGAAGAAGAGAAAGAGAAAGCTGCTCTAAAAGAAAAGGAAAAGGCTGTATCAGAAGCCTATGATCCATATGATCATCCTCCCTCATCTCATTCTGAGGATGAAAGTGATTCAAATCTGTCTGAGGAATCCAAGAAAAAGAAAGCTGCAAAGAGAAAAAGAAAAGTTATAGCTCCTCCTGCTCCCAATCCAGATCATGATATTCCCTATTACATTCTGAAAGGAATAGATCCAAAGTCGAAAGAGTTCCAGCACTGGATGTGGTTCTCTAAGAACCAGCAAAAGGAGAGAAAGAAATCTAAGAGATATGATAGTCCTGCTCCCAGATGGACTCCCAGAGGTCCTCCTCCTCCACCTCCCGGTGCAGGAGCCTCTGGCAATTTATCTACTAATCCATCTGCTCCATCTGCAAAATCTGCTCCTTCTCAGCCTCATTCAAGGAAAAGTTCTCAAAGCCACCAAGGCAAATCATATACTGGCACTCAAAGGCATGATACTGAGGTTAAAGAGCAAGTAAAGGAGGTTGTTTATCAAAAGCCAACATTTTCACCTCCTCCTTCTCCCAAGAAAAAGGTTTCTCCTGCTATACCAGTTCATGTTGCTAAGGATATTTCAAAAGGTAAAAGAACTGTTTTCTCTGAAAAATCCAGTAAGAAGTTTGCTGAGTTTGCTCCTCCATCATCTTTAGTTATTCAAGAAGTTAAAGATACAGCTGAAAGTTTATTAGATTTATCTGTTAAGTTTAAAGCTGTGAAGCCTATTGATACATCATCTGAAAATGTGTATGAAAGCCAAGAGTTAGATCCTGATTTCAGGATGGCTCAATTTCTAGAACTTGTTGGATCAGCCCAGATAATGAAAGCTAAGGCTGAAGAAAAGGACTCTGCAGGACTTTCTACAATGTCAAAGTTCAGAATGAAGGAACTCGATAAAATCCAGGTTAGTCCTGAAGTTTTTGACCCTTCTAAATATATGGAAAAGCACCCAGAAGCAGTTGTTCCAAGGGCTGCAGAACTGAAGATTATTGGCGTGCAAGATTTGAAGATGTCTAAGAAAGAAGCCATTGATCCCTTGTGGAAAGTTTATTTTGTTCCTAGCTCTTTTGATCCCAAGCCTGATTCTGTAGATTCTTAACTTTGATTGAATGCTGTTATATATATCTGACTGATTGTTAATTGCTAGTTAGTTGCTTAACTATTTCCTGTAGTGATTTTATTGTTCTATAGCTAGTTCTGTGTTTTAGTTTTTGAGAGACTTAACTCAAATAGGGGGAGATTGTTGGTACCCTAGTTTGATTTGAGTTTAGTCTTGTCTTTTTAGTCCCTTGACCCAAGAAATATCTATGGTCAATGGTTAGTGGTCTAGCTGTAGAGTCCCCGCTTTTCCAGATGAAGAATTTTGTTAAGTAGTTTTTCATTCGACTATGGTCGAACGCCGCTCGACTATCGTCTATCGGCTGATCGACGATCGTCTATCAGTTGGTCGACGTTCTGTCTGCGTGGATAGTTCGACTATCTGTTGATAGTTCGACTATCTGTGTGTTGTGATAGCTCGACTATCTGTTGATAGGTCGACTATCTGTTTGTCTTGATAGTTCGACTATCTATTGATAGGTCGACTATCTGCTTGTCTTTGATAGTTCGACTATCTGTCCTCATAGTTCAACTATCTGATAGCTCGACTATCTGTTGATAGATCGACTATCTGTGTCGCTTTGATAGTTCGACTATCTGTTGATAGGTCGACTATCTGTGTTGCTTCGATAGTTCGACTATCTGCTTGGATAGTTCAACTATCTGATAGTTCGACTATCTGTTGATAGATCGACTATCTGTTTTGCTTTGATAGTTCGACTATCTGTTGATAGATCGACTATCTGTTTTTTTTTGATAGTTCGACTATCTGTTGATAGGTCGACTATCTGTTTTCTGGGATAGGTCGACTATCTGCTTGATAGGTCGACTATCTGTGTTTGTTTGGTAGTTCGACTATCTGTCCGGATAGATCGACTATCTGATAGTTCGACTATCTGTTCTGATAGGTCGACTATCTGCCTAGGTAGTTCGACTATCTTCTTTGATAGTTCGACTATCTGGATCGTTCGACTATTTGCCCGATAGGTCGACGATCTCCGTGCGTCGGTCGACGATCTCCGAGGTTCGTTCGACGTTTTCTGTTTGCCTTTTTATTTTGTATTTATTTATTCTATTTAATAAATTAATACATTATCTGGCATTTTATTTCAGTTGTTTTATGATAATATTTCCAGGCAATATCTGCTCTATCCCGTTTGCCTGAGTAAAATCTTTTCAGATAAAGTTGTTTGTCTTATTAGTTGTCATTGTATTTTACTTTATCTGCTGTCAGTCCTTTATAGCCGTTAGACTGAAAAGTCTTCCTTTTGCTATAAAGAGTTTGTTTCTGATGTGATTTTATTTAGTACCTTTATTATCAGATTGCTTCCTGCAGCTTCTTTGAAAAAGGTTTATCCCTTTTATAGAATATTTTGCTGCAGAGTTTGTTTGTCTTTGTGATATTTGCAGACCAGGTTTCAAGTTTCAGAAGAAGACAAACAGTTCAAATTGAAAAGAGCCGTTGCTTGTTGCTGCTATAAAAGGAATCCTTTGGAGAAGGATTTCAGCTAGCTAACCAGTTATTCTAAGAGTTATTCAATTAGCATTCAAGCTTTCATCAAGTCCAAGTTCACTGCTCTCAGCAATATTCATTCAACTGAGAAGTGTTAAGCTCTTCTGCTCCTCTTCAACCTGAGTTCTCCTGTCTTCAGGAAGTTCAGACTCAGAGTTCTTTTGAAGAAGAAGAAGAAGATAGCTGCTAGAAGATTTCTATTTTATATTTTATATCTTCTTGTAGTTTTTCCTTCAGTTTTTACTGAAGTGTTTTTCTGCACTGAAGCAAGACTTCACCTGGACATTCTTTGAGCCAGGGGGAGCCTTAATTCTTTTGAGCTTTCTAGCTCAGTGCAAGTCTTTGTGCTTCTCTAATCTATTGTAAAATAGAGAAGACTTTTTAACCTTCTTTCCCCCTCCTGTACAGGGTTATTACTCCCTTCAAAAGTATCCCTTGGTGGCAGGGCACCTGATCAAAAACCTGTGTTCGGTTTTTAGACACCTGATCAAAAGTCTAAAGGGTTTCTAGATCTACCTGAAGCAGATCTTGTGGTGGCAGGGCACCTGATCAAAAACCTGTAGTAGATTCCTACCTTGTTGGTAGAAGAGTCGACATACCCAAGTTGTTTGGGGAACCACTATAAATTCCTTGTGTCGTCTGGCTTGCTTAATTTAATTCATGCATTGTGGCTGTGATTAGATATAACTAGGTTTGCTAGTTGTTGATTAGGTTTTCCAAGCCTTAATTGTAATTATAGTTAGCTTGAGTTTGTGCACAACACTTGTGTTAGGCTTTAGGGTTATCTTCTTATCAATAATCTTTTCATTCCGCATTTCACTCCAAGGGAGTTGGGTAGACTATTAAGTTTTGTCTTGTGCAAAATTTGATAACTCTATTCACCCCCCCTCTAGAGTAGTATCTATCCCATCACTTTCAGGGTGTCGGTTCTATTAGCAGGCTTATAATATTGAAAGAGAACCTTGTCTTATAAGCACGCTCACACGAACTTATAGGACAAGGGGTCGTTTTGCAAGGCCTAATGTATAGAGCGTCCCATACCGCTTATACATTAGGTGTCGGGTTTTATGCAATGGTTATGCTATGAAATACAATTATGCTATGATGTGAACATGCAAGTGCAACTCACCCACTCGACTCTGTGTACACAGACCTTTAGTTTCCCCTTTTGGAGCCGTTACCTCCCAGGATACCTCCGTAGTGGCAGACAGGAAGCGGTGGGTTGGGCCTCGCCCACCTCTAAATCAGTAAAGCACTACCGGTCAGACCTATCGTACGCCTCAACGCTTAGTGCACTAAGCGGACGCTTGCGTACTCTTGCCGGCTGGCGCACCGGACTTCTGTTTGCGAAGTGCTCACCACACTTGCCGAGCCAACTATATTGGTGTCGGTGCATCAAACTACCCAATATCGAAGACCCACCACCATAAACCTTTTATGCACATGCAATAGTTATGAGTCAAACAACCAACCGTGCCGAAGCTCACCGGAACAATCCCGCCCATCATAATCTACAACTGAGCCAAAGCTCCCCGGACTATCCCGTCCGTCACAATCTACCACCGAGCCAAAGCTCCCCGGACTATCCCGTCCGTCATAACCGTCAACCGAGCCAAAGCTCACCGTACAATCCCGTCCGTCATAATCTACTACCGAACCAAAGCTCCCCGGACTATCCCGTCCGTCATAATCAATAACCGAGCTGAAGCTCGCCAGACTACCATACCCAATAACTACCGGGCTTATTGCCCCAGTAACCCATACTATCTCCCGGGACACTGGGGTGTGAATGTGTGAAACCTTAAGTTTACTATTTACTTTATGCCAACGACTTAGGTTTTACCCCTTTCATTTCCAAATTACAGTAACTAGACCTAAGGAGATTTGACCTTCCACTTTATGGGGAAGACGATCTTTCGTCGATCCCAAAACATCATCCAACATTTAGTCAAACTCATTCCTATCTTATCCAACCCTGAGTGATGAACTCTTATGTACCTAACTTGTACTCCAGATTATTTCTGAAGAATTACTATATGCAGACCACCAAGGTTTAATGTTATGTAAAATGAGAAGTATGTCAAGTAATCATCCAATACTCCTATAATAATTTATGGAGGTCCAATTTGACCTTTATTGCCCAAATCTAGAGTTTTACAATTTTCCTATTTATCTAGGAATTTATTAAATATTTATAGTGGCCAAAGTCTCCAAGATTGAACTGAAGGTACCAAATTTTGACAAGATAAAATTCCCTTAAATTTATGTTATACTTCAATATAACAATTAACCTAATATCCAAGATCTCTTGATTTTTCAGCAAGGTTTAGGCCACTGATTCTATTTTTCTAAATTATCTCACCATATTTCATTAAAATAAATAAATAGGGTAATATTACTCCTAAAATTTCAAGTAAACTTCCAACATGATAACAAAGGCATATAAATGCTCTGGGATAAATATCATAAGTGAATTAAGGAGTGATAAACTTCAAACAACCTATATAACAATTTTCCAAAATTGCTAAATGCAGACCACCAAGTCAAACCTCATGTAAAATGGGAAGTATATCAAATAATCATCCAACACCCATATAATAATTAATGGAGGTCCATTATGACCTTTAAGTCCTACATCCAGAGTTCCAAAATTTTCCTTATTTATTTAATAATTTATTTAATTATTTTAATGTCTAAAATTTCCAATAATGAATATGAAGTACTATTTTCAGTCAAGACATCATTCTACAAATTTTATATTTTACTCAAAATAATGTTATAACTTATCTTCCAAAATATCTAATTCTTTTCAGTAAGGTTTTATCCTTAAATCAATATTACATTTAAATCCTTGAAAGTTCATTTAAGAACTATAAAATACTATATTGCTTCCAAAAATTCAGAGAAATTTCAAGTATGAATCTAATGGCATGTAAATGGTTTGGGCCAAATTTCATAATTTATTTATCAGTAAATGGACTTAAATAATTTATTGAATAATTCCATCATATACCAAGCTTGTGAAGTAACTACTTCAAATAAGTGTCCAAGTATTTTTATAAAATTTATATAAGCTCATAATAATTCAAAACCTCCTCTGCCAAAATTTCATGACCTCTCAAGGGTCAGAGGTAGCATAATAATTTATTTACTAAAGTGAGGCATTTCTTGTGTTACAAATGAAGTGCTATAAATAATACTCCAAAATTTCTAAATAAATAACCAAAGCTTCTTATTATCATTATGACCATCCTACCAAAATTTCATATCATTTTAAGGGGTTTAGCTAACCCATTCCTATCCCACCATATTTGTGCCCTAAACAAGGGTTAGGGTTTTGAGGGTCCTAAACCTTCCAAAATACCCTAATATTTTTACCAGAGGGTTATAGTTACCAAAATACCACCCCTACAAAATTTCATAGCCATACAAGGTGTTTTGGCCATATGTCCTTCACAAGGTACAAAAGCCCTTCCTTAGGGTTTGACCGAGGATCTTGGGCCAAATCAACTCCAATGCCCCCAAGTTTTCATTGGGAGGTGTATATGGTCATGCCAAACCAGTGTACCAAATTTGAACCTCTGTTGAGTTGAATTGGACACTAAAAGCCAAAATTACATTTTGGACCAAAATACCCTTCTTAGGGCAAGGCTAGGGTTTGCTTGAATCCCATTCAAATCAACTCCAAACTTAATTTAATTTAAACCAGAGGTCTATATTGACCTCATATCCATCCCACCAAAATTTGGATAAATTTGGACTTCATTTGACCCATAATTTAATTTACCCTAGCATAATT
Organism: Platanthera zijinensis; assembly: GCA_039513925.1. NCBI lineage: Eukaryota > Viridiplantae > Streptophyta > Magnoliopsida > Asparagales > Orchidaceae > Platanthera > Platanthera zijinensis. The sequence goes on along the minus strand of CM077079.1, from coordinate 189,239,388 downwards.
AAATTTTTTACAAAACTATAGGAAAATTATTCCCAAAAATTCCCATTTTTGGGCAGGGTCTAGATATAAGGAAGGGTGACTCCCTACCAAAATTTCAGACCATTTGGACCAAGGATGAAGTGTGGGAAACTAGTTTAATGACTGTCTAGTCATTTGTATAGACCCCACCAAAATGAGTGCCCTGGTCAAACCAGTCACCCAAATTGTTTCAAACCAATTTTTTTGGATAGTAGACCCATAGGGCTACATTTCTTGTGTTGACCATATTCTCTGAAAAAGGCTCTAACTATTTTTAATAATTAAAACCATTATATACATAACATGTGACAGAAAATAAAATAAATCAAACTCATATACTATAGTATCTTATCATCAGCGGCACGAATCTTGGCGCAAGATGGACGACATCCCGTCATCTTCTTCCTCTGGCAGACGGCCAGGATTAATCCCGCCTGGGCCGATTTCCAGCGGCTGCCGCCGGCGCTCCGGCCACCTCCCCGGCCTGCCACCGCCGCCGACACCTTCGTGGTGGTCGGGGCTATCTCCAAGAGGAGGCACGGCCGCCGGGGAACACTGCTCCGGCGATCCCGACAAGCGGAAAAATCATGGAAAAACCATGAATTTGAAATTTCGATTGGGCTCAACTGAGCTCCAACCTTGGTTCTAATGATCCCTACGATCTACCCATGCAAGAAGGAGTGGAGGAGGACCTGTGGTGGCGGCTGTAGCCTGGCTGATCATCGGATTGGCATGGTGGTGGCCGGTGGTGGTCGGATTGTTCAAAAATGTAGGATAGGGCTCGGCTTCTTTAGGAAACTGGTGGGAAATGCTCCTTGGAGTCCAATGGAGCTTTTAAAGAGGGAGAGGAGGGTGTTAGGTGGCTGAATTGCCATGTGCCATTTTTGGTCATGGTCAATCTTGGCGGCTAGGTTGGTAGGGGGTGGAGCTTGCTCTAATCAGTCCACAATGGCTGTTGCACTCTCCCTTGTCCTTCTGAAATGAATGGGGAGGTTGGGGAGGGGGGAGGAGGAGCACAAAGTCCTCCCTCCTTCTTCTTCCTTCTCTTTCTCTCTCCTCTATGGGTGACTTTCTCTCTCCTAGTCACCATGCCTGAATTTTTGGCTCCTACATGTCCCATGTCAGCCCACAAATCCATTTGGCCACTTAAGTCAAGGTTAGCCCCAATATAATGGGCTTGAGCTTGAGTTAGCCCATTTGGGCTAACTTGACCCAAAGTTGGACTAGGGCCCATCTAGGTTAATTTGATCCTTGAGATTTCCTTAATAGGTTTTTGGTGACCCATTAGCCTCCCCTATGGTCAAGGTGGGGTTGGATTGGCCCTTGGAGGTCACATGGCCCTTAACTAGGGCATTTTGACCATTTTAGGTCAAGGGTTAACTTTGGTCAAAACTAGCCCTTTTGATTGGTCCCAATGGGTCCTTGGTGACCTATTGGCCTCTCACTAGGCTTATGAGGGTAGGGGTGGGGTCCATTTGGCTAAGGGACTGCAATTGACCCTTGTGTAGGCCAATTTGACCTAATTAGGGTCATAGTTGACTTTGGTCAACTTAGCCCTATTGACTACTCTCCATGGGTCCTTAGTGACCCATTGACCTCTCACTAGGTCTATGAGGGTATGGGTGGGGTCTACTGGGCTAAGGGACTGCAATTGACCCTTGTGTAGGTCAATTTGACCCAATTAGGGTTATAATTGACTTTGGTCAACTTAGGTCCTTTGATTGCTCTTCATGGGTCCTTAATGACCCATTGATCTCTTTCTAGGGTTATAAGGGTATGGGTGGGGTCTTGGAGTTATAAGGGCATGATCACTTTTAACCAAGGTTTAGAGATCTGCTAAGTGCAGACCATAGTGGCCCTATCCACACCACCAGATCCACTTGACTCTTTCTTGGGCTTCCTAGGGTTTTGTCATGACAAAACCACTCTTAGGGGTCTAGTTGGAAATGGGATGTTACACCTCATGGCTCTCAATGCCTCTTGTAGCCTTTCAGATGCTGAAAATGAGTCTGAAAACGAAGAAGTATCAGAATAAGAAGCTGATCAGGTATTTTCATCTTTTGATTATAGTTTTGAAAATTTCAAAACTGAATTTAAAATAATGTGCTTTGATTTAATTAATTCTGAAAAGGTTATTAAACAACTTAGAGAAAAATTAACTGAACAGAATAACTTAATGCTAGAAAATGATAAGTTAAAGAATGAAATAACATTAGCTAATAAACAAATCATTAAACTAAAGACTGAATTATGTGAGGCCAGGAAACTTGAGGAATCTCTCAATGTGAGAAGCCTTAAGCTTATGGACATTACAAGCACAATCAATGCCAGATTGAATGACACGCTAGGCTTGGGTGCTTCATCAAGCCTACCCCCCTAATTCAGAAAAATATATTAACCACACCAGTTAAATTTGTTTCTGAAAAGGGAAAAGAAAAAGTAGAAAATAATAGTCCTAAACAAACTGACCTAAAACACAAAACTAAGAGAAAGAAAACGAAGTAATAAGAATAATAATAAAAACTATGTTCAACATATTTCGTCGAACTCAGATCAACGAAATGTGTACAGTTCATCAAACTCAAGTTGAAGAACTCCGAACGCAAACATGTATTATAACTATTCTTTGAACTACGATCGACGAAACCAGTATGGTTCGTCGACCAGAGATCGATGTTTTTGGGGCCCAGAAAATGAATACTTTCATTCTCTTAATGGAGATCAACGAACTAGACCATGATCGTCAAACTCAGCTCGTCGAACTCACCTGAATTCGTCAAAGGCAAATCAATTGAACTGATCTTTTAATTCTTTTCAAACCTTTAATCCACCAAGAACTTTTAATAATAACTTTAATCAATGGATTATTCCACCTAGGAAGTATCATCCTTTAGGCTATAAGCATATGATAGGAAATAAGGCCAACCTATATAACGACTCGGGATTTGTCCCATAGCCCCCCATGGCATCGCTACTGGGCTGCAGCCCGGTATGGTGCCATGGTGTCCTGGTAAGTCCCTTCAGGGCAGGTGCTGGGCCGATATATGTATAGCGATGCAGGGGGGGATTCGGGCCAAATCCCGCGTCGTTACAATAAAAAGTGCACTTTTTATTATAATGACCCTGGCGCGTAAATAACAGCGTTACGGCTCTGCTCTCCAGGCATCGCTACCGGGCTGCAGCCCAAGAACCCCAACCCCTCTCCAGCCCACTGGTGGGTTGTTGATGGCCACAACCTCCCTTTGATGAGCGAATTCCATAGTTAAGTTGGGCCGTAAGGGGACTTCCCAGGAGGTCACCCATACCAGTACTACTCCAGCCCGAGCACGCTTAACTATAGAGTTCTTTAACTTCTCGTCACCAACTGAGCTGCAGCTCAGTTGGTGATGAAAGTTATCTAGTGTCAACTAATTTCACCTATGGGGGCGGGGGGGGGGGAATAGGTGATTTGCAGTCTTTTGCGGAATTTAAAATAACCTGTACAAAAAAACAACCACACCACAGAAAAGCACAAAAGCAATTATAGTGGTTCCCCGATTTTAGTACGTCCACTCTCCCCATTCGACCTATCTCCCAACAAGGGACGACTCTGTCACTTCACCAAACGGATTGAAATCCAATCCTCACACTATGGAAGAAAACCCTTCCACCCAAAGGAGTCACTACTCCTCCACCACGGGTTGCACCCAACCCTTGCAACTAGGAATCACTATTCCTTTACAACAACACGAAAATTAGAATGTACAAAAAAATACAAATTTCAAGTATGGAGAACCCGATGTCCCTCTTCGTTAGTTGAAGCGTTCTTGATGAATACGAAGAGTCCACGACCGGTGCACTCTCTTGGAGAGGATCTTCTCGAGATTGGCGGCGGCGAATGATTGCGGCGACGATGCTTTGTAGATCCAAACTACTTGACGAAGCAAGTAAGGTCTACAAACGATCTCAATCGGATCGGTCGTCTCAATAGATTCGGAAAGAAGATCTAACTTCATTCAACAAATCAAGAGACAAGGGATCTCGAGAGAGAAGCGTGAGACGCGTTACTTAGCTTCAGTACTATCGTCGGGAGATCACTCAAGATCAGCGATCTGCAGCAGCGACTGCTTTGCAAGCGGCGATGGCTTGCGAGCGGCGATGGCGACGGGAGGAAGTCCGCGATCGACTAGGTCACGCTCGGCGGCTGTAATCTTTTCTCGTTTTCTTTTCTTTATGATTGATGCCCTCGTAACTTCAAAATAGGAGAGTATATATACTGTAGATCATCCCTACAAGACCGTTGTGGGTCCCACAAGAAGAAACCCTAAGCCCGGTCTAATCAGCGCCCGTTATCTTGGTTTGGTCCAGCGAGCAGATTAAAATCTCCTAAGGCAAATTCGGCGGGAATCATTGGTGATTCCCGTCGAAGTCGGCGGGAATCACTCATGATCCTCGTCGAATTATCCTTAGTAGAGTTTCAGTTGAAAAGCTTGCCATCCGGAGGGAATCAACGAGAATCAAGACCATTCTCGACGAATCGGCGAAAATGCAAAGTCATTCTCGATGATTCGGCGAGAATCAGTTAATGATTCTCGTCGATTCTGACTTAACAGAATTCTTGAAGGCAAACTGTCAGACGGATGAAGTTGGCGGGAATCGGCGAGTGTTTCTCGACGATTCCCGTCGAATCGGCGAGAATCACTTAGTGATTCCCGTCGATTCTGACTTAGCTGATTTTTCTACTCTCTTCCCATGACTTGGTCTTTGACCGATCCTTGCTTCTTCTCTGCTCTTGATCTATCTCAACCCTGTACTTGAAAATAAGTTCACTCAAATAGAGAGAGCACACATGAGTCAACACATTGATCATCTCAACGAGGGATTACGTTGCGCAGACCCGTTTATATTAACCCACTGCACCCTGACATTGGTGTTTACTTAGCATAGAATAGCTGCAAGCACAATCTTGAAGAAATATCATCAAATACATTGTCAATTAACCTTAGCTGGTTTAGGGGCTTCTTAAAATCAGGTACATTATGGATACAATACCCAACAATCTCCCCCTATTTGAAGAAGCCTAAACCCTACAAGCTAAGGTGAATAAAACAGATGGGAATAAAACATAAACTGAACAATCAGTTGAGAATGAAATTCATTACAAGTTTCGTTAGAGCAGACTTAACACCGTAACACCTTAGCCGAGAGGGTAATCTCCCCCTTTTCGGCTTCTGCAAATCTGGGACTTTAGCACTTGAGACACAATGCTCCCCCTCAGCTCTTGCATCTGTGCTCTCTCTTGAGTTCCTTGCGGATGCTCCCCCTTGATCCAAGAGCCAGGAGCCCCTGTAGTCTTCATTCCTCATAGTTTAGCATACCGAGTTCAGTTTTAAAGAGACTGAACTTGGCCTCGTCTAGGGGCTTCGTGAAGATATCTGCAATCTGCTTATCCGTGGGGACATAGCAGAGAGAGATATCTTTTTTTTCCACATGCTCTCGAATGAAGTGGTATCGCACTTCAATGTGCTTCGTTCTGCTGTGCGACACCGGATTATTCGCAATGACAATAGCACTTGAGGAGTCGCAATACATCGGAACTTCTCTGAACTGCAAGTCATAGTCTTTGAGCTGATTTCTTCTCCATAGAAGTTGTGCGCAACAGCTATCTACTGAGATGTACTCAGATTTAGCCGTAGAGGTTGCGACACAATTCTGCTTATTACTATTCCATGAAATAAGCCTTCTTCCGCGGAATTGGCACGTCCTGGAAGTGCTTTTCCTATCATCCCTGCTTCCTACAAAGTCAGCATCTGAAAAGCATATCAGCTCGACCTCATTGTTTCTTGGGTACCACTAGCCAAGATTTGGTGTACCTTTAAGGTATCTAAGAATTCTCTTTGCAGCGACATAATGAGATTCCTTAGTGTTCACCTGATATTTAGCACAAACGCATGTGGAGAACATAATATCCGGTCTACTAGCAGTATGGTAGAGTAGGGATCCAATTATGCTTTTGTATTTGGTTTCATCAAAAGGTTTCCCTTTCTCATCCTTGTCCAGAGACACAGTGGATCCCATTGGAGTCCTCATAGAGGTTGCATTCCCCATTCCGAATTTCTTGAGGAGTTCATTTGTGAACATCGTCTTAGAGATTAAAATTCCATCCTCAGACTGTTTCACATGAAGTCCCAAGAAATACTTTAGCTCTCTAATGCTGCTCATTTCAAACTTTCCTTGCATAAGTTTATAAAACTTTTTGCAAAGATTGTTTTCCGTAGAGCCAAAAATTATGTCATCGACATAGATTTGCACCAGCAAGATCTTGCCTTTGACTTCCCTAAGAAACAATGTCTTATCTATTTTTTCCTCTCGAGAACTTGTTCTCAAGAAGAAAACTAGACAAAGTCTCATACCAAGCTCAAGGAGCTTGTTTTAAGCCATATAATGCTTTATTAAGAAAATAAACATGATTAGGGAATGTAGGATTAACAAAACCTGGGGGTTGCGCGACATATACTTCCTCTTTCAAATTTCCATTTAGGAACGCAGATTTCACGTCCATTTGATAGACAATTAATCCTTTGTGAGAAGAATACGCCAGGAAAACCCTGATCGCCTCGAGCCTTGCAACTAGTGCAGAAGTCTGGTCGAAGTCAATCCCCTCCTCATGTCTGTAACCTTGAGCCACCAGCCTGGCCTTGTTCTTTATGATGACACCGTGTTCATCCAATTTGTTTCTGAAGATCCACTTGGTGCCGATCACATTCTGGTTCTTTTGTCTGGGAATAAGCGTCCAGACGTTGCATCGTTTGAATTGATGCAGTTCATCTTGCATGGCTAATATCCATGCTGCATCTTTGTTCGCTTCGTCGAACTTCTTTGGCTCAACCTGTGACAGGAAACTAAGATGCAAAATCTCGTTAATTGTACCTCTCTGAGTTCTGACACCGTCACGAGGATCTCCTATGATTTTATCTCTGGGATGATCCCTCACGTATCAGAGATCTAGGAGTCGGGCATTTGGAGCGCGTACATCTTCTCGGGCTTCTCCTTATTCTAGGAGATTTTCTCCATCCTGATCGCTACCTTCTCTAGTTGGCGTGGAGGTGGAAACCTTGACGTACTTGGGAGTTGCGTCTTTTGCAGTCTCATCGAGACTTAACTGTTCAAGCCTTGCCCCTGCATCTTCAAGAAAGCCACTGGAAGAGTTGCTATGAAGCAAGCTTCCTTCATCAAAAACAACATTAATGGACTCCTCTACCACTAGGGTTTTCTTATTGAAGACCCTATATGCCCGACTATGGCTACTATAGCCTATGAAGATGCCTTCGAAGCATTTTTCTCCGAATTTAGTACGTGGGTGCTTCCAATTATTGAGTACATAGCATCTGCAGCCAAAAATCCTCAAATAGGACATGGTCGGTTTCCTGCCTTTCAATAGCTCATAAGGCGTCTTACGATGATTCTTGTTGATCAATGCTCAGTTCTACACATGACAAGCCGTGTTGACAGCCTCTGCCTAGAAGTACTCTGGAAGAGAGGCGTCATTCAACATTGTCGTACATGCTTCAATGAGCGTTCTATTTCTCCACTCCGCAACTCCGTTTTGCTGCGGAGTACACGGGGAGGAAAACTCATGAAAGATACCAAGTTCTTCACAAAATTCTATCATAGCACCAAACTCGAATTCTGTTCCACGGTCACTTCTGATTTTGACCACCGAGCAGTTAAGTTCTTTCTGAATCTGCTTGACAAAACTCGTGAAGATATCAAACGTATCTGACTTTCGTTTCAAAAAGACACCCACGCAAACCGAGAGTGATCATCAACAATCACTAGTGTATACGATTTGCCTCCTAAGCTATGAACTTGCACTAGATCGAACAAGTCCATATGCAGAAGTTAGAGACATCTGGAGGAGTCTTTGTCTTCATGCCCTTAAAGGTAGCCCGAGTCTTTTTGCCCTTCTGGCATGCAGGACAGGGGCTATCTTTGATGCACTTAATAGTAGGAGCATCCCTTACTAAGTTCTTAGAAAACAACATATTAATTGTCTTGAAATTAATATGTGCTAATCTCTTGTGCCATTGTTCACAAAGAGATGCACTGCCTTTTGCTACTAAGCACACGGGGGTAGAAGAATCTAAGCTAAGAAAATGTAAAAAAAAAATATTTTTGCTCCTAATGCCAGTTAATACCGTCTCCGAAGAGGCACACGATATTATCAAGCACTTATCCTTGCAGAACATAACGTCATATCCTTTATCACAAAACTGACTTACACTGATCAGGTTATGATTCAACCCTTCAACATAGGCCACGTCGGTGATAGAGATTATACCGTTGGAAATCATACCGTAACCTCTGGTGACTCCTCGATCTGATCCTCCAAAGATGACTTTGGGTCCATTTTCGACTGGAGAGTAATCACGCAGCAGGCTTCTAGTCCCAGTCATATGCCGGGAAAATCAACTATCCAAGTACTAGATAGGCGTTTTGGTGGCCTTTGGACATACCTGCAAAACAGAATCAGTTTCCCTTAGGAACCCAATCGAACTTGGGTCCTAGATTCATTGTTAGCATACTCCCCCTCGGGTGGTTAAACCTACGAGTGGTCGGCCTCGCATTTCTAACATGAGGATTCTCGTTGTATCTTGGATTAAACCAGCAATCCACGGAAAAGTGACCAACTTTGCCACAGCACCAATAGTCAAATATGTTGTACCTTTTCCTAGGCTCCTGCTTCACCCTTGGAACGGTGGGTCCAGTCGAGGCCTTGGATCTGGAGGTGGAGGCATCATGATAACAGCAGTCATATGATTTCTTCACCTCGTATTCCTTCAGTATAACATGCTTGGCTTTTGGTACCTGCTTCCTATTATGGCCGCAAGAGAAGTGGCCATAATCCTCCACTTGGATTTCCTCATAAGGTGACTTGAAGACACTATCACCGTAGTTGCGAGGGAAGGCCCAACCATCATACCGGCTCTTGGGCTTTTCAACCGAGGGCCGGAAGAAGTGGTCATAGGTTGACTCAAAGTCCTGTTCATTGCAGGGAAAGCCAGGCTTCCTGAATTCAACAAGGTTGAGTTGGGCCTTTCCCTTTTCTGCAGCAGAGGCCTTCTTAGCAGCCTTATTTTTACTCTACTTTCTGTTTCTCGTTAAAGATTTACCAGGCACACCCACATGCCCAAAGTCAGCTCCCTTAGCTTGAGCAGAGAAGGTATCAACCAGTAGAAGAACAGTCTTTGGAATAGAGAAGCTTTTGACAATCTTCCTTTCTGCCGCAAGTTATTCTTCCAACTTGTTGATTTCTTCCTGTATAAGGTCAAGGAGCCTTAGAGACTCTAAGTGCTCAGAAGTCAGGCCCAGGTGTTCCTGTCGGAGAGAGATCAAGCTAGTGATCTCTTCTCTTAGAGACACACCCTCATCCTTAAGGAATTTGACTTCCTTTTTCTGAGCCCTCAACCTCTTACGATATTCCTCAAAGGTATTGAGCAGAAGCTCATACTTTTCGAGGAGCTCAGCTTCACGGGCAAATGGGCTGTCCTAGAGATCATCATAAGGAGACTCATAGTCAGAGTCAGAGAGGGGGGTACGAGCTTTTACCTTCCCAGTAAATGGGGGGCAGTCTCCTTCTTAGTCAGAGCGACCCACTAGCCCAAAGTAGGCTTCCTCATCATCACTGGAGTCTGAGGAATCAGACTCACTCAGTGTCTTTGGATTTTTGGCTATATAGCTCCTCTCCTTCTTCTTATCTCTAGAGGACTTGTGCTCCTCTCCCTTCCCCTTATCTCTCTTGCCTTGGTGGCAGTCGGCGATGATGTGACCTGGCTTATTGCATCCAAAGCAAATAATGTCATTAGAGCGATGTTTGTTCTGTTTGGATTCATATATGTCAAAAGAATAATTCTTATTCTGATGTCTGGAGGAGGAGCCGTCTCTCTTTCTTTGATTCCTCAACTTGAGGAACTTCTTGAACTCCCGAGTGATGAGGGAGAAGTCTTCTTCAGATAGCTCTAAGCCAGAAGAACATGGCTCAGAGTCTTCTTCCTCATCCATTTTCCGAGAACGGGACGAGGTTGCACCCTTGCTTTTCCTTGAGTGATTGGCTTTTAGGGCCACAGTCTTCTCTCGGGCAGCGGCTTTATCAGCTTCTTCTTCAGCTTTTCTGGTGTTCAGCTGAAGCTCATAGGACAGAAGTTTCCCAAAAAAAATCTGGGGATCTATTTCTACCAGCCTACCAAATTCTCTAATGGCGCAGATCTTGGTGTCCCATTACTTAGTAAGGGATCTAAGGAATTTGTCATTTAGTTCACCATCGGTGAACACTCTGCCATAGCCCTTCAGGGCATTACGATCTTCAGGAAGTTCTCGAATGTTACTCCGATTTCTTCCTTGGGACCTTGCTTGAAGACCTCGTACTTCTGGTTCAGAAGGGATCTTCGATCATCCCTTACATCATCAGTGCCTTCCATCAGGATGATAAGGCAGTGCCAAATGTCCTTGGCAGTCCTGCAGTTGCAGAAATCCTGCATCATGGAATCATCGACGACGCTTACCAGAATGTTTTGAGCTTTCTTGTCAAGTCCGACAAGCACCATATCATCCTTATCCATTTCAGAAAGTTTCTTGGGCACTTTCTTGGTTGGATCAATGGTGGAGACCTTAGTGGGGATATAAGGTCCCTCCTCCACTATCATGAAGAGTCGTGGGTCGACTGCTTCCATGTAGTACCTGATCCTTTCCTTCCAGATAGGAAAGTTCAGCTTGGTGCACACTGGGATCTTCCCTGAATACTTGAGTCCTTCAATTTCAGAGATCTTCTTTCTTCTTGACACTAGAACCGGGATCTTACTGAAGGTGTTAACCTTATTGACGAGGAACGTCCCTCTGATACCACTTGAAAGTTATCTAGTGTCAACTAACTTCACCTAGGGGGGGGGGGAATATGTGATTTGCAGTCTTTTGTGGAATTTAAAATAACTTGCACAAGAAAACAACCACAACATAGAAAAGCACAAAAGCAATTAAAGTGGTTCCCCGATTTTGGTACGTCCACTCTCCCCCTTCGACCTATCTCCCAACAAGGGATGACTCGGTCACTTCACAAAATGGATTGAAATCAAATCCTCACACTATGGAAGAAAACCATTCCACCCGAAGGAGTCACTACTCCTCCACCACGGGTTGCACCCAACCCTTGCAACTAGGAATCACTATTCCTTTACAACAACACAAAAATTAGAATGTACAAAAAATAAAAACTTCAAGTATGGAGAACCCGGTGTCTCTCCTCGTTTGTTGAAGTGTTCTTGATGAAGACAAAGAGTCCACGACCGGTGCACTCTCTTGGAGAGGATCTTCCCGAGATCGGCGGCGGCGATGCTTTGTAGATCCAAACTACTTGATGAAACAAGCAAGGTCCAGCAACGATCTCAATCGGATCGGTCATCTCAATCGATTCGGAAAGAAGATCTAACTTCGTTCAACAAATCAAGAGACAAGGGATCTCGAGAGAGAAGCGTGAGACGCGTTACTTTGATTCGGTACTGTCGTCGGGAGATCACTCAAGATCAGCGATCTGCATCGGCGACTGTTTTGCGAGCGGCGACGGCTTGCGAGTGGCGACAGCGATAAGAGGAAGTCTGCGATCGGCTAGGTCACGCTCAGCGGACGTAATCCTTTCTCGTTTTCTTTTCTTTATGATTAATGCCCTCGTAACTTAAAAATAGGCGAGTATATATACTGTAGATCATCCCTACAAGACCGTTGTGGGCCCCACAAGAAGAAACCCTATACCCGGTCTAATCAGCGCCCGTTATCTTGGTTCGGTCCAGCGAGCAGATAAAAATCGCCTAAGGCAAATTCGGCGGGAATCATTGGTGATTCCCATTGAAGTCGGCGGGAATCACTCATGATTCTCGTTGAATTATCCTTAGTAGAGTTTCAGTTGAAAAGCTTGCCTTCTGGAGGGAATAAGCGAGAATCAAGACCATTCTCGACGAATCAGCAAAATGCAAAGTCATTCTCGACAATTCGGCGAGAATAGTTAATGATTCTCGTCGATTCTGACTTAGCAAAATTCTTGAAGGCGAACTGTCAGCCAGATGAAGTTGGCGGGAATTGGCGAGTGATTCTCAACGATTCGGCGGGAATCACTAGGGATTCCCGTCGAATCGGAGAGAATTACTTAGTGATTCCCGTCGATTCTGACTTAGCTAATTTTTCTACTTTCTTCCCATGAATTGGTCTTTGACCCATCCTTGCTTCTTCTCTGCTCTTGTTCTATCTTAACCCTGTACTTGAAAATAAGTACACTCTAATAGAGAGAGCACACATGAGTCAACACACTGATCTGCTCAACGAGGGATTACGTTGCGCAGACCCGTGTATATTAACCCACTGCACCCTGACATTGATGTGTACTTAGCATAGAATAGCTGCAAGAACAATCTTGAAGAAATATCGTCAAATACATTGTCAATTCACCTTAGCTGGTTCAATGGCTTCTTCAAATCAGGTACATTGTGGATACAATACCCAACAGGTGATGAGAAGTTAAAGAACTCCATAGTTAAGCATGCTCAGGCTGGAGTAGTACTGGGATGTGTGACCTCCTGGGAAGTCCCTGTACGACCCAACTTAACTGTGGAGTTCGCTCATCAAAGGGAGGCTGTGGCCACCAACAACCCACTAGTGGGCTGGAGAGGGGTTGGGGTGCTTGGGCTGCAGCCCGGTAGCGATGCCTGGAGAGCGGAGCCGTAACGCTGTTACGTACGCGCCAGGTTCGTTACAATAAAAATTGCACTTTTTATTGTAACGACCCGGAATTTGGCCCGAAGCCCCTGCATCGCTACACATATATCGGCCCGGCCCCTGCCCCCAAGGGACTTACCAGGACACCATGTCACCGATATCGGGCTGCAGCCCAAGCACCCCAACCCATCTCCGGTCCACCGGCGGGTTGTTGGTGGTCGTAGCCCCCTTAGATGAGTCAAACTCGATAGTCAAGCCCGCACTATGGGTGACCTTTTGGGAAGTCCCCATAGTGCGGGCTTGACTATCGATTTTGACTCATCTAAGGGGGGCTACGACCACCAACAACCCGCCGGTGGACCGGAGATGGGTTGGGGTGCTTGGGCTGCAGCCCGGTATCGGTGCCATGGTTTCCTGGTAAGTCCCTTCAGGGCAGGGGCCGGGCAGATATATGTGTAGCGATGTAGGGGGGCTTCAGGACAAATCCCGGGTCGTTACAATAAAAAAGCTCAACTGGTGATGAGAAGTGAAAGAACTCCATAGTTAAGCGTGCTCGAGCTGGAGTAGTACCGGGATGGGTGACCTCCTGGGAAGTCCCCGTGGTGCGCTCTTGACAATCGAGTTTACCTCATCAAAGGGAGGCTGTGACCACCAATAACCCGCCTATGGAGGGAGAGGGGTTGGGGTGCTTGGGCTGCAGCCCGGTAGCGTCGCCTAGAGCGGAGCCGTGGCATTGTCACGTTGGATCGGCTAGGGGCATTATAATAAAAAGTGCACTTTTATTGTAACGACCCGGGATTTGGCCCATATCCCCCCATGACATCGCTACCGGGCTGCAACCCAAGCACCCCAACCCCTCTCCAGCCACTGGCGGGTTGTTAGTGGCCACAACCTCCCTTTGATGAGGTAAACTCGATAGTCAAGCGCGCACCATGCGGACTTCCCAGGAGGTCACCCATCCCCATACTTGATGTAGGCCACGTGTTTCGACACCGTAACGGCTAAGGGGTTCACACACTCGTTTAATTACAATTACTATTACGCTCACACGAAGAATAAACACAGCCACTACGCAAGTTGCCACAATTAATTTAATAGAATTCGGGGGGTTCGCTAGGCCCCTTAAGATAATATCAAGGCTATAAGCCAAGATCCTCTCAAGCGAAATGAACCCACACGGTTCGGTCGAGCTTACGTTGTACCAAAAGAGACACCATCGAAAATAAGGATTCAGATAACGGGTGGTTCTCTCCCAACGAAAATAAAATGAGGGCCGCCACGCCTCACGAATTCAAAAGGGAATCAATAACAATAACAATAATTTAATATATATTATCCACTAAAATTCTACCAATCACAAATCACACGATATGCTAAATGCCAAAAGAAAAGATCTAAGAGAGAAACACACAAGAGTTGAGACGTTCGTTACCCAACCGAAATGGATGATTCCGATTTAACTCTCTTTGGATCGCTCCGTTCCGGATCCTCCGAAAGCGTGCCGGTTGGAGGGAAACTCCAAGTTCTTCGTTGCCTTCCGATGCCGTTGAAGTTTCACAAGATTCACCTCAAGCTTTGGTTGATTCTTCCCTTGGATTAGAAGATGGGGCTGATTTGGATCTCACCAAAGGAATCAGTTTTTGGTAAGGATAGGGTTATGGATGGTGTTGGGATGGAGGTGGTCGGCTAGGAGAATGAAAGGGTGTGTCGGTTTTGTGAGGGGACGGATGTGGCCGATATCTTGATGGCAAAGGGAGAGGGCTCGGTCAAGGATGAAGTTGATGAGGGTCAGTTTTTTTGGAGGGGATGCCAAGGGTAGCCGGTGGATTTGAATGGAGGGGATGGCTTTTTCGTTTTGGGATGAGGATGGGGAGGCGGCTAGGGGTAACCCTTGAGTAGAGAAAGGTGATAGAGGGAAGGGAGGAGGAGAGGAGGTGGCCGAAGCCTTGGAAGGGGAGGAGGGAGGCCGGCGGCCAAAGAGGGAAAGAGAAAGGTAGGGGGCGGCCAAGAGGAAGAGGGAAGAGGAGAAGGTAATTCCAAAATCTGAAATTGGGTTTTTAATTTTTCATTCAATCTACTCAAAATCCAATACAACATAACCTTATATAGGCTTTACAAAGACAAGGGTTATAAGCACCCCAAGTGTGGCTAAACAAAGGCCAAAATGAAATGACAAATAATTAAAACTTTGGCTAAACATAGGCCAATTAAAAACATAATTATAAAATCTGAAATAATAATTTAAATGACGCGGCGATGGCGGTGGATATCGCGGCAAAGTTCCAACATTAAAATGACGCGGCGATGGTGGTGGATGTCGCGGCAAAGTTTCAACACTCTGACTTGCGGCACGGTCATAAAGATCTTCAAGCTCCATATGGCGACGAACAACGGCACCAACAAGTAAATCATCATCTCAAGGCGGCGAGGGAACATCAAGTGTGAGCCGGCACCAACATCAACCGGGTCACCATAGTCATCTGGAAGGGGATCTTCTGCAACAACATGACGCGGATCTATGACATGTACCGGGTCACCATCATTGTCCAGAGGGGGACGCTCCAAATCAACAAGCCAGGGGATGACGGTGCCATTAATCCTCCCCCTCTCAAAAATACTCATCACTGATGAGTAGTACCGTGTATGATCGTTGAGGAAGAGGAACCTACAAGGCAAAAAGTGGTCTTGGGGGGACCTCAAAGACGCATTAGCCAAATAAGAACAAGGAATTTCCACAACATCAATCCACATACCTCCGATGGAGACCGGGGACGAAAACGATCCAGAAGAACTAACACCACCCACCCCAACAGAAAGCATAGTGGAAAATGTAAACGGAGTGATAGACTTTTCAAGGGGCATATAAACAGGACGCGTAAAGTATGAAAAGTCGAAACTAGGAGCGATGCCCCAATCAGTGGAAAATTCTACAAGAAATGTCATGCTACTAAATTTCCATAAGATTCGCAAATAATGGACTGGCCGGTTCATAAATATTTCTGAGGTGCCTGGAGGCATCCGTTGAGGGACGAGACAAACCAAAACCAAATCACTTATATAACGGTAGGATACTCTCCGATTCCAACAAACAATCTTAGAACTGTGTGGGGAGAACCCATGTGCAACGTGACTTGCTTTAATAGTGGGCAGTAACGGGACCAAGTCAGGTGGCACGGGTGCTATAAAAGCAGTGGTGAAATCAACGCCATACAACGTCGTAGTTTTAGATTTAAACTTAAATTTAAATTTTAAAACGTCAGGACTAAAAGCTAACGGAAAACACTCATCACTATATATAGAACGGGGCACTCACGGATTTGACATTACGTGCGGGCAACACAACTTAACATTCGCAACTACGTTCACTAGCGTGTGCGTGCACAGGTCATTAAAAGGCGGGGGATAAATGCGTGCGACCGGGCTTGGCAAATAAGTTTGTCTAGGAGACATCACGTCATAAGGCACCATCGCCAAGGTACCACTAGTAATCCAATTCGAAACCTCAAAACACGGATTTGACTTCCAAAAAAGATCATCCGGTCGCAACCCAATAAAGTCGTAAGAAAGTTCAAACAGTGGATTCGCTCTTACGAAAAAATCATCTGACATGTCTTCTAAATCATGTGGGTAATCATGTATTTCAGATTCAGTGATCGGATCATAGATCGGCAACGCTACAACGAGATCAGGTGTTACAAACGGGAGAGAGTTAAAATCACATTCAAGTTTAGGTAAAGGAGTCAGCATTAGGGGATGCTCATCCGGTTCCACATCAATATCGTATTCCAAAAGTTTAACTCCTTTACTAGAATAATCTTCCAACACATCAGTCCTGACATCAGTTATAGTGAAAATCTCAGAAATGGGCACTTCGATACGTCTCGGACTAGAAGTAGCAAGCTCATGTCCTAACAGATCGTCAAATGAGTCACGACTGGGTAAGCTCTCAGCAAACTGTAACTCTTCTGACTCAGCTAGAATATCAATCGACTTAGGATCATCAAAAGGCTCCACAATAGTCAAAAGGGATGGCTCCAAAATGTCGTCGAAAGGGAGTGGAGAGGGTTCCTCAAATGAGAAATCCTCATCCAAGTCACTCGGGTAACCAATCTCCTCATCGTCACTTATGTTGTCAACATTAACAGCATCGGCCTCAGTGACGGGCGTACTCGTAATCGCAAGCTCAGATACCATTTTCACGCTGATAGGAACACTCTCATAAACAGGAAAGGGTCTAGTGCCCAGGCGGGGAGAAATAAAATCATGAGATGTCCTCATACGGGAGTACGAGGGAACATGCTGGTTTGATGTAGGCAAAATCTTGGGCGGCGACTCACTCAGATAATCAGTAGATGGAGAACGACAGTATGGAGGGTAATACTCATCCGTTAATAAATTCTTCATAATCTGCCAACCTATACGTGGGTCGACGGAGGGCATTCCTAAACGGCTTTCCTCATTGAGCCAGAAAGTATGAGCTCGACCAAATAATTGCAGTCTCGCAACGGGAATCCTGTGGGGATCCACAATACGATATTGCTCAAAATAATGCTCCATGTCATTCACCCAACATAGAAACACTCGCGGTCCACCTAGCCCATCATATGTCGGAGCAGGAATCATAACACGCCTAGAGGTGCGCGGTGTAACTTGATTAGCCTTTAGTTGGCCAATCAACCCCTTAATCTCTTCCACTACCGGGCAATGGACTTGCTTTCTAACTTTCATGACGGAACCTAAAGATTTCATTCGGGAAACGTGAACATTGTAGGCCATTTTATTTTGTTTTAATTTTCAGCGGGAAAATGAGGATAGACTACTCGGATTAAGTGCACAAATACAAAGAAATATAGTCTCGTTCTATTTAATTTTCAAAGATCGATTTGTTCCCGCTAATATTTCAAAATACTATATATATTTTTTTTGATAGTCTTGCAGGCAAAAATATGGAGATTATTAATAAATTTTTATTTTTGAATTTTGCTGAAAAAATAAAAATATAGGCCGCTATTGGCAGACCAACTATTAAATTTTAAAATAACTTAATAAAAATAATGACTTAATAAAAAATAATATTTTTTTGCATTTGTTATTAAAAATAAGATAGAGAATTTCCAGAATTTTATTTTTTTAGATTTTGAGAAAAATTTGAAATTTAGAATTTGAAATTGGAAATTTGAAATTTTGAAATTTGAAATTTTAAATTTTGAAATTTGAAATTTGAAATCTTGAAATTTGAAATTTGGAATTTGAAATTTGAAATTTGGAATTTGAAATTTGAAATTCGAAATTTGAAATTTCGAAATTTGAAATTTGAAATTTTGAAATTTGAAATTTGAAATTTGAAATTTGAAATTTGAAATTTAAAATTTGAAATTTGAAATTTGAAATTCGAATTTTGAATTTTAAATTTTGAAATTTGAAATTTGAAATTTTTAAGTTTGAAATTTGAATTTTGAATTTTGAATTTTGAATTTTGAAATTTGAATTTCGAAATTCGAAATTTGAATTTTAAATTTTGAAATTTGAAATTTGAAATTTTTAAATTTCAAATTTATATTTTCTTTAGCCTACCTAAAAATAGAAGGATGGTGCCGATTAGGAAATCGATAATAACCTCCCTCTAATACCAAATTGATGTAGGCCACGGGTTTCGACACCGTAACGGCTAAGGGGTTCACACGCTCGCTTAATTATAATTACTATTACGCTCACACGAAGAATAAACACAGCCACTACGCAAGTTGCCACAATTAATTTAATTGAATTCGGGGGGTTCGCTAGGCCCCTTAAGATAATATCAAGGCTATAGGCCAAGATCCTCTCAAGCAAAATGAACCCACACGGTTCGGTCGAGCGTACGTTGTACCAAAAGAGACACCATCGAAAATAAGGATTCGGATAACGGGTGGTTCTCTCCCAACGAAAATAAAATGAGGGCCGCCACGTCTCACGAATTCAAAAGGGAATCAATAACAATAAAAATAATTTAATAGATATTATCCACAAAAATTCTACCAATCACAAATCACACGATATGCTAAATGCCCAAAGAAAAGATCTAAGAGAGAAACACACAAGAGTGGAGACGTTCGTTACCCAACCAAAATGGATGATTCCGATTTAACTCTCTTTGGATCGCTCCGTTCCGGATCCACTGAAAGCGTGCCGGTTGGAGGGGAACTCCATGTTCTTCGTTGCCTTCCGACGCCGTTGAAGTTACACAAGATTAACCTCAAGCTTTGGCCAATTCTTCTCTTGGATTAGAAGATGGGGCTGATTTGGATCTCACCAAAGGAATCAGTTTTTGGTAAGGATAGGGTTATGGATGGTGTTAGGATGGAGGTGGTCGGCTAGGAGAATGAAAGGGTGTGTCGGTTTTGTGAGGGGATGGATGTGGCTGATATCTTGATGGCAAAGGGAGAGGGCTCGGTCAAGGATGAAGTTGATGATGGTCGGTTTTTTTGGAGGGGATGCCAAGGGTGGCCGGTGGATTTGAATGGAGGGGATGGCTTTTTCGTTTTGGGATGAGGATGGGGAGGCGGCTAGGGGTAACCCTTGAGTAGAGAAAGGTGATAGAGGGAAGGGAGGAGGAGAGGAGGTGGCCGAAGCCTTGGAAGGGGAGGAGGGAGGCCGGCGGCCAAAGAGGGAAAGAGAAAGGTAGGGGGCGGCCAAGAGGAAGAGGGAAGAGGAGAAGGTAATTCCAAAATCTGAATTTGGGTTTTTAATTTTTCATTCAATCTACTCAAAATCCAATACAACATTGCCTTATATAGGCTTTACAAAGACAAGGGTTATAAGTACCCCAAATGTGGCTAAACAAAGGCCAAAATGAAATGACAAATAATTAAAACTTTGGCTAAACATAGGCCAATTAAAAACAAAATTATAAAATCTGAAATAATAATTTAAATGACGCGGCGATGACGGTGGATGTCACGGCAAAGTTCCAACATTAAAATGACACGGCGATGGCGGTGGATGTCGCGGCAAAGTTTCAACACTCCGACTTGCGGCACGGTCATAAAGATCTTCAAGCTCCATATGCCGACAAACAACGGCATCAACAAGTAAATCATCATCTCAAGGCGGCGAGGGAACATCACGTGTGAGCCGGCACCAACATCAACCAGGTCACCATAGTCATCCGGAAGGGGATCTTCTGCAACAACATGACGCAGATCTATGACATGTACCGGGTCACCATCATCGTCCAGAGGGGGACGCTCCAAATCAACAAGCCGGGGGATGACGACGCCATTAATACTACTCAAGCCCAAGCACGCTTAACTATGGAGTTCTGTGACACGCCCGTGTCCCAGGCCGTGTCAAATAAAAAAAAATTGAATTCTGGGAAGATCTTGGCCATCCCATTCCTTCTATTTGGATCCAATGGCCCTGGTCTTTTCCTGCAGTGATAAGGCTGATTAGTAGCTTCTTCTCTCATTCTTATCAAGAGAGCAAAAAGAGAGAGAGCTTGGAGAAAGGAGAAGGAGGAGAAGAGCAAGGCTTTGGTGGTTCTCCCGCGGTCCGATTTGCGATCCGAGGCTAGTTTAGTGGACGCAAAGCTGCTGCGGTGCTTTCCAACCGCCCAGATTTTCAATGGCTCCAAAGAGAGCGTCAAGGGTAACGATCTTCCTTCTTGGACATGTGAAGTCCTCCTTTATGCATGAGTAAGGAATCCTCTCCACCAAAAGGTTGGAAAAGTGAGTGATTCCAGTGAGTGATAGTTGCTATCCCCAGCTTGAGTCTGCATATAGACCCAGAAAAGAGTAGTACTGGGATGGGTGACCTCCTGGGAAGTCCCCGTGGTGAGCGCTTGACTATCGAGTCTACCTCATCAAAGGGAGGCTGTGGCTACCAACAACCCGCCAGTGGCTGGAGAGGGGTTGGGGTTCTTGGGCTGCAGCTCGGTAGTGATGCCATGAGGGGCTATGGGGCCAAATCCTGGTTCGTTACAATAAAAGTGCACTTTTTATTGTAACGACCCTGGCGCGTACGTAACAGCGTTACGGCTCCGCTCTCCACGCATCGCTATCGGGCTGCAGCCCAAGCACCCCAACCCCTCTCCTGCCCACTGGCGGGTTGTTGGTGGCCACATCCTCCCTTTGATGAGCGAACTCAACAGTTAAGTTGGGTCGTACGGGGACTTCTATGGAGGTAACCCATCCCAGTACTACTCTAGCCTGAGCACGCTTAACTATGGAGTTCTTTAACCTCTCATCACCAATTGAGCTGCAACTCAATTGGTGATGAGAGGTTAAAGAACTCTATAGTTAAGCGTGCTCGGGCTGGAGTAGTATTGGGATGGGTGACCTCCTGGGAAGTCCCCGTATGGCCCAACTTAACTGTGGAGTTCGCTAATCAAAGGGAGGCTGTGGCCACCAACAACCTGCTAGTGGTCTGGATAGGGGTTAGGGTGCTTGGGCTGCAGCCCGGTAGCGATGCCTGGAGAGCGGAGCCGTAACGCTGTTATGTACGCGCTAGGGCCGTTACAACCTAACTCTCTTCAAGGCAAAGCTAGGACCAAAAGTGATATTTGGTGACTCCAATTGTGGCCAGACTGAGGGCTATGGAAAAGTTAAAATTGGAGCTATCACTATCAGGAATGTAGCTTATGTAAGTTGACTGAAGCACAATCTCATCTCCATAAGTCAGTTATGTGATGAAAGGTTTCAGGTATCATTTACTAAAACCTCCTATTTTATCACTTCTTTAGACAATAGTGTAGTATTGACTGGCACTTGGGAAGGAAACATTTACCTAGTTAATTTCAAATCAGCTAAATCAGAAATCTGTCTATTCAACTCAACTAGTAATAATAATGACCTTTGGCCTAGGAGATTAGGGCATATAAACCTAAAAATTATTGCTAGCTTATCCAAAGACAACCTTGTTAGAGGATTGCCTTCTTACCCCTATAAGAAGGAAAGCCTTTGCAGGGCTTGTCAGTTAGGCAAGCAAACTAAAAGTAGCTTTAAATCATTAACTAAAAGTGACTCACCTAGAATTCTATACTTACTACATATGGACCTTTTTGGCCCTATAGCAGTACAAAGTCTAGGATGAAAATCTTATACTTTAGTAATTGTAGATGACTTCTCTAGATTCACTTAGGTTTTCTTTCTGATATCAAAGTATGATATCTTTAAGATTCTTACAGACTTTCTCAAGAACATACATATTGAGTACTCTACTCCAGTTCCATTGATCAGAAGTGATCATGGTACTGAGTTTGAATCTCTTCTTATGTAAGAGTTCTGTAGGAAGGAAAGCATCAGACAATGCTTCTCAGCTCCTAGAACACCTCAACAAAATGGGGTTGCTTAAAGGAAGAATAGAACACTGATTGAATCAGCAGGCACATTACTTGTAGATGCTTATTTGCCCCTATCCTTTTGGGCAGAGGTTGTAAGCACAACAAATTATGTACTGAATATAAGTCTTATACACAAGCTTAAGAATAAGACTCCTTATGATCTACTTAAAGGGAAGAAATCTAAAGTAGATTACTTTAAAATTTTTGGTTGCTTATGTTACATTAACAACAACAATAAGAAAAACATTAGAAAGTTTGAAGCCAAGTCTGAAATGGGAATTTTTCTTGGATACTCCCAAGTAAGCAAGGCTTATAGGGTTTATAATAAATCAACCTTAAAAATAGAAGAATCCATTCATGTTTCTTTTGATGAGACTAACATGTTTAATAAGGAGAAGCAAGCTTCTACCAGTAATTCTTTGCAGGTACCTAACATATGTGAAAAGCTGAATGAGTTGACCCTCACAGATGAGGCTGTTACTCACTGTCATCCACATGATGCTGAAGAAAGTTATGATGAAGAAGCTGACATTTATGTTGAACCAACAACAGCTAATCCTATTCCACCAGAGGAATTAACTCCCCAGGCTGTTGCTCAACCAACTCCACCAACTGAACTTGTCACACTTAGAGATCACCCCACATCTCAAGTGATTTGAGACATATCAGCTGGTGTGCAGACAAGGCATCAACTCCACCAGGATATGATGCATGCCTGCTTCATATCTCAAATTGAGCCCCAATCCTTCAAAGATGCAGAGCAAGATCATCACTGGATTATTGCAATGTAAGAGGAGCTAAATCAGTTTGAGAGATGCAGAGTTTGGGACTTTGTTCCAAGACCCAAATACTACCCAGTCATTGGAACTAAGTGGATTTTCAGGAATAAGCTTGATGCACATGGATCAATCATAAGGAATAAAGCAAGGCTTGTTGCTCAAGGCTATAGGCAAGAAGAAGGAATTGATTATGATCAAACCTTTGCTCCTATTGTAAGGCTAGAAGGAATCAGAATCTTCCTTGCTTATGCTGCTTTCAAGAAATTCAAAGTCTACCAGATGGATGTTAGGAGTGCTTTTCTGAATGGAGAACTAAAAGAAGAGTTTATGTTGAACAACCTCCAGGTTTTATCTCTTCATCTCATCCCACTTATGTTTTTAGATTGCATAAAGCTCTCTATGGTCTAAATCAAGCTCCAAGAGCTTGGTATGAAACCTTAACAAGCTTTCTTTTTGAGCATAAGTTTTCTAGAGGCATGGTAAATAGGACTTTATTTTTCAAGCATCATAATGATAAAATTCTTTTAGTACAAATATATGTTGATAACATTATATTTGTCTTTACACATCCCAAACTATACAAAAGGTTCTCCAACCTTATGCATTCCAAGTTTGAGATGAGTAGCATGGGTGAGATCTCCTACTTCCTTGGTCTCCAAGTGAAGCAGACACCTGATGACATTTTCTTATCCCAATCCAAATATGATAAAGAGCTGATTAAAAGGTTTGGGATGGCTGATGCCTCAGCTAAGAAAACACCTATGGCTACAAATATTGTGGTTGATTCTGATGAACAAAGGAAACCTGTTGATCAAAAATTATATAGGGCCATTGTTGGGTCCCTTCTATATCTCACATCAAGTAGGCCTGATATAATGTTTGATACTTGTCTTTGTGCTAGGTTCCAAGTGAACCCTAAAGTATCTCATCTAGTTTAATTAAAAAGAATTTTAAGATATATAAAGAGTTGCCCAATTCTAGGACTCTTGAATCCAACTAAGTCAGAATTTGAGTTAAATGGATACTTAGATACTAATTTTGCTTGATGTAGAGTGGACAGGAAAAGCACATCAGGAACATGCCATTTCCTTGGTGCTAGACTTGTCTCCTTGTTTAGTAAAAAGCAGACATCTGTGTCTACATCATCAGCAGAAGCTGAATATATAGCAGTTGGCAGTTGCTGTTCACAGATGCTATGGATATAAAATCAACTCCTTGATTATGGTTACAACTTAAATAGTTCAACTTTATTTTGTGATAGTACTAGTGCTATATTTATAGCTCAGAATCCAGTACATCATTCTAGGACCAAGAATATAGATGTTAAACACCATTTCATTAGAGAGTGTGTGGATAAGAAGAAAATTAATATTACCTTCATCCCCACTGATTTGCAAAGGGAAAATATCTTCACCAAACCCTTGTATGAGAAGAAACATCTATCCTTTATGAATCAGCTAGGCATGATGAATGGTGATACCATAATTTAATTCTCTATCTATGGTCGAGGTTTTGTCCAAATTTCATCAAACGGAGCTCAACGAACTAAGGGAAGTTCTTGAGATTTTTCGTCGACCTGAGATCAACGATCTCTCTGTGGAAGTCATTTTTCGTCAACCTGAGAACGACGAAAAGTTTTTCCCTTCTTCTGACTGAGATCAACAAACTCTTTTGACAATAAAATATTTCGTCAACCTCAGATCGAAGATTTCTCTTATTTCGCAGGACGGAGTTTGTCATTTCATATTATGACAAAACCTTATATCTAGGTTTTCTTTGACCTCCATCTCGCGCTTTCTGTTCCCTTGAACTTGATCTTTATGCTTTCTTGTAGTAGGCGACTACTGGCAATTCTAGTAGGCGCTCTTTCTGCAATGAAATTCGACATGGGATTTGACATCGATTTTGATTCATTTCAACAATCAAACCAGATCTTCATAGATATTCTGCAGCTATTTGAAGACCTCAATTTGAAGAACCTAATGACTACCAGAATGAGTATTGCTACTACTAAAATAAGAGAATGGGTTTATAATTCTTCTACTCCAGATGCTGACACTATGGTTGGAACTATATCGGGTAACACCGTTCTTTTAACCCCAGCCATTCTTACTGAAGTTTTTGGACTAGTAAGTGGGGAATAAGATATTGAACTTGAATCTTTTAAATATGATGAAATGTTGACGTTGATGGGTTATTGTGGAGACAACCCAAATAAATTGTTGAAGAAGCACCTATCTGTCGAGTATAAGTTTCTCGTAGATGTAGTCGGTAAGGTGTTGCTGGGCAAGCATACATCCCATGATCACATTGCCAGACAACATTTTTTAGTGATGTGTGTTGTGGTGAATAAGAAAGCCATTAATTGGGCTAAGATTTTGTTCAATCTGATTAGGAAGAAGAACAACAAGAAGGAAGTTTGATTTGGAAGGATTCTTTGAATCTTCCTTCATGCCAAGACTGCTAAATCCCTTGTCGCCCCGATCATATTAATCAATGCCTCTAAGAGGCTGACCTGCGCCTTGTTTGGCAGGTGGGAGAGGAGCATCCACAAGCCTTCTAGGGCTTCCTCCTCAAAAACTTCTGAGAGTACTAGGGCAGTTACAACCACTCCGCACCCTGCAGAGGACAGTTCAATTCCTCCTCCTCCCCTCATTCCAACTCCTTGCTCATCCATCCAACAACCTATCCAGCTCAAGAACATCAATCCACACCTACACCTACACCTCCTGCTAGCACCATCCACAATTCTTCACAAATACATCATCCTACACCTCCTCAGTCCCCCATTTCATCCCCAGTTCATCAATAACATCAACAACAACTTCAAGAACAACCTCTATCTCCAGATTCTTCTACTCCACCTCTTTCTCCCCTTCAATCTCATCTTGTAGACATACCTCCACTCCAAAATCTCACTTCACTACCTTCTTTCAATCATATTTCCTCTCGAAGCAATTCTTTATCACTTTCAGATAAACCAATGACAGATTGTCATCCCTCATAATCTTCCATCATCAATCAATATGTCTCTACACATACCCCACCAGAATTCTTAGAATTCCCTTCACCCTCCATCTATTCCATCTTGGAATCCATAACACATCTTCTGAAATAGAAGATAGTAGAGGCCATCTCATCTCTTGCTTCCTCTATCTCAACCCTTGCTTCTCAACTTTCTTTCTTCCCTGTCCCTTCTTCTTCTGTCAGGGGCCTGGCTCCAGTAGCCACTGAAACCAGGCAGGGGGAGATACTCAGTGAAGAAGTAGCCCCCGCAGCTCCAGCAGCAGAAGCTCCAGCAATAGCAATAGTTGAAGATTTTGCAGTAGCAGTTTCAGATGTTGATATTGATATTCTTGATACAAAAATTACATATATAGATCTTGTTGAATTCTTGGAAACTGATATTGAAACTCCTGAAAAACCCTTGGAAATTCTTTATGGAGGTTGCTTCATTGCTCTAGACTTTGACCTGAAATTAGTTCTAAATCATTTTGATCTTTTGTTCAGAGACTGTCTTCCTTTTGTTTCTTTTCAATTATGTACATATATTGTTTGTTAGTCTCCCCCCATCACTTCAGAGACCTTGCAGCAGATTCAAAAGAATTTGGAAGCTCCTGAGCCTGAACTCAATTTAGTTCCAGTGGATGAGCTTATCCAAGTGGTTAAGGAAGATCTCTCTGAGCTTAAGGCTCTTTCTCCTCCCACTTTGTCTTCTCTACATCACCTTTTCCTTACTTTGATAAAATCCTTGCTGAGGACATGGATCAGGAAACAGAAAATCCTACTGAAGATATTCTTCCTCCAGTTATCCCTCCTCCAGCTGAAAAGGAAATTCCAAATGATGTTAGTGCTGAGATTGATGCTATGTATGATAATCCTCAAGGATTTCTTGATGATGTTCAATATGATGACTCAGATTCTGATGACAGTAAAAATAAAGTGTCTATGAAAAGGAAAGCCCCACCTAAAGCTATTCCAAAGCCTAATCCTAATAATGACACTCCATATTACATTTTGCAAAAGATCACTCCCTATCCTGGAATGCCACAATTGATGTGGCTGTCAAGGAATGAGCAGAAAGAAAGGAAGAAGAGGAGAAGGTATTGGTCTCCTCCTAGACATTTCAGGAAAGACCCTCCTCCTCCTCCTCCTCCTCCTTCTTCAGGCCCCTCAGGCAACATCTCTCAGAATTCTGCTTCTGTTACTAGGACCTATCAAAGACAACCCAGGAAAAGCTGTCAACAACAATCTTCTACAAGCAATCCACCTCCAGATTCTTCTATGAAAGAGCCTACTGAATAACCAATACATGATTCCTGTCCAAAAAGGATAGAGTCTCCACCTACTCCTTTTGTTGATCCTGAACAGGAGACTTCTGCCAAGATGGCCAGATTTCCTTAAATTATAGGACTTTCTCAAATCAACAAAGCTAAAGCTGAAGGCAAAGACATATCTCAATATTCAACTATGTCAGCTTACATAAAAGAAGGATTAAAAAGGTATGCTAAGGTGTTGGGTATTGCATCCTCAATGTACCTGATTTGAAGAAGCCCCTGTGCAAGCCAAGGTAAATAGACAATGTATTTGATGAAATATTTTCTAGTTGTGCTTGCAGTTATTCCACGCTAAGTACACACCAATGTTAGGGTGCAGTGGGTCAATATACACGGGTCTATGCAACGTAATCCCTCGTTGAGCAGATCAGTGTGTTGGCCTACATGTACTCTCTCTATTGGGGTGTACTTAATTTCAAGTACAGGGCTATGATAAAGCAAGAGCAGACAAGGAGCAAGGATGGGCCAAAGACGTGCTCACGGGTGGAAAGACGAGAATTCGTCTAAGTATAATTCATCGAGAATCACTAAGTGATTCTCGCCGATTCGTCGAGAATCACTTGTGATTCTCGACGAGTCGACGAGAATCACTAGTTGATTCTTGCCGGGTTGGGCCGGCTGTCGCGACGCAGTCAGAAAAATCATCTAAGGTAGAATCGTCGAGAATCACCAAGTGTTTCTCGCCGATTCGTCGAGAATGACTTTGCATTCTCGACGAGTCGGCGAGAATCCAAGGTGATTCCCACCGATTCTCCCCGGCCTCTATAACCTGTGTAGCCAGAATTCTCTAAGTAGAATTCGGCGAGAATCGTAAGTGATTCTCACCGATTCATCGAGAATCACTCACGATTCTCGCCGAATTTGACTTAGGCATTTTTCCAAGTCTGTCTGGACTGGTCCACGTTATCTGCGGGATTTTGAACCGGACTTCAGTCTTTCTGCTGGTGGGGTCCACAACGGTCATCTCTTGACCTAATGTATAAATACTCTGGTATTTGTGTACAGTAATACACACAGAAGACATACGAAAGAAAGCGGCCGACGAAACCCTAATCTCGCGATCTTGCTCCGCCTCCGTCGCCACAGCCGATCACCGAAGCCGATCTCGATCTCCTCCAGATCCTCGGTGATAGAAGCCAAGTCCCGCACAGCGTCTCACGTATCTATCCAGAGATCCTTTGTCTCTTGATTTGAGATAGGGAAATTTTTCCCTGTCCGAATTGATCGAGACGATCGATCCTCGAGTGACCGTTGGTAGACCTTGCCGACTTCGCTAAGAAGATTGGATCTCCAGTGCTTTGCTGCTGTGTTCAGTTGCCGCCGCCAACACCGAGAGCCTTGCCGCCGCTTGACGCCGCCGCCGGTCTCGGGGAGATCCTCTCCAAGTGAGATCTAGGGTTGTGGACTCTTCGTTGACTTCAAGAACACGTCGTCGAACGAAGAGGGACACCCTATTCTCCTTACGTTGTTTGTATTTCTTACAAGCTATTTTCATTTTCTCTTTCATTGTAAAGGACTGATTGGTCTCTAGTTATAGGGTTGGGTGCAACCCGTGTTGTGGGAGTGTTGACTCCTACGTGTGGAAGGGTTCCTTCCGTTAGTGCAAGGATTGGATTTCAATCCTGTTGGTGAAGTGACCGAGTCGTCCCTGGTTGGGAGATAGGTCGAATGGGGAAAGTGGACGTACCCAAATCGGGGAACCACTATAAATTGCTTGTGTATTTTTGTGCTGTGTTGTTTTGTTTTCTTGTGCAGGTGAAACATTAATTCCGCAAATTCACTGCAAATACACCTATCCCCCCCATAGGTGTAAGTAGTTGACACTAGATGGACTTTCAAGTGGTATCAGAGGGAGGTTTCTCATCAAAAAGGTTCACACCTTGAGTAGAATCCTGCCACCAGTGTTAAGAAGCAGACAGATATCCTCCATGGACGGACTCAAGCACTCCGGCAAAATCCCAGTATGCACCAGACTGAACTTTCCTATCTGGAAGGAAAGAATCAGATTCTACATGGAAGCAGTCGACCCCCGGCTCTTCATGATAGTGGAGGAGGGACCTTACATTCCCACTAAGGCCTCCACCATTGATCCTACCAAGAAAGTACCCAAGAAACTTTTGGAAATGGACAAGGACGAAATGGTGCTGTTCGGACTCGACAAGAAAGCTCAGAACATCCTGGTGAGCGCAGTTGACGACTCTATGATGCAGAACTTCAGCAACTGCAGGACAGCCATGGATCTCTGGAGCTGTCTGATTGTCCTAATGGAGGGCACAGATGAACTGAGGGACGATCGGAGATCCCTCCTCAATCAGAAATATGAGGCCTTCAGACAAGGGCCAAAGGAGGAGATCGGAGTCACCTTCGAAAACTTCCTCAAGATCGTCAATGCACTCAAAGGATATGGAAGAGTGTTCACTGACGGTGAACTCAATGATAAGTTCCTTAGGTCCCTCACTAAGGAATGGGACACAAAGATCTGCGCCATCCGCGAGTTTGGCAGACTTGCGGAAACCGACCCTCAGATTCTGTTCGGGAAGCTCATATCCTATGAGCTTCAGTTGAACACAAGGAAGGCTGATGAGGAAGCAGAGAAAGCCGCGGCCAAGGAAAAGACGGTGGCCCTGAAAGCCATTCATTCCAGAAAGGGCAAGGGTGTTGTCTCTTCCCGTGCGTGGAAGAAAGATGAAGAGGAAGACTCGGAGCCAAGCTCCTCCGACTCAGAATTGTCTGAGGAAGATTTATCCCTTATCACAAGGGAATTCAAGAAGTTCCTCAAGCTGAGGAATCAGAGAAAGAGAAACGGCTCCTCTTCAAGGGATCAGAAGAAGAACTATTCTTCTGACAGGTATGTATCCAAACCGAACAAACACCGCTCATCTGACATTATTTGCTTTGGCTGCAACAAGCCAGGACACGTCGTGGCCGACTGCCATCAAGGCAAGAGGGAAAAGGGAAAGGGAGAGGAGCACGGGTCCTCAAAAGACAAGTAGAAGGAGAGGAGCTACATAGCGAAGAAGTCAAAGACGCTGAGTGAATCGGACTCATCAGATACCAGCGATGACGAGGAAGCCTACTTTGGGCTAATGGGTCACTGTGACTCGGAAGGAGACTGCCCCCCATTCACGGGGAAGGTAAAAGCTCACACCCCTCTCTCTGACTCTGACTCTGATCCTGAGTCTCAGGATAATGACCCTGAGGATAGCTCTTCTGCCCGTGAAGCTGAGCTCCTCGATAAGTATGAGCTACTGCTCAATACTTTCCTGGAATGTCGAAAGAGAATGAAGGCTGCGAAGAAGGAAGTAAAATTCCTTAAAGGTGAAAGTGTATCCCTGAGGGAAGAGATCACCAGTTTGATCTCCCTCCGACAGGAGCACTTGGACCTGACTTCAAAGCATTCAGAGTCTCTTAAGCTCCTTGATCTTAAGCAGGAGGAAGTCGAAAAGTTGGAAGAACTACTTGCGGCAGAAAGGAAGATCGTCAAGAGCTTCTCGATGCCAAAAACTGTTCTTCCATTAGTTGATACCTTCTCTGCTCAAGCCAAAGGAGCTGGCTTGGGGAACATAGGGGTATCTAGCTCCTCATCCAGGAGAAACAGGAACAGAAGAAAGAATAAGGCTGCCAAGAAAGCCTCTGCTGATGAGAAAGGAAAGGCCCCACTCAGCCCAGTTGAGTTCAGAAAGCCTAGCTTTCCCTGTAACCAACATGACTTTGAGTCAACATATGGGCATCACTTCAGGCCCTCGGTTGCAAAGCCAAAGAGCCGATATGATGGGTGGACCTTTCCCCGTAACTTCAGTGAGAGTGTCTTCAAGGCACCTTATGAGGAAATCCACTTGGGAAATTATGGTCAATTCTCTAGCGGCCATAATAGGAAGCTGGCACCAAAGGCCAAGCATGTTACACTGAAAAGCCAAGAGGTGAAGAAGTCATGTGACTGTGGTCATCATGTTGCCTCCACCTCCAGGTCTTCGGCCCCAGCTGAACCCCACGTTTCAAGGGTAAAGCAGGCGCCCAAGAGGAAGTATAACAGGTTTGACTGCTGGTGCTGTGGCAAAATTGGTCACTTTGTCGTGGATTGTTGGTTTAATCCAAGGTATAATGAGACTCCTTATGTTAGCAATGCGAGGCCAACCACTCGTAGAGTTAACCAATCAAGGGGGAGTATGCTAACAAGGAATCTAGGACCCAAGTTTGATTGGGTTCCTAAGGCAAATTAATTCTGTTTTGCAGGGATGTCCAAAGGCCAACAAAACTCCTATTTGGTATTTGGACAGTGGATGCTCCCGTCACATGACCGGGACAAGAAGCCTGCTGAGGGAGTACTCTCCAGTCGAGGATGGACCCAAAGTCATATTTGGGGGATCTGATCGGGGAGTCACCAGAGGTTACGGTACGATTTCCAACGGTATACTCTCTATCACTAACATAGCTTATGTTGAAGGGTTAAATCATAACCTGATCAGCGTAAGCCAGTTATGTGATAAAGGGTATGACGTTAAGTTCTGCAAGGATAAATGCCTGATAATATCATGTGACTCTTCAGAGACCATATTAACAGGCATTAGGAGCAGAAATATTTTCTGTTTAGACTTTCTTAGTTTAGATTCTTCTACCCCAGTATGCCTCGTTGCTAAAGGCAGTGCATCTCTTTGTGAACAATGGCACAAGAGATTGGCACACATTAATTACAAGACAATTAATATGCTGTTTTCCAAAGACTTAGTAAGGGATGCTCCCTCTATTAAGTGCATCAAAGATAGTCCATGCCCTGCCTGTCAAATGGGCAAGCAGACTCGGGCTACCTTTAAGGGCATCCCAGACAAAGATTCCTCCAGATGTCTATATCTTCTGCACATGGACTTGTTTGGTCCAATACAAGTTCATAGCTTAGGAGGGAAGTCGTATACGCTAGTGATTGTAGATGATCACTCTCGGTTTACGTGGGTGTTCTTTTTAAAACGCAAGTCTGATACGTTTGACATCTTAACCAGTTTTGTCAAGCAGATACAGAACGAACTTAACTGCTCAGTGGTCAAAATCAGAAGTGACCACGGAACAGAGTTTGAGTCTGGGGCTATGACAGAGTTCTGTGAAGAGCTTGGTATCTTTCATGAGTTCTCCTCCCCTCGCACTCCTCAACAGAATGGAGTGGCGGAGAGGAGGAATAGAACACTCATTGAAGCGTGCACGACAATGTTGAATGACGCTTCTCTCCCAGAATACTTCTGGGCCGAGGCTGTCAACACGGCCTGTCATGTATAAAACCGGGCATTGATCAACAAGAGCCATCGTAAGACTCCTTATGAGCTACTGAAAGACAAGAAACCAACCATGTCCTATCTGAGGATTTTTGGCTGCAAATGTTATGTACTGAATAATGAGAAGTACCCGCATACTATGTTTGGTGAAAAATGCTTCGAAGGTATATTCATGGGCTATAGTAGCCACAGCCGGGCTTACAGAGTTTTCAACAAGAAAACTCTAGAGGTAGAGGAATCAATAAATGTTGTATTTGATGAAGGAAGCTTCCTTAACTGCAAGACTTCTAGTTGTCTTCCTGAAGCTGCAGGTGCCAGACTCAAAAAGCTACAACTGGATGATCCCGAGAAAGATGCAACTCCAAAGTATGTCAAGGTCTCCACATCAATGCCGATCGGAGAAGTTGAAGCTCAAAATGAGGCAAATCCTTTAGAAGAAGAAGATGCCCAAGAAATAGTTGAACCTCCTGATGCAAGAATTCTAGAGCTCAGACACGTGAGGGATCATCCCAGAAATCAAATCATTGGAGATCCCCGAGATGGTGTCAGAACTAGCCGAGGTACTCTTAACGAGATCTTGCATCTTAGCTTTCTGTCGCAGGTGGAGCCAAAGAAGTTCGACGAAGCGAACAAAGACGCATCGTGGATTTTGGCCATGCAAGAGGAGCTGCATCAATTCGAAATATGCGAAGTCTGGACGCTGGTTCCCATACCAAAGACGCAAAATGTGATTGGCACCAAGTGGATCTTCAGAAACAAGTTGGATGAACATGGAGTCATCATCAAGAACAAAGCCAGACTGGTGGCTCAAGGATACAGACAGGAGGAGGGGATTGACTTTGACCAGACGTTTGCACCAGTTGCCCGGCTCGAGGCAATCCGGCTATTCCTAGCCTATGCCTCTCACAAAGGATTCACAGTCTATCAGATGGACGTGAAATCAGCATTCTTGAATGGAGATTTGAAAGAGGAAGTATACGCTGCTCAACCTCCAGGTTTTGTCAATCCTACTTATCTTAATCATGTATATTTTCTTAATAAAGCGCTATATGGCCTAAAACAAGCTCCTCGAGCTTGGTATGAGACATTGTCTAGTTTTCTTCTTGAGAACAAGTTCTCTAGAGGAAAAATAGATAAGACATTGTTTCTCAGGGAAGTCAAAGGCAAGATTTTGCTGGTGCAAATCTATGTTGATGACATTATATTCGGCTCAACGGACAACAATCTTTGCAAAAAGTTTTCCAAACTTATGCAAGGAAAGTTTGAAATGAGCAGTATGGGAGAGCTGAAGTATTTCTTGGGACTTCAAGTGAAACAGTCTGAGGAAGGAATCTTCATTTCTCAGACGAAGTTCACAAATGAACTCCTCAAGAAATTCGGAATGGAGAATGCAACCTCTATGAGGACTCCAATGGGATCCACTATGTCTCTGGATAAGGATGAGAAAGGTAAACCTTTCGATGAAACCAAATACAGAAGCATCATTGGATCCCTGCTCTACCTTACTGCCAGTAGACCGGATATCATGTTCTCCACATGTGTTTGTGCCAGATA
The DNA here is from genome assembly GCA_039513925.1 of Platanthera zijinensis. Classification (NCBI taxonomy): domain Eukaryota; kingdom Viridiplantae; phylum Streptophyta; class Magnoliopsida; order Asparagales; family Orchidaceae; genus Platanthera; species Platanthera zijinensis. The sequence continues at coordinate 189,205,382 of CM077079.1, read as the reverse complement.
TCAAGTGAACACTAAGGAATCTCATTATGTCGCTGCAAAGCGAATTCTTAGATACCTTAAAGGTACTCCCAATCTTGGCTTGTGGTACCCAAGAAACAATGATGTCGAGCTAATAGGTTTTTCAGATGCTGATTTTGCAGGGAGTAGGGATGACAGGAAAAGCACCTCCGGGACGTGCCAATTCCTCGGAAGAAGGCTTATCTCCTGGAACAGCAAGAAGCAAAATTGTGTCGCAACCTCCACAGCAGAGTTTGAGTACATCTCGGCAGGAAGCTGTTGCGCACAACTCCTATGGATACGAAACCAGTTAGCAGACTATGATCTCCAGTTCAAGGAAGTACCAATGTACTGCGACTCCTCAAGTGCAATTGCTATCGCAAACAATCCAGTATCGCATAGCAGAACGAAGCATATTGAAGTGCGCTACCACTTCATTCGGGAGCACGTGGAGAACAAGGACATCTCTCTCTGCTATGTCCCCACGGACAAGCAGATTGCAGATATTTTCACAAAGCCCCTAGATGAGGCCAAGTTCAGTATCTTCAAAACTGAATTGGGGATGCTCAACTATGAGGAATGAAGACTCCAGACGCTCCTAGCTCGTGCATCTAGGGGGAGCATCTGCCAGAAACTCAAGTGAAAACATAAGTGCACGAACTGAGGGGGAGCATGGTGTCAGGTGCACCAGACCCAGATTTGCAGAAGCCGAAAAGGGGGAGATTACCCTCTCGGCTAAGGCTAAGGTAGCTCAATGTTCTAGTCTGCTCTCAAGTAACTGGTAATGCATAACCTTATCACCTCACTTTTAAGTTTCGTTTTTTCATTCCTATATGCTCTATTCACCTTAGCTTGTAGGGTTTAGGCTTCTTCAAATAGGGGGAGATTGTTGGGTATTGCATCCTCAATATACCTGATTTGAAGAAGCCCCTGTGCAAGCCAAGGTAAATAGACAATGTATTTGATGAAATATTTTCTAGTTGTGCTTGCAGTTATTCCACGCTAAGTACACACCAATGTCAGGGTGCAGTGGGTCAATATACACGGGTTTGTGCAACGTAATCCCTCGTTGAGCAGATCAGTGTGTTGGCCTACGTGTACTCTCTCTATTGGGGTGTACTTAATTTCAAGTACAGGGCTATGATAAAGCAAGAGCAGACAAGGAGCAAGGATGGGCCAAAGACCTGCTCACGGGTAGAAAGACGAGAATTCGTCTAAGTATAATTCGTCGAGAATCACTAAGTGATTCTCGCCGATTTGTCGAGAATCACTTGTGATTCTCGACGAGTCGACGAGAATCACTAGTTGATTCATGCCGGGTTGGGCCGGCTGTCGCGACGCAGTCAGAAAAATCATCTAAGGCAGAATCGTCGAGAATCACCAAGTGATTCTCGCCGATTCGTCGAGAATGACTTTGCATTCTCGACGAGTCGGCGAGAATCCAAGGTGATTCCCACCGATTCTCCCCGGCCTCTATAACCTGTGTAGCCAGAATTCTCTAAGTAGAATTCGGCGAGAATCGTAAGTGATTCTCGCCGATTCGTCGAGAATCACTCACGATTCTCACCGAATTTGACTTAGGCATTTTTCCAAGTCTGTCTGGACCGGTCCACGTTATCTGCGGGATTTTGAACCGGACTTCGGTCTTTCTGCTGGTGGGGCCCACAACGGTCATCTCTTGATCTAGTGTATAAATACTCTGGTATTTGTGTACAGTAATACACACAGAAGACATACTAAAGAAAGCAGCCGACGAAACCCTAATCTCGCGATCTTGCTCCGCCTCCGTCGCCGCAGCCGATCACCGAAGCCGATCTCGATCTCCTCCAGATCCTCGGTGATAGAAGCCAAGTCCCGCACAGCGTCTCACGTGTCTATCCAGAGATCCTTTGTCTCTTGATTTGAGATAGGGAAATTTTTCCCTGTCCGAATTGATCGAGACGATCGATCCTCGAGTGACCGTTGGTAGACCTTGCCGACTTCGCTAAGAAGATTGGATCTCCAGTGCTTTGCTGCTATGTTCAGTTGCCGCCGCCAACACCGAGAGCCTTACCGCCGCTTGACGCCGCCGCCGGTCCCGGGGAGATCCTCTCCAAGTGAGATCTAGGGTTGTGGACTCTTCGTTGACTTCAAGAACACGTCGTCGAACGAAGAGGGACACCCTATTCTCCTTACATTATTTGTATTTCTTACAAGCTATTTTCATTTTCTCTTTCATTGTAAAGGACCGATTGGTCTCTAGTTGTAGGGTTGGGTGCAACCCGTGTTGTGGGAGTGTTGACTCCTACGTGTGGAAGGGTTCCTTCCGTTAGTGCAAGGATTGGATTTCAATCCTGTTGGTGAAGTGACCGAGTCGTCCCTGGTTGGGAGATAGGTCGAAGGGGGAAAGTGGGCGTACCAAAATCGGGGAACCACTATAAATTGCTTGTGTATTTTTGTGCTGTGTTGTTTTGTTTTCTTGTGCAGGTGAAACATTAATTCCACAAATTCGCTGCAAATACACCTATCCCCCCCATAGGTGTAAGTAGTTGACACTAGGTGGACTTTCATAAGGCTAACAAGTTTTTCAATGTTGATGATTATATGAAACCGCACCCAGAAGCTATTGTACCCAGAACTTCATCCCAAACTGTGATTGGAGCATCTGATATGTACATGCCAAAGAAAGAAGCTGCCAATCATAACAGGGAAATCAAATTCAAATAACCTGCTGAAGGATCAGACAAACATAAAGCCAAGTAGAGAAAATGAGTTATTTCTGTGATTTTCTTATTGACTTTTGAACTCTAATTTTTGTTTATGTCATGAAGCACAAACTTGTAAATATCTGCTGAATATTTTGTTCTATTAGATATATATTTTCCTTCTGCTTCATGATTGTTTGTTTTTATTTTATATTAGTGACCTCACCCAAATAGGGGGAGATTGTTGGATCCCTAGTTGGATTTGGGCTAGGTTCACTAAGTTAGGCTGAGTCTGACCCCATTGTATAGCCAGGGTCATGTCTAGTAGTCCTAGTGTTGTAGGCTAAGTCCCTTTAGCTATACCATCTTGGACCAGCCAGCAAAGGACCTCAAAGACTCAGACATACCAGTTTTTAGAAGACAGTGATCAGTTCGAAATTCTTCAAACTCAGCTCGACGATCGTCGATCTCCGATTGACGAACTCAGAGTTAATTCTCTGTGCTAAGCTCGACGATATTCGAGCTCAGGTCGACATTAAGTTTTCTTTAGAAAGATTCTCAGCTCGACGAACTCAGAGTGCAGAATTGGAAAGTATTTCTCAGCTAGCAGTTTGCTGAGCTCAGGTCGACGAACGGGAATTCTTTGGTCGATAATCTTGGATCTCAGGTCGACGAATTCCGTTCAGCGTTCAACGTTTTCTTTTCTATTCCAAAATGAGTTTTTCCTTCTTCTGTTCCTTATTTTGTCTATTTATTAGCAGTATTATTCTGAGTATTTAATGCAAATATTCTTGTGAATATAGCCGTTATTGGCTGCATTAAATATGGTATTCATCAAAATAATTATTTGCTTATTCTATCAAGGACAGTTGGGGAAACTCCTTAATGCTTTTATTCCAGCCATTTTCAATTCTCCAGGTCAGCCAACATTTATGGAAAGAATTCAAAATTCAAAGAGAATTTTTAACTAGAAGTAGAATAATAGAGATTCTCTTTTTTTCGAGACATAGAGTTACAAAGAGAGAGAGAAGAAATTAGAAGCACTGACAGAGAACTTTCATCAAGTAGTCAACTCTTTCATTCTCTCTCAACACTTTTCTTACTCCGTCAATACTCAAGACTGAAGAAGAACAAAACATCAAAATTAAGAGTCTTTTTCAACTTCTGTTCAAGTAACCTATTGACATCTTTTTCAACATCAGTCTTTGGATTTCCTGGACCTTGGCAGATCAAGCTGAAGACCTACTCACCCTTAAGAAAAGCTCATTCTCCCTGAAGCATTCAACTTCTCAAAAGAAGCTTTGACAACACAAGAATCCACATAGTTTTCTCAAGTTATATTGAGAAAAGAGAAGACTTCCATCAAACTCTTTCCACCCCATTGTACAGGGTTTTAACTCCCTTCAAAAGTTTGTATGGTTTACAAGCCTCCCTCCAAAAGACATGAAGTTGGTTTTTGGGCACCTGATCAAAATCCTAAAGGGTTTCCTGATCTACCTGAATCAGATCTTGTGGTGGCAGTCACCTGATCAAAACCTGCTAGTGGATTCCTACCAAGGGTGGTAGAAGAGTGGATGTACCCAAGTTTAGGGGAACCACTATAAACTTCTTGTGTCATTTGGTTGCTCCTTTTCTATTTGTTTTGCATTTTGCTGTGTTTGTGATTGCTGGAATAGTTAGCCTAGTTTCTTGTTCTTGACAGTTATATGGTATCACTATTTTACTCGGATATAAACTTAAAAAAGAACCAAAGTTTTTAATACTCTATTCACCCCCCCCCCCTCTAGAGTAATCAGATCTAACCCCTCCTTTCAATGTTACTCTTGGAACTATAGCTTTTGGGTGCAATTTCATGTAATCATCAACATTAAAGAATTTGTTTGTCTTAGCATACCTTTTAAGTTCTTCCTTTCTGTATGAAGTCATAGTTGAGAATTGAGATGTATTCTTTCCTTCAGCTTTTGCTTTGTTAATTTGAGAAAGTGCTATCAGTTTCTGAAATCTTGCAATTTTAGCTGTTGTTTACTGCTCTGGATCTACAAATGGTATTGGAGGAGATGCTGGCCTTTTAGTACTTGAGTCCTTCTGTGAATCATCAAGGGAATCTGTTGTACTTCTCTTATGTGTAGCTGGACGAGGTTGGCTCTAAGATGACTGCTGCTGGCTGCCTTGCTTGGAATGTCTCTGATAAGTTTATGTGACAAGTGCAGATCTTTGAGATACATTTCAAAAGGCCCCTGAAGATGGTGGAGGAGGAGGAGGAGGGTCTTTCCTAAATTGCTTAGGAGGAGTCATGTACCTCCTTCTCTTCTTCCTTTCTTTCTACTCATTCTTTGATAGCCATATCCACTGTGGCATCCCTGGGTATGGAGTAATCTTTTGCAAGACATAGAATAGAGTATCATTTGTGGGAAATGGCTTAAGTGCAGCCTTTGGAGCAACTTTCCTCTTATTAGTAACCTTCTTTCTGGCCTTGGAATCATCAGAATCATCATCATCTATGTCATCATCAGAATAACCTTGAGGATTATCATACAATGCATCTATATCCTTTAAAGTTTCCTTTGAGATTTGTTTTTCAACTTGAGGAAGTGCTTGAGGTTCAGCAACTTTAGGTGGAGCAAAATTCTCAGTGATCATCTGATAATCTTCTATATCTTTATCAGTCAATAGAAATTCATTCAAAGCAGGATCATTCTGAATAAGTGCAAATTCTTGTGCCACATCCTGAGCAATCAAATGATCTAAATTTGGGATTGGGCTATTATCCATAATGTAAGTTGGGCCTGATGGTACCTCAATTATTTTTATAGCAAAACTTTCTTTCAGTTGTTTAATAACTTCAGGACTTATTGGAGGAGTACAACACACTATAACCAAGGATGGCTCTGAGCAAACTGCTGGAAGATAATTTATATATCCATAAACAAAAGGTTTCAATAAATTAAACAAATCTACTGTGGGATTGAGAAAACAATCACCAACAGTCACAATCTCTGGGAGAGCAACTTGCTCATTTGCACTCAACATATTAAAATCAATTGATTCAACCACTGTAATCATCTGTACATCTGTTGTTGTGAACTCAACTATCTGCAAAACTGGAGCTTCTTCTGCTGCTTCTGCTGCTCCTGCTAGAGGAGGAGAAATTGGAGCTTCTTCCCTAGATATCTCCCCCTGTCTGGCTACAGAGTGTCCTGTAGCCAGCCCCCCAGAAGTAGGGATAGAAAGGGCATTGGGCAGAAGAGCAGAGAGGGTGGAAATGGACTCTGCAAGAGGTTTAATAGCCTTTGCTATGAGTTGTTTGAGTAGTGGACTTATGATTTGCAGAAGAGAGGGAATGGAAGGAGGATCCATTTGCATGAACTCAGAGGGTGTCTGAGTTTTTACAGAATGATTGATGGATGAGGTTGAAGGGAAGGAAGTGGAATCTGACATGTGCTCATCTTGAGGTGATGGAGTATGGATGGGGGATGACATCAGACCAAATGATGGTATGGATAATATGTTGTGTAGGGGGATATCAACAAGATATTGAGGAAGAGGGGACTGAGGAGGAGTGACATGCTCTGGGGTATGAGGTGGAGTTTCATGTACTGGTGATTGGGTTATAGATGGTTGATGTTCATGAATATGAACTGGTGAAGGATGTTGGAGTGGGGAAGTAGGAGGTGTTGGTGTATGGGCTTGAGATGTGGATGTTTGTTGGAGGGTTGTTGAGGGTGTTTGAATTTTAGGAGGTGTTTGTTGTTGAGATGAACATGGAGGGGATGGAATCCTGATGGAGGGAACATCTTCAGGGGGTGGGGGAGCAGCTGATACAACTCTTGTATCCTCAGAAGTCCTGGAAGTGGAAGAAGCCTTGGATGACTTGGGGATATTCCTCTCCCACCTACCAAATAAGTCACAAGTGACCCTTTTGGAGGCATTAATGAATATGGTCTGGGAGACCAGGGATTAAGCAGCCTTTGCTTAAAGGAAGATTCCAAGAATCCTTCAAAGCACACCTCTTTCTTTATATTCTTTTTCTTAATCATTTCAAACATTATTCTAGCCCAGTTCACTAGCTTTTTGTTAACCACTGCACACATCATTAGGAACTTCTTCCTGGTGATATAGTCATGGGCGGTATGCTTTCCCAGCAGTACCTTACCCACAACATCCTCTAGAAATTTATAATCAGCAGATAAATGTTTCTTCAGCTGTTTGTTAGGGTTTTCTCTAGTATAACCACTCTTAATCAACATTTCATCATATTCAGCACTGTCTATTTCCAACTCTTCTTCTCCATTTACTAATCCAAAAATTTCAGATAGAACGGCAGGGGTGAGAGAAATGATATTACCCGATATTGTTCCTGTCATAGTATCTGTATTTGGTGTGGAGGAAGTGAAAACCCATTCTCGAATTTCTATTGCAGCAATTTTGATCTTTGTTGTCATAAGATTCTTCAAGTGCTGATCTTCAAACAATTTCAGAATATCCAAGAATATTTGATCGGAGTGTTGGAATGACTCGAAGTCTATAAAAAATCCCATATCAAACTTCATCGTCGAAAGAGTGCTCGCTGGAATCGCCATTATCACCTGCAAAAGGAAAAAAGAGAGACCAAGTGCAAGGGAAATAGAAAGCGCGGGATGGATCTCGAATAAAACCTAGATATAAGGTTTTTCAGAATATGAAACGACAATCTCCATCCTGCGAAATAAGGAAAATTCTTCGATCTTAGGTCGATGAAATATTTTATTAACAAAAGAGTTCGTCGATCTCAGTTTGAAGAAGGGAAAACTTTTTGTCGTTCTCAGGTCGACGAAATTTTTCAGAAGCCAGATCGTCGATCTCCGGTTGACGAAAATGGCTCACACAGGGAGTTCGTCGATCTCTGGTCAACGAATTTTCTCAAGAACTTTTCTCAGTTCGTCGATATCTGGTCGATGAACTTTGGCAAATTCTTCGACCACAGACAGAAAGTTAAATTAAAGCTTCTTCATTGATCATACCAAGCTGATTAAGAAAAAAACAGATGGTTTCTCTCATCCATGGGTTTGATGAAGATATCTGCTCTTTGTAAATCAGTGTAGATATAGACAAGATTAATTTTCTTTTTTTCCACACACTCACTAATAAAATGATGCCTTATCTCTATATGCTTAGTTCTACTATGATGAACTGGATTTTGGGAAATAAAAATTGCACTAATATTGTCATAATGTAGAGTTGAATTATTTAAGTTGTATCCATAATCCTGGAGTTAGTTTTGAATCCACAACATCTGTGAATAGCAACTGCCTGCTGCTTATACTCAGCTTCTGCTGTTGATGTAGACATAGATGTTTGCATTTTGCAAAACCAGGAGACAAGTCTAGCACTAAGAAACTTACATGTTCATGATGTGCTTTTCCTGTCCACTCTACATCCAGCAAAGTCAGCATCAGAGTATCAAGTTAACTCAAATTATGACTTTATTGGATACCAGAGTCCTAAATTAGGGCAACTCTTTATATATCTTAAAATCCCTTTTAGCAAAATAAGGTAAGATTCTCTAGAGTTCACCTGGAACCTTGCACAAACACAGGTAGCAGACATAATATCTGGCCTACTTGCTGTGAGATATAACAGGGACCTAATGATGGCCCTATACAATTTCTGATCAACAGGTTTCCCTGTTCATCAGAATCAACCACAAAATTTGTAGACATGGGTGTTTTCTTAGCTGAGACATCAGCCATCCAAAACCTTTTTATCAGCTCTTTAGCATACTTGAATTGGGATATGAAGATGCCATCAGGGGTCTGATTCACTTGAAGACCAAGGAAGTAAGAGAGCTCAGACATGATACTCATGTCAAACTTTGAATGCATAAGGTTGGAGAACCTTTTGCATAGTTTTGGATCTGTAGAGCCAAATATAATGCCATCTATATATATTTATACTAACAAGATTTTATCACGATGATGTTTGAAAAATAAGGTCCTATCTACTATTCCTGTAGAAAAATTATGCTCTAAAAGAAAGCTGGCTAAGGTTTCATACCAAGCTCTTGGAGCTTGCTTTAGACCATAGAAAGCTTTATGCAATTTGAAAACATAAGAGGGATGAGTTGAAGAGATAAAACCTTGTGGTTGTTCCACATAGACCTCTTCTTTGAGTTCACCATTTAGGAATGCACTCTTTACATCCATTTGATAAACTATGAACCTCTTGTAGGCCGCATAGGCTAAGAATATCCTGATTGCTTCAAGACTTTCAATAGGTGTAAATGTTTGGTCATAGTCTATGCCTTCCTCTTGTCTGTATCCCTGAGCAACTAGTCTGACTTTATTCCTTATGATAGTACCTTGAGCATCTAGTTTGTTTCTAAATACTCATTTAGTTCCAATGACTAGGTAGTCTTTGGGTATTGGAAATAAATCCCAAACTCTACCTCTCTCAAACTGGTTGAGCTCCTCTTGCATCTCAATGATCTAGTGTGGATCTTGCTCAGCATCTTTAATGGATTGGGGCTCAGTTTTAGATATGAACCAGGCATGTATCATGTCCTGGTGGAGTTGATGCCTTGTCCGCATACTCACTGATAAGTCTCCAATCACTTGAGATATAGGGTGATCTCTAAGTGTGACTATCTCAGTAGGAGAAGCTGGTTGATAAACAACTTGGGGAGCTAATTCCTCTTATGGAATTGAGTTAGCTGTTGTTCGCTTTTCATTGAACTCACTGTCTTCATCTTTACTTTCTTCAGTAACATGTGGAGAGGGATATGTAACAGCCTCATTGGTAAGGGTCAACTCATCCAACTTCTCACATAAGTTAGGTTCCTACAAAGTTTCACTGGTAGAAGCTATCTTCTCCTTGTAAAACATATTAGTCTCTTCAAATGAAATATGAATAGACTCTTCCATTTTCATAGTTGATTTATTATATACCCTATAAGCCTAGCTTACTTGGGAATATCCAAGAAAAATTTAAATTTCAGACTTTGCTTCAAACTTTCTAATATATTTCTTGTTGTTGTTATGAATGTAACAGACATAACCAAAAACTCTAAAATAATCTACTTTAGGTTTATTCCCTTTGAGTAGTTCATAGGGGGTCTTGCCTTTGAGCTTGTGTATCAAACTTCTATTCAGGACATACTTTTCTGTGCTCACTGCCTCTGCCCAAAAGTATAGGGGAAAGTGAGCATCTGCAAGTAATGTGCCTGCAGCTTCAATGAGTGTTCTATTTTTCCTTTCAGCTACCCCATATTGTTGAGGAGTTTTAGGAGCAGAGAAACAATGCCTGATACCTTTCTTCTCACAGAATTCTATCATGGGAAGAGAATCAAACTCAGTACCATGATCACTTCTGATCAATGAAACTGGAGTAGAGTACTCAATCCTTATGCTCTTAAGAAAATCTGTAAGAACCTTGAATTTATATGACTTGTTTCTCAAGAAGAACACCCAAGTGAACCTTGAGAATTCATCTACAATTACTAAGGTATAATACTTCCCTCCTAGGCTCTGTACAACAATGGGTCCAAAGAAATCCATATGGAGCAAGTATAATATCTTAGTTGAATCACTCTTATTAAGTGACTGAAAACTATTTTTAGTTTTCTTGCCTAATTGACAAGCCCTGCAAAGGCTTTCCTTCTTGTAGGGGCAAGAAGGAAATCCTCTAACTAGGTTGTCCCTAGAAAGTTTAGCAATGTTTTTCAGGTTTACATGACCTAATCTTCTATGTCATAGATCATTGTTATTACTGGTTTGGTTAAACAGGCATATTTCTGTTTTAGCAGACTTAAAGTTAACTATATAGATATTTCGTATTCTAGAACTAGTTAAGACTAGTTGGTTATCAACTGAAGTAATAATACAGGAAGTTTTGTTTAATGATACATGAAACCTTTCATCACATAATTGACTTATGGATATAAGGTTGTGCTTCAGGCCACTTACATATGCAACCTTCCTGAAGGTTACTGCTCCAATCTTGACCTTTCCATATCCTTCAGTCTGGCAACAATTGGAATCATCAAATATTACCTTGGGTCCTAGCTTTGAATTATAATTGATTAGGTTGTTCTTGTTTCCAGTCATATGCTTTAAACAGCCACTATCCAGATACCACTGTTGCTCTGTGGTGGGATAGTCTTTCACCTATAATAAAATAGACTAGCTATTCTTGACCTAGGTTACCTTGAGTCCTTGTTGATTTACATAACTAAAGCTGGAAATATATGAGTATTCTTGTTGATTATTGTAACCTAAGGGATGATATCTTCTAGGTGGAATTATCCATTAGTTAAAGGGATTAATGTTCTGTCTTGGTTGAATAATTGGTATGTTTAAATTAAAGTTTCTGTTATTATAAACTAGGGTCGACGAATTCTAGTATGTTCGTCAATCTGAGGTCGACGAATGGGGATGAGTTCGTCGAACACCGCTTAGAGAATGAAAGTATTCATTTTTTGGGCCCCAATTTCATCGATCTCTGGTCAACGAACCATACTAATTTCGTCGATCGCAGTTCAGAGAATAGGTATAATAGAAGTTTGTATTCTGAGTTCGTCGACTTGAGTTCGACGAAATCTGCTGAACATAGTTCTGGTTACGATTTTTCTTACTCTTTCTCCTTTTCTCATTCTTGTATATAAGTTCTGTTTGATTAACATTATTATCTTCTATTTTCTCTTTACCCTTTTCAGAAATAAATTTTATAGGGGTTGTTAATATGTTCTTTTGAATCAATGGGGGTTGGCTTGATGAAGCACCTAAGCCCAGCTTGCCATTGAGTCTAGCATTAACAGTGCTTGTGATGTTCATTAACTTGATACTTCTCCAATTTAGGGATTCTTCAAGTTTCCTAGCCTCAGCTACTTCAGTTTTTAATGAAATGATTTGTTCATTAGCTAAGGTTAATTCATCTTTTAACTTAATATTTTCTAAAGTGAAATTATCTTGTTCTGATAGTTTTTCTCTAAGTTGTTTTATTACTTTTTTAGAGTTAATTAAATCAAGACATGAAGATTTAAATTCAGTTTTAATTTCATCTGAATCAAAATCAAAAGAAGACAATACCTAATCTAACTCAAATTCAGAGTCTTCATTGTCTGATTGTTCAACTTCTACTTCTGAACAACTGCCTGATGCATTGATGGCCATCAGACCAATCTCCTTTCCCTTAGCTTCTTCTTCATCTTCACTTGAGCTGGAAGATGAAGATTCATCTTCAGTTTCACTCCAGGTCTCAGCCACAAAGCCTTTCTCCTTCCTTTTGTGCTTGCTGGAGGAGGGCTTATTGTAGTGATGTTTCCTTATTTCTTTTTCTCTTCTTCTCTCCTTCTTTTGGTTCCCTGGACACTCTGAGATGAAGTGTTCAGGCTTCCTTCAGCCAAAACAAACAACTTCTTTAGTGTGAGTCTTGTCATACCTAGACTTATCATCTTGCCTTGATGACTTCCTCCTGAAATCTTTCTTGCCCATCTTGTAGAATCTCTTGGCTAAGAGACTCAAAAATTCTTCATTGACTGTTGGGGTTTCTGATTCTTCATTTACTTTGAATGCAATACTTTGATCCTTTCTGCCTGATGAAGGAGTCTTGTACTCTGCAACCTCTCTAGACTTTATCAATTTCTCATAAGACTTGAGCTTTCCAAGTAGAGATTCTGTGGAGATCTCATTTAGACTTATGGCTTCCTTGATAGGCCAGATTCTTGAATCCCATAAGCTAGGGAAGCGCATGAGGATTTTATCATTTACATCAGTAAGGGTTATATCTTTGTCTAGAGTTTTCAGTTCATTGATTATTGAGCTTAGTCTGTTGTACATGTCACCAACAGACTCTGATTCATCCTTCTTAAAGTTCTCATATTGTGAGATGAAGTTAGATCTCCTATCATTTCTCTCATCAGCTGAACCAGCAACCATCTGGTTAAGTGAGTCCCATATTGCCTTGGCTGATATGCATTCAACCACCTTCTAGAAAATATCATCAGACATTGTCTAAGCCAGATTGTTCATGGCCTTTGCATCAGCTATTTTAGCCTTTTTCTATGCATCTGTCCACCCAGGTGGTGGAATAGCATGTGTACTGGAACTAGCAGTAGTTGTTGCCACTAGAGCTGGTGGTCCTGTCAAAATAGAATTAAAGATGTCCTCATCAATAGAGTTCATATACAATTTGATTCTTGCCTTCTAGATAGCAAACTTGTTTAAGTTGCAAACTGGAGGTCTGGTTCTTGCATAGTCTTTGTTCTGTGCCATTATGTGATAATAAAAAAACTAGGAAAGAAAAATTAGATCTAGCAATGGTCTTTTGGTTCAAGTGTTAGCTTGTACAACCAAAGGAACAACCCTCTGATACCAATTGAAAGATGGGGGTTAGATATGATATACTCTAGAGGGGGGGGGGGGGGTGAATAAAGTATTTAAAACTTTGGCTATTTTTAAGTTTTGTATCATAGTTTAAAATATGTGATACCAATAATACTATAGTAGGAAATAAAAGACCGGTTAAACTAATCTATCTATCACAGCACACCAAGAACAGAAAGAAAATCAACACAACAAGACAAAACAAGAATTTTATAGTGGTTCCCCAACCTGGGTACATCCACTCTTCTACCACCCTGGTAGGAATCCACTAACAGGTTTTTGATCAAGTGACTGCCACCACAAGATCTATTTCCAGGGAGATCTCACAACCCTTTAGGCTTTTGATAAGGTGCCCAAAAACCAAGAATAAATTTTTGAAGGGAGTTAATAAACCCTTTGTACAGGAGGTGAGAGAGGGGTGATGAGGTCTTCTCTTTTCTCTAAACAATAGAGAAGACTAGTGGATTTATTGGTGTCAATACTCCTTCTGAAATGATGTTAACTCAGAAAGATGCAGCCTTGCTCAGGGTGTAGGTCTTCAGCCTTGTCTGAAAACAATCCAGGAACTTTCTGACTGAATCAAGATGAGTTGTCCTTGAATGTTCATAGAGGAGAACGTTGAAGAAGACTTTTGATAGTGATGAATGTTCTTCTTCAGTCTTCAGAATGGACAAGGAGGAAAATAGAATTTTTTTCTGCACTAAGAGAGAGTTCTGAATGTTCAGTGTCCGACTCTCTCTATTCTTTGTGTGATGTATGTTCTCTTCTGAAGTCTGGCTTAGTGTTTCGAATAAAAAGAGAAAATCTCTTATATATTCTATAGTCAATAATTTCTCCTTTGAAATTTGAATTCCTGGCATTAATTGCTGATTGCCCTGGAGAAAGAAATGGTTGGAATATTGACTTAAATGAGTTTCCCCATCTTTTCCTAATAAAATAAGCAAGTAATTAACCTGATTAAGACCACAATTAATTTTGCCAATAAATGCTATATTCAGGGGAATATGAGCATTAATTACTCAGGAATATTACTGCTAAATAATATAGAAGGTAAGGGCTAGAAGTATGGAAAACTTCTCATTCTAGCTTGGGACAGAATTCGTCGACCTCTGAATGGAATTCGTCGACCGGAGTTCCAAGTTCGTCGACTTGAAGATTCATGTTCATCGACCTAAGCTCTGCGAATTGTATTTAGAGAATAACTTGCCAATTTTGTGCTCTGAGTTCGTCGACCTGAGAATCTGTCTGAAAGAATCAATCGTCGACCTGAGCTCGAATATCGTCGAGCTCAGCTCAAAGAAATAACTCTGAGTTCGTCGATCTGAGATCGACGATCGTCGAGTTAAGTTCGAAGAACTTCGAACTGATCATTCTGTTCTCTGAATCTTCTAAGTCTTGAGACTACTGATGTCCTCTGCTGGCTAGTCCATGAAGGTTGAACCTAATGACTAGCCTAAACTATAAGCCTAGTAGACTTGACCCAGGCTATATAATGTGGGTCAGACTCAACCTAATTTAGTGAACCTAGCCCAAATCCAACTAGAAATCCAACAGACACACAAAATTTTAAGGGAAAGTAAAGAAATGCCAACAGGCATCCTATAACACACCGAGTTTCTCGTAGCCTGGAGTTAGATACTGTGAAATACCGCCCAGCGGTAGAGTTAACGCCGGCGGTAGGGGTGCATAATTATTGGTTAAGCTCCAAGTGAGTTACCGCACTGACGGTAGGATGATACCGCGCAGTGGTAGCATGGTAGATAAAGTGCCAGAGCTCTCTATGAGATACCGCTCGACGTCAACCTTAATGCTGGCGGTAGTAGATCTGATTCATTTGGAGTCCCTCTATGAGGTAACACGCTACGATAGTGACCCGCGAAGCGGTATCGTCAGTTTGTCGAGTGTGGTGAGTTGATGTGATATTGTCTACCGCGCAGTGGTAGGTTGATACCGCGCGGCGGTAGTAGGACAGTTACGGTGTGGCTACGTGTTGTCCCGTGATTGGAGGTTTTGGGCAGCAGGCTTGCGAAACATGTTGACTTTTGAGGTACCGTTTGGAGGTAGATAGTTATAGTGCGACGGTAGATCAGTTTAAGGCTAGTGAAGTTACGTGTTGGAACACCCTATTACTATTTGGACCAGGATGACTATACTTCTATAGGGATTTTGGTTTGTGACCTCCTTGTTGTTATAAAGGTCACATAGGCTAGGTAGAATAATCTTCAGCTCAACGTAGAGTCGATCTCAGCTCGACGCTGAGTCGACCTCAGCTCGACGCTAAGTCGATCTCAGCTCGACACTGAGTCGACCTCAGCTCGACGCAGAGTCGACCTCAGCTCGACGTGGAGTCGACCTCCACTCGACGTTCCGTCGAACCCAGTTCTACTTACAGAAAACACTCTCTGGCTGACGTGTGTCGTGCTCAGATCGACGTTTTATTGTGAGCTCGACGCTTTTCAGACCGCCGTCAGTTTTGGATAGGAATTCAAAATTCTTCTGTCAGACAATTAATGCTGAAGATTTATTGGCCGTTACAGCATATCTGGTGCATGGCTCAAGGAATTTTCTAAGGAATGTCTGCCTGTCATTTCCTTTGAGGCATGGACATTTAAGGAAAGCAATTAATGCTGACTTCCAACGGCTATCAAAGAAAAGGAAGAAGAAGACTCAGATATATAATTCATTTTTCTTTCAATTCTTCAGAACACAGAGAATATACAGAACAAAAAGAGAACAACAATACAAGACTTCAGATCTCTTTTCTCTCTGTGAAATTGTTTTGAAAGACTCACTCATAGGAATTCTGATTGCTTCAGACACAACCATCCAACCTTCTTGGATCATCTCTTGCTGGAGCAAATCAGATCTTTTGAAGACCTGTCACCCTTGTGCAGAGCTCTCCTTCCTGAACCTCTTCTTGATCTCAGGGGGAGCTTTGACAACAACTACAGATCCACTTTTGCTTCTCTCTGCTTGTTGATAGAGAAGACAACATCATTCTTTTTCTTTTTCTTTCTGTACAGGGTTTTAACTCCCTTCAAAAGTTACTTTTGGTTTTGCTGAAACCTGGTCAAAATCAGCTCCTTTGGTTTGTGAGAACCTGATCAAAAACTCTCTGGTGCTCAAGACACCTGATCAACTCATCTTGAAGTGGATTCCTATCAAGGGTGATAGAAGAGTGGATGTACCCAGATTTGGGGAACCACTATAGCTCCTTGTGTCGTCTGGATTGCTTGTCTCTTTGTGTTTTGCTTTGTGCTGTGAATTCCTTTTACTCTGATTATTTGCTATAGCACCTTACACTAAGTAAAGTAAAATTTTCTCTGCACACAAGTTTTATTTGCACAATTATTTTAAATAACTCTATTCACCCCCCTCTAGAGTTAGGATTGATCTTATACTGCACTTTCAATTGGTATCAAAGGGAGGTTGATCATTCATACAGGCTAACACCTGGATCAAAAGATCCCTGATAAGATCATTTCCCTCAAAGGGTTAGTTTCTTTAGTTTTACTTATCTTTAAAACTCATGGCACAAAACAAGGACTTTGCTAGCACCAGACCTCCTATGTGCAATCTCTCTAAGTTTGCACTATGGAAGGCAAGGATTAGACTTTACATGAACTCTTTTGATGAAGACATTTTTAATTCTGTGTTGACAGATTGTCCAAGACCTCCCACAGGAACAAGTACATCAGCTGTTCCTCCTCCTTCAGGAACTGATGCTGACATAAAGAAGTGGAAGGCAGCAGATGCTAAAGCCATGAACATCTTGGCTCAAACCATGTCAGATGACCTTTTCCAGAAAGTAGCTGATTGCAATACTGCTAAAGAGATCTGGGAAAAACTTTCAGAAATTGTATCAGGTTCTGCAGATGAAAGAAAGGATAGGAGATCCTACCTCATCACCCAGTATGAGAACTTCAAAAAGGCAGAGTCTGAGTCAGTTGCTGACATGTACAACAGACTGAGTCTAATCATCAGTGAGCTTAGATCACTAGAGAAGGACATATCTCTCACTGAGATAAATGACAAGATACTGACTTGTTTCCCTAGCTCTTGGGACTCAAGAATCTGGTCAATTAAAGATGGAAGAAATGTCTGTGAGTTATCCACAGAAGCTCTTCTAGGAAAGCTCAAGAGCTATGAGCAATTTATTAAGAAGAGAGAAGAAGAGCAGAAGACATCCACACCAACAGGGAAGGCTGAGAAAACTATTGCCTTCAAAGCACAGGAAGAAGAACCTAAAGAAAAGGTGTTGGGAATTGAAGAGCTTATGAGCCTACTAGTCAAAAGGTTCAATAAGCTAAATAAAAGGAACTTCAGAAGATGGTCATCCAAAGACAAAGACAAGCCAAGGTATGACAGATCTAATAATAAAGATATTATCTGCTTTGGCTGCAGGAAACCAGGACACATTTTCCCCAACTGTCCAGAAAATCAAGACAAGGACAGAAGGGACAAGAAGGAAAGAAAGGATAAAAGGAAGGACAAGGAGTCAAGGAAATACCATGACAAGCCTTCCCCCAGCAACAGCAAGCACACAAGAAAAGGATTTGTGGCTGAATCCTGGAGTGACTCTGATGAGTCTGATTCATCATCCAGCTCCAGTGATGATGAAGATGATGCAGAAGAAAAGGGATTCTGCATGATGGCCATCAGTGCATCTCAAAAGAACACTGATTCAGAGCCTGATGCTGACTACATATCTGATCAGGAACTTACTGAGGATCAGGTAATAGATTCATTTGACTTTACTTCTGATGATTTCAAATCTGAGTTTAAATCTATGTGCATTGACTTGATTGAGTCTCAAAAGTTGATTAAAACTCTAAATGAACAATTAATTGAATGCAAATCCATTAACTCAGATAATCTTAGACTCTTAGAAGAGTTAAAGCAGTGTGGGGAGGAGATAACTTCACTGAAAAGTGAGCTATCTAAGGCCAAACAATTTGAAGAAACCCTTAATGGGAGAAGTATCAAATTGATGGACATCACAAGTACAGTGAACTCAAGATTGAATGGTTCACTGGGCTTGGGTGTTTCATCCAGCCAACCCATAGTGCTGACAACTCCAATCAAATTTACCAGTGAGAAAGGTAAAGGAGTCTTGATAGTGGCTAGGAAGAATGCTGACTTAACCCAGGAAACTGGACAAGAAGCGTCGAACGAAGCTCGACGGACGTCGACCAGAGCTCGACGTAATCGCAAGAAAACGTCGAACTCAGGTCGACGTCTTCTACCCTCTGAACAAAGCAAGCCTTCGCCGTCGAATGGAGCTCGACGCACTCACCAGAGTCCGTCGACCGAAGCTCGACGTGCGTCGAGCCAAGCTCAGAGAAAAAATCAGTTCTCAGGGGTTAACTCAAGATTTAATTCCAGCTCCACATCTCATCACTTTAACCCTTATGCTGAATGGATAATACCTCCTAGGAGATATCATCCTGCAGGCTATAAGAGTCAACCTGAGATGTCTTTTATTTCAGAATTTAAAGGATATCAAGAAAGGCCCAAGGTAAACTGGGTCAAAAACAATTGATTTGTTGTATGTGCAGATAAAGACCTATCCAATTGAGAACCAGCAGTGGTACTTGGATAGTGGGTGCTCAAAGCACATGACTGGCAACAAGGAAAACCTTGTGTACTTCAAAGCCAAACATGGACCCAAAGTAATCTTTGGAGATTCAAATTTTGGACAAACAAAAGGCTATGGCCAAGTCAAGATAGGGTCAATCACATTTAAGAAAGTGGCCTATGTGGAAGGACTAAAGCACAACTTAATCAGCATCAGCCAGCTATGTGATGCTGGTTATCAGTTTTGGTTTACCAACTCAGCATGCAATATTGCATTAAATAACAACATTGTCTTAATTGGTAATAGACAAGATAACATATATCTAGTTGATTTCAATTCATCTAAATTAGATATTTGCTTATTTAACTCCCTTAGCAAACCCAATGAACTTTGGCATAAAAGACTAGGACATGTGAACCTTAGAACCATTGCTAAGTTATCCCAAGACAACCTTGTTAGAGGACTACCTTCTGGTCCCTACAAGAAGGAAGGACTTTGCAAGGCCTGTCAGTTAGGCAAGCAAACTAAAAACAGTTTTAAGTCACTTAATAAGAGTAACTCACCTAGAATCTTGTACTTATTGCACATGGACCTTTTTGGACCAATTAATGTACAAAGCCTAGGAGGGAAATCTTATGCTTTAGTAGTTGTAGATGACTTCTCAAGATTCACTTGGGTGTTCTTTCTGAGGAAGAAGTCTGATAACTTCAAGATTTTGACAGATTTTCTCAAAGGCATACAGATTGAGTTCAATACTCACATTGCCCTGATCAGAAGTGATCATGGGACAGAGTTTGATTCTCTTCTCATGCTAGAGTTCTGTCAGAAGGAAGGAATCAGGCACACCTTCTCAGCTCCAAGAACTCCTCAACAAAATGGGGTAGTTGAAAGGAAAAACAGAACCCTTATTGAATCTGCCACAACATTGTTGATAGATGCTCACCTCCCTCTAACCTTTTGGGCAGAGGCAGTGAACACCTCCAACTATGTTTTGAATAGAAGCCTGATACATAAACTAAAGGGTAAGACTCCCTATGAGTTACTCAAAGGGAAGAAACCTAAAGTGAATTATTTCAAAATTTTTGGTTGCATTTGCTTCATTCACAATAATGACAAGAAATACCTAGCTAAATTTGAAGCCAAAGCTGATGAAGGAGTGTTTCTGGGATACTCCATGACTAGCAAGGCTTATAGGGTTTTTAACAAGTGCTCAAATAAAATTGAAGAATCCATGCATATTACATTTGATGAAACTAACATGTCTTATAAGGAGAAGGAGACTTCTACCATAAGCAATTTGCAGGAACATTCAATTTCAGAAAATCTGAAGCAGCTTACCATCACAGACAAAGGGTCATCACCTTCACAAATTCAGCAAGACACTGAACTCAGTGACAATGAAGAGGAATTTAAGGTTTTGGAAAGTTCAAAAGGCCAACAAATTGAACAACCAGTTGTTGTTCCACAAGAGGAAACAACAACACAGGTTGGTGCATCATCAACACCCCTTGTTGATCTTGCAACAACAAGAGATCACCCAATCTCACAAGTAATTGGAGATATCTCAGTGGGTGTGCAAACAAGGAATCAAGTTAATCAAAATATTATGCACACCTGCTTCCTCTCTCAAATTGAGCCTCAAACCATACAAGATGCAGAGCAAGATCCAAACTGGATCATTGCAATGCAGGAAGAGTTGAATCAATTTGAAAGGAATAAAGTTTGGGAATTAGTACCAAGACCAAGGAACTAGCAAATTGTTGGAACCAAATGGGTATTCAGAAACAAGTTAGATGATCAAGGAATAATTGTGAGAAATAAGGCAAGACTTGTTGCACAAGGATATTGCCAAGAAGAAGGAATTGATTATGACCAAACCTTTGCACCAGTTGCAAGGTTGGAGGCCATAAGAATCTTCCTTGCATATGCAGCTCACAAGAGATTCAAGGTATATCAGATGGATGTCAAGAGTGCTTTTCTCAATGGAGACATCAAGGAAGAAGTTTATGTAAAGCAACCTCCAGGTTTTATCTCTCCAACCTTTGCTGATCATGTTTTTAAACTGCATAAAGCTTTATATGGTCTCAAGCAAGCTCCTAGAGCATGGTATGAGACCTTAGCTTGTTTTTTGTTGGAAAATGATTTTAAAAGGGGTAGAGTAGACCAAACTCTCTTTGTTAGAACCCATAGGTCCCATACCCTACTAGTACAAGTTTATGTAGACGATATCATATTTGGGTCAACAGATTCAAACTTATGCAAAAAGTTCTCACAACTTATGCACTCAAAGTTTGAAATGAGTAGCATGGGTGAGCTTGCTTTCTTTCTTGGATTGCAAGTTAAACAACATGTGGATGGCATTTTCATTTCTCATACCAAGTATGCTAGAGAATTGGTTAAGAAATTTGGAATGTCTGAAGCATCCTCTATGAAAACACCTATTCCTACAAATGCTGTTTTAGATGCTGATGAATCTGGAAAACCAGTTGATCAGACAAGCTATAGAGCAATCATTGGCTCATTACTTTATCTAACAGCTACTAGACCAGATATAATGTTTGCCACATGCATTTGTGCTAGATTCCAAGTAAGCCCTAGAGAGTCCCACCTCACATTAGTTAAGAGGATTCTTAGGTATGTAAAAAGTTGTCCTAATCTAGGTCTCTGGTATCCACATGACTCAGGATTTGATCTAACTGGATTTTTAGATTCTGATTATGCTGGATGTAGAGTAGACAGGAAAAGCACCAGTGGAACTTGTCAATTCCTTGGTGATAGACTTGTCTCCTGGTTTTGTAAGAAACAAACCTCTGTGTCCACATCAACTGCTGAAGCTGAATACATGGCTGCAGGCAGTTGTTGCTCACAGATTTTGTGGATTCAAAACCAGCTCCTAGACTATGGGTACAACTTAGAGATGTCTAAAATCTTTTGTGATAATACCAGTGCAATATCTATTGCTCAAAATCCAGTTCTCCATAGTAGGACCAAGCACATAGAGATCAGACATCACTTCTTAAGGGATAATGTAGAAAAGAAGAAAATTGCACTAGAATACATTTCCACTGAACTACAGAGAGGAGATATCTTCACCAAGCCCTTGGATGAAAAGAAGCACTTCTTTTTCCTCAATCAGTTGGGAATGCTAGATGGAGACAGCATAAATTAAAACTCCAAGATTTTGAAACCCTTAATTAACAGGAATAGGAAAATTTCATTTTAAAATTTCCTGTCTGAGTGGTTGTTCTGAGCTCTGAACTAAGCTCGACGCGGCGTCGAACGGAGATCGACGGTCCGTCGCCCTCAAAAGCGTCGAACGTCGAACTCAGCTTCCAGCGTCGAACTAAGTTCACAGCTCCCTGGCTTCTTGAGTTTCTCTCTCCCCGGTCGACGTCTTCGTTCAACGTCGACCTGAGCTCGACGTATAGCTTCAGCCAAAGCGTCGAACGTCGACCTAAGCTGCACGCTGTTGAGTCGTTTCAGTTCTCCTAGAGCCTGAGAGCGTCGAACTGAGCTCGACGTTCTTTCCTTTTCTGCGTCGAACCCTAAGTATAAAATCATTTTCTCATCGTCGTTCGCAGTTGCGCTTTCATATCTTTCTGCTCAAGCTTTCTCCCTCCAAATTCCTTACTCTTGATCTTGGAAGGTATTCTTTTTGCAGGAAAATGGCGATCACAGCAGGAGCTCTGGCGGCTATGAAGTTTGATTCTGGATTCGATATCGACTTCGACTCTTTTGATGGATCTCCACAATATTTTTTGGATATACTGGACCTCTTCAAGGAGCAGCAACTGGTTAACTTTATGTCAACCAGGATCCCTCTCCCAGAGTCAGAAATCAAAGAGTGGAGTCTTACAGCAGTTATTTCAGATAACAATACATTGACTGGGAAAGTTTCAGGAAATGAGGTAGCCATCTCACCTCAAATCATTACAGAAGTTTTCAACTTTGCTGCTGGAGATGATGGCATAGAACTATCTGTGGAAGAGTATGCCTTGATGCTAGAAAGGATGGGGCATGCTGCTGGTAACCCCTCTAAACTCCTCAAAGTTAACCTAGCTATTGAATATAGGTTATTAGCAGACATTACAGGAAAAGTGATCTGTGCAAAGAGGACTGCACATGATGCAATCACTAGGCATCAGTTCTGCCTTATGGCTGCACTTATAGATAAGAAACATCCCAACTGGGGATTGATTGTGTTTGATTTGATTAAGAAAAAATTGGATAAAAACTCTGTCCACTTTGGAAGAGTTCTTGGGTTGATTCTCAACCATTGCTGCCCTCAACTGCTTGTGTCCTCCAAGAAGCACATCAATGCTTCCAAGAGGCTCACATGTGCCCTAATTGGCAAGTGGGACAGAAGAATTGTGAATCCCAGGGCAGCAGCAGCAATGAAATCCTCTGCAGACACCAGGACTGTAGAGGTCACTCCCTCTCAGTCCACTGGTCCAGAAGCAGGGTCTGTGCCATCTGACTCTCTCACCCTCCCATCCACTTTCATCCCCTCAACCACAGTTCTCTCTTCCTCTCAACCTCTACCTTCCTCTATCTCTACCATTGCCTCCTCCCTTCCACCTCACACTACTTTCCTTCCCATAAGCTTGGATTCCTCCCCTCATGAGGATCTCTTCTCTTTTGACATGCATGAAGACTCCTTCATGGATGCCTCTACCTCCTCTCCTCATGAATTTCCCCATTCATCTACTTTTTCAGAGCTACTTTTTTCCTCCATACATGAGCCAGTTACACCTCCACTGTCTGCACCACCCTCAACATCTTCCTCATTTACAGTTTCTGCTACTCCATCTACCTCTACTCAAGTTCCCCTTGAGCAAGTAGCTCTCCTGCCCCTAGCCAATCAAATTTTTGACCTTCTGTCCCCTAGGCTCTCCTCCCTCCTGGATGCCAAGCTGGCTCCTCTAATTCTTTCCCTGAGCACTCTTTCTGCCTCTGTCTCCTCCCTCTCCTCTCAGTTGGCATGCCCTTCTTCTGGGGGCCTAGAGTCAGCTGCCACTGATTCTAGGCAGGGGGAGATGTCAGCAGAAGAAGAGCTGCCTCCTTCTTCAGTTCAGTTTGTTCAGACATGTTCAGAGACAGTATCAGTTGCAGAAGTTCAGATAGTATCTGAGGCTCCTCCTCCAGCTTCTGTTCAGAGCTTCCCCCCTCCAGCTCAGATTCAAGAAGATCTGTCCAGGGCTATTGTCCCTTTTTTGAAGATCCTTGATGTAGCAGTGGTAGTAGTGGCTCCTGCTAATGATGTAATTGAAATATTAGCAGCTGTTGAAACCTCAGGTGAAGAAATTGAGACACCTGATGCAGTTGAGACCCATGTCTCCCAAGCCCTTCAGGAACCAGCCTCTTTAGTCTCTATGGCTCCTGAGGCTGTACTCTCTCCTGCAGTGGTAAACTCCTCCTCCCCACTGACAGCAGTTCTTCCTTCAGTTTCCTCCTCAGCAGCTCCAGACTCCATCAGTTTTCCTATCTCTAAAAGGAAGTACATAGATCCATATGAAGAATCTCAAAGTTCAGAAGATGAGTTTGCTACAGATTCTGATGACTCCTCTGCAACTATTGCAAGGAAGAGGAAAGCTAGATCAAAAGCTTTGAAAAGAGTTCCAATTACCAGAGCTACAGATCATGACATTCCCTACTATATCAAATACAATTGTGAAATCACAGAACCATGGATGCAGTACTCCCAAAATCAGAGAAAAGCAATGAAGAAGAAAAGAAAGTTTAATAAAGGACCATCCAAACCTGTCCATCAGCCTCCACCTCCACCTCCTCCAGATGCAGGTGCAGGTGCCAGTTTATCTTCCAATCCAGCCCTATCAGCTCTACATGAAAAGACATGTCAAGCTAGAAGATATCAAGGAGACAGTCAGCAAAGGGGAGGTCAGCAAAGAGGAAACTATAGGGGCAGGCAGTCCAGAGGAAGATCAGGTTCTCAACCTTATCAAAGGGGAGGAGCCATTGATCCAACCTCTGGTCCCTATCCCTATAGACCTAGAGCTGACCTCACCCCATCTACCTCTCTAGAACTCTCCTCTAACAGATTTGAACCAGCTGTACCCTTTGAAGATCCTACCAAAACTCCAGCCTACTGGAAAGGCAGAATGAGAGAAATGGCTGCTTTAAATGAGATTAATAAAGCTAGAGAAAAAGGTCTGGACACCTCTCATATCAGTACTATGTCAGACCAAAGAAAAGAGGAATTGGAGAAATATAAGTCTAAGAAATTCTTTGATTCAGACAGATACATGCAACTCCATCCTGCAGCTGTACCACCCAGTGCAAGAGATCAAAAGTCTTTAGGTGCAGCTGATGACTACAGATCTAAAAAGGAAGCTTCAAATCCAAACAGAGAAATCATCTTCAAGAAGAGTGATCAAGACAAAGCCTCAAAGGGAAAGTAAAGTAAGATGCTTTAATTCTTTCTATATATGCTGGACTCAGGACATTTGAACATTTGTGCTGCTATATAATGTTATATATGCTGCTTTTTATTCTGTCATGTCTGGTTGTATTGTAATGTATTGTATCTGCTTTATCTTTCTTTGAATCCCTAAATTCATGTAAATAGTAATCCTAATCCAAATAGGGGGAGATTGTTGGAACACCCTATTACTATTTGGACCAGGATGACTATACTTCTATAGGGATTTTGGTTTGTGACCTCCTTGTTGTTATAAAGGTCACATAGGCTAGGTAGAATAATCTTCAGCTCGACGTAGAGTCGATCTCAGCTCGACGCAGAGTCGACCTCAGCTCGACGCTGAGTCGACCTCAGCTCGACGCAGAGTCGACCTCAGCTCGACGTGGAGTCGACCTCCGCTCGACGTTCCGTCGAACCCAGTTCTACTTACAGAAAACACTCTCTGGCCGACGTGTGTCGTGCTCAGATCGACGTTTTATTGTGAGCTCGACGCTTTTCAGACCGCCGTCAGTTTTGGATAGGAATTCAAAATCCTTCTGTCAGACAATTAATGTTGAAGATTTATTGGCCGTTACAGCATATCTGGTGCATGGCTCAAGGAATTTTCTAAGGAATGTCTGCCTGTCATTTCCTTTGAGGCATGGACATTTAAGGAAAGCAATTAATGCTGACTTCCAACGGCTATCAAAGAAAAGGAAGAAGAAGACTCAGATATATAATTCATTTTTCTTTCAATTCTTCAGAACACAGAGAATATACAGAACAAAAAGAGAACAACAATACAAGACTTCAGATCTCTTTTCTCTCTGTGAAATTGTTTTGAAAGACTCACTCATAGGAATTCTGATTGCTTCAGATACAACCATCCAACCTTCTTGGATCATCTCTTGCTGGAGCAAATCAGATCTTTTGAAGACCTGTCACCCTTGTGCAGAGCTCTCCTTCCTGAACCTCTTCTTGATCTCAGGGGGAGCTTTGACAACAACTACAGATCCACTTTTGCTTCTCTCTGCTTGTTGATAGAGAAGACAACATCATTCTTTTTCTTTTTCTTTCTGTACAGGGTTTTAACTCCCTTCAAAAGTTACTTTTGGTTTTGCTGAAACCTGGTCAAAATCAGCTCCTTTGGTTTGTGAGAACCTGATCAAAAACTCTCTGGTGCTCAAGACACCTGATCAACTCATCTTGAAGTGGATTCCTATCAAGGGTGATAGAAGAGTGGATGTACCCAGATTTGGGGAACCACAATAGCTCCTTGTGTCGTCTGGATTGCTTGTCTCTTTGTGTTTTGCTTTGTGCAGTGAATTCCTTTTACTCTGATTATTTGCTATAGCACCTTACACTAAGTAAAGTAAAATTTTCTCTGCACACAAGTTTTATTTGCACAATTATTTTAAATAACTCTATTCACCCCCCTCTAGAGTTAGGATTGATCTTATCCTGCACTTTCATTACGTTTCCATTCATTCCTTTCTCTCGTGGTTTCCTCCTTCTGATCAGCAGCGTGAGAGGGGAGCGGAGGAGAGTAGAGGAAGGAGATACCATCGTCGTTGGAGTTCTAGAGCTTCGATTCCAAAGCCGAGTTGGGATCCACGGAGGAAAATCCATTTCGTTCGTTTTCATCCGACTAGATCTCCTCCTACGGCTCCGAAACGAACATCAAAGGAAATGATCCTTCTTCTTTGACACGTGAAGTCCTTTATTTTGGCATGTGAGGGTAGACGCTCCACGAGTACGTGGAAGAAGTTCTCTCGACAGGTAGATCAGTTGTATCCCCATTGTCTTTGCATTTAGAATCCAAAATCGAAGTATGCAATATACATGCTATGTGAATCTCATATAGACAGGTTGGTCTTGATTGGTGATGATTGTTTGTATGCCGGAGAAGACTACGTGGCTAGCGTGTAGATTTCAAAGTCATGTGGTGTGTAAGTTGCTATAGAGAGAGTACTTCTGTGGGCCTCCAGGGAAACACTCGTTTGGAGGGGAAGAATCGATAGTCTGTCCCCTACCTTGTTGCGGTAGCTCCAAGTGAGGGATGTTTTGTGGGCCTGTCTCTTGAAGACCTAGGGGCCATTGTGATTGCGACGCCTATCTCTTGGATTCATGGGGGCCAGTATGATGGTGAGGCCTATCTCGTGGAGACCTGGGGGCCAATGTGTTGAGCTGAGAGCCCAAAGGGGCCTAGCTTAGGCGGCCATGAGTGCCAGCCTTGGAACATAACAGAGTTTTGTATTATTGTGAATGGGAAAGGGGAGGCTTACCAGCATCATGGCTTGTTGCACCCGACGATTTGAGCCATGGGAAAGAGCTGAACTGTACCAAAACTTATGGAGTTCGACTTGGAGTGAGTCAATGACTTGAATCTCAGCATGACTTTGCCGTAGCATATGGTTAGTCTTTGGCTTTGGCTCGGAAAATCTAGAGAATATTCAAATTATGCTAACCATCGCTGAGAATGAAGGTCGGACCCTAGGTATTTCCTGTACACTGATAATGTGCCCTGAGTGTATAACCCCGTATCCGGCAAGTTGGTCAGCAGGAGCCAGACTGGTCAAATCGAGAAGTCCGGGTCCCTGGGAGAGTTCGACAGGATGGGGAGCTCGAAAGTCTCCGGCTCATCTAGGCGGGGTGATATTCTTTTGGGAGGCGAGCTCGTACTAGCCAAGCCCTATTCGTTGAGCTCTGGGCATTTCGCGGAGCTCTGAGTTGTTCGTCGAGCTCCGGGCTGTTCGTCGAGCTCTGGGCTGTTCATCAAACTCTGGGCTGTTCGCCGAGCTCTGGGCTGTTCGTTGAGCTCTAGGCCCTTCGTCGAGCTCTAGGCCCTTCGTCGAGCTCTAGGCGTGTCCCTACACGTGCTTGTGTCCATTCAACACTATAACCGTTGACGGTGCTTCACCGAGCGGGACACGGGTAGGAACACGAGCGTGTTCCTACCTGCGTTGGTCCTATTTATATAGGATTTGGCTGTTTTCATCCTCTTCCCAAGCCTTCTTTTCTCTGGAGAAACTGTTGGAGGAGGGAAGGAGTTACTGGAATCAACTATACTCCGTGAAGAACCGCCGCTGCCAAGGAGCAGAGGATGCCTCCGCGAAAAGTCACGCGATCTATGGCCGGAAACAACGGAAACGCCGGAAATGATGTGAGTTTCCTCCCCTCTCCCTTGGTGCTAGATCTGTAGTTAATCCTAGGAAAGATATCGACTCAAAAGCGTCTTGATGTGTGAGATGGAGACTCCTAGGAGGAGGCAATACAAAGACTTGTGTTCTAGAGTTTAGTAATCTTCAACCTCTCCTTCCTTAAATGTGATGGTGGGAATGGTATCCTGAAGAGGAATGGCGTGATGAGGGTGAATAAGGGAGGAGGATTTCTATGTGTGATTTAGGAAGATCCGCTAGAGCAGGAAGATGAACCGATGCCATTCATTCCGCCTCAAAAATGCATGCAAAAATCTGTATTCTGCAAGCAACGATCTTCATTGCCATTTTCATGCATGTCATGGATAGATCCGGGCTTTCAACTAAACATGAAAGTCGTAGGCCTTGGAGAGATCTTTCTAACGATGGGTTACACATTTTCCCGAATTCCTGTAGAATCAGGAATCCCCATTTGAAGCTCTACTCTCTATACAGTTCATGCATGCTTGGTTCTTTATTAATGTAAACCTAATTTAGTATTATTAGAGGAATTTTGAATAGTTATCGTAAAGTTTGTGGTGAGCTGTTGGTTGATCCTTTATAATCAAATGATGAAGTAAAACCTACTTGAACGAAATGGTTGGATGGTAGATCCCTAGGTGAACTAGTGGGTAGAGAAGTTGGATTGTATAAACAACTAGATATGTGAATCGGTAACATTAGCTGTGAGCTCGAAATGTTTGAAGAGGATTGAATATGGTTAGTGTATGAATATGTTGAAGGGTTGATATTGCGTGAATGTTTTCCACACTTGATCATTTGTGTTGATAAGCGATTTGGTAAGGGAACCCTTATGAGCTGTTGAGCTTGAGACGTGAAGTAGCATGCGGTGTGAGTCAACACGTGGTGTCGTAATCCTGAGTAAGGATAGTGTGGCAGGTGTACGGGCTCGCAATTCATCACACCGACGGGAGTTGACAGTTAGACCTTGGGCGATTGGGCTTGGACCTCGGTTCTCATTCCCGGGGCTCCTTCTGTGCCAAGTGAACAGTTGGTCTTTGTCCTCGTGATTTTTCTGAGGCTCCTTCTGGTTCACAACTTAGGCCAGTTCGGGGCTTGGTTCTCGGTGCATATCTACCCGAGACTCCCGCTGAGCCATAGTACGCTTGTGAGCTCCGCTGATGTATTCTTAGCGTTGAGGCGTATGAAGGCCTAGGCTAGGTAGTGTTGATGCCGGCCTAGTAGTGGAGATGCCCACTCTATTGTCACCGTCTGGCCACGACAGTTGGCGCTTGAGAGGTTAGCTACATGCTCGAAAAGTGGGAACTTAAGAGTCTGTGTCGACACAGCGATTTGCTTGTGCATGTGCATGTTGAGTCATAGCATAGCATTCATTGCATCACATTACATTGCATAAACAATATCCTCATCGTATAAGTTTGTATGGGCACTCTTATACGATGAGTTACCTTTCTGTTGAGCCGATCCTCAACTTATATGTCTGCATGGGCATTCATATAAGTTGAGTGACTTTCAGTTATAGCAAACATTCTCATATTCTGCTGTAGATGTATAACATCTTGCTTAGAATGCTGATGATATTGTTATAGTTTAATTTACTGTTACTTATGTCATATATATTACTCCACCTTTTTGTACTACTGCTTCATTAAATATAATGTACCATGATCTTTTCCCCGCCCAGTGTCGAGGAGTCGCTGGGAGTGTTGATGAGAAACCACTTAGTCTTTATGACTAACGGTTGCTACGTCTTCCTTTTCAGGAGGAAACCCCGCAGGCGGAGCAACAATAGGTAATGCAGCAGGATAGTTAGGCCAGGACGACAGGGCCTGAAGGGACGGTGTCGTCACTACCGCCAGTGACAAATATGAGTCATAGAGTGACTCTTATTGTAGCCCTTTTGGGACAGACTACTCGTACTCTGATAGTTTAGAAGCTAGATGTAGCTTCTATATTTGTTATATTTGGACTTATATGCTTATGTGTGTATTTGACTTCTATTTTTATTACCCTGGTTGGGTTGACATCATTGATATTTGTATAGGCAGGCGGAATAGGCGTCTTGTAGTACAGGCTAGCCCGAGTGCTACTGCTACCGCAAGGTGGCTGTTCTGGGCATAAGACTCCCCTCATGTCGTGTTCTGTGTTCCTGGAGGGGGGGTCTTACAAATTGTATCAGCTTGCTATGATCCTGAATTAGAGAATTCATTCAACAATGGTGCCACCCCCATTCGATTAGTAAGTTTGGGGACAAACTGACTTAGCGGAAGCAGTGGTGTACCCATATGTAATTAACACTAAGTATGTCCAACTTTCACCTTAAGATTAGCATACCTGACCTTAGGTTTGTATTCTACGTGTAGATCCCAGTGCACGTATAGCCAGTAGGGGCAACCCCTACCCCGTTCGTACCCACACAATTTCAACAATCGGAATTAGGGCAGAGGCTCACAGCTATCTTGGATGCCTTCAGATCCCAACAAGCCCCCGTACAACAACAAGGTCCGGGATCCAATTGGGTGAGCACATTCCGATCTCTCTCCCCTCCTGCTAACCTTGGGATAGAGTCGGCAGAGCGTATGGAGGAATGGCTCGACACCGTGCAAAAACTGCTGGCAGGAATTAGATACCCAAATAACATGGTTGTGACCCTGGTAGTGACACTCCTAGAACAACACGCCAAGAGTTGGTGGAAGTCCCTCATGGGCTCCACCTTTCAAGGGCGAGTGTATACGGAGATAAGCTGGAATGAGTTCTCAGGAGCCTTCCTAGAGCACTTTATCCCTTCGTCAGCCCGAGATGAACTTGAGGAAAGGTTTTTGCAGCTGAAGCAAAGATCCTAGTCAGTGACGGAGTACCAGCGAGAGTTTTAGCATTTGGCTAGATTTGCTGACTCCAATGAGTTTGACGATAGAGGATATGCTAAAAGATTCTACAAAGGCTTGCGAGACCCCCTGAGGCAAGCCCTTTTGTTTATAGCGGAATCCAGCCTGGCGGAAATAATTGACATGGAAAATAGACTGGAAGCAGACCACTTGGGAATTGGTAAGAGACCTGCAGAAGGGGTGATGGAAGCTATCCCGAGCAATAGAAGGAGACACGATTACGGAACAGAAAGGGGATATCAGATAGGTGGTAGGAACTTCCACCGGAATTATAGAGTGGAGCACCCGGTTCCATAGCCGCCAACATTGCCTCCACCACCACAACCTCAACAGTTTCAACAACCCGGTGGGCGGCAGGAGCGAGTGTGCTTCAAATGCAACCAACCGGGCCACATTCGACGCTATTGCCCGCAATATTTGGAAATGCACCTCTTTCTCTCCCTCTGGTAGCTCCTCGAGGGAGGGGGCACATGCATGGTCGAGGACGAGGACCACGAGGAGGAAACCCTGGACCTGCTTGGAATCAGGTGTTCACGCTGGACATGAAAAAGGAGCGGAACCCTCACGAGGTGATTGCAGGTATGATTACATGTAGTCATCTTATTTTCATTGTTAATCTTAAGTTACTTAAGATATACTAGACAACTAGCTTTGAGTATTGCTATTGGTACTTAGGCACCGTGGTTGTCGGCGGTAAACCAGCCTAAACGTTATTCGATACCGGTGCCTCAAACTCTTTTGTGTCTGCGGACTTCATTAAAGACCTTGAAGGAGTGCAATCCTTCACTTGTATTGCTCCAAGAGTACGCCTTCCAGATGGCTCTGAGATGACCGCAACCGCCAAGTGCGAATTTGAGATACTCATTGGGGGAAAGATCATTGATACCCCTGCCACAGTTTTGAGAAAGCCGGAGTTCGACCTCATTCTAGGCATGGCATGGATGGATTGGCACAATGCAAGAATTGACTGTGTGGAGAAGCGAATCTACTTGAGGCATGGGGATACTGATGTAATATTCAAAGGTATAGAATTCGCACCACGTTTATTATTGTCTTCATTTCAGACCTTGAAAGCTCACATGAGAGGGGATGAAGTCTACATGATATGTTTCGAACTGAAGGAGATAAAAATAGATATGAAGGACGTGCGGGTAGTGCGGGATTTTCTTGAGGTATTTCCTGAGAAATTGCCAGGATTACCCTCACATAGAGAAGTTGATTTTCAAATTAAGCTAATACCATGAGCTAAGCCCATCAACAGGACCCCTTACCGGATGGCCCCTGAGGAATTCGCAGAGTTTATAGTTCAGTTGCAAGAGTTGGTAGTATCAGGGTTTGTTCTCCCTAGCTTATCACCTTGGGGAGCCCTTGTTCTGTTAGTTAAGAAGAAGGATGGAACCTTGCGATTAAGTATACACTATCAGGAGCTCAACCGACTGACGGTACGGAACACCTATCCGCTATCTCGGATCGATGAGTTGTTCGACCAATTGGTAGGAGCGCATTGGTTTTCCATGTTGGATTTGCGTTTGGTGTATTATCAGTTGAGAATACAGGAGCAGGACATTCAAAAAATGGCCTTTAGCTCAAGGTACGACTTGTATGAGTTCACTCTTATGCCGTTTGGGCTCACAAATGCCCCTTCAGCCTTCATGAGCTTGATGAACAAAGTGTTCGAACCTTATTTAGATGTCTTCATCATCATTTTCATCGATGACATTTTGGTCTACTCTAAGACGGAGGAAGAGCATGTCGAACATCTGACCTTGGTACTAAAGAAGCTAAAAGTGCATGTCTTGTTTGCCAAGTTCAGCAAGTGCGAATTTTGTCTCCAAGAGGTTTCCTTCTTAGGCCATGTGATCAGTGGGACTGGGTGTAAGACCCCGATTTTTTTTTCTTTTTCGATACCGGGGTCTTAGGCCCAGAATCGCCGCCTTGCGGTGACACCTTCGCACCCGGGAAGGTCGTCACTACAAGACGCCGATTCTGCCGGCCAATTCGATCATAACAGTAGCAATATACTTAAGAAGGTAGCAAGTCCACAAAGAGAATCACATATATAGAAATAAACTCCACGAATGGAGTGTCCACAGATAGTACATATAAAGAAAAATCACGGGCTTATGCCCGGTACATCAAGTCCTCACTACATTTCACTCATCGCGGAAGCAAACTAATACAACTACTATAGATTGGAACTCACTGCCCCTGTTGTCTGGACTCCAGTGCTAGACTGTCCGATCTCCAAACGTGCCGACCTCCGGGGCTGCTCCTCCATGCTGGGCTCCGTGGTCCCCTAAATGATGTGGTTCGAAAACCGTTAGTCTAAAAGACTAAGTCCTATCGTCCCCCACCCCTTCCCCCATGGCTCCTAAAGCACCGAGCGGGGAGAAGGAAAGGGAAGGACATGAAGGTGGAGAGTATTCAAATTTCAGATGGCAGCGGAACAGTGTAAGATGATAATAATCGTACAAAATAAATAAGTAACCTTAACTTATGCGAGTATACATAAGCTAAGGGATCTTTTGCAGGGCTCCTATCGTATAAAAAGTCCCATACCGATTTATATGATAGGGTGTCGGTTCTATTAGCAGGTTTATAAAGTTGAAAGAGAACCTTGACTTATAGGCACGCTCACACGAACTTATAGGCCAAGGGGTCGTTTAGCAAGGCCTAATGTATAGAGCGTCCCATACCGCTTATACATTAGGTGTCAGGTTATATGCGATGGTTATGCTATGAAATACATTTATTCCATGATGTGAACATGCATGTGCAACTCACCCACTCGACTCTTTGTACTCAGACCTTTAGTTCCCCCTTTCGGAGCCGTTACCTCCCAGGATACCTCCGTAGTGGCAGATGGAAGCTGTGGGTTGGGCCTCGCCCACCTCTAAACCAGTAAAGCACTACCGGTCAGACCTATCGTACGCCTCAACGCTTGGTGCACTAAGCGGACGTCTGCGTACTCTTGCCGGCTGGCGCACCGGACTTCTGTTGGCAAGGTGCTAACCACACTTGCCGAGCCAACCATATTGGTGTCGGTGCATCGAACTCCCCAATATAGAAGACCCACCACCTTAAAACCTTTTATCCACATACAATAGTTATGAGTCAACCAACCAACTGAGCCGAAGCTCACCGGACAATTCCCGTCCATCATAATCTACAACCGAGCTAAAGTTCCCCGGACAATCCCGTCCGTCATAATCTACAACCGAGCTAAAGTTCCCCGGACAATCCCGTCCGTCATAATCTACAACCGAGCTAAAGTTCCCCGGACAATCCCGTCCGTCATAATCTACAACCGAGCTAAAGTTCCCCGGACAATCCCGTCCGTCATAATCTACAACCGAGCTAAAGTTCCCCGGACAATCCCGTCCGTCATAATCTACAACCGAGCTAAAGTTCCCCGGACAATCCCGTCCGTCATAATCTACAACCGAGCTAAAGCTCCCCGGACAATCCCGTCCGTCATAATCTACTACCGAGCCAAAGCTCACCGGACAATCCCGTCCGTCGTAATCAACAACTGAGCCGATGCTCGCCAGACCACCATCACAACTACTGGGCTTATTGCCCAAGTAACCCATACTATCTCCCGTGACACTGGGTGGGAAAGTGTGAAACCCTAAGTTTACTATTTACTGTATGCTTACGAAGTTTTGACTCTTCCTAATTACTACGAGAAAGACGATACGTTGAACCAGATAGGGGGGTATTCTAAATAATCATCCGAATGCCCTGAATTATTTACTAGAGACTTATCATGATGCAAATGGACTAAATCCAAAGGATTATCATTTTTCCAATTATTCTGATATTTATTTAAATTCCCGTAAAGCTTCTAAGGGCTACCCATTGAGCATGAAGTGCACTTTTCAGAAAGGTATAAAGCTTCATAAATTCATGATAAATTCTAAATAACCATTCAACAATAAATCCAAGATATAACAATTTTTCAAGTATTCAAGTGACACTAATCAATTTTTGAAAATATATCCTTTTTCCTTTTATTAATGAAGTAAGTGCAATAAATATTCATCCAAAAATTCTTAATTAATTTTCTAAAGTAGATACTGACCTAAAAACATCATTGGCTAAATTTCATAATTATACAGTAAGTAAATTGCTCAAAATGATGCAAACATACTAGATCCAAAATTGCTAAATGCAGACCACCAAGTCAATCTTCCTGTAAAATGGGATGTATATAAAATAATCATCCTACACCCCTATAATAATTAATGGAGGTTCATTATGACCTTTAAGTTCTAAATCCAGAGTTCCAAAATTTTCCTTACTTATTTGATAATTCATTTAATTATTTTAATGTCTAAAATTTCCAAAAATGAACATGAAGTACTACTTTCATTCAAGGAATCATTTTACAAATTTTATATGTTACTCAGAATAATGATATAACTTATCTTCCAAAATATATATTTCTTTTCAGTAAAGCTTTATCTTTAAATCAAATATTCATTTAAGTCCTTGGAAATTCATTTAATAAATATAAAATAATGTATTGCTTCCAAAAATTCAGGGAAATTTCAATTATGAATCTAATGGCATATACATGGTTTGGGACAAATTTCATAATTTATTTATTAGTAAATAGGCTTAAATGAATTTTTGAATAATTCCATCAAATGACAATCTTGTGAACTAACTACCTCATATACTTGTCCAAGAATTCTTATAAAATTTATATAAACTCTTTATGCTTCCAAACAACCTCTGCCAAAATTTCAGGACCTCTCAATTATCAGAAGTAGCATAATAAATTATTTACTTAATTTAAGCATTTCTTGGGTTACAAATGAAGTGCTATAATTATTGACCCTAAATTCCCCATTAAATTACCAGAGGCTCATAATGTCCTTAAAACCAATCTACCAAAATTTCATCTTAGTTTGAGGTGTTTAGCTAGCCCATTTCAACCCTAGAATGTTTGTGCCCTAAACTAGGGTTAGGGATTTTAGGGTCCTAAACCTTCCAAAATGCCCTAATAAATTTACCAGAGGGTTATAGTTACCAAAACTCTATCCCTACAAAATTTCATAGCCATACAAGGTGATTTGGCCATATGCCCTTCACAAGGTACAAAAGTCCTTCCTTAGGGTTTGACCTAAGATCGTGGGCCAAACCAACTCCACTGCCCCCAAATTTCCTTTGGGAGGTGTATCCTGTCATCCCAAACTAGTGTACAAAATTTGAACCTCTGTTGAGGTGAATTGGACACTAAAAGCCAAAATTACAATTTGGACCAAAATACCCTTCTTAGGGCAAGGCTAGGGTTTGCTTGAATCCTATTCAAATCAACTCCAAACTTAATGAAATTTTAACCAGAGGTCTATATGGACCTCATAACCATTCCACCAAAATTTGGTTGAATTTGGACTTCATTTGACCCCTAATTTAATTTACCCTAGCATAATTAAATTATTTACAAAAACTATAGGAAAATTATTCCCAAAAATTCCCATTTTTGGGAAGGGTCTAGATATAGGGTAGGGTGAGCCCTTGCCAAAATTTCAGCTTATTTGGACCAAGGATCAAGTGTGGGCATCCAATTTAATGACTGACTATTCATTTGTATAGACCCCACCAAAATGAGTGCCCTGGTCAACCCAGTCACCCAAATTGGTTCAAACCAATTTTGTTGGACAGTAGACCCATAGGGCTAACTTTCTTGTGTTGACCATGTTCTCTGAAAAAGGCTCTAACTATTTTTAATAATTAAAACCATTATATACATAACATGTGACAGAAAATAAAATAAATCAAACTCATATACTATAGTATCTTATCATCATGCAGCACGAATCTTGACGCAATTCCAACGGAATCTGGTCATCTCCTTCCTCCAGCCGACGGCCAGGATTACCCCCACCTGGGCCAACTTCCAGCGGCTGCCGCCGTCGCTCCGGCCACCTCCCCGGCCTGCCACCGCCGCCGACACCTTCGTGGTGGTCGGGGCTATCTCCAGGCGGCGGCCCGGCCGCCGGGGAGCACTATTCCGGCGATCCCGATAGTATGGATTTTCATGGAAAATCCATGATTTTGAAAATCCGATTAGGCTCAAATGAGCCCTAACCTTGTTTCTAATGATTCCTAAGGACTACCCATGAGAGAAGGAGTAGAGGAGAACCTGTGGTGGCGGCTGTAGCCGGGCTGATCGTCGGATTGGCATGGTGGTGGCCGGTAGTGGTCGGATTGCTCAAAAAAACAGAATAGGGCTTGATTTCTTCAGGAAAATGGTGGGGATTACTCCTTGGAGTCCAATGGAGCTTTTAAAGAGGTGAGGGGAGGTGTTAGGTGGCTGAAAACACCTTGGCCGTTTTTGGCCAAAGTCCACATTGGCGGCTAGGTTGGTAGGGGTGGTGGAGCTTGCTCCAGCCAGTCAAAAAAAACTGCTAGACTCCCCCTTGTCCTTCTGAATTGAATGGGGAGGTTGGGGAGGGGGGAGGAGGAGCACAAAGTCCTCCTTCCTTCTCTTCCTTCTCTTTCTCTCTCCTCCATGGATGACTTTCTCTCTCCTAGTCATCAAGCCTGAAATTTAGGCTCCTACATGTCACATGTCAGCCCACCAATCCATTTGGCCACTTGGGTCAGGGGTAGCTCTAATGAAATAGGAATGAGCTTGAGTTAGCCCATTTGGGCTAACTTGACCCAAAGTGGGACTAGGGCCCACCTAGGTCAATTTGATCCTTGAGGTTTCCTTAATAGGTCCTTGGTGACCCATTAGCCTCCCCTAGGGTCAAGGTGGGGTTGAATTGGCTCTTGAAGGTCACTTGGCCCTTAACTAGGGCATTTTGACCATTTTAGGTTAAGGGTTGACTTTGGTCAAACTATCCCCTTTGATTGGTCCCAATGGGTCCTTGGTGACCTATTAGCCTCTCACTAGGCTTATGAGGGTAGGGGTGGTGTCTATTGGGCTAAGGGACTACAATTGACCCTTCTGTAGGTCAATTTGACCTAATTAGGGCTATATTTGACTTTGGTCAACTTAGCCCTATTGACTGCTTTCCATGGGTCCTTAGTGACCCATTGACCTCTCACTAGGGTTATGGAAGTTTGGGTGGAGTATATTTGGCTAATAGACTGAAATGGACCCTTGTCTAGGTCAACTTGACCTAGCTAGGGTTATAGTTGACTTTGGTCAACTTTGGTCTTTTGACTGCTCTCCATGGGTCCTTAGTGACCCATTGACCTCTTTCTAGGGTTATAAGGGTATGGGTGGGGTCTTGGAGTCTTGGTGAAGTCCCATGATCACGTTTAGTCAAGGTTCTGAGATCTGCTAAGTGCAGACCATAGTGGCCCTATTCACACTACCAGGTCCACTTGCCTCTTCCTTGGGCTTTCTAGGGTTTTGTCATGACAAAACCACTCCTAGGGGTCTAGTTGGAAATGGGATGTTACAAATCCCAATAAACAAAACAAAGATTTCGTCCCCGAAATCCA
Organism: Platanthera zijinensis; assembly: GCA_039513925.1. Taxonomy (NCBI): domain Eukaryota; kingdom Viridiplantae; phylum Streptophyta; class Magnoliopsida; order Asparagales; family Orchidaceae; genus Platanthera; species Platanthera zijinensis. The sequence goes on along the minus strand of CM077079.1, from coordinate 189,166,816 downwards.
GGTTAAGCTTACGGGGACTCCTATCGGGGAGGAAGAAACTTGTAACATCCCATGTAAGTTGAAAGTTTTATGCCACGACTCCGTGATTGACATGCGAGGTTTAAGGCGTTTGTCGATGTTAAGACAAAAGAGTCCAAATGACAAAAATCTAGACCCCAATAAACAAAAGTTTAGCCCATATCCTTGAAATTTTTGTTCTACTAGTTAAACATATGAAGGGAATTGAACATTTTGAGTGGTTGCGAGGAATACCTGACTGAAGAGTTCCGGGTATCTTTGTCGCATCAAGTCCTGGGGCTCCCATGTGTGCTCCTCTCTTCCGTGATTTCTCCACAGGACCTTGACTAACGGAACCTTCTTGTGGCGTAGAACTCGTACCCCCTTATCGTCAATCCGGACTGGTTCTAGGTGAACTGACCGATCAGATGCTATCGGTCCATCTGTGGTTGAAACTTGCTGCTCTGGACATAGTAGAGCTCTCCTAAGAGAGGATATATGGAACACGTCGTGCAGACTCGCCAGCTCCGGTGGCAGTTCCAGTCTGTATGCCAAGGGACCGATCCGCTCCTGGATCCTATAAGGTCCCATGTACCTTGGGCTGAGCTTCTTCCTTTGTCCGCGTACCCGAGTAACTCCATGCATGGGTCGGATTTTCAAGAACACCTGATCTCCTACCTGGAATTCCACCTGACGGTGTCGAGCATCGTAATACTTAGCCTGCCGGCTCTGTGCTTCCAGCATCCTATCCCGTATCAATCTTACCTGAGCCTCGGTGTCCTCGACAAACTCCGAATCCAAAGCCTTAGGGTCCTCGTCCTGTATCCATGACAGAGGAGTCCTGCACTTTCGTCCACACAGCGCCTCATAAGGAGCCATTTTAATACTGGACTGGTAGCTGTTATTATACGAAAATTCAATTAGTGGTAATAACTTTTCCCACGGTTCACCGCAATCTAATACGCAGAGTCGTAGTAAATCCTCCAGAGTCCGGTTAGTTCGTTCCGTTTGTCCGTCTGTCTGGGGATGGAAAGCTGTACTGAATGTTAGTCGAGTGCCTAAGTAGGTCTGCACTGACCTCCATTCTCTGGAAGTAAATCGTCCATCCCGGTCCGACACGATCGTTCTGGGGACGCCATGATAACGGACGAACTGCTCCACAAATTTCCGGACTAACACTCCCACCGAGTCATCCTTCCTGATTGGAATAAACCTCGCCACCTTCGTCAGTCGGTCGATGATTACCCATATCGAATCGTTCCCTGTCCTGGATCGAGGAAGTCCATGTATAAAGTCCATGGCGATATCATCAAACTTCCACTCTGGTACTGGGAGGGGCTGTAATAATCCTGCGGGGTTTCTGCACTCCGCTTTTACTAATTGGCACGCCTTGCAACGGGTCACGAAGTAGGTGATATCCTTCTTCATGCCGGGCCAGAACATAGTCTTCTTCAGATCTGCAGTCATCTTCGTAATCCCCGGGTGTACCGAATATCGACTGCAATGAGCCTCCGTCATGATGTCTTCCCGGATCTGGCCTCCCTCTGGTATGTAGACCCGTCCTCTGAAACATACTAAATCATCTCTCAGCGTGTAATCTCCCGCAGTGCCTGCTTCTAAGGACCGGAATACCGGATCTAGCTGGGCATCCTGCCTCTGTCCACCCTTGACCCGCTCTTGTATGTCATCCGTGGCGATTAATGATGACAGGTACTCCCGGTATAGCCCGGGGTGATCCTCGGATACTAGGGATATTTGCATTTTATCAAACATCTGAATCAACTCCAAGGCCATCAATGGTGTTCCTACTTCAGTGTTTGCGGTCTTTCGGCTCAATGCATCTGCTACCACATTCGCCTTCCCCGGGTGGTAGTGCATCTCGTACTGATAATCTGCCAAAAATTCCACCCATCGTCTCTGTCTGATATTTAGCTCCTTCTGCGTGCCCACATACTTCAAATTTTTGTGGTCGGAGTATATGTCGCAGTGGACACCGTATAGATAGTGACGCCAGACCTTTAATGCAAAAATAACAGCTCCCATCTCTAAGTCATGGATTGGGTAGTTTTGCTCGTGTTTCTTCAGCTGCCGAGAAGCATAAGCTATCACATGGCCATTCTGCATAAGTACTGCACCCATGCCCTGGTAGGAGGCATCGGTGTAGACCTGGAATCCTTCTTTCCCTGAAGGGAGGGTAAGTATAGGGGCCGAAGTGAGTCGCCCCTTTAGCTCTTGAAAAGCCTCTTCACATCGTGGGGTCCAGGTAAAGGGCACCTCCTTCCTTGTCAGAGATGTGAGTGGGAGGGCGATACGAGAGAATCCCTCTACGAATTTCCGGTAGTATCCAGCAAGCCCTACGAAACTTCGTACATCTGTGGCCGTCTTTAATTGTGGCCAGTCCCGAACTGCTTGGATCTTGGCCGGGTCCACTGCTAACCCAGCACCACTGATGATATGGCCTAGGAAGGCCACCTCCTTCAACCAAAATTGGCACTTGCTGATCTTTGCATAGAGCTTGTGCTCCCGTAGTTTCCTCAGAGTCAGCGTCAGATGTTGCGTGTGCTCCTCTTCTGTCCTTGAGTAAATGAGGATGTCATCGATAAACACGATGACAAATATATCTAAATACTCCTTGAACACCTGATTCATAAGGCTCATAAATGCTGACGGCGCATTTGTGAGCCCGAAGGGCATTACAGTAAATTCGTATAGTCCGTATCTGCTACTGAATGCAGTCTTCGGAATGTCCTCTTCCTGGATCCGTAGCTGGTAGTAGCCTGATCTCAGATCCAATTTGGAAAAGAAGTGTGCCCCTTCTAGCTGGTCAAACAGCTCATCTATCCTTGGCAACGGATATGTATTTCGGACTGTCAATCGGTTTAGAGCTCGGTAGTCGATGCACAGTCTCAGAGTTCCGTCCTTCTTTTTAACAAACAAGACCGGGGCTCCCCAAGGCGAAGAGCTCGGTCGGACAATTCCAGCCTCCACCAGTTCTTGGAGTTGGCTTCGAAACTCTGTCAATTCTTTCGGGGCCATCCGGTAAGGGGCCCTAGCTGCTGGCTTAGCCCCCGGCACCAGCTGTATCCGGAAATCCTGCTCCCGGTGCGGGGGTAGCCCAGGCAGTTTCTCCGGGAATACGTCGGCAAAATCTCGCACCACCGGAATATCCGAGGTGGAGACCTTGGTTTCAGTCATCTCAAATATTACTTCATACACTTCTTCTCCTTGTAAGTGAGCCTTGACGGCTTGTACAGACGATAGTATGAGAGGGGGAATAGATTTTATACCTTCAATGACGAGGTATGAATCCCCATGTCTTACGGTAACTCTTTTGGACGTGCAGTCAATTTGAGCATGATTCCAGTTCAACCACGTCATCCCTAGGATCAAATCAAAGATTGGCATCTTTATGATCGTCGCTGGAGCTTCAAATATCCTTCCGCCGATCTCTGCCTCCATGTTGCAGTGGGCAGAGGTGAACAACTCCGATCCGTCGGGTAGTCGTATCCTCACCATCAGACCCGTGAATCGTTCCACGCCTTCCAATCCTTCTATGAAGGCCTCCGATACAAATGAGTGCGAAGCACCCGTATCAAATAGCGTATAAGCGGGTTTGCCGCTGATGAAAACTATTCCTGGGGTTTTGGGAAAAATTAAATGTCTCAGAATTCTAGCCATGGTTTTCTTTCCTAGATGGTCACTTCTATATCAAATTTAACTACATGAGGAAATAACTTTAACCAAAATTTTCAGACATACCAGTGATTACTTGCTCCGGGTTTCGGGGCTGAGCCAGATCCAGTGCATAAATTTGCTCCCTCTGCTGCCTACGATCTGCACCCTGGAAACCACGTCCTCGACCACGTCCTCGTCCTCCAAACTGCTGGGCATGCGGGGCATCCTGGGGTGCTGGTAAAGGTGCTCCCCTCATGGGGCAGTTTCTCTGAATGTGTCCTATCTGATGGCAGTTGTAGCACTCCGGTGGGGGAAATGTCATACCCCCGGGTCTCGGTGCCTCCCTCATCTGAAGAGGCTGAGGAGCCAGTACCACCGACTCCCTCGGCTCTCGTCTTATTTCCTGACGAGGTTGGTCTTCTGTTCTTCTTCCTTCTCTCCCATCTGTGATGCGGCCCTGCCGCTGATCATTCCGGGCTCCCCGGCCCTGGTCCTCTGTTGGCCTTTTTCGACCCCGAGTGGTGTGCCAATCGGCCTCAATCCTCTTGGCCATTTCCAAGATCCGAGAGATAGGTCCATCAGAAACGAACAGAAGGGCCTCCCTCAAGTCCTCTCGTAGACCCTTATAAAACCTTTTTGTGTAGCCCGCCTCATCTAGTTGATACGAATCCGCGTAGCGAGCCAAGTGGTCGAACTCCCGATGGTACTCTACCACCGTCCTGGTACCCTGCTTCAACTGTAAGAACCGTTCCTCCAACTCATCCCTGGCTGATTGTGGAACAAAATGCTCCAGCAGCGCGGTCCTGAACTCCTCCCAGGTAACTTCCGCAACCTCCCTATCAACAAATCTTGTATCCAACAGCGTCTTCCACCACCTCTTAGCATGGGACTCCAGGCAGGAGACAACCAAGGCCACCCTCTCCTCCCAGGGACATCGTATCCCAGTCAGCATTTCGTACATAATATCTAGCCACTCCTCTGTCCGTACAGCGGATTCTGTCCCCAAGTAAGATGGAGGAGAGAGTCCTCGAAAAATGCTCAGCCAATTGGCCCCCGGGTTCGGCTGCAGGGCCGGAACCTGCTGAGCCCTGAAAGCATCTAGAATGGCTGTCAGCGTTTGACCCATCTCCGAGTGTAAGAATGGAGTGGGGACCGGGGGAGGTGGTGCAACAGTCGGAGTCTGCTGAACTCCGCCTTGTGGTGTTGGCTGCGCTGGGGGCTGCGTAATAGAAGACAATTATAAGAAGTCTCACAGGTTTAACTAAAAGTGGACAATTTTCCATGTGATTTTTTTTTTCCTTTGGGCCCACCACTGCTTCCGCTGCTTAGTTTGTCCGCAAACTAAACTCGAGCGGGGGTGTCCCAGGGTTAGTGGACTGCTACATTTCTGATCGAGGTTTCCTCTGATACCACTTGTAAGACCCCCATTTTTTTTTCTTTTTCGATACCGGGGTCTTAGGCCCAGAACCGCCGCCTTGCGGTGACACCTTCGCACCCGGGAAGGTCGTCACTACAAGACGCCGATTCTGCCGGCCAATTCGATCATAACAGTAGCAATATACTTAAGAAGGTAGCAAGTCCACAAAGAGAATCACATATATAGAAATAAACTCCACGAAGGGAGTGTCCACAGATAGTACATATAAAGAAAAATCACGGGCTTATGCCCGGTACATCAAGTCCTCACTACATTTCACTCATCGCGGAAGCAAACTAATACAACTACTATAGATCGGAACTCACTGTCCCTGCTGTCTGGACTCCAGTGCTAGACTGTTCGATCTCCAAACGTGCCGACCTCCGGGGCTGCTCCTCCATGCTGGGCTCCGTGGTCCCCTAAATGATGTGGTTCGAAAACCGTTAGTCTAAAAGACTAAGTCCTATCGTCCCCCACCCCTTCCCCCATGGCTCCTAAAGCACCGAACGGGGAGAAGGAAAGGGAAGGACATGAAGGTGGAGAGTGTTGGTACCCTAGTTTGATTTGAGTTCAGTCCTCTCCTTTGTGCCCCTTTGACCCAAGAAATATCTATGGTCAATGGTTAGGAGTCTAGCTGTAGAGTCCTCGCTTTTCCAAATTGAGAATTTGGTTAAGTAGTTTTTTCGTTCGACTATAGTCGAACGCCGTTCGACTATCGTCTATCGACTGATCGACGATCGTCTATCAGTTGGTCGACGCCTTGGTCTGCGCTGATAGTTCGACTATCTGTTGATAGTTCGACTATCTGTTCTGCGCTGATAGTTCGACTATCTGTTGATAGTTCGACTATCTGTTCTGCGCTGATAGTTCGACTATCTGTTGATAGTTCGACTATCTGTTCTGCGCTGATAGTTCGACTATCTGTTGATAGTTCGACTATCTGTTCTGCGCTGGTAGTTCAACTATCTGTTGATAGTTCGACTATCTAGTTTGTTTTGATAGTTCGACTATCTTTTGATAGATCGACTATCTGTCTTCTGAGGTAGGTCGACTATCTGCTTGATAGCTCGACTATCTCTCTGCGCTTGATAGTTCGACTATCTGTCCTAAATAGATCGACTATCTGATAGTTCGACTATCTGTCCTGATAGTTCGACTATCTGCTGCGGTAGCTCGACTATCTATTTGATAGCTCGACTATCTGGATCGTTCGACTATCTGCCCGATAGTTTGACGATCTCCTGGCGTCGTTCGACGATCTTCGAAGGTCGTTCGACGTTTTCTGTCTGCCTTTGGATTTTGTATTTATTTATTATATTTAATTATTTAATACATTTTCTGGCACAGTATTTTAAGCTGTATGATAAAGTTTCCAGGCATTATTTGTTCTATTCTTTCTGCCTGAGTTCAAATCTTTTAAGATAAAGTTGTTTGTCTTATTAGCTGTCTATTTAAATTACTTTATCTGCTGTCAGCCCCTTTATAGCCGTTAGACTGAAAAGTCTTCTTTTGCTATAAAGAGATAGTTTCTGATGTGACTTTATTTAGTCTATCTGTTTATTTGATTTAAGCCTGCAGCTTCTTAGAAAGAGGCTTATTCCTTTTTATGGAATGTTTTGCTGCAGAAATATTTCTGTCTTCTTGATATTTACAGCCCAGGTCTCAAGGCTTAGAAGAAGACAAACAATTCAAAATGGAAGAGAGCCGTTGCTTGATGATGATATAAAAAGAACCCTTTGCAGAAGGATTGAAGCTAGCTGTTACACACATATTCAAAAGCACTCAAGCCTTCATCAAGCTCAAGTTTCCTGCTCTCAGCAAACTCCATCTAACTGAGAAGTGTTAAGATCTTCATCTCTTCTTCACCTGAGTTCTCCTGCTTTCAGGAAGTTCAACTCAGAGTTTCTTTGAAGAAGAAGAAGAAGAAGAATAGCTGCTTGAAGAGATTTCTTTTTGTTATTTATTTTCTTCCTGTAGCTCTTTCCTTCAGAATTTTCTGAAGAGTTTCTGCACTGAAGCAAGACTTCACCTGGACATCTTTGAGCCAGGGGGAGCCTTGATTCTTTAGAGCATTCTAGCTCAGTGCAAGCTTTTTGTGCTTATCTAATCTATTGTAAAATAGAGAAGACATCTTAACCTTCTTCCCCCTCCTGTACAGGGTTATTACTCCCTTCAAAAGTATCCCTTGGTGGCAGGGCACCTGATCAAAAACCTGTGCTTGGTTTTTAGACACCTGATCAAAAGTCTAAAGGGTCTCTGGATCTACCTGAAGAAGATCCTGTTGGTGGCAGGGCACCTGATCAAAAACCTGTAGTGGATTCCTACCGTTTGGGTAGAAGAGTGGACGTACCCAAGTTGTTTGGGGAACCACTATAAAATTCCTTGTGTCGTCTGGCTTGTTTATTATTTTTCTTGTACTGTGGCTGTGAATAGATATAACTAGGCTGCTAGTTGCTGTTTAGGTTTTTCCAAGCTTAACTGTAATTACAGTTAGCTTGTGTTTGTACACAACACTTGTGTTAGGCTTTAAGGTTAAACCAATATCTATAATCTCTTCATTCCGCACTTCACTCCAAGGGAGTTGGGTAGACAGTTAAGTTTTGTATTGTGCAAAATTTGATTACTCTATTCACCCCCCCTCTAGAGTAGTATCTATCCCTTCACTTTCAATTGGTATCAGAGGGAGGTTGACTGACTGTATAGGCTAACACCTAAGTCACAAGATCCTGATAGATACCAAGAGTTTATAGAAATTCACTATCATGGCCCAGTCTAAGGATTATTCTAGCACCAGACCTCCAGCATGCAACTTAGCAAAGTTTGGCATCTGGAAGGCAAGGATCAAACTTTATATGAACTTTATTGATGAGAGTATTTTTGCTTCTATTTTGTCAGGTCCCCCAAGAGCACCTGCTGCTGCCACTGCCTCATCATCTGATTTGAGTGCAGTGCCTCCTCCAGACTATAATGATGAGTACAAGAAGGCCAAAATTGCTGATGCCAAAGCAATGAACATACTGGCTCAGACTATGTCTGATGAGGTGTTCTAGAAGGTGGCCGACTGCTCCTCAGCTAAGGCCATGTGGGACACACTGAACTAGATTGTAGCTGGTTCAGCTGATGAAAGGAAGGACAGGAGGTCCAACCTTATCTCACAGTATGAGAACTTCAAGAAGACTGATGCTGAATCAGTTGAAGCGATGTACACCAGGCTCAGCTCAATCATCAATGAGCTGAGGACCCTTGACAAGGATATCTCATTGACAGAGGTCAATGATAAGATCCTTATGTGCTTTCCTAGCACATGGGATTTGAGGATCTGGCCAATCAAGGAAGCCAGAAGCACCAATGAGATATCAACTGAAGCCCTTCTCGGCAAGCTCAAATCTTTTGAGCAAGTGCTGAAGACAAGGGAAGCTGAAGCAGAAGCCAAGACCCCCACTCCAACAAGAAAAGAGCAATCTCTAGCTCTTAAAGCTGCTGAAGCCTCAGAAGGCAGCCAATCAAATGAGGAGCTCATGGCATTGTTTGCCAAGAGATTTCTCAAAATGGGGAGAAAAGAGTTCAGAAGAAAATCTTCAAAGTATGAAGAAAAGCCAAGGTATGATCGTACTCCAACTAAAGAAATTATTTGTTATGGGTGCAGGAAGCCTGGACACATCTTGCCAGAGTGTCCAGAGGAGAAAAACAAAGAAAAGAGAAAAGATAAAGAACAACACAGGAAGCACTCCAAGCCATCCTCCTACAAAAACAAGAAGAAGGAGAGAGGTTTCATTGCTGAAACCTGGAGTGATTCTGATGAAGAATCCTCATCCTCAAGCTCTAGTGAGGATGAAGAAGAAAAGAAGGCAAAAGAAGTTTGCCTCATGGCAATAGATGCCTGCAGCAACCACTCTGCTGCAGAGAGTTCTGACTCAGATGAAGAAATGCCTACTGAAGATGAGGTACTTTCATCTTATGATTTTACTTCAGAAGAGTTTAAGTTAGATTTTAAATCTCTATGTTTAGATTTAATTAGTTCAGAAAAAGAGATAAAAGAACTTAGAAATAGGCTAGCTGACTCTGAATCAATAGCCTCTGAAAATGTTAGGTTAAAGGAAGAACTCACTACTTGTAGTGAAGAAATCAAATTTCTTAAAATGGAATTAGCCAAGTCTAAGAGACTAGAAGAGTCACTTAATGGTAGAAGCCTTAAGCTATTAGAAATTACCAGCATGACCAACACTAGGTCAGGTAATGATAAATTAGGCTTAGGAGCTTCTCCCAGTGAACCCCCAGTCTTGCTTAAAAATAATCTTTCAACTCCAGTGAACTTCATTTCAGCTAGTGGAAAGAAGAACACTGAGCAAGTAAACCTTGTAAATAAAACATTGAATAAGGCTAAGAGAGAAAAGAGAAAGAAGTTTTTCAAAGAAATGCAAAAAGCGTCGAACGCAGCTCGACGATCGGATGCTCCATGGTCGAACGAAGCTCGACGATCTGAGCGCCCATCGTCGAACATCGATCGACGATTTCAACATGATTTTCAAAATCGTAATCCATTCCATAGAAACTTAAATGAAAATAGAAACCCTAGGTTTGTTGACCCATCATCTGCATGGAGAATCCCACCTAGGAGATCTCACCCTCTAGGTTATCACCCTCAGCCTGCATTTTCTTATATCTCCAGTTTTTCTTATGTGAAAAACAAGGGACCCAAGGTTACCTGGGTCCACTCTGTCTAAATAGTTGTTTTGCAGGTGAAGGCCTATCCAATCACTCAAAATAAGTGGTATTTGGATAGTGGATGCTCTAAGCATATGACAGGAAACAAAGAGCTACTGTCAAAGTACAAAGCTAAGCTCGGCCCAAAGGTTATCTTTGGAGACTCCAGCTGTGGTCAGACAGAAGGATATGGCAAGATCACAATTGGAGCTGTTACATTCAAGAGAGTTGCTTATGTCAGTGGACTGAAGCACAACCTGATTTCAGTTAGCCAGCTATGTGATGCTGGCTACCAGGTTTCCTTTTCTAACTCCTCTTGCAATATTACTTTAAATAATAATGTTGTCTTGATAGGTAATAGAATAGGCAATATATATTTAGTAGATTTTAATTCATCTCATTCTGAAATCTGTCTGTTTAATGAATTAACCCTTAATAATAATTCTTTATGGCATAAAAGGCTTAGTCATGTAAACCTCAAGAACATATCTAGGTTATCTAAGCACAACCTTGTTAGAGGTTTACCTTCTTGCCCCTACAAGAAGGAGAGCCTATGCAAGGCGTGTCAGCTAGGCAAGCAAACCAAGAATTCATTTAAATCTGTTAATAAAAGTGATTCTCCTAGAATCTTGTATTTATTACATTTGGACCTTTTTGGCCCAATAAATGTACAGAGTCTAGGAGGGAAGTATTACACATTAGTAATTGTAGATGACTTCTCTAGGTTCAGTTGGGTTTTCTTTTTGAGAACTAAGTCTGATAACTTCAAAGCCCTTACAGACTTTCTACTTTGTGTGCAGACTGAGTACTCTACTCATGTGGCCTTGATCAGAAGTGATCATGGTACTGAGTTTGACTCTCTTCTCATGCAAGAATTCTGTGAGAGAGAAGGTATCAAACATAGCTTCTCAGCTCCTAGAACTCCCCAACAAAATGGGGTAGTTGAAAGGAAGAATAGAACACTAATTGAAGCTGCTAGTACATTGTTGGCAGATGCTAACATGCCTCTATCCTATTGGGCAGAAGCTGTTAGTACAGCTAACTATGTCTTGAATAGAAGTTTGATACACAAACTTAAGTGTAAAACTCCTTATGAGTTGCTTAAAGGAAAGAAACCAAAAATTAATTACTTTAGAATTTTTGGCTGTACTGTGTATATTCATAACAATAATAAAGAATATATTAGAAAATTTGAAGCAAAAGCTTCAATGGGAATCATGCTTGGATATTCCCAAGTAAGCAAAGCTTATAGGGTTTATAACAAATCAACCTGTAAGATAGAGGAATCTGTGCATGTGACTTTTGATGAGTCTCAGATGTTTTACAAGGAGAAAGAAAATTCTCCTTCCTCCAGTTCTTTGCAGGTACATGATGCCCCTAAAGAAATCCTTCAACTTTCAACTCTTCAGATCACTGAATCAGACAGTGATGAAGACATTGCTGAAGCTGTTGAAGCTGTTGTTGTTCCACCAACAGTAGATCAAATTCCTCCTGAGGAATTAATCCCAACTGTTGCTGAAGATCACATCCCACCTGCTGATATTGTCACACTTAGAGATCATCCCACATCTCAGGTGATTGGAGACATATCAGCTGGTGTGCAAACAAGACATCAATTAAGACAGGATGTGATGCATGCTTGTTTCCTCTCACAGGTTGAGCCCCTCACCTTTAAAGATGCAGAGCTAGATCCCCACTGGATCATTGCAATGCAAGAGGAGCTCAATCAGTTTGAGAGATGTAAAGTTTGGACTTTGGTTCCAAGACCTAAAGGCCAACTGATCATAGGCACCAAGTGGGTGTATAGAAACAAGTTAGATGCAAATGGAATAATAGTAAGGAATAAAGCTAGGCTTGTAGCTCAGGGCTACAGACAGGAGGAAGGTATAGACTATGACCAAACCTTTGCCCCTGTTGCAAGGCTAGAAGCAATAAGGATCTTCTTGGCCTATGCAGCCTACATGAAGTTTAAGGTGTTCCAAATGGATGTCAAAAGTGCATTCCTGAACGGTGAGCTTAAGGAAGAGGTGTTTGTTGAACAACCACCAGGGTTTGTTTCTTCAACTCAGCCTTCTCATGTTTTTAAGTTGCAGAAAGCTCTTTATGGACTAAAGCAAGCTCCTAGAGCCTGGTATGAGACTCTAGCTAGTTTCCTGTTAGAGCACAACTTCACTAGGGGAGTAGTTGATAGAACCCTGTTCGTTAAGCATCACAAGGACACAATCCTGTTAGTTCAGGTGTATGTAGATGATATTATCTTTGGCTCCACTGATCCCAAACTTTGCAAAAAGTTTTCCAACTTGATGCACTCTAAGTTTGAGATGAGTAGCATGGGTGTGCTGTCTTACTTTCTTGGTCTCCAAGTTAAGCAAGATGCTGATGGTATCTTCATCTCCCAATCCAAATATGCCAAGGAATTGGTAAAGAAATTTGGGATGGCTGATGCTTCAGCAATGCCTACACCCATGGCTACTAATGTAGTTATTGATTCTGATGATCACGGCAAGCCAGTTGATCAAAAGAATTATAGGGCCATTGTTGGTTCCCTATTATATCTAACTGCAAGTAGGCCAGATATAATGTTTGCTACATGCCTTTGTGCTAGATTCCAGGTCAACCCCAAGGAATCTCATCTGATTCTTCTAAAGAGAATCCTGAGATACCTGAAAGGATGTCCAAATCTAGGACTTTGGTACCCAGCTGAGTCAGAGTTTGAATTAATTGGATATTCTGATTCTGACTATGCTGGTTGCAGAGTTGACAGGAAGAGCACCTCAGGAACTTGCCAGTTCCTGGGAGAGAGATTGGTCTCTTGGTTCTGTAAGAAGCAGGCTTCTGTCTCAACTTCAACTGCAGAGGCTGAATATATAGCTGCTGCTAGTTGTTGTTCACAGATCCTGTGGATTCAAAACCAGCTTGTGGATTATGGTTACTCACATAAGAACACCAAGATCATGTGTGATAGTACCAGTGCTATTTCTATTGCACAAAATCCAGTGCACCACTCTAGAACGAAGCACATTGAGATCAGGCACCATTTCCTGAGAGATTGTGTGGAAAAGAACAAGATCTGTCTTGAGTTCATATCCACTGAGTTTCAGAGAGGTGATATATTCACCAAGCCTTTAGATGAATAGAAGCATCTGTTCTTTTTAGTCCAACTAGGCATGATCAATGGACGAGACTAAGTGTGACGATATCTGCCTATGTTGAGGTCTGCTTGAAGATCGTCGAACGATGATCGAAGATCGTCGAACGGATTGAGCCTATCGTCGACCTCTGGTTAATGATAGCTTCTGTTTGAAGATCGTCGATCGACGTTCGACCATCGTCGAACAGGCTGAGCTCATCGTCGATCTCCGGACGACGACAGCCTTTTGTTTGAGAAGCCAGAAATAGTCGAACGATTGTCCGACTACTCTGCTTCTGAGCCGATCGTCGAACGGCCGTTCGACTATCGGTTCAAGATCTTTTTAAATAGACCGACTATATCCGGTTCAATATAAAGCCGATAGTCGACCTAGGTTAAAAGATCTGTTGCTTTATCGTCGACGGAACGTGCCCTTTCGCATTCTGCTTTCCCGCTTGCGATTTTCTGCCGCTCCGTCCCCTTCGTCTTCCTCCTCCTTCTCGCGTTTCTCCAGCGATTCAATGGCGATTTCTCCAGCTGTTCTAGCCGTCGTCAAGTTCGATGCAGGATTCAGTGTAGATTTTGAAGCTTTCAGCAGTTGCGATGCCAGCATAGTGGAAGTTCTCCAGCTCTGCAGAGATCAAGGCCTAGAGAAGCTGATGTCTGAAAGGATCAAGATTAATATTCCAGAAATAAAAGAATGGGCTTTCACGTCGTCTTCCACAGACGAGTCGATGATCGGTACCATCGGCGGAGTAGAAGCTATCCTAACTCCGGCCGTTCTTTCTGATGTTTTTGGTCTAGTTATTGGTGACGAAGATTATGAGCAAGATGCTCAGGAGTTTGGAAGGATGCTCGTCGAGCTGGGACATGCTGAAGGCATTCCCTCCAAGTTGCTCAAGGTAAATTTCCCTTTCAAAATCAAGTTCCTCGCTGAGGTCGTCGGAAAAGTGATTCTGGGCAAGCACTCTGCCCATGATAACATAACAAGACAGCAATTCGCACTTATGTGTGCAATTGTTAATCGAAAGAGAATCGATTGGGCTGCTGTTCTGTTTGATGTGATCAGGAAGAAGACAGGAAAGAAGGAAGTCACCCTGGGAAGGGTTATTGGAATTTTTCTTAAGGAGAAATTCCCCCAGCTGCTGAGTTCTGCCGCAACCACCATCAATGCCAGCAAGAAGATGGATCCCCATCTGTTCTCAAAGTGGAAGAGGACGTTCGTGAAGTCTGCTCCAGCGCAATCTGAGGACACAAGGACTGCTTCAGTCGCTCCTCAACCTAGTGAAGCTGGCTCAGCTATCCCTTCCTCCTCCTCTGTTTTGCCGTCTACCTCAGTTGAAGTACCATCAACTTCTGCTGAGGTACGACCCTCCTCTTCTGCTGCACCTGAAACAACCGTGGTTGTTTCTCTGTCTCCTCCAGCCTCTCCTCTACCTGCATATCTGGCTAGGATATCTGCTCCTAGCTTCGATTTGTTAGGTTCAGAGAGAATTCTTACTCCTCATGCATCTCCCGTTAATTCCCCAGTTCATTCCCCATCCCCTGCTCCCTCTCCTGCTGTATCTCCAGTTCGATCCCCTGTTCACACCATCCTCCATCCCAGCACATCTACCATATCTGCTGCTGATCCATCCACCTCTCATCCATCTTCTTTTGATATCTCTCCAGAGATTATCATCCGCATCGTGGAGCTGATTACCCCGTCAATCAAAACCATGATTGACGAGGCAATCGCTCCCCTTGCTGCCTCCATTGACCGTCTCACTGCCTCCATCCAATCCATTTCTAAATCAGCTGAGCCATCTTCCTCTAGGGGCCTGGTTTCAGTAGTCACTGAAATCAGGCAGGGGGAGATGTTCAATGAAGATGTCTCAGACCTTCCTGCCTCTACTCCAGCTGAAATAGAGATAGCTCCAGATGTTGTCGTATCTGTCCAGCCAGAATCTGCTCCAGTTGAGCCAGAAGAAGTTCAAGATGTTGTTATGACTGATCAGGAAGAGACAGCTCCTGCTGAGGAAGAGACTGTTCCAGCTGAGAAAGTGGCAACTCCAGCTGAGGAAGAAGTTGCTCCAGCTGAGGAAGAAATTGTTCCAGCTGAGGAAGAAATTGCTCCTGCTAAGAAAATTTTAGCTCCAGTCTTGACTGAGAAGGAAATATCATATGGAATCCTGCTATCAGAAATTGCAGTGAAAGTATGCTTAGAAGATATAACCTCTCCTACGATTGCCAGATTCCTGGAAGGAATCATAACTAAATATCTGAATGACTGCTGGGAGATGGTTAAATATGAAGGTAATTCCCTAATCCGGTTTATTGATGAGTCAATTTATTTGCTTGCTGGTGAATACCTTGAAGGGATGATTCAAGCTTATTTAGCAGATCTGTGTTCTTGATTCTACAGATATTATTAAAGAAGATTTAACTACCAAGAAAATAGCAGTTGTTTCTAAGGCTGCTCCAAGTGATTCTGATACTAAAATAGATCCAGAATTGGATGTGTTTTTAAATGATAAAGAGAATGAAAATCAAGAGGAAATCAAAGTTGATTCTCCTGTTTTAAATTTGGAAGAAATTCAAGCAAGGGCTGCTTGGGAATTAAGAGTTCAATCTCTAAAAGAGAAAGAGAAAGAGTTGCAATTTGAGAAGTCATCCATCTGGGATGATTCTCCTGGTTTAGATTTAGACTCCCTTCTGGCTATGGATGCCCTGGAAGAAGAAAGGGAGAAATCTGTTTCAAAGCTTAAAGAAAAGGCTGTCTCAGAAGCCTATGATCCCTATGAGAACCCTCCATCATCCCATTCTGATGATGATGATGATTCAGATGTGTCTGAAAAATCAAAGAAAAAGAAATCTGCTGCTAAGAAAAGAAAAGCTGCTCCTCCTCCTCCTCCAAACAAGGATAATGACATTCCATATTATATTCTGAAGGGCATTGATCCCAAATCAAAAGATTTTCAGCATTGGATGAGGTTTTCGAAAAATCAGCAAAAAGAAAGGAAGAGAACAAAGAGGTATGACAGTCCAGTCTCCAGATGGACTCCCAAAGGTCCTCCTCCACCTCCTGGTGCAGGAGCCTCTGGGAATCTACCTGCTAATCAATCTGCCGCCTTTGGAAAATCTGCGTCTGCTCAGCACCAACCTAGACAAGGTCATCAAAGTTCTCAAGGCAGATCATCCTATGGATCTCAAAGACCAATGAAGGAGGTTGTGGCCCAAAGACCAACCTTTTCCCCACCTCCTTCTCCAGTTCAATCTGAGAAAAGTGTTTCGAAAGGTAAATAATTTACAGTGTTTTAAAAACCTTCTAGCAAGTCGCTTTTGCTAAGATTAATTTAATGTCTTATCTAGATAAAATAGCTGATGCTGCTTCTCCAGAGCCCATATATGAAAATCCTGAGCTCGATCCAAATTTTAGGATGGCTCGCTTTCAAGAGCTTGTAGGAGCAGCCCAAATAAGAAAAGCAAGAGCAGAAGGCAAAGATACAACTGGCTTTACTACGATGTCAGCATATAGAAAGAAAGAATTTGAAAAATTCCAAGTCAATCCTGAGATATTTGATCCAGCAAAGTACATGGAAAAACATCCTGAAGCTGTTGTCCCCAGAGCTACAGAGCTAAAGATTCTTGGGGCTCAGGATCTGAAGATGTCAAAGAAGGAATCAGATGACCCGCTTAGAAAAATTTCTTTTGTCTCTAGTTCTTCTGATCCTTTACCTGACCCTAAAGATTCTTGATAGTTTGATTAACTGCTGTGATATTTGATTATTTGTTTATCTGATTGATAATCTGCCAGTTCATTAATTAACTATCTGCTGAAATTATTTTTAAAATTCTATTGCTAGCTGTTTTAGATTCTGAGAGACTTAACTCAAATAGGGGGAGATTGTTGGTACCCTAGTTTGATTTGAGTTCAGTCCTCTCCTTTGTGCCCCTTTGACCCAAGAAATATCTATGGTCAATGGTTAGGAGTCTAGCTGTAGAGTCCTCGCTTTTCCAAATTGAGAATTTGGTTAAGTAGTTTTTTCGTTCGACTATAGTCGAACGCCGTTCGACTATCGTCTATCGACTGATCGAAAATCGTCTATCAGTTGGTCGACGCCTTGGTCTGCGCTGATAGTTCGACTATCTGTTGATAGTTCGACTATCTGTTCTGCGCTGATAGTTCGACTATCTGTTGATAGTTCGACTATCTGTTCTGCGCTGATAGTTCGACTATCTGTTGATAGTTCGACTATCTGTTCTGCGCTGATAGTTCGACTATCTGTTGATAGTTCGACTATCTGTTCTGCGCTGGTAGTTCGACTATCTGTTGATAGTTCGACTATCTAGTTTGTTTTGATAGTTCGACTATCTTTTGATAGATCGACTATCTGTCTTCTGAGGTAGGTCGACTATCTGCTTGATAGCTCGACTATCTCTCTGCGCTTGATAGTTCGACTATCTGTCCTAAATAGATCGACTATCTGATAGTTCGACTATCTATCCTGATAGTTCGACTATCTGCTGCGGTAGCTCGACTATCTATTTGATAGCTCGACTATCTGGATCGTTCGACTATCTGCCCGATAGTTCGACGATCTCCTGGCGTCGTTCGACGATCTTCGAAGGTCGTTCGACGTTTTCTATCTGCCTTTGGATTTTGTATTTATTTATTATATTTAATTATTTAATACATTTTCTGGCACAGTATTTTAAGCTGTATGATAAAGTTTCCAGGCATTATTTGTTCTATTCTTTCTGCCTGAGTTCAAATCTTTTAAGATAAAGTTGTTTGTCTTATTAGCTGTCTATTTAAATTACTTTATCTGCTGTCAGCCCCTTTATAGCCGTTAGACTGAAAAGTCTTCTTTTGCTATAAAGAGATAGTTTCTGATGTGACTTTATTTAGTCTATCTGTTTATTTGATTTAAGCCTGCAGCTTCTTAGAAAGAGGCTTATTCCTTTTTATGGAATGTTTTGCTGCAGAAATATTTCTGTCTTCTTGATATTTACAGCCCAGGTCTCAAGGCTTAGAAGAAGACAAACAATTCAAAATGGAAGAGAGCCGTTGCTTGATGATGATATAAAAAGAACCCTTTGCAGAAGGATTGAAGCTAGCTGTTACACACATATTCAAAAGCACTCAAGCCTTCATCAAGCTCAAGTTTCCTGCTCTCAGCAAACTCCATCTAACTGAGAAGTGTTAAGATCTTCATCTCTTCTTCACCTGAGTTCTCCTGCTTTCAGGAAGTTCAACTCAGAGTTTCTTTGAAGAAGAAGAAGAAGAAGAATAGCTGCTTGAAGAGATTTCTTTTTGTTATTTATTTTCTTCCTGTAGCTCTTTCCTTCAGAATTTTCTGAAGAGTTTCTGCACTGAAGCAAGACTTCACCTGGACATCTTTGAGCCAGGGGGAGCCTTGATTCTTTAGAGCATTCTAGCTCAGTGCAAGCTTTTTGTGCTTCTCTAATCTATTGTAAAATAGAGAAGACATCTTAACCTTCTTCCCCCTCCTGTACAGGGTTATTACTCCCTTCAAAAGTATCCCTTGGTGGCAGGGCACCTGATCAAAAACCTGTGCTTGGTTTTTAGACACCTGATCAAAAGTCTAAAGGGTCTCTGGATCTACCTGAAGAAGATCCTGTTGGTGGCAGGGCACCTGATCAAAAACCTGTAGTGGATTCCTACCGTTTGGGTAGAAGAGTGGACGTACCCAAGTTGTTTGGGGAACCACTATAAAATTCCTTGTGTCGTCTGGCTTGTTTATTATTTTTCTTGTACTGTGGCTGTGAATAGATATAACTAGGCTGCTAGTTGCTGTTTAGGTTTTTCCAAGCTTAACTGTAATTACAGTTAGCTTGTGTTTGTACACAACACTTGTGTTAGGCTTTAAGGTTAAACCAATATCTATAATCTCTTCATTCCGCACTTCACTCCAAGGGAGTTGGGTAGACAGTTAAGTTTTGTATTGTGCAAAATTTGATTACTCTATTCACCCCCCCTCTAGAGTAGTATCTATCCCTTCACTTTCAGAGAGTATTCAAATTTCAGATGGCAGCGGAACAGTGTAAGATGATAATAATCGTACAAAATAAATAAGTAACCTTAACTTATGCGAGTATACATAAGCTAAGGGATCTTTTGCAGGGCTCCTATCGTATAAAAAGTCCCATACCGATTTATACGATAGGGTGTCGGTTCTATTAGCAGGTTTATAAAGTTGAAAGAGAACCTTGACTTATAGGCACGCTCACACGAACTTATAGGCCAAGGGGTCGTTTAGCAAGGCCTAATGTATAGAGCGTCCCATACCGCTTATACATTAGGTGTCAGGTTATATGCGATGGTTATGCTATGAAATACATTTATGCCATGATGTGAACATGCATGTGCAACTCACCCACTCGACTCTGTGTACACAGACCTTTAGTTCCCCCTTTCGGAGCCGTTACCTCCCAGGATACCTCCGTAGTGGCAGACGGAAACGGTGGGTTGGGCCTCGCCCACCTCTAAACCAGTAAAGCACTACCGGTCAGACCTATCGTACGCCTCAACGCTTGGTGCACTAAGCGGACGTCTGCGTACTCTTGCCGGCTGGCGCACCGGACTTCTGTTGGCAAGGTGCTAACCACACTTGCCGAGCCAACCATATTGGTGTCGGTGCATCGAACTCCCCAATATAAAAGACCCACCACCTTAAAACCTTTTATGCACATACAATAGTTATGAGTCAACCAACCAACCGAGCCGAAGCTCACCAGACAATTCCCGTCCATCATAATCTACAACCGAGCTAAAGTTCCCCGGACAATCCCGTCCGTCATAATCTACAACCGAGCTAAAGTTCCCCGGACAATCCCGTCCGTCATAATCTACAACCGAGCTAAAGTTCCCCGGACAATCCCGTCCGTCATAATCTACAACCGAGCTAAAGTTCCCCGGACAATCCCGTCCGTCATAATCTACAACCGAGCTAAAGTTCCCCGGACAATCCCGTCCGTCATAATCTACAACCGAGCTAAAGTTCCCCGGACAATCCCGTCCGTCATAATCTACAACCGAGCTAAAGCTCCCCGGACAATCCCGTCCGTCATAATCTACTACCGAGCCAAAGCTCACCGGACAATCCCGTCCGTCGTAATCAACAACTGAGCCGATGCTCGCCAGACCACCATCACAACTACTGGGCTTATTGCCCAAGTAACCCATACTATCTCCCGGGACACTGGGTGGGAAAGTGTGAAACCCTAAGTTTACTATTTACTGTATGCTTACGAAGTTTTGACTCTTCCTAATTACTACGAGAAAGACGATACGTTGAACCAGATAGGGGGGTATTCTAAATAATCATCCGAATGCCCTGAATTATTTACTGGAGACTTATCATGATGCAAATGGACTAAATCCAAAGGATTATCATTTTTCCAATTATTCTGATATTTATTTAAATTCCCGTAAAGCTTCTAAGGGCTACCCATTGAGCATGAAGTGCACTTTTCAGAAAGGTATAAAGCTTCATAAATTCATGATAAATTATAAATAACCATTCAACAATAAATCCAAGATATAACAATTTTTCAAGCATTCAAGTGACACTAATCAATTTTTGAAAATATATCCTTTTTCCTTTTATTAATGAAGTAAGTGCAATAAATATTCATCCAAAAATTCTTAATTAATTTTCTAAAGTAGATACTGACCTAAAAACATCATTGGCCAAATTTCATAATTATACAGTAAATAAATTGCTCAAAATGATGCAAACAAACTAGATCCAAAATTGCTAAATGCAGACCACCAAGTCAATCTTCCTGTAAAATGGGATGTATATAAAATAATCATCCTACACCCCTATAATAATTAATGGAGGTTCATTATGACCTTTAAGTTCTAAATCCAGAGTTCCAAAATTTTCCTTACTTATTTGATAATTCATTTAATTATTTTAATGTCTAAAATTTCCAAAAATGAACATGAAGTACTACTTTCATTCAAGGAATCATTTTACAAATTTTATATGTTACTCAGAATAATGATATAACTTATCTTCCAAAATATATATTTCTTTTCAGTAAATCTTTATCTTTAAATCAAATATTCATTTAAGTCCTTGGAAATTCATTTAATAAATATAAAATAATGTATTGCTTCCAAAAATTCAGGGAAATTTCAATTATGAATCTAATGGAATATACATGGTTTGGGACAAATTTCATAATTTATTTATTAGTAAATAGGCTTAAATGAATTTTTGAATAATTCCATCAAATGACAATCATGTGAACTAACTACCTCATATACTTGTCCAAGAATTCTTATAAAATTTATATAAACTCTTTATGCTTCCAAACAACCTCTGCCAAAATTTCAGGACCTCTCAATTATCAGAAGTAGCATAATAAATTATTTACTTAATTTAAGCATTTCTTGGGTTACAAATGAAGTGCTATAATTATTGACCCAAAATTTCCCATTAAATTACCAGAGGCTCATAATGTCCTTAACACCAATCTACCAAAATTTCATCTTAGTTTAAGGTGTTTAGCTAGCCCATTTCAACCCTAGAATGTTTGTGCCCTAAACTAGGGTTAGGGATTTTAGGGTCCTAAACCTTCCAAAATGCCCTAATAATTTTACCAGAGGGTTATAGTTACCAAAACTCTATCCCTACAAAATTTCATAGCCATAAAAGGTGATTTGGCCATATGCCCTTCACAAGGTACAAAAGTCCTTCCTTAGGGTTTGACCTAAGATCTTGGGCCAAACCAACTCCACTGCCCCCAAATTTCCTTTGGGAGGTGTATCCTGTCATCCCAAACTAGTGTACAAAATTTGAACCTCTGTTGAGGTGAATAGGACACTAAAAGCCAAAATTACAATTTGGACCAAAATACCCTTCTTAGGGCAAGGCTAGGGTTTGCTTGAATCCTATTCAAATCAACTCCAAACTTAATGAAATTTTAACCAGAGGTCTATATGGACCTCATAACCATTCCACCAAAATTTGGTTGAATGTGGACTTCATTTGACCCCTAATTTAATTTACCCTAGCATAATTAAATTATTTACAAAAACTATAGGAAAATTATTCCCAAAAATTCCCATTTTTGGGCAGGGTCTAGATATAGGGTAGGGTGCCTGCCAAAATTTCAGCTTATTTGGACCAAGGATCAAGTGTGGGCATCCAATTTAATGACTAACTATTCATTTGTATAGACCCCACCAAAATGAGTGCCCTGGTCAACCCAGTCACCCAAATTGGTTCAAACCAATTTTGTTGGACAGTAGACCCATAGGGCTAACTTTCTTGTGTTGACCATGTTCTCTGAAAAAGGCTCTAACTATTTTTAATAATTAAAACCATTATATACATAACATGTGACAGAAAATAAAATAAATCAAACTCATATACTATAGTATCTTATCATCATGCAGCACGAATCTTGACGCAATTCCAAAGGAATCTGGTCATCTCCTTCCTCCAGCCGACGGCCAGGATTACCCCCGCCTGGGCCAACTTCCAGCGGCTGCCGCCGTCGCTCCGGCCACCTCCCCGGCCTGCCACCGCCGCCGACACCTTCGTGGTGGTCGGGGCTATCTCCAGGCGGCGGCCCGGCCGCCGGGGAGCACTATTCCGGCGATCCCGATAGTATGGATTTTCATGGAAAATCCATGATTTTGAAAATCCGATTAGGCTCAAATGAGCCCTAACCTTGTTTCTAATGATTCCTAAGGACTACCCATGAGAGAAGGAGTGGAGGAGAACCTGTGGTGGCGGCTGTAGCCGGGCTGATCGTCGGATTGGCATGGTGGTGGCCGGTGGTGGTCGGATTGCTCAAAAAAACAGAATAGGGCTTGATTTCTTCAGGAAAATGGTGGGGATTACTCCTTGGAGTCCAATGGAGCTTTTAAAGAGGTGAGGGGAGGTGTTAGGTGGCTGAAAACACCTTGGCCATTTTTGGCCAAAGTCCACATTGGCGGCTAGGTTGGTAGGGGTGGTGGAGCTTGCTCCAGCCAGTCAAAAAAAACTGCTAGACTCCCCCTTGTCCTTCTGAATTGAATGGGGAGGTTGGGGAGGGGGGAGGAGGAGCACAAAGTCCTCCTTCCTTCTCTTCCTTCTCTTTCTCTCTCCTCCATGGATGACTTTCTCTCTCCTAGTCATCAAGCCTGAAATTTAGGCTCCTACATGTCACATGTCAGCCCACCAATCCATTTGGCCACTTGGGTTAGGGGTAGCTCTAATGAAATAGGAATGAGCTTGAGTTAGCCCATTTGGGCTAACTTGACCCAAAGTGGGACTAGGGCCCACCTAGGTCAATTTGATCCTTGAGGTTTCCTTAATAGGTCCTTGGTGACCCATTAGCCTCCCCTAGGGTCAAGGTGGGGTTGAATTGGCTCTTGAAGGTCACTTGGCCCTTAACTAGGGCATTTTGACCATTTTAGGTTAAGGGTTGACTTTGGTCAAACTAGCCCCTTTGATTGGTCCCAATGGGTCCTTGGTGACCTATTGGCCTCTCACTAGGCTTATGAGGGTAGGGGTGGTGTCTATTGGGCTAAGGGACTACAATTGACCCTTCTGTAGGTCAATTTGACCTAATTAGGGCTATATTTGACTTTGGTCAACTTAGCCCTATTGACTGCTTTCCATGGGTCCTTAGTGACCCATTGACCTCTCACTAGGGTTATGGAAGTTTGGGTGGAGTATATTTGGCTAATAGACTGAAATGGACCCTTGTCTAGGTCAACTTGACCTAGCTAGGGTTATAGTTGACTTTGGTCAACTTTGGTCTTTTGACTGCTCTCCATGGGTCCTTAGTGACCCATTGACCTCTTTCTAGGGTTATAAGGGTATGGGTGGGGTCTTGGAGTCTTGGTGAAGTCCCATGATCACTTTTAGTCAAGGTTCTGAGATCTGCTAAGTGCAGACCACAGTGGCCCTATTCACACTACCAGGTCCACTTGCCTCTTCCTTGGGCTTTCTAGGGTTTTGTCATGACAAAACCACTCCTAGGGGTCTAGTTGGAAATGGGATGTTACACTGGGTTAGCTGTGGATCCGGCCAAAGTGCGTGCCATGAAGGAGTGGTCACCCTTAAATTCAGCGGCTGATGTACAAAGCTTACTTGGACTTACCGGTTATTATCGCAAGTTTGTAAAAGGGTTCTCAAAGATTGCCCTTCCTCTTACTACGTTGACAAAGAAGGGTGTGTTGTATGAGTGGACACCCCAGTGTGAAGCTATGTTTCAGGAACTGAAGGACCGACTTACGTCTTCACCCATCCTATCCCTTCGATCCGGGAAGGAAGGATTTCAAGTTTACACTGACGCGTCATATCAATGGATGGGAGCAGTATTGATGTAGTACGGATATGTGATCGCATATGCTTCGAGACAGCTGAAGAAGCATGAAGTCAACTATTTGGTACATGATCTTGAATTAAGGGCGGTGGTGTTCTCCATGATGATTTGGAGACACTATCTATATGGCGTCCACTTCGAAATCTTTTCAGATCACAAGAATCTGAAGTACGTCCATACCCAGAAGGAACTGAATTTTAGACAGCGGTGGTGGTTAGAGTTTTTGTGCGATTATGAATTCACCCTGATCTACCACCCCGGAAAAGTAAATTCCGTAGCCGATGCTTTGAGCAGGAAGGTACCAGAAACAAGCACTGAGTCCCGATTGATGCGTATGGAGTTAGCTCGGATGCTTGAGGAGATGGAGATTACTCTATTGTATAAGGACCAACCGGAAGGGTATTCAGAGTACTTCGCCGCGATGAGCATAGTTTGTGACATTCGAGACCGAATTCGGGCAGAGTAAGGAAAGGATGCGGCTCTTGTCCTAGTAATCAAGTCAATTGAAGATTGGATTACTAACGAATATTCCTTGAAAGACGGCCTCGTCTACTTCCGTGGTCGGCTCTACATTCCCTAGGGCGATAATATTCGGGAAGATATCTTGAGAGAGGCACATTGCTATCAATATTATGTGCATCCTAGGATTGACAAGATGTACGCCGACTTGCGAAACACCATGTGTTGGCCAAGAATGAAGAAAGATGTGAGACATTTTGTTACGCATTGCGAGGCCTGTCAAAGGGTAAAAGCAGCGTGCAGGAGTCCCGGCAGATTATTACAGCCATTACCCTTCCCTGAGTGGAAGTTCGAGCATGTGTCCATGGACTTCGTCCATGGTTTGCCCTGCTCACGCTAAGGGAATGATTTAGTATGGGTGATCGTTGACCGCCTGACGAAGGTAGCCCGATTCATTCCTATGACGAAAGAAGCTCATGTGGAGGTTTTGGTATGCCTCTTTATGGAGCAGTTCGTACGGTATGATGGTGTGCCAAAGACGATTGTTTCTAACCGGGATGGTCGGTTTACCTCTAAATAATGTAAGGCGGTACATGCGTATTTGGGATCACGTCTCACCTTTAGCACGACGTTTCATCCTCAGACAGACGGAAAGTCTGAAATGACTATCAGGACATTGGAGGATCTACTGAGGTTGTGTGTGTTGGATAGAGGAGAGCCGTGGTAAAGGCTCTTACCTCTGGTAGAGTTCTCATACAGTAACAGCCATCAAGCTAGCATCGGGATGGCACCCCATGAAGCCCTAAACGGAAGAAGGTGTAGAACACCCTTGTCTTGGGTGCGGGATGAGGACCCGAAGACATTGAGAAATGAATACATTGATGATACTGATGCGGTTGTGAGACTAATACGGGACCGCATCCTTGAGGCTTAAAGTCTGTAGGCAAAATATTATAATGCAAAGAACCGGATGGTGGAATTTCAAGTGGGCGACAAGGTGTTTCTAAAGATCAGGCCGACACATGGAGTATCACGGGTGCGTGGTGTGAAGAAGCTCAGCCCAAGGTACGTTGGGCCCTACATAATATTGGAAAGGATTTGCCCGATGGCCTATCATTTGGAGTTAACGCCAGAGCTAGAGAATCTTCATGACATATTCCATGTGTCGTCACTTCGAAAGGCATTGTTGTGGCCTGATCAATACGTTCCCACCACTGACGGAGCAGTTATGACTGATAGGTTGGTGCGACTAGAGCCTGTGCAGATAGTAGACAATGAGACAAGGATTTTGCGCCGCAAAAGTGTTCCTCTGGTTAAGGTGCTGTGGTCTAATCATGGGAAGGATGAGTATACGGGGGAGCCAGTGGACTTGATGCAAAAACGCTAACCGGAGCTATTTCATCAAGGTAATCTTTAAAAGCTTATTTTTTTCATTTTATGCTTTACTTTCCCCCATAGCCTTAGCCTGATTTCGGGAACAAAATCTTTTATTTTGTTTATAGGATTTGTAATGTCCCGATTCGCGCTAGGCCCCTCGTGCGTGCTTCTGAGTCAGGAGAGCTGACTTGGGCCCAGGGAGTGCAGGAGACTAGGTTTACACTCGTGTGGAAATGAGAAACTAGTCCAGAATTGGACATGTGTAGAGACACGGGCATGTTCCTACCCATGTGCATCGAGTAGAACTCGAGAGGTGTCGAGTGGAACTCGACAAGGCCTATCCCGAGTAGGACACGGGTAGAGACATGGGCGTGTCCCTACCCGTGTGCGTTGAGTAAAGATCAACGAATGTGTCCCGAGCAGGACACGGGTAGAGACGCGAGCAGAGACACGGGCATGTCCCTACCCGTGTGCATATCTCCAGCAAGCCGACCGTGTCTCCCGAGCAGGACATGGGTAAGAACACGATCATGCACATGGCCGTGTCCCGTGACCAGAGCAAGATGTCCTAGAAGTCCTCGAGGAGGGCTTGGAAGTCCACGACCAAGGGTGGGGGGGGGAGGACTCCGCCAGAACGGGCAGAAGCCAGGATTAAAACTCCACGTCCGTGACCTGAGTGAGAGCGCGCGCCGAGATTGGTGACCGAAGTAAAGCCGCCTCGCCCTCCAAGAGGCATGTGCGACCCATGTGTTGAAGCAACATAATCATAGCGACCCAATTCACACGGACATCCCCCGAGGTTTGGAGCCATGCCACCTGATGAGTCCCTATTTTATACCTTATTTTGGACTCATCTAGGCCTTTTTCAACAGCTTTGCACAATCTTTAAGCGCCATTAGTACTCCTTTTGGTTAGCTACGACATTCCACGCCCTGTGCACCTTTTTAGCCCATTTCTGTGCTTGTGTGCATTTACATTCTTGCTATGATTATTATTGTTTGCAGTGGCTGCCATGATCGATGTCCCGTGCAGTTTTCCTGCAGGTTTGGGGATCGTGAGGGCATTCGGGATAGGCGTTTCACTATTTTTGGCAAAGGAGTCAGTGATCGTGCATTTTTACCCACGCACGACCATCGACCTCCTGGCGCACGATCACTGATCGTGCGCAGCCCGGACTCATTTGTGAAATCCCTGTCTTGAACCTTCCGCACGATCACTTGCCATGCCGCGCACGAACACTACTCGTGCGCCGCTGATCGTGCGCAGTCATAACCATTTTACAAAGTTCTGCTTGGCTATTTCCGCACGATCATCAGCATTACCTCGGACGATCACTGATCGTGCGCTGCTGATCGTGTGCGACCATTGATTTTCTGATGCAGGTCTACAGGTTGCTCGTGCACGGGCGCTGACCTTGGTCGCGCATGACCACTGGTCGTGCGCCAGTGTTCGTGCACCCTATTTATTCTGCAAGCTATAAAAAGCCCTGTTCCGCGAATTAGGGTAACGGACATTGTTACGAAACCTCCGCCAGTCCGCCGTTTCGCCCTCCAGCAGTTCCATTCGCCCCCACCTTCATCCCTACCATCGGGAGGACCTTCTCCGGCGATTCCGAAGCATTCCGCATCCTCCGGTGATCCTCCCGGCCATTGAAGCATTCTTCTCCGAGCGTTCCACTAAGGAAGAAGACGAAGCATACCTAGAGAACGGAATTACAGGCCCTCGAGGTGACAACTCGGTGGTACTGGAAGCCCTCCTCGGACTGCGCTTGGAAGCGGATTGACAACCCGCACCTCCGGCCAACAACCGCGGTGGATCTTCAATCTCGTGGTTTTGCATTTTCTATCTTTTCTTGTTGCATGGAATGTTTGTGCATGTAATGAACATCAATTTCTAGTGTTAATTTGATCATTTGTGTTTCATCTTGCTTATGAGAATTATTCTTTGATGCGCCACGCTCCATCTCGCTCCACTCCACACGTTCGTTTCACTTAATTTCACTCCGCACTAATCACCTCACTCGCTAGACTTCCGTCCACTCACTAACCGAAGTACGGCATCGCGGCCGCTACATCCATCTCGCCTTGAGAAGCGGTGATTGCGACCCGCATAGTTTACATTAGTGTAATCGGTCGTAAGACCACCAACCAAAGCCCCTTCTTTTTCTGTTTATTTCAATTAACTCTCATAACAATAGTTTTAGAGTCTAAATCGTTCGACGCTAATTGCATTCCTCAAGAGACCGGCATCCGGGGATTTATTCCCAACTTTATTACTTGTGCGACCGGTACGCTTGCCGTATTTTACGCGCATCAAGTTTTTGGCGCCGTTGCCGGGGAATGCAACTGTTGAACGATTATGATTTCTGGAAGTATTGGTATAAGAGTTAGTGCTTTTTGATTTTTGTTTCTTTGTTTTGTTGCTTCAGTGGATGCAGGGACGTGCTGCAAGAGATCTCGTTACTTACGATCCTGAGATCGAGCGAACTCTTCGTGCACAAAGGCGTGCTGCTGTTATCAATCCAATCACAATGGGAGATCAGTTGAACAATGACAACGGAGTTCGTGTTGGAGGGAACCTCCATGATTACCGGAATGGGGATGAGAATGAGGTGAATCCGCCGCATGTCCGAACCATGAGAGACTACACCACTCCCACTGTAGGGAGCATTTACCCTGGGTTCAGACCGGCGATCGCAAACCAGCAGTTCGAGATCAAACCAATAATTCTTAACATCATCCGGAACAACGCACAGTTCTCCGGAATGGCCAGGGAGGATGCCCATCTTCACTTGGCAGACTTTTCAGAAATCTGCGCTACTTTCCGCTATGCTGGGATTCCTGATGATACGGTCAAGCTCCGTCTCTTCCCCTTCTCTCTACGTGACAAAGCCAAGTCATGGCTTCATGCCCTTCCTCCTGGAACTGCCACAACCTGGGAGGCTCTTACCACAAAGGTTCTAGCCAAATTCCATCCGGTCGACCGTATCGTGAGCTTGAGACGGGCCATCGCTAATTTTAGGCAAAATGACGAAGAGAGCTTAGCGGAAGTTTGGGAGCGCTTCTATGAGTTGCTGCGAAAGTGCCCCAACCATGGATTCCAAACGTGGAATCTCGTGGAAAGCTTCTACTTCTCCATCGAACCTCAACACCGCGCCATGATTGATGTCGCCTCTGGTGGAACAATTATGAACCTTGCTCCTGAGGATGCTTTGAGAGTTTTGCAGGACACCGCCACGCACAGCGCCTTTTGGACCGCAGGAAGGAATACCCCCCGTGGGACAAGTGGAGTCTTTGCTGTGGAAGCATCAAGGCCCGCTGCTGCTGCTCCGGTGTTGGCCATTTCGTGTCAAGGATGCGGAGGAGCCGATCATCATAGCTTTGAGTGCCCTGGAGCGGAGGTAACGTATGACCCTGCCTTTTCCAATGAAACTGTTAATTTTATCACGTATCAAAATAGGGGCACGCCTTATGGAAATGCGTATAATCCGGGTGCGAGAAATCACCCGAACTTCTCGTGGAATCAAAACGCACCTGGCCAACGATTGCAACCGGGGCAGCATCAAAATGATGCCTCCGCCTCCGGAAGCAAACTGCGGCCGCCTCACCCGAATTACCCCCAAGGGCCCCCCGCCGTAAAAACCAATTCATTGGCTGAAATGTTTGAAAAATTTGTTGAAGTTTCCCAGACGAACATGACAAACCAAGCCGCTTCAATGCGTAAGCTTGAGGCACAGTTGGGCCAATTGGCTCAAATGGTCTCCGAGCGCACTCATGGTACTCTCCCAAGCAACACCGAAAAAAATCCCCACGAACAAGGGAAAAGCCTTGGGGAGGAAAGGCTGGGGAATAACAACGAGCTCGTGATTAGCTGTATGATTAACAATGTTGAAACCACTGCTTTATGTGATTCCGGAGCATCTAGCAACATCCTCACTCTGCAGGATGTCGCGAAGATGCAATTGCAAATAAACACCGAAGACCGGAAATCACTTATTTTAGCTAATGGAAATGTGGTTGATACTGAAGGTGGTGTGAGGGAAGTTGAGATCGAGGGTAACGACAAACATTTTACCACTGATTTTCAGGTCATGGGACCAAAAGAAAATGACTCCATTCCGATACTTGGTGTCCCATTCCTGACAGCCAGTGGCGCATCCCTGGATTTTTCCAAAGGACGCGTCACCTGGCCGACCGATGATTTCGCCCTCGATGATACTTCCGTACACCCCTCTCTTGTTCAAAACGACGTTTTTCTGAGTAGTGCAGATTTCAAGGAAGATTCTGGAATCCAAGCTTTGAAGGCAACCCTTACGGATGAGAAAACAAAGGGAGGATTGACCGAGACGACTGATGAGAAGAATGACTTATTGACCACGAAGATGTTCGAGTGCACCAAAGACACGGCGACCGTGCCATTTCCCACCGATGTTGTTGTTGAGCATGACATTCCTAGTTCCATGCGGGAGAAATCCCTAGACATTTATTCTTGTAATAATATTCATGACTGTGCTAAGCGTTCTGTCGCTTGGGCTGATCCGATCGCCGTCGCGGTGCCGGAAATGACGCCATCGATCATTAAATCTGGGAAAACTGTGGAATCCACTCCTTAGAAGTCTCCATCGGTTGAGAAGCTGAAGGAGGCCAAGCGCTTGCGCGATAAGCGTTATTCTTCCTTCCGGCGCGAAGACACGCACCATCTGAGCAAGGGGAAATCCCCTTCTCAAGATACTATGAAAAATTCTGCTTCTCCTTCGCTCTCCACCGGAAAGACTTACCACAAATCGGCATATAGCTGATTGCTTCTTTGCCGCTCTGCCTCGCTTTTCCTGCTTATTTTCCTAGTTGCTTTGGGACCTTATTTCGCTCTCTATTTCGTAGCTTTTATTTTGCTGCAAAAACATTATATACAACTGCTAATACATGTATTTGGTCCACCTTTAGGACGGTAAACAAAAGGGCTATTCGGGAGACAACCCAAGCTTGGACCTTTTGGTCCCCTTGTTTATGCTTTTTATTTTATGTTTTCTATTTTTTGTATTTTCTGTTGTTCGGCCTAATTTGCAGGTTCAGCTTATCTTTTGTGCGAAGCAGCAACTCCCGCGAATCATCACGCAATCTTCTGGCATGCTCCCCTCTTTGGAGCATAGGTACTCTCTCTCACTTCAGATTTCATTCCTTGGTTGAATGTCTATTTTCTTGCTTATGTTTTCATTCAAGTCTGGGGGGAAGAGCCGCTTGTGCACTCCACGAGCACATTTAATTTCGCATGCCAGTAGTTTTCCTTTTTGCTTCATTGTTTTTGACTCCTGCTGCACACACTTTGGCACCCACATGAGCGCGCACTTGACCACGCGTGCGGCTCGAGTTGATGTATTATTTCGTGTAAACTTTAAGATGGTGGTGCTGACGTAGGATTTTGATTTAGAGTAGTTCGAAACTCGTGCAGTGCTCCTAATCGAGTGCTCACGTTGTGTAGAAATTGTATAGATTTAGTTTTTCTTTATGCTTGCAATTTATATTTTTTCTGCACTCGTAAATACTGTCTGTCCTACTCAAATCTATGAATCCGGAGTAATCACTCGGTAGTGTAGGAATGTGTGTAGGCGTTGCTAGCTTTGTATTGCTCGAGTCGGGAGGACGGATCACTTTTCTCGGTGACTAAGAACTTGCCCCAGGCTACTTTCGAAGCATTGGTGCACGGTTAGTCGAGCGTGAGCGTGACGTAGGCCATAACTTTGGCCCGGTTGAGCCTTGCACCCGTCCTAACATAGCCCTCGCTAGCCCCGTTGAGCCTACCTTCCTTTTGTTTCAGCTCCACACTCAATTCACCAATGCCTCAAGCCAATCCTAGTCGCACACCCGCGTCGAGCTCTAGTTTCAAGCATTTTCTCGTTGGGTTGTTGATGTGGGAAGTGGTTTTGTGGAAAATGTGGATTTGCCATCTTGTTATATTTGCTGAAATTCTAGAATTTGAAAAAGAAAATTTTATAAAAGCAAAAAAATTGTGAAAAAGAAATGAAAAAGAGAAAATAAAAAGTATAAATGAAAATCTGTTTTTGAGAAATCTGTTTTGGGGTAGGCGGTGCACACACCCATGTTGTAAAAACCAAGTCTGGGGGTGTGGTGCACTCACATTCATTTTGCTAGTGGGAAATCTGTAATTGTGCGAGCTCCGTTGGGTTGTGCGTAGCCTTCGTTTTCATTTTTTTTATCCATACCTACGTCTACACCCAAGCCCCAACTTTTCACCTAAAGTGCTACGGATTTATGCTCGAGTCGAACTAGCATCGTGGAGAAAGTGTGAACGGGCAAGCATATGGTCCCCGACATTAGTGGATTCCTTTGGAGGTGATCACGAGCCCCGCTCTTTGGCAATGCTCCACCATCCGACTTGCCTATTTTCTTCCTACTCATGACCGCGCGATTCTCCGGAAATTCAACCTTTGAGTAGTGACAGTATTTATTTACGTTTATCGAAAATTATAAATTGCATAACATGATTAAAAACTCCTTCTATTATATTTTCTATGCACTTGTGTTTCTTGATTTCTCGTCCTACTGTATTTTGAAATTACTACGTCAGCTAGCCATTTTTGAGTCCACAAGGTGATTATTTGCCCGGGACGTGCAAATGGTTAAGTCTGGGGGTGTGATGAGTCCCTATTTTATACCTTATTTTGGACTCATCTAGGCCTTTTTCCACAGCTTTGCACTATCTTTAAGCGCCATTAGTACTCCTTTTGGTTAGCTACGGCATTCCACGCCCTGTGCACCTTTTTAGCCCATTTCTATGCTTGTGTGCATTTACATTCTTGCTATGATTATTATTGTTTGCTGTGGCTGCCACGATCGATGTCCCGTGCAGTTTTCCTGCAGGTTTGGGGATCGTGAGGGCATTCGGGATAGGCGTTTCACTATTTTTGGCAAAGGAGTCAGTGGTCGTGCGTTTTTACCCACGCACGACCATCGACCTCCTGGCGCACGATCACTGATCGTGTGCAACCCGGACTCATTTGTGAAATCCCTGTCTTGAACCTTCCGCACGATCACTTGCCATGTCGCGCACGACCACTGCTCGTGCGCCGCCGATCGTGCGCAGTCATACCCATTTTACAAAGTTCTGCCTGGCTATTTCCGCACGATCATCAGCATTTCCTTGCACGATCACTGATCGTGCGCTGTTGATCGTGCGCGACCATTGATTTTCTGATGCAGGTCTACAGGTTGCTCGCGCACGGGCGCTGACCTTGGTCGCACACGACCACTGGTCGTGCGCCAGTGGTCGTGCTCCCTATTTATTCTGCAAGCTATAAAAAGCCCTGTTCCGCGAATT
This sequence comes from Platanthera zijinensis, assembly GCA_039513925.1. Taxonomy (NCBI): domain Eukaryota; kingdom Viridiplantae; phylum Streptophyta; class Magnoliopsida; order Asparagales; family Orchidaceae; genus Platanthera; species Platanthera zijinensis. Next base: position 189,133,385 of record CM077079.1, on the reverse strand, counting down.
AAGGTAACAGACATTGTTACGAAACCTCTGCCAGTCCGCCGTTTCGCCCTCCAGCAGTTCCATTCGCCCCCACCTTCATCCCTACCATCGGGAGGACCTTCTCCGGCGATTTCGAAGCATTACGCATCCTCCGGTGATCCTCCCGGCCATTGAAGCATTCTTCTCCGAGCTTTCCACCAAGGAAGAAGACGAAGCATACCTAGAGAACGGAATTACAGGCCCTCGAGGTGACAGCTCGGTGGTACCGGAAGCCCTCCTCGGACTGCACTTGGAAGCGGATTGAGAACCCGCACCTCCGGCCAACAACCGCGGTGGATCTTCAATCTCGTGGTTTTGTATTTTCTATCTTTTCTTGTTGCATGGAATGTTTGTGCATGTAATGAACATCAATTTCTAGTGTTAATTTGATCATTTGTGTTTCATCTTGCTTATGAGAATTATTCTTTGATGCGCCTCGCTCCATCTCGCTCCACTCCACACGTTCGTTTCACTCAATTTCACTCCGCACTAATCACCTCACTCGCTAGACTTCCGTCCACTCACCAACCGAAGTACGGCATCGCGGCCGCTACATCCATCTCGCCTTGAGAAGCGGTGATTGCGACCCGTATAGTTTACATTAGTGTAATCGGTCGTAAGACCACCAACCAAAGCCCCTTCTTTTTCTGTTTATTTCAATTAACTCTCATAACAATAGTTTTAGAGTCTAAATCGTTCGACGCTAATTGCATTCCTCAAGAGACCGACATCCGGGGATTTATTCCCAACTTTATTACTTGTGCGACCGGTACGCTTGCCGTATTTTACGCGCATCACCACCCCAAAGATCTGGAGCCATGCCACCCCCAAGATGACGTCGAGGCTGTCCAATTCAAACACATAGAAATCCTCCGTGAGAGTGCAGGATCCTACAGACATAGTGACCCCTGAACACTGTCCAAGGGTCGGTCGGCGGCGGCCATCACCCAGGCAGACTAAGAAGTCCGGGGATGGAGAGACTGTCAGGGCGAGGTCGTGCGCTAGTCGTGCCGAGATGAAGTTGGGGCTTACTCCGCTATTTACCGTCACGTTCACCTATTAGTCGAGGATCACCCCGATCATCTTCATTGTCCGGGGCCCAGTAAGGCCGCCCATAAAAAAGAACGGAAGGTCCAGAACATTGAGATTCGCACCCTAAGTAGACTATGTAAGAACACGACCATTGACGATGCTTCACCGAGCGGGACACGGGTAGGAACACTGGCGTGTTCCTACCCGTGTTTGTCTTATTTATATAAGATTTGGCCATTTTTCATCCTTTTCCCAAGCCTTCTTTTCTGTGGAGAAACTGCTGGAGTGGGGAATGAGTTGCTTGAATCAACTATACTCCGTGAAGAACCACCGCCGCCAAGGAGAAGTGGATGCCGCCGCGAAGAGTCACGCGATCTATGGTCGGAAATAACAGAAATGCTAGAAATGATGTGAGTTTCCTCCCCTCTCCCTTGGTGCTAGATCTGTAGTTAATCCTAGGCGAGATATCGACTCAAAAGAGTCTTGATGTGTGAGATGGAGACTCCTAGGAGGAGGCCATACTTGGACTTGTGTTCTAGGGTTTAGTAATCTTCAACCTCTCCTTCCTTCAATGTGATGGTGGGAATGGTCTCGTGAAGAGGAATGGCCTGATAAGGGTGAATAAGGGAGGAGGATTTCTTTGTGTGATTTTGGAAGATCCGCTAGAGAAGGATGATGAACTGATGCCATTCATTCCGCCTCAAAAATGCGTGCAGAAACCTGTATTCTGCACGCAACGATCTTCATGGCCATTTTCATGTATGTCATGGCCAGATCTGGGATTTCGACTAAACATGAAAGTCGTAGGCCTTGGAGGGATCTTTCCAATGATGGGTTACACATTTTCATCGGATTCCTGTAGCATCAGGAATCCTCGTTTGAAGCTCTACTCTCTATAAATTTCCTGCATGCTTGGTTCTTTCTTAATGTAAACCTAATTTAGTATTATTAGAGGAATTGTGAATAGTTATCGTAAAGTTTGTGGTGAGCTGTTGGTTGATCCTTTATAATCAAATGATGAAGTTAAACCTACTTGAACAAAATTGTGGGATGGAAGATCCCTAGGTGAACTAGTGGATAGAAAAGTTGGATTGTATAAACTACTAGATATGTGAATCGGTAACGTAAGCTGTGAGCTCGAAATGTTTGAAGAGGATTGAATATGGTTAGTGTATGGATATGTGGAAGGGTTAATAGTTCGTGAATGTTTGCCCCACTTGATGGTTTGTGTTGATAAGGGATTTGGTAAGGGAACCCTTGTGAGCCGTTGAGCTCGAGTTGTGAAGTAGCATGCGGTGTGAGTCAACACGTGGTGTCGTAATCCTGAGTAAGGATAGTGTTGCAAGTCTATGGGCTCGCCAGTCATCACACCGACGGGAGTTGACAGTTAGACCATGGGAGGTTGGGCTTGGTCCTTGGTGCTCATTCCCTGGGCTCCTTCCATGCCAAGTGAACGGTTGGGCTTGGTCCTCGTGCTTTTTCCTAGGCTCCTTCTGGGTCATAACTTAGGCCAGTTCGGGGCTTGGTTCTCGATGCACATCTTCCCGAGACTCCCGCTGAGCCATAGTACGCTTGTGAGCTCCGCTGATGTATTCTTAGCATTGAGGCGTACGGAGGCCTAAGCTAGGTAGTGTGGATGCCGACCTAGTATTGGAGATGCCCGCTCTACTGTCACCTTCTGGCCATGACAGTTGGCTCTTGAGAAGTTAGCTACCTGCTAGAAAAGTGGGAACTTCAGAGTCTGTGTCAACACAGCAATTTGCTTGTGCATGTGCATATTGAGTCATAACATAGCATTCATTGCATCACATTCCATTGCATAAACAAGATCCTCATTGTATAAGTTTGTATGGGCACACTTATACGATGAGTTACCTTTCTGTTGAGCCGATCCTCAACTTATATGTCTGTATGGTCATTCATATAAGTTGAGTTACTTTCAGTTATTGCTTGAATTCTCATACTCTGCTGTAGATGTAGAATTACTAGCTTAGAATTTTGATGATACCGTTATCGTTTACTTTACTGCTACTTATGTCATATATATTACTCCACCTATTTGTACTACTGCTTCATTAAATATATTATACCCTGATCCTTTTTCCGCCCGGTGTCGAGGAGTCGCTGGGGGAGCGGATGAGAAACCACTTAGTCTTTATGACTAACGGTTGCTACTTCTTTCTTTTTAGGAGGAAACCTCGCTGGTGGAGCAGCAACAGGTAATGCAGCATGACAGTCAGGCCAGGACGACAGGTCCTGAAGGGACAGTGTCGTCGCTACCGTTAGTGACAGATGTGAGTCATATAGTGACTCTTGTTGTACCCTTTTTGGGCAAGACTACTCGTACTCTGATAGTTTAGAAGCTAGATGTAGCTTCTATATTTGTTATATTTGGACTTATATGCTTATGTGTGTATTTGAATTCTGTTTTTATTACTCTGGTTGGGTTGACAAGATTGATATTTGTATTGGCCGGCAGAATAGGCATATTATAGTACAGGGTAGCCCGAGTGCTAGTGCTACCGCAAGGCGGTTGTTCTGGGCATAAAACTCCCCTCGTGCCATGTTCTGTGTTCTGGGAGGGAGGGGGGGTCTTACTGATGCAGGCTTGCAAGTTTCACACCGTTTGGACTTACGGCCTAACATCACGACACTCTTCGATCCCAACCCTACACTCGCACAATCGCTCTACGCGACACCACGCAATTACATCTATCAACATTTTTCTAGCATACGGGTAGCCAAGCCGGTTTGGATCCAACAAGGGCTATAAGGCCAATGTTCGATCGAGCTAAAAGGACCAATATTGGGTCCGACCGAGCGATGTTGTACCAAAAGAGATCTACCGAAAAGTTCGATTCGGAATGGGTAGATCTCTCCCAACAAAAGTCAAACGAGGTTCGCCAAACCTTTTCGAATATAAAACAAAGATAAGGGAAATACTAATCAAGCGAAGAAATCCACAATACTATTTCAAGCTATCTAAAACAACGCCAAAAATAATCCACCACAAGATCTAGTCTAAGAAATGAAATCACACAAAGAGGTAGGTGGAATTTCGTTACCCAATCGGAATGAATGATTCCGATTACTCTCTACTTGGATCGCTCCTCAATGGCTCCGCTGGAGTTGCACCGGAAGGAGATGAAAATCTTGCCCGCCTTCGCCGCGTCACGCCGGTGCTAGGATTCCACAAGGAGGCAAGCTTGCCTTGGCCGAATTCTTCACAAACAAAGGGGGAAAGGGTTCCTTGATGGTGGTCGGATTTATTAGTGGAGGGGGCGGCTAGGGATGATTGCAAGGGAGTGAGGGAGGAGGTCGGCTATGGGAGAGTAGCTGGTGGGTCGGTTTTGATGGGAATGATGGGGAGGCCGGCGGTTTGTTGTTGTATGAGAGGGTGGCTCGGGTTGAGGGATGGTGAAAATAGGTGGAGGCTTGGGGGCTAGGAGGAGGGGAGGGGAATAGAAGAGGAGGAGGGGAGATTGTGGCCGGCGGCCAAGGAGAGGGGAGAAAGAGGATTTTGGCCAAGAGGAGGAAGGAAGAGAGGGGGAGATTCTCAAATTAGGGTTTCAATATTTTCTTTCTTCAATTCTATTCATCATGAAAGCAACTTGCCTATATATAGGCTACAACATTAGTTCGGCTATTTGCAGCCCATAATAAAAAAAAAATAAAACAACACTCATTAAAATGAAACACAACATGACATAAACATTGTCATAAACATTGCAAAATAAAGGAACATGAAAATGAAATAATTAATCTATCATTAGATTGGTTTGCGCCGCGGGCGGGTCTTTTGACGTCGCTCCACATGGTCGTCACGACGCCGCAAATCTTTACTTGGAGGCGGTGAGATAATTTCCGTAAGCATGCCGTCTCCGTCTTCAATGCGTTGAGGGCCGTCGTCTCCATCAATCCTCCCCCGCTTAAAACTACTCATCACCGATGAGTAGGTCTGAAAGTACCGGTGCGGGGTAGCATCATCCAATAGAACCTCAGAGTGGCAGACAACCCCACTCAGAAAGAAGAGCACAACAACCTGGAGTATCCTGTCATGCTAAAATTTGTTCCTAGGGAACCTTGGAGAAGCATTAGGCAATAAAGGAAAACAAAATTTAGCATCAACAACCAACATACCTCCAGAGAAGTCCGAAGAAGAAAACAATCCAAGTATAAACTCACAACCCAACCCCAAAGAGAACAAAGTGGACCCAAATGGACAGGCAGATAAATCATGTGGTGGAGAATCATACGGCGTTAAATTAGAAACATCAAAATATGGGGTAAAACCCCAATCAATGGAAAGCTTCAGATGATATGTAAATTCTCCAAATTTCATTAATATCCGATAAAGGTTCCGCTTACCAACTCGCCAACTTTCTAAAGTGCCTGGAGGCATCCGTTTAGGGTCGAGACGCACCAAATCTAAATCGATCATCTTATAGTGAGATACTCTTTTATGTAAGCTAGCATAAATATGATACAAATTAATTTGTAGGGCTAGCGTTTTACTAATGTGCTTATATAAAAGGGGATCATAATGAGCGTAATCGTGGGGAGTGAAACCATGGGCTACGTGACTCAACCCGAATACAGAGGATATAGGGGTTAAGTCAGGGGGGACGGGAGCCTTCACATCAACGATGACTTCAGATGGCTCCAAAGTCGCAGTTCTAATTCGAAAATTATTATGACCACACTTGGCATGCAGATATGCCAAGGGAATCTGCGCATCATAAATACTAAGAGAGTTGGACGCTCTCAGGTGTGACAAGAGGTGCGAGCGAGACGACTCATGGGGCCATAGCGTGGCCACTAACAGAAATAAGTAGGGTGACACCAGCGGAACTACATCAGGTGGCACCAATATGATAACATCAGGTGGCGCTAACGGGACTTCATCAGGGGGTAGAAAAACATGTGCAAATAGACCGATAGAGTAAGCACATCGAGACACAACTAGGATAATAGGTCTAATGGCCACAGAATCAGAATCAAAAATAGTCGTGGACATAACCATAGATGGATACGTAGCGTAACGAACCGTCAAAGGTGATATGCCCAACGGAGGGGCCCGCAAGGTTGGCCAAGTACAATGATCCAGATTAGAAATACAAAACTTGTGTTTAAATGGGTCCGCTAGTCGGATCAACCGATCAGGAGGGAGAGTCGGTAAAATTAAAACTGGGAGAGAGTCGAGATCAAAATTAATTTCACGCGACGGAGTTAGCGTCAGGGGACGCTCATCCGGGCAGACATCAATAACGTCTTCCAACAATAGTACTCTCTCACTAGGACAAACTTCCAACACATCAATCACAACATCAGTAGCGGTACAAATCTCATGAAGGGGAGCATCGATAGATTTCGGAGGAGGGGCTAAGTCATACCCCATGCCAAAATACGGATTTATCGTCCAAGTAACATACTCCGGGTGCAAGCACTCAAAATCAACCGAAAATTCAAACAGAGGATTTTCCTTCCAAGAAAATTCATCTGGCTCGTCATCACCTAACTCGCTATCAGAGAGGCAGTCGCCACTAGATGACTCTATCAACTCACGGGAAACTTTACCCAACTCAGACTCAAACATGGTTTCAGAAACATTGACGAGGGGAAGTGGAGATGATTCCTCAAAGGAGAAATCCTCATTCAGGTCACTAGGGTAACCCATCTCCTCATCGTCAATACATTCGTCAGTAATATCGGCCTCGTCCTCAGTGACGGGCACAGTCCTAGACACGGCCATGGACTCATCAGGGGAGTCATCAACTAATTCAGGCAGCTCAGGGGATAAGTCATTCTTATACTCAGGTAGGGGTCTAGTGCCCTGGCAGGGAGGAGTAATAACATGAGACGTCCTAGTACGGGAGTATGGGGGAACGTGCTTGTTCGGTATTGGCAAAATCTTAGGCGGCGCTAAACTCGGATAATCAGAAGACTGAGAACGGCAGTATGAGGGATAATACTCATCCGTTAACAAATTCTTCATAAGTTGCCAACCTACATGTGAGTCGATGGGGGGCATTCCCAAACGTTTCTCCTCGTTGAGCCAGAAGGTATAGGCTCGACCAAATAGTTGAAATCTCGCAATGGGAAACCTATGGGGATCCACAATGTGATTTTGCTCAAAATAACACTCCATGTCTTCCACCCAACGTAGAAACACTCGCGGTCCACCTAGCCCATCATAGGTCGGAGCAGGAATCCTAACATGCCTAGAGGTGCGCGGTGGCGGTGCTACTTGACTAGCCTTTAGTTGGCCAACCAACGCCTTAATATCATCCACTACCGGGCAGTGGAATTGCTTTCTACCGTTCCTAAGGGAACCTAAATATTTTTCTCGAGAAGCATTGACGTCATAGGCCATATTGTGAAAACCGGAGAGAAAACTCGATCCGGAATTTGTGCACAAACAAGGAGAAATGCTTCTGGCTTAGTTAAAATAGGTTTGTCGGATTTGTTCCCGCTTAACCACTAGGGTAATAATAATATAAAATAGATTTTCTTGCTGAATAAAATATGAAGATTATTAATAAATTTTTTTTTTTGATGTTTTTGCTGAAAATAAGAAATTTAGGCCACTATTGACAGACCAACTATTAAATTTTAAAATAACTTAATAAAAATAATGACTTAATGATAAATAATATATTTTTTTTAGATTTCTAATTAAAATAAGACAGAGAAATTCCAGATTTTTTTTTTTTGATTTTGAGAAAATTTGAAATTTAGAATTTGAAATTGGAAATTTGAAATTTTGAATTTTGAAATTTTAAATTTTGAAATTTGAAATTTGAAATTTGAAATCTTAAAATTTGAAATTTGAAATTTGAAATTTGAAATTTGAAATTTTGAATTTTGAAATTTGAAATTTGAAATTTGAAATTTGAAATCTTGAAATTTGAAATTTGAAATTTGAAATTTGAAATTTGAAATTTGAAATTTGAAATTTGAAATTTGAAATTTCGAAATTTGAAATTTGAAATTTTGAAATTTGAAATTTGAAATTTGAAATTTGAAATTTGAAATTTGAAATTCAAAATTTGAAATTTGAAATTTGAAATTCGAATTTTGAATTTTAAATTTTGAAATTTGAAATTTGAAAATTTGAAATTTGAAATTTGAAATTTAAAATTTGAAATTTGAAATTTATATTTTCTTTAGCCTACCCAAAAATAGAAGGATGGTGCCGATTAGGAAATCGACAATAACCTCCTTCTGCTACCAAATTGATGCAGGCTTGCAAGTTTCACACCGTTTGGACTTACGGCCTAACGTCACGACACTCTTCGATCCCAACCCTACACTCGCACAATCGCTCTACGCGACACCACGCAATTACATCTATCAATATTTTGCTAGCGTACGGGTAGCCAAGCCGGTTTGGATCCAACAAGGGCTATAAGGCCAATGTTCGATCGAGCTAAAAGGACCAATATTGGGTCCGACCGAGCGATGTTGTACCAAAAGAGATCTACCAAAAAGTTCGATTCGGAATGGGTAGATCTCTCCCAACAAAAGTCAAACGAGGTTCGCCAAACCTTTTCGAATATAAAACAAAGATAAGGGAAATACTAATCAAGCGAAGAAATCCACGATACTATTTCAAGCTATCTAAAACAACGCCAAAAATAATCCACCACAAGATCTAGTCTAAGAAATGAAATCACACAAAGAGGTAGGTGGAATTTCGTTACCCAATCGGAATGAATGATTCCGATTACTCTCTACTTGGATCGCTCCTCAACGGCTCCGCTGGAGTTGCACCGGAAGGAGATGAAAATCTTGCCCGCCTTCGTCGCGTCACGCCGGTGCTAGGATTCCACAAGGAGGCAAGCTTGCCTTGGCCGAATTCTTCACAAACAAAGGGGGAAAGGGTTCCTTGATGGTGGTCGGATTTATTAGTGGAGGGGGCGGCTAGGGATGATTGCAAGGGAGTGAGGGAGGAGGTCGGCTATGGGAGAGTAGCTGGTGGGTCAGTTTTGATGGGAATGATGGGGAGGCCGGCGGTTTGTTGTTGTATGAGAGGGTGGCTCGGGTTGAGGGATGGTGAAAATAGGTGGAGGCTTGGTGGCTAGGAGGAGGGGAGGGGAATAGAAGAGGAGGAGGGGAGATTGTGGCCGGCGGCCAAGGAGAGGGGAGAAAGAGGATTTCGGCCAAGAGGAGGAAGGAAGAGAGGGGGAGATTCTCAAATTAGGGTTTCAATATTTTCTTTCTTCAATTCTATTCATCATGAAAGCAACTTGCCTATATATAGGCTACAACATTAGTTCGGCTATTTGCAGCCCATAATAAAAAAAAATAAAACAACACTCATTAAAATGAAACACAACATGACATAAACATTGTCATAAACATTGCAAAATAAAGGAACATGAAAATGAAATAATTAATCTATCATTAGATTGGTTTGCGCCGCGGGCGGGTCTTTTGACGTCGCTTCACATGGTCGTCACGACGCCGCAAATCTTTACTTGGAGGCGGTGAGATAATTTCCGTAAGCATGCCGTCTCCGTCTTCAACGCGTTGAGGGCCGTCGTCTCCATCACTTACACCCTCCCCCACTCGCCACGATGGTGATGTTTGAGGACTTCAGGCAGGAACTACTTAGCTTGGTCAGATTCGCACTCAGCGCGCGTGCTGAGTGCCCGACACCAACATTCCCTGTTCTCGCGGTTCCAGATCTCGGTGAGGACGCTCCCGGCACGCGGGCTACGAAAGAAGTTGCAGAGTAAGGAAGAGGCGGCGAGCTCCCCAGGTGAGTGCTTTTCCCAGGCTCGGCAAGCGGCGGTAGGTTCAGCGAGATGGGGGCACGAGACCCCCCATCTCGCCTAGTAGGGGGTGGCAGCCCCTTCAGCGAGCTTGTTTCTTCTACTTCGGTTCCAGAGGGGTTCTGGGAACTCGAGATGTCCTACTATACCAGGAAAGGAGACCCGATCCAGCACGTCCAGTGGTTTGAGGACGTTGTCTCGATCTGATAGATGTTTGATGGATTCAAGTGTTGGCTCTTCGCCATCACCCTCAAGGAGAAGGCGAGAGAGTGGTTCCACCAGTTGCCAACCAATTCCATCTACTGCTTCGAGGACCTACGTCGGGGGTTCATGTTTAGGTTCACCACCTCTAAGAGGAGGAAGTAGGAGTCAGAGTACCTATTCCACATCAAGTAGGGTATGAACGAGACCCTGGGGAGCTACGTGGATCGGTTCCAGGAGGAGGTATCCCAGGTCCATGAGATGTCAGGGCATACCCTAATGATGGCCTTCACTTTGGGGCTACAACAGGGTTTCTTCTGAATAGAGCTAAAGAGGGTGCAACCCCTCTCCTATGAGGAGCTAATGGAGAGGGTGGCAAGATAAGTCGACAGGGAGGCATCGAACCCGGAGTTTGCCTAGAAGTTAGCAAGGTGGGCTACGGAGGAAGAAAGGCCCAGAGGGGGCAGAGGTCAGGAGGAGAGGAGAGATGAACCCTGACCGAGGGAGTAGTAACAGCAGTAGCCCAGGTGGGGGAGTCAGGAGCCGAACCATCGGCTAGGTTGGAGGCTGGAGTGACAAGATCAAGGGTCGCGGAGAGGCCACCATGGGGGGGGGGGACAATCGTCAAAGGGACCAGGGCCAATTTTACCCTCCAGGAAGGAGACAAGGACAAAGGCCACCACTCCCCGACCAGGACAAGGCTATTGCGATAGCCATGGGGGAGAGGAGGAGAGCAGCGTGGAGGAAGAGAAGGGAAGTTAGGGTGGAATTACCCTATTGCGACTTCCATCAGGAGGAAGGGCACGACACGACCACGTGCCCGGAGTTCCTCATGATGAGAGGAAACATGGAGCAGCAGCAGCAACAAGACCGCCAGGAGTTGCAGATCGAAGAAGTCCTTCCCTGTGAGGAGGAGGACAGGTGTGAAGACAGGGTAGATGTTGGGACCCAGGGAGGGATAGGAGTAATCCACAGGGGGGTGGGGGTCAAGGCTTCCCGCAAGGCAAGTCTCCACAACATTTACTACAGGAGCGTTCGCTCCACGTCCCAGGACCCACCCCTGGAGGAGAAGATTACCTTCTCAAGGAAGGACATGCCGGGTCAAGAGGATCCCTTTTGCGATGCGCTGGTCATCCAGACAACAATCTAGAATTTCACTATCTCTTGGATCCTCATCAATAATGGGAGCTCGGTCAACGTCATCTTCAAGAAGGCATTTGACGCGATGAAGGTGGAGGCCAAAAAGGTTCTAGCCTCAGACGTACCCTTGTTCGGATTCTCGGGGGAGAGGAAGGAGGTGGAAGGAGGAGTGGGACTCAATGTCACTCTGGGGGGGAGTCCCGCGCCTGCCGATTCCTCATCGTTGATGCCCCCAACAGCTACAATGCCATCTTCAGGAGGCCCCTCATCAGTTCGTTCCGCTGCATCCCCTCGTCCTTCCACCAGTGCCTGAAGTTCAACACCGAGGGGATCCAGGTCCGGGTCTGGGGATACCCCAAGGTGGCAAGGGAATGCTACGTCACCGCCATGAACTCCATATCTTGGCAGGAGGGAGCTGAGGAGATGGAGCGAAGGATGGAGGAGGCGGAGCATGAAGCTGGCAGGGAGGAGATGGAGGTAGAGGAGAGTCACGCTCGGGAGGAGGAAGCGGAAGAAGTCCAGGAGTCGGCTGAGGCAATGGATGTGGAGGAGGCTGGGGAAGAAGTCCTTACCCCAGGAGGGAAAGATATTGAAGAATGGGGTAGCAGTCCCTTTTGGAATCAGCAGAAGAGGTGGTGGAGATGGAGGTTTTCACCCTGGGAAGCAGGGTGGAGAAGGTTTGCGTCAGCGGGGGGCCGACCCTGGAGGATAAGGGCAGGATGCTGGAATGCATCCAGAAGAATGTGTACATCTTTTCCTGGAGCGCCGCGAAGATGCCGGGGATCGATGCTGATGTGGCCTGCCATCCCTCAATCTGGATCCGGTAGCTTACCCCATCCAGTAGAAGAAGAGGTCTACCGCAGATAGGTTGGCCGAGCTGATCAGGGAGGAGGTTGCCAAGCTTCTCAAGGCTGGCTTTGTAGCTGAAATTCATTACCCCGGCTGGGTCTCCAATGTAGTGATGGTTAAAAAAGGAGACAGCCGGTGGCGTATGTATGTTGATTTTTCTTTACTTAATAAATCATGCCCCAAGGACTGTTATCCTTTGTCTCAGATCGACACGCTGGTGGACTCAGCCGCTGGTTTTCCTGTAATGAGTTTTCTGGATGAATTTTCAGGTTATCACCAGATCAGTATGCCCCCCTGACGTCAAAGATGTCTCCTTCATCACGGGGGATGGGTACTACTGCTACAAAATGATGCCCTTTGGGATGAAGAATGCAGGAGCGACCTACCAGAAGATGATGGGAAGGGTCTTCCGAGAGTAGAGGGGGAGGAACCAGGAGGTGTATTTAGAAGACCTCATGATCAAGAGCCGAGACATGGAATTCCACCTCCGGGACCTAGAGGAGGCCTTCGCCACCCTACACGAGTACAAGATGAGGCTGAACGCCCTGAAGTGTGTCTTCGGGGCAAGCAGGGGCAAGTTCCTAGGCCACCTTCTTACCCCCGCGGGGGTAAAGCCAAATCCTGATAAGGTCCGAGCAATCATGGAGCTGGGATCACCTCAGAATGCTAAAGAGGTGCAGTGGTTGACAGGGAAGCTGGCAGGGTTGAGCAGGTTCCTTTCCCGGGCTGGGGAGAAGTGCTCCCCCTTCTTCAAAACTTTGAGGGGAGGCCAGAATTTTGAGTGGACCAAGGAGTGTGAGGAGGCATTCCAAGCCCTAAAGAAGCAGTTGACTTAGGCTCCGCTGCTCTAAGGGTCGATGTAGAGGGAGGATTTATACTTGTATCTCAAGGCAAGAGCAGAGGCCTTGAGCTCCATCCTGGTTCGGGAATAAGGGAAGAAGCAACTCCCCATGTACTATGTAATCCAAGTATTGAGGAAGGCCGAAATCCGTTATTCCATCTCTGAAAAGCTGGCCTTCACTCTAGTCATCTCGGCCAAGAGGCTACGACCTTACTTCCAGGCACACTCGATCCAGGTGGTGATCGACAACCCCCTCTGCAACATCTTTGGGGGGGGGGAGAGGAGAATTCAGGCAGATAAGCTAAATGTTCGATGGAGGTGAGCAAGTTTGACATCACCTTCGTCCCCCGTATCTTGATCAAGGCCCAAGCGATGGATGACTTTCTGGCTGACAATATGGTAGAGGTAGCAAAGGAAGAACTCACTCACCTCATTCCATGGAAGGTGATGGTAGATGGCGCTTCGGGAAGGCATTCCCTGGGAGTTGGGGTGATCTTAGAATCCCCTATGGAACGAGAATTGAACAAACAGTGGTGGTGTACTTTCCCATCACAACCAACCAGGACGAGTATGACATAGTGATTGTTGGGCTCCGCCTGGACAAGGAGATAGGAGTGCATGACGTGGAGGTCCTCACTGACTCCATGTTGATGGCCTCCCAGATCAACGAAGAATTTGAGGTAAAGTAGCCTACCCTTCAGTTATACTTTGCAATGGTGAAGGGGGTCATCGAGATGTTCCAGACTTTCTCTATCCGACACATACCCAGGGAAGAGAACGAGCAGGTAGACCAACTAGCAAACCATGGTCCCCGGGTGGGAGGTACCATCACCGATCTGTTCCTCCCATCCATCGAAGAGGGAAAGCTGATGGAGGTGGATCAACACCCCTCGTTGATGGACCCATTCATGACCATCCAATCCACAGGAGAATATCCAGAAGGGATGGACAAGAAGAAGCTCAAGTATAAGTCAGCATACTATCTCATGCGCGATGGGCAGCTGTACCGAAAGACCTCTCAAGGATGTTGGTACGTTGCGTGGCTGAGAGAGAGGTCCATAGGATCTTGGAGGAGTTCCACTCCGGGGAGTATGGAAGTCACTCTGGGAGTCGGACCCTGGAAGGGAGGATTGTCAGGCAAGGGTATTTCTGGCATACCCTGGGCCTCGACGTGACCGAATTCACAAAAAGGTGTCATAAGTGTCAATTGTATTCCCCACTCTAGTTGCAACCAGACCAGCGCCTCAGAAATAACACGGCCCCCTAGCCTTTCGCCATCTGGGGAATGGACTTGGTGGGACCTTTCCCCCAGGCTAGCAGGCAGAGGAGATTCTTACTCGTCATGATAGATTATTTTTCTAAGTGGGTGGAGGTGAAGCCGCTGGCCAAGGTAACCTCCCAGGTTATCCGAAATTTTGTTTGGGGGGAAATCATCTGCCGGCATGGGTTGCCGTGGGCCATTGTTACGGACAACGGACCTCAGTCTGCCAGCGCCGAGTTCATTAGCTTCTGCGAACAGTTTGGGATTTATCTAAGATTTTCCTCAGTCCATCAACCAAGGAGCAACGGGCAGGTGGAGGCATCAAAAAAAATCATAGTGAACCTCTTAAAGAAAAAAGTTGAGAACTTGAAGGGCAGCTGGGTTGTACAGCTCCCCTCGGTTCTCTGGGCCCTTAGAACCACCCCTAACACCACCATAAGAGAGACCCCCTTCAAGCTTTCCCATGGGTGTCAGGCCGTACTTCCAATCGAGTTCGAGGTCTTAACCCCTCGGGTGATGGAGGCAGAAGAAGGCAGAGAAGTATGGAAAGTGGAAAATGAAGAGGAGGTGTGGCTCTCCCTCGACATGGATGAGGAGGTACGCGACCTCTCTACCATCCTCCAGGAAGAAGTGAAAAGAAGAATGGCTATGTATTTCGACAAGCACGTCACGATCAAACAGTTCGCAGAAGGGGACCTGGTCCTGAAGAAGGTGGATGTCGCGGGATGGTCGGCCGCCATGGGAAAGCTCAACCCCAACTGAGAGGGTCTGTACATTGTAAAAGAAACATTAAGGTCAGGAGGATATCGCCTCCAGAATGTTTAGGGAAAGACCCTAAGTATCACCTGGAGCGATGATGACTTGAAATATTTTTTTCCTTAATGCCATGTAAGTAGCGTTCCTTTTTCTAATGAAATTTGAAGTGTCAATGCTCTCATTGTGATCTATATGAACGATCGAAGAGTTCATTTGATAGACCCCAAGAAGATCCCGCTGTCAGGCTCTCACCTAGCTAGCAGGGCTGGATGTCACTCGAGGGAGTCTGCCCCAGACCCCGAGCAGATCCCGCTGTCCGGCTCTCACCTAGCTGGCACGGCTGGATGTCACTCGAGGGAGTCTGCCCCATACCCCGAGCAGATCCCACCATCACTCTCTGAACTAGATGGAAGGGCTGGATTTCACTCAAGGGAGTCTTCCCAAGACCTCGAGCAGATCTCACTGTCAGGCTCTCACCTAGCTGGCAGGGCTGGATGTCACTCGAGGGAGTCTGTCCCAGACTCCGAGCAGATCCTGCTATCAGGCTCTCACCTTACTGGTAGGGCTAGATGTCACTCGAGGGATTCTATCTGATTCCTCGAGCAGATCCCGCAGTTAGGATTTCACCTAGCTGGCAGGGCTGGATGTCACTCGAGGGAGTCTGCCAAAGACCCCTAGCAGATCCCGCTGTTAGGCTCTCACCTAGATGACATGGCTGGATGTCACTCGAGGGAGTCTGCCCCAGACCCCTAGCAGATCCCGCTGCCAGGCTCTCACCTAGCTGGCAGGGCTAGATGTCACTCCAGGGTGTCTGCCCTAGACCCCGAGCAGATCCCACAGTCAGGATCCCACCTAGCTGAAAGGGTTGTATGTCACTGGAGGGAGTCTGCCCCAGACCCCAAGAAGATCCTGCTGTCAGGCTCTCACCTAGCTGGCAGGACTGGTTGTCACTTGAGGGAGTCTGCCCTAGACCCCGAGCAGATCCCACTGTCAGGCTCTCACCTAGCTGCCAGGGCTGGATGTCACTCGAGGGAGTCTGCCACAGACCACAAGCAGATCACACTGTAGGGCTCTCACCTAGCTAGTAGGGATGGATGTCACTCGAGGGAGTCTGCCCTAGACCCCGAGCAGATCCTACTGTCAGGCTCTCACCTAGCTGGCACGGCTTGATGTCACTCGGGGGAGTATTCCCCAGACCCCGAGAAGATCCTGCTGTCAGGCTCTCACCTAGCTGGCAGGGCTGGATGTCACTCGAGGGAGGTTTCCCCAGACCCCGAGCAGATCCCGCTGTCAGGGTGTCACCTAGCTGGCAGGGGTGGATGTCACTCGAGGGAGTCTTCCTCAGACCCCAAACATATCAGTCTTTCCAAAGGGTGTAGATGAGAAGGCCCTTATAGGCGAGTTGGGGCTCGCGGGCCCAGCTCGACAAAGAGAAGGCGAGCCGTGTCCTAAGCCTCCTATTGAGGATGGAGAGCTTCAAAATGCATTCCGCCCCCTCCAGTTTTACTTGTGAAATATTTTAACAATTTTGGCTCGACATTGACAAGAGAAGAAGTAGCTCGCGCATAAGCTGGGTGGCGGTGAACCCAGCTCGACGGGTGGTCCATTCCTGGTTAACCTTGGCGGGAGAGCTCTCGGAATCCGCTCACGGGTATGAATCCTAAACTTGCACTCTAGCTGAAATTCTTTCCTAGCGAGGTCCAACAAAGAGGAGGGTTCGCGGGCGAGTGCATCACAGAAGGAAAGTTCAAAGAAAAGAAGATAGAAAAGTTTACTTTTCATTTAGTATAAAATTTATTACAAACAGAGAACTCGCCTAGGAGAGGTTACAAAAGAGGGGAGAGAATTACAAGAAAGAAAAAGGGGGTGAGTAAGCTCTCGCCTCCTCCCCCAGATTGGCGATCTCCGCCCACCCCGCTAGAGGGATTTTACTTGAAATCCTTCCCGAAGAATAGGTCGAGGCTATCTTCCTTCTCGCTTGGAGGCGTTGGCAGGAATAGAGTCAGCATGAGGTCTCAGACCATGACCTCCTCGCAGCCCTCAACCAGCACCTGGATATCCTTAATGATTTGCAGGGTGCATTCAACAGATTTGATTGAGTTGACCCGCAGCCTTTCTACGACCTCGGCCTCGCCAAAAATCCTCGGGCTCTTATATGGGAAGGGGGCTCGCTTCCGCCTGGAGGGAGGAAGGCTTCCACCTGACGGCTGATCTCGCCATGAAGCCCCTTATTTTCCTTGCTCAGCTTCACGTTCTTCCCTTCCAGGTCAGCTGTGCGAGCCTCCAGCTCGACAGCACGGGATTCCAGCTTGGTAGAGCGAGCACGAAGCTGATTATTCTCTTCCTCCAGCCCGATGGCGCGAGTCCATAGCTCCCTAGAGGCCTTGACATCCTGAGGCAAGAACAGGTAAGTAAATCTGAAGCTAAAAATCCTAAGTAAAAAGGGAAAGGGATAACCAGTGCTTACTAGCCCGCCAGCACCCTTGGCAAGCAAGTCCTCGGCAATGTCGATCCTCCTCTCCAGGTCGACGAAAGTGTCCTGGGCCAGGTCACGCTTCTGCTCAGCCTTCAACAAGAGGTGGCTGGGTTTGAATCCGCGACGAACCACCATGTGGTGGAGCTCCAGCGCTCAGATGTGGGCCTGCAAGCCCTCGCGGCCGAGATGGCGCAGGGTCACGTGCTTATAGGCTGTGGCATCCTCGCACCCGTAGAAGCCGAATCCGAGCGCGTAGGCGTGACTAGAGGAAGGCTCGCAGTCTGCCTAGGAGGGCTGGAGGGTGGAGATGGAGATCCGGTGGGCTGTCCCGTCCTATTGAACCACGGGCTCGCCGACTGAATCTTTCCATGTCCCCCCGAGGCCAAAGAGGGGGTGACTCTTCGGCGGGCTCGGCTGGCGGGCTGCCGCCTTCTTAGCAGATGGAGGAGCGGAGGGCTCGCCTCCCTCCTTCCCTTTACCTATTGTATCCTTTAACGGGCTCCCGGGCGATCCATTCAGAGTGGTCTTGGGCGAGCTCATGAACTTGGTCTATTGATGTTGTTGTTGTTTCTTCGCCCGATAAACCACCGCTTTCAGCTTCTTCTGCGGTGGATGACGGAGAGGTGACCTGGACCCCGTGAGATCAGCCCGCTTCTTGCTAGAGAGCTTGGACGATGCCGGATCATCTCGGCAGGCGGCCACAACGCGGGCAAGAGGGTCGGAGAGTTGTCCCGGATCCGCAAAAGGTGGGTTCTCAGGAATCAGTCGCTCCCCTGCATAAATAACATAGTTAAAACTCCGATGGATTTAGCGAGATCTTCTTTAAAACAAACTTTGACTTATCATATACTTCGCGGGGAAGGACGGGGAGGAAGCGATTATCGAGGCCCCTTCGTCGGAAGGTGACCTCGAAGTATTGTGGAGTAAACTTGTGGAGCTCGGCGTTTTGTTTTACAAGTTGGGGGGGGGGGGGGGGTGGGTGGTTCGGTACACCTCCTTTCCCTTCTGCTGGGGCGAGTAGGGGACATTGCCAAGAATGCCCTTGATGAAGACAATCTTGGTCATCCAGTTGTGATGTTTGTTCGCGATCTCACAAACCTTGATAAAAGAGCCCCCGAAGTAGGCGATGTCGTCGGGGGTCGCCTTGTAAGTGAAGAGTTTCCTGAACACAGTCAGGTTAAAGTCTATTCACTCCCTACGGAGGAAGCATGCAAACGCCACCATCATGGCGATGGCATTCGAGTTAAGATGCGCGGGAATCACACCGAAGTATTTCAGGGTCTGGCGGATTTCTGGCCAGAGGGGAAGGCGAAACCCCATCTCGAAATGCGAGATGGGGAAGGCGAGCTCCTCAGGGTAGAAAGTGTTGATGGCCTCGCCCTCCTTGGACAAGCATGCCTCGAAGCTAGGGGGCATGAAGTCGACATTTAACGTGGCGAACTCCTCCTCTGTCGTGCTCCCCTCGACGAAAAAGTAGTAAGTTTAGTGTTGAGCGCACTTGGAGAGACCGCCGAAATAAGGATTGGTCTTACCCATGCTCGCAGAAGGTTTAGGCGGCGAGTAAAAGTACGAAGAAGGCGAGGAGAAAAGGAAGGTACGGAAGCAATAAAAGCAGTAAGTCGGGGTAGGTGAGGGGGCCTATTTATAGGAAAAAGAAAAAGGTTCGAGCTTACCAATCGGTCTAGCTCACCGACTTCCCAAACATGTCCCATCATGTGCCAAGCAAGGATATTATATTCGAACAACAAGCAATAAAATCTAAAAATATTCTAAGTTATTATGGACCTAGGAGGGATATTGTTCAAATAAATCAAATGCGAAGAAAGAGAAGCAAGTTCAATACACGCGCGAGCTGAGGGGGCTAGAGGCTAGTACCAGTAGGCCCAGCAGGGGAGCCGTTTTATTCCTACCCCGGTCTCGCTTCTCCATCCCCCCAGGTCGATGTGAATCGCGGAGCTCGCGGATTTTCCTTAAGCACCCCCAGGCGGCTAGAATGTTCTCATCCAGCTCCTCCAGCAATGGTGAAAGGGACGTCTCCTCACCCGCTAGGTCCTCCCTCGCCTTGCCTACTAGCCATGAGCACTCCCACTGTAGCACCTTGTTGTCCTCCCGCAACCGGTG
The DNA here is from genome assembly GCA_039513925.1 of Platanthera zijinensis. NCBI lineage: Eukaryota > Viridiplantae > Streptophyta > Magnoliopsida > Asparagales > Orchidaceae > Platanthera > Platanthera zijinensis. Next base: position 189,113,913 of record CM077079.1, on the reverse strand, counting down.
GAGCTCGCGTACCATATTTTTGAGGACCTCAATTCCTCGCTTCATCAGCTCGGGGCCCTCCAGCTCGACATCCAGGATGGACTCTAAGGTCTTTGGGGAAGGAACGGGCGAGTAGCGAGCTCGCTCCAGCGATTCGTCGGCCTCCGACTGACTGAAGAAGGCTGTAAGAATAGTTGAACAATAATGTGATGGTGAGCACACCAGGGCAACTATGGATGAGAACTAATAAAGGATAACTTGCCTGAAGAGCTCGGCGCCTCGAAGGAGAGGCGAGGTGGAGGTATCTTCAATTTTTTACCATGGCTCGGAGGATGTATTCTGGGATGAAGAAGGCTGAAGCTCGGCACTAGGATAGTTCCAGCACCTTCCCTCGAAGTCTCAGCGAGCTGAGAAAAGAAAATGCGGGCTGGCGAGCCCGGTCTTTGCGAGCTCAACCCTAGAGTCCCGAAGGGCGGGGACGGGTCGCATTGACGAACCTCTGGAGTCTTAAACCACGGGTCGGTAGTGTTGGGTACATTGAAAAATATGTACCAGATTTGGAGAAGCCTCATCTTAGTCAATTATATGCATCAATTTGTATTTGATAGATGTTTGAGTTATATTGTACAGGTTCAAGAATTTGAAGAAAATTTTCTAAGTACAAGTGTCGACACTTGTGAAGAAGTTGTGTCGATACCCAAGCTAAGTCGACACTTATGAAGAAGTTGTGTCGATACTCAAACTGAGTCGACACCTAAAGAAGCAGCAGTGTCGACACCCAGAATTGTGTCGACACCTGAGGCAGAATTTGTGTCGACACCTAATACAGGAGCTGTGTCAACACCAAGGAGCTATGTCGATACTGGAAGCAGCTGTGTCGACACACTGGACTTGTGTCGACACATCAACTCTCAAAGTGCTGTGTCGAGATCAGAAGCAATTTTATCGACACACAGGACTTTTGTCGACACAAACTCAACGCCATCTTAACACACTCAATGCTGTCGACACACACTCAACGCCATCTGTCTGCAGCAGTTATGTCGAGACCAGAAGGACTTGTGTCGACACAAAGGACTTGTGTCGACACACACTTAAAGCCGTCTGACATACACTCAACGCCATCTATCTGCAGCAGTTATGTCGAGAACATGAAGACTTGTGTCGACACATACAACAGAAGAAGTGTCGAGTAGCAAAAGATTGACTGAGTCGACACATTGAATGCTGTGTCGACATCATGAAGACTTGTGTCGACACTTAGCCTATATGTGTCGACACATGTGAAGCAGTTTGCAGAGTGGAATGTGCTGAGTTGGAAAGTCTTTTACGAATCAAGTAACTTGACTGATGACTCGATAGCTATAATAACCAACCAGTCTGACACTGTCACAACCCGCATTTTCTCCGAATTTAGGAATTATCAGAGTATGAGAAAACACGCGTCATGATGTCACGTCAAGCAGGGGATAACTGCTGACGCTCAGGCAAAAACATCTACTTTACTTTATGAGAGAAATTCATGAGATTAATGATTAGAAAAATTAGTTATATTTTATAGGCCGTATCCCTCGGCTCGGTGGATCACCTAGTCCACAATTAAAAACTATACTTTACGTTGCGGAAGATACTTTATTCAAGATTTACATCCTAAGAGGGTGCATAAGAGTCCCATGAGGACCACTTACACTATGCAAGACTCTACATATAATTTATACTATATATAAGAAATCGATTTTTATACGTCGTTTGGAAAATAGTGATTTAATTTTATAAAAACATGCTGATCATGAGATGTACTTATAGTAATAGTTGTAGTTTTAAAATAACTAGCAAGCTAGCATAAATCCTCCCCAGAGCAAGTAGACTATCTCCAAAAAATTATAGCAGCAAAAGGAATATATCTAGTACAAAGGTAAAAACGACCAGTGGGCGCCAACAACATGACACGAACCCACTAGCACATATATATGTCTGTAAGAAAAGGTACAGAAAAACTACCTCACAAATAAAGCAACAGGATCTCCAAAGTCCAAGAGACCACTAGCAATACCACCGCAACCTAGCCACCAAACTGGCTACTGCTCAGAACCTGAGGCATTCAAAAGAAGAAAGAATACCTCAACAAGCAAAACAAAAAGAAACTGCATGAAAGTGTCCACCAGGGAATAAATGAAAGAGGAAAACACAAAGCAGAAAAGGGTCACAACTGCCCAAGGCAAGAGAGAAAGAAATGCACCAGGTGCGAGGAAACAGAATCAACCCTGCCCAGAAACTACTTCCTGCAGAGCCTACTAGGCTACCAAGAGCCCAAAGTGCTGTAATCTACCAAGGAAGAAATACCTAGTACCCTAAGTTGTGGGAGATGGTAGTAGCAAAACAAACAACATGGATCCGGGTTGGAGGCAAACTCAGTTCCCCAACCACCATTTCCAAGTCAACAAGCTCAAGGGTCTACATGTAAAAGCACTAGGGACCTTCCACCCCCTTGCCCAGCCCGTACCTGGTGTAAGATAGAAGAAAAGGGTGGCCACGGATAATTTACACAACACCTCCCCCACGAAGAGCTTCAAACCACCACTACTAACCACGACCCACGATTCGGCCATTTGGAAAGAAAAACACGGCCGACAAGGAAACTCAAAACATAAACAAAGAATTCACTCGGGAACGGAAATCGAGGTAGGGAAAAAGTGTTGAAATGACTCAACACGACTTGGCGCTGGGTCCTCTCGACACCGCATTGAGGGAGCTTCACTCACTCAACGTGCCACGCAAAACGAAACTATCACAATAACTACTCTTACGTTACTACCTTAACACAACACAAAACACTCATGCCCACATAACCCGCACAACGAAGCCAACTAAAAACGGGAGCAGAAGAAAAATATATACAGAGCGCACGATCAGTGGCGCACGACCAGTGGTCGTGCGCACTCATTGGCTGATGATCGTGCGAAGTGAACCTGGAAAACATGACAGAGAACTTAGCATCTGCGCACGATCAGTGGCGCACGACCGGTTGTCGTGCGCACTGTTTGCCAGTGCTCGTGCGATAACCGAGACAGAACTTAGGAAAATAAACAAGTGGACGCGCACGAACATAGGCACGCGACCAGTGGTCGTGCGCCCTAACAGTTGATGATCATGCGCGGTTAACCTGTACCGTTTGGGATTTCCCGAACAACACCGGAACGCACACACGACCCACGCAACTGCAGTAGTAGCAGGAAACCACCAACGACGCGCACCACTACCATACAAACTATGCCTAAACATTCGAGACAAAAAAATTGGAGAAAAAAACGATAGAAGCAAGTAGGAGCTATGAACAAAGAAAACAATTTGGCAAGGGCAAGAACACCACTTGCCTCGATTTCCGACAAAGCTTGGTCGGCTTTCCCTTCTCTTCACGCTGCACTAGAAGGAGCAGCACCAAAAGAACACCTAACAAGCAAACCCGAACTTTAATGGCGGAAACCTAAAACAAAAAATTCCAATCCTCCTAAAACTCCACGAAAATCGAATTTCTTACCTTAGGAATGAAGGTCTTGACGATAGCAATCCGAATCCACTCTCGGAATCGAATTCCGTCCACAAACGCTCCGGGAATCGGCGGTGGAAGGCAAGGCTCGGCGGTTTCTCCGTTTTCTCTCGTACAGGGGCGGCGGTTTCAAATGGGGAAGATGATATGGGGCTTTTAATTTCTAACCTATATATATATATATATATATATATATATATATATATATATATAATTTTAATAAAGAATTACATAAAGCACCAAAACGACGCGAAAACCGAACTACCTCGGAATTTGACGAAATTCGCACCGTAGCTAAATACCCACGCTACGAACACAACGACGAAGTCGAAATTAATTTTCGACGAACAGAACTCGAGTTATACCCACCCAAAGCCAAAACACAAGCATCCTCCGAGAGGCCACACTGGGTCACCCAAAGCGACTCGGCTTGCTAGGGAGATCTTGCCCATAGGCTACAAAAAAGGGCACTCAGTTCTAAGGAGCTAAACCACACTCCACAAATGGCACAAGCCACGAAAACGCGTCACTGTAACGCCAAACGAGAATAAAAATAATCGCAGAAAAAATCGGGGGCGTTTCAGCCACTCCCCCTAAAAAAAAGTTTCGTCCCGAAACTTTACGCAAAACACTCCTACTAAAGAAGGAAAAGTAACAAATAGGAGTTACAAGAAGGGAAACATTCCGATCAAATAAGGGAAACAGGTGAGGGTAAGCCTTCCTCATGGCCGACTCTAGCTCCCAAGTCACGCTCTCCAAATCCTGATTCTTCCATAGAACTTTCACCATCGAAATGGACTTCTTTCGCAGCACCCGTTCCTGAGTATCCAAAATACGGACCGACATCTCAACAAAAGAGAGGTTGGGCTCCAACTGGGGCACAACATCCAAGACCTGCCCACTGCTGCGCACACACTTCCGCAATTGGCTTACATGAAAAACATTATGAACACCTAGGAAGTTTGCTGGCAAATCCAATCTATACGCTGACACGCCAATCCGCTCCAAAATCTCAAACGGGCCAACATACCTTGGGTCCAATTTCCGATTCTTACCAAACCTCTTTACACCCACCATCGGGGAAACCTTGAGAAATACAAGGTCCCCTACAGAAAACTCCAAGGCATACCTACGCCGATTGGCGTTCTTCTCGTACCTCTCCTGAGCGATACGAAGCTTCTCCCGAATAAGCTTCACTGCGACTTCCATTTCTTCCAGCGCATCAGGACCCAACAAAGGCCTCTCACCAGCCTCAGCCTAAAATAATGGAGTTCTGCAGCGCCTCCCATACAAGGCTTCGAACGGAGCCGATTGCAAACTTTCCTGATAACTGTTGTTGTATGCAAATTCCATAAGTCGCAGCCGCTAATCCCACGCTCCACCATGGTCTAAAATGTAGCATCGGATCATATCCTCAACTATCTGGTTCACCCGCTCCGTCTGCCCATTGGTTTGTTGGTGGTAAGCAGTAGAATATCTCAGATCCGTACCCAAACCCTCCTGCATACTCTGCCAAAAACGAGAAGTAAACCGGGAGTCTCGATCAGAAATGATGCTAACCGGCACACCGTGGAGTCGGATGACTTCATTCAAGTACAACTCCGCTATCTTCTTCATCAGGTAATCAATTATATATGGCACGAAGTGAGCACACTTCGTCAGTCTGTCCACTATAACCCAAACAGAATCAAATCCCCTCGGGGATTTCGGTAAACCCGTGATAAAATCCATAGATATACTTTCCCACTTCCAAGTCGGGATCTCTAACGGGGTCAACTTGCCACCAGGCCTTTCATGATCGGCCTTCACACGCTTGCAAGTGAGGCACTCAGCAACAAAACGGGCTATATCACCTTTCATGCCATACCACCAGGCAATTTGCTTTAAGTCACGATACATCTTCGTAGATCCTGGATGGTAGGCAATGCTGGATCCATGAGCCTCTCTACAAATCATACTTCTAATGTTCCCAACAGCGGGGATGCAAAACCTGCCACGGTACTTCAAAGTACCCGGATCATCGATAGCAAAATTTGGCAACTCCCCCTTCTCGGTCCTGGTGAATAAGTACAAAAGATCCGGATCGTCCTTCCGGTGCAGTCTGCTCACAGAAATCCAAGTCGGCTCTGCCACTGATAAACTACTCTACAAACCGCAGCAACCCACTGATATATCCATAAGGAGGAACTCCTCCACTAAACGATCGGCGGAGAGGTTAATGATCTTTCCCGTCCTTCGGCTCAGGGCGTCGGCCACCACATTGGCCTTGCCTGGATGATACTGGATCTCTACATCATAATCGGCCACATACTCTAACCACCGCCGCTGGCGCAGATTCAACTCCTTCTGCGTGAACACGTACTTCAGGCTCTTATGGTCAGTGAGATCTTGCACTGAGCCCCATAAAGTAGATGCTTCCACAACTTCAACGCATAAATTACCGCTGCAAACTCAAGGTCATGCGTAGGATAATTTTTCTCATGAGTCTTTAGCTGCCTTGACCCATAGGCAATCACTTTTCCAACCTGCATTAACATACAAACAAGACCTACATGCGAAGTATCCACGTAAACATCATAATCCACCCCTTTAGTAGGCAGGGTCAGAACGGGAGCAGTGCACAATCTCCTCTTTAACTCCAAGAAGGCTTCTTCGCACTTCTCGCTCCAAACAAAAGCCACGTTCTTCTTAGTCAGCTTGGTCAAAGGTGCAGCTAGGGAAGAGAAACCCTCCACGAACCTTCTGTAGTAGCCATCCAACCCTAGGAAGCTCCTGATCTCCTTAGGCGTATTCGGCCTACTCCAATCCATCACTGCTACGATCTTTTCTGGGTCGACCGAGATCCCATCCTTGTTCACCACATGGACTAGAAATCAGACCTGAGGCAACCAAAATTCGCACTTGCTCAACTTGGCGAATAACTTGTGATTCCTCAACTCTGATATAACCAAACGCAAATGCTGCTCGTGCTCCTCAGCACTGCGAGAATAAACCAACACGTCATCGATGAAGACGACCACGAACTTGTCTAAGAAATCCTTGAACACCCGGTTCATCATATCCATGAAGGCTGATGGTGCGTTGGTCAGACCAAACGACATCACCAAGAACTCAAAATGTCCATGCCTTGATCTAAACGCAGTCCGTGGAATATCTGCCTCACGGATCCTGAGCTGATGATAGCCAGAATGAAGATCGATCTTGGAGAACACTGTGCTACCGCGCAACAGGTCAAATAAATCATCGATCCTCGGCAGAGGGTACCTGTTCTTAATTGTGACTTTGTTCAGCTCTCTATAGTCGATGCAAAGCCGCATCGACCCATCTTTCTTCTTCACAAACAGCACAGGAGCACCCCAAGGAGACGAACTCTGCCTGATAAATCCCTTTGCTAACAGCTCATCCAACTGAACCCACAACTCCTCTAACTCACGAGGGGCCATCCAGTACAGCGCCTTAGCAATAGGACGCGTACCCAGCTCTAAATCAATCACAAACTCAACATCCCGCTCGGGAGGAAGACCCGGCAGATCATCCGGAAAAACATCGGCGAAGCCATGAACAACTGGAATCTCCTCCAAGCGTGGTCCACTAACAGCGGTCTCAACCATCGAGACCAAACAAGCAAAACAATCCGAAAGAAACAGCTTCTGAGCACATACCGCAGAAATGACAGGAGAATCCTGGCATAGATTAGTATACACGCTGCCGGGCTGACCGTCGTCCCTGATGAAGTCCAAGCACTTTCCTTTGCACTGAATGACTACGTCATACCTAGACAGCCAGTCCATGCCCAAAATAACATCGAAGTCCTCCAGATCAATCATCTTCAGGTCTGCCTTCGCAAGAAAGTCCCCCAACAAAACAGGGCAATCCAATATGCCCAAATCTGACAACACAGATTCACCAGAGGGGAACTTGACACGGAAGGTATCCCGAACTCGATCTAAAGTCAACTGATGTCGCTCCACAAAGGCTCTAGCCACGAACGAGTGGGTAGTGCCGGAGTCAAACAGAACACGCGCCCAGTGGTTCTTCAACTTAAATTTCCCTATAGGAGCATAGAAAACTAAGGAACTACCACAACAATACCGCAAACATTCAAGCAAAACAAGAACAAAACTTTCAGGCTGGAAAAAACGACTAACCTGAGATGACCTTGGTCAAAGCTTGAGCCTCCTCGAAAGAAATCACGTTCAGCTTTCCCTTTCCCTTGTCCACACGCTGAGGTGGAGGTAAAGCCTGAAGTGGAACTACAGGAAGAACAGGCTGAACCTGAGGACACCTAGACTTGATGTGTCCCTTCTGCCCACACTGAAAGCAGACTTTATCCTTGGACCAGCACTGGCAGCATCATGCCCAGATCGCTTGCAAACAGAACAGGAGACATCTCTCCTAGGAGCACCCTGAATCGCATGAACCTGCTCCTTCCTCTGAGCTGCTGCCTTCTTGAAACATCTCTCGACGGGGTGGCCTGACCTGCCACAGAAGCTGCACTCCACCTTGCTCCTCTTTCCCGGAGCCGAACCGGGTACCTGGGGTTTCTTCTCCTCAACAAACATCCTCTTGTCCGTCCTCATTTACTGGCCTCTGCTGCTCGCGGTCTCAATAGCCTCCACCTTCAGAGCAGCCTCCACTACACCTACATAAGTCTCTGGCCCATAAGCACTGGTCAACTGCTGCACCTCGCTCCTCAAACCACCGAGAAATCGCTTAACTCGATTAGCCTCAATGCTGACCAATCCAGGGGCAAAACGGCTTAACTTGCTGAACTCTATCTCATACTCACCCACCGTGAGTTGCCTTTGCTTCAGATGGAGGAAGTCATTCATTAGGCAGTCACGCTCGACCGAGGGTAAGAACTTCCTCAACAGCATCTCCTTGAACACTTCCCAAGAGCATCCAGCTACCAAGCTCTCCTTCTCTCTCAGCCACCAACTCTTAGCCAAGCCTTTAAGCTGATAGGCGTCAATCATCACCCTCTGATCATCTGCAATCCCTGAGTACGAGAACATCTCCTCAATGGAGATCAGTCAGTCGTCTATCACCATGAAATCTGCCTTCCCGTCATAAGTAGGAGGACTCAGCCTCTGAAACTGCGAGATGAAGGCCATCTCGGCTGGCACCACCACTGGAGGTCTTAGGGTTGCAGGAGGAGGAGGAATGACTAACCCCCCCCCGCAGGGCCTTGCACTCCCTGAGTCTGACCTGCCATGACCGCCACCAAAGACTGAATCTGAGCTCGCACCTCCTCCAACTGCCTGCTCATGGAATCACTACTCTGACGCATACTCTCGATCACCGCATCGTTCTGAGCTCCAGATGACTCACCCTCAGACAGGGGAGTCGATCGAGTCGCAGGACGCCTTGCCATTCTAAAATCATAACAACACAAATTAGATCATACTACAACGTCTAGAACCAACTACAAGTACATGCAATACATATGTAGATATAGACTTAAAGCTGCTAAACTTGCTCTGGGAGTTTATCTTTTTACAAAAATTGATGTTATGCCCTAACCTAGGATGGTTAATCACCACCCTACAGACTCTTGTGAGTAGATCGGGAATGCATGACTTTAAATTATTTTGACTCGAAAACTTATGTGTGTATATATGTCATTTTGCCAGTCTTTAGCTTGGCACATTGTGCTTATGCAATGTTATGCTATGCATGATCGTGCTATGCATTCTAAAAAGGCCCTAATGCATGTTATGAGCGGCGTACGCATGAAAATGTTATGCATCCCATACTACATAACATTCTCATGCAACGAAAAAGAAAACGAGCTAGTCGCAGCCATGTGGTGAGGTTATGCATCCCATACTACATAACCCTCACATGTTGCCCCTATGGTGGATCCATATACGAACACATATTATGCATCCCATACTACATAATATGCCCAGTATACTTCATGTTATGCTATGAGTGTAGTGTTCGTTCTTTTGCCAAGACGTGCTGATGACATATCGGTGTGTGAATGACATGATGCTGAACTACTAAAAGCAAACAAAGGAAGGTTGCCCGACTGACTTGTCAAGCAACCTCCCTCTGATACCAACTGTCACAACCCGCATTTTCTCCAAATTTAGGAATTATCAGAGTATGAGAAAACACGCGTCATGATGCCACGTCAAGAAGGGGATAACTTCTGACGCTCAGGCAAAAACATCTACTTTACTTTATGAAAGAAATTCATGAGATTAATGATTAGAAAAATTAGTTATATTTTAGAGGCCGTATCCCTCGGCTCGGTGGATCACCTAGTCCACAATTAAAAACTATACTTTACGCTGCAGAAGATACTTTATTCAAGATTGACATCCTAAGAGGGTGCATAAGAGTCCCATGAGTACCACTTACACTATGCAAGACTCTACATATAATTTATACTATATATAAGAAATTGATCTTTATACGTCGTTTGGAAAATAGTGATTTAATTTTATAAAAACATGCTGATCATGAGCTGTACTTATAGTAATAGTTGTAGTTTTAAAATAACTAGCAACCTAGCATAAATCCTCCCCAGAGTAAGTAGACTATCTCCAGAAAATGGTAGCAGCAAAAGTAATATATCTAGTACAAAGGTAAAAACTACCAGTGGGCGCCAACAACCTGACACGAACCCACTGGCACATATGTACGTCTGTAAGAAAAGGTACAGAAAAACTACCTCACAAACAAAGCAATAGGATCTCCAAAGTCCAAGAGACCACTAGCAATACCACCGCAACCTAGCCACCAAACTGGCTACTGCTCAGAACCTGAGGCATTCAAAAGAAGAAAGAATACCTCAGTAAGCAAAACAAAAAGAAACAGCATGAAAGTGTCCACCAAGGAATAAATGAAAGAGGAAAACACAAAGCAAAAAAAGGTCACAACTGCCCAAGGCAAGACAGAAAGAAATGCACCAGGTGCGAGGAAACAGCATCAACCCTACCCAGAAACTACTTCCTGCAGAGCCTACTAGGCTACCAAGAGCCCAAAGTGCTGTAATCTACCAAGGAAGAAATACCTAATACCCTAAGTTGTGGGAGATGGTAGTAGCAAAACAAACAACATAAATCCGGGTTGGAGGCAAACTCAGTTCCCCAACCACCATTTCCAAGTCAACAAGCTCAAGGGTCTACATGTAAAAGCACTAGGGACCTTCCACCCCCTTGCCCAGCCCGTACCTGGTGCAAGATAGAAGAAAAGGGTGGCCATGGCTAATTTACACAACACCTCCCCCATGAAGAGCTTCAAACCACCACTACTAACCACGACCCATGATTCGGCCATTTGGAAAGAAAAACACGGCCGACAAGGAAACTCAAAACATAAACAAAGAATTTACTCGGGATCGGAAATCGAGGTAGGGAAAAAGTGTTGAAATGACTCAACACGACTTGGCGCTGGGTCCTCTCGACACCGCATTGAGTGAGCTTCAATCACTCAACGTGCCACGCAAAACGAAACTATCACAACAACTACTCTTATGTTACTACCTTAACACAACACAAAACACTCATGCCCACATAACCCACGCAATGAAGCCAACTAAATACGGGAGCAGAAGAAAAATATATACAGAGCGCACGATTAGTGGCGCACGACCAGTTGTCGTGCACACTCATTGGCTGATGATCGTGCGAAGTGAACTTGGAAAACCTGACAGAGAACTTAGCATCTGCGCCCGATCAGTGGCGTATGACCGGTGGTCGTGCGCACTGTTTGCCAGTGCTCGTGCGATAACCGAGACATAACTTAGGAAAATAAATAAGTGGACGCGCACGAACATAGGCACACGACTAGTGGTCGTGCGCCCTAACGGTTGATAATCGTGCGCGGTTAACCTGTACCGTTTGGAATTTCCCGAATGACACCGGAACGCGCATACGACCCATGCAACTGCAGTAGCCGTAGGAAACCACCAATGACGCGCACCACTACCATACAAACTATTCCTAAACATTCGAGACGGAAAAATAGGAGATAAAAACGATAGAAGCAAGTAGGATCTATGAACAAAGAAAACAATTTGGCAAGGGCAAGAACACCACTTGCCTCGATTTCCGGCGAAGCTTGGTCGGCTTTCCCTTCTTTTCAAGCTGCACTAGAAGGAGCAGCACCAAAAGAACACCTAACAAGCAAACCCGAACTTTAATGGCGGAAACATAAAACCAAAAATTCCAATCCTCCTAAAACTCCACGAAAATCGAATTTCTTATCGTAGGAATGAAGGTCTTGACGAGAGCAATCCGAATCCACTCTCGGAATCGAATTCCGTCCACAAACGCTCCGGGAATCGGCGGTGGAAGGCAAGGCTCGACGGTTTCTCCGTTTTCTCTCATACAGGGGCGGCAGTTTCAAATGGGGAAGATGATACAGGGCTTTTTATTTCTAACCTATATATATATATATATTAATATATAATAATAATATTAAATAAAGAATTACTTAAAGCCCCAAAACGACTCGAAAACTTAACTACCTCGGAATTTGACGAAATTTGCACCGTAGCTAAATACCCACGCTACGAACACAACGGCGAAGTCGAAATTAATTTTCGACGAACAGAACTCGAGTTATACCCACCCAAAGCCAAAACACAAGCATCCCCCAAGAGGCCACACTGGGTCACCCAAAACGACTCGGCTTGCTAGGGAGATCTTGCCCATAAGCTACAAAATAGGGCACTCAGTTCAAAGGAGCTAAACCACACTCCATAAATGTCACAAGCCCCGAAAACGCGTCACCGTAACGCCAAACGAGAATAATAATAATCGCAGAAAAAATCGGGGGCGTTATAGACACCTCTGTCAGAATTGTCAGAAGGTTGTTAGAAACCGGATCAGCCGGTAATAATTGGGAAACTATATATAAGAGTCAGATATGTGACAACAATAAGATGACGAATACAAAATAATAAGAAGAAGAACAACACCAGAGAATTCTTCAACAAGAATAGGGAAAACTCTTACGAAGGCAGATCCAGAGCTGTCTGCATGAAAGATTCAGAATTCATTCTGAATTTAAGGAAGAAGCTGACTGAAGATCATCTTCTACATCAAGTGAAGATCCACCTTATTTTGTTCTATCAAGAAGCTTTGAAAAGCTAAGTTAGGTTGGATCAGAAGGGTCAGTTCATTCAAGAACTGATCAAGAAGGCTACACCAATAGAGAAATCTAGCTGGTGAATTTTCAGTACCTTTATATCATTCAATTTCTTGTAGGATCTATTATTAGATCTGAGTTGTAAGCCTAAAATTATAAAGGATGAGGTAGGGCTGTGAGCCTGAGGTGTAGGACTTGTGAAAAGTCTGAGTTGTAAGCCTAGTGATAAAGGCTGAGGTAGGGCTGAGGCCTGAGGTAGGATTCTTGGGAAGAATCTAAGGTAGGACTTGTTTAAGTCTGAGCTATAAGAACGATTCTGGTTCTGAGTTGTAAGATCTGCGGATCCGAGCCAGTGGAAGGAAGTTAGGCTGAATCCAGTTATCTACTGGATAGGCGAAGGGGGAAAGTGGATGTACCCATACCTTGGGGAACCACTAAAAATCTGGTGTATGCTGTGCTGTGAATTATTGTCTATGCTTTGAATTATCTGTGAAGAATTTAATCTAGCTGTTTGCTTATAAAAATTGTATAAAAAGTTTAGAACCTATTCACTCCCCCTCTAGGTGTTTAGGATCTTGAAATGAAGTCTTTCAAGTTGTATCAGAGGGAGGTTCCTCAAAGATTGACCTAACAGTCTGAGTGAATCTCCAAGGCAAATAACAGATATCATGAATGGGTTCAAATGAGAATCAAAAGGAGTTTGGATCTATGAAACTGCCAATATGCAGGAAAGAATCCTTTGCCATATGGAAGGAAAGGGTAAGGTTGTTTATGGAAGTATCTGATCCAAGAATCTATATCACAGTACAGGAAGGCCCCTTCATTCTAATGAAGGTATCAGTCCTGGATGCAAATGTTAAAACTCCTAAGAGTTATTCTGAGATGACAAAGGATGAAATCATCCTGACAACTCTAAACAAAAGGGCACAAAATATCATTGTAAGTGCCATAGATGATGCCACCTTTCAGAATCTGGTACACTGTAAAACCTCCAAGAAAATGTGGGACACCCTTATTGTCTACATGGAGGGCACAGAAGAAGTCAGAGAGGACATGAAGTCTATACTTAATCAGGAGTATGAGAGCTTTAGACAAGCCAAGAATGACAGCATAACTGGATGCTACAAGAAATTCTTTAGGATTGTAAATAAGCTGATGACTTATGGAAGAGTCTTTAGCACTTATGAACTGAATGACAAGTTTCTGAGATCTCTAACAAAGGATTAGGACACCAAGATTTGTCCCATCAGAAAGGTGGCAAGGCTGGCAGATACACCTCCTCGCACACTATTTGGAAAGCTGCTTTCATATGAAATGCAGCTTACAGCTTGAAAGGCGGAAGAGAAGAGCAATATATCTGAACACAAGGAAAAGTCAGTTGCCTTCAAGGCTGAAGGCACAAGAAAGGGCATGAGAAAATCTCCTTCTCCTCCCATAAGTAGTGCTGAGGCAGAAGAAGGAATTCCTGACAACATCTCTTCAGATAGCCACACCTCTGATGAGGATTTTGCAGCCTTAACAAGGCAGTTCCAAAGATTCATGAAGAAGAAGAAGTGGAAAATCAGACCTTCTACATCCTTTTCCAAGGATGAGTACTACAAGAAAAGGAAGACTCCCAAGGAGGACAGGTATGCTTCTAAACCTAGTAAACAATCTATTTCTAAGATTGTGTGCTATTATTACAACAGTCAAGAAAATGTCATAGTTGACTATCCTGACAAAAGGAAGGAGTCAAAAGATAAGAAGAAAAAGCAAGTAAAAGGCAAGAAGGAAAAATCCCTTGTTGCCCAGAAGCAGAAGAGCTGGACAGATTCTTCATCATCTGAATTAGGAGAAGAAGAAGATGCTGAAGCATATGTTGGGCTATTCTCAAAAGAAGAGGATTCTAAGGAGTTATAATTCCTACAAATGCTGGACTCCATAAATGGAGTGGAAGAATATTGCTGCAGAGGGCTGATGGCCTTATCAGAAAATGATCAATGCAAGAATCAGGCTGGACCTAGTAAGGAATACATTTATCCCTTAGATTCTGATTATTTTACTGGATCAGAATCAGTAGCATCAACTTCAAGAGAAGGGGATGGTTCTAATTCTGAGGGGGATGTACATCAACTCTTTAATGGGTATGGTGGGTTGTTGCATTCTATGAAGAAGAGCAAGTCTCTTGTCAAAGAGCAGACCAAGGAGATTGAGTCTCTTAAGCTGGCTGCAGCTGATTCAGCAAAGCTGTTGGATCTAAAATTGAATGAGGTTGCCAAACTGAAAAACATTACTGTTATTCAGATGGGTACAATCTCTTTCAAGGAGAATCATATCAATAAACTGGAGGCAAAACTTCAGCAAGAAAGAGAGCTAGTGGCTAAATTCTCCAAGCCCAAATCTTTCTTACCCTTAATAGAAAATTTAATTTCATAAAAAGGGAAGACTGGTCTAGGTTTTAAGGGAAGAACTAGGGCCACCAATTCACATAGAAAAGATAAGGCCCCAGTTCAGCCTCTAGCTACAAAACCCCCAATCTTCTTTAGGAAGGTGATGAATCCTACAAACAGGTATGATCATGACTCTACTCATGGTCACTGTGAGTATGGAAATCTCATGGAAAAAAGTGCAAATGCCAATAGGCCACTCTATAGGCATGCTCATCATGTACAAGAGAAATTCTTGAAGTTTGATGCTCCAGCACAAACACTTAACAACACTGCTAGCAACAAAGTAGCAAAGTCTGTACCTATGAGACGATATAATAGATTTGAGTGTTAGTGTTGTGGAAAGGTGGGCCACTTTGCCATGGATTGCTGGTTTAACCCAAGTGTTAAAATCAAGAGTAGTCTTCCTGTTAGAATAGCTGTAGGATTACAAACTAACAAGGACCTAGGACCCAATAACAAATTGGGTTCTAAGGGTAAGTGATTCTTTATTCGATGCAGGTGAATCTAAGTGACCATACCCCTATATCGTACTTGATGTAACACCCTTATCCACTGAATAGCATATAGCAGTAGGTCCGGCCGGGGCCCGACGCCATATACTACGGACAGACCGGTTGGTTACTTATTGAGACCAATCAACCAATCACAACGTCCTACACAGAGCACCTAGCGGAAGCAAATTATTAAGTTACAAAGATAAAAGAACCCAACCAAAAAAGAATGTCAACTACAAAAAGCCCATAGGAATGTTTACTACACAAATATTGGCCTTATGGCCTTACAAAAGTTTGCTCAATAAAAGTGTCTTCCAAACCTCGGAACGCAGGCCGGTCGCACATGATTACATAAGAAAAACACTCAAAATTAGCCCTTCGAGGGCCGGCACAACAACTTGGGCTTTAGCCCGCTATTTACCACTCGGCTCCGCAACACCTGCAAGCAACAATCCACCGCAGGGTGGTAAACAAAAGCAACGGTCAGCTATGCTAACCAAATTATAACGACCCCCCCCCCAACTCGGGGCGACGATGCTCTTCCATGCATTTTGTTAGCATAATCAAGCGGTATAATGTAAACACACACTTCATCACAGGTACAGGCACGCACGGCCACACACCCCGTGCACTCAGGGCACATTCACGGCAAACCGACCAACGTTACGTAAATTTAATCCATAGACATTCCCGTCTCACTACCGTCCCTTGGACGGCCAACCATATGAGCATTTTGTCTTCCTGGCATTGGTCACGTCAATTCAAGCCATAGACCGCCGAAGACCCTCATCTATGCCAATGGTTCCACCGAACGACATTGATCGGGTACGGTTCCGCCTGACCCGTGCTCATACTACAATGATAATTTAAGCCATATGCGCAGGTCAAGACTCCCTGAGTCCCGTTTCCATCACATAAATCACATAACCCGGTTATGTTCAAGTTTGCTCCCCGGCCACCATGTTGGCAACATCCCGTATTTGCCCAGTTTTTCGGGTGTACCTTGGAGTTAGACCCCAAGTCTCCCAGTTGCAATCTACCTCGTAGAAAACCCAAAAAACCACCATTCACACGGAGTCTTCTCCGGTTATTATGCAATGCAACATCACCGATCCAGACCAACTTGTCCGGATAGGCTTCACACATCATGCCTATGTCCATTTTCGCATACGGACTCTACACAAGGGAGACTTTACATATCTACCCCAAGGAACGCCTCAACTCATCGCACACTCGCGTGAGAGGGATTCCTATGCAAAGGAAAAGAGGACTTCACATGTCCTAGGATGAGAATCGTTACCCTAGCGTTCTTCCTTGGCGCCATGGAAATCTATGCGGATGGAAAGCACCGCAATCTCCTTTCCTCCGCAGATCCGAAGTCGGCTCGCGATTTGGAGCTCCGAAGCTCTGTCAGTTACCGGATCTAGCTCTTCCTCCTTGCTATCCCTTCTCTCTAAATTTAAAAAGAGATAACCCAAATTGAATGAGGGTTTTCAAGCCCTATTCCCGGGTATATCTCCCCAGGAATAGCCCCCAGCCGTTGGATCCCAAACTAAGGAAACGGATGGCCACGATTCAGCCCAAAATTAGAAATCCTGGGCCGAACACGGGTTGCAACACGGCCGTGTTCAGGGCCGTGTCACCCATTTTGCATCGAAACCGACGTGTCTCGAAAAGAACACGAGCACCCAATATGCCCGTGTCAGGCTTGACATGCCCGTGTTAGCCAGTACACGCTCGTGTCGCCGGGCGTGTCCCCCCCCCCCCCCAACGACACAGGTCCAAAACACCCGAGCACAACACGACCATGTGACACGCCCGTGTCACATGCCGTGTGCTAGACATGCCCTGGGACACGCCCGTGTCCAATCCGTGTAACTGCCTTAGCACAAAACGCCGCATGACCCGAGGAGGACACGGGCATTCGAAATGCCCGTGTAAAATTGCACACGCCCGTGGCGGGCCCGAACACGCTTGGGCTCAGGTCGTGCGCCCCTCACTCAATGATCGTTGAGTGTAAGGCTCTGAGTGTCTGACACGCCCTGGGACACGCCCGTGTCCCAGGCCATGTTCACCCCCCCGACGATCGTTGACTCCAAAATCGTCGACCACGCGACCAATGCCGAACCCGAGCACGACACGCCCTGGGACACGCCCGTGTCCCAAGCCGTGTCACCTCTAGCAAAACCCAGATTTGGCTCAAAATGCCACCCATAACCCTTTCGAGTATCGGGGCGTTACACTTGGATTGTGGCTGTTCCAGACACATGACTGGAATAAGAAGAATGTTGAGGGACTATGTACCCATAGAGAATGGTCCCAAAGTCATCTTTGGTGGATTAGAAAAAGGAGTCATCAAAAGATTTGGAAAATTTCTTGTGACTCAATTACTATCACTAAAGTGGCTTATGTGAAGGGTCTGAAACATGACCTGATTATCATAAGTAAGCTTAGTGATCTAGGTTATGACATCTCCTTTCACAAAGGGGAGTGCCAAATTAAGAGGTCAAGTGATCAAGAGAACATTTTGACTGGCACTAGGAAAGGAAATGTATATTGTCTTTACCTAGATTATGTGTTGAACAACTCACCTATTTGCCTAGTTAAAGATATGAAAGCTTCACTATGTGTCAAATGACACAAAAGGCTAGCTCATCTGAACTATAAGTCCATAGGACTGCTGTTTAGCATGGTTCTGGTGAGGAATGGTCCTCAAGTCAAGTGCATTAAAGAGGGAGTGTGTTCAGCTTGCCAAAGGGCAAACATACCAAGTCCTCTTTTCCTGCACTAGATACCAAAGATTCATTTAGATGTTTATATCTCTTGCATAAGGATTTATTTGGTCCTATGCCAGTTCACAGTCTTGGTAGGAAAGTATATACACTAGTTGTTGTGGATGACTATTCTAGATACACTTGGGTGTTCTTCTTGAGGCAGAAATCTGAAACCCCTAGTGTTTTCCATACATTTGTTAGACAAGTTCAGAATGAATTTAACAATTCAGTGGTCAAAATCAGAAGTGACCCTGGAACTAAATTTCAGTCTGAATGTTTGACAAAATTCTGTGAAGAACTTGGGATACAACAGGAGTTCTCCTCACCTAGAACACCTTAATAAAATGGAATTGCTGAAAGAAAGAATAGAACTCTCATTGAGGCTGGTAGAACTCTTCTCAGAGATACTACTCTCCCTGAATATTTTTGGGCTAAGGCAGAAAACACTGCTTGTCATGTTCTCAATAGAGCATCCATAAATAAGAAACTTAAGTTGACTCCCTATCGGATTTTGAAGGGCAGAAAACCAAACATTTCTTATTTCAGAATCTTTGGTAGCAAGTGTTATGTCATAGTTAATGGTAAATACTACCAAACAAAGTTTACTGCCAAATCCCTAGAAGGGATATTTGTTGGGTACAAAAATAACAGTAGGGCATACATGGTCTACAACTTGACTACTCAAGTTGTAGAAGAGTCAGTCCATGTTGTTTTTGATGAGTCTATATTGATTAACAATAAATTGTCTTGTTCTTTAGTTAGTTCTACAGGTCTAACAGATAGGCTGGACAAGTTTACCATCAATGATGAAGTTCCTGCCAGGCTGGATGAAGAAAAAGATGCCAGCAATCCAGGGGGAGAACAAGTCCCACTGGATGAAGAAGATAATGTGGGGCATCAAGTTGAGGAAACTGAAGAAATCCATGATGCTGACAGATTTCCTCTAGCTAGAAGACATCTGAAGGATCATCCAACTCACCAAATCATTGGTGATGTAAGTCAAGGGGTTCTAACTAGGAGCAAGAGCATGAACACAGTTCTATGTTATAGATTTTTGTCTCAAATAGAACCCAGGAAGATTGAAGAAGCAATGTAAGACTCCAACTGGATTGATGCTATGCAAGAAGAGCTCAGTCAGTTTAGAAGATGGAAAGTCTGGGAACTTGTGCCTAAACCTAAGGATCACAACATTAAAGGAACTAAGTGGATCTATAGGAATAAGCTTGATGAGAATGGCACTATAGTGAAGAACAAGGCAAGACTGATAGCAAAAGGCTACAAGCAAGAGGAAGGTATTGACTTTGATCAAACCTTTGCTCTAGTGGCAAGGCTTGAGGCTATAGGGCTGTTCTTGGCCTATGCTGCCTATCAAGGGTTCAAGGTATACCAGATGGATGTAAAATCAACATTTCTGAATGGGGATTTAAAAGAGGAAGTCTATGTTGAACAACCCTCAGGTTTTGTAGATTCTCATTTTCCTGATTATGTATATAGGCTTAGGAAAGCTCTATATGGTTTGAAACAAGCTCCAAGGGCTTGGTATGAGACCTTGTCTGCTTTCCTTATTGAGAATAAATTCTCTAGAGGATAAATAGACAAAAATCTATTCTATAGGGAATCTAAAGGCAATATAATACTAGTCCAGATATATGTGGATGATATTATCTTTGGTTCTACTGAAAACAACCTTTGTAGAAAGTTTGCCAAACTTATGCAAGGGAAGTTTGAGATAAGCAGTATGGGTGAGGTGAAGATCTTCTTGGGACTTCAAGTTAGACAGACTGATAGTGGTTTGTCCATATCTCAGTATAAGTTCACCAAGGAGTTTATTAAGAAGTATGGTATGGACTCAGTTTTTACCATGAAAACTCCAATGGGAACAAGTATGCCTATAGGCAAAGATGAAGCAGGGAAACCTGTTGATGAGTCTTTGTATAGAGGGATAATTGGCTCCCTACTTTACTTGACTGCTAGTAGACCAGACATCATGTATGCAACATGTGTCTGTGCTAGGTACCAAGCTTGCCCAAAGGAATCTCATTATACTACAGTTAAGAGAATATTGAGATATCTTAAGGGCACACCTAATCTAGGCCTTTGGCACCCTAGGAATAGATATTTCATTCTAACTGGTTTCTCAGATGTAGACATTGCTGGATTCAAAGAAGATAGGAAAAGTGCTATAGGGACTTGTCAATTCCTTGCTGGGAGGCTGGTGTCATGGAGCAGCAAGAAGTAAACCAGTGTAGCTATATCAACAGCTGAATCAGAACATATAGCTGCAGGTGGCTGCTGTGCACAATTGATGTGGATAAAACATCAACTTGAAGACTATGACATCCAGGTAGGTAGAATTCCACTGTTTTGTTAGTCTACGAGTGCTATTTCTATTGCTAAGAATCCTGTATCATCCAGTAGGACCAAGCATATATAAATTAAGTTTCATTTCATTAGAGAACATGTAGAGAAGGAAAATATTAGCCTAGAGTTCGTGAAAATAGATAGTGAAATAGCTGATATTTTTACAAAACCTCTAGATGAAACTAAATTAAATTATTTTAAAATTGAATTAGGTATGTTGAACCTAGTATAGGTTAGCACAAGCTTCCTTAAGTAGCATATGTAAGCACCAAATTTCTCTGGAAATTTGTCTAAGTACAAAGTTTGTGTCAACACAAGCAAGTTGTGTATACACACTCAGTATGTTGTGTCGACACAGAAAAAGGATGTGTCGACACAGAAACAGTATCTGTATAGATAGAAGAACTGGTGTCCACATAACTCTGTCGAGACTTAAATGGCCTGTGTCGACACAGACACAAGTGTGTCGACACTGACACAAGTATGTCGACACATAGATGTGTCGACATAATATAAGTATTGTAGACTCAGACATTAGTATGTCGATACATAGTTGTGTCGACTTAAACTAAGTATTGTCGAGACCTAGGTCATTTCTGATGACACGTATGCTGATTTTTCGACTAAGGCTCGTCGTTTGACCAACCCTTGACACTAATACTATAAATAGGTGAACCCAAAATCTGGTCGACTACGCTTTTAGAATTCTTGGCTCTACACCTTCTGTCGACAAAAACCATCTCTTCTTTTCTCTCTCATCTCTCTCGTCGATGGCGGCTCATCAAGAAGACAAAGTCAATAAAGGATATGAGCTGGTTCGTGAAGGGTTCACGACAGCTTTAGAAGAAATTCAGGGTGTAATTGCCCTAATTTCTGAGAATGGTTTGGAGTACTTGGTCTCTGAACCAACCAAGATTTGTAAGAAGGAGATTTTGGAATTCTATTCAACAGCAAGCGTGGATACAGAAGGGAAGAAGATCAAAGCAACAATCAAGGATTCCCAAATAAAACTTACACTGAAAACAATTAGGAAATCTCTTCAGCTTCCTGTAAGACCCCCCTCCCGGAACACAAGACACGACACGAGAGGGGTCTTATGCCCAAAATAGCCGCCTTATAGTAACACTAACACTCGGGTCAGCCTGTACCACAAGACGCCTATCCTGCCGGCTTCAACCAATATCAACATATAAATGCCAACCCAATCATACAATAAAAGAAAGTCAATCCACACCAAGCATAAGTCCATAAATATAGCAAAAGAGAAGCTAAACAAACTTCTATATAATCAGAGTACAAAAATAGAATTGCCCCGAAGGGCTACAACAAAATCTCTCTCATTCACATCGGTAACCGACGGTAGCGACGGTACCGTCCCCTCAGGCCCTGTTGCCCTGGCCTGGCTGTCCAGCTGCATAGGCTGCTGCTCCACCTGCAGGGTTTTCTCCTAAAAAGGAAGACGTAGCAGCCGTTAGTAATAAAGACTAAGTGGCTTCACATCCGCTCCCCCGCCGACTCCTCGGCACCGGGCGGAGAAAGGAACAGGTACATTATATATAAAATAGTAGTAAAAGCAGGTGAAGTAAGTATACAAAGCATAGGTAGTAATAAAAGTAGTGTATAGATGAACAAGCTCTTATTCTACAATTCTACCATCTACAACAGCAAGAGAGTATAATGTTATAACAGTAAGAAACTCAACTTATATGGATGCCCATACAAGTATATAAGTTGAGGGTCGTTCAGCAATAAGTAACTCATCGTATAGGAGTGCCCATACAAACTTATACGATGAGGGTCTTGTGTATATAATGAAGTGCAATGCTATGTATGCAATGCAATCAGACACCCATGATCAAGCACATGCAATCGCAATGTCGACACAGACTTATAGTTTCCACTATTCGAGCAGGTTGCTAACCTCTCAGGCGTCAACTGTCGTGGCCAAACGATGACAGTAGAGCGGGCATCTCCAGTACTAGGCTAGTCTCCACACTACCTAGCCTAGGCCTCCGTACGCCTCAATGCTAAGAACACAATAGCGGAGCTCACATGCGTACTACGGCTCAGCGGGTTCTCTTGGGTAAATGAGCACCAAGATCCTAGCCCCGAACTGGCCTATGCGTAAAACGGAAGGAGCCTCGGAAATGAACACGAGGACCAAGCCCAACCGTTCACTTGGCATGGAAGGAGCCTCGGGATGTGAACACCGAGGACCAAGCCCAACCGTCCAAGGTCTAGCTGTCAACTCCCATCGGTGTGACGATTGGCGAGCCCGTAGACCTGCCACACTATTCTTAACCCGGGATTACGACACAACGTGTCGATTCACACCATATGTAATTCCATAATATCGTGGCATGGAAGGAGCCTCGGGACATGAACACCGAGGACCAAGCCCAACCATCCATCAAATACGGGAGGAGCCTCGGGACGTGAACACTGAGGGCCAAGCCCAACCGTCCAACTTTACTCACCTCAATCTCATTCCAACTAGTGACGGTCAACACCGCACTTGTTACTTCCACAATTCTACCCGTAGGGAGACGACACTCTAAGCATTGGATTACTAATTCCCTTTTATCTATTCAACATACATCATGGCCATAGTTAAATTATTTATACATTTATCCAATTATATCTACCCAATTATATCGGGTTCTTTCCTTCAATTAAACTTGTCCACAACTCGTTATATGAATTTAGATTTATAACCTCAACCTATCTCGTCACTATGATGATTATGTCAAAAGAGTTCACTCAAGCCTCGAGTTGGATCGCAACATTAAATACCACCAAATCGCATTCCACGTTACACAGCCCAGAATTTAGGTGCAGCCATAATCCGGGCAGCAACTTCGACAAAGGATTCCCAAGGCTACAGAAATCCGACGAGTGTGTGTAACCACTTGTTGGAAAGATAATTTCAAGGGCTACAACTTTAGTGTTTAGTCGAAAGCCCAGATTTGATTGCATCACACCAGAAATTCACTCGAAGCCTGCTGTGTACAGGATACAGATTTCCTGGATGGAATTTTCCCCCAATCGCAGCAGATTCGAACTGACTTTCCCGTGGCTACAGGTATCGCCTGGAAACGTGCAACAACTCGTTGGAAAGATAATTTTGAGGGATACGACTTTCCAGTTTAGTCAAAAACCCAGATATGACCAGAACATTTCCGAAATTGACCACGAAGGTCGCTGCGTGCAGAAAATAGATTTCTGCACGCATCTTAAGGCGAGATGAACGGCATCCGTTCATCTTCCTCCTTGCACCAATCTCTCAAAAACTCCTCCAGAAAATCGTCCACCCTTATTCACCCTCACGAAGCAATATTTCTCCACAAATCCCTCTCTCATCTTCACTTTGAAGAATGAAGAGGTTGGAGGGGGCTAAGCCTAGAAAACGACCTAGGCATGACTTTTCCCTAAGAAATCTCCTCCTCACCATCAAGACTCTAAGGACTCGATATCTCTCCTATAATATTAACTATAGATCTAGCACCAAGGGAGAGGGGTGGAAGCTCACCTCGTTTCCAGTGGTACCACCATTTCCGGCCATGGATCTAGTCATTCTTCTTTGCGGCATCTCTTGCTTGGTGCAGTTGTTCTTCACGGCAAAGGAAGGAGAGAGAGAGAGAGAAGGCCGCCTCCAGGAACTCCGACTGCTTCCCTTGGCTCCGTCGATTTCGCGAGGTCCACAATGACGGCAAGAACGATCGGCAAGGATGGCTAGGGTTTGGCTTTATCTCCTCTTATAAACTGATGTATTAGGTTAAATCCTTCCGCCACGTGTCAACGCCCCATTGGTCCGCCCCTACTAGGTCATATTGAAGTGACCCGGTCCAAGGAATCATCATCAGCACGAATCTCGAAGTCCGGTTCGGTCCGCCTGTACAAGCCGGCGAATCTGCCTGGGCGAAGAAATTGCACAAGTCAAATTCGACGGGAATCAACCGTCATTCTCGACGATCGGCGAGAATCGACGAGCATTCTCGATGAATTTGTCGGGTATCAACAATGATACCCGACGAATTTCACTTAGCCAACTTATCGGAAATCCTTGCGTTGAGTGCGTTGAGTATCAGTCAGCGATACTCGACGATCGGTGGGTATCACTGGGCATTCTCGACGATCAGTGAGAATCGTCGGGCATTCTCGTCGATCGGTGAGAATCACCGGGCATTCTCGTCGACTTTCACTTAACCTAATTCCAAATCTGCAGTTCTGAATCCGGCTGGTATCAACCATCGATACCCGTCGAATCGGCAAGTATCATTCCCGATACCCGTCGATCGGCGAGTATCATTCCCGTTACCCGTCGATCAGCGAGTATCAACTTCTATTCTCGTCGATTTTCCCTTGGGCCATTTCCTTTCGATTCATTGGATATCACTCAACCCTACACTCCATTCAACGCACTAGACACCTTTTGCCAGTGCGCCTCGAGCCCGAGTCAAGTCACTTGACTCAAAACTCGTGCGAGGGGCGTAGCGCGAATCGGGACGTTACAAATCCTATAAACAAAAATAAAAGATTTCGTCCCCGAAATCAGGCTAGGGCTATGGGGATGCAAGTACAAAATAATATGCGCTATTAAATGTTACCTTGGGAGAACAGCTCCGGGTAGCGCTTCTGCATCAGGTCCTCTAGCTCCCAAGTAAATTCTTCCTTCCCACGATTAGACCATAGTACTTTTACCAGAGGCACACTTTTGCGGCGCAAAGTTCTTATCTCATTATCAACGATTCGTATCGGCTCTAGTCACACAGATCTGTCAGACGCCACCTTACCATCAGTTGTGGGGATGTTTTGTTCAGGCCGCAACAGCGCCTACCAAAGCGATGATACATGGAACACATCGTGGAGATTTTCTAGCTCCGGCGGTAGATCCAGCCGATAGGCCAAAGGGCCAATCCTTTCCACTATGATATAGGGTCCAACATACCGTTGGCTGAGCTTCTTCACTCCCCGCACTCGTGACACTCCATGCATCGGCCGAATTTTCAGGAACACTTTATCACCCACTTGAAACTCAACCATACGGTGCTTTGCGTTATAATACTTCGCCTGCCGACTTTGAGCCTCCAACATGCGATCCCTTATCAGCCTTACCACCGCATCAGTATCGTCAATATACTCAATTCCCAATGCCTTCGAGTCTTCGTCTTGCACCCAAGACAAGGGGGTTCTACACCTTCTTCCATAAAGGGAATCATGGGGCGCCATGCCAATGCTAGCTTGATGGCTGTTTTTGTAGGAGAATTCCACTAAGGGCAAGAGTCTTTCCCACGACTCTCCCCTATCTATCACACACAACCTCAAAAGATCCTCCAATGTTCGGATGGTCTGCTCAGACTGTCCGTCCGTCTGAGGATGAAATGCGGTGCTGAAGGTAAGGCGCGAGCCCAAATACGACTGTACCGCCTTCCACTCCTTGGAGGTAAAACGACCATCACGGTCAGAAACTATCGTCTTAGGTACACCGTGATACCGTACAAACTGCTCAACAAAAAGGTGTACTAAGACATCCACATGAGCCTCCTTCTTCATAGGGATGAATCGAGCAACTTTTGTCAGGCGATCAACGATCACCCACACTGAATCATTTCCTGAGCGGGAGCAAGGTAGGCCATGTATGAATTCCATGGAAATATCCTCAAACTTCCACTCAGGGATTGGCAACGACTATAACAGGCCACCGGGACTCCTGCACTCCGCCTTCACTCTTTGGCAGGCTTCACAATGCGTGACAAAGTACCGGACGTCCTTCTTCATTACGGGCCAACACATCGTCTTCGGTAAGCCGACGTACATCTTTGAAATTCCCGGGTGCACGGAATATTGAGTGCAATGTGCTTCTCTCAAGATATCCTCCCAGATTCTGCCACCTTTGGGAATGTAGAGAAGGCCGCGAAAGGAAACGAGGCCGTCCTTTAGTGTGTACTCGTCGGTAGTCCCGTCTTCGATTAACTTTATTGTCGGGGCCAAAGCCGCATCAAATCCTTGCTCCACTCGGATCCGGTCCCTGATATCTCAAACTATGCTCATGCTGGACAGGTACTCCGTATATTCCGAAGAAGCCTTAAATATTAAGGTAATGTCCATCTCCTCGATCATCCGTGCCAACTCCATGCTCATCAACCGAGACTCTGGGCTCGAGCCGGGTACTTTCCTACTCAACTCATCGGCTACCGAGTTTGCTTTTTCGGGGTGGTAGTTCAAGGTGAACTCATAGTCGCATAGAAACTCTAACCACCGCCGTTGTCTTAAGTTCAATTCCTTCTTGGTATGGACGTACTTCAAGTTTTTATGATCCGAGAAGATTTCGCAGTGGACGCCGTATAGATAATGCCTCCATAACTTCAAGGCGAACACCACTGTTCCTAGCTCCAAATCATGCACCGGGTAATTGATTTCATGCTTCTTCAATTGTCTTGAAGCATAAGCAATTACGTGCCCGTGCTGCATCAACACCGCTCCCAACCCCTGATAAGACGCGTCCGTGTAAACTTGGAATCCTTCCTTCCCAGACGGAAGGACAAGGGTGGGGGCGGAGGTAAGTCTATCCTTTAATTCCTGGAATGCCGCTTCACAATGGAGTGTCCACTCAAATGGTACACCTTTTTTTGTCAAACAAGTAAGCGGGAGGGCAATCTTGGAGAATCCTTTTACGAACTTGCGGTAGTATCCAACAAGTCCGAGAAAACTCCTTACATCGGCCGCCGACTTCAAGGGCGACCACTCCTTCACGGCACGCACCTTGGCCGGATCCACAGCTAGTCCAGCCCCAATGATTACATGACCCAAGAAAGCCACTTCCCTAAGCCAGAATTCACACTTGCTAAACTTGGCGAATAGTGCGTGCTCTTTTAACTTTTCCAGAACTAAGGCCAAATGCCCGACATGTTCCTCCTCCGTCTTCGAGTAGACTAAGGTGTCGTCAATGAACACAAGCCGGACACGGCCTGACGAAGACATCCAGGTAGGGCAGGAGACACGGGCGTCAAACACTTTATTCATCAAGCTCATGAAAGCTGATGGGGGATTTGTGAGCCCAAACGGCATCACTGTGAACTCATATAAGCCGTACCTTGAGCTGAAAGCTGTTTTCGGAATATCATCCTCTTGTATTCTGGATTGGTGATGCAATTGGTATGCCTTGTTCCTATGTTGCTTGGTGCGGCACCCCGAGCGCAAATCTAGCTTGGAGAACCAATGCGCTCCCACCAGTTGGTCGAACAACTCATCGATCCGAGTTAACAGATAGGTGTTCCGTACCGTAAGTCAGTTGAGTTCCCGATGGTCTATACATAAATGCAGGGTTCCATCCTTCTTCTTAATGAATAGAACAGGGGCTCCCCAAGGTGATGAGCTGGAGCGAACAAACCCCGATTCTACCAACTCCTGCAGTTGAACTCTAAACTCCACGAGTTCTTTTGGGGCCATCCGATAAGGGGTCTTGGAGACAGGCTTAGCTCCTGATATAAGCTTAATCAGAAAACCCACTTCTCTATGCGGGGGTAACCCTGACAATTTTTCAGGAAATACCTCAGGGAATTCCCGTGCTACCCGCACATCCTTCACATCTACCTTCATCTCCTTTAGTTCGAAACATATCATGTAGACTTCATCCCCTCTCATATGAGCTTTCAAGGTCTAGATTGAGGATAACAATATTCATGGTGCGAAATTTATACCTTGGAAGACTACATCGGTATCCCCATGTCTCAAATAGATGTGCTTCTTCGCGCAGTCGATTCTTGCATGATGCCAATTCAGCCATGCCATGCCCAGAATTAGGTCAAATTCTGGTATTCTCAATATTGTGGCGGGGGTATCAAAGGTCTTTCCCCTAATGGTTATCTCCAACTCATACTTCGCGGTTTCCATCATCTCAGATCCATCTGGGAGGCGTACTGTTCGAGCAATACCAGTGAAATATTGTACTCCGTGTATATCCTTGATGAAGTCTTCAGACACGAAAGAATGTGAGGCACCTGTGTCAAATAACGTATAAGCCGGTTTCCCTCCGACCATCACGGTGCCTAAGTGTCATTTAATAATACTCAAGCTAGACGTCTAGTATATCTTAAGCAACTAGAGGATATTAATGGAAGCAAAATGGCTAATTCAAATCATACCTGCAATCATCTCTTAAGGATTCCACTCTTGAGTCATGTCCAAGGCATACATCTTATCTCGAGCTGGTCCGGGGTTTCTTCCTCGTGGTCCTCGTCCTCGACCACACACATACCCTCTCCCCCGCGGGGCTGCTGGAGGGAGAGAAAAAGGCGCATCTCCAAACAGTTACGGGCAGTAGCGTCAAATGTGGCCCGGTTGGTTGCATTCAAAGCACACCCGTTCCTACCTTCCGCCGTTTTGCTGAAATTGTTGAGGTGGAGGTAATGCTTGCGGTTGCGGAATCGGGCGCTCCTCTCTAAAGTTCTTGGGGAAACGCCCGCCACCCCTCCTATATCCTCTTCCTCTTCTATTGTCAAGTCTCCTTCTGTTGCTGGGGCCGGCTTCCATCACTCCCTCTGCAGGCCTCTTACCACTTCCCAAGTTGTCCGCTTCCAATCTCTTCGCCATATCTATAATCTCAGCCAGACTAGAGTCCGCTATAAAAAAAAGGGCTTGCCTTAGGGGATCTCGCAAGCCTTTGTAGAATCGTTTGGCGTACCCTCTATCATCCAACTCATAGGAGTCAGCGTATCTAGCCAAGTGCTGAAGCTCCCGTTGGTACTCTATCACCGACATGGACCCTTGCTTTAGTTTCAAAAATCTCTCTTCAAGACAATCCCGAGCGGCCGAGGGGATGAAATGCTCTAAAAAGGCTTCAGAGAATTTGCTCCAACTAATTTCCGTGTACACTCTTCCACAAAAAGTGGAGCCCATGAGGGACTTCTACCACTTTTTGGTGTGCAGCGCTAAGAGTGTCACCACAAGGGTCACCGCCATGTTGTTTGGACATCTTATTCCTGCCAGCAATTCTTGTATAGTGTCGAGCCACTCTTCCGTACGCACCGCCGACTCTGTCTCAATATAAGCGGGAGGGGAGAGAGCTCGGAAAGTGCTTAACAAACTAGATCCCGGACCCTGTTGTTGTACAGGTGCCTACTGAGATTGGGACCTAAAGGGGTCCAAAATAGCTGTGAGCATCTGCCCCAGCTCTGATTGTTGGAATTGTGTAGGCACGGACGGGGCGGGGGTGCCCCTCACTAGCTCAGTATGTACTGGGATCTACACATAGGGTACAAACCTAAGGTTAGGTTGGCTAATCTAAGGTTAAAGATGGACAAACTTAGTGTGAATTACATATGGGCACACCACTGCTTCCGCTAAGTCAGTTTGTCCCCAAACTGACTAATCAAACGGGTGTGGCACCATTGTTAAGTGAATTTCTCCTTGGAGGATCGTAGCAAGCTGATACCATTTGTAAGACCCCCATCCCGGAACACAAGACACGACACGAGAGGGGTCTTATGCCCAGAACAGCCGCCTTGCGGTAACACTAACACTCGGGTCAGCCTGTACCACAAGGCGCCTATCCTGCCGGCTTCAACCAATATCAACATATAAATGCCAACCCAACCATACAATAAAAGAAAGTCAATCCACACCAAGTATAAGTTTATAAATATAGCAAAAGAGAAGCTAAACAAGCTTCTACATAATCATAGTACGAAAATAGAATTTCCCCGAAGGGCTACAACAAAATCTATCTCACTCACATCTGTAACCGACAGTAGTGACGGTACTGTCCCCTCGGGCCCTATCGTCCTGGCCTGGCTGTCCAGCTGCATAGCCTGCTGCTCCACCTGCGGGGTTTCCTCCTAAAAAGGAAGACGTAGCAACCGTTAGTCATAAAGACTATGTGGTTTCACATCCGCTCCCCCGGCGACTCCTCGACACCGGGCGGAGAAAGGAACAGGTGCAATATATATAAAACAGTAGTACAAGTAGGTGAAGTAAGTATACAAAGCATAGGTAGCAATAAAAGTAGTTTATAAAAGAACAAGCTCTTATTCTACAATTCTACCATCTACAGCAGCAAGAGAGTATAATGTTATAACAGTAAGTAACTCAACTTATATGGATGCCCATATAAGCATATAAGTTGAGGGTTGTTCAGCAATAAGTAACTCATCGTATAGGAGTGCCCACACAAACTTATATGATGAGGGTCTTGTGTATGTAATGAAGTGCAATGCTATATATGCAATGCAATGAAACACCTATGATCAAGCACATACAATCGCTATGCCAACACAGACTTATAGTTCCCACTATTCGAGCAGGTAGCTAACCTCTCAGGCGTCAACCGTCGTGGCCAAACGGTGACAGTAGAGCGGGCATCTCCACTACTAGGCTGGTCTCCACACTACCTGGCCTAGGACTCCGTACGCCTCAATGCTAAGAACACAACAGCGGAGCTCACATGCGTACTACGGCTCAGCGTGTTCTCTTGGGTAAATGAGCACCAAGATCCTAGCCCCGAACTGGCCTATGCATGACACGGAAGGAGCCTAGGAAATGAACACGAGGACCAAGCCCAACCGTTCACTTGGCACGGAAGGAGCCTTGGGACGTGAACACCGAGGACCATGCCCAACTGTCCAAGGTCTAGCTGTCAACTCCCATCGGTGTGACGATTGGCAAGCACGTAGACCTGCCACACTATCCTTTACCCGAGATTACGAGACCACATGTCGACTCACACCACATGCAATTCCAAAATATCATGGCATGGAAGGAGCCTCGGGACGTGAACACCGAGGACCAAGCCCAACCATCCATCAAATACGGGAGGAGCCTCGGGACGTGAACACCGATGGACAAGCCCAACCGTCCAACTTTAATCATCTCAATCTCATTCCAACTACTGACGGTCAACACCGCACTTGTTACTTCCACAATGCTACCCATAGGGAGACGACACTCTAAGCATTGGATTACTAATTCCATTTTATCCATTCAACATACATCATGGCCACAGTTAAATCATTTATACATTTATCAAATTATATCTACCCAATTATATCGGGTTCTTTCCTTCAATTAAACTTGTCCACAATTCGTTATACGAATTTAGATTTATAACCTCAACCTGTCTCGTCACTATGATGATTATGTCAAAATAGTTCACTCAAGCCTCGAGTTGGATCGCACCATTAAATTCCACCAAATCGCATTCCACGTTACACAGCCCAGAATTTAGGTGCAGCCTTAATCCGGGCAGCAACTTCGACCATGGATTCCTGAGGCTACAGAAATCCGACGAGTGTGTGTAACCACTCGTTGGAAAGATAATTTCAAGGGCTACAACTTTCGTGTTTAGTCTAAAGCCCAGATTTGATCGCATCACACCAGAAATTCACTCGAAGCCTACTGCGTATAGGATACAGATTTCCTTGATGGAATTTTCCCCCAATCGCAGCAGATTCGAACTGACTTTCCCGTGGCTACAAGTATCGCCAGGAAACGTGCAACAACTCGTTGGAAAGATAATTTCGAGGGATACGACTTTCCTGTTTAGTCAAAAACCCAGATATGACCAGAACATTTCCGAAATTGGCCACGAAGGTCGCTGCGTGCAGAAAATAGATTTTTGCACGCATCTTAAGGCGAGATGAACGACATCCGTTCATCTTCCTCCTTGCACCAATCTCTCAAAAACTCCTCCAGAAAATCTTCCACACTTATTCACCCTCACGAAGCCATATTTCTCCATGAATCCCTCTCTCATCTTCACTTTGAAGAATGAAGAGGTTGGAGGGGGCTAAGCCTAGAAAACGACCTAGGCATGGCTTTTCCCTAAGAAATCTCCTCCTCACCATCAAGACTCTAAGGAGTCGATATCTCTCCTAGAATATTAACTACAGATCTAGCACCAAGGGAGAGGGGAGGAAGCTCACCTCGTTTCCAGCGGTACCACCATTTCCGGCCATGGATCTAGTCATTCTTCTTTGCGACATCTCTTGCTTGGTGCAGTTGTTCTTCATGGCAAAGGAAGGAGAGAGAGAGAGAGAGAAGGCCGCCTCCAGTAACTCCGACTGCTTCCCTTGGCTCTGTCGGTTTCACGAGGTCCACGATGATGGCAAGAATGATCGGCAAGGATGGCTAGGGTTCAGCTTTATCTCCTCTTATAAACCGATTTATTAGGTTAAATCCTTCTGTCACGTGTCAACGCCCAATTGGACAGCCCCTAATTGGTCATATTGAAGTTACCCGGTCTAAGGAATCATCATCAGCATGAATCCCGAAGTCCGATTCGGTCCTCCTGTACTAGCCGGCGAATCTGCCTGGGCGAAGAAAACACACAAGTCAAATTCGACGGGAATCAACCGTCATTCTCGACGATCGGTGAGAATCGGCGAGCATTCTCGATGAATTCGTCGGGTATCAACAATGATACCCGACGAATTTAACTTAGCCAACTTATCGGAAATCCTGGCGTTGAGTGCGTTGAGTATCAGTAAGCGATACTCGACAATCAGTGGGTATCACTGGGAATTCTCGACGATCGGTGAGAATTGCCGGGCATTCTCGTCGATCGGTGAGAATCATCGGGCATTCTTGTCGACTTTCACTTAACCTAATTCCCAATCTGCAGTTCTGAATCCGGCAGGTATCGACCATCGATACCCATCGAATCGGCGAGTATCATTCTCGATACCCGTCGATCGGCGAGTATCATTCCCGTTACCCGTCGATCGGCGAGTATCAACTTCCATTCTCGTAGATTTTCCCTTGGGCCATTTTCTTTCGATTCGTTGGATATCACTCAACCCTAAACTCCATTCAACGCACTAGACACCTTTTGCCAGTGCGCCCCCAGCCCGAGTCAAGTCTCTTAACTCAAAACTCGTGCGAGGGGCCTAGCTGAGAATGGTTTGGAGTTTAATTCAACGCACTAGACACCTTTGGTGAAGGGTTCACGATAGCTTAAGAAGAAATTCAGGGTGTAATTGCCCTAATTTCTGAGAATGGTTTGGAGTACTTGGTCTCTGAACCAACCAAGATTTGTAAGAAGGAGATTTTGGAATTCTATTCAACAGTAATTATGGATATAGAAGGGAAGAAGATCAAAGCAACAATCTAGGATTCCAAAATAAAACTTACACTTAAGACAATTAGGAAATCTCTTCAGCTTCCTTTGGTTAAGGATACAGATGAAGTAACTCCATCCTTAACTACAGAAGCATTAAGTTGGTGCGGGCTGAGCCCTAATATCAAGGTTGGATCATCCATAACTCGGAAAGGGATGAATTCCCAAGGGAAGTTCTTGTCTGAAATAGTTCGTAAGGTGATACTATGTAAGACTGGTGGACATGATCGAATTTTAGTCCACATGTTAAATCTGAGGACACGGATTATATTCTAAGTGAAAACTGACTAGGCAGTAGTAATGTTTGACAAGATCCAAGAAGGATTGAAGAAACCAAACCTGGGAAGAATCCTAAGTTTATGTTTATCTTCAGTAATACCAGATGTATTGAAACATGTGGATGGATCCAAAATACATCACATGAGGAGAATGGATGTGAGAATTCTGTCAAGGTGGGATAGGGTCCTGACCAAGGAATTCACTACTCCTCAGAAACAAACTAAGAAAGATAAAAAAATAGAAGAAAGTTGTTCAACAAGTAGAATCCTCTAGTGATTCTGAAGAGGAAGTATTCTTTAGCTCAGATGAAGACCAAAAACCAAAAGAAGCACAAGATGAAGTGGTGGGCAGTGAGCCCCAAGAACAACAGATAGACTCCACTCCAGAGGGAGGAAATATTAAACAAACTGAGTTGCCTGCCCAAGGGGGAGGCATTGCTGAAGCTGCCCTTGAGAGTGAATTTGCTGCAGATACTGTCATGAACATAGTATCTGAAATCAATAATGCAGCTCAAGACAATGTTGAGAAAGAAGCTCAAAATGAGTAAGTAAGTATCTCCTTTAAAAAGAGGGCCCTGGACAAAAATTTGGATATCCAGGGAAAACCTTTTGTTGTTCAATCTAATCTTGTTCCTCCTATACAAGTGCAATAAGAGTTCACTATGGAAGAGCTCTTTTCTGATTTACCTAATGCAAGACCTGAAGGGGAGAAATCCCAACTGGAAAAGTATTTTCCAAGGACTGGGGGGGGGGGGGAGGAACAAATCAAAGAAAAAGATTTACCAAGGACTGAGGGGGATCTTTATCAGCATGCCCCAACTGATAAGGACACAGTTGATATACAAAGTACATCTTAAACTTCAGATGATGAAGAAGCCTCAATGGCTAAGAAAAGAAAAATAGTTGCCTTAAATAAAAAGAGTTATGGCTATAAAAAGGCCTTGCAAACAGGCACAACACCACCTGATCAAAGCTTGGACTTCAGTTCTCTACTGGTCCAAATGCAAATTAAGTTGGATGAGCAAAGACTATCTATGGAGAAATATGTGGATGTAACTCACAAGGAGTTGCATTTCCAATTTGCTCAGGATATCAAGTCTATTAGATTTGAAGTTAATCAAAATAAAAAGGAAATGACAGATTGCTTACATAAGGGAGGTAATATTGTGGTATTCCTGGCCAAACAACAACAGGATCTGAAAGTACAAGTGGAAGATATTGTAGTAAAGCCGGGTTATATACTAGAGAATCAAATAAGAATGAATGAGAATCTTAAAGATTCACATCATGATATCTTGACAAAAATTGATGCTCTAACTACTACTGTCAAAGCTGAAGTCTCAAAGCAAATCAAGGAAGATTTAGCTATTGTTCAGGCCACATTTCAAGCCTCACAAAAGAATATGTCTGATTTCTTGACAAAATTCATAAATTATAATAAAGAAGGAACTGACTATGTTATTAATCAAGTCAGATTTCAAAAAGATGATTTAAGGAATCATATTGATAGAGAAGTCATAAAGGGGGAGAGAGTAGTAGTCAAAGCCTGCTCTGATTATGCTAAATGAATATCAAATAGCATCAGAGCAACTCTTGGATATCCTCCCCTATGTGACGATGAATATGTAGCTTAGTCTGGAATATAACTTGCTAATTCTGAAGAAGATCATCCTGAAGTTGCTCCGGTGATTTACCCCCCAGCAGATTTTGAAATGATTCAAGAGGAAGTTCAGAAAATGTATAGTCCTCCACTAGAGGCACTCAATGTTATTTTGGAGAAAGTAGAAATGTCAAAAGATGCCATAGAAGCTCAGAAGGAAGCTCAGCTATCCAAAAAGAGGTTTAGAGAACAGCCTGAGTTGAAGCCAGACTTTGAGCAATGGAGTCCTACTTCCAGAAACATTATACTGACTTCCTGAAAAGCTGTGAAGGATAAAACCAATGATTGGGGTAAATGGTATTCAAAGCAGGAATGGAATAAGTATCAGGCTGGGCAGGAAGTCATTCTTCAACACAAAAGAAGTCCTAAGGCTGGGAAGCTACCTGCTAATGCTCAGGAGCCAAGCAAGTACTTACCAAAGCCATTTCACTATTTTGTAAGGCAGAGAATAAGGCTGAAGAGCAAAAGAAAAACGCTCTGAAAGGAAAGAAGCCTGCAGATGATACTGAACCTCCTTTGCAGGCTAAGATAAGTCTAGGAAAGTGTTGGGTACTGTATCCACAATTACCTGGATTTGAGGAAGCCACCTGTCAAGCTAAGATGAATCCACAATGTATTTGATGAATTATTCTCTAGTTGTACTTGCAGATATTCCATGCTAAGTACACACCAGTGTCAGGGTGCAGTGGGTCAATATACGCGGATCTGTGCAACGTAATCCCTCGTTGAGCAGATCAGTGTGTTGGCCTACGTGTACTCTCTCTATTGAGGTGTACTTAATTTCAAGTACAAGGCTATGATAAAGCAAGAGCAGACAAGGAGCAAGGATGGGCCAAAGACCAGCTCAAGGGGAGAAAGAGGAGAAACAGCCTAAGTTCAAATCGACGAGAATCACTAAGTCATTCTCGCCGATTCGGCGAGAATCACTAGTGATTCTCACCGAGTCGTCGAGAATCACTAGCTGATTCTCGCCAGTTGAAGCCGGCAGCTTCGTCACAGACAGGGAAATTTTCTAAGGCAGAATCGTCGAGAATTACTTATGATTCTCGCCGATTCGTCGAGAATGACCTTGCATTCTCGACGATTCGGTGAGAATCAAAAGTGACTCCCGCCGATTCTCCCCGGCTTCTGTATCTATGCAGTCAGAGTTCGGCTAAGTAGAAGTCGGCGAGAATCATAAGTGATTCTCGCCAATTCGGCGAGAATCACCTATGATTCTCGCCGAATTTGACTTGGCAATTTTTCTGAAAGTTCTGGACCGGTCCAAGTTACCTGCAGCTGTTTGAACCGGACTTTGGTCCTTACCTTGGTGGGACCCACAACGGTCATCTTCTTGACCTAGGGTATAAATACGATACATTGTGAACAGTAAAAGACACGGATATACGGTATTTCAAAAAGAACGAGCGGCCGACGACAAACCCTTATCTCGCGATCTTGCTCCGCCGGTCATCTCTGCCGCTCGCACGGTTGTCGCCGCTGTTGATCTCAGGGTCTTCCAGATCTCCGGCGACAGAAGCTTAGGCTAGCATAGCGTCTCACGCGTCTAACGAGAGATCCCTTGTCTCTTGATTCGTTGATCGGGAAAATCTTTCCCCTTCCGAATCGATCGAGACGATCGATCCTTGTGTGACCGTTGGAAGATCTTGCTTCCTTCGCTACGAAGTTTGAATCAAGTTGGCACTGCTGCTGTTCTCCGTCGCCGCTGCTGATTCCGAGAACCTTGCCGCCGTCTCAAGCCGCAGCCAGTCTCGGGAAAGATTCACTCCAAGTGAGATCTAGGGCTGTGCACTCTTCGTTGACTTCAAGAGCACGTCGTCAAACGAAGAGGGTCACCTTCTCTCCGAACGTCGTTTGTATTTCTTACAAGCTAGTTTTTAATTTCCTTGTAACGGACCGATTGGTCCCTAGTTGTAAGGGTTGGGTGCAACCCGAATTGTGGGAGTGTTGACTCCTACGTGTGGAAGGGTTCCTTCCGTGAGTACAAGGATTGGATTTCAATCCTGTTGGTGAAGTGACCGAGTCGTCCCGTGTTGGGAGATAGGTCGAAGGGGGAAAGTGGACGTACCCAAATCGGGGAACCACTATAATTTGCATGTGTACTGTGTGTGCTTGGTTGTTTTGTTTTATTGTGCAGGTAAAATTCTAATTCCGCAAGTACGCTGCAAAGACACCTATTCCCCCCCCCATAGGTGAACATAGTTGACACTAGGTGGACTTTCAAGTGGTATCAGAGGGAGGTTACTCATCAAAGGGGTTAACACCTCGAGTAAGCTCCTGCATCTAGTGTCAACTAGAAGATTAGACTCACGCATGGAGTTGGACTATGATGTCCATCCTCTAAGACTCCCCTCATGTACAAAGGAGTATTATCCTATCTGGAAAATGAGAGTTATGTTTCATCTGGAGGCAATCGACCCTCGGGTGTCAATCATCTTGGAAGAGGGTCCCTTCATTCCCATGAAGGCTTCTGAGTCTGGAGAGGATATCCTTATCCCCAAGAGTCCCGAAGAGATGTCTGAGACCGAGCTCTCACTGTACAACTTGGATAAGTTAATACGTCAGATCATCACTGACGTCTGGTCTGGTGTATCTCGTTGAAGAGTGGACAAGTGTAGGACAGCCAAGTCCATGTGGCAAACCATCTCAGACCTCATGGAGGGATCAGAGAAAGCTGGTACCGGTTGTCAGCATGAGGATGAAGCCTATGTAGGAGTCCTTATTTCTGAAGATGAAGGGCATGATCAATATGTCAATATCAGGGCTCCTGTGTCCTTGTCAGAGACTAAAGAAGAAGCTGAGGAAAGCAGTTCTGATGAAGCTAACACAACAGTTCCTGCCAATCTGGATGGTAACCTTGAACAACAAAGTCTGACGCAGGTAACTTCTTCCTCATGCCCCTCTCCTCTTGAAGTTCCTGAAGACGGGAATAGTTTTGAGAGTAGTCCTTCCAATGATGCATGGGATACACATAGCTTCACTCAACCGATTGATAATCGTGATTCCCTTGAGAGTGCCCTTCAGACGAGCAACTTACTTGTTGAGGAACAAGCTAAGGAGATTGCTCAGCTGAAGATTTTGATGAATCTCCAATTGGAATCCATCAAAGTAAAGGACTCTCAGATCTCGGATCTAGAAAATCGTCTAGAGACCGAGAAGAGGATAGTCTCCAATTTTTCCAAGATTGATGCTATCAAGAGGAAGGCAGAAAATGGGTGGATCTCCCAAATCATTAAGTCATGGAGAAATGGGGAAACGGTGTTCAGACCCCCCACCCCGAGTAGGAAGGACACTCACCATGCCTTCAGGTATGACCATAGGGATAACCATGGTCACTGCAAGAATGATCAGTCCTCTTGTGGGAGCACTCAGAATGCAAGGGCTGTCATGGCCACCCAGAAGAGAATACCTTCGGCTTCCACCAAGCCCTTTGTATTCTCGGCCACAGCCCCTACTCGTCATGAATCCGCCTGCATCAGCTCACAATGCGCCTCTCACCTCCCTAGGACTCTGGAAAGGAGGGATAGAAATCATGTTGTTAGGACTCATGAAGTCCTTGGAAGGGGGCTGACTGAAAAGAAGGCACCACCTCCCAGGCCTCATGACGCCTGCCATATGCATTCTTTCCACCCCTCCAATAGTCACGGTGGAAGAGACAATTCTGTGAGCATATCTGGCTCTAGTCCGTTTAGACCCAGAACTATGACTATCTCTGTCATCGGTTCAGGTCACAAGCGGCGATACAACATTCATAAGTGTTGGTGTTGTGGTAAAGTGGGTCATTTTGCCATAGACTGTTGGCACAACCAATCTGCATCAATGGCAAGGGGACTTCCACATCCTCGGGGCAATGTTAGTCTTCCCACCAGGATTCCTGAGGGGAGGCACTCAAATTATTATGCTAACAGGAACCTAGGACCCAATACATATTGGGCTCCTAAGGTAAGGTAATATTCTTTGGTGCAGGGTAGTCTAGACTTCCGAGTCATGATGGGAGCTAGACAGAAGATGTTCCTAGAATAATCTGGAACAAGCATCTGGAACGCAAGAAGTACTATCCTCAAAATTGAACACCTGGTATGCTCTTCAAAGGATCTCAATGATGAATCTTACAATCTCAGGTATCATTGATCAGCCTAAATAATTGAGTCATATTGTGACATCATATACATATATATATATATATATATATATATATATATATATATATATATATATACAAATATACTTTTACACATCTATGTATGTTCTCCTAAGGGCAGATCGAAGCTGTATAATTAAACCTTAGATATATTACTAACGATGTGTCAGTAAATCTCTGAAAAATTCGAGAAGGCACATCAATAAGCATATATTACAAGTTGAAAATTAAAGTCGACACGTCATTAGGAGTCACTTAGAATGACAACTAACTTCATGAATATCGCATGTATCGATCTCGACTCAAGTTATGAAATCTGCCAGCCTATGTTAGTAAGTTAGAAATGTCAAAGTTGCTATGACTCCTAAGCTGTGTGGTATGGTAAAACACACCTGGAGTAATAAATGATCTTCTCGATTTCGTTACAACCTGTGACAAAAACGTTATGGTGGAATATAGGTGGTTTTTCAAGTGGTATCCTTGACAACCCCGGACAAATAAAATTGAAATTCCGGCAATTCTCATCGAACCGAAGCTCTTAAACCCGGTTATAGCTCAATTCCCGCCTACCCAGCGAATCTCGCCGACCCAGTAAATCCCGCCGACCCTTCGACTTCCCGTCATCCCTTCTACTTCCGATTGTCGCCATTACCCTGTCGAAGTCCCAGCATCCCTTCTACTTCCCGTCATCCCTTCGACTTCCCGTCATCCCGCCGACCTGGTTTCAAAGCTCTCCCGAAGCAGTGTCCCAGCACCTCCCAATACTCGCCGAAGCTCATCACTTCCCGTTTCCAAGTTCCTTTCCGACTCTTCGTTTCCCGAAGCTCTCCCGCTACTAGGTTCTTCGACTTCGGCTTCATCGTGACCTAACAACCCTCCGGAAGACCTCTTGTAGCCGGAGTCACGCCCTCGCTTGGCCTCGAC
Source organism: Platanthera zijinensis (assembly GCA_039513925.1). Lineage (NCBI taxonomy): Eukaryota > Viridiplantae > Streptophyta > Magnoliopsida > Asparagales > Orchidaceae > Platanthera > Platanthera zijinensis. The sequence goes on along the minus strand of CM077079.1, from coordinate 189,073,110 downwards.
TCGGCTCGCCGCATCTTACGCAACGTGGTGCCGGAACCCTCACTGTGTCTCCTCCTAAGGTAATGCCTCTCTTATCCCAACCGTGCCTTGCGCATTAGTATAGACATTACTCTCAACCTCTTAGTTTCGCCGATCCTTAGAATTGGAACTTGATATTCCCCTTCTTCCTAGTTTGCTATGGCTCCAAGGACCACCGCTGGGCTAGTCACTGGCTGTGAATTAGTTCGAACCGGGTTATCACACGCCTCGGATGAGTTCAGAAACATCATCATCATGCTGGAAGAGGCTGGACTCACGTTTGTACTGGAGCATCCTTGCAAAATTCTGGATAAAGAAGTGATGGAGTTCTTTGCAACCGCCAAACTTCGGAACGAAGACTCTATCATCAAGAGTAAGGTTGCCGGTGCACGGATCAAGATGTCTGCCAGGACACTGACTCAATGCTTGCAGCTTTCCAGTTCTGAGCACGAGGACTATCTGGAGGAACATGATAGAGCCAGGACCCTATTATTCTGTGGGCTAGCAAGGGGCACCAGATCTATAAAAAGAAAAGAAATGAATGAGGAGGGAAAACTCTTGTCCGACATCATTGGGAATGTACTGATATGCAACCCAGGCTCACACGACCACATTTCAGCCGACATGTTCAAGATTCTTGTGGTGATTGTCTGCCGAAAGAGATTCAACTGGGGGGCCATGCTTTTCGAGAAGATCAAGGACACCCTCAGATCTCCAAGCTTTGGACGAATCATCAGTCTATTTCTTAATCAGTTGAACGGAGATAAGTTCGACATGAGCAAAGGAGTTCCCTTGCATTATTTGAAGAAAATGGACTCCAGCGTCTTTGACAGATGGGAGCGAGTCATAGGGCGAGCTGCAGTGGTAGTTGAACAAGAAGAATCTCCTGCCGAGGACAACAGAACTTCAGCAGATTTCTTGGCAGCCCCCAGTGAAGTTCCTGACGCCCTGATTGCAGGAACTGAGGGGGAGCCTGTAACCGATTCTGCAAACATTCTGTCTGATATTTCTCTGATAGCTCAAGATGCTGTGAAAATGGTGGCAAAAGAAGTGGCAGATGATGCGGAGGCTGAGGATGATGAGGAGGAAGAGGAAGAAGCAGAAGAAGTGGCAGATGGTGAGGAGGCTGAAACTGATGAGGAGGAAGAGGAAGAAGTAGAAAAAGATGTGCACATCACTGATGATAATGGTGATCATTTGGAGACAGAGATAGAGGAAGAAGTACCTGAGAACGAGAAAGCAGCAGATTCTCAGGAGGATGCTGAGGTTCCGTCTGAGGAACAAGCTCCTAAGCAATTAGATGCAAGAATGGAGGGGGAGCAATCCTTTGTTCCCCCTGTGGAGTCCATCCTACTATCCAGCTCTCCCAGTGCTTCTGAGGGGGAGGCTAACCAAGGTATGCCTGCAGCTCCTCCACTTCAAGATAACTTAGCAAATCACACTGTAAATATTGTCCATGGGATCCTAGATGAGGTCAAGAGATCGTTTAAGAAGTCCCACAAATCGGTGCTAAAGAGACTACAAGAATCTGAGGACCTCATGCTCAAGAACATTGTGCAGATCAACCATAAGTTAGATGAGATGGAGAAGAAATTTGATGACAAGTATACACAGGCAGGCACAGCAGTAACTCTTCTCATGCAAGGACTCAAAAAGAATACTGATGACCTGGGAGTGGTCAATAGTAATGCACATGTTGTGGCAAATAGCATACAGAAATTTGATGCCAACATGGTGCTCCTCAATCAAAATCAACAAGCCCTGCTGACTGAATTCTCCAAATCTCTGAAGCTTATAGATGAGTCCCTGCACTCCTATGCAAACTCCATAGCACTCGAAGCCAAAAAGGGGGAGCAGGAATATACTACTAAGATGGAAGGGCTTCAGCACATCATCATTGAAAACTTCGATCAGTCAAATGTTTTTGTATATGACAGTTGCCAGTGGTTGCTTAACCAAGCTTTAGGCAATAATATACCTGAGGTTAATCCTGTACATGAAACCACTGAGCACAATACTGTGGATGACGAAGGGGCAAGTGCAGAGGCTGTTCCGTTGAGCGAAGCTGAGATGAAGAAAGCTGCTGAAAGGGCTGAACGCAGAACTTGGTTTGATCAAGATGCCTTAGCTAAAGCCAAAGGAAAAAGGCAGATCCAAGAGGGAACCTCAAGAGAAACACCAGCTGAAAAGAGGACCCGATTGACGGAGGAGGATGTGAGAAATGAAAAATGGAGTCCTGTATCAAAAAGTATCATCTTGGACACATTCTTGTTACAGCAGAAGGGGCACATAAAACGAAGTGAGGTATACAGTCAATACGAATGGGAGAGGCACAAAGAATTTGAAGCCAAACGCAACTTATTTTTCAGAAATAATACAGTGACAGATAAAGTTCCTCCTCCCAGATATCATCCTAAGCCCAAAGAATATTTCGAAAGACAGAGCAAGAAATTCCTGGCCCAGAAGCTCAAGGATGATCTTGCTAAGGAAAAATAGGCTTAGGACCTTTTTGTCCCTCACTGCACATCTTTGTTTTTATATTGTATTACGAACAAGTATTGTGGTTTTATATAAATATATATATGTGATGACATGTTGTGACTCAAGTATTATTTTGTCTGTTCTTATTGTCTTAAAGTTTTAATTATTCTGTGGGTGGTGGTATTCATCTTAGCTAGTAGGATTTTGGCTTCGTCAAATAGGGGGAGATTGTTGGGTACTGTATCCACAATTACCTGGATTTGAGGAAGCCACCTGTCAAGCTAAGATGAATCTACAATGTATTTGATGAATTATTCTCTAGTTGTACTTGCAGATATTCCATGCTAAGTACACACCAATGTCAGGGTGCAGTGGGTCAATATACGCGGATCTGTGCAACGTAATCCCTCGTTGAGCAGATCAGTGTGTTGGCCTACGTGTACTCTCTCTATTGAGGTGTACTTAATTTCAAGTACAGGGCTATGATAAAGCAAGAGCAGACAAGGAGCAAGGATGGGCCAAAGACCAGCTCAAGGGGAGAAAGAGGAGAAACAGCCTAAGTACAAATCGACGAGAATCACTAAGTGATTCTCGCCGATTCGGCGAGAATCACTAGTGATTCTCGCCGAGTCGTCGAGAATCACTAGCTGATTCTCGCCGGTTGAAGCCGGCAGCTTCGTCACAGACAGGGAAATTTTCTAAGGCAGAATCGTCAAGAATTACTTATGATTCTCGCCGATTCGTCGAGAATGACCTTGCATTCTCGACGATTCGGTGAGAATCAAAAGTGACTCCCGCCGATTCTCCCCGGCTTCTGTATCTATGCAGTCAGAGTTCGGCTAAGTAGAAGTCGGCGAGAATCATAAGTGATTCTCGCCGATTCGGCGAGAATCACCTATGATTCTCGCCGAATTTGACTTCGCAATTTTTCTGAAAGTTCTGGACCGGTCCAAGTTACCTGCAGCTGTTTGAACCGGACTTTGGTCCTTACCTTGGTGGGACCCACAACGGTCATCTTCTTGACCTAGGGTATAAATACGATACATTGTGAACAGTAAAAGACACGGATATACGGTATTTCAAAAAGAACGAGCGGCCGACGACAAACCCTTATCTCGCGATCTTGCTCCGCCGGTCATCTCCGCCGCTCGCACGGTTGTCGCCGCTGTTGATCTCAGGGTCTTCCAGATCTCTGGCGACAGAAGCTTAGGCTAGCATAGCGTCTCACGCGTCTAACGAGAGATCCCTTGTCTCTTGATTCGTTGATCGGGAAAATCTTTCCCCTTCCGAATCGATCGAGACGATCGATCCTTGTGTGACCGTTGGAAGATCTTGCTTCCTTTGCTACGAAGTTTGAATCAAGTTGGCACTGCTGCTGTTCTCCGTCGCCGCTACTGATTCCGAGAACCTTGCCGCCGCCTCAAGCCGCAGCCGGTCTCGGGAAAGATTCACTCCAAGTGAGATCTAGGGCTGTGCACTCTTCGTTGACTTCAAGAGCACGTCGTCAAACGAAGAGGGTCACCTTCTCTCCGAACGTCGTTTGTATTTCTTACAAGCTAGTTTTTAATTTCCTTGTAACGGACCGATTGGTCCCTAGTTGTAAGGGTTGGGTGCAACCCGGATTGTGGGAGTGTTGACTCCTACGTGTAGAAGGGTTCCTTCCGTGAGTGCAAGGATTGGATTTCAATCCTGTTGGTGAAGTGACCGAGTCGTCCCGTGTTAGGAGATAGGTCGAAGGGGGAAAGTGGACGTACCCAAATCGGGGAACCACTATAATTTGCCTGTGTACTGTGTGTGCTTGGTTGTTTTGTTTTATTGTGCAGGTAAAATTCTAATTCCGCAAGTACGCTGCAAAGACACCTATTCTCCCCCCCATAGGTGAACATAGTTGACACTAGGTGGACTTTCAGAAAGGCATTATCATTAAGGAGACTAGTCAGTAATAGGATAGCTAGGCTTATGTAATAGTACAATGTAATATTTTGTTTTTTGTTCTAAACATAAAATCATGAAAACATATCATTTTTATGAATTAAATGAAATCAGTTTTAGAAATAATTCTTGTTGTTTACAATGATTATATATTAACCTGCTGTGAAATTGAAATACATCTATTTCTATTATGTTTTATTATGAGAGATGTATATCTTTGACTAAGGATTATGACTTCTCCAAATAGGGGGAGATTGTTTGGTACATTGAAAAATATGTACCAGATTTGGAGAAGCCTCATCTTAGTCAATGATATACATCAATTTGTATTTGATAGATGTTTGAGTTACATTGTACAGGTTCAAGAATTTGAAAAAAAATTTCTAAGTATATGTGTCGACACTTGTGAAGAAGTTGTGTCGACACCCAAGCTAAGTCGACACTTATGAAGAAGTTGTGTCGACACTCAAACTGAGTCGATGCCTAAAGAAGCAGTTGTGTCGACACCCAGAATTGTGTCGACACCTGAGGCAGAATTTGTGTCGACACCTAATATAGGAGCCGTATCGACACCAAGGAGCTATGTCGATACTGGAAGCAGTCTTATCGACAAACTGGACTTGTGTCGACACATCAACTCTCAAAGTGCTGTGTCGAGACCTATATGTGTCGACACATTTGAAGCAGTTTATAGAGTGGAATGTGCTGAGTTGGAAAGTCTTTGACGAATCAAGTAACTTGACTGATGACTCGACAGCTGTCATAACCAACCGGTCTGACACCTCTGTCAGAACTGTTAGAAGGTTGTTACAAACCGGATCAGCCAGTAACAATTGGGAAACTCTATATAAGAGTAAGATCTGTGAAAATAATAAGATGATGAATACATCATAAGAAGAAGAAGAACAACACCAGAGAATTCTTCAACAAGAACATGTAAAGTCTTACGAAGGCAGATCCATAGCTGTCTGCAAGAAAGATTATGAATTCATTCTAAATTTAAGGAAGAAGCTGACTGAAGATCATCTTCTATCAAGTGAAGATCCACCTTATTTTGTTCTATCAAGAAGCTTTGAAAAGCTAAGTTTGGTTGGATAGAAGGGTTAGTTCCATTAAGAACTGATCAAGAAGGCTACACCAATAGAGAAATCTAGCAGGTGAATTTTCAATACCTTTATATCATTCAATTTATTGTAGGATCTTTTATTAGATCTGACTTGTAAGCCTTAAATTATAAAGGCTGAGGTAGGGCTGTGAGCCTGAGGTGTAGGACTTGTGAAAAGTCTAAGTTGTAAGCCTAGTAATAAAGACTGAGGTTGGGCTGAGGCATGAGGTAGGATTCTTGGGAAGAATCTGAGGTAGAACTTGTTTAAGTCTGAGCTGTGAGAACCATTCTGGTTCTGAGTTATAAGATCTGCGGATCCGAGCCAATGGAAGGAAGTTAGGCTGAATCTAGTTATCTACTGGAATGGGGAAAGTGGATGTACCCATACCTTGGGGAACCACTATAAATCAGGTGTATGCTGTGCTATGAATTGTGGTCTGTGCTTTGAATTATCTGTGCATTATATAATCAAGTTGTCTGCCTATAAAAATTGTATAAAAAGTTTAGAACCTATTCACCCCCCTCTAGGTATTTAGGCTCTTGAAATTAGGTCTTTCAGGTAGGAAGGATATCGGCTCGCGGAGAGGTGACCTCACCGCCCCTATCCCGACAGTCCGGGTCGGTGTAGAGATTAATAAAATTCCCCGCCTTTTCAGGGGCAGGCAGGGTAGAGGAGCCGTCCTCAAGCTCCAGGGTCATTTTTAAGTCATAAAAGATGCGCTCAGACGCTTCTACATTTGGCTTCTCCCTCTTGGCAGAATTAAACTCGGCTGAGATGCTCCGCGGGATGTTAAGTGGAACGGTGGTCAGGCTGGAGACACAGGCAGAGGAAACCTCGCGAGCCTTCGCAAACCTCTCTTGGATCTCCTTGGAAAAGGCACCTTGGCAAATTCAGAGCGAAAGGGAGTGAAAGGTCATCCAGGTATGCAGGGGCATATTTATAGCTGCTGGTGGACCCCGCCGAAATATTCTCTGGCTCCTTCCACACTCGCCGAATCCTGTGGGTTTGGATGTTTCTTTTCGAGTTTGTGCCATCCTCGCAAAGAGCGGGGATTGTGTACAACCACGTATCCGGCGAGTGGGTTAGCAGGAGCCAGACCCGTCAAATCGAGCAGTCCGGGTCCCTATGCGAGCTCGGCAGGAGGGGGAGCTCGACAGTCTCCGGCTCGCCCAGGAGGGGTGAGATTCTTTTGGGAGGCGAGCTCATACTCGCCAAGCCCTGTTCGTTGAGCTCTAGGCCTTTCATCAAGCTCTGTGCTGTTCATCGAGCTCTGGGCTGTTCGTCGAGCTCTGGGCTGTTTGTCGAGCTCTGGGCTGTTTGTCGAGCTCTGGGTTGTTCATCGAGCTCTGGGCTATTCGTCGAGCTCTGAGCCCTTCGTCAAGCTCTGAAACGCTTGCCGAGTTCTAACCGATCAACAAGCCAGCATCATGTGAGTAGGACAGGTCGGGCCCGTACTCGCCCAAGGTCGAAGATATGCGGCGAGTGCGAGCTCCATCGAGTACTTACCGCCCTTGCTGAGCAGGATTTGTTGAGGGTTACTCTCCTAGTGATCTGCGAGGTGTTTTTCACCATTTTGCCCAAGCTGGCTTGCCCATAGCAAGTTAGAACAGAAGAGTTACGCTGTTGGCAGACCGAGTTGGGTTGCACATAGCTGTTTAGAATAGCGGAGGTTGGCTATTTGCAGGCCGTTTTCTGAAATCTATAAATAGGACCCATGGGGTACCTCAGAAGGCATGCTCACTTGTCTTCTAACCTTCTAGCCCTTCTTGAGGTACCATAGCCCGACATTTGGCTAAGGAGGGGAAGCGCTCAGAGATCTTCCGGGTGTGTGGTGGGTCCTCCACACAAGGTGTAACGACCCCATCCGTTAAATGACGTATAGTAGAAGGTCCGGCCGGGGCCCCACACTATATGCCACAAACAGACGGTGAGGTCACAGGATATTACCAAACCAAATACGAATCCTAACTCAGAGCATTCTAGCGGAAGCTTTAAGTTACAACTTTGAACTCTTTAACCGGAATGTCCAATATATAAAACCACATTTATATATATACCACGGAATGTACACAACCACAAGAGTTTGGCCTTAAGGCCTTACAATTCCTCTGAACATACATCATGTTTTACAAACCTCGGCGCGCAGGCCGGCCATACATGAGTACAAAGAGAAAACAAAACAATGGCTTAGCCTTCCAGGCTAGCCGCAGCAGCAGCAGCAACAGCAGTAGGGCTCTCCCGCCCATCACTTACCACTTGGCTCTCCAGCACCTGCACGGGAACAATTCCACCCAACCGGTGGCAAACAATGCAACGGTCAGCATTCAGCTGACCCAATTATAACAATCCTACCCCTTTCTCGGGCATGAGCATTCTTTCCCTGCAAGCATGGCATCAACAATAGCAACTATGTGCGCGCAGGCACATTCAAGCCATAACAACCATCGGCCGCCCGGCCCGACAGTCCGTGCACTCAGGGCACATTTTCGGTGTACCGGAATACCAGGGTCAACACCACCGTCTACACGGTATTTGAGCATTTCTAGTCTTTCCGGCGCGCGGGCCTAAGACTCTCATTAGGCGCTCCAACAAAACCTATACCAGGCTTCCAAGTCGGACGGACCTAACGCAGGTACGGATCAGCCACCCCCCGTTGCTCAAGTCGCCTAGCCACCTCGAATACGGAAGTATCCATGGCATTTTATAGGCGCGGGTCGGTTTCACCTTTCCTGTTCGGCACACAGCCTTTTCAACGAGTTGCAGCCCAACGGCTCAACTACTCACAAAGTGGCAACGCACGGCCACAAGAGTTGCCGCCAACCCTCTTCATTTCCTGGACATCGTCCAGTACTTCCTGCCGCACCAAGCAACAGGTAGGAACAAGGCATCACAAGCCATAGGCATCACAAGCCATTATCACGGAGCCTTCTCCGATATGCAAACAAGCATCACCAATCCAGATTCCATCCAGATGGGCTTCACACAGCATGCCTAGAGCCGTACTCCAATTCCGGCCTCTAACAAGGGGGACTTCACATATCTACCCCAAGGGACACCACAACCCACCGCACACTCGCGGGGAAGGGCTTTCCCTATGCAATGCAGAAAAGAAGGACTTCACATGTCCAAGGAGGGAGATCGTTACCCTTGTCGATCTCTTCGGTGCCATCGCAAACTAGCCGGTGAGAAAGAACCGCAGCAGCCTTGCCGTCACAACGCCGGCTTCGGATCGCGAATCGAACCACGGGAGCTCCGCCGGTGGCTTGGTCTCCTCCTCCTTCTTCCTCTCTCTTTCTCTCTTTCCCTCTTCCTTAAGGATAAAAGAAGAATGGCTCTTCCTCCTGTTTTCACGACTTATCCAGCCCAAGAAACCACCTGAGCCTTTGGATCAAAAGAGAGGAAACTGAACGGCCAAGATTTCCCCAGAATTTCACTTTTTGGCCGACACGGCCTGTGACACGCCCGTGTCACAGGCCGTGTACCCCTTCAGCGGTGCACACAGCTTGAACCGACTGAACCACACGGGTCATCGACACGCCCGTGTCGGACCTGACACGCCCGTGTCAAACCTGAGACACGCCCGTGTCTCCTGCTCCATCGAGCTGCAACCAGAACACGGGTCGGAACACGGCAGCTGACACGCCCGTGTCCAGCCTGACACGCCCGTGTTCCCGGCCGTGTTCAAGGCCGTGTCCGGCTCTGCCCGGAATAGGCCAATCTTGCAAAATAAATAGAACACGCCCTGGGACACGCCCGTGTCCCAGGCCGTGTCACCCGACACGCCCTGGGACACGCCCGTGTCCCAGGCCGTGTAACCTGACCTGCTACTCAAATTTCAAGTTGAGTCTTTTGGGCCTTTTTGGGGTGTTACACAAGGCCCTTGGTTCATCCCCTGTTCTTTTTTCCTTTGTCATTTTTCTTGCAGGAGAGAAGTAGGTGGGCGATCACTCCTTCCCCAAGGGTGAACTCCATTGAGACCGAATTCTCGATTTCAACACTGAAAGTATGGGGCGTGTGGCTGGTAGTGTCAACATTCATTGTAAATGGTGCTTAAGTTGCACGTTCGGTTTTCCATTATAAATATATGCTAAATGCCTGCAGGGAAGGAGCACCGACACCCCGAGTGAGGGGTGGGGTCATTAAAATTTGGTCAGCTAATGCTGACCGTTGCATTGTTAGCCACCACTGGGGTGGAATGTGATGGTGACGCTGTCCCACCACTAGTTCATGATGATGTTGCTGAGGCGGCCTTTGATCCCCGACATAGAGAGTTTATTGATTAGGATGATCGTTGCCATAAGCTTTAAGATGGGATGCTACCGCGACATTCAACGCCAACGCCGCTACATGTTTTGCACGTCGTCCGTCGTCGCCTTTACCCTCATATAAAAATATATAATTATTAATATTAATTTATAATTATATATTTTTAAGTATTATTATTTTTAAGCATTTTTATTTTAAGCATTTTATTTTCATGCTTTTTATTTTTATGCAATATCCTATTTGTATTTTTATTTCATGTTATGATGGGTGCTTATAACCATCTTTTGTATTCCAATTTCATGAATGATGGAGATTGTGTAGTGTAGCCTATAAAAGGCCATGTGATGTAGGAATTATGTATTAATGAATAAGAAATTGAAAACCTACACTCAAATTGAGATTTTCCCACTTCCTTCTCTCTTGCTAATTTCGACCCCTCTCTCCCTCCAAGCCGCTGGCCCCCTCTCTCCCTCTTTGTGGAATTCATCCACTTCTCCCCTCCTTCCTCCTCTCTTCTACTCCACGAGATCCTTACTCCTCTCCCCTTCGAGCAAACAAAAAAAGGAGTTTCTCCCTTCTAGATTTCTGCCAAGTCCTTGATCTCCCCTAGTGTTCGGCCACCAACCAAATCCTCCATCCTTGGTGATTTTGGCCAAAGAAAACAACCCCGATGATGACAAATCTACCCCGGCATGAAGCAAGGAAGGTGGACGAGTTCTCTCCATTCGGCGTAACTCTGGCTGAGCCATAGAAGAGCGAACACTTTTTAATCAGAATCATCCGTTTCGATTGGAGTAACAAAATCTCTACCTTTGAGTGTTTCCCTCATAGATTAATTTCTTGTGGTGGTTTTCTTTGGCATTGCCTACGAACTTTGAATTCTTTGTGGTATTGATACGAACGATTTTGCTATTTTCTTTGATCTATTTATATTCGTGAGGATTTTCAGACCTCGTTTTTTTGTTGGGAGAGATCTACCATTTTCTGAATCGTTTATTTTTGGTGGATCTCTTTTGGTACAACACACGCTCGAACGGATCGGGTCGATCCATTTTGATTGAGAAAATATTGATTCATCGCCTCTATTTGATCTCTAAGGGTGTAGCGAAATCGTGCGTTAGCATTAGATTGATTTTATTGTGAATCAGGTGTGCTGCGTTAAAACTGTGCGAGTGTAGAATTGGAACGAGTGAGAATAATTTAGTGTCGTTTTTTCCATTGCCGTTCGTCAGGAGACATAGCTTGCTTAAATTTGGTATCAGAGGGAGGTTCGTGTCAACCTCCCAAATTCCACACTACCCATTTTCTTTGAACGCTTATACGCACTTGCACTATCCGTTGTCCAAAATAATAAAATAAATTTTTTTTATTTTTTGACTACAAATAGCGGCCTAAAATTTTTATTTTTCTGCAAAAAAATCAATTTTTTTTAATAATCTCCTATTTATTTTCAACAAGAAAATTGATGCAGTCACGAAAGGGGGAACCGATCATTGTCAAGTAATAAAGTTGAGGAGTTGAATCCCCGGATATCGATCTCTCGATGAGTGCAAGTAGGGAGTTTGATTTCGCTATTGAAAGAGTTATAAGAAGTGTCAATGAAGCAAAGGGGGTTGATTTTGGGTTTCCTAATTTTAACACTAATAAAACTAATGTGCGCCAGCACCGCGTCGCTTCGGGGGATTACTCAAGAGAGTAGTATGAAAGATGGATCAGCCAATGAGGGTGGCAATCACCTCTTCGCCATGCACGCTTCTAGCAATCGCTAGAACGACACTATCTCAACAAGAACAAGAAAACCTGAAGCTCATCATCACAATCAAGAACTAAGATATAACAACACATAGACATGTTGAAATACTTAAGCTAAACAGTGTTCTTACACATCAATCCAACATCCAAATTAGCAGAAGAAAAATACTACAAGTGAAGGGGAAGAGAAACAACCAAACGCACAAAGGATTTCCGAAATTCGCGGCCGGAGTGAAGGGTTGTCGGGCCTTATCCGAGCTTGGTCTATTGATGACGTCCGAGGTCTAGAAGGGCTGCCACCTCCTTCAAATAACCCGTCTTCTTCGTGAATAATTGCTGGACTAAATCTATCCTGAGAACTCCATGAATGCAGCACCTCAAGAGCTTGAAATGAAGCTTGGAGTTTGGAGAGGACAATGGTGGCCGGAGATGAAGATATTGCAAGCTTTTGGAGGAAGAATGGTGGCCGGAATAACTCTCCAAGGAGGAGAGAGAAAATGGTGGGTGGAGGGAACTTTTCCCGCTCAGAGGAGCAGAAAAGGCGGGCTGGATCGGACTATGTTCTCCAGGACGATGAAATCTGCGTCTTAAATAGAAAAATAAGAAATAATGGTCACGCACGGTTTGGCGCACGACCGTGTGCAAACCATGCGATATTAACTTACATAATAAGCCAGCGGAAGGAGAAGCGTTGACCCGTGCGTTTTACTCGCGCATGGACATTTTCTCCCGTGCGTGAAGGAAATCGCATTGGTAACAACAGAAAGCTTGAATTCAAGGCATGCTGGTGGAACCGTGCATTTTACTCGCGTATGGGTACTGCCTCCCGTGTGTGAACAAATCGCACGATTAACCACATAATGACACAACCAAGAAAGCTACAGGAATACCATGCGTTTCCTTTGCGGACGGTTCAGAGTACGTTAACCGTGCGTGAAGATTGTCGAGCTCTGTTCGAAAATTTCTAGTACAACAAAACGCACGATCAAGAAGAAACGTGTGCTAAGAAAACGCACGACCATGCGTTTTCCACAAGCCTGAATTCCAGACTTGGGGGAAAATGCACCACCTGCACTCAAACAAATAAAACCAAAGGGAACCCTCCAACGTCACAGAAATGCAATGAAAATAGCCGGAAAGTGCCATGGGGAGCACCATGTGCTTACCCCCGAAAATAGATTGCGCAATTACACACCAATGGGCCAAAAGAGTTCACAAAGTGGTCAATGACCGGGCGATGCAAATATAACCGAATACCGGTTGAAAAGCAATGCACGAGTGAGAAAACAAGCTCAAATGAGTGCAAAAAACCCTATAAATATCGACTCATCAAAAATCCCAAAAAATATATTTATTACCATAGTTATTAAGCGGGAAAAAATCCATCTGTTATAAGTTTATTGGGTCAGGATCATTATTCATTGTATGCGCACAAGATTCGTGTAGGTTTTTCTGTCCCGTCCCCACTTAAAAATGGCCCATGACGTATATGATCCCCGATTGGATTTTTTGTGGTCTAGAGATATGGATAACCACAATCCAACATTGCCCCATTGCCTTAGGAAGCCCAACCGACCCCACGTTTTTCCTCACACTAAGATTGAGGAACCCACTTATGATGGTTATGGGAATTCTGAAATTTTTAGGGACTGGCTTAAGGGAATGGAAATTTATTTTGATTTTCACGAATGGGATGACCACTAAATGGTTATCGTCGCCCGAGAAAGATTAGTAGGTCAAGCCCAGGTGTTTTGGCTAAATGAAGAGCGCCGTGTGGGTGGTTATCAATATGCTTGGCCGCAAATGCGTAACCTTCTCACTTATCAATTTGACCCCGCCTACCTCCGAACTAATGAAAACCCAGCCGTGAGCGAGTATAGTTATGGTACTAGAACCGTATCTGCTTATAGGAGTGACCATATGCCTCAGGCTAGTTCCCTTCCCCACAAAGGTAGGACTACCCAAAGTGTGCCAATTTCCACCTTTAGAAAAATGAGCAGTTTAGTGATGATGCATATTTTAGGTTAATTTATTAGGGTAAAAATATGTTATTTTCGTTTTAAAATCTTTTTCTTTAGGTTATTTTATGCTTCTTTTTATGTAAATATTATTAATAATAATTATTTTCTGTTTGTGCAGGTTTCGACAATTTTCAGGAAAAAATCCCCTGACACGCCCCCCTGTCACGCCCTCCCCAGGCGTGACCCAGGGCGTGGCACCTGTTCCCGTTGATGAAAGCCGCAACAGACCGCTTCCCACCAAAAATCCCCTGTCACGCCCCATCGACACGCCCTCCCCGGGTGTGTCCCCGGGCGTGTCACCGGGCGTGACACCGGGCGTGTCGCCCTCTGTCCGAAGTCTGCCGCCTCCTTCAATGCATTCTACAACGCTGCACGCAACAGTACTGTCACGCCCCATGTCACGGGCGTGACAAGGGGAGTGACTGCCCCCATTTCGATGTCTGATGGACCTGCGACTGCTGAATTTGACCTGACACGCCTGTCACGCCCCCCTGTCACGGGCGTGACCTAGGGCGTGACCACCATCGTACCGAAATAATCATCATTCCCGCCAGAATTCAGCTCCCAAGGTCAAATCCATACTTGTCACCCCCCCTGACACGCCCCCCTAGGGCGTGTCCCCCCTAGGGCGTGTCGGAGGGCGTGACCAACCCGAGAAAAAAATCTATAAATAGAGCCCCCCTCTTCATTTCTGCAATCTTTTGGGAGAGGGGGAGGTGCTGCCCCTTTAGTTCTTCATCCTTTTTTATGCTTTTTCTCTCTCTCTCTCTCTCCCTCTCTCTCTCTCTTATTTTGTAATTATTTTCTTAACTTAGCTTAGTGTTTTGCTTTTAGCTCTTGCATTTCTTTTACTTGCTTAATATAGGGCTAGAATAGGGCTTTAATTCATGCACTTGTAATTTCAATTTCATTTGTGTAACTTGCTCCTTTTAATTAATATAAGTGCTCTTCCTATTACTAGTGTTCTTTTTATGCTCTACTACTCATCCCCCTCCTCCACTCTATTATGATTAACTAATCCTCCTTGTACTCGATCTTGATGATCCGAGGTTAGAGCGATTAAGTTATGACGCTTTAATTAATCATTTCTTTTTTGGTTAGGGCCTTGAATTATTCTTGATCAATCACAGGTTGGAGGTATATTTTCGATATATACTCTCCGCCTTTGCTTTCGTTCTGGGCTAGCCGAGAGGCCGATAGAATGAAGTGAGCATTCAAGAGTAAAGGGAGTTGTACGCACCCCTCGAGAGAGGCAGACGTCCAAATCTCCCGGATTGGAGTAAAATCCAATAGAGGGGTTCACCGCGTAAAGCGAGCTTTAGGCTTCCGATTTAGACGAGAGTCGGTCGGACCTTCTTAAACTCAGTTGGGCACGACTTCGAGAGAAGCGTGTTCAAACATTAGGAACCTCCACGGTCAAGGACCTTTATCCTATTAAGTTTAGATTTTTATCGCATTTTCTTAATCGTCTTTAGCCGAGGTGATTCTAGATTCGAGTGCGCCTCTTTATTATTAGCTATAAATCTTTTTATCCTGCAAGTAATTAGTTCTCTTTTCTTTTAGCTTAGTAATTTAATTTCAGTTTTTAGTTTAGTAATTAATAGAAATTCCAATTGATAAAATAATAGCAATCTCCTTTGAGTAGAAGTAGTCATTACGCCCCAGGGAAATACGACCTTGATACTAATCTTTAGTATCCTATACTATAACAGATAAGGTACGCTTGCCTTTATCGGATATAGAATCGGAGAATATTCTCAACCACCACATCCACTTTCTCTTCTCTTCTCTCTAACCCTCTCTCTCCGCCGTTGCGAATCGCTGTATCAAGTTTTTGGCGCCGTTGCCGGGGAATGTTTTGATATTTTTAAAAAAGGATAGCTATTAATTTTATCGTTTTTGTTTTATTTTTATTTTTATTTCTTTTCTTTTTTCTCTCGTCTCTTTCACCCCACTCTCGCGGTTGATTAATTTTATTTTGAAATGTGTAATCTTTGTTTTAATTGTGGAGAGTTCGGTCACTCTCGCGAGGAGTGTTGGGTAAGGTATCCTTCATCCTCCCATGATTTTATCCATTCCGGATCGAATCAATTTGGCCAAATTGATACGTCCGCGAATTTTTTTTCATGGGGTTACGATGGTTTTCCAACGCCTTCCTACCCTTCTCCTCCGATTTTTTCTAATTTTAATTTTTCCGGAAATTTCTTGAATGGACATTTTGATCCTAGCCCTACTTTGAACTACTCAGGGTGGCAACACCCTGATCATTCTTGGGGCCAAGGTGATCATCAATCCATTCCATCTCAAGATTTTTCCGCTTTTTCTCCGCAAGTTTGCGCGCCTCCCGTTTTTGATTCTAGCGAAAATGAAGTCATTTTTGATGGTGTAACATTTGATGCACGCATCAATGCTCACTTCAAAGTGATTTTTGACGCTTTGGCTGCTGAGGCCGCATCTTTTTCTTCCCCTCCTCCTCCTATTTATCTTTCGAATGATGAATCTTCGGATATTCCGCAGTGCCTTCAATCACTTGCGGAAGACGATTATTCAGAAATTCATTTGTGCCTTCAACCTCTCGAGGAGGAAATTTCCCCCGATATTCCGATTTTTTTTCAAGTTTCCGAGGAAGACGAACTTTCTTGTGTTCGATCTTCTGAAGAGATTGATTTTTCGGATATCCCGGTTTGCTCCCAATCTACCGAAATGATTGATATTCAGGTGGAGCAACCGGATTTTTCTATCCAACCATTTTCTTGTGATCAACGCCGTGGCCTTCTTCTTTTTCTTCTCTTCCCCCTTCTTGCGAAAATTCTGTTTTCTTTTCTTGTTTTATTTTTCCTTCTAGTTTAGTTTCTTCTTCTTCTTCGTCCCCTTCTAATAGTATAGTTTCTTTTTCTAGTTTTTTTTCTTTTTCTAAATCTTCTTGTTTTTTGTTTTATTTAAAAAATAAAAAATTACAAAAAAATATTTTTATTTTCTTAAAAAATGTTTTGGCACTCGCGCCGAAACGCATATTGCGCGAGCTGCCATTACATTTCTTTTTTTATTTTCCATTTAGCTAACCATAATACGTCGAGCTCAACGACGTTTTAAACAAAGAGCGCTCTTGGGAGGCACCCCTTGCTTATCTTTTTCTTTTTTTTGTCTTTCCTTTTTTTTATCTTTTGTTTTGTGCAGGAATAAGCTCCCGCGTGTTTGTGCCGCTTTTCGCCTCGCAACTTGGACCGAAGCCGATCTTTAGCTCAAGTTTGGGGGACGCACTTTCCAACGTCTGGGCATCAATCGCTAGGGAAACATCTTCTCCCTCTCTTTGCATTTCTTTTTTTTCTCTTTTCTCTCTCTTTTCTCTCTCTTTATACTTAACATTAAACATTGGGGACAATGTTTAACTTTAAGTATGGGGGAGTGTTCCCTTAATATTTTACTTTAGAAAAAAAAAAAATTTAAAATTTTTTATAAAAATCAAAAAAAAAAATTAAGGATGTAAAATATTTGTTGTATATATTATATTTTTGAAAATATATATATATATATATATATAAGTACTTTTCAAAAAAAAAATCCCAAATTAAATTGAGTTAATTTTTGCCAAATCAATTAGTACCTTGCTACTTTGCTTTTTATTGTTTTTCCAAGCTCATGTCTACTTGCTTAGTTAGAATAAATTTGATTAATTTTCTATTTAAATATTTTAGCGAGTAGTATGTTGACTCATGCAGTGTTCCTATTTAGGGTAATATGCTATTTTTGAAAATTTTTTGAAATTTACTTTACTTTTCCATAGCCTTTCTTTTATTTCTTTTACTTTTATAAAACCCATCATCCCTTATTTTTCATTATTAAAATCTTTTTAAACGTTAATTAGTATTAAGTGTAGTAGACACAAAATGGTCTAGACGCTTATTATCATTATTTTCATGAAAGCAAATTCTCTATTTTTTATTTTTTTTGTGCTTATCCTCTTTTGAAATTTCAAAGCTTTACTTGGAGTAGATTTAGGAAGCATGAAAATGATTTAGGCATTTCTTTTGTAACGTTTGAGCCTTTGCACCTCGCCTATCAATAACCATTGCTAGCCATTTTTGTGTCTTTTCCTTTCCTTTTTGTAGCCCCACTTTTTATTTCACCACGGCCAAATAGCCTACCTGCATGCACACTTTAAAATTATTTTTGAGCTTTAATTGCTAATGTGCATCTTTTTGAAAAATTAGTGGAAAATATTTGTGTTATCTTTTGCTACAAAAGTGAAAAGTTATAAGTATAAAAAAAATGAAAAAATATGATGAAAATAAGTGAAAAAAAGAAAAGGTAAAAGAAAAGAAAAGTATTTATTTTGGCTAGTTTTATTTTGGCAAAGCTCATTTTCTTTTTGTTTTAAGTGTGCAAATATCCCTCGTGTTTATCTTTTTGAATATCGCACCCTTAAAAACCTAAGCCTAACTATACGCCTAATTAAAGCCCTAATGATTCATGCTTTCTACGTTTACTTTTTAGTATAGTAGCGAGAAACTAGATTGAGTAAGTATTTTTGATAGAAATATTGAATTTTGTATTGATTGACTGTGGTTTTAATTTGTCTCTTAGACTTTAGTAGTGACTCAATGCGCTTTTTACTCGTTACTTTATTAAGTTTTAATTCTGTAAAAATTTGGGATGATTTGTTTTTATATTTAGTAAAATTTATAAAATTCTGTGCTAAGTTAAAGTAGGACTTTTCGGTTCTTTTTAAAAAATTTCTCTACCTCTAAATTCCCGTCTTACTCGTTTATAGCATTTTTAAACTTTTTAATTAATCCTCTTTATTTTCTCTAACTCGTAGTCTTTGCTTGAGGACAAGCAAAATAATAAGTATGGGGGAATTTGATGATGCATATTTTAGGTTAATTTATTAGGGTAAAAATATGTTATTTTCGTTTTAAAATCTTTTTCTTTATGTTATTTTATGCTTCTTTTTTTGTAAATATTATTAATAATAATTATTTTCTGTTTGTGCAGGTTTCGACAATTTTCAGGAAAAAATCCCCTGACACGCCCCCCTGTCACGCCCTCCCCGGGCGTGACCCAGGGCGTGGCACCTGTTCCCGTTGATGAAAGCCGCAACAGACCGCTTCCCGCCAAAAATCCCCTGTCACGCCCCATCGACACGCCCTCCCCGGGCGTGTCACCGAGCGTGACACCGGGCGTGTCGCCCTCTGTCCGAAGTCTGCCGCCTCCTTCAATGCATTCTACAACGCTGCACGCAACAGTACTGTCACGCCCCATGTCACTGGCGTGACAAGGGGCGTGACTGCCCCCATTTCGATGTTTGATGGACCTGCGACTGCTGAATTTGACCTGACACGCCTGTCACGCCCCCCTGTCACGGGCGTGACCTAGGGCGTGACCACCATCGTACCGAAATAATCATCATTCCCACCAGAATTCAGCTCCCGAGGTCAAATCCGTACTTGTCACGCCCCCTGACACGCCCCCTAGGGCGTGTCGGAGGGCGTGACCAACCCGAGAAAAAATCTATAAGTAGAGCCCCCCCTCTTCATTTCAGCAAGCTTTTAGGAGAGGGGGAGGTGCTGCCCCTTTAGTTCTTCATCCTTTTTTATGCTTTTTCTCTCTCTCTCTCTCCCTCTCTCTCTCTTATTTTGTAATTATTTTCTTAACTTAGCTTAGTGTTTTGCTTTTAGCTCTTGCATTTCTTTTACTTGCTTAATATAGGGCTAGAATAGGGCTTTAATTCATGCACTTGTAATTTCAATTTCATTAGTGTAACTTGCTCCTTTTAATTAATATAAGTGCTCTTCCTATTACTAGTGTTCTTTTTATGCTCTACTACTCATCCCCCCCTCCTCCACTCTATTATGATTAACTAATCCTCCTTGTACTCGATCTTGATGATCCGAGGTTAGAGCGATTAAGTTATGACGCTTTAATTAATCTTTTCTTTTTTGGTTAGGGCCTTGAATTATTCTTGATTAATCACGGGTTGGAGGTATATTTTTGATATATACTCTCCGCCTTTGCTTTCGTTCTGGGCTAGCCGAGAGTCCGATAGAATGAAGTGAGCATTCAAGAGTAAAGGGAGTTGTACGCACCCCTCGAGAGAGGCAGACGTCCAAATCTCCGGATTGGAGTAAAATCCAATAGAGGGGTTCACCGCGTAAAGCGAGCTTTAGGCCTCCGATTTAGACGAGAGTCGGTCGGACCTTCTTAAACTCAGTTGGGCACGACTTCGAGCGAAGCGTGTTCAAGCATTAGGAACCTCCACGGTCAAGGACCTTTATCCTATTAAGTTTAGATTTTTATCGCATTTTCTTAATCGTCTTTAGCCGAGGTGATTCTAGATTCGAGTGCGCCTCTTTATTATTAGCTATAAATCTTTTTATCCTGCAAGTAATTAGTTCTCTTTTCTTTTAGCTTAGTAATATAATTTCAGTTTTTAGTTTAGTAATTAATAGAAATTCCAATTGATAAAATAATAGCAATCTCCTTTGAGTAGAAGTAGTCATTACGCCCCAGGGAAATACGACCTTGATACTAATCTTTAGTATCCTATACTATAACCGATAAGGTACGCTTGCCTTTATCGGATATAGAATCGGAGAATATTCTCAACCACCACATCCACTTTCTCTTCTATTCTCTCTAACCCTCTCTCTCCGCCGTTGCGAATTTCTGTATCATTTAGACCCTATGTTTTAGACTCAAAAGATGTTACTACTAGGGTTTTGGCTCATTTAGCTTCAACGTCTGAGCTTCCTATGATTGTGCATGATACACATGAGGATTCGGATGTAGGTATGGTATATCTTGATTCTGAGGATGACCAGCTAGATGAGAGTATTCCGTCATGTACGATAGTGCATGAAGTTTCTGATGATTCTGACATTGATGGGATACCTGATGATTTGGAAGATGATGTATAGGATGATGGTATTCCGATCTATGAGAGTATCCCGTTGCATATTACTTGCTCTACTAGTGTTGTGTTTGATCACCCAATTCTTAAATGTCCTCTCCAGGCTATGATCCCCGTCATGATATAGACTACAATTGCACCAGCTGAGAGTGTATCTTAGTCATCTGAGGATCCAGAGAGTGAGGATGTCCCTATTGTTGTTGTGGATGATTTACCTTATGAGGGAAGGTTATTTTTGGATGACTTTAGCACTGAGAACCCGAAAGATAATTCTTTGAAGTTATCACCATTGTCTGAAGCTCCAGATGAATTAGAAATTTTGTCGGGTTTGATATTGTCCATTTCTGAGATCTTTACTTATTCTAATTTGGATGATGTATCCAGTGTGTTGGGAGTATTTCCAAGTGAGAGTTGCGCTTTTAGATCACATTATTGATGTAGACCCGGATGATCGTCCTTTTATGTTGTCACCATTGCATGAAATTCATGATGATTTTGATTCTCTCCCGGGTTTGATTTTACCGACCCTCCAACCCTCTCTATTGACCTGACTAGCACCAACGTTAGGACGCGAATTTGTTATAACTTGTCCAAGCCATTTGGTGTTGTCTACATTAGTTACCCCTCCGTTGGACATGTCTCGTACGATAGGTATTAGTGAGTTGTTAGAATTCGAGTTCGGTATCATCATAAGTTTTTGTAGTTCTATATCCTCCAGACTTCCTATGAATAATCAATTTTTTGATTATACGTTTATGATGAGGTCATCTATAAAGCCCACTTCGGATTTTGTGACGGGTGTGCCCATTGGTTTGCGTTCGCTAAACATTAAATATAAATTAAATCGATTATACCATTTAACATCGGTGACACCTAATTTATTTCTGTTACCTCCAACATATAAATCAAGTGATTTTTCACAAGAATTCACTCTTCATATTAACAATTTACCTTAGCACATTCCTGAAATGCTAGTCGCCCAATTTGCATTTTATAAATCTCATGTTAATGTACATGGAAGAGTGTCTCACTTTAATGTTGATGATTTGGTCTTGGTGCATCTCATCCCTGAACGATTGCCTTCGGGCTCCATAAAAAAGTTAGCAAATCGGTGAGCCGGTCCTTTCCGAATTTTAAATTGGTTAGGAGAAAATGCATATCTTTTGGAGAAACCCACTGATTGGGGTATATCACCTATTTTCAATATTTTGGATTTAACGCCTTATGTTTCTCCACCACATGAATTATCTGCCTCTCCGTTTATTCCATCCACTATGTTTTCTAATGGGTTGAGGAGTGAGCTGGGTCCTGGATCGCTCTCTCTTACGGTTTCCACTAAAGGTATGTTGAATGTTGTTGTTGAAAATTTGTCTCCTTCTTTGACTAATAATTTTCCAAGGTTCCCCAAGACCTTCTTTTTGCTTGACAGGTGCTATTTGATGTGGGATGATCACACTACTATGACTTGGATTGTGGGGCCAGATTTGCCCCCTATTGCTGCTGCTTTTGATTATTTTCCCTTACGGGCCACTCATCGGTGATGAGTAATTTTTAGCTGGGAGGATTGATGGCGACGCTGTCCCGCCACTGGTTCATGATGATATTGTTGAGGCAGCCTTTGATCCCCGACATAGAGAGTTTATTGATTGGGACGATCTTTGCCGCAAGCTTGAATATGGGATGCTACTGCGACATTCAATGCCAAAGCCGCTATATGTTTTGCACGCGTCCGCCGTCGCCGTTACCCTCATATAAAAATATATGATTATAAATTAATATTTATAATTATATATTTTTAAGTATTAGTATTTTTAAGCATTTTTATTTTAAGCATTTTATTTTCATGCATTTTCTTTTTATGTATTATCCTATTTGTATTTTTATTTTATGTTATGATGGGTGCATATAACCATCTTTTGTATTTCAATTTCATGAATGGTAGGGATTGAGTGGTAAGCCTATAAAAGGCCAAGTGATGTAGGAATTATGTACTGATGAATAAGAAATTGAAAACCTAAACTCAAATTGAGATTTCCCTCCACCTTTCTCTCTTGCTAATTTCGGCCCCTCTCTCCCCTCTCTCCCTCCAAGCCGCCGACCCCTCTCTCCCTCTTTGTGGAATTCGGCCACTTCTCCCCTCCTTCCTTCCATCTTCTCCTCCACGAGATCCTTCCTCCTCTCCCCTTCGAGCAAACAAAAACACGGAGTTTCTCCCTTGAAGATTTCAGCCAAGTCCTTGATCTCCCCCTATGGTTCAGCCCCCAACCAAATCCTCCATCCTTGGTGATTTCGGCCAAAGACAACAACCCTGGCGATGACAATTCTGCCCAGACGTGAAGCAAGGAGGCGGACGAGTTTTCTCTCCATTCAGCGTAACTCCAGCGGATTCAAGGAAGAGCGAACCATTTTAATCGGAATCATCCATTCTGATTTGGGTAACGAAATCTCTACCTTTGAGTGTTTCCGTCCTAGATTAATTTGTTGCGGTGGTTTTCTTTATCGTTGCCTACGAACTTTGAATTTGTCATGGTTTTGATCCGAATGATTTTGTTATTTTCTTTGATCTATTTATATTTGTGAGGATTGGCGGACCTCGTTTTCTTTTGTTGGGAGAGATCTACCATTTTCTGAATCGTTTATTTTCGATGGATCTCTTTTGGTACAACACATGCTCGAACAGATTGGCTCATTCCATTTCGATTGAGAAAATATTGGTTCATCGCCTCTATTTGATCTCAAAGGGTGTAGCGAACCTGTGTGTTAGTATTAGATTGATTTTATTGAGAATCGGGTGTGCTGCGTTTAAACTGTGCGAGTGTAGAATTGGAATGAGTTAGAGCAATTCAGTGTCATTTTGTACGTTACGATTCTTTAGGAGACGTAGCCTGCATCAGAATGGTTTCATGCAGGTTTAGCTGAGCCGAGCAGGAAATAACGGGTTGAAGCCCATGGTAGCTAAGTCGACCCTAGAAGGACAAAGCGAAGCATGTTTACTTTTATTATTTCATGTGTGCCCGACCCGCGTGTCGAATTATGTAAAACACTTTAATTTGAGGAAACCTTTGTAAGGCCTTAAGGCTAGAACTATTTGTGTATTTATCTTATCATTCTAGTTTGGTTTAGGGTACATTCGTATGTTTGGGTTCTTAATACAATTTTAATTATCTTCCACTAGAATGCACTGTGAGTTAGGATGCGTGATTAGATTATGATCTCAATACGTAAATCCACTGACTGTCTGTGGAGTATGGCGTGGGGCCCCGACTAGACCTTCTATTATATTCTACGCAACAGATAGGGGTGTTAAAATTTGGTACTAGACTCTGGTGTCGGTCTTTCTTATTTAAATTTGGGGATGAATTCATTTAAGGGGTAGTGAGCACGCGTATGTGCGCTACTATTATAATATAATAAAAACCATGAATGTCGACTTAGGATTGGAAAATACACATATTTGAAGAACCTGTGTGCTACTATAATTACTTTTTGGCAAAATGTTATTTTCCTAATTAAGTGTTTCACGATTATAGGTGACTCGGAGTGGTGCAAGGCAGTCTTAACGTCAGCACTCTTCGGAGAGTAGTGCGCTAAATGACGTGCTTTTGACCCATCCTTCTGTTGAAACCATAAGATTGGTTGTGGAAGCGATGTTCGCCATAATAAATGCCCAACCAGGGAGGCAAGTGTAGCCTCCTGCTCCTAAATTGGGTCAAGTTCCGCTTGGCATAGGCGAAACTATAGTGGTTGATCAAGAAGTTGCAGAGCCCATAGTGCAAAGAAGAGCGACTGAAAAGTAGCTAAAGCACGTGATGATCTTTAATACTCCAGTGTTTTGGGGATTGGAACCCCAACACAACCTAAAGATTGGCACTCTCGGGTTAAGAGAGTCATGTTGGCAATAGAGATAAAGGAGTGGAAGAAGGTTACCATAGCCACTTTCCTCTTGGATTGTGAAGCATGGTTGTGGTGGGATGAACTAGAATTACATCACTTTGTTGGGAGACCACTCACCAATATCTTGATGGATGAATTCTCGAGATTGTCTCTGGCATATTATATCCTATCGGCGTAGAAAATTGCTATGGAGAATAAGTTCCAGAGGTTATCTTAGGGTGAGAGTAGTGTTGATGACTACCTGCATGAGTTTACGAGATTAGGGAGTTTTCCGAGTTCTACCTTTACTGATAAGGAGCGCAAGACCAACCAGTTCTACGAAGGACTGCACAACGATCTGAGGTTGCTACTCTCAGGACCAATGACACAGGGTTTTCTGACCTTGTTCAATATAGTTCGATCCCTGGAGCAGGACATGAAGCGTGTACATCGTAAATATGATGTGTTATTAAAGAGATCTGAATTGTTAGTACCAAGCTCTTCAAAGACTGGTTAGCGAAGGTAGAACAAGAAGCCCAAATCTACTGGACGGCCTCTTCATCTGTTACCTCTGAGGCATCGTCTGGACGAGGAGGCCCAATTCATTATTATAATTGTAGCAAGCTGGGAAAATATTTCCGCGAGTGTTGGAGTGGCAAAACGGATAAAAAGGCAAAGCATCTTATGTTGAGAAAGGGAGGACGGTGGAGTCAACCTCATCCCATCATGCTCTATCCCAACCTAGAGTTTACAACCTTGGCCAGCGAGTGGCCATCAAGCAAGATGATGTGGTTAAAGGTATTAATTAGACTTTAGCTTTATTTCTTTCCATACCTTACGCCCTATGCATTGGTTGTATGACTGTCTTGTATTAGGCTTTGTGTTAATCTTGAAATGTCCAGCAAGAGCACTGTTTGATATAGGAGCTTCACACTCCTTTCTGTCTGAGGACTTCATGTCGCGTATCAGAGTCCCTTCTTCCTGGAAAAGTATAAGCTAGATGTAGTGCTACCTAACGGATGCTCGATGCACGCAGATAGATTTTGTTGCGTAAAGGTTAAGATAGGGAGTTAGGAGTTTGACTTGGAAGCATCTTTACTGTCGATAGTAGAGTTCGATGTAATCTTTGGCATGTATTGGCTCTCGGAGCAACGTGCGTACATCGATTAAAGTCACAATATGGTCAAACTGGGGCTGAATACAGGCTGTGACACTATCTTCTCTAGCATGAAGGGATCGAGAAAGAAGCTGATGTCTGCTCAACAGGTATCCAAAGTAGTATGGGAAGGTGCAGAGTTATTCTTCACCTTATTAGAGGCTAAGAAGCCCAAGCCTGCTTTGATCAGTATTTCTATGGTATCGGAGTTTGCTGACGTTTTCCCTAAAGACCTCCCTGGAGCTCCACCTCAGAGAGAGATTGATTTTACCATTGTGCCAGGTGCCAATCCCGTGTCACGCTCTCCGTACCGCTTAGTACCAATGAGAAATGGTGGAATTGAAGGTACACCTTCAAGAGCTGCTAGAGCAAGGCTATGCGTAGCACCCCTGTCCGTCACATATCATATAGCAGTAGGTCCGGCCGGGGCCCGACGCCATATACCACAGATAGACCGAAGAGTTACTAAATGAAACCATTCTTCCAATAACACATGTCCTACACAGAGCACATTCTAGCGGAAGCATTTTAAATGTTGCAAAGAAAAGAGCCCAAGCCACAACATGAATGTCCACTAAAATACCCAAAATAGGATTGAGCGTACAAACACACAAAGTACTTGGCCTTATGGCCTTACATGAGTTTACTTTAAAAAAATAGTCTCTTCCAAACGTTAGCACGCAAGCCAATCACACATGAAAATCAGAGTAAACATTCGCAAAGGCCTTGGAGGGACGGCTCAGCAATAAAGGCTTCAGCCCGCTATTTGCCACTAGGCTCCACAACACCTGCAAGCAACAATCCACTGCAGTGGTGGCAAACAAAAGCAACGGTCAGCTAAAGCTGACCAAATTATAACGACCCCACCCCAAATTTGGGGTGGCGGTGCTCCTTCCCTGCATTTTATTAGTTAAATTAAACAGTATAGTGAATGTACAATTTATGCACACTTCACCACAAGCGTAGACACACACGGCCACACACCCCGTGCTCTTAGGGAACTTACATGGTGAACTCGGTATACCACCGCCCCTAGGATGGCAAAGTTGTGAGCTAATAATCTTTTTCTGCCGAAGCCTAAGACCCGCCACCCTCTATGCAATCGGTAGGCCTCTTAAACCGAACCACATAGAGCGAGTATGGTTCCACTAAACTCGTTGCTTACACTGCCACAACAATTCAAGTTATCGACCCGAGTTAAGCTCCTCGGAATCCCGAATATCGATCAAATAATAGTACATAACCCGGTTATGCATAAGGTTTGCTCCCAGGCTATCAAAACCCCAGAACTTCGCTTCTGCCAAGATTTTCGGGTGCACATTGGGGTTAATTCCCAAGACTCCCTACTGCAATCTACCGCGTAGAAAACCTAAAAACAACCATCGACACAGAGTCTTCTCTGGCCATTCATGCCTAATGAAACATCACCGATCCAAACCAACTTGTCCGGATAGGCTTCACACACCTTGCCTATGTTCGTACTTCGATTCCGGACTCAACATGCAAAACAACGGGGACTATACATATCTACTTGAAGTAATACCTCGCACTCACCGCTCACTCGAGGGAGGGAGTTTCCTATGCAAAAAGGAAGAGGACTTCACATGTCCAAGAGGAGAATCGTTACCCTTGAGATTCTCTTTGGCGCCATGGAGATCTAGATGGATGAAAAACACCGCAACGGTCTCTCCTCCATAGATCTGGACTCAGATCGAGAATCGGGGCTCTGACGCTCCTCCGGCAGTCTGATCTCTCCTTCTCCTTCTTCCTTACTCTCCCCTCTCTCTAAATCTCTTAGAAAGAGAAAAATCAAAGTGGAATGAGGGTTTCAAACCCTATTCCCGGCTTTATCTCAGCAAGGACTAGCCTGGTCACTTAGATCCTAATAGAAGGAAACGAATGTCCACGATTCACACTTAATATCTATTTCCTCGGCCAAACACAGCTTGTGACACGCCCATATCCAAGGCCGTGTTCCACACTCGCCGTAAACCAGGAAATACAAAATAGGACACAACCTATGACACGGCTTTGGACACGCCCGTGTCAACCACGAACATGCCCGTGTGCCTCAATCGACGCTGAAACCGTCACATCCCGAACAGGACAAGGCCATGTGACACGCCTGGGTCACATGCCGTGTGCCAGACACGCCCTTGTCAATCGGTACACGCCCGTGTTGGGGGGCATTTTGCTCACTCAACAAAGGACCAAAACATCCCGAATATGACACGGGTTATTGACACGCCCATGTCAATTTTGACACGCCCGTGTCAACCAGAACACGCCTGTGATCCAGGCCATATTCCTCACCCGACACAGCCCGGCTAATAGCCCGAGCAGGACATGGCCCTGTACATGCCTGTTTCCCAGGCCGTATGACCCTTACCAGGCCCCAAACTTGGCTTCAAATGATGTCCGTACCTCTTTTGAGGTTCAGGGCGTTACAATTCTCTCCCTCTTAAAAGAATTCCATCTCAAAATTATGGAATAGAAAGTACTCAAACTTAAACGGTACCTGATAAAAAGAACTCGGGATACTCCACAAGCATGGTCTGCTCTTGCTCCCACAAATGCTCCACACGACCGCAGTTGTCCCAATAGAGTTTGACCAACCTGATGTCTTTGTTACGAAGTCGCTTGACTTCAAAGTCCTCAATGCAAATCAGTTTGACCTTCGTCGTCAACCCATTATCAACCGGTACTTGATCAGCCGCACCAACTTGTAACAGCTCTTGCATCGCCTTCCGTAAGACAGATATATGGAATACGTCGTGTAGAAAACTCAATTCCACTGATAGCTTCAGTCGATAAGCTGCTTCACCAATTCGCTCTAGAATCTCAAATAGTACAAGGTACCTCGAGCTCAGCTTATTCAAGCGTCGTACCCGTGAAACACCCTTGAACGGCTTAATCTTCAAGTATACCCAGTCGCCAACAGTGAACTCAATGTTCCGATGGTTGGCATTATAGTGTTTAGCTTGCCTGTCCTGAGCGATCAGCAGTCGTTCTCGAATTATTTGTACCAACGAAGTGGATCTTTCCACCTCTTGTCGTTTGTACTGCTTCGACTCACCCATTTCCAACCACGATAATGGCATGCGACATTTTCTACTGTACAGGGCCTCGAAGGGCGCAATTTGAATGCTCGCTTGGCAACTATTGTTATAAGCAAATTCCACCAAGTACAGGTGATCTTCCCACTACTTCCTGAAATCTAGGACGCACATGCAAAGCATGTCCTCCATCGTCCTGTTTACCTTCCAGGTCTGACCATCCGTCTGCAGATGAAAGGTCGTGCTGAAACTCATCTTGGTTCCCAACATTAGTGGCACCAACATCCAGTCATTAGACGTGAACCGCCCATCTCGGTCACTAACAATGTTGTAGGGTACACCGTGTAGTCGAACAATGTTATCCATATAGAGTTTTGTCAGTTTAGCAACTGAATCATCCTTCCTATTCGGAATGAAGTGCGACACCTTCGTCAGACGATCCACGATCACCCAGATGGCGTCATTCCCCTTCTGCGATCTTGGCAAACCATGCACAAAATACATAGAAATATCATCGAAATTCCACTCCGGGATATGCAAGGGCTTCAAGAAACCTCCGGGCTTCTAGCACTCCGCCTTCACCGAGGCGCACGTTTGACACTTCGCCACGTAAAGTGCCACGTCCTTCTTAAGTCTTAGCCACAAGAACAACTTCTTCATATCACAGTACATCTTCGTTCTCCCTGGGTGAATCGAGTACTTGGTATAATGAGCCTCATACATCAATTCCTCCCGCAATTTATCCACATTTGGGATGCACAGACGACTGTCCTTCCATAATAGTCCATCAACAACATCAAATTGGGAATTTGACCCACCCAACGCCTCATCCATGATGTGCTTCATGTTGTTATCCAAAATAAGAGCCTGTCGAATCCTATCAACAAGGTCATACTTCACCTCTGTCCAGTTCAATTGGTGTTCGGCACTCGTCTGCTTTTCAACACAAGAGATATCCAATGCCTCCAATCCCGAATCAAATGCTCGTCAAGAACCGACAACAAGTTGGCCCGCGTAGGGGCCCTGCGACTCAATGTATCCGCAACTACATTGCCTTTCACAGGCATATAATATATCTTGAAGGTGTAGTCCCCCAGGAACTCCATCCACCTCCGCTGCCGCAAGTTTAGATCCTTTTGATCAAACAAGTACTTCAGGCTCTTGTGATCGGTATAGATATCGACCTTCTCACGTACAGGTAATGCATCCACAGCTTCAGGGCAAAAATCAAGGTCGCTAACTCCATGTCGTGGACAAGATTATTCCTCCCGTGTACCTTCAGCTGATGCGAGCCATAAGCTATCACACTCCTATGTTGCAGTAGAATGCAACCCAAACCACTGCCTGGAGCATCACTGTAAAACTCAAACCCTTCGGTCCCACTCGACGAACATAGAACAGGCGTCGTGGTCAACCGTCTCTTCAGCTATTCGAAAGCTTGTGCGCACTCCGGCGACCACACAAACTTTTGATCTTTCCTCATCTAAGTCGTGAGGGGTAACGCTATCCGCGAGAAGTTCTCTACGAAGCGCCTGTAGTAGCTGGCAAGTCCCAGAAAAATCCGGACTTCCGCTACCGTAGACAACACAGTCCACTCCCGTATAGTAACTATCTTTGCCGGATCCACCACAATTCCCTCTCCACTAACTATGTGACCAAGGAACGCTACCGAGGACAACCAAAACGTGCATTTGGAGAACTTGGCGTACAGTTGGTTCCTCCTCAGCATCTACAACAGCAAATGCAGATGCTTAAAGTGATCCTCCTCACACTGCGAGTACACCAATATATCGTCGATAAAGACTATCACAAAATGGTCCAGGTACTCTCTGAACATTCTGTTTATCACATCCAGGAACACGGATGACGCATTAGTCAGCCCAAATGGAATGACGGTGAACTCATAATGCCCATACCGTGTGCTAAAAGCTATCTTGGGGATGCCACTCTCTCTTATCATCAACTGATAATATCCAAAATTAAGATCCAATTTCGAGTACACCGATGACCCAACTAACTGATCGAGCAGATCATCAATCCTTGGGATCAAATACTTATTCTTCTCCGTTAACTTCTTCAGCTCTCGAAAATTAATACAGAGTTGCAAACTTCCACTACTAGAAAATTGGCTTTTAGCCACGATTTTTTTGCCACAGATTCAAATTTGTGGCTAATAACAAGCATTAGCCATGGCTATTTATCCGTGGCTAATGAACAACTATTAGCCACGGTCTTACTCAAATCGTGGCTAAAAATAAAACATTAGCCACGACCATCAAGAATTCGTGGCTAACAATTTATTATAGGTATATATTATATTATAATAATAATAACTCAAGTACCTGGCCCCTCCAAATTAATGATCCTGATCGACCCTCAGCTCCATCCATTCATTTCCCCGCTCCAAACCCTACTCCCCATCCCGTGCCGTCACTCTCTCCCCATTCCGCAGAGCGATCTCGCCCACGCCTTGCCAGGCTCGCCGGAGGGCTCGTCGGAGACGCGCCACGCATTCGCATCCCATCGCTCCTTCTCCACATAGTTATAACCCTACCCCCTGTCCACAGTGCCATTTTAATCCTCCTCCACAGCAGTCGGGAAACCTCACATCTCCTCCACGGCGGTCCTCCCCGGAGCCTCAACAGAGCTTCTCCACGGTGCCTCAACAGAGCTCCTGCTACAACATTACTCATCTACCCGGAAATTTACTCATATACCAGTAATTTTTACTGCCGGTTAATTCACGGGATGCGAAATATTTTTCCCTTTCACTGCTGGTTCACTGTAACACTTTTCATGTATCCCTTTTCCATGAAAGCTGCTGGTCTTTTTTGTTCTGATTTTGAGTAATCCGTTTTCATGCAATTGGTTCCTTTTTGTATCTCTTTTTCTATCAATTTTCAGAGCTTGACCTCTATTTTTCGTGTGTTAACCTCTGAAGGTGATGTAATGTGTTCTGAAATAGAGGTGTTAATAGGCAGTTGCCTCAAAGATACCTTAACGCCCCTCCGCATACTCTAAAAATTGAGCAAACAACCGCTAAGCAAGCTCTCAGTACAATGGACCGCAACAAAAATCCCAAAAAATATTGAGATGTTGATCACCTAACCCGGCTTCGGATCTCATCATGCTTCAAGGGCATTAAAGGATTTGAAATTGCATAACGTCGGAAAACTTCAATCACTAAAGTCCATCGTCCGAAGCAGCAGTCAATACTTACAATAAAGCAAAATCGTCTGCGCATGCGCACACACACAAGCAAGCTATTATAGTTTAGATCCCAAAGTTTCTCATTTTCTTTTCTCATAACCCCTATTTATGTTAAAATTGGCAAGAAACATGTTAATTTAAAAGTAAAAAACAATTAAGAGAACGTAGAAATCAAAGAAATAAGCATGAAGCTTTAAGCAGAATCCCGCTCAACTGTCAATTTTGCTTTTTTTGTAACACTTGTGTTGTGGGTACTTGTTTTCCTTTTTCATGGCCTAAGTTAAAGGAGATTTATAGACGCATACTTAAAAAAAGTTCTCTCTACTTTTAGTGGGTGGGTCTGGTGGAGGTCTAAGCTGATGCAGGTGGTTACTCTCTCTTTCTCTATGCACACGCATGCAAACATACACATACTTACTTTTGTGTTCTTTCTTCATTCACAAAAAAATATGATTATATGGCATCTAGCAATGATATATATTGAAGTTCTTT
This sequence comes from Platanthera zijinensis, assembly GCA_039513925.1. Lineage (NCBI taxonomy): Eukaryota > Viridiplantae > Streptophyta > Magnoliopsida > Asparagales > Orchidaceae > Platanthera > Platanthera zijinensis. Next base: position 189,040,837 of record CM077079.1, on the reverse strand, counting down.
ATTTGGTCTGTTATCTTTTTTCCCTTTTGTGTGTGTGTTGTTTGTTCTAACTTCATCTGAGCCGTCCGTCCAAGGCCAAATTCTACATGTATAATTACTTCACTACATGTACAATACAAACTCTATTCCTGCTGCTATTATTCACAATATTTAGATAGTGCAAACGTCGCGAATACTTTTGGCGACGTTTGTATTTGCGACGTTTTTAAAAGCATTGCGAAAACATTAGCGACGTTTGAAAACCGTCGCCAAAGACTCTTAAAAATGTGGCCGATGTCCATATTTGTTGTAGTGCCCCTCTCCATTAGCTTTTCATGATAGGTTTTGGATAATGTTGTGAAATGGCTGCGTATGATACCGCTGCATGTCCACAAACAATGAGCTTGCCGGTTCCAATTTTATACCAACTTAAAAATGAGCTGCTCAATTTTATAGATTGTTGTGAAGCTACGCAAGATTCTTTGTAATGGTTGTGTATATGAGTTTTATGAGATATTTATATTTTTAACCTTTTATGACCGATTAAAAGAAAATCCATATTTAAAATTTTGTTTTGGCTTAATTGATTTATTCTTTGAAGTGAAACTCTCACTACTCATGTTTTGCTGATTCCAATTTTATAGTATTCTCTCATTGTAAATCACTTATTATGAGCTTTTATGTAGGTAACTCTACCATATAACATGGACAAGAGTTGGATTGATTTGCAAAATAGAGTTTCAGATGAATATATTGAAGGCATTGACAAATTTTTGGATTATGCATATGAAAACAATTCAAGTAGTTATGAGAGTAGGATTTACTGTCCTTGCAAGAAATGTACCAACCGTTATCTTGTAGAAAGAACTATTGCGCGTGAGCATATAATTATTCATGGGTTTCTTAAAAAGTACAAGACATGGAGTTTTCATGGGGAGTCGTGTCATTCACAAAATTATAGTAGAGATTGCTCAATTAATCATCATGTAAATTTGAGTGACGATATGATTGGAATGATACATAAGGCAGCTGGCGTTCCTACAATTGATGTTAGCTTGCATGAAGATCCACATACATCAAATAATCCAATAGATGATTTTACAGCAGGGGATGCAAAATTTTGAAAACTTATTGAAGATGCAGAGCGTCCATTGTACCCTGATTGTGCTAAATATACATCATTGTCTTTCGTGGTTAGGTTACTATAGGGGAAAACAATGCATGGATGGACAGATGTATCATTCACTTGGTTGTTGGAATCTCTAATTGATGCATTTCCTAACGTAAACCTACCAAAGTCTTATTATGAAGCTCAAAAAATCACTAAAGACTTGGGGTTTTCTTACGAGACTTGGGATGCATGCCCTAACAATTGTATGTTATTCAGAGGAAATGATTTGTCACTTGATGAATGTGAGATATGCGGTGAATCAAGATATAAAAAAAATAATGAAAGCTCGGGTATCGTACAGTGCACAACTACAAAAATTGCTTCAAAACAAGTAAGGTACTTTCCTATTAAGCCAAGGCTAAAAAGGTTATTCATGTCATCAAAAACTGCACATTTCATGCGATGGCATACAGAAGAACGCATAGATGATGGGATCATGCGACACCCTGCAGACACTCCTCAGTGGAAAAAATTTGATAATGATTTTCCTGAATTTGCAGCTGAGCATCGCAATGTTAGACTTGGTTTGGCATCTGATGGATTTAATCCTTTTAGAACCATGTCTATTACTCATAGCACTTGGCCAGTAGTTTTAATGCCTTATAATTTACCACCATGGTTGTGTATGACACAAGCTTTTCTTTTCCTAATTGTGTTAATTGATGGACCAAAGGGACCAGGTAATAAGATAGATGTTTATCTTCAACCGTTGATTGAAGAGTTGAATGAACTATGGGGTTATGGTATGATAACATATGATGCATCAAAGAATCAGATGTTTACACTTCGTGCTGCACTACTCTGGACAATTAATGATTATACAGCATATTCTAATTTATCAGGATGGAGTACAAAAGGTAAATGTGCTTGTGCAAATTGTAATCACCAAACTAGATCTCATTGGTTGGCAAATGGTAGAAAATTTTGTTACTTGGGTCATCGTCGTTGGTTACCTTGCGGGCATAAGTTTCGAAGAGATAAGGTATCTTTTGATGGACATCGAGAGTTTGAAGATAAGCCTCCTAACTTAAAGGAAAGTGACATTTTAGCACAGTTGGATGGCGTACTTACTGAGTACAAGAAAGATGACCTTAAAAAAGGAAGAGGGAAGAGCGTAACCGAGTAAGTAATATTGGACAAAGGCCTGGTTGGAAAAAAAAGAGTATCTTTTTTGAATTATCATATTGGGGGTCTCTTCAAGTACGTCATTCCATTGATGTGATGCACCAAGAGAAAAATGTTGGAGAAAATTTGCTATATACCATATTAGGCATTACAGGGAAATCAAAGGATGGATTAAAGGCAAGATAAGATTTAAAGGTTATGGGTATTCGCACTATGTTGCACCCACAACTACTTGCATCTGGCAAGACTTTATTGTATCCAGCTCGATTTACAATGGATAAAACACATCAAGATATTTTCTTAAGAGTTTTAAAAAGCATCCAAGTGCCTGATGGTTATGCATCAAATATTTCTCGATGTGTTCATTTGAAAGAAAGAAATAATTGGGGTCTTAAAAGTCATGACATGCATATAATTATGCAACAATTCCTTCCAGTAGCCATTAGAAAAGCATTGCCGGTAGATGTTGTCAAGGTATTTATTGAGTTATCCAATTTCTATAGACAATTGTGCTCCAAAAGTAACAGAGTTATTGACTTAAAGTCCTTGCAAGAACGCATTGTTCTCACACTATGTCATCTTGAAAAGATTTTTCCACCCGCATTTTTTGATATTATGGAGCATCTAACTATCCATTTAGCTGAAGAAGCTGCCATTGCTGGCCCGGTTCAATTTCGATGGATGTATCCCATTGAAAGGTAATGATGTTTGCTTGTATTTGACAATATTCTATCTTTTTTGTTAACATAATGTATATTTTAATTTAGGTATCTACTGACTCATAAAAGATATGTACGTAATCGTGCTCATCCCGAAGGTTCTATTGCTAAAGGTTATCTTATGGAAGAATGCATGAATTTCTGTGAGAGATACCTAGATGGAGTGGAAACAAAGTCTAACCGCCCAAGTAGAAATTATGATGGAGGTGAGGTTTCTGGTCGTCCTTTCAAGAGAGGCAAAAAAATGCTTCTTGATGAAGTTACGTTGACACAAATGCATCGCCATGTTCTTTTCAACACAGATGCAATTACCATATTTTTAGAGTGAGTTTCAGGAACTTATTCAAGTTTAGTATCTTTTGTATTACTTGTCTATGATGCTGAATTTTATTATAGGAAACACATCGAAGAACTAAGAAAGGAGTTCCCTCGAGCAACCAAAAATCAAATTGACAAGGTTCATAATGAATCATTTCATTTGTGGTTCAAACAACATGTCAGTATACTCAACAAAATTTTTATTAAAGCATTATGATTATCTATGAAATAATTGAATTTCATACTTTTGTAGGTCAAATCCAGTGATATAAATATATCAGATGAAATTAAGCAGCTTAGTGAAGGACCAAGTGATTGGGCATGGAGATACAATGGATATTTTATTAATGGATTGCGTTTCCGTACAAAGTACATGGATAGTAGGAGAAATACACAAAATTGTGGCGTGATGCTCAAGGCAAACACTATTAGCTACGCTAGTTCAAAGGATAAGAACCCTCGTATCGGAGGTGTCACTTACTATGGGAAGTTAACTGATATTATTGAGATTCATTATACTAGTGAATTTAAGTTTATCTTATTTAAATGTGATTGGATTGATCCTCTGGTAGGTCAAAAAATTGATGAGTTTAATTTCACCCCTGTGAACTTCAATCATTTATTATATAAGCATAACAAGGTGACAGATGAGCCTTTTATATTAGCCACTCAAGCAGAGCAAGTATGTTATGTCAGAGATCCTTTAGAACTCGATTGGGAAGTTGTTATGCATCTGACAATTAGAGATTCATTTGATATGTACTCCAAGGATTCATCCCATGTTTCTCGGCTTGTGCCTCAAGTTGAACCACTAAGTCAACAAGAATTAGATGAAAGAATATATGTACGTGATGATGATGTTCATTGGGTTAGAGATGGAGTTGATTGTGTAGTGTTAGTTGATGATGTGCAAGTGGATGTTGATAATGACATAATTGAAGATTAAATGTTTCTTTTTTTATTTAATTGAAGGTATGAATGTACCGCTACATACTTTTTTATTTAATTTATTAAAGGTTTCTCACACATTTTTATTTATTGGATGTTGATAATGTCATAATTGAGATATACTAATGACATTTGTAGGAATGGGGAAGAAAAAGCCTGCAGGACAAACTATGAACGCGAAAATGCAACTTGCAACCGGTGACCGTACCGCTACACCTTCAATTTCCCATCCCACTACACATCCCCCATCCTCTATTCCTGCCCCAAATATTAAGTCACTGTTTCGAGCCACTAAACATCCAATATCATCGCTCTCTATGCCCACCACAAATATGTCGTCAGGATCCCAGCCAACTACTATACATGTACCATCCCTCTCGCAATCGGTGATCGTACCCATGCCACCACTCTCCGCACCACCAAATTCGGGATCTAATTCAATATCCACTGCATCAGCAGGTACTTGAATATTGTGTTGTTTAATTATATGAGAAGTATGGTGGCTATTACACTATAGAAGTTAATGAAACTCTGCCATAAGTCATGAATTAATGTTACAATTGCTCAGTAATTTTCCTGGAATTTTGATTTATGTATCTCTCCTACTTCATTTGGAAAATGGCATTTATGTAGAAATTTTATTAATTATGGGATAAATAGACATATTAAAAGGAAAATTATGAAATTTTGTAGACAGTAATACTCTACTCATATGCAACTCAGGAAAATTCCCCTAGGTCAGAATATTTTAATTGATGATACTTCATGTGCAAAATGACCTAGGGAATAATTTTAAAAGATTTAATTAAAGGCCTTAATGACCTAGGAAAATTATGAAAATCAACACACTCATTTTATTAGTCCATACCACCCTAGGATAAATACTTGGGGTCAGCTGGATCAAGAGTTTAGAAGTTCGATTTCAGGGTGGCAATAGGTCATGGGGTGCGCTTAGTAAAGAAGGTTGGACTATAGGCCGCCAGGGGATGAATCAACAACTGAGTTAGGGTCTAAGTTCGGAAGTATAACCCTGGGTGGCAGATGCATTCTAGAGACGAGAGTAACAGAGCGACATAAGACTTATCTAGGAAGGGTTGACGGAAGATCGCCACTCCTTAACCCATACCTTAAATCACTGGGTCACTCTATGTAACAGGAGAGAGAAAAAGGGGTTCGGGGTAGGCAACAACTAAACTAAATATCCTTGAGAAAGGGAGCTCTGGGATTCAGCCCATCGTAGCTCCTAGTGCCCCTGAGAGCCCTTCACCGGGAATACCTTGGGCAGTCCTGGGATTAACCTTAAGATTTTAAGTATGATAAACTGTAGACAAGAGTAGTCTATTAGGTTAGGTGAACTGAACATGTGCTCACTCGTGCCGGGTTGGAGGGACTTGGATTCTTTGACTACTTGCTCGCCCGTGCAGAGTTGGAGGATGAAATTGGTTTTATATATATACTCACCCAGGCAGGGTTGGAGGTTTTGTAGCATACTCTCACCCGTGACGGGTTGGAGAGTTTTGGGACTGGTTAGACCTTCGAGCTGGAGGCTCAATATACTATACTTGCATGTGCATATACTAGTGGCGGGCCATGCGGTACTGGCCAGTCGTCACACCGACAGCAGTACGGTGGACCAGGCGGGTGCGAGGGTTAGAAGGACCAGTAGGATGTTTATACTGGAGTCTGGAAGGCTTTTCCTAATAACGCGCACCCAGCCCAACAAGACTGACAGGTAGTCAGCAAAGTTGTACGCAGAGACTCTAGAGTGCACTGACGGTGTACAGAGGCGCACAAGAGAGGTCTAGGCCTGGTAGTGTGTATACCCGCCTAGAAGGCGGAGACGCCCGCTCCGCTGCTGCCGTAGCCACAACGGTGGTACCTGAGAGTGATGCTAGCTCTCGAAAAGTGGGAACTAAAGGTCTGTGATCACAGAGTCGTGTGTGTGTGTTGCACTGCATGTTCATATCATACCCACCATATAGAAGCATAACATTAACCTTCATAACCACTTAAGTCACCTAATGTATAAGTGGTATGGGACGCTTATACATTAGGACCTGCTATACGAACCCTTAACCTATAAGCCTGAGTGGGCATGTTTATAGGTTAAGGTTATTTTTACTTTATATATATGCTTGTGACTCTGACACCCCATTGTATAAATGGTATGGGACATTCTATACAATGGGAGCCTTGCAAAAGATCCCTTGCTTATGCGTACCCGCATAAGTGGAGGTTACATTTCATTATTTTCTTGATTATATACCCTGTCAGATTCCTGTCACCTGCTCTCTTTTGCCACCCCTTGTTGTCCTCCGCTTCGTCCTCCCGCACGGTGCCCAGGAGTTGCAGGAGGAGGTGCTGAGGATACGACTTAGTCTGTTTGACTAATGGTCGTTTGACCTTACTATTTTAGGAGCTCGAAGAGGTAATCCAGCACGTCGAGGAGGCAGGGCTTGAGGAGCAGATACCGGCTACTACTACTGGAGCACATGTTCAGGTGCGATGATTTGAGATGATAGATTCCGCTGCTGTGTATGAGAGTGAGAGAGAGATTATGATGTACTGGGCATAAGCCCTATTTACTTTCACTTCTGTACTCATTATGGACTGGCTTTTATTTCATTTGATATATATATGTGATGTGGCTGTGGACTTGCTTCTGCTTTTACTCTGATTTATTATGTAATTATTCTCATATTGGCCGAACAGGTTATGATCGTACTAGCCGGCAGAATCGGCGTCTTGCGGTGACGACTAACTCGTGCGTTAGTGTCACCGTAAGGCGGCGGTTCTGGGCATAAGATCCGGGTTGCCTCGGATTTGAGGAACAGGATCTTACAAACTGGTATCACTTGAACACACGATCATATGAGAATAAAGTTCACAATACTGGAACACCCTGCGCGGGCATTAGTTTGCGGACAAACTATGCAGCGGAAGCAGTGGTGTGCCCATGTGTAAAAAGCCACATAATCAGTCCATCAAACAATGAGTTAGGCCAATTTTGACGTTATCTTTCCATTATGCAGCCTCCACAGGATACGGTTCCTCCCCCTCCGGCTGCCATTCCGTTCATGCAGAAAGAAATAGGACAAACGCTGACGGCGATCCTGGACGCATTCAGAGATCAGCAAGCCCCGGTACAGCTACCCAACCCAGGGTCGAACTGGCTGAGTGCGTTTAAAAGTCTGTCTCCGCCGCTGTATCGCGGGACAGAAGATGCTGTGAAGACAGAGGAGTGGTTGGAGACCATCCAGGAGCTGCTAGCTGGCATCAGCTGCCCCGTCAGACAGGCAGTTCCCCTTGCCACCTCGGCACTAGACGCTCATGCAAAGAGGTGGTGGAAGTCGGTGCGGGACTCTACATTCGCCGACCGGGAGCTGATGGACATATCTTGGGAGGAGTTCAGCGACGTCTTCTTGGAGCATTTTGTATCTTCCACAGACCGAGATGCCTTGGAAACGAGGTTTCTGAGCCTCCAGCAGGGGAGCCGATCAGTTATTGAATATCAGAGAGAGTTCTCCCATCTGGCGAGGTTTGCAGGCTTCCATGACTGGGACGACCAGAAATACGCGAAGAGATTCTATCACGGGCTCCGCGACTCTTTGAGGCAGCCCTTGCTGTTCATTGCCCACGGTACCATGGCGCAGATCATCGAGATGGCAAAGAAGCTGGAGGCTGACCAGCTGTTGGTGCAAGGTAGAGGGAAGAGATCGTTGGATGGACAGTCGTTTGGGGAGAGCAGCAGATCGTCTCAGAGGGGCAAGACGATTGGATACAGGAGAGGTGGGGGACGTCGTCGTCCCAACTATAGGCAGGATCAGGGGCCTCCTCCACCTTTGGCTCCCCCACCTATGCAGATTCCCGGACCGATGAGACAGGATGATCGATGTCAGAGGCAGATCACCTGCTTTGGTTGCGGCCAACCTGGGCACATCAGGACGCAGTGCCCGCTTCAGGTCCACCCTCTTCCTCCTCCTCCACCTCTAGTGGCCCCTCCAGTTCACCAAGGCCGAGGACGAGGACGAGGACGAGGACGAGGCCGAGGCCGAGGATATCACGGCCGAGGCCGAGACCGGGAGCAGGTATACGCGCTGGATCTCACGGAGCAGAGGGACCCAGAGGAGGTGATTACAGGTACTTAAAATTTTTTTTTAGGATTTATAAATTTTAAATTTTAAGAGTACCTTAGACATTAAAAGTAATACTATTCTTTGAACTCAAACAAACCCAGGCATAGTGATGATTAGCGGCAAGCCCGCTCACACCCTCTTCGACACGGGTGCGTCACACTCCTTCGTGTCGGACTCGTTTATTGAAGGATTAGAAGGAGTGGAGAAGTTTTCCGGTTTGGAAAAGAGAGTGCGACTCCCTGATGGTACGGAACTTCGAACCACAGACTGCTGCAATATGGATGTCGAGGTAGGAGGCAAAGCGTTTGAAGCTCCGGCAACAGTTCTGAGCCTACGGGATTATGATCTGATCCTAGGCATGAATTGGCTTCATTGGAACTACGCGCAGATAGATTGCCCCTCGAAGAGGATCACACTCAGACACGGAGACTCCTACGTCATCATTGAAGGTATCCGTTCCATTCCCCGACTCTCTTTATCTTCAGTACAGGCCGTTAAGGCCTATGAACAGGGAGAAGAGGTATACCTCATTTGTTTCGAGATGGCTGTGGTAGAGAGTTCCATAGCCGATGTTCCAGTGGCACGAGATTTTGCTGATGTCTTTCTGGAGAAGTTACCTGGACTACCACCATCACGAGACTTGGACTTCAGGATTCAGTTGGTGCCAGGGGCGAGACCAGTGTCCCGGGCACCCTACAGGATGGCACCTAGAGAATTGGCAGAATTCAGGACACAGCTACAGGAACTGGTGGAATCGGGTTTTGTACGACCGAGTTCTTCGCCTTGGGGAGCACCCGTTTTATTTGTGAAGAAGAAGGACGGTTCGCTGAGACTATGTATAGATTATAGAGAACTGAACCGATTGACGGTTCGGAATACATATCCACTGCCACGGATAGATGAGCTCTTCGATCAGCTTCAAGGAGCTTGCTGGTTTTCAAAATTGGATTTGCGCTCGGGTTATTATCAGCTCCGCATCAGGGAAGAAGATATACCGAAGACGGCTTTCAGCTCACGCTACGGACTATATGAATTCACGGTGATGCCATTTGGGCTCACGAATGCCCCCTCGGCATTCATGACGCTCATGAACCGTGTATTCGAGCCTTATCTAGATCGGTTTGTCATAGTTTTTATTGATGATATTTTCATTTACTCACGGTCTCGAGAGGAGCATGCAGAGCACCTAGCGCTAGTATTGCAGAAGTTAAGAGAATTCCAGATGTATGCGAAGTTCTCTAAGTGCCAGTTCTGGCTTCAGGAAGTGGCTTTCCTTGGACACACGATCAGTGGAGCTGGATTAGCAGTGGATCCGGCTAAGATTGAGGCAGTGCGGGATTGGCCACGACCAAAGACGGCGTCGGACATCCGTAGATTCATGGGCCTAGCAGGTTATTATCGCAAGTTCGTGGAGGGATTCTCGAGGATAGCCCCCCCCCCTCACGTCCTTGACGAAAAAGGATGCCGCATTTGACTGGACAGAGCGGTGCGAGTCAGCATTTCAAGAGCTCAAGGACCGGCTCACTTCATCCCCCATCCTTGCACTTCCCTCTGGGAGCGAAGGATTCCAGATATATACAGATGCCTCTTATCAGGGGATGGGTGCAGTCCTGATGCAACATGGACATGTTATCGCTTATGCTTCGCGACAGCTGAAGAAGCATGAGCATAACTACCCAGTACATGACCTCGAGCTCGGGGCCGTAGTCTTTGCCCTCAAGACATGGAGACATTACCTCTACGGGATTCATTGTGATATATACTCCGATCATAAGAATCTCAAATACATCGACACGCAGAAGGTTCTGAACCTGCGACAGAGGAGGTGGCTTGAGTTCCTCTGCGATTACGACTATAAGATGCACTATCACCCGGGAAAGGCGAATACTGTAGCAGATGCTTTGAGCAGGAGAGCCGGCACTTCTGGACCGGAGCCCCGGGTGATGTCTATGGAGCTGCTACGCATGATGGAGGATATGCAGATTACCATGGTTTCGGAAGCCGAGCCAGTGATCTATCGAGAGTACCTGAACTCTTTGGTCAGCAATGATGATATACAGAAGCGCATTCTTACACATCAGAGATTGGATACTGATCTAGAGCCTATATTTGACGCTCTAGAAGGAGGCAAGTATGGGGATTATACGCTGGAGGACGACCTTCTTCGATTCCGTGGCCGAGTGTACATTCCAGCAGGAGGTGAGATCCGGGATGACATCCTCAGAGAGGCACACTACTCCAGATATTCAGTGCATCCCGGCATCACCAAGATGTGGGCTGACTTACGACGGACCATGTATTGGCCAGGAATGAAGAGGGAGATCATATACCTTGTGACACACTGCGAGACTTGCCAGCGAGTGAAGGCCGAATGCAAGAGCCCAGGTGGTGTATTACAGCCACTGCCAGTCCCAGAATGGAAGTTCGAGGATATTTCCATGGATTTTGTACACGGACTCCCTCGCTCCCATTCTGGGCACGATTCTGTCTGGGTCATTGTGGACAGGTTGACCAAGGTAGTACGGTTTGTCCCGGTCAGAAAAGATGCCCCAGTTGCTGTGTTGGTGAGGTTGTTTGTAGAGCAGTTCATCCGGTATCACGGAGTACCCAGGTCTATTGTTTCAGATAGAGACGGTCGCTTCACCTCCAGGGAATGGAGGGCAGTGCACGCTTACTTGGGATCCAGACTTTCCTTTAGCACTGCCTTCCACCCGCAGACCGACGGTCAGACGGAGCGGACGATACGCACTATGGAGGACCTGCTCAGGTTATGTATTTTGGATACAGGGAAACCTTGGGAGAGGCTACTGCCGTTGATCGAATTCTCATACAACAACAGCCACCAGGCCAGCATCGGGATGGCTCCTTACAAGGCGCTTTATGGGAGAAAATGCCGGACTCCGCTATCCTGGGTGCAAGATGTGGATACTCGAGCCCTTGGGTCAGACTTTGTAGAGGATACGGAGGCTCAGATTCACTTGATCAGGGATCGGCTTTTGGAGGCTCAGAGCAGACAGGCAAAATATTATGATGCACGACACCGGAAGGTGGAGTTCCAAGTTGGGGACAGGGTTTTCCTGAAGATCCGACCGGTACACGGTATTTCTCGGATTCGAAGACATAAGAAGCTCAGCCCCCGGTACATGGGACCATACCTGATTCTGGAGCGTGTGGGCCCCTTGGCTTATCGGCTGCAGCTACCTCCGGAGCTGAGTAGCCTACACGATGTGTTCCATGTCTCTTCTTTGCGAAGAGCTCTCCTTCGCCCTGAGCAGCATGTCCCTACTGCAGCTGGACCGGTCGGGCCTGACCGTTCAGTTAGATTGGAGCCGATCCGGATCGACGATTCAGCAGTCCGAACGTTGAGGAAAAAGAAGGTTCCACTCGTAAAGGTGCTGTGGTCCAACCATGGAAGGGAGGAGCACACCTGGGAACCTAGGGATCTGATGCTGGAGCGTCATCCAGAACTATTTACATCAGGTACTTTTATGTTATTTTCTACAAAATTTCCTTAACAATTTCTGCAATTGGAACCCGTAGACCCAAACTTAAATTTCGGGGACGAAATTATTTCTTTCGTTTATAGGATTTGTAACATCCCAATGTTACTTCTAGACCCCTTAACTTAGATTGGGTTAGGCATGGGGTGGGTGTTAGGGTTAGAAGCTAGATTGACCCTAGGTAGTGGGTTGTAGCCATGTGGGGCCCACCATGGGGCCAAAGTCAAACTAGGTCAAACTAGCCTAAACAGGAACCCTAGCCACACCATGATCCCCTCATGATTCCCTAACCCTAAATACAATCTAAGTGGACCCCAAGGTAGGCCATGGGGTCAACCAGTTGACCATGATGGGTCAAGTCAACACCTTGGACCCAAATAGTGAAAATGGTGTCCTAGCCCAATTCACTGGGTTGGGTCCACCCAATCAACCCAAATTCATCATGTGGGCCTAAAGTGACCCTACAAACCCTAGGGGAGAGAAAAATATTGTCTTGCAATAGTGATTTTGGGAGAACACTTAGGAGAGAGAAAAGAGGAGGAGTAGGAGAGAGAATGTAACATCCCATTTTCAAATTGGACCCCCCTAGGAGTGACTTGAGCATGACTAGGTCCTATGAGTTAACCTAGATGAGCCCAGGAGACCAAGTGACCTAAAAACCTAGTTGAGACTCACTTGGTCTGCAAATAGCAATTTTCAAAACTATGATTTTGGGTGGCCTAGTAGGTTCATTTTGACTCTAAAAATCCCCTTAGACCTAATGTGGGCTCAATAAGTCACCAAGGACCCATTGGTGGTGACCCAAAAGGCCAAATTGACCAAAGTCAACCCAAGCCCTAATTTGGTCAAACTAGCCCAAATAGGCTAACTCAAGTCCAAGCTCAATCCACTTGGGCTAACCCTGTTTGATGAGTTTAAAAATGGGTGTATTTAGGCTGGACCCACCAGCAATATCATCCATGATGATTAGGAGAGAGAAAAATGGGATTTTCCCCATTATTTAAGAGAGAGAAAGTGGCTTTATAAGGTTAACCTAGCCCATTTCAAGTGGGCTAAGCCCATGTAGTGTGGCCCATGAGTTTTAGGAAATAATGAGACATGTTTGGGCCCACCAAATTCAGAAAGGGGTGACTAGGAGAGAGAAATGCAAGTTTTCCCCAATTTGGTGGAGAGAGAAAGAGGGGCTTAATGGCCATCATGGCCATGGAGGCTCCATAACCCCCCACCATCATGGGGCTTTTACTCTTATGGTGGAGGGGAAGAGTTTTCCTAAGGTGGCCAGCTAAGGGGGTGGCTCAGCCCCACCAATTGGAGGAAAAACTGAAAATAGGTTTAATGGCCATTAATGGGGGAATTCAAAATTGGGGAGTTACACTTCTCCTCTCCCAAATTCCTTCATTAAGAAGCTTCACCAGAGCAAGGGCAAGCTTTCCCCCCGTTCCTTTTCCAATTCCAGAGAGGTTGGTGTAGAAGTTGGAGAGGAGCCCAAGCTTGGTGGCCGAAAATGGCAAGGAGGAGTTCAGCCCGTCTACAAGCCACAACTCAGGTCCTCCTCCTCCTCTTTACTCACGTATAGATCCTAGGAATCTATTAGAACAAGAATCGGGCTCAATTGAGCCCGATCCATGGTTTTGATTTCCACGGTTTTTGTCAAAAAATTGGCGTACGGGATCGCCGGAAAAGGGCTCTCCGGCGGCCGTGCCGCCGGTTAGGGGTAGCCCCCACCTCCCCGAAGGTGGTGGTGGTGGTGGCCGGCCGGGGAGGTGGCCGGGTGGCCGGGAAAACCTCCCGCAATGTCGCCCAGGTCGGGTGAATCGCCACCGTCGGCTGGAGGTAGAAGATGCATGGATGCCATCCAAGTCGCTTCAGGATTCGTGCAAACAGTAAAAATAATGATGTATAGTTGGGATATATTAATTGTATTTTTGTCACAGTTTTACCTCTTAAAGTTTGTATTTATTAAAAATACCTAGAGCCCTCTACAGAAAAAGTAGTGAACATGAGAGTTGTAGCCCTTTGAGTCTACTTTATTTTAAAATTGATTTCACCCAATTTGGATAACTGTGCTGACCTCAGCACTCAGTTTGGTGGAAGGTGTCCTTAGGCCAGGTTAGACACCATTTTGGTTGCCCACATCAAACCAGACCTCCAAATGACTTAAAATTTTATGTAGGGGTCAGTCTTACCTACACCTATGACATATCCAAAAATGGTAATTTTTGGATAACATTTTTCTATAGTTTTTGCAAAATTTAATAATCATATCTTAGAGTGATTAAGGGGTCTAATGACCTCCAAATCCCCCAAAATTTTGGTGGGAGGTCCATAGTGACCTAGGGAAGCTCTGTATAAAGTTTCATGTAATTTGGAGATGTTTTGGGTGGGTAATTACCCAATCCTAGGTTGGCCCATTAAGGGGCAAATAGGTCAAGAGTGCACTTAGTGATTTTTGTTGACCAAACTCCCCCACCAGAGGCTGAAACTTGGTCCCCTGGTTTGTAATGGGCTTTAACACTCCCTTATGGTGTATGGAGTGGTTTGGGGTGAGTATGCCCTAGGACCCAAGTCCAAACCCCTAGGTTGGACTTTGGGGGCTTGTGAAGGGCATGGGGTCAAATGACCTTGAATGGAAGTGATTTTTGGTGGAGAGGTGACTAGTGAGGTTAGAACCCCTGACCAAAGTCTTGGAAGATTTGGAGAGGGTTACCCTCCCTTAAACCCTAACCCTAGTTTAGGACACCTCCTTTGTTAAGGTAAAATAGGTCACCAAAACTTGCCTAAAGGCCATGGAACTTGGGTAGTGTACTTCTTGGGTTTAGGGAAGTCTCTGGGAAATAATATTGAGAGCCTTGGAATTCAATACATGATAGTTCCTTCATAACTCACAAAAATAGGCTTTTGGGTATTTTAATTAATTTGATTTCTCTGGTTGATTAATGGATATGAAATTTTGGCAGAGAGCTTTTTAGATTCATATACATATGCTTGAATTTTGCTGGAATTATTAACTGATTATTTTAAGTACTTCATTCACAAGCCATTGATTTTCTAAAGATAGTCAAATAATTATTATGGGTTGTTCCCTCACTGAAATCTGGTGTAACTTAGGCAAATGAGTTTTTATGACCTCTTACATCTCTGGTAATTATTGTAGAATTTTTGGATCTATAATCATAGGGGTTGATTCACAAGGCTTGCAATTTGTAGAATTTATAAATGATTTTTAAATAATATTTTTAGGCCTTGTAAAATTATAATTTTTGGTCAGTGAACATTTATGGACATTGTAGAGCCCTGGTAATTTTCTTATAATTTTATGATGAATGAATGTAGTACCTCATGCTCAAAATCACTCATGGCTTTAATTTCTGGATAATTAAATAAATATTAAATTATTTAGGAAAAATTTGGAAGTGCTGGATTTAAATTATAAAAGTCATGATAGACCCTTAGTAATTATCTTAGGGTGTCTGGATGAGAAATTGATGCACTTCCTATCATACTTGTTGATTAGCTCAAGTTGGTCTGCATATAGTGAAATCGTAGAAATTGTAATACCATGGTCATAGGGCGACAAATCATGTGTAAATGCCGTGGCAAGATGATTCGGAGGTTATCAATGAAATTGGGTATGGGATAGTGGTTAGGTTAACTAAGGATGGGTGGAGCTCGGGTTCGACGGAACATCGTCTTTCCTGGGAGCGGGTGAAGGAGTAAAAACACATTAGGGTTAGAACCAGAGTAACATTAAGGGTTTGGGAACGGGGTATTAACCAACAATAATAAGTGCCTTGCGAAAGGGAACTTCGGGCCGTAATGCACCGTCTTGGTTCCTAGTGCCCCTTGAGAGCCCTTCACGGGGTATACCGGGGGCAGTCCTGGGCTAACGTAAATCTTAAAACAAACGAAAGAGTAATTAGCCTAATAGGGTTTCACACTGCACACACTCATTAGTTAGGGTTGGTAATGGTTAAGTCGTCCCGTGGTGTTCTAAGGGATGAAGTCTGGAGATGAGCCGGACGGTTTAGTCCGGGGAAGTTGGTCTCGGATGTGGTTTATACGGACGGTTTAGTCCGGGAGTTGACACTTTAAAGTTGTTATATATTAAACGGATGCATGTGCATAAAAATAGGAAAGATTAAGGTGGTGGGTTTTCGATATCGGGGAGTTCGATTGCACCGACACCGATATCGTTGACTCGGCAAGGTGACTAGCACTTAGCCAAGGTTAAGTCCGGCGGACCAGTCGGCAAGAGTACGCAGGAGTCCGCCTCGTGCACCAGGCGTTGAGGGCGTACGATAGGTCAGACCAGTAGTGCTTTTACTGGTTTTGAGGTGGGCGAGGCCCAACCCACCGCTTCCGTCTGCCACTACGGGAGTATCCTGGGAGTTATCTCCAGAAAGGGGGAACTAAAGGTTTGTGTACACAAAGTTGGGTGAGTGAGTTGCACTGCATGACATAACATACCCACCATATAGCTGCATATCATAATCATTCATAACAATCTTGACACCTAAAGTATAAGTGGAATGGGACGCTTATGCTTTAGGACTTGCAAAACGACCCCTTGGTCTATAAGCTTGTGTGGGCAAGTTTATAAGTCAAAGGTTAATTTCAATATATATATATGCTGCTGTTTGATAACCGACACCCCAACGTATAAGTGGTATGGGACACTTTATACGATGGGAGCCTTGCAAAAGATCCCTTGGCTTATGTGTACTCACATAAGTGAAGGTTTAATTTCCTACTTACTTCCTTTCTGTTATACCTATTACAACACTTAAGATTTATATTGCTCCCCTGTTATAACTTGTTAGTTAGGTCCACCGTCATCTGCTTTTGACTACTCTCCACTTTCATGTCCTCCTCTTTCTTCCTCTCCGCCCGGTGCCTTAGAGCGTGGGGAAAGAGGTGGGGGATGATAGGACTTAGTCTTTTAGACTAACGGTTTTCGAACCATATCATTTTAGGGGATCGCGGAGCCCAGCATGGAGGGACAGCCCAGGAGGCCGGTACGCCTGGAGATGGGACAGTCTAGCACGGGAGTCCAGACTACGGGGACTGTGAGTCCCGGCCCTTTAGTAGAGATTTAGTTTTGCTTCCGCATTGAGTGATCTTGTAGTGAGGATCTGATGTACCGGGCATGAGCCCTTTTTATTTCCAGACTATTTATACTCTGATGATTTTCTGTGGACACTCCCTTCGTGGAGTTTTATTTTATGTGATATTCTCTTTTGGTGGACTTGCTTCTCTCTTGCTACTTATTGTGATCGAAAAGGCCGGCAGAATCGGCGCGTTGTAGTGGCGACCTTCCCGGGTGCGAAGGTGTCACCGCAAAGCGGCGGTTCTGGGCATAAGACCCCGGGTTTTCAAAAAAAAAAAAAAAAAATGGGGTCTTACAAGTGAGGTTAGAACCCCCTGACCAAAGTCTTGGAAGATTTGGAGAGGGTTACCCTCCCTTAAACCCTAACCCTAGTTTAGGACACCTCCTTTGTTAAGGTAAAATAGGTCACCAAAACTTGCCTAAAGGCCATGGAACTTGGGTAGTGTACTTCTTGGGTTTAGGGAAGTCTCTGGGAAATAATATTGAGAGCCTTGGAATTCAATACATGATAGTTCCTTCATAACTCACAAAAATAGGCTTTTGGGTATTTTAATTAATTTGATTTCTCTGGTTGATTAATGGATATGAAATTTTGGCAGAGAGCTTTTTAGATTCATATACATATGCTTGAATTTTGCTGGAATTATTAACTGATTATTTTAAGTACTTCATTCACAAGCCATTGATTTTCTAAAGATAGTCAAATAATTATTATGGGTTGTTCCCTCACTGAAATCTGGTGTAACTTAGGCAAATGAGTTTTTATGACCTCTTACATCTCTGGTAATTATTGTAGAATTTTTGGATCTATAATCATAGGGGTTGATTCACAAGGCTTGCAATTTGTAGAATTTATAAATGATTTTTAAATAATATTTTTAGGCCTTGTAAAATTATAATTTTTGGTCAGTGAACATTTATGGACATTGTAGAGCCCTGGTAATTTTCTTATAATTTTATGATGAATGAATTTAGTACCTCATGCTCAAAATCACTCATGGCTTTAATTTCTGGATAATTAAATAAATATTAAATTATTTAGGAAAAATTTGGAAGTGCTGGATTTAAATTATAAAAGTCATGATAGACCCTTAGTAATTATCTTAGGGTGTCTGGATGAGAAATTGATGCACTTCCTATCATACTTGTTGATTAGCTCAAGTTGGTCTGCATATAGTGAAATCGTAGAAATTGTAATACCATGGTCATAGGGCGACAAATCATGTGTAAATGCCGTGGCAAGATGATTCGGAGGTTATCAATGAAATTGGGTATGGGATAGTGGTTAGGTTAACTAAGGATGGGTGGAGCTCGGGTTCGACGGAACATCGTCTTTCCTGGGAGCGGGTGAAGGAGTAAAAACACATTAGGGTTAGAACCAGAGTAACATTAAGGGTTTGGGAACGGGGTATTAACCAACAATAATAAGTGCCTTGCGAAAGGGAACTTCGGGCCGTAATGCACCGTCTTGGTTCCTAGTGCCCCTTGAGAGCCCTTCACGGGGTATACCGGGGGCAGTCCTGGGCTAACGTAAATCTTAAAACAAACGAAAGAGTAATTAGCCTAATAGGGTTTCACACTGCACACACTCATTAGTTAGGGTTGGTAATGGTTAAGTCGTCCCGTGGTGTTCTAAGGGATGAAGTCTGGAGATGAGCCGGACGGTTTAGTCCGGGGAAGTTGGTCTCGGATGTGGTTTATACGGACGGTTTAGTCCGGGAGTTGACACTTTAAAGTTGTTATATATTAAACGGATGCATGTGCATAAAAATAGGAAAGATTAAGGTGGTGGGTTTTCGATATCGGGGAGTTCGATTGCACCGACACCGATATCGTTGACTCGGCAAGGTGACTAGCACTTAGCCAAGGTTAAGTCCGGCGGACCAGTCGGCAAGAGTACGCAGGAGTCCGCCTCGTGCACCAGGCGTTGAGGGCGTACGATAGGTCAGACCAGTAGTGCTTTTACTGGTTTTGAGGTGGGCGAGGCCCAACCCACCGCTTCCGTCTGCCACTACGGGAGTATCCTGGGAGTTATCTCCAGAAAGGGGGAACTAAAGGTTGGTGTACACAAAGTTGGGTGAGTGAGTTGCACTGCATGACATAACATACCCACCATATAGCTGCATATCATAATCATTCATAACAATCTTGACACCTAAAGTATAAGTGGAATGGGACGCTTATGCTTTAGGACTTGCAAAACGACCCCTTGGTCTATAAGCTTGTGTGGGCAAGTTTATAAGTCAAAGGTTAATTTCAATATATATATATGCTGCTGTTTGATAACCGACACCCCAACGTATAAGTGGTATGGGACACTTTATACGATGGGAGCCTTGCAAAAGATCCCTTGGCTTATGTGTACTCACATAAGTGAAGGTTTAATTTCCTACTTACTTCCTTTCTGTTATACCTATTACAACACTTAAGATTTATATTGCTCCCCTGTTATAACTTGTTAGTTAGGTCCACCGTCATCTGCTTTTGACTACTCTCCACTTTCATGTCCTCCTCTTTCTTCCTCTCCGCCCGGTGCCTTAGAGCGTGGGGAAAGAGGTGGGGGATGATAGGACTTAGTCTTTTAGACTAACGGTTTTCGAACCATATCATTTTAGGGGATCGCGGAGCCCAGCATGGAGGGACAGCCCAGGAGGCCGGTACGCCTGGAGATGGGACAGTCTAGCACGGGAGTCCAGACTACGGGGACTGTGAGTCCCGGCCCTTTAGTAGAGATTTAGTTTTGCTTCCGCATTGAGTGATCTTGTAGTGAGGATCTGATGTACCGGGCATGAGCCATTTTTATTTTCAGACTATTTATACTCTGATGATTTTCTGTGGACACTCCCTTCGTGGAGTTTTATTTTATGTGATATTCTCTTTTGGTGGACTTGCTTCTCTCTTGCTACTTATTGTGATCGAAAAGGCCGGCAGAATCGGCGCGTTGTAGTGGCGACCTTCCCGGGTGCGAAGGTGTCACCGCAAAGCGGCGGTTCTGGGCATAAGACCCCGGGTTTTCAAAAAAAAAAAAAAAAATGGGGTCTTACAAAGTGGTATCAGAGGGACCCAGCTGGCACCGCCGGCCCGCGGGACCCAGCTGGCACCGCCGGCCCACCAGTAGTCCAGACCCGGGCCCACTACTGGCAGTAAGCCTATAACATTCAAGCCTGCAGGCCAATGCACCCCAACCCCTCTCCATCCAGGCGGGTTGTTGGTGGCTGTAGCCCCCCTTAGATGAGTCAAACTCGATAGTCAAGCCCGCACTACGGGGACTTCCCAGGAGGTCACCCATCCCAGTACTACTCCAGCCCGAGCACGCTTAACTATGGAGTTCTTTCAACTCTCATCACCAATTGAGCTGCAGATCAATTGGTGATGAGAGTTGAAAGAACTCCATAGTTAAGCGTGCTCGGGCTGGAGTAGTACTGGGATGGGTGACCTCCTGGGAAGTCCCCGTAGTGCGGGCTTGACTATCGAGTTTGACTCATCTAAGGGGGGCTACAGCCACCAACAACCCGCCTGGATGGAGAGGGGTTGGGGTGCATTGGCCTGCAGGCTTGAATGTTATAGGCTTACTGCCAGTAGTGGGCCCGGGTCTGGACTACTGGTGGGCCGGCGGTGCCAGCTGGGTCCCGCGGGTTGGCGGGCCTGGACCGTTATAAAAAGTGCACTTTTTATAACGGTCCAGGCCCGCTAACCCCGCGGGACCCAGCTGGCACCGCCGGCCTACCAGAGTCCAGACCTACTGGTAGTCAGCCTATCACATCAAGCCTGCAGGCCAATGCACCCCAACCCCTCTCCATCTAGGCGGGTTGTTGGTGGCCGTAGCCCCCCTTAGATGAGTCAAACTCGATAGTCAAGCCCGCACTACGGGGACTTCCCAGGAGGTCACCCATCCCAGTACTACTCCAGCCCGAGCACGCTTAACTATGGAGTTCTTTCAACTCTCATCACCAATTGAGCTGCACTTTTTATAACGGTCCAGGCCCGCCAACCCGCGGGACCCAGCTGGCACCGCCGGCCCACCAGTAGTCCAGACCCGGGCCCACTACTGGCAGTAAGCCTATCACATTCAAGCCTGCAGGCCAATGCACCCCAACCCCTCTCCATCCAGGCGGGTTGTTGGTGGCCGTAGCCCCCCTTAGATGAGTCAAACTCGATAGTCAAGCCCGCACTAC
This sequence comes from Platanthera zijinensis, assembly GCA_039513925.1. Classification (NCBI taxonomy): domain Eukaryota; kingdom Viridiplantae; phylum Streptophyta; class Magnoliopsida; order Asparagales; family Orchidaceae; genus Platanthera; species Platanthera zijinensis. The sequence continues at coordinate 189,019,659 of CM077079.1, read as the reverse complement.
GGGGACTTCCCAGGAGGTCACCCATCCCAGTACTACTCCAGCCCGAGCACGCTTAACTATGGAGTTCTTTCAACTCTCATCACCAATTGAGCTGCAGCTCAATTGGTGATGAGAGTTGAAAGAACTCCATAGTTAAGCGTGCTCGGGCTGGAGTAGTACTGGGATGGGTGACCTCCTGGGAAGTCCCCGTAGTGCGGGCTTGACTATCGAGTTTGACTCATCTAAGGGGGGCTACGGCCACCAACAACCCGCCTGGATGGAGAGGGGTTGGGGTGCATTGGCCTGCAGGCTTGAATGTGATAGGCTTACTGCCAGTAGTGGGCCCGGGTCTGGACTACTGGTGGGCCGGCGGTGCCAGCTGGGTCCCGCGGGTTGGCGGGCCTGGACCGTTATAGAGAAGATGCTAAGAAATGGGTATGGACCACTTGGGCTCATTCCACCAACCCATGATGGGTTGGCTGACCATGCATGGGTATCAGGAGGTGTGGGACCCCCACCATGCAGCCTTGGGCCAAGCCCAAACCCAACCCAAGCCCAATATGACCTAACCCATTTATGGAAGTCAACTCCCTCTCTTCACTCACCCAACTCGGCCCTAGACTTGGCAACCCGACCCACTAAGGTCTAGTCAACCCTCATGGACCAGTGGGGCCCACTCCCAAGCCACCTAGCCGGCCAAACCCACTAACCCGACCCCCAACATTCGTGAAATCGCCTAAGCTTTGGTGAAATCGCCCCCCCCCCCCCCTCTTAACTCAGCCCCCAAACCACTTCCCCCTCTCATTTCCATTCACTCCTATCCCTGAGACAGAGAGAGAGAGAGCTGGAGACCACTGCAGCCATGGCAAACCGAGGAGATCGCCGGAAAATCCATGCTATGGAGAGCCGCCGCCACCCTCACCCACAGCCGCCATTAAGGGTCCGTATCCCCTCCCCTCTTACTGTACTAGATTCCTAGATCTTCTAGGTTAGTAGTCGAGCTCAAAAGAGCTCGACTGTAGGCCTCTACCAGCTTGGAAAAGCAAAAAAAATGGCGGATTTAGGGTTTTTCGGCTTGGTTGCGCCGCCGCCGTCCGCCGCTCTCCGCCGCCCAGCCGCCGGCCAGTTCAAGCCCCGACCACCGTGAGGCCTGGGGATGACTTGGCCGGAGGCCCCGCCGCCGGCGATGGCCGGAAACCACCCCGCAAGGGTGGCCAGCCTCGGTTGGCCTGCATGCATGTGCATGAGGAAGATGATACAGCCACCGTCCGATCCATCTTTAAGATTCGTGCGGCTATTTAAATTAAATCTCTGTATTAATATCAAATGAATAGTACACTATTCTGTCACACTTTTACTGTGACTTTGCATGTTATTTATGAGGTACTTAGAGGCCCCACCTTAGGTTGAACCCTGAATGAAATATTTAGGAAGATGAGTTAACTTTAAAATGCCACAGAAATCATAGGGTTTGGACCAGTAGGCTGTCCTGTAGGGCTGTTTTGCTAGGACTGCCCCCTAACTAGGGCAGAAACTAAAATTGATGCCCTGTTCAAACCCTAAGTCCAAATGGACTGAGATTTTGGGCATGTGGCTTATTTGGTCAAATCTAGGTCCTCCCCAAAAATCAGAATTTTTGGGGAACATTTTGCTATAGTTTTTACAAAAATACCCAAAAGTAAATAAATGTGATTTTTGGAGTTTCCTAACTCCAAATGGCCCCAAATTTTGGTGGCACCCTCTCATGGGTATATTAGACCCATGGTTAAAATTTGGGCTAAATTGATGCACTGCATGTTGAGGAATCTCACTTGCATGTTTGAGAAATAATATTTGACTTGGGCTGCAAATAGCAATTTTGCAGAATTTCAAATGGCTGCCCAAGCCAAACCAGAAGCCCCCTTGACCTGAGATTTTGGTCAGAGGTGAATTTAGGGCACATTTAGGCCCTGCCCAAAAATGGACTTGATTGGAAAATAAATATGAGGAAATTACCAAAATACCCCTAGGGCTTAACTAGGTGATTCTTGGAGTTAGCTAACTCCAATTGGCCCCAAATTTTGGTGGCTCATCCATAGGGACCATATAGACCAGAAGTAGAAATTTCCCTGAAATTGGAACAAGGCATGTTGACTTAACTCACTTGTAAGTGTAGGCTAATTTAGGCCTTGGTGTGCATTTAGCAATAATTTGTATTTTGTGAATTTAGCCTAGCTGAGGCACCCAAAAATCATGCAATAAATTCCAGTGATACTTTAGGGCATGTTTCACCCCTAGAATTATTTTTGGGATTTTTGGAATTAAAAATACCACTTAATGGGATTTTTCAAAATATAGGCCTTTTTGGGAAAATAAATGGGAAAAATTGAAATTGGCTATAGAAAACTTTCAGATTCAGCCAAGTCAAAGTATGGTGTCTTATTTGACTTAGGAAAATTTTAGACCTCTGTTTGGAGATTATTGGAACAAAAACCTTGAAATTACTATTTTACCCCTTTTGTATCTATTTATTAATTGGTAGAATTACATGTGGGGAAATTGTAAAAATATTTCTATAGATGTATAATAGCAATATTAGTGTTGCATATTTATTTCAGAATTTTTGTACACACTGATAATTATTAATGTAGGAAAATGGCATTTTGGTAAATAATTAAGAATGGAAATTTATAGGCTATTACACTATAGAAGTTAATGAAACTCTGCCATAAGTCATGAATTAATGTTACAATTGCTCAGTAATTTTCCTGGAATTTTGATTTATGTATCTCTCCTACTTCATTTGGAAAATGGCATTTATGTAGACATTTTATTAATTATGGGATAAATAGACATATTAAAAGGAAAATTATGAAATTTTGTAGACAGTAATACTCTACTCATATGCAACTCAGGAAAATTCCCCTAGGTCAGAAGATTTTAATTGATGATACTTCATGTGCAAAATGACCTAGGGAATAATTTTAAAAGATTTAATTAAAGGCCTTAATGACCTAGGAAAATTATGAAAATCAACACACTCATTTTATTAGTCCATACCACCCTAGGATAAATACTTGGGGTCAGCTGGATCAAGAGTTTAGAAGTTCGATTTCAGGGTGGCAATAGGTCATGGGGTGCGCTTAGTAAAGAAGGTTGGACTATAGGCCGCCAGGGGATGAATCAACAACTGAGTTAGGGTCTAAGTTCGGAAGTATAACCCTGGGTGGCAGATGCATTCTAGAGACGAGAGTAACAGAGCGACATAAGACTTATCTAGGAAGGGTTGACGGAAGATCGCCACTCCTTAACCCATACCTTAAATCACTGGGTCACTCTATGTAACAGGAGAGAGAAAAAGGGGTTCGGGGTAGGCAACAACTAAACTAAATATCCTTGAGAAAGGGAGCTCTGGGATTCAGCCCATCGTAGCTCCTAGTGCCCCTGAGAGCCCTTCACCGGGAATACCTTGGGCAGTCCTGGGATTAACCTTAAGATTTTAAGTATGATAAACTGTAGACAAGAGTAGTCTATTAGGTTAGGTGAACTGAACATGTGCTCACTCGTGCCGGGTTGGAGGGACTTGGAGTCTTTGACTACTTGCTCGCCCGTGCAGAGTTGGAGGATGAAATTGGTTTTATATATATACTCACCCAGGCAGGGTTGGAGGTTTTGTAGCATACTCTCACCCGTGACGGGTTGGAGAGTTTTGGGACTGGTTAGACCTTCGAGCTGGAGGCTCAATATACTATACTTGCATGTGCATATACTAGTGGCGGGCCATGCGGTACTGGCCAGTCGTCACACCGACGGCAGTACGGTGGACCAGGCGGGTGCGAGGGTTAGAAGGACCAGTAGGATGTTTATACTGGAGTCTGGAAGGCTTTTCCTAATAACGCGCACCCAGCCCAACAAGACTGACAGGTAGTCAGCAAAGTTGTACGCAGAGACTCTAGAGTGCACTGACGGTGTACAGAGGCGCACAAGAGAGGTCTAGGCCTGGTAGTGTGTATACCCGCCTAGAAGGCGGAGACGCCCGCTCCGCTGCTGCCGTAGCCACAACGGTGGTACCTGAGAGTGATGCTAGCTCTCGAAAAGTGGGAACTAAAGGTCTGTGATCACAGAGTCGTGTGTGTGTGTTGCACTGCATGTTCATATCATACCCACCATATAGAAGCATAACATTAACCTTCATAACCACTTAAGTCACCTAATGTATAAGTGGTATGGGACGCTTATACATTAGGACCTGCTATACGAACCCTTAACCTATAAGCCTGAGTGGGCATGTTTATAGGTTAAGGTTATTTTTACTTTATATATATGCTTGTGACTCTGACACCCCATTGTATAAATGGTATGGGACATTCTATACAATGGGAGCCTTGCAAAAGATCCCTTGCTTATGCGTACCCGCATAAGTGGAGGTTACATTTCATTATTTTCTTGATTATATACCCTGTCAGATTCCTGTCACCTGCTCTCTTTTGCCACCCTTGTTGTCCTCCGCTTCGTCCTCCCGCACGGTGCCCAGGAGTTGCAGGAGGAGGTGCTGAGGATACGACTTAGTCTGTTTGACTAATGGTCGTTGACCTTACTATTTTAGGAGCTCGAAGAGGTAATCCAGCACGTCGAGGAGGCAGGGCTTGAGGAGCAGATACCGGCTACTACTACTGGAGCACATGTTCAGGTGCGATGATTTGAGATGATAGATTCCGTTGCTGTGTATGAGAGTGAGAGAGAGATTATGATGTACTGGGCATAAGCCCTATTTACTTTCACTTCTGTACTCATTATGGACTGGCTTTTATTTCATTTGATATATATATGTGATGTGGCTGTGGACTTGCTTCTGCTTTTACTCTGATTTATTATGTAATTATTCTCATATTGGCCGAACAGGTTATGATCGTACTAGCCGGCAGAATCGGTGTCTTGCGGTGACGACTAACTCGTGCGTTAGTATCACCGTAAGGCGGCGGTTCTGGGCATAAGATCCGGGTTGCCTCGGATTTGAGGAACAGGATCTTACAGTGCATCCTAAATGTGGGCAATTTACGGGAGGTGTTGATGTACGAGGCACATTTCACGAAGTACTCAATCCACCCAGGGAGCACAAAGATGTTTAAGGGCATGAAAAAGTTGTTTTTGTGGCCAGGATTGAAAAAGGACATTGCTCTATATGTTGCAAAGTGTCAGACCTGTGCCCTAGTATAGGCTAAATGTCAGAAGCCTGGTGGATGTCTGAAGACATTGGCTATACTGGAGTGGAAATTTGATGACATATCTATGGATTTCGTGTATGGATTGTCTAGATCTCAAAAGGGAACTAAAAGTCTTTATTTCAATAACCACTAATCACCTAGATGGGGGGGGGGGTGAATAGGTCCAATTTAAAAACTTAGGAAACTTATCGATTAAAATCACAGCACAACAATCTTATTACAATCAATACCAGCACAGTTGAAAGTCACACTAGTGTCAACTATCTTCACCTAGGGGGATAGGTGATGTGCAATCTTTTTGCAGAATTAAAATTTTACCTGCACAATAAAAGAAAACAAACAAAGCACAGAAAGACACAGGCAGTTATAGTGGTTCCCCGATTTGGGTACGTCCACTTTCCCCCTTCAACCTATCTCCCAACAAGGGACGACTCGGTCACTTCACCAACAGGATTGAAATCCAATCCTCACACTAATGGAAGGAACCCTTCTACTCGAAGGAGTCACCACTCCTCCACCACGGGTTGCACCCAACCCTTACAATGAGGAACCAACGTTCCTTTACAACAAAAGTAAAATTGGAATGTATAAAATACAAACTACTTTTGGAGTGCTAGGTGTCCCACTTCGTTCGATGATGCGTTCTTGAAGAAGACGAAGAGTCCACGACCTTAGCTCTCACTTGGAAAGGATCTCCTCGAGATCGGCGGCGGCAAAGATTATGACGGCGATTATTTCAAGATTAGCGGCGGCACAAATTTCGGCAGTGATTCTTTTGAGATCCAACCTTCGTAGCAATGCTAGCAAGGTCTACCAACGGTCTTACTTGGATCGATCGTCTCAATCGATTCGGAAGGGGAAGGTATTCCCGTTCAACAAATCAAGAGACAAAGGATCTCAAGATAGACACGTGAGACGCGTTGCTTGGCTAACCTTCTGTTGCTGGGAGATCAGGAAGAATCCTCGATCGGCGGCGGTGATAACTTGATGCGCGGAGACGGAGGCAGAAGAGAATACGTGATCCGCTAGGTCAAATCCGGCGGCCCTTTCTTTTCGTATGGATGGATTGTCTTTACTGTTCAAAATACACGAATATATATACTATAGGTAATCCTTTATGACTGTTGTGGGCCCCACCAAAAGTAGCCCTAAATCCGGTTCAAAAAAGTGCCTGTACATTTGGTCCGGTCCAGCGCGCCAACGAAAATCACCTAAGGCAAATTCGGCAGGAATCATTAGTGATTCTCGACGATTTGATTCTCGACGAATTCCCGTCGAATTCTACTTAGAAGATTTCTAGCTGAAAAAGCAAGCCATCCAGAGAGAATCGGCGAGAATCACAATTCATTCTCGACGAATCGGCAAGAATGCAAAGTCATTCTCGATGATTCGGCGAGAATCACTTAGTGATTCTGGCTGATTCTGCCTTTGCAGAATTCTAGACGGCGCTGAGACAGTCGGAAGCATTCAGCGAGAATCGGCTAGTGATTCTCGATGATTCGACGAGAATCACTAGTGATTCTCGTCGAATCGGCGAGAATCACATAGTGATTCTCGATGATTCTTACTTAGACGAATTTTCGTCTATCTTCCCGTGAGCTGGTATTTGACCCATTCTTGCTCCTTGCCTGCTCTTGATCTATCACTGTCCTGTACTTGAAAGTAAGTACACTCCAATAGAGAGAGTACACGTAAGCCAACACACTGATCTGCTCAACGAGGGATTACGTTGCGCAGACCCGTGTATATTGACCTACTACACCCTGACATTGGTGTGTACTTAGAGTGGAGTAACTGCAAGCACAACTTGAATACAAATGATCAAATACATTGTCAATTAACCTTAGCTGGCTCAGGGACTTCTTCAAATCAGGTACATTGAGGATATCATACCCAACAATCTCCCCTTATTTGAAGAAGACTAAACCCTACAAGCTAAGATGAATATAACAGATGGAAGAAAAACAAAAACTGAATAATCAGTTGAGAATGAATTATGAATTTTCATACCATTATCTTTAGAGCATTTTGAGCATACTTAGCCTGAGCACCTTAGCACCTTAATCGAGAGGCTAATCTCTCCCTTTTCGGCTTCTACAAATCTGGTACTTTTGCACTTGTCACAGTGCTCCCCCTCAGTTCTTGCATCTGTGCTTACTCTTGAGTTCCTTGCGGATGCTCCCCCTTGATCCAAGACCCTTGATCCACACAGTCTTCATTCTTCATAGTTCAGAATGCCGAGTTAATTTTGAAGAGACTGAACTTGGCCTCGTCTAGGGGCTTTGTGAAGATATCTGCAACCTGCTTATCCATGGGGACATAGCAGAGAGATATGTCTTTGTTTTCCACATGCTCCCGAATGAAGTGATAACGCACTTCAATATGCTTCGTTCTGCTGTGCGATAAAGGATTGTTCGCAATTGCTATTGCGCTCGAAGAGTCGCAATACATCGGAACTTCGCTAAACTTCAGGTCATAATCTTTGAGCTGATTTCTGATCCATAGAAGTTGTGCGCAACAGTTGCCTGCTGAGATGTACTCAGATTCAGCTGTGGAGGTTGCGACACAATTCTGCTTCTTACTATTCCATGAAATAAGTCTTCTTCCGAGGAATTGACACGTCCCGGAAGTGCTTTTACTGTCATCCCTGCTTCCTGCAAATTCAGCATATAAAAAGCCTATCAGCTCGACATCATTGTTTCTTGGGTACCACAAGCCAAGATTTGGTGTACCTTTAAGGTATCTAAGAATCAGCTTTGCAGTGACATAATGAGATTCCTTAGTGTTCACCTGATATCTGGCACAAACGCATGTGGAAAACATAATATCCGGTCTACTAGTAGTAAGATAGAGTAGGGATCCAATTATGCTTCTGTACTTGGTTTCATCAAAAGGTTTCCCTTTCTCATCCTTGTCTAGAGACACAGTGGATCCCATTGGAGTCCTCATAGAGGTTGCACTCTCCATTCCGAATTTCTTGAGGAGTTCATTTGTGAACTTCGTCTGAGAGATGAAAATCCCATCCTCAGACTGTTTCACTTGAAGTCCAAGGAAATACTTCAGCTCTCCCATACTACTCATTTCAAACTTCCCTTGCATAAGTTTGGAAAACTTCTTGCAAAGGTTGTTATCCGTTGACCTGAATATTATGTCATTGACATAGATTTGCACAAGCAAAATCTTGCCTTTGACTTCCCTAAGAAATAATGTCTTATCTATTTTTCCTCTAGAGAACTTGTTCTCAAGAAGAAAGCTAGATAGAGTCTCATACCAAGCTCGAGGAGCTTGTTTTAAGCCATATAAAGCTTTATTAAGAAAATATACATGATTGGGATAAGTCGGATTAACAAAACCTGGGGGTTGTGCGACATATACTTCCTCTTTTAGGTTGCCATTTAAGAATGCCGATTTCACGTCCATCTGATAGACAGTGAATCCTTTGTGCGAAGCATATGCCAGGAACAATCTAATTGCCTCGAGCCTTGCCACTGGTGCAAAGGTATGGTCGAAGTCAATCCCCTCCTCCTGTCTGTAACCTTGAGCCACCAGCCTGGCCTTATTCTTTATGATGACACCGTGTTCATCCAGTTTATTTCTGAAGATTCACTGGGTGCCGATCACATTCTGCCCCTTTGGTCTGGGAACCAGCGTCCAGACGTTGCATCGTTCAAATTGATGCAGTTCATCTTGCATGGCCAAGATCCAAGATGCATCCTTGTTCGCTTCGTCGAACTTCTTTGGCTCAACCTGTGACAGAAAGCTAAAATGCAGAATCTCGTTAATTGTACCTCGGCGAGTTCTTACACTGTCACGAGGATCTCCGATGATTTGATTTCTGGGATGATCCCTCACGTGACGAAGCTCTAACAGTCTGGCATCTGGAGCTCTAACATTTTGTGGGTCCCCTTCCTCTTCAGGGAGGATAACACCATTCTGACCGTCATCATCTCCGGTAGGCGTTGTGGTGGAGACTTTGACGTACTTGGGAGTTGCATCTTTAGCGGTCTCATCGAGACTAAGCTATTCAATTCTTGTACCTGCATCTTCAAGAAGACCACTGGAAGAATTACTGTTAAGCAAGCTTCCTTCATCAAATACAACATTTATGGATTCCTCTACCACTAGGGTTTTCTTATTGAAAACCCTATATGCCAGGCTATGGCTACTATAGCCCATAAATATGCCTTCGAAGCTTTTTTCTCACAACTTAGTACGCGGGTACTTCCCGTTATTTAGTACATAACATCTGCAGCCAAAGATCCTAAAATAGGACATGGTTGGTGAAAGTGAGGCTAAGATCTATCTCAACTCTAGAGGGGGGGTGAATAGAGTATTTTAAAATAATTTTTCACAGTTGAAATGAACAGCACATATAAAATTTAATTTATGATATCGTGTAGAGTGCTAGTAAAAATGTTAAAAGCTAAGAAGTAAAAAGCACAGCACACAGCAAACAAATCACACAAACAAACCAGAAGACACAAGGAATTATAGTGGTTCCCCAAAAACCTGGGTACATCCACTCTTCTACCACCCTTGGTAGGAATCCACTCAGGATGAGTTGATCAGGTGTCCTGACACCAATGAGCTTTTGATAAGGTGCCCAAAAACCAAAACTAGATTTTTTGATAAGGTGTCTTGCCACCACTGAGTTTTGACAAGGCTCTCAGAACCAGACAGAACTTTTGAAGGGAGTTCAAGAACCCTTTTACAGCAGGAAAAGAAAAATAAGAATGAAGGGTGTCTTCTCTGTTCTCAATCAAATGAGAGAAGCACAAGTGGATTGATGAAGTCAAAGCTCCCCCTGAGATGTAGAAAGGTTCAGGAAAAGAAGCTTTGCTCTAGGGTGATAGGTCTTCAAAACTTTGATCTCCAGCACAAGATGGTTTCAGCAAGAAGGCTGAAGGTGAGGTGTCTGGAGTAATGAGATTGTGAACACTTTTCAGTCAGCAAGAAGATTTTTGAGTCACAGTTCTTCTGTTGTTCTTCTGCTATCAGTATATTCTATTCTGTGTGTTCACTTCTGTGTGTATTCCCTAAAAAACTTAATAACACAGAAGAAAGGAATAATAAATTTTCTGACGATTCCTTGTCCAAAATTAGCCGTTGGGAGTCATAAATGTCTTCCAAAAATAGTCTTGTCTTCTAGAGGAAAGTCCAGCAAACATTCTCTGAATAATTCTTTGAAACTTGCTCCAGAATTAAAGACAAACGGCTGGGAGATCTTCTGACATAAATGCTGATAATATTCAAAAACATTCCAAAGAACAGCAGCATTTGAATTCCTGAAAGCGTCGATCTCTCCAAAGAAAACGTCGATCTGAGCTCTACAATCGTCGAACTGAGCTCAGAGATCAATTGGACAAGCAGACAGAAAACGTCGATCTGAGCTCTACGATCGTCGAACTGAGCTCAGAGATCAAATGGACAAGCAGACAGAAAACGTCGATCTGAGCTCTACGATCGCCGAACTGAGCTAGAAGATAGTAGAGGGGGGTTCGACGACTCAGCAGAAGCTAGACAAAAGCAGATAGTCGATCTGAGCTCGACGATCGTCGACCGGAGTACGACGATTTATTGAAGATGAGCTCAGAGAGCGTCGAACGGAGTTCGATGATTCGTCGACCTGAGCTCGACGAAAATTGCCTTAGACTAAGCTCTTCAACCTTGATCTTGGAATGATCCTGGGGGCAGCTTCAAACCTAGGTTCTAAGACCTAGACTCATTCTAATGTTGACCTTTTCAACTATACAACTAGGTCAACTGGGATTCCTAAGACAAGCATAGTGATCCTTACCCAAATTAGTAATAGGGTGTTCCAACAATCTCCCCCTATTTGGGTTAGGATTACTATTTACAGATAATCATAGGAAATGAAAAGCATACAACCATACATAAGCTAATACAAAATGCAGAGAAGATATATAACAGTAAAGCAGATCACAGATAAATATCAGCAGATGTCCAAAGGTGGATGAAATGTTTAGCTTACACAGTTCACTTCCTTTCAGATCCCTTTTTAAATAAAATTTCTCTATTTGGATTCTGACTTTCTTTCTTTGACCTTCTGTCATCCTCTGCACCTAGAGAAGTTTGAGATTTGGGCCTTGGAACAACAGCCTCTGGGTGCAGCTTCATATAATCTTCTGGATTGAAGAATTTCCTTGATGCATATCTTTCCAGTTCTTTCTTTCTCTGCTCTGATAAGGTAGTTATGTTTGAAGTATCCTTTCCTTGTTCTCTGGCCTTTTTTATTTGATCAAGGGCAGCCAATTCTTTCATTCTGGCTGTCCAGGATACAGGGTTGTTCTCAGGGTCTTCAAAAGGAATGGGAGGTTCATATCTGTTGATGATTTCAGAAACAGTAGAAGGAGTCCTGGAAACAATAGTGTCTTTCAGCTTGTAAGGAAAAGGACCTGAAGAAGGGTCAGGGAGACCTTGTCCTTCCCTTTGATAGAATCTTTGTTCTCTTTGATTTCCTCTGTAATTACCCCTTCTGGGTTGATATCCTTTTTGATGCTGTCCCCTTTGATATGATCTTTGATAATGCTAGGAAGAGCTGTGTCTGGAGACTGGAGCTTGAGGGGCTGAACCTGAGCCTGAATCTGGAGGAGGAGGAGGAGGAGGCTGATATTGAGAAGAACCCTTTTCATATTTGTCAAGCTTCCTCTTCTTCTTCATAGCTTTCAGTTGATTTTTGGAATATTGCATCCAAGGCTCAGAGATTGGGCAGTCATGCAGAATGTAGTATGGAATATCATTTGAGTCTTTGGCTTTGGCAGGAGGGACTGACATCATTGCTTTACTTCTGGCTTTTCTCTTCTTGGCAATAGTTCTAGCAGAATCATCAGAATCAGTCCTGTATTGGTCACTCTCAGAACTTTGATGTTGATCATACAGATCATCAATTCTTCTAATAAGCTCTTCTTGAGCTTTAAGTTTTGCAGAAACATCAGGAGCAGGAGGAGAGGGAGCAACAGCAGAGCAGGCAGAAGCAGTTTCATCAGCATCAGAGATATCCACAGCCTTCCAGGATTTGATGTAGGAATCAATATGGCTTGGATCACAGGTAGCTATAGGCACAATGGCCTTAGACAAATCTTCAGCAGGAATTGCAGGCAGACAACTGAAATGGACTGTATCAAATATAGATAGCAGCCTCTGCAGATTCAGTGCAAAAGCACATCCAAGAGCTGGAGCTGGAGCAGACATAATATCAGCAGCTGGCACAACCACTTCTTCATAAGGCATCTCCCCCTGCCTTGGTTCAGAGAAAGATGAATCAAGGCACACAGAAGATGGGATAGCCAGGGAGGAGGAAAGGAAGGCAATCTTGGTAGACAGCTCCTGTACTTGCTTTAGGAGTGGAGCCAGGGAAGACTCCAGTAGAGATGTCAGCTTGGGAGCTAGCAACTCATACAGCCTGTCTGCCAAAATAGGAATATCTACATGCTCAAGTGGGGCTTGAGCAGAGGTAGAGGCAAAAGTAGATGGAAGGATGGTGGCTGAAACTGAAATTGTGGAGAAAGGTGGAGAGGGAATGGTTGGTTCAGAAGATGGAATAATGGAGATAGAGGAGGTTGAGGTGGAGATAGGGGAAGTAAGAGATGGTGTGAAGGAGGGTTGAGAGAGAATGTCATGGAGCAGTTGTTGAAAGGAGGAAGTGGAGGGTGGCTCAGGAGGAGTAGAGGGTGAATCATCCATGAAGGAGTCATCTGTAAGTGAGAAGGATGGAATGGTGAAGGTTGAATAGGAAAAGAGAGGATGGAATTCCTCTGAGGTGGATAGAGGAGGGGATGGCATAGGTGAGGAAATGGTAATTGGGGATGAGATGATTATGGAGGATACTGGTGGTGAGGAGTTGACAATTTGGGTGGTTAGGGTGGTTATGGCTGGAAGAGGGGAGGAAGCAGGCAGCTCTTCTGCTGAAGGAGTGACTAAAATAGTCCTTGTGCCAGAATGAAGTGTTGCAGCAGCCCTGGAGGGGTTTATAATCTGCCTGTCCCATTTACTGAAGAGGGCACAGGAAAGCCTCTTGGATGCATTGATAAACATGCCAGAGGAGGTTAATAGGTCAGGGCACCTGTTGTGCAGAAAGACCCCTAAGATTCTTCCATAACTAACTGCATTCTTGTTGATCTTCTTCTTAATCAGAGTGAAGAAGATGGAGCCCCAGTCCAGGTGTTTCTTGTCTAATAAGGCTCCCATCAGGCAGAACTGATATCTGGAAATGGTGTCATGGGCTGAATGCTTGGCCAACAGCACCTTCCCAACTACATCAGCCAGGAATTGAAATTCGATTGCCAGATTTTTCTTCAGCAGCTTATTAGGGTTTACTGCATTGTGACCCATCCTATCCAGCATGGTGTCAAACTCCTCTCCAGATAGTTCAATGGAGTCTTCTCCAGTGCTGAGTTGAAAGACTTCTGTTAGAAGAGCCGGGGATAGAAATACCTGAGTCCCCTTAATGGTGCCGACAACAGAATTCTCAGACTCGTCTGTTGCGGTAAAACACCACTCTTTTATCTCTTCTGAGGCGATCTTCATCCTTGTAGTCATTATTGGAGTCAGCTGTTGTTCTCGGAATAAGTTTAGGATGTCCTTGAAGCGCTGGTCGCTTCCGTCGAAGGAGTTTATGTCGATGTCAAAACCTGTGTCGAACTTCATCTTAGCAAAAGCAGCACTCGATTCAGCCATATTCACCTGCAACAGAAAACCAAAAACGACCAAGCGTAGAGAATTTGGAGGGAAAAGAAAGAGAGTTGCAGAGTATGAAAGCGCAAAGGGAGAACGACGGCTGAAAGAAAGATTTTATATTAGGGTTCGACGCGAAAAAGGAAAATCGTTAAGCTCAGTTCGACGAAACGTCGAGCTCAGCTCGACGATTTGGGCTACAGAGGGAATCTGAAGAGTCTTCAAAATCGGCGATCTTCGTTCAACGATGTTGAAAAACGTCGAGCTCAGCTCGACGGCCTCTGATCAGAAGGAGAGAAAGCCTAGCTCTAGCGAGGGCTCTGAACTTAGATCGATGACTGCAAAAGCGTCGATCTCTGGTCGAGCGCAGTTCAGAGTCTAAACTCATTCTACAGACACAAAAAGAGGGAAATTTTTGACCTAGTCTTGGTCTGTTTTAGCTTTTCAAAATCTTGTAATTTAATTAAGGCTTCCTCCATCTAACATACCTAACTGATTTAGGAAGAAACTGTGTTTCTTTTCATCCAAAGGTTTGGTGAAAATATCTCCCCTTTGCAAATCAGTAGGAATATATTGAATTTCAATTTTATTTTTCTCTACATTATCTCTTAGAAAATGATGCCTAATTTCTATGTGTTTTGTCCTACTATGGAGGACTGGATTTTGTGCTATAGAGATAGCACTAGTATTGTCACAGAAAATTTTAGACTTCTCTATGTTGTAGCCATAGTCTAAGAGCTGATTCTGTATCCACAATATTTGTGAACAGCAACTGCCTGCAGCCATATACTCAGCTTCAGCAGTTGAAGTTGACACAGATGTTTGTTTCTTACAGAACCAAGAGACAAGTCTATCACCAAGGAACTGACAGGTTCCACTGGTGCTTTTCCTGTCTATTCTACATCCAGCATAATCAGCATCTGAGAATCCAGTTAAATCAAATGCTGAATCTTTTGGATACCAGAGACCTAGATTTGGACAACTTTTAACATACCTAAGAATTCTCTTAACTAAGATTAAGTGTGACTCTCTAGGGCTAACTTGGAATCTAGCACAAATACATGTGGCAAACATTATATCAGGCCTACTAGCTGTAAGGTACAATAAAGAGCCAATTATTGCTCTATATGTTGTCTGATCAACAGGTTTCCCATGTTCATCAGCATCTATTACAGCATTTGAGGGCATGGGTGTTTTCATACATGATGCATCAGACATACCAAATTTCTTAACCAGCTCTTTTGCATACTTGGTTTGAGAAATAAATATGCCTTCAACATGTTGCTTGACTTGCAGTCCTAAGAAGAAGGATAGCTCACCCATGCTACTCATTTCAAATTTAGAGTACATAAGCTTGGAAAACTTTTTGCACAATTTTGAATCAGTAGAACCAAAAATAATGTCATCTACATAAATTTGCACTAGCAGGGTGTGGGACTTATGGGTTCTAATAAAAAGAGTTTGGTCTACTTTCCCCCTAACAAAATCATTTTCCAGAAGAAAGCATGCTAGGGTCTCATACCATGCTCTAGGGGCTTGCTTTAGACCATATAATGCTTTATGCAATTTGTAAACATAATCAGGGTGAGTTAGAGAGATAAAACCTGGAGGTTGTCTAACATAGACTTCCTCTTTGATGTCCCCATTGAGAAATGCACTTTTTACATCCATTTGATACACTTTGAAACCTTTGTGGGCAGCATAGGCTAGGAATATCCTGATGGCTTCCAGCCTTGCAACTGGTGCAAATGTCTGATCATAGTCTATTCCTTCTTATTGAGAGTACCCTTGAGCAACTAGCCTTGCCTTGTTTCTGACTATAACTCCTTGATCATCCAGCTTGTTCCTGAATACCCACTTTGTTCCAACAATGGGATGATCCTTTGGCTTAGGCACTAGTTCCCAAACCTTGTTCCTTTCAAATTGATGCAACTCCTCTTGCATTGCAATGATCCAGTGTGGATCTTGCTCTGCATCTTGAATGGATTGAGGCTCAATTTGAGATAGAAAGCAAGTGTGCATCAGGTTTTGGTTGACCTGACTTTTAGTTTGCACACCAGCTGAGATCTCTCCAATTACTTGGGTGATTGGATGATCTCTTGTTGTTACTAAGTCAACAGGGAGTGTTGATTGTTCACCATCCTGTGTTGTTGTCTCCTCTAGTGGATCAGCAACTGGCTCTTCAGGATGATTTTCTTCAAGATGTTGAACTTCTTCTTCATCATCACTGCTCTCATTCTTTTCAGCAACTTGCAGTTTGTTCAAGTCTTCAGCTAGAGAATGTACCTGCAGAGGTTCTATGGTAGAAGCATTCTTCTCCTTGAAAGACATGTTAGCTTCATCAAAAATAATATGAACAGATTCTTCAATTTTACAGGAAGATTTATTATAAACCCTATAGGCCTTGCTGATCATGGAGTATCCCAGAAACACTCCTTCATCAGCTTTAGCTTGGAATTTTGCTAGATATTTCTTGTCATTATTATGAATAAAACAAGTGCAACCAAAAACTTTGAAATAGCCTATTTTAGGTTTCTTCCCTTTGAGCAATTCATAAGGAGTCTTGCCCTTCAGATTGTGTATCAGGCTTCTGTTCAACACATAGTTGGAGGTGTTCACTGTCTCAGCCCAAAAGGACAGAGGTAAGTGAGCATCTGCCAATAATGTTGTTGCAGATTCAATGAGTGTTCTATTTTTCCTTTCAGCTACCCCATTTTGTTGAGGAGTTCTAGGAGCTGAGAAAGTGTGCCTGATCCCTTCACTCTGACAGAACTCTTGCATGAGAAGAGAATCAAACTCTGTCCCATGATCACTTCTGATCAGGGCAATGTGAGTGTTGAACTCAATCTGAATGCATTTGAGAAAATCTGTCAAACACTTGAAGTTATCAGACTTCTTCCTCAGAAAGAATACCCAAGTGAATCTTGAGAAGTCATCTACAACCACTAAAGTATAGGACTTCCCTCCTAGGCTTTGCACAGATATGGGTCCAAAGAGATCCATGTGCAACAGGTACAAAATCCTAGGTGAATCACTCTTATTAATTGATTTAAAACTACTTTTAGTTTGCTTGCCTAATTGACAGGCCTTGCAAAGTCCTTCCTTCTTGTAGGGACCAGAAGGTAGTCCTTTAACAAGGTTGTCTTTAGATAGCTTAGCAATGGTTCTAAGGTTAATATGTCCTAGTCTCTTATGCCATAACACATTAGATTTTGAAATGGAATTAAACAGGCAAATATCTACCACTGGTGAATGAAAATCCACTAAGTAAATGTTACCTCTTCTGTTACCTGTCAACACAGTTGTGTTGTCCACAGACTTGACTTTGCATATGGCTTTGTTGAAGGTTACTTGATATCCTTCATCACACAATTGGCTGATACTTATCAAGTTGTGCTTGAGTCCTTCAACATATGCCACCTTCTTGAATGTGACTGGGCCAATTTTGACTGCACCATATCCTTTTGTAGTTCCAAAGCTTGAGTCTCCAAAAATTACTTTGGGTCCAAGCTTGGCTTTGAAGGAAGTGAAGTTGTCCTTGTCCCCTGTCATGTGCTTTGAGCAACCACTATCCAGATACCATTGATGGTTTGATGCTGGATAGGTCTTCACCTACACAAAAACAACTTATTTGTTTTTGACCTAGTTGACCTTGGGCCTAGGTTGATATCCCTTGAATTCTGAAATAAAGGACATCCCAGGTTGATCCTTATAACCTTCAGGATGGTATCTCCTAGGAGGTACTATCCATTCAGTATAGGGATTAAAGCCTTGGGATGTGGAGCTTCTAGGATTGAATCTGAATGTGCCATTGAAGGTGTGTTCACAAGCCTGAACTCTGTTCGACGATCGTCGAACTGAGGTCGACGATCTTGGGTCAGATCGTCGATCGCCCTTCAAAGATCGATTATGCTGAGATTCAGAGTTTGGATATCGTCGAGCTGAGGTCGACGATCTGTAGTTAGATCGTCGAGCTCTGTTCGACGATCGTCGAGCTCTGCTCGACGCCATCTGTTGAACTGAGTTCTTCTCTGACAGATCTGCATTCTTCCTAGGTACCTCTATTACTCCCTTTCCTTTGTCAGAGACAAACTTGATTGGAGTTGTCAGAATTATAGGTTGGCTGGATGAAGCACCCAAGCCCAGTGTGCTATTAAATCTAGAGTTCACTGTGTTTGTGATGTCCATCAGTCTGATACTTCTCCCATTTAGGGATTCTTCAAACTTTTTGGCCTTTGATAGTTCATTCTTCAATGAAGCTATCTCCTCCCTACAGCATTTTAACTCCTCAGAGAGTTTGAGGTTCTTTGAGTTTAGGACACTATGCTCAGATAATTGATTCCTGAGAGAGATTATCTCCTTCTCAGATTTTAATAGATCTAGACACAGTGTCTTAAATTCATCTTTGAAGTCTTCAGAATCAAAATCAAAAGAGTTGATTACCTGATCCTCATCTGGTTGACTTTCTGAATCTGAATCTGATTCTTCATCAGAGTTTTGCTGTGATGCATTGATAGCCATCATGCAAAATTCTTTTTCATCTACATCATCCTCATCATCACTGGAGCTGGATGAGGCTTCAGATTCCTCTTCAGTCTCACTCCATGTTTCAGCAACAAAGCCCTTCCTTGTATGTTTGTTCTTGCTGGAGGAGGCTTTGTCTGAGCTATTCTTCTTGTAATCCTTTTCTTTTCTTCTTTCTCTTCTTTCCCTTTTGTCCTTATTCTTGTTTTCTGGACAGTCAGGCACAATATGGCCTGGTTTCCTGCAACCAAAGCATATGATTTCTTTAGTGTTATTTGATTTATCATACCTTGGTTTATCATGACCCTTGTATGGTTTCTTTCTGAAGTCTTTTCTGGCCATCTTGTAGAATCTTTTGGCCAGAAGACTTATGAGCTCATCATTTCCTGTAGCTTTATCTTCAGGCTCCTCTTCTACAGCTTTGAAAGCTATGGTCTTTTCTTTCCTTGTAGCTGGAGAGATAGCCTTTTGTTCTTCTTCTCTATTTTTAATGAGCAGCTCATAGGATTTGAGCTTGCCCAGGAGAGCTTCAGTAGTAATCTCATTCAAACTTCTGGCATCCTTAATTGGCCAGATTCTTGAATCCCAAGTGCTGGGGAAGCACATCAGGATTTTGTCATTTAGCTCAGTCAGTGAGATTTCTTTGTCTAGGGTTTTTAGCTCATTGACAATTAGACTTAGTCTATTGTACATGTCAGCCACTGATTCAGCTTCTCCCTTTTTGAAGTTCTCATATTGGCTTATCAGATGAGATCTTCTATCTTTCCTTTCATCAGCAGATCCTGAGACAATTTCAGAGAGTTTGTCCCAGATTTCTTTGGCTGAGTGGTATTCAGCTACCTTCTGAAAGATTTCATCAGACATTGTTTGGGCTAAGATGTTCATAGCCTTAGCATCTATAGTCTTCCACTTCTTTATATCTGCATCTGTTCCAGAAGGAGGTGGGACAGCATTTGAACTTGAGCTTGCTGGTGGAGTTGGACAAACTGTCAAGACAGAATTGAAAATGTCTTCATCAATAGAATTCATGTATAATCTAATCCTTGCCTTCCAGAGTGCAAACTTAGAAAGGTTGCACACTGGTGGTCTGGTGCTTGCATAATCTTTGTTATGTGCCATGTCTTTAAATAAAAAGAAGATGTAGAGAGAATAATCCCCTTAAGAGATTGATCTTATCAAGGATCTTTTGGTTCAGGTGTTAGCCTGTATGAGCAACCAACCTGCCTCTGATACCAATTGAAAGTGAGGCTAAGATCTATCTCAACTCTAGAGGGGGGTGAATAGAGTATTTTAAAATAATTTTTCACAGTTGAAATGAACAGCACATATAAAATTTAATTTATGATATAGTGTAGAGTGCTAGTAAAAATGTTAAAAGCTAAGAAGTAAAAAGCACAGCACACAGCAAACAAATCACACAAACAAACCAGAAGACACAAGGAATTATAGTGGTTCCCCAAAAACCTGGGTACATCCACTCTTCTACCACCCTTGGTAGGAATCCACTCAGGATGAGTTGATCAGGTGTCCTGACACCAATGAGCTTTTGATAAGGTGCCCAAAAACCAAAACTAGATTTTTTGATAAGGTGTCTTGCCACCACTGAGTTTTGACAAGGCTCTCAGAACCAGACAGAACTTTTGAAGGGAGTTCAAGAACCCTTTTACAGCAGGAAAAGAAAAATAAGAATGAAGGGTGTCTTCTCTGTTCTCAATCAAATGAGAGAAGCACAAGTGGATTGATGAAGTCAAAGCTCCCCCTGAGATGTAGAAAGGTTCAGGAAAAGAAGCTTTGCTCTAGGGTGATAGGTCTTCAAAACTTTGATCTCCAGCACAAGATGGTTTCAGCAAGAAGGCTGAAGGTGAGGTGTCTGGAGTAATGAGATTGTGAACACTTTTCAGTCAGCAAGAAGATTTTTGAGTCACAGTTCTTCTGTTGTTCTTCTGCTATCAGTATATTCTATTCTGTGTGTTCACTTCTGTGTGTATTCCCTAAAAAACTTAATAACACAGAAGAAAGGAATAATAAATTTTCTGACGATTCCTTGTCCAAAATTAGCCGTTGGGAGTCATAAATGTCTTCCAAAAATAGTCTTGTCTTCTAGAGGAAAGTCCAGCAAACATTCTCTGAATAATTCTTTGAAACTTGCTCCAGAATTAAAGACAAACGGCTGGGAGATCTTCTGACATAAATGCTGATAATATTCAAAAACATTCCAAAGAACAGCAGCATTTGAATTCCTGAAAGCGTCGATCTCTCCAAAGAAAACGTCGATCTGAGCTCTACGATCGTCGAACTGAGCTCAGAGATCAATTGGACAAGCAGACAGAAAACGTCGATCTGAGCTCTACGATCGTCGAACTGAGCTCAGAGATCAAATGGACAAGCAGACAGAAAACGTCGATCTGAGCTCTACGATCATCGAACTGAGCTAGAAGATAGTAGAGGGGGGTTCGACGACTCAGCAGAAGCTAGACAAAAGCAGATAGTCGATCTGAGCTCGACGATCGTCGACCGGAGTACGATGATTTATTGAAGATGAGCTCAGAGAGCGTCGAACGGAGTTCGACGATTCGTCGACCTGAGCTCGACGAAAATTGCCTTAGACTAAGCTCTTCAACCTTGATCTTGGAATGATCCTAGGGGCAGCTTCAAACCTAGGTTCTAAGACCTAGACTCATTCTAATGTTGACCTTTTCAACTATACAACTAGGTCAACTGGGATTCCTAAGACAAGCATAGTGATCCTTACCCAAATTAGTAATAGGGTGTTCCAACAGTTGGTTTCCTACCTTTCAGTAGCTCATAAGGCGTCTTACGATGGCTCTTGTTGATCAAGGCCCGATTTTGTACATGACAAGCTGTGTTGACAGCCTCTGCCAAGAAGTATTCTTAGAGAGAAGCGTCATTCAATATTGTCGTGCAAGCTTCAATGAGTGTTCTATTTCTCCTCTCCGCAACTCCATTCTGCTGAGGAGTGCGCGGGGAGGAAAACTCATGAAAGATACCAAGTTTGTCACAGAACTCTGTCATAGCACCACACTGAACTCTGTTCCATGGTCACTTCTGATTTTGACCACCGAGAAGTTAAGTTCGTTCTGAATCTGCTTGACAAAACTAGTAAAGATGTCAAACGTATTAGACTTGCGTTTTAAGAAGAACACCCAAGTAAACCGAGAGTGATCCTCAACAATCACTAGCGTATAAGACTTGCCTCCTAAGCTATGAACTTGCATTGGACCAAAAAGGTCCATATACAGAAGATAAAGACATCTGGAGGAGTCTTTGTCTGCAATGCCATTAAAGGTAGCCCGAGTCTGTTTGCCTTTCTGGCATGCAGGACAGGGGCTATCTTTGATGTACTTAATGATGGGAGCATCCCTTACTAAGATTTTAGAAAACAACATACTAATTTGAAAGTGATGATAGATACAACTCTAGAGGGGGGGTGAATAGAGTATTCAAAAATTATGACACCCTACTCAACTCCCTTAGAGTTAATTTGCGGAATGAGTTTATAAATATTTTAAACCCTAGAGCCTAACCCAAAGTGAAGTGCACTAGAGAAGGGCAACTGTAATTACAGTTGAACTTTGATCCTATCACAGCAACTAGCAATCCTAGTTATTTCTACTCACAGCCATAGTGCAATGAATTAAACAAGCAGCACAGACGATACAAGAAATTTTATAGTGGTTCCCTTTAAATAGGACGTCCACTCTTCTACCACCTTGGTAGGAATCCACTACAGGTTTTTGTTCAGGTGTCCTACCACCAACTGATCTGCTTCAGGTAGATCAAGTAGAACCTTTGAGCTTTTGATCAGGAGCTCAAAATCCAACACAGGTTTTTGATCAGGTGCCCTGCCACCAAGGTTCACTTTTGAAGGGAGTAATAAGCCTTTATACAGGAGGTTGAGAGAGTTAAAGTTTCTTCTCTATTGTTAAAACAGATTAGAGAAGCTAGTGGATTGCACAGAGCTAGAAAGCTCTAAAGAATCAAGGCTCCCCCTGGCTTAGAGAATATCCAGGAAGGAGTCTTGCTTGAGGATGCAGGAGCTCTTCTGAACTTGAGACAAAGAACTGTCTTGAAGTTCTGAAGGAGAAGCTTGAAGAAGACTCTTGATTTGGAAAAGGTGTTCTTCTTCAATCAGCTTCCTTTCTTCTTCTTCTTCTTCTTCTAAATCCACTGAGTGAATGTCTTCCTGTGATCAGGATGAACTCAGGATGAAGAAGAATGCTGAAGAGATTTGATCTTCTAAGTTGAATGTGAATTTCTGAGAGCTGTAGATCTCTATGCTGCTATGAGTAAAAACTTCTTGTATTTTGTGTTGTTGTTGTATATATGTTCTCTGTCTTTAGAAGGCACTTTATATATGAGCCTTTGCAACGGCTCTAATCTGAGTTTGAACTTTGTCTTCTTCTGGAATCTGCAAACTGGGCTGCAAATAGCACAAAGCAAAATATATCTTGCAGACAGATATCCTATAAAAGATAAAGCTTTCTAAGAAGCGTCAAATCAATCTGATAAAAGAGTGCTAGAAAAAGTCACATCAGAAAGAGCTCTTTACGGCTAGAGAAGACTTTTGAGTCTAACGGCTATAAAGGACAGCCTGACAGATAAAGCAGAAAATATATTTCAACTAATAAGACAAACCACTTTGTCAGATAAAGATTGACTTATGCATAAAGAGTGAAGCAAAGATTGTCTGGAAATAATAGCATAACATCAATGAAATATACTTTAATAAAATATGCCAAGCAGATACGAAATAAATAATATAACTTTACTAAAGGCAGACAAAAAGAACATCGAACGACCCTCGGATATCGTCGACCGAAGCACGGATATCGTCAACCTATCAGACAGATAGTCGAACGACACAGATAGTCGAACTATCAAGGCAGATAGTCAAGCTATCACACAGATAGTCGAACTATCACACAGATAGTCGAACTATCAAAAAGCAGACAGATAGTCGAACTATCAAGACAGATAGTCGAGCTATCAGATAGTTAAACTATCAACACAGATAGTTGAACTACCACACAGATAGTCGACCTATCAAACAGATAGTTGACCTATCAAACAGATAGTCGAACTATTTACACAAAAGAGATAGTCGAGCTATCAGAACAGATAGTCGAGCTATCAGAACAGATAGTCGAGCCATCAAATAGTTGAACTATCAAAACAGATAGTTGAACTAACCGAAAGATAGTCGACCTATCAAACAGATAGTCGAACTATCAACACAGAGCAGATAGTCAAACTACAAAAATAGATAGTCGAGCTATCAGATAGTTGAACTATTAAGGAAGATAGTCGAACTATCAAGAAATTTGTCTTCACAAAAGAAGTCGAGCGGGGTTTAACGATCGTCAAGGCAGATGCCGCAGATCGTCGAGAGTTGAACTAACTCAGAGAAAGACGATCTGCTGATAGACGAACGTTGACCAACTGATAGACGATCGTCGACCAGTCGATAGACGATGGTCGAGCGGCGTTCGACTATAGTCGAACCAAAAATGACTTAACCAAATTTTCATCTGGATAAGCAATTTTACAACTAAGGGAATCTAACCTATTAGCTAACCTTTGACCATAGATAAATCTTGGGTCAAGAAACTAAAAGAGCAGAATAAACTCAAATCCAATCTAGGGTACCAACATAATTGTCTTGAAATTAATATGTGCCAATCTCTTGTGCCACTGTTCATAAAGAGATGCACTGCCTGTTGCTACTAGGCACACGGTGATAGATGAATCTAAACTAAGAAAATCTAAACAGAAGATGTTTCTGCTCCTAATCCCTGTTAACACCGTCTCCGAAGAGGCACATGATATTATAAGGCATTTATCCTTGTAGAACTTAATGTCATAACCTTTATCACACAACTGACTTACACTGATCAGGTTATGATTTAACCCTTCAACATAAGCCACATCGGTGATAGAGACTATACCGTTGGAAATCATACCGTAACCTCTGGTGACTCCTCGATCTAATCCTCCAAAGATGACTTTGGGTCAATTTTCGACTGGAGAGTAATCACGCAGCAGGCTTCTTGTCCCAGTCATATGCCGGGAGCATCCACTGTCCAAGTACCATATAGGATTTTTGGTGGCCTTTGGACATACCTGCAAAACAGAATCAGTTTCCCTTAGGAACCCAATCGAACTTGGGTCCTAGATTCCTTGTTAGCATACTCCCCCTCGGATGGTTTACCCTACGAGTGGTCGGTCTCGCATTGCTAATATGAGGAGTCTCGTTATATCTCGGATAAAACCAGCAATCCACGGCAAAGTGACCAACTTTGCCACAGCACCAACAGTCAAATCTGTTGTACCTTTTCCTAGACTCCTGCTTCACCTTGGGAATGGTGGGTATAGCCGGGGCCTTGGATCTGGAGGTGGAGCCATCATGATGACAGCAGTCACATGATTTCATTACCTCATGTTCCTTCAGTATAACAGGCTTGGATTTTTGTGCCTGCTTCCTATTATGGCCGCTAGAGAAGTGGCAATAATCCTCTACTTGGATTTCCTCATAAGGTGCCTTGAAGACACTCTCACCAAAGTTACGGGGGAAGGCCCAACCATCATACCGGCTCTTGGGCTTTTCAACCGAGGGCCGGAAGAAGTGTCCATAGGTTGACTCAAAGTCCTGTTCATTACAGTGAAAGCCAGGCTTCCTTTATACAACAGGGTTGAGTGGGGCCTTTCCCTTTTCTGCAGTAGAGGCCTTCTTAGCAGCCTTATTTTTCCTCTGCTTTTTGTTTCTCCTGGATGATTTACCAGGCACACCCACATGCCCCAAGCCAGCCCCCTTATTTTGAGCAGAGAAGGTATCAACTAGTGGAAGAACAGTCTTTGTCATAGAGAAGCTTTGGACAATCTTCCTTTCTACCGCAAGTTATTCTTCCAACTTATTGATTTCTTCCTGTTTAAGGTTAAGGAGACTTAGAGACTCTGAGTGCTTAGAGATTAGGTCCAGGTGCTCCTGTCGAGAGAAATCAAGTTAGTGATATCTTCTCTTAGGGAGACACCCTCGACCTTAAGGAATTTGACTTCCCTTTTCTGATCCCTCAATCTCTTGCACCATTCCTCGAAGGTGTTGAGCAGAAGCTCATACTTTTCGAGGAGATCAGCTTCTCGGGCAGATGGGCTGTCCTCGAGATCATCATCAGGAGACTCATAGTAAGAGTCAGAGAAGGGGGGTACGAGCTTTTACCTTCCAAGTGAATGGGGGGCATTCTCCTTCTGAGTCAGAGCGACCCACTAGCCTGAAGTAGGCTTCCTCATCATCACTAGAGTCCGAGGAATCATATTCACTCAGTGTCTTTGGCTTCTTAGCGATGTAGCTTCTCTCCTTCTTTTTATCTCTCGAGGTTCTATTCTCCTCTCCATTTCCCTTCTCTCTCTTGCCTTGATGGCAGTCAGCCATGACGTGTCCTGGCTTATTGCACCCAAAACAAATGATGTCAGTATGACGATGTTTGTTCGGTTTTGATTCATACCTGTCGGAAGAATTCTTCTTCTGATTTCTGGAGGAGGAGCCGTCTCTCTTTCTTTGATTCCTCATCTTGAGGAACTTCTTGAATTCTCAGGTGATGAAAGATAAGTCTTCTTCAGACAGCTCTGAACCAAAGGAGCATGGCTCAGAGTCTTCCTCCTCATCCTTTTTTCCATGAACGGGACGAGGCAGCACCCTTGCCTTTCCTGGAGTGAATGGCTTTTAGGGCTACAGTCTTTTCTTTTGCTGCGGCTTTCTCGATTTCTTCTTCTGCTTTCCTCGTGTCTAGCTGAAGCTCATAGGACATAAGCTTCCCAAATAGTATTTGAGGATCAGTTTCTGATAATTTGCCAAACTCTCTGCTTTCCTCGTGTCTAGCGGTACTTTAAACCATAAGACCCCGGAAGTAGCTCTTGAGCTTTTTGAGGACATGGCCATGAACACTTATCCGTGGAATGTGCCTAGGTCTCGACCAAACAAACCTGCAGGAATCTTTGAAGTGGACAACGTCTCCCAGCTTGCTCTGCAAGTTGAAATATTAAGCAAAAAAATTATGGAGATTACTGCTGCCTCCGCCCCTCAGGTATGGGATTCTGCAACTCCTGTTCCCAAACAAGTATATTATGTAAATAATATGCCTAGAAATGCTTTTAATAATTTTTCTACTGTGAATTTTCCCACCCCGGTTTTGTTTTTCCAAATAGTTATAATCCTGCATTAAGAAATCTCCCGAATTTTTCGTGGAGTAATCCTTCGAACGCGATGCGCCCACCACCTCAAAATGATTTTTCTGCACCACCTCCACCTCTTCAAAACTATCCAAAACCTCTAAGCTTGGAGGAGTTACTTTCTAAATATAGCTTTCATTCTTGTTTGGAATTATATTATCGATATATAATTTCAAATATAGCTTTCATTCTTGGCTAACCGAGAGGCCGATAGTTTGAAGTGAGCATTCAAGAGTAAAGAGAGTTGTACGCACCCCTCAAGAGAGGCAGACGTCCAAATCTCCCGGATTGGAGTAAAATCCAATAGTGGGGTTCACCACGTAAAGCGATATTTAGGCCTCAGATTTAGATGAGAGTCAGTCAGACCTTCCTAAACTCAGTTGGGCACGACATCGAGAAAAGCGTGTTCAAGCTTTAGGAACCTCCACGGTCAAGGACCTTTCACCCTATTAAGTTTAGGTTTATTTATCGTGTTTTTAATCAACTTTAGCCAAGGTGATTCTCGATCGAGTGCATTTCCATTTCATCGTTCTAATCCTTCGTTGTAATCGTTTCTTTTATTCTCTCTACTACGCTGTATTTTGTTCTCCTTTAGTGCTATTTTCCTTTAATTAAGTGCGTTTAATTTTCTCTATATCCCTAAAGATTTTCCGTTGATAAAATAATAGTCTTCGTGTTAGTAAGTGTACTCAACAGTTCCCGGATTTCAATACAACACTTGTGTCCCCTAGCTACAGTTCGATAGGTATACTTGCCTAATTGGATTGCTAGTTCGGCTCTCTTTTCTGAAGCGGAAAGCGATTACTAGGAGTTAATTATCCCTCTATACAGAGACTCATAAAAAGGTTTCCCTGCCTCATCTTTGCCTACAGGCATACTTGAACCCATTGGAGTTCTCATGGTGGAGGCATTCTCCATACCATATTACTTAATTAACTCTATTGTGAACTTAGACTTGGATATGGACAAGCCATCATCAATCTTTCTTACTTGGAGTCCCAAGAAGAATTTTAGCTCACCCATGTTGCTCATCTCAAACTTCCCTTGCATAAGTTTGGCAAACTTCCTGCAAAGTTTGTTTTCAGTAGATTCAAAGATAATGTCATCGACATATATCTTGACTAGGATGACCTTGCCCTTAGATTCCCTTAGGAATAGGGTCGTATCTATTTTCCCTCTTGAGAATTTGTTCTCAATGAGGAAAGTAGACAATATTTCATACCATGCTCTAGGGGCTTGTTTAAACCTATATAGAGCTTTCTTAAGCTTATAAAAAAATTTGGAATGTGAGGATCTACAAAACCTGGTGGCTGATCCACATATACTTCCTCTTTTAAGTCTCCATTTAGGAATGCTGACTTCACATCCATCTAGAAGACTTTAAATCTTTGATAGGAAGCAAAAGCAAGGAATAACCTTATTACTTACAACCTTGCTACTTGGACCAAGGTCTGGTGAAAATCTATTCCTTCTTCTTGCCTGTATCCTTTTGCCACCAATCTAGCCTTATTTTTGACAATAATGTCATTCTCATCTAGCTTGTTCCTGTAGATCCACTTTATTCCTATGACATTATGTCCCTTTGATCTGGGAACCAGCTTCCAGACTCTACACCTTTTTAACTGGTTCAGCTCTTCCTGTATAGCTCAAATCTTGTAAGAGTCTTTGATAGCCTCTTCAAGCTTCTTAGGCTCTATTTGTGATAGGAATCTTGAACATAGAGCTGTGTTGATGCTATTGCACCATGTCTGGACACCATGTCTTGCATCAGCAATGATTTAGTGTGCTGGAAGGTCCCTCAGATGTCTCTCAGCTAGAGGCATCCTTGCTTCAGCTTGATATTCTGCATTGTTCTCAGCTGTCTAAACTTCATTATCTTTAGCTAGCTTTACTACAATGACTTCAGCTGATTGTTCTTCATCCTCAGGTTGAGAGTCTTGAGCTCCCGCTGGACAACACCATCTTCTTCCTTATCTTGTCTTACTGTAGAACTAGAAGCGGTGCTTGGCAGCTCACAGTTAATTAGGTTTGGCTTATCAAAGACAACATGTACTGATTCTTATACAACTTGAGTAGTCAAGTTATAGATCCTATATGCCCTACTATTATTGCTGTACCCAACAGATATCCCTTCTTAGGACTTAGCAGCAAACTTACACACATGGGACTTACCATTGTTTAGAACATATCACTTTCTACCAAAAATCCTAAAGTAGGATAAGTTTGGTTTTCTGCCTTTCAGAATCACATAGGGAGTTTTCTTATGGCTTTTGGTGATGGAATCCCTGTTAAGGACATGATATGCAGTGTTTACTGCCGCAGTCCAAAAATATTCTGGGAGAAATGTGTAACTTAACAAGGTTCTACCAACCTCTATGAGAGTTCTATTTTTCATCTAAGCAATCCCATTTTGCTGGGGTGTTCTAGGAGAGGAGAACTCTTGATGAATCCCAAGCCCTTCATAGAATCTTGTCATGCATTAAGTCTGAAACTCAGCCCCATGGTCAATTCTGATTTTGACGACAGTACTGTTAAGTTCATTCGGAATTTTCCTAACAAATGTCTGGAAGACATCAAGGGTTTCATATTTATTCCTTAGAATGAATACCCAGGCAAATATGGAAAAGTCATCAACAACCACAAGGGTGTAAACTTTCCTACCTACACTATGAACTTGAATATGACCAAATAGATCCATATGAAGGAAGTATAAACACCTCACTAAGTCTTTAGTATCATGGATCTGGAAAGAGGTCCTGGTCTGCTTGACCTTTTGGCATACTGAGCAGATACGCTTCTTGATACACTTCACCTTAGGACCATTTCTCACTAACTCTTCACTAAAGAGTTTGCCTATGGTCTTGTAATTCAGATGAGCTAGCCTCTTGTGCCATTGGACACAATGTGAAGCTTTCTCATCTGCAATTAGGCATATAGGAGAGTCCTTACTCTCACAAACAAAATTGAGACAATAGACATTTCCTCTCCTAGTGCCTATCAAGATGACCCCTTGGTCACTTGACATCATAATTTGACACTCATCCTTGAGGAAAGAAATGTCATAGCCAAGATCACATAGTTTGCTTATGCTTATCAGGTTATGTTGAAAAACTTTTACATAAGCTACTTGTGTGATAGTGATTATGCCATTAGATATCTTACCAAACCCTTTGGTTACTCCTCTTTCTAAACCACCAAAGATGACTTTGGGTCCATTTTCAACTGGAGTGTACTCCTTCAGCATGCTCCTTATTCCAATCATGTGCTTTGAACATCCACTGTCCAAGTACCATATAGGTGTATGACCACTTGGACTTACCTGCAACAAATAAATAATCTTTCCTTAGGATCAGAATTCTTATTGGGTCCTAGGTGCAGGTTAGCCTGAAATTGAACATGCCTACCTGAAGCTCTTCTTACAAGTAAGCTGGCATTATCTCTCTGGACACTCTTATTGTGCTAATAATCAATATCATAGTGGCCCACTTTGCCACAGCACCAGCACTCAAAAATATTGTACCTTCTTTTAAGGGTTGGCTTTACAGCATATCTTTCAGCAGCTCTCATTCCAGCGGGTACAAAACCCTTCTTTTATGTCTTCTAGCCACAACCTGATTTGGGATTTATCTGGCAGTAGAGGTACTAGGGATATCTTTGACCCTATCAGCAGCTGCCTTCTTTTCAGAGTGCAAACTCTATATAGCTTCAGATATACCCAATTCTGGTGTGCTGATAGACATTAATTTAGTCTGATTGTGGACTGGAAGACTTTGAGAATGGGCGGCAGCCTTATTTTTGAGTGTTGGGGCGGGTACACCAAACACAAATGGTCCAGGATGGGCCATTTGGATTTCTTCATGGGCTTCCTTGTAGGCAATATCACCCTTGCCATTCCTAACACCATACTCCTAGTGACCATAAATGCTCTCATGTTCATACATGTTAGATGATAGCACAACTTTCCTGAAATGAATTGGAGGCTTGGAGGTTAGTGGAAACACTGGCGCTTTGCCCTTCCTTTTGGAATAGACAGCTCTAGTTCTCCCTTTGAAGCCTAACCCCTTCTTACCCTTTTGGGAGGAGAAGGAATCAATCAAAGGCAATACTGAACATGGCTTTGATAACTTAGCCACTAGTTCCTTCTCCTTTTGGAGTTTGATGAATCCCTATTTTATACCTTATTTTGGACTCATCTAGGCCTTTTTCCTCAGCTTTGCACTATCTTTAAGCGCCATTAGTACTCCTTTTGGTTAGCTATGGCATTCCACGCCCTGTGCACCTTTTTAGCCCATTTCTGTGCTTGTGTGCATTTACATTCTTGCTATGATTATTATTGTGGGCTGTGGCTGCCACAATCGATGTCTCGTGCAGTTTTCCTACAGGTTTGGGGATCGTGAGGGCATTCAGATAGGCGTTTCACTATTTTTTGGCAAAGGAGTCAGTGGTCGTGCATTTTTACCCACGCACGACCATCGACCTCCTGGCGCACGATCACTGATCGTGCGCAGCTCGGACTCATTTGTGAAATCTCTGTCTTGAACCTTCCGCACGATCACTTGCCATACCGCGCACGACCACTACTCATGCGCCGCCGATCGTGCGCAGTCATACCCATTTTACAAAGTTATGTCTGGCTACTTCCGCACGATCATCAGCATTGCCTCGCACGATCACTGATCGTGCGCTGCTAATCGTGCGCGACCATTGATTTTTTGATGCAGGTCTACAGGTTGCTCGCGCACAGGCGCTGACCTTGGTCGCGCACGACCACTGGTCGTGCGCTAGTGGTCGTGCGCCCTATTTATTCTGCAAGCTATAAAAAGCCCTATTCCGCGAATTAGGGTACGGACGTTGTTACGAAACCTCCGCCAGTCCGCCGTTTCGCCCTCCAGCAGTTCCATTCGCCTCCACCTTCATCCCTACCATCGGGAGGACCTTTTCCGGCGATTCCAAAGCATTCCGCATCCTCCGGTGATCCTCCCGGCCATTAAAGCATTCTTCTCCGAGCTTTCCACCAAGGAAGAAGACGAAGCATACCTAGAGAACGGAATTACAGGCCCTCGAGGTGACAGCTCGGTGGTACCGGAAGCCCTCCTCGGACTGCGCTTGGAAGCGGATTGACAACCCGCACCTCCGGCCAACAACCGTGGTGGATCTTCAATCTTGTGGTTTTGCATTTTCTATCTTTTCTTGTTGCATGGAATGTTTATGCATGTAATGAACATCAATTTCTAGTGTTAATTTGATCGTTTGTGTTTCATCTTGCTTATGAGAATTATTCTTTGATGCGCCTCGCTCCATCTCGCTCCACTCCACATGTTCGTTTCACTCATTTTCACTCCGCACTAATAACCTCACTCGCTAGACTTCCGTCCACTCACCAGTCAAAGTACGGCATCGCGGCCGCTACATCCATCTCGCCTTAAGAAGCGGTGATTGCGACCCGCATAGTTTACGTTAGTGTAATCGGTCGTAAGACCACCAACCAAAGCCCCTTCTTTTTCTGTTTATTTCAATTAACTCTCATAACAATAGTTTTAGAGTCTAAATCGTTCGACGCTACTTGCGTTCCTCAAGAGACCGACATCCGGGGATTCATTCCCAACTTTATTACTTGTGCGACTGGTATGCTTGCCGTATTTTACGCGCATCAAGTTTTTGGCGCCGTTGCCGGGGAATGCAACTGTTGAACGATTATGATTTCTGGAAGTATTGGTATAAGAGTTAGTGCTTTTTGATTTTTGTTTCTTTGTTTTGTTGTTTCAGTGAATACAGGGCCAATATTCTATCAATGCCTTCTATTCAGCAGCTAATTTATCAAGCCCGTCTCACCAATCGAGTGGAAACGGGAAATGGCAGTTTTGAGATTTCCTCTGATTTGATCGAATACATTATCGAAAATTGTCAATTCAACGGAGATGGAAGTGTTGATGCCTTATGCCATATGCGCAGGTTTTTAGAAATTTACGACACATGCTCTTCGAACACTGCCAACGGCGAGCAGCAGAAGATTCGACTCTTCTCCTTTTCCTTGAAAGGCAGCGCAAAACGATGGTATCATGATACCAGGAAGGAAATGTTTCATTCGTGGAAGCAACTCGAAGGAAATTTCTTGGCCAAATTCCGGCAGCAAATGCTAACCACGGACGATTACAAGGAGCTCATCTCCTTCTCCCAAAGAGATGAAGAATCCTTGTTCGCAACCTGGGAGCATTTTCATTATTTACGAAGGGAATGCTGTAGAGAGGGAGTGTCAGATATTTTGCTGCTCCAAACCTTCTATTTTGGGATCCTAGACAGATTCCGGCCAACACTTGACATTGCAGCTGGCGGAACTCTGTTTAACAAACCTTGTCAGGATGCTTGGGAAATAATTGACAACATTGCCCAAACTAGCAGGCATTGGAATTCCCCACCTTTCCCCAACCTTTCCGTGGAGGCAAAGTCGGTGGTCACTAATGAAGTCGCCAATCTTCCCGCGTCTGTGATGGAGCATTTTTTCGCGTACATTTGCAAAATGATGGATGTGTTCAACGATCAAGCCACCACCATTCAGCGCCTACAAACGGCCATTGGGATTCTTATAGAAACGTTGCTCAGCTCTATCAGTCAGAAACAAGAAATAGTGCATTCAATGAGGCTGAGAAGTGGAAAAAGTCTCGAGAGAGTCTTGCCGCCCGATCCTCCTACACAATCTTCGTGTGTACCCATTTCTGACTCGACAATTGAACCTCTGTCTGCACCGATCGCGCAAGAACCCATGTCAGTACCGCCACTCGTGAGGAACACCTCGAGGCCGCCGTTTCCCCATCGGCTAAATAATGAAAAGACTGAAAGGCATTTTCAGAAGTTCCTGGAGATCATGAAAGGAGTTCAAGTTAGCATACCTTTAACAGAAGCTATCACTCAGATTCCAGGATACTCCAAGTTCCTCAAGACCCTCATCTCGAGGCGTAAATCCTTGGAAGGTCTGAAGATGATTAACCTCACCGAAGATTGTTCCTCTCTCCTCACCAACTTTCCTCCTACCAAACGTAGAGATCCTGGCAGCTTCACCATCCCTTGCAGAATTGGTCTCCACAGGTTTGGCCACGCACTTTGTGATTTGGGAGCGTCGATTAACCTGATGCCCCTCTCCATCTTCCAGGAGCTGGGAGTTGGGATTCTCCAGCCCACACATCTGAGGTTACAGCTAGCCGATCGATCGATAAAAACGCCAGCTGGGATGGTTGAAGACCTCATTGTCATGGTTAACGACCTCGCTTTCCCGGCTGATTTCATCATCCTTGACATGAAGGCTGATCCCAAGGTTCCTATAATTCTAGGAAGGCCCTTCCTTGCCACTGTCCGGGCTATTATCAACGTCGACCAGGGAGAACTGACCCTAAGCCTGGGAGAAGAATCAATTTCCTTCAATGTCCATGAATCTCCGCAACAACTCAGAATCACTAATTGTGACAGCACTGACTTGATTGACGAACCGGGAACGTGCAGCGAATTGATTCTTGACCATGACGAGCCAGAATGGGAAATTGAGGACACACCACCCGCTACCTCGTCTGGGACTCCGCATCTGATCAAAGAACCCCCGATCACTTCTTCTATCACTGCCACTACCGTAACCTTGAAGCCGCTGCCCGAATCCCTGAAATATTCTTTCTTGGAGGAAGGCATTGCATGTCCGGTGATCATCTCCGCTACTCTCTCCGCCGACAACGAACGTGCATTGGTCGACGTGTTAAAAAAATATAAGAATGTTTTTGGACGATCTTTGGCTGACATTAAAGGCATTAGCCCGACGTTCTGCATGCACAAGATCCTCCTTGAAGATCAATACAAACTATCGGCACAATCGCAAAGAAGACTGAATCCCAAGATGCATGAGGTAGTTCAGGCGGAAGTTATAAAATTGCTTGACGCCGGTATAATTTATCCCATCAGTGACAGCAAATGGGTAAGCCCGGTCCAAGTTGTGCCCAAAAAGGGCGGAATTACTGTGGTGGCCAATGACGAGAATGAACTACTGCCTACCCGTGTTGTCACCGGGTGGAGAGTTTGCATCGATTACAGGAGGCTGAATGAAGCTACATGCAAAGATCATTTCCCGCTTCCCTTCATCGATCAAATGCTGGAAAAATTGGCTGGTCAGGAATACTACTGCTTTCTGGATGGATATTCGGGATACAACCAAATCGCAGTCGATCCCGAAGATCAAGACAAGACGACATTCACCTGCCCATCTGGCACCTTCGCGTTTAGGAGAATGCCGTTTGGATTGTTCAACGCCCCGACAACCTTCCAACGTTGTGTTATCGCCATTTTTGGTGACATGATCGGTGATTTTCTCAAAGTCTTCATGGACGATTTCTCTCTTTTCAGGAACACCTTTGACTCCTGGCTCACTAATTTAGCCAAGGCCCTGCAGCATTGTGATGATACCAACCTTGTCCTGAATTGGGAGAAATGCCACTTCATGGTTCGCAAGGGCATCGTCTTAGGAAACAAGGTCTCTCGTCGGGGGCTCGAAGTCGATCAAGCAAAAATCGGTGTCATTAAGAATCTTCCTCCTCCATCTTCTGTCAAGGGAATCCGCAGCTTTTTGGGACATGCCGGCTTTTACCGAAGATTCATTAGTAATTTTTCATCGATATCCAAACCTCTCACAAATCTGTTGACTATGGATGCCTTGTTCGTCTTCGATTTAAATTGCATGCAAGCCTTCACAACTCTCAAGGACCGGCTCATCTCCGCTCCCATTTTGGTGGCACCGGATTGGACTTTGCCCTTCGAGGACATGTGCGATGCCAGCGATTTTGTAGTTGGTGCGGTGCTCGGTCAAAGGAGAGACAAAGTATTTTATACCATCTCTTATGTGAGCCGAACCCTCAACGATGCCCAGCTCAATTACATTACCACAGAAAAGGAGCTTCTGGCCGTGTTTTTGCTTTCGAGAAATTCCATTCGTACTTGGTGTTATCCAAAGTCATTGTCTACACCGACCACGCAGCTCTAAGGTATTTATTCAAAAAAAAAGATGTCAAGCCTCGGCTAATCCGATGGATTCTCCTGCTGCAAGAATACTCCATTGAGATCCGAGATAAGAAAGGAGTGGAAAATGTCATCGCCGATCACTTATCTAGATTGGAGAATGATAGTAGCGGACCTGTTTTAGAGGATGAGCGCAATGCGATAGTTGAATGTTTCCCTGATGAGCGATTATTCTCCATCTCTTCCCTCCCCTCGATGACCCCGTGGTACGCAGACATGGCCAACTATCTCGCATGCAAATCTATCTCCCCGAGCCTATCATCGCAGCAAAAGCAGAAACTTCTATCTGATGCCAAACATTATTTCTGGGAAGACCCGCTACTTTTCTACACGTGCAATGATGGAGTTATCAGGCGCTGCGTACCCGAGAGTGAATTCCAATCCGTTTTAAACCACTGTCATGATCGGGAGGCCGGCGGACATTTCGGCGCCACAAGAACGGCACGCAAGGTTTTGCAATGTGGCCTATTTTGGCCAACCCTTTTCAGAGACGCCCACAGTTATGTTACTAAATGTAATGAATGCCAAAGGACAGGAAATATCTCTAAGAGGGACGAAATGCCCCTCAACAACATGCTCGTTTGTGAGCCATTCGATGTTTGGGGGATAGATTTCATGGGACCCTTTCCCATGTCGCACGACAAACTATATATCATTGTTGCGGTTGACTATGTCTCCAAGTGGGTCGAAGCCGAAGCTATTGCAGCAAATGACGCTCGCACTGTTTTAACCTTCTTACACAGAAATATTCTTTCTAGATTTGGCGCTCCGCGCACAATCATCAGTGACGGCGGGAGCCATTTCTGCAACAAGTCATTCTTACAACTCATGAAGAAGTTTGGAGTTCATCACAAAGTCTCTCTTGCCTACCATCCTCAGACTTTGTGGCAAGTAGAAGTCTCCAACAGGGAGCTAAAAATAATAATTGAAAAATCCATAAATTCCAATCGAAAAGAGTGGGCTAAGAAGGTCGACGACGCCTTATGGGCATACCGAACCACCTTCAAAACTCCTATCGGTATGACCCCCTTCCAACTTGTCTACGAAAAGGCTTGCCATTTGCCGGTCGAATTAGAACACAAGGCGCTATGGGCAACCAAATTTCTGAACATGGACATTGAGACTGCAGCAGGCGAACGCCGCTCCCAACTGAATGAACTGGAAGAGCTACGACATTTTGCTTATGAAAACGCGCGGATCTACAAAGAAAAAACAAAAAATGGCACGACCGTCACATCATCCCAAAAGAATTCCAAACGGGAGACCAAGTCCTAATGTACAACTCCCGCCTCCGCTTATTCCCTGGAAAGTTAAAATCGTGGTGGAGCGACCCCTTTACAGTGATCGGAGTCTCCCCCTTTGGAGCTATTGAAATATCCGGGAAGAGCGGCGAAAAATTCAAGGTCAACGGGCATCGGCTAAAATTGTACGATGGAGGTGCTATCATCGGCGAACCTCAAAGCTTACAGCTCGAAGACCCACTACATGGTGACGGGGCGGTGCCTTGATCCCAATTTCCGCTGCGGATCTCCTATTTTGGTTGAAACATTTTGAGTTTTATTTTATTTTGCTGCAAAAACATTATATACAATTGCTAATACAGGTATTTGATCCACCTTAAGGACGGTAAACAAAAGGGATATTCGGGAGACAACCCAAGCTTGGACCTTTTGGTCCCCTCGTTTATGCTTTTTATTTTATGTTTTCTATTTTTTGTATTTTCTGTTGTTTGGCCTAATTCGCAGGTTCAGCTTATCTTTTGTGCGAAGCAGCAACTCCCGCGAATCATCACACAATCTTCTGGCATGCTCCCCTCTTTGGAGCATAGGTACTCTCTCTCGCTTCAGATTTCATTCCTTGGTTGAATGTCTATTTTACTTGCTTATGTTTTCATTCAAGTCTGGGGGGAAGAGCCGCTTGTGTACTCCACGAGCACATTTAATTTCGCATGCCAGTAGTTTTCCTTTTTGCTTCATTGTTTTTGACTCCTGCTGCACACACTTTGGCACCCACATGAGCACGCACTTGACCACGTGTGCGGCTCGAGTTGATGTATTATTTCGTGTAAACTTTAAGATGGTGGTGCTGACGTAGGATTTTGATTTAGAGTAGTTAGAAAATCGTGCAGTGCTCCTAATCGAGTGCTCACGTTGTGTAGAAATTGTATAGATTTAGTTTTTCTTTATGCTTGCAATTTATATTTTTTCTGCACTCGTAAATACTGTCTGTCCTACTCAAATCTATGAATCTGGAGTAATCACTCGGTAGTGTAGGAATGTGTGTAGGCGTCGCTAGCTTTGTATTGCTTGAGTCGGGAGGACGGATCACTTTTCTCGGTGACTAAGAACTTGCCCCAGGCTACTTTCGAAGCATTGGTGCACGGTTAGTCGAGCGTGAGCGTGATGTAGGCCATCACTTTGGCCCGGTTGATCCTTGCACCCGTCCTAACATAGCCACCGCTATCCCCGTTGAGCCTACCTTCCTTTTGTTTCAGCTCCACACTCAATTCATCAATGCTTCAAACCAATCCTAGTCGCACACCCGCGTCGAGTTCTAGTTCCAAGCATTTTCTCGTTGGGTTGTTGATGTGGGAAGTGGTTTTGTGAAAAATGTGGATTTTCCATCTTGTTATATTTGCTGAAATTCAAGAATTTGAAAAAGAAAAAATTATAAAAGCAAAAATTGTGAAAAAGAAACGAAAAAGAGAAAATAAAAAGTATAAATGAAAATCTGTTTTTGAGAAATCTGTTTTGGGGTAGGCGGTGCACACACCAATATTGTAAAAAACAGGTCTGGGGGTGTGGTGCACTCGCATTCATTTTTCTAGTGGGAAATCTGTAATTGTGCGAGCTCCGTTGGGTTGTGCATAGCCTTCGTTTTCATCTTTTTTATCCATACCTACGTCTACACCCAAGCCCCAACTCTTCACCTAAAGTCCTACGGATTTATGCTCGAGTCGAACTAGCATTGTGGAGAAAGTGTGAACGGGCAAGCCCCCGACATTGGTGGATTCCTTTGGAGGTGATCACGAGCCCCGCTCTTTGGCAATGCTCCACCATCCGACTTGCCTATTTTCTTCCTACACATGACCGCGCGATTCTCCGGAAATTCAATCTTTGAGTAGTGACAGTATTTATTTACGTTTATCGAAAATTATAAATTGCATAGCATGATTAAAAACTCCTTCTATTATATTTTCTTTGCACTTGTGTTTCTCGATTTCTCGTCCTACTGTATTTTGAAATTACTATGTCAGCTAGCCATTTTTGATTCCACAAGGTGGTTATTTGCCCGGGACGTGCAAATGGTTAAGTCTGGGCGTGTGATGAGTCTCTATTTTATACCTTATTTTGGACTCATCTAGGCCTTTTTCCTCAGCTTTGCACTATCTTTAAGCGCCATTAGTACTCCTTTTGGTTAGCTACGACATTCCACGCCCTGTGCACCTTTTTAGCCCATTTCTGTGCTTGTGTGCATTTACATTCTTGCTATAATTATTATTGTTTGCTGTGGCTGCCACAATCGATGTCCCGTGAAGTTTTCCTGTAGGTTTGGGGATCGTGAGGGCCTTCGGGATAGGCGTTTCACTATTTTTTGGCAAAGGAGTCAGTGGTCGTGCGTTTTTACCCACGCACGACCATCGACCTCCTGGTGCATGATTACTGATCGCGCGCAGCTCGGACTCATTTGTGAAATCTCTGTCTTGAACCTTCCGCACGATCACTTGCCATACCGCACACGACCACTGCTCGTGCGCCGCCGATCGTGCGCAGTCATACCCATTTTACAAAGTTATGTCTGGCTACTTTCGCACGATCATCAGCATTGCCTCGCACGATCACTGATCATGCGCTGCTGATCATGCGCGACCATTGATTTTCTGATGCAGGTCTACAGGTTGCTCGCGCACAGGCGCTGACCTTGGTCGCGCACGACCACTGGTCGTGCGCTAGTAGTCATGCTCCCTATTTATTCTACAAGATATAAAAAGCCCTGTTCCGCGAATTAGGGTACGGACGTTGTTACGAAACCTCTGCCAGTCCGCCGTTTCGCCCTCCAGCAGTTTCATTTGCCTCCACCTTCATCCCTACCATCGGGAGGGCCTTCTCCGGCGATTCCAAAGCATTCCGCATCCTCCGGTGATGCTCCCGGCCATTGAAGCATTCTTCTCCGAGCTTTCCACCAAGGAAGAAGACGAAGCATACCTAGAGAATGGAATTACAGGCCCTCGAGGTGACAGCTCGGTGGTACCGGAAGCCCTCCTCGGACTGCGCTTGGAAGTGGATTGACAACCCGCACCTCCGGCCAACAACCGCGGTGGATCTTCAATCTCGTGGTTTTGTATTTTCTATCTTTTCTTGTTGCATGGAATGTTTATGCATGTAATGAACATCAATTTCTAGTGTTAATTTGATCGTTTGTGTTTCATCTTGCTTATGAGAATTATTCTTTGATGCGCCTCGCTCCATCTCGCTCCACTCCACATGTTCGTTTCACTCATTTTCACTCCGAACTAATCACCTCACTCGCTAGACTTCCATCCACTCACCAATCGAAGTACGGCATCGCGGCCGCTACATCCATCTCGCCTTGAGAAGTGGTGATTGCGACCCGCATAGTTTACGTTAGTGTAATCGGTCGTAAGACCACCCACAAAAGCCCTTTCTTTTTCTGTTTATTTCAATTAACTCTCATAACAATAGTTTTAGAGTCTAAAACGTTCGATGCTAATTGCATTCCTTAAGAGACCGACATCCGGGGATTCATTCCCAACTTTATTACTTGTGCGACAGGTATGCTTGCCGTATTTTACGCGCATCAGAGTTTACCTTCAAGATTCCTAATGTGGTCATTTTTGAAGGTGATTGTGCCCATCTGAATAACAGTGATGTTTAGTAGCTTGCTGTCTTCTTTTATTTTCAGGTTCATCATGTTTGATGAGTTTGAAATAACCAGGTTCAGAGAGGCAATCTCCCCACCCTTTTTTTGGCTCGGAGCCTGCTTCTCTTCAGTGCTTGTAAGAGTTCACCATAATCATCAATCAATTAATAGACATCTCCTTTAGATTTAAAACCATCTTCATCTCTTGATGCAGATGCTTCTGATTCTGAACTAGTTGCATAATCTAGCATATAAGCTGTAGAATTACTAGGGCCAGGCATCTCCTGGCTGGGTCCTTCCTCAGTCAAAGCCATCAACCAAAGGCCATGGCTGACTTCTTCTCCTTCTTCAGACCTGGCAATATCATCAGCTTCTCCTATGATTACAGCCAACATCTCTAAGAAGTCTGCTTCTA
This sequence comes from Platanthera zijinensis, assembly GCA_039513925.1. Lineage (NCBI taxonomy): Eukaryota > Viridiplantae > Streptophyta > Magnoliopsida > Asparagales > Orchidaceae > Platanthera > Platanthera zijinensis. The sequence goes on along the minus strand of CM077079.1, from coordinate 188,978,670 downwards.
CATATTCTTCTTCAGTAGTAAATAGCCCAATGTAGGCTTCAACTTTATCTAACTCTTCTAAATCTGATGATGAGGAGTCAGTCCAACTCTTTTACTTCTTGGAAATAAAGGACTTCTCCTTCTTTCCCTTCTGTTGATGTTCCTTCTTTCCACCAACATCCTTTTTTTTGACAGGGCAGTCGGTTATGACATTCCCTAGCTTGCTGCAACAATAACACATCACTTTAGAAGAAGTATGTTTACTTGGTTTAGAGCCATACCTATCCTCTTCAGAGGATTTCTTCTTGCCCTTGTAGTAATCTTCCTTGGGATAAGAAGAATAGGATGGACAGCTTATCCAGTGCTTCTTCTTCATAAATCTCTAAAATTGCCAAGAGAAGGTAGCAAAGTCTTCATCAGGAATGTGGCAGTCTGATGTGCTAGTTTCTGAGCTTTCTGACTCAGAATCAGCAACTCTCCTTGGTGGAGAAGGAATCTTTCTCGTGCTCTTCCTTGGAGCTTCAGCTTTGAAGGCCACTGAGTTGTCTTTCACTGTAGGCTTGCAAATTTTCTCCTCCTCCTTTCTAACAGTCAGCTGAATTTCATAAGACAACAACTTTCCAAACAGGGTTGGTGGTGGAGTGTCTGCAAGTCTGGCTACTTCTCTGATGACACAAATTATTGTGTCCCAGTCTTTAGTTAAAGACCTGAGGAACTTATCATTCAATTCATAAGTGCTGAAGACTCTGCCATATGTCATCAGCTTATTCGCAATTTTGGAAAACTTCTCATAGCACTCAGCAATGCCATTTGACTTGTCCTGCCTGAAGATTTCATACTCTTGATTGAGCATGGACTTCCTATCCTCCCTCACTTCTTCAGTCCCCTTCATGTAGTCAACTAGTGTGTCCCACATCTCCTTAGATGTCTTGTAGTGGACTAGGTTTTGGAATGTTTAGTCTTCAATGACACTAACAATAATGTTTTGTGCCCTCTTATCCAATGTAGCTAAGATGATTTCATCTTTAGCCATCTCAGAATATTACTTTGGAGTCTTCAGATTTACATCAAGGACTGATGTCTTCATTGGGATGAAGGGTCCTTCTTGTACTATGATGTATATCCTAGGATTAGATGCTTCCATGAAAAGTCTGACCCATTCTTTCAAGATGCCAAATGTATCCTTCCTTCAAAGAGGAAGTTTCATGGATCCAAGTTCTCACTTGAACCCATTTTGGCCTTCTGATAGTTGCACCTAGAGATCAACTCAAACTATTAAGTCTATATTGAAGAACCTCCCTCTGATACCACTTGAAAGTCTTGATTTCAAGAACAACTAATCACCTATAGGGGGGTGAATAGGTCCAATTTAAAAACTTAGGCAACTTATCGAATAAAATCACATCACATAAATGTTATCATAATCAATACCAGTACAGTACACTGCACAGTACACAACACAGTACACAGCACAGTACACATAGATTTATAGTGGTTCTCCAATTAATGGGTACATGCACTTTCCCCCCTTCGCCTATCTAGCAGTATACTAGATTCGGCCAAACTTCCTTCTATCTTTCTCAGATCCTCAGATCTTACAACTCAAAGCCCAACCGACTCCTATAACTCAGGCGTAAGCCTTACCGCTCAGATCACCAAGATCCTACAACTAAAGTTCCTACCAAAAAATCTAACTCAGAGTGACTCCACACTCCTACAGCTCAGGAAATTCCGCCTGACCTCATTGTGAATCCACACACCTATAATTCAGGCATATCCTGCCCTACCTCAGTATGAATCCACACAGCTACAACTCAGGCAACTCCTGCCCTACCTCAGTGTGAATCCACACACCTACAACTCAGGCAACTCCTACCCTACCTCAGCCTTTATAACACAGGTTTACAACTCAGGCCTTAGCCTTACCACTCAGATTCAAAATGAATCTTACATAGTAATATTCAAGATAATTAATTACAGACACCAGAGAAAATTCCCTGTGCCTGTCTACCTGAACCGAGCAGATGTCAGCCCTAACTTCGTCTTCACAGAAATAAGATGATACAATGATCTTGAAATGATGCCCGACTTTTTTTGGAATCAATTAGCAGATAAATCCGCTTCTTCTTCTTCAAGAATATCTCCGGATTTTGACTGAGCAGATTTCAGCTCTTCCTTCTTCTTTGATCTAGCGAATTGATCTTCAGATTCCGGCTTGGCTTGGATCGAGAAGATAACTTCAGCTAGGGAATGCCTAGGCTAATTCATCTCTCTCAGAGGATTACTCTGAACCTGCTGGAGTGGATTTTGATTGCACCAGCAAACTCAGAAGCCCTTCAGATTTGAACTTGAGGTTCTTGGCTTCTGCAACAATAGTGGATGAAGAGGACGAACTCCGCTTCTAATTTTTTTAGAATGTTAATCATAAATTAATCCAATAATCATTCTTAGATCTCGATGTCTTTTGCTATTTATAATCCTGTCATATTGGCGAGATGATCGATACGTGTCTCAGTTTTAATGGTGGTTAAAACCTCAGCTTTATTAACATGAGATCCAATGTAGATTGACGTCGACTTTATTGTCAATTTGCATCGAATCTTAACATTGTTGACTTGTTGACTTTACTGAGTCAACATCATTCAGGACTTAGCCAAAATCAACTAACTTTTCTGAAATCCTGTGTTCGACGAACTTCAAGCTCGGCTCTACGAAATATGAGCTCAGCTTGACGAAACAGTGAAGTTTAGATCGACGAATTCTCTCAGCTCAGTTCTTTCTTCATGTGAAGGCTGAGGTCGAGAAACTTCGAGCACAGTTCGACGAAACCTGAGATCAGCTTGACGAATCAATCAAGCTGAGATCGACGAATTCTCTCAGCTCAATTGTTTCTTCATGTGAAGGATGAGTTCGACGAAATCTGAACTCTGGTTCACAAAATCCGAACTCCGGTCGACGTAATCTGAACTTCGATCGACGATTCTGATAGCTGAGTCCTTTTTATAGGCAAAAGCTGAGATCAACAAACTCTGAACTCCGGTCGACGAAAGCTAAGCTTAGCTCGACGAATGGTAGACTCAGCGATTCTGGAATTAGAAATTTCTTCAGCTTTGCTTGATGGTGTTGAGAGCGTTGAGTGAGCTTTCCTCTATCAACAATTCTAGACTTAGCCGATTTTCTGGATTTTTCATAGTAAGGCTATGACAGGATAACCTTGACTCAATTCTTTTAGCTTTATGGCAGTGAGTGAGTTGAGCTCACTCAACGCTTCTGGACTTAGCCCGATTTCTGCCTTTGAATTACTATCAGTTTTGACTGCCTGCCTTCTCTCAACACTATTAGCTAAATGGCGTTGAGTGAGCTTGCCCACTCAATGCTTTTGGACATAGGTAGTTTTCTGAGTTTTCATCTCCACCTTGAGTCCACCTATCATTATCTCTTGAACTAGCTGTCCAATTATTGTGACAAAGACTAACCTGTATGCATGAACTTAACCATACATCAAATACATCTATATCTATCTCATTGACGCGTTTGAAATCATCAAATCAGGGCCATTGGGATCAATGGACCCAACAAGAACGATGTCGTCTGGGTGATCGTTGATCAATTAATGAAGGTATCAAACTTCATTCAGAATAGGAAGGATGATTCGGTGGAAAAGATGGAGAAGCTCTATGTTGAAAAAATCATACGATTGCACGGTGTGCCCCATAGCATCATTAGTCACCGAGATGGGTGTAACATCCCATTTCCAGCTAGACCCCTAGGAGTCGGTTGGTCGAGTCAGAACCCCAGGGAGCACAAAAAGTGAAAATAAATCGACCGAGTTTTCGGGTCAAGGGTTGGTCACGCCCGTGACCGACCCGTCAAGCTCGTGGCCTGGGCGTGACTACTTCGACGATCGTCGATCTCCACGAGACGATCGTCGAACGTGCTGTCCGGGCAATTCACGCCCGTGACCAAGGTGTCACGCCCGTGACTATGGGCGTGACCCCATCGACGATCGTCGATCGCCGTGAGACGATCGTCGACCTTATGGCCAGGGCATGTCACGCCCGTGACATGAGTGTCATGCCCGTGACCTAGGGAGTGACCAGCCTTCGACGATCGTCGATCTCAATTCGACGATCGTCGACCTCGAAATTTGCCATTCGGGCATGTCACGCCCGTGACCTAGAGGACACGCCCGTGACCTAGGGCGTGACCAGCCTTCGACGATCGTCGATCTCAATTCGACGATTGTCGACCCACAATCTGCCGTTCGGGCCTGTCACGCCCGTGACCCGAGGTGTCACGCCCGTGACCACCCATCGACGATTGTCGATCTCAGTTCGACGATCGTCAAACCCAGAATTGGCTATCCGGGCCTGTCACGCCCGTGACCTATGTGTCACGCCCGTGACATTGGCCGAAATGACAGTTCAGGCCCGAAATTATTCCAACACGCGTGGTAATAAATGCTGGTGTGGGAAGTTACACCAGGAGTAACTTTCGGCCGTTTTCCTTCCGTAATTATATAATAAATGAGGAAAAGGTGGTCCAATAGAAAATCGCCAGCTGGACACACCTGTTCAGTTTCCACCGTTTCTTATCCCTGCATCATAACCGAAGCGTTAAGGGGAGGAGCCTTCATGGCCATAATGGCTTTACACATTCATCTTCCCACTATCTGACTTATAAAAGCCCACTTGGGGAAAGAGGAGAAGGTTACACGCTCAAGTAATCAGAACAGACCTTTGTTCTTGCTGTAGGAGAAGTTCAGCAAACGCCACCACCGCGCCATGGCACCCCGACGTTCTTCTCGCCTTCAAACCGCGAACAAGGTCCTCCTCTGCTCCTTCTCTTTCATGGGTAGATCTTAGGATTCTTAGAAATGAGGTTCGCGCTCAACGGAGCCGGACCCGTCTCTCGTTTTCATGGAAAAGCCATGAAAAAAAAAGGATATTTTGAGTTCGCCGGAAACCGCCACCTCCGGTGGCCAAACCACCGCCGACCGATAGCCATCGCCTCAACGGAGGTGGTGGTGGTGGTGGCTGGCCAGGGAAGTGACCGAACGGCTGGCGACGGACCACGGAATGCTTACAGGAAAAATGTTTTCCTGTGTCTGTTCGGGTTCATGAAGAAGATGAACAGTGGATTTAATATATAATACATAGATTATTATATAGTACATAATGGAAAAATAGGTTATTTGAATGTATTTTTGAGGCTGCAAAACGAAGCACTTAGAGGCCGATTTAGGAAAAATGACCAATCACAAAAGTTGTAGCCCTCTGGGTCTACTTTAGTTTAAAATTGATTTTATTCAATTTGGGTGAGTGGTTTGACCACAACACTCATTTTGGTGGGATCAAGACCTAGGCTAACCAGAAATTGAAATGGTTGCCCACGGTTCATATCATGTCCAAATGATTTGAAATTTGGACTGGAGGTCTATAATATTTATATCGAGAGGCTGTCCAAAAATGAGAATTTTTGGAGAACTTTTGCCTAAAGTTTTTGTAAAAATTTAATAAACAATATAAAATTAATTAGGAGATGAAATTAAGTCCAAACTCCCCCAAATTTTGGGTGGTGGTCCCTGGCATCAATATTAAGATCTGTACAAAATTTCAACTCGATTGGTCGAGTTTTGAATAGGGAAGTATCAAGTCCTAGATAGGTCTTGGTGAGGGGTACTTTGGGGAAAAGTACGATTGGAGATGGAGTGTGCAAATCTCCTCAAAAGAGGCTGAAGTTATTGGCCACTGATTTGTTGAGTCTATGTCTACCCTCTTGGGTAACATGGTGTGGCTTAGGGTGGATTTTACCCTAAGGGATTGGCTCAAATCCAACGGGTGGGAGTTTGAGGTTTGTGAAGGACATAGGAGCAAAAGCTCTTGTATGCCCTTGAAATTTGGAGGAGAGGGGGATGATATGATGAAAACCCTCCGGTTGAAATAGTGAAGGAATTGGAGGTAGTTAGGTACCTCGAAAGTTGAAATGTCGGATTAGGATAAGAATATAATTTAGTTATTTTAAGCACTAAATCTAATCCAAAAATTGTGAAACTCGGGAGGAGGGAGTTTTAGGATGTTTTAGACTTAAAGTAAATCTTCTGGAATTTTATGATTAATAAATGTTATACTTCATGTGTTAAAGGAATAATTGCCCGATTTATTGTTTCAATTATTTGGAGGTTTTAAATTAATTATATTCAGTTGAAATTCTGGATTTAGATCTTGATTAGTAGCACCATGATCCCTGGATTTTTATAGAATTTTATGTTGAGTAAATCTAGTACCTTATTCACAGATGATAGAAAGGGATTTTATGTTTAAAAATTAATTATGGATAAAATACTTGCTGGAAAATTATGAAACTTGGCCAGTGCTAATTTTAGGCCTTTATCTGCATGTCATGAATTACTTATAATTTTTGGAAGAATATTTTCTGTACTTGCTTCATAAACAATAGAAGTTAGAGATTATTTCTAAAATAGCTTTCATGCCATTTTGATGATTGAAAAATTATGATACTTAGGATTTAACCTATTGAGATAACCTAGTAATTATCATAAAATTGCTGGACATATTGCATGAGAACTTAGGGTAGTTCATGTTCAAACCGGTAGTCCTTGGATTTTCGAGGAATTTAATTAAATGCCAAATAAATTAGGAAAATTTCCATTTTCTGGATTTAGGTCATTTAGGTCATGGTAAGTCTCCAGTAAATAATTTAGGGCATTTGGATGAGTAATGGATCATTTCATAACCGGTTCGACATGTAGCCTAGGTCGGTCTGCATTTAGTAAATTGTGAAATGCAATAGGACATGATCTGATGAAGATATAAAGAGTAGTGAGTAGTGGTGATAGTTAGAGTTAAGAGGTGCTCGGGTTTGGCGGAAGATCGCTTTTCCCGAAGAGTGGAAGGTTTAAAAATCACCCTAGGATAGTCTATCGTAATATGAGAAGGGAATCGGGCTAAGGGAAAACAACCAATAACAATAAGTGCCTTGCGAAAGTGAACTTCGGGCCGTAATGCCGCCGTCTTGGTTCCTAGTGCCCCTTGAGAGCCCTTCACGGGGTATACCGGGGGCAGTCCTGGGCTAACGTAAACTGTAATAATAAACTAGCAAGAGTAACTTAGTAACTAGGTTTGCACTTTTCACAAACACTGTTGGCACAGGAAGATTGATGTGAGCTTCGGCTCGGGTGATTTGGAAACGGACGTTTGGGTCCGGGGAGCTTCAGCTCGGTTGTTCTGGAGACGGACGGGATGGTCCGGGGAGCTTCGGCTCGGTTGGTTGGAGACGGACGTTTGGTCTGGGGAGCTTCGGCTCGGTTCTGTTTGTTTGCGATTAAACTTACATGTGCATAAGATAGGAAAAGTTAAGGTGGTGGGTTTTACGATATCGGGGAGTTCGATTGCACCGACACCGATATCGTTGACTCGGCGAGGTGGTTAGCACTTCGCCAACAGAAGTCCGGTGCGCCAGCCGGCAAGAGTACGCAGGCGTCCGCTTAGTGCACCAAGCGTTGAGGCATACGATAGGTCAGACCAGTGGTGCTTTTACTGGTTTTGGAGGTGGGCGAGGCCCAACCCACTGCTTCCGTCTGCCACTACGGAGGTATCCTGGGAGGTAACGGCTCCGAAAGGGGGAACTAAAGGTCTGTGTGCACAGAGTCGGGTGTGTGCGTTGCACTTGCATGTTTCATCATACCCACTAGCATGTCATAGCATAATCGATTCATTTAACCCTGACACCTAAAGTATAAGTGGTATGGGACGCTTATACATTAGGACCTGCAAAACGACCCCTTGGTCTATAAGCTTGTGTGGGCAAGTTTATAAATCAAAGGTTAATTTCAATATATAACAACCATTGCTGTTTGATAACCGACACCCCAACGTATAAATGGTATGGGACATTCTATACGATGGGAGCCTTGCAAAAGATCCCTTTTGCTTATGTGTTCTCGCATAAGTGAAGGTTTAAATTCATATAATTGCTTTTCTTACTGCTAGACCTATTATAACAATTTATTAACTGCTCACCTAACACAACTTGCTAGATTAGTTTCCGCTGCCATCTGTTTCATGTTTAATCTCTACCTTCATGTCCTTCCCTTTCTTCCTCTCCGCTCGGTACCTAGGAGCCATGGGGGAAGGGGTAGGGGATGATAGGGCTTAGTCTTTATGACTAACGGTTTTCGAACTGCATCATTTAGGGGATCGTGGAGCCCAGCATGGAGGAGCAGCCCCAGAGATCGGTGCGCCTAGAGATGGGGCAGTCTAGCTCCGGAGTTCACACAGCCGGCACCGTGAGTCTCGACCCTGAGTAGTTTCTAGTGTTTGCTTCCGCATGAGTGATATTGTAGTGAGGACTCTGATGTACAGGGCTTATGCCCTTATTTTTAGTTTTACATTATGCTGCACTCTGATGTTTCTGTGGACACTCCCTTCGTGGAGTTTTATTATATATATGTGATATTACTATTGTGGACTGCATTTCTCTTACTGTTATATTGTGCTACTTTTCTGTGATCGAATTGGCCGGCAGAATCGGCGCCTTGTGGTGATGATCCTTCAGGACGTGAAGGAGTCACCGCAAAGCGGCGGTTCTGGGCCTAAGACCCCGGTGGTTGAAAAAGAAAAAAAAGGGGGTCTTACAAGTGGTATCAGAGCGAGGTTTCGATCAGAAGGAAGTAGCAGTCCACAAACCCTAGGTCACCCCCCCGCTCGAGTTTAGTTTGGGGACAAACTAAGCAGCAGAAGCAGTGGTGTGCCCATATGGGGATCACATATAATTTGTCCACCTTTATGTAGTATTTGAACGTTTTCTCAGCGTGTGTTTTTGTTACGCAGCCTCCAGCACGGACTACGCCACAAGGTGGAGTTCAACAGGCTCAGGATGTTGCACCACCCCCACCGGCCCCCACTCCTTTCCTTCAGTCAGACATGGGACAGACCCTGACTGCCATTCTGGAGGCCTTCAGGGCCCAGCAGGTTCCGGCCCCGCAGCCAAATCCGGGGGCCAACTGGCTAAGCATCTTCCGAGGACTGGCTCCCCCGTCCTATTTGGGGACAGAGTCGGCTGTTCGGACGGAAGAGTGGCTAGATATCATGTACGAGATGCTGACCGGGATACGATGTCCCTGGGAGGAGAGGGTGGCTCTGGTTGTCTCCTGCTTGGAGTCCCATGCAAAGAGGTGGTGGAAGACGCTGTTGGACACGACCTTTGCTGATAGGGAGGTTGCGGAGGTTACTTGGGAGGAGTTCAGGGCCGCACTGCTGGAGCATTTCGTTCCGCAGTCGGCTAGGGATGATTTGGAGGAGCGGTTCTTACAGCTGAAGCAGGGTACCCGGACCGTGGTGGAGTATCATCGAGAGTTTGACCATCTGGCTCGATACGCAGATTCCTACCAGCTGGACGAGGCAGGGTATATCAGGAGGTTCTATAAGGGCCTGCGTGAGGACTTGAGGGAGGCTATGTTGTTCGTATCTGACGGGCCCATCTCCCGGATCTTGGAGATGGCCAAAAGGATCGAGGCAGATTGGCACGCCACCCGGGGCCGGAAGCGGCCAGCAGAGGATCAGGGACGGAGAGGTAGGAATGACCAGCGGTGGGGTGCTGTACCAGAGGGGAGGAGGACAGAGGACCAACCTCGTCAGGACGTGAGGCTGGAGCCGAGGGAACAGGTGGTATTAGCCCCTCCCCCTCTTCGGATGCAGGAGATGCCGAGACCTGGGGGAATGGCGTATCCCCCACCAGAGTGTTTTCTTTGTCATCAGATTGGGCACATTCGGAGGAACTGCCCCATGAGGGGGGCACCACCTCCCCAACATCAGGGCGGCCCACCAGCTCAGCATTATGGAGGCCGAGGACGCGGCCGTGGTCGTGGATACCAGTGGGGAGATCGTAGACAGAAAAGAGAGCAGGTATATGCTTTGGACCTTGCGCAGCCTCGAAATTCGGAGCAGGTCATAGCAGGTACGCTGCAATGCTTCTTTACTTTCATAGAATTTTCCTTTAAGTTGTTAAAACTCAGAACCGCACTAGATAGATTAACAAGGAAAGAAAATTCTTTATAGAACCCTAAGATATTTAATCACCCTAGGTATAGTCTTCATCAGCGGCAAGCCTGCCCGCACGCTTTTTGATACTGGAGCTACTCACTCCTTTATGTCGGAGTCGTTCGTGGAAGGACTGGAAGGTGTGGAGCGGTTCACAGGCTCGAGGATGAGGGTGCGAATACCGGATGGATCTGAGCTCCTTACCACGGATCACTGCAATATGGAGGCGGATATTGGTGGAAAAGCGTTCGAGGCTCCAGCGACGATTTTGAAGCTGACGGACTACGACCTGATCCTGGGCATGGTATGGCTGCACTGGAACAATGCCCAGATTGACTGCCAGGCAAAGAGGATCACCGTGAGACACGGGGACTCTTTCATTACCATTGAAGGTATAAGACCTGTCTCTCGTATACTCTTATCTTCGGTACAGGCCGTTAAGGCCCATCTGCAGGGAGAGGAGGTCTATCAGATTTATTTTGAGATGGCAGAAGTTAAGGAGTCGGTGACAGACATCCCGGTGGTGCGAGATTTCGCTGACGTCTTTCCAGAGAAACTACCAGGATTACCTCCACACCGAGAGCAGGATTTTCAGATACAGCTTGTGCCGGGGGCCAAGCCGGCGTCTAGGGCCCCTTATCGGATGGACCCAAAGGAGTTGGCAGAGTTTCGGACTCAGTTGCAGGAATTAGTTGAGGCAGGTTTTGTTAGACCGAGTTCCTCGCCATGGGGAGCTCCGGTCCTGTTCGTGAAGAAGAAGGATGGGACACTCCGCCTATGCATCGATTATCGAGCACTAAACAGGCTGACCGTCCGGAATACCTATCCGCTCCCACGGATAGACGAATTATTCGACCAGCTGGAGGGGGCCCATTATTTCTCGAAGCTGGACTTGAGATCAGGATACTACCAGCTGCGGATCCAGGAGGAGGATATCCCGAAGACGGCCTTTAGTAGCAGATATGGCCTGTATGAGTTCACCGTGATGCCCTTTGGGCTCACGAATGCTCCGTCGGCATTCATGAGTCTCATGAACTGGGTTTTCGAGGCTTACTTGGATGTGTTCGTCATAGTGTTCATAGACGACATCCTGATCTACTCTAGGACGGAGGAGGAGCACACACGGCATCTGGCACTGACCTTGGAGAGGTTGCGGGAGCATCGCCTTTATGCCAAATTCAGCAAGTGTCAGTTCTGGTTGAAGGAGGTGGCCTTCCTGGGCCACATTATCAGCGGAGCCGGGTTGGCAGTTGATCCGGCAAAGATTCGAGCAGTTTGAGATTGGCCGCAATTGAAGACAGCCACCGATGTGTGAAGTTTCTTGGGGCTTGCCGGTTACTACCGGAAGTTCGTGGAGGGGTTCTCTCGGATTGCCCTCCCCCTCACATCTTTGACAAAGAAGGAGGCACCTTTTGTTTGGACCCCGCAGTGCCAGGCGGCTTTCCAGGAGCTGAAGGATCGACTCATCTCGGCCCCTATCCTGGCCCTTCCATCCGGAAGGGAGGGATTCCAGGTATATACCGACGCATCATACCAAGGGATGGGAGCGGTGCTGATGCAGAACGGACATATCATAGCATATGCCTCCCGCCAGCTGAAGATCCATGAGAGGAACTACCCGGTGCACGACCTCGAGATGGGAGCGGTCGTTTTTTGCTCTGAAGGTCTGGCGCCATTATCTTTATGGAGTCCACTGCGATATCTTCTCCGATCACAAGAACCTGAAATACGTGGACACGCAGAAGGAGCTGAATATCAGGCAGAGGCGTTGGGTGGAGTTCTTAGCAGATTATCAGTATGAGATGCACTACCATCCAGGGAAGGCAAACGTGGTGGCCGACGCGTTGAGCCGGAGAGCTGCCACTTCCGAAGTTGGGCCCCAGGTTATGTCCATGGAGCTAGTCCAGTCATTCAGAGATATGCAGATATCCCTAGTGTCCGAGGATGACCCAGATCTGTATAGGGAGTATCTGGCATCGATAGTGGCCATTGACGATATTCGGGATCGCATTCGGGACGGACAGAGGACAGATGCGTGGGTGGAGCCGATGTTCCGAGCTGTGGAGGAAGGTTTGACAGGAGATTATTCCCTGAGAGATGGTTTGCTCCACTTCAGAAGCAGAGTATATATACCCGCAGGAGGCCATCCGAGAGGATATTATGATGGAGGCGCATTGCAGCCGGTACTCGGTGCACCCGGGGATCACAAAGATGACCGCTGATTTGAAGAGGACGATGTTTTGGCCGGGCATGAAGAAGGACATTACGTACTTCGTGACCCATTGCGAGGCGTGTCAGTTGGTGAAGGCAGAATGCAGGAACCCCGCAGGATTGTTACAGCCACTCCCGGTGCCGGAGTGGAAGTTTGACGATATAGCGATGGATTTTATACATGGTCTTCCCCGGTCTCGGACGGGGAACGACTCGATTTGGGTGATTGTCGATCGGTTGACGAAGGTGGCCCGCTTTGTACCGATCAGGAAGGATGACTCGGTGGGAGTGCTGGTACGGAAGTTTGTGGAGCAGTATGTCCGGTATCATGGCGTGCCCCGGACGATAGTATCGGACCGCGATGGACGGTTTACATCCAGGGAGTGGCGGTCAGTGCAGGCATATTTGGGCACCCGGTTGACTTTTAGCACGGCCTTCCACCCTCAGACGGACGGGCAGACCGAGCGCACCAACAGGACGTTGGAGGATTTACTACGATTGTGTATACTGGACCGAGGGGAGCCGTGGGAGAAGATGTTACCGTTGGTCGAGTTCTCCTATAATAACAGCTACCAGTCCAGCATCAGGATGGCACCTTATGAAGCCCTGTATGGAAGAAAATGTAGGACCCCGCTTTCTTGGGTTCAAGACGAGGATCCGAAGCTGTTGGGATCAGATTTTGTGGAAGATACCGAGGCTCAGGTGAGACTGATCAGAGATAGGATGTTGGAGGCGCAGAGCAGACAGGCCAAATACTATGACGCCCGGCATCGTCAGGTGGAGTTTCGGGTAGGGGATCGAGTGTTCTTGAAGATCCGACCCATGCACGGAGTCTCACGGGTGCGCGGTCGGAGGAAGAAACTCAGCCCTAGGTATATGGGCCCTTACCGGATCCTGGAGCGGATCGGACCCCTAGCCTACAGGCTAGAGTTGCCACCGGAGCTGGCAGCTCTACACGACGTCTTCCATATCTCTTCGCTGAAAAGGGCTCTACTACGCCCGGAGCAGCGGATTTTGACCACCGAAGGGCCGGTAGCTTCAGACCGATCTGTTCACTTGGAGCCGGTTCGGATCGACGACAAAGGAGTGCGGATCTTGCGCCGCAAGAAGATCCCCTTAGTCAAGGTTCTGTGGAGAAATCACGGTCAGGAGGAGCACACCTGGGAACCGCAGGATCTGATGAGGCAAAGATACCCGGAGTTGTTCAGTCAGGTACATCTCACCACCTCTCGGTATACTATAGATTGCCTTCTTGTTTTGGAATGTTAAGACTAGGTACGGAAAATCCAGGACCTAGGCATGCGCACTTAATCAGAAAGGTAGGGGCTAATCTTTTGTTTATTGGGGGGATTGTCTTAGTTATCAAACGAACAGTAGCCTGAACCCAATAGAAAGATCGTATGGGATGTTACAAGTTTAATTTATTCCGATAAGAATCCCCGTAGGCTCAACCTCAATTTCGGGGACGAAATTTTTGTTTTGTTTATTGGGATTTGTAACATCCCATTTCCGGCTAGACCCCTAGGAGTCGGTTGGTCGAGTCAGAACCCCAGGGAGCACAAAAAGTGAAAATAAATCGATCGAGTTTTTGGGTCAAGGGTTGGTCACGCCCGTGACCGACCCGTCACGCCCGTGACCTGGGCGTGACTACTTCGACGATCGTCGATCTCCACGAGACGATCGTCGAACGTGCTGTCCGGGCAAGTCACGCCCGTGACCAAGGTGTCACGCCCGTGACTATGGGCGTGACCCCATCGACGATCGTCGATCGCCGTGAGACGATCGTCGACCTTACGGCCAGGGCATGTCACGCCCGTGACATGAGTGTCACGCCCGTGAACTAGGGCGTGACCAGCCTTCGACGATCGTCGATCTCAATTCGACGATCGTCGACCTCGAAATTTGCCGTTCGGGCATGTCACGCCCGTGACCTAGAGGACACGCCCGTGACCTAGGGCGTGACCAGCCTTCGACGATCGTCGATCTCAATTCGACGATCGTCGACCCACAATCTGCCGTTCGGGCCTGTCACGCCCGTGACCCGAGGTATCACGCCCGTGACCACCCATCGACGATCGTCGATCTCAGTTCGACGATCGTCGAACCCAGAATTGGCTATCCGGGCCTGTCACGCCCGTGACCTATGTGTTACGCCCGTGACATTGGCCGAAATGACGGTTCAGGCCCGAAATTATTCCAACACGCGTGGTAATAAATGCTGGTGTGGGAAGTTACACCAGGAGTAACTTTCGGCCGTTTTCCTTCCGTAATTATATAATAAATGAGGAAAAGGTGGTCCAATAGAAAATCGCCAGCTGGACACACCTGTTCAGTTTCCACCGTTTCTTATCCCTGCATCATAACCGAAGCATTAAGGGGAGGAGCCTTCATGGCCATAATGGCTTTACCCATTCATCTTCCCACTATCTGACTTATAAAAGCCCACTTGGGGAAAGAGGAGAAGGTTACACGCTCAAGTAATCAGAACAGACCTTTGTTCTTGCTGTAGGAGAAGTTCAGCAAACGCCACCACCGCGCCATGGCACCCCGACGTTCTTCTCGCCTTCAAACCGCGAACAAGGTCCTCCTCTGCTCCTTCTCTTTCATGGGTAGATCTTAGGATTCTTAGAAAGGAGGTTCGCGCTCAACGGAGCCGGACCCGTCTCTCGTTTTCATGGAAAAGCCATGAAAAAAAAGGATATTTTGAGTTCGCCGGAAACCGCCACCTCCGGCGGCCAAACCACCGCCGACCGATAGCCATCGCCTCAACGGAGGTGGTGGTGGTGGTGGCTAGCCAGGGAAGTGACCGAACGGCCGGCGACGGACCACGGAATGCTTACAGGAAAAATGTTTTCCTGTGTCTGTTCGGGTTCATGAAGAAGATGAACAGTGGATTTAATATATAATACATAGATTATTATATAGTACATAATGGAAAAATAGGTTATTTGAATGTATTTTTGAGGCTGCAAAACGAAGCACTTAGAGGCCGATTTAGGAAAAATGACCAGTCACAAAAGTTGTAGCCCTTTGGGTCAACTTTAGTTTAAAATTGATTTTATTCAATTTGGGTGAGTGGTTTGACCACAGCACTCATTTTGGTGGGATCAAGACCTAGGCTAACCAGAAATTGAAATGGTTGCCCACGGTTCATATCATGTCCAAATGATTTGAAATTTGGACTGGAGGTCTATAATATGTATATCGAGAGGCTGTCCAAAAATGAGAATTTTTGGAGAACTTTTGCCTAAAGTTTTTGTAAAAATTTAATAAACAATATAAAATTAATTAGGAGATGAAATTAAGTCTAAACTCCCCCAAATTTTGGGTGGTGGTCCCTGGCATCAATATTAAGATCTGTACAAAATTTCAACTCGATTGGTCGAGTTTTGAATAGGGAAGTATCAAGTCCTAGATAGGTCTTGGTGAGGGGTACTTTGGGGAAAAGTACGATTGGAGATGGAGTGTGCAAATCTCCTCAAAAGAGGCTGAAGTTGTTGGCCACTGATTTGTTGAGTCTATGTCTACCCTCTTGGGTAACATGGTGTGGCTTAGGGTGGATTTTACCCTAAGGGATTGGCTCAAATCCAACGGGTGGGAGTTTGAGGTTTGTGAAGGACATAAGAGCAAAAGCTCTTGTATGCCCTTGAAATTTGGAGGAGAGGGGGATGATATGATGAAAACCCTCTGGTTGAAATAGTGACGGAATTGGAGGTAGTTAGGTACCTCGAAAGTTGAAATGTCGGATTAGGATAAGAATATTATTTAGTTATTTTAAGCACTAAATCTAATCCAAAAATTGTGAAACTCGGGAGGAGGGAGTTTTAGGATGTTTTAGACTTAAAGTAAATCTTCTGGAATTTTATGATTAATAAATGTTATACTTCATGTGTTAAAGGAATAATTGCCTGATTTATTGTTTCAATTATTTGGAGATTTTAAATTAATTATATTCAGTTGAAATTCTGTATTTAGATCTTGATTAGTAGCACCATGATCTCTGGATTTTTATAGAATTTTATGTTGAGTAAATCTAGTACCTTATTCACAGATGATAGAAAGGGCTTTTATGTTTAAAAATTAATTATGGATAAAATACTTGCTGGAAAATTATGAAACTTGGCCAGTGCTAATTTTAGGCCTTTATCTGCATGTCATGAATTACTTATAATTTTTGGAAGAATATTTTCTGTACTTGCTTCATAAACAATAGAAATTAGAGATTATTTCTAAAATAGCTTTCATGCCATTTTGATGATTGAAAAATTATGATACTTAGCATTTAACCTATTGAGATAACCTAGTATTTATCATAAAATTGCTGGACATCTTGCATGAGAACTTAGGGTAGTTCATGTTCAAACCGGTAGTCCTTGGATTTTCGAGGAATTTAATTAAATGCCAAATAAATTAGGAAAATTTCCATTTTCTGGATTTAGGTCATTTAAGTCATGGTAAGTCTCCAGTAAATAATTTAGGGCATTTGGATGAGTAATGGATCATTTCATAACCGGTTCGACATGTAGCCTAGGTCGGTCTGCATTTAGTAAATTGTGAAATGCAATAGGACATGATCTGATGAAGATATAAAGAGTAGTGAGTAGTGGTGATAGTTAGAGTTAAGAGGTGCTCGGGTTTGGCGGAAGATCGCTTTTCCCGAAGAGTGGAAGGTTTAAAAATCACCCTAGGATAGTCTATCGTAATATGAGAAGGGAATCAGGCTAAGGGAAAACAACCAATAACAATAAGTGCCTTGCGAAAGGGAACTTCGGGCCGTAATGCCGCCGTCTTGGTTCCTAGTGCCCCTTGAGAGCCCTTCACGGGGTATATCGGGGGCAGTCCCGGGCTAACGTAAAATGTAATAATAAACTAGCAAGAGTAACTTAGTAACTAGGTTTGCACTTTTCAAAAACACTGTTGGCACAGGAAGATTGATGTGAGCTTCGGCTCGAGTGATTTGGAAACGGACGTTTGGGTCCGGGGAGCTTCGTCTCGGTTGTTCTGGAGACGGACGGGATGGTCCGGGGAGCTTCGGCTCGGTTGGTTAGAGACGAACGTTTGGTCCGGGGAGCTTCGGCTCGGTTCTGTTTGTTTGCGATTAAACTTGCATGTGCATAAGATAGGAAAAGTTAAGGTGGTGGGTTTTATGATATCGGGGAGTTCGATTGCACCGACACCGATATCGTTGACTCGGCGAGGTTGTTAGCACTTCGCCAACAGAAGTCCGGTGCGCCAGCCGGCAAGAGTACGCAGGCGTCCGCTTAGTGCACCAAGCGTTGAGGCGTACGATAGGTCAGACCAGTGGTGCTTTTACTGGTTTTGGAGGTGGGCGAGGCCCAACCCACCGCTTCCGTCTGCCACTACGGAGGTATCCTGGGAGGTAACGGCTCCGAAAGGGGGAACTAAAGGTCTGTGTGCACAGAGTCGGGTGTGTGCGTTGCACTTGCATGTTTCATCATACCCACTAACATGTCATAGCATAATCGATTCATTTAACCCTGACACCTAAAGTATAAGTGGTATGGGACGCTTATACATTAGGACCTGCAAAACGACCCCTTGGTCTATAAGCTTGTGTGGGCAAGTTTATAAATCAAAGGTTAATTTCAATATATAACAACCATTGCTGTTTGATAACCGACACCCCAACGTATAAATGGTATGGGACATTCTATACGATGGGAGCCTTTCAAAAGATCCCTTTTGCTTATGTGTTCTCGCATAAGTGAAGGTTTAAATTCATATAATTGCTTTTCTTACTGCTAGACCTATTATAATAATTTATTAACTTCTCACCTAACACAACTTGCTAGATTAGTTTCCGCTGTCATCTGTTTCATGTTTAATCTCTACCTTCATGTCCTTCCCTTTCTTCCTCTCCGCTCGGTACCTAGGAGCCATGGGGGAAGGGGTAGGGGATGATAGGGCTTAGTCTTTATGACTAACGGTTTTCGAACCGCATCATTTAGGGGATCGTGGAGCCCAGCATGGAGGAGCAGCCCTAGAGATCGGTGCGCCTAGAGATGGGGCAGTCTAGCTCCGGAGTTCACACAGCCGGCACCATGAGTCTCGACCCTGAGTAGTTTCTAGTGTTTGCTTCCGCATGAGTGATATTGTAGTGAGGACTCTGATGTACAGGGCTTATGCCCTTATTTTTAGTTTTACGTTATGCTGCACTCTGATGTTTCTGTGGACACTCCCTTCGTGGAGCTTTATTATATATATGTGATATTACTATTGTGGACTGCATTGCTCTTACTTTTATATTGTGCTACTTTTCTGTGATCGAATTGGCCGGCAGAATCGGCGCCTTGTGGTGATGATCCTTCAGGACATGAAGGAGTCACCGCAAAGCGGCGGTTCTGGGCCTAAGACCCCGGTGGTTGAAAAAGAAAAAAAAGGGGGTCTTACAATGGGCGTCTCACGTCTAACGTTTGGAGGCTTATCTATAAGCTGTGGGGTACCAAACTGAAGTTCAGTACAATCATTCATCTGCAGACGGATGGTCAGACTAAGAGGGTAAACAGGACAATGGAGGATATGCTTCGCATGTGCGCCCACGATTTCAATAAGAGGTGGGAGTACCACCAGTATATGATCGAGTTCGCCTATAACAATAGCTACTAGACAAGTATTCAGATGGTGCCCTTCAAGGCCCTCTATAGTAGAAAGTGTCGTACTCCCTTGTCATTCCTGGAGATGGGCGAATCAAAGTTTTTTAAGCGAAAGGAAGTCAAGGATGCTACTGCGACTATTTGTACAATCTGGGAGCAGTTGCCGATCATTCAAGATAGGCAGGATAAGTATTATAATGCCAAGCACAAAAATGTTAAGTTTGCCGTGGGCGATTGGGTTTATCTAAAGATCAAACCGTTCAAGGGTGTATCAAGGATTCAACGCTTGAAAAAGCTAAGTCCAAGGTACCTTGGGCCATTTGATATACTGGAGCGCATTAGTGAAGCCGCCTATTGATTGATGCTTTTGACTGAACTTAGTGGTATGCACGATGTATTCCACATATTTGTATTACGAAAGGCAATGCAAGAGCCTACACAAGTAATTTCTATGGATTAGGTGCTGATTGATAGTGGGTTGACAACGAAGGTCAAACCCATTTAAATTAAAGACACGAAAGAAAAGCAAATGTGTAATAAGACGATCAGAATGGTCATGGTACGGTGGGACAACTATGTCCATGAGGAACTATCATGAGAGCCCAAGTAAACCATGAAATCAGAGTATCCTGAGTTATTTCATTGAGGTATGCTTTTATAATATTAATACCTATATTTTTCCTACAACATATTAATTTTTGGATGAAATTTTTTTTAAGTAGGGTTGATTTTTAATGCTCCGAGTTTTCCGTATCCTAGAGTTGGATTCTATGAGATATTGCCCGGTGGTAGGGTTAACGCTGGAGGTAGCGCTACAAAATTGTTGGTTAAGCTCTCAATGAGTTAACGCGCCAACGTTAGGATGATACCGCGCGATGGTAGCACGATAGAGAAAGTACCAGATCTCTCTATGAGCTACAGCCCAACGTTAACCGTAACATTGGTAGTTGTGGATATAATTCATTTGGAGTCCCTACCAGTGAGTTACCGTGCGGCGATAGCAATACCGCAGAGCGATAGCGTCAGTTCGTCGAGAGCGGCACATTTATATAAAAGATCATCTACCACGTGACGATATGTTGATACTGCGCGGCGGTAGGTTGATACAGAATGGCGGTAGTAGGACAGTTACAGCGTGGCTATGTGTTAGCCCATGATTGGAGGTTTTGGGTAGTGGGCTTGCGGAACAAGTCGATGTTTGAGGTACCGCACTGCGCTAGCTAGTTACTGCGCGGCGGTAGCTCGGTTTAAGGCTAGGGAAGTTACATTTCCATTTATTTCATTGTCATGTCTTCCTCCTTCTGATCAACAACGTGAGAGGGGAGCAGAGGATGAAGTCCATTGTTTTGGCATGTGAGGCTAGACACTCCACGAGCACGTGGAAGCAGTTCTCCCGACAGGTAGATTGGTTGTATCCCGTTATCTTTGCATTTATAATTCGAATTTGAAGTATGGAATATGCATGCGGTGTGAAGAGAAATCAAACAGGTTGGTGTGGATTGGTGATGATTGTTTTTATGCTGTAGAAGAATCCATAGTAAGTGTGTAGATTTCGGAGTCACGGGGTGTGTAGGTTGATGTAGAGAGAGTATTGGAGTGAGCCTCCCCATTTGGAGGGGAAGAATCGATAGTCTGTCCTCTATCGCACAGTAGTAGTGCTAACACCGGAAGTAGCTCCAAGTGAGCGATGTTTTGTGGGCTTATCACTTGGAGAACTGGGGGCCATTGTCATTGTGAGTGACCTGGGGGCCAGTATGATTGTGAGGGCTATCTCGTGGAGACCTGGGGGTCAATGTGTTGAGCTGAGAGCCCAAAGGGGCCCAGCTTAGGCAGACGTGAGTTCTAGCCTTAGAACATAACAGAGTTATGTATTGTTGTTAATGGGAAAATGGAGGTTGACCCGCGTCATGGATTGTTACGCCCGACGATTTGAGCCACGAGAAAGAGCTCAACTGTACCCAAACTTATTGCGTTCGGCTTAGAGTGAGTCAATGACTTGTATCTCAATATGAATTTATCGTAGCAGAGGGTGAGTCTTTGGCTTTGGCTCGGAAAAACTATAGAATGCTCAAATTATGCTAGACGTCGCTGAGAACGGAGGTGGAACACTGGGTTTTTCCGGTACACCTATAATGTACCCTGAGTGCACGGGGCATTTGGCTGGTTGTGCCAACATACTTGGTGAATGGGGCTTAAGTTGCACGTTCTATTTGTTATTATATATATATGCTAAATTCCTGTAGGGAAGGAGCACCGACACCCCGAGCGAGGGGTGGGGTCGTTATAATTTGGCCAGCTAATGCTTACAATTGGGGTCGTTATAATTTTGTCAGCTAATGCCGATCGTTGCTTTGTTTGACACTGCTGGGGTGGAATAGTTTCACGTATGTATAGACGGGCCGAGCGGGAAATAGCGGGTTGCAACCTATAGTAGCCAAGCCAGCCCTCAAAGGTCAAAGCAAAGCGTGTTCACTTTTACTATTTCATGTGTGCCCGGCCTATGTATCGAAGTATGTAAAACACTTTTATTTAAATAAACCTTTGTAAGGCCTTAAGGCAGAAATATTTATGTATTTATCTTATCATTCCAGTTTGATTTAGTGGACATTCATATTATTGTATTCTTAATACAATTTAAATTTTCTTCCACTAGAATGCACTTTGAGTTAGGATGCGTGATTAGATTTTGTTCTCAATACATAACTCCACTGACTATTTGTGGAATATGGCATGGGGCCCCAGTAAGACCTTCTGTTATATTCTATGCGATGTATAAGGGTGTTACACATCCACTAGAAGTGAACTTCGACTCAATATTAACGGTACTTTGATTATAAGTCAGAGCAACAGAATATGTTTAGTCAACGTTACTTCATGATCTATATCGATGCATATTTTGATATGTTGTCGACGTAATGCCGATTACACAGTTACTTTGATTGATAGTCTGAATGAAGCTATAATTTGTTGCAACTTCTATGTGAACTCGACATTACGTCAAATAATATTCTGAATGAGAATTGTTTTGGGGATTAAATAGAAATTCATTCAAGAAAGTTTTAAACTGAATAACCATTTTTTGGAGATGTTAGAAGATGAATACAAATATAGAGAGAAAGACACATGATGATCAATAATCTAAAAGAAAGAGGAGGAATAAGCTACAACAATCATTGCATGCATATTAGATCATTGTTTGGAAGATTCGTTTCAATAGAGAAGATTATGAAGATTAACATCTACAATTAAAGTTCTTCTTTAAATCAATCGAACATCATCTTGTTCCTGAATCTGAATAGAGAATCAATTCTTTTTCTTCTTATGGGCTTATCAGTTATAGCATTAGATTCAGTGAAGAATAAAGCATAATCTGGAATAAAGGTCTAATAATCCTTGAGATCTTCTAATTCAAGGATTCATCAGAGTTTCAGAAATTAATTCACTTAGTGCCAACAAGTCCT
This sequence comes from Platanthera zijinensis, assembly GCA_039513925.1. Classification (NCBI taxonomy): domain Eukaryota; kingdom Viridiplantae; phylum Streptophyta; class Magnoliopsida; order Asparagales; family Orchidaceae; genus Platanthera; species Platanthera zijinensis. The sequence continues at coordinate 188,956,344 of CM077079.1, read as the reverse complement.
TAGGACTCTGCTAAGGGACTCATCAAGATGATTACTACATCTTCATATCCTCTTCTAATTTTTGTTTTATGAACTTTTTCAGCTTGTGAAAAGAGTTTTAAAAATTCCACTTCAAGAATTAGATAGAGGTTTTGAGAGTCTCCTTATGAAAAGACTCAGATTGTATTAGTTCAAGATCTTTTATCAAAAGATCTAGTGATTGGTTCTAAAAGTCTCGTTATCAAAATACTCAGGCATAATGATAGTGAATTCATACCAAGTGTGTAGAAGAGTGGGTGCACCTAGATTATTGGGGAACCACTATATTTCTTGTGTCTTCTATGATTGTGCATTTTTTGTGATTACTTATTTGATGTGTTGTGTTTATAATTAATTAACAAAAAATCTGATTGATAATCTGAGTATATGCAAATTTTGTGAAAAGTATAGTTAAAATAAAAACAAATGTTAATCTCTATTCACCCCACCTCTAGAGAAAACTCCGAGAATTTAGTCAACTATTCTCAAATTTTATTTGGTAACAGAGGGAGAATAATCAATAAAAGTTTAACCTAGAGAATGTTAATCATGGTAAACACCTTGATTATAAAGATCATAACAATTGTATTAGTGTATTTTTTAAAATAATTTTTCAAAATGTCTTCTAATACTTTCAAACGATTTGCATCTACAAGGCCTCCAATCTATAATCTTGAAAAGTTTACACTCTTGAAAACCAAAATCAAATTATATATAAATTCTATAAAAGGAATTTTTTGGTTCAATTTTGACAGGACCACCTATGCCTTACAGGAAGCATGCAGAAGGAAATATCACTATAGAACCAGTACCTAGATGTGAGTGGACAGATGAGGAAAAGGATATAAAGGACTGAGATGCTAAGGATATGAATATATTAGTGTAAAAAATGACAAATGATTTGTTTCAGAAAGTTACAGATCTTCAATCAACAAAAGACATTTGGGAATCACTATCAAGAATTATTGATGGGAGTTATTATGAGAGTAAAGATAGAAGAACACTTTTAACTTCTCAGTATCAAAATTTCCAAAAGAAAGTTGATGAATCAAGATAGAAATGTATGACATATTTAGCATAATTTTAAATGAGCTTAAAGGATTGGATAAGGATATATCACTGTTGGGTCTATTGCCCACACTGTCTTGGATGTTGGAACACCCTTTTTATATTTGGGTCAGGATAACTATGCTAAGGATTCATGACCTCATTGTATAGCATAGGTCATTGAGTGTGAGTTTAGAACTTAGGATATTTGAGATTTTAGTTCTGCTCAGCTCTGCGGATAGTCGACCCCAGCTCGACGTATCGTCGTCCTCAGCTCGACGCGTAGTCGACCGCTGCTCGACGCATAGTCGATCGCAGCTCGACGCAGCGTCGTCCTCAGTTCGACGTAACGTCGACTTCAGCTCGATGTTTTGGCATGATTCTCTCTGCATCCTTAATCACTCTCTGATCGACGGATAGTCGAGCTCAGATCGACGACTTATGATGAATTCAATGTTTTGGATTCTCCCGTCGGTTGTCATTTGAAATTCAAATTAAAGATCACCAAAGCAGTTATTACAAGAGATCCCCTGGCCGTTTCAAGACTTAATTGGTCCATATCTCAAGGAATTTTCTTTGGAAATCAATTAAGGCACTTCCTTCCAAGGCATGGACAGTTAAGGAATGCATTGAATGCCCTGCCAACGGCTATCTATCAGACAGTAGTAATTCTATTACTTAGAGATTTTTGGAGAGAGATATACAATTATTCAGATTTGTTATAGAGAACATTCTTCATCTTCTCTCTCTCTCAGAATCTGCTGCAGAGAATTCAAAGAGAAGAACATCACTCAGAAAAAGATCATCATCAATTCTTTCTGATTCTCTTCTGCTCTGCAATCAACTCTTCTACAGACTGCCTTCTACCTTCAGACATCAAACACTCAGTGTCTGAGTTATCTATTGCTGAAGAAGGACAAGCAGTGAAGAGCCTGTCACCCTTGTGCAAAGCTTCTTCTACCTGAACTCATCTACATCTCAGGGGGAGCTTTGAAATCATCAAAATCCACAAGCTTCTCTTTGATAGTTGACAGAGAAGCATACTCATCCTTTCTTTACCTTATTCCATCTGTACAGGGTTTTAACTCCCTTCAAAAGTTACCCTTTTGGTTAGCTGAGACCTTGTCAAAATCAGTGGTGGCAAGACACCTTATCAAAAAATCTGGTGGTGCCCAGGACACCTGATCAATCATCCTGCAGTGGATTCCTATCAAAGGGTGATAGAAGAGTGGACTACCCAAGTTTGGGGAACCACTATAATTTCCTTGTGTCTTCTGTGGTTTATGTTTACTTCTTGCTGTGTGCTGTGTGCTGTTTGCTTTATCATATATTTAACCATTGCATAACTCACTTTCTACACTAAGTAAATCAAAAGTTTTAAATACATCAATCTATTTGAACTTACTCTATTCACCCCCCCTCTAGAGGTAGATAGATCTTATCACCTAACTTTCAATTGGTATCAGAGGCAGGTTGGTCTTTCCTTCAGGCTAATACCTGGACCACAAAGATCTTTGATAAGATCAAACTCTACAGAGGGTTTATTTTGTTCTGATAAAAATTGTTTTTAATAAAAACTCATGGCACAAAACAAGGAGTATGCAAGCACAAGACCTCCAGTGTGCAATCTATCCAAGTTTGGACTCTGGAAGGCAAGGATAAAATTATATATGAATTCTATTGATGAAGACATTTTTAACTGTGTCTTAACAGATTGTCCAAGGCCTCCCACTACAATAAGTACCTCAGCTGTTCCACCACCTGCAGGAACAGACACTGATATAAAGAAATGGAAAGCTGCTGATGCAAAGGCCATGAACATCTTGGCCCAAACAATGTCAGATGACATATTTCAGAAGGTTGCTGAATGCAACTCTGCCAAAGAAATCTGGGACAAACTAACTGAGATAGTCTCAGGTTCAGCTGATGAAAGAAAAGATAGAAGAGCTCAGCTGATAACACAGTATGAGAATTTCAAAATGGCTCAAGCTGAATCTATGGCTGACATGTACAACAGATTTAGTCTGATTGTCAGTGAACTGAAAACTTTGGACAAGGATATATCTCTCACAGAGATAAATGATAAAATTCTCATGTGCTTACCTAGCTCTTGGGATTCAAGAATCTGGCCAATTAAAGATGGCAGAAGTCAAACTGAGACATCCACTGAAGCTCTCTTAGGCAAACTCAAGTCCTATGAGCTATTTGTCAAAAATAGAGAAGGGGAGCAAAACATAACTTCTTCTGCACCCAAAGTGGAGAAGACAATAGCTCTCAAAGCTTCAGAGGAAGTACCTAAAGAGAAGGAGATAGGCAATGAAGAACTATTAAGCCTACTAGCCAAAAGATTCAACAAGATGGCTAGAAAGAACTTCAGAAAATGGTCTTCTAAAGACCAAGATAAGCCAAGGTATGACAGATCTAATAATAAAGATATTATATGCTATGGCTGCAGGAAACCAGGACACATTGCACCAAACTGTCCTGAAAATCAAGACAAGAAAGACAAGAGAGAAAGAAGAGACAAGAAAAGAAATAAAGACTCCAAGAAATACTATGATAAATCCTCCTCCAGCAACACCAAACATACAAGGAAAGGATTTGTTGCTGAAACATAGAGTGATACTGAAGAGTCTGAAGAATCATCCAGCACAAGTGATGATGAGGATGATACCACTGAGAAAGGATTCTGCATGATGGCAATCAATGCATCACAAAGCAGCTCAGATTCAGAGCATGAATCTGAATATATGACTGATCAGGAATTAAGTGAAGATCAGGTATTTGACTCCTTTGATTTTTCTTATGATGATTTCATATTTAGATTTAAATCTATGTGCATAGACTTGCTGACTGCTGAGAAAACAATTGATTCTCTTAGAAGTCAGTTGTCTGATTACAACACATTAAGTGCAAATAATCTCAAGCTTTCTGATGAGTTAGAATGATGTAGGGAGGAGATAGCTTCACTAAAGAGTGAGCTATCCAAGGCTAAACAGCTTGAGGAAACTCTCAATGGGAGGAGTCTCAAGTTAATAGACATCACAAGCACAATGAATTCAAGAATGAATGGTTCACTAGGTTTGGGTGCCTCTTCAAGCCAACCCATAGTGCTAACAACTCCCATAAAGTTTACCAGTAACAAGGGTAAAGAAATTATGGTGGTAGCCAGGAAAAATTCTGATCTACCTAAGCCATTTCAAGTACAACAGAAAACGTCGACCAGAGCTCGACGATCTTCGACCAGAGCTCGACGCCACTCCAACAAGAATCAGCAACATCATGCTGAAGCGTCGAACTTAGCTCGACACACGTCGAACTCAGGTCGACTGGATGTTGTCCCTGAAGGTAGGCTTGTTCGAACGTCGACTGGAGCTCGACGTCCTGAAACATCAGCGTCGAACTTAGATCGACGATCGTCGAACAGAGTTCAGAGCCGTGATTTACTTACACAGGATAAATCCAAATCAAATCATAAATATCCTACATCTCAGCCTCACCCTTATGCTGAATGGGTGATTCCTCCTAGGAGATATCATCCTGAAGGCTATAAGAGTCAGCCTGAAATGTCCTTCATCTCTGATTTCATTGGTTATCAACCTCAACCCAAGGTGAACTGGGTGAAAAACAATTAAGCTGTTACATGTGCAGATGAAGAGCTATCCAGTGGTGAACCAGCATTGGTACCTGGATAGTGGTTGCTCCAAACATATGACAGGGACCAAAAGCAACCTTACATCCTTCAAAGCAAAGCCTGGACCAAGAGTAATCTTTGGTGATTCCAACTTTGGACAAACCAAAGGATATGGTCAAGTCAAAATTGGATCAATCACTTTCAAGAAGGTAGCTTATGTGGAAGGACTAAAGCACAACTTAATCAGCATCAGTCAACTTTGTGATGCTGGTTATCAGGTTTGGTTCACTGATTTGGTTTGTAATATTGCTTTAGATAACAATATTGTGTTGATTGGAAATAGACAAGATAATATATATTTAGTTGATTTCAATTCTTCTAAAGTAGATATATGCCTTTTCAATTCTCTTAGTAAGTCAAATGAGCTTTGGCATAAAAGACTAGGTCATGTTAACCTTAGAACTATTGCTAGGCTGTCTAAACTCAACCTTGTTAGAGGACTACCTTCTGGTCCCTACAAGAAGGAAGGACTCTGCAAGGCTTGTCAACTAGGAAAGCAAACCAAAAACAGTTTCAAATCACTTAATAAGAGTGATTCACCTAGAATTTTGTATCTGTTGCACATGGATCTTTTTGGACCCACTACAGTACAAAGCCTAGGGGGGAAATCTTATGCCTTAGTGATTGTAGATGACTTCTCAAGATTCACTTGGGTGTTCTTCCTGAGAAAGAAGTCTGATAACTTCAAAATTTTGACAGATTTTCTCAAGAGCATACAGATTGAGTTCAATACTCATATAGCCCTGATCAGAAGTGATCATGGGACAGAGTTTGATTCTCTTCTTATGCAAGAGTTCTGTCAGAATGAAGGGATCAGGCACACTTTCTCAGCTCCTAGAACTCCTCAACAAAATGGGGTAGTTGAAAGGAAAAATAGAACCTTAATTGAATCTGCCACAACATTATTGACAGATGCTCATCTTCCTCTAATCTTTTGGGCAGAGGCTGTGAACACCTCCAATTATGTTTTGAATAGAAGCCTGATACATAAACTAAAAGATAAGACTCCCTATGAATTGCTCAAAGGGAAGAAACCTAAAGTTAGCTTTTTCAAGATTTTTGGTTGCATTTGCTTCATTCATAATAATGACAAGAGATATTTAGCAAAATTTGAAGCTAAGGCTGATGAAGGAGTGTTTCTGGGATACTCTTTGAACAGCAAAGCTTATAGGGTTTATAACAAGTCATCCCATAAAATTGAAGAATCCATGCATATTACCTTTGATGAGTCTAATATGTCTTATAAGGAGAAGAATTCTTCTACCATAGACCATTTGCAGGTACAATCTCTAGCTGAAAATATAAATCAGTTAACCATCATGGATAATGGTCCTTTATCTTCCACTACACAACAAGAACCAAATGTTAGTAACAATGAAGACACTGATCAGATTTTGGAAGGAAACAATGAAGATCATGAAGAACCAGTTGTTGTTCCACAAGAGGAAACAACAACACAGGTTGGTGAACAATCAACACCCATTGTTGATTTAGTAACAATAAGAGATCACCCAATCTCTCAAGTGATTGGAGAAATCTCAGAAGGTGTGCAAACCAGAAATCAGATAAATCAACATCTGATGCACACCTGTTTTCTCTCCCAAATAGAGCCTCAAACAATACAAGATGCAGAGCAAGATCCAAACTGGATCATTGCAATGCAAGAGGAGCTAAACCAGTTTGAAAGAAACAAAGTATGGGAATTGGTTCCAAAACCAAGAAACCAGCAAATTGTTGGAACTAAATGGGTATTCAGGAATAAGTTAGATGATCAAGGGATCATTGTGAGAAACAAGGCAAGGCTTGTTGCTTAAGGCTATTGTCAAGAAGAAGGGATTGATTATGACCAAACCTTTGCACCAGTTGCAAGGTTGGAGGCCATAAGAATTTTCCTTGCTTATGCTGCACACAAGAAATTCAAGGTATTCCAAATGGATGTTAAAAGTGCATTTCTCAATGGAGACATCAAGGAAGAAGTCTATGTCAAGCAACCTCCAGGTTTTATCTCTCCAACCTTTCCTGAACATGTTTTCAAATTACATAAGGCTTTATATGGTCTCAAGCAAGCTCCAAGAGCATGGTATGAGACCTTAGCCTCCTTTCTGCTTGAAAATGATTTTAAAAGGGGTAGAGTTGACCAAACTCTTTTTATTAGAACCCATAAGTCCCATATCCTACTAGTACAAATATATGTAGATGACATAATTTTTGGGTCTACTGATTCAAGCTTGTGCAAAAAGTTCTCTCAACTAATACACTCAAAGTTTGAAATGAGTAGCATGGGTGAGCTTTCCTTTTTCTTGGGATTGCAAATCAAACAACATGCTTATGGCATATTTATTTCTCAAACCAAGTATGCAAAAGAATTGGTTAAGAAATTTGGTATGTCAGATGCATCTTCTATGAAAACACCCATGCCTACTAATGCTGTTTTAGATGCTGATGAATCTGGTAAACCAGTTGATCAGACTAACTATAGAGCAATCATTGGCTCTCTTTTATATCTTACAGCTAGCAGACCAGATATTATGTTTGCTACATGTATATGTGCTAGGTTCCAAGTGAGCCCTAGAGAGTCACACCTCACATTAGTTAAGAGAATTCTTAGGTATGTAAAAAGCTGTCCAAATCTAGGTCTCTGGTATCCACATGACTCAGGATTTGATCTCACTGGATTTTCAGATGCTGACTATGCTGGATGTAGAGTAGACAGGAAAAGCACCAGTGGAACTTGTCAATTCCTTGGTGATAGACTTGTCTCCTGGTTTTGCAAAAAGCAAACATCTGTGTCTACATCAACTGCTGAAGCTGAATACATGGCTGCAGGTAGTTGCTGCTCACAGATATTGTGGATCCAAAACCAGCTCCTAGACTATGGCTACAACTTAGAGAAGTCAAAAATTCTTTGTGATAATACTAGTGCAATTTGCATTGCTCAAAATCCAGTTCTCCATAGTAGGACAAAGCACATAGAGATCAGACATCACTTCTTAAGGGATAATGTAGAAAAGAATAAAATAGCACTAGAGTACATTTCTACTGATTTACAAAGGGGAGATATTTTCACCAAGCCTTTGGATGAAAAGAAGCACTTCTTCTTTCTTAATCAGTTGGGAATGATAGATGGAGATAGCATAAGTTAATCTATAAGATTTTGAAACCATAAAAATGACAAAGTCTAGGCAAATGTATCTCTTTCTTAAGTGTCTAGAGGTTCTGTCTGAACTCTGCTCGACGCTCGACGCTTTTCATTTGAAAACGTCGACTGCAGATCGACTGATCGTCGACCGCTAAAAAGCGTCGACCGTCGACCTCATCTTCGCGTCGACCAGAGATCGACCCTGTCTAGAATCTGTTAAGTTTCTGTCTCGGTCGACGACGTTAATTAACGTCGACCAGAGCTCGACGTTCAGCATCCCAATTAGCGCCGACCGTCGACCTTAAAAACGTCGAACGTCGATCTAAGCTGAACACCACCGAGTCTCTTCGTTTCCCCTAGAGCTTCTTAGCGTCGATCTAAGCTCGACGTTATTTCCTTTTCTGCGTCGAACCCTAATATAAAATCATCTTCTCGGCGTCGATTTCATTTGCGCTTTCATATTTTCTGCAAGTATTTTCTCCCTCCAAAGATTTTACACTTGTTTTCGAGAGGTATTCTACAGGAAATGGCGATTCCAGCAGCAATCTTGGCAGCGATGAAATTTGATTGCGGTTTCGACATTGATTTGGATTCCTTTGAAGGATCATCCCAAAACTTTCTGGAAATTCTGGAACTGTTCAAGGAACAGAAATTGGAGAAGTTCATGACAACCAGAATGCCAATAGCAGAAACAGAAATTAAAGAATGGAAATATACTGCAGTCACTCAAGATGAAAGCACCATTACTGGTTCAATCTCAGGGACTCAGGTATCCTTAACCTCTGCTATATTTACTGAGGTATTTGAATTGGAGAATGACAATGACAGTATGGAGCTGTCCAATGAAGAATACGCTGCAATGTTAGACAGGATGGGTCATTCCTCTGAGAATGCCTCCAAACTGTTGAAAGTAGACCTTGCCATAGAATTCAGACTTCTAGCTGATGTGGTAGGCAAGGTTATCTGTGCTAAGAGAACAGCACATGATGCCATTTCCAGGCATCAATTTTGCATCATGGCTGCTCTCCTGGACAAAAAGCACGTGAATTGGGGAGAAATTCTGTTTGATCTAGTGAAGAAGAAGGTCAACAAGACCTATGTCCATTTTGGAAGAGTGTTGGGTTTGCTGCTTCATCATATCTGCCCTCAGCTTCTGGCATCCTCTAAGCATATCAATGCTTCTAAGAGACTGACCTGTGCCCTCATTGGTAAATGGGACAGGAAAATCACCAATCCCAGAGCTGCTGCAGCTATGAAAACTTCTACAGAAACAAGGACTGTTGTGGTCACTTCACCTCAGCCTTCTGATCTAGTAGAAGAAGCCATGCCATCCATCACCATTTCATCTTCCTTCAGCTTTCCAACCACCTTCTCTCCATCCACATCTCAACTTTCATCCCCTATGCCAACAACATCATCAATTGCTACAATTGCTTCTTCCATTCCTCCATCCATTACCTCATCTGAAGATTTTCATCCTCTTCACTTCTTTCCTCCAATGGATATTGAGATCAACAATCCAGATGATTCTTTCTTGGATGGTTCTCCTGATGACATATCTGAGACACCATCATTTTCTGACCTCATCATGTCATCCATCATTGAACCTACCATCCCCATTTCATCTATCCCAACATCATCTTATGTTGCATCTGTTTCTCCTCCCTCTACCTCTACTCAACATCCCTTTGAGCAAGTAGATTTGCTTCCCTTGGCCAACAAGCTCTATGAGCTATTGGCTCCAAGGCTTTCTTCTCTATTGGATGCTTCCCTAGCTCCAATAATCCTCTCTTTGAACTCCATCTCATCTAAACTCTCCTCCCTTACTCCTCTTGTGGCTGGCCCTTCTTCTAGGGGCCTAGAGTCAGTTCTTACTGATTCTAGGCAGGGGGAGATTTTTGTAGAAGAAGAGCTGCCTCCTTTTGATAGAGAAGAGATGTTAGTTTCAGAAATTCAGCCTACAGATAGAGAGTTTGTTCAGCCTTCAGTTGAAGACTTTACAGTGGCAGTGCCAGCATGCTTTTTCCAAAGGTCTTTCAGCCCATACAGATTATTGCTTCCTGAAGATTTGTCCAGGGCTATTGTTCCCTTTTCTGCTGCTGCTACTGTTATTTTTGATGAAATGATCCTTGATGATGATGCAGTGGTAGCTGATGCTCCTGCAAATGATTCTCTTGATCATAGTGATGTTGCTGTTCCTGCTTGTTCTTATGTTGATGCTAGTTCTGTTGATCATTCTGTTGATAATATGACTGTTGATGAGTTGCCCAACACTTCTGATGCAGTGGTAGCTGTTGCTCCTGCCAGTTCTATTGTTTCTCAAGTTTCTGATGCAGTGGTAGCTGATGCTCCTGCTAATAAGATCTATCCAGCCAGTTCAGTTGAGGCTGTAATATCTGAAGTTATCAGTGACTTAGCTGCTCCTATGTCTGTTGCACCTGAAGCCATTTCTTTTCCTGCAGTGTTAGATACATCATCTACACTGACAGCTGCTTCTAGTCCTGTTTCAGGAATTGCCTTCAAGAAGGATTTTTATGATCCTTATGATCATGTGCAAAGCAGCTCCTCTGATGAGTTTGCCACTAGCTCAGATGATTCATCTGCCACCATTGCTAAAAAGAGAAAAGCTAGAAGCAAAGCTCTAAAGAGAGTTCCAATGGAAAGGGCCACTGACCATGATACTCCCTATCACATTCTTCACAACTGTGAGATTACAGAGCCCTGGATGTAATATTCCAAGAACCAACTCAAGGCTATGAAACAGAAGAAGAAGTATTTCAAAGGCCCCTGTAAATCTATTCTTCCTCCTCCTCCTCCTCCATCTTCTCCAGGTGCAGGAGGCAGTGCTAACCCTGTCAGCAAACCTCCCTCATCCTCCTTCCAAGGCAAGACATATCAATCCAGGAGAGGACAAAGAGGTAGCCAACCAAGAGGTTATCAGCAAAGAGGATCTTCAAGAGGAAACCAATCAAGAGGTCAAGCTAGACACCAGCCTTATCAAAGGGAAGGAAAGACCATTGCTTCAACCTCTGGTCCTTTTCCCTTCAAGCTCAATGATGGTGTAAGGCAAAAACCTCCTCCTTCAGATCAAAGCAACAAATATGAACCTCCTGTCCCTTATGATGATCCAGTCAACAACCCTATTGCTTGGAAAGCTAGAATGGCTGAGCTTGTTACTCTAGACCTGATTAAGAAGAATAAAGAAAGAGGACTGGACACATCAAATATCAGTACTATGTCTGAGCAGAGAAGACAAGAATTGGACAAATACAACTCCAGCAAATTCTTTGAATTTGATAGGTATATGCAGTTGCATCCTGCTGCTGTTCCTCCCAGTGGAAAAAGCATAACTTCCTTGGGTATTTCTGAGGATTACAGATCCAGGAAAGATGCTACCAATCCTCAGAGAGAAATCAAGTTCAAGAAAAGCGTTGAAGAAGAACCAAAGAAGAAGTAATGTAAGATGGCTCCACCTCTTTACAACTGCCATAAACACTTTTGATATTTATATATCTGCTCCTGCTTCTATCTGTGGTTTATGGTTTTGTCTGTGTTTCAATCTTCTGTATGCATTTTATTTCCTTATAATCATGTGAATAGTAATCCTAATCCAAATAGGGGGAGATTATTGGAACACCCTTTTTATATTTGGGTCAGGATAACTATGCTAAGGATTCATGACCAAATTGTATAGCATAGGTCATTGAGTGTGAGTTTAGAACTTAGGATATTTGAGATTTTAGTTCTGCTCAGCTCTGCGGATAGTCGACCCCAGCTCGACGTATTGTCGTCCTCAGCTCGACGCGTAGTCGACCGCTGCTCGACGCATAGTCGATCGCAGCTCGACGCAGCGTCGTCCTCAGTTCGACGTAACGTCGACTTCAGCTCGATGTTTTGGCATGATTCTCTCTGCATCCTTAATCACTCTCTGATCGACGGATAGTCGAGCTCAGATCGACGACTTATGATGAATTCAATGTTTTGGATTCTCCCGTCGGTTGTCATTTGAAATTCAAATTAAAGATCACCAAAGCAGTTATTACAAGAGATCCCCTGGCCGTTTCAAGACTTAATTGGTCCATATCTCAAGGAATTTTCTTTGGAAATCAATTAAGGCACTTCCTTCCAAGGCATGGACAGTTAAGGAATGCATTGAATGCCCTGCCAACGGCTATCTATCAAACAGTAGTAATTCTATTACTTAGAGATTTTTGGAGAGAGATATACAATTATTCAGATTTGTTACAGAGAACATTCTTCATCTTCTCTCTCTCTCAGAATCTGCTGCAGAGAATTCAAAGAGAAGAACATCACTCAGAAAAAGATCATCATCAATTCTTTCTGATTCTCTTCTGCTCTGCAATCAACTCTTCTACAGACTGCCTTCTACCTTCAGACATCAAACACTCAGTGTCTGAGTTATCTATTGCTGAAGAAGGACAAGCAGTGAAGAGACTGTCACCCTTGTGCAAAGCTTCTTCTACCTGAACTCATCTACATCTCAGGGGGAGCTTTGACATCATCAAAATCCACAAGCTTCTCTTTGATAGTTGACAGAGAAGCATACTCATCCTTTCTTTACCTTATTCCATCTGTACAGGGTTTTAACTCCCTTCAAAAGTTACCCTTTTGGTTAGCTGAGACCTTGTCAAAATCAGTGGTGGCAAGACACCTTATCAAAAAATATGGTGGTGCCCAGGACACCTGATCAATCATCCTGCAGTGGATTCCTATCAAAGGGTGATAGAAGAGTGGACTACCCAAGTTTGGGGAACCACTATAATTTCCTTGTGTCTTCTATGGTTTATGTTTACTTCTTGCTGTGTGCTGTGTGCTGTTTGCTTTATCATATATTTAACCATTGCATAACTCACTTTCTACACTAAGTAAATCAAAAGTTTTAAATACATCAATCTATTTGAACTTACTCTATTCACCCCCCCTCTAGAGGTAGATAGATCTTATCACCTAACTTTCATTGGATTTGAGCAAAGTCAATATTTTAAATGATATACACATGACTGTAGGTGACTATAATAGGTTAGGTAGCCAAAGTGACTATGTCAGGTAAACACTTTCCTATAGTGTGGGATGATAGAAAACTGTCTAAATCCACAGGAGTTGAGTGAAGATCAGTCAATCAACATCAGATGGCTTATAGCGTTGAGTGAAGCATATACAGTCAAAGCCAAGGCAGTGGAAAGCTGAGAAAATGACCAAGTCCACAGGCATTGAGTGAAGTCGACTCACTCAATGCCATACAACAAAAGGCTGTGAGATAGGCTACAACAGCAGATGCCTGAAGTTGGAATGAGCTAAAAATATGGCTAAGTCCACAGGCGTTGAGTTAAGTCAACTCACTCAACGCCATGCAACTAAATATAGAAAATTGGCTAAGGCAGAAAGCGTTGAGTGAGGCATGTTCACTCAAAACTCTCAACGCTTATGTTGCTGAATAAGAAGAAATTTGGGTAAGGCAAAAAGTGTTGATTGGAGGTCACTAACTCAACACTGTCAACGCCTAGTGTTGACAGATTTTTGTCTAAGGGGTTTTGTGTTGAGTGATGCCTACTCACTCAACGCCAAGCAGCTGAAAGCTGATAAAGCAAGATTGGCATTAAGTGGAGCTAAATCACTCAACGCCTAGAATCATATTTATATTCTAAGTAGATTGGCGTTGAGTGAAGGTTACTCACTCAACGCCAAGAGAAAGTTAATCTGTCTAAGTGCTTTGGCATTGAGTGATGCTTACTCACTCAACGCCTATTCACTGATGCTCGATTTTTGCTAAGTCTACATGTGTTAACGTTAGCAAAATCGATAAAGTCAACTAAGCTCAAATCTGTCACGAGGAAGCTACACTACATGACAAAACTTGCCGTGAAGCTACTACACGTCTTATTCCGTTAAAGCAAGGCATAGCTGGAAGTTGCAGGTGGGGCCCACTAATCTCTAATAGCCGTTGATCAATGAACTACAAAAGGAAGAGATAGGGCCAGGACAAAGAAAACTTTTAGGGGATATATTATTCAAAAAGGGAGAGCAGCCGTCTTCCTCGTGTTCTCCATTACTGCAAGTGAAAAAGCTTGAAGCTCTCCAGCAAGAAAAGATAAGTTAGTTGTGCAAGTCTCCAACTGCCACAGCAGATTCAGAATCAGTTATAAAGAAAGAAGAACCTTCATCTTTTGGCAGGTTCAGTGGCTGCTTGAAGACTCAAGATAGAAAGATCTTTAGGCTTCCACAACTAGTTTAGAAATTTTCTTCTGAGTTCCTCCAGCAAATCCATTACCTACTGTAAGGAGAGTAGGAGCAGAAAGTTTTCTATTCAAGTGGTTGACACAGAGAAATTTCTCTGTGTCAAAGTAAATTAAGCTATTTCTCTTTGTAGGATCCTTCTGGATCTGACCTATAGGACGCTTGGGTCTGAGGTAGGGAAAATTTGCCTGAGGTGTAGGAGAGTGAATCTCTCTGAGGTAGGTGAGTGTTTCTCACTAAGATATAGGGCAGTATTGCCTGAACTATAGGAGAGTGTATCTCTTTGAGCTGTAGGAGCAAGCTTGCTCTGGGGTAGGGCAATCCTCCATAGCCTGAGTGGTAGAGCTTAAGTGCCTGAGGTAGGTGATACTTGTATCACTGAGTGTAGGACTTTGTGGTTTAGGTGTAAGTCTTTGAAGAGACTGAGAGATCCTGAGGGATCTGTGGTGTAAGATCCTTAGAGTATTGGTTTGGAGAAGTGCCTTGACTAACATGAAGTTCGCAAGGTGAGAGGAGAGTGGATGTAACCATAATTTTGGGGAACCACTATAAAATACTTGTGTGCTTTTCTGTATTTACTTTTGTTTTCTTAATTATAGGTGCTTAGGACAAGCTCTAGATAACTAGAAGCTGAAAGCTTAAATAAACAATCAAGTAATACAAAAAGACTCTCAAAAGACCTAAGCAGACCTATTTACCCTCCCACTCTAGGTTGCAAGCTACCTTGAAATTAAAGACTTTCAAGTGGTATCAGAGGGAGGTTCCTCAAAAAGGATTTAACAATCTGAGTAATCCTCCAAGGTAGCTGCTGCTAAGTGGTAATGGGCTTAGGAGAGAGCTAGAGAGAGCTGAGTTTAATGAAACTCCCCATCTATAGAAAGGACTAGTTTGGAATATGGAAGGAGAGGGTGAGGCTATTCATAGAAGCCTATGATCCAAGAATTTTTGCAACTGTTAGGGAGGGACCTCTCATTCCCATAAAGGTCTCTATTCTGGATTCCAACATCCAGACACCAAAGACAATCTCTGAAATGACCTAAGATGAGGTCATACTAGCTGGCTTGGACAAGAGAGCCCAGAATATCATAGCCAGTGTTGTAGATGACTCAACCTTCCTGAACTTGGTTCACTACAAGGCCTCCAAGGATATGTGGGAAACCCTTGTGGTTTACATGGAGGGTACTGATGAGGTAAGAGATGATAAGATGTCTCTGCTCAACCAAGAGTATGAGGCTTTCAGGAAAATCCGTAAAGAGAACATAACTACTTGTTATGAAAGATTCTTCAGGATTATAAATGAGTTGAAGACCTATGGAAAGGTCTTCAATAATTATGAAATCAATGATAAATTTCACAGATCACACACTAGAGACTGGGACACTAAGATCTGCGTAATAAGTGAGATTGCCAAGCTTGCTAACACTCCTCCCCAAATATTGTTTAAGAACCCGCTCTCCTATGAGATGCAGCTGGCTGCCAGGAAGGAGGAGGATGCCTCCAACAAATAACTGGCCAAAGAAAAGTCATTGGCCTTCAATACTGAAAGCTCAAAGAATGGAAAGGAAAGGATTCCTTCTCCACTAAGGAGAACAGCTGAGTCAGACAGCTCTGACTTAGAGGCATCAGACAGCAACATGTCTGATGAAGATTTTGAATCCTTTTCCAGACAACTATAGGAGTTAATGAAGAAGAAGCATTGGAAGAAAAGGCCTTCCAACTCCACCCATCACAGAAAGAACCAGTCCAAGAATGACAGGTATGGTTCTAAACATAATAAATATAACTCCTCTAATTTCTACTGCTGCAGCAAGCCTGGGCATGTAATAGTCGTCCGCCTAGTGAAGAGGAAAGAGACTGAGGAGAAGAAGCAGCACTAACACAAAGGAAAGAAGGAAAGTCCTTCATGTCCAAGAAGGAAAAGAGTATGACAGACTCATCTTCTTCTGAGTCTGAAGAAGAGGAAGCCTATATTGGGCTAGTTGTTGCTGCTGTTACAGATGAAGCTATTGCAGCAGGAGAAGTAAATCCTCTAGGGAGGATTGGAATCAGGGACCCTCTGACACTATTATACAGTGAGTCAGAGGTGGATGAAGATGACCACAACTATAAAGGGCTGATGGCAATTACTAACTAGAAAAGTTACCAGGATCAGCCTGGTTAGAGAAAGGTACATCTATCACCTGACTCTGCTTCTCTGTCTGAGTTTGATACTAGTCCTCGCTCAGAAGCCTCTTCACCCGATGGTGAAGAAGATTCTTGATCTGAACGATATGTCAATCAACTGATTGAAAAGTATAGAGAACTTCTGAATGCCTTAAGAAGGTTGATAAAAAATCTAAGAAGCAAGCTAAAGAGATCTCATCTTTTAAGCTTGCAGTTGCCCAACAGACTGTGACAGCAAATCTGCTGGACCAAAAAGCTAGGGAAATTAGCCAACTGAAGTCCCTCTTGGATATTTAGGTTGCCTCCATCAAGCACAAGAACTATCTCATCAGGGAGCTTGAAGATAAGCTTGAGAAGGAGAAAAGAATAATGGCTAGCTATTCTAAGCCAAGTACTGTCCTCCCCTTGATAGACTCCTTCTCCCCTCAAAAGGGAAGAAGGGGTTGGGATTTAAGTGAAGCACAAGAGTTTCTCTTTCCAAAAGAAATTTCAAAGCTCCAGTTCCACCTAAGCCTATTGCTTCTAAGCCTCCCATTCTTTTCAAGAAAGTTTTGATACCTTCTAATTGGTATGACTAAGAAAGTTCTTATGGTCACTAGGAGAGGAGTTGCTCATCTGGAGTGAACAAAGATGTTCACTATTATGATGAAAGTTTTGGCAGGGTGTGTGCAGTCAAGGCTGCTAATAAGAAAGTTCAAATGGCCTAATATGGACCATTTGTCTTCGGTGCTTCTGCACCAACTCTCAAGAATGTTGCTGTAGCAAAGGCTCAGAATCTGATAGCAAAGGTTCTGACTAAGGGCAAGTCTAAGAATCAGGCTGATTTGGGCATATCTGAAGCCATCAGGAGCATTCTTTCTAAAAAGAAGCTAACCACTGCTGGCACTCAGGGCAGACAAAATCAGCCAGCAATAAGACTTACCTTCAGTCAAATTCTGGCAGAAAGAAATCAGAAAAAGGCTGCAACACATCTTCCTCCTGTCAAGGTTACATCTCATCAAGCTGTAGGGCCTTCACAGAAAAGAAGATATAACATACATGAGTGTTGGTGTTTTGGTAAGATAGGGCACTTTGCCGTTGAATGCTAGCACAATCCCAATGTCGCTAGAGCTAGGGTTAGTCCACCAGGAAGAAATTTTGCTGGTGGACATGTTCAGTTTCATGCTAACTTGCACCTAGGACCCATTAGATATTGGGGTCCTAAGGTTAAGTAATTTTTATATTGCATGATAGTTCAAGGTACCATACCACTATATGGTACTTGGACAGTAGCTGTTCAAGGCACATGACTAGAACAAGGAGCAATTTGAAGGAGTTTACTCAAGTAAAAGATGAACCCAAACTCATCTTTGGAGGTTCAGATAGAGGTGTAACCAGAGGGTATGGTAAGATAACTAATGGCATAGTCACCATCATAAAGGTGACTTGTGTTAAAGGGTTACATCATAACCTTATAAGCATAAGCCAGCTTTCTAATCTTGGCTATATAATTGTCTTCCACAAGGATGAGTGCTTAATTAGGAGTTCAAGTGACCAAGAGGTCATCTTGACAGACACTAGGAGTGAAATGTTTATTGCTTGAACTTTCTTTGTCTAGACACAGATTCTCATATCTGATTAGTGGCAAATGAGTAAGTCTCCTACTATGTCAAGTGGCACAAGAGACTAGCCCATTTGAATTATAAGACTATTGACAAGCTCTTCAGTCAAGGGATAGTTAGGAATGGCCCCAATGTGAAGTGCTCTAAGGATGGCATCTATTCTGCTTGCCAAAAGGGTAAGCAGACAAAAGTCTCCTTCAAGGGTATTGGGACCAAATACATTGTGAATGGTCTTATACCTCTTGCACTTGGACCTATTTGGTCCAATGACAATTCACAGTCTTGGTAGGAAAGTCTACACCCTTGTGGTAGTTGATGACTATTCCAAGTTTACTTGAGTGTTATTTTTTAAGAAGAAGGATGAAACCCTTGATGTCTTCATAAGTTTATATAGCAAATTCAGAATTAGTTTGGCTGTTCTGTGGTCAAAATAAGATGTGACCATGGGACCTAATTCCAGTCTAATGGCATGATAAAGTTCTGTGAAAAGCATGGGATTCATCAAGAATTCTCCTCTCCTAGAACACCCCAGCAAAATGGGATAGTTGAGAGGAAAAATAGGACTCTCATAGAGGCTGGTAGAACACTATTGAGTGATACATCACTCCCAAAATATTTCTGGGCTAAGGTAGTAAATACTACATGTCATGTTCTCAATAGAGCCTCTATCACCAAAGGCCACAAGAAGACTCCCTATGAGATCAGGAAGGGCAGGAAACCAAATCTTTGCTATCTCTGAAGCTTTAGTAGTAAATGCTTTGTGCTTCACAATGGCAAGTCCTACGTGACTAAGTTTAATGCCAAATCCTATGATGGAATATTTGTTGGGTACAATAATCATAGCAAAGCCTATAGGATCTACAACTTGAAAAGCCAACTTGTAGAAGAATCATTTCATGTAGTCTTTGATGAGTCTACCATGATTAACAATGGACTGCCTAGTTCCTCTTATAATACTGCAGGTACAGAACAGATGATGGACAAGCTGACCATCAAGGAAGCAATACCAATCATCCAAGATGAAATGGATACTACAGAAGATCTTCTTGGTATACTGGGAGAGGATAAATATCAACAAGAAGATGCCCCTATTGCTGAATGAAGACTGCCACCTGCAATCAGACATATGAGATCTCATCCAGCACACCAGATCATTGGTGAGGCAAGTCAGGGAGTAATGACAAGGAACAGAAGTCAGAACACAGCCATGTATTCAAGCTTTCTTTCCCAAGTGGTGCCCAAGAAGTTTGAAGAGGACAATATAGACCAGCATTGGATTGGAGATATGTAGGAGGAACTGAACCAGTTAAAGAGGTGCAGGGTCTGGAAGCTAGTTCCCAAACCTTTTGGTCATAATGTCATTGGAGTCAAGTGGATCTACAGAAACAAGATTGATGAAAATGACATTATAATTAAGAACAAGGCCAGACTAGTAGCTAAGGGGTACTAGAAAGAAGAATGGATTGATTTTGATCAAACCTTTGCCCCTATAGCAAGATTGGAGGCCATCAGGTTATTCCGTGCATTTGTAGCACACAAGGGATTCAAGGTCTACCAAATTGATGTGAAGTCAGCCTTCCTAAATGGGGACTTAAAAGAAGAAGTCTATGTTGAGCAGCCTCCAGGTTTTGTAGTTTTTAACTCACCTGATTGTGTTTATAGACTTAGGAAAGCTCTATATGGGCTTAAGCAAGCCCCTAGAGCAAGGTATGAGACATTGTCTAGTTTCCTCATTGAGAACAAATTCTCAAGGAGGAAAATAGACAAGACTCTATTCCTTAGGGAATCTAAGGGTAAGATCATCCTAGTCCAGATCTATGTAGATGACATCATCTTTGGATCTACTGATGACAACCTCTGTAAAAAGTTTGCTAAACTCATGTAGGGAAAGTTTGAGATGAGCAGTACGGGTGAACTTAAGTTCTTCTTGGGCCTCAGAGTAAGACAGACTGATGATGGCTTGTCCATATCCAAGTCTAAGTTCCATATTGAGTTAATCAAGAAATTTTGCATGGAGAATTCCACCACTATGAGAACTCCCATGGGGTGAAGAATGCCTATAGGCCAAGATGAAGCAGTGAAACCTGTTGATGAAATTTTGTATAGAGGGATAATTGGCTCCTTCTATATTTGACTGCAAGTAGGCTAGACATCATGTATTCTACATGTGTTTGTGTTAGGTATCATGCTTGCACTAAAGAATCTCACTACCATGCAGCTAAGAGAATCTTGTGGTATCTTAAGGGCACTCCAAATCTTGGCCTTTGGTACCCTAGGAATGGGGAGTTTGAACTAACTGGCTATTCAAATATAGATTTTGCAAGCTGCAAAGAGGACAGGAAGAGCACTTCTAGCACCTGTCAGTTCTTGGGAGGTAGTCTGGTATCTTGGAGCAGCAAGAAACAAACCAGTATGGCAAATTCAATTGCAGAGTTATAGTACATCTCAGCAGGAAGCTGTTGTGCTCAGTTACATTGGATCCAACACTAGCTTCAAGACTGCAATCTCCAGATAAGTAGGACTCTTTTATTCTGTGATTCTACTAGTGTAATCTCTATTATTAGGAATCCTGTTTCCCATAGTAGGACTAAACACATAGAGATTAGATATCATTTCATTGGGGAGCATGTGGAATGTGAAGACATCACACGTAAGTATATCCCAATAGACAAGCAAGTGGTTGACATCTTCACTAAGCCACTAGATGAAGCCAAGTTAAACACCTTCAAATTTGAGTTGGGTATGTTAAACTTAGTATAGCTTAAGTTTCTCCTAACCTCTAGTTGCAAACTATTTGTCTTTATGCAGATAAGATGATCCTTTAAAAAAATAAAGATTCTCATATTGAGGGGGAGAAAGTCAAGCAATGCTTCCTAATTGAGGGGGAGCAGGTGATAACACAATCAGTTTATCAGGTGCATCCTTCCTGCTATTTACTGCAGTAAAAAAGGTGGAGAGGATAAGATGATCAAATGATCAGATAAGCAAGATAGCAGCAAGGCATCAACAATTCAGGGGAAGCTGATGGCAGATGCAGTAATGTATTCTGCAAGCAAGGAAGTGTGGTAACTATAGATCACTTCTATAGTATTTAATTTTCTTTTATTTGCCTTGTGCTGCATGGTTTTGTGTATGTCATTATCTTTTCTTAAGAGTTTTTGACTTCTTAAAATAGGGTGAGATTGTTGGGTCCATTTCCCACACTGTCCTTGATTTGAGTGAAGTTAATATTTTCAATGATATACACATGACTATAGATGACTATGATAGGTTAGGTAGCCTAAGTGACTATGTCAAGTAAACTCTTACCTATGGTCTGGGATGTCAGAAAACTATGAAAGTCCACAGGCGTTGAGTAAAGATCAGTCACTAAACGCCAAATAGATAGAGCGCCGAGTCAAGCCTATACAGTCAAAGAAAAGTTAGTGGAAAGCTGAGAAAATGGCTAAGTCAACAGGCGTAGAGTGAAGTAACTCACTCAATTTCATACAACAAAAGGCTGTGAGATATGCTACAACAGCAAATGCCTGAAGTTGGAATGAGCTAAAAATATGGCTAAGTCCACAGGCGTTGAGTGAAGTCAACTCACAAAACGCCATGCTACTAAATACAGAAAACTAGCTAAGGCAGAAAGCATTGAGTGAGGCATGTTCACTCAACGCTCTCAACGCTTATGTTGCTGAATAAGCAGAAATTTTGGTAAGGGAAAAAGCGTTGAGTGGAGGTCACTAACTCAACGCTGTCAGCGCCTAGTGTAGACAGATAGTTGTCTAAGGGGTTTGGCATTGAGTGATGCCTACTCACTCAACGCCAAGCAGCTGAAAGCTGATAAAGCAAGATTGGCATTGAGTAGAGCTGAATCACTCAATGCTAAGAATCATATTTATATTCTAAGTAGTTTTACGTTGAGTGAAGGTTGCTCACTCAACGCCAAAAGGCAGTGAATCTGTCTAAGTGCTTTGGCATTGAGTGATTCTTACTCACTCAATGCCTACTCTCTTATACTTGATTTTGGCTAAGTCCACAAGTGCTGACGTCAGAAAAATCGACAAAGTCAACTAAGGTCAAATCAGTCAGGGGAAGAAACACTACACGACAAAACATGCCATGAAGCTACTATATGCCTTCTTTCGTTAAAGCAAGGCTCAGTTGTAAGTTGTAGGTGGGGCCCACCAATCTCTAAGAGCCGTTAATCGACAACTACAAAAGGAAGAGATAGGGACAGGACAAAGAAAACTTTTAGGGCATACATTATTCAAAAAGGGAGAGCAGCTGTCTTCATCATGTTCTCCATTGCTGCAAGTGAAAAAGCTTGAAGCTCTCCAGCAAGAAAAGTTCAGTTAGTTGTATAAGTCTCCAACTGCCACAGAAGATTCTGAATCTATTCTTAAGAAAGAAGAACCTTCATCTTTTTGCAGGTTCAATGGGCTGTTTAAGACTCAAGATCAAAAGATCTTTAGCCTTTAGCAGCTAGTTCAGAAATTTTCTTCTGATTTCCTCAAGTAAATCCTTTACCTGCTGTGAGGAGAGTAGGAGTAGAAAGCTTTCTATTCAAGTGGTTTACACAGAGAAATTTCTTTGTGTTAAAGTAAATTAAGTTATTTCTCTTTATTGGATCCTTCTGAATCTGAGCTGTAGGACCCTTGGGTATGATGTAGGGCAAATTTGCCTGAGCTATAGGAGAGTGAATCTCTCATAGGTAGGTGAGTGTTACTCACTAAGAAGTAGGGCAGTATTTCCTGAACTGTGGGAGAGTGTATCTCTCTGAGCTATACGAGTAAGCTTGCTCTAAGGTAGGGCTATCCTCCATAGCCTGAGTGGTTGGGCTTAAGTGCCTGAGGTAGGTTATACTTGTATCACTGAGTGTAGTCCTTTATGGTTGAGGTGTAAGTCTTGGAGGTGACTGAGAGATCCTGAGGGATCTGTGGTGTAAGCTCCTTAGAGCATTGGTTTGGAGAAGTTCCTTGACTAACAGGAAGTTAGCAAGGTGTGAGGAGAGTGGATGTACCCATAATTTTGGGGAACAACTATAAAATACTTGTGTGCTTTTCTGTGTATGGTTTTGTTTTCTTAATTACAGGTGCGTAGGACAAGCTCTTAATCACTAGAAGCTGAATGCTTAAAGAAAAAATCAAGTAATACAAAAAGATTCTCAAAAGACCTAAGAAGACCTATTCACCCCCCCTCTAGGTTACTAGCTACCTTGAAATTAAAGACTTTAATGTGGTATCAGAGGGAGGTTCCTCAAAAAGGATTTAAAAATATGAGTGATCCTCCAAGATAGCTGCTGCTAAGTGGTCATGGGCTCAGGAGAGAGCTAGAGAGAGCTGATTTCAATGAAACTCTCCATCTGCAGAAAGGAGAAGTTTGGAATATGGAAGGAGAGGGTGAGGCTATTCATGGAAGCCTATGATCTAAGAATTTTTGCAACTGTTAGGGAGGGACTTATCATTCCCATGAAGGTCTCTATGCTGGATACCAACATCCAGAAATAAAAGGCACTCTCTGAAATGACCAAAGATGAGGTCATACTAGCTGGCCTGGACAAGTGAGCCCAGAATATCATAGCCAGTGTTGTAGATGACTCAACATTCCTGATCTTGGTCCACTGCAAGACCTCAGAGGAGATGTGGGACACCCTTGTGGTTTATATGGAGGGTACATATGAGGTAAGAGATGATAGTAAGTCTCTGCTCAACCAAGAGTATGAGGCTTTCAGGCAAATCCTGAAGGAGAACATAGCTACCTGTTATGAAAGATTCTTAAGGATCATAAATTTGTTGAAGACCTATGTGCTTTTCTGTGTGCTTTTGTTCAGGATCCTAATTTTGGGGAACCGAACATAACTACTTGTGTGCTTTTCTGTATTTGCTTTTGTATTCTTAATTACAGGTGCTTAGGACAAGCTCTATATCACTAGAAGCTGAAAGCTCAAATAAACAATCAAGTAATACAAAAAGACACTCAAAAGACCTAAGCATACCTATTCACCCCCCCCCCCCCTCTAGGTTGCTAGCTACCTTGAAATTAAATACTTTCAATTAATAACTTAGATAAAAGATAAATTACTCATATGTTACCAAAGTACATGAGATTCTAGAAAATGGCTACCAGAGAACCAAGAAATCACAAGGAGATTACTATAAATGCTATATTAAGAAAGCTTAAATCATATGTACAACTTCTTAAGAGTATAACTGAAACAGAAGCAAAGGAGAATATCACAACACTTAAAGACAAATATATTGCTTTCAAAGTTACCAATGATGAATCATCAATTACAAAAAAAAATGTTCAATCTCCTGGCTAGGAGATTTAGAAAATTGACTAAGATAGAAAGATCCAGAAGAAGAGAAATCAATATGAATAAGCCAAAGTTTTGCAAAAAGATATATTACACACAAAAAATCAAAAGAAGTATTTAAAGAGAAAGGACAAAAAATAGGGGAAATGGTTTATAGCAGAAACCTAGAGTGATATTAGATCTGAATAAGGCTCATCATCAAGTAGTGAAGAAGAAGCTATTGCTAAAGAAGCCTGCTTGATTGCATTAGAAACTAACTCAGACACTAAAGAAAATCAAGTTATTTTTATGATATTTATTTTTTTCAGATGAATTTAAGATACGTTTTAAGAAGATTTTTAAAGATCAATTTGATGATGAAGAAGAAATAGAACATTTGCGAAAATAAATAGAGTAGATTGAGAGTTATTCATGTGACAAAGAATAGACTGAACATGATTAATTGTTAGAGATTGAAGTGAAAAAAAAGAAGAGTCAAGTAGCATACTTGACAAAAGAAAACACCTTATTGAAGGAAAAGCTATCAAAGGAAAAAGCCTTTGAAGAATTCTTAGATGGAAGGAGTTATCAGCTTAAAAATATTGTAGAAAATCTTAAGAAAAAGTTTTATATTCTAGGATTAGGATTTAATCCTCTTGGGATAGTAACAATCAACAATACACTAGCTTGAAAAAATCTAGTACCACTTACTAAAACTAATGAAGCTCAATTTATTATAAATCAAAAAAATCATTAAGAGAGCTTAACAATGTTTAATAAAAAAGATAAATACAAAAGAAAAGATATTATTGGTAAATAACCTATAATAAGCAATAAGCAAAAACTAGTAGTTTCAGTAAATCAGGAACATGCATCGACTTCATATAGACGCAATCCCTGTGAAATGTCAATTTCTTATCGACGCAAGTCCTATGAAATGTCGACTTCGAATCGACGCATCCAGGAAATCACATCAAATTCTACTTGATGCATATCCCTGAATAACAATTTTTCAAATCCTTATTATTCTGTGAATTATACTTGCACAAAATATTTGGTAAAGAGACATAAAACTAGACGCTATTTGTTTAATAGACCAACACTCTTTTATCCCAAGGGGTATTTTGAAAGACCATCTTATACTTTCTTCACTCCTAAAAATAAAAAAATTATGTAATGAGTCCAAGGTAACCATAATTCCAATTGATATTTGGTTTCATGTGCAGGAAAGAGACTATCCTTATACACACTAGCTATGGTATTTGCGAAGTGGTAGCTCCAGGTATGTGACTGGACATAAAGAATTACTGAAAAATTTCAAGACCAAAAATGGTCCCAAGGTGTTTTTTTGGAGATTCCAATTATAGTCAAAGCAAAGGTTATGACATGATAAAAATTGGAGATATCACCATCTCCAAAGTACCTTATGTTGAGGGACTTCAACATAACCTTGTTAGTATCAGCCAGTTGTGTGATAGTGCATATAAAGTTATATTCTCACATAATCATTGTAATTAGTCAACTCCATCTCTAATATCTTAGTGTTATCTTGTTTTAGAAATGGTAATATCTATGTATTTGACTTTAGCTCAACTAAAAATTAAGTATCTCTATTTAATGCTGAATTAGACAGGAATGAGCTTTAGCACAAAAGGCTTGGTCATGTTAATCATAAGACCATAACTAAGCTTGCAAAGGATTATTTAGTAAAAGGCTTACCAAAAGGTAGGTATACAAAACATAATCCTTATAAATCTTGTCAGCTTGGAAAATAAGTTAAATCATCATTTAAACTAATTGGTAAGAATGATTCTCCAAGAATTTTATATCTACTACATATTGATTTATTTGGTCCTCCTACCACTCAAAGTTTAAGAGGTAAGTCTTATACTTTGGTTATAATAGATCTTTCTTCAAGTTTTGTTGGGTGTTCTTCCTAAGTGCTAAGTCTGATGCCTTCTTCATCCTCTCAAGATTCATCAAACAAATTCAACCTGAGTATAATACTAAAGTATCTTCGATTAGAAGTGATCATGGCATAGAGTTTTAGAATTAATTAAATTGTAGATTCTGTGAGAATGAAGTAATTAGACTAAAAATTTCAGCTCCTATAACTTTTCAATAAAATGGAGTGACTGAAAGGAAAAATAGAACAGACATTGAATCTGGAAGAACCTTATTAGAAGAGTCAAAACATTCTAGGTCCTTTTGGGCTAAAACAGTCATTACTACTAATTATGTCCTCAACAGAAGCCTCATTCACAAAATTTAGTTAAAGACTCCTTATGAGCTTCTAAATGATAAAACACATATAATCTCATATTTTAGAATATTTACTTGTACATGTTATATTCCTAATAATGAGAAAAACTATCTTGCCAAATTTGATAAAAAGGCTGATGATGGAATATTATTAGGATATTGATTATCTAGAAAAGCTTATAGGTGTTATAATAAGATGAATCTTAAAATAGAGGAATCTATGCATGTAGTATTTTTATTAAACTCACTATTTTTCAAAGAGGGAGGAAACATCTACCAAAAACATTTTGTAGGAACATATTTCCTTAAATTATTAGTTTAATTAATTGAAGATTGATGAAAATATTTAAAAGTCATCTCAGAAGCATAATCATTAGTTGAAATAAGTTTTAGAAAGCTCACATGATAAAGTAGCAGTAGAAGAAGTATTTTGTCCACCTGCAATAACTAATCAGGTTAATCAACAAGTGGCTGATTTTCATCATGAAGAAAAATTTTTAGAAAACTAAGGTGAACCTTATCAAAGTATTCAAGCTAAAGTAGATCTAGGGAGATCAATTTTCTGTGGTCATCCATCTATTCAAGTGATTAGAGATGTGAATCAAGGGGTAAAAACAAGGAAGCAACTATCAACGAAAGTCAAGTTATAATGCTTTATTTCATAGTAAGAACCAATGAAATTTGAAGAAGCAAATGATGATTCACATTGGATTGTTTTTATACAAGAGGAGCTTGCATAATTTGAAGGAAATAAATTTTGGACACTAGTAGAATGAACAAAGAATTACCCAATTATTGTAACTAAGTTGGTGTTCAAAAATAAAATGGATTCTAATGGAGTGATAATAATAAATAGGGCTAGACTTATTGTTCATGGTTAATAACACGAAGAAGGAATTAACTATAATCAAATATTTACACAATTAGCCGGGCTAGAAACAATCAGATTATTTATTGCTTATACAACATATAATAGAATCAAAGTATTCCAGATTGATGTAAAGTGTGATTTTCTAAATGGGACTCTTTAAGAAGTGGTTTATGTTGAACAACCTATAGGTTTTGTTTATCTAACTTATCTATCATATGTTTATAGACTAAATAAAAAACTATATGGTCTAAAGCAAGCTCCAAGTCTTAGTATGTGGACTTATTTAGTTTTCCCTTAGACTACTCTTTCACAAGAGGAAATGTGGATAAAACACTTTTCATAAGGACACATAAGGAAAAGTTGCTTATTGTCCAAATTTATGTGGATGACATTATTTTTTGGCTCAACAGACTCTAGACTTTGCAAATGGTTTGCTGACCTAATGCAATCTAGTTTTGAATTGCGTAGCATGGGAGAATTATTCTTCTTTCTTGGACTACAAGCGAAACAAAATGATGATGACATTTTTATCACAATCCAAATATACAAAGGAATTGGTAAAGAAATTATGTAAATCCACGTGAAAACTCATAAAGAAATTTGATAAAGAAACGGCTTCCATCTTGAAAACTCTTATGCCTAATAATGTTTTCTAGATAAAGATATTTCTGGTAAATCTATTGATTAGAAAACATATAGAGTAATTATTGGTTCTCTTCTTTATCATACAACCATTATGCAGGATATAATGTTTGCCACAGGTGTCTATGCAAAATTTAAGGTAGATCCTAAGGAATCTTATCTGATTTTTGTAAAGAGAATTTTAAGACATCTTAAGGGTAAACCTGAGATGGGATTATGGTATCCAGCGGAATCAAAATTTGACTATGTGGATATTTTGATGCAGATTAAACTGAATGTAGTTTGGATAGGAAAAGTACCTCGGGAACTTATCAATTCATGGGTAATAAACTAATATCTTGGTTTTGTTAGAAGCATACATAAGTCTCCACTTCTATAATAGAAGCTATGTATATAGTTGCTGGAAATAGTTTTCACCAATATTGTGGTTGCAAAACTAATTGCTTGATTATGATCTATAGTTTACTCATTCAACTATATTTTGTGATTGCTCAAGTGTTATCGTAATTTCCTCCAATCCTGTCTTGCACAGCAGGACAAAACACATAGAGATAAGACATTACTTTCTCAGAGAGAATGTGTAAAAATCAAAAATTTCCTTAGAATGTGTCTTCTTAAAATCAGAGGGCTGATATTTCACAAAGCCTCTTGATGAGATCAAGCACATATACTTTATAAATATTTCAGGCATGCTTAATAAAGCTCAATAAATGATTTTATCACAAACATTTTTCATAAAATATATTGCTCGGAAAAAATAGCAAAAGACTTAATGTTTAAATCTATACCCGTCATAACGTTGAATACAAGTCGACAGAACATCAACTCTTATTCAACATAACATTTAGTGTCAGTGTCTATAAAGATATTTGGATCCTGTCGACGCAACATCGATATAAATCAACACAAGTGTCGACTATGAAACCTTTACAATACATAAGATAAAAGTTGACGTCACGTCAAGCAAGGAAATTTTTATGCCCTAATTTGTCAATGTTTTGTCAACTTAAATAGACTTCGTATTTACTCCAAACTCTTCATTCTCCCCTATCTATTTTTCCTCTGCTTGTCCACTCCTATTTTATTTTTTATTTTTGCAAGTACTTTGGTGATATCATAACCTTATTAATAGATTCAATGTTGATTGAGAAGGGCGTATTGGATGGTCGTGTTAAAACCCTGACGGTAATTGTTACTGAATTTACCAAGGAATTCTTGATTTTTAAAGAGGAGTGCAATGATAAACCTATCTTTCTTCAAAATTGAATAAATGAACTATAAAGTTCTGTACAATTTTTGGTTCAACAAGTTGATCAAAGGATAATCGCTATGGAACGTTTTTAATCATTTTTTCATGTTTTAAAGAAGGTGGAGAAAAGTCGAGGTTAGATTAGTAGGATTCAAACATTTGCTGACAATAGAGAAATTTCAGGAAGATTGGATGAGGACATGGTTTTTAATATGAGTCATCATGATGGAAATAGAAAAACTTCAAAAAGACTGAATTTGGACATGGTTCTTGATATAAATATATCAAACTCTATTTCTTTAGTTTCAGAATCAAAAATGTTTTAGATGCCCATTACACAAGGGGATTCTAAAATGATTCATATGTCTATTATATAGGGGAGAATTCTGAAATGATTCAGAAACCTGTTACACATGGTAAGAACTTACCAATTTTAATGCCAGTCATTCAAGGTTTAAAATTGTTAGAAAATCTTGACCTAGAAAAGTTTTTTATTTAATAAGAGAAAGGGAGGAAGCTGAATTTACAAAATTTGATGATGATTTAGCTGATAAGAAAAATATTTTTCGTGCAAAGTTACAAGCTAAAGAATTAGGGAAGAAAATGTTTCTGAATTATCAATTACTCTTTCAGATATAATCTTTGTTCAAAAAGAATATGCCAAGAAGTATCCAACTCCTCAAATTATTGATACTACTGGACATTACTTCAAAAGAAAAGAATGTTTGTGTTATAATCAAGATGAATATATTCCTTATGAAATTGGTAAAGAAAAAATGATAAGTTTGTAAAGGTCTTAACTACTAAAGAACCATTAACTGAAGATAAGTAGGAAGATACATTTCCTGACAATCTATTGGAATTTATCAATGAGCTGCCTGCAAAAATATTAAGAAATGGATATACACTCTAACTCTGCATCAAGTTGGGTTTTCTATACAAAAGTGGAACAACATATCGATTGTGCGCAACGAAAAATATAAACATGAAAAACCCAAAGAGTAAATGGATCTTGTGATTTCATGAATCAATAAATAAAAATTCAACAATAGATAACAATATACCTGTAACACCCTGATTTTTCCAGATCTTAAGTCCCTAGAAGCTATCGCGCGCCGATATGTAGCTATCGCCCAACGATAGCCTTGTTTCGTCGAATCAAGGCATTGAGAGCGTTGAGCAGTACCACGCGGCGGTAGGATGCTATCGTGCGGCTGTAGCACGTATTATATTTAGTGAGGAGCATTGAGTGCTAGCGCGCGCCGTTAGCTAGCTGCCGTTCGGCGGTGTCTTGGCGTTGAGTGCGTTGAGTGCATTGAGATGCTGGCGTTGAGTGGAGGCGTTGAGTGGTAGGGTTGAGTGAGCTACCGCACATCATTAGTACTACCGCAGGCATTAGCGCGGCCTTATTTTTTGGCGGAGCGCTCAGGAAGCTACCGCCCGGCGGTACGTAGTTATTGCCTGACGATAGCTTACGGTAGCAGTTCCATGGTTTGGCATTTTAGCCATCCGATTCCTCTTAGGATTTGATCATATGGACAAGGACACTCCATCCAAAGGGCATATATAGGGCTGAAATGTTCTAAACCCTCATTCTTCTCATTTGGAGTGGAAGTTAGGGTTTAAGTCTTAGAGTTTGGAGGAGTAAGAAGAATACCCTTCTTAGCTATTAACGTAGCTTCGGGGCTCCAATCATTGATCCAAGGCCAGATCCGCGAAGAGGATAGAATTTAAGGCGCACATTTTAATCCGTGCAAATCAAGGTTTCCATGGCGAGGAAGAGGAGTCGTAAGGTAACGACATTTATCCTCTCAGTCTTTAGGATGCGTGCATGGCATCCATTCTTTTCTTGCTTTCTTTCAAGCATTTAGTCACCGGATCTCTCAAATGAGAGAGGTTCGGGTTGCCATTGTTCAAGAGGAACCACTGTGTCGATTGTGTCTGTCCCCGACATGATTTGCACTAGAAATGCGCTTCCTTAGTGGATTAGGCATTGTGGGTGAAGCTGTAGTCACGACCGTTAGTCTTACTCGGTGATGTTGCATAACGAGCCTTAAGGATTGTGATAGAAATCCGTTTGTGGCAAGATGTTGTTTGTGATATGGTTTCCCCCTTATTTTCATGTGAGTATGAATGGTGGATTAGGGCGGAAAAGGCTTTTTATTATGATGTGCTAAGGTGTGTCTTTGTCTCTGTGGTCGGTTGGCTAGCCCGAGACGTGTAAGTTATGTGTGGAGAGTGTCCCGGTGAGATAAGTCCCCTTCCATGAATCTGATGAGAATGCCAAGCTTTGGACAAGCCCGGATGATGAAGCCCATGAGCGGGTGGGGTCTAGCGAGGGTTCTTAACATCGATTTGTTTGTGTGAAGGAATCCTTACGTGAGAAGTCAGAGCTTGTAGACAAGCCCGGGTTTTGAGACCCACGAGCGAGTAGGGCCTAGGTAAGAGTTCTGTTGGCCTCTTATATGCCGTTAGGGGAAATTGGAAGTACCCTTGTGTTTGAGGCTTAAATGCCAAAGGGGAAATTGGAAGTACCTGATTGTTGATGCGTGATGATCTGTTAGATTCATACGCTATAGGGTGCCTTGGGTGAAGCCCTGGATTGCATACATGCTGCATTGTAGGCCCCTTTTTCTATATGCTCAACATAAAAACATGTTTGTTGTATGAGGAATCCAAACTGGTTTTACTTTTTTCTATGTTCATGTATATTTTCATACGAAGTGCTGACCTGCAGGGTGATGGAATGCCCCGGGGTCTGGTAGGGATGGCTGGGAAGAGGTGTGTTAGTTACATAATTCAGGTCAGCCTTTGCTGACCCACATTACCACCAATTTTTATAGGGCAAGGATCGCAAGAGGGAGCAAGCTCGCTAGCAAAAAAGTCCTAAGCCTCATGAAGTGATCTCTTGTTTGGTAGCTCTGTTTGGGAGAATGTTATACTTAGTGCACTTTGATTCTGACTTGCATGCTGAGGTAGCATGGGGTGCTTTTTCACGTTATATTATTATTTTTGTTTAGAATCTTGAATGTTGTAGGGCCTTAAGGCCGATTTTATACTATTGTGCTAGTGGATAACTTCTAGTGTTGTTATTTGTTTCTGCCATTAATAGTTTGAGTTTCGAGTTGGATAGTTTATATCATCTTTTAATTCTTAAGCTTTAGTGTATGTATGTTGTGGGCCCCGACCAAACTCATATTATACGGTCATTACAGGGGATTTTTTACAATTTGGTATCAGAGGGAGGTTAGTGTCCAAGGTAAAGATTCGTGGTCGAATGTCATAATCAGATCACATTAAGAAGTTATCCACATAGGAGTATCGCGGGACCGTGAGTGTCCTTATGTCTATGTTTTTGCGAGAGAAGCTGATTCTTATTTTACCTTGCTTTTGCTATGGGTGCAAGCGACGAGGCGGGGATGTCGAAGCCGCAAGAGGAGCTTTCGGCAAGCAGTGCTACTGCTCCAAGTCCGATGGGCATGGGTGTAACCCCAACCGACTTCTATCGTATGCTAGCAGAGGCAATGGTAGCAGCCCAAGATGCATCGGTAGTGCAAGTTGTGACCCCTATTGCACAGGTAGTGACTCCTGTTACCCCGGATGCAGCACCATTTTTATCAGGCGGAGGAGCCAGTCCAACAGAGCTATTTGTTGAGAGAGTGGTTGTCGAGCAGGGATACCGATAGATGAAGTATTTTCTGAGTTTCAATCTTACAACATTAAAGGGAGTCGGTGCGCCGACTGATGGCGAGGACTGGTGGGAGAGGATTCAAGAACTTCTTAGGGCGGTAGAGATGCCATAGGATAAACAATCTGTGTTTGGGACCTTCATGTTAGAAGGTGATGCTAAGTTATGGTGGGTGAGCCATAATGGCCTCCAATTTCCTGGACGCACCCCATCCATAGAGGAGTTCGGGAATGCCTTCTTGAAAATGTATATCCCTTCGTCAACAAGGTTAGCCCTTTAGAGACAGTTTTTGCACTTAGTGCAATGAGACAAGACTGTGGATGAGTATGTTAAGGAGTTTACTCAATTGGTTCATTATGCTAGAATGACCATGGACGATGATGAAGAGAGAGATAATCTCTTCTACCATGGGTTGAGGGAGAATCTAAGATAACCCATAAGAGCTATAAAGAATGCGGGCTTCAACTATTTGATTGAGGCGACTAGGATGTATGAAAGTTATATAGAGAGAACCCAACGTCGTAAGGGATTTATAGTAAAACAGGGAGAGGGAAAGCCTTCTCAATCGACAGGGAAGTTTGAAGGGAGAAAGTGGAAAAAGAAGCCCCATCCCTACATGTCTTGGGAGAAGAGAAGTACGACGTTTAGGAAACTCTCTTCAAGGGACCACCATCATGCTACAAGTGTGGCAAACAAGGCCATATAGCTCGCTTTTATACTAAAGGTGGCACTGAACAAGAACCAAGGCAGGAGCAGTCAGTGCAATCCAATCCCAGCACCGTAGAGAAAGGGAAGATTGTGTAGTCGAGCACTTCACATTTCCAACACCCGTAGCCAAGGGCGTATTATAACATCTCTAAAAAACTAGACCCCTAAGAATAGATTTGTCATGACTAGGTCATGACAAAATCCTAGGAAGCTCATGAGACCAAGTGAACCAAGGCATGAAGGTGGAAATCACATTGGTTTGAAAATAGCTCAATTCAAGCACCATCCCTAGGATTTTACTTTAGTGCTTCAACTTGACTCCATGACCCCACCATAACATCCCTAACCCTTTAATAGGTCCATTGGGTCACTAACAACCCATTGGGGTCAACTAAAAAGGTCAAGTTGTCCAAGGGTCAACCCAAACCCTAATTAGGTCAAATTGCCCAAAGTTGACCTAATTGTGCTACACAAAGCCACAAGTGGACTAGGGTGATTTCAATGGGATCATTTACACCTCATTTGTTCAGTCACATCACCCAAAATGACTTAGGGCTGGGCTTAAATGGCTAGGGTTAGCAAAGCCCAATATGTTGAAAAAGACTAGCTCAAGCCCAATCCACCTAGGCTAAGCCCAATTTTAGTGGCCCACTAGCTTTAGGAGGCTTTTAATTACATAATTAGCCATCCAATTTCCGAAGGAGGTGGTTAAGAGAGAGAAATGAAAGTTTCCTCAAATTTGGAGGAGAGAGAGAAGAGAGAGAAAATTGCCATTCATGGTGTTTGAATGCCCTTGACCCCTCATCTCTCTCACAATTGATGGAGATTCATCTCCCCTCATTAGTTAGAGGAGATCAAGAGGTTTTTCCCGGCCACATCAGTGGCTGAATGCAGAGAATTTAGTTGGCTGAAAACTCCACTCATGGCCATTAATGGCATTAAAACCATGGCCCTCCCTCTGCTCTATTTGATTATTTTAAGATCTTCACCAGGATGTGAAAAGTCATTTACACTCATTCCCTAAGGAAATCGAAGGCTCTGGTAGTGTCGTTGCAGAGCACCCAAAAGCTTTGAATCTGGCCATGGAAACTAGGAGATCGACAAGGCAACAACTCCCCACACTGGTCCTATCCTCTTCTCCTTTCTTAGTGGATAGATCCACTTCTGATGGCCGCAAGGTTTGGGGCCAATTGGCCTTAGATTGGGGTGGCCTAATACTCCATTTTTGGATATTTTCATCCATGCCTAAAACTCGATTCCAGCCACCTCCGGCTGGCCTACCACCGCCTATCTCCGGCCACCACCTTAACGAAGGTGGTTGTGGCATTGGCCGGCTGGGGAGACACTCAGGTGGCAAGGAAATCATCTCACAATATCGCCCAGGATGGGTTGCTGTGATCTGTTGGCTCAAGGAGGTCAATCTGGTGCGTCAAGATTCATGCGCCAAATTTTAATACTATAGCAAATGATAATATTATTTCATTTTCTGTCACATATTTGGCAGTGTTTTGATTTAATTATTAAAAATACTTAGTGATTTTTTCTGGAAAAATGGTTAACATCAAAGTTGTAGAATTTTTAGTCTAGTTTATTTTTTTAAAAAATTCAACCAATTTTGGTCACTAGTCTGACCACAGCACTCCAAATGGTGCCAGCTATACCTGGGGTTAACCAAAAACAAATTTTTGTACCCCCACTAAAATTTTCATCCAAATGCCTTGGAATTTGGATAATAGGTTAGTCTCATCTATATCTCAGACATATCCAAAAATGGAATTTTTGGAATACAGTTTTCTATAGTTTTAGAAAACATTTAATAAATCATGTAAGATTTAATTAAGGGGTCTAATGACATTAAAACAACCCAAAATTTTGGTGGGTGACCACTATTGTCATGTCATGAACTGATAAAGATCTCAGCCCATTTGGGGTTGGTTTGAGTAGGCAGTCGTGTGACCAAAGTTTGGTCCCTTAAGGGTAAATTAGGGCAAAAGTGCATTTGATGGATTGAGTGGCCAATCCTAATCCAAAAGGGTTGAAACTTTGGCCACTGCCTCAAAGTCCTCTAAAGCACCCACTCAAGTGATTTGGAGTGGTTTGGGGTGGAGTTGCCCAAAGACCCTAGTGTAGGCCTTAGGGTTGAGGTTTGGAGCCTATTGAAGGACATGGGATCAAGTGTCCTTGGATTGTCTTGTAAGTTGGTTGATGAATTCTTAGGGTGAAAGTAAGTCTTGGTAAATTGTTTTTAGGGTTTTTAGGAACATATACACTCTTTTAAATAGATAAGTATTGTTTAGGGAACTTTCGTCCAATATTTAATTACATGCTCAAATTAATTTGGATACTAATGAAACTTATGCGGTAAACTTATTTAGATGATGTTGTTCCATAGAATTTTTATTGTGAATTTTGGATTGATAATTTTAGTACTTATTCACAAACCCAAAGTTTGATTCAATCACAAGATAATAATTTTAGGGTTATTTGCTTACTGGATAATTTTGAAACTTAGTTAAGGAATATTTTAGGACATAATAATGCTTTGTAAATTTTTATTAAAATATTGGAAGAATTTTCATATAGGCTCCTTCATAAGTGCGCATATGTTGGATATTTTAATATAATTAATTTATTTGATCAATTTGAGTTGGAAAATCATAATTCTTGGTCAGTAGCCTCTTCTGGTCATATTTATTATCTAGTAATTTACTCATAATTTTTGGATGGTTGGTTATAATTTTTCACTATTTATCCTAATATTGTGCGTGTTTGTTTCATAAATTATTGAAGTTCAAATTCACCTTGGAAAATTGAGATTATTACTATTTACTATTATTTTGATGTTAGTAGTTTATCATAATTGTTTTAAGACCATACTTAGTCAGAAAAGTGCACTTGGTGTTCAAAGGCTCATCAGGCTTGATTTTGTAAAAATAAAAAAAGTAACAAATTAAGTAGGAAAATTATAATCTTCTGGATTTGTTCCTAAAATGATGGCGCACCTCCGCCACCTCTACTTGGAGACGATACTGGCGATGCTGTTGATCCGGTTGCTGAGGCGGTTCAACTCAAGGACGTGAGGCGTCATGGTGACGCTAACGGAAGGCTACGTTACAACCTCCGCCCGCGACGTACAACATCCGCCGCGACGCATTAAAATATTTCCCTACTTTCTTGCACTTTATTTATATTTTAGGAATATAAAATTATCCAAGTTTGAAGTGATAATTTTATATTCAATGTTTGCAAGTTTATTTTTCATTTGGACAATATTTTATGTTGGTGTGCATTTAACCATTTGGATGGATGAGATTACATCTCCATCATGAATGGTTAAGGCTTGTTTGTAACTCCTATTTAAGGAGGCCTTATTATGAGATCATTAGTGAAGATTGAAAACCTAATTCCTTCTCTTTGAGAATTCGGCCAACGAGGTTCTCCCTCTACCGCTGCCCCCTCTTGTGGTGTGAAGCCGCCGCCCCCTTGCCTCCTCCATCCGTTCGGTGCGACTCCGGCGCGGCTTCCTTCGGTGCGACTCCTTGGAAGAAGGTTGCAACCCTTCGGTGTGACGCCGGTGGATCCGTGGAGAGAGTGAATCTCCCACAGTTATCTTGTGTGAAACGCTCTCCGGTTGGGTAACTTCTCATCCCCCATCTTCGCGATTCTTCTTCTTAGTTGTGGTGGAATACGTAAGTCGTTTTATCCGTTTTGTTAATCTAATCACTGCACTTTCATTTCGAAATCGCCGTAGCTAGGCTTTTATTTCCGGATCGGGTGGATCCTATTTGCCGGGGCGGATCTTGGCCTATAGCCTTGATTTCGCTCTCAAAAAGGAGTGACAACCTTTGTGTTGATTTGGGGAATAATCCGACTCAAAGTTTCGATCGCTATTTTCGAGTCGACCATTCCTCCTTATTATTTTTGTGCTGCGTTTGCGACGAGGAAATATTGTGGGCAATAGGTGCTGTGTAGGTGCGGTAGATCTAAGACGAGATTGGGCGTAGATTGACTTTTACCGTAGAGATCTCCGATTCTGGACATCCCTTCATCAATTTGGTATCAGAGGCGGTCGTCTCAATTTCCCAATTGAAACGTCCTCGCTTATGCCCCATCAAATCGGTGAAAAAAAATAAAAAAATTTCTTTGGTCTGCCAATAGCGGGCTAAAATCTGCATTTTTTAGCGAAATTTCAGAAATTTTTTTTTTAATGATCTACATGTTTTTCACATTAATCTTTTATAAAAACATATTACTTTCAGTATAGCTACAGCCCTAGGGAAATTCGTCTCTCAAAATTTTCAGGGTCTTGCATGCGCACTAGGCTAGGCACGGAGTATTCGGCACCGTCTACGTCTAGGATGGCTGAGAACGAGCACGAAATTCGTAACACTGAAGCGATAGCAGGTCTTCGTAACGATATGACGGAACTTAGGGCCACCTTAGCACAGATTTTACAAAATCAAGCTAGGCCACCCCCACCTCCCGCTAATGTTGAGTTGCCCCACCGGCGCCAACTTATTTCCGATTTGGATTCGGGTGGCGACTCCCCACGAGTACCCCCTCGAGGCAATCGCCACGGGCGAGAGTTTGATATTACAAGGGCCATCAAAATTGATGCCCCCACTTTCGATGGTATGGGAGATCCACAGAATTTCCTCACATGGATAGTGGACATGGAATGCTATTATGATTGGCACCATCTTACGGACCCCCAAAAGGTCCAAGTTGCCAGGATGAAGCTAACCGGTCGCGCCAAAACTTATTGGCTGAATGAAGAGCGTAGACTAGGGACTGGGGATGGAGACCCAATTATTGGATGGACCATCATGAAGAATTTGTTGACCGATCAGTACGTCCCCGCATACCATCGGACACAAATGTTTGACGAGCTCGCCTCCCTGCGGCAAGGCTCCAATTCTGTATCAGAGTACATGGGAGAATTAAAGGACCGGTTGGTGCGTTGTAACCTGAGGGAGATCCCCGAAGTCACCCTTTCTAGGTTTCGTAAGGGGCTTCAACCTGATATTCAGCGGAAGCTCTTGCGTTATGGTCACACAGATCTGAACACGACATTCAATGCCGCCCTCGACATTGAGAAACATTTAGCCTCTAAGGCTCACTCCCGTTACTCCCATGCGAAGGGAAAATCCTCTACCGGAGCATCTTCCTCCACATATCAGGAAAAAGGGCAGTACCGGTCGACCGAGTCCAAGTCCGTAGTAATCACTGCTAGGAACGCCAAGAACCCCGCGAGCGAACGTATTCCCATAGGAAAGGTTAACAAGACTAACGCTACATGTTACTCTTGCGGCATTCAAGGTCATTATGCCTTCGAATGCCCAACTAAGACTAAAGCCATAGCCCTATTAGAGTCGACGACCGATCTTGCGGATTATGTTTATGAGGCTGCTGAGGAGAGCGACCCGGATAGGGTCCCAAGTGATTTAGAGGACGATCACCCCCTTATGGTGATGCGTTTTATCTTGACCACTCCTCATCCGTTAGATGACTGGAAGAGGACGAGTATATTTTCTTTGATCTTTAAGAGTGGCGAAAAGCTTTGTAAGCTTATTATTGATAGTGGTAGCTGTGTGAACGTTGTATCTGAGAATGCCATAGCACGTATGTCCTTGACCACGGAACCACACCCGACCCCGTATCAGGTTGCTTGGATCAACAAGATCTCCGTACCTGTTACCAAGCGATGCCTGGTACCTCTCTCATTCAAATCTTATATTGATGAGGTTTGGTGTGATGTTCTTCCGATGGACGCCTGTCATGTGTTGTTAGGCCGCCCTTGGTTGTACGACCGTGATGTGACTCATTTTGGTAGAGCCAACTCTTATGAATTTAAATTCAATGGCAAAACCATCACGTTGAGGCCCACCATCCCCAAGGAGCCCGTAGTTTTGGCTAAGGATACCACCATTCCTGTAGAGAGGAAGACGTTGAATCTAGTTGGTCGGAAGGAGTTCGCGAGCGACCCGTTTTATGATGGGATCATGTATGCGCTCGTTCTCCTGAGTGCGAAACCCGAATCTAGTCTTTTGGATGAGCTACCTAGTGAGTTACGGGTACTGTTGGAAGAGTATAAGGATGTATACCCAGATGAGTTGCCGTCTACATTACCCCCGGTTAGAAATATCCAGCATGCGATAGATCTCATCCCGGGGTCTTCCTTGCCAAATCAGCCCCATTATCGACTCCATCCCGCGGCACACAAGGAGTTGCAAACCCAGATAGAGGGCTTGCTTGAGAAGGTTTTTATTAGGACTAGCATGAGTCCGTGTGCGGTACACACCCTACTTGCCCCCAAGAAGGACGGTACATGGAGAATGTGCGTTGATAGCCGAGCTATCAACAAAATCACCATCAAATACAGGTTCCCTATTCCCCGTCTGGATGATTTATTGGACGTCTTGTCTGGAGCCACCATATTCTCCAAATTAGATCTTCGGAGTGGCTATCACCAGATTAGGATACAAGAGGGCGATGAGTGGAAGACGGCGTTTAAGTCAAAGGATGGTCTGTACGAGTGGCTTGTGATGCCTTTTGGGTTATCCAATGCCCCGAGTACCTTCTCCCAGATGATGACCCACGTCTGTCAGCCATTCATGGGGAAGTTCGTTGTCGTCTACTTTGACGATATTCTGATCTATAGCACTTCTACCGCCGAGCACATCTCCCACATGAGAGTGATCCTTTCCACCCTGCGGAAAGAAACTTTATTTCTTAATCTTAAGAAGTGCACTTTCTATGCCTCGGAGGTAGAGTTCTTAGGCTATATAGTCGGGTCTGAGGGTATTCGAGTTGACCCGGGTAAGGTTCAGGTCATCAAGGACTGGCCCGTGCCAACCACCCTACGTGAGGTGCGTAGTTTCCATGGGTTAGCCACATTCTATCGTCGTTTCATACGAGACTTCAGTAGTATTATGGCACCTATTACCGACTGTATGAAGAAGGGAGAGTTTACGTGGACGAAGTCCGCCACCTATGCTTTAGAATGAATAAAGAAACTTATGACAGAGGCACCTGTCTTACGTCTACCAGACTTTTCTAAAGTCTTTGAGCTCACATGTGATGCATCTGGGGTGGGGATTGGAGGTGTCTTGTGCCAAGAGGGCCATCCCGTTAGTTATTTCAGCGAAAAGTTGTCAGGCCCCAAGCTGAACTATTCAAATTACGATAGGGAATTTTATGTTGTAGTCCGATGCTTACACCATTGGAGACACTATCTCCTCTCCAAGGAGTTCGTGATTCTCTCCGATCATGAGGCTTTACGTTTCATTAATGGCCAGCATAAAATCAGCCCACGACATGCTAAGTGGGTAGCTTTCCTACAAGGATACACATTTAATCTCAAACACCTTAAGGGAGCTGATAATCGAGTCGCTGACGCCCTTAGTCGTCTAACACTTTTACTCACTTCTATCGAAGTACATGTCATAGGATTTGAGCGGGTTAAGGATGAGTATGCTACGTGTCCTGACTTCCAAGACTTCTATTTATCAGCCCAGGATAGTTCCCCACGACGATATCTGCATACATCATTAAGGACGGTTACCTGTTTAGGAACGGAAAGCTATGTATTCCGCAGTCATCGTTACGTCTACATATCATTTGGGAATTGCATAGTGGAGGGTTGAGTGGTCACTTCGGTAGACATAAGACAATTACGTTAGTCGAGGAAAAGTTTTATTGGCCCAAACATAAGGCTATGGTAGGAAGAGTAGTGAGTAGCTGCCGAACGTGTCAGGTTTCTAATGGTGTTAAAACCAATGTAGGATTATATACACCCTTGCCTATTCCCTCCATGCCTTGGGTAGATGTTAGTATGGACTTTGTATTAGGCCTTCCCCCTACCCAACGCCGTCATGATTCCGTTTTTGTAGTTGTGGATAGGTTTTCCAAGATGGCGTATTTCATCCCATGCAGTAAAACAAACGATGCGTCTCACGTCGCTAAATTATATTTTAAAGATGTCGTTAGTCATCGCGGAGTGCCAAAGACCATAGTTTCGGATCGAGACGTAAAATTCACTAGCTATTTTTGGAAAACTCTATGGATGTTAATGGGGACAAAATTATTGTTTTCCTCCGCCTATCATCCCCAAACGGATGGACAGACGGAAGTGGTTAATCGGTGTTTAGGGAATTTGTTAAGATGCCTCGTGAGCGATCGTTTGGGCACTTGGGATCTTCTCTTGCCCCACGCCCAATTAGCCTACAATAATTCCAAAAATCGGTCTACGGGTATGTCTCCGAATGAGATTGTCCATGGTTATAAAGCTCCTGTGCCGCTTGACTTGGTGTCGTTGCCCCCAACGTACAAGGCAAGTCAATTTGCACAATCCTTTGCCCAACACATCCATGATCTACATGCACGTATACAGGCCACTTTGAATACAGAGTACGACTCTTATCAGGCGCACGCTAATTTACATAGGAGAGTATCAAACTTTAAAATTGGCGATCTGGTTTTAGTCCGTTTAGTTCCCGAACGCTTGCCAACTGGCACCGTTAAAAAGTTAGCACCAAAATGCGCCGGCCCTTTTCGGATCATTAAGAAGTTAGGTGACAACGCTTTCGTTTTGGACTTGCCTGCTGATTGGGGTATCTCCCCCATTTTTAACGTTTCGGATTTAACGATGTTTGTGTCGCCACCACAAGAGTTGATTTCTTTGTCGTCTTCTTCTCCCACTTTAAATTCTCATGGGTTGGGGAGTGGTAGAACGGATGATCTCTCTCTTACGGTCCCCACAGGTATTTCATCGGATGGTATGTTGTCTTCTTTCTTGCCAACTGCTAATATGTTCCCCAGGTTTCCACGGACGTTTTCCACCCCAGAGATGATACTTGATGATGAGCCGGTTACCACTGCTGATGGCGACACTCGCCGTTTTCTCATCCGTTGGCGTGACCGCCCCCCTTCGGATGACTCTTGGGTACTCGAGTTGGAGCTGCGAAGTTTGGATGCCGATCTCCTTCACCGCTATCTCTTGGACTACGCTACGGAGATGCGTGATTTTGAGCGGGGGAGGATTGATGGCGCACCTCCGCCACCTCTACTTGGAGACGATACTGGCGATGTTGTTGATCCGGTTGCTGAGGCGGTTCAACTCAAGGACGTGAGGCGTCATGGTGACGCTAACGGAAGGCTACGTTATAACCTCCGCCCGCGGTGTACAACATCCGCCGCGACGCATTAAAATATTTCCCTACTTTCTTGAACTTTATTTCTATTTTAGGAATATAAAATTATCCAAGTTTGAAGTGATAATTTTATATTCAATGTTTGCAAGTTTATTTTTCATTTGGACAATATTTTATGTTGGTGTGCATTTAACCCTTTGGATGGATGAGATTACATCTCCATCATGAATGGTTAAGGCTTGTTTGTAACTCCTATTTAAGGAGGCCTTATTATGAGATCATTAGTGAAGATTGAAAACCTAATTCCTTCTCTTTGAGAATTCGGCCAAGGAGGTTCTCCCTCTACCGCCGCCACCTCTTGTTGTGTGAAGCCGCCACCCCCTTGCCTCCTCCATCCGTTCGGTGCGACTCCGGCGCGGCTTCCTTCGATGCGACTCCTTGGAAGAAGGTTGCAACCCTTCGGTGTGACGCCGGTGGATCCGTGGAGAGAGTGAATCTCCCACAGTTATCTTGTGTGAAACGCTCTCCGGTTGGGTAACTTCTCATCCCCCATCTTCGTGATTCTTCTTCTTAGTTGTGGTGGAATACGCAAGTCGTTTTATCCGTTTTGTTAATCTAATCGCTGCACTTTCATTTCAAAATCGTCGTTGCTAGGCTTTTATTTCCGGATCGGGTGGATCCTATTTGCCGGAGCGGATCTTGGCCTATAGCCTTGATTTCGCTCTCAAAAAGGAGTGGCAACCTTTGTGTTGATTTGGGGAATAATCCGACTCAAAGTTTCGATCGCTATTTTCAAGTCGACCATTCCTCCTTGTTATTTTTGTGATGCGTTTGCGACGAGCATATATTGTGGGCGATAGGTGCTGTGTAGGTGCGGTAGATCTAAGACGAGATTGGGCGTAGATTGACTTTTACCGTAGAGATCTCCGATTCCGTACATCCCTTCATCATAAAATATCATGATAGCCCCCAGTAATAATCTTAGGTCATTTGGATTAATATTTGAAGGGGTCACCATTCATATACATCATGTAGGTTAGTTGGTCTACACATAGTAGAAATTGTAAAAGTAGGAAGCATTTGGAAATTGTATAGGAAAGGGTAGTTGGTGCACCTGGTCTGGTTGGAATATATATGGTCACCAAATGAAGGTAGGTTGTGTGAGCCCAATTGTACAAGGGCAGAGTGGTGTTTGGGATCGACGCTGGACCATCCTTCCTTGGAGAGGGAATGTCTAAATAAGATTAGAGTTAGTTCAAGTGTAATGATAACAAATTTGGCCATGGGTAGACACCAATAATAATAAGTAGCTTCTGAAAGGGAGCTTTGGGCTTCAGCCCAACATAGTTCCTAGTGCCCTTGAGGGTGTAAGATCCCATTTTTTTTCTTTTAAAACACCTGGGTCTTAGGCCCAGAACCGCCGCTTTGCGGTGACACCTTCGCACCCGGGAAGGTCATCACTACAAAATACCAATCCTGCCGGCCAATTTGATCACAACTGTAGCAAATAATAAAGCAAGTCCACAGAAATCACATATAGAAAATAATCTCCACGAAGGGAGTGTCCACAGAATAATATATCAGAGTACTAAAATATG
Organism: Platanthera zijinensis; assembly: GCA_039513925.1. Taxonomy (NCBI): domain Eukaryota; kingdom Viridiplantae; phylum Streptophyta; class Magnoliopsida; order Asparagales; family Orchidaceae; genus Platanthera; species Platanthera zijinensis. The sequence continues at coordinate 188,911,974 of CM077079.1, read as the reverse complement.
GGCTTATGCCCGGTAAATCATGTCCTCACTACATAGTCACTCAAGCAGAAGCAAAATAAAACTCTACTAGAATCAGGGACTCACAGTCCCAGCTGTCTAAACTCCTGAGCTAGACTATCCTATCTCCAAACGGGCCGACCTCCGGGGCTGATCCTCCATGTTGGGCTCCACGATCCCCTAAATGATGTGGTCCGAAAACAGTTAGTCTATAAGACTAAGTCCTATCATCCCCATCCCTTCCCCCATGGCCCCTAGGCACCGAGCGGAGAGGAATAAAGGGGAGGACATGAAGGTGGCGAGTAATCAAAAATAGGTTGCAACGGACCTGTACTAGCAATTTTATAATACATGTGGCAGTAAAATAAGTATGGAAAAATAACCTTAACTTATGTGCGGAAACACATAAGCCAAGGGATCTTCTGCAGGGCTCCCACTGTCACAACCCACATTTTCTCCGAATTAAGAATTATCAGAGTAAGAGAAAACACGCGTCATGATGCCACATCAAGCAGGGGATAACTGCTGACGCTCAGGCAAAACCACCTACCAACTTAATGAAAGAAAATCATGTGATTAATGATTAGAAAATCAGTTATATTTTAGAGGACGTATCCCCCGGCTTAGTGGATCACCTAGTCCACAAAAGAAAACTATATTTAAACGCTGCGGAAAGAAAATACTTTATCAGGTTTGACATCCTAAGGAGCACATAAGGGTCCCAAGAGAACCACTCATGCTATGCAAGACCCTACATTTAATTTATATAATATAAAAGAAAACGGTCTTTATACGTGATTTGGAAAATAGTGATTACGTTTTATAAAAATATGTTGATCATGAGCTTTATTTATAATAATAATTATAGTTTAAAAATAACTAGCAACCTAGCATAAAACCTTCTCAGGACTATCTCCAGAAAATGGTAGCAGCATAAGTAACTATATCTAGTACAAAGGTAAAAACTACCAGTGAGTGCCAACAACCTGACACGAACCCACTGACATATATGTATGTCTGTAAGAAAGTACTGAAAAACTACCTCACCAACACGGCAAACGGAACTCCAAGGTCCAAGAGACCACCAACACCACCACTGCAAACTAGACACCCAACTGGCTACAGCTCAGAACCTGGGGTATTCCAAAAGAAAACAGAATACCTCAGCAAGCTAAACAAAGTAAAACTGCATGAAAGAGTCAACCAAAAGGGGAAAAGTAACAGAAAAACATGCAGTAGAAAGTGTCACAACTGTCCAAAACAGGACAACAAGAAAAGCACAACGTGCAAAGAAACAGCAACAACCCAACCCAGGAACAACATCCTGTAGGGCCTACTAGGCTACCAAGAGCCAAAAGTGCTGCAAACTACCAAGGAAGAAACTTCTAACACCCTAAACTGTAGGAGGAGGTAGTAGCAAAAACAAACAATGAGGAACCGGATTGGAGGCAAACTCAGTCCCCCCATCCACCATGTCCAAGTCAACAAGCTCGAGGGTCTACACGTGAAAGCACAAGGGACCTTCCACCCACATGCCCAGCCCATACCTGGAGCAAGAAAAACACGAGTGGCCTTAGCTAAATTACACAACTCCACCCCCATAAAGAGCTACAAACCACCACTACTACCCACGACCCACGATTCGGCCATTAGGAAAGAGAAACATGGCCGACAAGGAAATTACAAATATAAACAAGGAATTCACTCGGGAACGTAAATCGAGGAAAGAGAAAAAGAAAGTGTTGAAATGACTCAACACGACGTGGCGCTGGGTCCTCTCGACACCGCATTGAGTGAGCTTCACCCACTCAACGTGCCACGCAAGGCGAACTATCACAACAATAACTCTTACCTTACTACCTTAACACTACACAAAACACTCATGCCCACCTAATCCGCGTATCGACTCCAGCTAAACACGAGTGCAGAAAAAAAAAAGAAATATTCAGAGCGCACGATCAGTGTCGCACGACCAGTGGTCGTGCGCACTGATCGGCTGATGATCGTGCGAAGTGAACCTGGGAAACCTGACAGAAAACCTAGCAACTGCGCACGATCAGTTTCGCACGAGCACTGGTCGTGCGCACTGTTGCCAGCGCTCGTGCGATTGCCGAGACAGAACTTTGGAAAATAAACAGACAGCCCCGCATGAACAGAGGCACACGACCAGTGGTCGTGCGCCCTAACGGTTGATTACCGTGCGCGGTTAACCTGTACCGTTGGGATTTCCCGGACGACACCGGAACGCGCACACGACCCACACAACTACAGTAGCAGTAGGAAACTACCAACGACGCGCGCCACTACCATTCAAACTATGACTAATCATTCGAGACGGAAAATAGAAGATAAAACGATAGAAACAATAGGCTTTGAACAAAAGAAAACAACATGGCAAGGGCAAGAACACCACTTGCCTCGATTTCCGGTGAAGCTTGGTCGGCTTTCCCTCCTCTTCACGCTGCACTAGAAAGAGCAGCACCAAAAACTCACCTAACAAGCAAATCCGAACTTTAATGGCGGAAACCTCAAAAACCAAAAATTCCAATCCCCCTAAAACTCCACGAAATTCGAATTTCTTACCGTAGGAATGAAGGTCTCGACGAGAGCAATCCGAATCCACTCTCGGAATCGAATTCCGTCCACAAACGCTCCGGGAATCAGCGGTGGAAGGCAACGCTCGGCGGTTTCCCGTTTCCTCTCGTACAGGGGCGGCGGTTTCAAGTGGGGAAGATGATGATCGGGCCTAAATTTCTATCCTATATATATATATTAATATATAATAATATAATTAATTACAAAATTACATAAAGCACCAAAACGACGCGAAAACCGAACTACCTCGGAATTCGACGAAATTCGCACCGTAGCTAAATACCCACGCTACGAACACAACGACGAAGTCGAAATTAATTTTCGACTAACAGAACTCGAGTTATACCCAAATAAAGCCAAACACCAACATCCCCCCGAGAGGCCACACCGGGTCACCCAAAATGACTCGGCTTGCTAGGGAGATCTTGCCAACAGGCTACAGAATAGGGCACTCAGTTCTAAGGAGCTAAACCACACTCCACAAATGGCACAAGCCACGGAAACGCGTCATCGTAACGCCAAATGAGAATAAAAATAAACGCAGAAAAATCGGGGGCGTTACAGTCACTCCCCCTAAAAGAAAGTTTTGTCCCGAAACTTTACGCACAACACTCCTACTAAAGAAGGAAAAGTAACCAATAGGAGTTACAAGAAGGGAAACATACCGATCAAATCAGGGAAACAGGTGAGGGTAAGCCCTCCTCATGGCCGACTCTAGCTCCCAAGTCACGCTTTCCAAATCCTGATTTTTCCACAGAACTTTCACCATCGGTATGGACTTCTTTCGCAGAACTCTCTCCTGAGTATCCAAAATACAAACCGACACCTCAACAAAAGAGAGGTTGGGCTCCAACTGGGGCACAACGTCCAAGACCCGCCCACTACTGCGCACACACTTCCGCAATTGGCTATCATGAAAAACATTATGAACTCCTGGGAAGTTTGCTGGCAAACCCAATCTATAAGCTGACACGCCAATCCGTTCCAAAATCTCGAACGGGCCCACATACCTTGGGTCCAATTTCCGATTCTTACCAAACCTCTTTGTACCCACCATTGGGGAAACCTTAAGAAATACAAGGTCCCCTACAGAGAACTCCAAAGCAGACCTACGCCGATTGGCGTTCTTTTCGTACCTCTCCTGATTTATACGAAGCTTCTCCCGAATAAGCTTCACGGCGACTTCCATATCCTCCAGCGCATCAGGACCCAACAACGGCCTCTCACCAGCCTCGGCCCAAAACAACGGAGTCCTACAGCGCCTCCCATACAAGGCTTCGAACGGAGCCATCTGCAAACTTTCCTGATAACTGTTGTTGTAAGCAAATTCCATAAGTCGCAGTCGCTCATCCCACGCTCCGCTGTGGTCTAAAATATAGCATCGGATCATATCCTCAACAATCAGATTCACCCGCTCCGTCTGCCCATTGGTCTATGGGTGGTACGCAGTAGAATATCTCAGATCCGTACCCAAACCCTCCTACAGACTTTGCCAAAAACGAGAAGTAAACCGGGAGTCTCGATCAGAAATGATGCTAACCGGCACACCGTGGAGTCGGATGACTTCATTCAGGTACAACTCCGCTATCTTCTTCATCGGGTAATCAATCTTATAAGGCACGAAGTGAGCACACTTCGTCAATCTATCCACTATAACCCAAACAGAATCAAATCCCCTTGGAGATTTTGGTAAGCCCGTAATGAAGTCCATAGATATACTCTCCCACTTCCAAGTCGGGATCTCTAACGGGGTCAACTTGCCACCAGGCCTTCCATGATCGGCCTTCACGCGCTTGCAAATGTGGCACTCAGCAACAAATTGGGATATATCACCTTTCATGCCATACCACCAGACAATTTGCCTTAAGTCACGGTACATCTTCGTAGATCCTGGATGATAGGCAACGCTGCATCCATGAGCCTCTCTGCAAATCATACCTCTAATATCCCCAACGGCGGGGATGCAAAACCTGCCACGGTACTTCAAAGTACCCGCATCATCGATAGCAAAATCTGGCAACTCTCCCTTCTCTGTCCGGATGAATAGGTGCAACAGATCCGGGTCGTCCTTCTGGTGCAGTCTGGTCAAAGAAATCCAGGACGGCTCTGCCACTGACAAACTACTCTGCAAACCACAGCATCCCACTGAAATATCCATAAGGAGGAACTCCTCAACTAACCGATCAGCGGAGATGTTAAAGATCTTTCCTGTCTTTCGGCTCAGGGCGTCGGCCACCACATTGGCCTTGCCCGGATGATACTGGATCTCTACATCATAATCAGCCACATACTCTAGCCACCGCCGCTAGCGCAGATTCAACTCCTTCTGCGTGAACACGTACTTCAGGCTCTTGTGGTCAGTAAAGATCTTGCACTGAGCCCCATAAAGTAGGTGTCTCCACAGCTTCAACGCATAAATAACCACTGCGAACTCAAGGTCATGCGTAGGATAATTCTTCTCATGAGTCTTCAGCTGCCTTGACCCATAGGCAATCACCTTCCCAACCTGCATTAATACGCATCCCAGACCTACAAGCGAAGCATCCACATATACATCATAATCCACAACCTCAGTAGGCAGGGTCAGAATGGGGGCAGTGCACAATCTCTTCTTTAGCTCCAGAAAAGCCTCCTCGCACTTTTCGCTCCAAACAAATGCCACATTCTTCTGAGTCAGCTTGGTCAACGGTGCAGCTAGGGAAGAGAAACCCTCCACAAATCTTCTGTAATATCCAGCCAACCCTAAGAAACTCCTGATCTCCTTAGGCGTACTTGGCCTACTCCAATCCATCACTGCTGCAATCTTTTCTGGATCGACCGAGATCCCTTCCTTGCTCACCACGTGGCCTAGAAAAGAAACCTGAGGCAACCAAAATTCGCACTTGGTCAACTTGGCGAATAACTTGTGGTTCCTCAACTCTGATAGGACCAAACACAAATGCTGCTCATGCTCCTCAGCACTACGAGAATAAACTAACACGTCATCAATGAAGACCACAACGAACTTGTCGAGGAAATCCTTGAACACCCTATTCATCATATCCATGAAGGCTGATGGTGCGTTGGTCAGACCAAACGACATCACCAAAAACTCAAAGTGTCCATGCCTCGATCTAAACGCAGTCCGTGGAATATCCGCCTCCCGGATCCTGAGCTGATGATAACCAGAACGAAGGTCGATCTTGGAGAACACCGTGCTACCGCGCAACTGGTCTAATAAATCATCGATCCTCGGCAGAGGGTACCTGTTCTTAATAGTGACCTTGTTCAATTCTCTATAGTCGATGCAAAGCCGCATCGACCCATCTTTCTTCTTTACAAACAAAACAGGAGCACCCCAAGGCGACGAACTCTGCCTGATAAAACCTTTAGCCAACAGCTCATCCAACTGACCTCGCAACTCCTCTAACTCACGAGGGGCCATCCGGTACGGCGCCTTAGCAATAGGACACATATCCGGCTCCAAATCGATCACAAACTCAACATCCCGCTCGGGAGGAAGACCAGGAAGGTCATCAGGAAAAACATCGGCGAAACCACAAACAATAGGAATCTCCTCCAAGAGTGGTACGCTAACAGCGGTTTCAACCGCCGAGACTAAACAAGCACAACAACCAGAAAGAAACAACCTCTGAGCACATATCGCAGAGATGACAGGAGAATCTTGACACGGATCAGCATACACGCTGCCGGGCTGACCGTCGTCCCTGATGAAGTCCAAGCGCTTTCCTTTGCACTGAATGACTGCATCATACCTAGAGAGCCAGTCCATGCCCAGAATAACATCGAAGTCCTCCAGATCAATCATCTTCAGGTCCGTCTTCGCAAGAAAGTTCCCCAACAAAACAGGGCAATCCAAAATGCCCAAATCTGACAACACAGATTCACCAGAGGGAAACTTGACACGGAAGGAATCCCGAACACGATCTAAGGTCAACCGATGTCGCTCCACAAAGGCTCTAGCCACGAACGAGTGGGTAGCGCCGGAGTCAAACAGAACACGCGCCCAGCGGTTCTTCACCTTAAATTTCCCTATAGGAACACACAAACTAAGGAACTACCACCACAATACCGCAAACACACAAGCAAAATAAAACTACCAGGCTAGAAAAACAACAAACGACTAACCTGAGATGACCTGGGTCGAAGCCTGAGCCTCCTCGGAAGAGATCACGTTCAGCTTCCCCTTTCCCTTGTCCACACGCTGAGGTGGAGGTAAAGCCTGTAACGGAACTGCAGGAAGAGCTGGCTGAAACTGAGGATACCTCGACTTGATGTGTCCCTTCTGCCCACACTAAAAACAGACTTTATCCTTGGTCCGACACTGGGCCGCATCATGGCCGGATTGCTTGCAAACGGAATCGGAGACATCTCTCCTAGGAGCACCCTGAATCGCATGAACCTGCTCCTTCCTCTGAGCTGCTGCCTTGTTGAAACATTTCTCGGCAGGGTGGCCTGACCGGCCACAAAAGCTGCACTCCACCTTGCCCCTCTTTCCCGGAGCCGCACCGGGTACCTGGGGTTTCTTCTCCTCCACCGACTTTCTCTTGTCCAACCTCATTTGCTAGCCTCTGCTCTTCGCGGTCTCAATAGCCTCTACCTTCAGAGCAGCCTCTACTACACCTGCATAAGTCTCTGACCCATAAGCACTGGTCAACTGCTGCACCTCGCTCCTCAAACCACCGAGAAATCGCTTAACTCGATCAGCCTCAACGCTGACCAATCAAGGGGCAAAATGGCTCAACTTGCTGAACTCTATCTCATACTCACCCACCGTGAGTTGCCTTTGCTTCAGATGGAGGAAGTCATTCATGAGGCGGTCATGCTCGACCGAGGGTAAGAACTTCCTCAACAACATCTCCTTAAACACCTCCCAAGAGCAACCGGCTACCAAGCTCTCCTTCTCTCTCAGCCACCAACTCTTAGCCAAACCTTTAAGCTGATAGGCGGCTATCATCACCCTCTGATCATCTACAATCCCTGAATACGAGAACATCTCCTCCATGGAGATCAGCCAGTCATCTATCACCATGAAATCTGCCTTCCCATCATAAGTGGGAGGACTCAGCCTCTGAAACTGCGAGATGAAGGCCATCTCTGCTGGCACCACCACTGGAGGTCTCAAGGGTGCAGGAGGAGGAGGAACAGCTAACCCCCCCGCAGGGACTTGCACACCCTGAGTCTGACCTGCCACAACCGCCACCAATGACTGAATCTGGGCTCGCACCTCCCCCAACTTCCTGCCCATAGCTTCGCTACTCAGACGCAGACTCTCGATTACCGCATCACGTTGAGCGCCAGATGACTCACCCTAAGACAGGGGAGTCGATCGAGTCGCAGGACGCCTTGCCATTCTAAAATCATAACAACACAAATTAGACCCTACTACAATGTCTAGAACCAAATACAAGTACAGACAATACATATATAGATATAGACTTAAAGCTGCTAAACTTGCTCTGAGAGTTTATCTTTTTAACAAAATTTAGATGTTATGCCCTAACCTAGGATGGTTAACCACCACCTTACTAACTCTTGTGCCTAGATCGGGAATGCATGACTTTTATATTAATTTGAAAACTTATGTGTGTACATATGTCATCCTGCCAGTCTTTAGCATGGCACGTTGTGCTTATGCAATGTTATGATATGCATGTTTGTGTTATGCATTCTAAAAAGGCCCTAATGCATGTTATGAGCGGCGTACACATGAAAATGTTATGCATCCCATACTACATAACATTCTCATGCAACGAAAAAGAAAACGTGCTAGTCGCAGCTATGTGGTGAGGTTATGCATCCCATACTACATAACCCTCACATATTGCCCCTATGGTGGATCCATATACGAACACATATTATGCATCCCATACTACATAATATGCCCTGTATACTTCATGTTATGCTATGAGTGTAGTGTTCGTGCTTTTGCCAAGACTTGCTGATGACATATCGTTGTGCGAATGACATGATGCTGAATTACTAAAAAGCAAACAAAGGAAGGTTGCTCAACTAACTTGTCAAGCAACCTCCCTCTGATACCAACTATCACAACCCGCATTTTCTCCGAATTAAGAATTATCAGAGTAAGAGAAAGCACGCGTCATGATGCCACGTCAAGCAGGGGATGACTGCTGACGCTCAGGCAAAACCACCTACCAACTTAATGAAAGAATATCATGTGATTAATGATTAGAAAATCAGTTATATTTTAGAGGTCGTATCCCCCGGCTTAGTGGATCACCTAGTCCACAAAAGAAAACTATATTTAAACGCTGCGGAAAGAAAATACTTTATCAGGTTTGACATCCTAAGGAGCACATAAGGGTCCCAAGAGAACCACTCATGCTATGCAAGACCCTACATTTAATTTATATAATATAAAAGAAAACGGTCTTTATACGTGATTTGGAAAATAGTGATTACGTTTTATAAAAACATGCTGATCATGCTCTTTATTTATAATAATAATTATAGTTTAAAAATAACTAGCAACCTAGCATAAAACCTTCTCAGGGCAAGTAGACTATCTCCAGAAAATGGTAGCAGCATAAGTAACTATATCTAGTACAAAGGTAAAAACTACCAGTGAGCGCCAACAACCTGACACGAACCCACTGGCATATATGTATGTCTGTAAGAAAGTACTGAAAAACTACCTCACCAACACGGCAAACGGAACTCCAAGGTCTAAGAGACCACCAACACCACCACTGCAAACTAGCCACCCAACTGGCTACGGCTCAGAACCTGGGGTATTCCAAAAGAAAACAGAATACCTCAGCAAGCTAAACAAAGTAAAACTGCATGAAAGAGTCAACCAAAAGGGGAAAAGTAATAGAAAAATATGCAGTAGAAAGTGTCACAACTGTCCAAAACAGGACAATTAGAAAAGCACAACGTGCAAAGAAACAGCAACAACCCAACCCAGGAACAACATCCTGCAGGGCCTACTAGGCTACCAAGAGCCAAAAGTGCTGCAAACTACCAAGGAAGAAACTTCTAACACCCTAAACTGTGGGAGGAGGTAGTAGCAAAAACAAACAACGAGGAACCGGATTGGAGGCAAACTCAGTCCCCCCATCCACCATGTCCAAGTCAACAAGCTCGAGGGTCTACACGTGAAAGCACAAGGGACCTTCCACCCACATGCCCAGCCCATACCTGGAGCAAGAAAAACACGAGTGGCCTTGGCTAAATTACACAACTCCACCCCCATAAAGAGCTACAAACCACCACTACTACCCACGACCCACGATTCGGCCATTAGGAAAGAGAAACATGGCCGACAAGGAAATTACAAATATAAACAAGGAATTCACTCGGGAATGTAAATCGAGGAAAGAGAAAAAGAAAGTGTTGAAATGACTCAACACGACGTGGCGCTGGGTCCTCTTGACACCGCATTGAGTGAGCTTCACCCACTCAACGTGCCACGCAAGGCGAACTATCACAACAATAACTCTTACCTTACTACCTTAACATTACACAAAACACTCATGCCCACCTAACCCGCGTATCGACGCCAGCTAAACACGAGTGCCGAAAAAAAAAATATTCAGAGCGCACGATCAGTGTCGCACGACCAGTGGTCATGCGCACTCATCGGCTGATGATCGTGCGAAGCTGGGAAACCTGATAGAAAACCTAGCAACTGTGCACGATCAGTTTCGCACGACCACTGGTCGTGCGCACTGTTGCCAGCGCTCGTGCGATTGCCGAGACAGAACTTTGGAAAATAAACAGACAGCCGCGCACGAACAGAGGCACACGACCAGTGGTCATGCGCCCTAACGGTTGATGTCCGTGCGCGGTTAACCTGTACCGTTGGGATTTCCCCGATGACACCGGAATGCGCACACGACCCATGCAACTACAGTAGCAGTAGGAAACTACCAACGACGCGCACCACTATCATTCAAACTATGACAAATCATTCGAGACGGAAAATAGGAGATAAAACGATAGAAACAATAGGCTTTGAACAAAAGAAAACAACTTCGCAAGGCCAAGAACACCACTTGCCTCGATTTCCGGTGAAGCTTGGTCGGCTTTCCCTCCTCTTCACGCTGCACTAGAAAGAGCAGCACCAAAAACTCACCTAACAAGCAAATCCGAACTTTAATGGCGGAAACCTCAAAAACCAAAAATTCCAATCCCCCTAAAACTCCACGAAAATCGAATTTCTTACCGTAGGAGAGAAGGTCTCGATGAGAGCAATCCGAATCCACTCTCGGAATCGAATTCCGTCCACAAACGCTCCGGGAATCGGCGGTGGAAGGCAAGGCTCGGCGGTTTCCCTTTTCCTCTCGTACAAGGGCGGCGGTTTCAATTGGGGAAGATGATGATCGGGCTTAAATTTCTATCCTATATATATATATATATATTAATATATAATAATATAATTAATTACAAAATTACATAAAGCACCAAAACGACGCGAAAACCGAACTACCTCGGAATTCGACGAAATTCGCACCGTAGCTAAATACCCACGCTACGAAAACAACGGTAAAGTCGAAATTAATTTTCAACGAACAAAACTTGAGTTATACCCAAATAAAGCCAAACACCAACATCCCCCCGAGAGGCCACAACGGGTCACCCAAAACGACTCGGCTTGCTAGGGAGATCTTGCCAACAGGCTACAGAATAGGGCACTCAGTTCTAAGGAGCTAAACCACACTCCACAAATGGCACAAGCCACGGAAACGCGTCATCGTAACGCCAAACGAGAATAAAAATAAACGCAGAAAAATCGGGGGCGTTACACCCACCATATAAATAGTCCCATACAAATTTATACGTTGGGGTGTCGGTTATCAAACAGCAGATTATATATATCAAAATTGACCTTAATTTATTAACTTGCCCACACAAGCTTATAGACAAAGGGGTTATTTTGCAAGTCCTAATGTATAAGCGTCCCATTCCACTTATACCTCAGGTGTCAGGGGTTAAATGAATCTATTATGCTATGACATGCTAGTGGGTATGATGGAACATGCAAGTGCAACTCACGTACCCGACTCTGTGCACACAGACCATTAGTTCCCCCTTTCTGGAGCCATAACCTCCCAGGATACCTCCGTAGTGGCAGACGGAAGCAGTTTGTTGGGCCTCGCCCACCTCTAAACCAGTAAATCACCACCAGTCAGACCTATCGTACGCCTCAATGCTTGGTGCATGAAGCGGACTCCTGCGTACTCTTGCCGGTTGGTGAACCGGTCTTCTGTTGACGAAGTGCTAACCACACTTGCTGAGTCAGCGTATTGGCGTCTATGCATCGACCTTCTAATACCGAAGACCCACCACCTTTATTTTCTTTCCTTTTTTGCACATGCAAATTTAACGTATCAAACCAATCGAGCCGAAGCTCCCCGGACCATTCTGTCCGTCCCTTAACTAATCGAGCCAAAGCTCCCCGGACCATTCTGTCCGTCCCTTAACTAATCTAGCCGAAGCTTCTTGGGACTTGCTGGGTATTACCAGAAGTTCGTGGAGGGGTTCTCTCAAATTGCCCTCCCACTCACGTCTTTGACGAAAAAGGAGGCACCTTTCGTTTGGACCCCGCAGTGCTAGGCGGCTTTCCAGGAGCTGAAGGACCGACTCATCTCAGCCCCTATTCTGGCCCTTCCATCTGGAAAGGAAGGATTCCAGGTGTATACCGACGCATCATACCAGGGGATGGGAGCAGTGCTGATGCAGAACGGACACTTCATAGCATATGCCTCCCGCCAGTTGAAGACCCATGAGAAGAACTACCCAGTGCACGACCTTGAGATGGGAGCAGTCGTTTTTGCTCTGAAGGTCTGGCGCCATTATCTTTATGGAGTCCAATGCGACATCTACTCCGACCACAAGAACCTGAAATACGTGGACACACATAAGGAGCTGAATATTAGGCAGAGGCGCTGGGTGGAGTTCTTAGCAGAATATCAGTATGAGATGCACTACCATCCAGGGAAGGCAAACGTGGTGGCCGACGCGTTGAGCCAAAGAGCTGCCACTTCCGAAGCTGGGCCCCAGGTTATGTCCATGGAGCTAGTACGGTCATTCAGAGATATACAGATATCCCTAGTGTCCGAGGATGATCTAGAGCTATATAGGGAGTATCTGACATCGATGGTGGCCATAGACGATATTCGGGATCGCATTCGGGACGGACAGAGGACAGATGCATGGGCAGAGCCGATGTTCCGAGCCTTGGAGGAGGGTTCGACAAGAGATTATTCCCTGAGAGATGGACTGCTACATTTCAGAGGCAGAGTATATATACCCACAGAAGGCCAGATCCGAGAGGATATTATGACGGAGGCAGACGGAAGCAGTTTGTTTGGCCTCGCCCACCTCTAAACCAGTAAATCACTACCAGTCAGACATATCGTACGCCTCAATGCTTGGTGCATGAAGCGGACTCCTGCGTACTCTTGCCGGTTGGCGAACCGGTCTTCTGTTGACGAAGTGCTAACCACACTTGCTGAGTCAGCGTATTGGCGTCTATGCATCGACCTTCCAATACCGAAGACCCACCACCTTTATTTTCTTTCCTTTTTTGCACATGCAAATTTAACGTATCAAACCAATCGAGCCGAAGCTCCCCGGACCATTTTGTCCGTCCCTTAACTAATCGAGCCGAAGCTCCCCGGACCAAACTGTCAGTCTCAAAACTAACCGAGCTGAAGCTCCCAACAAAATTCCTATGCTAACAGTGTTTGTGAAATGTGAGATCCTAATTACTAGGTTACTCTTTTCAGTTTGTTAATACAGTTTACGTTAACTTAGGACTGCCCCCGGTATTCCCTGTGAAGGGCTCTCGAGGGGAACTAGGAACTATGATTGGATTACGCCCATCGTTCCCTTTTGCAAGGTACTTATTATTAGATGATTCCCTTACCCATTACTTCCTCGTGTTACGATAGACTAACCTAGTGATAGAATTAATTTCAAGATAACCCAAATACCTAGAGGGGGGGGGGGGGTTAAAAGGTTCTTTTCCTTTTTTTTACTTAAGGCAGAATAATTATTATGATATTAAACTAGAATCTAACTATTCTACAACAATCATAGCACAAAAATCACAATCACACACACATCATAGATTGCACACAGGATTATAGTGGTTCCCCAAGATCTGGGTACATCCACTTTCCCCCTTCACCTATCTAGCATTATGCTAGATTCGGCCTAACTTCTTCCTTCTTCTCAGATCCATAGATCGTATAGCTCAGAACCCTGAAAGGTTCCTACAACTCAGAACCCTATAAGGTTCCTATAACTCGGGCTAACAGCCCTACCTCAGCCTTGCCACAAGGCCTAAAACTCAGATAAAAATTTCTTCTACACTCAGGCTCAAAAGCCCTACCACTTAGAGATCTATATCTCCTACAGTCAGCCTTTATAATATCGGCTTACAACTCAGATCTATGAAAAGATCCTACAAAATTTGATGAGTGTTTAGATGGACTCTTACCCTTATTGAGAGAGAAGGGATAAGAGATTTGTTTATCAGTTTCTTGATAAGACTGATGGCTGAAATCAACCTATTCTTAGCTTTCTTCAAAGCTTCTTGAATCTGAACTCAGTAGGGTTGATCTCCTTTGAAGTCGACTGACTGCCAGCTTCCTTCTTAGAATCCAGAAATAAATCTAAACCCTTCTTAGCAGATTGGTTCAAGATCTGCTTCTTAGGAGACTTGTAAATATCTCCTCATTTACTTCAACAGCTGAAGATCTCTCTCACTCTTCAGAACTTATGAAGTTTCTTCAGAATTCTTGCTTGAATTCTCCTTAGATCTTCTCACGAAAATCTTCTTCAGTGTGACGTGCACTTTCTTGATCAATGATAAATACTTTAATAGTTGTGCCAGTTGTTGTTGTTATTGTTCATCTTCTTTGATTTGATAGAATCCATTTATATATATAGACTTCATCTATGGTAACCGGCTGATCCGGTTTCTAACAAACTTCTGACAAGTCTGTCAGCTTTAGTAAACTTGTTGGAATGCACAGCTGTGAAGTCTCCAGTCAGTTCTTGAACCTTTGTCTTTGTCAGCAAAGCGTCGAGACTGATTGTCATTATGTGTCGACATAAGTAGATAAAGTGTCGACAAAAGCTTTGGTGATGTTGACATAACTCCTTTGGTGTCGACACAGATTCTTGACACTGCATCTGTAGAATGTGTCGACACTGCGTCTTTGTGTCGATATATACACTTCTTCACTACACAACAATAAACATTGTTGAAACTCTGCTGAGTATCGACACAAGTCCTGTGTGTCGCCACAGTTGATATAGTCTTAGAATTTGTGTGTCGACACTGCCTCCAGGTGTCAACACAGTTGATGTCGACTAATACTCCTATATGTCGACACTACCTCCCGGTGTCGACACAGTTGATGTCGACTAATATTTCTGTGTGTCGACACTGCCTCCCGGTGTCGACATAGTCGATGTCGACTAATAAAGTCTGTGTGTTGACACATTTGCTTCAGGTGTCGACATAGCTTTTCGAAGTGTCGACACAGACTTCCTTAAGTATCGACACATGGACTTAGAAACTTTTCTGCATTTTAGTTAATACTTAACCTGCACATATAAACTCAAAATAACATCAAGTACACCTTGATGTATATCATTGAGCTAAGTGAGGCTTCTCCAAATCAGGTACACATTTTCCAATGTACCCAACAATTTCCCCCTTTTTGGAGAAGTCATAACCCTTTAGTTAATGATATACACCACTTATAATAAACAAACACTATGATGTATATAAGCATTATATGACAGGGCAACTTATAAACAAAACATATATCAAAATCACATCACAGAATAAGAATGCAAATTGAATGAACATGAAACATTGTTTTGTTTATATTAACAAAAAGTTTCTTAATAATTGATTACATAGATTTCTTTTAAAAACTAAAAGTTACATTGTTCTTGCAAAATTTAGTAAATCTATCCTAAGGCTGATCAGGCTCCCTAATGACTATGCCTTTTTCTGGCTTAATCTGAGCTTGCACAGGAGGTTCTTCATCATTAATAGGTTTTTTCCTTTCAACTTTGCCTTTCTCTGAACTTCAGCTTTAATCCTTTGCCTTTCAAAATAATGAAAAGGCTTAGGAAAGTACTTGCTAGGCTCCTGAGCATTAGGAGGTAGCTTCCAAATCTTAACCTTTCTTCTATGCTGCACAATGGCTTCCTGTCTTGCCTCATACTTCTGCGATTCCTGTTTATTATACCACTTGCCCCTTTCATGAACTTGATCTTTCACAGCTTTCCAGGCAGTCAAAATTATATTTCTTGAAGTGGGGCTCCACTGCTCAAAATCAAGCTTTAACTCAGCCTGTTCTCTGAATCTTTTCTTTGAAAGTTGAGCTTCCTACTGAGCTTTCAAGGCAGCTCCTGGCATTTCAACTTTCTCTATATTGACATTTTCAACATCCTATGGAGGACTGTACATTGTCTGAACCTGTTGTTGAATCATATCAAAATCTGCTGGAGGGTAAATGATTTGAGCAACTTCAGGTTGATCACCTTCAGCATAAGCAGGTTGTACACCAGACTCATCAACATTGTCATCATCATAAAGGGGTGGATATCTCAGAGTGGCTCTGATGCTATTAGATATCCATTTTGCATGATCTGAGCCTGCATTGACTAACACTCTCTCCCCCTTTATGGCTTCTCTTACAATGTGGTCTCTTAAGTCATCGTTTTGAAATCTTATTTTGCCATCAAAAAAATTGACACCATCTTTATAAAATGATTTTAACTTAAGAAGCTGTTCAGAGATTGTTTTCTGAGAAGAATTAATGGCTGTCTTAAATGAATCCAAGGCTTCTTGTAGCTTCTGATCAAATTCCTCTTTCTCCTAAGCCCTTGCTTCAGTCATTGCAATAACTATTTTCTTTACTTCAGTGACTATCTCATTGTGAGATTCAGTCAGATTGTCATTCATTCTAATCTGATTTTCAAGGACATAGCCTTGTTTTACAGCTATATCATCTACTTGTTTCTTTACTTCTGCTTGTTGGTTAGCTAGAAATACTACAGCATTGCCTCCTTTGTGGAAAAAATCTATCATCTCTTTCTTATGATGATTAACTTCAAATCTAATGGATTTGATATCCTGAGCCAGTTCAGATTGAAGTGACTTATGGCTTTCATCCACATACTTTTCTAGAGCCATTCTCTGCTCATCCAATTTAACTTGCAAAGCCACACCATTAAGGAGTTGTAATCAGCCTCTGGGGCAGCTTGTGAAGTAGGAGTTTGCAAAGCCTTCTTATAGCTCTAGCTTCTTCTCTTAAAGACCATCAGTTTCCTTTTCTTTGCATTTCTGATCTCTTCATCTTCTGAAGCAGATTAACTGGGGATGTCTACTCTTTCCTTAGGACTATGAGGCAGCTCATTCTCAGTCCTATGCTGCACCCCCTCAATGTTAGCCTGCTCCTCCTCATTTTCTGCTCCCTCTATGTCAGTAAACAATTCTTCCAGAGTGAACTTTTATTGAGTGTGAACTGGTGATACTTCTTTATCAGGAGTATCAGCAACCATAGATGTATCCTCCATGATAACATCTAGTGCTGGACTGTTGATATGAGGTCTCTCAAGAATAGATTGTGAATCCATTTTACTTGCCAAGTGAATTCTTTCATCCCCTTGTACCTGCGCAGTAATTGTCTCCCCCTCCACTTGTGCATTCTCAGTCAGGTCCTGTACTTGTACACTATCTAGCTCCCTCTGCACTTGTGCACTAACTGTGTCCTTCTGCACTTGTGCAGTCTCAGTAAGGTCCTGTTCAGGAGATTTCTCAGCAACTTCTTGTCTTTATATATCTGGTATGTCCTTTGTTAGGACTCCATCCAATCTTGAGATGATCCTGATGTCCATTCTTCTCATTTTATTGATTTTAGAACCAGGAATCTCATTCATTACTTCTTGAATGGCTCCAGCCATGTATAGACTCATTATTCTAGCCAATTTAGGCTTCTTAATGCCTCCCTTAATCTTCTCAAACAGTTCTACCGACCAATCTGTGTTAAGTGTAAAGATTATCCTTGTCACGAGGCTTAACATATAGGCTGAAATCCTATAATGTCCCTCTGGCTTACACAGAACCACCTTTCCAACTACTTCAGATAGAAATTCACCTTGCTGATTCATCCCTTTCCTATTTATTGCTGATCCAATCTTCATGGTGGGATCCAATCCACACCATTCTAGTGCCTCTCTTGTTCTTGATACTAGTACTTCTTCTTCATCCTGAGTTCTTGGAAGATGAAGAATTTTTCTCAAACTTTTCAAGGTCACATTGACTCTTGCTCCATGAACTGTTGATCTAATCTTAAGTCCTGTTGAGTCTATTGCAGCCGCGCCATAAAACTCAAGAATCTCCTTCTTCCATATCTTGGTTGGTTCGGATACCAGAAACTCCAAACCACTGTTAGTAATTAGGTTAATTACTCCTTTTATCTCTAAGTCAGCATCATCAAAGGCATGGCGAACCAACTCATATCCTTCGTTAATGTTATCTTCAACCTTTGGCGCCATTGGGATGGTGAGAAAGCTTGGATTGAGAGAAGAGAGTTTGTCTACACAAGGGTTTAGTCTCGAAAATCTTGATAGCGTGTCCACAGAATATGTTCTTGACCTATTTATACCCTTCTAACCAAAGAAGGTCAAAAGGCGGGCAAAAATTGTATAAAAGTGTTGACACTGTTAAAATATGTTGACACATACTTCTATTGTCTCGACAACGACGTTGACTACTATGTGTCGACACCAATTTATAGTATGTCGACACTAGACATACTTAGTAGTTCATCAAAAATTCTGTGTCGACTCTATTTGTAAGTGTCGTCACAATTTCTGGATGTGTCGACACCACTTCTCTGGTTGTGTCGAGACCTCTTACTGAAGTGTCGACACCACCTCTCTAGATGTGTCGACACAGATTTACTTAGCCAAATTTGTTAAACTAGTCTATGTTCAACATTCCTAATTCAATTTTAAATTTATTTAATTTAGTTTCATCTAAAAGCTTAGTAAATACAACTGCAATTTGATAATCTGTTTTGACAAATTCTAGTAAGATGTCCTCTTTCTCTACATATTCTCTAAGAAAATGGTATATTATTTCTATATGCTTAGTCCTACTATGTGAAACAAGATTATTAGCAATAGAAATAACACTAGTAGAATCTCAAAACAAAGGTGTTCTACTTACCTAAATACCATAGTATTCTAGCTGGTGCTGAATCCACAACAGCTATGCACATCAACTTCATGCTGCCACATATTCAGACTCAGCTGTGGAAATTGCCACACTAGTCTGCTTCTTACTACTCCAAGATACCAATTTTCCTCCTAGAAATTGACAGGTGCCTGTAGTATTTTTTTTATCTTCTTTGCAACCTGCAAAGTCTGCATCTGAATAGCCTGTCAGTAGAAAATCTCCATTCCTAGGGTACCAAAGGCCTAGATTAGGTGTGCCCTTTAGGTATCTCAAAATCTTTTTTACTGCAGTGTAATGAGATTCTTTAGGGCATGATTGGTACCTAGCACAGACACGTGTTGCATATATAATGTCTGGTCTACTAGTAGTTAGATATAGAAGAGAGCCAATTATTACTCTATACAAAGACTCATCTACTGGTTTACCTGCATCATCTTTGCATATATGCATACTTGTTCCCATAGGAGTTCCCATGGTGGAGGATGATTCCATACCATATTTCTTAATTAACTCCTTGGTGAACTTAGACTGGCATATAGACAAGCCATCATCAGTCTGTCTTACTTGAAGGCCCAAGAAGAACTTAAATTCTCCCATGCTGCTCATCCAAACTTCCCTTGCATAAGTTTTGCAAACTTCTTGCAAAGGTTGCTTTCTGTAGATCAAAATATTATGTAATCTACATAAATCTGGACTAAGATTATCTTTCCTTTAGATTCCCTTAGGAATAGAGTTTTGCCTATTTTCCCACTTGAGAATTTGTTCTCAATAAGGAAAGTAGACATGGTCTCATACCAAGCCCTTGGGGCTTGCTTTAACCCATATAAAGCTTTCCTAAGTCTATAAACATAATCAGGTTTAAAAGAATCAACAAAACCTGAGGACTGCTCTACATAGACTTCTTCTTTTAGATTTCCATTTAAGAATGCTGATTTTACATCCATTTGGAAGACCTTGAAGCCTTGATATGCTGCATAGGAAAGGAACATCCTAATTTCTTCCAGTCTTGCTACTAGGTAAATGGTTTAATCAAAGTCAATACCCTCTTCCTGCCTGTATCCTTTTGCAACAAGTCTTGCTTTGTTCTTCACAATGATTCCATTCTCATCCAGTTTGTTCCTAAAGATCCACTTTATTCTAATGATGTTGTGGTCTTTTGGTTTAGGAACTAATTCCCAGACCTTGCACCTTCTGAACTGACTCAACTCCTCTTGCATAGCATCAATCCAATGTGGGTCTAGAATAGCTTCTTCAAATTTCTTTGGCTCCAGTTTAGATATGAAGCTTGAGCAAAGTACTGTGTTCAAGTTCCTGCTTCTGGTTTGCACTCCATGTCTTAGATCACCAATTATATGATTTGCTGGAAGATCCTTTAAGTGTCTAACAGCTAGAGGTAGACTATCTTCTGGTTGAACACCTCCAGTCTCTTCAATTTGCTGCACCTCTTGGTGTACATCTGCATCTAGAGAGTCCTGTACTCCCCCTAGAAAGTAGCCAATTTTTCACTTCCTGCTCTTCAGTTGTTTCTTCTATAATGGTAAGCTTGTCCATTTTCTCATTTATACCTGTAAAACTCCATGAGCTACAAGGCAACTCACTGTTAATCAGTCTTGTTTCATCGAAGACAACATGTAAAGACTCTTCTACAACTTGAGTAATCAAGTTATAGACTCTATAAGCCTTACTATTATTGGTGTACCCAATAAATATCCCATCTTGGGAATCGGTAGAAAACTTAGTTAGATAAGACTTGTCATTGTTAAGGACATAGCACTTGCAACCAAAGATCCTAAAATAGGATAAATTTAGTTTTCTACCCTTCATGATCTCATAGGGTGTTTTTTGTGGCTTTTGGTGATAGATGCCCTATTGATCACATGACATGCAGTGTTTACTGCCTCAGCCCAAAAATACTCTGGGAGAGAAGTGTCACTCAATAGAGTTCTACCAGCCTCAATTAATGTTGTATTTTTCCTTTCAGCAATACCATTTTGCTGTGGTGTTCTAGGGGAGGAGAATTCTTTAAAAATCCCAAATTCTTCACACATTTTTGACATACTTTCAGATTGAAATTCAGTACCATCATCACTTCTGATTTAGACCACTGTATTGTCAAGTTCATTCTGAATTTGCTTGATAAAACTATATAAAATACTTGGGCTTTCTGATTTTTGTCTCAGAAAGAACACCCAGGAATATCTAAAATAGTCATCTACCACCAAAAAAGTGTAGACCTTCCTACCTAGACTATGAAATGGCATAGGACCAAAAAGATCCATATGTATGAGGTATAGACACCTCACTAAATCCTTGTTTTCAAGGCTATGAAAGGAGGATTTTGTCTGCTTGCCTTTTTGACAAGCTGAGCATATCCCATCCTTTATACACTTAACTTTTGGACCATTCCTTACTAGCTCTTTGCTAAAGAGTTGGCCAATTGTTTTGTAGTTAAGATGGGCCAGCCTCTTGTACCATTTGACACAATGAGAGGCTCTCTCATCAGCTACAAGACAAATAGGAGAACTTTTGTTATCACACTCAAAATTAAGACAGTACACATTCCTTTTTCTATATCCTGTCAAAATGACCTTTTGATCACTTGATCTTTTGATATGACATCCATTCTTAACAAATGAAATTTCATATCCTAAATTACTCAGCTGACTTATGCTTATAAGGTTGTGTTTCAAACCCTTCACATAGGCCACTTGAGTGATAGTAATCTGGTTACTAGAAATGTTACCAAATCCTTTGATGATTCCTTTTTCAGAGCCACCAAAGATTACTTTAGGCCCATTTAAGATAGGTAAATACTCCTTCAGCAATACCTTTGTTCCAGTCATGTTCCTGGAACATCCACTGTCCAAGTACCATATAGGGGCATGGTAACTTGGACTCACCTGCAATAAAGAATTACCTTCCCTTAGAACCCAAGTCTTGGGTCCTTGGTTCAAGTTAGCTTCATACTTACCAAATCTACCTACAGCTCTTCTAACAGGTAGACTATTGTTCTTCCTGACACTAGTGTTGTGCCAGCAATCTATGGCATATTGACCTGTCTTGCTACAACACCAGCATTCATACTTGTTGTATCTATTTTTAGATACATTCTTGACAGTCTGGTTGACAACAAATCTTTTGTTTTGTGCTGGTACTGCTACAGCTACACCCACTATTTTCTTAGGAACATGGGGTTTATGGACATGGGTTGCCTTATTGACATAAACACCCTTGTCATTCAGAACTTCAGTCTTACTATGACCATGAGTATTCTCAAGGTCATACTTGTTAGAAGGCACTTGTACCTTTCTAAAAGCTACATGGACTTTAAAATTCAGTGGATGGACTGAGGCTTTGCCCTTTTTCTTGAATTGGCCAGCCCTCATGTTACCCTTAAAGCCTATTCGAGCCTTACCCTTTTGAGCCACAAACTCATCTATTAAGGGTAAAACTGATTTTGGCTTGGAATAACTAGCCACCAAATCTTTTTCCTTTGGAAGTCTAGCTTCCAGACTTTTAATTATATCATTTTTGTATGTGATTGTGCCCATCTGTGTAATAGATATAGTTTTTAGTTTGCCAATCTCATTCAATTTTTGATCCAACTCTTTCTCTAAGTCAGATGCAGCCATCTTAAGATCTGTAATTTCCTTAGCCTTAGTTTTGACCAAGTTTTTGCTTTTCTTTAGTGCCTGTAACAAGTCCCCATATTCATCTATCAGCTGATGAATATCACCTTCAGACACAGACCCATCCACATCACTTGATGCAGATGTAGCTGACTCTGTGCCAATACTACAATCTGAATTACTAGAAAAACATTGTACCTTACTAGGACCAGGCTGATCCTTACACTTGTCTTCTTCTGATACATCCATTAGTCCCATGCACTGATTGTCTTCTTGTTCATAGATAGAGTTTAGCAATTGCATAAACTCATCTTCTTCATCTACTGCATATAGGCCAATGTATGCCTCAGCTTCAGATTCAGACTCTAAAGATGATTGGTCTGTCAAGCTCTTCTCCTTCTTAGCAACAAAGGATTTCTCCTACTTGCTCTTTTGTTGAGTCTTCCTTTTATCAGCAGACTCCTTTCTTTTGTCTGGACACTCAGCCACAAAATGTCAAGGCTTATTACAGCAGTAGCAAACTATCTTTGATGTTGTAGATTTGCTAGGCTTAGACCTTCTCTTTTCCTTCCTTGATGACTTCCTCTTTTGATAATAGTCATCCACAGGCTGAGATGTGGAGGGCCTTGACTTCCACTGCTTCTTCTTCAGGAATCTCTGAAACTGCCTTTTGAAGGCAGCAAAGTCTTTATCTGAGTCACTGCTGTCTGAACTCTGGTTGTCTGAATTATCTGAAGTAATTTCAGCAACAATCTCAGGAGGTGATGGAGACATCCTCCTATTCTTCCTAGTGGCTTCCACCTTGAAGGCCACAGACTTTTCTTTATGCTCCCCTTTAGCACTTTTCTCTTCCTTTTTCCTAGCCATCAGTTGCATCTCATATGAAAGCAATTTTCCAAACAAAGTTGGAGGAGAGATATCTGAAAGTTTGACCACTTCTCTAATGGCACAAATCTTAGTGTCTCAATCCTTTGTCAAGGACCTTAATAATTTATCATTCAGTTCATATGTACTGAAGATTCTTCTATAGGAAATCAGCTCATTTACTATTCTATAAAACTTTTTATAACACTCAGTTATACCATCTGACTTTCCTTGTCTGAAACTCTCATATTCCTGGTTCAACATAGATTTTCTATCTTATCTAACTTCTTCAGAACCTTCCATGTAGAATATCAAAGTGTCCCATATTTCCTTGGAGGTCTTGCAGTGAATCAAATTTTGAAAGGTTGAATCATCTATGACACTTACTATGATATTCTGGGCTCTTTTATCCATAATTGCAAGAATGATCTCATCCTTAGTCATCTCAGAAAAATCATTGGGAGTTCTTTGATTTGAATCTAGAACTGACACCTTCATTGGAACATAAGGACCTTCCATTACAGTAACGTAAATCCTTGGATAAGAAGCCTCCATGAAAAGCCTGACCCTTTCTTTCCATATTCCAAAATCTCTTTCCTGCATATGGGTAATTTCATAGAACCTAGTTCCTTATGATTTTCTCCTGAAACCATTTTCTTGATCTTGAATCTGCCTTATGGATCTTACTCAGACTGTTAAATCGTTCTTTGAGTAACCTCCTTCTGATACCACCTGATAGAATTAATTTCAAGATAACCCAAACACTTAGAGGGGGTGGGGGTGAATAGGTTCTTTTTTTTTACTTAAGGCAGAATAATTATTCAGATCTTAAATTAGAATCTAACTATTCTACAGCAATCACAACACAGAAATCATAATCACAAACACATCAGAGATTGCACACAGGTTTATAGTGGTTCCCCAAGATCTAGATACATCAACTTTCCCCCTTCACCTATCTAGCAGTGTGCTAGATTCGGCCTAACTTCTTCCTTCTTCTCAGATCCACATATCTTACAG
This sequence comes from Platanthera zijinensis, assembly GCA_039513925.1. Taxonomy (NCBI): domain Eukaryota; kingdom Viridiplantae; phylum Streptophyta; class Magnoliopsida; order Asparagales; family Orchidaceae; genus Platanthera; species Platanthera zijinensis. The sequence goes on along the minus strand of CM077079.1, from coordinate 188,887,626 downwards.
CTCAGAACCCTAAAATGTTCCTACAACTCAGAACCCTATAAGGTTCCTACAACTCAGGCTAACAGCCCTACCTTAGTCTTGCCACACGGCCTACAACTCAGAGAAAAATTTTTCGTACACTTAGGCTCAAAAGCCCTACCACTCAGAGATCTATATCTCCTACACTCAGCCTTTGTAATATAGGCTTACAACTCAAATCTATGTAAAGATCCTACAAAATTTGATGAGTGTTTAGATGGACTCTTACCCTAGTTGAGAGAGAAGGGATAAGAGATTTCTTAATCAGTTTCTTGATAAGACTGATGGCTGATATCAACCTGTTCTTATCTTTCTTCAAAGCTTCTTGAATTTGAACTCAGTAGGGTTGATCGCCTTTGAAGTCGATTGACTGGCAGCTTCCTTCTTTGAATCAAGAAATAAATCTGAATCCTTCTTAGCAGATTGGTTCAATATCTGCTTCTTAGGAGACTTGTAAATGTCTCCTCCTTTACTTCAACAGCTGAAGATCTCTCTCACTCCTCAGAACTTATGAAGTTTCTTCAGAATTCTTGCTTGAATTCTCCTTAGATCTTCTCACGAAAATCTTCTTCAGTGTGACGTGCACTTTCTTGATCAATGATCAATACTTCAATAATTGTGCTTGTTGTTATTTTTGTTCATCATCTTTGATTTGAAAGAATCCATCAATATATAGAGACTTCATCTATGGTAACCGGCAAATCCGGTTTCTAACCAACTTCTGAAAAGTCTGACAGCTTTAGTAAACTTGTTAGAATGCACAGCTATCAAGTCTCTAGTCAGTTCTTGAACCTTTGTCTTTGTCAGCAAAGCATCGAGACTGATTGTCATTATGTGTCGACATAAGTAGATAAAGTGTCGACACAAGCTTTGGTGATGTCGACATAACTCCTTTGGTGTCGACAGAGCTTCTTGACACCGCCTCTATAGAATGTGTCGACACTGCCTCTTTGTGTCGACATAGACACTTCTTCACTACACAGCAATCAACATTGTTGAAACTCTGCTGAGTATCGACACAAGTCCTGTGTGTCGACACAGTTGATATAGTCTCAGAATTTGTGCGTCGACACTGCCTCTAGGTGTCGACACAGTTGATGTCGACTAATACTCCTGTGTGTCGACACTGCCTCCCAGTGTCGACACAGTCTATGTCGACTAATATTTCTGTGTTTTGACACTGGCCCCCGGTGTCGACACAGTCGATGTCGACTAATAAATTCTTTGTATTGACACAGTTTCTTCAAGTGCCGACACAGCTTTTCGAAGTGTCGACACAGACTTCCTTAAGTGTCAACACATGGACTTAGAAACTTATTTCTGCATTTTGTCCAATACTTAACCTGCACATATAAACTCAAAATAACATCAAATACACCTTGATGTATATCATTGAGCTAAGTGAGTCTTCTCCAAATCAGTACACATTTTCCAATATACCCAACAACTAGTGTGACTTTTAACCTTCCTCTCTTCGGGAAAGACGATCTTTCGTCGAACCCGAGCACCTCTACACTCTAGCCAAACCAACCATGTACTCATCCTATCTCCCATGATGAACTCATTCTAGTTTATCCAAACCTGCAACCACTAATCCCGACTCATGTGCCCAACTTTGTACTCTAACATATTTTCTGCAGTTTTACTATATGCAGACCACAAAGGTTAAATGGCATGTAAAATGGGAGGTACATCAAATAATCAACCAGTACTCCTATAATAATTTTTGGAGAGCTATTATGACCTTTGTTGCCCAAATCCAGAGATTCACAATTTTTCCTATTTATCTGATAATTTATTTAATTATTATAGTGGCCAAAAATTCCAAGATTGAACAGGAAGTACAAAATTTAGACAAGATAATATTCCTCCAAAATTATGTTATATACAATATGAATATTTAAATTATGATCCAAAGTCTCTTAATTTTTCAGTAAGGTTTAGGCTACTAATTTAAATTTTAAATATAACTCACAATAATTCCTTTAAATAGATAAGTAGGGCAATATTACTTCCAAAAAATCAGAGAAAATTCAAGCATGATTTTAAGGGCATATAAATGCTCTGGGTCAAGTCTCATAATATATTAACCAGTAAAGAGCCTTAAAAAAATTATTGAACAATTATCCTATTTACTAAGATTGTGAAGTAAGTGCCACAAAAATGTATCCAAAAATTCTCATAAAATTCATATATGACTAAGAGGGTTTTAAACTCCTTCTGCCAAAATTTCATGACCTCCCAATGGACAGTGGAACCAAAAGGATCATATGATTAATTAGGGCAATCCAATATATTACAAAGGAAGTGCTACAATTATTGTTCCAAAATTTCCAATTAAATTACCAGAGGTTTATCCTTATGACTACTCTACACCAATTTCATCATATTTCAAGAAGTTTTACTAACCTATTCTTGCATTACATTGTTTGTTCCCTAAAGTATGGTTAGGGTTTTAAGGGCCACACCCTTTCCAAAATCCCTTAATATTATCACCAGAGGGCTTTACTTACCCTAGTACCTTGCCTACAAAGTTTCACGACCATTCAAGGTGTTTTGGCCTTATGCCCTTCACAAGATACAAAAGCCCTTCATTAGGGTTTGACCTAGGGACTTGGGAAAAATCAATTCCAATCCACACCATTTTTTCATGGGAAGGTGCAAAAAGTCTTGCCAAGTCAGTGGCCCAAATTGGAACCTCTGTTGAGGTGATTTAGACACTCTAAGCCAAAAATACACTTTTGGACCAAAAAGCCCTTTTTAAGGCAAGGCTAGGGTTTGCAAGATATCAGTTCAAATCACCTCCAAAAATAATGAAATTTCAACCAGAGCTTCGTAATGACTCCCTACACCACAAACCAAAATTTGGATGGTTTCGGAGTTCATTTAACCAATAAATTAATTTACCCTAGAGAAATTAAATTATTTACAAAACTATAGAAAAATTATCCCCAAAAATTCCCATTTTTGGGCACGGTCTAGATATGGTTAAGTTGGCCCCCTGTACAAATTTCACTCCATTTGGAAAAGGGATGAAGGGTGGGCACCCATTTTAATCTCAGGATAGCCCTTGGTATAGGTCCCACCAAAATGGGTGATGTGGTCAAACCACTTACCCAAATGGGTTCAAACAAATTTTAAATTAAACTAGACTTCGCTGTAGCTTTTCTTTGGCCACCGCCGGCCATCCGGCCACTTTCCCAACCAGCCACCACCACCACCACCTCCGTCGAGGCGGTGGCTAACGCCCGGCGGAGGTTTGGCCACCGGAGGTGGCGGTTTCTAGCGAACCCGCCACCATGATTTTTTTGGAATTCTCCATTTTTTTCACTTGGATCGGCTCGTTTGAGCTTAATTCTTATCTCTAAAGATTCCTAAGATCTAACCATAACATAAGAGGAAGGGGAGGACCTTGCTTGCGGCCTAAAGACGTGTCGATCGCCGGGAAGCCATTGTTGGTGGTCGTGGTGGTCGGATTTCTATAACAGCACAGTGAAACTCCTTTGCTCCTTCTATAAAGGTGTGGAATTGAATCCTTGGAGTTCAGCTCAGCTTTTGAAGATGAAGAGAAGGGGTGTTAGGAGGCTGTAGGAGCTTGGCCATTCTAGTCAAAGTTGGCGACCATAGTAGGTGATGAGTTGTAAATATACCTATATTTTCGTATTTTATTTAAGTCAATTTTGTTTATTTTTGTCTTTTTTATTAGTTTTATTCAATAAATTGCTTATTTTTGTAAATATTATTTCTAACTTAGCTTTATTTTTATTCCAGAAAAATTCCAGAAAAAGTCAAAAAATTGATTGACACGCCCGTGTCACATGACCGACATGCCCATGTCACGCCCTCGACGATCGCCGACCACAGGTGCCAGCTCGACCATCGGCGATCATCAAACCGAGCTCGACACGCCCCTAGACACGCCCGTGTCAAGGTGTGACATGAGCGTGACTTAGCCACCTGGCCCGACGTGACGCGCACGACTTTGCGGCCGGACCGCGCCCAGATCGACCTCCCCGACACGCCCCAGTCACGCCCGTGACTGACACATGTCACGCCCATGACCTAGGGCATGACCGCCACGTTTTCAGCCGAAGTCAACTTTCCAGTCAAGTCACCCGATCAACTCATGTATAGTATCGACACGCCCCCCTGTCACGCCCTAGTCACGGGCGTGACCCACCCGAAAATTTGCCTATAAATAAGAGCATCCAGGAAGCTTTTCTGGTCCACTTTTTTGACCACTTTGCTTAGGGGAGGTGCTGCCCATTTGGATTCCATGCTTATGTAAGGAGAATTTCTCCCCCCTCTCTCTCTCTTAGTTTGTATTAGGGTGTTTTTTTAATAAAATTTGAAATTTTCTCTCTTCCTTAGTATGAAAAATCCATTTGAATGCGCCTACTTAAGCAATTTTTCGTTCATCTTTTTGTGTTTCTTTTATGTTTTAATTTTTATAGCTTTGATAACTTAGTTATATTTAGGATTTATCGGCATTTCTAGCCGTTGTAATGTTCGTTTTATTTTCATAATTTGCACTTGTTTAGGTTTAGCTTTTCCTTTTTTCCTTATTTTTCATTCTTAAGGGTTTATAAAAACAACTAAAAAGTGCTCATTTTGATTTATTTAACTTAGGCTCTTTAGGATTGTAAACTTTTTCGTCCTTTTTTAGTTTTATTTTCACTTTTTAGGAGCTTTTATAAAAACTTAAGAATGAAAAAATCATTGTTATAATTTTTCGTCAACTTCATTTTAGCTTTTTAATTTCAAAACTTTTTAGTCCCTTTAATTTTTATTTTCACTTTTTATGCATTTCTACCGCATTCTAGCGGTAGAAATGCAGTTGTTCTAATTTTTCGCCAACTTTCATTTTGCGTTTATTTGCAAAACTTTTCGCTCCGGTTAATTTTTATTTTCACTTTTTATGCATTTCTACCGCATTCTAGCGGTAGAAATGCAGTCGTTTTAATTTTCTGAGCACTTCGCTTTTCTTATTTTTTTTTGCAAGGGTGCGTGCTTGTACAAGTTAGAATTTACAGCTTTGTTTTAATTTCTGTAGAGTGTGTGCGTATGCATTTATTTTCGCCTACTCGTTAAGAGTTAAATGGCGCTCTGCTTTCATTTTCCGCCCACTCGTTTGAGTGGGACTTGTCTTTTTACTGCTTTCATTTTCTTCCTACTCACTTGAGTAGGAAAACTTTGTGTGTGTGTGTGTGTGTTTACTTTTCTGTAGAGTGCGTGCGTGTGTTTACTTTTCTGTAGAGTGCGTGCGTGTATGAGATAAATTTACCCCCGCCCACTCATTTGAGCCGGGACTTGCAATTTTATCGCTTTTTCAATTATGTAGAGTGCGTGCGTGTAGGAGATAATTTTGACGCTTTATTTATCGTTTTCTTCAATTAAGAAGAGTGTGTGCGTGTGTGCGTTTATTTCCGCCTACTCATTTGAGTAGGGCTTGCTTTATTTAATTTTCTTTATGGTTTTGAAGTGTGCGTGAGTGCCTGCATCAATTAGCCTTCAATTTATCTAATTGTCCTATTTTTTTTTGTTTTCTCTTATAATCGTTCAGTTCTTAATTTAACACTCACGCTTCACCTAAAAACATAAAGTCGTCCCCATACCGATGAGTGGCTAATCTCTATTAGCCTTCGACATCGAAGAGCATTGGGACATATAAAATGATTTGAAATAATTAAAGAACTTTATTTTTATTTTAATTTAAGGACTTATGGTTTGCCCCAGGTTAACGACGCATAGGACCACATAATCGATTTGTGGGCTCTATTTCCATTATCCATATGCAACGCCGAGAGGCCGCACGTATGGACCGATCCCCCTTGGGTAAAGAGAACAGCGTACGCCCCCTCGAAAGAGGAGAAACGTAGTTCTGCCGGATTGGGTTCCCCACCCAATAGCGGGGTTCTTAGCGTAATGCGGGCGTTAATGGGAATCCTTCGTCGGACTAACGTTCGGGCGAATAGCCTTAGCGCCCAGGTGAGCGATATCCCTAGACTAAGGTGAGCTCATGTTCTTGGAACCTCCACGACCAAGTGCCTTTTATTAAATTAAAAACAAAGTTCAATAATTGTTAAGAATTATTTTAGTCTTAATCCGATTCGGTGCCGAGCGTTAATCCGTCATCGAACTAACTTAGCAAAATTCAGCTCTCTTTCTTTCCATTTTAATTAGACTAAAAAATCCCACCTTACTGATAGTAAGATAATAGTGTTCCTGAAAGAGTAGATATAATCAACGTGTCCCCGAGAATAATACGACCTCGGTATTTTCCCGAATACCGAGTACTACTTGCGATAGGTGCACTTGCCTCCTCTCGTTAGAAAACTTGATCTTCTAACCGGCCCGCGGAATCTGACCATTTCAAACCACCCACAGTCGGTCTCTGTTCTGCGGCCATCAAGTTTTTGGCGCCATTGCCGGGGAGCACGGTTGTTATATTGAATCCGGGACTCTATTAATTTTACTTTATTTTCAAAAAAAAATTTATACAAAAAAAAATCCTTCCCCCTTTCGTTTTTTTTAGGGTGTATGACCCGTGGACAACCTTCGAGTTCTGAAAATCTTGAATTCGACCCCTTGATCGACCGCACTCTTGCGCGTATCCGATCTCTCCGTCGAATTCCTTTTTTAGACCCCGCAGAATCTATCGTAGAACCCTCTTCTTCTTCTATGGTCGACCCAAATAATGCCCAACCGGCCGAGCGTACTATGTCTTACTACGCTCGACCCAACTTGGATGATACGGGGTCGGGTATTGTTCGTCCCGCTGTGGCCAACAATAATTTTGAAATTAAGTCGAGTGTTATTCAAATGATCCAAAATGCCGTGCAGTTCGACGGACTGCCGGATGAGGACCCCAATAACCACTTGTCTAATTTTCTTGAGATTTGCGATATTTTTAAAATGAATGGCGTCACTGATGACGCCATTCGTTTGCGCCTTTTTCCCTTCTATCTTAAGTCCAAGGCTAAGGCATGGTTACTCTCCCTCCCGCGGGGATCCATCACGTCCTGGGCGGAGTTGGCAGAGAAATTCCTTACGAAGTATTTTCCGCCCGCGAAAACTGCAAGATTGCGGGCGGACATATCTTCGTTCGTCCAAAACGACTCCGAGTCTCTTTACGAGACTTGGGAACTCTTTAAGGAGTTTCTCCACCGGTGCCCGCACCACGCTCTGCCAACGTGGTTGCAGGTACAAATTTTTTATAATGGACTGAACAGTCGGACGCATCAAATGATTGACGCGGCTGCCGGGGGCACTCTGAACAATAAGACCCCCGAGGCCGCCCAGGCCCTTTTCGAGGAAATGGCGGTGAACGCCTACCAGTGGAATGTCTCGCGGGCGCGCCCTAAGCAGGCGGGCATTTTTAAAGTGGATGCCACTGCTCAGCTAGCCCTCCAAGTGGAAAGGCTAACTAAGCAGGTGGCAGAGATGTCTGTTGCCTCCTCCACTCCGTCTTGGGTTCTCCCCCCTCTAACGTCTGCGTAGTCGACGAATTCGTGGACTACATGGGAAATCCGGTGCGTCCCTCCTTTCAAAACAACCCTTATAGTAGCCACTATAATCCGGGTAGGAGGAACCATCCGAATTTCTCCTGGAGCAACCCGAACAACGCGCAGTGTCCCCCTCCCCCTCCTTTTGCGCCAACGTTTCCTCCTCCCTCTCCTATGAAGCCATCCCTGGTGGAGGAAAATTTTAATTGTTATGTCGCGTCCAACGAGTCCAATATCCAAAACATCACCGGATCGCTAAAAAATTTAGAAATCCAGGTTGGACAGCTGGCGCGACTTATGTCGGAACGCGATCTGGGGGCACTGCCAGGGAACACGGAGTCCAATCCAAGGGAAACCGCCAACGCTATAACCCTCCGTAGCGGTAAGGAGGTGGTCGATCCAAAACGGATCGATCCTCAGGTACATATTTCACCTCCGACCTCTCTTCCCTCTTCTTCGATTACGCAACCCTTACCGATTTTTAATGACAAAACTATTTTAAACAAGGCGTTGCCCTACCCGCATAAGTTAGATAACGAGCGAGTAAACGCGCAATATGAAAAATTTATTTTATTACTTAAAAAAATTCATATTAATGTTCCTTTTTGCGAGGCTATCTCGCAAATGCCTAAATATGCGAAATTTTTAAAAGAACTACTTTCTAATAAACGCAAACTCGAGGATATTTCGCATATATCTCTCAACACTGTCTGCTCGGTGGCTCTTACTAGTAAATTGCCCTCAAAACAAAACGACCCGGGATGGTTTTCCATCCCATGCCTTTTTGGCGATGTATTAGTAAAATACGCCTTAGCAGACTTAGGCGCGAGCATTAATTTGATGTCGTTCTCGCTCTTCCTGCGTTTAGGTTTGGGTACTCCTGCTCCTACCAATATGTGCATCCAACTAGCGAATCGCTCGGTTAGGTTCCCCATCGGGGTTGTTGAGGATGTCCTTGTCCGAGTAGACAAGTTCACCTTCCCGGTGGACTTCGTCATCTTGAACATCGAGGAAGACGCCAACGTACCAATAATACTTGGTCGCACTTTCCTCGCGACCTCACGTGCGTTAATCGATGTAAGTAATGGTCAGCCTCTCCTTCGGGTAGGAGACGACCAAGTTACTTTTTCTATTAACTCCTCTATGGAAGACTCGTCGCCGAGCGACGATTTCTGCTACTCTTTAGATTCTTTTTATGGAGATTGTTCTTCTCCGATTTTCGAGTCCGAGTTTTTAAACGAAAATATTTTTTCACTCGAAAATTTTTATTGCAATGAGGACGCATCTACGAATATGCCTTTTGAACCAATTGGTTCAAAAGATATTAGCATTACAACCTCACTAAAAGAACCGCCCACCCTAGATCTCAAACCATTACCCGAATCCCTCAAATACGCCTTTTTGGGGAAAAATGATACACTCCCGGTAATCGTTTCTTCGTATTTAAGTGATTCGGAGACCTCCGATTTATTGGAGGTTTTGCTTAAATATAGCCACGCAATTGCGTGGCAAATTTCTGACCTAAAGGGGATTAACCCTTCTTTCTGCACTCACAAAATTTTCTTAAACGATAATTGCCGCAAAACCATTCAGCCCCAGCGACGTCTTAACCCAAACATGAAAGGCGTCGTGAAAACTGAGATAATTAAATTATTAGATGCGGGGATTATTTATCCCATTTCTTATAGTCCGTGGGTTAGTCCCATTCATGTCGTGCCCAAAAAGGGCGGTCTAACCGTAGTGGCGAATGGGCACAACGAGCTTGTCCCAACTCGTACTGTTACGGGTTGGCGTGTGTGCATCGATTATCGCAAACTTAATGATGCCACCCGCAAGGACCATTTTCCACTACCGTTCCTTGACCAGATTCTCGAGCATCTTTCCGGTCATCCATTTTATTGTTTTCTCGACGGTTTATCGGGGTTTTTCCAAATCCCCATTTCCCCCGAAGACCAAGAGAAAACAACTTTTACTTGCCCCTTTGGCACCTTCGCCTATCGAAGAATGCCATTTGGCCTCTGCAATGCGCCTGCTACATTCCAAAGATGTATGCTAGCAATCTTTGACGAGCTAGTAGAAGATATTATGGAAGTATTTATGGATGACTTTTCTGTATTCGGATGCTCATTCCCGGATTGTCTTCGTAATCTCGATCGTGTCCTCCAGAAATGCGAGGACATGCATCTTGTTTTAAATTGGGAAAAGTGTAACTTTATGGTTCGAGGAGGTTTGGTCCTCGGCCATAAGATTTCGATTAAGGGGATAGAGGTCGATAAGGACAAAGTAGAAATCATAGAAAAACTTCCTCAGCCGACAAGCATAAAATCCATTAGGAGTTTCTTAGGCCACGCGGGCTTTTATAGGCGCTTCATTCAAGATTTTTCAAAAATAACAAAGCCGCTTACTCACCTCTTGGAAAAGAAATCACCTTTTGTCTTTAGTAGCGATTGCGAGTCTGCTTTTAATTTTATAAAACAAAAACTTATCAATTCTCCAATTCTAGTGGCCCCTAATTGGTCCCTTCCGTTCGAAATCATGTGCAACGCGAGTGATATTGCCTTAGGCGCCGTTTTTGGCCAACGCGTAGAAAAACCTTTTCATCCTATTTATTACACTAGCAAGACGCTCACTTCCGCACAAGTGAATTACACGACGACGGAAAAGGAACTTTTAGCCGTCGTTTTCGCTTTCGATAAGTTTCGCTCGTACCTTACGCTATCTAAAGTTATCGTTTTCACCGATCACTCCGCCCTTAAGTATTTAATAGCCAAAACCGATGTGAAGCCCCGCCTTCTTCGATGGATTCTCCTCCTACAAGAGTTTGACTTGGAGATCCGAGATAAGAATGGCGCGGAGAATCTAGCGGCAGACCACCTCTCCCGTTTAGAAAATCCGGGTGCGGAAGCACTCGTCGAATTTGAAATAAATGACAGATTCCCTGAGGAACGCCTTCTTGCCATTCGTTCGTCTTCGTCATCTTCGCCTTGGTTCGCAGATTTTGCGAACTACTTAGTCGCGCGGGTACTTCCAAAAGATTTTTCAAGTCATCAAAAGAAGAAATTCTTTTCCGACTTGAAAAATTTCTTTTGGGATGACCCATTTCTTTTCCGTATCTGCGCGGACCAAGCGGTTCGAAGATGCGTCACGGGAGTGGAGTGCACACAAATATTGAGGCACTGCCATGAGGGTCCAGCCGGGGGGCACTATCAAGCCAACTGGACCGCTAGGAAGGCGCTAGAGGCAGGCAACTTTTGGCCCACTCTCTTCAATGACGCACACAATTTTGTGCACGCATGCGATAGCTGTCAGCGGTCGGGTAACATCTCACGTCGCGACGAGATGCCCCAAAATATGTTTTTAGAATGCGAAGTCTTCGATTTATGGGGCATAGATTTTGTTGGCCCCCTACCTCCTTCTTATAAAAATATGTATATTTTAGTGGCGGTCGACTACGTATCACGGTGGGAGGAAGCGCAAGCTCTCCCCACCAACGATGCGTGAGTCATCGTTACATTTCTAAAAAAATTATTTTCTCGCTTCGGCACGCCTCGCGCTATTGTTAGTGATAGGGGAACGCATTTCTGTAACGCTCTAATGGCTAAGACGTTAGCTAAATATGGAGTCACGCACAAGCTTGCCACCCCCTACCACCCGCAAACAAGTGGCCAAGTTGAGGTAGTAAATCGAGAGATAAAACGCATATTAGAAAAAACCGTTTCACTTAATAGGAACGATTGGTCCGTTAAGCTCGACGATGCGTTATGGGCGTATCGTACGACATACAAAACCGCTACTGGTTGTACCCCGTTTCGATTAGTCTATGGCAAAGCGTGCCATTTACCCGTAGAATTGGAGCACCGCGCACTTTGGGCATTAAAACTCTTAAACCTCGACTCTAACTTAGCCGCTCAGAATAAAAAACTGCAACTAAACGAGCTCGATGAATGGCGTGCGAACGCTTACGAGAGCAATAAGTTCTATATAAGGAGCGTTCTAAGTTTTATCACGATCGAAAAATTAAAACCCCCAAAATTTTTTCTCCGGGCGATCTAGTCCTTCTTTATAATTCACGTCTTAGGCTTTTCCCGGGTAAGCTAAAATCGCGATGGTTCGACCCCTTCAAGGTTGAAGAGGTTTGGCCATATGGGACCTGTAACACCCCAAATTGTTGTAGGAGCGACGGGGATCGTTTTTGGCCAAATCAGATTTTTGGTACTGGTGACACGGGCCCCGACACGGGCATGTCGGAGGCCGTGTTGGGCGTGTCGAGCTCGGGCCGTGTCGTCGTCCAGTTCAGGTCGACGATGGTCGTGTGGTAGAACACGGCCTAGGACACGGGCGTGTCCCAGGCCGTGTCACACCTGTGCTGTGCGGTTGGGTGCACGGGTAGTGACACGTGCACGAACACGGGCGTGTCTAGTTTGACACGGGCGTGTCCGATGCCGTGTCACCAAGCCGTGTACCCCTCTGACTGCAAAGTGTTGATTTATTGCACACAGGGGGCGTGACACGGGTCCCGACACGGGTGTGTCGCAGGCGACACGGGCGTGTCGGAGGCCGTGTCACATGCCGTGTGCTGCTTTTCAATTTTGGTCCAGACGGCGAATGAGCTACACGGCCAGGCACACGGTCGTGTGCCAACCCGTGTTCGGCCCAGATTTTGTGATTTTGGATTTAATCCGGGCCGTTCGTTTCCTTGGCTTTGGATCTGACGGTGGGGGGCTGCTCCTGGGTGGTTTTAGCCGGGAATAGGGTTTTGAAACCCTTATTTCTCTTGGTTAATCTCTCTCTAAGTTTTAGAGAGAGGGGAGAGCAAGTTTGGAGGAGGAGTCCAAGATCCGGCCGCCGGAAGAGCTTCGGAGCTCCGAATCGCGATCCGAGTCCAGATCCGCGGAGGCGACGCCGTTGCGGTGCTTTCCAACTGTATAGTTTTCGATGGCGCCGCGGAAGAATGCAAGGGTAACGATTTCTCATCCTTGGGCATGTGAAGCCCTCTTTTCCTTTGCATAGGAAGCCCGCTTTCGCGAGTGAGCGAAGAGTTGGAGCGTTTCTTGGGGTAGATATGTGAAGTCCCCCTTGTGTAGAGTCCGTATACGAAAACGGACATAGGCATTGTGTGTGAAGCCTATCCGGACAAGTAGAGCCGGATCGGTGATGTTGCATTGCATATGAACCGGGGAAGACTCCGGGTGTTTGTGCGTTTTTCGGGTTTTCTACGTGGTAGATTGCAACAGGAGCCTTGGAGATTAACTCCAAGGTGCACCCGGAAAACTGGGCAAAAGCGAGTTTTGCCAACACGATGGTCGGGGAGCCAACGTGAACATAACCGGGTTATGTGATTGTTGTGGCGGAAATGGGACTCGGTGAGTCTTGACCTGCGCATATGGCTTAAATTGCCGTTGCGATATGAGCACGGGTCAGGCGGAACCGTACCCGATCTATGTCGTTCGGTAGGACCGTTGGCATGGATGAGGGTCTTCGGCGGTCTATGGCTTAAATTGCCGTGACCAAGGCCAGGAAGGCAAAATGCTCATATGGATGACCGTCCAAGAGGCAATGGTGGATTGGGAATGTCTATGGCTTGAATTGACGTGACGTTGGCCGATTCACCGAGAATGTGCCCTGAGTGCACGGGGTGTGTGGCCGTGCGAGCCTACGCCTGTGTTGATGTGTATTCACATTAATATATTGCCTATACTAATAATGTACAGGGAAAGAGCATCGCCGCCCCGATTTTGGGGGCGAGATCGTTATAATTTTGTCAGCATAGCTGACCGTTGCTTTTGTTTGCCACCGGGCGGTGGTTTGTGCTTGCAGGTGCTGCGGAGCCGAGCGGAAAATAGCGGGTTAAAGCCCATGTTGCGGTGCTGGCCCTCGAAGGCCTAACCCTTTTTATGCTTTCCGTTTATTTCATGTATGGCCGGTCTGCGAGCCGAAGTTTGTAAGACATGTTTTTGTTAAGTGAACAATGTAAGGCCTTAAGGCCAGTTCTCTTTTGTGTATGATTACATTCCTGAGTTGGTAGTGGACATTCATGCTTTGTTGCAGGGTGTAACGACCCTGGCGCGTACGTAACAGCGTTACGGCTCCGCTCTCCAGGCATCGCTACCGGGCTGCAGCCCAAGCACCCCAACCCCTCTCCCTCCACAGGCGGGTTGTTGGTGCCCACAGCCTCCCTTTGATGAGCGAACTCGACAGTTAAGTTGGGCCGTACGGGGACTTCCCAGGAGGTCACCCATCCCAGTACTACTCTCGCCCAAGCACGCTTAACTATGGAGTTCTTTCAACCTTCATCACCAATTGAGCTGCAGCTCAATTGGTGATGAAGGTTGAAAGAACTCCATAGTTAAGCGTGCTTGGGCGAGAGTAGTACTGGGATGGGTGACCTCCTGGGAAGTCCCCGTACGGCCCAACTTAACTGTCGAGTTCGCTCATCAAAGGGAGGCTGTGGCCACCAACAACCAGCCTGTGGAGGGAGAGGGGTTGGGGTGCTTGGGCTGCAGCCCGGTAGCGATGCCTGGAGTGCAGAGCCGTAACGCTGTTACGTACGCGCCAGGGTCGTTACAATAAAAAGTGCACTTTTTATTGTAACGCCCCTAGCCGATCCAACGTGACAGCGTCACGGCTCCGCTCTAGGCGACGCTACCGGGCTGCAGCCCAAGCACCCCAACCCCTCTCCCTCCACAGGCGGGTTGTTGGTGGCCACAGCCTCCCTTTGATGAGCGAACTCGACAGTTAAGCTGGGCCGTACGGGGACTTCCCAGGAGGTCACCCATCCCAATACTACTCTCGCCCAAGCACGCTTAACTATGGAGTTCTTTCAACCTTCATCACCAATTGAGCTGCAGCTCAATTGGTGATGAAGGTTGAAAGAACTCCATAGTTAAGCGTGCTTGGGCGAGAGTAGTACTGGGATGGGTGACCTCCTGGGAAGTCCCCGTACGGCCCAGCTTAACTGTCGAGTTCGCTCATCAAAGGGAGGCTGTGGCCACCAACAACCCGCCTGTGGAGGGAGAGGGGTTGGGGTGCTTGGGCTGCAGCCCGGTAGCGTCGCCTAGAGCGGAGCCGTGACGCTGTCACGTTGGATCGGCTAGGGGCATTACACAGGGTTCTTATTTCTTTTGCAACTTAATAATTTGCTTCCGCTAGGTGTTGTGTAGGACGACATGATTGGTTGAATGGTTTCAACGCGTAACCAACCGGTCTATCCGTAGTATATGGCGTCGGGCCCCGGCCGGACCTACTGTTATATGCTATGTGACGGATAGGGGTGTTACAAATTGGTATCAGACTACTGGTTTCGGTCAAGATTAAATGAACTCGTGGACGAATTCACTTTAAGGGGTGGTGAGCACATGTGTGCGTCATGGTTATAACATGAAAAGAACCCATAAATGTCCACTTAGGAATGAAAATATACATGTTTGAGGAACCTGCGTGTTCCTATAATTGCTGTTTGCAGTAATTTTTGGGTCGCTTATCGGTGTTTTGCACGATTATAGGTGACCACAAGTGGCGCTGGGCCGTCTGAACGGCCAGGTTCTGAGGCGAGCAGTGCGCCAAGCGATGCGCCTGCAACACCTCCGTCTGCCGAGACCATTAGGTTGGTGGCAGAAGCGGTCATGGCAATGATCAATGCACAGCCTGCAAGGCAGGTACAGCAGCCTACTCCTGCTATGGAGCAAGTACCGCTTCAGACGACAGAGCAAAGGAGGGTTGAGCAAGTGGTTTTGGAGCCAGAGTTGCCTCGGAGAGCAACGGAAAGACAACTGAAGCATGTGATGGGCTTTCACCCACCGGTATTCACGGGGGCAGAAACCCCGACCCAAGCAGAGGATTTGCTCTCAAGGGTCAACAGGGTGATGACTGCGACGGAAACGGAAGAGTGGCAGAAGACCACAATAGCGACGTTCCTGTTGGATGGGGACGCAAGGTTATGGTGGGAAGGCCTAGAGCTACATCAGTTGCGGGGAAGGCCATTGGCCGAAGTTCCGATGGAGGAGTTTGCGAGACTATTCATGGCTCGATACCTCCCCTCGGCGCAGAGAATTGCGCTAGAAAGCGAGTTTCAGAAGTTGGTGCAAGGGGATTGCACCGTTGATGAGTACCTCCACGAGTTAACTCGGTTGGGGAGATATGTTGGCGCTACCTTCGCAGACGAGGAGCGCAAGACGAGCCGCTTCTACGAAGGGCTAAGAGATGATCTAAGATTGCTACTGTCGGGGCCCAAGGCGCAGGGTTTCATGACCCTGGTCAATTCGGCCCGGTCCTTGGAGAAGGACATGAAGAATGTCCAAGCAAAGAAGGAATCCGGTAGCAAGAAAGCGGAGTTCAAGGCACCAACTACGTCGAAGTCGGGCTACCGCAGATTCTATAAGAAAGCTAAGACGTCGGGTCCAGCTGCTTCAGGTGCCTCGGGGGCAACTACCAATCGAACCCCGGGCGCTTGTTTCACGTGTGGAAAGCCGGGGCACTTTGCCCGTGATTGCTGGAGTGGACGCTCAAAGTCCGAAAGGAAACAAGGAGCTACCTACGAGGAGAAGGGCAAAGCGGTGGAGTCGACCGCGTCCCACTATGCTCCGACTCAGCCTAGAGTCTATAACTTGGGCCAGCAGGAGGCCATCAAGCAAGCGGATGTGGTGACAGGTATGAGTTAATTTATAGCAAGTTAGATTTAATACCGTTAGCTATTGCTTGTTAGCCTAATATTGTTTGTATAGGCTTTGTTATGATTAGTGATAGTCTGGCACGGGCACTATTCGATACGGGAGCTTCACACTCCTTCTTGTCCGAAAGCTTTATATCGCGCATCGGATTCCCTCCTTCGATGGCGAAGGACAAGTTGGATGTGCTGCTACCGAATGGGTGCTCGATGCGTGCGGACAGGGTGTGCGCCGTAAAGGTTCACATTGGGAGCCAAGAGTTCGACTTGCAAGCGTCATTGCTGCCGCTAGTAGAGTTCGACGTGATCTTTGGGATGGATTGGCTGTCAGAGCAGAAAGCTTGGATTGACTGTGACCGGAAGGAGGTCAAGCTGGGCGTAGGGCAGGAGACTACATTCGAGGGGCTAAAGGGGTCGAGCAAGACACTGATGTCTGCTCTTCAGGTGGTGAAGGCAGTTCGTGCTGGTGCAGAGCTGTTCTTCGCAGTAGTGGGGGCTGTGGAGCCAAAGTCTCCGTTGGATAGCATCCCTGTGGTTTGCGAATACCCCGATGTGTTCCCGGATAGTCTTCCCGGAGCCCCACCGCAGCGGGAGATTGATTTCACTATCGAGCTCGTACCGGGGGCCAAACCGGTGTCACGTGCTCCGTATAGGTTGGCGCCTAAGGAGATGGCAGAGTTGAAAGTTCAGCTAGAGGAGCTGATGGAGCAAGGGTATGTGCATCCAAGCTCGTCGCCTTGGAGCGCACCGGTACTCTTCGTTAAGAAGAAGGATGGTAGTATGCGGCTGTGTATCGACTACAGAGAGTTAAACAAGCTAACGGAGAAGAATAAGTACCCGATCCCGAGGATTGATGATCTCTTTGATCAGTTGGTCGGGTCGTCAGTATACTCCAAGTTGGACTTGAAGTCGGGGTACTATCAGCTGAGGATCAGGGAGTGTGATATCCCGAAGATGGCGTTCAGTATGAGGTATGGGCATTTCGAGTTCACGGTCATGCCGTTTGGACTGACGAATGCGCCATCGGTGTTTATGGATCTGATGAACAAGACGTTCAGAGATTTCCTGGATCGCTTTGTGATCGTCTTTATTGACGATATTTTGGTGTACTCGCAGTGCGAAGAAGACCACTTCAAGCACTTGCATTTGGTATTGGAGACTTTGAGGAGGAATGAGCTTTACGCAAAGTTCTCCAAGTGCGAGTTCTGGCTACCCTCGGTAGGGTTCCTTGGTCATATAGTGAGTGGGGAAGGTATAGCGGTGGATCCGGCGAAGATTGTTGCGATACGAGAGTGGCCTGCGTTATCTTCTGTCGCGGAAGTCCGGAGTTTTCTTGGGCTTGCCGGATATTACAGGCGCTTCGTAGAGAACTTCTCGCGGTTAGCATTACCTCTCACGAAGTTGACAAGGAAGGATCAAAAATTCTTGTGGACGCAAGAGTGCGTGCAAGCTTTTGAGGAGCTGAAGAGACAGTTGACCATGGCGCCAGTGCTTAGTTCGCCGAGTAGGACCGAGGGCTTTGAGGTGTATAGTGACGCTTCGGGTAGTGGCTTGGGCTGCGTGTTGTTGCAGCATGGGAGCGTGATAGCGTATGGATCGCGTCAGCTGAAGGTGCATGAAAGAAATTATCCGGTGCACGACTTGGAGTTGGCGGCCGTGATTTTTGCACTCAAGTTGTGGAGGCACTACCTATAAGGCGTAAGGGTCGATATATACACCGATCACAAGAGCCTAAAATACTTGTTGGATCAAAAGGACCTTAATATGAGGCAGAGGAGGTGGATGGAGTTCCTGGGGGACTACACCTTCAAGATACATTATGTACCCGGGAAGGGCAACGCAGTTGCGGATGCGCTGAGCCGCAGGGCTCCCGCCCGAGCCAACTGGTTGTCGGTGCATGATGAGCGGCTAGTGCGGGAGTTGGAGGAGCTTGAGATCTATTGCGTTGACAAGCAGACGAGCGCCAAAGCAATGTTAAACTGGACGGAAGTACAGTATGACCTGGCTGACCGGGTTCGGCAGGCATTGGAGTTAGATGACTCCATGAAGGAGCTTATGGAGGCCGCTCTGGATGGGTCAAATTCCCAGTTCTCGGTGGATGATGGTTTGTTAAGGAAGGATCATCGGTTGTGCGTCCTGAGTGGGGGTAACCTCCGGGCGGAGTTGATGTATGAGGCTCATCATACCAAGTACTCAATCCACCCAGGGAGCACGAAGATGTATCGTGATCTCAAGAAGCTGTTTTGGTGGACGGGGCTTAAGAAAGATGTGGCGTTGTTTGTGGCTAAATGCCAAACGTGCGCCTTGGTGAAGGCGGAGTGCCAAAAGCCGGGAGGATTTCTGAAGTCCTTGCCTATACCGGAGTGGAAATTTGACGATATATCTATGGACTTTGTGCACGGGTTGCCAAGGTCGCAGAAGGGGAACGACGCCATCTGGGTGATAGTAGATCGGCTAACCAAGGTGTCGCATTTCATTCCGCATAGGAAGGATGATCCAGTGGAGAAATAGGCAAAGTTGTATGTTGACAATATTGTTAGGATGCATGGTGTGCCCCGTAGCATTGTGAGTGATCGCGATGGGCGGTTCACGTCAAATGATTGGAGGTTGGTGCAGCAGATGCTGGGGACAAAGTTAAAGTTCAGCACAGCTTTCCATCCGCAGACGGATGGGCAGACCGAGAGGGTCAATAGAACGATGGAGGACATGCTCCGCATGTGCGTTTTGGATTTCGGTAAACATTGGGAAGACCACCTTTATTTGGTGGAGTTCGCGTACAACAACAGCTACAAAGCGAGTATACAAATGGCGCCCTTCGAGGCCCTGTATGGTAGGAAGTGTCGCACGCCGTTATCGTGGCTTGAAACGGGTGAGGCAAGGTTTTACAAGAAGCAGGAGGTGGAGAGTGCTACCTTGTTAGTGCGGATCATTCGTGAGCGCTTGTTGATCGCTCAGGACCGACAGGCGAAGTATTATAATACCAAGCACCGGAATGTGGAGTTCGCGGTAGGCGATTGGGTATACCTGAAAGTGAAGCCGTTCAAGGGGGTTTCGCGGGTGAGACGCTTGAAGAAGCTGAGCCCAAGATACCTTGGACCTTTTGAGGTTCTGGAGCGAGTCGGCGAAGCTGCATACCGTTTGAAGCTATCGGTGGAGTTGAGTGGATTACATGATGTGTTCCACATTTTTGTGTTGCGGAAGGCGGTGCAAGAGCCTTCGCAGGTAATCACGGTTGACCAAGTGCCGGTGGACGAAGGGTTGACGACTAGGGTCAAGCCCATTTGTATCGAAGATGTTGAGGTCAAGAGACTCTGTAACAAGGAGATCCAGATGGTTAAGGTCCGGTGGGATAACTGCGGGCATGAGGAGCTCTCTTGGGAACGGGAGCAGACTATGCTCGAGGAGTACCCGGAATTATTCCGCTCAGGTACTTTTTTACGTTAAGTCCTGTTTTTCCTTTATTAATTTCGTGGACGAAATTTCTTTAAGGGGGGTAGAATTGTAACACCCCAAATTGTTGTAGGAGCGACGAGGATCATTTTTGGCCAAATCAGATTTTTGGTACTGGTGACACGGGCCCCGACACGGGCGTGTCGGAGGCCGTGTCGGGTGTGTCGAGCTCGGGCCGTGTCGTCGAAAAGTTCAGGTCGACGATGGTCGTGTGGTGGAACACGGCCTAGGACACGGGCGTGTCCCAGGCCGTGTCACACCTGTGCTGTGCGGTTGGGTGCATGGGTAGTGACACGGGCACGAACACGGGCGTGTCTAGTTTGACATGGGCGTGTCCGATGCCGTGTCACCAAGCCGTGTAACCCTCTGACTGCAAAGTGTTGATTTATTGCACACGGGGGGCGTGACACGGGTCCCGACACGGGCGTGTCGCAGGCGATACGGGCGTGTCGGAGGCCGTGTCACATGCCATGTGCTGGTTTTCAATTTGGGTCGAGACGGCGAATGAGCTACACGGTCAGGCCCACGGCCGTGCGCCAACCCGTGTTCGGCCCAGATTTTGTGATTTTGGATTTAATCCGGGCCGTTCGTTTCCTTGGCTTTGGATCCGACGGTGGGGGGCTGCTCCTGGGTGGTTTTAGCCGGGAATAGGGTTTTGAAACCCTTATTTCTCTTGGTTAATCTCTCTCTAAGTTTTAGAGAGAGAAGAGAGCAAGTTTGGAGGAGGAGTCCAAGATCCGGCCGCCGGAAGAGCTTCGGAGCTCCGAATCGCGATCCGAGTCCAGATCTGCGGAGGCGACGCCGTTGCAGTGCTTTCCAACCGTATAGTTTTTGATGGCGCCGCGGAAGAATGCAAGGGTAACGATTTCTCATCCTTGGGCATATGAAGCCCTCTTTTCCTTTGCATAGGAAGCCCGCTCTCGCGAGTGAGCGAAGAGTTGGAGCGTTCCTTGGGGTAGTTATGTGAAGTCCCCCTTGTGTAGAGTCCGTATACGAAAATGGCCATAGGCATTGCGTGTGAAGCCTATCCGGACAAGTAGAGCTGGATCGGTGATGTTGCATTGCATATGAACCGGGGAAGACTCCGGGTGTTTGGGCGTTTTTCGGGTTTTCTACGTGGTAGATTGCAACAGGGAGCCTTGGACATTAACTCCAAGGTGCACCCGGAAAACTGGGCAAAAGCGAGTTTTGCCAACACGATGGCCGGGGAGCCAACGTGAACATAACCGGGTTATGTGATTGTTGTGGCGGAAACAGGACTCGGTGAGTCTTGACCTGCGCATATGTCTTAAATTGTCGTTGCGATATGAGCACGGGTCAGGCGGAACCGTACCCGATCTATGTCGTTCGGTAGGACCGTTGGCATGGATGAGGGTCTTCGGCGGTCTATGGCTTAAATTGCCGTGACCAAGGCCAGGAAGGCAAAATGCTCATATGGATGACCGTCCAAGAGGCGGTGGTGGATTGGGAACGTTTATGGCTTGAATTGACGTGACGTTGGCCGGTTCACCGAGAATGTGCCCTGAGTGCACGGGGTGTGTGGCCGTGCGAGCCTACGCCTGTGTTGATGTGTATTCACATTAATATATTGACTATACTAATAATGTGCAGGGAAAGAGCATCGCCGCCCCGATTTTGGGGGCGGGATCGTTATAATTTGGTCAGCATAGCTAACCGTTGCTTTTGTTTGCCACGGGGCGGTGGTTTGTGCTTGCAGGTGCTGCGGAGCCGAGCGGAAAATAGCGGGCTAAAGCCCATGTTGCGGTGCTGGCCATCGAAGGCCTAACCCTTTTTATGCTTTCCGATTATTTCATGTATGGCCGGCCTGCGAGCCGAAGTTTGTAAGACATGTTTTTATTAAGTGAACAATGTAAGGCCTTAAGGCCAGTTCTCTTTTGTGTATGATTACATTCCTGAGTTGCTTGTGGACATTCATGCTTTGTAGCAGGGTTCTTATTTCTTTTGCAACTTAATAATTTGCTTCCGCTAGGTGTTGTGTAGGACGACATGTTGGTTGAATGGTTTCAACGCGTAACCAACCGGTCTGTCCGTAGTATATGGCGTCGGGCCCCGGCCGGACCTACTGTTATATGCTATGTGACGGATAGGGGTGTTACACGACCATACTCATCTCCCACCCCGAAAAAGGCACTTTTAAGGTGAACGGTAATCGGTTAAAGTATTATATAGCGGGCGACCCTGTGATTAGTAGGAGCGAAACCATAACCCTTCTCCATATATAATCCCGCCAAATTAGTCAAGCTACGCGACTATAAACAAAGCGCTCCTGGGAGGCACCCCACGTCTATCCTTTTTACGTCATTATTTATTATGTTTTCTATTTTTCTAATAAATGCAGGGTTTCTAATGGGCTTCCCCGAGCGCGGATCAGGGACGTCTTATGCCCCCCTCTTTTTCCTTTTTTGTACATATACCTGATGTCTTGTTTCTCATGCTTAGCATACAACATTGGGGACAATGTTGGATCTAAGTATGGGGGTGTTTTCGTATTTTCGTACTTTCTTTTTCACTAACAAAACAAAACAAAAAAAATTTAAAAAACAAAACTTCAAAAAAAAAATTTATATATATAACACAAAAATCAAAAAAAAATTTTAAAAATTTTGAAATTTCATTTTCGAAACTTTGACTTATTTTTGACTTTGTCCGCGAGATCCGGCTCATCGAACCATCAACATAACAAGTCATCTCGCGGCAACCTAGTTTATATTTTTGTAAATATTCTTGTAAATATTTTTGTAAATAATTTTTATAAGTACTTTTTGTAAATATTCTTTCTCTTTTCTCTCTCCCTTTTTCCCTCTCATCCTTGTAAATATTTTTTTCTTTTTTTTCCCAAATTTTTGTAAATAGAATGAAAATTTCATTAAAAATACAAAAAAATATTCACAAATCATAAAAATAAAAAAAAATTCACAAAACTTTAAAATCCAAAAAAATTTTATTTTTGCATTTTTTTCTTTCTGTTTAGTATGTATATATTAAAGATATAAATACAAAAATACAAAAAAGAGCATAACTTCAAAAAAAAAAATTTCAAAAAAAATTATGTAAGTTATGAAACAAATAAATCAAACATTTCATTCTTAAGTTTCTTGCTATCAAAAACTTTCGTTTTGAGTTTATTTATATGCGAATTTGATCAATTCTTTGTTCACTATTCGTTTGTTAATTATAGATTGAAAAATCTAAATAGCCGGGGTTAAGTTTTAAAGAATTTATTATACTTTGTTAAAAATAGGGGACTCATTTTAGGTACTACTTCTAATTTTTCATAGATAGGAGCATGTGTATCATGTTAGAAAATAACGACTATAGAATTCAATTATGCTTGCTTTTAGCTTTCTGAAAAATTGGAACGTACAATTTATAAAGGTTGCTCTCAATTATTTTTCAATTAAAAATCTAGTTCTCTTTTCTCCCCTTACCTATCATAACCTACTTGGTATGATAAGATTTCATTCCGTAAACATAGGCACCCAATAAATTAAAAGATTATACGTTACGGAGTAATAGGATAAAATTCATTACTCCAACACATATACATTGGGTTATTTTTATGAAGAAGAAAAAAAAATTTTGTTAAGGAAAATAAGATTTCGTTTTCCTTTAACATCCAAATAAAAAAATAGAGGTTCGAGAAAAAAATAAAAACCTCGCCTCAAAATCCAAGCATCTTCATAAACCAACATCAACCCCCTTAGCTAATTTCATGACTCTAGAATTAATTCAAAAATCTTTTTGAGAGCATAATTCGTAAATTGCATTATTTCCGATAAAACTCCTAAAAGCTAAAGTTCGTATAACTCCAAACTATTTTCTGTTAAATCTAACCAATACAATTATTGCTTTCTATTTGATTACATCAAGAAGTCATTTGGCCAAAACTTTTGCCCTGTTTAAATCATCTAAATAATTTTAGACTTAACTCTTATACCCCGTATATTTTTATTTGATCTCTCTTATAATTAATTTAGCGGTAGCAGAACTTAGGATTTTTTATTATTCCTTATAAGTTCACCTCAAACTTTTGCTCTGGAATAGCAAAAGCTTAAGTATGGGGGTATTTGATGAGTTGTAAATATACCTATATTTTCGTATTTTATTTAAGTCAATTTTGTTTATTTTTGTCTTTTTTATTAGTTTTATTCAATAAATTGCTTATTTTTGTAAATATTATTTCTAACTTAGCTTTATTTTTATTCCAGAAAAATTCCAGAAAAATTCCAGAAAAAGTCAAAAAATTGACTGACACGCCCGTGTCACATGACCGACACGCCCGTGTCACGCCCTCGACGATCGCCGACCATAGGTGCCAGCTCGAAGATCGGCGATCATCAAACCGAGCTCGACACACCCCTAGACACACCCGTGTCAAGGTGTGACAC
Source organism: Platanthera zijinensis (assembly GCA_039513925.1). Lineage (NCBI taxonomy): Eukaryota > Viridiplantae > Streptophyta > Magnoliopsida > Asparagales > Orchidaceae > Platanthera > Platanthera zijinensis. The sequence continues at coordinate 188,863,582 of CM077079.1, read as the reverse complement.
GGGCGTGACTTAGCCACCTGGCCCGACGTGATGCGCGCGACTTTGCGGCCGGACCGCGCCCAGATCGACCTCCCCGACACGCCCCAGTTACGCCCGTGACTAACACATGTCACGCCCGTGACCTAGGGCGTGACCGCCACATTTTCAGCCGAAGTCAACTTTCCAGTCAAGTCACCCGATCAGCTCATGTATAGTATCGACATGCCCCCCTGTCACGCCCTAGTCACGGGCGTGACCCACCCGAAAATTTGCCTATAAATAAGAGCTTCCAGGAAGCTTTTCTGCTCCACTTTTTTGACCACTTTGCTTAGGGGAGGTGCTGCCCATTTGGATTCCATGCTTATGTAAGGAGAATTTCTCCCCCCTCTCTCTCTCTTAGTTTGTATTAGGGTGTTTTCTTTAATAAAATTTGAAATTTTCTCTCTTCCTTAGTATGAAAAATCCATTTGAATGCGCCTACTTAAGCAATTTTTTGTTCATCTTTTTTTGTTTCTTTTATGTTTTCATTTTTATAGCTTTGATAACTTGGTTAGATTTAGGATTTATCGGCATTTCTAGCCGTTGTAATGTCCGTTTTATTTTCATAATCTGCACTTGTTTAGGTTTAGCTTTTCCTTTTTTCCTTATTTTTCATTCTTAAGGGTTTATAAAAACAACTAAAAAGTGCTCATTTTGATTTATTTAACTTAGGCTCTTTAGGATTGTAAACCTTTTCGTCCTTTTTTTATTTTTATTTTCACTTTTTAGGAGCTTTTATAAAAACTTAAGAATGAAAAAATCGTTGTTATAATTTTTCGTCAACTTCATTTTAGATTTTTAATTTCAAAACTTTTTAGTCCCTTTAATTTTTATTTTCACTTTTTATGCATTTCTACCGCATTCTAGCGGTAGAAATGCAGTTGTTCTAATTTTTCGCCAACTTTCATTTTTGCGTTTATTTGCAAAACGTTTCGCTCCGGTTAATTTTTATTTTCACTTTTTATGCATTTCTATCGCATTCTAACGGTAGAAATGCAGTCGTTTTAATTTTCTGAGCACTTTGCTTTTCTTATTTTTTTGCAAGGGTGCGTGCGTGTACGAGTTAGAATTTACAGCTTTGTTTTAATTTCTGTAGAGTGTGTGCGTATGCATTTATTTTCGCCTACTCGTTAAGAGTTAAATGGCGCTCTGCTTTCATTTTCCGCCCACTCGTTTGAGTGGGACTTGTCTTTTTACTGCTTTCATTTTCTTCCTACTCACTTGAGTAGGAAAACTTTGTGTGTGTGCGTGTGTTTGCTTTTCTGTAGAGTGCGTGCGTGTGTTTAATTTTCTGTAGAGTGCATGCATGTATGAGATAAATTTACCCCCGCCCACTCATTTGAGTCGGGACTTGCAATTTTATCGATTTCTCAATTATGTAGAGTGCGTGCATGTAGGAGATAATTTTGACGCTTTATTTATCGCTTTCTTCAATTAAGAAGAGTGTGTGCGTGTGTGCATTTATTTCCGCCTACTTATTTGAGTAGGGCTTGCTTTATTTAATTTTCTTTATGGTTTTGAAGTGTGCGTGAGTGCCTGCATCAATTAGCCTTCAATTTATCTAATTGTCCTATTTTTTGTGTTTTCTCTTATAATCGTTAAGTGCTTAATTTAACACTTACGCTTCACCTAAAAACATAAAGCCATCCCCATACCGATGAGTGGCTAATCTCTATTAGCCTTCGGCATCGAAGAGCATTGGGACATATAAAATGATTTGAAATAATTAAAGAACTTTATTTTTATTTTAATTTAAGGACTTATGGTTTGCCCCGGGTTAACGACGCATAGGACCACATAATCGATTTGTGGGCTCTATTTCCGTTATCCATACGCAACGCCGAGAGGCCGCACGTATGGACCGATCCCCCTTGTGTAAAGAGAACTGTGTATGCCCCCTCGAAAGAGGAGAAACGTAGTTCTGCCGGATTGGGTTCCCCACCCAATAGCGAGGTTCTTAGCGTAATGCGGGCGTTAAGGGGAATCCTTCGTCGGACTAACGTTCGGTCGAATAGCCTTAGCGCCCAGGTGAGCGATATCCCTAGACCAAGGTGAGCTCATGTTCTTGGAACCTCCACGGCCAAGTGCCTTTTATTAAATTAAAAACAAAGTTCAATAATTGTTAAGAATTATTTTAGTCTTAATCCGATTCGATGCCGAGCGTTAACCCGTCATCGAACTAAATTAGCAAAATTCAGCTCTCTTTCTTTCCGTTTTAATTAGACTAAAAAATCCCACCTTACTGATGGTAAGATGATAGTGTTCCTGAAAGAGTAGATATAATCAACGCGTCCCCGAGAATAATACGACCTCGGTATTTTCCCGAATACAGAGTACTACTTGCGATAGGTGCACTTGCCTCCTCTCGTTAGAAAACTCGATCTTTTAACCGGCCCGTGGAATCTGACCATTTCGAACCACCCACAGTCGGTCTCTGTTCTGTGGCCATCAGTAGGTAGGGGGTGAAAGCATGATAAGCATGGCTCAAACAAGTCAAATGTCAGCTGGCAAAAGACCCTTTGTCTTAGTGAATTGAATGGGGGGTTGTTGGGGAGGGGAAAGATGAGTCCCAAAGTCTTTCCTTTCTCTCTCTTAGTTGCTACCATGGCCGGGGGAGGTGATTCTAGCAAGAGAGGGGCCCTTGGCCTCCCAGGCCATGCATGGCATACACTCCTTACTTTCTCTCTCTTCATTTTTTTGGAATAGTGCTTATACGGGCGTGTCAATTGGTGACACGGGCGTGTCGATTGATGTCACGGGCGTGTCAGCCGAACAAGCAAACAGGTTGAAATTCGCCAAAATTTTTTCTAAGTACAATGGCGTCGAGTGAGCTGAGCTCACTCGACGCTATTTAGTCTATGGCGTTGAGTGAGCTCAGCTCACTCAACGCCATTCACTCTATGGCAAGACGGCGTTGAGTGAGCTGTGTTAACTCAATGCAATTTCATTATATGGCATTGAGTGAGCTTAGCTCACTCAACGCCATACCATATATGGCACGACGGCATTGAGTGAGGTGAGCTAACTCAACGTCATTCACTCTATGGCGTTGAGTGAGCTCAGCTCACTCAACGCAATTTACTCTATGGTAAGACGGCGTTGAGTGAGCTATGCTCACTCAACGCCATTTCACTCTTTAGCGTTGAGTGAGCTTAGCTCACTCAATGCCATACCGTATATGGCACGACGACATTGAGTGAGGTGAGCTCACTCAACGCCATTCACTCTATGGCATTGAGTGAGCTCAGCTCACTCAACGCCATTCACTTTATGGCATTGAGTGAGCTCAGCTCACTCAATGCTATTCACTCTATGGCATTGAGTGAGCTAAGCTCACTCAACGCCATGCTGCATATGTCAAGACGGCGTTGAGTTGGCCCTTTGAGGTCATTTGACTCTTAACCAGGGCATTTTGACCACCTTAGGGCTAGAGTTGACTTTGGTAAACTTAGCTCCCCTCTTTTTTTTGGTTGACCCCAATGGGTCCTTGGTGACCCTTTGGCCTCTTACTAGGGTTAGGATGGTATGTGTGGGGTCCACTTGGCTTAGGTAGGGTCAATTAACCCTGTGCAGGCCAGTTTGACCCATTTAGGGTAAGGGTTGACCTTAGTCAATTCAGGCACTAGGGTTGACCCTGATGAGTCTTTAGGGCCGTAACATGGGTTGGAGAGATCTTGGTGAGATCTTGGAGTAATGGTGAGGGCCCCTGGTCACCCTAGACTAAGGTTTTGGAATTTACTATTTGTAGACCATAGTGCCCCTATCCATACCACCAGGCCCACTTAACTTTTTCGTGGGCTTCCTAGGGTTTTATTATGACAAAACCACTCTTAGGGGTCTAGTTGGAAATAGGATGTTACAAATCCCAATAAACAAAACAAAGATTTTATCCCCGAAATCAAGGTTAAGGCAACGGGGACTCCTATCGGGGATAAAGAAACTTGTAACATCCCATGAGAATTGAAAGATTTACATCATGACGCCATGTTTGCTATGTGAGGTTTAAAGGTGATAGTCAAATGTAAGACCAATTCGCCCAATTGGCAAAGTCTAGACCCCAATAAACAAAATATTAGCCCTTATTCATTAAATTTCAGTCCTACTAGTTCTAAATTGGAAAGTAAATTGAACATCCTGAGAGGTTGTGAGGTATACCTGACTGAATAGCTCAGGATACTTTTGTCGCATCAGGCCCTGCGGTTCCAAGTTATGCTCCTCCTGACCGTGGTTCCTCCACAGAACTTTGACTAACGAAACTTTCTTGCGACGCAAGGTCCGTACTCCTCTGTCAACGATCCGAACCGGCTCCAAGTGAACTGACCGGTCTGAAGCTACCGGCCCATCTGTGGTCAAAATCTGCTGCTCCGGGCGCAGTAGAGCCCTCCTAAGTGAAGAAATATGGAACACGTCGTGTAAACCTGCCATTTCTGGTGTCAACTCCAGCCTGTAAGCTAGGGGTCCGATCCGCTCCAGGATCCTATAAGGTCTCATATACCTAGGGCTGAGCTTATTCCTCCGACCACGCACCCGTGAAACTCTATGCATGGGCCGGATCTTCAAAAACACTCGGTTCCCCACCTGAAATTTTACCTGACGTTATCGGGCGTCATAGTACTTAACCTGTCTTCTCTGCGCCTCTAACATCCTGTCTCTGATCAGCCTCACCTGAGCCTCGATGTCTTTAACAAAATCCGATCCCAATGCCATTCAGATCCTCGTTTTGAATCCAAGAAAGCGGGGTCCTGCACCTACTCCCATACAGGGCTTCATAGGTAGCCATCCTGATGCTGGACTGATAGCTGTTGTTATAGGAGAACTCAACTAGTGGTAAAAGCTTCTCCCAAGGTTCATTTCGATCCAAGATGCATAGCCTTAGGAGGTCCTCCAATGTTCGGTTGGTGCGTCCCGTCTGCACATCCATCTGGGGATGAAATGTTGTGCTGAAGGTCAGCTGCGTGCCAAAGTATGTTTGCACGAATCTCCATTCTCTGGATGTGAACCGACCATCCCGATCCAACACGATCGTACTGGGCACCCCGTGGTAACAAATGAACTGCTCTACGAATCTCGGCACCAGCACCCCAACCGATTAATCTTTCCTGATCGGAATGAATCCGGCCACCTTCGTCAGCCGATCGACTATGACCCAAATCAAATCGTTTCTTGTCCGTGGTCAGGGGAGGCCATGAATGTAATCCATCGCGATGTCCTCAAATTTCCACTCCGGCACCGGAAGTGGCTGTAGCAATCCTGCGGGGTTCCTGCACTCTGCCTTCACCAGTTGGCATGCCTCGTAATGAGTCACGAAGTATGTGTTGTCCTTCATCCCTGGCCAAAATATCGTCTTCTTCAAGTCTGCCGTCATCTTGGTGATCCCCGGGTGTATAATGTACTTCCGCCATGATATCCTCCCGAATCTGACCTCCTGCGGGTATATAGACCCTGCCTCTAAAATATATCAATCCATCTCTCAGTGAATAATCTTCCGTTGAACCCTCCTCCAAGGCTTGCAATACCGGCTGTGCCCATGCATCTGTCTTCTGTCCGTCCCAGATGCGGTCTCGAATCTCATCTATGGAAACCATCGATGCTAGATACTCAAGATACAGCTCTTGATCATTCTCGGACACTAGGGAGATCTGCATATCTCTGAAGGACCAAACTAGCTCCATGGACATCAGTTGTGGTCCCTTCCCTAAGGTATCTCCTCTCCGGCTCAAAGCATCTGCCACCACGTTCGCCTTCCCAGGGTGGTAGTGATTGGTGTACTGGTAATCCGACAGGAACTCCACCCAACGTCTCTGTCTGATGTTGATTTCCTTCTGTGTGTCCACGTATTTTAAGTTCCTATGATCTAAGAAGATGTCACAGTGAACCCCGTAGAGAAAGTGTCACCAAATCTTTAGAGCAAAGATCACTGAACCCATATCCAGAATCATGCACCTGATAGTTCTTCTCATGTATCTTCAGCTGCCAGGAGGCGTAGGCTATTACGTGCCCATTCTGCATCAGAACAACACCTATCCCCTTACAGGAGGCGTCTGTGTATACCTGGAATCCCTCCCTTCCTGACGGAAGAGCAAGAATGGGAGCCGAGGTAAGCCGACCTTTTAACTCCACAAAGGCCGCGTCGCACTATGGCCTCCAAACGAAAGGGGATTCCTTCTTCGTCAGGGAAGAAAGAGGGAGTGCGATTCGGGAGAATCCTTCGACGAACTTCCGGTAATATCCGACAAGTCCCAAGAAACTCCGTACATCCGTGGCTGTCTTTAACGGTGGCCAATCCATAACTGCCCGGATCTTGGCCGGGTCTACTGCCAACCCAGCACCGCTGATAATATGACCTAAGAAGGCAACCTCCTTTAACCAAAACTGGCATTTGTTGAACTTCGCGTATAGCTGGTGCTCTTGTAGCCTCTCTAGAGTCAACGTCAGATGTCCTGTATGCTCCTCCTCCGTCTTTGAGTAGATGGGGATGTCGTCAATAAATACGATGACGAATAAATCCAAATATTGCTTGAATACACTATTCATGAGGCTTGTAAATGCTGACGGCGCATTAGTGATCCCGAAGGGCATCACTGTAAACTCAAACAGTCCGTACCTACTACTGAAGGCAGTCTTCGGAATGTCCTCCTCTCGAATCCGTAGTTGGTAATAACCTGACCTTAAGTCGAGCTTTGAGAAGAAATACGCTCCTTCCATTTGATCAAACAACTCGTCAATCCGTGGCAGTGGGTATGTATTCCGGACCGTCAGTCTGTTCAGTGCTCGATAATCAATACACAAGCGGAGACTTCCGTCCATCTTCTTGACGAATAGCACCGGGGCTCCCCACGGTGAAGAGCTTGGCCGGACAAACCCTGCCTCTACTAGTTCCTGCAACTGACTTCGGAACTCTGTCAACTCTTTCGGGGCCATCTAATAAGGGGCCCTAGATGCCGGCTTGGACCCCGACACAAGCTGTATCTAGAAGTCGTGCTCTCGATGCGGAGATAGTCCTGACAGTTTCTCTGGAAATAAGTCAGTGAAATCTCGCACCACAGGGATGTCGGTCACAGACTCCTTTACTTCCGCCATCACAAATAGAATTTGAAAAACCTCCTCTCCCTACAGATGGGCCTTAATGGCCTGTACCGAAGATAAGAGTATACAAGAGGCAGCTTTTATACCTTTGATGGTAATGAAAGAGTCCCCGTGTATCACGGTGATTCTCTTTGCTTGGCAGTTAATCTGGACATGGTTCCAGTGCAGCCATACCATGCCCAGGATCAAGTCATAGTCTGTAAACTTCAAAAGCGTCGTTGGAGCCTCAAACGCCTTTCCACGGATTTCTACCTCCATGTTGCAGTGATTCGAGGTAAGGAGTTCAGATCCATCGGGTAGTCGCACCCTCATCTCCGAGCCTGTGAATCGCTCCATGCCTTCCAATCCTCCTACGAACGCCTCCGACACGAAGGAGTGAGAAGCTCCGGTATCGAAAAGCATGCGGGCAGGCTTGACGCTGATGAAGACTATACCTGGGGTGGTTAAATGTCTTAGGATTCTATAACGAGTTTTTCTTTCCTATTTATTCCATCTAGTGCTTTTCAACAAATTTGTAAACTGAGAAAGGGGAAATTCTTTTAAAACAATTAAACATCTCGGCGTACCTACTATGACCTGCTCTGGGTTCCGAGGCTGCGCTAGGTCCAAAGTATACACCTGCTCCCTTTCTTGTCTACGATCCCTACCCTAGTATCCTCGTCCTCGACCACGTTCTTGGCCTCCAAAATACTGCGCTGGCTTGGCAGCCGGTGGTGCTGGTGGGGGTACCCCTCTCATAGGACAATTTCTGCGGATATGCCCAACCTGATGGCAGTGGAAGCACTCTAGCGGGGGATGTGCCATCCCCCAGGTCTCTGGCCCTCCTGTGTATGAACAGGTGGTGGAGCCACCACAACTAGCTCCTTTGTTTCCTATCTTGCCTCCTGACGAGGCTGGTCCTCGACTCTTCTCCCGTCCATGACACGGGCTCGCCTCTGATCATTCCTTGCTCCTCGACCTTGATCCTCCGTTGGCCATTTCCGGCCCCGAGTAGCTTGCCAATCAGCCTCTATCCTTTTAGCCATCTCCAGTATCCGGGAAATTGGCCTATCGGATACAAATAACAGTGCATCCCTCAGCTCCTCTCGGAGGCCCTTGTATAATCTCTTGATATATTCAGCCTCGTCTAACTGTTACGAGTCCGCAAACCGGGTTAGGTGGTTGAACTCTCGGTGGTACTCTACCACCGTCCTAGTGCCCTGCTTCAGCTGTAAAAACCTGTCCTCCAGCTCATCCTTAGCCGACTGTGGAACAAAATGCTCCAGTAACGTGGCCCTGAACTCCCCCCAAGTAATCTCTGCAATTTCCATATCCACAAAGGTCGTGACCAGTGACGTCTTCCACCATCTCTTGGCGTGAGACTCCAAGCAAGAGACCACCAATAAGACTCTCTCCTCCTAGGGGCACCATATCCCTGTCAACATCTCGTACATAATGTCTAGCCATTCTTCTGTCCGGACAGCTGACTCTGTCCCTAGGTAGGACAGGGGAGATAGTCCTCGGAAGATGCTCATCCAGTTGGCTCCCGGGTTTGGCTGCGGAGCCGGAACCTATTGAGCCCTGAAAGCCTCCAGAATGGCTGTCAGTGTCTGCCCCATCTCTGACTATAGGAATGGAGTGGGGACCGGGAGCGGTGGTGCAAAATTCGGAGTCTGCTGGGCTCCTCCTTGTGGTGTTGGCTGCGCTGGGGGCTGTGTAATAAAAGCCAATTATAAGTAATCACACCAATCTAACTAAAAGTGGACAATTTCATGTAATCCCCCATATGGGCCCACCACTGCTTCCGCTGCTTAGTTTGTCCCCAAACTAAACTCGTGCGGTGGTGGCCCGGGGATTGTGGACTGCTACTTTTTTATCGACGTGTTTTGCTTCTGATACCACTTGTAATACCCCATTTTTTTTTCTTTTAAAACACCGGGGTCTTAGGCCCAGAACCGCCGCTTTGCGGTGACACCTTCGCACCCGGGAAGGTCATCACTACAAAATTCCAATCCTGTCGGCCAATTCGATCACATCTGTAGCAAATAATAAAGCAAGTCCAACGAAATCACATATATAAAATAATCTCCACGAAGGGAGTGTCCACAGAATAATATATCAGAGTACTAAAATACGGGCTTATGCCCGGTACATCATGTCCTCACTATATAGTCACTCAAGCAGAAGCAAAATAAAACACTACTAGAATCAGGACTCATAGTCCAAGCTGTTTGAACTCCTGAGCTAGACTGCCCTATCTCCAAACGGGCCGACCTCCGGGGCTGCTCCTCCATGTTGGGCTCCACGATCCCCTAAATTATGTGGTCCAAAAACCGTTAGTCTATAAGACTAAGTCCTATCATCCCCTATCCCTACCCCCATTGCCCGTAGGTACCAAGCAGAGAGGAAGAAAGGGGAGGACATGAAGGTGGAGAATAATCAAAAACAGGTGGCAACGGACCTGTACTAGCAATTTTATAATACATGTGGAAGTAAAATAAGTATGGAAAAATAACCTTAACTTATGTACGGAAACGCATAAGCCAAGGGATCTTCTACAGGGCTCCCACCGTATAAAGAGTCACATACCAATTTATACGTTGGGGTGTCGGTTATCAAACAACAGATTATATATATCAAAATTGACCTTAATTTATTAACTTGCACACAATAGCTTATAGACAAAGGGTCGTTTTGCAAGTCCTAATGTATAAGCATCCCATTCCACTTATACCTTAGGTGTCAGGGGTTAAATGAATCGATTATGTTATGACATACTAGTGGGTATGATGGAACATGCAAGTGCAACTCACGCACCTGACTTTGTGCACACAGACCTTTAGTTCCCCTTTTCTGGAGCCATAACCTCCATGAATACCTCTGTAGTGGTAGACAGAAGCGGTGGGTTCGGCCTCGCCCACCTCTAAGCCAGTAAAGCACTACCGGTCAGACCTATCATACGCCTCAACGCTTGGTGCATGAAGCGGACTCCTACGTACTCTTGCCGGTTGGCGCACCGGTCTTCTATTGGCGAAGTGCTAACCACACTTGTCGAGTCAGCGTATTAGCGTCGGTGCATCGACCTTCCAATACCGAAGACCCACAACCTTTATTTTCTTTCCTTTTATGCACATAAAAATTTAACGTATCAAACCAATCGAGCCGAAGCTCCTTGGACCATTCCGTCCGTCTCTTAACTAATCGAGCCGAAGCTCCTCGGACCAAACTATCCGTCTCAAAACTAACCGATCTGAAGCTCCCAACAAACTTCCTTTTCTAACAGTGTTTGTGAAATATGAGATCCTAATTACTAGGTTACTCTTTTCAGTTTGTTAATACAGTTTACCTTAACCCAGGACTGCCCCCGGTATTCCTTGTGAATGGCTCTCGAGGGGCACTAGGAACTATGATGGGATTACGCCCATCGTTCCCTTTCGCAAGGTACTTCTTATTATTGGTTGATTCCCTTACCCATTACTTCCTCGTGTTACGATAGACTAACCTAGTGTGACTTTTAACCTTCCTCTCTTTGGGAAAGACGAACTTTCGTCGAACCCGAGCACCTCTACACTCTAGCCAAACCAACCCTGTACTCATCCTACCTCCAATGATGAACTCATTCTAGTTTATCCAAACCTGCAACCACTAATCCCGACTTATGTGCCCAACTTTGTACTTTAACATATTTTCTGCAGTTTTACTATATGTAGACCACTAAGGTTAAATGCCATGTAAAATGGGAGGTACATCAAATAATCATCCAGTACTCCTATAATAATTATTGGAGGGCTATTATGACCTTTGTTGCCCAAATCCTGAGATTCACAATTTTTCCTATTTATCTGATAATTTTTTTAAATATTATAGTGGCCCAAAATTCCAAGATTGAACAGGAAGTACCAAATTTAGACAAGATAATATTCCTCCAAAATTATGTTATATAGAATATGAATATTTAAATTAAGATCCAAAGTCTCTTAATTTTTCAGCAAGGTTTAGGCTACTAATTTTAATTTTAAATATAAATCACAATAATTCATTTTAATAGATAAGTAGGGCAATATTACTTCAAAAAATTTAGAGAAAATTAAAGCATGATTGTAAGGGCATATAAATGCTCTGGGTCAAGTCTCATACTATATTAACTAGTAAAGAGCCTTAAACAAATTATTGAACAATAATCATATTTACTAAGATTGTGAAGTAAGTACCACAAAAATGTATCCAAAAATTCTCATAAAATTCCTATATGACTAAGAGGGTTTTAAACTCCTTCTGCAAAAATTTAAAGACCACCTAATGAACAGTGGAACCAAAAGGATCATATGATTAATTAGGGCAATTCAATATATTACAAAGGAAGTGCTACAATTATTGTTCCAAAATTTCCAATTAAATTACTAGAGGTTTATTATATCCTAATGACTACTCTACATCAATTTCATTATATTTCAAGAAGTTTTACTAACCTATTCTAGCACTACAATGTTTGTGCCCTAAACTAGGGTTAGGGTTTTGAAGGTCACACCCTTTCCAAAATCCCTTAATATTATCACCAAAGGGCTTTACCTACCCTAGTACCCTGCCTACAAAGTTTCATGACCATTCAAGGTGTTTTGGCCTCATGCCCTTCACAAGGTACAAAAGCCCTTTCTTAGGGTTTGACCTAGGGTCTTAGGCCAAATCAATTCCAATCCACCCCATTTTTTCTTGGGAAGGTGAAAAAAGTCATGCCAAGTCAGTGGCCCAAATTGGAACCTCTGTTGAGGTGATTTAGACACTCTAAGCCAAAAATACACTTTTGGACCAAAATGCCCTTTTTAAGGCAAGGCTAGGGTTTGCAAGATATCAGTTCAAATCACCTCCAAAATTAATGAAATTTTAACCAGATCTTTATAATGACTCCCTACACCACCCATCAAAATTTGGATGGGTTTGGAGTTCATTAAACCCCTAAGTTAATTTACCCTAGAGAAATTAAATTATTTACAAAACTATAGAAACATTATCCCCAAAAATTCCTATTTTTCGGTAGGGTCTAGATATGGTAAAGATTGGCCTCCTGTCCAAATTTCACTCCATTTGGACAAGGGATGAAGGGTGGGCACCCATTTTAATCTCAGGATAGCCATAGGTATAGGTCCCACCAAAATGGGTGCTCTGGTCAAACCACTTATTCAAATTGGTTCAAACAAATTTTAAATTAAACAAGACTTCGCTGGCTACAATTTATATGTTGGCTACGTTTTATGATTTAGCCCCTAAGGGCCTTAATTTTGTATTCTAACATGATGCACAACAAAAGGTCTTATTTCACTAAACTATACAATAATTAAATATAATAATAATATATTAAAATGATGACCACTATTCATCTTCTCCATAAAGCGTAAAACAGAGCCTGAAAACTCCATGCTTCCTGTAGCTTTGCGTGGGCCACTGCTGGCCATCCGACAACTTTCCCGGCCAGCCACTGCCACCACCACCTCCGTCGAGGCGGTGGCTAACGCCCGGTTGTGGTTTGGCCGCCGGAGGTGGCGGTTTCCGGCGAAACCGCCACCATGATTTTTTTGGAATTCTCAATTTTTTTTCACTTGGATCGGCTCATTTGAGCTTAATTCTTATCTCTAAAGATTCCTAAGATCTAACCATAGAAGAAAAGGAAGGGGAGGACCTTGCTTGCGGCCTGAAGACATGTCGATCGTCGGGAAGCCATTGGTGGTGGTGGTGGTGGTCGGATTTCTGTAACAGCACAGTGAAACTCCTTGGCTCCTTCTGGAAAGGTGTGGAATTTAATCCTTGGAGTTCAGCTCAGCTTTTGAAGATGAAGAGAAGGGGTGTTAGGTGGCTTTAGGTGCTTGTCCATTCTAGTCAAAGTTGGTGACCATGGTAGGTATGGGGTGAAAGCATGATAAGCATGGCTCAAACTAGTCAAATGTCAGCTGGCTGAAGCCCCTTTGTCTTTGTGAATTGAATGAGGGTTGTTGGGGAGGTGAAAGATGAGTCCCAAAGTCTTTCCTTTCTCTCTCTTAGTTGCTGCCATGGCAGGGGGAGGTGATTCAAACAAGAGAGTGGGCCCTTGTCCTTCCAGGCCATGAATGGCATACACTCCATACTTTCTCTCTCTTCATTTTTAGGGAATAGTTCTGACACGGGCGTGTAAATTGGTGACACGGGCGTGTCGATTGATGTCACGGGCGTGTCAGCCGAACCAGCAAATAGGCTGAAATTCGCCAGAATTTTTCTAAGTACAATGCCGTCAAGTGAGCTGAGCTCACTCGATGTTATTTAGTCTATGGCATTGAGTGAGCTTAGCTCACTCAACGCCATTCACCTTATGGCAAGAAGACGATGAGTGAGCTGTGCTCACTCAATGCCATTTCACTATATAGCGTTGAGTGAGCTCAGCTCACTCAACGCCATACCGTATATGGAACGACGACGTTGAGTGAGGTGAGCTCACACAATGCCATTCACTCTATGGCGTTGAGTGAGCTCAGCTCACTCAATGCCATTCACTCTATGGCGTTGAGTGAGCTTACCTCACTCAACGCAATTCACTCTATGGCAAGACGGTGTTGATTGAGTTGTGCTCACTCAACGCCATTTCACTCTTTGGCGTTGAGTGAGCTCAGCTCACTCAATGCCATACCGTATATGGCACGAAGGCGTTGAGTGAGGTGAGCTCACTCAACGCCATTAACTCTATAGCGTTGAGTGAGCTCAGCTCACACAATGCCATTCACTCTATGGCGTTGAGTGATCTCAGCTCACTCAACGCCATGCTGTATATGTCAAGACGGCGTTGAGTTGGCCCTTGAAGGTCATTTGACCCTTAACCAGGGCACTTTGACCACCTTAGGGCTAGTGTTGACTTTAGTCAACTTAGCCCCCCTCTTTTTTTTGGTTGACCCCAATAGGTCCTTGGTGACCCTTTGGCCTCTTACTAGGGTTAGGAAGGTATGTGTGGGGTCCACTTGGCTTAGATAGGGTCAATTAACCATGTGCATGCCAGTTTGACCCATTTAGGGTTAGGGTTGACATTGGTCAATTCAGGCTCTAGGGTTGACCTTGATGAGTCCTTAGGGCCGTAACATTGGTTGGAGAGATCTTAGTGAGATCTTAGAGTAATGGTGAGGCCCATTATCACCCTAGACTAAGGTTTTGGATTTACTATTTGTAGACCATAGTTCCCATATCCACACCACGAGGCCCACTTGACTTTTTCTTGGGCTTCCTAGGGTTTTGTTATTACAAAACCACTCTTAGAGGTCTAGTTAGAAATGGGATGTTACAGAGGGCCCTTCACATGGAATGCCCTGGACAGTCAAAAGTTAAACTTAAATCGTAAGACTAAAATGTTAAAGAGCAATCAGTAAAACAAGGGCTTCACCTTAACTCACCCCAATGACTCAGGAGGTTAGCTTGTTTGGGTTTTTCGAGTGGTAGGCTTGATATTTGTGGAAATGGGCAAGTTAGCCTGGCGAGCTGAAGGCTCAAATAGAATTTGTAATAGACAGGTTAGTCCGGGGAGGCGATGGCTCGGGAATTCATGGTTTCATGTGCATAAGGTTAAGGGTCTTCGATATTTTATAGTCGTTCTCACTGACATCAATAATATTATTTGGCGGGTGTGGTTTGCACTTAGACAAAGAAAAGACTGGCGGGTTTGTCAGCATTAGTACGTGGTGACTCTGTTGTGTCCTTCAGATACGTACGTAAGGGCTAGGCCTGGTAGTGTAAATACCCGCCTAAGAGTGGGGTGGCCAAACCCACTTTCTCTGTTGCCCACTACGGAGGCTACTAGGAGTGAAGCTAGCTTATAAAACCGGGGAACTAAAGGTTTATGCGCATAGAGTTACGTGTGTTTTGCACTTGTATGAACATAATAATAAATCTGCATAACATAGCATAGCATGCCATTATTTCATTTAAACCCCTACTCCTATCATATAAATTGGTATGCGACTTTTTATACGATAGAACCTACAAAACGACCCCTTAATTTATAGGTTTGTATGGGCATTCTTATAAATTAAGGTTACCTTTAAATAGAGCTTGTTCTCCATACTCTTCCTTTATTACTGCTCTACTTGTTATAGAATTACTAGTTTAGACTCTTATATATGGTAAACTATATAAACTACTAGATTAAGACCACTGTCACCTGCTCTTGTCTAATCTCCACCATCATAACTTTCCAATCATTCCTCTCGCACGGTGCCTAGGAGCCACTTTGGGAGGGGTGGGGGAAATCAGGCTTAGTCTTTTTGACTAACGGTCTGTGGACCAAAAATTCAGGGGCTCCGGATGGGAGACAGGGAGAAATAGTAGGAGATGCAACACCAGTGGAGTGCGGTGCACATAGCTGTGGGCAAGTCTATTATGGGAGCACCAGCTTCTGGATCTATGAGTGTTAGTATTACTTAGCTTTCGTGAGAGTGTTGTAGTGAGGTCATGATGTACCTAGCATGAGCCCGTTTATATTTCTACTTTACTGTTCTGTTTCAGTACCTTTATCTCTGTGGACATTGCTGTGATTTTCATGCACATTTATATATCTATTGTGATTTGTGGACTTGACTTAATTATCTCCTTTCATGTACTTCTTTGCTGATTACTAATGCTGGAAGGATCAGAGTTTTGTATTGATGACCTCCCCGAGTTTTGGTGTCGCCGCAAAACAGTAATTCTGGGCGTAAGACCCGGTAGCGTAGAAAAAAAAGGGTCTTACACATACAACCTTGGGCAGCAGGAAGCGATTCGACAACCCGATATGGTGACAGGTATGGGGAAAGTTGAAGTTTATTTAATTTCTTTAGACTTTCGAGACTTTTATGTGTGTCGCCTGTGTTTTAGGCTTCATACTAGTTTCCGGATACCTCACTAGGGAATTGTTCTACATGGGAGTGTCACACTGCTTTCTTGCGGAAAGCTTTATTCGAAGAATTGGAATTGAGTCCTTTTCGACGGACGCAGAACTTAGGGTGTGCATGCCCAATGGGTCTTTCATGACTACCCGTATGAGAGGGAGTATTGGTTGGAGTCTGGACGAAGTTGATATCATGTTGGAAGAAGCGGTTCTTCCATTGGCCGAGTTCGATGTGATCTTTGGGATGGACTTGCTTGCAGAGTAGTGATAGTATGTTTTGTAGTCTAAACTATTATAGTATTTTCAGGTTTTTAATACACAAATCATGTCTTGTAAGCTTATATGTTGTCCTCCTTTTGTATATATTATTGCCACTAATGTTTTTTTTTTGCAGGTTTTCATAGATTTCGGCCAAAATTACCTGACACGCCCCCTTGACAGACACTTCCTGGGCATGTCTCAAGGCATGTCACCCCGATCCCGAATCCTACTGCCACAATGAAAGATCTTTCATTGTTGCACATCAACAGTACTTACACGCCCCCTATACAGTCGTGTCACCTGCCGTATACCACCTTTTTCGAGGATTGATTGATTTCCGACCAATGATTTTTATGTGACGTGCCTTACACGCCACCCTCCCCCCCTACACAGTTGTGTCCTAGGGCATGTCCACCGTTATACAGAAGCAATCATCATTCCCACTAGAATCCATCACCCGAGATCAACCCCATACCTGACGCGCCCCCCAGACACGCCCTCCGTGGGTGTGATAGCGTGCGTGACAGACCCAGAGAAAAATTCTATAAATTAAGTGGCACCCCCTTGTGTCCAAAAGCAGTAGGTTGAGAGGGGAGGTGCTGCCCTTTTATTTATTGAAGTTTTTTAGTGTTCTTCCTCTCTCTCTTTCTCATTTTAAGCTTTTCCAAATTCTTAGTTTAGTGTACCCCTTTGGTAATAGCTTTTGTAATTGTTTTAGTAGCTTAATGTTAATTCCAGCTTAGGTTTCATTTCCATGCAATTGTAATCTTTTATTTAAAAGTTGTAGTTCTCTTTTAGCATCAATATAAAGTGCCCTTAACTTTGTTTTCATAATGCTCTTCTACCCATCTGTCTTCCTCCACTTCTCCATGATTAAGTAATCCTCCTTGTACTCAATCTTGATGATCCGAGGTTCGAGGTTATTAAGTTATGATGCTTAAAGTTTACTTTTTCTTTTTGGGGTTTAGGCCTTCGATTTACTCTTGAAAAATCATGGATGGAGTTATATCATCGATATATAATTTCCATCTTTGTTTTCAATCTTAGCTTGCCGAGAGGCTCGTAGTTTGAAGTGAATACTCAAGAGTAAAGAGAGTTGCACGCACCCCTTGAGAGAGGCAGATGTTAAATCTCCCGGATTGGAGTGAAATACAATAGTGATGTTCACCGCGTTAAGCGAGATTTAGGTTTCCGATTTGGACGAGAGTTCGGTCGGACCTTCCTAAACTCAGTTGGGCACAACTTAAAGAGAAGCGTTTTCAAGTTTTAGGAACCTCCACGGTCAAGGGCCTTTACCTTATTAAGTAAGGGTTTATAATCGCAATTTTAATCAACTTTTATCGAGGTGATTCTCAATCGAGTGCTTTTATATTTCATCGTTTCAACCCCTCGTTGTAATCGCTTTTAGTAGCTCTTTATTTAACTGCAAGTAATTCTCTTTTTAGCACAATATTTCATTTCTTAATTGCAATTAATTTTCTCTTAAAAACCCTAAAACAATCTTTCAATAAGATAATAGTCTTCGTGTGAATAAGATTACTCAACAGTTCCCGGATCTTAATATGACACTTGTGTCCCCTAGATACAATTCGATATGTATACTTACCTAGATGGATTGCTAGTTCAGTTCTTATTCTCTTCACGATTAGTAGACACCAAGCAGCGTGCCAGTATTGACAGCCTATTTAAGGGGTGACCCTGAGAAGCGTAGGAAAGTAAGAAGTCATATGTGAAGGCCTTAGTGGAGTGGCTTGTTCCTTTGTCTCAATAAGGCAGTTGGTGCGGGCAGTTAACTAGGGAGGAGTAGCTTTCATAGCATTATTAGAAGCTCGACTTTTCAAGCTAACAATTGGAGAAGTGCTGGTAGTGGCAAAATTTGAGGATGTGTTTCCTGAGGAGTTACCCAGAGCACCTCCTCGACGGGAGATCGATTTCTCGATTGAGTTAATTCCAAAAGCTTGGCCGATGTCACGTCCACCTTTTAGGATGGAACCGTAGGAGTTAGCTGAGCCCAAGGTACTGTTGTATGAGCTGTTGGAGCAGGGATATATCAGACCTAGCTCATCTCCTTGGAGCGCGCCATTGCTATTTGTTAAGGAGAAAGATGGTAGTATGCGGCTTTGCATAGGCTACTGGGAGCTGAATAAATTGACCGTCAAGAATAAGTATCCAATTCCACCGATATATGACCTATTTGACCAGTTGGTAGGGTCAGTGGTGTACTCTAAGTTGGACTTGATGTCCGGATACTACCAGTTACGGATTCGAGACAAGGACATACCCAAGACAACGTTTGGTACGAGGTATGGTCACTTCGAGTTCTCGGTGATGTCATTCGGGTTGACGAACGCACCTTCGGTATTCATGAATTTGATGAACTGAGTTTTTCGGGAGTACTTAGACTCGTTTGTAGTAGTCTTCATCGATGATATCTTAGTATACTCTTAATCAGAGGCAGAGCATGAGAATCATTTGAGAATAGTCTTGCAGACTTTGAGAGAGAACCAACTGTATGCAAAGTTCTAGAAATGCGAGTTCTGGTTAGAGAAAGTGGCATTTTTGGGTCATGTGATTCGAGGTGATGGGGTGGCGGTGCATCCAACAAAAGTTGAGGCCATCAAAGATTGGCCAGTTCTTAGCACCGTGGCAGAAGGAAGGAGTTCCTTGGACTAGTCGGGTACTATAGAAGGTTTGTGGAAAACATTTCGCGGGTAGCTCTTCCCCTCACTACTTTGACTTGTAAGGACCAGAGATTTTTGTGGACTCAGGAGGGCAATCAAGCGTTCGACACCTTGACGGAAAGGATGATGATAAAACCAAACCTAAGTCTTCCTAATGGGACTGAAGGACTTCAGATTTTCAGTGACGCATTAGGTTACGGTTTAGGTTGCATGTTAGTGCAACATGGACAGATGATAGCCTTTGGGTCTTGATAGTTGAAACCTCATGAGAGTAATTACCTTGTCCATGACTTAGAGTTAGCGGCAGTAATTTTTGCATTGAAGTTATGGCAGCACTATGTGTACGGTGCGAAGGTGGAGATCTTTACGGACCATAAAAGCCTGAACTATCTTTTAGACCAAAAATATTTGAACATGCGGCAGCATAAGTTGGTCGAGTTCCTTGGGTACTACAAAGTATCGATTCAGTATAAGCCAGGCAAAGCCAACATGGTGATGGATTACTTGAGTAGAAAATATACAAGATAAGGGAATTGGATTGAAGCTCATGATGAGCGGTTGGTTCGAGACTTTGAGTCCCTCAACATCGATTGTGTAGCAAGAGGCGAGTCTAGCATGGCTTGGTTTAACTGGATAAAGTTGCAAAATTACTTGTCTGATCGTATCTGGGATGTAGAGTTCCTGCCATTTGTGGTGGAAGCTCAAAAAGGCGAGGGTAGTGCCTGGGAGATGATTTATGAGATCTTAAGGAAGGGCGGAAGGGTATGTGTACCGCAGTTCGACAAGTTCTGCGAGAACTTGATGTTTGAGGTTCATTTCACGAAGTACTCCATTTACCCAAGTTGTACAAAGATGTACATGGATATGAAGAAATCCTTTTGGTGGCCTTGTTTGAAGTGGGACATAGCTTTGTACGTGAGTCGGTGCCAAACATGGGCATTAGTGAAGGTCGAGTGTCAGAAGATGGGTGGGTTCCTGAAGCCTCTTCTTATCCCCATGTGGAAATTTGATGACATCTCTATGGATTTTGTGCATGGTTTACCTCGGTCACAGCAGGGTAATGATGCGATTTGGGTGAACATGGATCTCTTGACCAAAGTGGCCCATTTCATCCCAAATCGAAAGGAGGACAGCATAAAGAAGCTGGTAGAATTGTATGTTCGCAACATTGTCCAACTGCATGGAATTCCTAAGAGAATTGTTAGTGATCATGATGGATGATTCACGTCCAAACACTAAAGATTAGTATAGAAGAGTCTGGGAACAAAGCTCAAGTTTAGTATGACTTTCCATCCGCAAACCGATGGACAAATGGAAAGGACGAATCATATAATGGAGGATATGTTGAGGATGTGTACCCTTGACTTTAGTAAGAAATGGGAAGATCAACTCTTCATGGTGGAGTTCTCCTATAACAACAGTTTCAAGGCAAGTATCAAGATGACGCCATACGAGGCTTTGTATGAAAGGCAGTGTTGAACACCGATGTCATGGATAGAGGTGGGAGACACCAAAATTTTGGGATAAGAGGTGGTGGCTGATGTTTGCGAGTTATTGTGGATAATTCAGGAGTGAATGAAGGTTACTCAGGATCAGCAAGCGAAGTATTTCAACGCCCGCTACAGGACTGTGGAGTTCGTGGTAGGCGACTGGGCATACTTAAAGATTAAGCCATTCAAAGACGGTTTGTGGATTCACCAACTCAAGAAGTTGAGTCTGATGTTTTTGGGACCGTTCGAGGTTGTGGAACGTATTGGATAAGAAACCTACCGGTTGTCGTTGTCCATAGAGTTGAGTGGATTGAACGATGTCTTCCATTTCTCAGTTTTAAGGAAAGCCTTGATGGAGACAAGCATTATGGTCGAGTCGGCAATAGTGCCGGTCGAAGAGGACTTGAGGACGAAAGTCAGTCCTTTCTACATAAGTGATTCAGAAGTTTGGCAGTTGTGGAAAAAAGAAGTTAAGCTCGTGAAAGTGCGCTGGGATAACTGCGGGTTAGATGAATTCTCATGGGAGAGTGATCAAGCAATGCAAGAGGACTTCCCAGAACTATTTTTGCTTTAGGTATGCTTTTTGGTTTGAGTGCATGTGAAATTTCGAGGATGAAATTCTTCTAAAGGGGGAGGAGTTGTAACACCCAAGTTTTTCCAGATCTTGAGTCTCTGGAAGCTATCGCGTGACGATAGGTAGTTATCACCCGACGATAGCCTTGTTTTGTCGAATCCACATATTGAGAGCGTTGAGTGGTACCGCGCGGAGGTAGGATGCTACCGCACTGTGGTAGCTCGTGTAGCGTTGAGTGAAGAGCATTGAGTTCTACCTCGCAGCGTTAGCTAGCTACCGCTCAACGGTAGCTTGGCGTTGAGTGAGAGGATACCAATTAGTGAGCTACAATGCAATGTTAGTACTACCACCGGTGTTAGAACGACCTTATTTTTTTGTCCGAGAGCTCGAGAAGCTACCGCCCGGCGGTAGGTAGTTACCGCCCGATGATAACTTGCGAGAGGAGTTCCATCATTTGGCATTTTAGCCGTCTGATTCGTCTTAGGATTGTATCCTATAGCTCAGGACACTCTGTCCAAAGGGCATATATAGGGATGAAATGTTCTAAACCCTCATTCTCCTCATTTTGAGTGGAAGTTAGGGTTTGAGTCTTAGAGTTTGGAGGAGGAAGAAGAAGACCCTTTTTCGTCATTGGCATAGCTTCGGCGCTCCGATCGTTGATCCGAGGCAAGATCCACGGAGAGGACTTGAAGGCGCACATTTTCATCCGTGCAAATCAAGGTTTCCTTGGAAAGGAAAAGGAGTCGTAAGGTAATGGAAATTCTCCTCCCAGTCTTTAGGATGCGTGCATGGCATCAATTCTTTTATTGCTTTCTTTCAAGCATTTAGGCACCAGATCTCTCAAATGAGAGGGTTCAGGTAGCCATGGTTCAAGAGGAACAAGCGGGTTGATTTTTTTCCCTGGCATGATTTACACTATAAATTCGCTCTGTTAATGTATTAGGCATTATGGGTGAAGCTATAGTTGCGACCGTTAGTCCGACTCGGTGATGTTGCATAACGAGCCTTAAGGATTGTACTAGAAATCCATTTGCGGTAAAATGTCATTTGTGATGTGGTTTCCCCCTTATTTTCGTGTGAGTACAAATGGTTGATTATGGTAAGAATGGCTTTTGATTGTTATGTGCTAAGACATGGCTTTGTCTCTGTGGTCGGCTAACTAGCCCATGACGTGCAAGTCATGTGTGGAGAGTGTCCCGACGAGACAAGTCCCCTTCTACGAAACTGACGAGAACGCTAAGCTTTGTACAATTCTGGGCGATGAAGTCCACGAGTGTGTGGGGTCTAGCGAGGGTCCTTAGCATCTATTTTTTGTGTGACGGAATCCTAATAGGAGAACTCAGAGCTTGCAGGCAAGCCTGGATTTTGAGACCCACGAGCGGGTGGGACCTATGCAAGAGTTCTGTGTGGTGGCTTGTATTACATTAGGGGAAATTGGAAGTACCCTTGTTTT
Source organism: Platanthera zijinensis (assembly GCA_039513925.1). Classification (NCBI taxonomy): domain Eukaryota; kingdom Viridiplantae; phylum Streptophyta; class Magnoliopsida; order Asparagales; family Orchidaceae; genus Platanthera; species Platanthera zijinensis. Next base: position 188,841,168 of record CM077079.1, on the reverse strand, counting down.
TGTTCCTTGAATGCCGAAGGGGAAATCAGAAGTACGCGATTGTTGATGCGTGATGATGTGTTAGATTCAAACGCTATTGGGTGCCTTGGGTGAAGCCCAGGATTGCATACATACTGCATTGTTGGCCCCTTTTTCTATATGCTCAACATAGAAACATGTTTATTGTATGCGACATCTAAACCTATTTTATTGTTTTATATGTTTATGTATAATTGCATACGAAGTGCTGACCTACAGGGCGATGGAGTGCCCCAGGGTATGCTAAGGACGATCGGGATAAGATGTGTTTGTTACATAGTTTTAGGTCAGCATTTGTAGACCCATATTACCACCAATTTTTATAGGGTAAGGATTGCAAGCGGGAGCAAGCTCACCGGCAATAAAGGCCTTAGCCTTATTAAGTGATCTCTTTTTTGGTTGCTCTATTTGGGTGAATGTTATGCTTAGTGCACTATGATTCAAAATTGCATGCCATGGTAGCCTAGGGGTGCTCTTGCACGTTGATATGTTTTTGTTTCGGTTTAGACTCTTGAATTTTGTAAGGCTTTAAGGCCGATTTGATACCCTTATGCTAGTGGATAACTTCTAGTGTTGTTATTTTTTTCTGCTGTTTATAGTTTTAGTTTTAAGTTGGTTAGTTTATATCATCTTTTAATGCTTAAGCTGTTGCGTCTGTATGTTGTAGGGCCCAAGCCGAACCCATATTATATGATCATTACAGGGTAATTGTTACAATACCTAAGTGGGATTGAGTTGATACTTAAAAAAGATGCTCTAGAAGACTGAGTCCATGAAGAGATAGATATGTGGCTCTACAGGTATCCACATAAACGAAGAAGAACACCAGGATCTTATTAAATAAGGTCTGGGATGGAAAAGGAAAGCCATTTACATCTCTACAAACTGCTAGTTTTTTTCCAGGAGAGGCGGTTATAACAAGTGTCAGGATGGGTGTGAGGAAGAAGTAGCGACGAGATCTCAGGAATACTTCCATCTCGATTTCACATGGAATCTCATAGAAAACCCTAGGGTTTTATCCATTTATACCCAAGAGTATAAAATATACACATAACGTTGCTTTCAGCAGACCCAGGAATAAAATGAGTAAGCAACGATAATATCGTTAAGTAGATCTAAATGATCTCAACGATAATGTTGAGATGTTCTCAATGATCACGATGGTCACGACAGTATCATTGAGACAATCTCAATGATCTCGACGGTATCGCTCTGACCTAAACTACAACATGGTGCCGCTATGTTAAACACCACGCTCACGATGATATTGATGAGACAATATCAATGATCATGATGGTATTGTCATGTAAATCTCAGAATAGTGTCAATACACAACTTCAATGAGTTAAGGGATTGAACCTTCACTCATATCCAATATGAGTAAGGCCAATACATTCCATTCCTCCAACTTCTCCAAACCCTCTTGTGTGTGACCTTATAGGTTCATATTGTATTGGCAGAGAGATCAACTGCTTGATTACTTCCAGATCACCTTGAAAACACCAATAATCTCCGACTTGATCTTGAACGAATAAAACAAAGGTCTCACAAACAATGAGCGTCATTTAGCAATACATCATATATACTCATGCAATTTGAGGTCATAACTCAACAAGACTTTTATGACCAATATATCAGTATTGTTATGTCCCTTTGTCCCTTATGTCCGGATAGATCTAGAGGCATGGACCGCATAACCCTCATAATTGTTCAATATAAGTTTCTTGATCTAGAATGGACTTCCAGAAATTTGTGAGCCCAATATAATATATTGACTTAACCAATCATGGCCATGCATTTATTAGTCCCATTTTATCAAAGGGACACATGGATGTACTCATGTCATATAGGAGGATAAATCACCTTTCTATCCACAAACAAACACCCAAATGACTCATATCATACCCAATAATCACTGTTATCACCAACCTTTCTCAAGGAATACTTTTGAAGGCATCAAATTATGCTCTTCCTTACTTAACGAATGATGTGACTATTATCATCAACCACAAACACCATTACCACTTGAGATGTACTTGTTACACGTTCATATAATAATCAAAAAAGTAGTCTCATGGTGGGTTTTTCCAATAAAACTTATTCACTTACAAGTACCCATATGATGACTTGATATCATAATATCATGACCTGTGAGAACTGGTGATTCGTCAACACGCATACTAGTCTTAATGTACCATCATCGCCCTTAGCTTCTAAGATGATAGTCCGACCAGAGTCTATTTAAGAATGAAGCTTCATATAAAACATAAGTCCACACATTCAAGTCACGCACTTGAATTCCTATAGTTGTGGGAAGGTTAGGCATTTTGCTCTAGATTGTTGGTACAATCCAACAAGACCCTCATTTAAATCTAAGTCTTATGCATTCAAAAAACCTGATGTGGTTATCACAGCTATGTTTAACAGGAAACAAGGCCCCAAAACTATTTGGGTGCCTAAGGTTAACTAATTCTGTGATTGTAGGTGAATCCAAGTACCGCAAAAACTCCTATATTGTACTTGGATAGTGGCTATTCTAGAAACATGACTGGAACAAGGAGTCTGCTGATAGACTATTGATCAGTAAAGGCTGGACTAAAGGTGATCTTTGGTGGCTCAAAAAGAGGCTACACAAAAGGATATGGTAACATTTCTAATGGTCTAGTGAATATCACAAAAGTGGCTTATGTGCAAAGTTTGAAACACAATCTGATGAGCATAAGTCAGCTTTGTGATATAGGCTATGAAATAGCCTTGCGCAATGATAAGTGTCTAATAAGGAAAATAAGTGATCAAGAGATCATCTTATCAGGCACTAGGAGTGGCAACATTTATTGTCTAAATTCCTTATGTATAAATGAGGATTCTCCTGTATGCCTAGTAGCAAGTGAGAAAGACTCTTTGTCAGTACAATAGCATATGAGGATAGCTCACATAAATTATAGTGCTATGAGCGAGTTGCTTTCTATGAACTTAGTTAGAAATGGACCCCAGCAAAAATGCTCCAAAGAATGCATGTTTCCAGCATATCAAAGATGCAAACAGACAAAAGTCTCCTTTAATAGCACTCAGTCCAAAGACACTGAGAGGTGTCTGTACTTACATCATATAGACCTATTTGGTCCTATGTAAGTTCTTAGTTTAGGTAGAAAGGCATACACGTATGTGATTGCAGATGATTACTCTAGATTTGCTTGGGTATTCTTCCTAAGGAGAAAGTATGAAACTCTGGAAATTCTTGCTGATTTTATCAAACAAATTCAAAATTAAAAGGGTTTTTCTGTGGTCAAGTTCAAAAGTGACCATGGCAAAGAATTTCAATCTGAAAGAATGACAAATTTCTGTAAAGAACTAGGGATCTTTCAGGAATTCTCCTCTCCTAGAACTCCCCAGCAAAATTGGGTTGTTGAGAAGAAAAATAGAACTCTCATTGAGGCTGCTAGAACTATGCTAAGTGAGACATATCTTCCAGAATATTTCTGGACTAAGGCTGTAAACACTACCTATTATGTTCAGAATAGGGCCTTGATCAACAAAAGTCACAACAAGACTCCCTATAAACTAATGAAAGGCAGAAAACTAAATTTGTCCTATTTCAAGATCTTTGGAACAATGTGCTATGTCCTAGACAATGGGAAGTCTTATCTAACTAAGTTTTCAGAAAAGTCCAATGAAGGTATTTTTGTATGCTATAGTAATCATAATAAGGCATATAGAATCTACAACTTGAAACATCAAGTGATAGAAGAATCAATTAATGTTGTTTTTGATGAAACTTCTGTTTTACATAATATACTATATAACAATTCTAGTCTAAGAGATGTTGACTCTAAGATGGAAAAATTAAATATAGGAGATTCATCTCTTATAGAATTAGATTCTCAAAACAATGTTGTAGTTCCTATAGAAGACACAACCACTACCTAGGGGGAGGAAGAGACTCACCCTTCTCTACCTGAAGAACTAGGTGATGGTAAAAATCTTCCTATAGCTGTTAGATACCTTAAAGATCATCATATTGGTAAAATAATAGGTGATGCCAGGCTAGGTGTGACCACTTAGAGTAGACATCATAATGAGGTTCTATTCTCTAGCTTTCAGTCTCAGATGGAACTTTAGAAATATGAAGAAGCCAATTCAGACCCTAACTAGATCATGGCAATACAAGAAGAGCTCAATCAATTTGAGAGATGTACGGTCTGGAGTCTAGTTCCTTGACCTAGAAATCATAATGTTTTAGGAACTATGTGGATATATAGGAATAAATTAGATGAGAATGAAGTCATAGTTAAAAACAAGCCAAGACATGTGGCTAAGGGGTATAGATAAGAAGAAGGAATAAGCTTTGACCAAACCATTGCACCTATAGCTAGGCTAGAATCCATTAGATTGTTTCTAGCTCATGCAGGTTATAAAGGATATAAAGTCTACCAGATGGATGTTAAATCTGCATTCATAAATGGTACATTGAAGGAAGAGGTCTATGTAGAATAGCCACCAAGTTTTGTTAATCCTAAACTTTGCTCTCATGTCTACAGATTACATAAAGCATTGTATGGGTTAAAACAGGCACCTAGAGCTTGGTATGAGACCTTGTCTACCTTTCTCATAGGGAACAAATTCTCTAGGGGGAAGATAGATAAGACACTTTTCCTAAGGGACAACAAAGGTTCAAGCATCCTTATCCAGATTTATGTAGATGACATCATTTTTGGTTTTACTAATGAGTTGCTATATAGGAAATTTTGCCAAGCTTATGCATGGCATGTTTGAAATGAGCAGCATTGGTGAGCAGAAGTTATTTTTGGGATTCCATGTTAGACAATCTGAAGATGGTATATCCATCTCTTAGTCTAAATTCACAAAGGAGTTGATTAAGAAGTATGGTATAAAAAATTCTTCTACCATGAGAACCCCAATGGGTTCCTCTGTATCACTACATAAGGATGAATCTGGGAAACCAGTGGATGATTCCTTATATAGGGGAATCATTGGATCACTCCTTTACTTGACAGCTTGTAGACCAGATATCATATTTTCAACATGTGTCTATGCTAGGTACCAAGACAGCCCTAAAGTGTCTCATTATACAACAGCTAAAAAAATAATGAGATATCTAAAGGGCACACTAAATCTTGGGATTTGTTATCCTAGGAATGGTTATTTTGATCTAACTTGATACATAGATGCAGATTTTGCATGTTGTAAAGAGAACATAAAGAGTACTTCAAGAACTTGTCAATTTCTGGGGAGAAGACTCATCAGTTGGAGCAGCAAGAAGCAGACCAGTGAAGCTATTTCAACAACTGAGTCTGTGTATATATCAGCTGGGAGCTGTGGATTCAATATCAACTCCAAGACAATAGTGTATAACTAAGTAAATCTGTTATGTATTGTGATTCTACTAGTGCATTCTCAATTGCAAATAATCCTGTTTCTCACAGTAGAACCAAACACATAGAAATTAGATATCACTTTCTTAGAGAACATGTTGAAAAATGCAATATATGTTTACATTATACTCCAACTGAATATCAAATTGCTGAGATATTCACAAAACCCTTAGATGAAAACAAGTTCAATTTCTTCAAGTTTGAACTAGGTATGTTAACATAGAGTAAATTCTGTTGTTAGGGTACTTAAGAATTCAGGTTCAGAATAACAATTTTCAATGGTACCTAAATAATCCCTGTTCTACTTGTATAAGTTAAGTAACAAAGTCTACTTACCTAAATAAACATGTAAGACATACAGAAGGTCAAGTGACATTAGTTAGAAAGTAAGAAAATAAAAATTTGGCTAAGTCCATATAGATGTGTCGAGATGATAATACTTTTTGTATCCTAAACTATTATCGTATTTTTTATTTTATATTGTGCAAATTATGTCTATTATTAGTTTATTTTTATCATTTTTATGTAAATATTATTGCCACTGACTTTTTCTTGTCTTTTTGCAGGTTTCCAGAAAATTGGCCAAAATGACCTGTCACGCCCCCCTGTCACGCCCTCCCTGGGCGTGACCTAGGGCGTGTCACCCGATCCCCAAGAATCCTACTGGAAGGGACAGAAAAACGGTCAAAACCATTGTCACGCCCCCCTGACACGCCCTCCCCGGGCGTGTCACCAGGCGTGACCATGGGCGTGTCGCCCTCTGCCGCAAAGCCTGCCGCCGCATTAAATGCCGTTCCGCCTCAGCACGCAAATAGTACTGTCACGCCCCATGTCACGCCCGTGACATGGGCGTGACACCCTCCTTTTTCGGTGACTGAAGGATTTCCGACCAATGATTTGGACATGACGTGCCTGTCACGCCCCCTGTCACGGGCGTGACCTAGGGCGTGACCACCGACGTGCCGAAGCAATCATCCATCCCACCAGAATCCAGAGCCCGAGGTACATAGTACTGTCACGCCCCCGGACACGCCCCCCCTAGGGCGTGTCGGAGGGCGTGACCAACCCGAGAAAAAAATCTATAAATAGAGCCCCCCCTCTTCATTTCAGAAAGCTTTGGTTGAGTGGGGGAGGTGCTGCCCCTTTGTTTCTTGATCCTTTTTCATGCTTTCTCTCTCTCTCCCCCCTCTCTTTGTAATTTTTGTTTAACCCTAGTTTAATCTTAGCTTGTTTATGCTTTCTTTGTAATTTTGTTCTTGCTTAGTGCTACTTGTAGGGCTAGAATAGGATTTCAATTTCATGCACTTGTAATTTTATTTTCATTAGTGTAAATTGCCCCTTTTCATTAATAGAATTGTTCTTCATTTAGCTTGTGTTCCTTTATATGCTTTTCTACTCATCTCCCCTCCTCCACTCCATTATGATTAACTAATCCTCCTTGTACTCGATCTTGATGATCCGAGGTTAGAGCGATTATGTTATGATGTTTTAATTAATCTTTTATTTTTAGGTTAGGGCCTTGAATTACTCTTGATTAATCATGGGTTGGAGGTATATTTTCGATATATACTCTCCGCCTTTGCTTTCATTCTGGGCTAGCCGAGAGGCCGAAAGAATGAAGTGAGCATTCAAGAGTAAAGGGAGTTGTACGCACCCCTCGAGAGAGGCAGACGTCCAAATCTCCCGGATTGGAGTAAAATCCAATAGTGGGGTTCATCGCATAAAGCGAGTTTTAGGCCTCCGATTTAGACGAGAGTCGGTCGGACCTTCCTAAACTCAGTTGGGCACGACTTCGAGAGAAGCGTGTTCAAGCTTTAGGAACCTCCACGGTCAAGGACCTTTATCCTATTAAGTTTAGATTTTTATCGCATTTTCTTAATCGTCTTTAGACAAGGTGAATCTTGATCTAGTGCATTTCCATTTCATATTTTCTACCCTTCGTAGTAATCGTTTTACTTAATAGCTTTACTTAATTGCGGTGTTTCTCTTTCTAGTATAGCTTTACTTTCTCCCTTGCACTTAGATTTTCTAAAACCCTAGTTTTTTCCGTCGATAAGATAATAGCGTTCGTGTGAGTAAGCTTAGCCAACAGTTCCCGGATTTCAATATGATACTTGTGTCCCCGTGCTACAATTCGATAGGTATACTTGCCTCATCGGGTTGCTAGTTCGGTTGCGTTTATTTTCTTCGAACCCTAGCGCGCAACAAGTTTTTGGCGCCGTTGCCGGGGACCCAACTTCCGTTGATATTTTGAAAACACGAACCTATTAATTTTATCGCTTCTCTTTCTCATCCTCCTTCTTTAAATTTTAAAAATAAAAAAAATTTTTTTATCACCGCTCTTAATAGAAACCAACCTCACAATTTTTCTACGCCACCTAATTCTCTCGAAAAGGGCAAAGGGCTTTAAGCGCCACTATCTTGTCTAGTACCTTGCGAACCCTTCACGGGGTAGTCCTTGGGATGTTCGGGAGTTAATCAATAAAAAAAATCTATTTCAAAAAGAAAAAAATTCTAATCTTTTTTCTAGTTTATCCTTTTTCTCTTCCTCTTCTTCTTTTCTGTTCTTTTAGTGCATGACCCGCGGGAGTCCGTCAGTTATTTTGGACTTGGACCACGAAATTGAGCGTACTCTTCAGAGAAGATCGCGATTTCAAGGTCCTACTATCCAAGTGCCGGTTGAGGACTCCGAGTCATTTGCTACTTTAAGAATGGAAGAACCCAACGTAGATGAGGCCGTGCAAAGGACTATGTCCTATTATGCACGACCGAACCTCGAGGGAACAGAATCAAGTATAGTCCGCCCTGCTATAGCAAATAATAACTTCGAATTAAAGCCTAGCATAATTCAAATGGTGCAGCAATATGTGCAATTTGACGGACTTCAAGATGAAGATCCGAACGCACATATAGCTAGCTTTCTTGAAATTTGCGACACCTTCAAGATAAATGGTGTCACAAATGATGCAATCAGGCTGAGACTCTTCCCCTTCTCTTTAAGAACTAAAGCTAAGCACTGGCTTAACACACTTCCAAAAAATAGCATAACCACTTGGAATGAATTAACTGAAAAATTTTTGGCGAAGTATTTTCCGCCAGCTAAAACTGCAAAACTTAGGAACGACATCTCTGCATTCAGAAAAATAGACTCTGAAACACCTATATGAAACCTGGGAGAGATTTAAAGAATTATTAAGACGATGCCCACATCACGCGCTGCCTGTATGGTTACAAGTGCAGACGTTCTACAATGGGCTAAATCAAAATACAAAGCAAATGATAGACGCAGCCTCTGGCGGTACTTTAAATCATAAGACCCCGGAAGCAGCTCTTGATCTTTTTGAGGACATGGCCATGAACACTTATCAGTGGAATGTGCCTAGGTCCTGCCCAAACAAGCCTGCAGGTATCTACGAAGTGGACAACGTTTCCCAGCTCGCTCTGCAAGTAGAAATCCTAAGCAAAAAAATCACGGAGATGACTGCTGCCTCCGCCCCTCAGGTATGGGAATCTGCAACCCCTACTCCAGAACATTTAGATTATGTTAATAATTTGCCTAGAACTACTTTTAATAATTTTTCTGCTGCGAATTTTCATCCGCCTGGTTTTAATTTTCCGAATAGTTATAACCCTGCTTTAAGAAATCATCCGAACTTTTCATGGAGTAATCCATCGAATGCGATGCGCCCACCCCCGCAAAATGGTTTTTCTGCACCACCACCACCACCACCACTTCTTCAAAATTACCCAAAACCTCCAAGCTTGGAGGAATTACTTTCTAAATATATCACCACAAATGACGCTACCATAAGAACTTTAACCGGAAGCGTAAAAAGTCTAGAAAATCAGGTAGGACAGCTCGCAAAAATAATTTCTGAGCGACCCGCAGGGTCTCTTCCTTCCAATACCGAACCCAACCCGAGAGAGCAAGCGAAAGCTATAACTCTTCGGAGTGGGAAGCAAGTCTCTGGTATGGTAAGTGAAGAGCCCGAGGCAAGCTCCGCCTCCGCTTTTAAAAATCAAAGCTCCGCTCCCGTTTTAAAAATTCCGCCATCTGCTGAAGAAGTAATCACCACTATTTTAGAAAATAATCTCACTCCACCACCCATCTTCAAAAATAATTCAACTCCTTCATACCCCTCTGAACTTAATAGACAACGTCAAGATGATCAGTACTCCCGCTTCTTAGAAATCTTCAAACAAATCCACATTAATCTTCCCTTCCACGAGGCAATTTCGCAGATGCCGAAATACGCCAAATATCTTAAAGACCTCCTCACAAACAAGAAGAAGTTAGAGAATCTTTCGCACGTCACGCTAAACGCCGAGTGCTCCGCCGTTTTAACAAACGGTTTGCCGAAGAAAATCAGTGACCCGGGTAGTTTCTCTATCCCGTGTGTCTTCGGTGATCTCTTTGTTAAAATCGCGTTAGCCGACTTAGGTGCAAGTATAAACCTGATGCCCTTTTCGTTGTTCAAAAAGTTAGGGATTGGTAGCCTTAACCCCACGCGTATGAGTATCCAGCTAGCCGATAGATTCGTCAAGTACCCGTTAGGAATAGTGGAGGACGTTCTAGTGAAAGTCGACAAGTTCATCTTCCCGGTGGACTTTGTCATTTTGGACATCGAAGAAGAAGTCGAGGTTCCCCTGATCCTTGGCCGACCCTTCCTTGCCACCTCCCAAGCCATCATTGACATAAGCAATGGTAAGCTCTTTCTTCGAGTAGGCGACGACGAAGTCACATTTTCTATCACCCCTTCGATGAAGAACACCTTAGCGAACGATGACTCATGTTTTTTCGCAGACGCCATGAGTGATGATTCTTCCTACTGCCTCTCCGACTTTGAAAAAGAATTTTCTACTTTTTGCTCCTCTTCTCTTACAACTGAATCACTGCAAGGAAGTGATGAATCTTCTTACTGTCTTTCTGAGTTTGAAAAAAGATTTTTCTGATTTTTGTTCTTCCTCTTTTCTTCCCACTGAATCACTACAGGAAGCCGTCTTGGCTGCTAGCCCCACCCCTTATTACGTTCCTTATAAAAAAGTTTATGAAAATATTATTTTTGAAAAAGAAAGAATCTCAAAATCCTCTTATGAAGAACCCCCTACCCTAGAACTTAAAGAACTTCCCGAACACCTTAAGTATGCTTTCTTAGAAAAAGACTCCAAGTTACCAGTTATCGTTTCGGCCTACCTCACGGATACGCAGAACGATAAACTTCTTCTAGTTCTACGTAAGCATCGCCGGGCTATTGCTTGGCAAATTTCTGATATCAAGGGCATACGCCCATCTTTCTGTACCCATAAAATTTTAATGGAAGATAATTCGCGTAACTCTATCCAACCTCAGCGCCGTATAAACCCAAACATGAAAGAAGTAGTTAAGGGCGAGGTTATGAAACTATTAGACGCAGGAATTATCTACCCTATTTCGGACAGTAAGTGGGTTAGCCCCGTTCAGGTAGTTCCAAAAAAGGGAGGGATAACCGTAGTTAGTAATGAGAATAATGAATTAATCCCGACGCGGACGGTGACGGGTTGGCGTATGTGCATAGATTACCGTAAGTTAAATGGCGCCACCCGCAAGGACCACTTTCCTTTACCGTTTATCGACCAGATTTTAGAACGTCTCTCCGGCCATAGCTTTAATTGTTTTCTCGATGGCCTCTCGGGGTACTTTCAAATACCCATCTCTCCCGAGGACCAAGAGAAAACTACGTTTACTTGTCCCTTCGGCACCTTTGCGTACCGAAGAATGCCGTTTGGATAATGCAATGCGCCAGCTACATTCCAGCGATGTATGCTCGCAATATTTGACAAGTACGTAGAAAGCATTATGGAGGTATTCATGGACGATTTCTCCCTGTTCGGTGATTCCTTCGATACATGTTTAGAAAACCTCGAAAAAGTCTTAGAACGATGCGAAGAAACTAACCTTTCCCTAAATTGGAAAAAATGCCATTTTATGGTGAGGGAAGGGTTAGTTTTGGGTCATAAAATTTCTGTTAAAGGTATTGAGGTAGACGTTGCCAAGATAGAAGTTATTGAGAAGCTGCCGCCGCCTACAAACATAAAAGCTATAAGAAGTTTCCTAGGCCACGCTGGTTTTTATCGTCGTTTTATAAAGGACTTCTCCAAGATCACAAAGCCCCTCACCCATCTCTTAGAAAAAGACGCTCCATTCATTTTTGATGACTCTTGTATTTCTGCCTTTGAATCAATTAAAGAAAAGTTAATTAACGCACCAATTATGAGAGCTCCGGTGTGGGACCTTCCTTTCGAGATTATGTGCGATGCGAGTAGTTTTGCGGTGGGGGCCGTATTAGGTCAACGCATATCTAAGAACTTCCACCCCATCTATTACGCTAGTAAAACCCTCACATCTGCACAAGAAAATTACACCACAACCGAAAAGGAGCTCTTAGATGTAGTATTTGCGTTTGATAAATTTTGCCCTTACATTACACTTTCAAAAATCATTGTTTTTACGGACCACTCGGCCCTCAAGTACCTTCTTGCAAAAACGGATGCAAAGCCTCGCTTGATTCGCTGGGTCTTACTCCTCCAGGAGTTTGACTTAGAGATTCGTGATAAGCGAGGAGCCGAGAACTTGGCCGCTGACCATTTATCAAGATTAGATAACCCCTTTATAGAAAAATTAAATGAAAAATCTTTTAATGATTATTTTCCTGATGAGAAGCTGCTTTTAGTTAACGCATCTACTTCTCCTTGATTCGCACACATCGCCAACTATCTAGTGGCCCGGGTACTCCCAAAGGAGTTCTCCTCTCAGCAAAAGAAGAAATTCTTTTCTGAGCTGAAGAACTACTTCTGGGAAGACCCACATCTTTTCAAAATTTGTGCGGATCAAGTGATAAGGAGATGTGTTTCTTTTGAGGAAGGAAACGATATTCTAAAACATTTGCATGAAGGCCCGACAGGTGGGCACTATCAAGCTGCTCGCACCGCTCACAAGGTGCTTTGCGCGGGTTTTTACTGGCCTAGCCTGTTTAAAGACGCACAAGCCTTTGTGAGCAGGTGTGATAGTTGCCAACGATCGGGCAACATCTCTAATAAAAATGAAATGCCGCAAAATTATTTCATAGAGTGCGAAATTTTCGTCCTCTGGGGAATTGATTTTGTTGGCCCCCTTCCTTCTAGCTTCGGAAACAAATATATTTTAGTTGCTGTTGATTATGTTTCACGATGGGCTGAGGCCCAAGCTCTTACTACGAACGACTCCCGAGTTGTAGTCACGTTTTAAAAAAAATTATTTTCTAGATTCGGTACGCCTCGCGCAATCGTTAGCGATAGGGGTTCCCATTTCTGTAACGCATAATTTTCAAAAATCCTTACCAAATACGGCGTTACACATAAGCTTTCCACTGCCTACCACCCCCAAACTAACGGTCAAGTCAAAGTAGTTAATAGAGAAATAAAAAGAATATTAGAAAAGACTGTTTCAACTTCTAGAAATGATTGGTCAGCCAAAATTGACGATGCTCTATGGGCCTACAGAACAGCGTACAAAACCGCCCTCGGATGTACGCCGTATAGGCTGGTCTATGGAAAATTGTGCCATCTGCCCGTAGAGTTAGAACACCGCGCCTTTTGGGCCTTAAAATTTTTAAACTTCGACCCCCACTCAGTCGGTGACCTTCGAAAATTTCAACTAAATGAACTCGACGAGTGGCGCTCTTATGCTTATGAAAATAATAAACTTTATAAAGAACGGACGAAGCGTTTACACGATAAACACTTAAGGCACCCAAAAAACTTTAAGCCGGGCGACCAAGTCCTTTTATATAATTCTCATTTACGTTTATTTCCGGGCAAATTAAAATCTCGTTGGTCTGTCCCGTTTTCTGTTTTAGAAGTATTTCCTTATGGAACTGTTTTAATTTCTCACCCTGATAAGGGTAATTACAAAGTGAATGGTCAGCGTCTTAAACTCTATTTTTCTGGTGATGATGATGTCAGTCCAAACATTATTAAGTTTCTGCTTCACGAACTCTAATCTTGAACTTTTCATTTTTTGCTAAAAACAATTTTATTTCGGGATAACAATATTTTTGGACAATATTATTTTTTTGATGCGTCGAGCTCAATGACGCTTTAACCAAAGGGCGCTATTGGGAGGCAACCCAAGTTATCTTTTTCTGTTTTCTTTATTTTACAATTTTTGCCTCGGACGGCTTCGACAAGCTGAAGCTTCTGCGATCGTTTGCTCCAACATTGCTGAATCTATCACGAAGTCCAAAGAAGACATTCGGAGGAGCGGCATCACTCAGTTTTCGCAGCAAATAAATCCGGGGAAGTACCTGTATTTCAATTCTGTCTTTCAATTCTGTACTTTATTTTTCTCTCCTTCTCCAATCCCCTTCTTTAGCCATTGAGGACAATGTCTGTTTTAAGCTTGGGGGAGGATTTCCTCCTTCATTTTTGCTTAGTGTAAATAATTTCCTTTTTGTATATATTGTAAATAGTTCCAAAAATAAATAAATAAAAAAATCTTAAAATTCTAAAAAAGAGAAAAATTTTCCAAAATCCAAAAAAAAGAGAATATTTCACAAAATTAACAAAATTAAAATATATATATATATATATATATATATATATATATGTGTTGTTGCATAGTTTAGACATTTTGGTATTTCAATAGTACCCCTAGTTTTTTGTTTTGTTTTACTCAAAATCTTCTATAAACAACTTATTTAATTATAATATTTCTAATCGTTCTTTTTAATTATGTTTCACAAGTAAAATGTTATCCATGCTGTGTTTCTAATTCACGGTAGCATGTTAAGGTTAAATATTTTTCTAAAACTCGCATTTCTATTATGGTTTTTTTATTGTTTATTTCCTTTACATTCTCAAAAAATCATCATCCACTATTTTCTTTTTCATTTTTGAATAATTTTTGTAAAGTCAACTTTTGAATAACGTAGTAGATGTGAACGATCCAAGTCACCTATTATTTCTATTTTCAAGTTAATTTCATCAATCTTCTTTTATTATCTAGGACTCGCTTTTTGAAAATTTTCAAACCTTTGTTTTAAATAAATTCAAAAGCGTGAAAATGATTTAGGACGTTTTTGTTTCGTTTGAGCCTTCCTGCCAACCTAAAAACTTTTACCACTAGTTAGCCGTTTTTGAGCCTTTTTCCGATTTCATTTGATAGCTCCTCTCTTCATTTCAGTTTCACCAAAGCCAAAATATCCAACCTATCGAATCGCACTAGCCTTTTTGAGTTTCATAAATTATTTTGACGATTTTGATAGGGTTTTTTTTGTGATTTTTGTGCGAGAAAGGTTTTCGAAAAAAAAAAGAAGTATGTTCAAAAGTGATGTTTATTTTTGTTTGGCCAATTCAAAAAGGAAAATAAAAATATTTATGGCCTTTGTTTTGAAAAAAAAAGAAAAAATGAAAAACCAAAAAAAAAAGAAAAAGAAAAAAAATGTGTATATATTTTTATGAAAGTTTTTGAAACTCTTTGCTTTGGTTTAGTGTGATTTTAAAACCTTCACGTTTATCTTTGAATTCCACTCCTAATCATTTTCCTAAACCAAACGTTTCTGTCCTATTTAAGTCTTTTTGATTCACGCTTTTTGATTTTTATTTAACAACTAAGAAAAGAAAAAAAAGTAAATCAGTTTTAGTTTTGGATTTAAACCTAGATTTTTGTTAATTAAATTGATATAATTATATTGCGTTGCTTGGATCCAGTAACAACTCAATGCGTGTTTTTCATTTTCGTTGCTTTGCTTAAGTCTATTTAAAAAAATCTCATTAAAATTTTGGATGATTTGTTTTTATTAAGTAAAGTTTATAAAAGTTTTACCATACCTAAATAATTGTTTTAGACTTACATTTCACCTTTTCCCTACTAAGAATTTCGCATAGTACTTGTGTAGGCATAATTAGAACTTTTTGATTAGTCCTTTTTATAAATATCTAGTTTTTATATTTTTGCTTGGGGACAAGCAAAGCTTAAGCTTGGGGGAATTTGATAATACGTTTTGTATCCTAAACTATTATCGTATTTTCTATTTTATATTGTACAAATTATGTCTATTATTAGTTTATTTTTATCATTTTTATGTAAATATTATTGCCACTGACTTTTTCTTGTCTTTTTGCAGGTTTCAAGAAAATTGGCCAAAATGACCTGTCACGCCCCCCTGTCACGCCCTCCCTGGGCGTGACCTAGGGCGTGTCACCCGATCCCCAGGACTCCTGCTGGAAGGGACAGAAAAACGGTCAAAACCGTTGTCACGCCCCCCTGACACGCCCTCCTCGGGCGTGTCACCAGGTGTGACCATGGGCGTGTCGCCCTCTGCCGCAAAGCCTGCCGCCGCATTAAATGTCGTTCCGCCTCAGCACGCAAACAGTACTATCACGCCCCATGTCACACCCGTGACATGGGCGTGACACCCTCCTTTTTCGGTGACTGAAGGATTTCCGACCAATGATTTGGACATGACGTGCCTGTCACGCCCCCCTGTCACGGGCATGACCTAGGGCGTGACCACCGACGTACCGAAGCAATCATCCCTCCCGCCAGAATCCAGAGCCCGAGGTCAACATAGTACTGTCACGCCCCCTGACACGCCCCCTAGGGCGTGTCGGAGGGCGTGACCAACCCGAGAAAAAAATCTATAAATAGAGCCCCCCTCCCTCTTCATTTCAGAAAGCTTTGGTTGAGTGGGGGAGGTGCTGCCCCTTTGTTTCTTGATCCTTTTTCATGCTTTCTCTCTCTCTCTCCCCCTCTCTTTGTAATTTTTGTTTAACCCTAGTTTAATCTTAGCTTGTTTATGCTTTCTTTGTAATTTTGTTCTTGCTTAGTGCTACTTGTAGTGCTAGAATAAGATTTCAATTTCATGCACTTGTAATTTTATTTTCATTAGTGTAAATTGCCCCTTTTCATTAATAGAATTGTTCTTCCTTTAGCTTGTGTTCCTTTATATGCTTTTCTACTCATCTCCCCTCCTCCACTCCATTATGATTAACTAATCCTCCTTGTACTCGATCTTGATGATCCGAGGTTAGAGCGATTATGTTATGATGTTTTAATTAATCTTTTATTTTTAGGTTAGGGCCTTGAATTACTCTTGATTAATCATGGGTTGGAGGTATATTTTCGATATATACTCTCCGCCTTTGCTTTCATTCTGGGCTAGCCGAGAGGCCGAAAGAATGAAGTGAGCATTCAAGAGTAAAGGGAGTTGTACGCACCCCTCGAGAGAGGCAGACGTCCAAATCTCCTGGATTGGAGTAAAATCCAATAGTGGGGTTCATCGTGTAAAGCGAGTTTTAGGCCTCCGATTTAGACGAGAGTCGGTCGGACCTTCCTAAACTCAGTTGGGCACGACTTTGAGAGAAGCGTGTTCAAGCTTTAGGAACTTCCACGGTCAAGGACCTTTATCCTATTAAGTTTAGATTTTTATCGCATTTTCTTAATCGTCTTTAGCCGAGGTGAATCTTGATCGAGTGCATTTCAATTTCATATTTTCTACCCTTCGTAGTAATCGTTTTACTTAATAGCTTTACTTAATTGCGGTGTTTCTCTTTCTAGTATAGCTTTACTTTCTCCCTTGCACTTAGATTTTCTAAAACCCTAGTTTTTTCCGTCGATAAGATAATAGCATTCGTGTGAGTAAGATTAGCCAACAGTTCCCGGATTTCAATATGACACTTGTGTCCCCGTGCTATAATTCGATAGGTATACTTGCCTCATCGGGTTGCTAGTTCGGTTGTGTTTATTTTCTTCGAACCCTAGCGCGCAACACAAGACACCTGAGAATGTGTCAAGACACCAACAGATGTCTTGACACCTAGGTTATGTCAAGAAAAAATTTCCTGGTCAGTACAAGAAAATGAGGTTTTAGTGACCAAATTTAGTGACGGAATATATTTCATCACTAAATACGGGATTTTAGAGACAAAAATTACTTCAATCATTAAAGATATATCTTCAGTGACAAAAATAATGTCGGTCACTAAAGAGATGTCTTTAGTGACAAAATTAATGTTCAGTCACTAAATACATGGCTATAGTGGCAAAATTAAAGTTCGGTCACTAAACGTACATAATCATTGACAGAGATTTTGAGATAAATTATATTTCATCACTAAATTCATGTTTTTAGTGGGATACATAAATTTTTCACCATAACTCATATTTAATGATAAAAATTTTTTGTTACAAAATAATTTACTAAGTAACCAAAATACTTAGAGACATAATATATATCTATCCGAATTTATAAGAAAGTTAGCAAGTCTATAATTAAAAATATATGAGTACAAGATAGTTTGACTTTCATTTTCGCAAGCAGAAAGCTTTAACTTTGCCACAATTTAGGTTACGACCGAACAACTCTAGCGACGTGTCGGCGAAGGATACATCAATGTGTTGGGCGTATCTGCACGATTCCTTTATCTGTACGCCACCAGCTTTGAGTGACCCCCAAAAATGATATTTCATCTTAATTATACTATATTATTTATACTTATAAAAACATAATAGGTTTTTATTTTCCTCACTTATTATTTTTTCCCACTTATTTAATATTTCATGGGTGTTGATATTCGTAAATCATATTTGGCTATTTGTAGCTCTTGGCTATTTGT
Organism: Platanthera zijinensis; assembly: GCA_039513925.1. Taxonomy (NCBI): domain Eukaryota; kingdom Viridiplantae; phylum Streptophyta; class Magnoliopsida; order Asparagales; family Orchidaceae; genus Platanthera; species Platanthera zijinensis. The sequence continues at coordinate 188,823,124 of CM077079.1, read as the reverse complement.
AAATCCTGGAACTATAATTCTACTCTAAGATACTATTTGTACCCCAAAATCTTTTTTATAGAACAAAACAAAAATCCAAAGTTATAGATCTTGAGTTTTATCAAGCATCCGACAACTTATTCCGCCAATATTTTGACATCTATTATTTTTAGTCCACCATGACGATGTTAGAGATGGAGCCAGATTGCATTGGATGTACTGGACACTCGACACGATTTCACATGGGTGCTTTTGTTTTTTTCCTTGGACTTGGGGTTTTTCCACGTTAAATTCCTGTGTTGTGTTCTGCGTTTTTCTGTGTTGTTTTTGCACTCATTTTTCCCATTAGACGAGTCTTCTAGGAGATATATTAGCTTCCACAAAAAGATTATTGTTATATAAATGGAATTTGATGGGGGCAGGACGATGAGGAGGTGGACGAAGAAGCTGCTTGTAGATGAGGATGAAGTTGAGGTCTCAAAACACATTATTTCCGAATGTATAATCTAAATTAATGTGTTTAAGAATAAAGAAGACACATTTACTAATCTTGCACTTTAATTTTAACATTATTTTAGTTTAGATAAGACAATATATGATACACTGTCCATCCGCCCGGCCCATCAATTTTATGGCAGAACATTTTCACGAACACTCAATTCACACGAACACCCATCCCACTAACTCTGTAACTTCCACTAACACATGAACAACAGATTATCTCGTAACTTCCTCTACCCTAACCCCGTACCGGCAATAATCGATCAAAACACCGTCTCATCCAAATAGATGAATAGGCACGCAGAAACCCTCCTTTCCGGTAAGAAACTTTTCGCAACTCCTGCGCATCCCGTTCGCTTCTCCTATATCGACGGCTAGCCACCACTTGAATCCCCGACCTCTGCCACTCCTCCTTCTCTGCAACGTCCGCTTTCGCTGCTTTTACGGGAAACCATAGCACCTCGCACCTTGCTCCTCGCCCCTTGCCTGTGTCTCCTGCATCTGTTTGCCACCACTCGAAGCCTCCGTCGCTCGAAGCTGTCGTGGCTCGAATCCCTGCCGCTGTAAAGACCCCACAACTAATCTTCCTCTTCTAAGTCTTTGTCAATCATTAAAATGTTTGGAATTTTTTTCATTCACTACTACTTGGCAGATTCATTTTTCGATTTCTCAAGCCACTGAACAATCAACCAATTTTGATCATGTTCGGTTAAAAACCAAATGAAAGAAATTACTGTGCAAGTAGATTGGCGCGATAGAATAGAAAATTCTCAATTTTTTTGTGAAATTGAGTTCTCCCAAAGAAAGATTCATTAAAAATGAGGTTTTTTGTGATAGAAACTAGAGTCTATTCAGTGTTCATAAATTTGAACAATGGTGTTTTTGAACATTTATGATCAAATTGGAGTTTAAAGGAGGTGTTGGAGATTTTATAATGGAAGTGATCCTTGGAGATGAATTCGACACCAGTTATCTCGGGCCATGATGAAAGAACTCTAATAAATGTTTTTCATACCTTTTTAAAAATAGAGATTTTTGATATTTTTTAAGTGCAAACAGCCATTTTTAAACTGCTTATAACATTGCTCAAAAAAATAGTTATATGTGTGTATTTCTTTTTATGTAAAATGCCAAACTTGGTGAAATGGTTCGATTAGAAAGAATTTTGGTGCATGCAGTTTAAATATCTTCATCATCAATTTTTGGATGTTAAAGTTTAATCTAATTTAGATTCCTTAAGAAAATGCAAGTTAATTATAGTCCAAGAAAGAATCTTTTGCCTATTAATATATAATAAAATACTTGCATAAGTAAGTTTATAATACACACACAATTTTCGTATTCTAATGATGGTTTATTATTACTACATAAAGTCTTCAAATGATGTGTTATTATTACACGATCATATTAAATAAATTGCTTATTTGGTGTGTAAATAAGTTATGTTGAGTCCATCGTCATCTCTTAACTCGAGTACTGAGACTAAGGCTTTTTTTGGGAGGACTTATTTTTACCGGTCAAGCAGTTCATGCAATCGTAACTGCTCGACCGGTGAAAATAAGTCCCTCCAAACGGAGCCCATGTAGGAAGATTTCTCTATCTCAATAATGCTAACATTGTAGGAATGTTATCTACTTCAGAATTTCTTTACTAAATTTATTTCAATATGACATTGTTTTTGCATTGGGAAATTGGAATTAACTTGGATGCTGTGACAATTGTGATTTAATGGTTTTTGTTAAAAGATAATAAAATAAATTTAAAAGCCCATTATAAAGGCCCATTTATAAGCCCATGTGTGTCTTTTATTTTGTCCCATATGACATTTTAGTAAATTTTAACACAATCTGCGAGTTCATATATCAACCAAGCCAATGCTACTAATCTTTAACCTTCATGCCCACACTTCGCTACTGATCAAGCATACATTATTTCATGTAGTTGTAATCATTCAAAGCAAAAGTAGAACCTTTCAAATTAAAAAAACTTTGGACAAATAGAATCACATCATTCCAAAAATAAGTTGTTTTTGTAGTGCCCGATTCAACATGATTTGATCTTATCTTTTTTTTGTTCTTTATTGATTATTTAATGTTAACATGTTAATTTCTTGAAATTTATTTTTGTTCAAGCAATTTTATTTATTTATTTATTAATGTATAATGCAATGGATAAAAGTTGGATGGATATCAGTGATCGGCGATAACCTTCATACATCAATACAGTTAATTCTTTTCTTGATTTTGCTTTCACTCATTCTTCTAGAGGGAAAACAATTGGTTACCCTAGTTATAGATGTGGAAATAATAATTTTCACACTCGAAAGATTATGTTTGTGCATCATATTCTGAAAGGAACTATAAAAACATATAGATGGCGGTCAAGTAATAGAGAGGATTATTACAATTTTTAACCCAACTATTGAGAGAATTGATGATGTTTTTAGAGAGAACGAAGAAGAGATTTCAGAGCATAATGATATGCATGAACTCCTACATGATTTTTATTCTGCTTTTAACAATATGAATAAGATCGGAGAAGAATGAGATCATGACGACCTCAATGAAATAGCAAGAATTATTTTATGATTTGTTAAATGATGCTGAACAAGAATTATATCCTGGCTGCAAATAATTTTTGATATTTCAATTTATGGTTACTTTACTTCCACTCAAATCTTATTACGGATTGACTGACCGGTCTTTTACTGAATTACTTAAAGTTTTAAAAAGAGCAATTCCTTGTATTGAAAAACTACCAAGTAGTTTTTATGAAGTTAACAACTACATACAAGAGCTTGAAATGGAGTGTAAGAAGATAGATGCTTGCTATAATGATTGCATGCTCTATTGTTATAAGTTTGCAGATCTTGAAAGTTGTCCAACTGGTGGTATATACTGGTGGCAATTGAGCAAGATTAATAATAATGCAGAAAGTGATATGTTGTCAAGGAGGCATAAAAATATACCAAATAAGGTTCTTAGACGCTTTCCTTTGATACCAAGACTTCAACGATTATATATGTGTTCTAGGACAGCCGAGAATATGAGATGGCATAAAGAAAAAAGTCATGATGATGGTAATTTGTGACATCCAGCTGATGCTTTTGCTTGAACATTGATGGGATGACAAAAGATGATTTAAATTCTAGACTTGACCTTAAGGAAATGGGGTTAAGATCTGAATTACACCCGATAGAAAAAGATGATTCATATTCCATGCCACAATCATGTTATTCATTGATACTGGTCGAACGAATGGCAATATGCAATTTCTTGGAGAATTTAAAAGTTCCAGATGGATATTCTTCAAATATAAAGAGTTGTGTAAATGCTAAAGAGGTTTAAATTTCACGAATGAAAGCTCATGATTGTCATGTTTTCATATTGGATCAAGTTTCTCTTGCTTATCGTGACATTGTTCGCCAAGAGGTTTATGACCCGCTGGTTGAACTAAGTGTCTTTTTTAAGGAGTTGTGCTCGAAAGTACTCAGTATTGAGGTGTTTAACAAACTTGAGAAAAATAATGCTATCACACTTTGCAAACTCGAGTGAATATTTCCTCCATGATTTTTCACAATCATGATGCACATACTAATTCATCTTGCACAAGAAGCAAGGGTTGCTGGTCCTGTACAATATCGATGGATGTATCCAATTTAAAGGTATGTATATTAAATTCTTTTTATTTTATCATATTATATCTTTTAAAATTATTGAATTCACCAAATATTTACGTACACTCAAATATTTTGTGCGAAACAAAGCACACCGAGAAGGTTCAATGAAAAAAGGATACCTAGTACACGAGTGTTTGACATTTTGTTCTCAATATAAAAATAAAGTTAAAGACAATGCTTAATAGACCAGAAAGAAATGATGAATGAGATTTTGAGAACGATTCAAGATTGTTAATTTTTCAAAAAATTGGGAGGACATTAGGTAAAGGAATAGAAAAAGATCTGAGATATGAAGATTGGCTTCAGGCTCAACTGTATATATTAAGAAAATGTCTAGAAGTAGAACCATTTATAGAGTGATATTCACATTCTTACTCTCCATAGTTGTATTATTTTTTATCTTATTTAACAAATTCATTAAATATTTAATTAACACACAACATCATTTGGAGCTTCACAATGTAGACTTTAAAAATATTGGAAGAAGACATGAGAAAACGTTTGTTAGATAGTTTGACTCATAGGTAAGTTACATCTAATTTTTAAATGATCAACTTGTTTTTACTCTCCATGATTTTGATTAAATTGCTTTTTCAAATAGATATCCAAATTATATTACGAGGGAGATTCAAGAGTTAGAAAAGAATTTTTTCAATTAGCCCGCGGTCCTAGAAATGGGGCAACACATTATTCTTCTTATATTATTAATGGCTTTAGATTTCATACTTATAAATGTGAAATAAGACGCAAAACTCAAAATAGTGGTGTTTTTGTTAAAGGAGATGATCAATCAGGTGGCAGAGAATATTTCTGAGTTCTAAAAGATATTCTTTAATTTGAATATGGTGTTGGGAAAAAATTATTTTATTTAAATTTGAATGGTGGGATACGTACAATGAAGGTAGAGGATACAAGTAAGAAAACAATGGACTTATTTCTATTAATATAAAACATAATTTGAGAAGCAATGAACCTTATGTTCTTGCCTGCCGGATTGAACAAGTGTATTACGTGCCTGAAATAAAAGTCAAGATTGGCGAGTGATCATAAAGACAGTTCCACGTCACTTTTATGACATTCCAACCATAGGATTTGAAGAATTCACTGAGGACAAAATTCAGTTATATAACATAAATGTTGGGTTTGGACCAATGCTTGATAATGATGTAGATAATGATAACCCCATGCTTTCATTACAACGAACTGATGTTACGGCTATAACTATTAAGAAAAAAGATAAATCCAGATAAAGAAGAGTTTTGAATGAAGAAAATGAAGATGATGAAATTGATAACTTTGTAGATGTCGGTGATATTTAAAACAATTGTTTTATCACTACAACAAAACAAGGATTCAAATGTTGTGGCTATAACATGATCAATTTCCCTATGGCATTTAAAAGCAAATGCATGGCTTCTTAGTTCTTTATAATAATCTGATGTTTTGTTTTCCTGTGACAAATCTGTCATGAATGTGTCTGAGGTATTCTTACTGTTTGATAATTTGGTTTCTTATTTTTAGTATAGATTCTTAGTGGCTGCATTTTTATGGCATTTCTACTCATTTAAAGGTTATTGTCTACGTTCACAACATCGACTCATAAATTTGATTACTTTGTATGTGCCTGAGCTTAAGCATTATTTACTCTAATATTGAGCAAAAATATTCTTTATTCTAAATGTTTACACTAAAATTAAATTGTTGTTTTTTTCCAGGTAATTTAGATCAAAAAAATGGAGAGTGAAAATATTGGTGGTAAGGCTAAAGCTTGCCATATTGAAAGCCTTATAGAAAGTTTACATCCACGATCCACTACATCGCGCATGCATTCATTTGCTAAATCATTTACTCAACAAAAATTCGAACCTTCCAACCAGCATAAAAAAGGAATCACAGGTTGAAACTACAAGTATAGGCAATAATTCTCAGGTTGTATCTCAACTTACAATACAAGTATCTTATTCTTGACAATGACCAAAAAAACCATAGTATCGTTACATACGGATCGAGGTTTGATAAATGAAGATCAACATATAATTGTTGAGAGTGTGGTTGAACATGTTTCTTATTATGCTGAGGTTGATCATATACTTGCAAATCCAATAGACTTTGAGCATGCTACTAATAGTTGTATAAATCCCTTATGTCTTTTTTATTTGATATATTTGAAACATGTTAACACAAAAATGTTTAATTATAGGTTTAAATGTAACAAAGAAAAGGACACGAGGTTTGAACATTGGGCTTGAGTGGTCAACGAGGAGAAAAAATAATCTAGAGAGGGTGGATGTGCAAATTCCAACAGAACATTGAAGATTATTTGGATATAGAACTCAAGAGCTTATTATAAAACGTGAAAGATATGTAAGGCAAAATGCTCCTCTAAATGTGGAGAAATGGTCTGAAATTCCAATTGATATTATAAACAAAATAATAAATATCATCTATGTAAGTCTTAAATTTTAAATAGTTTTTTAAATTTATAAATATTTTTCTATTTTGAATTCATAATTTGTTGTTTTAAATTTTTGTAGTCTAAATTCAATCTGCCAAAAGAATCTCATGTTCATGGTTATCTTATATCATCACTTCGTCAACACTAAAATGTTTGGCATTTTCATTTACATGATGATTATTATCTAAAATGCAATACTGATGCACAAAGATGTGCAAATGGGCCTAATACATGGATCTAGCTATATGGAATTGGATAATAATTATTGGGGTAGTGCCTGATTCAAGGTATGAAATATATTAATTACTTTAAAATTATGTGTATTGTTCATACAATGCTTTTCTTATTAATTCATTGATGTAGAGAACTAACGAGATCAATAAACAAAATAGGAGCCAACAAAAAATTAAATCTCATGTAGGATCAAAGTCTATTGCAAGAAAAATATATGAAATGGTAAGCTCTTAGAATTTATCAATTAAAATGTTAATTAATTTTAACAGTCATAATTGTACTTAGAATTAAAGTATTATTATTTAGTATATGTAGAGGAAAACTCCAAATGAACAAGATGAGTTACCATTCAATATAAGGTTGTGGGAGAAAACTCATAAGGGGAAACATAATGAATGGCATGATGAAATAGTGGAGGAAACATATAACACGGTATTGTATCTTCATGACACATAATTGAGAGAGAAGGGAGAAGATAAGTTGACCCTAGAAGAAGCCTACACTACAGTACTTGGACATCGCTCAGGTTATATTCCTTGAATGGGTCCTTGACCTAAACTTTAAGAGCATAAAAATACTAATGTGCAACAATTACGAGAAGAAATCCGAGTAGAAATTCGAGCTGAATTTGATGTGGAGATGACCACTCGTATTAAATATTTGGAAGTGGAGGTGACCACTCGTATTCAAGAGATGGAATCTAACATTTTGGCTCTTCAGAAACAAAGAGAACCTGAGGAACAAGCAGACCACTAATGATTCTTGAGAACTGATTTTATCATCTGAACTCCTGATTTTCTATTTTTTTATCTCTTTATGGAAGTTTCAATAGGTTTTATATTTAGTTGTTCTTCTAGATGAAAGTTTTTTTGTTTTATCTTCTGTTACTTTTGTTCATTTTAAAGTCTATGCTAGCAGAGATGTATCTTTGAATGTTCTTTCAATCTGATCAATACAATAGTTTGAGTTATTTTTGTTTTACCAACATTTCAACTATAAAAAGTTTACGAATAACATGAAGGGGATATATCTCAAGGTGTGGAAGTATCTATGAGTTGTTATATTTTCTTAGCTATTCTTTCAAACTGTAAGTTTTTATTCATTTTCTAAACTGTACTAAACTCCATAGGATTTCTAAAGGGAAACCTTTTGGTAGGACTACCATCATTCATCATTTATGGATGTCATAGCATCATGTTAGGAATAAATGCATCATTTGTGCTAAGTAATTTGTATTTTTTCTTTTTTGTCAAATAATTGATTAAAGGTCCTTATTTTTTTAGTTCAATATAGAAGGATGATGATGGTTTAGGAAAAGACATGATGAAGAAACATCGTCATGATGTATTATATGGTAGAATCATAACAGCTATTGGTAAGTTTGGTGGCGTGTCATATCCTCTTTTTTATTAAATGGTATGATTATGAAAATGATTCTCTTAATAATTAAATTACCTTATTTTGGTGAGATCCATAGAGATGGTTTTTTAAATACAACCATCATCATCTTCGCTATTGGTAAGTTATTTATTAGTTGAATTCATTTTAAATCATGCAAATTATGTTGACATGCTTCATGGTATATTGTGTAAAGAACAGTTATGTTTTTTCTTTGATGTCTTTGTGATTACAGAGGAGGTCTACTATTTTTGAAAACTTGCCAATTATGTCCCTATTTAGTGTAAAGCCTTTCTAATTTTAAAATGTTATTATTTGGGCTTATGTTCTTAATTTTTTTCTTATTTAGTACATCCATGAAATGTTTTTTTAATGTTTAGGGTTTGTTTGATGTAAAATAATTGGAGGAAATTCATTGTATTGTGTGTTTGTTCAAATGTAGTTTATTTGTAAGTCAGTTTATGATAATAATTTTGAACAAGTTTTATTTTTCATCAACAATACCTCACTTCAAGCTAGGGGTGCTAATAAGACCTAGGCTGCTTAGATCAGGCTTTTTTTAGCACGGACCAAGCATGGGTTTTTTAAGTTCAACCCCGCCACTCATATGGTGGGTTTGTTTCAGTTTGTGTTACAAAGCAAACTTTTCTTTTGCCTAGATCGGCCATTTAAGGACTGTTGGTTGCGTCCAACTGTCAAACTATGTAGGCATGGTTCCTTTGCCTAGCCTAGCACTAGGTTGGTTCCGAAAGTTATGTCGGGGGCATATTAATGTCTCCAAGCCATTTCTATGCCTGTGTTGATTGGGCAGACCTAGGTAGGTTTTCATGTCTGTTTTTTTTGCATACTATTATGTGCCTAGTCGGAGGAAGGGTCGTAGGCGAAGATGATGATGGCATAGGAAACTGATTTGCCTTGCATTTCCAATTTTTGGCTAGTTTTAAAACCTGGAACCTTGCTTTAAGTTTTGTTCTTCGAAATCACTTGTGCCGGTGTCAGTTCAGTTTTTGGGCAAACGAAAGAGGAAATAGATTTGACTTCCAGTTCATATTTTTGATAAGATTGAAATCCTGGAACCTAGCATTATGTTTTGTGCTCCGAAATCACTTGAGTCAGCGTCTTTAGTTCAATTTCTGGGCGAACGAAAGTGGAAACTGATTTGAATTCCAGTTCAGATTTTTGATGAATTTGAAAACCTGGAACCTTGCTTTCGGTTTCATGCTCCCAAATTGCTTGAGTCGGCTTATTTACTTTAGTTTCTGGGAGAACAAAAGAGGAAACTGATTCGACTTAGAGTTCAGATTTTTGATGGGTTTAAAAACTTGAAACCTTGCTATGCCAACCCTGCCAGCGAAATTGACAAGAAACTGAACTAAAGATTATCATTTACTAAATTTTGAGAAATGTTAGGTTGAAAATTGTGAAGTGAAAGTGGGGGGGGTTGATCAGGCATACTGCGTGGCCTGGGCGAATAGATTTTGCGTCCTGGGAGGACTAATGGTGCGGTCTGGGCAGTTTGGATATTGCGGCCTGGTGATGGTTATTATAGTTTGTGCGGTTTGGGCGACTTGGTTGTTGCGGTCTGGTGATGGTTTCCTTGTGCCTTGAAGTTGGGTATTCCCTTGTGTAACCTTGAGGATAGGTGGAGTATCCGCGGAAGGGCGAACTCACTATGAGTCTGTAGAGTTCGCTCTATATGGACTACTCTTGGAGCTTGTGAGTTCGGCTGATTGCCTTGCTCTGGTGAAGAAGCTTGTTTGCGGTTTGTCTCTGGAGCTGGCGGACTGGAGAATTGTCCGTCGAGATCGTACCAGAGCTTGGTTGGTTGCTGGACTTGGTCATAGTCTGTGACAAGTCCAGGGTAATCGTAGAGTCCGCAATGTCAGCTGGTTGACCAGGCAGTTTGTGCATGTTGGTCGTGGACTTGTGTTTCGGGCTGGTGCGGTGTTTGTAGCTTATACGGGCTGGCGTTGTATCCATGTATAGTGTGCTTTTTGCTATAGTGTGTGGGCTATTGTTGTGTACGCATGTTGTGCAGCGTGCAGACTGGTGCGGTGTTCGTAGGGTTGCGGGCTGGCTTCCATTCTTGGTGCTAGGCGGTTTTGGTTGGCTTGTCCGGCTGATAATACATTTTATAGCCTAAACTATTATCGTATTTTCTATTTTATATTGTACAAATCTTGTTTCTTAAGCTTTATTTTTATCTTCATTATGTTACTTTTATTTCCCTTAAGTGTTTCCACTCTTTCTGTAGGTTTTGTGAAAATAGGTCAAAATTTGCCTGACACGCCCCCCTGTCACGCCCTCGCTGGGCGTGACCTAGGGCGTGTCACCCTTTCCAAGAGGATTCCAGAAGCTAGGGAAAATACTAGAAAAAACGGCTGTAACGCCCCCCTAACACGCCCTCCCAGACGTGTCCCCGGGCATGACCCGGGGCGTGTCGCCCTCTGCCTGAAGCCTGCCGCCGCATTAAATGCCATTTCGTCTCAGCACGCCAATAGTACTATCACGCTCCCTGTCACGGGCGTGACCCCACCTTTTCTGATGATTGATGGATTTTCGACCAATGATTTCGACGCGACGTGCGTGTCACGCCCCCCTACACGATCGTAACCAAGGGCGAGTCCACCGACGTACCATAGCCATCTTCCTTCCCGCTAGATTCCAGCGCCCGAGGTCAATGTCGTACCTGACATGCCCCCTGACATGCCCCCTTAGGGCGTGTCGAAGGGCATGACCAACCCGTAAGCTTTTCCTATAAATTCAGACCACCCTTCCCATTTCAAAAAAACTTTTTGGGTTGAGAGGGGAGGTTTTGGAACACCCTATTACTAATTTGGGCAAGGATCACTATGTTTTTAGGAAATTGGTTTGACCTAGTTGTATGGTTGAAAAGGTCAAATTAGAATGAGTCTAAGGGTTAGAATTTAGGTTTGAAGCTACCCCCAAGACCATTCAAAGATCAGGATTTAGTGCTGAGACTAAGGCAATTTTCGTCGAGCTCAGGTCGACTAAATGTCGAACTCAGTTCGGTGATCGTAGAGCTCAGGTCGACGTTTTCTGCCTCTAGTATAAATCCAATCTCTGAGCTCAGGTCGACGATAGCAGAGCTCAGGTCGACGATTTTTGTGAGAGATCGACGCTTTCAGAATTCAAATTCAAGAACATATTTGGAATTCTTTCAGAGTTATTTCCTGCATTTATTGCAAAGGATTTTGTAGCCCTTTCAAGCAATCTGGAGCAAGTTTCAAGGAAGGCTAAAAGGAATGTTACTTAGGAATTACCCCAGAAACAGTTGTCATTTATGGAAGTGATTTATGACTGAGTAACGACCATCTAAGTCAGAATCTGATATACTCCTACAGAATATGTTTTTGAAAGAATAATAGATCAATACAACAAGATAGGAAAGAGATATATAGGATTATTGGATTAAGAAAAAGAGTTATAGAAGAGAGATCAAAATATACTCTGATCAAGAACTCATCTTCTGGAACATACAGATTCACTGAGTAAAAATCTTCAAGAATACAAGAAAGTTTTCTGTGGAGGAAATCATCTGCTTCTCCAAATCCTCAAGTGTTCAAAAGCTTCAACATCAAGGACTCCAGATATCTCACATTTCAGCATATGGTGAAATCTTCTTTTGCTGGAGATCTGAAGCACTTGAAGACCTATCACCCTAGCAAAGCTCACCTTCCTGAACCTTTACAGATCTCAGGGGGAGCTTTAGCTTCATCTTCCACTTATCTTCTCTCAGACTGTTGATAGAGAAGAACAACTCAACTTTTTCTTTCTTTTTTCCTTTCCCTCATGTAAAAGTGTTTTTCAAAACTCCCTTCAAAAGTTCTGAGACTGGTTTCTGAGACCTTGTCAAAACTCAGTGGTGGCAAGACAGCTTATCAAAAAATCTAGTTTTGGTTTTCGAGCACCTTATCAAAAGCTCATTGGTGCCCAGGAAACCTGATCAACTATTCCTGCAGTGGATTCCTACCTAGGGTGGTAGAAGAGTGGATGTACCCAGGTTGTTGGGGAACCATTATAGATCCTTGTATCATCTGGTTACTGTGTGTATGAATTTGCTGTGTGCTGTATGTTTTCTTAGTTCTTGCTTTAGTTTTTATTTCATCACAAGCACCTTACACATATACAAAAATTAAGTCTTCCACTGCTTTATAGTTTTTATCGTAAATTATTTTAAAAATACTCTATTAACCCCCCTCTAGAGTTAAGGTAGATCTTTTCCTCACTTTCAATTTGTATCAGAGGGAGGTTGGTTATTCAACATCTGAATTTTCAATAGATTGGTTGAACAGGCTAACACCTAAACCAAAAGATCCTTGATAAGATAAACCTCATATAGAGGATAGTTATTACTTTTTGTATTATATTTATTTTCATACAAAACCATGGCACAGAACAAAGACTATGCTAGCACCAGACCTCCAGTGTGCAATCTCTCTAAGTTTGCACTTTGGAAGGCAAGGATTAAGCTTTACATGAATTCTATTGATGAGGACATTTTTAATTCTGTTTTGATAGTTTGTCCAAGACCCCAAGTGATCACAAGTACAAGTGTTGTTCCACCTCCTTCAGGAACAGATGCAGAAATAAAGAAATGGAAAGTTGCAGATGCAAAGGCTATGAATATCCTTGCTCAGACCATGTCTGATGAGATATTCCAAAAGGTGGCTGAATGCAGTTCAGCAAAAGAGATATGAGACAAGTTATTTTAAATTTTCTTAGGATCTGCTAATGAAAGGAAGGACAGGAGATCCCATCTCACAAGCCAATATGAGAACTTCAAGAAAGGAGAAACTGAATCAGTGGCTGACATGTACAATAGAATCAGCCTAATAGTCAGTGAACTAAAAACACTGGACAAGGAGATCTCTCTAACTGAACTAAATGACAAGATCCTAATGTGCTTCCCTAGCACTTGGGACTCAAAGATCTGGCCAATCAAGGATGCCAGAAGCCTAACTGAGATTACTACTGAAGCTTTGTTGGGCAAGCTCAAGTCTTATGAGCTGCTCATCAAGAACAAAGATGAAGAACAAAAGACTGCTTCTCAAGCCATCAGAAAGGAGAAGACCATAGCATTCAAAGCTACAAAAGATCTACCTGAAGACAAGGTCACAGGCAATGAAGAATTGATGAGTTTGCTGGCCAAAAGATTCTATAAGATGGCCAGGAAAGATTTCAGAAAGAGGTCATCCAGAGGGCATGAGAAGCCAAGGTATGACAAGTCAAATAATAAAGAAATAATCCGTTTTGGATGCAGGAAACAAGGCCATATTTTGCCTGACTGTCCAGAAAATCAGAATAAGGACAAGAAGGATAGGAAAGATAGGAGAAAAGACAAGGACTCTAGAGGAAACAACAGCAAAAAATCTTCCTCCAACAATAATAAACATACAAGGAAGGGGTTTGTAGCTGAAAGCTGGAGTGATACTGAAGAGGAATCAGAAGCCTCATCAAGCTCAAGTGATGATGAATATGATGCTGAAGAAAAGGAATTCTACATGATGGCTATCAATGCCTCTCAGCAAAATTCTGATGTAGAACAAGGATCAGATTCAGAATCTGAAACTCAAACTGAAGAAGACCAGTTAATAGACTAATTTGACTTTGACTCAGAGGACTTTAGGTCTGAATTTAAGGCACTTTATTTAGACCTGTTAAAATCTGAGAAAGAGATTATCTCTCTCAGAAATAAATTGTTTGAACATAGCACCTTAAAATAAGACAACCTCAAACTCTCTGAAGAGTTAGAATGCTGTAGGGAGGAGATAGCTTCACTGAAAAGTTAGTTATCCCACGCAAAGAAGTTTGAAGAATCCCTTAATGGGAGAAGCATCAGACTGATGGACATCACAAGCACAGTGAACTCAAGATTCAACAGTACACTGGGCTTGGGTGCTTCATCCAGCCAACCTATAGTATTATCAACCCCAATAAAATTTATTCCTGATAAAGGAAAGGGTGTTGTAGAGGTAGCTAAGAAGAATCCATATTTACCTAAGGAAAATCAAGTTCAACAGAAAACGCCGAATAGAGCTCGACGATCGTCGAACGGAGCTCGGCGATCCAAGGCTGGATCGTCGAACTCAGATCGATGACTTCTGAACTCTGATAGTCGATCTTCGAACGGAGCTCGACGATCTGACCCAAGATCGTCGAACTCAGCTCGACGATCGTCGAACGGAGCTCAGAGCTTTGAACCTTCTTTCTGTAAGACCCCATTTTTTTCTTTTTCAACCACCGGGGTCTTAGACCCAGAACCGCCGCTTTGCGGTGACTCCTTCACGTCCTGAAGGGTCATCACCACAAGGCGCTGATTCTGTCGGCCAATTCGATCACAGAAAAGTAGCATAATTATTGAAGTAAGAACAATGCAGTCCACAATAATACATCACATGTAAATAAGATAAAATCTCCACGAAGGGAGTGTCCACAGAAATCATCAGAGTACTATAAATACGGGCTTATGCCCGGTATAATATGTCCTCACTACAAGACTCTCATGCGGAAGCGAAAACAGAAACTACTCAAGGTCGAGACTCACGGTCCCGGCTGTGTGAACTCCGGAGCTAGACTGCCCCATCTCTAGGCGCACCGATCTCTGGGGCTGCTCCTCCATGCTGGGCTCCACGATCCCCTAAATGATGCGGTTCGAAAACCGTTAGTCATAAAGACTAAGCCTTATCATTCCCTACCCCTTCCCCTATGGCTCCTAGGTACCGAGCGGGGAGGAAGAAAGGGAAGGACATGATGGTAGAGATAAATCAAGAAACAGGTGACTATGGGCTTAATCTAGCAAGATGTATTCGGTGAGCAGTTAATATGATTGTTATAATAGGTCTAGCAATAAGAAAAGCAAATATATGAATTTAAACCTTCACTTATGCGAGAACACATAAGCAAAAGGGATCTTTTGCAAGGCTCCCATCGTATAGAGTGTCCCATACCACTTATACGTTGGGGTGTCGGTTATCAAACAGCATTGGTTGTTATATATTGAAATTAACCTTTGATTTATAAACTTGCCCACACAAGCTTATAGACCAAGGGGTCGTTTTGCAGGTCCTAATGTATAAGCGTCCCATACCACTTATACATTAGGTATCAGGGTTAAATGAATCGATTATGCTATGACATGCTAGTGGGTATGATGAAACATGCAAGTGCAACTCACACACCCGACTCTGTGCACACAGACCTTTAGTTCCCCCTTTCGGAGCCGTTACCTCCCGGGATACCTCCGTAGTGGCAGACGGAAGCGGTGGGTTGGGCCTCGCCCACCTCAAAACCAGTAAAAGCACCACTGGTCTGACCTATCGTACGCCTTAACGCTTGGTGCACTAAGCGGATGCCTGCGAACTCTTGCCGGCTGGCGCACCGGACTTCTGTTGGCAAAGTGCTAACCACCTCGCCGAGTCAACGATATCGGTGTCGGTGCAATCGAACTCCCCGATATCGTAAAACCCACCACCTTAACTTTTCCTATCGAATGCACATGCAAGTTTAATCGCAAACACACAAAAACCGAGCCGAAGCTCCCCGGACCAAAACTCTCAACTTCTGAGGTACCCAATTACCTCCAATTCCTTCACTATTTCAACCAGAGGGTTTTCAGCATATCATGCCACTCTCCTCCAAATTTCAATGGCATACAAGAGCTTTTGCTCCTATGTCCTTCACAAACCTCAAAACCCTTCATTTAAGATTTGAGTTTGGATCCTAGGGTAAACCAACCCTAAACCACTCCATTTTTCTCCACACAGGTTATAACACCATTCTAAGTCAGAGATCAGAAAATCAGCCTCTGTTGAGGCGATTTGACCTTTCCAAATTCTCAGTGCACTTTTTATTAAAAGGTGTCTCACTAACGCCTAGTTAAGGGTAGAAGATTTCTCACCCAAAACTCCTCCAAATCAATTGGAATTTTACACAGACCTAGGTTTTATAGCCAGGGACCACTCACCAAAATTTGGGAGGGTTTGGAGGTCATTTGACCATCTAAATAAATTCCTCTAAGTTCATAAAATTAAAACAAAAACTTTAGGCAAAGTATCTCCAAAAAATTCCCATTTTTGGACAGCCTCTCGATATACATATTATAGACCTCCAGCCCAAATTTCAAGTCATTTGGACATGTTATGAACCGTGGGCAACCATTTCAATTTCTGGTTAGCCTAGGTCTTGATCCCACCAAAATGAGTGCTGTGGTCAAACCACTCACCCAAATTGAATAAAATCAATTTTAAATTAAAGTAGACCCAGAGGGCTACAACTTTTGTGACTGGTCATTTTTCCTAATTCGGCCTCTAAGTGCCTCGTTTTGCAGCCTCAAAATATATTCAAATAATCCATTTTTCCATTATGTAATATATAATAATCTATGTATTATAATATTAATTCTACTGTTCATCTTCTTCATGAACCCGAAAACAGACAGAAAACCATTTTTTTCCTGTAAGCGTTCCGTGATCCGTTGTCGGCCGTTCGGTCACTTCCCTGGCCAGCCACCACCACCACCACCTCCGTTGAGGCGATGGCTATCGGTCGGCGGTGGTTTGGCCGCCGGAGGTGGCGGTTTCCGGCGAACTCAAAAATACCTTTTACATGGTTTTCTTATGAAAACGAGAGACGGGTCCGGCTCCGTTGAGCGCGAACCTCCTTTCTAAGAATCCTAAGATCTACCCATGAAAGAGAAGGAGCAGAGGAGGACCTTGTTCGCGGTTTGAAGGCGAGAAGAACGACGGGGTGCCATGGCGCGGTGGTGGCGTTGCTGAACTTCTCCTACAGCAAGAACAAAGGTCTGACCCATTTGCTTGAGCGTGTAACCTTCTCCTCTGGTTCCAGGTGGGCTTTTATAAGTCAGAAAGTGGGAAGGTGAATGGGTAAAGCCTTTATGGCCATGAGGGTTCTCCCCTTAACGTTTCGGTTACAGTGAAGGGATAAGAAACGGTGGAAACTGAACAGGTGTGTCTAGCTGGCGGCTTCCTATTGGACCATATCTTCCTCATTTATTATATAATTACAGAAGGAAAACGGCCTGAAATTACTCCTGGTGTAACTTCCCACACCAGCATTTATTACCACGCGTGTTAGAATAATTTCGGGCCTGAACCGTCGTTTCGGCCAATGTCACGGGCGTAACACATAGGTCACGGGCGTGACAGGCCCGAATTGCCAATTCTGGGTTCGACGATCGTCGAACTGAGATCGAAGATCGTCGATGGATGGTCACGGGCGTGACACCTTGGGTCACGGGCGTGACAGGCCCGAACGGTAGATTTTGGGGTCGACGATCGTCGAATTGAGATCGACGATCGTCGAAGGCTGGTCACGCCCTAGGTCACGGGCGTGACCTCTAGGTCACGGGCGTGACATGCCCGAACGGCAAATTTCGAGGTCGACGATCGTCGAATTGAGATCGATGATCGTCGAAGGCTAGTCACGCCCTAGGTCACGGGCGTGACACTCATGTCACGGGCGTGACATGCCCGGGCCGCAAGGTCGACGATCGTCTCACGGCGATCGACGATCGTCGTTGGGGTCACGCCCATAGTCACGGGCGTGACACCTTGGTAACGGGCGTGACATGCCCAGACAGCACGTTCGACGATCGTCTCGTGGAGATCAACGATCGTCGAAGTAGTCACGCCCAAGTCACGGGCGTGACGGGTCGGTCACGGGCGTGACCAACCCGTGACCCGAAAATATTGATCGCTTTATTTCAAATTTTGGGCTTCCTAGGGTTTTGTCACAACTAACCGACTCCTAGGGGTCTAGCCAGAAATTGGATGTTACAAATCCCAATAAACAAAACAAAAATTTCGTCCCCGAAATTGAGGTTGAGCCTACGGGGATTTCTATCGGAATAAATTAAACTTGTAACATCCCATACGATCTTTCTATTGGGTTCAGGCGACTGTTCGTTTGATAACGAAGACAATCTCCCCAATAAACAAAAGATTAGCCCCTACCTTTCTGATTAAGTGCGCATGCCTAGGTCCTGGATTTTCCTTATCTAGTCTTAACATTCCAAAACAAGAAGGCAGTCTATAGTATACCGAGAGGTGGTGAGATGTACCTGACTGAACAACTCCGGGTATCTTTGCCTCATCACATCCTACAGTTCCCAGGTGTGCTCCTCCTGACCGTGGTTTCTCCACAGAACCTTGACTAAGGGGATCTTCTTGCGGCGCAAGATCCGCACTCCTTTGTCGTCGATCCGAACCGGCTCCAAGTGAACAGATCGGTCTGAAGCTACCGGCCCTTCGGTGGTCAAAATCCGCTGCTCTGGGCGTAGTAGAGCCCTTCTCAGCGAAGAGATGTGGAAGACGTCGTGTAGAGCTGCCAGCTCTGGTGGCAACTCTAGCCTGTAGGCTAGGGGTCCGATCCGCTCCAGGATCCGGTAAGGGCCCATATACCTAGGCTGAGTTTCTTCCTCCGACCGCGCACCCGTGAGACTCCGTGCATGGGCCGGATCTTCTAGAACACTCGATCCCCTACCAGAAACTCCACCTGACGATGCCGGGCGTCATTGTATTTAGCCTGTCTGCTCTGCGCCTCCAACATCCTATCTCTGATCAGTCTCACCTGAGCCTCGGTGTCTTCAACAAAATCCGATCCCAATAGCTTTGGATCCTCGTCTTGAACCCAAGAAAGCGGGGTCCTACATTTTCTTCCATACAAGGCTTCATAAGGTGCCATCCTGATGCTGGACTGGTAGCTATTATTATAGGAGAACTCGACCAACGGTAACATCTTCTCCCACGGCTCCCCTCGGTCCAGTATACACAGCCATAGTAAATCCTCCAAGGTTCGGTTGGTGCGCTCGGTCTGCCCGTCCGTCTGAGGGTGGAAGGCCGTGCTAAAAGTCAACCGGGTGCCCAAATATGCCTGCACTGACCGCCACTCCCTGGATGTAAACCGTCCATCGCGGTCCGACACTATCGTCTGGGGCACGCCATGATATCGGACATACTGCTCCACAAACTTCCGTACCAGCACTCCCACCGAGTCATCCTTCCTGATCGGTACAAGGCGGGCCACCTTCGTCAACCGATCGACAATCACCCAAATCGAGTCGTTCCCTGTCCGAGACCGGGGTAGACCATGTATAAAATCCATCGCTATATCGTCAAACTTCCACTCCGGCACCGGGAGTGGCTGTAACAATCCTGCGGGGTTCCTGCACTCCGCCTTCACCAACTGACACGCCTCGCAATGGGTCACGAAGTACGTAATGTCCTTCTTCATGCCCGGCCAAAACATCGTCCTCTTCAAATCAGCAGTCATCTTTGTGATCCCCGGGTGTACCGAGTACCGGCTGCAATGCGCCTCCATCATAATATCCTCTCGGATCTGGCCACCTGCGGGTATATATACTCTGCCTCTTAAATGTAGCAAACCATCTCTCAGGGAATAATCTTCTGTCGAACCTTCCTCCAAAGCTCGGAACATCGGCTCCGCCCACGCATCTATCCTCTGTCCGTCCCGAATGTGATCCCGAATATCGTCTATGACCACCATCGATGCCAGATACTCCCTATACAGAACTGGGTCATCCTCGGACACTAGGGATATCTGCATATCTCTGAATGACTGGACTAGCTCCATGGACATAACTTGGGGCCCAGCTTCAGAAGTGGCAGCTCTCCGGCTCAACGCGTCGGCCACCACGTTTGACTTCCCTGGATGGTAGTGCATCTCATACTGATAATCTGCTAAGAACTCTACCCAACGCCTCTGCCTGATATTCAGCTCCTTCTGCGTGTCCACGTATTTCAGGTTCTTGTGATCGGAGAAGATATCGCAGTGAACTCCTTAAAGATAATGGCGCCAGAACTTCAGAGCAAAAACGACCGTTCCCATCTCGAGGTCGTGCACCGGGTAGTTCCTCTCATGGGTCTTCAGCTGGCGGGAGGCATATGCTATGACATGTCCGTTCTGCATCAGCACCGCTCCCATCCCTTGGTATGATGCGTCGGTATACACCTGGAATCCTTCCTTTCCGGATGGAAGGGCCAGAATAGGGGCCGAGATGAGTCGGCCCTTCAGCTCCTGGAAAGCCTCCTGGCACTGCGGGGTCCAAACAAAAGGTGCCTCCTTCTTTGTCAAAGATGTGAGGGGGAGGGCAATCCGAGAGAACCCCTCCACGAACTTCCGGTAGTAACCGGCAAGTCCCAAGAAAATGCGTACATCGGTGGCTGTCCTCAGCTGCGGCCAATCGCGAACTGCCTGAATCTTTGCTGGATCTACTACTAACCCGGCTCTGCTGATGATGTGGCCTAGGAAGGCCACCTCCTTCAACCAGAACTGACACTTGCTGAATTTTGCATAAAGGCGATGCTCCCGCAACCTCTCCAAGGTCAGTGCCAGATGCCGAGTGTGCTCCTCCTCCGTCCTAGAGTAGATCAGGATGTCGTCTATGAATATTATGACGAACACATCCAAGTAGGCCTCGAAAACCCGGTTCATGAGACTCATGAACGCCGACGGAGCATTCGTGAGCCCAAAGGGCATCACGGTGAACTCATACAGGCCATATCTACTACTAAAGGCCGTCTTCGGGATATCCTCCTCCTGGATCCGCAGCTGGTAGTATCCTGATCTCAAGTCCAGCTTCGAGAAATAATGGGCCCCCTCCAGCTGGTCGAATAATTCGTCTATCCGTGGGAGCGGATAGGTATTCCGGACGGTCAGCCTGTTTAGTGCTCGATAATCGATGCACAGGCGGAGTGTCCCATCCTTCTTCTTCACGAACAGGACCGGTGCTCCCCATGGCGAGGAACTCGGTCTAACAAAACCTGCCTCAACTAATTCCTGCAACTGAGTCCGAAACTCTGCCAACTCCTTTGGGTCCATCTGATAAGGGGCCCTAGACGCCGGCTTGGCTCCCGGCACAAGCTGTATCTGAAAATCCTGCTCTCGGTGTGGAGGTAGTCCTGGCAGTTTCTCCGGAAAGATGTCAGCGAAATCTCGCACCACCGGGATGCCTGTCACCGACTCCTTAACCTCCGCCATCTCAAATAGAATCTGATATACCTCCTCTCCCTGCAGATGGGCCTTAACGGCCTGTACCAAAGATAAGAGTATACGAGAGACAGGTCTTATACCTTCGATGGTAATGAAAGAGTCCCCGTGTCTCACGGTGATCCTCTTTGCCTGGCAGTCAATCTGGGCATAGTTCCAGTGCAGCCATACCATGCCCAAGATCAGGTCGTAGTCCGTCAGCTTCAAAATCGTCGCTGGAGCCTCGAACGCTTTTCCACCAATTTCTGCCTCCATATTGCAGTGATCCGTGGTAAGGAGCTCAGATCCATCTGGTAGTCGCACCCTCATCCTCGAGCCTGTGAACCGCTCCACACCCTCCAGTCCTTCTACGAACGTCTCCGACACAAAGGAGTGAGTAGCTCCAGTATCGAACAGCATGCGGGCCGGCTTGCCGCTGATGAAGACTATACCTGGGGTGATTAAACATCTTAGGGTTCTATAAAGAATTTTCTTTCCTTGTTAACCTATCTAGTGCGGTTCTGAGTTTTAACAACTAAAAGGGAAATTCTATGAAAATAAAGAAGCATTGCTGCATACCTGCTATGACCTGCTCTGTATTTCGAGGCTGCGCAAGGTCCAAAGCATATACCTGCTCTCTTTCCTGTCTACGATGTCCCCACTGGTATCCACGACCATGGCCGCATCCTCGGCCTCCGTAATGCTGAGCTGGTGGGCCGCCCTGATGTGCTGGAGGTGGTGCCCCCCTCATGGGGCAGTTCCTCCGAATGTGCCCAATCTGATGACAAAGAAAATACTCTGGTGGGGGATACGCCATTCCCCCGGGTCTCGGCATCTCCTGCATCCGAAGAGGGGGAGGGGCTAATACCACCTGTTCCCTCGGCTCCTGCCTCACGTCCTGACGAGGCTG
Source organism: Platanthera zijinensis (assembly GCA_039513925.1). Classification (NCBI taxonomy): domain Eukaryota; kingdom Viridiplantae; phylum Streptophyta; class Magnoliopsida; order Asparagales; family Orchidaceae; genus Platanthera; species Platanthera zijinensis. Next base: position 188,800,939 of record CM077079.1, on the reverse strand, counting down.
GTCCTCTGTCCTCCTCCCCTCTGGTACAGCACCCCGCCGCTGGTCATTCCTACCTCTCCGTCCCTGATCCTCTGCTGGCCGCTTCCGGCCCCGGGTGGTGTGCCAGTCAGCCTCAATCCTTTTGGCCATCTCCAAGATCCGGGAGATGGGCCCGTCAGATACAAACAACAGAGCCTCCCTCAAGTCCTCCCGCAGGCCCTTATAGAACCTCCTGATATACCCTGCCTCGTCCAGCTGGTAGGAATCTGCGTATCGAGCCAGATGGTCAAACTCTCGATGGTACTCCACCACGGTCCGGGTACCCTGCTTCAGCTGTAAGAACCGCTCCTCCAAATCATCCCTAGCCGACTGCGGAACGAAATGCTCCAGCAGTGCGGCCCTGAACTCCTCCCAAGTAACCTCCGCAACCTCCCTATCAGCAAATGTCGTGTCCAACAGCGTCTTCCACCACCTCTTTGCATTGGACTCCAGGCAGGAGACAACCAGAGCCACCCTCTCCTCCCATGGACACCGAATCCTGGTTAGCATCTCGTACATGATATCTAGCCACTCTTCCGTCCGAACAGCCGACTCTGTCCCCAAATAGGACGGGGGAGCCAGTCCTCGGAAGATGCTTAGCCAGTTGGCCCCCGGATTTTGCTGCGGGGCCGGAACCTGCTGGGCCCTGAAGGCCTCCAGAATGGCAGTCAGGGTCTGTCCCATGTCTGACTGAAGGAAAGGAGTGGGGGCCGGTGGGGGTGGTGCAACATCCTGAGCATGTTGAACTCCACCTTGTGGTGTAGTCCGTGCTGGAGGCTGCGTAACAAAAACACATGCTGAGAAAACGTTCAAATATTACATAAAGGTGGACAATTTATATGTGATCCCCATATGGGCACACCACTGCTTCCGCTGCTTAGTTTGTCCCCAAACTAAACTCGAGCGGGGGGTGACCTAGGGTTTGTGGACTGCTACTTCCGTCTGATCGATGTTTCTTCTGATACCACTTGTAAGACCCCATTTTTTTCTTTTTCAACCACCGGGGTCTTAGGCCCAGAACCGCCGCTTTGCGGTGACTCCTTCACGTCCTGAAGGGTCATCACCACAAGGCGCCGATTCTGCCGGCCAATTCGATCACAGAAAAGTAGCATAATTATTGAAGTAAGAACAATGCAGTCCACAATAATACATCACATGTAAATAAGATAAAATCTCCACGAAAGGAGTGTCCACAGAAATCATCAGAGTACTATAAATACGGGCTTATGCCCGGTACAATATGTCCTCACTACAAGACTCTCATGCGGAAGCAAAAACAGAAACTACTCAAGGTCGAGACTCACGGTCCCGGCTATGTGAACTCCGGAGCTAGACTGTCCCATCTCTAGGCGCACCAATCTCTGGGGCTGCTCCTCCATGCTGGGCTCCACGATCCCCTAAATGATGCGGTTCGAAAACCGTTAGTCATAAAGACTAAGCCCTATCATCCCCTACCCCTTCCCCCATGGCTCCTAGGTACCGAGCGGGGAGGAAGAAAGGGAAGGACATGATGGTAGAGATAAATCAAGAAACAGGTGACTATGGGCTTAATCTAGCAAGATGTATTCGGTGAGCAGTTAATATGATTGTTATAATAGGTCTAGCAATAAGAAAAGCAAATATATGAATTTAAACCTTCACTTATGCGAGAACACATAAGCAAAAGGGATCTTTTGCAAGGCTCCCATCGTATAGAGTGTCCCATACCACTTATACGTTGGGGTGTCGGTTATCAAACAGCAATGGTTGTTATATATTGAAATTAACCTTTGATTTATAAACTTGCCCACACAAGCTTATAGACCAAGGGGTCGTTTTGCAGGTCCTAATGTATAAGCGTCCCATACCACTTATACTTTAGGTGTCAGGGTTAAATGAATCGATTATGCTATGACATGCTAGTGGGTATGATGAAACATGCAAGTGCAACTCACACACCCGACTCTGTGCACACAGACCTTTAGTTCCCCCTTTCGGAGCCGTTACCTCCCAGGATACCTCCGTAGTGGCAGACGGAAGCGGTGGGTTGGGCCTCGCCCACCTCAAAACCAGTAAAAGCACCACTAGTCTGACCTATCGTACGCCTCAACGCTTGGTGCACTAAGCGGACGCCTGTGTACTCTTGCCGGCTGGCGCACCGGACTTCTGTTGGCAAAGTGCTAACCACCTCGCCGAGTCAACGATATCGGTGTCGGTGCAATCGAACTCCCCGATATCGTAAAACCCACCACCTTAACTTTTCCTATCTTATTCACATGCAAGTTTAATCGCAAACACACAAAAACCGAGCCGAAGCTCCCCGGACCAAAACGTCCGTCTCCAAAACAACCGAGCCGAAGCTCCCCGGACCATCCCGTCCGTCTCCAAACCGACCGAGCCGAAGCTCCCCGGACCATCCCGTCCGTCTCTTAACCAACCGAGCCGAAGCTCTCATCAATCTTCCTGTGCCAACAGTGTTTGTGAAAAGTGCAGCCCTAGTTACCTAGTTACTCTTGTCGATTTGTTATTACAGTTTACGTTAACCCAGGACTGCCCCCGGTATACCCCGTGAAGGGCTCTCAAGGGGCACTAGGAACCAAGACGGCGGCATTACGGCCCGAAGTTCCCTTTCGCAAGGCACTTAATATTATTGGTTTATTTCCCTTAGCCCGATTCCCTTCTCATATTACAATAGACTATCCTAGGGTAATTTTTAACCTTCCTCTCTTCGGGAAAAGCGATCTTTCGCCCAACCCGAGCACCTCTTAACTCCAGCTATCACCACTTCTCGCCATTCTTTATATCTTCCTATAGTGATTTCCTCCACCATTGCCCACCCAGACATTATGATTAGCTCCAGTGCCTTCCGCAGATCGTGTCCTATTGCATTTCACAAATTGCTATATGTAGACCGACCTAGGCTACATGTCGAACCGGTTATGCAATGATCCATTACACATCCAAATGCCCTAAATTATTTACTGGAGACTTACCATGATATAAATGACCTAAGTCCAGAAAATAGAAATTTTCCTAATTTATTTGGCATTTAATTAAATTCCTCGAAAATCCCATGGACTACCGGTTTGAACATGAACTACCCTAAGTTCTCATGCAAGATGTCCAGCAAATTTATGATAAATACTAGGTTATCTCAATAGGTTAAATCCTAAGTATCATAATTTTTCTATCATTAGAAGGGCATGAAAACTATTTTAGAAATAATCTCTAACTTCTGTTGTTTACGAATCAAGTACAGAAAATATTCTTCCAAAAATTATAAATAATTTATGTCATGCAGATAAAGGCCTAAAATTAGCATTGGCCAAGTTTCACAATTTTCCAGCAAGTATTTTATCCATAATTAATTTTTAAACATAAAAGCTCTTTCTATCATCTGTGAATAAAGTACTAGATTTACTCAACATAAAAATTCTATAAAAATCCAGGGATCAATGTTCTACTGGTCAAGATCTAAATCCAGAATTTTAACTGATTATAATTAATTTAAAACCTCCAAATATTTGAAACAACAAATCGGGCTAATAATCCTTTAACACATGAAGTATGATATTTATTAATCATAAAATTCCAGGAAATTTACCATAAGTCTAAAACATCCTAAAACCCCCTCCTCCCGAGTTTCATAATTTTTGGATTAGATTTAGTGCTTAAAATAACTAAATTACATTTCTATCCTAATTCAAACTCTCAACTTCCGAGGTACCCAATTACCTCCAATTCCTTCACTATTTCAACCAGAGGGTTTTCAGCATATCATGCCACTCTCCTCCAAATTTCAAGGACATACAAGAGCTTTTGCTCCTATGTCCTTCACAAACCTCAAAACCCTTCATTTAAGATTTGAGTTTGGATCCTAGGGTAAACCAACCTTAAACCACTCCATTTTTCTCCACGCAGGTTATAACACCATTCTAAGTCAGAGATCAGAAAATCAGCCTCTGTTGAGGCGATTTGACCTTTCCAAATTCTCAGTGCACTTTTTATTAAAAGGTGTCTCACTAACGCCTAGTTAAGGGTAGAAGATTTCTCACCCAAAACACCTCCAAATCAATTGGAATTTTACACAGACCTAGGTTTTATAGCCAGGGACCACTCACCAAAATTTGGGAGGGTTTGGAGGTCATTTGACCATCTAAATAAATTCCTCTAAATTCATAAAATTAAAACAAAAACTTTAGGCAAAGTATCTCCAAAAAATTCCCATTTTTAGACAGCCTCTCGATATACATATTATAGACCTCCAGCCCAAATTTCAAGTCATTTGGACATGTTATGAACCGTGGGCAACCATTTCAATTTCTGGCTAGCCTAGGTCTTGATCCCACCAAAATGAGTGCTGTGGTCAAACCACTCACCCAAATTAAATAAAATCAATTTTAAATTAAATTAGACCCAGAGGGCTACAACTTTTGTGACTGGTCATTTTTCCTAATTCGGCCTCTAAGTGCCTCATTTTGCAGCCTCAAAATATATTCAAATAATCCATTTTTCCATAATGTAATATATAATAATCTATGTATTATAATATTAATTCTACTGTTCATTTTCTTCATGAACCCGAAAACAGACAGAAAACCATTTTTTTCCTGTAAGCGTTCCGTGATCCGTCGCCGGCCGTTCGGTCACTTCCCTGGCCAGCCACCACCACCACCACCTCCGTTGAGGCGATGGCTATCGGTCGGCGGTGGTTTGGCCGCCAGAGGTGGCGGTTTCCGGCGAACTCAAAAATACCTTTTACATGGTTTTCTTATGAAAACGAGAGACGGGTCCGGCTCCGTTGAGCGCGAACCTCCTTTCTAAGAATCCTAAGATCTACCCATGAAAGAGAAGGAGCAGAGGAGGACCTTGTTCGCGGTTTGAAGGCGAGAAGAACGACGGGGTGCCATGGCGCGGTGGTGGCGTTACTGAACTTCTCCTACTGCAAGAACAAAGGTCTGACCCGTTTGTTTGAGCGTGTAACCTTCTCCTCTGGTTCCAGGTGGGCTTTTATAAGTCAGAAAGTGGGAAGGTGAATGGGTAAAGCCTTTATGGCCATGAAGGTTCTCCCCTTAACGTTTCGGTTACAGTGAAGGGATAAGAAACGGTGGAAACTGAACAGGTGTGTCCAGCTGGTGGCTTCCTATTGGACCATATCTTCCTCATTTATTATATAATTACAGAAGGAAAACGGCCTGAAATTACTCCTGGTGTAACTTCCCACACCAGCATTTATTACCACGCGTGTTAGAATAATTTCGGGCCTGAACCGTCGTTTCGGCCAATGTCACGGGCGTAACACATAGGTCACGGGCGTGACAGGCCCGAATAGCCAATTCTGGGTTCGACGATCGTCGAACTGAGATCGAAGATTGTCGATGGATGGTCACGGGCGTGACACCTTGGGTCACGGGCGTGACAGGCCCGAACGACAGATTTTGGGGTCGACGATCGTCGAATTGAGATCGACGATCGTCGAAGGCTGGTCACGCCCTAGGTCACGGGCGTGACCTCTAGGTCACGGGCGTGACATGCCCGAACGGCAAATTTCGAGGTCGACGATCGTCGAATTGAGATCGACGATCGTCGAAGGCTGGTCACGCCCTAGGTCACGGGCGTGACACTCATGTCACGGGCGTGACATGCCCGGGCTGCAAGGTCGACGATCGTCTCACGGCGATCGACGATCGTCGATGGGGTCACGCCCATAGTCACGGGCGTGACACCTTGGTCATGGGCGTGACATGCCCAGACAGCACGTTCGATGATCGTCTCGTGGAGATCGACGATCGTCGAAGTAGTTACGCCCAAGTCACGGGCGTGACGGGTCGGTCACGGGCGTGACCAACCCGTGACCCGAAAATATTGATCTCTTTATTTCAAATTTTGGGCTTCCTAGGGTTTTGTCACAACTATCCGACTCCTAGGGGTCTAGCCGGAAATGGGATGTTACACTTTCAGAGGTAAATCTCAAGTCAATCCTAGAAGTCCCTCATCCCAAAGCTTCAATCCTTATACTGAATGGATAGTACCTCATAGGAGATAACATCCTGAAGGATATAAGAGTCAGCCAGGGATGTCTTTCATTTCTGAATTTAAAGGTTATCAACCTAGACCCAAGGTAAACTGGGTCAAAAACATATAAATTTTTTATGTGTAGGTGAAGACCTATCCAGCAATGAACCAACAATGGTATCTGGATAGTGGGTGCTCAAAGCACATGACAGGGAGTAAGTACAATCTCACATCCTTCAAAGCCAAACTTTGACCCAAAGTGATCTTTGGAGATTCAAACTTTGCTCAAACAAAAGGATATATTGCTGTTCAGATTGGCTCAGTCACATTCAAGAAGGTGGCTTATGTGGAAGGACTAAAGCACAACCTAATCAGCATCAGTCAATTCTGTGATGAAGTATATCAAGTGACATTTAACAAATCCTTATGCCAGATCAAGTCAGTGAATAACACAACAGTGTTAACAGGTAAAAGGAAAGGTAACATTTATCTTGTAGATTTCCTTTCAACCAACATAGATATCTGCTTATTTAATTCAGTCGGCAAACTAAATGATTTATGGCATAAGAGCCTAGGACACTTAAACCTTAGAACCATTGCTAGGCTGTCCAAGGACAACCTTGTTAGAGGACTACCTTTTGGCCCCTAAAAGAAGGAAGGACTCTGCAGGGCTTGTCAATTAGGCAAGCAAACTAAAAACAGTTTTAAGTCACTTAATAAGAGTGATTCACCTAGGATTTTGATCTGTTACACATGGATCTTTTTGGACCCATTACAGTACAAAGCTTAGGAGGTAAATCTTACACTTTAGTTATTGTAGATGACTTCTCTAGATTTACTTGGGTATTCTTTCTGAGGAAGAAGTCTAATAACTTTAAATGTTTGACAGATTTTCTTAAATGCATACAGATTGAGTTCAATACTCACATTGCCCTGATCAGAAGTTATCATGGGATAGAGTTTGATTCTCTTCTTATGCAAAGGTTCTGTCAGAGTGAAGGGATCAGGCATACTTTCTTAGCTCCTTGAACTCCTAAACAAAATGGGGTAGCTGAAAGGAAAAATAGAACCCTAATTGAATCTGCTACTATATTGTTGACAGATGCTCACCTTCCTCTATCTTTTTGGGCAGAGGCAGTGAACACCTCCAACCATGTGTTGAACAGAAGTTTGATACATAAACTGAAGGGCAAGACTGCCTATAAATTGCTCAAATGGAAGAAACATAAAGTAGACTACTTCAAAAATTTTGGCTGCATTTGTTATATTCACAATAATGACAAGAAGTATTTAGCAAAATTCTAAGCTAAAGATGATGAAGGAGTGTTTTTGGGATACTCCATGATCAGTAAAGCTTATAGGGTTTATAATACAACTTCTCTTAAAATTGAAGAATCTGTTCATGTATCATTTGATGAGACTAACATGTGTTACAAGGAGAAGTCTACTTCTACCATAGAACCATTGCAGGTACACTCTCTTTCAAAAAAATTTGACAGGTTACACATTGTAGAAAAGGATTCAGTACATTCACCTATCCAAAAAAGAGCTGAAATCAGTGAAGATGAAGAGGATACTCAACATCTTGATGTTCAACATCTTGGATAAAATCATTTTGAAGAGCCAGATGTTGTTCCACAAGAGGAAACAACAACACAGGTTGGTGAACAATCAACACCCCCTGTTGATTTAGTAACAACAAGAGATCACCCAATCTCCCAAGTGATTGGAAACATCTCAGCTGGTGTGCAAACAAGAAATCAGGTCAACCAGAACCAGATGCACACCTGCTTTTTATCTAAAGTTTAGCCTCAATCCATTCAAGATTCAGAACAAGATCCACACTGGATCATTGCTATGCAAGAGGAACTACATCAATTTGAGAGGAACAAAGTTTGGGAGCTAGTACCAAGGCCTAAGGATCACTCAATTGTTGGAACAAAGTGGGTGTTCAGAAACAAGTTGGATGATCAAGGAGTTATTGTAAGGAACAAGGCAAGGCTAGTTGCTCAAGGTTATTCTTAAGAAGAAGGGATAGACTATGACCAGACCTTTGCACCAGTGGAAAGTCTAGAGGCCATAAGAATATTCCTTGCTTATGCAGCTCACAAAGGATTAAAGGTCTACCAAATGGATGTGAAGAGTGCATTTCTCAATGGAGACATCAAAGAGGAAGTCTATATGAGACAACCTCAAGGTTTTATCTCTCTAACTTATCCTGACCATGTTTTCAAATTGCATAAAGCATTATATGGTCTCAAGCAAGCTCCTAGAGCATGGTATGAGACCTTACCATGCTTTCTTCTGAAAAATGATTTTATAAGGGGTAGAGTAGACAAAACTGTCTTTATTAGAACCCATAAGTCCCATACCCTACTAGTACAAATATATGGAGATGATATCATATTTGGTTCTACTGATTCAAATTAGTTCAGAAAGTTCTCTAACTTAATGCATTCTAAATTTGAATTGAGTAGCATGGGTGAGCTTTCCTTCTTTCTAGGATTGCAAGTCAAACAACATGCTGAAGTCATATTTATTTCTCAAACCAAGTATGCAAAAGAATTGGTTAAGAAATTTGGTATGTCTGAAGCATCTTGTATGAAGACACCTATGCCTACCAATGATGTATTAGATACTGATGAACATAGTAAACATGTTGATCAGACAACATATAGAGCAATGATTGGCTCTCTATTTTACCTTACAGCTAGTAGACCTGATATAATGTTTTCTATTTGTATATGTGCTAGGTTCCAAGTAAGCCCTAGAGAGTCACACCTAACATTAGTTAAGAGGATTCTTAGGTATGTGAAAAGTTGTCCAAATGTAGGACTCTGATATCCAAAAGACTCAGGATTTGAATTAACTGGATTTTCAGATGCATATTATGCTGGATGTAGAGTAGACAATAAAAGCACCAGTGGAACTTGCCAGTTCCTTGGTGACAGACATGTCTCCTGGTTTTGTAAGAAACAGACATTTGTGTCCACTTCAACTGCTGAAGCTGAATACATGGCAGCAGGCAGTTGTTGCTCACAGATTCTGTGGATTCAAAACCAGCTCCTAGACTATGGCTACAACTTAGAACGATCAAAAAATTTTTGTGATAACACTAGTGCTATCTCTATAGCACAAAATCCAGTCCTCCATAGTAGGACAAAACATATAAAGATTAGGCATCACTTCCTAAGAGACAATGTGGAGAAAAATAAAATTGAAATTCAATATATCCCAACTGATTTGCAATGGGGAGATAATTTCACCAAACCTTTGGATGAAAAGAAATACACCTTCTTCCTAAATCAGTTAGGAATGTTAGATGGAGGAAGTTTAAAATAAATCCCAAGATTTTAAAATCTAAAAACAGACCAAGACTAGGCTAAAAACTTGTATTTTCTAGTGTCTGTAGGTTCTATTTTGTCTCTGAACTACGCTCGACGTTTTTCCCAAAAAGCGTCGAATGGAGAACGACGCTTTCCAATAAGCATCGACCGGAGTTCAGCGTTTTCCAGGCAGCGCTAGGCTATCTTCTTCTGGTCAACGATCATCGAACGGAGATCAACGCTATCCAATGTCGTCGAACGGAGATCGATGATATTGAAGTCTCTTCAGATTCCAATAGAAGCCCAGATCGTCGAACTGAGTTCAACGATCCTTCCTTTTCGGCGTCGAACCCTAATATAAAATCATTCTTTCGGCCTTCATTTTTCTTTTGTGCTTTCATATTCTCTGCAAACTTTTTCGTTCCCTCCAAACTCTACTTCACTTAGTTATGTTTGTTACTTTTTGCAGGTACACAATGGCCGTGAATGTTGCCGCTCTCGCCAAAATGAAATTTGATACAGGATTTAATATAGATATGGACTCGTTTGATGGCAGCGATCAGGTTTTCAAAGACATTCTGGAACTCTTCCGAGAACAACAGTTAGTGCACATAATGTCCACAAGGATGAAGATTGCTTCATATGAGATTAAGGAATGGGTGTTTACAGCACATAATCTGGATGAGAATACCTTCTTTGGTACTATCGGTGGGACTCAGGTATCATTATCACCTACTCTTCTAAGTGAAGTATTTCATCTGAGTACTGGAGATGACTCTGTTGAAATGTCGGGAGAAGAATCTGCGAATATGTTAGATAGAATGGGATACTCTACCGCTAACCCTAGCAAGTTATTGCAAAAGAACTTATCTATTGAGTTTAGATTTCTGGCTGATGTTGTGTGGAAAGTGCTTCTGGCAAAGCACTCAGCTCATGATACCATATCTAGGTATCACTTCTGTTTGATGGGAGCCCTGGTAGATAAGAAACACCTGAATTGGGGAGAAATTTTCTTTGATTTTATAAAGAAGAAAATAAACAAGATTTTTGTGAACTTTGGTAGAATCTTATGGGTATTCCTGCACTCCAGGTGCCCTAAACTTCTAGTCTCTAATGGGATGCACATCAATGCATCAAAAAGGCTATCATGTGCCCTGTTTGGGAAATTGGACAGGCAGATTATCAAGCCTATCAGGACTACCAATGCTTCAGGCACAACGACTATTGCAGTCTCTTCCCCTCAGGCTCCTGCCCTCATTGAGGAATTGCCTGCCTCCACCTCCTCTCCTCCTTCTCCACCTCCTGCTATTTCTACCTCCACCTCCACATCAACCATCTCCACATCCATCTCTTCCCCCATTACCATTTCATCACCAATCTTACCTCCAGCCACCTCATAACAATTCCATCCACTTCACTACTATCCACCTCTTGACATGCCATACTTCAACATCTTGGAAGACTCCTTCATGGATGCTTCCACTTCCTCACCTACTGAGATTCCCTCTACTTCTTCATATCAACAACTCCTACATGATATTCTTACTCAACCATCCTTCGCACCATCCATCTCCACACCCATATCATCTATCTCCACCATCCCAATCTCTCAACCAACCATCCTACCATCCACAATATCATCTACCACAGTCCATCAATCACCAGCCCAAAACATTCCCTCCTCCACCTCTACTCAAGTCACACTTGAGCAAGTGGATCTATCAGCCTTGGAAGATAAGCTTTATGGGATAATGGCCCCCAAGCTAGTAATCCTACTAAAGACCTCTCTGGCTCCACTCCTGAAGTCAGTAAAGGAGCTATCTGACAGGCTAACCTCTCTCTCCTCTCCTCAGGCAATCCCTTCAATGGGGTGTCTTGATCCAGTTATCACTGAATCAAGGCAGGGGAGATGCCCTATGAAGCTGAGGAAGTGCCTACTGCTCCTGAGGAACTATTGTCTACAGAGATTTCTACTCCAGCCCCAGTACCAGTACTCACAGTGGACTTCAGGTCACTGTTGTCTAAATTTGATTCTCTTCCAAGAAGCTGCTTATCAACTCAGGGAGTTGAAGACCTTACGAAGGCCATTGTGCCTATTACTGTCTGTGATCCCAGCCTGATTAGATCTTATATCAATTCTCTTAAGGCTGTGGAAGTTTCTGATTGTGCTGCTGCTGCTGCTGCTGCTGCTGAAGTTGCTGAATCTACTGATATTGATATGTTGTCTGCTGATCCTGTTGATGCTGCTGCTGCTGTTGAACTTGCGGTTTTTCTAGAAGAACCTGTTGTTTCTAAGGTTCCTGCTGCTCCTGCTAGTCTAGAAGTTCCTTCTGCTCCTGCTGCTACTATAATTGTTTCTGCTCTTGTTCTGTCTGATGAGAAGTCTAAACAAAGAGAAGAGTATATCAAAAGCATTGATGATCTATATGACAGACCCCAGAGTTCAGAAAGTGATCAATTCAACACTGACTCTGATGATTTTACTGGCACCATTGCCAAGAAAAGGAAAGCCAGAAGCAAAGCAATGATGAGAGTCCCTCCTGCTCAAGCCAAAGATGTAAATGATATACCATATTAGATTTTGCATGATTGTCAGATAACAAAACCTTGGATGCAATACTCTAAAAATCAGCTAAAGGCTATGAAGAAAAGAAGGAAGCTTGACAAATATGAGAAAGGATCTTCCCAGTTTCCTCCTCCTCCTCCTCCAGACTCAGGATCTGGTGGAGGCTCAGCTTTTCAATCATCTGCTTCAAAGCACAGTTCTTTTTAATCTTCTCAAAGATATCAACCCAGAGGTCAACATCAAAGAGGCCATCATTCTAGAAGAGGTCAGTACAGAGGAAATCAGAGAGAGAAAGAACTTATTCCAGACAACAAAGGGAAGAACAAGGTCCTATTAATTCTACTCAAGGTCCTTTCCCTTACAAGCTTAGAGATTTAGTTGTCACCAGGACTCCTACTGATTCAGAACCTATCAATAGATATGAACCTCCAGTCTCTTTTGAAGATCCTGAAAACAACCCAGTGTCATGGAGTGCCAGAATGAAAGAGCTTGCTGCACTAGATCAAATTAAAAAGGCCAAAGAGCAAGGCAAAGACATTTCCAACATTACAACCCTTTCAGAACAAAGAAGACAGAAATAGAGAGGTATTCTTCAAGAATATTTTTTGATCCAGAAAGTTACATGAAGCTGCACCCTGAGGCTGTAGTTCCAAAGCCTAGATCCCAAACCTCCTTAGGTGCAGATGATGACAGAAGATCAAAGAAAGAGTCCCTCAATCCTAATAGGGAAATTTTATTTAAAAAGGGAAATGAGAAGAAGTGATTTATGTAAGCTGAACCAACACCTATCTCTGAATATTTGCTGATATTCTATCTGTGATCTGCAATGCTGCTATGCCTTGTTAGTTTAGCTTTTGCTTTGTCCGTATTCTTATTTATTTCCTATTTTATCTTGTAAATAGTAATCCTAACCCAAATAGGGGGAGATTGTTGGAACACCCTATAAATAATTTGGGCAAGGATCACTATGTTTTTAGGAAATTGGTTTGAACTAGTTGTATAGTTGAAGAGGTCAAATTAGAATGAGTCTAAGGGTTAGAACTTAGGTTTGAAGCTTCCCCCTAGACCATTCAAAGATTTGGATTCAGTGCTGAGACTAAGGCAATTTTCGTCGAGCTAAGGTCGACAAAACGTCGAACTCAGTTCGACGATCGTAGAGCTCAGGTCGACGTTTTCTGTCTCTAGTATAAATCCAATCTCTGAGCTCAGGTCGACGATAGCTGAGCTCAGGTCGACGATTTTTTTGAGAGATCGACGCTTTTAGAATTCAAATTCAAGAACAGTTTTGGAATTCTTTCAGAGTAATTTCCTGTATTTATTGCAAAGGATTTTGTAGCTGTTTTAAGCAATCTGGAGCAAGTTTAAAGGAAGGCTAAAAGGAATGTTACTTAGGAGTTTTGCCAGAATCAGTTATCATTTATGGAAGTCATTTATGACTGAGTAACGACCATCAAAGTCAGAATCTGATATACTTATACAGAATATGTTTTTGAAAGAATAATAGATCAATACAACAAGATAGGAAAGAGATATACAGGATTATTGGATTAAGAAAAAGAGTTATAGAAGAGAGATCAAAATATACTATGATCAAGAACTCATCTTCTGGAACATACAGATTCACTGAGTAAAAATCTTCAAGAACACAAGAAAGTTTTCTGTGGAGGAAATCATCTGCTCTTCCAAATCCTCAAGTGTTCAAAAGCTTCAACATCAAGGACTCCAGACATCTCACATTTCATCATCTGCTGAAATCATCTTTTGCTGGAGATCTGAAGCACCTGAAGACCTATCACCCTAGCAAAGCTCACCTTCCTAAACCTTTACAGATCTCAGGGGGAGTTTTAGCTTCATCTTCCACTTGTCTTCTCTCAGACTGTTGACAGAGACGAATAACTAAACTTTTTCTTTCTTTTTCTTAGCCATCCTGTAAAAGGGTTTTTCAAAACTCCCTTCAAAAGTTCTGAGACTAGTTTCTGTGACCTTGTCAAAACTCAGTGGTGGCAAGACACCTTATCAAAAAATCTAGTTTTGGTTTTTGAGCACCTTATCAAAAGCTCATTAGTGCCCAGGGCACCTGATATAATATTCCTGCAGTGGATTCCTACCTAGGGTGGTAGAAGAGTGGATGTACCAAGATTGTTGGGAAACCACTATAGATCCTTGTGTCATCTGGTTGCTGTGTTTTTGACTTTGCTGTGTGCTGTGTGTTTTCTTAGTTCTTGCTTTAGTTTTTATTTCATCACAAGCACCTTACACATATACATAAATTAAGTCTTCCACTGCTTTATAGTTTTTATTGTAAATTATTTTTAAAATACTCTATTCACCCCCCCCCCCTCTAGAGTTAACGTAGATCTTTTCCTCACTTTCAGGAGGTGCTGCCCCTTGGTTTCTTGCCTCCTTTTCTTGTTTTTTTATGCTTTTCTCTCCCTCTCTCTCTCTCTTTTTCTCATTTTAGTTTTTCTTAATCCTAGTTTAGTTTTAGATTTTGTAATAGCTTTTGTTGTAATCTTTGTTCTTGCTTAGTGCTAATGATAGGGCTATAATAGGATTTTCATTTCATGTAAATGTAATTTTAATTTCCTAAGGGTAGCTCTCTTGATTATTAATAAAAGTGTTGTTTTTTCTTCTTATTTACTTTGTTTTATCATGCTCTTCTACTCATCTCTCCCCTTCCACTTCACCATGAGTAACTAATCCTCCTTGTACTCGATCTTGATGATCCGAGGTTCGAGCGATTAAGTTATGATGCTTTGAATTTACCTTTTCTTTTTAGGGTTTAGGCCTTAGATTACCCTTTATTTTTCATGGGTTGGAGATATATTATCGATATATACTCTCCACCTTTGCTTTCATTCTGGGCAAGCCGAGAGGCCGATAGAATGAAGTGAGCATTCAAGAGTAAAGGGAGTTGTACGCACCCCTCGAGAGAGGCAGACGTTCCAAGTCTCCCGGATTGGAGTAAAATCCCATAGTGGGGTTCATCGCGTAAAGCGAGCTTTAGGCCTCCAATTTAGATGAGAGTCGGTCGGACCTTCCTAAACTCAGTTGGGCACGACTTTGAGAGAAGCGTGTTCAAGCTTTAGGAACCTCTATGATCAAGGACCTTTACCCAATTAAGTTTAGGTTTTTTATCGCATTTCCTTAGTCGTCTTTAGCTGAGGTGATTCTTGATCGAGTGCATTTCAATTTCATAGTTTCAGCCCTTTGTTACAATCGCTTACTTTATGCTCTTTATTTAACTGCAGTTGTTCTCTTTCTAGCATAGCTTTATTTCTTTAATTGCACTTAGTTTCTAAAACCCTAGTTTTTACGTCGATAAAATAATAGCCTTTGTGTGAGTAAGTTTATTCAACAGTTCCCGGATTTCAATACGACACTTGTGTCCCCTAGCTACAGTTCGATTGGTATACTTGCCTCATTGGATTGCTAGTTTGGTTGCTTTTATTTTCTTCGAGCCTTTGCGACCACCACCGGCCCTGTCCTTGCGGACTCGACAAACGGGCTTTTGCTAGCTGCGAGCTGGGGTGGTGATTTTATCCACTATGGCGGTGACCACACTCCTCTCTGTGCCTATAAATAGGACCCCCCGTCACATCAACAGTAACTGAGGAACAAAAAGTTGAGCATTGGTTAATTGATGCGGCCTCAGTTTTCTTGTCTGTGCTGTTTGAGAAAGTTAACTGGTTGCAGTTTGCAGGTAGCGCGAATAGCACTGTGAAGCCAGGAGTCTAGTTCTGACTGCGGTCAGGAATCAATGGAGCTCGCGGTTTACAATCGGCGGTTTTATCAGGTCGCATTTGTGGCCAGCCAGTCTTCTCTCCTTCAGCAATTTCCAAGTTCAATAACCTGTCTATCGGTATCGACAGACTAGGCAGTCTGTTCTTTCAGTTCGCCGGTGGCTTTCAGAGCAGTCGTGTAAAACCTCGGGCTCGTAGTAGGGGACTAAAGGAAAAATACTATGGGCGAGAAATTTGCATTAGCGGGAGGTGCTCGCGGCCCGTGCTGATACCTTGGAAGCGAGACGAAGTCTTTGTGAGACGGGATACTCGCAATGCGATAGGGCCCTTGCGCCGTAGACTAGGCTCTAATGGCGAGACGAGGTATTGCGAGACAAGATGAGGAGCAACGGAGTAGGCGAGACGGGATACTCGCGAGGCGAAACTGATGGGCATCTCTCGCCCACTAGATTCCATTTGTCATCGAGCTCCGGCTCGACGTTCGTCGAGCGCCAGCTCGACGTTCGTCGAGCGCTAGCTTGACGATTCGTCGAGCGCCGGTTCGACTCAGACACCATTTTTACCTTTTTACCCCCAGGTAGGGGTTTTATTCTTGGGTCTCAGGTAATTTTACCCTTTTTCCCTTGGTGGTCTTGATATAACCCTTCAAAATAGCTGAGTTTGGTTGTTGGAAGACCCAGCCCAAGGTATTTTGATAATTTCAGGTCAGTTTAGTTTGGTTATTGGCAGGTCAAACTCGGAGGCTTATAAATAGACCGATAAGGTGCCTTGAAGAGGTTTGTTGACCCCTTTCATCTTCTTCCTCCAAGGCACCTAGCTCAGCACTGGCTAGGGAGGGGAAGGATTTCTAGTTTTTCCGATTAAGAGGTGGGACCTCCAAGCTGAAGCCCACGGTCTGTTTCTAGTTCCTAAGATTCACGTCAAGGAAGGAATTCGTGAAGAGTATGTATGAGCTGCAACTCTAGATCCGAACTCTAGGTGAAGTCGGGTTTCTGGCTTCAATATTTTTGGTGCGGTGAGTGTTGATCATAGCCTACATAGAAGAATCTTGAGCTACTTCATGGTGAGAAATCTCGGCATAGGAGACAGTGATGGGTCCTAGAACTCGGGAGAATACGTAGAAAGGAGGAATTCATGGCGTCCATCAGAGGCATCAAGGATATATTGTAGGGGATTTTACAGCGAGGCGACTACTCGACTCCCCTACCTCAGTCGTCCGCTCTTGCGCATCAAGACGAGCTCGTCTCGGCAAGAGGGTGAGAGGATGCAATGGGTGGCGACCTGGGAAAGAAAAAGTGGTGGAAGGGAGCTGGCGAGACCTGGCGAGTAGGGAATTGTTCCCTAGCCCTTCGAGTGCCATCTCGCCGGGGGACATCATCGCTCGAGTAGAGGAGGCGAGACCCCTGATAAGAGGGTCCCCATTTTGTGAGTTGATCCTTTCAGCTGTCGTCCCAGAGGGGTTCCGAGATCCCGAAATGACCTACTACGTGGGAAAAGATGACCCTCTCAAGCACTTGTAATTGTTCGAAGATGCGGTCTCCATCAGGCCGATGATGAACGCATTCAAGTATCGTCTTTTCACCATCATATTAAAAGAAAAAAGCTAGGGACTGGTTTCATCAACTACCAGCGGGATCAACATATGGCTTCGAAGACCTGAGTAGAAGTTTCCAGTTGCGTTTCTCAATCTCGAAGAAAAGGAAGAAGAACCATGAGTCAATATTTCTTATCTGGCTGAAGGCAGATGAATCCCTGGCCCAGTTTGTGGACCGATTCCAAGAAGAAATCTTGGGCATTCAGGAGGTGCCAGGATTTGCTCTCCAGATGGCCTTCACCGTTATACTGCGGGATGGTTTCTTAAGGATGAGCCTAACTAGAAAGGCACCATTGTCGTTTGAGGGGTTTATGGAGAAAGAACCAAAGGAGATAGCGATGGAGGCGGCGAACCTAGCATTTGCCGGAAAATTTTCATTACTGATGGAGGCCTAGTCGAGAGAGCCAGGGGGCAAGAAAGCGCGAAGGATGGAGGAGGGAGGAGCCAAAAGCTCCGACATATCAAAAGGTGGGTTGGAGGCAGCCAGGTGGCCCTGTTCAAGGGAAACAAAGAGGTTTTCCCCAAGGGGGAAGGAATTATCAGGGAGGACTCGGACGATTCAATAAGCAGGGGTCGGGATATGGTCCTAGACCATCCCTACCCCCGCCTCAGCAAGCTATGGGCATCGGCCGAGGGAGAGGAAGGGAAAGAGAAAGAGGGAGAGTAAGAGCTGGACCTGGAAGAAGGAGGAATCACCAGGAGGGGAGACATGGGGAGGAGGTAGCATTGTCATATTGTGACTTCCATGAGTAGGAAGGTTATGCAATGGCTACCTGCCTGGATTTTCTAGAGATGAAGATGGTTAGAGGAGCAAGGGAGCAGCAACTACCAGTACGGATAGTGGAGATGATAGGGACTGGGGAGGAGGACCGGTGTGTGGATCGAGATGATGTGGGAGACCGAGGTGGGATCAGAGTGATCTATGGGTGAGTACGGATATAGCCCACCCGTAAGGCGAGTCTTCATACCATGTATCATTGGAGCGTTGCCTCGACGTCACGAACCCCTCACACGGACGAGAAAATCACCTTATCTCAGAAGGATTTTCCAGACCACGAAGATCCATTTTGCGATGCGGTGGTAATCCAAACCGCCATGGAAAACTTTACGGTATCACGGATCCTAATCGATAATAGGAGTTCAATGAATGTCATCTTAAAGAAGGCATTCAATTAGATGAGGGTAGAGGCTCGATGGGTATTGGCAGCAGATGGGCCGTTGTTCGAATTCTCGGGAGAAAGGAAGGAAGTCGAGGGAGAGTGGGACTCCAGGTAACTCTAACGGGCTATCTAGGAATTACCGCTTCGTGATAGTGGATGCCCCCAGCAGTTATAACTCCATTTTCGGGAGCCCTTTGATCAATGCCTTTAGGTGCATCCCATCATCTTTTAATTAATGCATGAAGCTCAATGCTGGTGGAACCAAGATCCGAGTACGAGGAGATACAAAAGCAGCCCGAGAGTGTTATGTGATGGTAGTGAATGCTATTTCTTGGCAAGGAGAGGCCGAGGAAATAGAGAAAAGGATGGAATGATGGGAGCAGGAGGTCGCAGAAACGGCAGGAGAGAAGGAGGGAGAGATGGAGGTAGAGGAGGAGGAAGGAGTGGGGATGGAGAGAGGCATTGCAGTGGAGCCAGAAATGGCAGGAGAGAAGGAGGGAGAGATGGAAGTAGATGAGGAGGAAGAAAGAGTGGGGATGGAGAGAGGCATTGCGGTGGAGCTAGAAACGACAGGAGAGAAGGAAAGAGAGATGGAAGTGGAAGGGGCTGGAGGAAATGAATGGGAAAGGAAAGGAAAAAAGAAAGATAAAGGAAGTAGGGAGGTCATCCAGGATGGAAGCTCGACTGGAGAAGAAAGGAGGATCACTGTTAGGAGGGCTCCCAACTGATGAAGGGGTAGAGAAGTTTCTGAGGGAGGTGGTTGTGGCCATTGCAGAGCGCGAGGCCGTAGAACGTGAAGATTGAGAGCATGAGGATATGTTGAGGGAGCAGGAGAAAGAGTAGGAGACATCAAGGCTGAAGACGACAGTAGATGTTCTGGAGATGGAGATTCTCACCAAAGAAGGGAGGTCCTGAAGTGAGGAGGGTACCACCTCTAGGATGTGGACGGGGTACCCCTTGATTGTGCTTGAGCAATGTTCAACCTCAGTTGTGCTCGGTGCTTCTAGAAGCTTGTAGATCAGCTATATTACAATGGAAGGAGCTTTCGTAAGGGGTCTTGGTATTGAACCTCTTACATCGACTAACTTCAAGAAGTGGAAGTAGTATATGAAGATTTATCTAATTGGTGAGGAGTTGTGGGAGGTCGTCGGTGGTGACGACAAGCAAGAAGTGACTGCTGCTACTGGTACTGCTTAACATGTGAGATCTTGGAGGAAGACTAATGAAAAGGTAGAGTTTGCTCTCAAGCCGGCTGTCCCACCTAAGCTCTTTGATCACATCTTAGGATGTGAGTCTGCTGCTGAGATCTTGACATCCATTGATGTATTATTAACCAGGAAGAATGTAGCACGACTATAGTTCTTAGAAAATTAGTTGGCTACAGAAACTCAAGGAGATCTCTCTATCTCAAGGTTCTTTCTTAAGATGAAGAACCTATGTGCTGAAATATCAGTGTTGCATCCTGATGAGCCCATCTCTGAAACTAAGTTGAAGAGGCATATAGTCCGCAGGTTGCGAAAGGAATATATGGCCTTTGTGACTTCCAATCAAGGGTGAGCGACTCAGCCATCCTTACTGGAGCTAGAGAATCTGCTGGCGTCACAGGAGAGCTTGGCTAAGCAGATGTCCAAAGTTACTATCTCTTAAGGAGCTAGTGAAGCTCACTTAACTGATATAAGGAGAATACATGGGAGAAGAAGAAGAAGCCTGTTGTTGCAGATGTGCCTTCAACTTCCTATCAGCAATAATGGAGCGCTGCTCCTAAGAAGAATTGGAAGAAGGAGTTGAAGTGTTACAGGTGTAATATGCTGGCGCACTTCAAGCGTGACTGCAAGGTCAAGCTGCAGCCTGGGCATATTGCAAACAAAGAGGGAGATGGTTTCATTGCCGAGGAATCCAGATGGGGAGGAGCCTTCTTGATGAGCACATATGTTCGTGCTCTTTCTACTTTTGACTACCAAGATGACCAGATAGTTGACTCAGGGTGTGGTCATCACATCACGATGAGACGAGTCGAAGTTCTCTTCACTGCAGACATTCTCAAGTAATGAAACTATCATTACACTTGATGATTCTGTTCATACTGTAGAGAAGGAGGGTGTTATTTCTTTGGATAGTGCTCAGGGTCCACTCTTGTTAAGAAGTGTGTATCACATACCTGGCCGGAAGAAAAACCTCTTCTCCTTACCAATGCGGTTGACGCGGCAATCACGTTCTGTTTGGGCCAACAGAAGTGAAATTTCTCCGCAACATATCAGTGGTTAAGGCTGATGTTGCTAATGTAGGGAGAAGGGTTAGAGACTTGTTTGTTTTATCAACAAGCTCTTATGTTGATCGGATAAGGGCCAACGATAGCACTGCTATTTTGCATGAGAGGCTAGCGCATGTAGGGATGGACAAGCTGAAAGCTATGGCGATGAGAAGCCTTGTGAAAGGCTTGACAAAGTTGTCATCCTACGGAGATAGCAATGTCTGCGCAGGATGTCAGTTTGGAAAGGCTCATCGCCTTCCGTTTGATAAGTCTTAGATAAGGAGCAAGCCACCTTTGGAATGAATCCATGGTGATTTGATGGGGCCAACTGCTACTGCTAGTCTTGGAGGAAGCAGATACATGCTGATTCTTATTGATGACTACTTAGGAAACACTTGGGGTGTATTTCATGAAGGATAAGTCAGCTACTTTCCAATTGTTTGTGGAGTACAAGGAGCTTGTGGAGGGCCTGCTTGGCCTACAGATCAAGAAGTTTAGTTCATACAACGGTGGTGAGTTTGTATCATCCGAGTATTCTAACTTCAGCAGGAAGCACGGGATCCAGAGAGATCTTACTTGTGCTCATACTCCACAACAAAATGGAGTGGCGGAGAGGAAGATCCGTCATTTGACGGAAAATTTCAAGTGCTGGCTTCATGCAAAAGGCATTCCCATGTCCTTTTGGGCGGAAGGAAGGCCTGCGCAACTTATGTCATTTTTCGGATTCCTCTGAGTCCGATTAACATGATGTCTCCTCATGTGCTGATGTTTAAGGAGAAGCCCAGTGCTAAACACCTTCGGGTGTTTGGATCAACCTGCTATGTACATGTCCTGGATGCTCTGAGGACCAAGCTTGATGCAAAAGAAATGAAGCTTATCTTTGTAGGCTACGATTAGCGGAAGAAGGGATGGAAGTGCATGGATACTGTGACAAAGAAGTTTGTTGTATCAATAAACGTTGTCTTTGTTTAGCTGATGTTGTTTGGAGGTGGCTTTGTTGAGCTGCAGGAGAGTAGGGTTGATGAAGGGCAAAAGGAGGCTTCTGAAGATCTTCAATTGGAGCTGCCTGTGTCACTAGGAGCTCTAGGTATTTCAAGCTCTAGGGAAGTGGCTTCTAGTTCAGGAAGCAGTGAGAGCGAAGCTCCTAGTGTGCCCGGGAATGGAGCTGATTCTGAAGAAGCAGCGGAGGTGGTGAGCAAGGAGTAGACTCTTTGGAGATCAAAGAGGATCATCAAGACACCAGCTCGTTATTGTGAAGGGAACACAGTTAGCTTTGTTTCTTGTTTCTTCGATGGCCCCCTGGATGAGCGGGAGCCTTCTAGGTTTAATGAAGCCACTGGAGTCAAGGAGTTGGAAGATTCCATGGATGAGGAGATGGGGTCTCTCAAGAAGAATTAGACCTGGGACCTATTGCCCAAGGTTGATGGCATTACTCCTGTGACTTGCAAGTGGGTGTATAAGCTGAAGAAGAAGGCGGATGGGAGTATCGAGCGGTACAAGGATCGCCATGTTGCTCGAGGATTCTCTTAACAGTATGGCGAAGACTATGAAGAGATGTTCAGTCCTGTGGAAAAGAGGACTTTAATTCAGGTGGTGATGGCCTTGGTGGCTTGCAAAGGGTGAAAGATGTTGCAGCTGGACGTAAAGAACATTTTTCTTTACGGGGAGATTGACAAAGAAATCTTCATGGATCATCCAATGGGGTACATTTCTGATGATCATACAGACTACGTCTACAAACTCTAGAAAGCTCACTATGGGTTGAAGTAGGCTCCTCGAGCCTGGAATGGCCAGATTGCATAATTCCTCCAGTTCTGCTATTATCTTGCTTCAAACTCAGACTCAAGCTTGTTTGTTAAGAAGAAGGGGGGAGCTTCTAGTCTTGGTGTTGTTTTATGTGGATGACATGATCATCATGGGGAACTCAAAGGAGGAGGTAGTTAGGCTCAAGATAGAGCTAGCTATAAGATTCGAGATGAAGGGCTTGGGTAAGCTCCACCACTTCCTTTGACTCGAGGTGGAGAGGAAAGAGAGCGGCATACTCGTTTCCCAGAAGGGCTATACGAAGCGAATCGATCAGCGATTTGGCATGCAGGAAGGGAAGAGTAGCTCTACTCCTTTCGATTCGGGCATCAAACTTCGGCGGGATGAGGGAAGGATTCTTCCAGATCCTTTGGTGTTTCGGGCACTGGTTGGGAGTCTTATCTACTTGACGATTACAAGATTAGACATTGCTTATGCAGTTGGCCGAGTAAGTCAGTATATGGAAGAATCCAAGAAGCCTCATCTGATGTCAACAAGAAACATTTTGAAGTACGTGAAGGCCACTTTTGATATGGGTTTCCTTTATAGGAGAGGCACGAGTTTTGTTCTTCAAGGATACTCAGATGTAAATTATGGGGGAGATTCAGACGATTGGAAGTCAACATCTAGTTATGTCTTCATATGTGGATCACCCATTATGTCTTGGTATAGCAAGAAGTAAGACTAGGTGTCCATCTCTACTACGGAAGTAGAGTACAAGGATTCTTCCTTAGTAGCTCGGGAAGTCGTTTGGCTCAGCAGGCTAGTAGAGGACGTCTATGAAGAAGTGCGCGGTCCAACTCTATTGTGCGGTGACAATGAAATCACCCTGAAACTGGTGAATAATCTATTTTGTCACGCACGGACCAAGCACATAGAGATTGAACACCACTTCATTCGGGAGAAGGTGTTGAAGGGATCTCTTATGGTGGAGCATGTGTGGAGTGAGGACATCTTCACGAAGCCGTTGCCGAAGGTGCCATTTACTCGGTTATGGGGACTGCTGGGCTTGGTCACCACATCTCACTTCAAGGGGGGCTATTTAAAATTGTGAAGTGAAAGTGGGGGGTTGATCAGGAAGACCGCGTGGCCTGGGAAGACTAATTGTGCGGCCTAGGCGGATTGATGGTGCGGTCTGGGCAGTCTGGATATTGCGGCCTGGTGATGGTTGTTATTGTCTGGGCAGTCTAGGCGACCTGGTTATTGCGGTCTAGTGATGGTTTCCTAGTGCCTTACAGTTTTTTGTTCCCTTGTTTAACCTTGCAGATAGGTGGAGTATCCGCGGAAGGGAGGGCTCACTATGAGTCCACGGAGTTCGCTCTATATAGACTGCTCTTGGAGCTTGTGAGTTCGGCTGATTGCCTTGCTCTGGTGAAGTGGCTTGTTGGCGGTCTGTCTTGGGAGCTGGCGGACTAGAGCCTTGTCCGCCGAGTTTGCGATATAGCTTGGTTTGTTGCTGGACTTGGTCACAATCTATGACTAGTCTAGGGTGATCGCAGAGTCCGCAATGTCCGCTGGTTGATCGGGCAGTTTGTTCCTGTTGGTGGTGGACTTATGTTGCGTGCTGGTGCAGTGTTTGCGGCCTGTGCGGGCTAGCATTGTGTCTGTGTGTAGTGTGCGGTTTTCTACAGTGTGTGGGCTGTTTTTGTGTCCGCAAGCTTTGCAATGTGCGGATAGGTGCGGTGTCCGCCGGGTTGCGGGCTGGCTTCTAATCTTGGTGCCAGACGGTTTTGGTTGGCTTGTCCAGCCTTATACTTGCGGACAAGACAGACTGCCTTGTTCTAGTTGCGAGCTGGGGTGGTTATTCTATCCTCTAGGGAGGTGACCACACTCCTCTCTGCACCTATAAATTGGACCCCCCTGTCATATCAACAGTAGCTGAGGAACAGTAATATGAGTGTTGGTTAATTGCTGAGGCCTTAATTTTCTTATCCGCGTGGTTTGAGAAAGTTAACTGGTTTCTATTTACAGGTTGCATGGCTAGCACTGTGAAGCCAGGAGTCTGGTTATGACTGGGGTCAGGAATTAGTGGAGCTCGCGGTTTACAATATGCGGTTTCAGAAGGTTGTATTTGCGGCCAGCCAGTCTTCTCTCCTTCAATAATTTCAAAGTTCCATAACCTGTCTGCCGGTCTCGGTGGACTAGGCGGTCTGTTCTTTCAGTTCAATGGCAGCTTGCAGAGTAGTCGGTCAGCAAAATAACGAGTAGTTCATGGACTTCACGGACTCCGTAGTTCAGGTTGTGCAGCAGTAGCTTGGCGGTCTCGGCAGACTCAGCGGACTCAGTGGTCTCTGAGGTAGTTCGCCGGACTTATTTCTTCTTGCTTGCTTGTTTGCATCTCCATAGTACTTGGCGAAATCATGTCTCGTCATGTATGTCTTGCCTTGTAATAAAGATAGTTGATATTACAAGATATGTGTTAGCTCTCTATTGTTTCTTATTTACATAGCTTAGTTTATGGTTTGAGTATTTCTGCGCCTAGTTTCCATTTCCGCTTGATCAAGTAGTCAGCTTCATAGCTCTAAAAATTTTACTTGGTATCATAGCTATCTACTGATCAGCTTGTGAAATTTCAACATGTTATGGCCAATTTAATGTATTTTATTCTTGCTATGCCGATGTAACATCCCATTTCCGGCTAGACCCCTAGGAGTCGGTTGGTCGTGACAGAACCCTAGGAAGCCCAAAAATTGAAATGAATCGACCAAGATTTCGGGTCACGGGTTGGTCCTGCCCGTGACCTACCCGTCACGCCCGTGACCTAGGGCGTGACTCCTTCGACGATCGTCGATCTCAGGGAGACGATCGTCGGGCGCAGAATTTTCGACTCGGCCCTGTCACGCCCGTGACCAAGGTGTCACGCCCGTGACCTAGGGCGTGACCACCCTTCGACGACCATCAATCTCAGTTCGACGGTCGTCGACCTCAGAATTTGCCATTCGGGCATGTCACGCCCGTGACCCAGGTGTCACGCCCGTGACCCAGGTGTCACCCCCCTTTGGTGATCGTTGATCTCAGCGCGACGATCGCCGAGCGCGGAATTTGTCTCATGACCCTGTCACGTCCGTGACTAAGGTGTCACGCCCGTGACTTAGGGCGTGACCACCCTTCGACGACCATCGATCTCAGTTCGACGGTCGTCGACCTCAGAATTTGCCATTCGGGCATGTCACGCCCGTGACCAAGGTGTCACGCCCGTGACCTAGGGCGTGACCACCCTTCGACGACTGTCGATCTCAGTTCGACGATCGTCGACCCCAGAATTGGCCACCCGGGCCTGTCACGCCCATGACCTATGTGTCACGCCCGTGACATTGACTGAAACGACGGTTCAGGCCCGAAATTCTTCTAACACGTGTGGTAATAAATGCTGGTGTGGGAAGTTACACCAGGAGTAATTATGGGTCGTTTCCTACTGTAATTTCTTAATAAAATAAGGAGATGTGGTCCAATAGGAAACCGCCAACTGGACACACCTTTTTATCTTCCACCGTTTCTTATCCCTTCACCGTAACCGAAATATTATTA
This sequence comes from Platanthera zijinensis, assembly GCA_039513925.1. Lineage (NCBI taxonomy): Eukaryota > Viridiplantae > Streptophyta > Magnoliopsida > Asparagales > Orchidaceae > Platanthera > Platanthera zijinensis. The sequence continues at coordinate 188,774,956 of CM077079.1, read as the reverse complement.
AGAGGAGCCTTCATGACCATTAAGGCTTTACCCTTTCACCTCCCCACTTGCTGACTTATAAAAGCCCACTTGGAGCAAAAGGAGAAGTTTACACGCTCAATCAAACAAATCCAGACGTTTGCTCTTGCTGTAGGAGAAGTTCAGCAACGCCACCACCGCGCCATGGCACCCCGTCGTTCATCTCGCCTCCAAACCGCGAATAAGGTCCTCCTCTGCTTCTTCTTTCATGGGTAGATCTTAGGATTCTTAGAAAGGAAGTTCGTGCTCAACGGAGCCGGACCTATCTCTCATTTTCACGGAAAACCATGAAAAATGTATTTTCGAGTTCGCCGGAAACCGCCACCTCCGGCGGCCAAACCACCGCCGGCCGCTAGCCATCGCCTCAACGGAGGTGGTGGTGGTGGTGGCTGGCCAGGGAAGTGACCGGGCGACCGGTGACGGATCGCGAAAGAGCTACAGGAAATAAGAGTTTCTGTGTTCTGGTTTTCGAGTTCTGTAGAAGATGAACAGTAAAAGCTGTTTATAATATATAAATTATGTAAATAATTTATAAGGAAAATATACTTAGATGAGCACATTTTGATGCTGCAAAACGAGGCACTTAGAGGCCGTTTTAGGAAAAATGACCAGTCACGAAAGTTGTAGCCCTTTGAGTCTAGTTTAATTTAAAATTAATTTCAACTCGTTTGGGTAAGCGGTTTGACCGCAGAAGCCGTTTTAGTGGAGGCTGTACCTAGAGTTGGGTAGAAATTAAAATGGATGCCCACTCTTCGTCCCTTTTCCAAATGACCTGAAATTTGGGCAGGGGGTTAACCTTAGCTATACCTAAAGGCAGACCAAAAATGGGAATTTTTGGAGACACTTTTCCTAAAGTTTTTGTTTTAATTTAATTAAGTTAGAGAAATTTATTTGAGTGGTCAAATGACCTCCAAACCCTCCCAAATTTTGGTGAGTGGTCCCTGGCTATAAAACCTAGATCTGTACAAAGTTCCAACTAGTTTGGAGGAGTTTTGGGTAGGAAATCTTCTACCCTTAACTAGGCATTAGCGAGACATCTTTTAGTAAAAAATGCACTAAGAGTTTGGAAAGGTCAAATCACCTCAACAGAGGCTGATTTTCTGACCTCTGACTTAGAAGGGTGTTATAACCTGCTTAGAGAAAAATGGTGAGGTTGAGGGTTGATTTACCCTAGGATCCAAGCTCAAACCCTAAATGAAGGGTTTTGAGGGTTGTGAAGGACATGGGGGCAATTGCTCTTGTATTGCCTTGAAACTCTTTAGAGTTGACAAAAGCTTGATAAGAATCGCCTGGATGGAATCTTGGAGAATTTGGAGACAAGTAGATACCTTAAAACTCTAACCTTAATTTTAGGGTAAAATATCAAATAGGTAAAACCGGTCACTAAACCTTACTTAAAAGCTGTGAAATTAGGGTAGAGTGAGTTTTGGATCAGGTAAAACTTATAGCAATTTTTCTGGAATTTAATGTTGATTATTGCTAGCATTTCATTTGTAAAGCTTGCTATGGCCTTAAATGATGTTTTAATTATTTTGAAATTTCTGTTCATTGAAACCTCATGAAATCTTGGAAATATATATTTTAGAAGAATATGATTTTCCTTGAATTTTTTATATAATTTTTAGTTGAGTAAATCCAGTACTTCCTTCACAAAAGTTAAAAAGGGGTTCTATGCTTGGAAAATTATTTAGGGATGATTTTATTACTGAAAAATTATGAAACAGGGCCAGTGCTAATTTTAGGTCTTTATCTACATGTCATAAATTATTTATAATTTTTGGAAGAATATTCTCTGTACTTGGTTCATAAATAATGGAAGATAGTAAACATTGCTAAAATAGTTTTAGTGCCCTTTTGATGATAGAAAAATTGTGATACTTTGGATTTACCATATTGGGATAACATAATATTTATAATAATTTTTCTGGGTATCTTGCATGATTACTTAGGGTAGTTCATGTTCAAACCGGTAACCCTTGGGACTTTCGAGGAAATTAATTAAATATCAGATAAATTAGGAAAAATACCATTTTCTAGATTTAGGCCATTTATATCATGATAAGTCTCCAGTAAATAATTTAAGGCATTTTGATGAGTTTGGGATCATTGCCTAACCGGTTCGACATATAGTCTAGGTTGGCCTGCACATAACAAATTTGTGAATTGCAATAGGATATGATCTGAGAAAGTCGTTGGAGTTAGTCATTTAGCCTGGGTGGTCAATTGTGAATGATCTCACAGTAGGATGATATGAAGAGTAGTGAGAAGTGGTGATAGCCAGAGTTAAGAGGTGCTCTGGTTCGACGAAAGATCGTCTTCCCCGAAGAGTGGAAGGTTTAAAATCACCCTAGGATAGTCTATCGTAATATGAGAAGGGAATGGGTAAAGGGGATCAACCAATAACAATAAGTGCCTTGCGAAAGGGATCTTCGGGCCGTAATGCCTCCATCTTGGTTCCTAGTGCCCCTTGAGAGCCCTTCACGGGGTATGCCGGGGGCAGTCCTGGGCTAACGTAGACTGCAATAACAAACCGACAAGAGTAACTTAGTAACTAGGGCTGCACATTTCACAAACACTGTTGGCACAGGAAGATTGATGAGAGCTTCGGCTCGGTTGGTCAAGAGACGGACGGGATGGTCCGGGGAGCTTCGACTCGGTTGGTTTGGAGACGGACGTTTTGGTCCGGGGAGCTTCGGCTCGACTTTTTTGTGTTTACGATTAAACTTGCATGTGCATGAAAAGGAATGAAAATTAAGGTGGTGGGTCTTCGGTATTGGAGGGTCGATGTACCGACGCCAATACGCTGACTCGGCAAGTGTGGTTAGCACTTTGCCAACAGAAGTCCGGTGCGCCAGCCGGCAAGAGTACGCAGGCGTCCGCTTAGTGCACCAAGTGTTGAGGCGTACGATAGGTCTGACCGGTAGTGCTTTACTGGTTTAGAGGTGGGCGAGGCCCAACCCACCGCTTCCGTATGCCACTACGGAGGTATCCTGGGAGGTAACGGCTCCGAAAGGGGGAACTAAAGGTCTGTGTGCACAGAGTCAGGTGTGTGAGTTACACTTGCATGTTTCATCATACCCACTTGCATGTCATAGCATAATCGATTCATTTAACCCTGACACCTAAAGTATAAGTGGAATGGGACGCTTATTCATTAGGACCTGCAAAACGACCCCTTTGTCTATAAGCTTGTGTGGGCAAGTTTATAAATCAAAGGTTAATTTCAATATATATACATGCTGTTGTTTGATAACCGACACCCCAACGTATAAGTGGTATGGGACACTCTATACGATGGGAGCCTTGCAGAAGATCCCTTGGCTTATGCGCTTTCGCACATAAGTTAAGGTTACCTTTCTTACTTTCTGTTTCTGTCATATTATTATAGAATTGCTAGATTAGCTCCGCTGCCATTTGTTTCTTGATTAAATCTCCACTTTCATGTCCTTCCCTTTCTTCCTCTCCGCTCGGTACCTAGGAGCCATGGGGGAAGGGGTAGGGGATGATAGGGCTTAGTCTTTATTACTAATGGTTTTCGAACCGCATCATTTAGGGGATCGTGGAGCCCAGCATGGAGGAGCAGCTCAGGAGGCCGGTACGCTTGGAGATGGGGCAGTCTAGCACTGGATTCCAGACTGCAGGGACCGTGAGTCCTGACCTTCAGTAGAGTTTTAGTTTTGCTTCCGCATTGAGTGATTTTGTAGTGAGGACTTGATGTACCGGGCATGAGCCCTTATATTTCTAGAATCATTGTACTCTGATGTTTTATGTGGACACTCCCTTCGTGGAGTTTTTATACATGTGATTTATTATTGTGGACTGCATTGCTCTTACTTCAAATATTGTGCTACCTTTCTGTGATCGAATTGGCCGGCAGAATCAGCACCTTGTGGTGATGACCCTTCAGGACGTGAAGGTGTCACCGCAAAGCGGCGACTCTGGGCCTAAGACCCCGGGCTTTAAAAAGAAAAAAAGGGGGGGTCTTATAAGTGGTATCAGAGGCAAAACATCGATCAGAAGAAAGTAGCAGTCCACAAACCCTGGGTCACCCCCGCATGAGTTTAGTTTGGGGACAAACTAAGCAGCGAAAGCAATGGTGTGCCCATATGGGGATCACATATAAATTGCCCACCTTTATGTAATATTTGAACGTTTTCTCAGTATGTGTTTTTGTTACGCAGCCTCCAACACACCCTACGTCAGAAGGTGGAGTTCAGCAGGCAAAGGGTGTTGCACCACCTCCACCGGTCCCCACTCCTTTCCTTCAGTCAGACATGGGACAGACTCTGACTGCCATCCTGGAGGCCTTCAGGGCCCAGCAGGTTCCGGCCCCGCAGCCAAATCCGGGGGCCAACTGGCTAAGCATCTTCCGAGGACTGTCTCCCCCGTCCTACTTGGGGACAGAGTCGGCAGTTCGGACGGAAGAGTGGCTGGATATCATGTACGAGATGCTGACCGGGATACGGTGTCCCTGGGAGGAGAGGGTGGCTCTGGTTGTCTCTTGCCTGGAGTCCCATGCAAGGAGGTGGTGGAAGACGCTGTTGGACACGACATTTGCCGATAGGGAGGTTGCGGAGGTTACCTGGGAGGAGTTCAGGGCCGCACTGCTGGAGCATTTCGTTCCGCAGTCGGCCAGGGATGATTTGGAGGAGCTGTTCTTACAGCTGAAGCAGGGCACCCGGACCGTGGTGGAGTACCATCGGGAGTTCGACCATCTGGCTCGATACACAGATTCCTACCAGCTGGATGAAGCAGGGTATATCAAGAGGTTCTATAAGGGCCTGCGGGAGGACTTGAGGGAGGCTTTGTTGTTTGTATCTGACGGGCCCATCTCCCGAATTTTGGAGATGGCAAAAAGGATTGAGGCAGATTGGCACGCCACCCGGGGCCGGAAGCGGCCAGCAGAGGATCAGGGACGGAGATGTAGAAATGACCAGCGGCGAGGTGTTGTACTAGAGGGGAGGAGGATAGAGGACCAGCCTCGTCAGGATGTGAGGCAAGAGCCGAGGGAACAGGTGATATTGGCCCCTCAACCTCTTCGGATGCAGGAGATGCCGAGACCCGGGGGAATGGCGTATCCCCCACCAGAGTGCTTCCTTTGTTATCAGATTGGGCACATTCGGAGGAACTGCCCCATGAGGGGGGCACCACCTCCAGCACCACAGGGCGGCCCACCAGCTCAGCATTACGGAGGCCAAGGACGCGGCCGCGGTCGTGGATACCAGGGGGGGAGATCATAGATAGGAAAGGGAGCAGGTATATGCCTTGGACCTTGCGCAGCCTCGGAATCCGGAGCAGGTCATAGCAGGTACGCTGCAATGCCTCTTTTATTTCATAGAATTTCCCTTTCAATGGTTAAAACTTTGAATCGCACTAGATAGATTAGCAAGGAAAGTAAAACTCACTATAGAACGCTAAGATATCTAATCACCCAGGTATAGTCTTCATCAGCGGCAAGCCGGCCCGCACGCTGTTCGATACTGGAGCTACTCACTCCTTTGTGTCGGAGATGTTCGTAGAAGGACTGGAAGGCGTGGAGCGGTTCACAGGCTCGAGGATGAGGGTGCGACTACCGGATGGATCTGAGCTCCGTACCACGGATCACTGCAATATGGAGGCAGAAATTGGTGGAAAGGCATTTGAGGCTCCAGCGACAATTTTGAAGCTGACGGACTACGACCTGATCCTGGGCATGGTATGGCTGTACTGGAACCATGCCCAGATTGACTGCCAGGCGAAGAGGATCACCGTGAGACACGGGGACTCTTTCATTATCATAGAAGGTATAAAACCTGTCTCTCGTATACTCTTATCTTCGGTACAGGCCGTTAAGGCCCATCTGCAGGGAGAGGAGCTCTATCAGATTCTGTTTGAGATGGCGGAAGTTAAGGAGTCGGTGACAGACATCCCGGTGGTGCGAGATTTCGCTGACATCTTTCTAGAGAAACTTCCAGGACTACCTCCACACTAAGAGCAGGATTTTCAGATACAGCTTGTGACGGGGGCCAAGCTGGCATCTAGGGCCCCTTATCGGATAGCCCCAAAGGAGTTGGCAGAGTTTCGGACTCAGTTGCAGGAATTGGTTGAGGCAGGATTTGTTAGACCGAGTTCCTCGCCATGGGGAGCTTCGGTCCTATTCGTGAAGAAGAAGGATGGGACACTTCGCCTGTGTATCGATTATCGAGCACTAAACAGGCTGACCGTCCGGAATACCTACCCACTCCCACGGTAGACGAATTGTTCGACCAGTTGGAGGGAGCCCATTATTTCTCGAAGCTGGACTTGAGGTCAGGATACTACCAGCTACGGATCCAGGAGGAGGATATCCCGAAGACGGCCTTCAATAGCAGATATGGCCTGTATGAGTTCACCGTGATGCCCTTCGGGCTCACGAATGCTCCGTCGGCGTTCATGAGTCTCATGAACCGGGTTTTCGAGGCCTACTTGGATGTGTTCGTCATAGTATTCATAGACGACATCCTGATCTACTCTAGGACGAAGGAGGAGCACACTCGGCATATGGCACTAACTTTGGAAAGGTTGCGGGAGCATTGCCTTTATGCGAAATTTAGCAAGTGTCAGTTTTGGTTGAAGGAGGTGGCTTTCCTAGGCCACATTATCAGCGGAGCCGGGTTGGCGGTGGATCTGGCAAAGATTCAGGCAGTTCGTGATTGGCCGCAGTTAAAGACAGCCACCGATGTACGAAGTTTCTTGGGACTTGCCGGGTATTACCAGAAATTCGTGGAGGGGTTCTCTCAAATTACCCTCCCACTCACGTCTTTGACGAAAAAGGAGGCACCTTTTGTTTGGACCCCGCAGTGCCAGGCGGCTTTCTAGGAGCTGAAGGACCGACTCATCTCAGCCCCTATTCTGGCCCTTCCATCTGGAAAGGAAGGATTCCAGGTGTATACCGACGCATCATACCAGGGGATGGGAGCAGTGCTGATGCAGAACGGACACTTCATAGCATATGCCTCCCGCCAGTTGAAGACCCATGAGAAGAACTACCCAGTGCACGACCTTGAGATGGGAGTGGTCGTTTTTGCTCTGAAGGTCTGGCGCCATTATCTTTATAGAGTCCACTGCGACATCTACTCCGACCACAAGAACCTGAAATACGTGGACACAAAAAGGAGCTGAATATTAGGCAGAGGCGCTGGGTGGAGTTCTTAGCAGACTATCAGTATGAGATGCACTACCATCCAGGGAAGGCAAACGTGGTGGCCGACGCGTTGAGCCGAAGAGCTGCCACTTCCGAAGCTGGGCCCCAGGTTATGTCCATGGAGCTAGTACGGTCATTCAGAGATATACAGATATCCCTAGTGTCTGAGGATGATCCAGAGCTGTATAGGGAGTATCTGACATCGATGGTGGCCATAGACGATATTCGGGATCGCATTCGGGACGGACAGAGGACAGATGCGTGGGCAGAGCCGATGTTCCGAGCCTTGGAGAAGGGTTCGACAGGAGATTATTCCCTGAGAGATGGACTGCTACATTTCAGAGGCAGAGTATACATTCCCCTCAGGAGGCCAGATCCGAGAGGATATTATGACGGAGGCGCATTGCAGCCGGTACTCTGTGCACCCGGGGATCATAAAGATGACCGCTGATCTGAAGAAGACGATGTTTTGGTCGGGCATGAAGAAGGACATCATGTATTTTGTGACCCATTGCGAGGCGTGTCAGTTGGTGAAGGCGGAGTGCAGGAACCCCGTAGGATTGTTGCAGCCACTCCCGGTGCCGGAGTGGAAGTTTGACGATATAGCTATGGATTTTATACATGGTCTTCCCCGGTCTCGGACGGGGAATGACTCAATCTGGGTGATTGTTGATCGGTTGACGAAGGTGACCCGCTTTATACCAATCAGGAAAGATGACTCGGTGGGAGTGCTGGTACGGAAGTTCGTGGAGCAGTATGTCAGATATCATGGCGTGCCCCGGACGATAGTGTCGGACCGCGATGGACGGTTTACATCCAAGGAGTGGCGGTCAGTGCAGGCATATTTGGGCACCCGATTGACTTTTAGCACGGCCTTCCACCCTCAGACGGACGAGCAGACAGAGCGCACCAACCGGACCTTGGAGGATTTACTATGACTGTGTATACTGGACCGAGGGGAGCCGTTGGAGAAGATGTTACCGTTGGTCGAGTTCTCCTATAACAATAGCTACCAGTCCAGCATCAGGATGGCGCCTTATGAAGCCTTGTATGGAAGAAAATGTAGGACCCCACTTTCTTGGGTTCAAGACGAGGATCCGAAGGTGTTGGGATCGGATTTTGTTGAAGACACCGAGGCTCAGGTGAGACTGATCAGAGATAGGATGTTGGAGGCGCAGAGCAGACAGGCTAAATACTATGACGCCCGACATCGTCAGGTGGAGTTTCGGGTAGGGGATCGAGTGTTCTTGAAGATCCGGCCCATGCACGGAGTCTCACAAGTGCGCGGTCAGAGGAAGAAGCTCAGCCCTAGGTATATGGGCCCTTACCGGATCCTGGAGCGGATCAGACCCCTAGCCTACAGGCTAGAGTTGCCACCAGAGCTGGCAGCTCTACACGACGTCTTCCACATTTCTTCGCTGAGGAGGGCTCTAAAACACCCGGAGCAGCAGATTTTGACCACCGAAGGGCCGGTAGCTTCAGACCGATCTGTTCACTTGGAGCCGGTCCGGATCGACGACAAAGGAGTACGGATCTTGCGCCGCAAGAAGATCCCCTTAGTCAAGGTTCTGTGGAGAAACCACGGTCAGGAGGAGCACACTTGGGAACCGCAGGACCTGATGAGGCAAAAATACCCGGAGTTGTTCAGTCAGGTATACCTCACCACCTCTTAGTATACTATAAATTACCTTCTTGTACAAAACCGGTAAGATTAGATAAGGAAAATTGAGAACCTAGGCATGCGCAGGAAAGTACGGGCTAATCTTTTGTTTATTGGGGAGATTGCTTTCGTTTATCAAACAAGTAGTCGCTTGAACCCAATAGAAAAATCGTATGGGATGTTATAAGTTTAATTTATTCTGATAGAAATCCCCGTAGGCTCAACCTCAATTTCGGGGACGAAATTTTTGTTTTGTTTATTGGGATTTGTAACATCCCATTTCCGGCTAGACCCCTAGGAGTCGGTTGGTCGTGACAGAACCCTAAGAAGCCCAAAAATTGAAATGAATCATCCAAGATCTCGGGTCACGGGTTGGTCATGCCCGTGACCGACCCGTCACGCCCGTGACGTAGGGCGTGACTCCTTCGACGATCGTCGATCTCAGGGAGAAGATCGTCGGGCGCAGAATTTTCGACCCGGACCTATCACGCCCATGACCAAGGTGTCACGCCCGTGACCTAGGGCGTGACCACCCTTCGACGACCGTCGATCTCTGTTCGACGGTCGTCGACCTCAGAATTTGCCATTCGGGCATATCACGCCCGTGACCCAGGTGTCACGCCCGTGACCAAGGGCGTGACCCCCCCTTCGGTGATCATTGATCTCAGCGCGACGATCGCCGAGCGCGGAATTTGTCTCATGACCCTGTCACTCCCTTGACCAAGGTGTCACGCCCGTGACTTAGGGCGTGACCACCCTTCGACGACCGTCGATCTCAGTTCGACGGTCATCGACCTCAGAATTTGCCATTCGGGCATGTCACGCCCGTGACCAAGGTGTCACGCCCGTGACCTAGGGCGTGACCACCCTTCGACGACCGTCGATCTCAGTTCGACGATCGTCGACCCCAGAATTGGCCACCCGGGCCTGTCACGCCCGTGACCTATGTGTCACGCCCGTGACATTGACCCAAACGACGGTTCAGGCCCGAAATTATTCTAACACGCGTGGTAAAAAATGCTGGTGTGGGAAGTTACACCAGGAGTAATTATGGGCCGTTTCCTACTGTAATTTCTTAATAAAAGAAGGAGATGTGGTCCAATAGGAAACCGCCAACTGGACACACCTTTTTATCTTCCACCATTTCTTATCCCTTCACCGTAACCGAAATGTTATTAAGAGGAGCCTTCATGACCATTAAGGCTTTACCCTTTCACCTCCCTACTTGCTGACTTATAAAAGCCCACTTGGAGAAAAAGGAGAAGTTTACACGCTCAATCAAACAAATCCAGACGTTTGCTCTTGCTATAGGAGAAGTTCAGCAACGCCACCACTGCGCCATGGCACCCCGTCGTTCATCTCGCCTCCAAACCGCGAACAAGGTCCTCCTCTGCTTCTTCTTTCATGAGTAGATCTTAGGATTCTTAGAAAGGAAGTTCATGCTCAACGGAGCCGGACCTATCTCTCGTTTTCACGGAAAACCATGAAAAATGTATTTTCGAGTTCGCCGGAAACCGCCACCTCTAGCGGCCAAACCACCGCCGACCGCTAGACATCGCCTCAACGGAGGTGGTGGTGGTGGTGGCTGGCCAGGGAAGTGACCGGGCGATCGGTGACGGATCGCGAAAGAGCTATAGGAAATAAGAGTTTCTGTGTTCTGGTTTTCGAGTTCTGTAGAAGATGAACAGTAAAAGCTGTTTATAATATATAAATTATGTAAATAATTTATAAGGAAAATATACTTAGATGAGCACATTTTGATGCTGCAAAACGAGGCACTTAGAGGCCGTTTTAGGAAAAATGACCAGTCACGAAAGTTGTAGCCCTTTGAGTCTAGTTTAATTTAAAATTGATTTCAACTCGTTTGGGTAAGCAGTTTGACTGCAGAACCCGTTTTAGTGGAGGCTGTACCTAGAGTTGGGTAGAAATTAAAATGAATGCCCACTCTTCATCCCTTGTCCAAATGACCTGAAATTTGGGCAGGTGGTTAACCTTAGCTATACATAAAGGCAGACCAAAAATTGGAATTTTTGGAGACACTTTGCCTAAAGTTTTTGTTTTAATTTAATTAAGTTAGAGAAATTTATTTGAGTGGTCAAATGACCTCGAAACCCTCCCAAATTTTGGTGAGTGGTCCCTGGCTATAAAACCTAGATCTATACAAAGTTCCAACTAGTTTGGAGGAGTTTGGGTTGGAAATCTTCTACCCTTAACTAGGCATTAGCGAGACATCTTTTAGTAAAAAGTGCACTAAGAGTTTGGAAAGGTCAAATCACCTCAACAGAGACTGATTTTCTGACCTCTGACTTAGAAGGGTGTTATAACCTGCTTAGAGAAAAATGGTGAGGTTTAGGGTTGATTTACCCTAGGATCCAAGCTCAAACCCTAAATGAAGGGTTTTGAGGGTTGTGAAGGACATGGGGGCAATTGCTGTTGTATTGCCTTGAAACTCTTTAGAGTTGACAAAAGCTTGATAAGAATCGTCTAGATGGAATCTTGGAGAATTTGGAGACAAGTAGATACCTTAAAACTCTAACCTTAGTTTTAGGGTAAAATATCAAATAGGTAAAACCAGTCACTAAACCTTCCTTAAAAGCTGTGAAATTCGGGTAGAGTGAGTTTTAGATCAGGTAGAACTTATAGTAATTTTTTTGGAATTTAATGTTGATTATTGCTAGCACTTCATTTGTAAAGCTTGCTATGGCCTTAAATGATGTTTTAATTATTTAGAAATTTCTATTCATTGAAACCTCATGAAATCTTGGAAATATATATTTTAGAACATAATGATTTCCCCTAAATTTTTTATATAATTTTTAGTTGAGTAAATCTAATACATCCTTCACAAATGTTAAAAAGGGATTCTATGCTTGGAAAATTATTTAGGATGATTTTATTACTGAAAAATTATGAAACTAGGCCAGTGCTAATTTTAGGCCTTTATCTACATGTCATAAATTATTTATAATTTTTGGAAGAATATTCTCTGTACTTGGTTCATAAATAATGAAAGATAGTAAACATTGCTAAAATAGTTTTAGTGCCCTTTTGATGATAGAAAAATTGTGATACTTTGGATTTACCATATTGGGATAACATAATATTTATAATAATTTTTCTGGGCATGTTGCATGATTACTTAGGGTAGTTCATGTTCAAATCGATAACCCTTGGGACTTTCGAGGAAATTAATTAAATATCAGATAAATTAGGAAAAAATACCATTTTCTGGATTTAGGCCATTTATATCATGATAAGTCTCCAGTAAATAATTTAGGGCATTTGGATGAGTTTGGGATCATTGCCTAACCGGTTCGACATATAGTCTAGGTTGGCCTGCACATAGCAAATTTGTGAATTGCAATAGGATATGATCTGAGAAAGTCGTTGGAGTTAGTCATTTAGTCTGGGTGGTCAATTGTGAATGATATCACAGTAGGATGATATGAAGAGTAGTGAGAAGTGGTGATAGCCAGAGTTAAGAGGTGCTCGGGTTCGACGAAAGATCGTCTTCCCCGAAGAGTGGAAGGTTTAAAATCACCCTAGGATAGTCTATTGTAATATGAGAAGGGAATGGGTAAAGGGGATCAACCAATAACAATAAGTTCCTTGCGAAAGGGAACTTCGGGCCGTAATGCCGCCGTCTTGGTTCCTAGTGCCCCTTGAGAGCCCTTCACGGGGTATGCCGGGGGCAGTCCTTGGCTAACGTAGACTGCAATAACAAACCGACAAGAGTAACTTAGTAACTAGGGCTGCACCTTTCACAAACACTGTTGGCATAGGAAGATTGATGAGAGCTTCGGCTCGGTTGGTCAAGAGACGGACGGGATGGTCCGGGGAGCTTCGGCTCTGTTGGTTTGGAGACGGACGTTTTGGTCCGGGGAGCTTCTGCTCGACTTTTGTGTGTTTACGATTAAACTTGCATGTGCATGAAAAGGAATGAAAATTAAGGTGGTGGGTCTTCGGTATTGGAGGGTCGATGCACCGACGCCAATACGCTGACTCGGCAAGTATGGTTAGCACTTTGCCAACAGAAGTCCGGTGCGCCAGCCGGCAAAAGTATGCAGGCGTCCACTTAGTGCACCAAGCGTTGAGGCGTACGATAGGTCTGACCGGTAGTGCTTTACTTGTTTAGAGGTGGGCGAGGCCCAACCCACCGCTTTTGCCTGCCACTACAGAGGTATCCTGGGAGGTAACGGCTCCGAAAGGGGGAACTAAAGGTCTGTGTGCACAGAGTCGGGTGTGTGAGTTGCACTTGCATGTTTCATCATACCCACTTGCATGTCATAGCATAATCGATTCATTTAACCCTGACACCTAAAGTATAAGTGTTATGGGACGCTTATACATTAGGACCTGCAAAACGACCCCTTGGTCTATAAGCTTGTGTGGGCAAGTTTATAAATCAAAGGTTAATTTCAATATATATACATGCTGTTGTTTGATAACTGACACCCCAACGTATAAGTGGTATGGGACACTCTATACGATGGGAGCCTTGCAGAAGATCCCTTGGCTTATGCGCTTTCGCATATAAGTTAAGGTTAGCTTTCTTACTTTTGTTTCTGTCATATTATTATAGAATTGCTAGATTAGCTCCGCTGCCATTTGTTTCTTGATTAAATCTCCACTTTCATGTCCTTCCCTTTCTTCCTCTCCGATCAGTACCTAGGAGCCATGGGGGAAGGGGTAGGGGATGATAGGGCTTAGTCTTTATGAATAACGGTTTTCGAACCGCATCATTTAGGGGATCGTGGAGCCCAGCATGGAGGAGCAGCTCAGGAGGCCGGTATGCTTAGAGATGGGGCAGTCTAGCACTGGAGTCCAGACTGCAGGGACCTTGAGTCCTGACCTTCAGTAGAGTTTTAGTTTTGCTTCCACATTGAGTGATTTTATAGTGAGGACACTATGTACCGGGCATGAGCCCTTATATTTCTAGTATCATTGTACTCTGATGTTTTCTGTGGACACTCCCTTCATGGAGTTTATATACATGTGATTTATTATTGTGGACTGCATTGCTCTACTTCAATTATTGTGCTACCTTTCTGTGATCGAATTGGCCGGCAGAATCGGCGCCTTGTGGTGATGACCCTTCAGGACGTGAAGGTATCACCGCAAAGCGGCGACTCTGGGCCTAAGACCCCGGGCTTTAAAAAGAAAAAAAAAGGGGGGTCTTACAGTCGATCTGCTATTTTGCTGGCCTCATCGAGCCCCTCTGCTCAGCCAATAACAGTGACAATGACAGATGAAAATCCTGCGTCCGCCACTGCTTATAATTGACTGGTACGACTTCAATAGAATTCGTTGAAATTAAATGACATGATATTTATTTACTTTTCTCTTTCTTCAATGTTAATTATCTTGCATATAATCTAACCCTTAGTTAACATGATTCAGGGAGTGGACTTTTTCTAGTTCCTTTTTCATCATATCCAAGTCTCAGGATGGTTCGATGGCCTCCATTTTTGCTTGCTGCCAAATTATCTATTATGAACCTTTGTTTTGTTTATAATATAATCCCATATCAAGTAAAAAAATGCTTAATATCTGGGAGTAGTTAATCCTTTCAGAATTGAAGCAGATTCCAATTGCATTAGATATGGCTGCCCAATTTACATCCAAGGATGCTTATTTCTGGAGACAAATTTTTGTTGATGAGTACATGAAATGCTCTGTGATTGAATGTTACGAGTCTTTTAAGCTTGTGCTCATTATTTTGGTAGTTGGGGAAAAAGAGAAATGTTATGGTGTAATATTGATGCTTAATAATAATCTAAAATTGTATAAATCATTTGTATTAGCATAATGAATATTACTTTACCTTCAGGTCTAGTTTATATTGGCCAGAGCATGGCGCAAATAGGAAGAAACTTAAGAAGGCTAGAGTTTTGCGATACTTCAATGGGTACGTAGTTTAACGTACAAAAAGACGATCAATGTGTTGAGCGTCACCGCCGCTGTCATCGATATTTGTGAGGTGGAGATCAATGAGTACATAACTCATGTCCCCAACAACATCTCACAGACGAAGTTAGAGAAGGGCACGCAGATCATCCACCTTCTTGAGATGTTCGACTTGCTTCTAACCCGGACTATCATTATCTCAGAATTTATAAAATGCACATTTAAATGAGCTAAAAAATGAATACGTATTTAGTTTAATTATGGTTTAAAACTATTATTCTATATTTAGAGATTTAGGAAATCTCCCGTGTTTTTCTCTATTAATAAAATAATGTTGATCAAACTTCTGTTATGATTGTGTATTTAATTTTTTTCTTTTGTTTAAATGTCTTAATATTGAATTATAAGGAATAAAAAATGATGGTATATGGTATTTTTTGAGAAATTGAATAGAATTTATTGACCAAAAATATTACATCGTGTTGTCTCTTTATTGACAACATATTTTGTCATTGAAATTGCACATCCGGTGATGGAATGATTTGGTCACTAAAATATTATTTAGTTACTTAATCAATTTGATCACTAAAGAATTATTTAGTGACCGAAATAGATTGGTCACTGATGCGTGGAAAATACGGCAAGCGCACCGGTCGCACAAGTAATAATGTTTGGGAATAAATCCCCGAGTGTCGGTCTCTTGAGGAACACAGTAAGGGATGAGTTAATGTCGAGGAGGACTTGAGATTGAAGTCCTCGGGTCGGCTCAAAAGGGGGGGGGGGGGGTTTGTTGGTTACAGAAACAGAAAATAAAACACTACCAACTACTCCTATGCAACGCCGCTATGCGAAGCTTCACTAGGCGGGATGAAGACTAGTCGGGCCGCTATGCACCGATTCACAAGGCGGATGGGCGAGTAGGCTAGTGGATGAGGTGGAGAGAACGGCGGAATGAGGGTCGTAAGCACCTCTTCGCTACGCACGCTACTAGTAATTGCTAGTGCGGCAAGGGTGGAAGGAATATGACGCACCTCAAGCAATAATAACAAAATCACAATAACTCACATAGACATGAATAAGTAAAAATGCTAATCAATAAAAATACTTCATCAATACATAGAAATTAAACTAAGCTATCAACAACAACATAAGAGGAGTGTGCGAAATCGACCGGGTCCGAAGCCTTATTGAGGGTTCACGGTTGGAATCTCAGGTTGTCAATCCAAGTCCAAGCTCGGTCCTCAACTGCGTTCGTGATAGAGGAGGCTGTCACTCATCCCAGTGACCCATCTTTTTTGTATCACGCTGCGGAAGATGGACACACAAGCTCCTCCTAGCTTGGTGGAGAAGGCTAGGTCAAATTTCCCTTGAAGCTCGAGGATGAAGGAGGAGGCCGAGGGGATGCTCGGGCTTTGATTTGGCGATGAAAGCTTGCCCGGAGACCCTCCCTAAGGTGGAGAATAAAGGAGGACGGAGGAAAAACTCGTCGGGGATGAAATACGGCAGAAAATGTCGGGGTCTCTCGATTAGGGAGAGACCTGTGCTATTTATAGAAAGCAGATTTAAATACTGCGCACGATCACAGGCGCACGACCAGTGGTCGTGCGCGATATGGTCCGTGATCGTGCGATATGGAGGCAGAAAAGTGGAAAAAGATGGCCTGACTGCGCACAACCGGCAGCGCACGAGCAGTGATCGTGCGCGGTATAGCTGGTGATCGTGCTATATGGCAGGGGCAGAACTTTCATAAAAGAGGGCAGACTGCGCACGACCGATGATCGTGCGCCAAAGAAGTCGATGGTCGTGCGTGGGTAAAAACGCACGACCATTGGCTCCTTTGTCAAAAATGGTGAAAGCCCTATCCCGGACGCCCACACGATCCCAGAACCTGCAGGAAAACTGGATGGGATGTCGACATGGCAGTCACAGACATAAATATAATGCACAGCAAAAAGGGAAATACACACATGCACAGAAATAGGCTAAAAAGGTGCACAAGATGTGGAATGTCGTAGCGAACCAAAAAGAAGTGCTAATGGCGCTAAATGGTAGTGCAAAGACATGCAAATGAGCCTAGATGAGTCCGGAATTCGGTATGAAATAGGGACTCATCACACCCCCAGACTTAACTGTTTGCGCGTCCCGAGCAAACACAACTTAAGCAGACAAGGAAAAAGAACTAGCTAACAAAGAAATTGCAGAACGGAGTACCATGCGAAGTCGCATGCCCGTGTGCATAAAAATATAGTAGAGGAAATCCTTAAGTATACAAAATATTTTATATTTTTCACAATGCGTATTTAAAAGTTATTACTACTCAAAAATAGAATCACGGTGAATCATCCGGTCCTACGTAGGAAGAAAGTAGGCTGGCCACTAAGGTGAGCTTTGCCCAAGATCGGGGCTCAGGATCACCTCCAAAGGAATCCACCAATGTCGGGGACCATACGCTTGCCCGTTCACACTCTCTCCAGGGCACTAGTCAACTCAAGCGTAAGTCCGTAGGACTTCGGGTAATAATGGGGCTTGGGTTACGGTGAGGAAAACAAGGATAAATATGAAGGGTATGCACCTAACCCAAATGAGCTAACGTACAAAACTAGTACCCGCTTCCCACAAAATAAACACGGGTGCACCACATGTAACACCTCTACCCGTCAAGAAGAATATAATAGAGGGTCCGGCCGGGGCCCCACACCATATTCCACAAACAGGCGGAGACGCTACTAAATAATATCATTACCAACGCATCCTAACACAGAGCATTCTAGCGGAAGTTTCACGGTTGAATTCATGAACTCAAGATAAACAACATTGTCCACTAACATAGGAATGTAAACAACAGAGTCTGGCCTTAAGGCCTTACAACAGTTTCTCTTAACAAGAGTGTGGTTTACATACATCGGCACGCAGGCCGGCCACACATGAACAAAAGAAACAAAACAATGCCTTCGAGGGCAGCAACGCAGCTTTGGGCTTCAGCCCGCTAAGTCCCGCTCGGACCAGCTCCTCCAGCATCTGTAAGAATCAATCCACCAAACGGTGGCAAAACAGGGCAACGGTCAGCATTCAGCTGACCAATTATAACGACCCTGCCCCTGGCACGGGGCAGCGGAATTCCATCCCTGTAAAGCATTCATCCAACATGATATATATAGCCATTCAAGCAAGACGTGCACGCCCGCACCGTCACATATCACAAACGTCGGCTCGACGGCCCGACGCTCCGTGCACTCAGGGCACATTCACACCGTTCAGAGGTCCCAGACATAACGGCGCACTATGAGCATTCTAGTCTGATCGGCTCACCGGCCGTCGACTCTCGCTATGTGATCCTAACAGGGTCTTAAGCACCCAAGGTTAGACAACCATAACGCGGGTACAGATCCACCTTTCCCGTTGCTCACATCGTCAGACTCACGCCTGGACTGACGCGGGTACAGTTTCACCTTGCCCGTTCCACCATTTCCTAGTTGCAGCCTCACAGCTCAACTTTCCATCAGTAGCACTCACGGCCACAAGAGAGTCCAACTCTCATAATTTCCTGGACTTCCTCCAGTACTTTTATCCATCATGCATACAAGCAATCATCACGGAGTCTTCTCCGATATACAACCAAGCATCACCAATCCAGACCATGTCCAGATGGGCTTCACACAGCATGCCTAGATCCGTACTCCAATTCCGGACTCTAACAAGGGGGACTTCACATATCTACCCCAAGGGACGCCACAACCCACCGCACACTCGCGGGGAAGGGTTTTCCCTATGCAATGCAGGAATTAAGGACTTCACATGTCCAAGCAGGAAATCGTTACCCTAAGAGTTCGCTTCGGAGCCATGGAGAGAAATTTGAGACGGATGAAAGCCTTCGCAGCAGCGTTGCCTTCGCAAATCCGAACTCGGCTCGCGATTTGGACCACCGTAGCACCACCGGCAGCCGGACTCCACTTCCTCTTCTTCCTCCTTGCTCTCACCTCTCTCTTACTTTAGAAAGAGAAGATGAAAAAGAAGAATGAGCTTCTCCCCCCTTTTCCCGGCCTTATCAGCCCAGGAATGAACTCCAGCCACAGGATCTTATTTAAAGAAAATGAAGGGCCACGATCTACTGAAAATCCCCTTGAAATTTGGCCGACACGGCCTGTGACACGCCCGTGTCACAGGCCGTGTACCCTTAAGCGGCACACGCGGCAGTCGCACCGACTGAAATATTCGAGAACACGGGAATCGACACGCCCGTGTCGAACCTGACACGCCCGTGTCAGTCATGAGACACGCCCGTGTCTCCTGTTACACGGTACTCACCGATTTCCAAAACCAGTACACGGGTCGGAACACGGCAGCTGACACGCCCGTGTCCAGCCTCACACGCCCGTGTTCCCGGCCGTGTTCAAGGCCGTGTCCGGCTCTGACTTGAATAGGTCAATTTTGAAAATTAATTCGAACACGCCCTGGGACACGCCCGTGTCGAAGGCCGTGTCCCAGGCTCGACGATCGTCGACTCTCAAACGTCGACTAGCCTGAACACGCCCTGGGACACGCCCGTGTCCCAGGCCGTGTACACCCGACACGCCCTGGGACACGCCCGTGTCCCAGGCCGTGTCTAACAGCCTCCAACCCAAAATTGTGTACCAACATATTTTGAGATTTTTTGGGGTGTTACAATCCTCCCCCCCTTAATAAAATTTCGTCCCGAAATTTGAAGACAAAAGGGAGAAAATAATAAAACATTTATATGTTTCTATTACATATTTAACGAGCGAACAAGTTATGAAAATAACTCGGGAAACTCGGCTCGCATGGTCTGCTCGCGCTCCCATGTTAGCTCTTCTCGGCCACAATTGTCCCACCGGACTTTGACCATCCCGATCACCTTGTTCCGCAACTGTTTCTCGGCTCGATCCTCTATCCGTATAGGCTTCACCTTTGTCGTTAGCCCATACCCAACTGGCACTCGATCATTTTCAACTATATGAGCTGGATCCTTGACTGCTTTGCGTAACACCGAGATGTGAAACACGTCATGCAATCCACTCAATTCCAATGAAAGAGCTAACCGATAGGCAGCTTCCCCAATTCGCTCCACCACTTCAAACGGACCAAGGTATCGTGGACTTAGCTTTTTCAACCGCCGGATCCGAGATACGCCTTTGAAGGGCTTAATCTTTAAATAGACCCATTCACCCACCGCGAACTCCACGTTCCGGTGCTTAGCATTGTAATACTTGGCCTGCCGATCTTGGGCTATTAGGAGCTTCTCTCGAATAGAGCGTATTGTTGAGGTAGCATCCTCGACTTCCTTTTTGCCTAAAAGTTTAGTTTCGCCAGTTTCTGCCCAAGCTAGCGGTGTACGACACTTGCGACCATACAGCGCTTCAA
Organism: Platanthera zijinensis; assembly: GCA_039513925.1. NCBI lineage: Eukaryota > Viridiplantae > Streptophyta > Magnoliopsida > Asparagales > Orchidaceae > Platanthera > Platanthera zijinensis. The sequence goes on along the minus strand of CM077079.1, from coordinate 188,754,830 downwards.
ATGGGGCCATGCCTATACTCGCTTGATAGCTATTATTATAGGCAAACTCCACCATAACAAGATGTTCTTCCCACTTCTTACCGAAGTCCAGGGCGCACATACGGAGCATATCCTCCATCGTTCTGTTGGTTCGTTCAGTTTGGCCATCCGTTTGCGGATGAAAGGCCGTACTGAATGCTAACTTCGTGCCCAACATCTGATGAACTAATCTCCAATCCTTTGAAGTAAAGCGCCCATCTCGGTCACTTACGATGCTCCGGGGAACACCGTGCAATCGAACTATCTGCTCCACATAGAGCTTTGCCAACGTTTCCACTGAATCATCCCGCTTGTTTGGTATAAAGTGAGCCACCTTTGTCAACCGGTCTACAATCACCCAGATTGAGTCATGGCCACGCTAAGATCTCGACAATCCGTGCACGAAATCCATAGAAATATCCTCAAATTTCCATTGCGGAACCGGCAACGACTTCAGGAAACCACTCGGCCGTTGACATTCTGCCTTTAGCAAAGCACAAGTACGACATTTAGCCACATACGCAGCTATGTCCTTCTTTAAACCAGGCCACCAAAACAGTTTCTTCATGTCTTTGTACATTTTTGTGCTCCCAGGGTGAATTGAATACTTTGTAAAGTGCGCTTCATATAGCAGCCCTTCACGCAATTTACCCGCACTAGGGACGCACACTCGGCCATCCTTCCGTAATAATCCATCATCCCAGGAGAACTGATCACCCGATCCCTCCTTTGCATAGCGTTGGAGACTTTCATCCAACTCCGTTGCCCGCCGAACCCTGTCAGCAAGGTCATATTGAACTTCCAACCAGTTCTTGCTTGCTTCAGTTGAAGAATCTCTTTCCACACAAGATATCTCCAAGGCTTCCAACTCTTGGACTAACCGCTCATCATGTATTCGCAACCAATTTGCCTGCACCGGAGCCCGACGACTCAAGGCATCATCGACCACATTTCCCTTTACGGGAACATAGTGAATGTCGAAGGTATAATCCCCAAGGAATTCCATCCACCTTCTTTGTCGCATATTCAACTCCTTTTGATCGAGCAGATACTTTAAGCTTTTATGATCGGTATAAATATCTACTTTCACGCCATATAGATAATGCCGCCACAACTTTAGCGAAAAGATCACCGCCGCCAACTCCAAATCATGGACGGGGTAGTTACGCTCATGCACTTTCAATTGACGTGAACCATAAGCGATCACCTTGCCAAACTGCAGGAGAACGCAGCCTAAGCCGCTTCCTGACGCATCGCTGTATATTTCAAATCCGTCTGTACCACATGGCGACGTCAACACGGGCGCCGTGGTCAAACGATTCTTCAGCTCCTCAAAAGCTCGTGCGCACTCCGGCGTCCAAACGAACTTCTGATCCTTTCTCGTCAACGTAGTCAGAGGCAAAGCAATCCGGGAGAAGTTCCCCACGAACCTCCTATAGTAGCCCGCCAGTCCAAGGAAACTCCTGACTTCGGCCACTGAAGACAACACTGGCCAATCCCGAATGGCACTTATCTTAGCCGGATCCCCCGCTATGCCCTCTCCACTTACCACATGGCCTAGAAAAGCCACCGACGAGAGCCAGAACTCACACTTTGAGAACTTGGCATACAGCTTATTCCTTCGCAAGGTATGCAATACTAATCGCAAATGGTTTGCATGATCTTCCTCTGATTGTGAATATACCAGAATATCATCAATAAACACAATCACAAACAGATCCAGGTATTCGCGGAACGTACGATGCATGAGATCCATGAATACCGAAGGCGCATTACACAAGCCGAACGGCATTACTGTGAACTCATAATGACCATAGCGTGTGCCAAACGCTGTCTTGGGAATGTCACTTTCCCTAATCCGCAACTGGTAATACCCGGACTTCAAATCCAACTTCGAATAGACGGTTGAGCCTGCTAGCTGATCGAACAAGTCATCGATCCGAGGAATTGGATACTTGTTTTTCTCCGTCAGTTTGTTCAGTTCGCGATAATCAATACATAGTCGCAAACCACCGTCTTTCTTTTTCACAAAAAGAACAGGCGCGCTCCAAGGTGACATACTTGGGCGTATGTATCCCTGCTCCAACAACTCGTGCAACTGAACTTTTAGTTCGGCCATTTCTTTTGGCGCTACCCGATACGGCGAACGGGCCACGGGTTTTGCACCCGGCACCAGCTCGATAGCGAAGTCAATTTCCCTTTGGGGAGGTAACCCCGGAAGGTCCTTTGGAAACACATCCGCATATTCCGACACAATCGGCACTTCACTCACACTGGCCTTCGGCGCCACCGCCTCTATGAGTGTGAAGAACAACTCCGCACCCTTCCGAACTGCCTTAACAACTTGGAGAGCGGATAACAGCATCCCACTCATCCCTTGCATACCAATGAACTTGGTCTCTCGTTCGGTATTTTGCCCAAGTGTGACCTCTTTTGAAGTGCAATCAATACAGGCACGCTGCTCTGAAAGCCAGTCCATACCAAAGATTATATCAAATTCTTTGATCGGCAATACTAGTGTTTCCACCTTGAACTCCCGACTTCCTATCTTGACCTCAAGACCGCAAGATCGATCCGCGCACATCAAACATCCGTTAGGCAACAACACCTTTACACTGTCTGTCTTGGTCCGGATAGGCACCCCGACACGCAAGACAAAATCCTCAGACAGAAACGAATGTGAAGCACCTGTGTCGAACAGTGCTCGCGCCGGATACTCTCGTATAAGGACAAACCCTATAACATGACAATTAAAACAAGCACAGCACACCAAAAGTACAAATATTAAAACTTAAGCGCACCTGTGACGACATCAGCCTGCTTAATGGCCTCCTGTTGTCCAAGGTTGAAGACCCTGGGCTGCGCGTGCGAGGCAGAAGACTCCACCACAGCCTTCCCTTTCTCCGCATAAGACGCTCCCGTCTTCTTATCACCCTTTGGAGGACCAAATCGGCATTCACGTGCGAAGTGTCCAACCTTCCCGCACGTAAAACAAGCACGAGCTCCATTCCCAGATGTGTCCGTCACAGTCGCAGATGGAGCTTGTCCAGAAGACTTAGACTTCTTATTCCATTTCCTTCGGTAGCCAAACTTGTCCGGACGCGGCGGCTTAAACTCCGGCTTCACAACCGCCAAGTTTCCCTTTGCTTGCCCCCGTTTCATGTCCGTCTCCAAAGAACGAGCCGTACAGACTAAGGCTTGGAATCCCTGACTCACAGAACTCGAGAGCAAATACCTTAGCTCATCTCGCAGTCCCGTATAAAACCGACTAGTCTTACGCTCTTCTTCGGCGAAGATCGAGCCCGCATATCTTCCCAACCGGGTGAACTCATGCAGGTAGTCATCCACACTTCGATCTCCCTGTGCTAACCGTTGGAACTCCATTTCCATCGACATCCTTTGCTGCATCGGCAGATGTTGTGCTAAGAACAACCGAGAGAATTCTTCCATTGTAATCTCTGCCAATTGCCTGCCGGCCAAGTGATGCAGTTCAATCTCATCCCACCACAATCGCGCCTCTCCTTCCAGTAGGAAAGTGGCTAACATCACTTTCTGTTCCTCCTCAACCCTGATAGCCCTCATAATCCTCTTAATTCTTGCAAGCCAATCCTCTGCTTGGGCCGGTGTACCCGCCCCATGAAACTGCGGAGGGTTAAAGCTCAAGAATTGCTTCCATTGTTGATCTGCTACCCGCGGATCAACTTCGGCTTCTACCGGTTCTTGCTGTACCCCAGCTTGCGTTGGCACCACTGCAGGACGTGCTTGCCCCGCTTGCTGAGCATTCATCACAGCAAGTACCGTTTCCGTGATGAGACGGACTGTTTCAGCGGATGGAGGAGTTGTGGGCACCTCGGCTGGTGCCGCACTCGCAACAGAACGTTGTGGTTCGGACTGACCCGCAACACTTCTGGTCACCTATATGTGTAAAACACACAGGTTAACGATCAATAAAAATGGCAATCATACAAAGAGAATACACAAGTTCAACAAACAAGTGTATTTGCATTCCTAAGTGGACAATCTTGAGTTCAAATTAAGTGTTATAACGACGGCACTGACACGTGCTCGCCCCCTCTCAAAAGAATTCGTCCGTGAATTCGGAAGAGATCGACCAACAAGCTGATACCAAATTGTAACACCTCTACCCGTCAAGAAGAATATAATAGAGGGTCCGGCCGGGGCCCCACACCATATTCCACAAACAGGCGGAGACGCTACTAAATAATATCATTACCAACGCATCCTAACACAGAGCATTCTAGCGGAAGTTTCACGGTTGAATTCATGAACTCAAGATAAACAACATTGTCCACTAACATAGGAATGTAAACAACAGAGTCTGGCCTTAAGGCCTTACAACAGTTTCTCTTAACAAGAGTGTGGTTTACATACATCGGCACGCAGGCCGGCCACACATGAACAAAAGAAACAAAACAATGCCTTCGAGGGCAGCAACGCAGCTTTGGGCTTCAGCCCGCTAAGTCCCGCTCGGACCAGCTCCTCCAGCACCTGTAAGAATCAATCCACCAAACGGTGGCAAAACAAGGCAACGGTCAGCATTCAGCTGACCAATTATAACGACCCTGCCCCTGGCACGGGGCAGCGGAATTCCATCCCTGCAAAGCATTCATCCAACATGATATATATAGCCATTCAAGCAAGACGTGCACGCCCGCACCGTCACATATCACAAACGTCGGCTCGACGGCCCGACGCTCCGTGCACTCAGGGCACATTCACACCGTTCAGAGGTCCCAGACATAACGGCGCACTATTAGCATTCTAGTCTGATCGGCTCACCGGCCGTCGACTCTTGCTATGTGATCCTAACAGGGTCTTAAGCACCCAAGGTTAGACAACCATAACGCGGGTACAGATCCACCTTTCCCATTGCTCACATCGTCAGACTCACGCCTGGACTGACGTGGGTACAGTTTCACCTTGCCCGTTCCACCATTTCCTAGTTGCAGCCTCACAGCTCAACTTTCCATCAGTAGCACTCACGGCCACAAGAGAGTCCAACTCTCATAATTTCCTGGACTTCCTCCAGTACTTTTATCCATCATGCATACAAGCAATCATCACGGAGTCTTCTCCGATATGCAACCAAGCATCACCAATCCAGACCATGTCCAGATGGGCTTCACACAGCATGCCTAGATCCGTACTCCAATTCCGGACTCTAACAAGGGGGACTTCACATATCTACCCCAAGGGACGCCACAACCCACCGCACACTCGCGGGGAAGGGTTTTCCCTATGCAATGCAGGAATTAAGGACTTCACATGTCCAAGCAGGAAATCGTTACCCTAGGAGTTCGCTTCGGAGCCATGGAGAGAAATTTGAGACGGATGAAAGCCTTCGCAGCAGCGTTGCCTTCGCAAATCCGAACTCGGCTCGCGATTTGGACCACCGTAGCACCACCGGCAGCCGGACTCCACTTCCTCTTCTTCCTCCTTGCTCTCACCTCTCTCTTACTTTAGAAAGAGAAGATGAAAAAGAAGAATGAGCTTCTCCCCCCTTTTCCCGGCCTTATCAGCCCAGGAATGAACTCCAGCCACAGGATCTTATTTAAAGAAAATGAAGGGCCACGATCTACTGAAAATCCCCTTGAAATTTGGCCGACACGGCCTGTGACACGCCCGTGTCACAGGCCGTGTACCCTTAAGCGGCACACGCGGCAGTCGCACCGACTGAAATATTCGAGAACACGGGAATCGACACGCCCGTGTCGAACCTGACACGCTCGTGTCAGTCATGAGACACGCCCGTGTCTCCTGTTACACGGTACTCACCGATTTCCAAAACCAGTACACGGGTCGGAACACGGCAGCTGACACGCCCGTGTCCAGCCTCACACGCCCGTGTTCCCGGCCGTGTTCAAGGCCGTGTCCGGCTCTGACTTGAATAGGTCAATTTTGAAAATTAATTCGAACACGCCCTGGGACACGCCCGTGTCGAAGGCCGTGTCCCAGGCTCGACGATCGTCGACTCTCAAACGTCGACTAGCCTGAACACGCCCTGGGACACGCCCGTGTCCCAGGCCGTGTACACCCGACACGCCCTGGGACACGCCCGTGTCCCAGGCCGTGTCTAACAGCCTCCAACCCAAAATTGTGTACCAACATATTTTGAGATTTTTTGGGGTGTTACACCACACCCCCAGACTTAACTTTTACTAAATGGGTGTGTGCACCGCCTACTCCAAATCCAAATCATCTCAAATAAAGATTTTCAATCAAACTTTTTCTTTTCACTTTTCATTTTCACCCCTTTTTTGTATCATTTTCTTTTCTTGTTCATCTTTTTATTTTCATAATTTCAGCAGATATAACTTGAAAGCACTTCCACATTTTCACAAATAATAACACCACATCACAACCCAATCATGAAAATATAAAACACTAAGCTCGACTTGGGTGTGCGACTAGGATCGGCTATGGGGCTTTGGCGAATATAGTGGAGCTGAATCAAAAGGAAGGGTAGGCACAACGTAGCAAGGGCGATGTTAGGAACGGGTACAAAGCTCAACCGGCCAAAAGGTGGCCTACATCACTCTCACGCTAGACTAACCGTGTACCAATGCTTCAAGAATAGCTTGGGGCAAGTTCTTAGTAACCGAGAAAGATAATCCTTCCTCCCGACTCAAGCAATACGAGTCTAGTGGCGGCTACACACATTCCTACGCTACCGTTTGATTCACACCGGATTCACCAACTTTTGAGTAGAATAAGAAATATTTACACAAATAGAAAATATAGAACTATAAGCATACGAAAAAATTAAATCTACACAAATTTCTATACAAAACGAGAGCAGTTGACTAGAAACACAGCAAGGCCAACATTTTACTCCGTCGCACAATCCTAAACTAGCACGGAAATTTTCCAAATCTAACAAAGATACAAGTTCAACTCGTGGCACGCTAACAACTAAGCTCGCGCTCATGTGGGTGCAGTGGTGTGCGAAGCAATGAACATAAACAAAATAAAACACGAAAAGCTTCTAGTATGCAAAAGAAATGTGCACGTGCAAAAGGTAAACATGCTCTCCCCCAGACTTAGACTAAACAACACATCAAATGATAGAGAAATTAAAATCAGAATGAGCTAAGGGAAGAGGTTACCCAATGCTCAACTAGTGAGCATACCAGAAGACGCATGAAAACTATAACAGCTCCACCATACGGAGAATCATGACCCCACCAACAAGAATGTCAAGAAAACCTGCAGGGGTGAGCTCTGCAAAAACAAAACAAAAGAAAAACAAAATACATATAAATTCTAAACTAAGCTAGACATAAAAAGTAAAATGCAGAAATTTAAGATAATTACTAGGGTTACTGTCATCCCAGCACGACTTATTCGAAGCAGAAAAGCCTTAGCTAATGGGCCTATGGAAGAGAAGATGAACAGGTAACTGTTCCAATATCCGTTGCGATAACGGGTACCGATACAGCGATAGAACAGTTACCCCTCTACCTAGATAATAATACCTGAAAATCTCAGGTAGAGGAAGCAGAAAATAAGATGAGGAGGCGACCTGGTCCTCGCTCATCTCATCACAAAAAGAATCCTTGCCTAGCAAGGGGTCATCCCACACAGGTGCATAGGAGTCAACGGCTTGAGCACAAGGCTCATCGTCATCCCAGCACACCAGTAGAGAATCAACCCGCACCGGCTCAGATATGGAAGGGGGATCAAGGAATAAAAGAGAAGAAGGACAAAAATAATCAGAAATCGGGGGAGTGATCCCGGTATCACCCCCAGCAGGATCAAAACAATGATCATTGTCAGTATCATATGAGTCGTATTGGGGAGAATCCGAGAACTCGAAGTCCGCGGTGGAAAGGGGGACCGCCTCGTCAGATAGGGGGGGTGCAAACCTCCGCATCTGAAAGGTAATACTCCTCGTCCCACCGGGGTGCGTCATAGTGGCCGAAGATCCACATTCTCCATCGAAGATAGCAGAATCGTCATCCCACTTCGGCACAACCTCAGGCACCGAATCATCCATAATAACGGCCTCATAAGCCGACTCACAAGAAAAAGGAGTAGAAAACTCCGACAAATACTGCGTAGGGGCAAAGCTGCTCTCAAAATCAGGCATAGAATGCGCAGGCCCCTTGGCAACATCATCCGCAGATGCCACCCCGTCGACGACCGGAACACTCTCATCATCCCATACAGGATCGTCCATGAGTTCCTGATCCACTCCTTGCGGGCTAACATCCGAGTGAGAGTGATCACTCAAAGGAAGCTCGTAAAAAGGGGTTGAGGAACCCATGAAGGAACTATATGCGGCGAGAGATTCTTCCGTAATCTCAACAGGCAAAGATCGAGCAAGGTGGGCCATGTCAGTGTATGGGCCAGGCAACACCCTGGTAGGCCCATCCACAGTAGTCTCCCGCGAATAGGGGACTGCTACGGATGCGTCCACAGAGGTAGAATTCTTGCACAAGCGAGGGCAATCCTTCAACATATGGCCCACACCTTGACATAGAATACACCGAAAACAGTGCTCGGCATTAGAAACAGCCATGGCATCGATGCAACTCCGCAAAGAGTCAAAAATACGGCACTCGGCAGCAGAATCCATCGCGAACAGAAATATTTACCGGAAATTACTACACACAAGAATAAAACAACTCGGATCTACAATATTAAAAAAAAAAGAAAACAAGGAAGGGACAGGAAAAATAAAGTAAACAATTTCAAAAACTAAAATAAAGACAAAATAGGGTATGAACAAATGGACAAGGGCGACTATCTCGCATCTACCTCTTTAAAAACTCAAAAGACTGTGTTCCCCGGCAACGGCGCCAAAAACTTGATGCGTGGAAAATACGGCAAGCGCACCGGTCGCGCAAGTAACAAAGTTTGGGAATAAATCCCCGAGTGTCGGTCTCTTGAGGAACACAGTAAGGGATGAGTTAATGTCGAGGAGGACTTGAGATTGAAGTCCTCGGGTCGGCTCAAAAGGGGAAGGGGGTTTGTTGGTTGCGGAAACAGAAAATAAAACACTACCAACTACTCCTATGCAACGCCGCTATGCGAAGATTCACTAGGCGGGATGAAGACTAGTCGGGCCGCTATGCACCGATTCACAAGGCGGATGGGCGAGTAGGCTAGCGGATGAGGTGGAGAGAACGGCGGAATGAGGGTTGTAAGCACCTCTTCGCTACGCACGCCACTAGCAATTGCTAGTGCGGCAAGGGTGGATGGAATATGACGCACCTCAAGCAATAATAAAAAAATCACAATAACTCACATAGACATGAATAAGTGAAAATGCTAATCAATAAAAATACTTCATCAATACATAGAAATTAAACTAAGCTATCAACAACAACATAAGAGGAGTGTGCTAAATCGACCGGGTCTGAAGCCTTATTGAGGGTTCATGGTTGGAATCCCGGGTTGTCAATCCAAGTCCAAGCTCGGTCCTCAACTGCGTCCGGGATAGAGGAGGCTGTCACTCACTCCCAGTGACCCGTCTTCTTCGTATCACGCTGCGGAAGATGGACACACAAGCTCCTCCTAGCTTGGTGGAGAAGGCTAGGTCAAATTTCCATTGAAGCTCGAGGATGAAGGAGGAGGCCGAGGGGATGCTCCGGCTTTGATTTGGCGATGAAAGCTTGCCCGAAGACCCTCCCTAAGGTGGAGAATGAAGGAGGACGGCGGAAAATGTCGGGGGTCTCTCGATTAGGGCGAGACCTACGCTATTTATAGAAAGCAGATTTAAATACTACGCACGGTCATAGGCGCACGACCAGTGGTCGTGCGCGATATGGTCCGTGATCGTGCGATATGGAGGCAGAAAAGTGGAAAAAGATGGCATGACTGCGCATGACCGGCAGCGCACGAGCAGTGATCGTGCGCGGTATAGCTGGTGATCGTGCGATATGGCAGGGGCATAACTTTCATAAAAGAGGGCAGACTGCGCACGACCGATGATCGTGCTCCAAAGAGGTCGATGGTCATGCGTTGGTAAAAACGCACGACCATTGGCTCCTTTGTCAAAAATGGTGAAAGCCCTATCCCGGACGCCCATACGATCCCAGAACCTGCAGGAAAACTGGACGGGATGTCGACATGGCAGTCACAGACATAAATATAATGCATAGCAAAAAGGGAAATACACACATGCACACAAATAGGCTAAAAAGGTGCACAAGACGTGGAATGTCGTAGCGAACCAAAAAGAAGTGCTAATGGCGCTAAATGGTAGTGCAAAGACATGCAAATGAGCCTAGATGAGTCCGGAATTCGGTATGAAATAGGGACTCACTAGTCACTAAAACAGTATTTTGTGGCCGGCTTAACGTAGTCACCAAAAATTTATTTAGTGACCAAATTTATTTGTTCACCAAAAAACATTTTGTGACCGAATTAATATGGTCATTAAATGTTCATTCAGTGACTGATTCAACATAATCACTAAAAAATAATTTAGTGAACAAATCAATTTTGTCACAAAAGAATCTTTTGGTGATTATAGTTAATTGAGTCACTAAATTTATACGATTAGTGACGTAACACATTTTGGTCACTTAAAACATTTAGTGGCAGGGCATTCATATTTAACTAAAATCACACAAACAAGACAAGCAAAGTATTCCAAGAAACTACAAATCCCAAACTTGAACAGAAAAACAAGAAATCGAGAGATCAACGAGATGATAAAACAGATAGATCCTACATTAGATCACCACCAATGGAGGCGCACTCGCAGCCATATAAAAAATTAAAGGAAACCTTTTAATTCAACTGAAAAATTTAGGGAAGAAACACAGTATCTCTCAAAACAAGCTTCAGACTTTTTTTCCTTCTACCCTCTTTATAAAAGAAACTATAAAAAATGTACTATTATGGGAGTTGACTTACATGCTCAGACATCACCTCCCCTAGATACGACAACAAAATAAAAAACTACAACTGGAAAAAACCGATCGACGAAAAACCATTAGAAAGCAATCGTCTTTCGTCGAACACAGGTCGACGGAAGTCGAGCACAGGTCGACAAAAGTCGAACACAGGTCGACGAAAGTCGAACACTGTTCGACAAAAATAGAACAAAATATGTTTGACGAAAGTCGAGCAATATATGTTAGACGAAAAAGCATTTCGTCGAACCGATAAGTGATTTCGGGAGAGACATTTTACATGAGCACAATTACACAACTAATATGCAGGACTAGAAGATAAAAACGAGGAGCTAACTTGGTTGCTGACATTACTCCTTCTCAAGTTCAGCTCTAACTTCTTCAGCGTTCCCAGCTTGTCACGCATCCTCTTGAATAGCTCCACCTTCAAGGGCTTTGTGAATATGTCTGCTAGCTGGTCATTGGTCCTCACGTGCTCCAAGTGAACTTTATTAGCTTCTACCTGCTCTCTGATGAAGTGGAATATTATGTCAATATGTTTGGTCCTCTTGTGATGCACAAGATTCTTTGCCAGTTAATTCGCAGCTCGATTGTCCACAAATAATGGTAGTCGCTTCATCACCATCCAATCTCAGAGATTTCATCAACCTCTTCAGCCATACTCCAAGGTACACACATGCACTAACATCAATATACTCTTCCTCGCATGAACTAAGAGTCACAATCTTCTGCTTCTTACTAAACCAAGTAATGGGTGTTTCTCCCAAATAGAAGAGAGATCCCACAGTGCTCTTTCTCTCATCAACATCATTACTCCAGTCACTATCAATATTGTAACATCCCTCAAACAACTAGAACCTTAGGAGTGGTGTTGTCATGACAAGGTCATGATAAAACCATAAGAAGCTTAAAGGACCAAGTGAACAAGGACCAAGATGAAAATCACCTTGGTCTGCCTATAGCACAATCTCACCACCAGACTTAAGGTTTGACCCTAGGGCTTCAAATTGACATCATGATGCCACCACAACACCCCTAACCCCTCTGATGGTCTATAGGTCACTAAGGACCCATTGGAGGCAATCAAAGGGGTTAAGTTGACCTTCAAAGTGGTTAAGTTGACCTAAGTCCACCCTAACCCTAAATGGGTCAAACTGGCCTACTTACGGTCAATTGACCTCCCCCTAGCTAAATAGACCCAACACTTGCCTTCCTAACCCTAAAGTGAGGTCAATGCGTCACAAAGGACCCATTGGGGTCATCCCAAGAGGTTAGGTTGACCCAAGTCAACCCTAGCCCTAAAATGGCCAAAGTGCCCTAACTAAGGGGCAGGTGACTGATAATACGTTTTGTAGCCTAAACTATTATCATATTTTATATTTTATATTGTACAAATTATGTCTATTATTAGTTTATTTTTATCCTTTTTATGTAAATTTTATTGCCACTAACTTTTTCCTGTCTTTTTGCAGGTTTTCAGAAAAATCGCCAAAATGGCCTGTCACGCCCCCCTGTCACGCCCTCCCTGGGCGTGACCTAGGGCGTGTCACCCGATCCCGAGGACACCTGCTGGAAGGGACAGAAAACGGTCAAAACCGCTGTCACGCCCCCCTGTCACGCCCTCCCTGGGCGTGTCACCGGGCGTGACCGGGGGCGTGTCGCCCTCTGCCGCAAAGCTGCCGCCGCATTAAATGCCCTTCCGCCTCAGCACGCAAATAGTACTGTCACGCCCCATGTCACGCCCGTGACATGGGCGTGACACTTTCCTTTTTCGGTGACTGACGGATTTCCGACCAATGATTTGGACATGACATGCCTGTCACGCCCCCCTGTCACGGGCGTGACCTAGGGCGTGACCACCGACGTACCGAAGCAATCATCCCTCCCGCCAGAATCCAGAGCCCGAGGTCAAATCCGTACCTGTCACGCCCCCTGACACGCCCCCCCTAGGGCGTGTCGGAGGGCGTGACCGACCCGAGAAAAAATCTATAAATTGAGCCCCCCTCCTCCCCATTTCAGCAAGCTTGGGTTGAGTGGGGGAGGTGCTGCCCCTTTGTTTCTTGATCCTTTTTCATGCTTTTTCTCTCTCTCTCTCCCCCTCTCTTTGTACTTTTTGGTTAACCCTAGTTTAATCATAGTTTGTGCTAGCTTTTAATGTAATTTTCTCCTTGCTTAGTGCTTAATGTAGGGCTAGAATAGGGTTTAATTTTCATGCACTTGTAATTTTATTTTCATTAGTGTAACTTGCCCTTTTTCATTAATAAAATTGTTCTTCCCTTAGCTTGTGTTCTTCTTATGTTTTTCTACTCATCTTCCCCCCCCTCCACTCCATTATGATTAACTAATCCTCCTTGTACTCGATCTTGATGATCCGAGGTTAGAGCGATTATGTTATGATGTTTTAATTAATCTTTTCTTTTTAGGTTAGGGCCTTGAATTACTCTTGATTTATCACGGGTCGGAGGTATATTTTCGATATATACTCTCCGTCTTTGCTTTCATTCTGGGCTAGCCGAGAGGCCGAAAGAATGAAGTGAGCATTCAAGAGTAAAGGGAGTTGTACGCACCCCTCGAGAGAGGCAGACGTCCAAATCTCCTGGATTGGAGTAAAATCCAATAGTGGGGTTCACCGCGTAAAGCGAGTTTTAGGCCTCCGATTTAGACGAGAGTCGGTCGGACCTTCCTAAACTCAGTTGGGCACGACTTCGAGAGAAGCGTGTTCAAGCTTTAGGAATCTCCACGGTCAAGGACCTTTATCCTATTAAGTTTAGATTTTTATCGCATTTTCTTAATCGTCTTTAGCCGAGGTGAATCTCGATCGGGTGCATTTCCATTTCATATTGTTCTACCTTTTTGTAGTAATCTCATATATTGTGCTCTTTTATTAACTGCGGTAATTTCCTTTCTAGCTTAGTTGTTTGCTTAATAGCGTAACTTAATTGCGGTAGTTCTCTTTTTAGTTTGCTTTAATTTCTCCATTGCGCTTAGATTTTCTAAAACCCTAGTTTTTCCGTCGATAAGATAATAGCGTTCGTGTGAGTAAGCTTAGCCAACAGTTCCCGGATCTTAATACGACACTTGTGTCCCCTTGCTACAATTCGATAGGTATACTTGCCTCATCGGGTTGCTAGTTCGGTTGCGTTTATTTTCTTCGAACCCTAGCGCGCAACAAGTTTTTGGCGCCGTTGCCGGGGACCCAACTTCCGTTGATATTTTGAAAACACGAACCTATTAATTTTATCTCTTCTCTTTCTCATCCCCTTTCTTTAAAGTTTTAAAAAAAAAAATTCAAAAAAATTATCACCGCTCTTAATAGAAACCAACCTCACAATTTTTCTACGCCACCTAATTCTCTCGAAAAGGGCAAAGGGCTTTAAGCGCCACTGTCTTGTCTAGTACCTTGCGAACCCTTCACGGGGTAGTCCTTGGGAAGTTCGGGAGTTAATTTATATAAAAAAAAATCTATTTCAAAAAGAAAAAAAAAAGTTTTAATTTAATTTTCTAATTCAAGTTTTTCTTTCTAGTTTATCCTTTTTCCCTTTCTCTTCTTCTTTTCTGTTCTTTTAGTGCATGACCCGCGGGAGTCCGTCGGTTATTTTGTACTTGGACCACGAAATTGAGCGTACTCTTCGGAGAAGATCGCGATTTCAAGGTCCTACTATCCAAGTGCCGGTTGAGGACTCCGAGTCATTTAATACTTTAAGAATGGAAGAACCCAACGTAGATGAGGCCGTGCAAAGGACTATGTCCTATTATGCACGACCGAACCTTGAGGGAACAGAATCGAGTATAGTTCGCCCTACTATAGCAAATAATAACTTTGAACTAAAGCCTAGCATAATTCAAATGGTGCAGCAATATGTGCAATTTGACGGACTTCAAGATGAAGATCCGAACGCACATATAGCTAGCTTTCTTGAAATTTGCGACACCTTCAAGATAAATGGTGTCACAAATGATGCGATCAGGCTAAGACTCTTCCCCTTCTCTCTAAGAACTAAAGCTAAGCAGTGGCTTAACACACTTCCGAAAAATAGCATAACCACTTGGAATGAATTAACTGAAAAATTTTTGGCGAAGTATTTTCCGCCCGCTAAAACTGCAAAACTTAGGAACGACATCTCTACCTTCGGACAAATAGACTCTGAAACCCTTTACGAAACCTGGGAGAGATTTAAAGAATTATTAAGACGATGCCCACATCACGCGCTGCCTGTATGGTTACAAGTGCAGACGTTTTATAACGGGCTAAATCAAAGCACGAAGCAAATGATAGACGCAGCTTCTGGCGGTACTTTAAATCATAAGACCCCGGAAGCCGCTCTTGAGCTTTTTGAGGATATGGCCATGAACACTTATCAGTGGAATGTGCCTAGGTCCCGCCCGAACAAGCCTGCAGGTATCTATGAAGTGGACAACGTCTCCCAGCTCGCTCTGCAAGTAGAAATCCTAAGCAAAAAAATCACGGAGATGACTGCTGCCTCCGCCCCTCAGGTATGGGAATCTGCAACCCCTACTCCAGAACATTTAGATTATGTTAATAATTTGCCTAGAACTGCTTTTAATAATTTTTCTGCTGCGAATTTTCATCCGCCTGGTTTTAATTTTGCGAATAGTTATAACCCCGCTTTAAGAAATCACCCGAACTTTTCATGGAGTAATCCATCGAATGCGATGCGCCCACCTCCGCAAAATGATTTTTCTGCACAACCACCACCACCACCACCACTTCTTCAAAATTACCCAAAACCTCCAAGCTTGGAGGAATTACTTTCTAAATATATCACCACAAATGACGCCACTATAAGAACGTTAACCGGAAGCGTAAAAAGTCTAGAAAACCAGGTAGGACAGCTCGCGAAAATAATTTCTGAGCGACCCGCAGGGTCTCTTCCTTCCAATACCGAACCCAACCCGAGAGAGCAAGCGAAAGCTATAACTCTTCGGAGTGGGAAGCAAGTCTCCGGTATGGTAAGTGAAGAGCCCGAGGCAAGCTCCGCTCCTGCTTTTAAAAATCAAAGCTCCGCTCCTGCTTTTAAAAATCAAAGCTCTGCTCCGCTTACACCCTCTGATGAAGAAGTAATCACCCCCGCTTTAGAAAATAATCTCACTCCACCACCCATCTTCAAAAATAATTCAACTCCTCCATACCCCTCTGAACTTAATAGACAACGTCAAGATGATCAGTACTCCCGCTTCTTAGAAATCTTCAAACAAATCCACATTAATCTTCCCTTCCACGAGGCTATTTCGCAAATGCCGAAATACGCCAAATATCTTAAAGACCTCCTCACAAACAAGAAGAAGTTAGAGAATCTTTCGCACGTCACGCTTAACGCCGAGTGCTCCGCCGTTTTAACAAACGGTTTGCCGAAGAAAATCAGTGACCCGGGTAGTTTCTCTATCCCGTGTGTCTTCGGTGATCTCTTTATTAAACACGCGTTAGCCGATTTAGGCGCAAGTATAAACCTGATGCCCTTTTCGTTGTTCAAAAAGTTAGGGATTGGTAGCCTTAACCCCACGCGTATGAGTATCCAGCTAGCCGATAGATCCGTCAAGTACCCGTTAGGAATAGTGGAGGACGTTCTGGTGAAAGTCGACAAGTTCATCTTCCCGGTGGACTTTGTCATTTTGGACATCGAAGAAGACGTCGAGGTTCCCCTGATCCTTGGCCGACCCTTCCTTGCCACCTCCCGAGCCATCATTGACGTAAGCAATGGTAAGCTCTTTCTTCGAGTAGGCGACGACGAAGTCACATTTCCGATCACCCCTTCGATGAAGAACACCTTAGCGAACGATGACTCATGTTTTTTCGTAGATGCCGTGAGTGATGATTCTTCCTACTGCCTCTCCGACTTTGAAAAAGAATTTTCTACTTTTTGCTCCTCTTTTCTTACAACAGAATCACTGCAAGGAAGTGATGAATCTTCTTATTGTCTTTCTGAGTTTGAAAAAGAGTTTTCTGATTTTTGTTCTTCCTCTTTCCTTACCACTGAATCTGTACAAGAAGCCGTCTTGGCTGCTAGCCCCACCCCTTATTACGTTCCTTATAAAAAAGTTTATGAAGATATTATTTTTGAAAAAGAAAGAATCTCAAAATCCTCTTATGAAGAACCCCCTACCCTAGAACTTAAAGAACTTCCCGAACACCTTAAGTATGCTTTCTTAGAAAAAGACTCCAAGTTACCAGTTATCGTTTCGGCCTACCTCACGGATACGCAGAACGATAAACTTCTTCTAGTTCTACGTAAGCATCGCCGGGCTATTGCTTGGCAAATTTCTGATATCAAGGGCATAAGCCCATCTTTCTGTACACATAAAATTTTAATGGAAGATAATTCGCGTAACTCTATCCAACCTCAGCGCCGTATAAACCCGAATATGAAAGAAGTAGTTAAGGGCGAGGTTATGAAACTATTAGACGTAGGAATTATCTACCCTATATCGGACAGTAAGTGGGTTAGCCCCATTCAGGTAGTTCCAAAAAAGGGAGGGATAACCGTAGTTAGTAATGAGAATAATGAATTAATCCCGACACGGACGGTGACGGGTTGGCGTATGTGCATAGATTACCGTAAGTTAAATGACGCCACCCGTAAGGACCACTTTCCTCTACCGTTTATCGACCAGATTTTAGAACGTCTCTCCGGCCATAGCTTTTATTGTTTTCTCGATGGCCTCTCGGGGTACTTTCAAATACCCATCTCTCCCGAGGACCAAGAGAAAACTACGTTTACTTGTCCCTTCGGCACCTTCGCGTACCGAAGAATGCCGTTTGGATTATGCAATGCGCCGGCTACATTCCAACGATGTATGCTCGCAATATTTGACAAGTACGTAGAAAGCATTATGGAGGTATTCATGGACGATTTCTCCATGTTCGGCGATACCTTCGATAGATGTTTAGAAAACCTCGAAAAAGTCTTAGAACGATGCGAAGAAACTAACCTTGCCCTAAATTGGGAAAAATGTCATTTTATGGTGAGGGAAGGGTTAGTTTTGGGTCATAAAATTTCTGCTAAAGGTATTGAGGTAGACGTTGCCAAGATAGAAGTTATTGAGAAGTTGCCGCCACCTACAAACATAAAAGCTATAAGAAGTTTCCTAGGCCACGCTGGTTTTTATCGTCGTTTTATAAAGGACTTCTCCAAGATCACTAAGCCCCTCACCCATCTCTTAGAAAAAGACGCTCCATTCATTTTTGATGACTCTTGTATTTCTGCCTTTGAATTAATTAAAAAAAAGTTAATTAACGCGCCGATTATGATAGCTCCGGTGTGGGACCTTCCTTTCGAGATTATGTGCGATGCGAGTAGTTTTGCGGTGGGAGCCGTATTAGGTCAACGCATATCTAAGAACTTCCACCCCATCTATTATGCTACTAAAACCCTCACATCTGCACAAGAAAATTACACCACAACCGAAAAAGAGCTCTTAGCTGTAGTATTTGCGTTTGATAAATTTCGCCCTTACATTACACTTTCAAAAATCATTGTTTTTACGGACCACTCGGCCCTCAAGTACCTTCTTGCCAAAACGGATGCCAAGCCTCGCTTGATTCGCTGGGTCTTACTCCTCCAGGAGTTTGACTTAGAGATCCGTGATAAGCGAGGAGCCGAGAACTTGGCCGCCGACCATTTATCAAGATTAGATAACCCCTTTATAGAAAAATTAAATGAAAAATCTTTTAATGATTATTTTCCTGATGAGAAGCTGCTTTTAGTTAATACATCTACTTCGCCTTGGTTCGCGCACATCGCCAACTATCTAGTGGCCCGGGTGCTCCCAAAAGAGTTCTCCTCTCAGCAGAAGAAGAAATTCTTTTCTGAGCTGAAGAACTACTTTTGGGAAGACCCGCATCTTTTCAAAATTTGTGCGGATCAAGTGATAAGGAGATGTGTTTCTTTTGATGAAGGAATTAATATTCTAAAACATTTGCATGAAGGTCCGACAGGTGGGCACTATCAAGCTGCTCGCACCGCTCATAAAGTGCTTTGCGCGGGTTTTTACTGGCCTAGCCTGTTTAAAGACGCGCAAGCCTTTGTGAGCAGGTGTGATAGTTGCCAACGGTCGGGCAATATTTCTAATAAAAATGAAATGCCGCAAAATTATTTCTTAGAGTGCGAAATTTTCGACCTCTGGGGAATTGATTTTGTTGGCCCCCTTCCTTCTAGCTTCGGAAACAAATATATTTTAGTTGCTGTTGATTATGTTTCACGATGGGCTGAGGCCCAAGCTCTTCCTACGAACGACTCCCGAGTTGTAGTCACGTTTTTAAAAAAAATTATTTTCTAGATTCGGTACGCCACGCGCAATCGTTAGCGATAGGGGTTCCCATTTCTGTAACGCGCAATTTTCCAAAATCCTTACTAAATACGGCGTTACGCATAAGCTTTCCACTGCCTACCACCCCCAAACTAACGGTCAAGTCGAAGTAGTTAATAGAGAAATAAAAAGAATATTAGAAAAGACTGTTTCAACTTCTAGAAAAGACTGGTCAGCCAAACTTGACGATGCTCTATGGGCCTACCGAACAGCGTACAAAACCGCCCTCGGATGTACGCCGTATCGGCTGGTCTATGGAAAATCGTGCCATCTGCCCGTGGAGTTAGAACACCGCGCCTTTTGGGCCTTAAAATTTTTAAACTTCGATCCCCACTCAGTCGGTGACCTTCGAAAATTTCAACTAAATGAACTCGATGAGTGGCGCTCTTATGCTTATGAAAATAATAAACTTTATAAAGAGCGGACGAAGCGTTTACACGATAAACACTTAAGGCACCCTAAAAACTTTAAGCCGGGCGACCAAGTCCTATTATATAACAGTCGTTTACGTTTATTTCCGGGCAAATTGAAATCTCGCTGGTCTGGCCCGTTTTCTGTTTTAGAAGTATTTCCTTATGGAACTGTTTTAATTTCTCACCCTGATAAGGGTAATTTCAAAGTGAATGGTCAGCGTCTTAAACTGTATTTTTCTGGTGATGATGATGTCAGTCCAAACACTATTAAGTTTCTGCTTCACGAACTTTAATCTTGAAATTTTTATTTTTTTTTTGCTAAAAACAATTTTATTTCGGGACAACAATATTTTTTGGACAATATTATTTTTGATGCGTCGAGCTCAACGACGCTTTAACCAAAGGGCGCTCTTGGGAGGCAACCCAAGTTATCTTTTTCTGTTTTCTTTATTTTACAATTTTTGCCTCGGACGGCTCCGACAAGCTGAAGCTTCTGCGATCGCCTGCTCCAACATTGCTGAATCCATCACGAAGTCCAAAGAAGACATTCGGGGAGCGGCATCACT
This sequence comes from Platanthera zijinensis, assembly GCA_039513925.1. NCBI lineage: Eukaryota > Viridiplantae > Streptophyta > Magnoliopsida > Asparagales > Orchidaceae > Platanthera > Platanthera zijinensis. The sequence goes on along the minus strand of CM077079.1, from coordinate 188,734,622 downwards.
CAGTTTTCGCAGCAAATAAATCCGGGGAAGTACCTGTATTTCAATTCTGTCTTTTCAATTCTGCACTTTATTTTTCTCTCCTTCTCCAATCCCCTTCTTTAGCCATTGAGGACAATGTCTGTTTTAAGCTTGGGGGAGGATTTCCTCCTTCATTTTTGCTTAGTGTAAATAATTTCCTTTTTTGTAAATAGTTTCATAAATTAAAAAAAAAAATGAATATCTTAAAATTCCAAAAAAGAGAAAAATTTTCCAAAATCCAAAAAAAGAGAATATTTCTCAAAATAAAAAAAAATATATGTGTGTTTTTGAATAGTTTAGACATTTTGGTATTTCAATAGTACCCCTAGTTTTTAGTTTTGTTTTACTCAAAATCTCCTATAAACAACTTAGTTAATTATAATATTTCTAATCGTCCTTTTTAATTATGTTTCACAAGTAAAATGTTGGTCATGCTGTGTTTCTAATTCGCGGTAGCATGTTAAGGTGAAATATTTTTCTAAAACTCGCATTTCTATTATGGTTTTTGTTTTTTTTATTTCCTTTACTTTCTCAAAAATTCATCATCCACTATTTTCTTTTTCGTTTTTGAATAATTTTTGTAAAGTCAACTTTTGAATAACGTAGTAGATGTGAACGATCCAAGTCACCTATTATTTCTATTTTCGAGTTAATTTCATCAATCTTCTTTTATTATCTAGGACTCGCTTTTGAAATTTTTCAAACCTTTGTTGTAAATAAATTCAAAAGCGTGAAAATGATTTAGGCCGTTTTTGTTTTCGTTTGAGCTTTCCTGCCAACCTAAAAACTTTTACCACTAGTTAGCCGTTTTTGAGCCTTTTTCCGATTTCATTTGATAGCTCCTCTCTTCATTTCAGTTTCACCAAAGCCAAAATTTCCAACCTATCGAATCGCACTAGCCTTTTTGAGTTTCATAAATTATTTTGACGATTTTTGATAGGGTATTTTGTGATTTTTGTGGAGAAAGGTTTTCGAAAAAAAAAGGAAGTATGTTCAAAAGTGATGTTTATTTTTGTTTGGCCAACTCAAAAAGGAAAATAAAAATATTTATGGCCTTGGTTTTGAAAAAAGAAAAAAAAAATGAAAAAGAAAAAGTAAAAGAAAAAAATGTGTACATATTTTTATGAAAGTTTTTGAAACTCTTTGCTTTGGTTTAGTGTGATTTTAAACCTTCACGTTTATCTTTGAATTCCACTCCTAATCATTTTCCTAAACCAAACGTTTCTGTCCTATTTAAGTCCTTTTGATTCACGCTTTTTGTTTTTTATTTAACAACTAAGAAAAGAAAAATAGTAAATCAGTTTTAGTTTTAGATTTAAACCTAGATTTTTGATAATTAAATTGATATAATTATAATACGTTGCTTGGATCTAGTAACAACTCAATGCGTGTTTTTCATTTTCGTTGCTTTACTTAAGTCCATTTAAAAAAATCTCGTTAAAATTTTGGATGATTTGTTTTTATTAAGTAAAGTTTATAAAAGTTTTACCATACCTAAATAATTGTTTTAGACTTACATTTCACCTTTTCCCTACTAAGAATTTCGCATAGTACTTGTGTAGGCATAATTAGAACTTTTTGATTAGTCCTGTTATAAATATCTAGTTTTTATATTTTTGCTTGGGGACAAGCAAGGCTTAAGCTTGAGGGAATTTGATAATACGTTTTGTAGCCTAAACTATTATCGTATTTTATATTTTATATTGTACAAATTATGTCTATTATTAGTTTATTTTTATCCTTTTTATGTAAATTTTATTGCCACTAACTTTTTCCTGTCTTTTTGCAGGTTTTTAGAAAAATCGCCAAAATGGCCTGTCACGCCCCCCTGTCACGCCCTCCCTGGGCGTGACCTAGGGCGTGTCACCCGATCCCGAGGACACCTGCTGGAAGGGACAGAAAACGGTCAAAACCGCTGTCACGCCCCCTTGTCACGCCCTCCCTGGGCGTGTCACCGGGCGTGACCGGGGGCGTGTCGCCCTCTGCCGCAAAGCTGCCGCCGCATTAAATGCCCTTCCGCCTCAGCACGCAAATAGTACTGTCACGCCCCATGTCACGCCCGTGACATGGGCGTGACACTTTCCTTTTTCGGTGACTGACGGATTTCCGACCAATGATTTGGACATGACATGCCTGTCACGCCCCCCTGTCACGGGCGTGACCTAGGGCGTGACCACCGACGTACCGAAGCAATCATCCCTCCCGCCAGAATCCAGAGCCCGAGGTCAAATCCGTACCTATCACGCCCCCTGACACGCCCCCCCTAGGGCGTGTCGGAGGGCGTGACCGACCCGAGAAAAAAATCTATAAATTGAGCCCCCCTCCTCCCCATTTCAGCAAGCTTGGGTTGAGTGGGGGAGGTGCTGCCCCTTTGTTTCTTGATCCTTTTTCATGCTTTTTCTCTCTCTCTCTCCCCCTCTCTTTGTACTTTTTGGTTAACCCTAGTTTAATCATAGTTTGTGCTAGCTTTTAATGTAATTTTCTCCTTGCTTAGTGCTTAATGTAGGGCTAGAATAGGGTTTAATTTTCATGCACTTGTAATTTTATTTTCATTAGTGTAACTTGCCCTTTTTCATTAATAAAATTGTTCTTCCCTTAGCTTGTGTTCTTCTTATGTTTTTCTACTCATCTTCCCCCCCTCCACTCCATTATGATTAACTAATCCTCCTTGTACTCGATCTTGATGATCCGAGGTTAGAGCGATTATGTTATGATGTTTTAATTAATCTTTTCTTTTTAGGTTAGGGCCTTGAATTACTCTTGATTTATCACGGGTCGGAGGTATATTTTCGATATATACTCTCCGTCTTTGCTTTCATTCTGGGCTAGCCGAGAGGCCGAAAGAATGAAGTGAGCATTCAAGAGTAAAGGGAGTTGTACGCACCCCTCGAGAGAGGCAGACGTCCAAATCTCCCGGATTGGAGTAAAATCCAATAGTGGGGTTCACCGCGTAAAGCGAGTTTTAGGCCTCCGATTTAGACGAGAGTCGGTCGGACCTTCCTAAACTCAGTTGGGCACGACTTCGAGAGAAGCGTGTTCAAGCTTTAGGAACCTCCACGGTCAAGGACCTTTATCCTATTAAGTTTAGATTTTTATCGCATTTTCTTAATCGTCTTTAGCCGAGGTGAATCTCGATCGGGTGCATTTCCATTTCATATTGTTCTACCTTTTTGTAGTAATCTCATATATTGTGCTCTTTTATTAACTGCGGTAATTTCCTTACTAGCTTAGTTGTTTGCTTAATAGCGTAACTTAATTGCGGTAGTTCTCTTTTTAGTTTGCTTTAATTTCTCCATTGCGCTTAGATTTTCTAAAACCCTAGTTTTTCCGTCGATAAGATAATAGCGTTCGTGTGAGTAAGCTTAGCCAACAGTTCCCGGATCTTAATACGACACTTGTGTCCCCTTGCTACAATTCGATAGGTATACTTGCCTCATCGGGTTGCTAGTTCGGTTGCGTTTATTTTCTTCGAACCCTAGCGCGCAACAGTGACCTCCAATGTACCAAGTAAACCCTACCGAGACCCTAGGGGAGGTCAATGGGTCACCAAGGACCCATTGGGGGAAACCCTAAAGGTAATTATGACCAAGGTCAACTCAACCTAGGTTTAAGTCAAACTAGCTTAAATGGGCTAACCCAAGCTCAAGACCTATCCACTTGGGCTAACCTCATGTTAATTATCTAATATTATGAGTTAGTGGGCTGCCAATAGGCTGGATTAGTCATCAAATTCAGCCTTGATGATCTGGAGAGAGAAAGCTCAATTTTCCCCGTTAATGGTGGAGAGAGAAAATGAGAGAGAAGGCCATCCATGGCATAGGGAAGCCAAGGGCCACCCTTTATTGCTATATTCAACTCCTCTAGGGAAGAAGAGGAGTTTCCAACCATTTCACGGCCTGATTGAGCCCAGGTCCCCCCATGCCATAGCCAAAAATCCCCATTTATGGTCGTTGATGGCCATCAGTGTTAGGCCCTTCCCCTTTCCCAATTGATGCTTATAAATGCCTCACCAGACAGATGGGAGCAGTTTACACACCTTACCTGAAGAATCAAACCAGTTTACTGTGCGGTTGTAGAACTCCGGCGACTCCACCACCATCCATGACAACCCGACGATCAGCCCGACTCCAGCCCACCACTAAGGTCCTCCCTTACTCCTTCTTTGGGTAGATCATAGGTTTCAATAGGGATAAGAATTGGGCTCAATTAAGCCTTATCGGGTGGATATTTTCCATGAAATTTCTGTGAAAAATTAGTGGTTGGGTTCGCCGGAAACGACCCCTTCGGCAGCCGTGCTGCCGACCGGCATTAGCCCCCTCCTCAACGAAGGTGGTGGCGGTGGTTGCCGGCCACGGAGGTGTCCTGGTGGCCGGGAAATAGGGCTGGATGATGCTCAAGGTCTGGTAGATCTCACCCGTCGGTAGGAGTCAGAATAAACCCATCAACCGTTGGATTTGCATCAAGATCTGTGCAAGATCAAATTATATATATTATATTTAATGTATTTTCTGACCCTTAAACATCAGTCATTTTAGGAATTAATTTAAAAATAATTAGAGGCCTAAACAGAAAAATTGGTCAACATAAGAGGTTTAGATCTATATGTCTAGTATATTTTAAAATTTATTTGAACCAATTTGGAATTCAGGTTTGACCACATCACTCATTTTGGTGAGGTTTATACCTAGGGTTGAGTAGAGGTTGAGTTACGTGCCCCCATCAATCAAAACATCCAAATTACTTGAAATTTGGAGTTGTGGTCACTCTCATCTATACCAACAACAAATCCAAAAATGAAAATTTTTGGTTATACGTTTTAGTAGTTTTTATAATTATTTAATAAAACTTGTGTAATTTAATTAGAAAGCCTAATGACCTCTAAATTCTCAAAAAATTTGGTGAGATATTCTTGGGGTCAGTATAGGTATTTGTATATAATTTCACATCTTTTGGAGATGATTTGGTTGGAATTTGGTAAACCCTATCCTTGCCCAAAAAGGGGTATTTAGGTCAAAGTGTCCCTTGTGGGTTTAAGTGGCCAAATCACCTCAACAGAGGTTGAAACTTGGGTCACTGATTTGTTATGTTAGTAAACACCCTCAATTGGATTATGGGGTGGATAAGGGTGGATTTACCCTAGGACCCTAGTTCAAACTCTAAGGTTGAACTTTGGGGGCTGATGAAGGACATAGGGTGATATGTCCTTGGATGGACTTGTTGATTAGTCCATGTGATCCTAGGGAGGTGAAATACACTAGGAAGGGATTTGGTGGAGTTTGGACACATGAAACCCACTTAAAGCACTTAGTAGATATTTAGGTCTTTACAACTTAGGGAATATTCAATGGGTCATATGAACTTGGATCTTTGTGATATTTAGGTAAGAGTATTGTCTTAGTGATATATACCTCTGGAATTTATTATAGGGTGTCTAGATAACAGTAGCTCACCATTGTAGCCATAAACATTATTTTTCCCTTTTGATGATATTGAAGTAATAATGGTTTATATGTCTTAGTTTGATTTTAAACTCTGAAAAAGCGGATCAAACAGCATGTAGATGCACTAGTAAATTATTTGGTATAGTTGAACATTTCTTTTTAGTACATAATGTGAAAGTAAACTAGTGCACCATACTTTGATAAATAGAAGATAAATACTATAGCTTGATGGAAAATTGTGTTAGTTATCCAGAGTACTTTTTAGGGCATAAAGAAGCTTGAAAAAATATTTACATGTTGTTTAGTTGAGATTACAAGGATGTTTCTTAACAAAGTGCCTCATGATGGATTTTATTAAGATACTTTTATATATAGTTTATTGGCCCTGGAATTGCATGAAATTTAGTCAGTAAGGTTTTATGATCATACTAAAGCTCTGTTAATTTTTATATAATTTTTGGACAAGTATTTATGGTACTCCCTTCATTACCCCTATTTAGTTGTATTGCCTTGGATTATTTATTTGGAGGATAATACCTTTATGAAAAATTTATGAAATTTGGTATTCACTGATATCTTGCTATCCTATAGTGTTCATAATTTTTGTATGGTCATATCTTAAGTAAATCTAGTACTTCATGCTCAAACACCCATGGACAAATTTTTGGGAAAATTAATTAAATGCCAATTTATTTAGGAAAGTTCCAAGTTTTTGGATTTAGGCTAAATATATCATGATAGACCACCAATAAATATTTTAGGTCTTTGGATGAAAGTTTGGAGTACCTTCTATCGTATACATCATATAACATAGAATGGTTTGTATATAGTAAAACTGCAGAAATTGTGATAGGGTGTAAAATGAATAAAGGGAGTTGGGGTATCAGTTTATTGTTATGGTGAAATAGAAATGTGCTCATCATTAGGAATCATGATGAGGAAAGTGCTGGGTTGACTTGTGTTAAGTGGTGTGTGGGATCGACAAAGGATCGTCATTCCTGTGGACAAAGAAAGAGTCAAATACACTTGGGGTTAGATCCAGTATAACATTAAAAGGGATTGGGAGTCTGGGTAATAACCAATAATAGTAAGTGCCTTGCGAAAGGGAACGATGGGCTTTAACTACCATCATAGTTCCTAGTGCCCTGTTAGATCCCTTCACGAGAATACCTAGGGATGTCCTGGGCTAACCAACACCGTAAGAATAGTCAATGTTAAGAGTAACTAGTATAACTAGGATTACACTTACACTCACACTCCCCGGTGTTGTGGGAGTTTTGTTTGGTCTATCGAGCGGTAGGCTCGGTTGTTTTAGTGGTGGGCAGGTTAGCCCGACGAGCTTATGTCTTAGTAGATAATTGTGACGGACAGGATATTCCAAGGAGCTTTGGCTCGGTGGGAGAATATAATACTATTGCATATGCATAAGATAAAAGGTGGTGAGACTTCAGTATTGGATGTCGTTCACACCGACGTTGATACGCTGACTCGGCGGGTGTGGTTTACACTTAGCCAAACAAAGTCTTGTGGATATGGCCAACATTAGTACGTGGTTACTATGGGTTATATCATCTAGAGGCATACATAAGGGCTAGGCCTGGTAATGTGGATACCCACCTAGGAGTGAGGGGCCTGACCCACTGTCTCTGTTTGCCACTACGGAGGTTCCTGGGAGTGAAGCTAGCTGCCCAAATGAGGGGAGCTAAAGGTCTGTATGCATAGAGTCGTGTGTGTGTGTGTTGCACTTGCATGAATCATGACATAACATAGCACTACACTCATACTTGCATATAAACCAGACACCCCATCAAATAAATTGATATGGGACTTTTATATGATTGGAGCCTTGAAAAAGACCCCTTAACTTATAAGTTTGTATGGGCATTCATATAAGTTAAGGTTTCTTGTTTCTTTGTTTACCTTTCATGTACTTATTGCTTATCTACTTTTTTACACTATTTGCTTACTTATAATTGCTGTTGTTTTATACTCATGCTAGACTACTTCCGCCATCACCTGCTTTCTTTGTACTCTCCACCTTCAATACTGATGCGTCAACAAGTGTACCGATCGTAGTCAAGTAATAAAGTTGAGGAGTTTAATCCCTGGATATCGATCTCTCGAAGTGTGCAAGTAGGGAATGTGATTTCTCTATTTGAAAAAGTGATAGCAAGCGTAAATGTAACAAAGGGGGTTTTGATTTGGGGTTTCTTAAGATTAACACTAATGATCCTAATACAGGTCGCCGTCACTGCGTCTCTTTGGGTGATTAATCAAGAGAGTAAAATGAAAGATGGATGAGCTAATGACAGTCGAACTTACCTCTTCGCAACGCACTATTCTAGAAATCGCTAGAACGACACAATCACAACTTGAACAAGAGAAAATCTGAAGTTCAACAACACTATCAAGAACTAATATATATCAACACTTAGACATGCTGAAATATTCATGCTTTCAATGTTCTTACACATCATTCCAACACTCAAAATATGCAGATAAAGGAAATAGTACAAGTGAAGGGGAAGAGAAAAAACCAAACATACGAAGACTCTCCGAGATTCACGGCCAGATTCAAGGGTTGTCGGGCCTTGTCCGACCTCGGTCTATGGATGATGTTCGGGGTCCAGAAGGGCTGTCACTTCCTTCGAATATCCCATCTTCTTTGCGAGTAATCGCTGGGTTGGATCTTTCAAAAAAAATTCCACGGATGCAGCAACCTATGAGCTTAAAACGGAGCTTGGAGCTTGGAGATACAATGGAAGCTGGAGATCAAGCTTGTGCAAGCTCTTGGAGGTGAAATGGTGGCCGGATCAACTCTCCAAGGAGGAGAGATAAAAAGGTGGCTGGAGGGAAGCTTTCTCGCTCAAAGGAGCAGGAATGGCGGGCTGGAGGTGGACTGGTTCAGGATTTGTTACAGGGAAGAAGAAATCTACACTTTAAATAGAAGTAGGTTAGAAAATTAGGCATGCACGGTTTGGCGCACGACTGTGCATCAACCGTGCATTATTTAACTTCCAGGATAAGCTTGTGGATGAAGAAGCTTTGACCCATTCGTTTTACTCACGCACGGATGCTTCCGCCCGTGCGTGAAGGAAATCGCATGGGTAATGATAGAAATCTGGAAAACAGGAACAAATAGAAAAACTGTGTGTTTTACTAGCGCATGGGCGCTTCCACCTGTGCATGAACAAATCACATGATTAACCAGAGAAAAGTATAAATAGGGGAGCTACAGGAAAGCCGTGTGTTTCCTTCTCGCATGGTTTGGCGGAAACCATGCTTTAACAGTGTGATTCCTTCTCGTACGGTTTGGCAAAAACAGTGCGTTAACCGTTCATTTAAAATCGTCGAGTTCATCTCGATGAAATTCATCGAGATCAACTTGACCAAGTAAAATGCACGCTTAGGAAGGAACCACACGCTAAGGAAATGCACGACCGTGCGTTTTCCACAAATTAGAATTCCTACCTTGGGGAAAACACACCTCCTGCACAGCAAAAACCAAGCTGGAGCACAAGCACACAACACCAATTCACAGCATAAAAGAAACAAAAAGATCCATGGGGAGTGAAACACCCCGATTTTTTCTGCGATTATATAATTCTCATTTGGCGTTACGTCGACTCGTTTTATTGGCTTGTGCCATCTGTGGAGTGTGGTCTTTACTCCTTAGTACTGGGTGGCCTATTTTGTAGCCTATTGGCAAGATCTCCCTAGCAAGCCGAGTCGTTTTTGGTGACCCGGTGTGGCCTCTCGGGGGATGCTTGTGTTTTGGCTTCGGGTGGGTATAACTCGAGTTCTGTTCGTCGAAAGTTAATTTCTACTTCGCCGTTGTGTTCGTAGCGTCGATATTTAGATACGGTGCGAATTTCGTCGAATTCCGAGGTTGTTAGGTTTTCGCGTCATTTTGGGTGTGCTAGTAATAAATGAAAATAAGTAATATTTTAAAGCTATTTAAATGTTTTTCGGTCGAAAGTTCTGAGAGTGAACCGACGGCTTAGGAGGTGGTTAAGGCTGATTAGATGTGTTAGATTTATTTATAAGCCTTAAGTCAAATCAGCGGGCCCATTCTTCTTCTTCCCGAGACCAAACCGTCGCCTGCCCCTGTTCGCGGAAAACAGAGGAAACCGCCGGACCTGCTACCCATTCGGACGGCGATTCTGGGAGCGTTTGTGGACAGATTTTGTTTCCGAGAGTGGATCTGGATTGCTCTCGCTAAGACCTTCATTTCTACGGTGTTGCTGCTGTTGGTGTTGAGGGAGAGGAAAGGCTCGAGTTAAGCTTCGCTGAAAAACCGAGGCAAGTGGTTCTTGCACTTGCTGTTTTGATCTTCCCCCTCTTAACTACCCGGTTAGCCCTATGATAGAAGCCAAGTTTTTCTCTTCTGCTTGCTAAAATTCTGTGCTGTAGTTTTAGGTTAGCCCTAAATTCTGTTTTGATCTTCCTACTGGTGCTGTTTTTGCTCAACCCGGTGGTTGTTTTCACCATTTAAACTCCAGATTTTATTTCTGGTTTGGTGCTTTTGCTGGTGAAGCCGAGCGAGAGAGAGAGGGAGATTTCTGTGGTAGTTCTCTAGTTAGAACCGGTCTTGGTAGGCTCTCGGGATTTGGTGTTGAGTGTGGTTCACACACTCAAAGCAAAAAGCCACCCGGGATTTTGCGTTGAGTGTGGTGCACACACTCAAAGCCATAGTTTGGTCTGTCCTTTTGCGGCTTAGTAGTGAGGCAATTGAGTGAGAAATTCGTCTAAGTCAAAATTGACGGGAATCACAAAGTGATTCTCGCCGACTTCGACGATTATTGTCAGTGATTCCCGCCGATTCGGCGAGAATCAATGGGCATTCCTGCCGATTCGGCGAGAATCAGTGGGCATTCCCGCCGATTCGGCAAGAATCAGTCGGCATTCCCGCCGATTCGGTGAGAATCTGTCGGCATTCCCGTCGACCTCTTCCGGATAGCGTTAGTTTAGGGTTTTCCTGTGGTTAAGTGCTAAGGCGTTGAGTGAGTAGACCTCACTCAACGCCGTAGCTGTTTTGGCGTTGAGTGAGGTTCGCTCACTCAACGCCACTGTCTGTTTTGCTGAAGCCGTTTAGGGAGTGGACCTCACTCATTGTCATGGCTGTTTTGGCGTTTAGTGAGGTTAGCTCACTCAACGCCAGAGTTTTCTTGTGGGAGGCGTTAAGTGAGTGAACCTCACTCAACGCCATGGCTGTTTTGGCGTTGAGTGAGGTTAGCTCACTCAACTCCAGAGCTATTCTTGCGGAGGGCGTTGAGTGAGTGAACCTCACTCAATGCCACGGTTGTTTCTGGCGCTGAGAGAGGCTAACTCACTATACGCCAAGGTCTGGTTAGGCGTTGAGTGAGTGGGGCTCACTCAAAGCTAGGCCGTGTTGAGTCATCTCAACACTTTTCTCTTACCTTGATTTTCTCCCCCTAGATATTTCTTGATTTTGAGGTTCCTTGTCGGCTATTTTCTTATTTTTCCAAATAGGCTGAATCATGGGTCGTTGTTAGTAGTGGTGGTTTGAAGCTCTTAATTGGGGAGGTGTTGTGTAATTTAGCCAAGGCCACCCTTTTTCTTTTATCTTGCTCCAGGTACGGGCTGGGCACGGGGGTGGGAGGTCCCTAGTGCTTTCACATGTAGACCCCTGAGCTTGGTTTCTTGGAAATAGTGGTTGGGGGATTGAGTTTGCCTCCAGCCCGGATCCGCGATGTTCTTGCTACTACCATCTCTCACAGCTTAGGGTGTTAGATGTTTCTTCCTTGGTAGATTGCAACATTTGGTCTCATGGTAGCCTTGTTGACTCTACAGCATTTGGGCAGAGTTACTGTTGTGTCCTCGCACTTAGTGCACTTCCTTTTTGCCTTGCCTTGGGCAGTTGTGACTATTACTGCTTTGTTTTCCTCTTTTACTTATCTTCTGATTGATACTTTCGAGCAGTTTTCTAGTTTGCTTGCTGAGGTATTCTTTCTTCTTGAATGACTCAGGTTCTAGATAGTAGCCGCTCTGACGGCTAGTGGTGAGGTGCTGTTGCTGGTGGTCTCTGGTGCTATAGAGATCAGTTTCTTATTTCTGCGAGATAGTTTTGGTGTTGTTTTTCTTACAGACATACATACTTGTAAGTGGGTTCGTGTCAGTTTTTGGCGCCCACTGGTAGTTTTTACCTTGATACTAGATGTGTTACTTTTTGCTGTTACCTTTTTGGAGTTAGTCTACTTGCTCTGAGGTTGATTTATGCTAGGTTGCTAGTTACTTTTGAACCTAAAAATACTATTATAAGTATTACTCATGATTAACATATTTTATAAAACTCGTCACTATTTTTCAAACAACGTAAAAACATCATTTTCTTATACATAGTTTAAATTAAAAGTAGAGTCCGGCATAGTATAAGTTTTCCTCTGGGGACACTTATGCACTCTTTTAGGATGTCAAACCTGAATAAAGTATTTTTCCGCGGCGTATAAGTATAGTTTTTAAATTGTGTACTAGGTAATCCACCGAGCCGAGGGATACGACCTTTAAAAATTTAACTGATTTTTTAATCATTTAACTTATGACTTTTCATAAAGTTAGTTGATTGTGGTTTGCCTGAGCATCAGCAGTTGTCCCCTGCTCGACGTAGCATCATGACGCGTGTTTTCTCCTACTCTGATATTTCGTTTTCCTCGGAGAAAATGCGGGTTGTGACAGTTGTTATCAGAGGGAGGTTGTTTGACAGGCTAGTCAGGCAACCTTCCCTTTTGATTGCATTAGTAGTTCGGCATCATGTCATTCACACACCGATATGTCATCAGCACGTCTTGGCAAAAGCACAAACACTACACTCATAGCATAACATGAATTATACGGGGCATATTATGTAGTATGGGATGCATAATATGTGTTCGTATATGGATCCACCATAGGGGCAACATGTGAGGGTTATGTAGTATGAGATGCATAACCTCACCACATGGCTGCGACTAGCCCGTTTTCTTTTTCGTTGCATGAGGATGTTATGTAGTATGGGATGCATAACATTTTCATGTGTACGCCGCTTATAACATGTATTAGGGCATTTTTAGAATGCATAGCACAAACATGCATAGCATAAAATTGCATAAGCACAACGTGCGAAGCTAAAGACTTGCAGGATGACATATGTACACACATAATTTTTGAGTAAAAAATAATATAAAGTCATGCATCCCCGATCTAGGCACAAGAGTTAGTATGGTGGTGGTTAACTATCCTAGGTTAAGGCATAACATCAATTCTTGTAAAAAAATAAACTCCCAGAGCAAGTTTAGCATGTTTAAGTTCATATTTATGTATGTATTGTCTGTACTTGTAGTTAGTTGCAGCTGTCGTACTAGGATCTGACTAAGGTTGTTATGACTTTAGGATGGCAAGACGCCCTTCGACTAGATCATCCCCCCTATCTGAGGGTGTGTCATCTGGAGCGCAGAATGATGCGGTGATCAAGAGCTTGCGAAAAAGTAGCGATTCCTTGAGCAGGCAGTTGGTAGAGGTGCGAGCCCAAATCCAGTATTTGGTGACAGTTGTGGCAGGACAGACTCAGGGAGTGAATGGCCCTGCGCGGGGATTGCTGTTCCTCCTCCTCCTGCACCCCTGAGACCTCCAGTGGTGGTGCCAGCAGAGATGGAATTCATCTCACAGTTTCAGAGACTTAGCCCCCCTACGTATGATGGGAAGTCAGATTTCATGATAATAGACGATTGGCTGATCTCCATGGAGGAGATGTTCTCGTACTCCGGTATTTCAAACGATCAGAGTGTGATGATAGCCGCCTATCAGCTCAAGGGTTTGGCTAAGAATTGTTGGCTTAGAGAAAAGGACAGCTTGGTAGCTGGTGGCTCTTAGGAAGTGTTCAAGGAAATGCTGCTGAGGAAGTTCTTGCCTTCGGTTGAGCGTGACCGTCTTATGAACGACTTCCTCCACCTGAAGAAAGGCAACTCACAGTCGGTGAGTATGAGATAGAGTTCAGCAAGTTGAGCCGGCTTGCTCCTGGGTTGGTGAGTGTTGAGGCTAATCGAGCCAAGCAGTTTCTTGGTGGCATGTGGAGCGAGGTGCAGCAGTTGACCAATGCTTATGGATCGGAGACCTATGCTGGGGTAGTGGAGGCTGCTCTAAAGGTGGAGGCTATCGATACCGCAAAGAGCAGAGGCTAGCAAATGAGGAAGGACAAGAGGAAGTCCGTCGAGGAGAAGAAACCCCAGGTACCTGATGTTGCTTTGGGAAAGAAGAGCAAGGTGGTGTGTAGCTTCTGTGGCCGGTCGGGACACCCTGTCGAGAGGTTTTTAAAGAAGGCAGCAGCTCAGAAGAAGGATCAAGTTCATGCTATTCAGTGTGCTCCTAGGAGGGATGTTTCCTGTTCTATTTGCAAGCGACCCGGGCATGATACTTCCCAGTGCTGGTCCAAGGATAAAGTCTGCTATCAGTGTTGGCAGAAGGGTCAGATCAAGTCTAGGTGTCCTCAGATCCAGCCTGCTCTTCATGCAGTTCCACTTCAGGCACTACCTCCGCCTCAGCATGTGGACAAGGGTAAAGGAAAGCTGAACGTGATCTCTTCCGAGGAGGCCCAAGCTTCGACTTAGGTCATCTCAGGTTAGTTGTTTATTTTTCCATCTTGAAAGTTTTTTTGCTATTATAGTTACAGTTGGGTTTTGGTAAATCCTTAGTTGTATATACTCCTATAGGGAAATTGAAGGTGAAGAACTGCTGGGCGCGGGTTCTGTTCGACTCCGGCGCTACCCACTCATTTGTGGCTAGGGCCTTTGTGGAACGACATCGGTTAACTATAGATCGAGTTCGTGGTACCTTCCGCATCTAGTTCCCTTCTGGTGAATCTGTGTTATCAGATTTGGGCATTCTAGATTGCCCTGTTTTGTTAGGGGATTTTCATGCGAGGGCAGACTTGAAGATGATTGACCTGGAGGACTTCGATATCATTCTGGGCATGGACTGGCTGTCTAAGTATTATGCGGTCACTCAGTGCAAAGGGAAGCACTTGGACTTCATCAAGGACAATGGTCAGCCGGGAAGCGTGTATGCTGATCCGTGCCAAGATTCTCCTGTCTTTTCTGCGGTATGTGCTCAAAAGTTGTTTCCTTCTGGATTTTTTGCTTGTTTAGTCTCGGTGGTTGGGACCGCTGTTAGTATGCCACTCTTAGAGGAGATTCTCGTTGTTCGCGGTTTCACTGATGTGTTTCCTGATGACCTTCCTGGCCTTCCTCCCGATCGGGATGTCGAATTTGTTATTGATTTGGAACTAGGTACGCGTCCTATTGCTAAGGTGCCGTACCAGATGGCCCCTCGTGAGCTAGAGGAGTTACGAGTCCAGTTAGATGAGTTGTTGGCAAAATGGTTTATCCGGTAGAGTTCGTCACCTTGGGGTGCTCATGTTTTATTAGTGAAGAAGAAGGATGGGTCGATGTGGCTTTGCATCGACTACAGGGAGTTGAAAAAGTCACTATTAAGAACAGGTACCCTCTGCCGAGGATCGATGACTTGTTTGATCAGCTGCGCGGTAGCACAGTGTTCTCGAAGTTCGATCTTCATTCTAGCTATCATCAGCTTAGGATCCGTGAGGCAGATATTCCACGGACTACGTTTAGATCGATGCATGGACATTTTGAGTTCTTGGTTATGTCGTTTGGTATGACAACCGCACCATAAGCTTTCATGGATATGATGAACCTGGTGTTCAAGGATTTCCTAAATAAGTTCATTGTGGTTTTAATCGATGACGTGTTTGTCTATTCCCGCAACGCTGAGGAGCATGAGCAGCATCTGCGCTTGGTTCTATCGGAGTTGAGGAATCACAAGTTATTCGCAAAGTTGAGCAAGTGCGAATTTTGGTTTCCTCAGGTCTCGTTTTTGGGCCACGTGGTGAACAAGGATGGGATCTCGGTTGACCCGGAAAAGATCGCAGCAGTGATGGATTGGAGTAGGCCGGGCACGCCCAAGGAGATCCGGAGCTTTCTATGGTTGGCCGGCTACTACAGGAGATTCGTGGAGGGTTTCTCTATCCTAGCTGCACCTTTGACAAGGTTGACTCAGAAGAACGCGACCTTTGTTTGGAGCGAAAAGTGCGAAGAAGCCTTCCTGGAGCTAAAGAACAGATTGTGCACTACTCCCGTTCTGACCCTACCTACTGAGGGTGTGGAGTATGACGTTTATGTGGATTCTTCGCATGTTGGTCTAGGTTGTGTGTTGATGCAAGTAGGAAAAGTGATTGCGTATGGGTCAAGACAATTAAAGAATCACGAGAGAAATTACCCTACGCATGGCCTGGAGTTTTCAGCGGTAATTTATGCGTTGAAGTTGTGGAGACATCTACTTTATGGGGCTTAGTGCAAGATCTACACTGATCACAAGAGCCTGAAGTATGTGTTCACACATAAGGAGTTAAATTTGCGCCAGCGTCGGTGGCTAGAGTATGTGTCCGATTATGATGTAGAGATCCAGTACCATCCAGGCAAGGCCATTGTGGTGGTCGATGCCCTGAGTCGGAAGACGGGGAAGATCTTTAATTTCTCCACCGACCGTTTAGTGGAAGAGTTCCTCCTTATGGATATCTCAGTTGGATGCTGCGTCATGAAGAGTAGTTTCGCAGTGGCAGAGCCGTCTTGGATTTCCCTTACTAGGTTACACTAGAAGGATAATCCGGACCTTCTGCACTTATACCTCAGGACTGAGAGAGGGGAGTTGTCGGATTTTTCCATCGATGATGCGGGTACTTTGAAGTACCGCGGCAGATTTTGCATCCTTGCTGTTAGAGACATCAGGGGTATGGTATGCAGAGAGGCTCATGGATCCAGTGTTGCCTACCATCTAGGATCTATGAAGATGTACCATGATTTGAAGCAAATAGCCCGGTGGTATGGCATGAAAAGTGATATAGCCCGATTTTTTGCTGAGTGCCACACTTACAAGCATGTGAAGGCCGATCACGGAAGGCCTAGTGGCAAATTGACTCCACTAGAGATCTCGACTTGCAAGTGGAAAGTATTTCTATGGACTTCATCACGGGCTTACCGAAATCTCAAAGGGGTTTTGATTTTGTTTGGGTTATAGTGGATAGACTGACGAAGTGTGCTAACTTCGTACCGTATAAGATTGACTACCCTATGAAGAAGATAACAGAGTTGTACTTGAATGAGGTCATCAGATTGCACGGTGTGCCTGTTAGCATCATTTCCGATCGAGATTCCCGGTTTACTTCTCGCTTTTGGCAGAGTCTGCAGGAGGGTTTGGGTATCAATCTGAGGTATTCAACTTCTTACCACCCACAGAACAATGGGCAGACGGAGCGGGTGAACCAGATAGTTGAGGATATCATCAGATACTATATTCTAGACCACGGTGGAGCGTGGGATGAGCGATTGCGGCTTATGGAGGTTGCATACAATAAAAGTTATCAAGAAAGTTTGCAAATGGCTCCGTTTGAAGCTTTGTATGGGAGGCGCTGCAGAACTCCCCTGTTTTGGGCTGAGCCAGGTGAGAGACCCTTGTTGGGTCCGGATGCGCTCGAGGAGATGGAAGTCACAGTCAAGCTTATTCGAGAAAAGCTTCGTTTAGCTCAGGAGAGATACGAGAAGAACGCCAATCGGCGTAGGTCTGACTTGGAGTTTTCTGTAGGGGACCTTGTGTTTCTTAAGGTTTCCCTGATGGTTGGAGTTAAGGGGTTCGGTAAGAATCAGAAATTGGACCCGAGGTATGGGGGCCCATTTAAGATTGTTGAGCGGATTGGCGTGTCAGCTTATAGGTTGGATTTGACAGCAAACTTCCCAGGTGTTCATAATGTATTTCACGTAAGCCAATTGCGGAAGTGTGTGCGCAGTAGTGTGCAAGTCTTGGATGTGGTGCCCCAATTGGAGCCTAATCTCTCTTTTATTGAAGTGCCGGTCCGCATATTGGATACTCAAGATCGGGTGCTGCGAAGAAAGTCCATCCCGATGGTCAAAGTTCTATGGAAGAATCAGGGTTTGGAAAGCGCGACTTGAGATTTAGAGTCGGCTATGAGGGAGGCTCACCCTCAGCTGTTTCCCTGATTAGTTTGGTTTGTTTTCTTCTTGTAATGTTTGGCTTGTTACTTTTTCCTTCTATAGTAGAAGTGTTGTGCGTAAAGTTTCGGGACGAAACTTTCTTTTAGAGGGGAGTGACTGTAACGCCCAGATTTTTTCTGCGATTATTTAATTCTCGTTTAGCGTTACGTCGACGCGTTTTCTTGGCTTATGCCATCTGTGGAGTGTGGTCTTAACTCCTTAGTACTGGGTGGCCTATTTTGTAGCCTATTGGCAGGATCTCCCTAGCAAGCCGAGTCGTTTTTGGGGACCCGGTGTCTCCTCTCGGGGGATGCTTGTGTTAGGGCTTTGGGTGTGTATAACTCGAGTTCTGTTCGTCGAAAGTTAATTTCGACTTCGTCATTGTGTTCGTAGCGTGGATATTTAGCTACGGTGTGAATTTCTTCGAATTCCTAGGTAGTTCGGTTTTCGCGTCATTTTGGGTGTGCCAGTAATAAACGAAAATAAGTAATATTTTAAAGCTATTTAAATGTTTTTCAGTCGAAAGTTCTGAGAGTTAACCGGCGGCTTAGGAGGTGGTTAAGGATGATTAGACGTGTTAGATTTATTTATAAGCCTTAAGCCAAATCAGCGGGCCCATTCTTTTTCTTCCCGAGACCAAACCGTCGCCTGCTCCTGTTCGCGAAAAACAAAGGAAACTGCCGGACCTGCTACCTCTTCGGACGGCGATTCCGGGAGCGTTTGTGGATGGATTTTATTTCCGAGAGTGGATCTGGATTGCTCTCGCTCAGACCTTCATTTCTACGGTGTTGCTGTTGTTGGTGCCGAGGGAGAGGAAAGGCTCGAGTGAAGCTTCGCTGAAAAACCGAGGCAAGTGGTTCTTGCACTTGCTGTTTTGATCTTCCCCCTCTTAACTACCCGGTTAGCCCTATGATAGAAGCTAAGTTTTTCTCTTCTGCTTTCTAAAATTTTGTGTTGTAGTTTTAGGTTAGCCCTAAATTCTGTTTTGATCTTCCTCCTGGTGCTATTTTTGCTCAACCCGCTGGTTGTTTTAACCATTTAGACTCCAAATTTTATTTCTGGTTTGGTGCTTTTGCGGGTGGAGCCGAGAGAGAGAGAGAGGGAGATTTCTGTGGTAGTGCTCTTGTTAGAACCGGTCTTGGTAGGCTCTCAGTATTTGGTGTTGAGTGTGGTGCACACACTCAAAGCCAAAAGCTGCCCGGGATTTGGCGTTTAGTGTGGTGCACACACTAAAAGACATAGTTTGGTCTGTCCTTTTGCGGCTTAGTAGTGAGGCGACTGAGTGAGAAATTCGTCTTTGTCGAAATCGACGGGAATCACTAAGTGATTCTCGCCGACTTCGACGAGTATCATTAGTGATTCCCGCCGATTCTGCGAGAATTAATAGGCATTCTTGCCGATTCGGCAAGAATCAGTGGACATTCCTGCCGATTCGGCGAGAATCAGTCGGCATTCCCGCCAATTCGGCGAGAATCTGTCGGCATTCCTGCCGACCTCTTCCGGATAGCGTTGGTTTAGGGTTTTCCTGCGGTTAAGTGCTAAGGCGTTGAGTGAGTAGACCTCACTCAACGCCGTAGCTATTTTGGCGTTGAGTGAGGTTAGCTCACTCAATGCCAATGTCTGTTTTGCTGAAGGCGTTGAGTGGACCTCACTCAACGCCATAGCTGTTTTTGCGTTGAGTGAGGTTAGCTCACTCAATTCCAAAGTTTTATTGCGGGAGGCATTGAGTGAGTGAACCTCACTCAACGCCATGGCTGTTTTGGCGTTGAGTGAGGTTAGCTCACTCAACGCTAGAGCTGTTCTTGCGAAGGGCGTTGAGTGAGTGAACCTCACTCAACGCAACGGTTGTTTCTGGCGCTGAGAGAGGCTAACTCACTCAACGCCAAGGTCTGGTTAGGCGTTGAGTGAGTGGGGCTCACTCAACGCCAGACCGTGTTGAGTCATCTCAACGCTTTTACCTTACCTTGATTTTCTCCCCCGAGTGAATTTCTTGATTTTGAGGTTTCTTGTCAGCTATTTTCTTGTTTTTCCAAAAAGGCCGAATCGTTGGTCGTGGTTAGTAGTGGTGGTTTGAAGCTCTTAATTGGGGAGGTGTTGTGTAATTTAGCCAATGCCACCCTTTTTATTTTATCTTGCTCCAGGTACGGGCTGGGCAAGGGGGTGGGAGGTCCCTAGTGCTTTCACATGTAGACCCCTGAGCTTGGTTTCTTGGAAATAGTTGTTGGTGGACTGAGTTTGCCTCCAACCCGGATCCGCGATGTTTTTTCTACTACCATCTCTCACAGCTTAGGGTGTTTGACGTTTCTTCCTTGGTAGATTGCAGCATTTGGGCTCATGGTAGCCTTGTTGACTCTACAGCTTTTGGGCAAAGTTACTGTTGTGTCCTCGCACGTAATGCACTTCCTTTTTGCCTTGCCTTGGGCAGTTGTGACTGTTACTTCTTTGTTTTCCTCTTTTACTTATCTTCTGATTGACACTTTCGAGCAGTTTTCTAGTTTGCTTGCTGAGGTATTCTTTCTTCTTGAATGCCTCAGGTTCTGGATAGTAGCCGCTCTGACGGCTAATGGTGCAGTGCTGTTGCTGGTGGTCTCTGGTGCTATAGAGATCGGTTTCGTGTTTCTGCGAGGTAGTTTTGGTGTTTTTTTTCTTACAGACATACATACTTGTCAGTGGATTCGTGTCAGTTTGTTGGCGCCCACTGGTAGTTTTTACCTTGATACTAGATGTGTTACTTTTTGCTTCTACCTTTCTGGAGTTAGTCTACTTGCTCGTAGGTTTATTTATGCTAGGTTGTTAGTTACTTTTAAACCTAAAAACACTATTATAAGTATTACTCATGATCAGCATGTTTTATAAAACTCGTCACTATTTTTCAAACAACGTAAAAAGATCATTTTCTTATACATAGTATAAATTAAAAGTAGAGTCCTGCATAGTATAAGTTGTCCTCTGGGGACACTTATGCACTCTTTTAAGATGTAAAACCTGAATAAAGTATTTTTCCGCAGCGTATAAATATAGTTTTTAAATTGTGGACTAGGTGATCCACCGAGCTGAGGGATACGGCCTTTAAAAATTTAACTGATTTTCTAATCATTTAACTTATGAATTTTCATAAATTATAGTTTATTGTTGTTTGCCTGAGCGTCGGCAGTTATCCCCTGCTCGACGTGGCATCATGACGCGTGTTTTCTCCTACTCTGATATTTCGTTTTCCTTGGAGAAAATACGGGTTGTGACAGAGAGCACCATGTGCTCACCCCCAACAAAAGAATTAGCATTTGCCACCCATGGGCCAAAACAATGCACAATTTGGTCAATGGCCGAATGATGCAAATATAACCGATATTCGGTTGAAATTCAGTGCACGAGTAAGAAAATAGGCCCAGATGAGTCCAAAAAGCCCTATAAATATCGGACTCATCACACCACCATACTTAAACATTTGCTTGTCCCGATCTAATTATCTCGCCGTGAACTAGAAAATAGCTAGCAGGCTTAGTAATTTCTAAATAAACTAAAGTGAGAAATCCAAAACTGCATGGGCATAGAAAATATAATCGATAAAATTTTTAATTATGCTACAAAGTTTATAAATTTCGATAAGTGTAAATAAGTATTGTAACTTCTCAAAAATAGAATTCTTGAGAATCATTTGGTCATGCATAGGAAGAAAGTTGGCAGGCCACTCAGTTGAGCATTGCCAAAGACCGGGGCTCGGGATCACCTCCAAAGAAATCCATCAATGTCGGGGACCCCACTCTTGCCCGTTCACACTCTCTCCACTGTACTAGTTTGACTCCAGCATGAATCTGTAATACTTTAGGAAAATAATGGGGCTTGGTTATATACGTAGGTAATGATGTAAAAGGGATAGGAACGATGGCTACACACATCCCCAAATAGGCTTACACAAAAGAAATCCTCTAGCCAACCAAACATGCGGGTGCACCACACCACCAGACTTGAACATGACAACACGGGAGTGCGCACCACCTAACACCACAACAATACTATAAACAAACTCTGCATTTTAACTTCCTTCTTTTATAGCAGCACATATATATATATATTTAGAATTTTTTTTTTCAATGCACCTTCAGCCAAATTTTCAAAATAACTTCACCGCACAACCACATAATAACTCCACTACCACAACACCAATGGAAGAAGTATCATACTACTACGGTGAAATTTGGGTGTGGAACTGGGAAAAGCTTTGAGGCTTTGGAGATCGCGAAGTGGAGCTAAATCAATAGGATGGGTAGGCTCAAAATAGGCTAACAAGGATTTTCGTTAGGATGGGTACAAGGCTCAATCGGGCCAAAATGATGGCTTATATCACGCTCACACTAGACTAATCGTGCACCAATGCTTCGAGACTAGCTTGGGGCAAGTTCTTAGTCATCGAGAAAGGTGATTCTTCCTCCCGAATCGATCAATACGAGGCTAGTGGCGGCTTCACACATTCCTACACTACCGTTCGATTACTATAGATTCAATAATTTTGAGTAATACAAACAATATTTAAAAATGCAAAAAAGGTATAAATCTACGAGCATAAAGAAAAAAGAGATCAATACTATTTCTACACACCATGAGCACTCTATTAGAAGCACTACACGAGTTTCACACTACTCTATCCTAAAATGCTAAGCCAGCTCCCTATTTTAAAGTTAACACAAAAGAAATAAATTTGACTTGAGTCGAGCGCATGCATAAGATCGCACTCATGTGGGTGTAGGTGCATAATGCAGACATGTTGATTAAAAGGAAGAAAATAATAATATACTTTTGGTATGAAAGTGCTAATAGTGCATGTGTATAGGTAACCCGCAAAACTCTCCCCCATCAGACTTAAACTAAACAAACTATCATAGATTTGCAATATAAATAGAGAAATAAAAGTCGAGGGAAGAGGTTACACCATGCTCAGCAAATGAGCATACCAGAAGATTGGCGTTAATGTAAGCAAAAAGTCCACGACCCACGAACTCAACCTGCATAAGAAAACATCTCCAACCACGCAGACGCAAAACATATAATCACAGTAGCATATTTGAATAAACTAAAAACAGCAAAATTTGGTTGTCTCCCATAAGCCCTTTTCTTTACCACCCGTAAGGTGGACCAAATACCTATATTAGCAGTTATATAAATATTGTTCAGGGAATAAGTTCAAAACATAATGATAAAGGTCTACAGATACACACAATATTAAGCAGAAAATGAGACTCGAAAAAGCAGCAAAGGAAAACACCGGAGATCCTTCACTCCTCAAATGAATGCTGATTTATGATAGATCCCCCCAGTCACACGATATGAGGGCGAGGCGAAGTCTTTAGGACCTAGGGAAGCCGAGTCTCCCCTGCCCCTAACCTCGTCCTTCTCGCGCCGGCGGGTAAAATTCTGCCCCTTGTGCAGGAGTAGCTCCTTTCGTTTCAGATCCACAGAAGGGGATCACCCGGGTGCTATGATCACCCCCACCAATTCAGCAGTAAGTTTATCTTTCGCGTCTGGGGGCATCCTTTCCTCACCCGCAGTGGGTGAAAGATCAGCCTAAGTTATTTATTTAATAGTTTACAAACTTTGTTAGAAATATAACATCTCATTTCCAACTAGACCCCTAAGAGTGGTTTTGATCATGACCAGGTCATGACAAAGCCCTAGGGAGCTAAAAAAAGGGCCAGGTGATCAAAGGCCAAGGTGAGAATCACCTTGTTCTGCCTATGACACAACCTCAACACCAAACCTAGGGTTTGACCTTAAGGCTTCACCATGACTCCATGACCCCACCACAACACCACTAACCTATTAGAGGACCCAATAGAGCCTTAAGGGTCCATTAGAATAAACCCAAGGTGACCAATTTGACCTAGGACCACCCTAGGCCTAAATTAGGCAAGGTGCCCTAACAAAGGGAAGTTGGCCTCTAATGTGCCCAACCAATCTTGCCCAGGTCTTAATAGACCTAAAGTGGTGTCAATGGGTCACCAAAGATCCATTGGGGTGAACTCTAGAGCCTGAGTTGACCCAAGTCAACCCTTGATCTAAAGTGGTGAATGTGCCCTTACCAAGGGTCATGTGACCTCCAAAGTGCCAAGTCAACCCTACCCAGACCTACCTAGACCCTAAGAGGGGCCAATGGGTCAATAAGGGTCAATTGGGGTCAGCCCTAGAGGCTAGGTGGACCAAAGTCAACCCAAGCCCATTTTGGGTCAACCTAGCCCAAATGGGCTAGCCCAAGCTCAAGCCCCCTCATGTGGCTTAATAAGAATATATTTAGTATCAGTGGGCTGCCTTTAGACCACAAGATTGACCAAGTCAACTTGGTGACTAGGATAGAGAGAGAAAATGAGCTCCACCTCATTTTAATGGAGGATAGAGAAATGGGAAGGAAGAGGTGGAATATAGGGGGCGGCCAAAAGGAGGCCAAAGACCACCTTTAATGGCTAGATTCAACTCCCCTAGGGAAGGGGAGAAGTTTCCAGTAGTTTACCGGCCACCAAGGGGCATATTCAGCCCCCTTCTCTCAACCCGAGCCATGCCATTAATGGCTTTGATGGGCAATGAAGGATCACCCCACCCCCTTCCCAATTGGTCTTTTAAACACCACTAGTGGCCCAAGAGGAAGATTTCTCGGCCCTTTACTGAAGAATTCGAGCCCTCCCACTGTACTGTTGCAGAAGCCGAGCGTCGCCGCCGTCAACCATGGTGTCCCGCCGCTCCTCTCGCCTTCAGGCTGCCGGAATGGTCCTCCCCCTCTCCTTGTTTCATGGATAGATCCTAGGAATGTTTAGGTTCGAGGTTCGAGCTCAATTGAGCCCGATCCAATTCCTCATTTTCATGTTTTCGGGCAGAAATTGGCTTGATAGAATCGCCGGAATAGGCATCTCCGGCGGCCGTGCCGCCGGCTGGGGGTAGCCCCCACCTCCCCGAAGGTGGTGGTGGCGGTGGCCGGCCAGGGAAGTGGATGGGTGGCCGGGAAACCAGCCTGCAATGCGACCCAGGATGGGAAGATCATGGTCATCGCCTCAAGGAAGAAGATGACTCGGCTGCACTTGGATTTGCGCCAAGATTCGTGCAACAAGATTCATAGAAATTAATTAATGTTGATTTATTTCATTTTTCTATCACAATATTTACAGTAGATGGTTTTAATTTTTAAAAATATTTAGGTCCCTCTGGTGGGAAAACTTTCAACATAAAAGTTGTAGCCCTATGGGTCTACTTTAATCCAAAATTTATTTGGACCCATTTGAACTTCTTTTTGTCAGGGCACCCATTTTGGTGGGGCCTATACCTAAGGCTAACCTGAGGTTTAAATGGGTGCCCACCCTTCATCCCTTGTCCAAATGGAGTGAAATTTTGGCAGGTGACCAATCTTAACCATATCTAGGGTCTGTCCAAAATTGAGAATTTTTGGAGTTTTTTTGCATAAAGTTTTTATTTTTATTTAATAATGCTAAGGTAATTAAATTAAGTAGTCAAATGATCTCCAAACCCTCCCAAATTTCGGTGAGTAGTCCCTTGCAATAGTACCTAGCTCTGCACAAAATTTCTACCTGTTTGGATGAGTTTTGGTTAGGGAATCATCAAGCCCTAGTTAGGCCTTAAAGAGGTGCTTTTGAATAATGGTGCACTTTGGATTTTAACTGGTCATCTAACCTCAACAGAGGCTGGGGTTTTGGTCACTGATTTGGTATGGCCAATGCCACCCTCTTAAGGAGAATGGTGTAATTTATGGTTGGTTTACCCTAGTGTTCAAACTCAAACCCTAAGGAAGGGCCCTTGAGTGTTGTGAAGGGCATAGGGGCAAAGGCCCTTGTGTGACCTTGTAACTCAGTAGAGTTGAAGGTAGTAAAACCTAAGTCCTCTGGTAGGAATCTTTGTAACATCCCATTTCCGGCTAGACCCCTAGGAGTCGGTTGGTCATGAGAGAACCCTAGAAGCCCATGAATTGAAGTACATCGACTGAGATTTCGAGTCACGGGTTGGTCACGCCCGTGACCTATGTGTCACGCCCTTGATATAGGGCGTGACTCCTTCGACGATCGTCGATCTCAACGCGACGATTGTCGAGCGTCGAATTTGAAACCCGGGCCTGTCACGCCCGTGACCTATGTATCACGCCTGTGACCTAGGGCGTGACTCCTTCGACGATCATCGATCTCCGTGAGACGATCGTCGAACTTGCCACCCGGGCCTGTCACGCCCGTGACCTATGTGTCACGCCCGTGACCTAGGGCGTGACACCTTCGATGATCGTCGATCTCAGCAGGACGATCTTCGAATCGCAGAAATTGCGTCGTGGCCCTGTCATGCCCGTGACCAAGGTGTCACGCCCGTGACCAAGGTTGTGACCCCCCCTTCGGCAGTCGTCGATCTCAGCGAGACGATCGCCGAGCGCGGAATTTGCACATTGACCCTGTCACGCCCGTGACCCATGTGTCACGCCTGTTGGTACCCTAGGTTTTGATTTGAGTTCAGTCCTCTCTCTCTGTCTCTTGACCCAAGATTTATCTATGGTCAAAGGTTAGTTGATAGGTTAGTTTCTCTAGTTGTGTAGAATTGCTTTTCCAAATGAATATTTGGTTAAGTAGTTTTTCGTTCGACTATAGTCGAACGTCGCTCGACTATCGTCTATCAGTTGGTCGATGTTCTGTCTGCGTTGATAGCTCGACTATCTATTTGTCTTGGTAGTTCGACTATCTGTTGATAGGTCGACTATCTGTGTCATTTTGATAGTTCGACTATCTATCCTGATAGTTCAACTATCTGATAGCTCGACTATTTGTTGATAGGTCGACTATCTGCTTGCTTTGGTAGTTCGACTATCTGTCCTGATAGTTCAACTATCTGATAGCTCGACTATCTGTTGATAGATCGACTATCTGTTTATTTTGATAGTTCGACTATCTGTTGATAGGTCGACTATCTATTTTCTATGATAGGTCGACTATCTGCTTGATAGGTCGACTATCTGTTTTTGTTTGGTAGTTCGACTATCTGTCCGGATAGATCGACTATCTGATAGCTCGACTATCTGTTCTGATAGGTCGACTATCTGCCGAGGTAGTTCGACTATCTTTTTTGATAGTTCAACTATCTGGATCGTTCGACTATCTGTCTGATAGGTCGACGATCTCCGTGCGCCGTTCGACGATCTCCGAAGGTCGTTCGACGTTTTGCTGTATGCTCTTATTTAGTTTTGTCGTCTTCTATGATGTGACTAATTTAATATCTATTCTGGCATATTTTATAATAGATTATCTGAATAATTTGTGACATTATTTCCATGCAATATCAATTCTATTCTATATGCATGAGCTAATCTTTTCTGACAATGTTGTTTGTCTTATAGCTGAGATATGCAATCTGCTTTATCTGTCAGGCTGTCCTTTATAGCCGTTCGACTCAAAAAGTCTTCCTTGGCCGTAAAGAGTTCTTTCTGATGTGACTTTCTCTTATATTATTTCATCAGAAGTATTTGCAGCTTCTTAGAAAGCTTTATCCTTTTATAGGATATCTGCCTGCTGTAGTTTGTTTTTGTTTTATGCTTTTTGCAGCCCAGCTTGCAGAGTTCAGAAAAAGACAAGATTCAAACTCAATTAGAGCCGTTGCTGCTGCTGATATATAAAGACTTCTTTGAAGAAGAAATCAACTAGTCCACATAGAAAAGATATCAACTAGTTCTCAGATCATATTCATTCAGCAAGCTTACAGCAAGAACAAGTCTAACTGCTCTCAGCAATCTCCACTCAACTGAGAAGTGTTAGCTCTTCTGCTCTTCTTCAACCTGAGTTCTCCTGTTCCAGGAAGTTCTGACTCAGAGATCTTTTGAAGAAGAAGAAGAAGAAGATAGCTGCTAGAAGATTTTCATTTCTTATTTTATATCTTCTTGTAGTTCTTCCTTCAGTATTTACTGAAGTGTTTCTGCACTGAAGCAAGACTTCACCTGGACGTTCTTTGAGCCAGGGGGAGCCTTGATTCTTTTAGAGCTGTCTAGCTCAGTGCAAGTTATTGTGCTTCTCTAATCTATTGTAAAATAGAGAAGACACCTTAACCCCTTTTCCCCCTCCTGTACAGGGTTATTACTCCCTTCAAAAGTATCCCTTGGTGGCAGGGCACATGATCAAAAACCTGGGTTTGGTTTTTAGACACCTGATCAAAAGTCTAAAGGGTCTCTTGATCTACCTGAAGCAGATCTTGTTGGAGGCAGGGCACCTGATCAAAAACCTGAGTGGATTCCTACCTTGTTGGTAGAAGAGTGGACGTACCCAAGTTGTTTGGGGAACCACTATAAATTCCTTGTGTCGTCTGGATTGCCTTGTTTAATTACTTGAATTGTGGCTGTGATTAGATCTTAACTAGGTTTGCTAGTTGCTGGATAGGATCCAAAACTTAACTATAATTATAGTTAGCTTTAGTTTGTGCACAACACTTGTGTTAGGCTCTAAGGTTTAATCTTAAATATCTATAACTTTCATTCCGCATTTAACTCCAAGGGAGTTGAGTAGAAAGTCAACTTTGCTAGTGCAATTTTTGATTACTCTATTCACCCCCCCCCCTCTAGAGTAGTATCTATCCCTTCTCTTTCAACGCCCTTGACCTAGGGCGTGACCACCCTTCGATGACTGTCGATCTCAGTTCGACGATCGTCGACCTCAGAATTCGCCACTCGGGCCTGTCACGCCCGTGACCTATGTGTCACGCCCGTGACAAGGGCCGAAACGTCAGCCAGACTGGAAATTTCGGTAACCGACGTCATAATTAATTCTGAGTATGGGAATTCATAGCAGGAGTATTTATGAGCCGTTTCTATCTCTAATTATTTAATAGAATGAGAGAGTGAGGTCCAATAGGAAATCGCCACCTGGATCAGCCAATTCATCTTCCACCTTTTCCTCTTCCCTACATCATAACCGAAACGTTATTAAGAAGAAACATTCATGGCCATGAATGTTTCATCCCTTCCCCTCCCATTGGGAAATCTATAAAAGCCCCCTTGGAGCAAGAGGAGAAGGTTACACGCTCGATCAAACAAATTCAGACTTTTGCTCTTGCTGTAGGAGAAGTTCGGGAACGCTATCACCGCGCCATGACAATCTGACGTTCATCTCACCTTCAAACAGCGAACAAGGTCCTCCTCTACTCTTTCTTCTATGAATAGATCTTAGAAATTACTTAGGAGAGATGTCGAGCTCAATGGAGCGAGATTGAGTGAGTTTTTCCATGTTTTTTTCAAAAATAAATGGTGGTCGGGTTCGCCGGAAACCGCCCCTCCGGCGGCCGTGCCGCCGCCCGACGGTAGCCCTCACCTCAACAGAAGTGGTGGTGGTGGCCAGCCAGGGAGATGGCTGGGTGGCCGGGAAATAGCTTTAGAAAAGCTACAGGTTTTAAGCATTTTAGGTGTTGGTTCGGGCTTTTTGATAAGATGAACAGTAAACTATATTACTAAATTATTCTTTTTATATATAAAGGTAGTGATTTATCAAGCGCTCATTTATGCAATTTAATGAGGTACTTAGAGGCTTTTTATGTAGAAGTGGTCAACATAGAAAATGTAGCCCTTGAAGTCTAGTTTAATTTAAAATTGATTTCACTCAATTTGGAGTCCTGGTTAGACCACAACACACTTTTTGGTGAGGTCTATCCGTAGGGCTGTATTGACCTTAGAAAAATTCCCCACTCCATTCCAGTCATCAGAATGACTTGAAATTTGGGGTGTGGGCTAATCATATCTATATCTAGATGTTGTCAAAAAATTAGGATTTTTGGGAAATATTTTTCTATAGTTTTTTGAAAAATTCAATAATCCTAGTATAATTTAATTAGATGGCTAAATGACTTCCAAACCCTCCCAAATTTTGGTGAGTGGTCCCTAGGTTTATCATGAGGTTCTGGTAAAAATTTCATAGCATTTGGAGATGTTTCGAATAGGTTTTTATCCAACCCTAGGTTGATCCTTATAGGATAATTTAGGATCAAGCACCCCCTTGGTATTTAAGTGGCCATATCAGCTCAACAGGGGCTGATATTTTGGTCACTGACTTTTTAGGGCATGATACACCCTCCAAGGGAGTTTGGAGTGGTTTGGTGTAGGGTAGCCCTAGAACCCTGGGGTAGGTCCCTTAATGGGGATTTGTAGGGTTGTGAAGTTCATGGGGTCAAATGACCTTGGACTGACTTGAAATTTGGTGGAGAGGACCACAGGACCATTAAAGTCCTCTGGTAAAAATATTAGGGTATTTGGAGACCTTTAGCCCACCTAAAACCCTAACCCTATTTTAGGTCACCAACCTTAATTTGAATTATTAAGCTATCAACTGAACTACAAATCAAGTAAAATTTGGGTAGGGTGATTTTGTAATCCAAGTAGACATAATATAATTTTATTGAGATTTTTGGGCTAATTTATACAGTACTTTATTCACAACTCTAATTGTGGCCTAGATATTTGTTTTGATGATTATGGAATTTCTGTTTACTGGAATGTTATGAAATCTTGGATTAGGGCTTCTTATAATATATTATACCTTTTGTATTTTTATTGGAAGTTTTATCTGATTATTTTGGGTACTTTATTCTTTAATGTACTAATTATGATATGTAGTCAAAAATACAGTTAAGGACCAATTACTAGTTGGAAAATTATAAAATTTGGTCAGTGGGTGTTTCAATTTATGATAGTCACCCTGTAATTTTTCTAGAATTTTACATGATTAAAAACAGTACCTCCTTCATTAAGTTAGGAAAATTAGTATCTTCAATTAAAATAGATTCAGAGTTCAAATGTTGGAGAAAAAATTATGGTACTTGGTTTATGATGTTTTTAGGTCACTATAAAGCTTCTATAATTTTCTTGGGATTTTTGGACACATATTTACAGTACTTCTTTCATAATATAATAGAAATGGTCTGAAACGGTAAATTAGGAAATATAGGGCTAAACACCTCTGAAATTTCTCTAAATTTGGAATTACTGTTTAAATGTCTCATACAATTTTTACTGATTTTAGGAGGATTTATTGTTGCCTCATTAGTGCACTTCATGTTCATATTAGGGCATTTGGAATCTTAGAATAAATAAATTAAATGCCAAATGAAATAGGAAAATTATTATTTTCTGGATTTAGACTAATTAGGTCATGGTAGACCTGCAGTAAATATTATATGAGATTCGGAAGATAGTTTGGAGTACCACCCCTTGCATACCTCCTAAAACTTAGGATGGTCTGCGTTTAATAAAAACTGCAGAAGCTGAACTAGACTGGGTAATGAACTTGGGAGATGGAATTTTGGTAGTTTGATGGTTTGGATAGGGTTAGTTAAATCAAGTTCATTATTGGAAGTCAGGATGGGTAGGGTGTGAGATTGACTAGCGATTAGTAGTGTTCGGGTTCGACGGAAGATCGTCCTCCCCGAGAAGAGGAAGAGTCAAAGTCACCCTAGGATTAGCCCACTATAATGTGAGAAGGGAATGGGTTAAGGGAACCAATCAATTATAATAAGTGCCTTAGAAAGGGAGTTTTGGGATTCACCCCATCATAGCTCCTAGTACCGCTGCGAGCCCTTCACCGGGTAAACCTCGGGAAGTCCAAGGTTAACCTTAACTCTTAGGAATAAAATGATCAAGAGTAACCCTAATAATACTTCTACCTCACACCTACACTTGTATACTTAGGAAGAAGAATTGGCATGGAATGGGTAGAGTAGGTCCGTGGTCTAAGGGCCTACTAGTAAAGACAATGGTTTGGTTTGTAATTTGGAAGTCCAGGGAGCGGGATGCTCGGGGACTTGGTATATTCTTGGTAGCCTAGAGAGCTGGAGGCTCGGTAACATGAGAACTTGTACAAATATAATTATCATGATTGCATGTGCATAAAAGTGGTGGGTCATCAGTACTGGGTGATCGATTACACCGATAGCGGTACGTTGACTCAGCGGTGTGGGACACTTAGCCAAAGAAAGCCTGGTGGGTATAGCCAGCACTAGTACGCGGATACTCTAGGTTGTGTTCTTCTAGGGGCGTACGGAAGGGCTAGTCCTGGTAGTGTGGTTACCCTCCTAGAAGTGGGGGGCCCGATTCACTGTCTCCGTTTGCCACAACGGAGGTTCCTGGGAGTGAAGCTAGCTTTTCGAACAGGGGGAACTAAAGGTCTGTGCGCTTGGAGTCGTGTGGGTGTGTTACACTTGTTTGTGCATTCCATAGCATATTTGCATGTCAACCATAAACATTGCCACCTATCGTATAAGATGGTATGAGACGTTTTATACGATAGGCCCTGCAAAACGACCCCTTGGTCTATAGGGGTAATCCCTATAAATCAATGGTTATATTTGTTATTTCTTGTGCTTTTACTTACTTGCTACTCCTTGCTGTTTGACAACCAACACTCCAACGTATAAGTGGTATGGGACACTTTATACGATGGGAGCCCTGCAAAAGATCCCTTGGCATATGCGCTTCCGCGCATAAGTTAAGGATACATTTCCTACTTTCTGCTTCTATCATGTTTACTATGGAATTCCTAGCATAGGTCCGCGGTCACCAGCTTTTGACTTACTCTCCACCTTCATATCCTCCCCTTTCTTCCTCTCTGCTCGGTACCTAGGAGCCATGGGGGAAGGGGTAGGGGATGATAGGGCTTAGTCTATATGACTAATGGTTTTCGAACCACAATATTTTAGGTGTACCATATGGAAGGGTCACGGGTGTTGCAGTTTCTGACAGAGTACCCCATGACCGTGTTACCATTGTCACCAGCCAGGACATACACGGGTTAAATGCCCCTTGATGGGTGGGATCCCATCAGCTCAGCAGCCAGGAGGCCGAAGATGTAGACGCATACATGGATTGCGAGGCGGCGACGGCAGGCCAAAAAGGAAGAAGCACCCAGAGATACAGCACCAGTAGAGTACGGAGTCGGTGGAGATGGGCCAGTCTAGTTTGGGTGCTCTCGGTTCAGTGACAGTTACGGTGACGCTTAGTTTTAGTTTTGCTTCTGCGAGTGACTTGTAGTGAGGATATAATGTACCGGGCATAAGCCCTCCTTTTGTACTCTGATTATTATTATTATTGTGGACTCTCCCTTCGTGGAGATTTATTTATATACATGTGATTATTGTGGACTTGCTTTTACTTCTTTATGCTACTGTTCTGCGATCGAAAAGGGCCGGCAGAATTGGCGTTTTGTAGTGGCGGCCTTCCCGTGAGTCGGTGCCACCGCAAAGCGGCAGTTCTGGGCTAAGACCCCGGTGTTTAAAAAGAAAAAAAAGGGGGTCTTACAAGTGGTATCAGAGGTAACCTCGATCGGAAAAGTAGCAGTCCACTAACCCTGAGTCACCCCCGCTCGAGTTTAGTTTGGGGACAAACTAAGTAGCGGAAGCAGTGGTGTGCCCATACGGGAAATCACATGTGAAAGTCCACTTCATCATTAATTGGAATCCTTCTTTGTAGCCTGTGGCCTACCCTGCCCCCAGCAGGGAACACCTCCGGCTGCGAAGATCTCATCTTATCATCCTCTAACTAACGAGTTAGACTCAACCAACTAGGACTCGTGACTAACCATGACAATTTATAGTATGCCCTAGTTCAAAATAGACCTTGGGTATGTAATTTGGTTAAGGTAAGGAGATACCCAAAGAGAATAAAGGAGGAGTTTAGCACGAGAATGACTTCCTAAGACGTAAACTCAGGTGTCCCTACTATCCCAATCAAGGATTATTCAAAGCGGTAGACTACTTTAAGGAGAATTGAGACCAATAATACATTAGCAGAATGGTAAAAGACAAGTAGTCTTAACCCTCAATACCGGTAATAAAATTACCTAGAGGAAACCATCGAGACAAACACTGAGGGTCGGATAGGAATTCGAGTTCGGAAGATACCAATTTGGGATTGGAAACATTTTGACCCGGATAAGGTTGTCGTAGATGTGACTCAGAGAGTTTAAAGTATGGAGTATATTAATGAGTTTCAGGGTGGAACCCCAAGTCGAAGATTGATGCCCTAGGGATTGTGTACCCAGCTAGGACAGATGTAATAGGGTAATGTCAAATACTTAGCCCAAGATAGGTAGGGGTTGATCTTTTGTTTATTGGGGCTAAACTTTTGTTTATTGGGCAAACTAGTATAGGCTTGGGTTCCCTTGGACCTAGTTTAGGGAAGGTGGTTGTAGTTTAGTGGTGAGAATTCCACGTTTCTTCACTTAGGAGGGCTCTACTGCGCCCGGAGCAGCAGATTTTGACCACAGATGGACTGGTAGCTTCTGACCTGTCAGTTCACCTGAAGCCGATTCGGATCGATGGCAGAGGAGTACAGACCTTTCGTCGCAAGAAAATTCCGTTGGTCAAAAGTTCCGTGGAGGAACCACGGTCAGGAGGAGCATACCTGGGAACCACAGGACCTAATACGACAAAGGTATCCAGAGCTGTTCAGCCAGGTATACCTCATAACCTCTCAAGATGTTCAATTTACTTCCTATTTTAAACTAGCAGGACTTAAATTTCAAGAATAGGGGCTAATCTTTTGTTTATTGGGGTATATACCCAGTCAACTTGACGAATTGGTCTTAGATTTGACAAACACCCTCAAACCACACATAGCAAACGTAACGTAGAGATGTAAATCTTTCGACTCTCATGGGATGTTACAAGCCTTTTTTTTATTCTCCCGATAGGAGCCCCGTAGACTTAACCTTGATTTCGGGGACGAAATTTTTGTTTTGTTTATTGGGATTTGTAACATCCCATTTCCGGCTAGATCCCTAGGAGTCGGTTGGTCGTGAGAGAAACCTAGAAGCCCAAGAATTGAAGTACATCGACTGAGATTTCGGGTCATGGGTTGGTCACGCCCGTGACCTATGTGTCACGCCCGTGACATAGGGCGTGACTCCTTCGACGATCGTCGATCTCAGCGTGACGATTGTCGAGCATCGAATTTGAAACCTGGGCCTGTCACGCCCGTGACCTATGTATCAAGCCTGTGACCTAGGGCGTGACTCCTTCGACGATCATCGATCTCCGTGAGACGATCGTCAAACTTGCCACCCGGGCCTGTCACGCCCGTGACCTATGTGTCACGCCCGTGACCTAGGGTGTGACACCTTCGACGATCGTCGATCTCAGCGGGACGATCGTCGAATCGCAGAAATTGCGTTATGGCCCTGTCACGCCCGTGACCAAGGTGTCACGCCCGTGACTAAGGGCGTGACCCCCCCCCCCTACGGCGATCGTCAATCTCAGCCAGACGATCGCCGAGCGCGGAATTTGCACATTGACCCTGTCACGCCCGTGACCCATGTGTCACGCCCGTGACCTAGGGCGTGACCACCCTTCGATGACCATCGATCTCAGTTCGACGATCGTTGACCTCAGAATTTGCCACTCGGGCCTGTCATGCCTGTGACCTATGTGTCACGCCCGTGACAAGGGCCGAAACGTCAGACAGACTAGAAATTTCGGTAACCGACGTCATAATCAATTCTGAGTATGGGAATTCATAGCAGGAGTATTTATGAGCCGTTTCTGTCTCTAATTATTTAATAGAAAGAGAGAGTGAGGTCCAATAAGAAATCGCCACCTGGATCAGCCAATTCATCTTCCACCTTTTCCTCTTCCCTGCATCATAACTGAAACGTTATTAAGAAGAAACATTCATGGCCATGAATGTTTCATCCCTTCCCCTCCCCATTGGGAAATCTATAAAAGCCCCCTTGGAGCAAGAGGAGAAGGTTACACGCTCGATCAACCAAATTCAGACTTTTGCTCTTGCTCTAGGAGAAGTTCGGGAACGCCATCACCGCGCCATGACAATCCGACGTTCATCTCGCCTTCAAACCGCGAACAAGGTCCTCCTCTACTCTTTCTTCTATGGATAGATATTAGAAATTACTTAGGAGAGATGTCGAGCTCAATGGAGCGAGATTGAGTGAGTTTTCCATGTTTTTTTCAAAAATAAATGGTGGTCGGGTTCGCCGGAAACCGCCTCTCCGGCGGCCGTGCCGCCGCCCGACGGTAGCCCTCACCTCAACAGAGGTGGTGGTGGTGGTGGCCGGCCAGGGAGATGGCTGGGTGGCCGGGAAATAGCTTTAGAAAAGCTACAGGTTTTAAACATTTTAGGTGCTAGTTCGGGCTTTTTGAGAAGATGAACAGTAATCTATATTACTAAATTATTCTTTTTATATATAAAGGTAGTGATTTATCAAGAGCTCTTATATGCAATTTAATGTGGTATATAGAGGCTTTTTATGTAGAAGTGGTCAACATAGAAAATGTATCCCTTGAAGTCTAGTTTAATTTAAAATTAATTTCACTCAATTTGGAGTCCTGGTTTGACCACATCACACTTTTTGGTGAGGTCTATCCATAGGTCTGTATTGACCTTAGAAAAATTCCACACTCCAATCCAGACATCAAAATGACTTGAAATTTGGGGTGTGGCCTAATCTTATCTATATCTAGATGCTGTCCAAAAATTAGGATTTTTGAGAAATATTTTTCTATAGTTTTTTGAAAAATTCAATAATCCTAGCATAATTTAATTAGATGGCTAAATGACTTCCAAACCCTCCCAAATTTTGTTGAGTGGTCCCTGGGTTTATCATGAGGTTCTGGTAAAAATTTCATCGTATTTGGAGATGTTTTGAATAGGTTTTTATCCAACCCTAGGTTGATCCTTATAGGATAATTTAGGATCAAGCACCCCCTTAGTATTTAAGTGGCCATATCACCTCAACAGGGGCTAATATTTTGGTCACTAACTTTTTAGGGCATGATACACCCTCCAAGGGAGTTTGGAATGGTTTGGTGTAGGGTAGCCCTAAAACCCTAGGGTAGGTCCCTTAATGGGGATTTGTAGGGTTGTGAAGGTCATGGGGTCAACTGACCTTGGACTGACTTGAAACTTAGTGGAGAGGACCATAGGGCCATTAAAGTCCTCTGGTAAAAATATTAGGGTATTTGGAGACCTTTAGCCCACCTAAAACTCTAACCCTAGTTTAGGTCACCAACCTTAATTTGAATTATTATGCTATCAAATGAACTACAAATCAAGTAAAATTTGGGTAGCGTGATTTTGTAATCTATGTAGACATAATATAATTTTGTTGAGTTTTTTGGGCTAATTTATACAGTACTTCATTTACAACTATAATTGTGCCCTAGATATTTGTTTTGATGATTCTTGAATTCTTGTTCACTCGAATGTTATGAAATCTTGGATTAGGGCATCTTATAGCATATTATACATTCTGTATTTTTATTGGAAGTTTTATCTCATTATTTTGGATACTTTATTCTTTAACGTACTAATTGTGATATGTAGTCAAAAATACAGTTAAGGCCCAATTACTATTTGGAAAATTATGAAATTTGGTAAGAGGGTGTTTCAAATTATGTTAGTCACCCTGTAATTTTCTATGGAATTTTAGATGATTAAAAACAGTACCTCCTTCATTAAGTGAGGAAAATTAGTATCTTACCTAAAAATAAATTCAGAGTTCAAATGTTGGAGAAAAATTATGGTACTTGGTTTATGATGGTTTTCGGTCACTATATAGCTTCTATAATTTTCTTGGGATGTTTGGATATATATTTACAGTACTTCCTTCATAATATAGTAAAACTGGCCTAAAATGGTAAATTAGGAAATGTAGGCCTAAACACCTCTGAAATTTCTCAAAACTTGGAATTGTTGTTTAAATGTCTCATAGAATTTTTACTGATTTTAGGAGGATTTATTGTTATCTCATTAGTGCTCTTCATGTTCATATTAGGGCATTCGGAATCTTAGAATAAATAAATTAAATGCCAAATGAAATAGGAAAATTATTATTTTCTGGATTTAGACTAATTAGGTCATGATAGACCTCCAGTAAATATTATATAAGATTCGGAAGACAGTTTGGAGTACCACCCCTTGCATACCTCCTAAAGCTTAGGATGGTCTGCGCTTAGTAAAAACTGCAGAAGCTGAACTAGAGTGGGTAATGAACTTGGGAGATGGAATTTTGGTAGTTTGCTGGTTTGGATAGGGTGAGTTAAATCAAGTTCATTATTGGAAGTCAGGATGGGTAGGGTGTGAGATCTACTAGCGATAAGTAGTGTTCGGGTTCGACGGAAGATCGTCCTCCCCGAGAAGAGGAAGAGTCAAAGTCACCCTAGGATTAGCGCACTGTAATATGAGAAGGGAATGGGTTAAGGGAACCAATCAATTATAATAAGTGCCTTGGAAAAGGAGTTTTGGGATTCACCCCATCATAACTCCTAGTACCGCTGCGAGCCCTTCACCGGGTAAACCTCGGGAAGTCTAAGGTTAACCTTAACTCTTAGGAATAAAATGATCAAGAGTAACCCTAATAATAGTTCTACCTCACACCTACACTTGTATACTTAGGAAGAAGAATTGGCATGGAATGGGTAGAGTTGGTTCGTGGTCTAAGGGCCTACTAGTAAAGACAATGGTTTGGTTTGTAATTTGGAAGTCCAGGGAGCGGGATGCTCGGGGACTTGGTATATGCTTGGTAGCCTAGAGAGCTGGTGGCTCGGTAACATGAGAACTTGAACAAATATAATTGTCATGATTGCATGTGCATAAAAGTTGTGGGTCATCGGTACTGGGCGATCGATAACACCGACAACGGTACGTTGACTCGGCGGTGTGGGACACTTATCCAAAGAAAGCCTGGTGGGTATAGCCAGCACTAGTACGCGGATACTCTAGGTTGTGTTCTTCTAGGGGCGTACGGAAGGGCTAGGCCTTATATTGTGGTTACGCGCCAAGGAGTGGTGGGCCCTACCCACTGTCTCCGTTTGCCACAACGGAGGTTCCTGGGAGTAAAGCTAGCTTTCCGAACAGGGGGAACTAAAGGTATGTGCGCCTGGAGTCGTGTGGGTGTGTTGCACTGGCTTGTGTTGCACTTGCTTGTGGCCCTACAAAATGACCCCTTGGTCTATAAGGGTAATCCCTATAAATCAATGGTTATATTTGTTATTTCTTGTGCTTTTACTTACTTGGTACTCCTTGCTGTTTGACAACCGACACCCCAACGTATAAGTGGTATGGGACACTTTATACGATGGGAGCCCTACAAAAGATCCCTTGGCTTATGCGCTTCCGCGCATAAGTTAAGGTTACATTTCCTACTTTCTGCTTCTATCATGTTTACTATGGAATTGCTAGAATAGGTCCGCTGTCACCTGCTTTTGACTTACTCTCCACCTTCATATCCTTCCATTTCTTCCTCTCCGCTCAGTACCTAGGAGCCATGGGGGAAGGGGTAGGGGATGATAGGGCTTATTCTTTATGACTAACGGTTTTCGAACCATAACATTTTAGGTGTACCATATGGAAAGGTCACGGGTGTTGCAGTTTCTGACAGAGTTGACCCCACGACCATGTTACCATTGTCACCAGCCGGGACATACACAGGTTAAATGCCCCTTGATGGGTGGGATCCCACCAGCTCAGCAGCTAGGAGGCCGAAGATGTAGACGCAGACGTAGATTGCGAGGCGGCGACGGCAGGCCAAAAAGGAAGAAGCACTCAGAGATGTAGCACCAACAGAGTACGGAGTCGGTGGAGATGGGCCAGTCTAGTTTGGGTGCTCTCGGTTTAGTGACAGTTTCGGTGACGCTTAGTTTTAGTTTTGCTTCCGCGAGTGACTTGTAGTGAGGATATGATGTACCGGGCATAAGCCCTCCTTTTGTACTTTGATTATTATTATTATTGTGGACTCTCCCTTCGTGGAGATTTATTTATATACATGTGATTATTGTGGACTTGCTTTTACTTCTTTATGCTACTGTTTTGCGATCGAAAAGGGTCTGCAGAATTGGCTTTTTGTAGTGGCGGCCTTCCCGTGAGTCGGTGCCACCGCAAAGCGACAGTTCTGGGCTAAAACCCCGGTGTTTAAAAAGAAAAAAAAGAGGGTCTTACAATCTTAGAGGATTTGGAGGTAGGTAGACACCTCAAAACCCTAACCCTATTTTTATGGTAGAAGCTCAAATATGGTAACACTGTCACTAAATTATAGTTAAAAGTTGTGAAACTTGGGTAGAGTAAGTTTTAGTCTACGTACAACCCTTACTAATTTTTATTAGAATTTTATGGGTTATACTTCTAGTACTTTATTTGTTAGGTATCAATTTTCCCAAACTGGTGTTTTAATTATTTTGATTACTCTATTCATTTGAATCAAATAAAACTTGGCCAGCAGATGATTTAGGTCTAAATGAATATCCCTGAATTTTGTTAACAAATTTTAGTTGATTATATTTAGTACTTCCTTCACAAGTTCCAAAAGAGCAATTATGGTCAGTAAATCATTTAGAGCAAATTACCTACTGTAAAATTATGAAACCTGGCCACTTATGTTTTCAGATCAATATTTAGTTGTAGGATTTTATTCATGATTTTGAGGAGAACATTTACAATACTTGCTTTACAAACATAACTTTTTGAGATTTTGGTAATTATTTATTATAGAGCTCAATTCCCATTGAAGAATTATGAAATTTGGCCACTGATGTTTTTAAGACAGTATCTGCTCTAGAAGATTAATAAAGAATTTTTGGATAATTATTCACTGCACTTACTTCATTAATGAAAAGAAAAAGGATTTATTCTCAAAATAAAATTAGAGTCCTGAAAGTACTGGAAAAAAATTGTTATACCTTGGATTTACTGATAAATTGTTGTTTAGAATTTATAATGATTTTATGAAGCTTTATTCATATCTAAAAAGTGCACTTTATGTTCAATTGGTAGCTCTTGGAACCCTTAAGAAAATTAATTAAATACAAGAATAATTAGGAAAATTAAAATCTTCTTGATTTAGTCTATTTGTATCATGATAAGTCTCCAGTAAATAATTTAGGGCATTCAGATGATTATTTAGATTATCCCCTATCCGGTTCGATGTATAGTCTAGGTTGGTTTGCACTTAGCAAATCATTAAAGTTGCAATAGGATATGATTTGGGATAGTTGTTGGAGTTAGTCTTTTTGCTGGGTCGGATAGATATGGATGATTTCACCATAGAAGGATGAGAGGGGTAGTGAGAAGTGGTTTGGCTAGAGTGTAGGGGTGCTCGGGTTCGACGTAAGATCGTCTCTCCCGAAGAGAGGAAGGTTAAAAATTACACTAGGTAAGTCTATCGTAATACGAGGAAGTAATGGGTAAGGGAATCAACCAATAATAATAAGTACCTCGCGAAAGGGAACGATGGGCGTAATCCCATCATAGTTCCTAGTGCCCCTTGAGAGCCCTTCACAGGGAATATCGTCGGCAGTCCTGGGTTAACGTAAACTATTTTAACAAATTGAAAAGAGTAACCTAGAAATAAGATCTCACATTTCACAGACATTGTTAGCACAGGAAGATTGTTTGGAGCTTCAGCTCGATTAGTTTTGAGACGGACAGTTTGGTCCGGGGAGCCTCGACTCGGTTAGTTTTGAGACAGACAGTTTGGTCCAGGGAGCTTCGGCTCGATTAGTTAAGAGACGGACGGAATGGTCCGGGGAGCTTCGGCTCGATTGGTTTGATACGTTAAATTTGCATGTGCATAAAAGGAAAGAAAATAAAGGTGGTGTGTCTTCGATATTGGAAGGTCGATGCACCGACGCCAATATACTGACTCGGCAAGTGTGGTTAGTACTTCGCTAACAGATGTCCGGTGCGCCAGCCGGCAAGAGTACACAGGAGTCCTCTTTGTGCACCAAGCATTGAGGTGTACGATAGGTCTGACCGGTAGTGCTTTACTAGTTTAGAGGTGGGCGAGGCCCAACCCACCGCTTCTGTCTGCCACTACGGAGGTATCCTGGGAGGTTACGGCTCCAAAAAGGGGGAACTAAAGGTCTGTGTGCACAGAGTCGTGTGTGTGTGTTGCACTTGCATGATCCATCATACCCACTAGCATGTCATAGCATAATCAATTCATTTAACCCCCAACACCTAAGGTATAAGTGGAATGGGACGCTTATACATTAGGACTTGCAAAACGACCCCTTGGTCTATAAGCTTGTGTGGGCAAGTTTATAAATTAAGGTCAAATTCTTTATATGTATATATTGTTGTTAATAACCGACACCCACACGTATAAATTGGTATGTGACTCTTTATACGATGGGAGCCCTGCAGAAGATCCCTTGGCTTATGTGTTTCCGCACATAAGTTAAGGTTATTTTTCCATACTTTACTTTACTGCCACATGTATTATAAAATTGCTAGTATAGATCCGCTGCCACCTAATTTTGATTACTCTCCACCTTCAACTCCTCCCCTCTCTTCCTCTCCGCTCGGTGCCTAAGGGCTATGGGGGAAGGGGCTGGGTATGATAGGGCTTAGTCTTATAGACTAACATTTTTCAGACCACATCGTTTAGGGGATCGTGGAACCCAGTATAGAGGAGCAGCCTCGGAGGTCGACCCGTTTGGAGATAGGGCAGTCTAGCTCAGGAGTTAAGCCAGCTGGGACTATGAGTCCCGACTTATAGTAGATATTATAGTTTGCTTCCGCTTGAGCGTCCTGTAGTGAGGATTTTGATGTATAGGGCATAAGCCCTTTCTTTCAGTACCTTACTTTTAGTACTCTGATATATTATTCTGTGGACACTCCCTTCATGGAGAATTTTATTTCTATATATGTGATCTCTGCGGACTTGTTGTTCTTTATTTCCTTGCTGCGAATATGATCAATTTTGGCCGGCAGAATCGGTGTTTTGCGATGATGACCCTTCAGGGCGTGAAGGTGTCAGCGCGAAGCGGCGGTTCTGGGCCTAAGACCCCGGTGTTTAAAAGAAAGAAAAAAAAGGGGTCTTACAAGTGGTATCAGAGGCAAACTTCGATAAGAAGAGTAGCAGTCCACTAACCCTGGGTCACCCCTGCTCGATTTTAGTTTGTGAACCAACTAAGCAGCGGAAGCATGGTGTGCCCATGTGGGGATCACATGTAATTGTCCACTGTTAATTAGGCTTGAGTCAATTTCTTACAGATGGTTTCTGATATGCAGCCTCCAGCACAGCCTACACTACAGGGAGGAGTCAAGCAGACTCCGAATGATGCACCACCTCCCCCGGTCCCCACTCCGTTTCTACAGTCGGAGATGGGGCAGACTCTGACAGCCATTCTGGAGGCTTTCAGGGCTCAGCAGGTTCCGGCTCCGCTGCCAAACCTGGGGGCCAACTGGCTGAGCATCTTCCGAGGACTCTCTCCCCCATCCTACTTAGGGACAGAGTCAGCTGTCCGGACAGAAGAATGGCTGGACATTATGTACGAGATGTTGACAGGGATACGGTGCCCCTGGGAGGAGAGAGTGCCATTGGTGGTCTCTTGCTTGGAGTCTCACGCCAAGAGATGGTGGAAGTCGTCACTAGACAAGACCTTTACGGATATGGATATTGCAGAGATTACTTTGGGGGAGTTCAGGGCTGCGTTATTGGAGCATTTTTTCCACAGTAGGCCAGGGAAGAACTGGAGGATAGATTTTTACAGTTGAGAAAGGGGAACAAGTCGGTGGTGGAGTACCACTGAGAGTTCAACCACCTAGCCTGGTTTGCTGACTCGTATCAGTTAGATGAGGCTGGATATACCAAGAGATTCTACAAGGGCCTCCTAGAGGAGCTGAGGGATGCATTACTATTTGTATCTGATGGGCCTATTTACCGGATAGGGAGATGGCTAAAGGGATAGAGGTTGATTGGCAAGCTACTCGGGGCCAAAAACGGCAGACAGAGAATCAGGGTCGAGGAGCAAAGAACAATCAGAGACAAGCCCGTGTCTCGAACGGGAGGAGGGTCAAGGACCAGCCTCGTCGGGAGACAAGACAGGAGACAAGGGAGCCAGCGGTGGTGACTCCACCACCACTTCAGGCATGCAAGGGACAGAGACACGGGGGAATGGCATATCCCCCACCAGAGGGCTTCCACTATCATCAGGTTGGGCACATCCGCAGAAATTGCCCTATGAGGGGGGCACCCCCACCAGCACCACCGGCTGCCTAGCCAGTGCAATATTTTTGAGACCAAGGACGTGGCCGAGGACAAGGATACTAGGGTAGGGAACGTAGATAAGAAAGGGAACAGGTTTATGCTTTGGACCTATTGCAGCCTCGGAACACAGAGCTGTCATAGCAGGTACGCAAAGATGTTTAATGGTTTAAATAGAATTCCCTTTCTCAGTTGTTAAATTTGTAGAACTGCACTAGATAGAATAAATGGGAAAGAAAACTCGTTATAGAATCCTAAGATATTTAATCGCCCCAGGTATAGTCTTCATCAGCGGCAAGCCTGCCCGCACGCTTTTCGATACCGGAGCTACTCACTCCTTTGTGTCGGAAACGTTTATAGAAGGATAGGAAGGCGTGGAGCGAC
This sequence comes from Platanthera zijinensis, assembly GCA_039513925.1. Lineage (NCBI taxonomy): Eukaryota > Viridiplantae > Streptophyta > Magnoliopsida > Asparagales > Orchidaceae > Platanthera > Platanthera zijinensis. The sequence continues at coordinate 188,690,732 of CM077079.1, read as the reverse complement.
TCATGGGCTCGGAGATAAGTGTGCGACTCCCCGATGGATCAGAACACCTTACCTCGGTCCACTGCAACATTGAGGTAGAAATCGGTGGAAAGGCGTTTGAGGCTTCAGTGATGCTTTTTAAGTTGACGGACTACGACTTGATCCTGGGCATGGTATGACTGCACTGGAACCATGCCCAGATTGATTTCCAAGTGAAGAGGATCACCGTGAGGCACGGGGACTCTTTCATTATCATCGAAGGTATAAGACCTGCCTCTCATATACTCTTATCTTCGGTACAGGCCATTAAGCCCCATCTGCAGGGAGAGGAGGTCTATCAGATTCTATTTGAGAAGGCGGAAGTCAAGGAGTCTTTGACAAACATCCTGGTGGTGCGAGATTTCGCTGACATCTTTCTTGAGAAACTGCAAGGACTACCTCTGCACCGAGAGCAGGACTTCCAAATACAACTTATGCTGGGGGCCAAGCCGGCATCTAGGGCCCCTTAGCGGATGGCCCCGAAAGAGTTGACAGAGTTCCGAAGCCATTTGCAGGAACTAGTAGAGGCAGGGTTTATCCGGCCAAGCTCTTCACCGTGGGGAGCCCCGGTGCTATTTGTCAAGAAGAAGGACGGAAGTCTCCGCTTGTCTATTGATTATCGAGTGCTGAACAGACTGACAGTCCGGAATACATACTGACTGCAATGGATTGACGAGTTGTTCGATCAATTGGAAGGAGCGCATTTTTTCTCGAAGCTTGACTTGAGGTCAGGTTATTACCAGCTACAGATTCGAGAGGAGGACATTCCGAAGACTGCCTTCACTAGTAGGTACTGACTGTTTGAGTTTACAGTGATGCCCTTCGGGCTCACAAATGCGCCGTCAGCATTTACAAGCCTCATGAACAGGGTATTCAAGGAGCATTTGGATGTATTCGTCATCGTATTTATTGACGACATCCTCATCTACTCAATGAAGGAGGAGGAGCATACACGACACCTGGCTTTGACTTTAGAGAGGCTATGGGAACTATAGCTGTATGCGAAGTTCAGCAAATACAAGTTTTGGCTAAAGGAGGTGGCCTTCTTAGGTCATATTATTAGCGGTGCTGGGTTGGCAGTAGACCCGGCCAAGATTCGGGAAGTTCAGGATTGGCCACCGTTGGAGACATCCACGGATGTACGGAGTTTCCTGGTGCTTGTCGGATATTACCGGAAGTTTGTCGAAGGATTCTCCTGAATTGCACTCCCTCTTACTTTCCTGACGAAGAAGGAATCCCCTTTCGTTTGGATGTCATAGTACGAGGCGTCCTTTGTGGAGTTGAAAGGTCGGCTTACCTCGGCTCCCATTCTCGCTCTTCCGTCAGGAAGGGAGGGATTCCAGGTGTACACAGACGCCTCCTACAAGGGGATGGGTTCCATTCTGATGCAGAACGGGCACGTGATATCCTATGCCTCCCAGCAGCTGAAGATACAAGAGAAGAACTATCCGGTGCATGATCTTGAGATGGGTGCAGTGATCTTTGCTCTGAAGATTTTGCGACATTACCTCCACGGGGTTCACTGTGACATCTTCTCAGATCACAAAAATTTGAAATACGTGGACACATAGAAGGAACTCAACATCAGAGAGAGACGTTGGGTGGAGTTTCTGTCGGATTACCAATACACAATGCCCTACAATCCCGGGAAGGCGAATGTGGTGGCAGATGCTTTGAGTCGGAGAGGAGATACCTCAGGGAAGGGACTACATCTGATGTCCAAGGAGCTAGTGCGGTCATTCAGAGATATGCAGATATCCCTAGTATCTGAGAATGATCCAGAGCTGTATAGGGAGTATCTAGCATTGATGGTGGCCATAGATGATATTCGGGACTACATCCGGGACAGACAGAGGACAGATGCATGGGCAGAACCGATATTCCTAGCCTTGGAGGAGGGTTCGACGGGAGATTATTCACTGAGAGATGGATTACTATATTTCAGAGGCAGGGTTATATACCCGCATGAGGCTAGATTCGGGAGGACATCATGGCGGAAGCACATTATAGCAGATATTCTATACACCTGGGAATCACCAAGATGACGGCAGACTTGAAGAAGACGATGTTCTGGCCGGGGATGAAGAAGGACATTACATACTTCGTGACTCATTGTGAGATATTCCAGTTGGTGAAGGCGGAGTGCAGAAACCCGGTAGGATTGCTACAGCCACTTCCGGTGCCGGAGTGGAAATTTAAGGACATCACAATGGATTTCATTCATGGCCTTCTCCGATCACGGATGGGAAATGATTCGATTTGGGTCATCATCGATCGGCTAACAAAGGTGGCTAGATTCATTCCGATCAAGAAAGATGACTCGGTTGGGGTACTGGTGCGGAGATTCGTAGAGCAGTTCATTCGTTACCACGGGGTGCCCAGGACGATCGTGTCGGATCGGGATGGTCGGTTCACATCTAGAGAGTGGAGATCCGTGCAGACTTACTTAGGCACGCGGCTGATCTTCAACATAGCTTTTCATCCCCAGACGGATGGGCAGACGGAACGCACCAACCGTACATTGGAGGACCTCCTAAAGCTATGCATCTTGGATCGAAATGAATCTTGGGAGAAGCTTTTTCCACTAGTTGAGTACTCCTATAACAACAGCTATCAGTCCAGCATTAGGATGGCTCCCTATGAAGTCCTGTACGGGAGGAGATGTAGGACTCCACTTTCATGGATTCTGGACGAGGATCCGAAGGTGTTGGGATCAGAGTTTGTCGAAGACACCGAGGCTCAAGTGAGATTGATACGAGACGGGATGCTGGAAGCGCAGAGCAGACAAGCTAAGTGATGGCGAGGACCCCCCGGCATTCGTTCGTGCCGACATGGAGTTCTCGTTTGACTGCCACCGCTACATGTTCAATGACTTTGATGGTCGTTGCCTCCACTGTCGTCGTGGCCGCCGCCGCCGCCACCGCCGCGGCATTTCGTCTCTTCGTTATGAATATAATGTTATTTCATCTTTGAAATAATATTATACTCATAATCTTTTAATTTTCATTTTATAAGTTATTATGCTTATAATTTTTAGGTCCTAAAATTATAGTTTTTATTATGTGGTTTTTTTAATTTGTTTAAAACATTCTAAGGCTAGGATTAGTTTGATCTTGATGAAGGGTGGAGGAGTGAGGTGTCATTTTATATATATGTATGTGTGAGGGAGAGAGAGACATTGAAGAACAAAAAAAAAAGAAACTTAAAACCTTAATCTCTGCCTACCGTGGACAGCAGCCCCCCCCCCCTCTGTCTCTTCGGCCTGGCCGACTCCAGCCCGACTACAGGAAGCCGCTAATTTCAAGTGCTGCCGCCCCTCTTGGTGGAGTATTCTTGCTGCCCCGGCGACCTCCTTCCTCCTCCGGTGTGACTCCAAAGAAGACGGCTCGGTTCTCCCTCATCCGGTGCGACTCCGGCGAGCCGTGGAAGTGCGACACTTTCATATTTAACACTCTTCTCCTCCTCCTCCTCCTCTTTAATTTCAGAACTTTGGGTAACGATTTCTCCCCCCAAATCTTGTGTGATTCCTCTTAAATTTTTGTGAGCTTGGTGGGATTATGAATGCTAATTTTATCCTAAATGTTGTCTCAGTTTGTATGTGTTAAAATCTGAATTTTACATTGCTTAAATTCCGAATTTCGCGAAGATTTCCGTAAGGGTAGGTCTTCTTGGGCGTCTGCAAATCGGGGTTTGTTTAGCCCTTGGATTTCGGACAAATCAAGAGGATTTTGTATATCCTCGTTGATTTATTTTGAGGGCCGATTACGGACTATTTTTGGATCGTGGCTTGAGTCCGGAACACCCTCCGTATTGATATAGAAATGCTTGGAAATGAATGCTTAGGTGTTGTGTTAGGGTATGCAATATGTATGTGGATGTTCGTGTAGGTTTGGTTGGGAGAAACCCACTTGTGAGATCGCGTCGTTACGAACAAAACTCTGCCAGAATTTCCAACTTTGCACGCGCACAACGTGTTCGTAGAAATGCCTCTTGGGACGTTTTCAAAGCACTTTAGGTGTTCGGGTAAATGTCCCTTAGGCTTTCCCTTTGTTATTTTCAACTCTAGCATCGCGTACGGGTGGCCTGCATCAATTTGGTATTAGAGGGAGGTTTGTCAATTTCTCAACTTGACAACGATCCGCTCGATCCGAGCTACCCCCACTTGCACTTAGGTACGTTTCGTTCGTTTTTAAAATTTTTATTTTTAGTTATATAAAAACAAAAAAAAATGGTTTAATTGCTTTCCTAATTTGAACCTTTTTCCGTTAGTCTGTCATGGCATGCATTGGGAGTCCCCTTCCCCCATGTTCCTCGGTTGGTGCCCTTCACAAGGAGATGACTCGCCAATGTGATGACATAAGAGATATGTTAGCACAACTTGGAGGTCGGCTTCCGACACCGCATCTTGATGCCCCTCGGCCACAGCTTAGGACCAATGTTCCTTCCTACGATGGATTGGGGGACCCCCAAGTCTTCCAGGACTGGGTCATGGAGATTGAATATTATTTTGAGTGGTATACGCTGAATGATGTGGATAAGGTGCGGGTAGCACGAATGAAATTGTTTGGGCGCGCCAAAATATTCTGGCTAAATGAGGAGCGTCGTCTGAGGATAGAGAATGGGGCTTTGCCCATAGGTTGGCAACTTATGAATAATTTGTTAACGGATGAGTATTATCCCTCATACTGCCGTTCTCAGTCTTCTGGTTATCCGAGTGTAGCGCCGCCTAAGATTTTGCCTATACCGAACAAGCACGTTCCCCCATACTCCCGTATGAGGACGTCTCATGATTTTATTTCTCCCCGCCGGGACACTAGACCGCTTTTTGATTATAGGAGTGATGATAGGCCTTGCGTTAGATCCGTTCCCCAAAAGGATCCTATCATTTTGAGTACACCTACACCTGCCGTGCGGGAACCAGAGCATGATAGGTCCCCTGTTCCACCATCTATTATTATCTCAACTAGGGATGTTATCCAGTCGAAGGTTAGGCCTAGGAAGCCAGTTAAGGTTGCCAAGGAGAAGGCTTTATGTTATGCTTGTGGTGTGACAGGCCACTACGTTGTGACATGCCCCACAAAACCTAGGGCTTCGGCTATGTTAGTCTCCCCTCCGGAACCACCCCAGACTACCTCTGAGATTGCTGCTGATCCTGATCTGGACGTTGATGTGGTATCTTCTGATTTTGTTGAGGATGTCCCGTTAGATGAGAGTATCCTGGCATGTTCGATAGTGCCCGATGATTCTGCCAATTTTTCTGACGATGAGGAGACTGGATATCCTAGCGACTTGGATGATGATTTTTCGGATGTTGATGAGGCTTGGACTTGTGAGAGTACCCCTTTAGCCACTACATGTCTTGTTAGTGATATTTCAGTTCACCCTACTATTGAGTACCCTCTCGAGTCTATGATCCCTATGTCGAGTGAGCCTCGATCTGATTTTTCTGAAATTAAATCTGAGCTATCTGTGGAGCCAGAGATTGAGGATTTCTGAATTATTATTTTGGATGAGTTTCCTCCTGAGGGTAGGGTATCCTTGGATGATTATTCTGATGTTTGCCCGGACGTGAGTTTCCTGGATGAGTGTCCCTTGATTGAGTCACCGTTGTGTGAGATTCATTTGGATTTGGATTTAGTCCCGGGCTTGATTTTACTGACCCTCCCTCCTTCTAGTGTGCCTACATTTGATATCATTTTAGGACGTGGATCCGCTAGTCATAGTCTACGCTTTTATGATATACCTACTTGGATACCCCCTACACTAGCGTTTGCCCCTCGTTTAGATGTTCACGAGATGATCTTAATAATCGTTGATCTTGTCACTGTACCATTTTATCCTGCTCATGCTTCATACGAGACGGATCACTTCACGAGATATCTCTCGACGGATAGTGTTTTGTTGGTGACTATGCTTGATCTTCCTAGGCTTGTGCATTTTGATTTGGTGTCTTTACGATATTGTCACCCATCAAGTAACCTTGCACATTATTTTCATTCGCCCCGACAAGAACTTCATGTATACAGGGCACCGCCTTATACCTGTGCCTTTGCTTTGCTTTACTTGCACGACTATACATATTGGAGAGCCTGTGACTACGGAGTGATTGATCGGAGTTTAGTCTTGTCAGCCCTCGAGTGGATACCTTCGGGTTCTGTAATGAATTTCACACGTTGGAGCGCCGATCCTTACATGATTTTCTCGGATTTTGGATTTAATGCAATTTTTTCAGATTCTAACGATGCAATCGGTTTTACGCCGTGTTTCAACTTTTCGGATTTTATTTTACATATCTTGTTTCCACCTGAGTGGCTTTCTCCGACGTTTATCTCTTCCACTTCAGTTTCTCTTGGGTTGAGAGGCGAGATTTTTTCCGTGTCGCTCTTCCAGTTGGGTGTTCTGGTTCTCGCATTGAATGGTAAGAACTGCACTGTTTTTCTTTATGCTGACACATCTGCAAGATTTTCTGCTGTTCTTGCTCATGACAGGTTCTGTTCTATTGCGGACGCCCCGTGGATGTCCGCTCTCGCTATGCCACCTGTGGATGTTGCTGTCTCCTGCTATTCTCTCGCTGGCCACTCATCGATGATGAGTGATTTCTAGTGGGGGAGGATTGATGGCGAGGACCCCCTGCCATTCGTTCGTGCCGACATGGAGTTCTCGTTTGACCGCCGCCACTACATGTTCAAGGACTTTGATGGTCGTTGCCTCCACCGTCGTCGTCGCCGTCGCCACCGCCGCGGCATTTCGTCTCTTCATTATGAATATAATGTTATTTCATCTTTGAAATAATATTATACTCATAATCTTTTAACGTAACACCCCAAAAAGACCCCAAAAAGACTCAAAATGGTTTTGAGGTGCAGGTCAGTTTACACGGCTTGGGACAAGGGCGTGTCCCAGGGCGTGTCGGGGGTACACGGCCTGGGACACGGGCGTGTCCCAGGGCGTGTCACTCAAATTAAAATGAGGTCCGAGTCAGAAGATTACACGGCCTTGAACCAAGCCTTGAACACGGGCGTGTTAGGTTGGACACAGGCGTGTCCAATGCCGTGTGCCTACCCGTGTATTGCTTGCAGCTCGATGAGGTAGGGGTGACACGGGCGTGTCTCAGGAATGACACGGGCATGTCAGGTTCGACACGGGCGTGTCGATTCCCGTGTTCTGGTATATCTCAGTCGGTACGAATACCGCGTGTGCCGCTTAAGGGTACACGGCCTGTGACACGGGCGTGTCACAGGCCGTGTCAGCCAAAAAATTGAGTTTTTAGGCAAATCGTGGCCGTTCAGATTTCTCTCTTTGGATCCAAGTGCTCAGGTTATTCCTGGCTGGATTAAATCCGTAGAGGCTGATGAAGAAAGTCATTCTTCATTTTCTTAAGGAAGAGAGAAAGAGAGAGGAGGAAGAAGAAGGAGGAGGAGATCAAGCCACCGGCGGAGTTCCCGTGGTCCGATTCGTGATCCGAAGCCGGCGTTGTGAAGGCAAGGCTGCTGCGGTTCTTTCTCATCGGCTAGTTTTCGATGGCGCCCAAGAGATCGACAAGGGTAACGATCTCCCTTCTTTGACATGTGAAGTCCTTCTTTTCTGCATTGCATAGGGAAAACCCTTCCCCGCAAGTGTGCGGTGGGTTGTGGTGTCCCTTGGGGTAGATATGTGAAGTCCCCCTTGTTAGAGGCCGGAATTGGAGTACGGCTCTAGGCATGCTGTGTGAAGCCCATCTGGATGTGGTCTGGATTGGTGATGCTTGTTTGCATATCGGAGAAGGCTCCGTGATTATGGCTTGTGTTGCCTTGTGCCTACCTGTTGCTTGGTGCAGCAGGAAGTACTGGATGATGTCGAGGACATGAAGAGGGTTGGATGCAACTCTTGTGGCCGTGCGTTGCCACTTTATGAGCGGTTGAGCCGTTGGGCTGCAACTCGATGAAAAGGCAGATTGCCGAACATGAAAGGTGAAACCGACCCGCGCCTATAAATAGCCATGGATACTTCCGTATTCGAGGTGGCACGGCGACTTGAGCAACGGGGGGTGGCTGATCTGTACCTGCGTTAGGTCCGTCCGACTTGGAAGCCTGGTTATAGGTTTTGTTGGAGCGCCTAATGAGAGTCTTAGGCCCGCGCGCCGGAAAGACTAGAATGCTCAAATACCGTGTAGACGGTGGTGTTGACCCTGGTATTCCGGTACACCAATAATGTTCCCTGAGTGCACGGACTGTCGGGCCATGTGGCCGATGGTTGTGATGGCTTGAATGTGCCTGCGCGCACATAGTTGCTATATGATGATGCCATGCTATGCAGGGAAAGAATGTTCATGCCCCGAGAAAGGGGTAGGATTGATATAATTGGGTCAGCTGAATGCTGACCGTTGCATTGTTTGCCACCGGTTGGGTGGATTGTTCCCATGCAGGTGCTGGAGAGCCAAGTGGTAAGTGAAGGGCTGAAGCCCTACTGCTGTTGTTGCTGCTGCGGCTAGCCCTTGAAGGCTAAGCGAATGTTTTTGCTTGTTTTCTTTTACTCATGTATGGCCGGCCTGCGCGCCGAGGTTTGTAAACCATACGGTGTGAAAAGAGGAACTGTAAGGCCTTAAGGCCAAACTCTATGTGTTTGTGTACATTCCATGGTTATATATAAAGATGGTTTATATATTGGACATTCCTGGTTAGAGTTCAAATTGCAACTTAAAGCTTCCGCTAGAATGCTCTGAGTTAGGATTCGTGTTTGGTTTGGTATTATCCTGTGACCTCACCGTCTGTTTGTGGCATATAGTGTGGGGCCCCGGCCGGACCTTCTACTATACGTCATGTAACGGATGGGGTCGTTACATTTTGGTATCAGCTTCGTTCGGTATTCCTCTCTCGAATTCGTGGACGAATTCTTTTATGGGGTGGCGAGCGCGTGTTTATGCGCCCTGCTGTAACGCTAATGAACTCTGGAATGTCCACTAAGGATGTACAACATCTTGTTTGCGGAATCTGCGCGTTCCTTTTTGTGTTGTTTTGCTTGCATTCGCTAATGTGTGTCTTGTCCACCTATAGGTGACGCCTATTGCTGCTGGGCAGTCTGAGCCCCAGCCCTCTGATGAGAGTGCGGCACCAGCTGAGGTGCCAACACCTCCTCCATCTACGGAAAATGTTCGCTTAGTTGCTGAGGCGCTATTTGCCATGATTCAGCCGACCGGGCAAGCGCAGCCGGCAGTAGTGCCAGTTCGTGTTGATGTAAGACCCGAGCCGGTTGAGGCTGTAGATCCACGAGCAGCTGACCGACAGTTGAAGCAATTCATGAGCTTCAGTCCTCCTACGTTTATGGGAATGGGATCCCCAACGCAGGCAGAGGATTGGTTATCGCGTGTCAAGTGGATAATGATAGCGATCAGGGCGGAGGAAACTCTGAAGGTCACCTTGGCCACCTTCATGCTTGAAGGCGAGGCGCGGTTGTGGTGGGACGAGGTTGAGGTACACCATTTGGCGGGCAGGCAATTAACGTAAGTGTCGATTGAGGAGTTCTCTCGGATATTTCTGGCGAAACATGTCCCAGCGGCGCAACGTATTGCTATGGAAAATGAGTTCCAACGGTTAAAGCAAGGGGAAGATAGTGTGGATATCTACTTGCACGAGTTTACCAGGTTGGGACGATATGCGGGTACAATCTTCGCGGATGACCAAAGGAAAACGAATCGGTTCTATGAAGGTTTGCGGGATGAGTTGCGATTCCTGCTTTCGAGTTCAGTGAACAGAGGGTTTCAGGCGTTGGTTGATACTGCGTGCGCGTTGGAGAAGGACATGAGGCGGGTGCAAGGGAATAAGGGCTTGGTTGCGTCGAAGCCAGAGTTTCAAGCACCTCGCCCGAGCAAATCGTTTTACCAGAAGAAAGGGGCAAGAGGTCCAAGCCGTCTGGGCAAGTGACTACGTCCGTTGTGTCGGGAGCGACATCAAGGCCGTATTCTCGTACATGCTATAACTGTGGCCGGGTGGGGCATATCGCTCGTGACTGTCGGGTTGTTCAGCCCAAAGGAGAAAAGAAGACGGGTGCGTCTTATGCTGAGAAGGGCAAAGCGGTGGTTGATTCATCTGCGTCTCAGGCACAGCCCCGAATCTATCAGCTTGGCCAACAGGAAGCGATTAAGCAAAGTGACGTCGTCACAGGTACGAGTTGAGTTAGCTTACTTGCTTAAGTGATATTGCTTTTGGTTATGTATAGCTTGTGCATGATGTGTGTGCTGCAGGCTTTGTCCTGACTCGGAATAATTTGGCGAGAGCCCTGTTTGATACGGGTGCTTCGCATTCTTTTCTGTCTGAGGATTTCGTATCTCGAATTGGGGTACCGAGTCATGTGACGGTAGATAGTACAAGGGTGCTATTGCCGAATGGCTGTGTGATGCTTGCGGATAGGGCTTGCGATGTGGATGTGCAAATAGGAAGTCAGGATTTCGGTTTGAGTGTAGCTGTGCTACCGTTATCGGAGTTTGATGTGATCTTTGGTATGGACTGGCTCTCGGAGCAGCGTGCCTTTATTGATTGCAACTCCAAGGAGATTACACTGGGCCAGAATACCGGACTTGTGACGAAGTTCGCTGGTATGCGAGGAGTTGGCGGGACTCTGTTGTCTGCACTCCAAGTCGTCAATGCTGTTCGGAAGGGCGCGGAGTTATTCTTCACGCTAATTCAGGCTGTTGAGCCAAAGGCCAGTGTCGGTGAAGTACTAGTTGTGTCAGAGTTTGCCGACGTGTTTCCTAAAGATCTTCCTGGGTTACCACCCCAGCGGGAGATTGACTTCTCTATTGAGTTGGTGCCAGGTGCGAAACCTGTGGCCCGCTCTCCATATCGCGTCGCGCCAAAAGAGATGGCTGAATTGAAAGTCCAATTGCAAGAGTTGTTGGAGCAGGGATATATACGCCCAAGTATGTCACCTTGGAGCGCGCCTGTTCTATTTGTGAAAAAGAAAGATGGTAGTTTACGATTATCTATTGACTACCGCGAGTTGAATAAGCTGACGGAGAAAAACAAATATCCGATCCCACGGATTGATGACCTCTTTGATCAGCTGGCAGGATCAACGGTCTATTCCAAATTGGATTTGAAATCGGGATATTATCAGCTGAGGATTAGGGAAGGTGACATTCCCAAGACGGCGTTTGGAACACGCTACGGTCATTATGAGTTCACGGTAATGCCGTTTGGCCTATGTAATGCGCCTTCGGTATTTATGGACCTAATGCATCGAACGTTCCGAGAGTACTTGGATTTGTTCGTTATTGTGTTTATCGATGACATCTTAGTATACTCTCAGTCGGAAGAGGATCATGCAAACCATTTGCGGTTGGTCTTGCATACCCTGCGGAGGAATAAGCTTTATGCCAAGTTCTCAAAGTGTGAGTTCTGGCTCTCTTCAGTCGCCTTTTTAGGCCATGTGGTAAGTGGAGAGGGTATCGCGGTGGATTCGTTGAAGATAAGTGCCATTCGGGATTGGCCAGTGATGTCTTCAGTGGCCGAGGTCAGGAGCTTCCTTGGACTTGCGGGCTACTATAGACGGTTTGTGGAAAACTTCTCACGGATTGCTTTACCTCTGACCACGCTGACGAGAAAAGATCAAAAATTCATTTGGACGCCGGAGTGCGCGCGAGCTTTTGAAGACTTGAAGAGTCGTTTGACCACGGCGCCTGTGTTGACATCGCCATGTGGTACCGATGGGTATGAGATCTATAGTGATGCTTCCGGGAGCGTCTTAGGCTGCGTTCTTCTGCAGTTTGGTAAAGTGATTGCTTATGGCTCGTGCCAGTTGAAAGTGCATGAGCGGAATTACCCCGTCCATGATTTGGAGTTGGCGGCGGTAATCTTTGCGCTCAAGTTGTGGCGGCACTATCTATATGGCGTTAAAGTGGATATCTATACAGATCATAAAAGCCTAAAGTATTTGTTGGATCAGAAGGATCTGAATATGCGACAACGAAGATGGATGGAGTTCCTTGGGGACTACACCTTCGAGATTCACTATACTCCCGGGAAGGGAAATGTGGTCGCTGATGCTTTGAGTCGGAAGACTCCGGTACGGGCAAGCTGGTTGTAGAGGCATGATCAGCGGCTAATCCAGGAATTGGAAGTGTTGGAGATATCTTGTGTTGACAAGGGTTCGCCAACCGATGCATGCTTGAACTGGACGGAGGTGCAATATGACCTTACGGACAGAGTTCGGCGAGCAACGGAGCTTGATGAAAGCCTCCAGCGCTATGCAAAAGATGGGCCGGATGACCAATTCTCTTGGGATAACGGTTTGTTATGAAGAAATGGTCGAGTGTGTGTCCCGAGTGTGGGTTAATTGAGGGAAGAGTTGTTGTACGAAGCTCACTTTGCAAAGTACTCAGTTCACCCAGGGAGCACAAAGATGTACAGAGATCTGAAAAAGCTGTTCTGGTGGCCCGGACTAAAGAAAGATGTCGCACGTTATGTGGCTGAATGCAATACCTGTGCGTTGGTGAAAGCAGAATGCTAGAAGCCTGGTGGTTTCCTGAAGTCGTTACCTATTCCGGAGTGGAAGTTCGATGATATTTCGATGGATTTCGTGCACGGGTTGCCGAGATCTCAACGCGGTCATGATTCAATCTGGGTGATTGTGGACCGGTTGACGAAAGTGGCGCACTTCCTTCCAAACAGAAGAGACGATTCAGTGGAAACCTTGGCCAAGCTTTATGTGGAGCAGGTTGTTCGACTGCACGGTGTTCCTCGGAGCATCGTTAGTGACCGTGATGGGCGGTTCACATCGAATGCTTGGCGGCTCGTTCATCAAATGTTGGGTACAAAGTTACCGTTTAGTACGGCCTTTCATCCCCAAACGGATGGCCAGACTGAACGAACCAACAGGACGATGGAGGATATGCTCCGCATGTGCGCCCTAGACTTTGGTAAGAGATGGGAAGATTATATCTTTCTTGTCGAATTTGCCTATAATAATAGCTACCAAGCGAGCATTGGTATGGCACCATTTGAGGCGTTATATGGTCGTAAATGTCGTACACCGTTAGCTTGGGCAGAAGCAGGCGAATCTAAGCTGAGTGGGAAAAAGGAAGTCGAAGAAGCTACCTCGCTCATACGCTTTATTCGGGAGAGGCTATTGATAGCCCAAGATCGTCAAGCAAAGTACTACAATGCCAAACACCGGAACGTGGAGTTCGCGGTGGGTGATTGGGTATATTTGAAGATCAAACCCTTCAAAGGCGTGTCCAGGATTCGGCGTTTGAAAAAGCTAAGTCCGAGGTATCTTGGTCCGTTTGAGGTGGTGGAGCGAGTTGGGGAAGCTGCTTATCGACTAACACTTTCAGCAGACTTGGGTGGATTACATGATGTATTTCACATCTCAGTCCTTCGTAAGGCAGTGAAGGATCCAGCTCAAGTAGTGGAGAATGATCGGGTACCGGTCAAGTATGGGCTAACGACGAGGGTTAGACCCATTCGGATCGAGGATCGAGCCGAGAAATAGTTGCGGAACAAAGTGATCGGGATGGTCAAGGTCCGATGGGACAATTGTGGCCATGAAGAGCTAACATGGGAGTAAGAGCAGACCATGCGAGCTGAATTTCCCGAGCTGTTTGTATAAACTGTAGACCGTGTACTTTTGTTATATCCGAATTCTCAAGTTATAGCATTGTTGGTTCTTGTTTCCTTACCGTGCAAATTTCGGGATGAAATTTTGTTAAGGGGGGGGGGGGAGGATTGTAACACCCCAAAATTACCCCAAAAAGACTCAAAATGGTTTTGAGGTGCAGGTCAGTTTACACGGCCTGGGACACGGGCGTGTCCCAGGGCGTGTCGGGTGTACACGGCCTGGGACACGGGCGTGTCCCAGGGCGTGTCACTCAAATTAAAATGAGGTCCGAGTAAGAAGATTACACGGCCTTGAACCAAGCCTTGAACACGGGCGTGTTAGGTTGGACACAGGCGTGTCCAATGCCGTGTGCCTACCCGTGTACTACTTGCAGCTCGATGAGGCAGGGGTGACACAGGCGTGTCTCAGGAATGACACGGGCATGTCAGGTTCGACACGGGCGTGTCGATTCCCGTGTTCTGGTATATCTCAGTCGGTACGAATACCGCGTGTGCCGCTTAAGGGTACACGGCCTGTGACACGGGCGTGTCACAGGCCGTGTCAGCCAAAAAATTGAGTTTTTGGGCAAATCGTGGCCGTTCAGATTTCTCTCTTTGGATCCAAGGCCTCAGGTGATTCCTGGCTGGATTAAATCCATAGAGGCTGATGAAGAAAGTCATTCTTCATTTTCTTAAGGAAGAGAGAAAGAGAGAGGAGGAAGAAGAAGAAGGAGGAGATCAAGCCACCGGCAGAGTTCCCGTGGTCCGATTCGTGATCCGAAGCCGGCGTTGTGAAGTCAAGGCTGCTGCAGTTCTTTCTCACCGGCTAGTTTTCGATGGCGCCCAAGAGATCGACAAGGGTAACGATCTCCCTTCTTGGACATGTGAAGTCCTTCTTTTCTGCATTGCATAGGGAAAACCCTTCCCCGCAAGTGTGCGGTGGGTTGTGGTGTCCCTTGGGGTAGATATGTGAAGTCCCCCTTGTTAGAGGCCGGAATTGGAGTACGGCTCTAGGCATGCTGTGTGAAGCCCATCTGGACGTGGTCTGGATTGGTGATGCTTGTTTGCATATCGGAGAAGGCTCCGTGATTATGGCTTGTGTTGCCTTGTGCCTACCTGTTGCTTGCTGCAGCAGGAAGTACTGGATGATGTCCAGGACATGAAGAGGGTTGGATGCAACTCTTGTGGCCGTGCGTTGCCACTTTATGAGCGGTTGAGCCGTTGGGATGTAACTCGATGAAAAGGCAGATTGCCGAACATGAAAGGTGAAACCGACCCGCGCCTATAAATAGCCATGGATACTTCCGTATTCGAGGTGGCACGGCGACTTGAGCAACGGGGGGTGGCTGATCCGTACCTGCGTTAGGTCCGTCTGACTTGGAAGCCTGGTTATAGGTTTTGTTGGAGCGCCTAATGAGAGTCTTAGGCCCGCGCGCCGGAAAGACTAGAATGCTCAAATACCGTGTAGACGGTGGTGTTGACCCTGGTATTCCGGTACACCAAGAATGTGCACTGAGTGCACGGACTGTCGGGTCGTGTGGCCGATGGTTGTGATGGCTTGAATGTGCCTGCGCGCACATAGTTGCTATATGATGATGCCATGCTATGCAGGGAAAGAATGCGCATGCCCCGAGAAAGGGGTAGGATTGTTATAATTGGGTCCGCTGAATGCTGACCGTTGCATTGTTTGCCACCGGTTGGGTGGATTGTTCCCATGCAGGTGCTGGAGAGCCAAGTGGTAAGTGCAGGGCTGAAGCCCTACTGTTGTTGCTGCTGCTGCTGCGGCTAGCCCTTGAAGGCTAAGCGAATGTTTTTGCTTGTTTTCTTTTACTCATGTATGGCCGGCTTGCGCGCCGAGGTTTGTAAACCATACGGTGTGAAAAGAGGAACTGTAAGGCCTTAAGGCCAAACTCTATGTGTTTGTGTACATTCCGTGGTTATATATAAAGGTGGTTTATATATTGGACATTCCTGGTTAGAGTTCAAATTGCAACTTAAAGCTTCTGCTAGAATGCTCTAAGTTAGGATTCGTGTTTGGTTTGGTATTATCCTGTGACCTCACCGTCTGTTTGTGGCATATAGTATGGGGCCCCGGCTGGACCTTCTACTATACGTCATGTAACGGATGGGGTCGTTACATTTAATTTTCATTTTATAAGTTATTAGGCCTATAATTTTTAGGTCCTAAAATTATAGTTTTTATTATGTGGTTTTTTTAATTTGTTAAAAACATTCTAAGGCTTGGATTAGTTTGATCTTGATGAAGGGTGGAGGAGTGAGGTGTCATTTTATATATATGTATGTGTGAGGGAGAGAGAGACATTGAAGAACAAAAAAAAAGAAACTTAAAACCTAAATTTCTGCCTACCGTGGACAGCAGCCCCCCCCCCCTCCTTCTCTTCGGCCTGGCCGACTCCAGCCCGACTACAGGAAGCTGCTGATTTCAAGTCCTGCCGCCCCTCTTGGTGGAGTATTCTTGCTGCCCCGGCGACCTCGTTCCTCCTCCGGTGTGACTCCGAAGAAGACGGCTCGGTTCTCCCTCATCCGGTGCGGCTCCAGCGACCCGTGGAAGTGCGACACTTTCATATTTATCACTCTTCTCCTCCTCCTCCTCCTCTTTAATTTCAGAACTTTGGTTTCTCCCCCCAAATCTTTTGTGATTCTTCTTAAATTTTTGTGAGCTTGGTGGGATTATGAATGCTAATTTTATCCTAAATGTTGTCTCAGTTTGCATGTGTTAAAATCTGAATTTTACATTGCTTAAATTCCGAATTTCGCGAAGATTTCCGTAAGGGTAGGTCTTCTTGGGCGTCTGCAAATCGGGGTTTGTTTAGCCCTTGGATTTCGGACAAATCAAGAGGATTTTGTATATCCTCGTTGATTTATTTTGAGGGCCGATTACGGACTATTTTTGGATCGTGGCTTGAGTCTGGAACACCCTCCGTATTGATATAGAAATGCTTGGAAATGAATGCTTAGGTGTTGTGTTAGGGTATGCAATATGTATGTGGATGTTCGTGTAGGTTTGGTTGGGAGAAACCCACTTGTGAGATCGCGCCGTTACGAACAAAACTCTGCCGGAATTTCCAACTTTGCACGCGCACCACGTGTTCATAGAAATGCCTCTTGGGACGTTTTCAAAGCAATTTAGGTGTTCAGGTAAATGTCCCATTGGCTTTCCCTTTGTTATTTTCAACTCTAGCATCGCGTAGGGGTGGCCTGCATCACTAAGTACTATGACTCCCGGCACCATCAGTTAGAGTTCCAGGTGGGAGAATGGGTTTTCTTGAAGATCCGGCCCATACACGGAGTTTCACGGGTGCGTGGTCGGAAGAATAAGCTCAGCCCTAGGTATATGGGCCCTTACAGGATCCTGGAGCGGATCGGGGCCCTAGCTTACAGGCTGGAGCTGCCACCAGAACTGGCAGGGCTACATGACGTGTTCCAAATTTCTTCACTTAGGAGGGCTCTACTACGCCGGTAGTAGCAGATTTCGACCATAGATGGGCCGGTAGATTCAGACCGGTCATTTCACTTGGAGCCGGTTCGGATCGATGACAGAGGAGTACGGATCTTGCGTCGCAAGAAGGTTCCGTTAGTCAAAGTTCTGTGGAGGAACCACGGCGTGGAGGAGCATACCTAGGAACCGCAGGACCTGATGCGACAAAAGTATCCAGAGCTATTCAGTTAGGTATACCTCACAACCTCTCACGATGTTCAATTTACTTTCTTATTTTAAACAAGTAGGACTGGAATTTCAAGAGTAGGGACTAATCGTTTGTTTATTGGGGTCTAGGCGTTGCCAATTGGGCGAATTAGTCATAGATGTGAGTTTTCCCTTTAAACCTCACTTAGCAAACATGGCATCGTGTTGTAATCTTTCACTTCTCATGGGATGTTACAAGTTTTTTTCTCTCTGATAGGAGTCCCCGTAGGCTCAACCTTGATTTTAGGGACGAAATCTTTGTTTCGTTTATTGGGATTTGTAGCATCCCATTTCCAGCTAGACCTCTAAGAGTGGTTTTGATCATGACCAGGTCATGACAAAGCCCTAGGGAGCTAAAAAAAGGACCAGGTCATTAAAGGCCAAGGTGAGAATCACCTTGGTCTGCCTATGACACAACCTCATCACCAAACCTAGGGTTTGACCTTAAGGCTTCACCATGACTCAATGACCCCACCACAATACCACTAACCTATTAAGGGACCCACTAGAGCCTTAAGGGTCCATTAGAGTCAACCCAAGGTGACCAATTTGACCTAGGACCACACTAGGCCTAAATTAGGCAAGGTGCCCTAACAAAGGGCAGTTGGCCTCTAATGTGCCCAACCAATCTTGCCCAGGTCTTCCTAGACCTAAAGTGGTGTCAATGGGTCACCAAAGATCCATTGGGGTCAACTCTAGAGCCTGAGTTGATCCAAGTTAACCCTTGATCTAAAGTGGTAAAAGTGCCCTTACCAAGGGTCATGTGGCATCCAAAGTGCACGTCAACCCTACCCAGACCTACCTATACCCTAAGATGGGCCAATGGGTCAATAAGGATCCATTTGGGTCAGCCCTAGAGGCTAGGTGGACCAAAGTCAACCCAAGCCCATTTTGGGTCAACCTAGCCCAAATGAGCTAGCCCAAGCTCAAGCCCCCTCATGTGGCTTAATAAGAATATAATTTGTATGAGTTGGCTGCCTTTAGACCACAAGATTGACCAAGTCAACTTGGTGACTAGGAGAGAGAAAGATAATGAACTCCACCTCATTTTAATGGAGGAGAGAGAAATGGGAAGGAAGAGGTGGAATATAGGGGGCGACCAAAAGGAGGCCAAAGGCCATCTTTAATGGCTGGATTTAACTCCCCTAGGGAAGGGGAGAAGTTTCCAGCCATTTCCCAGCCACCAAGGTGCACATTCAGCCCCATTCTCTCAACCCGAGCCATGCCATTAATGGCTTTTATGGGCAATGAAGGATCCAGCCACCCCCCTTCCCGATTGGTCTTTTAAACACCACCAGTGGCCCAAGAGGAAGATTTCCCGGCCCTTTACTGAAGAATTCTAGCCCTCCCACTGTACTGTTGCAGAAGCCGAGCGCTGCCTCCGTCAACCATGGTGTCCCACCGCTCCTATCGCCTTCACGCCGCCGAAATGGTCCTCCCCCTCTCCTTGTTTCATGGATAGATCCTAGGAATGTTTAGGTTTGAGGTTCGGGCTCAATTGAGTCCGATCCAAGTCCTCTTTTCCATGATTTTCGGCCAAAAATCGACTTTGTAGAATCGCCGGAATAGGCGTCTTCGGCGGTCGTGCCGCCCGCTGGGGGTAGCCCCCACCTCCCCGAAGGTGGTGGTGGCGGTGGCCGGCTGGGGAAGTAGATGGGTGGCCAGGAAACTAGCCCGCAATGCGACCCAGGATGGGAAGATCGTGGTTATCGGCTCAAGGAAGAATATGACTCGGCTGCCCTTGGATTTGCGCCAAGATTCATGCGGCAAGATTTATAGAAATTAATTAATGTTGATTTATTTCATTTTTCTGTCACAATATTTATAGTAGATGGTTTTAATTTTTAAAAATATTTAGGGCCCTCTGGTGGGAAAACTTTCAACATGAAAGTTGTAGCCCTATGGGTCTACTTAAATCCAAAATTAATTTAAACCCATTTGGACTTTTGGTTTGGCCAGGGCACCCATTTTGGTGGGGCCTATACCTAGGGATAACCTGAGGTTCAAATGGGTGCCCACCCTTCATCCCTTGTCCAAATGGAGTGAAATTTGGACAGGGGACTAATCTTAACCATATCTAGGTCTATCCAAAAATGAGAATTTTTGGAGACACTTTGCCTAAAGTTTTTATTTTTTTTAATAATGCTAGGGTAATTAAATTAAGTAGTCAAATGATCTCCAAACCCTCCCAAATTTTGGTGAGTGGTCCTTGGCAATAGTACCAAGCTTTGCACAAAATGTCAACTTGTTTGGATGAGTTTTGGTTAAGGAATCACCAAACCCTAGTTAGGCCTTAAAGGGGTGCTTTTGAATAATGGTGCACTTGGGATTTTTAGTGGTCATCTCACCTCTACAGAGGCTGTGGTTTTGGTCACTGACTTGGTATGGCAAATGTCACCCTCTTTAGGAGAATGGTGTAATTTTGGGTTGGTTTACCCTAGTGTTCAAACTCAAACCCTAAGGAAGGGCCTTTGAGTGTTGTCAAGGGCATAGGGGCAAATGCCCTTGTGTGACCTTATAACTCAGTAGAGTTGAAGGTAGTAAAACCTAAGTCCTCTGGTAGGAATCTTAGAGGATTTGGAGGTAGGTAGACACCTGAAAACCCTAACCCTAGTTTTAGGGTAGAAACTCAAATATGGTAACACAGTCACTAAATAATAGTTAAAAGTTGTGAAACTTGGGTAGAGTAAGTTTTAGTTTAGGTAGAACCCTTACTAATTTTTATTAGAATTTTATGGGTTATATTTCTAGTACTTTATTTGTTAGGTATCAATTTGCCCAAACTGGTGTTTTAATTATTTTGATTACTCTATTCATTTGAATCAAATGAAACTTGGCCAGCAGATGATTTATGTCTAAATGACTATCGCTGAATTTTGTTACCAATTTTTAGTTAATTATATTTAGTACTTCCTTCACAAGTTCCAAAAGGATAATTATGGTCAATAAATCATTTAGAGCAAATTACCTACTGTAAAATTATGAAACCTTGCCACCTATTTTTCAGATTAATATTTAGTTGTAGGATTTTATTTATGATTTTTAGGAGAACATTTACAATACTTTCTTTACAAACATAGCTTTTTGAGATTTTTGTAATTATTTATTCTAGAGCTCAATTCCCATTGAAGAATTATGAAATTTGGCCACAGATGTTTTTAGGACATTATCTGCTCTAGAATATTAATAAAGAATTTTTGGATGATTATTTATTGCACTTACTTCATTAATGAAAGAAAAAAGTATTTATTATCAAAATTAAATTAGAGTCCTTAAAGTACTGGAAAAAATTGTTATACCTTGGATTTACTGATAAATTACTGTTTAGAATTTACCATGATTTTATGAAGCTTTATTCATATCAAAAAAGTGCACTTTATGTTCAATTGGTAGCTCTTGGAACCCTTAAGAATATTAATTAAATACCTGAAGAATTAGGAAAATTATAATCTTCTGGATTGAGTCTATTTGTGTCATGATAAGTCTCCAGTAAATAATTTAGGTCATTCAGATGATTATTTAGATTATCTCATATCCAGTTTGACGTATAGTCTAGGTTGGTATGCACTTAGCAAATCATTAAAGTTGCAATAGGATATGATTTTAGATATTTGTTGGAGTTAGTCATTTTGCTGGGTCGGATAGATGTGGATGATTTCACCATAGAAGGATGGGAGGGGTAGTGAGAAGTGGTTTGGCTAGAGTGTAGAGGTGCTCGGGTTTTACGAAAGATCGTCTTTCCCGAAGAGAGGAAGGTTAAAAATCACACTAGGTTAGTCTATCGTAACACAAGGAAGTAATGGGTAAGGGAATCAACCAATAATAATAAGTACCTCGCGAAAGGGAATGATGGGCGTAATCCCATCATAGTTCCTAGTGCCCCTTGAGAGCCCTTCATAGGGAATACCGGGGGCAGTCCTGGGTTAACGTAAACTGTTTTAACAAACTGAAAAGAGTAACCTAGTAATTAGGATCTCACATTTCACAGACATTGTTAGCAAAGGAAGATTGTTGGGAGCTTTAGCTTGGTTAGTTTTGAGACGGACAGTTTGGTCCGGGAGCCTCGACTCGGTTAGTTTTGAGATGGACAGTTTGGTGCGGGGAGCTTCATCTCGATTAGTTAAGAGACGGACGGAATGGTCCGGGGAGCTTATGCTCGATTGGTTTGATACGTTAAATTTGCATGTGCATAAAAGGAAAGAAAATAAAGGTGGTGGGTCTTCGGTATTGGAAGTTCGATACACCGATGCCAATACGCTGACTCGGTAAGTGTGGTTAGCACTTCGCCAATAGAAGTCCGGTGCGCCAGCCGGCAAGAGTACGCAAGAGTCCGCTTCGTGCACCAAGCGTTGAGGCGTACGATAGGTCTGACCGGTAGTGCTTTACTGGTTTAGAGGTGGGCGAGGCCCAAACCACCGCTTCTGTCTGCCACTACGGAGGTATCCTAGGAGGTTATGACTCCAGAAAGGGGGAACTAAAGGTCTGTGTGCACAGAGTCGTGTGTGTGTATTGCACTTGCATGATCCATCATACCCACTAGCATGTCATAGCATAATCGATTCATTTAACACCTGACACCTAAGGTAAAAGTGGAATGGGATGCTTATACATTAGGACTTGCAAAATGACCCCTTGGTCTATAAGCTTTTGTGGGCAAGTTTATAAATTAAGGTCAAATTCTTTATATATATTACTGTTAATATCCGACACCCCAACGTATAAATTGGTATGAGACTCTTTATACGATGGGAGCCCTGCAGAAGATCCCTTGGCCTATGCGTTTCCGCATATAAGTTAAGGTTATTTTTCCATACTTTACTTTACTGCCACATGTATTATAAAATTGATAGTATAGGTCCGTTGGCACCTGTTTTTGATTACTCTCCACCTTCAAGTCCTCCCCTCTATTCCTCTTCACTCGGTGCCTAGGGGCCATGGGGGAAGGGACGGGGGATGATGGAGCTTAGTCTTATAGACTAACGGTTTTCAGACAACATCATTTAGAGAATCATGGAGCCCAGCATGGAGGAGGAGCCCCGGAGGTTAACCCGTTTGGAGATAGGGCAGTCTAGCTCAGGAGTTCAGCCAGCTGGGACTGTGAGTCCCGACTTATAGTAGATGTTATTGTTTTCTTCCACTTGAGCATCCTGTAGTGAGGATTTTGATGTATCGGGCATAAGCCCTTTCTTTCAGTACCTTATTTTTAGTACTCTGATATATTATTCTGTGGACACTCCCTTCGTGGAGACTTTTATTTATATATATATATATGATCTCTGTGGACTGGTTGTTCTCTATTTCCTTGCTGCGGATATGATCGATTTTGGCCGGCAGAATTGGAGTTTTGCGGTGTTGACCCTTCTGGGCGTGAAGGTATCACCGCGAAGCGGTGGTTTTGGGCCTAAGACCCCGGTGTTTAAAAGATAAAAAAGGGGTCTTACAAGAAAAATAGAAGTTTTTAAATCAGTTTTCTACACGCTTTCTACAGGCGTGCTCAGCTCATAATTCCTCTTAACAGAGTCTTATTTCACGTCCAGTGTCTCCTTCTCTGTATCTCCTTCAGCTACACTCAGCGGTTCTACCATGTTCTTAACTTGATCTTGCTCCTTCAGTAGATGATCTGTCTTAGCAGCACTAGATACATCATTATATAACACAACAGTCAATTTCATAAGTTCTCCTGGTTCATCTGAAATTATAGAGGGAGGTTAAGGTGCTAGAGGCAAATTTACCGTGGGAGCTAAGGTGACACCACTCGCATTAAATTGTATTGTAGTTTCACTGGCTTTTAGGAATGGAACCCCTAAGATGGGTTCTGACGTATTTCCCATGGGTCCTAACACCTGAAAGTCAGTGACCACAACCGCCCCATTCAGAATAACTTCCACATCTTTAATCTCACCTTCGGTCTTAACTACCGATCCATCTGCTAGTACTAGAGATTTCTGGACATCAGATTTGACATTTAAATTCAATTTTTCAACATCTTGAAAAGCAAGAATGTTGCACGATGATCTATAATCGCATAAAGTTATCATCTCTACTGCATTAATCTAACATTTAATGACCACATCATTTTTATCGCACTCTTTTGCATCCCCAGCACTTTTCCATTGCTTACGGGGATTTTTTCCGTATCACTTGGGAGGGTGCCGCGATTATTCTCGGAGAACACTTAGGCCAGTTGCCCCAGCTGTGTCTCCAAGTTCCTCATGGACGTAGTTTGAGTGGCCATATTAAATTGGGCTATCTCAAAAAATTTCTCCATCATTTCTTCCAGCGCGCTCTTGCGCGCACTTTCCTCGTTCGGATTATAACCCGTATATGGTGGTCGTGGCTGGCTACTAGAGTCTTGAGCATCAAATTGATGTTGGCCTCCCTGCCACCTTTGACCGGGAGCATTTTGATTCCACGAGAAATTAGGGTGATTTATCGCATTGGGGTTATACATGTTATTATAAGGAATAGTTCGGTTTTGACTATTTATAAAATTTACATTTTCGTTAGAAATTATACCTGATGGCTCAGCGAAGGTCTCTCCAGCAGTGCACTCGAAAGCATGATGGCCGGGGTTACCACAACCCTGACAGGATATGTCCATATACCTAGCTGGAGGGGGGGGCGATCTGGTCAGCATAGTCCTTCCATCCAAATTATGATGGCTGGCTTCAGCTTGTTGCGCCATCGCATTTACATCAAACAAATTCCTCGCCCCTCTAGGGGCATTTCTTCTGGCAGTCCAATATGTGTTATGGGAGGCAGTTTCACGATGCAGCCTCAACGACTCGTTAGGAGGTAAGCTCATTATTGTACCTCTAGCTGCTGCGTCGATCATGGACCTGAAATAAGGCTCAATACCAAAATAAAATATTTCAACTAGATTCCACGGCTCAAAGCGGTGCTGGGGGCATTGATGCTGCAGGTCGGGGAATCTCTTCCATACATCAGATAACGTCTCTTGATCTAGCAGCCAGAAGGTTGCAATATCCCTCCGGGAATTCACAATCTTGTCCACTGGGTTAAACTTAGCCAATAATTTGGAGGTCAGGGCCTCCCATGTAGTAGCGGTCCCTAGGACAATAGTATAAAGTCAGGTTTTGGCATTATCCCTCAACGAAAAAGGGAATAACCTCAACTTCACCTCGTCATTAGACATACTAGCATATCGGAATGTGCCGCAAATTTCTGAGAACTCCTCCAGATGGAGCTGCGGATCCTCACTCAGCAAGCCCGAGAACTGAGTATTATTCCTGATCATATTCAGGATGGCTGGTTTAATCTTAAAGTGGTTGTTTACGATGGCTGGTCCCAAGCAAGGGTAAACATTTCCTGTAGTGGGGGTTGTGAAATCACGCATTGTTCTAACGCGTTGCTGGGCCACCTCTTGGCCCTCAGCAACCCATTCACCATGGCCATTTC
Organism: Platanthera zijinensis; assembly: GCA_039513925.1. Classification (NCBI taxonomy): domain Eukaryota; kingdom Viridiplantae; phylum Streptophyta; class Magnoliopsida; order Asparagales; family Orchidaceae; genus Platanthera; species Platanthera zijinensis. Next base: position 188,666,018 of record CM077079.1, on the reverse strand, counting down.
CTCATTGGCCAAGATTCTGCATCCTTTCTTCAGCAGCAACAACACGCAGGCGAGCTCACCTCGCACGTGATGTTTCCGGCTCCAACACAAGATCTTCAACCCTATCACTGAAGTTGGGATCTGTCATACAACACAAAAAAAAACCAATTAAAAATACCAAAAAACACTTACACACTTTTTCTAAAGAAAAATACACACAACGGTTGCACTCCCCAACAACGGCGCCAAAAACTTGATGTGTCGGCAAGTGTACCGATCATAGTCAATTAATAAAGTTGAGGAGTTTAATCCCCGGATATCGATCTCTCGAGGAGTGCAAGTAGGTAATGTGATTTCGCTATTTGAAAAAGTGATTGCAAGCGTAAACATAATAATGGGGGGTTTTGATTTGGGGTTTCTTAAGATTAACACTAATGCTCCAAATGCGGGTCGCTGTCACCGCGTCTCTTTGGGTGATTACTCAAGAGAGTAAAATGGAAGATGGATGAGCTAATGAGAGTCACAATCACCTCTTCGCAATGCACACTTCTAGCAATCGCTAGAACGGCACAATCACAACTTGAACAAGAGAAAATCTGAAGTTCAACAACACTATCAAGAACTAAAATATATCAACACTTAGACATGCTGAAATATTCAAGCAATCAATGTTCTTACACATCATTCCAACACTCAAAATATGCAGATAAAGGAAATACTACAAGTGAAGGGGAAGAGAAACAACCAAACGCACGAAGACTCTCCGAGATTCACGACCCGTTTCAAGGGTTGTCGGTCCTTGTCCGATCTCGGTCTACGGATGATGTCCGGGGTCCAGAAGGGCTATCACTTCCTTCAAATATCCTGTCTACTTCGTGAGTAATCGTTGGGCTGGATCTATCCGGAAAACTCCTCGGATGTAATAACTAATGAGCTTGAAACGGAGCTTGGAGCTTGGAGATGACAATGGAAGCTGGAGATCAAGGTTTTGCAAGCTCTTGGAGGAGAAATGATGGCCAGATCAACTCTCTAAGGAGGAGAGAGAAATAGGTGGCAGGAGGGAAGCTTTTCCGCTCAAAGGAGCTGGAATGGCGGGCTAGAGGTGGACTGGTTCGGACTTTGTTGCAGGGAAGAGGAAATCTACACTTTAAATAGAAGCAGGTCAGAAAATAAGGAACGCACGATTTGGCGCACGACCATGCGTCAACTATACGTTATATAACTTCCAGTATAAGCCTACGTATGGAGAAGCATTGATCCGTGCTTTTACTCACACACAGACGCTTCCACCCGTGCGTGATGGAAATCGCACGGGTAACGACAGAAAGATGGAAAATAGGAACAAATAGGAAAACCATGTGTTTTACTCGCGCACGGGCACTGCCACCCGTGCATTAACAAATTGCATGATTAACCACAGAATGGAATAAACATGGAAGCTACAGGAAAACCGTGCGTTTCCTTCTCGCACGGTTTGGACGAAACCATGTGTTCACTGTGTGTTTAAAATCGTGGAGTTCATATCGACAAAATTCGTCGAGATCCACTCGACCAAGTAAAATGCACGCTTAGGAAGGAACCGTATGCTAAGGAAACACACGACCGTGCGTTTTCCACAAATCAGAATTCCTATCTTGGGAAAAACGCCCCTCCTGCAGAGCAAAAACCTAGCTGGAGCACAAGCTCACAACACCAATTCACACCATAAAATAAACAAAAAGAGCCATGGGGAGCTCCATGTTCTTACCCCCACCAAAATAATGAGCATTTGCACACCCATGGGCCAAAACAGTGCATAATGTGGTCAATGGACGGACGATGAAAATATAACCGATATCCGGTTGAAATACAGTGCATGAGTGAGAAAATAGGCCCAGATGAGTCCGAAAAACTCTATAAATATCGGACTCATCAATTACCTTCCTTTTCCTTCTTCCTGCTTGGTGCCTAGGAGCCACGGAGGAGGGGTGGGGGATGATAGGACTTTGTCTTTTTGACTAACGGTCGATGACCACAACATTTCAGGGACTTTGGATGGGAGACATGGAGCAACAGTAGGGGATACAACACTAGCGGAGTACGGTGCACATGGAGGTGGGCTAGTCTAGCACAGGAGCACCGACTACTGGCTCTATGTGTTATTAGTTTACTTAGCTTCTGCGAGAGTTTATAGTGAGGATTGATGTACAGGGCTTGAGCCCGTTAATATTTCTTTGTACTATTTTACTTCAGTACTTTTATTATCTTATGGACTTATCGTGGTTTCATATTTATGTGATTGTGGACTTAGTTTTATCTGAACTGTGTATAAGCTTCTTTCTATTTGATGATCATAAAGGCCGACAGGATCAGTGTTTTGTAGTGGCAACCTTTCCGAGTGTCGGTGTCACCGCAAAACGGTAATTCTGGGCAAAAGGCCCCGATGGTTTAAAAAGTAAAAAAAATGGGGTCTTACAAACTGGTATCAGAGGGAAAAATGATCCAAAGAGAAGTAGTCCACAAAAACACTAGGCCACCGCACGCGAGCTTAGTTTGCGGACAAACTAGCAGCGGAAGCAATGGTGTGCCCATAATGGGAATCACATGTACAAGTCCACTTTCTTTTTTAGTTCCACTTGTACATTAGCTAACAGTTGGAATTCTTCTTTGTAGCCAGCGGCAAACCCTGCCCCCAGCAGGGAGAACCTCCGTCTACAAAGATCTAATCTCATAATTCTCTAGTCAACGATTTAGACTCAACCCACTAGGACACATGACTAACCATGACAACTTATAGTATGCCCTAGTCGGAAATAGACCTTCAGGATGAACTTGGTTAAGGTAACGATATATTCAAAGAGAATAAAAAAGGAGTTTAGCATGAGAATGGCTACCTAAGACATAAACTCAGGTGTCCCTACGGTCCCTATCAAAGGATTACTCAAACTGGTAGGACTGCCTTAAGGAGAATTAAGGCCAATAATCTATTAGCAGAATGGCAGAAGACACTTTGTCTCAACCCTCGTACCAGTAACAAGATTACCCAGAGAAAACCACAAAGATAAATAGCAAGGGTCGGATTGGAATTCAAGTTCGGAAGAGACCCATTTGGGATTGGGAACATTTTTACCCCTATAAGGTTGTTGATGAGTTGTAAATATATGCATTTTTTTAGAATTTTATTTATGTAGTTTTAGAATGTTTTAGCTATTTTCTGTTGTTTTCTTTAATAAAATGCTTCTTTTTTGTAAATATTTTCTAACTTAGTTTATTTTTGTTTTTCTGAAAATTTTTTAGAAAAAGTCAAAATTTGACCTATCACGCCCGTGACCATGCCCGACACGCCCGTGATAGGCACTCAACGCCTTCCGCCAGTCGACACTCTACGATTTTATTGTTCAACACTCAATGCCGTCCAGACACGCCCCAGTCACGCCCGTGTCAAAGACCTGTCACGCCCGTGTCAAAGACCTGTCACGCCCGTGTCAATGTCGACGCTCAATGCCTTTTCAACACTCAACGCTGCTAACATCAGGACTGCCAGCTGTCCATGTCACGCCCCATGTCACGCCCGTGACCAAAGCTTGTCACGCCCGTGACTGCCACGTGTCACTTCCAGAACCTTCCAAAACGAAGCCAGCTGCCGGATTTCGCCAAGTCAAACACGCCACCCCCCGACACGCCCCCTGTCATGCCCGTGACCTAGGGCGTGTCACACCCGAATTTTTGTCTATAAATAAAAGCTTTTAGAAAGCTTTTCTTGTCCACTTTTTGACCACTTTGCTTAGGGGAGGTGCTGCCCAAATGGAATCCAAATGTTATGTAAGGGAATTTTATTCCCCCCCCTCTCTCTCTCTTAGTTTGTATTAGGATGTTTGCTTTAGTTTACTTCGTAATAGCCATTTTATTAATAAAATGTTAGTTTTTTCTCTATTTGCATGGCTTGGAATTCAATTAAGCGTCTAACTTAAGTGATTTTTCGTTCCCTTTTTTGTCCTTTTTATGTTTTATTCATTTTATAGCTTTTATAACTTAGTTTAGCTTAGGATTTTTCCACATTTCTAGCCGTTATGTCGGCTATTTTATTTTCATACTCATAACTTGTTTAGGTTTAGAATTTCTTCTTTATTATCTTCATTCTTATTGCTTTATAAAATCCTCTTTCAAAGTGTTTGTTTTTACTTTCTTTAGCTTAGCCTTTTTATTTTCGTAAAACTTTTTCGTTCGTTTTACTTTATTTTCACTTTTTAAGAGCTTTTATAAAAATATAAGAATGAAAACGTTGTTTTTTTAATTTTTCGAGCATTTTCATTTAGCGTTTATTTGCAAAACTTTTCGCTCGTTTAATTTTTATTTTCTCTTTTTATGCATTTCTACCGCATTCTAGCGGTAGAAATGTAGTTGTTTTAATTTTCCTGCAACTTTGCTTTTCTTATTTTTGCAAGTGTGTGTGTGTGTATGAGTTAGGTTTTATTGCTTTATTTAAATTTCTGTAGAGTGCGTGTGTGAGTATGCATTTGTTTCCGCATACTCGTTAAGAGTTAAATGGCGCTCTGCTTTCATTTCCCGCCAACTCGTTTGAGTGGGACTTATCTTTTTTATTGCTTTCATTTTCTTCCTACTCACTTGATTAGGAAAACTTTGTGTGCGTGTGTGTGTTTTAATTCAATGTAGAGTGCGTGTGTGTGTTTTACTTTCAAGTAGAGTGCGTGCGTGTATGAGATATATTTACCCCCGCCCACTCATTTGAGTCGGGATTCGCATTTACTGCTTTCTTCTCCCGCCCACTCGCTAGAGCCGGGACTCACAATTTTCTGCTTTATTTACTGCTTTATTTCCTGCTTTCTTTACAGCTTTCTTTTATCGCTTTCTAGCGTAAGTGTCCCCATTCCGATGAGTGACTAAACGCCCTTAGCCCTCAATATCGAAGAGCATTGGGACAGATAAAGTAGTTTTAAATAATTAAAGGTCCTGTTTTTCAGTTTAATTAAATTTCTTAAGGTTTGCCCCGGGTTAACGACGCATAGGACCGCATATCGATGTGCGGGGTCTATTTCCGTTATCCATACGCAATGCCGAGAGGCCGTGCGTATGGACCGATCACCCTTGGGTAAAGAGAGCTCCACGCTAACCCTCGAGAGAGGAGGCACGCGAATCTACCGGATTGGGTTCCCCACCCAATAGCGGGGTTCTTAGCGTAATGTGGGCGTTAAGAGGAATCCTTCGTCTGTCTAGTGATCGGTCGAATAGTCTTAGCGTTCAGGTGAGCGATATTACCTAGAGATAGGTGTGCTCATTTTTGTGGAACCTCCACGGCCGAGTCTCCGCCTTAATTAATTTGAAATTTAGGATCTCTTCTTATTAAAAGTTATTTTAGTTCAATTCTCTTTTTGATATCGTCGCGATAATTTCATCATCGGCTTTCTGCACTTCATTTCCTGCTTTATTTATTTCCTGCATTTATTTCCTATTTATTATTATGCACTTTTTATATTTCTTTGCCATCTTTTCTTTTTAAATAACCTAAAATATTATCGGTAGAAAAATAGGTCTTTCAGGGAAAGAGTAGAAATAGCTAAGCCGGCCTCGAGAACAATATGACCCCGATATTCCACACCGGAATTTCCTGTACTACACGTGGTAGGTGCACTTACCTACCTCTCATTAAAACTCGGTTTCTAATAAAATAAAACGCTCTTCTTTTTTATAAAATAAAAATCACCTCCACTTTCATTAACTAAATAAGAACCTCATTTTAAACCCATCAAGTTTTTGGCGTCGTTGCCGGGGAAAATTTCGACTTACTATTTTGAATTCCTGAATACTATTAATTTTACCTTTTATTTGTATACAAAAAATTTTTGCCAACAAAAAAAAAATTCATAATAATAATATTATTAATAATAATAATAATTACTTTAAAAAAATCTAAAAATAAAAAAACTTTAAAAACTTTAAAAATAAAAATCTAAAAAATAAGAAACTAAAAAACTAAAAAACAAAAAAAAACAAAAAATTTAAAAACTAAAAAACTTTAAAAAAAACTTATAAAATTAAAAAATTTAAAAACTTTAAAATCTATAAAAAAAAGTGATGAAAAATTTTATTTCCATAAAAAATTTAAAAGATTCAACAAATAAAAAATTATTTATCTTTCATTTTTCTTTTATTTTATTTTTCCTTTAACTTATTTTCATTTTTTTTATTTTCAAAAAAATAAAAAAAACATAAAAAAAAACATTAACTTAAAAATATAAAAAAATTCAAAAATAAACTAAAAAAATAATATATAAAAGAAAAAAAAATTAATTATATATTTATTTTGTCATTTTGGCGCGCTTCACTATTGTGAGCGCTTGGGGATCGCACATCTGTCACTCACTTGCCTCCCCTATCACCCACACATTTTCGCCGAATTTATATTTTACATTTTTTCTGTTTTATTCTTTTTCTGCTTTTACTTTAACTTTTGCAGGGCTATACTTTACGGGCCTCCCCGAAAACGTTTTTAGAGAAGATTTCTAAACCCCTATTTTCATTTTTTTTGTACATACCTGCTTAGTTTCTTTTATATATATATCTCATTACTCATACTTAGTGCAACATTGGGGACAATGTTGGACTTAAGTATGGGGGTGTTTCCTATTTTCTGCCTTTTTATTTCCTGCACTTAATAAAAAAATTCAAAAAAAATTTGCAAAAATTAAAAACTTCAAAAAAAAAAAAAATTCATGCCTTAATAATAATAAAAGAACTATTCAAAAAAATAAATAAAAAATAAATAAATAAAAACATTCGCTCCGCGACGTTCGACTCATCGAACCAACCATAAATAAGAGTCTGTTTGCGGGCGATCCTTTTTTTTACTTTGTAAATATTTTGTAAAAATTCTCGTCTCTTTCCCTTTCTCTTTCCTATCTTGTAAAAATTCTTTCTCTCTTCTTGTAAATATTTCCAAAAATCAAAAAATAAAAAAAAAATAAAAAATTTTTATAACTTACAAAAAAACATAAAAAATTGTATAATCTTTAAAAAAATCGCAAAAAAATGAAAATAACCACAAAATATGAAAAAAAATACGAAAAACTTAAAAAAATAAAAATAATAAAAAAAATATTTTTTTTCAGTAAAAAATCCGAATACTTCATTTCTCAACCTCTTTGCTCTCCAAAATAATCGTTTTGAGTTTATTTATAAGCGAATTTTAATTAATTATTTATTTACTATTCGTTTATTAATTGTAGCTCGATAGACTTAAATTTCTGGGGTTAAGATTTTAAAGAATTTTTTATGTCTTTTTCTTATTATAAGGAACTTATGTTTCTCATTTTCACTTCTGATTTTTTTGAATAAAAGCATGTTTTTATGTTAGAAAATAACATTTATGGATTTTATATTATTTCTACTTATGCTTTTAGAAACGTAGGAACATTCAAATTAAAGAGGTTGCTCTCAAAATTTTTTATTAAACTCTTGCTTTCTTTTAGAAATTAAACCATCCACCTTTTTTTCATGCCTTAATCAGTATGATTCCCCACTCACCCTTAAAAGATCTTATGTTAATGGGCATAAGATTTCTTCCCGTAAACATAAGCATCCAATAGTTAAAAAGATTATATGTTACGGAGTAAGAGGATAAAATTCATTACTCCTATACATATACATTGGGTTTTTTTTATGAAGAAAAAAAAAATTATTTGTTAGGAAAATAAGATTTCATTTTTCTAATTATTCAAAAAAACTATATATATGTGGAGGTTCGAGAAAAAATTACCTTGCCTCAAAAATCAAAGCCCTCTTCATAACTGTCAATCCACTTAGCCTAATTTTCATGATTCTAGAATTAATTTAAATCTTTTTGAGAGCATAATTTTTAAATTGAATCATTTTCTAATAATTTCTTTTCAGCTAAATTTTTTTCTATAATTCCAATCCATCTTTGTTAAACTAACAAAAATAATTTTCGCTTTCCATTTTTTCCATTTAGAAGTATTTTTTGAAACGGTTCCTCTATTTATAACATTTTCATAAAGTTAAGATTTAATTCCGAAACCCCGGAAATTTATTTCGATCTTTCTTACAATTAACTTAAGTGTTAGTTAAATTTAGGATTCTTTTTTATTCCTTATAGGTTCATCTCCAACTTTTGCTCTGGAATAGCAAAAGCTTAAGTATGGGGGTATTTGATGAGTTGTAAATATACGCATTTTTTTTGTATTTTATTTAAGTAGTTTTAGAAGGTTTTAGCTATTTTATGTTGTTTTCTTTAATAAAATGCTTCTTTTTTGTAAATATTTTCTAACTTAGTTTAATTTTGTTTTATTGAAAAATTTCAAAAAAAGTCAAAATTTTACTTGTCACGCCCGTGACCATGCCCGACACGCCCGTTACAGGCACTCAACGCCTTCCGCAAGTCGACCCTCAATGATTTTACTGTTCAACACTCAACGCCGTTCAGACACGCCCCAGTCACGCCCGTGTCAAAGACCTATCACGCCTGTGTCAATGTCGACACTCAATGCCTTTTCAACGCTCAACGCTGCCGACATCAGGATTGCCAGCTGTCCATGTCATGCCCCATGTTACGCCCGTGACCAAAGCCTGTCACGCCCGTGACTTCCACGTGTCACTTCCAGAACCTTCCAAAATGAAGCCAGCTGTCGGATTTCACCAAGTCAAACACGTCACCCCCGATACGCCCCCTGTCACGCCCGTGACCTAGGGCGTGTCACACCCGAATTTTTGTCTATAAATAAAAGCTTTCAGAAAGCTTTTCTTGTCCACTTTTTGACCACTTTGCTTAAGGGAGGTGTTGCCCAAATGGAATCCAAATGTTATGTAAGGGAATTTTATCCCCCCCCCCCTCTCTCTCTCTTAGTTTGTATTAGGATGTTTGCTTTAGTTTACTTTGTAATAGCCTTTTTATTAATAAAATGTTAGTTTTTTCTCTCTTCGCATGGCTTGGAATTCAATTAAGCGCCCTAACTTAAGTGATTTTTCGTTCCCTTTTTTGTTCTTTTTATGTTTTCTTCATTTTATAGCTTTTATAACTTAGTTTACCTTAGGATTTTTCCGCATTTCTAGCCGTTATGCCGGTGATTTAATTTTCATACTCATAACTTGTATAGGTTTAGAATTTCTTCTTTATTATCTTCATTCTTATAGCTTTATAAAATCCTCTTTCAAAATGTTTGTTTTTACTTTCTTTAGCTTAGCCTTTTTATTTTCGTAAAACTTTTTCGTTCGTTTTACTTTATTTTAACTTTTTAAGAGCTTTTATGAAAATATAACAATGAAAAAGTTGTTATTTTAATTTTTCGAGCATTTTCATTTTGCATTTATTTACAAAACTTTTCGCTCGTTTAATTTTTATTTTCTCTTTTTATGCATTTCTACCGCATTCTAGCGGTAGAAATGCAGTTTTTTTTATTTTCCTGCAACTTTGCTTTTCTTATTTTTGCAAGTGTGTGCATGTATGAGTTAGGTTTTATTGCTTTATTTCAATTTCCATAGAGTGCGTGTGTGTGTATGCATTTGTTTCCGCCTACTCGTTAAGAGTTAAATGGCGCTCTGCTTTCATTTCCTGCCCACTCGTTTGAGAGGGACTTATCTTTTTTGTTGCTTTCATTTTCTTCCTACTCACTTGAGTAGGAAAACTTTGTGTGCGTGTGTGTGTGTTTTAATTCAATGTAGAGTGCGTGTATGTGTTTTACTTTCAAGTAGAGTGTTTGCGTGTATGAGATAGATTTACCCCCGCCCACTCATTTGAGCTGGGATTCGCATTTACTTTTTTCTTCTCCGGACCACTCGCTTGAGCCGGGACTCATAATTTTCTTCTTTATTTACTGCTTTATTTCCTGCTTTCTTTACAGCTTTCTTTTACCGCTTTCTAGCGTAAGTGTCCCTATTCCGATGAGTGGCTAAGCACCCTTAGCCCTCAATATCGAAGAGCATTAGGACAGATAAAGCAGCTTTAAATAATTAAAGGTCCTGTTTTCAGTTTAATTAAATTTCTTAAGGTTTGTCCCGGGTTAACGACGCGTTGGACCGCATATCGATGTGCAGGGTCTATTTCTGTTATCCATACGCAATGCCGAGAGGCCGTGCGTATAGAACGATCACCCTTTGGTGAACAGAGCTCCGTGCTAACCCTCGAGAGAGGAGGCACGTGACTCTACCGGATTGGGTTCCCCACCCAATAGCGGGGTTCTTAGCGTAACACGGGCGTTAAGAGGAATCCTTCGTCGGTCTAGCGATCGGTCGAATAGTCTTAGCGTTAAGGTGAGCGATATTACTTAGAGATAGGTGTGCTCATTTTTGTGGAACCTCCACGGCCGAGTCTCCTCCTTAATTAATTTTAAATTTAGGATCTCTTCTTATTAAAAGTTATTTTAGTTCAATTCTGTTGGTACCCTAGGTTTTGATTTGAGTTCTGTCTTCTCTTTCTGTCTCTTGACCCAAGATTTATCTATGGTCAAAGGTTTGTTGCTCTAGTTTTAGAGGCCACTTTTCCAGATATAAATTTGGTTAAGTTGTTTTTTCGTTCGACTATGGTCGAACACCGCTCGACTATCATCTATCGGCTGATCGACGATCGTCTATCAGTTGGTCGACGTTCTGTCTGCGTTGATAGTTTGACTATCTATTGATAGGTCGACTAACTGTTTTCTGTGATAGCTCGACTATCTGTTGATCGGTCGACTATGTGCTCTTCTTTGATAGTTCGACTATCTGCTTGGATAGTTCAACTATCTGATAGTTCGACTATCTGTTGATAGGTCGACTATCTGCTTTGGTTGATAGTTCGACTATCTGTTGATAGGTCGACTATCTATTTTGCTTTGATAGGTCGACTATCTGTTGATAGGTCGACTATCTGTTTTCTGTGATAGCTCGATTATCTGTTGATAGGTCGACTATCTGCTCTTCTTTGATAGTTCGACTATCTGCTTGGATAGTTCAACTATCTGATAGTTTGACTATCTGTTGATACGTCGACTATCTGCTTTGGTTGATAGGTCGACTATCTGTTTGATAGGTCGACTATCTGTTTTGCTTTGGTAGTTCGACTATTTGTCCGGATAGATTGACTATCTGATAGCTCGACTATCTGTTCTGATAGGTCGACTATCTGCTGAGGTAGTTCGACTATCTTCTTTGATAGTTCAACCATCTGGATCGTTCGACTATCTGTCCTATAGGTCGACGATCTTTGTGCTTCAGTCGACGATCTCCGAGGGTCGTTCGACGTTTTGCTGTATGTCTTGAGTAGTTTTGTCGTCTTCTATGATGTGATTAATTTCATATTTATTTTGGCACTTTTTATAAAAGATTATTTGAATAAATTGTGATAATATTTCCATGCAATATCCGTTCCATTCCTTATGCATGAGCTAATCTTTTTTTGACAAAGTTGTTTGTCTTATTAGCTGAGATATGATTTCTGCTTTATCTGCCAGGCTGTCCTTTATAGCCGTTAGACTCAAAAAGTCTTCCTTGGCTGTAAAGAGTCTCTTCTGATGTGACTTTCTCTTGTATTATTTCATCAGAGTTATTTGCAGCTTCTTAGAAAGCTTTATCCTCTTATAGGATATCTGTCTGCAGTATTTTGTTTTGCTTTATGCTTTTTGCAGCCCAGAGTACAGTAGAAGACAAGATTCAAACTCAAGTAAGAGCCGTTGCTGCTGCTGCTATATAAAGACTTCTTTGGAGAAAGAAATCAACTAGTTCTGATATTCAAAAAGCTAATTGCAGCATTCAAGCTTAGAACTTACAGTTTCCAACTGCTCTCAGTTCATTCACATCTAGCTGAGAAGAAGTTTTAGTACTTCACTCTTCTTCAGCCTGAGTTCTCCTGCTTATAGGAAGATCTTCTCTCAGAGTCTTTTGAAGAAGAAGAAGAAGATAGCTGCCTAAAGAAGAAATTCTATTTCATATTATTTATCTTCTTGTAGCTTTTTCCTTCAGTATTTTCTGAAGTGTTTCTGCACTGAAGCAAGACTTCACCTGGACGTTCTTTTAGCCTGGGGGAGCCTTGATTCTTTTAGAGCTTTCTAGCTCAGTGCAAGTTATTGTGCTTCTCTAATCTATTGTAAAATAGAGAAGACACCTTAACCTCCTTTCCCCCTCCTGTAAAGGGTTATTACTCCCTTCAAAAGTATCCCTTGGTGGCAGGGCACCTGATCAAAAACCTATGTTGGTTTTTAGACACCTGATCAAAAGTCTAAAGGGTTTCTGGATCTACCTGAAGCAGATCTTGTTGGTGGCAGGGCACTTGATCAAAAACCTGAGTGGATTCCTACCTTGTTGGTAGAAGAGTGGACGTACCCAAGTTATTTGGGGAACCACTATAAATTCCTTGTGTCGTCTGGATTGTTTAATTAATTCTCTATGCTGATTGGCTGTGATTAGATTTTAACTAGGATTGCTAGTTGCTGTTTAGGATTCCAAGCCTTAACTGTAATTACAGTTGGCTGCCTTTTTGTGCACATCACTTGTGTTAGGCTTTAAGGTTTAATCTCAAATATCTATATCCTTCATTCCGCAATTAACTCTAAGGGAGTTGAGTAGACAGTCAACTTTGCTATTGCAATTTTTGATTACTCTATTCACCCCCCCCCCTCTAGAGTAGTATCTATCCCCTTTTCTTTCAATTGGTATCAGAGGGAGGTTGTCTGACTGAATAGGCTAACACCTAAGTCACAAGATCTTGATAGATACCAAAGTTTATAGATATTCACTTTCACTATCATGGCCCAGTTCAAGGATTACTCTAGCACCAGACCTCCAGCATGCAACTTAGCCAAGTTCAGCATCTGGAAGGCAAGGATTAAATTATATATGAACTCTATTGATGAGAGTATTTTTGCTTCTATTTTAACAGGACCACCAAGAGCACCTGCTGCAGCTACTGCTTCATCATCAACTGATATGAGTACAGTGCCTCCTCCAGACTACAATGATGAATACAAAAAGGCAAAGATAGCAGATGCTAAGGCAATGAACATTCTGGCTCAGACAATGTCTGATGAAGTATTCTAGAAGGTTGCTGACTGCTCCTCAGCAAAAGCAATGTGGGATACACTGAACCAGATTGTAGCTGGTTCAGCTGATGAAAGGAAGGACAGGAGGTCCGACCTTATCTCACAGTATGAGAATTTCAAGAAAACTGATGCTGAATCAGTTGAAGCTATGTACACAAGGCTCAGCTCAATCATCAATGAGCTGAGGACTCTTGACAAGGATATTTCATTGACAAAGGTCAATGATAAGATTCTTATGTGCTTCCCTAGCACATGGGATCTGAGGATCTGGCCTATCAAGGAGGCCAGAAGCACAACAGAAATCTCAACAGAAGCCCTTCTCGGCAAGCTCAAGTCTTTTGAGCAAGTGCTGAAGTCCAGGGAAGCTGAAGCTGAAGCAAAGACCCCAACTCCTACAAGAAAAGAGCAAACCCTTGCTCTCAAAGATGCTGTTACTTTTGAAGGAAGCCAGTCCAATGAGTAACTGATGGCATTATTTGCCAAAAGTTTTCTCAAGATGGGAAGGAAAGACTTCAGAAAGAAGTCTTCAAAGTATGAAGAAAAACCAAGGTATGATCGTACTCCTTCTAATGAAATAATCTGCTGTGATTGCAGGAAGCCTGGACATATTCTTCTAGATTATCTAGAGGAAAAGAATAAAGATAAAAGGAAAGACAAAGATCAGTACAGGAAGCATTCCAAGCCATCCTCTTACAAGAACAAAAAGAAGGAGAGAGGCTTTATTGCTGAAACCTGGAACGATTCTGATGAGGAATCTTCCTCCTCAAGCTCCAGTGAGGATGAGGAAGAAAAGAAGGCAAAGGAAGTTTGCTTGATGGCAATTGATGCCTGCAGCAATCACTCAGCTGCAGAGAGTTCAGATTCTGATGAAGAAATGCCAACTGAAGATGAGGTATTGTCATCTTATGATTTTACATCTAATGAATTTAAATCAGAGTTTAAATCTTTATGTTTAGATTTAATTAGCTCTGAAAAGGAAATAACAGAGCTTAGAATTAAACTAGCTGAATCTGAATTAATTTCAAATGAAAACATTAGGTTAACAGCAGAACTCACTAATTCTAGTGAAGAAATAAAATTCCTTAAAAATGAATTAGCTAAGTCCAAAAGGTTAGAAGAATCTCTGAATGGTAGAAGCCTTAAGTTGCTTGAAATAACCAGCATGTCTAACACTAGGTCAGGCAATAACAAATTAGGCTTAGGAGCATCTTCTAGTGAACCCCCAATCATTCTTAAAAACCAACTTTCAACTCCAGTGAATTTTATTTCATCTAGTGGAATAAAGAACACTGAGCAAGTTAATCAAGTTAATAAAGCTTTAAATAAAGCTAAGAGAGAGAGAAGAAAACAAAAATTTAAGGAAATACAAAGAGCGTCGAATGCTGCTCGACGATCGCAGGCCCAGTGGTTGAACGGAGATCGATGATCTGGTCACCCATCGTCGAACGCTGATCGACGTTTTCAATATGAATTTCAAAACTCCAACCAGAACTTTAGAAACCAGAATGAAAATAGAAACCCTAGGTTCATTGACCCATCATCTGCATGGAGAATCCCACCTAGGAGATCTTACCCGTTAGGTTATCACCCTCAGCCTGCTTATTCATTTATTTCCAGTTTTTCTTATGTGAAAAACAAGGGACCCAAGGTTACCTGGGTCCACAATGTTTAATTGATTTATTTGCAGGTGAAGACCTATCCTATCACTCAAAATAAGTTGTATTTGGATAGTGGTTGCTCCAAGCATATGACAGGAAATAAAGAACATCTGTCAAGGTTCAAGGCAAAGCTTGGCCCAAAGGTGATCTTTGGAGATTCAAGCTGTGGTCAAACTGAAGGATATGGTAGGATGACAATTGGAGTTGTAACATTCAAGAGAGTTTCTTATGTAACTGGACTGAAGCATAATCTAATTTCAGTAAGTCAGTTATGTGATGCTGGATACCAGGTATCATTTTCTAACTCCCTTTGTAATATTAGTTTAAATAATAATGTTGTATTAGTAGGTATTAGACAAGATAACATTTATTTAGTAGATTTTAACTCAACTCACTCTAAAATCTGCTTATTTAATGAAGTAACCAATAACAATACATTATGGCATAAAAGGCTTAGCCATGTTAACTTCAAGAATATATCTAGGTTATCTAAACACAACCTTGTTAGAGGTTTACCCTCTTGCCCCTACAAGAAGGAGAGCCTATGCAAGGCTTGTCAATTAGGCAAGCAAACCAAGAATTCATTTAAATCAGTAAATAAAAGTGATTCTCCTAGAATACTGTATTTATTACATTTGGACCTATTTGGCCCAATAAATGTACAGAGTTTAGGAGGGAAGTATTACACTCTAGTTATTGTAGATGACTTCTCTAGGTTCACTTGGGTGTTCTTTTTGAGAACTAAGGCTGATAACTTCAAAGCCCTTACAGATATTCTATTATGTGTGCAGACTGAGTACTCTACTCATGTGGCCTTGATCAGAAGTGATCATGGTACTGAGTTTGACTCTCTTCTCATGCAAGAATTCTGCGAGAGAGAAGGTATCAAACATAGCTTCTCAGCTCCTAGAACTCCCCAATAAAATGGGGTAGTTGAAAGGAAAAACAGAACACTAATTGAAGTTGCTAGCACATTGTTGGCAGATGCTAATATGCCTCTTTCCTATTGGGCAGAAGCTGTTAGTACATCCAACTATGTCTTGAAAAGAAGTCTGATATATAAGCTTAAGTGTAAAACTCCTTATGAGTTGCTTAAAGGGAAGAAACCTAAAATAAATTATTTTAGAGTTTTTGGTTGTGTAGTTTATATTCATAATAATAATAAAGAATACCTTAGAAAATTTGAAGCAAAAGCTTCAATGGGAATTTTTCTTGGATATTCCCAAGTAAGCAAAGCTTATAGGGTATTTAATAAATAATCTTCTAAAATTGAAGAGTCTGTTCATGTGTCCTTTGATGAATCTCAAATGTTTTACAAGGAGAAGGAAACTTCCCCTTCCTCAAGTTCATTGCAGGTACAAGAATCTACCAAAGATGTCACTCAAGATATTCTCCATCTTTCAACTCTTCATATCACTGAATCAGACAGTGATGAAGACCTTGCAGAGGTTGTTATTGTTCCACCAATAGTAGATCAAATTCCTCCTGAGGAATTAATCCCAACTATTGCTGAAGATCACATCCCACCTGCTGATGTTGTCACACTTAGAGATCATCCTACATCTCAAGTGATTGGAGACATATCAGCTGGTGTTCAAACAAGACATCAGTTAAGACAGGATATGATGCATGCTTGTTTCCTTTCACAGATTGAGCCCCTCACCATTAAAGATGCTGAGCTAGATCCCCACTGGATCATTGCTATGCAAGAGGAACTCAATCAGTTTGAAAGATGTAAAGTACTGACTTTGGTTCCAAGACCTAAAGGCCAACTGATCATAGGCACCAAGTGGGTGTATAGAAACAAGTTGGATGCAAATGGAATCATTATAAGGAACAAAGCTAGGCTTGTAGCTCAGGGCTACAGACAGGAGGAAGGTATAGATTATGACCAAACCTTTGCTCCTGTTGCAAGGCTAGAGGCAATAAGGATCTTCTTAGCCTAAGCAGCCTATATGAAGTTTAAAGTTTTTCAGATGGATGTCAAAAGTGCCTTTCTAAATGGTGAGCTAAAGGAAGAGGTATTTGTTGAACAGCTACCTGGTTTTGTTTCTTCAACTCAGCCATCACATGTATTCAAGTTGCAAAAAGCTCTTTATGGACTCAAACAAGCACCAAGAGCCTGGTATGAGACTCTAGCTAGTTTCCTGTTAGAGCACAACTTTGTTAGGGGAGTAGTTGATAGAACCCTTTTCGTCAAGCACCATAAGGACACAATCCTGTTAGTTCAAGTGTATGTGGATGACATTATTTTTGGTTCCACTGATCCCAAACTATGCAAAAAGTTCTCCAACTTGATGCATTCCAAGTTTGAGATGAGTAGTATGGGTGAGCTGTCTTACTTTCTTGGTCTCCAAGTAAAGCAAGATGCTGATGGCATCTTCATCTCCCAATCCAAATATGCCAAGGAATTGGTAAAGAAGTTTGGGATGGCTGATGCTTCAGTAATGCATACACCTATTGCTACTAATGTAGTTATTGATTCTGATGATCAGGGAAAGCCTGTTGATCAAAAGAATTATAGGGCCATTGTTGGTTCCCTATTGTATTTAACTGCAAGTAGGCCAGACATAATGTTTGCTACATGCCTTTGTGCTAGATTCCAGGTCAACCCCAAGGAATCTCATCTGATTCTTCTCAAGAGAATCTTGAGATACCTGAAGGGATGTCCAAATCTAGGACTTTGGTACCCAGCTGAGTCAGAATTTGAATTAATTGGATATTCTGATTATGATTATGCTATTTGTCAAGTTGACAGGAAAAGTACCTGAGTAACTTGTCAGTTCCTGGGAGAGAGATTGGTCTCTTGGTTCTGTAAGAAGCAGGCCTCTGTCTCAACCTCAACTGCAGAAGCTGAATATATAGCAGCTGCTAGTTATTGTTGACAGATCCTGTGGATACAAAATCAACTTTT
Source organism: Platanthera zijinensis (assembly GCA_039513925.1). NCBI lineage: Eukaryota > Viridiplantae > Streptophyta > Magnoliopsida > Asparagales > Orchidaceae > Platanthera > Platanthera zijinensis. The sequence goes on along the minus strand of CM077079.1, from coordinate 188,648,445 downwards.
GGATTATGGGTACTCACACACGAACACAAAAATCATGTGTGATAGTACCAGTGCTATCTCTATTGCACAAAATCTAGTGCACCACTCTAGAATGAAACACATTGAGATCCGGCACCATTTCCTGAGAGATTGTGTGGAAAAGAACAAGATCAGTCTTGAGTTCATATCCACAAACCTTCCGAGAGGTGATATATTCACCAAGACCTTAGATGAACAGAAGCATTTGTTCTTTTTAGTTCAATTAGGCATGATTAATGGAAGAGACTAAGTGTGACGTCTGCCTTGTTGAAATCTGCTTGAAGATCGTCGACCGGCGATCGACGAAAGTCGAACAGGTCGAGCTTATCGTCGATCTATGGTTGAGGACAGCTTGCTGTTTGTGAAGACAGAAATAGTCGAATGATTGATCGACTACTCTGCTTCAGGACCGATCGTCGAACAACCGTTCGACCATCGTCTCGAGCATCTTTTAAATAGATCGACGATCGTTGTTTTAAAATAAAGCCGATGGTCGACCTAGGTTAAGAGATAGTTGCTTTTATCGTCGACGGAGAGCGTCTTTTCGCATTCCGTCTTCCCGCTTGCTCTTTGTCTTGCGATTTCTGCCGCTCCGTCCTCGCCGTCTCTCCCTCGTCTTCTCCAGCCCTTTCGATGGCGATTTCTCCAGCGCTCCTGGCAGTAGTAAAGTTCGATGCAGGATTCAGTGTAGATTTCGACGCCTTCAGCTGCTGCGAATCCGGAATTGTGGAAATTCTTAATCTGTGCAAAGATCAAGGGTTAGAGAAGCTCATGTCCTCCAGGATAAAGATAAATGTTCAAGAGATCAAAGAATGGGCATTTACTTCATCTTCAAGTGATGATTCAATGACAGGAACTTTCGGCGGAGAAGAGGTAACATTGACTCCCGCTATTATAACTGAAATATTTGGATTGATAAATGGGGAAGAAGAGTACGAGCAAGATGCCCCAGAGTTTGGGAGGATGCTGACAGAGCTGGGACATGCCGAAGGCATTCCCTCTAAGCTGCTTAAAGTAACTTTTCCGTTTAAGATTAAGTTTCTTGCTGAAATAGTTGGAAAAGTGTTACTGGGAAAGCACTCTGCCCACGACAATATTACAAGGCAGCAGTTTGCACTGATGTGTGCAATTGTGAATAAGAAACAGATCAATTGGGCAGGAGTTCTATTTGATTTGATCAGGAAAAAGAATGGCAAGAAAGAAGTTACCCTGGGTTGGGTAGTTGGGATTTTTCTGAAGGAAAAGTATCCCCATCTATTAGTTTCAGCTGCTACCTCCATAAACGCCAGCAAAAAGATGGATCCATCCCTATTCGCCAAGTGGAAAAGCACCTTCCTGAAGCCCGCTCCAGCAGGGGTTGCTCCAGTTAGATCTGAGAGCACCAGGACTGCCTCAGTCACTCCTCCCCTACAAGCAGCTAGCTCAGTAAATCCCTCCCTTCCATCTTCTTCATCTGCTTTGCCGTCTACTTCAGTTGAAGTTCCATCAACCACAATTGAAGTACGACCTTCTGCATCTCCTCCTGCATCTCCTCTCCCGTCTCATCTTGCTAGGATATCTCATCCTAGTTTTGATTTGTTGGTTTCTGAGATTTCTACTCCTCCTTCAGTCTACAATCCCTTCTTCAGATCATTTTGATCATCCTGCATCCACCCATCACTTTCCATCTCCAGTTCCATCTCCAGTTCATTCTCCAGTCCATCATGAATACATCATCCCTGCTGATCATCCATCTTCTGAGATTCCACCTTCATCATCATCCTTTGAAATAACTCCAGCATTTATTTCTAGCATTGTGGAGTTAATTACCCCCTCAATCAAAATCATGATTGAAGAGGCGATTGCTCCCCTTGCTTCCTCTATCTCCTCTTTGACTGCTGCTATTCAAGCACTCTCAAAGTCTACTGAGCCCTCTTCCTCTAGGGGCCTGGTTTCAGTATCTACTGAAATCAGGCAGGGGGAGATGCTTAATGAAGATGTCTCTGAGTAGCCTTTGGCCTCCCCTCCAGCAGATCATCCTGCAGTGGCAGAGAAAGCAATAGAAGATTCAGCTCCTCCTCCTCTATCTGAAAAAGAAATTTCTGATGCATTATTGAAATCTGAATTTATTGTCAAAGCTTGCTTAGAAGAATGTTCTACTCCCTTGGTCGCCCTGTACCTAGAAGGAATTATCACTTCCTTTCTAGATGAATTATGGGAGTTAGGACACGCAGTGGACAATTCTGAAGGTATCCCTTTTACTTACTTTTTAGAATTGATAACTGATATGCTTGTATGGGAATATCTGGAAGGGATGATTAGATGTCATTTAGAAAAATTTTATTCATAATACTACAGATAAAATGGAAGAAGTTTTAGATGTTCAAGAGCCTGATCTCCTACCAGCTATAGAAGCTCAATCTGAACCAGAACAAGTTGCTCAGCCAGAAGTGCAAGCAGAACTGGTCACCATGACAGTTTCTGATCAACAAGAAAAAGCTGCAGATGCTCAAATTGAAAAGTCTACTGTATGGGATGATTCCCCGGGTGTGGATTTAGATGCTCTCCTGGCACAGGATGCCATGGAAGAAGAATTAGAAAAAGCTGCTCTAAAGGAAAAGGAAAGAGCTTTGAAAGATGCAATTGACCCATATGATCTGCCCATTTCTTCTAATTCTGAAGATGAAATTGATTCTGATGAGTCTGCTGAGTCAAAAAGAAAAAGAATTGCTAAAAAGAAAAGGAAAGATGTAGCTCCTCCTCCTCCTAATCCAGATAATGATACTCCTTATTATATACTGAAAGGAATTGATCCTAAGTCAAAAGATTTCCAGCACTGGATGGCTTTCTCTAAAAATCAGCAGAAGCAAAGGAAGAAGTCAAAGAGGTATGACTCTCCTGTCCCAAGATGGAATCCTAGAGGTCCTCCTCCTCCACCTCCCAGTGTAGGAGCCTCAGGAAACTTATCTTCAAAACCTGCTGCTCAGTCTGAAAGATTAAATCCATCTCAGTCAGCTCAAAGGAGAAGTTCACAAGGACATCAAGATAAAACTCAAACTGGCTATCAAAGACCTGATGCTGTTAAGGAACAAGTAAAGGAGGTAGTGTATCAAAGACCAAGATTTTCTCCTCCTCATTCTAAAGAACTCAAAAGCTCAACCTCTCCTAAGCCAGTTCATTTTGTGAAGGATGCTCCAAAAGGTAAGCAATCTATTTTATCTGAAATCTCTAGCAAGACATTTGCTAAGTCTGCTCCTCCTTTTTATCTAGTTATTCAGGATAAAGAACCAGTTGATACATCTTCTGAGAATGTTTATGAAAGCCCAGAGCTTGATCCTAATTTTAGGATGGCTCATTTTCTTGAACTTGTTGGAGCAGCTCAAATTAAGAAAGCAAAAGTAGAAGGAAAAGACACTGCAGGATTGACCACAATGTCAAAATTTAGAATGAAGGAGCTCGATAAATTCCAGGTCAGACCTGAGATATTTGATCCTTCAAAGTACATGGAAAAGCATCCTGAGGCAGTTGTCCCAAGAACAACAGAATTGAAAATCATTGGAGAACAAGACCTAAAGTTGTCGAGAAAAGAAGCTCTAGATCCCACAAGAAAGATTACTTTTGTTTCTAGCTCTTCTGATCCTAAACCTAACTCTGAAGCATCTTAATATTTCATTGATTGACAGTTAATTGCTTATCTGTTTGATTGATGTTATCTGTTTAGCTATTTCTCTTTATGCATTTTATTTTACATTCAGTAATTAGTTTGCATGTTTTAATTGTTGAGAGACTTAACTCAAATAGGGGGAGATTGTTGGTACCCTAGGTTTTGATTTGAGTTCTGTCTTCTCTTTTTGTCTCTTGACCCAAGATTTATCTATGGTCAAAGGTTTGTTGCTCTAGTTTTAGAGGCCACTTTTCTAGATGTAAATTTGGTTAAGTTGTTTTTAGTTCGACTATGGTCGAATGCCGCTCGACTATTGTCTATCGGCTGATCGACGATCGTCTATCAGTTGGTCGACGTTCTGTCTGCGTTGATAGTTCGACTATCTATTAATAGGTCGACAATCTGTTTTCTGTGATAGCTCGACTATCTGTTGATAGCTCGACTATCTGTTGATAGTTCGACTATCTGCTCTTCTTTGATAGTTCGACTATCTGCTTGGATAGTTCAACTATCTGATAGTTCGACTATCTGTTGATAGGTCGACTATCTGCTTTGGTTGATAGTTCGACTATCTGTTGATAGGTCGACTATCTGTTTTGCTTTGATAGGTCGACTATCTGTTGATAGGTCGACTATCTGTTTTCTGTGATAGCTCGACTATCTGTTGATAGGTCGACTATCTGCTCTTCTTTGATAGTTCGACTATCTGCTTAGATAGTTCAACTATCTGATAGTTCGACTATCTATTGATAGGTCGACTATCTGCTTTGGTTGATAGGTCGACTATCTGTTTGATAGGTCGATTATCTATTTTGCTTTGGTAGTTCGACTATCTGTCCGGATAGATCGACTATCTGATAGCTCGACTATCTGTTCTGATAGGTCGACTATCTGCTGAGGTAGTTCGACTATCTTCTTTGATAGTTCGACTATCTGGGTCCTTCGACTATCTGTCTGATAGTTCGACGATCTCTGTGCTTCGGTCGACGATCTCCGAGGGTCATTCGACATTTTGCTGTATGTCTTGAGTAGTTTTGTCGTCTTCTATGATGTGATTAATTTCATATTTATTTTGGCACTTTTTGATTATTTGAATAAATTGTGATAATATTTCCATGCAATATCCGTTCCATTCCTTATGCATGAGCTAATCTTTTTTTGACAAAGTTGTTTGTCTTATTAGCCGAGATATGATTTCTGCTTTATCTGCCAGGCTGTCCTTTATAGCCGTTAGACTCAAAAAGTCTTCCTTAGCTGTAAAGAGTGTCTTCTGATGTGACTTTCTCTTGTATTATTTCATCAGAGTTATTTGCAGCTTCTTAGAAAGCTTTATCCTCTTATAGGATATCTGTCTGCAGTATTTTGTTTTGCTTTATGCTTTTTGCAGCCCAGTGTTCAGTAGAAGACAAGATTCAAACTCAAGTAAGAGCCGTTGCTGCTGCTGCTATATAAAGACTTCTTTGGAGAAAGAAATCAACTAGTTCTGATATTCAAAAAGCTAATTGCAGCATTCAAGCTTAGAACTTACAGTTTCCAACTGCTCTCAGTTCATTCACATCTAGCTGAGAAGAAGTTTTAGTTCTTCACTCTTCTTCAACCTTAGTTCTCCTGCTTACAGGAAGATCTTCTCTCAGAGTCTTTTGAAGAAGAAGAAGAAGATAGCTGCCTGAAGAAGAATTTTCATTTCATATTTATTATCTTCTTGTAGCTTTTTCCTTCAGATTTTCTGAAGTGTTTTCTGCACTGAAGCAAGACTTCACCTGGACGTTCTTTTAGCCAGGGGGAGCCTTGATTCTTTTAGAGCTTTCTAACTCATTGCAAGTTATTGTGCTTCTCTAATCTATTGTAAAATAGAGAAGACACCTTAACCTCCTTTTCCCCTCCTGTAAAGGGTTATTACTCCCTTCAAAAGTATCCCCTAGTGGTAGGGTACCTGATCAAAAACCTGTGTTGGTTTTTAAACACCTGATCAAAAGTCTAAATGGTTTCTGGATCTACCTGAAGTAGATCTTGTTGGTGGCAGGGAACCTGATCAAAAAACTGAGTGTATTCCTACCTTGTTAGTAGAAGAGTGGACGTACCCAAGTTGTTTGGGGAACCACTATAAATTCCTTGTGTCGTCTGGATTGTTTAATTAATTCTCTGTGCTGATTGGTTGTGATTAGATTTTAACTAGGATTGCTAGTTGCTGTTTAGGATTCCAAGCCTTAACTGTAATTACAGTTGGCTGCCTTTTGTGCACATCACTTGTGTTAGGCTTTAAGGTTTAATCTCAAATATCTATAACCTTCATTCCGCAATTAACTCCAAGGGAGTTGAGTAGACAGTCAACTTTGCTAGTGCAATTTTGATTACTCTATTCACCCCCCTCTAGAGTATTATCTATCCCATTTTCTTTCAAATTCTATTTTTGATATCGTCGCGCTGATTTCTTCATCGGCTTTCTGCACTTCATTTCCTGCTTTATTTATTTCCTGCATTTATTTCCTGTTTATTATTATGCTTATTATTATTATGCACTTTTTTTATTTCTTTGCCATCTTTTCTTTTTAAATAACCTAAATTATTATCGGCAGAATAATAGGTCTTTCAGGGAAAAAGTAGAAATAGCTAAGCTGATCCCGAGAACAATATGACCTCGATATTCCACACCGGAATATCCTGTACAACACGTGATAGGTGCACTTGCCTACCTCTCGTTAAAACTCGATTTCTAATAAAATAAAACGCTCTTCTTTTTTATAAAATAAAAATCACCTCTACTTTAATTAACTAAATAAGAACCTCGTTTTATACCCATCAGTTGATGTAAATGTGACTTAGAGGGTTTAAAGTATGGAGTATATAAACAAGTTTCACGATGAAACCCCAGATCTTGGGTTGATGCCCTAGGGATTGTGCACCCAGCTAGGATAGATATAATATGTAATATCAAAGATACTTTGCCTAAGGAATTTAGGGCCTTATCTTTTGTTTATGGGGGCTTGTCCTTGGTTTATTGGGCAAAGTATTTACTAACTTGGGTTTCCCTTATAACCCATCTAGAAAACTTTGCATTGTGAATATAGTGAAATTGGAGTAAACTATATTCGATGCTACTCAGGAGTATTTGTAGGGATAAGAATCTGATTGTGAAGTGGAGATTTTATAGATCGTTGTCTACCCATACAAATGAGAAATTTAATCACCGGAAGTTTGGTGTATCTCATAATGTGTATCTCCCGGAGTGAAGAAGGACGTCCTTGATTTTTTGACGCATGGTGAGTTCCGTCGGCTGATGATGGTTAAGTGCAAGAATTTTTGGGGAACTATTATAGTCACTGCCCGAGTTAGAGTGGAAGTTCGAGGATATAATTAGGGATTTTCATACACAGGGTTCCTCATCCCCACTCAAGGCATAATTATAATTTGAACATCATTGATTGACTGGCCAAATATTACGATGCGCTACATTGCGAAGTTGAGTTTTAGGATTGAGACCGTGTATTCCTAAAGATATGTCTGGTGCATGGAGTCTCGCGGGTACACGGGCAGAAGAAGCTAAGTCCAAGGAATATTGGGCGTTACAGGATCCTGGAGTGGATCGGCCCATTGGCTTATAGATTGGAGATACCGCCGGAGTTAGCGGGGTTGCACGATGTCTTCCATATCTCTTCACTTTGGAGGGCTCTACTACGCCCTGAGAAGCAGATTTCTACCACAGACGACCCGGTGGCCTAAAATTGATCAGTCAATATGGAGCCGATCAGGATCAATGATACGACGATGTGGGTCTTGCGACGCAAAAAGGTTCCGCTAGTCAAGGTTCAGTGGATAAACCATGGGTAGGAGGAGCACACTTGGGTGCCAGAGGACTTGATGCAGCAAAAGTACCCGGAACTCTTCGAGTCAGGTATACCTTTAACTCCTAGTGTTGTTACATACTTTTACTTCAATAGAAATCCCGTAGGCTTAACCTTAATTTCAGGGGCGAAATTTTTATTTTTATATATTAGGATTTGTAATATCCCTCAAACAATTAGACCCCTAGGAGTGGTTTTATCATGACTAGGCCATGACAAAACCATAAGAAGCTCAAAGGACCAAGTGAACAAGGACAAGGTGAAAATCACCTTGGTCTTTCTGTCTATAGCACAATCTCACCACCATACTTAGGGTTTGACCGTAGGGCTTTAACTTTGCTTCATGACCCCACTACAACACCCATAACCCCTTGGGTGGTCCATAAGGTCACTAATGACCCATTGGGGGCAATCAAAGTGGTGAAGTTGACCTAAGTCCACCCTAACCCTAAATGGGTCAAACTGGCCTACTTAGGGTCAATTGACCTCCCCATATCTAAGTGGACCCCACACATACCTTCCTAACCCTAAAGTGAGTTCAATGTGTAACCAAGGACCCATTGGGTTCAATCCACGAGGCTAGGTTGAGCCAAGTCAACCATAGCCCTAAAATGGCCAAAGTGCCCTAACTAAGAGGCAAGTGACCTCCAAAGTGCCAAGTCAACCCTACCCAACCCTACCTAGACCCTAAGCAAGGTCAATGGGTCTCCAAGGACCCATTGGGGGTAACCAAAAAGGCCATTTTGACCAAGGTCAACTCAACCTAGGTTTAGGTCAAACTAGCCTAAATGGGCTAACCCAAGCTCAAGCCCTATCCACTTGGGCTAACCTCATGTTAATTATCTAATATTATGAGTTAGTGGGTTGCCAATAGGCTGGAGTAGTCATCAAATTTTGCTTTGATGATCAGGAGAGATAAAGCTCCATTTTCCCCTTTATATGAGGAGAGAGAAAATGAGGGAGAAGGCCATCCCTTGCATAGGGAAGCCAAGGCCACCCTTTATTGCTGAATTCAACTCCTATGGGGAAGAGGAGGAGTTTCCAGGCATTTCCCGGCCTGATTGAGCCTAGGTTCACCCCCCCCCCCCCATGCCATGGCCGAAAATCCCCTTTAATTTCCGTTGGTGGCCATTAGTGTTAGGCCCTTCCCCTTCCCCAATTGATGCTTCTAAAAGCCTCACCAGATAGAGGGGAGCATTTTCCACACCTTACCTAAAGGAATCAAACCAGTTGACTGTGCGGTTGCAGAACTCTGGTGACTCCACGACCATCCATGGCAACCCGGCGATCGGCCCGACTCTAGCCCACCACTAAGGTCCTCCCCTACTCCTTCTTCTATGGGTAGATCATAAGATTCAAAAGGGATAAGGATCGGGCTCAATTGAGCCCAATCAGGTGGAGATTTTCCATGAAATTTCCGTGAAAAATCAGTGGTCAGGTTCGCCGGAAACAGCCCCTCTCACGGCCATGCCGCCTCCCGGCGTTAGCCCTTACCTCAACGAAGTTGGTGGCTGCGGTGGCCGGCCAGGGAGTTGGCCGGGAAATAGGGATGAAAGATGCTCCATGTCAGGTAGATCTCACTTGTAGGTTGGAGGAAGAAGAAACACAGCAACCGTCAGAATTGCTTCAAGATCTGTGCAAGAAAAAATTATATAAATTATATTTAATGTATTTTTTGCCCCTTAAAAATCAGTCTTCTTAGGAATTAATTTAAAAATACTTAGAGACTTAATCAGGAAAAGTGGTCAACATGAAAGTTGTAGATCTATAAGCCTAGTTTATGTTAAAATTTATTTGAACCAATTTGGATTTCAGGTTTGACCACATCACTCATTTTGGTCAGGTCTAAACCTAGGGTTGAGTAGTGGTTTAGTTGAGTGCCCCCATAAATCCAGCCATCTAAATGACTTGAAATGTGGATTGGTGGTCACTCTCATCTATACCAACAATATATCCAAAAATGGGAATTTGTTGATTTTTTTTCTATACTTTTTGTAATTATTTAATAAACCTTGTATAATTTAATTAAGGGGCCTAATGACCTCAAAATTCTCCCGAATTTTGGTGAGAGGTTCTTGGGGTAAGCATAGGTCTCTCTATAAAATGTCACCTAATTTTGAGATGATTTGGTTGGAATTATGTAAACCCTATCCTTGGCCCAAAAGGGGGTATTTAGGTCAAAGTGTCCCTTGTGGGTTTTAGTGGCCAAATCACCTCAACAGAGGTTGAAACTTTTTCCACTGATTTGTTATATTAGTAAACACCCTCACAATTATTATGGGGTGGATATGGGTGGATTTTCCCTAGGACCCTAGTTGAAACTCTGAGGTTAATCTTTGGGGCCTTGTGAAGGACATAGGGTGTTATGTCCTTGGATGGACTTGTTGATTAGTCCATGTGATCCTAGGGAGGTGAAATTCCCTAGGAAGGGATTTGGTGGAGTTTGGACACATGCACCCCCAATTAAAGCACTTAGTAGATATTTAGGTATTTACACCTTAGGGAATATTCAATGGGTCATATGACCTTGGATCTTTGGATAATTTTGTAGGAGTATTGTCATAGTGATATATACCTCTGGAATTTATTATAGGGTGTCTAGATAACAGTAGCTCACCCTTGTAGCTATAAACTTTATTTTGCCCTTTTGATGATATTGAAGTAATAATGGTTTATATGTCTTAGTATGATTTTAAACTCTGAAAAAGCTGATCAAATAGCATGTAGATGCACTAGTAAATTATTTGGTATAGTTGAACATTTTTTAGTACATCATGTGAAAGTAAACTAGTGCACCATACTTTGATAAATAGAAGATAAATACTATAGCTTGATGGAAAATTGTGTTACTTAGCCAGAGTACTTTTTAGGGCATAAAGAAGCTTGAAAAAATATTTACATGTTATTTAGTTGAGATTACAAGGATGTTTCTTAACAAAGTGCCCCATGATGGATTTGATTGAGATACTTTTATATATAGTTTACTGGCCCTGGAATTGCATGAAATTTAGTCAGTAAGGTTTTATGATCATAATAAAGCTCTGTTAATTTTTATATAATTTTTGGACAAGTATTTATGGTACTCCTTTCATTACCCCTATTTAATTGAATTGCCTTGAATTATTTATTTGGAGGATAATTCCTTTATGAAAAATTTATGAAATTTCTTATTCACTTATATCTTGCTATGCTAGAGTGTTCATATTTTTTGTATGGTCATATCTTAAGTAAATCTAGTACTCCATGTTCAAATCACCCATGACCAATTTTTGGGAAAATTAATTAAATGCCAATTTATTTAGGAAAGTTCCAAGTTTCTAGATTTAGGCAAAATATTTCATGATATACACCCAATAAATATTTTAGGGCTTTGGATGAAAGTTTTGAGTACCTTCTATCGTATACATCATATAGCTTAGAATGGTTTACATATAGTAAAACTGCAGATATTGTGATAGGGTGTAAAATTAACATAGGGAGGTTGGGTATTAGTTTACTGTTATGGTAAAATAGAAATGTGCTAATCATTAGGAATCATGACGAGGAAAGTGCTGGGTTGACTTGTGTTAAGTGGTGCGCGAGATCGACGAAGGATCGTCATTCATGTGGAGAAAGAAAGAGTCAAATACACTAGGGGTTAGATCTAGTATAATATTAAAAGGGATCGAGAGTCTGGGCAATAACCAATAATATTACGTGCCTTGCGAAAGGGAATGATGGGCTTCAGCTACCATCATAGTTCCTAGTACCCTGTGAGAGCCCTTCACCGGAAATACCTAGGGCAGTCCTGGGCTAACCAAAACCCTAAGAATAATCAATGTTAAGAGTAACTAGTATAACTAGGATTACACTTACACTAACACTCCCCTGTGTTGTGGGAGTTAGGTTGGGTCTCACGAGCGGTATGCTCGGTGTTTTTAGTGGTGGGCAGGTTAGCCTAGCGAGCTTATGGATAAGTAGATAATTGTGATGGACGGGATAGTCTGGGGAGCTTTGGCTCGGTGGGAGAATATAATAATATTGTATGTGCATAAGATAAAAGATGGTCGGTCTTCAGTATTGGACTGTCATTAACACCAACATCGATACACTGACTCAGCGGGTGTGGTTTACCCTTAGACAAGGGAAGTCAGGTGGATATGGCCAACATTAGTACGAGGTGACACTGGGTTGTGTACTTCCAGAGGCGTACGTAAGGGCTAGGCCTGGTAGTGTGGATACCATCCTAGGAGTGGGGGCCCAACCTACTGTCTCTGTTTGCCTCTACGGAGGTTCCTGGGAGTGAAGCTAGATGCCCAAAAGCGGGGAATTAAAGGTCTGTGTGCAAAGATTCATGTGTGTGTATTGCTCTTGCATGAATCATGACATAACATAGAACTACACTCATACTTGCATATAAACCTGACACCCCATCGTATAAATCGGTATGGGACATTTTATACGATGGGAGCCTTGCAAAAGACCCCTTAACTTATAATTTCTTATGGGCATTCATATAAGTTAAGGTTTCTTGTTTCTTAGTTTACCTTTCATGTACTTTTACTTATCTTCTTGTTTACACTATTTGCTTACTTATAATTGATGTGGCTTTATACTCATGATAGACTAGTTCCGTGTTCACCTGCTTTCTTTGAACTCTCCACCTTCATTACCTTCCCTTTCCTTCTCCCTACTCGGTGCCTATGATCCATGGGAGAGGGATGTGGGATGTTAGAACTTAGACTTTTTGATTCACGATCGACGACCACAACATTTTAGGGACTCCGGATGGGAGACAAGGAGCAGTAGCATGGGATACATCACCAGCGGAATACGGTGCACATAGAGGTGGGCCAGTCTTGCCGAGGAGCATGAGCTACTGGTTCCATGAGTAATTAGTTTACTTAGCTTCCGTGAGAGTTTGTAGTGAGGATTGATGTACCGGGCTTGAGCCCGTTGATATTTCATTGTACTGTTTTACTTCAGTACTTTTATTATCTTGTGGACATATCGTGGTTTCATATTATATGTGAGTGTGGACTTAGTTTTATCTGAACTGTGTATAATCTTTTTTCTCTTTGGTGATCGCAAAGGCCGGTAGGATCTGCGTTTTGTAGTGGCAAACTTCCTGAGTGTCGGTGTCACCGCAAAATGACGATTCTGGGCATAAGATCCCGGTGGTTTAAAAAGAAAAAAATTGGGTCTCAGAACTGTAGTGTATCAACTTAGGGTCTTCACTGCACTTATAAAAGAGGCCAAAAGTCAAAGTGCCTCTAATATATATGAGTATCCTCTTTGCCACAGACAGCTATGTCTTCACAGCGTTTTCCATGAATCTACTCACAATACCCACTGCATATATAATATAAGGTCTTGTACAATTCAAGTACCTCAAACTCCCTGTTAGTCTTTAATTTCAAGATAGCTATCAACCTAGGGGGGTGAATAGGTCTGCTTAGGTCTTTTGAGAGTCTTTTTAAATCACTTGATTGTTTCTTTAAGCTTTCAGCTTATAGTGATCTAGAGCTTATCCTTAGCACCAGCAATTAAGAAAAAAAAAGCAAACACAGAAAAGCACACAAGTATTTTATAGTGGTTCCCCAATATTATGGGTACATCCACTCTCCTCCCACCTTGCAAACTTCCTGTTAATCAGGGCACATCTCCAAACTAATGCTCCAAGGAGCTTACACCACAGATCCTTCAGGATCTCTCAGTCTCCCCCAAGACTTACACCTAAGCCTCAAAGGCATGCACATAGTGATACAAGTATCACCAACCTCAGGCACTTAAGCCCTACCACTCAGGCTATGGAGGATAACCCTACCTCAGATCAAGCTTTCTCCTACAACTTAGAGAGATACACTCTCCTATAGTTCAGGCAATACTGCCCTACTTCTCAGTAAGTAACACTCACCTACCTCAGAATGAAACACTCTCCTCCAGCTCAGGTAAGTTTGGCTTACCTCAGACCCAAAGGTTCTATAGCTCATATCCAGAAGGATCTTACAAAGTGAAATAGTTTAATTAACTTTGACATATAGAAATTTCTCTGTGTCAACCACTTGAACAGAAAACTTTCTGCTCCTACTCTCCTCACAGCAGGGAAAGGATTTGCTGGAGGAACTCGGAAGAAAACTTCTTAAGTTACTGCTAAAGGCTAAAGATGTTTTGATCTTGAGTCTTCAAACAGCCCACTGAACCTGACAAAAGATGAAGATTCTTCTTTCTTTAGAACAGATTCTAAATCTATTGTAGTAATTGGAGACTTACACATCTAACTGAACTTTTCTTGCTGGAGAGCTTCAAGATTTTTCACTTGCAGCAATGGCGAGGAAGATGAAGATGGCTGCTCTCATTTTTTTTAATAAAGTATGTCCTAAAACTTTAGTTTGTCTTGGCCCTATCTCTTCCTTTTTGTAGTTCGCCGATCAATGGATCTTAGAGATCGGTGGGCCCCACCTGCAGCTTCCAGCTGTGCCTAGCTTTAACGGAAGAAGATGTACAGTAGCTTCTCAGCAAGTTTTGTCGTATAGTGTAGCTTCCCCGTGTCTGATTTAACCTTAGTTGTCTTTGTCAATTTTGCTGACGTCAGCAACTATGGGCTTAGCCAAAATCAAGCACCAGAGAATAGGCGTTGAGTGTGTAAGAATCACTCAATGCCTAAACACTTAGACAAATTCACAGTCTCTTGGCGTTGAGTGAGTAATCTTCACTCAACACCAAACTACTTAGAATATAAATCTGATTCTAGGTGTTGAGTGATTCAATTCCACTCAATTACAATCTTGCTTTATCAGCTTTCAACTATTTGGCATTGAGTTAGTAAGCATTACTCAATGCCAAACCCCTTAGACAAAATTATGTCTTCACTAGGCGTTGACAATATTGAGTCAGTAACCTCCACTCAACACTTTTTGCCTTAATCAATTTTTTGCTTATTCAGCAATATAAGCATTGAGAGCGTTGAGTGAACATGCCTCACTCAACGCTTTCTTCCTTAGAAAATTTTCTGCTTATTTAGTAGCATGGCGTTGAGTGAGTTGACTTAACTCAATGCCTGCGGACTTAGCCATATTCAGCTCATTCTAACTTCAGGCTTTTACTGTTGTAGCCTATCTCACAGCCTTTTATTGTATTGCGTTGAGTGATTTGACTTCACTCAACGCTTGTGGACTTGGCCATTTTCTCAGCTTGCCACTGCCTTGGCTTTGATTGTATAGGCTTCACTTAGTGCTATAAGAAATCTGGCATTGAGTGACTGATCTTCACTCAATGCTTGTGGACTTAGACAGTTTTCTGTCATCCCACACCTAAGACAAGTGTTTACCTGACTTAGCCACTTAGGCTACCTGACCTATCATAGTCATCTACAGACATGTGTATATCATTGATAATTTTTACTTCACTCAAATCCAGGATATTGTGGGCAATGGACCCATCAATCTCCCCCAATTTGAGGAAGTCAAAAACTCTTTAGGAAAGACAATGATATACACAGAACCATGCAACACAAGGCATGATAAAAAAAACTAAATACTATAGAAGTGATCTATAGTTACAACACTATAACACCCAAAATCTCGATTTTTGGGAGAACTGTGTAGACTAAGCAACACGGCCGGGGATACGGGCGTGTCCAAGGCCGTGTCCTACTCTGTGTACTTGAGTGGGTCTCAAGTGAGGCACACGGCCTGTGACACAGGCGTGTCAAAGGCTGTGTCCTTCTCTATGCAGGGCTTTCTCGAGTGTGGTGAGGGCGATCTCGAGTGGGGCACACGGCCTGTGACATGGGCGTGTACAGGGACGTGTCTTGATGAGCTCGACGAAATGCACTTGACGAAATGCACTCGACGATCCTCGAGAGGCAAGTCGTGTTGGGCTCACAGCCTCTGTTATGGGCGTATCACATGGTCATGTCCATCTCTATCTTTGGCCAGGCCCATGCGGACTGTTGAACACAGGCTGGACATGGGCATGTTCGAAGCCGTGTCTGGCGTACGGCCTGTATCACGAGCGTTTCACAGGGCCGTGTCCTGTTCTTGCAGAGTCGGTTTCTTTATCACTTAAGGCACACGGGCGTGTCACAAACTGTTTTCGGCCCTGGAAATTGAGTTTCAGGGCGATTCGTGGTTGCTCATTTCCTTTAATTAGGATCCCACGGTCTAGAGCTATCCCTGCTATGTTAAGGCCGAGAGTTGAAGGATAAACTCTCATTTCTATCAAGCCTTTCTCTTTCTAAAGTGTAAGAGAGTGGGGAGAGCATGGAATGAGGAGGAGGAGGAATCCGGCTATCAGTGGAGCTTTAGAGCCCCGAATCGCGAGCCGAGTCCAGATTTGTGGAGGTAAGGCCGTTGCGGTGCTTTTCATCTGGACAGTTTTTCATGGCTCCAAGAGATCTTCAAGGGTAACGATCTTTCTTCCTTGGATGTGTGAAGTCCTCGTTTTGGCATGTATATGTATTTCCCCCACCAAAAGGTGGTTTTTGAGGGATTTCCTTGGGTTGATTCTTGAAATCCCCAATCTTACATATAGATCAGGAAATGTGTAGTAGGGATTAGGCATGCTGCGTGAAGCCCATCTAGACAGGTTAGTCTGGATTAGTGATGTTTCATATTTCGAACCAAAGAAGAGTCCGCGTATAAACGTATATATTATGGAGTTGATGGGTTGTGCCTGTGAAGGGTAGTAACAGGAAGTACTAGAGTGGAATTCTAGGAAAATACCCTCGTGATTCTTGTGATGTATGCTATGTTTGGGTTGAGTTTGGGTGCAGAAAGAGAGTTCTGCTGAACCTGCCAATTGATCGTGAGGAACGCTGACATTAGCTCCCCTTTTGGATTATGAATCTAATCCTTGGTGGACAGTGTGGTTATTATGAGCTGCGAGCTCTTAAAAGGCTTAGTATCGAACAGGAAAGGTGAAGCCGACCCACGTCTGTTGTTGGGCCATGAGTACTATGGTATTCAGCGATGGTATGGTGACTTGAGGAATGGGTAAAGGTAGAGCTGGACCTGCGTTATGTCGTCTTGACAAGAGAGCATCAAGGCATTGGGATTTTGTTAGTGGCATAATGAGAGTCTTAGGCCTGCACGCCATTAAGACTAAATGCTCAATACCATTGGGTTTCGAACCTTGAAAGGTTATGGGACCATGGTATTTTTGGTACACCAAGAATGTGCCCTGAGTGCACAGAGTGTCGGGCTGTGTGGCTGACGTTTGTGATATATTTTTTGTGCGTGACTGCACATTGTGTGATATATCTGCTTGTGAAATGTTATGCCTGCAGGGAAGGAATAACACTGCCACGGGAAGGCGTAGGGTCGTTATAAATTGGTCAGCTGAATGCTGACCATTGCCTTATTTACCACCATTCTGGTAGGCTGTCCTTGTGCAGGTACTGGAGAGATGAGCGAGAAATAGCGGGCTAAAGCCCTTGCTGCTGCTGCTAATGCTGCTGGCCCTCGATGGCTGAGTGAAGAAGTGTATTATGTTCATGTGTGGCCGGCCTGTGTGCCGATGTTTGTAATCCATACTTAAAAAGCTTAACTGTAAGGCCTTAAGGACAGACTTTTGTGTATTTGATGTACATTCCTTTGGGGTGATATATAAATATGGTTGTTTATATGTAGTGGACATTCGTGGTGGTTGAGTTCAATATTAATCTTAAGCTTCCGCTAGCATGCTTTGAGTTAGGATGCGAATATGTATAGATATTAACCTGTAACGTCGCCGCCTGTTTGTCACATATGGTGCGGGGCCTCGACCTCTTATTATATGTTATTTAACGGATGGGGTCGTTACAATTTGGTATCAGCTTGTCTCGGTCTTCCTCTTTCGAATTCGTGGTCGAATTCTTTTGTGGGGTGGCGAGCACGTGTAATTGCGACCCGCTTTAACATTAATGAAATCAAAAATGTCCACTAAGGAATGTAAATACACCTGTTTTAGGAACCTACGCGTTCCTATTTTGTTGTTATTGCTTGTGCTAGGTTGCTAAAGTGTGTCTTGTTCACCTATAGGTAAGTCGTAGTGGTGCTGGGCAGTTTGAGCCCCAGCATTCTGATGAGAGGGCGACACCAGCTGAGGTGCCTACACCTCCTCTATCTGCGGAAATAGCACGCTTAGTTGCTGAGGAGATTTTTGCAATGATTCATGCATAGCCTACTAGGCAGGCGCAGCCGGTAGTGGTGCCATAATGGGTTGGTGTAAGGCTAGAACCTGTTGAGGTTCTTGATCCTCGAGCAGCTGAACGGCAGTTGAAGCAGTTTATGAGCTTCAATCCTCCTACGTTTACGGTTGTGGGAACCCCAATGCAGGCAGAGGATTGGTTGTCACGCGTCAAGCGAATATTACTGGCAATAAGTTCGGAGGAAGATCAGAAGGTCACCTTGGCCACCTTCTTGTTGGAAGGAGAGGCTCGACTATGGTGGGACGAGATAGACTTGCATCACTTAGGAGGCAGAAAATTAACCGAAGTCTCGATCATGGAGTTCTCGCGACTATTTTTGGTAAAGCACCTGCCAATAGCACAACGTATCGCCATGGAAAATGAGTTCCGACTTTTAACGCAAGGAGAAAGTAGTGTCCATACTTACTTGCATGAGTTTATAAGATTGGGACGCTATGCAGGGTCTATCTTCGCTTATGAACAACGTAATCCAATCGGTTTTACAAAGGGTTGCGGGATGAGTTAAGATTCCTGCTCTCAAGTTCGGTGAACTAGGGGTTTCAGGCGTTTGTGGATATAGCATGTGCGTTGGAGAAGGATATGAAGTGGGTGCAGGGAAAAAGGGACTTGCCTGTGACAAAGTCCGAGTTCAAAGCGCCCCATTTTGGAAAATCGAGCTACCAAAGGAAATGGAGCAAGTGATCTAAGTCTTCTGGACAGTCTCCTTCTACAGTTGCGTCGGGGGCAACTTCGGGGCAAGTGTCTCATACCTGCTTTATAAGTGGTAGAGTGGGGCATATAGCCCGTAACTGTCGGGTTGGTTCGCCAAAGGTGTAAAATAAGGTAGGAGCGTCTTATGCTGATAAGGGAAAGACAGTGGTGGAGTCCTCTACATCACAGGCGCAGCCCTGAGTATATTATCTTGTCCAGCAATAGGCCATAAAGCCATATGACGTCATCATAGGTACAACCTAAGATATTAATTGCTTACTTTTCATATTTAATACCTTGTGTGTAGCTTGTGTATGATGTGTTTGTCTTAGGCTTTGTCCTGATTCAGAACAATCGGGCGAGCGGACTATTTGATACGGGTGCTTCGCATTCATTTCTATCTAAGGACTTTATAGCCCGAATCAGAGTACCTAGTCATATGATGACAGATAGTATGAAGGTGTTATTACCAAACAGATGTGTGATGTGTGCGGATAGGACTTGTTGCGTGGGAGTTCAAATAGGAATTCGGGATTTCTGCTTGAATGTATCAGTGCTACCGATATAGGAATTTGATGTGATCTTTGGTATGTAATGGCTCTCGGAGTAGCGTGCCTTTATTGATTGCAATTCAAAGGAGATCACACTAAGCAAGAATACCGAGCTTGAGACTAAGTTCGCTGGTATGCGAGGAGTGAGCGGGATCTTGATATTTGCACTCCAAGTCGTCAATGCTGTTTGGAAGGGTGCTGATGCGTGTAAATCAGGAAGCGCATTGGTCGCACAAGTAATTATGTTTTGGAATAAATCACCGAGTGTCGGTCTCTTGAGGAATGCAATTAGCATAGATCAGTGACAGTTCAGAAAATATTGTTACGAGGGTTATACGAAGAAAAGATAAAAAAGGGGCTTGTGAGAGTGTAGTGTCGTGATCAAATAACCAGCTAAGACTATGTGGGTCGAAGGCACCGCTTCGCAAAGTGAGGTGAGTGCATCGACCGCGATGTCGAACTTCAGTTTGGTGATTGGACGGAAAGCTAATGGATGGAAGTGTTTTTGTGCGGAGTGCAATCGGGTGAAAAGGGTATGAAGTGGATTTGGAGTGGGCGAGGTGCATTCACAACACACGACTCGAAAACAACTGAAAACTACAACATCCAATTAGATATAGAGTAAGGAATGTAGTTCATTATAATATCAAGTTATTCCATACAACGAAAGAAAGGTAAGAGGAGTAAACCACTAGAGGGTGAAGGTCCACCGCAGGTCTTTGCCGGAATAGCGAGTTGTCAATCCAGTTTCGGGCTCAGTACGAGGAGGCTTCCGGTACCGACGAGCTGTCAACTTGAGGGCATTTGAGTACGTTCTCTAGGTCGTCTTCTTCTCCAAATTCAATGGAAAGATTTGAGTTGAGGTTGTCAATGGACGGGAGCTTCGCTGGAAGGTTTGGAAAGCTTCGGAATCAACGACTATGGACTCCTGATGGAAGGGATGAAGGTGGAGGTGGCTGGAGTAGTAAAACGGCACTTCCCGCTCACTCTTCGATCACAGAAATGATGCGTATTGACCTAAATCACGGAGCAGGCCCTTAAATACAGAGGCAGAACAAACATAGCGTAAGATCAGTATCGCACAACTAGTGGTCGTGCGTACTGTCGGTCGATGATCGTGTGTAATTTCCAATTAAACCTGTAACTTGAACAGAAACAACAGCAAATACGCGCACGATCAGTGGCGCATGACCGGTGGTCGTGCGCACTGAATCAATTGATCGTGCGATTAGCGAAGACAGAAATGCAGAAACTTTGAGTGAACGTGCACGAGCAGTGTCACACGACCGGGGGTCGTGCGCGATATGGCCAGTGCTCGTGCGATTACCCAGGCAGAACAAGGAAATGGAGAGGACCGAGCGCACGATCACTAGTGCACGACCAATGGTCGTGCGCAATAGGTCCAATGATCGTGCGAACGTCGAGGCTGACTGGGGAAAAGAAGAATGTAATGCGCACGATCAATGGCGCACGACCGGTGGTCGTGCGCACTTAGTCCAATGATCGTGCGCAGTGTTCCTGTATCGTTGGGGGTCTCCCGAGCAGTTCTGGAGCACGAACATGACCCATGCACATGGAGATGAGGCAGAAAGGACACTCAACGTGCACACCACATCCTCAAGACACAGTGAGAGAATAAGAAAAACAAACGAGAACACGTACAAAAACATCTAAAGCACACAGAGAACGGCCTAAAAGTTCACTTAATCATGAAATAGGCAGATAAACGAATATAAGCGATTATAACTCTCAAGTGTAGTGCTGAGACGATAAAACTGGCCGAGATGAGTCCAAAAATCAGTATAATATTTGGACTCATCAGGTGCGGAGTTATTATTCATGCTTATTCATGGTGTTGAGCCAAAGGCCAGTGTGAATGATGTTTTGATTATATCAGAGTTCGCTGATGTGTTTCCTAAAGATCTTCCTAGGTTACCACCCTAGTAGGAGATCGACTTCACTATTGAGCTGGTGCCAGGTGCGAAACCTGTGGCTCGCTCGCCTTATCGAGTAGCGCCAAAGGAAATGGCAGAACTTAAAGTTCAACTATAAGAGTTACTGGAACAGGGATACATACACCCAAGTATGTCACCTTGGAACGCACATGTTCTTCTTGTGAAAAAGAATGATAGTAGTCTGTGGTTGTGTATTGATTATCGCGAATTGAATAAGCTGATAGAGAAAAACAATTATCTGTTTCCACTGATAGATGACTTGTTCGATCAGCTAGTGGGATCAACCATCTATTCTAAATTGGACTTAAAATATGGTTAGTACTAGTTAAGGATTCGGGAAGGTGACATTCCCAACACAGCATTTGGAATACGCTAAGGTCATTATGATTTCACTGTAATGCCATTTGGGCTATGTAATGCGCCATCGGTGTTCATGGATCTAATGCACCGAACATTCCGAGAGTATTTGGACTTGTTTGTGATTGTCTTTATTGATGATATCTTGGTGTACACTCAATCTGAAGCTGACCATGCGAATAATTTACGGTTGGTGTTGCATACCCGGCAGAGAAATAAGCTCTATGCTAAGTTCTCAAAGTGTGAGTTTTGGCTGTCTTTAGTGGATTTTCTTGGACATGTGGTAAGTGGAGACGGCATTGCGGTGGATCCATCAAAGATAAGATCCATACGCGAGTGGCCAATGTTGTCTTCGGTGGCCGAAGTCAAGAGTTTCCTTGGACTGGCAGGCTACTACAGACATTTTGTAGAAAACTTCTCACGGATCGCTTTGCCTCTTAGCACATTAATGAGGAAGGAACAGAAGTTCGTTTGGACGCCGGAGTGCGCATGAGCTTTTGAAGAGCTAAAGAGTCATTTAACCACAACCCCTATTTTGACATCGCCATTTGGTACAGACGGCTATGCGATTTATAGTGATGCTTCAGGGAGCGGCTTAGGCTGCATTCTTCTTCAGTTTGGAAAGGTGATAACTTATGGCTCACGATAGTTGAAAGTGCATGAGTAGAACTATCCCGTCCACGACTTGGAGTGGCGGCGGTGATTTTTGCACTTAAATTGTGGCGTCAATATCTATATGGCATAAAACTGGATATATTTACGAAACACAAGAGCCTAAAGTACCAATTTTAGAAGGATCTCAATATGCGACAACGAAGGTGGATGGTGTTCCTCGGAGACTACACCTTTGACATTAACTACACTCCCGGGAATGGAAATTTGGTCGCACATACCTTGAGTCGTAGGACTCCATCAAGGGCAAATTGGTTACAGATGCATGATGAACGTCTGATCCAGGAGTTGGAAGCGTTAGAGATTTCTTGTGTTGAAAAGAATTCCACAGAAAATGCATGCTTGTACTGGATGGAGGTACAGTATGACCTTGCGGACAGGGTTCGACGAGCAAGGGAACTGGATGAAAGTCTACAACGCTATGTAGTGGATGGTTTAAATGACCAATTCTCCTGGGTTGACGGCCTTTTGAGGAAAGATGGTCGTTTGTGCGTCCCAAGTATGGGTAAGTTGAGAGAAGAATTGATGTATGAGGCTCACTTTACAAAATACTCAATTCACCCAGGGAGCACAAAGATGTACAAAGACATTAAAAAGCTGTTCTAGTGGCCAGGGTTAAAGAAAGACATAACACATTATGTGGCTAAATGTCAAACATGTGCCTTGGTAAAAGCTAAATTCCAGAAGCCCGGAGGTTTCCTGAAGTCTCTACCAATCCTGGAATGGAAGTTTGATGATATTTCAATGGATTTCGTGCACGGTTTGCTGAGATCTCAACGCGGTAATGATTTGGTTTGGGTGATCGTAGACCGGTTGACTAAAGTGGCTCACGTCCTTCCGAATAAAAGGGACGATTCAGTTGAAGTTTTGGCGAAACTTTATTTTGAGCAAATCGTATGATTGCACGGTGTTCCTTGTAGCATCATAAGTGACCGTAAAGAGCGCTTCACATCGAATGATTGGAGGTTGATCCAACAGTTGTTGGAATCAAAGTTAACGTACAGTACAGGCTTTCATTGTAACAACCCTGGCCCATTTAGACCAGGCGCCGCCCGGCCCACCACGGCTCTTTAGACCTGGTGGTACAGCCGGAATCTACAAGGCCTGTAGGTCGTACACCTATAAGCATCTCGCACCTGTTTATCGGCCTCCCGTATTGTGTCCAAGGGGTTTCGAACCCAAGACCTTGATAAGGAGCCTTTAATACCACTCCTCATCACCAACTGAGCTGCAGCTCAGTTGGTGATGAGGAGCGGTATTAAAGTCTCCTTATCAAGGTCTTGGGTTCGAAACCCCATGGCAAAAATGCGGGAGGCTGATAAACAGGCGCGAGATGCTTTGGGGTGTACGACCTACAGGCCTTGTAGATTCCGGTTGTACCACCCAGTCTAAATGGTCGTGGTGGGCCGGGCGGCGCCTGGTCTAAATGGGCCAGGGTCATTACATTCATCCCCAAACGGATGGTCATATTGAGAGGACCAATAGAATGATGGAGGACATACTCTCAATGTGCGCCTTGGATTTTTATAAGAGGTGGGAGGATCACCTCTATATGGTAGAGTTTGCCTACAATAATAGCTACCAAGCTAGCATAAATATGACACCGTTTGAAGCTTTGTATGGTCGGAAATGTCAGACACTGTTAGCTTAGGAGGAAACAAGAGAATCTAAACTATGTAGGCGTAAGGAAGTTGAAGAAGTTAATTTGACGATACACTATATTCGGGAGAGGCTACTGATAACCCAGGATAGACAAGCAAAGTACTATATTGCCAAGCACCGAAACGTTGAGTTTGCTGTTGGCGATTTGGTCTATTTGAAAATCAAGCCCTTCAAAGGCGTGTCCAGGATTCGACGCTTGAAAAAGTTATGTCTAAGATATCTTGGTCCATTTGAAGTGGTGGAGCGAATTTGCAAAGTTGCCTATCGGCTAGCACTTTCGGCAGAATTGAGTGGATTGCATGATGTGTTCTACATATCATTGCTTCGAAAAGCCATAAAAGATCAAGCTCAAGTGATTGCGAATGATCACATACCGATCAAATTTGGGCTAACGACGAAGGTTAGGTCCATTTGGATCGAGGATAAAGAAGATAAACAGTTGAAAAACTATACAATCGGGATGGTCAAGGTCTGATGGGACAATTGCAGCCATGAGGAGCAAACATGGGAGCGGCAGCAGACCATGCATGTTGAATTTCCCGAACTGTTTATCTAAACTTGTATAAAAGTTTTGTTTTATTTTGGACAGAACTTAAAATGTTGTAAACTTCTTATTTGTTGTTTCCTGTGTACTGTATACAAATTTCGGGACGAAATTTCTTGCAAGGAGGGCAGGATTGTAACACCCCAAATCTCGATTTTTGAGAGGACTGTGTAGACTGAGAAACATGGCCCTGGACGCGGGCGTGTATAAGGCCGTGTCCTACTCTGTGTACTCGAGTAGGTCTAGAGTGAGGCACACGGCCTGTGACACGGGTGTGTCAAAGGTCATGTCCTTCTCTATGCAGGGTTATGTCGAGTGTGGCGACGGAGATCTCAAGTGGGGCACACGGCCTGTGACACGGGCGTGTATAGGGCCATATCCTGCTGAGCTCGACAAAATACACTCGACGAAATGCACTCGACAATCCTCGAGATGCAAGTCGTATTGGCCATACAGCCTGTGACATGGGTGTGTTACAGGGCCGTGTACTTCTCTGGCTTTGGCCCGGCCTGTGCAAACTGTTGAACATTGGCTGGACACGGGCATGTCCGAAGCTGTGTCTGGCACACGGCCTATGACCTGGGCGTATCACAGGGCTGTATCTTGTTCTGGCAGTGTCTGTTTCTTTGCCGCTTAAGGCACACAGCCTGTGATACGGGCGTGTAACAAGCCGTGTTCGTCCAAGGAAATTGAGTTTCAGGGCGATTCGTGGTTGTTCATTTCCTTAAATTAGGATCCAACGGTCCAAAGCTTTCTCTGTTGTGTAAAGGATGAGAGTTGAAGGATACACTCTCATTTCTATCAAGCCTTTCTCTTTATAAAGTGTTAGAGAGTCGGGAGAGCAAGTAAGGAGGAGGAGGAATCCGGCTACAGGTGTAGCTTCAGAGCCCCGAATCATGAGCCAAGTCCAGATTTATGGAGGGAAGGCCATTGCGGTGCTTTTCATCTGGACAGTTTTCCATGGCTTCAAAGAAATCGTCAAGGGTAATGATCTTTCTTCCTAGGACATGTGAAGTCCTCGTTTTGGCATGTATATGGATTTCCCTCACCGAAAGGTGGCTTTTGAGGGATTTACTTGGGTTGATTCTTGAAATCCCCAGTCTTGCATATAGATTCGGAAATGTGTAGTACGGAATAGGCATGCTGTGTGAAGCCCATCTGGACAAGATGTTCTGGATTGGTGATGTTTCATTTTGTGAGCCAGAGAATATTTCGCGTATAAACGTGTATGTTGCTGAGTCAATGGGTTGTGCCTGCAAAGGGTAGTAACAGGAAGCATTGGAGTGGAATTCCAGGAAAATACCCTCGTGATTCTTGTGTTGTATGCTATGTTTGGGTTGAGTTTGGGTGCAAAAAGAGAGTTCTGCTGAACCTGCCAAGCGACCACGAGGAACGCTGGCATTAGCTCCCCTTTATGATTGTGAAGCCAGTCCTTGGTGGACAGTGTGGCTATTGTGAGTTACGAGCTCTAAAATCGCTTAGTGCCGAACAGAAAAGGTGAAGCTGACCCGCGTCTGCCGTTGGGACATGAGTACTGCGGTTTTCGGCGATGGTATGGTGACTTAAGCAACAGATAATGGTGGAGCTTGACCTGCGTTATGTCAGCTTGATAAGAGAGCGTCAAGGTATTGGGCTTTCGTCGGTGGCATAATGAGTGACTTAGGCCTGGGTGTCATTAAGAATAAATGCTCAATACCGATTGGTTTCAGACCCTGAACGGTGGTGGGACCTTGGGATTTCAGGTACACTAAGAATATGCCATGAGTGCATGGAGCGTCGGGCCGCGTGGCTGGCGTTTGTGATATATTGTTTGTGCGTGAGTGCACATTGTGTGATATATTTGCTTGTGAAATTCTTTGTTTGCATGGAAGGAATACCACTGCCCCGGGAAAGGTGTAGGGTCGTTACAAATTGGCCAGCTAAATGCAGACCGTTGCCTTGTTTGCCACCATTCTGGTGGGCTGTCCTTGTACAGGTACTGGAGAGCCGAGCAGGAAATAGCTGGCTGAAGCCCTTGCTGCTGCTAATAATGTTGCTGGCCCTCGAAGGCTGAGCGAAGAACATTATTATGTTCATGTGTGGCCAGCCTGTGTGTCGATGTTTGTAATCCACACTTAAAAAGCTTAACTATAAGACCTTAAGGCCAGACTTTTGTGTATTTGATGTACATTCCTTCGGGGTGATATATAAATGTGTTTGTTTATATATAGTGGACATTTGTGGTTATTGAGTTCAATATTAATCTTAAGCTTCCGCTAGCATGCTTTGAGTTAGGATGTGAATATGTTTTGATATCCATCTGTAACCTCGCCGCCTGTTTGCGACATATAGTTTGGGGCCCCGGCCGGACCTTCTATTATATGTTATTTAATTGATGGGGTCATTACATACACTTCCCTGCTTGCAGAATACATTCCTACATCTGCCATCTGTTTCCCCAGAATTTCTGCTGCCTTGCTTATCTGATCATCTAATCCTCTCCCGCTTTTTGACTGCAGCAAATAGCAGGAAGGATGCACCTGATAAACTGATCATCTTATCACCTACTCCCCCTCAAGTAGGCAGCATTGCTTGACTAGCTCCCCCTCAATTTGAGAATCTTTATTTCTTAAAAGGACCATCCTATCTACATAAAGTCACATAGTTTGCAACTAGAGGTGTGGAGCAACTGAAGTTATACAAAGTTTAACATACCCAACTCAAATTTGAAGGTGTTAAACTTGGCTTCATCTAGTGGCTTAGTGAAGATGTCAACTACTTGCTTGTCTGTTGGAACAAACTCAAGGGTGATGTCTTCATATTCCACATGCTCCCTTATGAAATGATATATAATCTCCATGTGCTTAGTCCTGCGATGGGAGACAGGATTCATAGCAATAGAGATTACACTAGTAGAATCACAAAATATAGGAGTTCTAATTATCTGGAGGTTATAGTTTTTAAGCTAGTGATGGATCCACAATAACTGAGCACAACAGCTTCCTGCTGAGATGTACTTTTACTCTACAGTTGATATTACAACATTAGTTTGTTTCTTGCTGCACCAAGATACCAGTCTCCCTCCCAAGAACTGACAGGTGTTAGATGTGCTCTTCCTATCCTCTTTACAGCCTACAAAATCTGCATCTGAATAGCTAGTTAGTTCAAACTCCCCATTCCTAGGGTACCAAAGGCCAAGATCTGGAGTGCCCTTAAGATACCTTAAGATTCTCTAAGTTGTAAAGTAGTGAGATTCTTTAGGGAAAGCCTGATACCTAGCATAAATATATGTTGCATACATGATGTCTGGTCAACTTGCAGTCAAATATAGAAGGGACCAAATTATCCCTCTATACAAAGTGTAGCACCCAAAAAATCCCTAAGTCCCAAAATGGGTATGGCTGGGTGACACGGCCTGGGACTCAGGCGTGTCCCAGGGCATGTCCAGTGCACACGACCTGATTTGGAGTGAGTCATTGGCCTTAGTCATGTATTCGATGCATGAGATGGATTAATGCTCATGTTTATCATTAGTCTCAAACTTTTGGATGGTGGTGGGGCTTGGTATGTCATGTATACTGATAAGGTGCCCTCAGTGCACGGAATGTTTGGAAGTTGATGCATATGTTTGTGATATATTGAATGGTCCTTAAGTTATACCTTCGTGTGATATATCTATATGTGAATGATATTCTTACAGGGAAGGAATACCACGGCCCCGGGAATGGGGTAGGGTAGTTTTAAATTGGTCAGCTAAAGCTGACCGTTGCCTTGTTTGTCACCTTGCTGGTCGATTGTCCCTTTACAGGTGCTGGAGAGACGAGTGGGAAATAACGGTTGTCAGCCCTTTGATGTTGTGTCGTCCCTCGAAGGCCAAGCGAAGATATTTGAAAATATTTTTATGTAGTTTATATTAGTGGACATTCGTGTTTATTGAGTTCAATTTAACCCTTGAAGCTTCCTCTAGAATTCTCTGAGTTAGAATTCATTTTGGTCTTTTAATATTAACCTGTAACTCCGCTGACTGTCTGTGGAATTTTGCATTGGGCCTCGACTGGACCTTCTGTTATATTTTACGTGACGAACGGAGGTATTACTATCCAGCTGCCTCAACTAGTATAAGAGCTCAATTTTTCTCTACTGACAGTGACTTTGAAGAGGATGATGAATACAGCCTAATGGCCTTAACTAAAGACAATTAGGACAATTATGTTCCTAAGGAGGTACACTCTCTCCCAACTTTCCTTCTATCTATGAGATTGGCTCAGACTCTGAAGTATCCACTTCATCTAGTGGGGATCATGTATCTAAATTTTATGATGATTTCAATCAACTTATTGACAAGTATAGTGCAATTCTGGATGTTCTGAAGAAGAGCAAGAACCTTGTCAAATGACAAGCTAAGGAGATTGCCTCTTTTCAACAAGATTCTTCCCTACATTCTGAGTCAGCTCTTTTGCTAGCTCATATGAGGAGGGAAGTCAGTCATATGAAGGCAATCTCTATCATCCAAAATGACACCATTATCCAGAAGAACAAGATCATCAAGGATCATGAAGAGATGCTCCTCAAAGAGAGGATACTATGGGAAGAATTTTCTAAGCCAAAAACTATGATGCGACTGATTGACTCCTTCACCAATAAAAAAGATAAGAGAGGTTTGGGGATGGAATACAAGAGCTGTCCATTCCAAAGGGAAAGGCAAGGCTCCAGTAGTGCCTCAAACCACATTTCAGAAGGTAATTCTCCCTTCTAACAGGTATGACCTGGACAGTATGTATGGTTATTGGAAGAATGGTTGCTCTTCTTGTAAGGATACAAGTGTACCTTACAATGGAAGAAGAAAAGGCATGGGATTAAGTACACTAAAAGCTCCCTATGGGGAAATCAAAATGGCCTTTCATGGACAATTTGTATTTCATGCTCCAACTACTACTCTCAAGGGCATGGCTGTGGCCAAACCCCATGTTCCTTTAGCAAAGAGAAAGACGATGAAAATGTCAGTCAAAAGCTTCACTTGGTTGTTTCTGATGCCATCAACACCATATTAGCTGCAAAGAAACATCTGTTGGAGTAATGCAGAATCAACTTAGGGCACCTTCTGGCATACTTTACTTTCAGTCAAATTCTTGCTAAAAGAAACATGAAAAAAGTTGTTGCTCTCCTCTCTGAACAGATAAAACCTGATAGTTTACGTACTTCAAAGACTGTTTAGAAAAGGAGAAAAAATATCCATGAGTTCTGGTGTTGTGGCATGGTGGGTCACTTTGTCATAGACTATTGGCACAACTCAGTTGTGCCAAGGACAAGAGTGAGTCTTCCTATCACGGCTGCTGCAGGTAGACATAGTCATTCTCAGGCTAATATGAACCAAGGACCCAAACCCTTTTGGGTTCCTAAGGTAAACTAATCTGTGATTGCAGGATAGTTCAAGTACCCATACAATGCCAATATGGTACTTGGAAAGTGGATGTTCCAGACATATGACTGGAGAAAGGAGCCATCTAAAGGATTATACTCCAGTGAGGAATGGAACTAAAGTTATCTTTGGTGGTTCAAACAGAAGAGTTACCAAAGGCTATGGTATAATTACTAATGGCATAGTATCCATTATAAAAGTAGATTATGAAAAAGGATTGTAACATAATTTGATCAGCATAACCCAACTATTAGATATTGGTTGTCATTGTCTTCTATAAGGATAAGTGTTTGATCAAAAGGTCATATGACCAAGAGGTCATTTTGACAGGCACTAGGAGTGGAAATACTTACTGTTTATATTTCATGTGTATTAGTAAAGATTCTCATATGTTCCTTGTTGCAAATGAGAAATTCTATTATTATGTACAATGACAAAAGAGGCTTGCTCACTTGAATTACAAGGCAATCATCAAGTTCTTTAATGGAGGGTTAGTCAGAAATGGACCCAATGTAAGATGCACTAAAGAGGGCATTTGTTCTGCATGCCAAAAGGGAAAATAAACAAAGGCATCCTTTAAGAGCAATGGGGCCAAGGACTATGAGAGGTGTTTATACCTCTTGCATATGGATTTGTTTAGTGTAACACCCCAAAAGGAGTAGTGGTGACTGGAGGCTATCGCGCGGCGATCGTCTTATCACAGGCGGTAGCTCAATGAATTAAAAGGCTAAACGCTCGTTTTTTACCTCCTGGCTATAGTAAGCTATCACGACGAATTAGCAAAATGCCTTCGGCGAGACAACTCAACGCTTTCGAAGAATCATTGAGTGCGCTAACGGTAGGCAATAAGTGTTACCGCGCCGCGCTAGCCATTCGACGAACATCAAAAGGATTTCTCCGGTCTACCGCCAGGCACTAAAGAGTTATCGCGAGGCGGTAGCTCTAGATAGTGGAGCCGACTGGTCAAAGTGGTTACCACATGTGTTACTGCGTGGCGGTAGGAGTTACCGTGCGGTGATAGCATTTGTATATTGGATAGAGTTGAGATTTTATTCTCATCTTCTCTTATACTTTCTATTCTTTACTACTGGAGAGGAAAGAGGTGCAACGTCCAGGAACTCTTATGGAGATCGATCCAAGGGGTGTTTGTGATTGGAATCACGAGTCATTGCTAGATACGCGGAGAGGAAGTTGTGACGATCAATTCCATCCAGATCAAAGATCACGGTCATTGCTCCGAAGAGAACTACAAGGGTAACGATCTTCCTTCTTGGAAAAGAGAAGTCCTTATTTTGGTCTGATTTAGGTATGAAAGAGGAGTCAGGTTTTGAGAGCCTGGTTGGCTAAGTTAAGATCATCCTCGGGATCAATGATGTATCATTGTTCCCTTGGAAGAAGTCTAAATACACTTAGGTTTTATTTAAGTGTAAGATCAGGAGAATTGTGACATGGGTAGATAGCCAATAATAAGTACCTTGCGAAAGGGAGCTTTGGGCTTCAGCCAATCGTAGTTCCTAGTGCTCTCGAGAGCCCTTCACAGGGAATTCCCTGGGCAGTCCATGGTTAACCTTAAATCATAGGACTAAAATTTCAATGAGCAATTAGTAAATATTAGGGCTTCACTTTCACTCACCCTGATGACTAAGGAGGTTAGCTTGGATTGGTAACCCGAGCGGTAGGCTCGTGGTTGTGGAAAGGGGCATGTTAGCCCGGCGAGGCGAAGGATCGAAAGGTAGTTGTAATGGACAGGTTAGTCTGGGGAGCCGATCGCTCGAGAATTCATGGTTGCATGTTCATAAGGTGATGGGTCTTCGGTATTTGACAATCGTTCACACCGATGTTGATACGATGACTCAGTAGTGTGGTTTACACTTAGCTAAGGAAAAGACAGCTGGCTTTGCCAGCAGTGTATGTAAAGGCTCTGCGGTGTGTTCTTCGCATTGAGCCATACAAAGGTCTAAGTTAAGTGGCGTGAATACTGACCTAGAGGTGGGGTGGCTCGACCCACTGCCTCCATTTTCTACGATGGCAAGTACCTGAGAGTTTAGCTTACTCCAAATGGGGGAACTAAAGGTCTGTGCGCATAGAGTTCAGTGTGTGTGTTGCACTTGTATGAACATATCATTAAACCCACATAATATTGCATATCATGTCATCAACACATTTCAACCCTTAGTCCTAATGTATAATTTGGTATGAGACTTTCTATACGTTAGGCCTTGCAAAATGACCCCTTATTTTATAAGCTTGTGTGGGCATTCTTATAAGCTAAGGTTACTTTCTTTGTGTTTGTCTGTTACATTTCTTTTATGGTTCACATTACTTCCTACTCTTTACTGCTTTATTAACTTAGTATTGCTAGCTTGCATTTCATTTTATAGCATTGCGAATATTACAATATAACAGCTAGAATAGATCTGTCATCACATGCTTTTGCCCACTCTCCACCATCATAGCTTTCCTATCATTCCTCCTACACGATGCCTAGGAGCCACTGGGGGAGGGGTAGGGTAAAACCAGGCATAGTCTTATTGACTAACGATTGGGGGAACAAACATTTCAAGGACTCTAGATGGGAGACAAGGAGCAGCAGAAGGTTCAGCACCAGCAGAGTACGGTGCATATGGAGGTGGGCAAGTCTAATACAGTAGCACCAGCCTCAGGATCTGTGAGTGAATATTATGGTTTGCTTCCGTTAGAGTGTTGTACTGAGGACATGATGTTCCGGGCAAGAGCCAATTTTATCTTTATCATTTTACTACTTCCGTTTCTGTTTCATTTCTATGTGAACTGTGTTGTGATTAAGCTTTCTTTGTACTACATGTGATTGTGGAATTAGACTTAATTGTTCTAAACTATGAACTTCTACTTCTTTGGTGACCGTTACTACCGACAAGTTCAACATTTTGTAGTGGCGACCTTCGCAAGTGTTGGTGTCACGGAAAAATGGGGATTCTAAGCAAAAGACCCAGAGGTGAAGAAAAAAAAGGGTTTTACATTAAGTGTCGACTTTTTGTCATATTCTTTTAGGATAACGCAAGGGGCTAGTTTTACCAGCTCCCCACCAGCTCCATTTACTACTATGCAGATTTGAGTAAGGCATTCCTACTAAGGTTCTCATCTTTAAAGAAAGGAAGAATGGCGTGGAGTTCCTCTTCACGATCAAGTAGAGGCCGAAAGAAACCTTGGTGAGCTGCATGTATATATTCCAGGAGGAAGTCCTCGTCATAGAAGAGGTTCTAGGGTTTACCCTAATGATGGCCTTTACTTTGGTGATCTAAGAAGGATTCTTTAGGGTGGCATTGAAGTAGACGCCACAATTTTATTTTGAAGAGATAATGGAGAGAGAGGCATAAGAGATCGAGGGGGAGGCAGCAAATCCCAGCTTTGTCAGGAAGCTGGCCAAATTCAATAGAGGAGAAGATAGGGAGTAGGGAGGAAGTAGGCGATAGGAGGAGAAGTGATAAGAGGAGCCAAGAGGGCAGCGATTCCAGAGGAAAAAACTTCGGGGGGGGCATCTAGAGCCCAACAATCAACTAGCCTGGAGGATGCAAGGGATAACCAGGGTCAGGGAAGAGGGTTCCACGGAGGTGGAAAATACTAAGGGGGACCGGGAGATTTAACACCCCAGGATGGAGACAAGGCCCGAAGCCACCCCTTACCCCATAACATCAAACCATGGCAATAGTCCGGGGAAAGGGCGACAGGAGGAGGAATGCTTAACGAGGAAGGAGAGGAGCAGGGGTCGAGTTGTCATACTGTGACTTCCATCAGGAGGAAGGTCAAGCAATGACCACCTATCCGGAATTTCTAGAGCTGATAAGATCAAGAGGGCACGGTTAGCTGCAGCCGGTGGTGCGGATCGAGAAAGTGGCCATAGAGGGAGAAGTGGACCGGTGTGTAGAGCGGGTCGACATAGGGGTGTCTGGAAAGATTAGAGTAATCCACATGGGGGGAGGGAATTGAGGCCACCCATAAGGGAAGCGTCAAAACCATACTCTGGCTAAGTGTCGCTTCGATATCCCAGACCCTGCCTCCCATAGAACGGATCACCTTCACCTCCAATGACATGCCAGATCATGAGGATTTCTTCTATGACGCGTTGGTTATTCAGACAGCGGTTGAGAACTTTACTATCTGCCGCATCTTGGTGGACAATGAGAGCTTAGTCAACATTATCTTCAAGAAGGCATTTGACAAAATGAGGGTGGAGGCAAATAAGGTGTTGGCCTCAGACGGACAGCTTTTTGGGTTCTAGGAAGAGAGGAAGGAAGTGGAAGGTGGAGTGGGGCGCAACATCACTCTTGGTAGACGTCAACGAAATTGCGTTTTTGTGATTGTGGATGCCCCCAACAGCTACAATACAATCTTTGACCAAGCTCTCATCAGTGCTTTCCGCTGCATCACCTCATACTTCCATCAATGCCTCAAATTCAACAATTGGGTTGTGTAGGTACGAATTCGAGAAGATCCTATCGTGTCCAAACAATGCTACGTCATCGCAGTCAATACTATTTCATTATTAGCAGAAGCCGAGGAGATGGAGAACATGATAGAGGAGGCAATGACAAAGTCAGGGGAGGAGAAGGCCCTCACCCAGGAAGGAAGCGTGGAAGGATAGATGGGATAAGGGAGGAGATGATGGTGATGGAGGGAGTATTGAAAGAGGAGATCCTCACCCAAGGAGAGAGGGAAGTTGAAGAATGGGAAGAGCAGTCACGGCTAAAGCTGGTAGAAGCGGTGGTGGAGATAGAGGTTCTTACCTAAGCAGGAAGGGAATAATGGGTGTAGGACAGCGGAGGCTTGGGCTAGGAATATCAAAAGAGAAAACTCGCATGCATCCAGCGGAAGGTGGACATATTCGCATGGAGGGTAACAGATATGCCCGTCAACGATGTGGACGTGGCCCCCCACTAGCTGAACCGCGATCCGAAGGTTTGCCCCATCCGCCAGAAGAATAGGAGCGTGGTCGATAAGCTGGAAGGGCCCATCCAAGAGGAAGTAGAAAAACTCCTCAAGGATGATATTGTGTCAGAGATCCAGTTTTCGGGCTGGAGCTCTAACATGGTAATGGTGAAGAAGGGGATGGAAAGTGGAGGATGTGTGTAGACTTCTCCTTATTAGATAAAGTATGTCCCAAAGATTGTTATCCCTTACATCAAATCGATGCACTGGTTGACTCAGTCGTCTGTTTTCTTGTAATGAGTTTTGGGGATGCTTTTACAGGTTATCACCAAATCAGGATGCACCCCCGGATGTGAAGGATGTGCCTTTCATCACAATCCGTGGATGCTACAACTATAACATGATGCCCTTCGGGCTAAGGAATGTAGGGGATACCAACCAAAGGATGATGGATAGGGTCTTTTGGGGACAAAAGGGGAGGAACCTGGAGGTGTACGTGAATGATTTACTAGTGAAGAGAAGGGATGTGAGCTCTCACCTTTGGGACCTAGAGGAAACTTTCTCCACACTATGAAAAATTCAAGATGAGGCTGAATCCCTAAAAGTGTGTTTTTGGGGAAAGCTGGGGGAAGTTCCTGGGACACCTCCTGGCCCTGACTGGAGTAGCACCCAACCCAGACAAGGTAAAAGAAATCATGGAGTTGGGATCACCGAGGAATGCTAAGGAAGTCCAATGCCTGACTATAAAGCATGCAGGACGAAGCAAGTTCCTTTCCTGGGCAAGGGAGATATGGTCGCCTTTCTTTAGGATATTATGGGAGAATCAGAAGTTTGAATGGTCTAAGGAGTGTGAGGAGTCCATCTAGTCACTGAAGAACCAACTCACCAAGGCCCCTTTCCTCTAGGGACCTAGTGAAGGGGAAGACCTGACCTTATATCTCGGAGTGGGGACAAAGGCTATAAGCTCCGTAATTGTTCAAGAGGAGGGGAAGAAGCAGTTTCAAATTTACTATATGGGCCGGGTCCTGGAGAAGGCGGAGTTCAAGTATCCAGTCCGGGAGAAGCTGGCCTTTGCTTTGGTCCTCTCAACTCGAAAACTTTTACCCTACTTTCAGGCCCACTCGATTCGTGTGGTGACTGACCATCACCTCTACAACGTCTTCGAGGGGGTGGAGCATTCGGGAAGGCTGGGGAAATGGTCGGTGTAATTGAGTGAGTTTGACATCTCTATCATCCCATGTTATTCCGTTAAAGCTCAAGTGGTGGCAGACTTCTTGCAAGATTATGTAGTTGGGTCAGAAGAGGTTGAACTGAGCCGCCTAATAGCTTAGAAGCTGATGGTGAATAGGGCTTCAGGAAAGCATTCCTTAGGAGCGAGTGTGTTCTTGGAGAGCCCACAAGGAATAAAGATTGAGCACACCCTAATGATACACTTCCCTATCACCAACAACCGAGCAGTGTATAAAGCGGTCATCGCAGTGATGCGGCTCGTTAAGGAGTTAGGGTGCAAGATGTGGAGGTGTTGACAGATTTGATGGTAGTATCCTCACAGGTTCGATGGGAGTTCGGGGAAAAACAGCCAATAATACAACAATACTTGGCCTAGGTGAGCGGACTAATCGGGGGGTTCCGAACATTCTCCATCCGAAACGTATCGAGTGGGGAGAGTATCGCAGCAGATCGACTGGGCAAGCTCGGTCCGAGGATAGGTGGAATCATGATGGCCTTATTCTAACCGTCTAAAAAAAGGAAGTGTTGATGAAGATAGATTAATGCTTCTCATGGAAGGATCCATTCATTACATTCCTAACCACTAGAGAATTCCGGGGGGGGGGGAGTCCCGAACAAATGGCGCTTTAGACATAAGTCGGCATACTATCTATTTAGTGAAGGAGAGCCAATCCGGAAAACCATTTCAGGACTTCTTGCTAGATGTATAGCTGAGGAGGAAGTTCCAAAAATCTTAGAGGAGGTCTATTCAAGAGAGTATGGGAGACACTCTTGGAGCAGGACCGTAGAAGGCAGGACAATTCAACAAGGGTACTTCTGGCCAACTCTTAGCAAAGACGCAAATGAATTTGTAAGGAAATACCACAAATGTCAGCTGTTTACACCAGTACAATTATAGCCTGCCTAGAGACTCATGACTATCACGACCCCATGGTCAATTGCAGTTTGGGGGTTGGACCTTGTAAGGCCTTTTCACCTGGCCAGCGGGTAGAGAAGGTTCTTTCAAGTCATGATCGACTTTTTCTCAACGTATTTTGAAGTCAAGGATCTTGCCAAGGTAACCTCTCAGGTGATTCGTAACTTTGTACGGGGGAGATTATCTGTTGGCACAGGCTGCCTCAAGCTATAGTCACCGATAATGGCCCATAATTTGCCATTGATGAATTTATCAGCTTCTGCGGCCAACTTGGGATTGACCTCAGGTTTGCGTCAGTCCATCATCCCAGGAGTAACAGGAAAATGGAGGCAGCAAACAAGATCATAGTAAACCAGTTGAAAAATAAGGTTGAAAACTTAAAGGGAAGCTTGGTGGAGCAGCTTTCGTCGGTCCTCTAGGTTATGAGGACCACACCCAACACTACTACTGGGGAAACCCCATTAAAGCTTTCACATGGCTGTGAGGCCGTGATTGCCAAGGGTTTTGAGTTCAGGACACCGTGGGAGGTCATTATAGGGGAATGAAATGAAGAATGGAGAATCGAGAATGAGAGTGAGATGCGGCTCTCGTTGGACTTTGTGAAAGAGCTCCGGGACCTAGCCGTCGTCAGGCAAGAGGAGACCAAATGCCGGATGATAAGGTACTTTGACAAACATGTACGTATAAAGCAATTTGTATAAGGGGATCTAGTTTTGAAGAAGGTAGATGCAGTCGGTAGGTCAGCGTCAGTAGGGAAGCTCTACCCGGATTCGGAGGGTCCATACATCATCGAGGAAGCCCTTAAATCAGGGGGTTATTGCCTACAAAATATAGAAGGGATAACCGTCAGTCACACCTAATGTGGTGATGACTTGAAACATTTTTACCCCTTAGAGCAAATAAAGGAGGTGTTAATTTTCTTTAACTCTTCTCTTTCTTAGCATGCTCTCCCCTCCCCCCTTTTTTCCTTCCCTTGTTGGACATCTTGAATGAAAGTGGAAAGTAAGTCCTGAGGTGACCTTGATGTCAGGCTCTCACCAAGCTGGCTGGTTTGGAAGGCCCTCGGTGGACATTGTGAAATATCTTAAAACTAAGTACCGAGGTGATCCCGCTGTCAAGCACACACCTAGCTGGCAGGTTTGGAAAGCCCTTAGTGGACGTTGTAAAGTATCATGGAACTAAGTCCCAAGGTGATTCCGTTGTCAGGCTCTCACCTAGCTGGCAGGTCTGGAAGGCCCTTTGTGGACCTTGTGAAGTATCTTGGAACTAAGTCCCTAGGTGATCCAACTGTCAGGCTCTTACCCAGGTGGCAGGTCTGGAAGGCCCTTAGTGGACGTTGTGAAGTTTCTTGGAACTAAGTCCCGAGGTGATCCCGCTGTCAGGCTCTGAAAGTCTTTGTTTACAAGGGTAGATAACATCTTGAGGGGGCGGTGGGTGAATAGGTTTTTATGTCTTATTGAACAATCTTTTTTACTTTGGTGTACTGTTACTAAGTTTTAGTTTAGCTTTCAATAATACACAATAACACATGTTTTTTTAGTGGTTCCCCTAGGTATGGGTACATCCACTATTCCTCCAACCTTTCTAACAGTATGTTAGACAGACCAACTTCTCCAATCTCGGCTCCAATAGCTTATAACACAAATCCCTAAGGATCTCTCAGGTTCCTCAAGTCCTACCTCAGGCCCATGGCCCTACCACTCAAAGCAAATGAAGCTCCTATAGTTCAGCGATTCACTTATCACCTACTTCAGAATTTAAACAAAGTTCTACAACTCATTCTAGGATAATAGCCCTACACTCAGATCAAAAAGAGGATCCTATGCTCAGTGAATGAACTCACCTACAGCTCAAGCACACAGGCCCTACCTTAGATCCATAGAAGGATCTTACACTTAGCCTTTATAAATCAGGCTTACAACTCAGATCAGCTAAGATCCTACATAAGAAATGTTGTTTGATGTTGATGATTTGACTCCAAAGAAATGATTTGTAACATCTCGTTTCGCGCTAGGCCCCTCACACGTGTTTTGAGTCAAGCTAATTGACTCGGGCTCGGGATGCGTCGAGTGAGTCGACTGGACTCGACGAATAGTGCATATTTTACTTAGAATAATTCTAGAAACAAAAGGCATCAAGTGCGTTGAGTGCACTCGACTCCATTCAATGAATTATAACTTATAAGTACTCTGGATGATAAGGAGTTGAGTGGACTCTGCACCACTCGATGAAATTGTACTTCAAAAATTTTCTTGACTCGGGGTGTCGAGTGCGTTTAGTGCACTGGAGATGCACTGACGACAAGTGTATCGATCGCTGTCAAGTAATAATAATGGAGAGTAGCTTCCCCAAGTATCGATCTCTCACGGAGTGCAAGTATGGAGCAAGGGTTTTAGTACTTTGGAGAAATTAGTGCAAGTGCAAGGTGAGCAAGGGGGGTTTTGATTGTGATTTCCTAAATTAAACAACCTAAAATTCTTGCAGGTTGCCTACGCCGCTTCGCTCGGGTGAATCACTCCGGAGAGTTATAGCGGAAGTGTGAGAACTGGTGAGGGTCGTAAACACCTCTTCACAACACACACTTCTAGAAAATGCAAGAATGGCCAAAACACCTTTACTCTAGCAAGAATACTGAGCTTAGCAATTCATAGCAAGTTCAGAAAACACTTAAGCAAAAGCATAAAGTATTCTAGAACCACATACGCTTATCACACTACATTATTCAACAAGAGTTCAGCAAGGAGTAAATATAAGAGGAGGGAGGAGAGATTACATCCAAGACAAAGAAGCTTTCCAAGTTTCTCGACCGAAAATTACGGGTGTTAACCCTTGTCCGTGCTCGGTCTTAGAAAGGAGTCCAGGATACAAGAGGAGCTCTCACTTCCTCTGTAGAACCCGTCTTCGTATTGCTGAAGTTGCGGAGGCGGAACAAAACTTGGTGGGCTGCAACGAGTAGCTTCAACCGGAGCTTAGAACATGGCAATAGCAATGGTGGTGGAGGATGAAGCTTTTACAAGCTCTATGGAGTGGAATGAGTGGTCGGATCTCAACTCCAAGGAAGAGAGAGAAAAAGGGGGGCTGGAGACTGGTTTTCCCGCTCAAGAGAGCCAAAAGGCGGGCTGGCTGATCCTCCCTCGGAAATGGCAAAGGCTGCAACTTAAAAAGAAATTAATC
Source organism: Platanthera zijinensis (assembly GCA_039513925.1). Lineage (NCBI taxonomy): Eukaryota > Viridiplantae > Streptophyta > Magnoliopsida > Asparagales > Orchidaceae > Platanthera > Platanthera zijinensis. Next base: position 188,608,717 of record CM077079.1, on the reverse strand, counting down.
AGAAATATGGTCTCGCACGGTTAGACGCACGAACGTGCGCGAACCGTGCGATATTATATTAAAACATGCGCCTGCGAATAAGAAGCGTTGACCAGTGTGTTTCCTTTGCGTATGGGCGATCCACCCGTGCGTGAAGCAATTCGCATGGGTAACTACAGAACGAAGAATAGCAGGCAAAATACAGAATGTTACAGGACAACCGTGCGTTTCCTTCGTGCACAGTTTTGGTGAAACTGTGCGTGAAGGATTCACATGAGCTGGTCATTTCACCAGAATGACCGGAAGAAAACCCACGACCAAAACTAACCGTGTGCTAAGGAAGCTCAAGACCGTGCGTTTTCCTCAAATCAGAATTCAGAAAAGGGAAAACTGACCACCTGTAAGCAAGGAAAATAAGGCAACGGGGGACCCTCCAGTAATACAGAAATGAAGTAAAAACTACTGGAACGAAACCTGGGGAGCACCACGTTCTGACCCCCAACCAACAAATGCGCAATTGCACACGCAAGGGCATGAAAAGCACACAAAGAAAGAACGGCATAAAGGATGAGATAAGCAGCGAAAACATCCAATAAATGACATGCAAAGGCATGAAAACAAGCCCAGATGAGCCCGCAAAACCCTATATAAATAGGACTCATCACACCCCCAGACTTAACCATTTGCGCGTCCCGAGCAAACAAGATCCTCGCAGACAAGAAAAAAATACTAGCTAACATAGCAATTATGATTCGGAGTACCATGTGAAGTCGCATGCTCACGGGCGTAAAAATTGAGTAGAGAAAATTTCTAAGCATACAAACTAATTTATAATTTTCAGCCTGCGTAAAAATAAAATCTATAACTACTCAAAAAGAGAATCATGGTGAATCCTTCAGTCGCTCGTAGGGAGAAAATAAACTAGCCTCTAAGACGTGTATTGCAAAAGATCGGGATTCAGGACAACCTCCAAAGGAATCCACCAATGTCGGTAGCCATAAGCTTGCCCTTCCGCAACTCTCTCCACGATACTAGTTCAACTTAAGCGCAAGTCAGTAGGACTTTAGGTAAAATTTGGGGCTTGGGTTTCGGTGAGGTAAGCAAAGATAAAAAGGGAGGATATGCACAAAAACCCAAATGAGCTAGCACAACAAGGATCAAATCCGCTATCCGCCAAAAATACAAGTACACCACACCCCCAGACTTGATTTTTAAAGCATGAGTGTGTGTACCGCCTAAACCAAAAACTGTTTTATCATAAAAAAGATGTTTAATAAACTTCTCCTCTCTCATTTGTTTTCAATCAATTCTTTTTTTTTTCAATTTTTCTTTTCATAACTAAGCCTTTTTATACAATATCTTTTCCAACATCACAATTACAGCATTTTAAGCATAGGAAATCATCCACTTATTTCACATATACAACATCCGATAACACCCCAAACTATAAATCAGAAAAACGACAAAGCTCAAATTTGGCGTGCAACTAGGATTGGCTTGTAAGATTTGGTGAAAACATGTGGAGCTGAAACAAAAGGAAGGGTAGGCACAATTGGGCTAGTAAAATTAAAACATAAGGAACGGGCACAAAGCTCAACCTGGCAAAAAAGATGGCCTACATCATGCTCGCTCTTAGCTAACCATGTACCCATGTTTCGAGAGTAGCATGGTGCAAGTTCTTAGCCAACGAGAAAAACTACCCCTTCTCTCGATTCGAGCAATATAAATCTAACGACCGTCTAAACACATCCCTAACCTACTGTCGGATTAACACCAGATTCATCAAAAAAATTCTTAGTCGCATAAAAAGAATTTACGCAGCTAGAAAAAATATAAACTAGGAGTATGCAGAAAAATTAATCTTACTATAATTTCTAAGAGAGACGGGAGCACTTGACTAGGAACACAACATGACCAACATTTTACTCCGTCAAATAATCCTACGTTAGCACGGCAATATTCCCAGATCTAAGGAAATAAGGTAGATTGACTCGCAGCACGCAAAATGTTAAGAATGCGCTCAAGTGGGTGCAGGGGTGCGCAAAGCAATGACTACGTAATTAAAAAAACAACCACTGGCAAGCAAATGAAGTGTGAGTGCAACGAGTAACAACTATAGGCTCTTTCCCCAGACATAATCTAACAAAATAGAAATGATAATGAAAATGTAATCTGAGAGGTGAGGGAAGAGGTTACCCAATGCTCAGAGATGAGCATACCAGAAGTTAGGCGTTCAAACTCGATCAACCAGCCTACGGCCCAAGAAATCATCACCTGCAAGAACAAACAATCTCCAACCACAAAAGAAAATATGCAACACAAGAAACAGAGAAAATAGCAAAGAAACGCAAGCAATAGCCTTGAAATAAGGCTAAAGGCGGCAAACTCGGGTTGTCTCCCATAAGGCCTTTTATTTACCATCCTTAAGGTGGACCAAATACCTGTATTAATAGTTATATATCATTGTTCAGGTACAAAAGAACCACATGCAATCAGGAAAAATTAATTCAAAACCAAAATAGCATTTAACAAAAACACAAATAAATGCAGCAAGGCAAAGGAGACGGCCCCGGAGATCTGCCACATTTCAGCTGAACGCTGATTTGTAGTAAACCTCACCCGACACGCAAGATAAGGAGGAGAGGAAGGCTTTAGGGCCCAAAGATGACAAGTCTCCTTTACCCCTACTCTCCTCCTTCCCGCGCCGGAGGGCAAAATGTTGCGCCTTGTGCAAGAGTAACTCCCTTCTTCGTAATTCCACCGTAGGAGAGCGCCAGTGCGGCAATTTCATGCCCTGAGTTTTAGTGTTTAGATCATGAAACACAGCCAGGGGCATCCTTTCTTCACCCGTAGAGGGTGGGAGATAAGCCCACGATACCTGTTTAATAGTTTTCTAAGATTTATTTTGTTCAATAACTGTTCTTAAAGCAATCTCCTGTACGCTCTCACTAGTCGCGCATAATCCAACGTCTTTGTTATCGTCATCATCTTCTGCACCTGGTATCTCCGAACTTGATTCATCAACTGCAATCTTTAGCAGTTCCTTCCCTAGCATTGTCACATAGTGCTTGCTAAGTAACTCATCCACCTTATCATCACTATATAAATCATTAGATAACAAAGCATTAACTGTGCATAGATTTTCAGATTTACAATGGGCTAGAACAGGAAGTGATTGTAGAGATCGTAATTCATCCGTAGAGGTTAAGGTAATCCAGGAAGCTTTAAAGCACAATGTCCCCTCACTGGCTTTCAGAAATGGAACCCCCAAAATGGGTTTGGAGGTGTTTTCCTCCGATCCCAATACCTGAATGTCGGTGACCACAACAACCCCGTTAAGTTTTACCTTAACATCTTTAATTTCGCCTTCAGTTTTAACAACTGATCAATCGGCCAGCACAAGCGACTTCTAGTTATTATTCTCGACATTCAAATTAGGCTTCACAACATCTCGCAGGGTAAGAATGTTGCATGTCGATCCAGAATCGCATACGACCACCGTCTCTATTTCATTTATCACACATTCGACGACCAATTCCTCGCTACTGCACTCACCCACCTCAACAACGCCCTTCCCTTAGTCACGGGGATTTTTCTCCGTGTCACTCGGGAGGGTTCCACGAGTGCATTCAGAGAGCACATGGACAAGTTGCCCAAGCTGTGTCTTTAAATTCCTCATGGAGGCTGTTTGAGTGTCCATGATTGAATGGGCCATTTCAACAAATTTCTCCAACATTTCTTCTAACGCACTTTTACGTGCCCCTTGTATGTTTTGATTATAACCCGCATACGGTCATCGCGGTTGGCTGCCAGAGGCTTGCACATCATACTGATGTTGGCCTCCTTGCCATCTTTGACTAGGAGCATTAGTATTCCACGAGAAATTCGGGTGACTTTTCATGTTCGGGTTATAGGCATTATTATAAGGGGCAGCTTTATTTTGATTATTAATAAAATTAACACTCTCTTCAAAAGCCATACCTGCCATTTCATTAGTAAACTCCCCCATGGTGCACTCATAAGCGTGGTGCCCAGGGTTTCCACAACCTTGGCATGCAATGTTCAACATAGGAGTGGAGGCGGTGTAGACCTTGTCATCAACGATTTTCCTTCCAAAGAAGGATGGCATGGTTCAGCTTGCTGCACCACCGCATTCACATCGAACAAGTTCCTTGCCCCTCTCGGGGAATTCCTTCCGGTGGTCCAATAGGTACTGTGGGAGGCCGTATCACGTAGAAGCCTCAGCGCTTCCTCGGGAGCCAAATTCATGATTGTCCCTCATGTAGCAGCATCGATCATCGCTCAGAAATTTGGTTCGATGGCGAAATAAAATATCTCGACCAAACTCCAAGGCTCACAGCCGTGTTGCGGACAGCGATGCTACAAATCAGTAAACCTCTCCCAAGCCTCAGAGAGGGTCTCTTGGTCTTGCTGGCGGAACATTGCAATATCCCTAAACGCATTATTAATTTTATCAACAGGGTGATATTTTGCCAAAAATAAGGAAGACAAGGCTTCCCAAGTTATAGCAGATCCTGGAGCAATAGTATCCAACCACGTCTTGGCTCTATCCTGCAATGAGAAAGGGAAAAATTTTAATTTTACCACTTCATCAGCAATTCCCACATAACTAAAGGTTCCACAAATTTCAGAAAAATCTGCAAGATGTAGTTGAGGATCCTCGCTTGGCAACCCCGAATATTGTGTGTTGTTTCTAATCATGTTGAGGATTGCCGACTTAATTTTTAAATGGTTGTTGGCGATTGCTAGTCCATACTCGGGGTAAACACTCCCTGCCATAGGGGTAGTGAAATCCCTCATTGTCCTAATTCGAGGTTGGACCACCTCATTTGCACCAGCCACTCTATCTTCCTGGCCAATTCCTCCAAGGATAGGATTGTCCATTCTCACTTCCGCAGTAGCAGCACGCAACCGAGCTCTCCTAGATCTTGTAGTCTCAGCTTCAACTCTTAAATCTTCAACTCTTTTAGCTAGGTTCTAATCTGTCATAAACTCACAAAACAAAAAGATAAAAACGCATTAAAGCACCTACAATCTTTTCAACAAAAAAAACCACAAGCAACTATTACACTCCCAGACAACGGCGCCAAAAACCTGATACGCTGACGGCAAGTGTACCGATCACTGTCAAGTAATAATAATGGAGAGTTGCTTCCCCGAGTATCAATCTCTCGTGGAGCGCAAGTAGGGAGAATGGTTTTTAGTACTTTGGAGAAATGAGTGCAAGTGCAAGGTTAGCCAGGGTGTTTTTCAATGGGGTTTCCTTAAATAAACAACCTAAAATTCTTACTGGTCGCCTACACTGCTTCGCTCGGGTGAATCACTCCGGAGAGTGATAGCGGAAGTGTGAGAACTGGTGAGGGTCAAAAACACCTCTTCACAATGCACACTTCTAGCAAATGCTAGAATGGCCAAAACACCTTTACTCTAGCAAGAATAATGAGCTTAACAATGCATAGCAAGTTCAGAAAACACCTAAGCAAAAGCATAAATTATTCTAGAACCACATACGCTTATCATACTACAATATTCAACAAGAGTTCATCAAGGAGTAAATATAAGAGGAGGGAGGAGAGATTAAAAACAAGACAAAGAAGCTTTACAAGGTTCTCGGCTGGAAATTAGGGGTGTCAACCCTTGTCCGTGCTCGGTCTTAGAAAGGAGTCCAAGATCCAAGAGGAGTTGTCTCTTCCTCCGTCAAACGCATCTTCGTATTGCTGAGGTTGCGGAGGCAGAACGAAACTTGGTGGGCTGTAACGAGTAGCTTTAACCAGAGCTTAGAACGTAGAAATGTCAATGGCGGTGGAGGATGAAGCTTTTGCAAGATCTATAGAGTGGAATGAGTTGCTGGATCTCCCCTCCAAGGAAGAGAGAGAAAAAGGGGGCTGGAGATTAGTTTCCCGCTCAAGAGAGCCAAAAGGCGGGCTGGCCGATCCTCCCTCAGAAATGGCAAAGGCTGCAACTTAAATAGAAATTCATCAGAAAATTTGTCTTGCACGGTTCGACGCACGACCGTGCGCGAAACGTGCGATATTATATTAAAACATGCGCCTGCGAAGAAGAAGCGTTGTCCTGTGCGTTTTCTTCGCGCACGGGCGATCCACCCGTGCGTGAATCAATTCGCATGGGTAACCACAGAACGAAGGATGGCAGGAAAAATCAAGAATGCTAGAGGACAACCATGAGTTTGCTTCGCGCACGGTTTTGGTGAAACTGTGAGTGAAGGAATCACACGAGCTGGTCATTTCACTAGATTGACCGGAAGAAAACGCACGACCAAAACTAACCGTTCGCTAAGGAAGTGCATGACCGTGCATTTTCCTCAAATCAGAATTCAGAAAAGGGAAAACTGGCCACCTGTAAGCAAGGAAAATAAGGCAACAGAGGACCCTCCAGTAATATAGAAATGAAGTAAAAACTACTAGAATGAGCCATGGGGAGCACCACGTGCTTACCCCCAACCAAAAAATGCATAATTGCGCACGCAATGGCGGGAAAAGTACACAAAGCATGAATGACATAAAGGATGAGATAAACAGCAAAAACATCGAATAAATGAAGTGCAAAAGCATGAAAACCAGCCCAGATGAGCCCGCAAAACCCTATATAAATGGGACTCATCAACTAGACCCCATTCGATGAATTATGCTGAGGCGTTGAGTGGACTCAACGCCACTCAACGAATTAGGAATTATAATTATTCTAGAAGCTGGCGTTGAGTGGATTCAACGCAGTGTTGAGTGGTCTCAACGCCACTCAACGTGTTTGGACTTGAGTTATTCTAAGAACTATATGTGTCGAGTGCATTGAGTGCACTTGATGCCATTCGACGATTCGTCGAGTGAAGAAGTCATACTCAATGACTTTTAGACATGTGTTATTTTGAGAACTGTAGGCATCGAGTTCGTTGAGTGAACTCGATGCCACTCGATGATTCGTCGAGTAGAGGTTTGCATACTCAATGATTTGTGTTGTACTTATATAGACATCGAGTGATCACGACGAATCTCGACGATTCGTCGAGTGGGTATGCTATACACGATGAATTTGACTTATCATATTTTCGACCCAGGAGGGATTAACTGTCTTGCAATTATGGACTGAACTGTTTTTGGGATTGACACCTGATGGTTAAAATCACGGCTTATTTTTTTTTGGTTTGTGATTTATTTTGTTTCAAAAGTGGGCTGCGCGGATTTTATTTGATATTAAAGTTAAAACTGAGTTTTAATGAAAGGAGTCAAGTGCACCTATCGCGAGTAGTTCTAGTGGGGAATATAAGGGTCGTATTATTCTCGAGGATGGGTTGATTATTTTTACTCTTCCCTAGAGGAACAATTATTTTACCGAAGATAACTTGTCGGGTTATATATAAGCAGAAAATGCAGATGAAGAAATAGTGCATCGGTATCGAATCAATAAGAACTAAAATAACTTTTATTAACTAGAGATCCAAAATTTCAAATTAATTAAAGGGCGACTTGGCCGTGGAAGTTCCAAAAGAATGAGCTCACCAAGATCTAGGAATATCGCTCATCTGAACATTAAGACTATTCGACCGAACTCTCGTCCGATGAAGTATTCCTCTTAATGCCCGCATTATGCTAAGAACCCCGCAATTGGGTGGGGAACCCAATCCGGGAGAATTACGCTTCTCCTCTCTCGAGGTTATGCACGGAATTCCCTTTACCCAAGGGTGATCAGTCCATACACACGGCCTCTCGGCTAGCTAGCATATGGACAACAGAAATAGAGCCCACACATCGATATGTGGTCCTACGCGTCATAGACCAGGGGCAAACCTCAAGTGATTTAATTAACGAGAAAAAGAAGACCTTTAAATATTAAAAAAATATTTTATCTTCCTCAATGCTCTTCGATACAGAGGGAGAAGAACGATTAGACACTCATCGGAATGGGGACGGCTATTGAAAAGAAAATGCATGATTGAAATTACGAGTCCTACTCAAACGAGTAGGCGGGAAATTAAAGCAGTGAAGAAAGCAGTAAAATGCAAGTCCTACTCACATGAGTCGGCGAAAAATGAAAGCATTAAAATGACAAGTCCTACTCAAACGAGTAGGCGGGAAATTACGAGTCCTACTCAAACGAGTAGGTAGGAAATAAATGAACACAAGCACACACTCTACATAATTTGAAGAAAGCAGTAAATAAAGCGTTAAAAGAATGTAGAAAATGAAAGCAGGAAAAGTTATCTCATACACACACACACTCTACAAAAATTGAAGAAAGCGATAAAGAAAGCTATAAAAGGCTAACTCTTACACGCACGCACTCTACAGAAATATGAAAGAGCATAGTGATCGAAAAATAAAAATAACAACTTTTTAATCCTTATAACTTTATAAAGTGCATAAAAAGTGGTAATAAAAATTAATGGAACAAAAAGTTTTACATACTAAAAAAACTAAGTTAAAGAAAACTCACAATCCACTTTTAAAACACCTTTATAAACTCAAAAAAATGAAATAGAAAGCACTAAAAAGCAAAACTATGAAAACTAAGAAAACATAAAACTAAACTCATACAAACACACCCATTTTGAAAAGAGAAAAACAAAGAAAAACAAAAGATAAAAAGATCACTGAAAGAGGGGCACTCAGATGCATTCCAAAACAACACAAGGGGAAAAAATCTAAACATTTTATTAAGCTAAACAGAGTGTTACAAAAAGCTAAAAACAAACATAAAAGAGGGGGAGAAAGTTTCCTTACATAGCTTGGAAATACACCCAGGCATCCCATCAAACAACAAAATGGTTCAAAATAAGGAACATTAGATCTTACAGAGAAGATCTATTTATAAGCAAAAAAATGTATAGGAGGTGGCACTCTTAGTGTGCAGGGGAAGCTAAAATTCTAATGACTGTCCTTGTTCTAGAAGCAGCAGGAGCAGGCTTTTTCTGGTGAATGCGTTGAGTTGTTGCTGGAAGCAAAGCGTTGAGCGGAGGAGTCTTGCAGAATTTCATCGAGAGGACCTCGATGAAAGTCGAGCGGAGGGAAATTCATCAAGCGCTGGGAGCATTTCGAATCATCGTGCTTCGTTGGACGAACGTCGAGCTGAGATCGACAATTATCGATCTGGCAATGATTGTTGATCGGGTTGAGTTCGACGAACGTCAAATGTTTAGTCTAGTATCAAATCTTCGTGTTTTTTTCGAGGAACGTCGAGTTGAGATCGACGAATCAGCTGGCGAAGCGTCAAGCGATGAGATTGTCTTCAAATCGTAGAGCTGGTTCTGGATTCAATTCATTGAGCGAAGCTTGATGATAGAATTTCATCGAGCTTAGAAGGCAGGCAGTTTCGTCCAACGGAGCTCGATGAACGTCGAGCTGAAATCGACAAAAGGCTGGCAAAGAGTCGAGCGCTGAAGCGCTGGCAGAATTTAATCGAGTGGAGGGAAATTCGTCGAGCGCATGTCGACGAATGGTAACTATTTCTTTGCAGGAAGCAAATCTTTGTTGTAATCAAAGTAACACACCCCGGTCACAGGCGTGACATGAAGTAGAGGACCGTGTAATTTGGTTTTTAGATAGCTTTCTGCAAAATTTCAGAAAACAAACAGAAGCTAAGTTAGAAGATGTATATACAAAAAGAAACATTTTATTGAACAAAACTAACTAAAAATAATGAAAATGAACTAAAACGACTTAAATATAGTACGTAAAGATACGAATATCTACAACTTATCAAATACCCCATTCTTAAGCTTTTGCTATTCCAGAGCAAAAGTTGGAGATCTACTTATAAGGAATTAAGAAAAATACTAAATTTAGCTACCGCTTAAATTAATTAAAAGAAAGATCAAAATAAATATCCGGGGTATAAAAGTTGTCCTAAATTATTACCAAAATTAAAATAGAAGAAGAGTTTCAGCTAAAAACTTCTCGATATAATCAAATAGAAAGCAAAAATTTTATTTGTTAGGTTAACAAAAATAAACTGGAATTATACGAACTTTAGATTGTAAGAATTAAAGGAAATAATGCAATTTAAAAATTATGCTCTAGAAAAGATTTTTTTAATTAATTCTAGAATCATTGAAATTGGCTAAAGGTTTTATTTTGGTTTATGAAGAGGGCTTGGGTTTAGAGGTGAGGTTATTTTTTCTCAAACCTCTAATGAATTTTTTTGTTTTATGTTTAGGAAAATGAAATATTATTTTCCATAACATTCATTTTTTTAACAACTTCATATAACCCAATGTATATGTATAGGAGTAATGAATTTTATCCTCTTACTCGGTAACATATTATCTTTTAAAATATTGGATGCCTATATTTATGGAATAAAATCTTATTCCCATTGACATAGGTTATTTAAAGGATCAAAATTAATCATGCCGAGTAAGACATGAAAAAAAATTGGGAGATAGGTAAATTTTTTTAAGAACAAAACTAGATTTAAAAAAAATATATTGAGAGAAAATTTTTCTAAATTGAACATTCCTAAATTTCAGAAAAAAAGGAGAAAACATAATTAAAATCTAAGGTTGTTATGTTTTAACAAAATACACGTGCAATTATTTAGATAAATTAGAAGTGGTGTTGAAAACAAGTCCCTTATCTAAAATAAAAAATAAATGTATAAGAAATTGATGGCGAGGATGTCCCGCCATTTGCCCGTGCCGACATGGATCTCCATTTTGATCGCCGCGCTACATGTTCGTGGACATTGATGGTCATTGCCACAACTGTCGCCGCAACCGTCGCCGCAACCATCGACGCTGCCGCCGCCGCTGCCGGCATTACGTCACTTCATTATGATTATAATGTCATTTGATTTTTTAAATAAAATATTATAATCCTAATTTTTTAATTATCATTTTATAAGTTTATAGGTTTATAATTTAGAGGTTATAAATTTATAAGCTTATTTTTATGTTGACCAGTTATTTTAATTTTGGTAAACTTTAGAGGCTAGGATTTTCTTTTGTTTTGGATGAAGGGTGGAGGAGTGGTGTAACATTAATATATATATTTATGTATGCGGAGTGGGATAGGACATTGAAGAAGATTAAAAAAAACACTAAGAAAAGCCTTTCACGGTTTGCCTCCAGCCCCTTCTTTCTCTCGGCCAGGCCGAAACTTGACTCCAGGTTTTCGCTATTTTGGCTAGCTGCCGCCGCCCTCCCCTCGGTGGTTTCTTGCTGCTCTGACGACCTCCAACCTCCTCTGGTGTGACTCCGAAGAAGGCGACTCGGTTCTTCCTCATCCGGTGTGACTCCGGTGGCCCGTGGAAGTGCGACTCTTCCACCACTATCTTGGTCTTCCCCCTCCTCACCTCCTCTCTAATTTCTGGTTTCTTGGTAATGAATTTCTATCCCTAAACTTTGTGTGATATTCTTATTAATCGTGTGAGTTATGGGAGACTTTTGATTTCAAATTTTATCCTAAAAATTGATTCAAGTTCTGCATTTATAAAATATGAAATTATTATTGCTTTTTATATCTGATTTTCACGAAGATTTCCATCAGGGTAGGTCCCCTTGGACGTTTGCAAACCAGGGTTTGTGTATCCTTTGGTTTCGAATGAATCAAGAGGATTTGGTATATCCTCGTATGGTTTTATATTGAGGGTTGCATTTGGACTATTTTCCGAATCGAAGCTTTAGTCCGGATCACTCTCCATGTGGATGGAAAATGTTTGTGATGCGATGCTAGATGTATGGTTAGGTTATGATATTAGTATATGTGTATGTTCGTGCATGTTTGGGTGGGAATTTCCCCCTTGTGAGATCGCGATATTTTAAACAAAACTCTTCCGAAATGTCGAGTTTTGCGCGCCCACCACGTGTTTGCATAAATTTCCCTTAGGAATCCCTAAGCCTTCTCGTGTTTTAATTCCATTTAGGGAGTGGCCTACATCAGAAATTCTTTTAAACTTAACCCCGGATATTTAAATCTATAAATCTCCAATTAATAAATGAATAGTAAACAAAGAATTAATAAAATTTTATTATTAATAAACTCACAACTTGATTTTTGGAGAGCGAAAAAGGGTTAAGAATGAGATATTTGATATGTTGGTTTCATAATAAAAAAATTTTTGTGTTTTTTGATTTTTTAGAGTTATCATTTTTGTATTTTTGATTTATTATCTTTTTTTAGAATTTTTATCTTTTTCTTAATAAAATTTTTTTTATATTTTTGAGATTTTTAGCAAATATTTACAAGAGAGGAGAAATTATTTACAAATATGAGAGAGAAAGAAAGAGGGGAAAGAGAATATTTACAAAAAAAATTTTACAAAGTAATTTTTTTTTTGAGAATTTTGTTTTATAAATTTTTTTTATTTTTTTATTTTTGAAGATGAAGTAAAACAATAACAAAAAAAATTCTTGTGTTTTCATTTTATAATATTTTTTTGTGTGTTTTGTTTTGTTTGTTTTTATTATTTTTTTAAAAACAATTTTTAAGTGTGGAAAATGGAAGTGGAGAAAGGAAAGCACGAAAACACCCCCATACTTAATTCCAACAATGTCCACAATGTTGCAATATAAGTCTGCAGAACGAGAAAAAGTTAAATGCAATATGTACAGAAATAAAAAGGGACTGTAGAAAACTTCCCTGAAACGTGCTCGGGGAGGCCCATTTAGAAACCCTGCAAAAGAGAAAAATGATAAACATGGGGTGCCTCCCAGAATCGCTTTGATTATAGTCGTGTAGCTTGACTATTTAGGCGGAGTTATATTTTGAGGCGGAGTTATATTTTGAGGCGGGGTTATATACGGAGGAGGGGTATGAGAGTGAGAAAATAATTTTATACGCATCTATATAGAATTAACTTTTTGGTTTTTTTTTTAAATAAATTTTTTTTCATTTTTTGGATTTTAGATTCTTTTTTGAAATATAAAAGAAAAGGAAAAAGCAGGCGACAGACCTTTATTTTTATAATATATATATTACATATTAAAATTATATGATTTTTTTTATTTTCGAAATAGAAATAAAAAATATTAAGACAAAGGGGGAAGAATTTTTTGGATTTTTAAGAAGTTTTAAGTAATTTTTTTTTGGTTTTTATAAAGAGTGGTAAAAGCATTTTTAAGTAGTTTTTTGTTTTTAAAGTTTATTAGAACACTTTTTTTGTTTTTAAATAGTTTTTTTAAGTTATAAGTAGCCTTTTTTTAAGGTTTTTTTAGGTAGTTTTATTATTATTATTATTATTATTTGTTGGCCATTTTTTGTTATATATATAAATAAAAATAGGTAAAAGTAATAGTTTTCCAAAGTTCGAAATAACAAAATGAAAACTCACCCGCAACGGCACCAAAAACTTGATGGTTAAAACTCACAGCTTATTTATTTTGGTTTGTGATTTATTTAGTTTGAAAAATTGGGCACGCGGATTTTATTTGATATAAAAGTTGAAACCAAGTTTTAACGAAAGGAGACAAGTGCACCTATCGCGAGTACTACAGGATATTCCGGTGGGGAATATCAGGTTCGTATTATTCTCAGGGATGGGTTGATTATTTTTACTCTTCTTTAGAGGGACTATTATTTTACCGAAGAAAACTTGTCTGGTTATATATAAGCAGAAAATAAAATCAAAAAGGGCTGAAAAAGCCGAAGAAGAAATAGCGCATCGGTACCGAATCACTAAGAACAAAAATAACTTTTAATAACTAGAGACCCTAAATTTCAAATTAATTAAAGAGCGACTTGTCGTGGAGGTTAGAAAAGTATAAGCACACCTAGCTCTAGGAATATAGCTCACCTAAACATTAAGACTATTCGACTGAACTCCTGTCTGATGAAGGATTCCTATTAATGCTCGCATTACGCTAAGAACCCCATTATTGGGTGGGGAACCCAATCCGAGAGAATTACGCTTCTCATCTCTCGAGATTATGCATGCAATTCTCTTTATCCAAGGGTGATCGGTCCATACGCATGACCTCTCGGCTAGCTAGCGTATGTACAACGGAAATAGAGGCCACACATCGATATGTGGTCTTATGCATCGTAGACCCGGGGCAAACCTTAAGTGCTATAATTAACGAGAAAAAGAAGACCTTTAATTATTTAAAAATATTTTATCTATCCCAATTCTCTCCAATAATGAAAGATAAGAACGATTAGCCACTCATCAGAATGGGGACGGCTATTGAAAAGAAAATACATGATTGAAATTACGAGTCCTACTCAAATGAGTAGGCGGGAAATTAAAGTTTTAAAGAAAGCAGTAAAATGCGAGACCTATTCAAACGAGTCGACGGGAAATAAAAGAATTAAAATGACAAGTCCTACTCAAACGAGTATGCGGGAAATTACGAGTCCTACTCAAACGAGTAGGAGGGAAATAAATACACACACGCACACAAACAACATAATTTGAAGAAAGCAGTAAATAGAGCGTTAAAAGAATGCAGAAAATGAAAGAAGGAAAAGCTATCTCATACACACACGCACTCTAAAAAAATTGAAGAAAGCGATAAAGAAAGCGATAATAGGCTAACTCTTACACGCACGCACTCTACAAAAATATGAAAGAGTAAAGTGCTCAAAAAATAAAAATAACAACTTTTTCATCCTTATAACTTTATAAAAGTGCATAAAAAGTGGAAATAAAAATTAACCGAACAAAAAGTTTTACAAACTAAAAAAACCAAGTTAAACAAAAATCAGAACCCACTTTTAAAACACTTTATAAACTTATAAAAATGAAATAGAAAGCACTCAAAAGCTAAACTATGAAAACTAAGAAAAAAAAACTAAACTCATATACACACACCCATTTTAAAAAGAGAAAAACAAAGAAAAACAAAGGATAAAAAAATCACTAAAAGAGAGACACTAAGATGCATTCCAAAATAACACAAGGGGACAAAAATTTAAATATTTTATTAAGCTAAAAAGAGTGTTACAAAAAGCTAAAAACAAACATAAGAGAGGGGGAGAAAGTTCCCTTATATAGCTTGGAAATACACCCAGGCAGCCCACCTAATAGCAAAATGGTTAAAAAAAGTGAACATTTAATCTTATAGAGAAGATTTATTTATAAGCAAAAAAATTATAGTAGGTGCCACTCTTGGTGTGCAGGGGAAGCTAAATTTCTGATGACTGGCCTGGTTCTAGAAGCAGCGGGAGTGGGCTTTATCTGGTGAAGGCATTGAGTGGTTGCTGGAAGCAAAGTGTTGAGTGGAGGAGTCTGGCAGAATTTCATCGAGAGGAGCTCGACGAAATTCGAGCGGAGGGAAATTTGTCGAGCGTTGGGAGCATTTCGAATCGTCATGCTTCATAGGATGAACGTCGAGCTGAGATCGATGATAGATGATCTGGCGTTGATGGTTGATCGAGTTGAGTTCGAAGAACGTCGAACGTTGAGTCTGGTATCAAATCTTCGTGCTTCGTTCGACGAATGTCGAGCTGAGATCGACGAATCTGCTTGTGAGGCGTCGAGCGCTGAGAAAGTCTTCAAATCATTGAGCTGGTTTTGGATTAAATTCGTCGAGCTCAGAAGGCAGACAGTTTCGTCTGGTTGAGATCGACGAACGTCGAGCTATGATCGATGAAAGGCTGGTGAAGCGTCAAGCGCTGAAGCGCTGGCAGAATTTTGTTGAGCGAAGGGAAATTTTTCGAGAGCTGGTCGACAAATGGCAAAAATTTCTGTGAAGGAAGCGGATCTTTACTGTAATAAAAGTAACACGCCCCCGTCATGGGAGTGACATGAAGTACATGGGTGAGTACTTTTATTTTTGGATAGGTTTCTGCAAAATTTCGGAAAACAGAAAGAAGCTAAGTTAGAAGATGTATATACAAAAAAAGGAACATTTTATTGAACAAAACTAACTAAAAAATTGAAAATGAACTAAAACGACTTAAATATAGTACATAAAAATACAAATATCTACAACTTATCAATGCCTATTGACTTATTTAGACCAGTTATTTTGTTAAGACTTAATTTTAATAATAATGCGCGGTCCAATGTCACGATGACACATGACAAAGCAGTTAACCCTAATTTCACATTAATAAAGGAGACTTACGGGATAACCTAGCCATCACTTCTCCATTTTTACCGAGACATTACCTGTACTAAAACCGTCGGGATAGAAGAGTTTCCAAAGGCTATTTCTAGAGGATAACCTTCCCTTATCTTCTTCCGTGAAGAATAACACCAACGTAAAAGAAGATGCCGCCAAGGAGAGTGACAAGATCCAAGGCCGAAACCACCGGAAATGAGGTGAGCTTCCTACCCTATCCCTTGGTGCTAGATCTGTAGTTATTTCTAGGAGAGATGTGTTCACTCAAATGAGTTTGACTTGTGAGAAGAAGATCTCCTAGGTAGAGACCATGTTAGGGCATATTCCCTAGAGATGTGATGTCTTTAACCTCCCCTCACTTCTTTGTGAAGGTGGTGGACTTGGTTTCATGAAGAGAAATGGTCTATTGAGAGTGAATAAGGGAGGAGGAAGTTCTGTATATAGTTTGTTTAAATGTATAAATGAAGAAGATGAACCGATGCCGTTCATCATGCTTTAAGATGCATGTAGAAATCTGTTTTCTGTGGACAGTGAACTTCAAGGATGTTTTCGGGTATATTACGGACGGATCTGGGCTTTTGACTAAACACGAAAGTTGTAGCCCTTAGAAAATCTTTCCAACGGATGGATACATGTTTTTATACGAGTCATGTAGACTCAAGAATGTCCAGTCGAAGTTGTTGCACAGTCAAGTCTTAAGAAAATATTATTTTTGGGTTTGTGTAGATCTGGGTTTGAATTTGGTAGAGAAGATATATTGAAATAACATTGAGGTTTGTAGAACATAATTTATGGATATTTGTGAAAAACAAAGGACTGATTGGGTAGATCCTTAAGAAAGTAAATAAGGTTGAGGTTTTTGTAAACATAGGCTATACGTAATCGTGATAAACAAATGGTTTGATGGAATATGATTGTACCGACAGTTTGAAGGAGGTTGACAAACAAATGATTTTGGTAAGCTAGTGAGCAAATAAATTGATATGTTTGATTGTACAAATGATATTCTTGTGGAAGCATATTTGATTGTCAATGCTTGACTTTAAGAAGAAATTGGATCTGGTTAATTCATGGCCATGTGATAGGATGATTAATGGAATGTGCATATAGTCCACTGCCTAGAGTTGTGTCTCCCTACGGGTATCAGTGTGGGATTGGTATGTATAATAAGGTGGCTTGCCACCTGTATAAATGACGAAACCTTGTGTGGTATTGAAATGGGGAAGGGTTGGAAGTGCGTGTGTGCTGCCGCACTAAAATGATGTGTTGATAATGGACTCGGTGTGGAGCCCTTGCATGTTGTTGAGCACGGGATGTGAATAATAAAAAGAGACTCAGTGTGGAGCCCTTAGATGTGGAATTGCATGTGGTGTGAGTTGACACGCAGTGTCATAATCCTAAGTTAAGGAAAGTGTGGCAGGTCTACGGGCTCACCAGTCGTCACACCAACAAGAGTTGACTAATGAAATTTTGACGGTTTGGCTGTGTCCTCGGTGTTCATTCCCGAGGCCCTTTCCATGCCAAGTGGACGGATTGGTTGTGTCCTTGGTGCTCATTCTCGAGGCCCTTTCCGTGCATCACTGGTAGGCCAGTTTGGGCTTTGTTTTTGGTGCACATCTACCCAAGACCCCTCTGAGCCATAGTACGCATGTGAGCTCCGTTGTTGTGTTCTTAACATTGCGGCATACAGAGGCCTAGGTTTGGAAGTGTGGATGCCCGCCTAGTAGTGGAAAGTGCGTTCCACTATCACTGTCTGGCCATGATGGATGGCGTCTGAGAGGTTAGTTACCTACTCAAAAAGTTGGAACTATAAGTCTATATCGACATACCAATTGCATGTGTGTGAGCATGTGTGAGTCATCATAAGTCATTCATAACAAAATATTGCATCACATAAGATCCTTATCATATAAGTTTGTATGGGCACTCTTATATGATGAGTTACTTTTCTATTATGCCGATCCTTAACTTATATGTTTTTATGGGCATTTATATTAGTTGAGTTACTTCCTATTGTTTATTCATACCTGTACGTTATTATTGATGGTAGAACTGCTAGTATAAATTGTTGTAGTTACTTCTGATATATTGATGATTACCCTGATATAGTTTAGCATTTTGCCACTTGTTTTGTTCTACAACTTACATATATATTATACCCTTTTTACTTTCTCTGCCCGGTGCCTAAGAGTTGCTAGGGGAGCGAATGTGATAGCTACTTAGTCTTTTTGACTAACGGTTGCTACGTCTTCCTTTTAAAAAGGAAACCCCGCAGCAGTAGGTTATGTAAGAGAGCAGCTAGGCTAGGGTGACAACACCTGAATTGACAATACCATTACTGCCATCAATGACTGATGTGAGTTTTGAGAGACTCATTTTGTAGCCTTCTTGTCATGATATACTCTGATATTATAGAAGCCTTGTTGCTTTTTTTTATTTGATGCATTTATTTTGGACTATATAATGATGTTGATTTTGACTTCTGCTTATATTCTTATGCTGGGTTGGCAATGATGATATTGGTTTTAGCCGGCAGGATAGGCGTCTTTTGGTACAGGTCAACCATTGTGTTGGCGCTACCGCAAGGCAGTTGTTCTGGACATAAGACTCCCCTCAGGAGTGTCTTGTGTTTCAGGAGGGGGGTCTTATAAATGGTATCAGCTTGCAACAATCATTAACTAAAGAAATCAAGGAACAATGGTGCCATTCACGCTCGATTAATAAGTTTGCCGATAAACAAACTTAGCGGAAGCAGTGGTGTGGCCATATGTAATTCGCACTAAGTATGTCCAGTCATGAACCTATGATTAGCGAACCTTACCTTAAGGTCTGTACATTTTGTGTAGATCCCAACTAATATAGAGCCAGTATGGCGCACCACCGCCCCTTTTGTACCCACTCTGTTTCAACAGTCAGAGCTAGGATAAATGCTCAACGCTATTTTGGACACGTTTAGGGGTCAACAGGCTCCGAAGTAACAACAAGATGCGATCTTTAATTGGTTAAGCACATTTTGGGCTCTCTCTCCACCTACCTATCAAGAGACAGAGTCGGTCAAGCGTACAGAGGAATGGCTTGACTTAGTACACGAATTAATGGTGGGAATCTGTTGGAACCCTAGTTCTGATTTGGGCAAGGATCACTACTAGGATGATTAGATTGACCCAAAATGTATAGTCTTGGGTCATAAGATTATTTCCAGGTTTTCTCCTTCAAAAAAATTCCAGAGAAGTTCAGAAAATTTCTGGAAGAAATTCTACGAGCTTAGTTCAATGAACTCAGAGCTAAGTTCAACGATCTTTGAGCTCAGCACAAAGAAAGCTGTGAAACTTAGTTCAACAATTTTGCAGTTCATATTCTTTGAGCACGGCTCGACAAACTCTGAGCTTAGCTCAACGAACTCCGAGCAAAGATCAATGAACTCCGAGCTCACTTTGAAAAAAGTTTTAAATTTAAGTTTGACGTTTTCTTTGTAATATTCAGACTGAATTATTTACAGCTGGCAAAATTAATTAATGCTTAATTAAAGGCAATTATAGCTATCATATTTAATGCTATATATTCTTATGAATATAGTCGTTTGGAGGCTGCATTAATTATGGATTAAATTAGGATTTAATGCTAATTGATTCCCAAAGCAATTACCATTATCAGGAATATTAAGTCCTTGCAGTAAAAGGAAATTGAAATGCTTTTGAATTAAGATCAGTCAATACATATAGATTCTCTCTTATAGAAGAGAAGTTACAGGAGAATTCTTAGACAAGAGGAGCGATAACAATATACAAGAAAAGAACTTTGCCTTCTTCCAAAAATCTAAGTATCAGAGTTCTTCATCTGCTCCAAGCTTTCAAGAGACAAAAATAAAAAATCAGTCTAAAAGGCTTGCTGGAGATCAACATCAATCTGGAGGCATATACACTAAAGCAATCTTCTTTTTCCTGATCATCTACAAAATCTCAGCGGGAGCTTTGACATCATCAA
Organism: Platanthera zijinensis; assembly: GCA_039513925.1. Lineage (NCBI taxonomy): Eukaryota > Viridiplantae > Streptophyta > Magnoliopsida > Asparagales > Orchidaceae > Platanthera > Platanthera zijinensis. The sequence continues at coordinate 188,588,718 of CM077079.1, read as the reverse complement.
CATCCACTAGTCTTCTCTCAGATTGTTGATAGAGAAGACAACATCATTTCTTTTCCCTTTCATGTGTACATGGTTATTACTCCCTTCAAAAGTAAAACCTCTTAGTGGTAGGGCACCTGATCAAAAACCTGTGTGTTTGTTTTTGGGCACTTGATCAAAAGCCGAAAGGGTTGCTATATCTACTTTAGAAAATAGATATTGTGGTGACATTGCACCTAATCAAAAACCTGTAGTGGATTCCTACCAGGGTGGTAGAAGAGTGTATGCACCCAGTTTTGGCGAACCACTATAATCCTTATGTAATCTGAATTGCTTGCTTTCTTTCTTTATTTTTGTGTTGTGATTACTCTTTTATATAACATATATATTTAACTAGAGTAAGTCAGATCTATCCCTATACTTCAATTGGTATCAGAGGGTCATTCCTTTGGTTGTACTGGCTAACACCGGAACCAAAATGATCTGATAGATCTTATTTTTCTTAAGAGTCATTCATGGAACAAAATGAAGAGTTTTTAAGCACCAGACCTCCTATGTGCAATCTAGATAAGCTTGCACTATGGAAGACAAGGATTAGGCTTTTTATGAACTCTATTGATGAAGAAATTTTCAATTCTATCTTGACAGGTCCATTTCAATCTCAAGCAACAACAAACACAAATGTTGTTCCATCATCTAAGTGGATAGATGCCCAAAAAAGGCTAAAGATTGCTGATGCAAGAGCAATGAACATTCTTGCTCAATCTATGTCTGATGACATTTTTCATGAAATTACTGAATGCTCCTCAGCAAAGGATATGTGGGACTCCCACACAGTAATAGTTGCTAGATCAACTAAAAAGAGAAAACTTGAGTCTGGATCATGGAGTGACTCTGACTCCGAAGCTTCACCCTGTACAACTGAAGATGAAGATGAGTCAAGAGAATTCTGTTTGATGGCAATCAATGCCTCATGCAGTAATTCTGAAGAAGAATCCGAATCAGATGATGAAGAAGATCAGGTAATCTCTTCCTTTGATTTTTCTTCAGATCAATTTAAAGATGATTTTAAAATCATTTATAAAGATCTGATTCAATCTGAGAAAGAAATAAAACTTCTAAGAAAGAAATTAAATATTTTATCTTATGAAAATATAGAACTTAAAAAAGATTTAAAAAATATTTTTGATCAAATAGTTTCTTTAGAAACAATAAAAGGAAAAGAAAAGTCAGAAGGCTTAAATAAAATAACTGAAGTTTTATAAAATCCTAAACCAAAACAAATCAAGAAATTTCAGAAAAACTATGTTCAAAATATTTCGTCGAACTGAGATCGACAAAATCGGTATTGTTCATCGAACTCCGATCAATGAACTCTGAACAGAATTATTTGGTCAGAAAATTGTGATCGACGAAATAAATCCACTTCGTCGAACCGAGATCGACGATCGTTGAACTCTGATCGACGAAAATATTTTACTTCGTCGAACTCAAAATCTAAAAAAAAGAAAGTTGTATTCTTTTCAAAATTATAATCAAACTCAAGATTTTATAAATTCTTTTACCACTTCATCCCTTCTAGGAAATTTCATCCACTAGGTTATAAAAATCATCATGAGTGTTCTTTTATATCATACTATTATAAAGAACCAAGACCCAAGTTAATCTTGGTCCAGAACTCCTAACCTCTCTTTTCAGGAAAAGACATATCTTAGCATAGAGGAATAGTGGTATTGGATAGTAATCAAAAGCTTTTAGTCTCAGTCAGTGCTTAGGTTACAACAGTCAGCATGTTCAATTATTCTGAGAATCAGAAATGGATTCAGACATGCTGAAATAGATTCAGTTAAAGATAAGCAAAAGTGCAGCGAATATCCTTAACAGATTTTGTTGCAGCTGCTCCTTAATTTTTTCATCATATTCTAATATCTCTGTTGTCTTTCTTTATTTCTCAAAGAACCTTTGTACATCTGCTGAAAAATTTATAATTCAGGCAGATTATTTTGCTTTGTATTTTATTTGTTTTTGTGTAAATAGTGTCCTCACCCAAATAGGAGGAGATTGTTGGAACCCTAGTTCTAATTTGGGCAAGGATCACTATTAGGATTATTAAATTAACCCAAAATGTAGAGTCATGGGTCATAGGATAATATCCAGGTTTGCTCCTTCAAAAAAAATTCAAGATAAGTTCAGATTTGAAGTTCAGAAAATTGCTGGAAGAAATTCTCCGAGCTCAGTTCAACGAACTCTGAGCTCAGTTCAACGATCTCTGAGCTTAGCTCAAAGAAAGCTGTGAAACTTTGTTCAACGATTTTGCAGTTCAATTCTCTAAGCTTAGCTCGATGAACTCCGAGCTGAGCTCAACAAACTCGGAGCAAAGTTCTACGAACTCCGAACTCAGTTTGAAGAAAGCTTTAAATTTTAGTTTGACGTTTTCTTTGCAGTATTAGGACAGAATTATTTACAGCTGGTAGAATTAATTAATTCTTAATTAAAGGCAATTATAGCTATTATATTTAATGTTATATATTCTTATGAATATAGTTGTTTGGAGGCTGCATTAATTTTGGATTAAATCAGGATTTAATGTCAATTGATTCCCAAAGTAATAACCATTCTCGGGAATATTCAGTCATTGCAGTAAAAGGAAATTGAAATGCTTTTGAATTAAGATCAATCAATACATATAGATTCTCTCTTACAGAAGAGAAGTTACAGGAGAATTCTTAGACAAGAGGAGAGAAAAAAAATAAGAAAAGAACTCTGCCTTATTCCAAATATCTAAGTATCAGAGTTCTTCATCTGCTCCAAGCTTTCAAGAGACAAAAATACAAAATCAGTCTAAAAGGCTTGCTAGAGATCAACATCAATCTGAAGGCCTATACCCTTAAGCAAAGCTTCCATTTCCTGATCATCTACAAAATCTCAGGGGGAACTTTGACATCATTAACATCCACTAGTCTTCTCTCAGATCATTGACAAAGAAGACAACATCATTTCTTTTCCCTTTCTTGTGTACAGAGTTATTACTCCCTTCAAAAGTAAAACCTCTTGATAGGAGGGCACCTGATCATAAACCTGTGTGTTGGTTTTTGGGCACCTGATCAAAAGCTCAAAGGGTTGCTATATCTCCCTTAGAAAATAGATATTGTGGTGAGATGGCACCTAATCAAAAACCTATAGTGGATTCCTACAAGGGTGGTAGAAGATGGATGTACCCAGTTTTGGGCAACCACACTAATCCTTATGTCATCTAGATTGCTTGCTTTCTTTCTTTATTTTTTTGCTGTGCTTACTCCTTTATATAACATATATATTTAACTAGAGTAAGTCAGATCTATCCCTATCCTTAAGAATCCGATGTCCAACCAACATGGCTATGACATTAGCCGTGTCAGTATTTGAATCCCATGCCAATTGTATAACCTTGGGATCGCACGAGACAATTTAGAGAAGAGCGCTGAGTTAGAGGCGAGAGGATTGCAGAGGTGAGCAGGACAACATGGTTGACTCGTCAGCACTCTAAAAAGGCAAAACTTAATAGGCAAGAGGAGAACAGTAGAGCAGGCGAGAAGGCTCTCATGGCATACGTGACCTCTCGTGGCGAGACGGCTCTCGTGGTGTATGCTTACCTCTTGTAGCGAGCCGGAGTACCCGCGAGGTGGGGCATTCACATAACGAGCTGATAGGCTCCTCTCGCCCGCCAAATATTTTCTCACTCGCCATATGAGAAAAAGACGTTTTTACTTTCCTACCCCCAAGTGGGGGTTTTACTCTTTTACCCCAGGTAATTTTCCCCTTTTGCCTTTTGGGGTCTGAGTATAACCCTTCAGAACACCAAAGTTTTATTGTTGCCAGACCCAGCCCAGGATATTTAGGTAATTTCAGGTTGGTTCTGTTTGGTTATTGGCACGTCAAACTCAGAGGACAATAAATAGACCGTTAAGGTGCCTTGAGGAAGAGGATAAGCAAGAGCAAGAGTCAAGAAGAGAGTGATGGTTAACTTCTTCTTCCTTCTCCAAGGTGCCTAGCTCAGCACTGTCAAGGAAGTGGAAGGATTTCTAATTCTTCCGGGTAAGAGGTGTGACCTCCAAGCTGAAGCCCACTGTCTTTTTCTATTTCCCGAGACTCACGTCAAGGAAGGGGTTCAGGAAGAGTAGGTTTGACCTGCAACTTTAGATCCGAACTCTAGGTCAAGTCGGGCTTCTGGCTTCAACATTTTTAGTGCGATAAGCGTGGATCACAGCCTACATAGAAGAATCTTGAGCTACTTCATGGCGGGAGAACTCGGTGAAGGAGACGAGGACGGTTCCCAGAACTCGAGTGGATTTTTAGGAAGGGAGGAATTCATGGCGTCCATTAAGGACATCATGGAAATATTGTAGGGGATGTCACAGCGAGGCGACTGCTCGACTTCTTTACCTCAAGCGTCCGCTCTCGTGCATAAGGATGAGCTCATATCGGCAAGGATTGGAGAGGACGCCTTGGGGGGAGACCTGGAAAGAAAAAGGTGGTGGAAGGAAGCGGGCGAGACCTGACGGGTAGGGAGTTGTTCCCCATTCTGCGAGTTGATCTTTTTAGCTCATGTCCCGGAGGGGTTCAGGGAGAACGAAATGACCTACTATGTCAGAAACAATGACCCTCTCCAGCACATGCAATATATCAAAGATGTAGTCTCCATCTGGCCAATGACGGACGCGTTCAAGTGTCGTCTTTTTGCTATCACCTTGAAAGAAAAATCTACAGACTGGTTTCATCAACTCCTAACGGGATGAATCTATGGCTTTGAGGACCTGAGTAGAAGTTTCTAGTTGTGTTTCTCAACCTCAAAGAAAAGGAAGAAGAATCCCAAATCAATTTTTCTGATCCGGCAGAAGACAGATGAATCCTTGGCCCTGTACGTGGACAGGTTCAAGGAAGAAGGCAGAGGGAGCAGAGATAAGAGAGAAGGAGAGAGGAGCCCCGAGGACAGGGGAAGCAAAGACAACATCAAGGATGGTAGCCTGGGGGCCAAACAACCGGCTGGGTTTGAGGCCATAAGAGGGTCGCCCCTAGGGACAGGGCGGAGGCTTCCAGGGAAGGGACAACTTCTGCGAGCCAAGGAGTTTTTATCAGCCGGCGTAGAGGTAGGGGCAGAGAGGTCACTTCCCTTCACAAGAAGCAATGGAGGTCGGCCGAGGTAGAGGAGGAAGGAGAGGAGTTTGGGGAGGAGCTGGAAGAAGAGGAGGAAGAGAAGGAAGATTGTCACAACCCGCATTTTCTCCGAATTTAGGAATTATCAGAGTATGAGAAAACACGCGTCATGATGCCACGTCAAGCAGGGGATAACTGCTGATTCTCAGGCAAAACCATCTACTTTACTTTATGAAAGAAATTCATGAGTTTAATGATTAGAAAATCAGTTATATTTTAGAGGCCGTATCCCTCGGCTCGGTGGATCACCTTGTCCACAGTTAAAAACTATACTTATACGCTGCGGAAAATACTTTATTCAGGATTGACATCCTAAGGAGTGCATAATTATCCCAAGAGGACCACTTATGCTATGCAAGACTCTACATTTAATTTATATTATATATAAGAAAATGATCTTTATACGTTGTTTGGAAAATAGTGATTGAGTTTTATAAAACATGCTGATCATGAGCTATACTTATAATAATAATTGTAGTTTTAAAATAACTAGCAACCTAGCATAAATCCTCCTCAGAGGAAGTAGACTATCTCCAGAAAATGGTAGCAGCAAAAATAATATATCTAGTACAAAGGTAAAAACTACTAGTGGGCGCCAAAACTTGACACGAACCAACTGGCAAATATGTATGTCTGTAAGAAAAGTGCAGAAAACTACCTCACTAAACAAATCCAGAAGGATCTCCAAAGTCCAAGATACCACCAGCAACACCACAACAACCTAGCCACCAAGCTGGCTACTGCTCAGAACCTGAGGCATTCAAAAGAAAAGAATACCTCAGCAAGCAAAACAAGGAAAAAATGCACGAAACTGTCAACCAAATTATAAATGAAAGAGGAAAAACAAAGCAGTAAAAGGTCAAAACTGCCCAAGGCAAGACAAAAAGAAAGGCACCAAGTGCGAGGAAACATCATCAACCCTGCCCATAAACTACTACCTGCAGAGTCTACTAAGCTGCCAAGAGCCCAAAATGCTGCAATCTACCAAGGAAGAAACGTCTAACACCCTAAACTGTGGGAGATGGTAGTAGCACAACAAACTACGTGGATCTGGGTTGGAGGCAGACTCAGTCCCCCAACCACCATTTCAAAGAAACAAAGCTCCAGGGTCTACATGTGAAAGCACTAGGGACCTCCCACCCCCTTGCCCAGCCCGTACCTGGGGCAAGATAAAATAAAAAGGGTGGCCTTTGCTAAATTACACAATACCTCCCCTCTTAAGAGCTCCAAACCACCACTACTAACCACGACCCACGATTCGGCCTTTAGGAAAAAAAAACATAGTCGACAAGGAACCTCAAAGAAAATAAAGGAATTCGCTCGGGGGAAAAAATCAAGGTAGGGAAAAAGTATTGAAATGACTCAACACGGCTTGGTGTTGAGTGGTAACCACTCAACGCCTAACCAGACCTTGGCGTTGAGTGAGTTAGCCTCACTCAGCGCCAGAACAGCCATGACTTTGAGTGAGGTTCACTCACTCAATGCCCTCTAGAAGAACTACTCTAGCGTTAAGTGAGCTAGACTCACTCAACGCCTCCCGCAAGAATTCTCTGGCATTGAGTGAGCTAACCTCACTCAACGTGAAAACAGCGATGGCGTTGAGTGACGTACACTCACTCAAATCCCTAGTACTTAACCACTATCAGAGAAAGTGGCGTTGAGTGAGCTGGCCTCACTCAATGCCAAAACAGCAATGGCGTTGAGTTATGCTCACTCACTAAACACCCTGCCACTTAGCCGCAAAAGAAGACTGCGACATTGAGTGAGTCCAACTCACTCAACGCCAAAACAGCAATGGCGTTGAGTGAGGTTCACTCCCTCAACGCCCTGGCACTAAGTCGCAACAAGACAAATCTGCGGCGTTGAGTGAGCGGACCTCACTCAATGCCTAAATAGCAATGGCGTTGTGTGAGGTCGTCTCACTCAACGCCAGAAGTCCTGGCCGCAAAGAAGGGCTGTGGCGTTGAGTGAGTCTACCTCACTCAACGCCAAAGCAAAAATGGCGTTGAGTGAGGTTCACTCACTCAACGCCACAGGACATGGCAGCAAACATGCCTACAACGTCAAGTGAGGTCACCTCACTCAACGCCAAAGCCGAAATGGCGTTAAGTGAGGTCAACTCACTCAACGCCAAAGTACTTAGACTCAGAAAAGGCTGTGGCATTAGTGAGCACACCTCACTCAATGCCAAAGTACTTAGCTTCTCGGAAAAACCGCGGCGTTGCGTGAGCTTGCCTCATTCAACGCCAAAATAGAAATGGCGTTGAGTGAGGTCAACTCACTCAATGCTAAAGTACTTAGCCGCTAGCAAGGGCTACAGCGTTAAGTGAGTCTACTTCACTCAACGCCCCAGTACTTAGCCAAAATCTCAAATCGACTACAGCTGTGGCGTTGAGTGTATGCACCATACTCAACGCCAAACCCGCAAAGGCTTTGAGTGTGTGCACCACACTCAACGCCGAAAAACTAGAGAGCCCAAATTTGGCTATTTCCAAGATACACACCAGGCACCCCCATCCTACTCTCCCTCTCACGGCTTCACCCGCAAGGCAACAACCAGACAGAGATCTTGAGTTTACATTAGTGGCATTACGCCGACGGGTTGGGCACCAACAACACAAAGAAGGGGGGATCATTAGGAGATACTAAGCCCTAAAATTCAGCAAGATAGAAGAACATCTTGGCCTTTACCCTAGGGCTAACCGGGATTTTTCAATTCAGCAAGAGTATAAAAATGGCAAGGGCAAGAATACCACTTGCCTCGATTTCCGGTGAAGCTTGGACGACTTTCCCTCCTCTTCACTCGGCACTAGCAGCAGCAGCAACTAAAAGCACCTAACAAGCAACCCGCACTTTAATGACAGAAATCCACAAGACCCGAAAATCCAAGTCTCCTAAAACTCCCCGAAAATCGAATGTCTTACCGTCGAAATGTAGATGTGAGCGAGAGCAAGCCAACGCCGCTTTCGGAAACGAATTTTGTCCACGAAAGCTCTCAAAATCGCCGGCTGAAGGCTAGGGCAGTTCGCTGTTTCCGCCTCTGCTTTCCGCGAACTGGAGCAGCGGTTTTTTGTCTCGGGAAGAAGGAGGAAAGAGTGGGCCCGCCACTCCAAGTAAAGCTTTTATATAAGCTTTAAACACGTCGGTTCAGCAATAACTGAAGCCTAGCCTCCTGTTCTCTTAATAAAATAAGAAAATTTTCAAATAGACTTTACTAATGGCACACCCAAAACGACACGAAAACAAAATTACCTCGGAATTCGACGAAATTCGCACCGTAGCTATATACCCATGCTACGAACACATCGGCGAAGTCGAAATTAACTTTCGACGAAAAGAACTCGAGTTATACCCACCTAAAGCCAAAACACAAGCATCCCCCAATAGGCCACACCGGGTCTCCCAAAACGACTCGGCTTGCTAGGGAGACCTTGCCCATAGGGTACAAAATAGGCCACTTAGTTCTAAGGAGCTAAACCACACTCCACAAATGGCACAAGCAATGAAAACGCATCACCAAAATGCCAAATGAGAATAAAATAGTCGCAGAAAAATCGGGGGCATTACAATCACTCCCCCTAAAAGAACGTTTCGTCCCGAAACTTTACGCACCGCACTTGTACTATAGAAGGAAAAAGTAACAAACAAGAGTTACAAGAAGGGAAACATACCGATCAAATATGGGAAACAGGTGAGGGTAAGCCTTCCTCATGACCGACTCTAGCTCCCAAGTCGCGCTCTCCAAATCCTGATTCTTCCATAGAATGTTCACCATCGGAATGGAATTCTTTCGCAGCACCTATTCCTGAGTATCCAAAATACGGACCGGCACTTCAACAAAAGAGAGGTTGGGCTCCAACTGGGGCACAACGTCCAAGACTTGCCCACTACTGCGCGCACACTTCCGCAATTGGCTTACATGGAAAACATTATGAACACCTGGGAAGTTTGCTTGCAAATCCAACCTGTAAGCTTGCACGCCAATCCTCTCCATAACCTTAAACGGGCCCACATACCTCGGGTCCAATTTCCGATTCTTACCAAACCTCTTTACACCCACCATCAGGGAAACCAAAAGAAATACAAGGTCCCCTACAAAAAACTCCAAGGCAGACCTACACCGATTGGCGTTCTTCTCGTACCTCTCCTGAGCTATACGAAGCTTATCTCGAATAAGCTTCACTGCGACTTCCATTTCCTCAAGCGCATCAGGACCCAACAAAGGCCTCTCACCAGCCTCAGCCCAAAACAGTCTTGTTCATCTATAGGTGACCCGTAGTGCTGCTAGGAAATCAGAGCCCCAGCGTTCTATTGAGAGTGTGGCACCAATTGAGGTGCCCACACCTCCTTCTTCTGTGGAAACCGCCTGCTTAGTTGCTGAGGTGCTATTTGCCATATTTCATGCACAGCCAATTGGGAAAGCACAGCCAGCAGTGGTGCCAGAACGGGTTGCTGTAAGACCAGAACCTATTGAAGTTGTAGATCGTCGAGCAGATGTGTGGCAGTTAAAGCATTTTATGAGCTTCAATCCTCTAACATTTACAGGTGAGGGAACCCCAGTACAAGCGGAAGATTGGTTGTCACGCTTCAAGCGTATATTGACGGCGATAAAGACTGAGGAAGATCAGAAGGTCACTTTAGCCACATTCTTGTTGGAAGGAGAGGCTCGGTTGTGGTGGGAAGAGATGGAGTTTCATCACCTAGCGGGCAGACAATTAACACAAGTCTCGATCAAGGAGTTTTTGAGACTATTTTTGGCAAAGCACCTACTAGCGGCAAAACGTATTGCCATGGAAAATGAGTTCCAACTTCTAGCGCAAGGTGAAAGTACTGTGGATACTTACTTGCACGAGTTTAAAAGGTTGGGAAATTATGCGGGGTCTATATTCGCTGATGAGCAACCAAAAACCAATAGGTTCTACGAAGGGTTGCGGGATGAGTTGAGATTCCTGCTCTCGTGTTCGGTGAACAAAGGATTTTAGGCGTTGGTTGATACTGCTTGTGCGCTAGAGAGTGATATGAAATGGGTGCAAGGAAAGAGGGACTTGGTTATGACGAAGTCTGAGTTCAAAGTGCCCCATCCCGGAAAATCAAACAACTAGAAGAAGTGGTGCAAGAGAGCCAATTCTTCTGGACATGCCCCTTCTTCAGTTGCGTCGGGAGAAACATCAAAGCAAGGGTCTCGTACCTGCTTTACGTATGGCAAAGTGGGACATATAGCCCATGACTGTCGGGTTGGTCCGCCAAAGTGGGAAAAGAAGACGGGAGCGTCTTATGCTGAGAAGTGGTGGTGTCATCTGCATCCCAGGCATAGCCACGAGTCTATAACCTTTGCCAGCAAGAGGCATAAAGAAAAGTGACGTCGTCACAGGTATGAGTTAATATATTGATTGCTTTTTAAATTGCATACCTTGTGTGTAGCTTGTGTATGATGTATTTATCTTAGGCTTTGTCCTAATTCAGAACAACCCGGCGAGAGCACTATTCGATACGGGTGTTTCGCATTTGTTTCTGTCAAAGGAATTCGTAGCTCGAATTGGAGTACCTTGTCATGTAATGACAGATAGTGTTAAGGTGTTATTACCGAATGGTTGTGTGATGCTTGCAGATAGAGCTTGCAATGTGGCAATTTAAATTAGTAGTCAGGATTTCGGCTAGAGCGCATCTGTGCTATCGATATCGGAATTTGATGTGATCTTTGGTATGGACTGGCTCTCGGAGTAGTGTGCCTTTATTGATTGCAATTCAAAGGAGATCACACTAGGCCAGAATACTGAGCTTAAGACTAAGTTCGCTGGTATGCGAGGAGTAGGCAGGACCTTGATGTCTACTCTCCAAGTCGTCAATGTTGTTCAAAAGGGCGTGGAGTTATTCTTCACGCTTATTCAGGGTGTTGAGCCAAAGGGCAGTGTGAATGATGTTCCGATTATGTCGGAGTTTGTTGATATGTTTCCTAAGGATCTTCCTGGGTTACCACATGGATGCATTCTTCTGCAGTTTTGCAAGGTGATTGCTTATGGCTCACGCCAGTTGAAAGTGCATGAGCGGAATTATCCCGTCCTTGACTTGAAGTTGGCGGCGGTGATTTTTGCACTAAAATTGTGGTGGCACTATCTATATGGTGTAAAAATTGATATCATTACAGATCATAAGAGCCTAAAATACCTATTGGATCAGAAGGATCTCAATATGCGACAACAGAGGTGGATGGAGTTCCTCGGGGACTACACCTTTGATATCCATTATACTCCCGGAAAAGGAAATGTGGTCGCAGATGCCTTTAGTCATAAGACTCCGGTAAGGGCAAATTGGTTGCGGATGCATGATGAGCGTCTAATCAAGGAGTTGGAAGCATTAGAGATTTCTTGTGTTGACAAGAATTCCACAGCCGATGCATGCTTGAACTGGATGGAGGTACAGTATGACCTTGCGGACAGAGTTCGGTGAGCAACATAGCTTGATGAAAGTCTCCAACGCTATGCAGTGGATGGTTCAAATGACCAATTATACTGGGATAACGGCCTTTTATGGAAAGAGGGTTGTTTGTGCATCCCAAGTATGGGTAAGTTGAGGGAAGAGTTGATGTATGAGGATGACTTTGCAAAATACTCAATTCACCCAGGGAACACAAAGATGTACAAAGACATGAAAAAGCTGTTCACGCGGCCAGGGTTAAAGAAAGACATAGCATAGTATATGGCTAACTTTCAAACATGTGCTTTGGTGAAGGCAGAATTCCAGAAGCCCGGAGGTTTCCTGAAGTCGTTACATATTTTGGAATGGAAGTTTGATGATATTTCGATGGATTTCATGCACGGGTTGCCAAGATCTCAATGCGGGAATGATTCGGTTTGGGTGATCGTAGACCAGTTGACTAAAGTGGCTCACTTCCTACCGAACAAAAAGGACGATTCAGTAAAAGTCTTGGCGAAGCTCTATGTTGAGCAGATTGTACGATTGCACGGTGTTCCCCGTAGCATCGTAAGTGACCGTGATGGGCGATTCACTTCGAATGATTGGAGGCTAATCCATCGGTTGTTGGGCACAAAGTTATCATACAGTACGACCTTTCATCCCCAAACGGATGGCCAAACTAAGAGGACAAACAAAACAATGGAGAACATGCTCTGAATGTGCGTCTTGGATTTTAGAAAGAGGTGGGAAGATCACCTCTATATGGAAGAGTTTGCCTATAATAATAGCCACCATGCGAGTATCGGTATGGCACCGTTTGAAGCATTGTATGGTCGAGAATTTCATACATCGTTATCTTGGGCAAAAATAGGCGAATCTAAACTATATGGGTATAAAGAAGTCAAAGAAGCTAATTCGACGATACGTTGTATTCGGAAGAGGCTACTAATAGCCCAAGATAGACAAGCCAAATATAACGCAAAGCACCGGAACGTTGAGTTTGCGGTTAGCGATTGGGTCTTTTTGAAGATCTAACCCTTCAAAGGTTTGTCCAGGATTCGGCGTCTGAAAAAGTTAAGTCTTAGATATCTTGGTCCGTTTAAAGTGGTGGAGCGAGTTGGGGAAGCTGCCTATCGGCTAGCTCTTTCGGCAGAATTGAGTGGATTGTATGATGTGTTCCACATCTCAATGCTTCGAAAAGCCCTGAAAGATCCAGCTCAAGTGATTGCAAACGATCATATACCAGTCGAATTAGGGCTAACAACGAAGGTTGGGCCCATTCGGATCGAGGGTAGAGCAGATAAATAGTTGCGGAACAATATAATCGGGATGGTCAAGGTTCGGTGGGACAACTGTGGTCGTAAAGAGCTAACATAGGAGCTAGAGCAAACTATACGAGCTGAGTTTCCCGAGTTATTTGTGTAAACTACTGTACAGTGCGGGTCAAGTTGTACCAAACTTTTGCGAAGTTATAACATCTTGATTTTTGTTTTTCCTTACTGTGTGCAAAATTTTGGGACGAAATTTATTGTAAGGAGGGGAGGGTTGTAACACCCTAAAATCCCAAAATTTGAGTTCAGGATGGGCAACACGGCCTAGGACACGGGTGTGTCCCAGGGCGTGTCCAACTCTATTTGCTCGAGTTTGATTTTGGTCTCGAGTGTGTCTTGAGTGAGGCACACGGCCTGGGACACGGGCGTGTCCCAAGCCGTGTCCTTCCCTGTGTCATCTCGAGTACTCGATGAAATGCACTCGATGTTTGTTGAGAGGCTACACGGCCTGAGACATGGGTGTGTCAGAGGGCGTGTCCTCCTCGGGTTTTGGCTAGGCCTATGACACGGGTGTGTCACAATGCGTGTCCTACTCTGGGTAAGTCAGTTCGTGTGCCGCTTATAGTACACGGCTTGTGAAACAGGCGTGTCACAAGATGTGTCAGCCAAAAAAAGATATTTCAAGGCGATTTGTGGTCGTTCATTTCCTTCATATAGGATCTTAGGGTCCAAGGTCTTCCCTGCTGAGATAAGTACAGGACTTGAGAGTTATCTCTCATTCAAAGCTTGTCTATTCTCTTTCTAAAAGAATAGAGAGAAGGGAGAGTAAGGAGGAAGAAGAGAAGAGATCCGACCGCCGGTGGAGCTTCAACGTTCAGAATTGCGGGCCGAGTCCAGATTGGTGGAGGTGGGAGCGTTGCGGTGCTTTCTATCTGGCTAAAATTCCATATCCCCCAAGAGATCGTCAAGGGTAACGATCTTCCTTCTTGGACATGTGAAGTCCTCATTTTGGCATGTCTGTGGATTTCCCCCGCCAAAAGGTGGCTGTTGAGGGATTTCCTTGAGTTGATTCACGTAATCCCCAGTCTTGCATATAGATCCGTAAGTGTGTAGTATGGAATAAGCATGCTGTGTGATGCCCATCTCGGTAGGTTGATATGGATTGGTGATGTTGCATCTTGCGCACCTGAGAAGACTCCATGTATAAACGTGTCGTTTGTGGAGTCAATGGATTATTCCTGTGAAGGGTAGTAGAAGGAAGTACTGGAATGAAATTCCAGGAAAATACACGCGTGATTCTTGTGCTATATGCCATGTTTGGGTGAGTCTGGGTGCAAGGAGTTCTGATAAACCCGCCAAGCAACCGCGTGGAACGCTGGCATTATCTCCCCTTTTGAATTGTTCAGTCAGTCCTTAGAGGACAGTGTGGCTATTGTGAACTGCGAGCTCTTAAAAAGGCTTCATGCCGAACAGGAAAGGTGAAACTGACCCGCGCCTGTAAATTGTCCATGAGTACTTCGGTATTCGTTGATGGCATGGCTACTTGAGCAACGGGGGGTGGTTGATCCGTACTTGTGTTATGTTCGACCGACTGGTAGACCTAGTTATTGGTCTCGTTGGAGCGCATAATGAGAGTCTTATGCATGCGCGCCATTAAGACTAAATGCTCAATACCGTTGGTTTTCGGACCATGAATGGTGGTGGGACCCTGGTTCGCCGGTACACCAATAATGTGCCCTGAGTGCACGGATCATCGGCCCGCGTGGCTGATGGTTGTGTTATGTTGATTGTGCGTGAGTGCATATTGAATGATATATCTGCTTGTTAAAGCTATGCCTACAGGGAAGAAATACGTCATCCTCGAGAAATGGGTAGGGTCGTTATAAATTGCTCAGCTTAATGTTGATCGTTGATTGTTTGCAACCAAAATGGTTGGTTGTCCCTGTGTAGGTGCTGGAGAGCCGAGCGGGAAATAAAGGGCTGAAGCCCCTACTGTTGGCCCTCGAAGGCTGAGCAAAGGCTTTTTTTATGTTCAAGTGTGGTCGGCCTACGCGCCGATGTTTGAAATCCACACTTGTAAAGCGTAGCTGCAAGGCCTTAAGGCCAAACTCTTGAGTATATGTTGTACATTCCTTCGTGTTTATATATAAATGTGGTTGTTTATATATAATGGACATTCATGGTTGAGTTACATTTAACATTAAAAGCTTCCGCTAGTATTCTTTGTGTTAGGATGCGTACCTGTTATGGTATTAACCTGTGACCTTGCCGCCTGTTTGTGGCATATAGTTTGAGGCCTCAGCCGGACCTTCTATTATATGTTATTTAATGGATGAAGTCATTACACATCTTAACCAAGCCATTGGATGATAAGAAACACTTGTTCATCTTAAATCAGCTAGGTATGATAAATTGGGAAGATTTAACTTAATTTTTGTCTGTTGTCAACAATTTGGCATAGTTCATCGATCGGAGATCGACGATATGTGAACTCTTCGTGAAGAGTTCGTCGAACGGAGATTGACAAACACTTCTTAGTGAAACATGTTTCGTCGAACGGAGATCAATGATCCCTGCTTCAGTGAGTACTTTGTCAAACGAAGATCGACGATCTATTCTTGCTCTTCAGACTGAGACCGACGAACTCATTTATCAATAAAATATTTCGTCGAACTCAGATCTTTTTATTTTTCATTGGACGGAGTCTGCCTCTTCGCATTCTAAAAACCTTATAACTAGGTTTTCTTCGAGATCCATCCCGCGCTTTCTATTCTCTTGCACTTGATCTCTTTTTCGTTTTGCAGGACAATAATGGCGATTCCAACACTTTCTCTCACAAGAATGAAGTTTGACACTGGCTTTGACATCGACTTCGACTCCTTTCAACATTTCAATAAAATCTTTATAGACATTCTACAGTTATGTGAAGAACAACATCTGAAGAAATTCATGACTTCTAGGATCAAACTGCCGACGACAGAGATAAAGGAATGGGTTTTCAATTCAACCTCACCAGATGCAGAGACCATTATTGGTACAATTTTAGGAACTCCGATTACTCTTAACCCTGCTGTGTTATCTGAAATTTTTGGTTTAATAAATAGAGAAGATGATATTGAGTTAGATGGTTCTGAATATGATAATACGATGAGTATAATGGGTCACTCTGAAGGAAAACATAATAAGTTATTAAAGATAACTTATATGTACAGTATAAGTTCTTGGCTGATGTAGTGGGAAAGGTATTGTTGGGAAAACATACTGCCCATGACTATATAACCAGGCATCAATTTCTTGTTATGTGTGCTTTGGTAAACAAGAAACAGGTGAACTGGGGAAAGATTTTTTTTTTGAGTTGATTAAAAAGAAAAATACAAAGAAAGAAGTTTGTTTTGCAAGAATTTTGGGAATCTTCCTTCAAGAGAAGGCACATGAACTACTTGTCTCCTTGACGTTGTTCATCAATGCCTTAAAGAGGCATACATCTGCACTCTTCAGCAGATGGGAGAGGACAATCTCTAAGCCATCTAGGGCTTCATCCTCTTCCACAGCTTCTGAGAGCACAAGGGATGTACCAACCACTCCCCTACCTATAGAAAAAGATTCCATTCCACCTTATCCATCCTCAACACTACTTCCAACAACAACTCCTTCACCTCAACAACCACCTGCCTCTCCAATGCATCAACCGACACCCCCTGCATCTCCAGAACACAACACCCCACCTTCATCTCAATTACCACCTCAACTTGATGACATACCACTTCACAACCTTATGTCACTTCCATCATTTGACTTACTAGCTTCATCTCCTCACCATATTCCATCATCTCCAGATGAAATAATGACTGATACTCCACCTTTCATTTCATCCTCTATCATCCATCCATCTATATCTACTCAGACACCTCCTGAGTTCATGCAATTGGATTCTCCATCCATTTCCAATATCCTAGAGCTCATCAATCCAATCATCAGGAATCTCATATCAGAGGCAATTGTACCTCTTACTAATTCCATCTCCTCCCTCTCTACTCTTTTTGCTGCAACTCCCTCCGTCTCTTCTTCTTCTAGGGGCCTGGTTTAATGAAGAAGCAGTAGCAGTTACAGATGCAGCAGCAGCAGTTACAGATGTAGCAACAACACCAGTCTCAGTATCAGCAGTTCCTGTAGAATTTGAGATTGAAATGGTTTGTATAGATGAAACAGAATATCTACCAGAGATAAGGAATTTTGGTGATTGTCTTGTCAATCCCAAAGTAGATTAAATGTATTTATTAAATTCTTTTGATTCTGCATATCTTAATTATTTACCAGAAGTTATTCAAGAGCAGTCAAAGGCTATTGTCTGTTATACTTCTCCAATAAGCCCTGAGGTTGTAAAGCAACTAAAGGCAAGTTTTGTAGTACCAATTGTCACACAAGTTACTACAGAGCCAGTTGTATCCATTATTGAGCAAGTATTTATTTCCGAGCCCAAGGCGCACTCTCTTCCAACTTATAAGATGAATGAAAGTCTTATACCAGACTTGGATGATATCATGCTTGTAGATATGGAAGAAGAAAATAAAATTGTTACTGAAAGTGTTGTAGAGCCAGAAATTCAAGAACAACCTCAGGATGAGAAGCAGATCTCTAAGGAAATTCTAAAAGAGATTGATGATTTATATGCCCATCCTCCTAGATCATCAGATGATGAAGATGATGACTCTGATGATTCTGATGAATCAAAATCTAAGAAAAATATATCTAAGAAGAGAAAGGCTATTCCTAAAGCTGTTCCTAAGCCTAACCCAATCGCTGACACACCATATTATATCTTGAATAAGATTACTCCTTGTCCAGGTATGCCTCAGTGGATGTGGTACTCTAAAAATGAACAATAGGAAAGGAAGAAGAGGATAAGATACAGGTCCCCACCTAAGAAGTACAGAAAGGATCCTCCTCATCCTCCTCCTCCATCTGCAGGGGACTCTGGAAATGTCTCTCAAAGATCAACTCCATACACAATAACATATCAAAGATAAGATAGGTCTTCCAAGCCAAATTCTCAGAGCAGCAGGCATCATCATCAGCAGCAGTCCACAAGAAGCAATCCACTTCCAACTACAGAGCAAATAGAGTCCTCAAAAATCTCATGGTGAACCAAAGAAGGACAGCAGTCCTGAAAGACCTAAATCTCCACCAGTTCCTTTTGCTGATCCTGAACAGGAAAATACTGCTAAAATGGCTAGATTTCAAGAACTGATTGGACTCTCTCAGATTAATAAAGCTAAAGCAGAAGGCAACGATCCTTCTCAATATTCTACAATATCTTCCTACAGGAAAGAATAATTGAAAAGGTATGATAAAGCTAATAAATTTTTCAATGTTGATGCTTATATGAGTCTACACCCAGAAGCAGTCATTCCAAGAGCAACTTCATGCAACTTCATCTGAGCAGCTGATTTGACAATGTCTAAAAGAGAAGCAGTAAATCCCAATAGGGAAATCATCTTCAGGTAACCTTCTGAGAAAGACAAGTCCAAGAATCCTAAATAACTCTTTGATTAGTTTATTTTCCTCTGAACTATTTGTGTTAATTTATCACAAAGCACTTATTGTATATATCTGCTATACTTTTATTTTACGCCAGATATTTATTGTTTTGCTTTGTGATTGTATTTTATTGTTTGAATAGTGACCTCACCCAAATAGGGGTAGATTGTTGGATCCCTAGTTTAGATTTGAGCTAAAGTTCACTATTCAGATTGTTGACCCACCTTGTATAGCCACGGTCAAGTTTTTTTGTCCTAGGGTTTAAGCTAGTCATTAGAATCAATCTTCATTGATCAGCCTACAGTAGACTTCAGGAGACTTAATACTTAGAAGAATTCAGAGTTCAATTTATTAGTTCGAAGTTCTTCAAACTCGGCTCGACGATCGTCGATCTCAGATTGACGAACTCAGAGTTCCTTCTCTGAGTTGAGTTCGACAAAATTTGAGCTTAGGTCGACGAATTCTTCCCTTAAGATAGATTCTCTGATCGACGAACTTGGAGCGCAGAATTTCCAAGATATTTCCAGATTGATGTTCGCTGAGCTCAGGACGATGAATAGGATTTCTCAACTCGACAAACTGGGAGCTCAGGTAGATGAAATCTGCCCAGAGTTTGACAAATTCTATTCCGAGTCAAAATGATAAGTTTTCCATATCTCTGACCCTAATTCATGTTATTCTTTGGCAGTAATTCTCTGGATAATTAATGCTTATATTCTTAAGAATATAGTCGTTCATGGCAGCATTAATTATAGATTTCATCAGAGTTAATTACTTGCTCAATTTGTAGGGACAGTTGGGTAAACTCATTGAAGACCTTTTCACTCGTTTTCTTCTCAAGAATCTAAGCAGAAATTAATGCATATAATTCAAAATTCAAAAGCAGACTTATATAGTAGAATATAAAAGATATTTTCAAGCAGCTCTCAAAGAAGAAAAAGAAGACATACACAAGGATATACACCTAATAATATATAGAAAAACATCTGCTTTCACTGTGTAGAAAAATAAGTTGTTTTCCCTTGATCTTATAGAAGACTGAAGAAGAACATCAAACAGATATCAATTGTCCTCTTCAACTTCTACTCCAGGAATCCTCAAAGATAACTCATCTTTGTCTAGAATTTCCTGGACAGTTCAACAAGTCAAGGTTGAATACCTACACCCTGAGCAAAGTTCCAGTCTTCCTGAACATTTCAACATCTCAGGGGGAGCTTTGACACCAGCAATCCACTGAAGTTTTCTTTATTGTTTAGAGAAAGAGAAGACAACATCACGTTCTTAACCCACTGTATAAAGGGATTATTAACTCCCTTCAAAAGTTCTTTGCTTGTTTTTGGGCACTTGATCAAAAGCCTAAAGGGTTGTGAGATCTCCCTGTAAATAGATCTTGTGGTGATAGGTCACTTGAGCAAAAACCTGTGGTGATAGGGCACCTGAGCAAAAACCTATTGTTGCAGTCACCTAAGCAAAAACCTGTAGGGGATTCCTTCTAGGGTGGTCAAAGAGTGGATGTACAAAGATTTGGGGAACCACTATAACTTCTTGTGTTGTATGTGTGTTCATTTTTCCTTGCTTTCTTGTGTTGTGGTTGTGTCGTTTAGCTTAGTTCCTCTTTCATTTTATATAACTACT
This sequence comes from Platanthera zijinensis, assembly GCA_039513925.1. Lineage (NCBI taxonomy): Eukaryota > Viridiplantae > Streptophyta > Magnoliopsida > Asparagales > Orchidaceae > Platanthera > Platanthera zijinensis. The sequence goes on along the minus strand of CM077079.1, from coordinate 188,568,688 downwards.
ACTATTACTAGTTTTACTGATAGATTTTTAAAATAGTAAAAAGATTTAAATCACTTTATTAACCCCCCCCCCTGTAGAGTTAATCAGATCTATCCCATAACTTTCAGAGACTACTTGAATATGATAAATCTCTTCTATCTCTCTCCCCCCACCTTTTGACCTCTTCAGATAGTCAGGTAGGAGCATTAGTTCATTCTCTCCTCTTATGTTCTCCCCCTAGTTAATATAGATGAAGCAAGTAGTACAGCTGCCAACTTTCCCCTTATACAGGCTTATCTTGTATACCACGTGAAATTCTCTAGTCCTGCAGCTGCTAGACTTGCTCCCCCTTAATAGGAGCATCTGCTCTCAACTTTTTTTCCTCTAGGTCTTCATCACCTGCAAGAAGAACAAGCATGTACCAAACAACAATACCTTAGGGAGTACCTGAAGCTATTCTAAGTTCAACATACTCAATTCAATTTTTAAGGTGTTGAACTTGGCCTCATCTAGTGGCTTAGTGAAGATATCAACCACTTGCTTGTTAGTGGAGACAAACTCTAGGAAAATGTCTTCTTTGTCGATATGCTCCCTAATAAAATGATACTTAATTTCTATGTGCTTAGTCCTATTGTGTGAAACAGGATTCCTAGCAATAGAAATGATACTTGTAGAATAAAAATAAAGAGGAGTTCTGCTTATCTTAATGTTATAGTCTTCAAGCTGATGATGTTGTTTGGTTTCTCTATGAGGTGGCACAACACTTGTGCACGCAGCGGAAGTAATTAAATAAACAAGAACAACCCAAAAGAGACTGGGATCGGGCCATGAATATCTAATCAAGAGTTAACGAACAACTAGGTAAAATTACCTTGGCAGCGTCGAGTCACAACAAAACGAAGATGCTCCAAAATATGATTCCTTGTCGGTGGCGAGTTCCACGTAGAATAGCGTCTACGTCTCTGCAGAAATCCACACGAGCGGGAGAACACCGATCTTCGACGCACGAAGGATCGGGAAGGAGATCGGCTGCACCTTTCACCTCCACGGACTGCTAGGTCCGCTCCAAGAAGAGCAGCACTGGCGACTATCGTCAGAGAGGAGGCCGGCGGAGCGAGCTATCAGCGGAAACGGAACACTTCCATCGGTGGATCGGCGAGGTTATCCCGTCGGGCGAATCGGCGGAAACGGCAGAACTCTTCTGTCGGGCCGTCGGATAGATATGATTCGCCCAAACCTAAGTTCCTAATTATACCCAAAGGTATAAACATACCTAGGAAAGCTCCAGATTCTGCGAGAATTAGCTCACAGAATCGACGAGAATCATCTGCAGAATCGTCGAGACTCAGCTGCAGAATCGTTGAGAATCTTCAGCTGGAATCGTCGAGTATCACCATTCGTCGGGAATCCAACAGCTCGATTCTCGATGAATTTCCCTTAGTCGGCGAGTCATACTCGACGATTCTCGACGAATGATTCTCGACGATTGAATCTCGACGAACCATTCTCAATGAACCTCCTTGGCAACGTTTGCCGGACCCCATCCTCTATGGTGATTTGTAACCTTTACCAACACAGTCAATCCTCCAACTTCTCCACATGCTCTTATGTGCGACCCTACAGGCTCATATCGCGTTGGCAGTGAGATTACATGTTTGACCACTTATAGATCACCATGGTAACTCCAATAGTCTCCCACTTGATCTTGAAAGTATCAACCAAAACCTCACAAACAATGAGTGGCATCTAGCAATGCATCATTGCTCCCCAAGCAATAAGAGTTCATAATTCATAAGCCTTTATGAACAAAGTTCCAGCTTTGTCTTTGTCCCTTTGTCCTTTACATCCGGAAAGAACTAGAGGCATGGACCGTGTCACCCTCATAATAGCTCAATCCAAGTTTCTTGATCTAGAACGGACTTCCAGAGAATGGTGAGTCCAATATCACATATTGACTCAACCAAGCATGGCCATGCATTTCTCAGTCCAGTTCCATCAAGGGGACCATGGATGTAACTCCTGTCATATAGGAGTACAAATCCCATATCTGCTCACACACAAACACCCAAATGATTCGTAACGTTCCCAACAACCACCCTTATCATCAACCTTTCTCAAGGAAGACTTTAGATGACATCAAAGCACGGTCTTCCTCACTTGATGAATGTTGTGACTTTAGGTCAAAGGACCACAACACCATTGTCAATGGAGACCTACTCATGACATGTTTAGATAACAATCCACAAAGTAGTGTCAGGTTGGGTCTGTCCAGTACAACTTGTTCATAAACAAGTACCCACGTGATGACTTGATATCACAATATCATGACCTGTGAGAACTGGTCATCATTCAACGCACGTGCTAGTCTTAATGTATCATCATCACCCTTAGCTTCTATGATGATACAACGACCATGGACCTTTTAAGAATGAAGCTTCAAATAAATCATAGGCTCTCACATTCAAGTCACGTACTTGATGTCCTATGGAAGCAAATATTCTAAGGGTATTTATTATGTTAACATTTAACTATCGCATAGAGAAATCATAATAAAATAACTTGCATTTAATTGTAAAAGAAAAATATTGGTACACAATTCATCATATGAATAAATAACAAATAGCCAACAAAATATATGTTTACACGCAACCCACAAGACTCTCACTAGAGTTGATCATTTAGGTATCGTATACCCATCGATCTAGTATGACCATCATGCTTTCTCTGCGCGAGAGGCTTTGTCAGTGGATCCGCAATATTCTCCTTAGTCGGCACTCTGCAAATGTTCACATCTCCTCGTTCGACAATCTCACGAATAAGATGGAACCGCCGAAGTATGTGCTTGGAGCGCTGATGGGATCTAGGTTCCTTAGATCATGCAATTGCACCATAGTTATCACAGTAGAGAACTACGGGACCAACATTGCTAGGAACTACATCAAGCTCGCTGATGAATTTCCGAATCCATACAGCCTACTTCGCTTCGTTAGCTGCAGTGATATACTCGGCTTCTGTTATAGAATCAGCAACTGTCTCTTGCTTGGAACTCTTCCAGCTCACAGCTCCTCCAATAAGGAAAAACACAAACCCTGACTGATACTTTGAATCGTCCCTATCAGTTTGGAAGCTAGCATCCGTGTAACCACTTACAACGAGCTCTTCCTCTCCACCATACGCCAAGAACACATCCTTTGTCCTTCTCAAGTACTTCAGGATATTCTTGACTGCAATCCAGTGACACTCACCGGGGTTTGACTGATACCTGCTAGTCATGCTCAAAGCAAAGGAGACATCAGGTCGAGTACATAACATTGCATACATGATTGATCCAATTGCTGAAACATATGGAATCAACTTCATGTGGTCCTTATCTTCACAAGATTTTGGACACTGCTCCTTAGAGAGATTCACACCATGAGACATGGGTAAAAATCCTTTCTTGGACTCAAGCATGTTGAACCGCTTCAACACCTTCTCGATGTATGTACTCTGGGTCAAACCCAGCAACTTCTTCGATCTATCCTTATAGATCTTAATACCGAGTATATAAGTCGCTTCACCCAAGTCCTTCATAGAAAAGCCGTTCCCTAGGTTGTTCTTAACAACTTTTAGGGTAGGAATGTCATTCCCAATCAATAGTATATCATCTACACACAATATCAGGAAGACAACAATGCTCCCACTGATTCGCTTGTAAACACAAGGCTCATCTTCATTCTTGATGAAACCAAACTCTTTGATTTTCTCATCAAAATGAAGATTCCAACTTCGAGAGGCCTGCTTCAATCCATAGATGGGCCTATTCAGCTTGCATATTTTAGTGGCTTCATTTGGGGATACAAAACCCTCGGGTTATGACATGTACACTTCCTTAAGGAGGTTTCTATTAAGGAAAGCCGTTTTGACATCCATCTGCCAGATCTCGTAGTCATAATACGTAGTAATAGCAAGAATATCCTTATGGGCTTTACCATGGCAACAGGGGAAAAGGTCTCATCATAGTCAATACCATGAATTTGCTTAAAACCTTAGCCACCAGTCGCCCTTTGAATGTCTGTACATTCCCATCCATGTCGGTCTTCTTCTTGAAGACCCATTTGCACCCTATGGGTCGTACCCCTTCAGGTGGTTCCACCAAGTTCCAAACTTGGTTTGCATACATGGAGTCCATTTCAGATTTCATAGCCTCAAGCCATTTGTCGGAGTCCGGTCTATTCATAGCCTCTTGGTAGGTTGCTGGTTCATCATCATGATCCATAAGCAACACATTACCTATTTGAGACACAAGAAATCCATATCTCTCAGGCTCAAATCTAGCTCTACCAGATCTACGTAGGACTTGTGTTTCTTGAGCAGGTTCTCTAGCTGCAACATCTTGAAATCCTGTCTCAGATTCCAATTCTGGTTCATTCACTACTTGTGGTTCTTGAACTTCTTCAAGTTCTACCTTTTCACTCTTTCTTGATAATAATTCTCTCTCCAAGAAGACGTCAGTCCTTGCGACAAACATTTTTCCCTCGTATTGTAGGTAAAAGTAATACCCATTCGTTTCCTTAGGATATCCCACCAGATAACATTTATCCGATTTGGGTTCCATCTTGTCAGGATTTGACGTCGCACATATGCCTCACAACCCAAAATTTTAATGAACGACATACTAGGATGCTTCCCAGTCCATATCTCATATAGTGTCTTCAGAACCTTTTTCGTTGGAGCGCGATTCAGTGTCATTGCAGCAGTCTCTAAAGAAAAACCCCAAAAGGAAACAGGCAGGTCTGCATGACTCATCATCAAACGTACCATGTCTAACAGAGTACGATTTCACCTCTCATACACACCATTATGTTGTGGTGTTCTAGGTGGAGTGAGCTGTGATTCAATACCACACTCTTTCAGATGATCACGGAACTAATGACTCAGGTATTCGCCACCTCGATCAGATCGGAGTGCTTTAACCCTTTTACCCAACTGGTTTTCTACTTCATTCTTGAACTCTTTGAACTTTTCAAAGGTCTCGGATTTGCACTTCATAAGATACACATATCCGTATCTATTGAAATCATCAGTAAATGTAACGAAGTAGAAATATCCACCTCTAGCCATGGAGCTCATGGGTCCACATACATCACTATGTACAACACCCAAGAGATCCTCAGCCCTCTCAGTATAACCAGTGAAAGGGGCTTTAGTCATTTTGCCTAACAAACAAGATTCAAATCGCTCAAATGATTCATAATCAAATGAGTCCAAAAGTCCGTCTTTATGGAGCTTAGATATGCGCTTCTCGTTTATATGGCCCAAATGACAATGCCAGAGATATGTAGGGTTTGAGTCATTTGTTCTTAGTCTTTTATTATTTTCTACATTGTAGATCAGATGGTCCAAGTTCAAAACATAAAGACCATTACACAATTGGTCTACAACATAACAAACATCATTCTTAAATATAGAACAATAGTTGTTCTTAATTATAAAAGAAAATCCAATCATGTCCAAGCTTGAAATGGATATAATGTTTCTAGTTATGGCCGGAACGAAATAATAATTATCTAATTTTATTACAAGCCCACTGGGCAAAGAAAGACGGTAAACCCCTACGGCTACAGCATCAACTCTTGCTCCATTGCCGACGCGCAGGTCCACCTCCCCTTTACTCAGCAATCTTCTCCTTTCCAGTTCCTGCACATTTTTACAAATGTGAGAACCACATCCGGTATCCAATACCCAAGATGAAGGAGCATAAAGGTTTATCTCTATAACGTAAATATTTTAAGCGGAAGTCATACCTCCCTTCATTTTCTGCAGACCCTATATGTAAGAAGGACAGTTCCTCCTCCAATGACCAGCCTTGCCATAGTGGTGGCATTTCCCTTCCTTCACCGTGCTCTTATTTTTCTTCAGTGCAGAAGACTTGGGCTCAAGATATGACTTAGATCCCACCTTCGTCTTCTTAGAGCCCTTGGCCTTGCCCTTGCCCTTATGCACCATCAGTATGGGGCTTGCAGGCTTGGACTTCTTCATATTGATCACGACAGTTCTTAACATGCCTAGGAGCTCGGGCAGTGTCTTGTCTATTTCATTCATGTTGTAGTTCAAGACAAACTGCTCATAACTGTTTGGCAACGATTACAGGATCAGATCTGTAAGACCCCCTTTTTTTTTAAACACCGGGGTCTTAGCCCAGAACTGCCGCTTTGCGGTGGCACCGACTCATGGGAAGGCCGCCATTACAAAACGCCAATTCTGCCGGCCCTTTTCGATCATAAGAGAGAGAAGTAATTATACATAAATGTAAACAAGTCCACAGAAACATATAAAAAAAGGTGAAATCACAACCGGTCCATCAGTAGATAATAACAGGAAATAGATAACAAAGTACTGCAAAGATACAGTTCAGATGAAATATAGATAAACGGGCTCGAGCCCGGCACATCAGAGTCCTCACTACAAATCACTCATCGTAGAAACTATAAATGTACTAATCACTCACGGAGCTGGTCGCAGGTACACCGATGCTAGACTGACCCACCTCCATGCGCACCGTACTCCGCTGGTGTTGGTCCCTTAACTGCTAGTCCCTGTCTCCCATCCGGAGCTCCTGTAATGTTGTGGTTCGAAAACCATTATTCATAAAGACTAAGACCTAACATACTGTACCCCTCCCCCTACGGCTCCTAAGCACCGAGCGGAGAGGAGGAAAGGGAAGCTACAAAGGTGGAGAATAATCAAGAAGGTGACTGGGGAGTATTCTAACAACTACCTAGAACACAGTGCGTTTAGCAATTCTACGGCAGTAAGTAATAACGAAAACATGTAGTAAGTGGCAGATATAAAGAAGGAAGACAGAGAACAAAAATAAAGAAGTAAGTAACCTTAACTTATATGAATGCCCATACAAACTTATAAGTTAAGGGGTCTTCTGCAAGGCTCCCATCGTATAAAAAGTCTCATACCGATTTATACATTTGGGTGTCGGTTGTATGCAAATATGAGTGTAGTAATATGCTATGCCATGATTCATGCAAGTGCAACTCACGCACACGACTCTATGCGCACAGAACTTTATTTCCACCTGTTCGGGCAGCTAGCTTCACTCCCAGGAACCTCCGTAGTGGCAAACGGAGATAGTGGGTCGGGCCCCCCACTCCTAGGCAGGTATCCACACTACCGGGCCTAGCCCTTCCGTACGCCCCTAGAAGAACACAACCTAGAGTATCCGCGTACTACTGCTGGCTATACACACCAGACTTTCTTTGGCTAAGTGTCCCACACCACCGAGTCAACGTACCGATGCCGGTGTGAACGACAATCAGATATCGAAGACCCACCACCTTTATTCTGTACTCCAACCCTCGAGCCCTCGGCTCCCCGGACTGTCCCGTCCGTGCATCTACCTTCAGAGTTACCGTTTGAATGGAAACCAAACCAATTATTCTACCTTCCTAGCTATCGGTGTGTATGTGTGTGCAACCCTAATTATACTAGTTGCTCTTTAGATTATTGATTTTACAGTTTACATTAGCCTAGGACTGCCCCCGGTATTCCCCGTGAAGGGCTCTCAAAGGGCACTAGGAACTATGATGGTAGTTGAAGCCCACCGTTCCCTTTTGCAAGGCACTTATTGTTATTGGTTGATACCCATTACCCGATCCCTTTTTAAGTTACTTTAGATCTGGCCCTAGCATATTAAGACTCTTCCACTGCTACTCGGGGTGGACGATCTTTCGTCGTTCCCGTACGCCCTTATCCTTAACCAGTCTCGCACTCTACCTATCCTAACCCCAATAATGGACTTAAACTTAGCTTGCCCTAACCAACCAGAAACTACCAAAATTCCATCTCCCAAAGTTCATTATCCGCTCTAGTTCAGTTTCCGTGGTTTTATTATATGCAGACCATCCTAAGATGCGTGAGGAGTATAAGGGGAGGTACTCCAAATTGTCTTCCGAATCTCCTATAATATTTACTGGAGGTATATCATGACATAATATAGCTAAGACCAAGATTTCCAAATTTTCCTATTTATCGGGCATTTAATTTATTTATTCTAAGATTCTGAATGCCCTAGTATGAACATGAAGTCACTGATGAGCCAACAATAAATCATCATAAAATCAGTAAAAATCCTATATGACATTTAAACAGCAATTCCAAGTTTTTAGAAGTTCCAGAGGTGTTTAGGCCTATATTTCCTAATTTACCATTTTAGGCCATTTCAACTATATTATGAAGGAAGTACTGTAAATATGTATCCAAAAATCCCAAGAAAATTATATAAGCTTTATGTTAATTTTCCCAGCTTAGTGAAGGAGATACTATTTTTAATCATCTAAAATTTCATATAAAATTACAGGGTGACTAGCATAACTTTAAACACCCACTGACAAAATTTCATAATTTTTCAGACAGTAATTGGACATTATTTGTATTTATTACTACATATCACAACTAGTACGTTAAAGAAATATGTACCCAAAATAATCCGTTAAAATTTCCAAGAAAAATACAGAAGGTATAACATGCTATAAAATGCCCTAATCCAAGGTTTCATAACATTCCAGTGCATAGAAATTCCAAAATCATCAAGATAAATATCTAGGACACAATTAGAGTTGTAAATGAAGTACTGTATAAATTAACCCAAAAATCTCAACAAAACTATAAAATGGCTATTTAGATTAGAAAATCACCCTACTCCAATTTTACTTGATTTAAAGTTCATTTGACAGCTTAATAATTCAAATTAAGGTTGGTGACCTAAACTAGGGTTAGGATTTTAGGTGGCCTTGCTGTTTCCAAATACCCTAAACTTTTGTCCAAGGAACTATATTGTCCCTATGGTTCTCTCCACCAAATTTTAAGTCATTCTAAGGTCATTTGGCCCCATGACCTTCACAACCCCAAAAACTATCATTATGGGATTTTCCCAAGGGTTCTAGGGCTACCCTACACCAAACCACACCAAACTCCCTTGGAGGGTGTTTCATGCCCTAAACAGCCTTTGGACAAAATATTAGCCTCTGTTGAGTTGATATGAACACCCAAATACCAAGGGGGTGTTTGATCCTAGATTATCCTATAAGGACCAACCTAGGGTTGGATAAAAAAAACTTAATCACAACATCTCCAAATGAGATGAAATTTTTACCAGAAACTTATGATAAACCCAGGGACAACTCACCAAAATTTGGGAGGGTTTGGAAGTCATTTAGCCATCTAATTAAATTATGCTAGGATTATTGATTTTTTCCAAAACTATAGAAAACTATTTTCCAAAAATCCTAATTTTTGGACAGCACTTAGATATAGGTAAGATTAGGCCACACCCCAAATTTCAAGTCATTTTGACTACTGGATTGGAGTGGGGAATTTTTCTAAGGTCAAGACAGCCCTATGGATAGACCTCACCAAAAAGGGTGTTGTGGTCTAACCAGGACTCCAAATCGAGTGATATTAATTTTGAATTAAACTAGACTTCAAGGGCTACATTTTCTATATTAACCACTTTTTATGTTTCAGCCCCTACGGGCTATAATTTTCAGTTTCAACCTAGTATACAGTAAAGTGAATTAATTCCTAACTATACATTATATAATATAATTAAATGCTACTGTTCACCTTCTTCTTTACCCGAACCCGCGCAGCATCAGAAAAAAAACAAACACTTCCTGTAGCTTTTCTAAAGCTATTTCCCCGCCACCCAGCTGTCTACCTGGCCGGCCACCACCACCTTTGTTGAGGTGAGGGCTACCGTCGGGCGGCGGCACGCTCGCCGGAGAGGCGGCTTCCGACGAACCCGCCACCATGAAATTTTTTGGAAAACCATGGAAACGCTCACCCAATCCGGCTCTTTTGAGCCCGATATCTCTCCTAATGATTTCTAAGATCTATCCGCAGAAGAAGAGGGAGGGGAGGACCTTGTTCGCGAGCTGGAGGCGTGCAGACAGTCGGGAAGCCATTTGCGCGGTGGCGGCGTCGCCGGAAATTCTTCAATAGTAAGGGGAGGAATCTGAATCTGTTTGATCGAGCGTGTAACCTTCTCCTCTTGCTCTAAGGAGGCTGTTATAGATCTCCAAGTGGGGAGGGGAAAGGATGAAACATTCATGGCCATGAATGTTTCTCTTAATAACGTTTCGGTTATGATGTAGGGAAGAGGAAAAGGTGGAAGATGAAATGCCTGATCCAGGTGGCGATTTTCTATTGGACCTCACTCTCTCTCTCTATTAAATAATTAGAGACGGAAACGGCCCATAAATATTCCTGCTGTACTTTCCCATAATCAGAATTGATTATGACATCGGTTACCGAAATTTCCAGTCTGGCTGACATTTCGGCCATGGTCACGGGCGTGACACATAGGTCACGGGCGTGACAGGCCCGGGTGGCCAATTCTAAGTTCGACGATCGTCGAACTGAGATCGACGATCGTCGAAGGGTGGTCACGCCCTAGGTCACGGGCGTGACACATGGGTCACGGACGTGACAGGGTCATCAGGCAAATCCCGCGCTCGGCGATCGTCTCGCTGAGATCAACGATCGTCGAAGGGGGTCACGCCCCTGGTCACGGGTGTGACACCTGGGTCACGGGCGTGACATGGCCATGACGCAAATTGTGCGCTTCGACGATCATCCCGCTGAGATCAACGATCGTCGAAGGGGTCACGCCCTAGGTCACGAGCGTGACACATAGGTCACGGGTGTGACAGGACCGGGCTGAAAATTCTGCGCCCGACGATCGTCTCACTGAGATTGACGATCGTCGAAGGAGTCAAGCCCTAGGTCACGGGCGTGACGGGTCGGTCACGGGCATGACCCACCCGTGACCCGAAATCTCGGTTGATGTATTTCAATTCTTGGGCTTCCTAGCGTTCTGCCACGACCAACCGACTCCTAGGGGTTTATCTAGAAATGGGATGTTACAAATCCCAATAAACAAAACAAAGATTTCATCCCCGAAATCAAGGTTAAGCCTACGGGACTCTAATCGGGAAAAAGAAGCTTGTAACATCCCATGAGAATTGAAAGATTACATCTCTACGTTATGTTTGCTTTGTGCGGTTTCAAATCTAAGATTAATTCGCCCAATTAACTAGGTATATACACCCCAATAAACAAAAGATTAGCCCCTATTCTTGAAATCTCAGTCTTATTGGTTTAAAATAGGAAAGCAAATTGATTGTCCAGAGGGGTTGTGAGGTATACCTGAAGAAAAAGTTCCGGGTATTTTTGCCGCATCATGTCCTGTGGCTCCCATATATGCTCCTCCTGCCCATGATTGTTCCACAGAACCTTGACTAACGGAACCTTCTTCCGTCGCAAGACCCGTACTGATGTATCGTCAATCCTGATAGGCTCCAAGTTGACTGACCGATCCGAGGCCACCGGGCCATCTGCCGAGGAAATCAGCTGCTCAGGGCGTAGCAGAGCCCTCCGAAGTGAGGAGATGTGGAAGACGTCATGCAATCCCGCTAACTCCAGTGGTAGATCTAGTCTATAGGCTAAGAGGCGGATCCGCTCCAGGATCCTATAAGGCCCCATATATCTCGGGCTGAGCTTCTTTCGCCCGCGAACCCGCGAGACTCCGTGCATCGGCCGTATCTTCAAGAAAACCTGGTCTCCCACCTGGAACTCCACTTGACGGTGCCTCGCATCGTAGTATTTGGCATGTCTGCTCTGGGCTTCCAACATCCTGTCCTGGATCAATCTAATCTGAGCATTTGTGTCTCCCACAAACTCCGAGCCTAGTGCCTGCGGATCCTTATCCTGAACCCATGATAGTGGGGTCCTGCACCTCCTTCCGTACAACGCCTCGTATGGAGCCATGCCTATGCTGGACTGATGGGCGTTGTTGTACGAAAACTCGACCAGTGGCAGCAACCTCTCCCAAGGCTCGCCACGGTCCAAAATACACAGTCGCAACAGATCTTCCAATATACGGTTGGTGCGCTCTGTCTGCCCGTCGGTCTGAGGGTGAAAAGCGGTGTTGAATGTCAACCGAGAACCCAGATGGGCCTGGACTGACCTCCATTCCCTGGATTTAAACCGCCCATCCCGATCCGAAATGATAGTCTTAAGCACCCCATGATAATGCACAAATTGCTCAATGAACCTCCGTACTAATACATTGACCGGTGCGTCCTTCGCCACTGGAATGAATCTGGCCACCTTCGTTAGCCTGTCCACTATCACCCAGATCAAGTCATTCCCCGCACGGGATCGAGGTAGCCCATGTATGAAGTCCATGGCTATATCCTCAAATTTCCACTCCGGCACCGGAAGCGGCTGCAGCAAGCCTTCCGTGTTCCTACACTCCGCCTTCACGAGCTGGCAGGCCTCGCAATGCGTCACAAAGTACGTAATATCTTTCTTCATACCCAGCAAGTACATCGTCCTCTTCAAATCCTTTACCATCTTGGTGATCCTCGGGTGTACCGAATACTGGCTGTAGTGAGCTTCCGTCAAAATGTCCTCCCGGATCCGTCCTCCTGCTGGTATGAGCCTCGGAAACACAGGAGACCATCCCTCAAAGAGTAATTTCCTGTCGTGCCTTCCTCCAAGGCTCGGAATATTGGCTAAGCTCTCTCATCCAGCATCTGCCCATCTCTGATGCGGTCTCGAATATCATCAGTAGTAACCATCGACCCCAGGTACTCCATGTATAGCTCTGGGTCATCCTCAGACACTAGTGAAATCTGCATCTCCTCGAATGATCTAACCAACTCCAAGGCCATCAGCTGCGGGCCTACTCCTGTCGTACTCGCTCTCCGGCTCAGAGCATCCGCAACCACATTTCCCTTCCCCGGATGGTAGTGCATGGTATACTGGTAGTCTGACAGAAATTCCACCCAGCGTCTCTGCCTGATGTTTAACTCCTTCTGGGTGTCGACGTACTTCAGATTCTTGTGGTCGGAGAAGATATCGTAATGTACCCGTAGAGATAGTGTCGCCAGATCTTAAGAGCAAAAATAACTGCCCCCATCTCCAAATCGTGCACGGGGTAGTTCTGCTCGTGTTGCTTCAACTGACGGGAGGCATAGGCTATTACATGCTCGTTCTGCATCAGACGGCACCAATCCCCTGATAGGAAGCATCTGTATACACCTGGAATCCCTCCTTCCCTGATGGAAGAGCAAGGATGGGAGCTGAGGTGAGACGATCCTTCAGCTCCTAGAAAGCAGATTCGCATCGAGGCGTCCAGATAAAAGGGGACTCCTTCTTCGTCAGAGACGTAAGAGGTAGGGCAATCTGAGAGAACCCCTTTACGAACTTCCGGTAGTAACCGGCAAGTCCCAAGAAACTTCGAACATCCGAGGCTGACTTTAGTGGTGGCCAATCCCGTACTGCCTGGACCTTCGCCGGATCCACTGCCGGACCTGCTCCACTGATGACATGGCCCAGAAAGGCCACCTCCTTTAGCCAGAACTGGCACTTGTTGTACTTGGCATACATCTCATGCTCCTGCAGTTTCCCCAAGGTCAAGGCCAGATGTCTCGCGTTCTCCTCCTCCGTCCTTGAATAGATAAGGATGTCGTCGATGAATACGATGACGAAGATGTCCAGATACTCCTCGAACACCCGATTCATCAAGGCCATGAATGCAGAGGGTGGATTCGTGAGCCCGAACGGCATCACGGTAAACTCGTACAACCCATATCTGCTGCTGAAGGCCGTCTTCGGGATGTCCTCCTCCCGAATGCGAAGCTGGTAGTACCCTGACCTCAGATCCAGCTTTGAGAACCAATGGGCTCCCTCCAGCTGGTCAAATAGCTTGTCCATCCTTGGTAAGGGATAAGTATTCCGGACCGTCAACTTGTTCAGGGCCCGGTAATCTATGCACAGTCGAAGGGTCCCGTCCTTCTTCTTAACGAACAGCACCGGAGCTCCCCATGGTGAAGAGCTAGGCCGAACGAACCCGGCCTCCACTAACTCCTGAAGCTGGCTTCAGAATTCCACCAACTCCTTTGGGGCCATTCAATAGGGAGCTCTGGATACCGGCTTAGCCCCCGGTATGAGCTGAATCTGAAAGTCCTTCTCTCGGTGCGGGGGTAGCCCTGGTAGCTTCTCCGGAAACACGTCAGCGAAGTCCCGTACTACTGGAATATCTGAAATGGATTCCTTGGCCACTACCACCTCAAAAAGGACCTGATAAACTTCTCCCCCCTGCAGGTGGGCCTTAACGGCCTACACAGACGATAATAAGGTACGGGGTGCTGGTATAATACCTTCTATGACAATAAAGGAGTCGATGTGCCTCACGGTGATCCTCTTCGCCACGCAGTCGATCTGGGCATGGTTCCAGCACAGCCAAGTCATGCCCAGGATCAGATCGTAATCTGGCATCTTCAGAATCGTCGCTGGTGCCTCAAATGCCTTCCCGCCGATCCTCACTTCCATATTGCAATGAGTAGAGGTCATTATCTCTGATCCATCGGGTAGGCGCACCCTCATCATCTTCCCGGTGAATGGCTCCACACCTTCCAGTCCTTTCACGAAATCCTCCAACACAAACGAGTGCGAAGCACCAGTGTCGAAGAGGGTGTGAGCGGGCTTGCCGCTAACGAAGACAATGCCTGGGGTAATTAAGTGTCTTAGTATTTTTTTTGTAGTTGTCTTCTCTTAATTTCTAACTAGGTTATGTATAGAATACTAGTTTATATGAAGAAAATTTAAAAGTACTGCCATACCTGCGATAACCTGCTCTGAGTTTCAGGGCTGTGTCAGGTCTAGAGCATACACCTGCTCCCTCTTTGGCCTGCGGCCTCGATCCTGAAATCCTCGTCCTCGGTCCTGTCCTCGTCCGCCAAACTGCCGGGGAGATGGAGCACCCTGATGTGCTGGTGGGGGTGCTCGTCTCATAGGACAGATCCTCTTGATATGCCTCGACTGGTTGCACTGATAGCATACTGGTGGCTGCTAAGCTGTCCTTAGAATTTCCAGGATCTGTATATGCTGGGGAGCCAGTACCCCCTGACTCCTCTGCTACTGCCAAAAATCCTGACGAGGCTGATCCCCGTTCCTTCTCTCCCCAATAACCTGGCCCTGAGGACAGTCTCTATGACCTTCAATCACTATATCATCAGCCGGTCTCTTCCGGCTCTTCACTGTAAGCTGATCCGCCTCTCTCTTCTTAGCCATCTCCAGAATCCTGGCCAGACTCCCCTCTGAGACGAAAAGGAGGGCATGTCTCATGTCATCTTGCAGCCCCTTATAAAACCTCCGGGCATAGCCAGCATCGTCTAACTGATAAGCGTCCGCATAACGGGCCAGGTGAGTGAACTCCTGATAGTACTCCACCACTGTCCTGTTCCCCTGCCTCAATCGCAGGAACCAATCCTCCAGGTCATCCCTCACCGACTGAGGTGTAAAATATCCCAAGAGCGCTGCTCTGAACTCCTCCCAAGTAATATCAGCGCAATCCATCCCCGTAAAGGTGGTGTCAAGCTGAGACTTCCACCACCTCTTTCCGTGTGACTCTAGGCAGGAGACCGCCAAAGCAACTGCCTCCTCAGTGGGGCATCGAATCCCTGCCAGTATCTCGTAAATGGTGTCCAACCATTCCTCCGTACGTACTGTAGACTCCGTCCCCTGGTAAGCTGGAGGGGAAAGTCCCCGGAAGACAGTCATCCAATTGGCCCCGGGGTTTGGCTGTGGAGTCGGGGCTTGCTAAGCTCTAAAGGCCTCCAGAATGGCCGTCAGTGTTTGCCCAATCTCCGTTTGCTGGAACGGAGCTGGAGCCGGTGGAGGCGGGACCACATTTGGAGCCTGGGGTGTCCCCTGCTGTGATGTAGTGTTCTTCGCAGGCTACAAGTAAAAATTCCATTTGTTAGAGAGCGAATGAATGGAATTTTAAGAAGGGTTAGGATGGACTCTCATGTGTGATTTCCCTTATGGGCACACTACTGCTTCCGCTGCTAGTTTGTCCGCAAACTAAGCTCGCACGGGGGTGGCCCATGATTTTGTGGACTACTTCTCTTTCGATCGAGGTCTGCTCTGATACCACTTGTAAGACCCCCCCCCCCCATTTTTTTTAAACACCGGGGTCTTAGCCCAGAACTGCCGCTTTGCGGTGGCACCGACTCACGGGAAGGCCGCCACTACAAAACGCCAATTCTACCGGCCCTTTTCGATCATAAGAGAGAGAAGTAATTATACATAAATGTAAACAAGTCCACAGAAACATGTAAAAAAAAGGTGAAATCACAACCGGTCCATCAGTAGATAATAACAGGAAATAGATAACAGAAGTACTGAAAAGATATAGTTCAGATGAAATATAGATAAACGGGCTCGAGCCCGGTACATCAGAGTCCTCACTACAAATCACTCATCGTAGAAACTATAAAAGTACTAATCACTCACGGAGCTGGTCGCAGGTGCACCGGTGCTAGACTGATCCACCTCTATGCGCACCGTACTCCGCTGGTGCTGGTCCTTGGACTGCTGGTCCCTGTCTCCTATCCAGAGCTCCTGTAATGTGGTGGTTTGAAAACCATTATTCATAAAGACTAAGCCCTAACATCCCCTACCCCTCCCCCTACGACTCCTAAGCACGGAGCGGAGAGGAGGAAAGAGAAGCTACAAAGGTGGAGAATAATCAAGTAGGTGACAGGGGAGTTATTCTAACAACTACCTAGAACAAAGTGCGTTTAGCAATTCTACGGCAGTAAGTAATAAAGAAAACATGTAGTAAGTGGCGGATATAATGAAGGAAAACAGAGAACAAAAATAAAGAAGTAACTTTAACTTATATGAAATCCCTTACAAACTTATAAGTTAAGGGGTCTTCTACAAGGCTCCCATCGTATAAAAAGTCTCATACCGATTTATACGTTGGGGTGTCGGTTGTATGCAAATATGAGTGTAGTGATATGCTATGTCATGATTCATGCAAGTGCAACTCACGCACACGACTCTATGCGCACAGACCTTTAGTTCCCCCTATTCGGGCAGCTAGCTTCACTCCCAGGAACCTCTGTAGTGGAAAACGGAGACAGTGGGTCAGGCCCCCCACTCCTAGGCGAGTAACCCCACTACCGGGCCTAGCCCTTCCGTACGCCCCTAGAAGAACACAACCTAGAGTATCCGCGTACTACTGCTGGCTATACCCACCAAACTTTCTTTGGCTAAGTGTACCACACCGCCGAGTCAACGTACCGATGTGAACGAAAATCAGATATCGAAGACCTACCACCTTTATTCTGTACTCCAACCCTCGAGCCCTCGGCTCCCCGGACTGTCCCGTCCGTGCATCTACCTTCAGAGCTACCGTCTTAATGGCAATCAAACCAATTATTCTACCTTCCTAGCAATCGAGGTGTATTTGTGTGCAACCCTAATTATACTAGTTGCTCTTTAGATTATTGATTCTACAGTTTACATTAGCCTAGGACTACCCCCAGTATTCCCCGTAAAGGGCTCTCAAAGGGCACTAGGAACTATGATGGTAGCTGAAGCCCATCGTTCTCTTTCGCAAGGCACTTATTGTTATTGGTTGATACCCATTACCCGATCCCTTTTTAAGTTACTTTAGATCTGGCCCTAGCGTATTAAGACTCTTCCACTACTACTCGGGGTGGACGATCTTTCGTCGTTCCCGTACGCCCTTATCCTTAACCAGTCTCGCACTCTACCTATCCTGACCCCAATAATGTACTTAAACTTAGCTTGCCCTAAACAACCAGAAACTACCAAAATTCCATCTCCCAAAGTTCATTATCCGCTCTAGTTCAGTTTCCGTGGTTTTACTATATGCAGACCATCCTAAGATGCGTGAGGAGTATAAGGGGAGGTACTCCAAATTGTCTTCCAAATCTCCTATAATATTTACTGGAGGTCTATCGTGACATAATATAGCTACGACCAAGATTTCCAAATTTTCCTATTTATCGGGCATTTAATTTATTTATTCTAAGATTCTGAATGCCCTAGTATGAA
This sequence comes from Platanthera zijinensis, assembly GCA_039513925.1. Classification (NCBI taxonomy): domain Eukaryota; kingdom Viridiplantae; phylum Streptophyta; class Magnoliopsida; order Asparagales; family Orchidaceae; genus Platanthera; species Platanthera zijinensis. The sequence continues at coordinate 188,550,775 of CM077079.1, read as the reverse complement.
CATGAAGTGAACTAATAAGCCAACAATAAATCATCATAAAATCAGTAAAAATCTTATGAGACATTTAAACAGCAATTCCAAGTTTTGAGAAATTCCAGAGGTGTTTAGGCATATATTTCCTAATTTACCATTTTAGGCCATTTCTACTATATTATGAAGGAAGTACTGTAAATATGTATCCAAAAATCCCAAGAAAATTATATAAGCTTTATGGTGACCTAAAACCACCATAAACCAAGTCCCATAATTTTTCTCTAATATTTGGGCTCTGAATCTATTTTAATGTAAAATGCTAATTTTCCCAACTTAGTGAAAGAGATGCTATTTTTTAATCATCTAAAATTCCATATAAAATTACAGGGTGACTAGCATAACTTTGAACACCCAGTGACCAAATTTCATAATTTTTCAGACAGTAATTGGACTTTTTTTGTATTTTTTACTATATATCACAACTAGTACGTTAAAGAAATATGTACCCAAAATAATCCGTTAAAATTTCCAAGAAAAATACAAAAGGTATAATATGCTATAAGATGCCCTAATCCAAGGTTTCATAACATTCCAGTGCATAGAAATTCCAAAATCATCAAGATAAATATCTAGGGCACAATTAGAGTTGTAAATGAAGTACTATATAAATTAACCACAAAATCTCAAGAAAACTATAAAATTGCTATTTAGATTAGAAAATCACCCTACTCCAATTTTACTTGATTTAAAGTTCATTTGACAGCTTAATAATTCAAATTAAGGATGGTGACCTAAACTAGGGTTAGGATTTTAGGTGGCCTTGCTGTCTCCAAATACCCTAAACTTTTGTCCAGGGAACTATACTGGCCCTATGGTTCTCTCCACCAAATTTTAAGTCATTCTAAGGTCATTTGACCCCATGAGCTTCACAACCCCAAAAACTGTCATTATGGGATTTTCCCTACGGTTCTAGGGCTACCCTACACCAAACCACCCCAAACTCCCTTGGAGGGTGTGTCATGCCCTAAATAGCCTTTGGACAAAATATCAGCCTCTGTTGAGTTGATATGACCACCCAAATACCAATGAGGTGTTTGATCCTAGATTATCCTATAAGGACCAACCTAGGGTTGGATAAGAAAAACTTAATCAAAACATCTCCAAATGAGATGAAATTTTTACCAGAACCTTATGATAAACCCAGGGACCACTCACCAAAATTTGAGAGGATTTGGAAGTCATTTAGCCATCTAATTAAATTATGCTAGGATTATTGAATTTTTCCAAAAACTATTGAAAAATATTTTCCAAAAATCCTAATTTTTGGATAGCACTTAGATATAGGTAAGATTAGTCCACATCCCAAATTTCAAGTCATTTTGACGACTGGATTGGAGTGGGGAATTTTTCTAAGGTCAAGACAGCCCCATGGATAGACCTCACCAAAAAGTGTGTTGTGGTCTAACCTGGACTCCAAATCAAGTGAAATTAATTTTGAATTTAACTAGACTTCAAGGGCTACATTTTCTATATTAGCCACTTTTTATGTTTCAGCCCCTACGGGCTATAATTTTCAGTTTAAACCTTGTATACAGTAAAGGGAATTAATTCCTAACTATACATTATATAATATAATTAAATGCTACTGTTCACCTTCTTCTTTACCCGAACCCGCACAGCATCAGAAAAAAAAACAAACACTTCCTATAGCTTTTCTAAAGCTATTTCCCGGCCACCCAGCCGTCTCCCTGGCCGGCCACCAACACCACCACCTCTGTTGAGGTGAGGGCTACCGTCGGACCGCGGCACGGCCGCCGAAGAGGCGGTTTCCGGCGAACCCGCCACCATAAAATTTTTTGGAAAACCATGGAAACGCTCACCCGATCCGGCTCTTTTGAGCCCGATATCTCTCCTAATGATTTTTAAGATCTATCCGCAAAAGAAGAGGGAGGGGAGGACCTTGTTCGCGGGATGGAGGCGTGCAGACTATCAGGAAGCCATTTGTGCGGTGCCGGCATCGCCGGAAATTCCTCAACAGTAAGGGGAGGAATCTGAATCCATTTGATCGAGCGTGTAACCTTCTCCTCTTGCTCTAAGGAGGCTGTTATAGATCTTCAAGTGGGGAGGGGAAAGGATGAAACATTCATGGCCATGAATGTTTCTCTTAATAACGTTTCGGTTATGATGTAGGGAAGAGGAAAGGGTGGAAGATGAAATGGCTGATCCAGGTGGCGATTTTCTATTGGACCTCACTCTCTCTCTCTATTAAATAATTAGAGACGGAAACGACCAATAAATATTTCTGCTGTACTTTCCCATAATCAGAATTGATTATGACGTCGGTTACCGAAATTTCCAGTCTGGCTGACGTTTCGGCCTTGGTCACGGGCATGACACATAGGTCACGGGCGTGATAGGCCCGGGTGGCCAATTTTGAGTTCGACGATCGTCAAACTGAGATCGATGATCGTCGAAGGGTGGTCACGCCCTAGGTCACGGGCGTGACACATGGGTCACGGGCGTGACAGGGTCATCAGGCAAATCCCGCGCTCGGCGATCGTCTCGCTGAGATCGACGATCGCCTAAGGGGGTCACGCCCCTTGTCACGGGCGTGACACCTGGGTCACGGGCGTGACAGGGCCATGACGCAAATTCTGCGCTTCGACGATCGTCCCGCTGAGATCGATGATCGTCGAAGGGGTCAAGCCCTAGGTCACGGGCGTGACACATAGGTCACGGGCGTGACAGGCCCGGGCTGAAAATTTTGCACCCGACAATCGTCTCCCTAAGATCGACGATCGTCGAAGGAGTCACGCCCTAGGTCACGGGCGTGACGGGTCGGTCACGGGCGTGACCCACCCGTGACCCGAAATCTCGGTTGATGTATTTCAATTCTTGGGCTTCCTAGCGTTCTGTCACGACCAACCGACTCCTAGGGGTCTAGCCAGAAATGGGATGTTACAAGATCTATGGCCAACTCTTGACCCAGAGGAAAACCCAGCCTTTCAAGGTTCTCTATATACCCAATCATCTTGAGTACGTGAGTCCCTACTGAGTCTCGAACTCCCATCTTGCACTGAAATAACGTTTTTGTGACGTCGAACCTCTCTTGACGAGCCTGCCCTTGAAACATTTTCTTGAGATGCTTGTCAATCTCCTTGCACCCCATGTTCTCATGTTGCTTCTGAAGCTCAGAGTTCATGGTGGCAAGCATAAGGCATTTGATGTCTAAGGCATCATCAGTATACTTCTTATAAGTATCCTTACCAGTACGGGAAGAGTTCCTGGTTGGCACCTTGGGGGCTTCTTCTTCCAAGACATAGAGCTTTCGCTCTTGCCTGAGAACAATTCTCAGGTTCCTTTACCAGTCCATGTAGTTGGTCCCACTGAGCTTATCGTTCTCAAGGATGGCTCTCAGAGACCGAGTGGAGTGTGAACCACTTGCCATGGAATTCTACAAGAATTCATGCATAATAATATCAGTACCAACATTTCAAAATACAATCTATTTTTTAATTTGGACTTCATTTAAAACTCCCACTATTTTATTCGAAATGATGGCCCTCACTATCAATTCGGAGAGTTCATGCGAGCTACTCTCTTAGTGGACAAGATCCGTATTTCACCAACACAAGGAGTCAACTTTGGCTTTTCTCTCATGATGTGGTTATTTAGGTAGGCAACGCTTGCCAATTCCATCCTCATGCAATTCTTGTATGGTTGGTGAATTACTCCTTATTCACATCCATCATATTGTGCATGCCAACCCTAAGCCTCTAGGAACTCAACCTTTGAGGTCACCTAGTTAAGTTATACCCGATGTCGACAGTGGGATATCACAATTATCCGCTCGCACCCTTACCAAGATAGATTAAAGCACCTTGCTTTGGCAAGCCCACACTTCATCGATCGAGGCAGGAAAAGTTTCATCCATCGAAAGGCATTCGAACACTTAATATTTGATGAAGAGATTTTAGATAATAGGTTAACAATTAACCATGATCAACATTTGATCAATGTGCACATCCACAGAAAAACATTTTTCTAAAAACTACATGCATCCCTTATGTGCACAACATGGTACTATCAACATTTGATAGAAGAAAGGGCTAAATCTGAACATCCGGACACTTCCAAATCTTCAGATTTACATGCATTGGACAAAGGCAAAGGCAACTCGACTTAAAGCACTAGACAAGCACGTCTCTCATTGTTGGATTCAAAATCCAAAATAATACACGGGTTCATTAACCACTCGAGGGACGGTTACTGCTAAGGAGACAACAATTTCTAACAATTAGAAATAACCACGAGATCCCAGACGTTCCTGGTGGGGTTCTAAAAGGCAGAGCTCCTAACCATTGGGTTATGGGCCCACTGAATTCCCTTGGAAGAACCATCAACAATTGATGTTCAAGGATTAAATCTAGACATTTAGAACACTTCTAAATCTCTAGGTTTACACGTACTGGAATAACATAACTTCCATTGCAACATCAATGGCCGTAACCTCCCTCTAATACCACTATTGTGTTTCTCTATGAGGTGGCACAACACTTGTGCACGCAGCGGAAGTAATAAAATAAACAAGAACAACCCAAAAGATACTGGGATCGGGCCATAAATATTGAATCAAGAAGTTAACGAACAACTAGGTAAAATTACCTTGGCGACGTTAAGTCACAACTCAACGAAGATGCTCCAAAATATGAGTCCTTGTCGGTGGCGAGTTCCATGTAGAATAGTGTCTACATCTCTACAGAAATCCACACAAGTGGGAGAACACTGATATTCGTCGCACGAAGGATCGGGAAGGAGATCGGCTGCACCATGCACCTCCACGGACTGCTAGGTCCGCTCCAGGAAGAGCAGCACTGGAGACTATCGTCGGAGAGGAGGCCGGTGGAGCGAGCGATTGGCGGAAATGGAACACTTCCGTCGGCGGATCGATGGGGTTCTCCCATCGGGCGAATCAGCGGAAATGGCGGAACTCTTCCGTCAGGCCGTCGGATAGATATTATTCTCCCAAACCTAAGTTCTTATTTATACCCAAAAGTATAAACATACCTAGGAAAATCGCTATCCGCAGACCACAAAAATTAGGGTTTCTAGAAATAATCGTCGGGAATCAGCTCCAGGTTCGGCGAGAATCAGCTCACAGAATCGACGAGAATCATCTACAGAATCGTTGAGACTCAGCTGTAGAATCGTCGAGAATCATCAGTTGGAATCGTCGAGTATCACCATTCATCGGGAATCCAACAGCTCGATTCTCGACGAATTTCCCTTAGTCGGCGAGTCATACTCGATGATTCTTGACTAATCATTCTTGACGAATGATTCTCGATGATTGACTCTCGACGAACCATTCTCAATGAACCTCCTTGGCAACGTTTGCCGGACCCTATCCTCTATGGGTATTGGTAACCTTTACCAACACAGTCAATCCTCCAACTTCTCCATATGCTCTTATGTGCGACCCTGCAGGCTCATATCGCGTTGGCAGTGAGATTACATGTTTGACCACTTCTAGATCACCATGGTAACTCCAACAGATGTATCCACAGCAATTGTGCATAGCAGCTGCCTGCTGAAATGTACTCTGATTTTGCAGTTGAGATAGCTACACTGGTTTGCTTCTTGTTGCTCCATGACACCAGTCTTCCACCTAGAAATTGACATGTACTAGTAGTACTTTTCCTGTCTTCCTTGCAGCCTACAAAATCTGCATCTGAAAATCCAATTAGCTCAAAATCTCTATTCCTAGGGTATCATAGACTAAGATCTAGTGTGCCCTTAAGATACCTTAAAATTATTTTTGTAGCAGAATAATGAGATTCTTTAGGGAAGACCTGATACATAGGACAGACACATGTAGCATTCATGATGTCAGGCCTACTTGCAATCAAGTATAGAAGGGAGCCAATTATCCTTCTATAAAAAGACTCATCAACAGGTTTCTCTGCCTCATCTTTGCCAATAAGCATATATGATCCTATTGGAGTTCTCATGGTGGAGGCATTCTTCATACCATATTTCTTAATCAACTCTCTGGTGAACTTTGACTGGGATATGGACAAGCCATCCTCAGTTTGTCTTACTTTGAGTCCCAAGAAGAACTTGATATCACACATGCTGCTCATCTCAAACTTCCCTTGCATAAGTTTAGCAAACTTCCTACAAAGGTTGTCCTTAGTAGATCCAAAGATAATGTCATCAACATATATCTGGACTAGGATGATCTTGCCCCTAGTTTCCCTTAGGAATAGGGTCTTATCTATTTTCCCTCATGAGAATTTGTTCTCAATGAGGAAATTAGACAATGTTTCATACCATGCTCTATTGGATTGCTTCAACCCATATAGATCTTTCCTAAGCCTATAAACAGAATTAAAAAGGTGAGGGTCTAAAAAACCTGGTGGCTGATCCACATATACTTCCTCTTTTAAGTCCCCATTCAGGAATGCTGACTTCACATCCATCTGGTAGACATTGAATCCTTGATAGGCAGTAAATGCAAGGAATAGCCTCATTGCTTCCAGCCTATCTACTGGGGCAAAAGTCTGGTCGAAGTCTATTCCTTCTTCTTGCATGTATCCTTTTACCACCAATCTAGTCTTATTCTTGACAATAATGTCATTCTCATCTAACTTATTCATGTAGATCAACTTAGTTCCTATAATATTATGTCCCTTAGGTCTGGGAACCATCATCCAGACACTACGCCTTCTGAACCAATTCAGCTCCTCCTACATTGCTCCAATCTAGAAATGATCTTTGGTAGCCTCTTCAAGCTTCTTGGGCTCTATTTGAGATAGGAAGCTTGAACAGAGAGTTGTATTGATGCTCTTGCTTCTAGTCTGGACTCCATGTCTTGCATCACCAATAATTTGGTGTGTGTGATGGTCCCTCAGATATCTCGTAGCAAGTGGCAATCTTGCTTCAACTTGTTGTTATTCATTTTCCTCAGCTGGCTATACTTCACTGTCTTCAGCTGGCTGTTCATCATCCTCATCTTGTGAGTCTTGAACTCACCCTAGACAGCAGCCATCTCCTTTCTTATCTAGACCTTCTTGATCATGTTCCCTTATGGTAAACTTGTCCATCACATCCTTTAAACCTACAAAGCTAGAAGAGGAGCTAGGCAGCTCATAGTTAATCAGGTTTGACTCATCAAAGACAACATTGACTGATTCTTCTACAACTTGACTAGTCAAGTTGTAGATCATATATGCTCTACTATTATTATTGTACCCAACAAAGATCCCTTCTTGGGACTTAGCAGCCAACATAGTCACATAGGACTTACCATTGTTCAGTACATAGCATTTTCTACCAAAAATCCTAATGTAGGATAAGTTTGGTTTTCTGCCTTTTAGAATGTTATAGGGAGCCGTCTTGTGGCTTTTGGTGATGGAATCCCTGTTGAGGACATGACATTCAGTGCTTACTGCCTCAGTACAGAAATATTCTGGGAGAGATGTGTCGCTTAACAAGATCCTACCAGCCTCTATGACGGTTCTATTTTTCCTCTCAACAATTCCATTTTGTTGGGGTGTTCTAGGAGAGCAAAACTCTTTATTAATCCTATACTCTTCAAAAAGCTTTGTCATGTACTTAGATTGAAACTCAGTCCCATGGTCACTTCTGATTTTGACCACAGTACTATTAAATTCATTCTAAATTTGCTTAACAAATGTCCGGAAGACATCAGGGGTTTTAGATTTCTTCCTTATGAAGAACACCAAGGCAAGTATGGAAAAATCATCAACAACCACAAGAGCATAGACTTTCCTACCTAGACTACGAACTGGCAAAGGAATTGAAAGATAGGGTAAGCTCTGAACAACTATATAGGGGGGGGGGTGAAAAGAGTTTTCAAATCTCTTTAATTCTTGCAGAAAAAAGAAGTCTTTAACAAAATATGTTACTATGATATAGGTGTATGAATGTACTAGTGCAGCAAGTGAACTAGAGAAAAGATAACTAAGCTACACAACAAAATATATCATAGCACAAGCACACAGGAAAATCACAGCCACACAGACAACACAAGAATTTTATAGTGATTCCCCAAACTTGGGTACATCCACTCTTCTACCACCCTAAGTAGGAATCCACTACAGGTTTTGATCAGGTGACTGCCACCAATGAGCTTTTGATCAGGTTCTCAAAAACCAAGCCAAGTCTTTTGGAAGGAGACTTGCAACTAGAATAATTTTGAAGGGAATTAAAATCCTATACAGAGGTGGGAAAGAGAGGTTGATTGAAATCTTCTTTTCTCAAATCAAAATGAGAAGACTATGTGGATTCTGAGTTGTTGTCAAAGCTCCCCCTGTGATCTTGAATGGTTCAGGAGTGGAAGCTTTGCAAATGGTGAGTAGGCCTTCTGCTGTAAGATCTACTTTCTGAGATCCTTTGACTGATTTGAATATTTTTGTCACTTGAGATCCCAGTAAACAAAGACGGAGAAGAAAGACTCTTGATAGTGATTGTTGTTCTTTCTTCTTATTTTGAGAGTAGTTGATTTTTCTTCAGAGAGCTGTATGCACTGCACATGTTGTTTTTCAAAAAGGTTCTATATTCTGAAAAGCTTCTATGTGTATATTTCTTTTGCAGAGAGATGATCCCTTAGATAACTGCCTCTTGGTCGAATTCAAAATCCTGCAATCAATGCTCAGCTGGAATCTATGGAATGAAAATGGCAAGAATGTTGTCATATATTCTATTCTATGTCTGTCCCGAGATATAAGCAATTAATTCCATGGGGGATATTTGCAATCAATGCTGCCAGTAATGGCTATATTCAAATGCATTTATTATCCAGGGAATTAACGGCCTATAATAGATATACAATAAGGAGACAGAAAAGGAAAGAATAAATAGCAATATGTCTTACAGTTTTCGTCGACAAGAGAACAACTTTTCATCGACCTGTGATCAGCTTTTGTCGACCTGGGATCTGGGATCAGCTTTCGTCGACCTGAGTTCTACGAACAACTACACTGCATAAACTGACGGATACTGTGCTCTAAGTTAGTCGACTGAGTGTTAGACATAGAAGGGTTATCACTTTGTCCAGAGTTCGTCGAGCTGAGATCTAAGTTCGTCGAGCTCAGCTCAGAGAATTGTCTCTGAGTTAGTTGAGCTGAGCATGTCAATCGTCGATCAGAGATCGACGAACGTAGATCTCCTTTTGCAAAACTTGAATTCTCTAAATCTTGAGTCTTTGGCAGTGTTGGAGGCTAGTCCTTTGTACTGTAGATTCTAAGGACTTGACCTAGACTCTAAGACATAGTCATGACCCTGATCTACACATGTTGGGCCATATCCTAATTTAGTGAACCTAGCCCAAATCAAACTATGGATCCAACAATCTCCTTCTATTTGGGTGAGGTCACTAATTACAGACTCAATACCAGAAGAAAAAAAAAATACAAAGCAGGAACACAATATATATCTCTCAGATAATTTAATAACAAGTGCAGCAGATATATGTACATAGTCAGCTTTGTAACAGAAAAGAAAACATAATTTTAACGAAGTATACCAAAAGTAGCAATTCCTCTTCAGGATTTTCTGTTTCTACAAATTGGATTTTTCTTCCTTCTTCTTTTCTCCAAGCTTGGTTAATATAATTTTCCTGTTAGGATTGGCAGCTTCTCTTTTTGATATATAAATATCTGCTGCTCCAATCACTATCTGGGTTGAAGTTCTTGGAACAATTGCCTCTGGATATCTAGCCATATAATCAGCAGGGTCAAACAATTTCTTACTCACCCGAAGTCTTTCAAGTTCTTTTTCTCTATAAGTAGACATTGTAGAGAATTTAGTTGGATCCTGTCCATCTTCACTGGCCTTTTTCATCTGTGACAGATCAATCAATTCTTGAAGCCTGGCCATCCTGAAGTTTAGATAATCATTTTGACTGACAGGTGGCTGATCTTCTTGAGAGGGTATCAGGGTGATAGGCCTCAATTGTGTTGATTGTTCTTGGAAGTTTGTTGCAATCTGGCTTTCACTACTTTGAGTGTACAGTGATTTTTGAGGTGCAGCTTAACTATATTTTCTTTTGGGTTTATGTGATACAGAGTGTCTTCTTTGTTCAGCCTGCAGTTGAGGAGGAGAGTATTCTGGTTTTTGATACACTATTTCGTTTATTTGTTCTGTACAGCTAGTACTTCTTTGCTGACTGCTTCCATGTGATTGTTGTCTAGATGGCCTTTCTTGCCTCTGATAAGTTCTTGTGAATGAGGGCTTATAAGGTACATCTAACTTTTGAGGGCTGATTCTAGAAGCACCAGAAGCTGGTGGAGGAGGAGGAGAGGGATCCTTCCTGTATTTGTAAGCTGGGGGAGGAGAGTACCTTCTACTTTTGATCCTGGCCTTTTGTTCATTATTTTAGAGCCACATCCAGGCCGACATTCCCTTATATGGGGTTATTTTTTGTAGGATATAGTAGGGAGTATCATTGGTGTTTCTAGGTTTGGGAGCAGGAGGAGGTGGAGCCTTCCTTTTCTTAGAGATTTTCCTTTTCTTAGATTCCTCCTCCTCCTCATCATCATCTTCATCAGAGGATTGAGGATTATCATACATGGCATCAATCTTTCTTAGTGCTTCATTAGAGCTTTTTTTTTCTTTATTGCATGAGATGGAAGTGGGGAGGGAACAGGAGAACTGTATATTTCTGTGCTCTGAGCAGCTAACTTATTTTCTTCCTCTATGTAAGCCATAATCAATGCATCCAGATCTGGTACTAGAGAATCATCCATTACAAAGACTGGGGACATAGGAGAAGATACAATTGGGGAGACAATCTGTCTAGATGATGGAGTAGTAGGAATGGAAAAATGGCCTTTAGTTGTTTGACAACATCAGAGCTTATTGGGGAAGTGTATGTAATAATAGCTAATGATGGCTTGGTATACTCAGCTGGAGGAAGACTGTGATGAGCTGTATCAAAAGAACTTAACAAACTCATCAAGTCTACTGTTGGATTGATGAAAATATCACCAACAGTATTTAATTTTAGTGTAACTAACTCATCAATGTCCATGTCAGTTTCAATAAAATGAATCAAATCTGATAAATATTCTTTTGCTTCTGTATCCATGTCTGCTATATCTGATATCTGTACAACTGGTCCTGCTATTGCTAGTCCTGCTGCTGCTACTGCTACTTCTTTATAAAGTATCTCCCCCTGCCTGGTTTCAGCATGTGCTGAAGCCAGGCCCCCAACTTAAGATGGAGCAGTGGTGAGGGAATATATTTGGGTAGCAAGAGATGAGATGGAGGCAGCTAGAGGAGAAATAGCCTATGCTATAAGGGTTTTTGAGTAGTGGGGTGAGAAGAGTGATGAGAGTGGTGGTAAGAGAAGGATCCAGGGTTGGAGAGGCAGATTGTGGGGCAGTAGCTGAAGGAGTAGATGTGGTTGATGGAGGTGTAGGTGGAGGTGGAATTTCTAAGGGAAAGTCATTTTGTGGAGATGGAGAGTTTAGGGGAGAGGAGAGAAGGTTAAAGGAGGGGATGGAGGAGAGGTTGATGTGGGGGATGTCAACCAGGTGAGATGGTAGAGAGGATAGAGGTGGTGTAGGGATGGAGGTGTCAGGTTGAGGTGAAGGAGGAGGAGATGGGAGATGTTAAGGTGAAGAGGGAATTAGGGAGGCTGGTGGTGTTTGGGTATGGATGTGGATGGTAGTGGAAGGTGGGGTTGGTTGGACTTGTTGTTGGGATGGAACTGGAGAGGCAGGATGTGGTGAAGGAGTAGAAGGGTGCCCTTCAGTGGGGTGGGGAGAGGCTGGTGCAGCCCTTGTACTCTTAGAAGTTTTAGTGGAGGAGGAGTTAGCCTTAGTTGGCTTGGTGATGGTCCTCTCCCACTTGCTAAAAAGAGAATAGGTGAGTCTCTTTGAAGCATATATGGATATGGTCAATGAGACCAGGGATCCTGCAACCTTTTCCTTTAGGAAGATCCCTAGGATCCTTCCAAAGAAAACCTCTTTCTTATTGTTTTTCTTTTTAATCAAATCAAACATATTATGTGCCTAGTTCACAGCTTTCTTATTGCTGATGGCACACATAACCAGGAATTGATGTCTGTTGATATAGTCGTGTGCAGTGTGCTTCCCGATCAACACTTTGCCAACTACATCTGCGAGGAATTTATACTCGGCAGACAGAAGTTTCTTGAGGAGCTTATTTGGGGTGTCTCCAAAATACGCCATTGTATTCAGCATTAAATAAAACTCTTCAGAATCAATTTCAAAATCCTCCTCACCATTTTTCAATCCAAAAAATTCAGTAAGAATATCGGGGGTAAGAGAAGTTGCATTACCCGCGATGATGCCGGTCATCTTGTTCTCATCGAATGTAGCTGTATACACCCATTCCCTGATTTCTGTGGCAGATATCTTGATTCGGGTTGAGAGCAGAGTCTTCAGTTGTTGTTCTTTTAGCAGTTGGAGAATGTTCAGGAAAACTGGGTCAAAATACTGGAATGATTCAAAGTCTATGTCGAAACCAGCATCAAATTTCATGGCAGTGAGAGAACTAGAGGGAATCACCATGAAAGCACATATAAAAGGAAAACGATGATAAAGTGCAAAGGGAACTGAAAGCGCAGGACGGAGGTCGAAGAAAACCTAAATATAAGGTTTTCTAGAATATGAACCGACAAGCTCCGGTCCACAAAAGAAAAAAAAATCTTCGTTCTGAGGTCGACGAAATAATTTAAGATTAAACAGTTCGTTGAACTCAGTCTGAAGGATATAAGACATTTCGTCGATCTCTGGTTGATGAAAGGTTTCTGAAGTAAGTTCGTCGATCTCAGGTCAACGAAAATCACTTCACTAAGAGATTTAATCGAGCTCAGGTTGATGAAAAATCCCAAGAACAGTTATCAGTTCATCGATCTTAGGTCGACGAACAGAGACAATTCTTTGACTATAGATAGAGCATTAGATTACATCCTGACCATTTATCATACCAAGCTGATTGACAAAGAATAGATGCTTGGATGAGTCCAATGGCTTAGTGAATATATCTGCTCTTTGCAAATCAGTAGAGATAAATTCAAATTTAATCTTTTGTTTGTCAACACAATCTCTAATGAAGTGGTGTCTAATGTCTATATGCTTGGTTCTAGAATACAATACTGGATTTTATGCAATTGAAATAGCACTTGTATTATCACATAGAATAGTTGAATTATTTAAGTTGACACCATAATCCAGTAGTTGGTTTTGTATCAACAAAATCTGTAAGCAGCAACTGCCCGCAGCCATGTATTCAGCTTCAGTAGTGGATGTTGAAACAGATGTTTGATTTCTACAAAACCAAGATACAGGTATGTCACCAAGGAACTGACAAGTTCCAGAGGTGCTTTTCCTGTCTACTCTGCATCCAACATAATCAGCATCAGAGAATCCAGTTAACACAAATGCGGATTCTGTTGAATACCAAAGGCCTAGATCTGGACAACCTTATATATATCTTAAAATCCTTTTCAAGAAAATAAGGTGAGATTCTTTAGGGTTCATCTTGAACCTAGCACAAAGACATGTGGCAAACATAATATCTGGTCAACTTGCTGTCAAATATAGTAGGGATCCAACAATGGCCCTATACATGGTCTAATCAACTGGTTTTCCAGATTCATCAGCAATGGAAGCCATTGGAGTTTTCATGGCAGAGGAATCATTCATCCCAAACTTCTTAATAAGCTCTTTAGCATTTTTAGACTAAGAGATGAAGATCCCTTCAGGGGTTTGTTTCACTTGGAGACCAAGGAAATATGATAACTCACCCATGCTACTCATCTCAAACCTTGAGTGCATTAAATCAGAAAATCTTTTGCATAGTTTGGGATCAGTAGAACCAAAAATTATGTCATCTACATATATTTGCATTAAGAGAATTTTATCATCGTGCAGTTTTGTAAAAAGAGTTCTATCTACCATGCCTCTAGAAAAACCATGGTCTAAAAGAAAGCTAGCTAAGGTCTTATACCAAGCTCTTGGAGCTTGCTTTAAACCATAGAGAGCCTTATGCAATTTAAAAACATAGGAGGGATGAGATGGAGAGATAAAACCTGGTGGTTGTTCAACATACACCTCTTCTTTGAGTTCTCCATTTAGGAATGAACTTTTCACATCCATCTGGTAGACTTTAAACTTTTTGAATGCTGCATAAGCTAAGAAAATCCTTATAGCTTCAAGTCTGGCAACTGGAGCAAAGGTTTTATCATAATCAATTCCTTCCTCTTGCCTGTATCCTTGAGCAACAAGTCTTGCCTTGTTCCTCACTATCACACCTTGGGCATCAAGTTTGTTTCTAAATACCCACTTAGTCCCAATTACTGGATACCACCTGGGCCTTGGAACTAAGTCCCAAACTCTACACCTCTCAAATTGTTTGAGTTCCTCTTGCATTGCAGTGATCCAGTTTGGATTTTGATCTGCATCAGATATGGATTGAGGCTCAATTTGAGAGAGAAAGCAGGCAAGCATCAAATCAGGGTCGAGTTAATGTCTTGTCTGCACTCCAAATGATATGTGTCCAATTACTTGAGATCTAGGGTGATCCTTAAGTTTGACCAGATCATTAGATGGAGTTGGTTCAACAACAATTATTTGATTTAATTCCTCTTGTGGAATTGTATCAACTGTTGGAGGAAATTGAACTGCTTCCACAGTCTCTTCTTCACTTTCAACTTCTGATATAGCTTGCGGAGAGGGATGTGATTCATCCTTTGAAGTAAGATTTAGATCATCCAAGCTCTCACACAAATTTTGTACATGTAGATTATTATTGGTAGAGATGTCTCTCTCCTTGTAAAACATATTAGATTCATCAAATGTTACATGCACATATTCCTCAATTTTTAATGTTGATTTATTAAACACCCTATATGCCTTGCTGACTTGGGAATATCCTAGAAAAATTCCAATCGCAGCCTTAGCTTCAAACTTTCTAAGATGTTTCTTGTCATTATTGTGAATATAGCATATACATCCAAATACTTTTAAATAGGTTATTATAGGTTTCTTCTCTTTGAGTAGTTCATAGGGAGTCATAAGCCTTAGTTTATGTATTAGGCTTCTATTCAGGACATAATTTGATGTGCTTAATGCCTCTGCATAATAGGAAGAAGACAAGTAAGCATCTGCAAACAATGTACCTGCGGCTTCAATGAGTGTCCTATTCTTCCTTTCAACTACCCGATTTTGTTGAGGAGTTCTTGGAGCTGAGAAACAATGTCTGATACCTTCCTTCTCACAGAACTCTAGCATAAGAAGAGATTGAAACTCAGTACCATGATCACTTCTGATCAATGCAACTTGAGTAGAATACTCAATCTGTATGTTCTTGAGAAAATCTGTAAGAACCTTAAAGGTATCTTACTTAGTTCTCAAAAAGAAAACCCATGTGAATCTGGAGAAATCATCTAAAATAACAAATGTATAAGACTTTCCTTCTAGACTTTGTACTTCAATACGGCCAAAAAGGTCCATATGGACCAAGTATAAGATTCTAGGTGAATCACTCTTATTAATGGATTTAAAACTAGATTTAGTTTGCTTTCCTAGCTGACAAGCCCTGTAGAGGCCTTCCTTCTTGTAGGGACCAGAAGGTAAACCTATAACAAGATTGTCTTTAGATAACCTAGCTATATTTTTATGGTTTACATGTCCTAGTCTTTTGTTCCATAAGCTAGTTTGAAAGCTAACCGAATTGAATAAGCAAATTTCAGATTTAGCTGATTAAAAATTTACTAAGTAGATGTTGCCATGTCTAATTCCCTTTAAAACAGTTGTGTTGTTTAAAGAAATAAGACACAAAGAGTTAGTAAAGCTTACTTGATAACCTATATCACATAATTGGCTTACTGATATCAGGTTATGGTTAAGACCATTTACATAGGTCACTTTCTTGAATGTGATAGCTCCACGGTTGAAGTCTCCATAGCCTTTTGTCAGCCCAAAGCCTGAGTCCCAAAAGATTACTTTAGGTCTAATCTTGGCTTTATAGTTCATAAGGAATTCCTTGCAACCTGTCATATGTTTAGAGCAACCACTGTCCAAGTACTACATATTTTGAGTGACAGGGTTCTCTTCTACCTACAAAAGGATTAGCAGTTTTTGACCCAGGTTACCTTGGGTCTTTGGTTTTTAACATAACTGAAACTTGAAATAAATGAACATTCAGGTTGATCCTTATAACCTAAAGGATGATACATTCTAGGATGTATGACCCACATAGTTAAGTGATTAAAGGGTTTATCAATTTTTAGGTTACTCTGGTTATAAACTGAGTTTGACAAATTTGACTATATTCGTCGATCTGAGCTTGACAATCTGGGTTGAGTTCTTCGATCTCTGCTCGAAGAATGGAGGTATCCATTCTCGGAGCCCCAGAAATGTCGATCTCTGGTCGATGAACCATACTGATTTCGTCGATCCCAGTTCGAAGAATAGTTTACATTATTATTTGCATTCAGGGTTCGTCGTTCTGAGGTCGACGAACCATACCCATTTCGTCGTTCTGCGTTTGACGAAATATGCTGAACATAGTTATGCTGTTTGTTTTTTTCCTTTTCTGATTGGTTTTATTAAGTTCTAACTGTTTAAGAACTTTGTTAACCTTCTCTACCTGTTCAGTATTTTTCTTACCATTTTCAGAGATGATGTTAATAGGTTTTGACAATTGATTTTTCTTAATTAAGATTGGATCACTAGATGAGGCTCCTAATCCTTGTTTGTTATTGTTAGATCTTGTATTAACTATGCTAGTTATATCTAACAGTTGTAAGCTTCTAGCATTCAGGGATTCTTCTAGTTCCTTAGCCTTACTTAATTCAGATTTTAGAAAAACTATTTGTTGATTGGCTAAGCTTAATTCTTCAGTTAATTTTTTATTTTCAGCTATGATTTTGTCTTGTTCTAAAAGTTTTTCGCTGAGAAGTTTGATTCCCTTCTCAGATCTTATAAGGTCTAAACACAAGAGTTTAAATTCAGATTAAAATTCTTTAGATTGAAAGTCATAGGAAGCAGTTACCTGATCCTCTTCAGAGAGGATTTCTTCATCATCTGATTCTTCTAAATCTGATCTGTTGCTTCCTGCATCTATTACCATAAGGCAAACTTCTCTTGCCTTCTTTTCTTCATCATCTTCACTGGAACTGGAGGAGGATGTTTCATCTTCAGTATCACTCCACATTTCAGCTACAAAGCCCTTCTCCTTCTTTTTGTACTTGCTGGAGGAGGTCTTGCTGTGCTAATGTCTTCTTGAGTCCTTTTCTTGCCTTCTGTCTTTCTTTTGGACTTCTGGGCATTTTGAGATGAAGTGTCAAGGTTTCCTGCACCCAAAACAAACAACCTCTTTAGAAGGGGTCTTGTCATACCTGGGTTTATCTTCATTCCTTGAAGGCTTCCTCCTGAAGTCCTTCCTTGCCATTTTATAGAATCTCTTAGCAAAGAGACTTATGAGATCTTCATTGACTAGTAAGCTAGGAGATTCTTCTGCAGCTTTGAATGCTAAGCTCTGTTCTTTCCTGGTGGGTGTTGGAGCCTTTCGTTCAACTGCAGCTTCTCTTGACTTGATCAATTGCTCATAGGATTTGAGCTTTCCAAGCAGAGATTCTGTTGAGATTTCAGCCATGCTTCTGGCTTCTCTGATGGGCCAGATTCTAGAGTCCCATGTGCTAGGGAAGCACATGAGGATCTTGTCATTGACCTCTGTCAGAGTGATTTCTTTGTCCAGTGTTCTGAGCTCACTAATGATGGAGCTCAGCCTGTTGTACATTACTTCCACAGATTCTGCTTCATCTTTCCTGAAATTCTCATATTGGGATATGAGGTTGGATCTTTTATCTTTCCTATCATCAGCAGATCCAGCTACCATTTGATTGAGGGAATCCCAAATGTCTTTGGCAGATATTCATTCAGCAACTTTCTGAAATATGCCATCTGAGATAGTCTGGGCCAGTATGTTCATAGCTCTTGCATCAGCTATCTTTGCTTTCTTATGTGCATCAGTTTGATCTGGAGGAGGCACTGTACTGAGATTTACTGGGGTTGAAGTAGAGGCCACTGGAGCTGGTGGTCCTGTCAAGATGGAATTAAAAATGTCCTCATCAATAGAGTTCATTTAAAGTTTGATTCTTGCCTTCTAGATTCCAAACTTTTGCAAGTTGAAAACTGGAGGTCTAGTGCTGGCATAATCCTTGTTTTGTGCCATGATATCAGAAAATAAAATTTAAACTTAGAAACTAGTAAGACTTATTCAGAGTTTATCCTGAGGATCTTGATTTATCCAGGTGTGAGCCTGTATGATGTGATTAACCACCCTCTAATACACATTGAAAGATAGGGTAAGCTCTGAACAACTCTGGAGGGGGGGTGAATAGAGTTTTTAAATTCTCTTTGATTCTTGTAGAAATAAGAAGTCTTTAACAAAATATGTTACTATTATATTGGTGTATGAGTCTAGTGCAGCAAGTGAACTAGAGAAAAGATAACTAAGCTACATAACAAAATATATCACAACACAAGCACACAGGAAAATCACAGCCACACAGACAACATAAGAATTTTATAGTGGTTCCCCAAACTTGGGTACATCCACTCTTCTACCACCCTAGGTAGGAATCCACTACAGGTTTTGATCAGGTGACTGCCACCAATTAGCTTTTGATCAGGTGCTCAAAAACCAACCCAAATCTTTTGGAAGGAGACTTGCAACCAGAATAATTTTGAAGGGAATTAAAACCCTATACAGAGGTGTGGAAGAGAGGTTGATTAAAGTCTTCTTTTCTCAAATCAAAATGAGAAGACTATGTGGATTCTGAGTTAGTGTAAAAGCTCTCCTTAAGATCTTGAATGGTTCAGGAGTGGAATCTTTGCAAAGGGTGAGTAGGCCTTCTGTTGTAAGATCTACTTTCTGAGATCCTTTGACTGATTTGAATATTTTTGTCACTTGAAATCCCAGAAAACAAAGAAGGAGAAGAAAGACTCTTAATAGTGATTGTTGTTCTTTCTTCTTCTTTTGAGAGCAGTTGATTTTTCTTCAGAGAGTTGTATGCACTGCACTTGTTGTTTTTCAAAAAGGTTCTATATTCGGAAAAGCTTCTGTGTGTATATTTCTTTTGTAGAGAGATGATCCCCTTGATAACTGCCTCTTGGTCAAATTCAAATCCTGCAATCAATGCTAAGCCGAAATCTAGGGAATGAAAACGGCAAGAATGCTATCATATATTCTATTATATGTTTGTCCCGAGATATAAGCAATTAATTATGTTGGGTATTGAATCCACAATTGACCTGATTTGAAGAAGAGCCTGAACAAGCTATGTTGAATTGACAATGTATTTGATAATTCTATCAAGTTGTGCTTGCAGCTATTCCATGCTAAGTACACACCAATGTTAGAGTTAAATGGGTCAATATACACGGGTCTGCGCAACGTTATCCCTCATTATGTAGATCAGTGTGGTGATCCACGTGTGCTCTCTCTATTGGAGTGTACTTATTTTCAAGTACAGGGTCAAGATAGATCAAGAGCAGAAGAAGGAGCAAGGATGGGTCAAAGACCAAGCTATCAAAAGAAGGAAGGAGGAAAATTCTTCCAAGTAAAAATCAACGGGAGTCGTTAGTGGTTCCCGCCGACTTCGACGGGAATCACTATGTGACTCCCGCCGACTACTTCCGGCCGGCAAAGTCAGAAATTCTGCCAAGGCTGAATCGACGGGAGTCGGGAGTGATTCTCGCCGACATCGACGGGAATCACCAACGACTCCTGCCGATTTTTCCTTGGGCAAATTTCGCCACTCGCTGGACCGGTCCTGGCCGCCTTGCTCATTTCGTCCAAAACTCGGAATTTCCGAGGTGGGCCCCACAACGGCCTTTTAGGGTTTGCCTTTGGGTATAAATACGATATTATTCCCGTTGTCTACAGTACACACCGAAATACGAAAAACAGAAGAAGTCGGTCGTGACCTAGCCGATCGCGGAATCCGCCGATCGCACGTCGCCGCTCGCAAGGTTATCGCCGCCGCTGATATTAGCTCGTATCTGATTGCTCGATGACAGCACCGAGGCAAGCAGCCTGTCTCACGTGTCTCTTCTGAGATCTTTTGTCTTTCGATTCGTTAAACGAGACTTGTTCTCCCTTCCGAATCGGTTGAGACGTTTGATCCGACTGAGATCGTTCGAAGACCTAGCTTGCTTCGTCAAGAAGTTTGGATTTACAAAGCATCGCCGCCACACTTTCTTGGCGCCGCCGATCTTGACAAGATCCATTCCAAGTGAGAAATCTGGTTATGGACTCTTCGTACTTTTCATGCAAGCTTCAACGAACGAAGAAGGACATCGGAATCTCCATAAAGCATTGTTTGTATTTTTATTTACATTCAATTTTGTTGTAAAGGAATTTTCATTCCTATTATTAAGGGTTGGGTGCAACCCGTTGTGGTGGAGTTGTGACTCCGTTATTGGAAGGGTTCCTTCCGTGCTTAGGGGAGCGTTGCTCCTAGTGTGAGGATTAGATTTTATTCCGTTTGGAGAAGTGACTGAGTCGTCCCTTTGTGGGAGATAGGTCGAAGGGGGAAGTGGACGTACCCAAATCGGGGAACCACTATAATTCTTTGTGTGTTTTCTGTGTTTTGTTTTCTTACTTGTGCAGGTTAGTTTAATTCCGCAAAAGACTGCATGACACCTATTCCCCCCCCCCCCCTTATAGGTTGATTAGGTTAACACTAGATACTTTCAAGTGGTATCAGAGGGAGGTTACTCATCAATAAGGTTAACACCTTGAGCAAGATCCTATGTCTAGTGTCGAGAAGAAAACAAGATTCAAGCATGGAGCTATACACAAATATCTCTCCCCTGAGACTATCTGCATGCACAAAAGAATATTTTCCCATCTGGAAAATGAGAGTTTAGTTTCATCTGGAAGTCATTGACCCCCGTGCTTTATACATTGTGGAAGAGGGTCACTTCATTCCCATGAAGGCTTCTGACTCTGGAGAAGATCTCCAAATCCCAAAGAGTCTCGCAGAGATGTCTTAAAATGAGTTCTCATTAATCAACTTTGACAAGCTGGTTCGACAGATCATTTCTGATATTTGGTCAGGATCATCTCTTACAAGGTTGGATAAGTGTAAGACTGCAAAGTCCATGTGGGAAACAATCTCTGACCTCATGGAGGGAAAGAAGACTGCCTGGACTGAATGCCAGCAAGAAGATGAAGCATACGTGGGGGTCCTCATCTATGAAGATGAAATTCAAGAACAACCTTTCAAAATCAGGGCTCCCGTTTCTCTATCATAGACTAAATAAGAGATTGAGGAATGCAGTTGTGATGAAGAGGAAACATCAGCTTCTACAGACCATAACTCTAACCCTGATCAGCCCAATCAGGACAAGGTATCTTCCTCCACTTGCTCTTTCCCACATGTATCTCCTGAAGATAGGAGAAGTTCGGAGGATTGTCCATCAGTTGATGTCAGGGATATTGACAGCTTCGATCAACAGATTGAAACTCTAGATTCCCTTCGAAGATCCCTTCAGTAGAGAACCTTTCTTTTTGAGAAACAAGCTAAGAAAATTGCTCAGTTGAGGACCATGATGGACCTCCAATTGGAATCAATCAAGGTGAAGGACTCAAAGATCTCGGATCTAGAGTTTTATCTAGAGACCGAGAAGAGGATAGTATCAAATTTTTCCAAGGTAGATGCTTGTTGCGCGCTAGGGTTCGAAGAAAATAAACGCAACCGAACTAGCAACCCGATGAGGCAAGTATACCTATCGAATTGTAGCAAGGGGACACAAGTGTTGTATTAAGATCCGGGAACTGTTGGCTAAGCTTACTCACACGAACGCTATTATCTTATCGACGGAAAAACTAGGGTTTTAGAAAATCTAAGCGCAATGGAGAAATTAAAGCAAACTAAAAAGAGAACTACCGCAATTAAGTTACGCTATTAAGCAAACAACTAAGCTAGAAAGGAAATTACCGCAGTTAATAAAAGAGCACAATATATGAGATTACTACAAAAAGGTAGAACAATATGAAATGGAAATGCACCCGATCGAGATTCACCTCGGCTAAAGACGATTAAGAAAATGTGATAAAAATCTAAACTTAATAGGATAAAGGTCCTTGACCGTGGAGGTTCCTAAAGCTTGAACACGCTTCTCTCGAAGTCGTGCCCAACTGAGTTTAGGAAGGTCCGACCGACTCTCGTCTAAATCGGAGGCCTAAAACTCGCTTTACGCGGTGAACCCCACTATTGGATTTTACTCCAATCCGGGAGATTTGGACGTCTGCCTCTCTCGAGGGGTGCGTACAACTCCCTTTACTCTTGAATGCTCACTTCATTCTTTCGGCCTCTCGGCTAGCCCAGAATGAAAGCAAAGACGGAGAGTATATATCGAAAATATACCTCTGACCCGTGATAAATCAAGAGTAATTCAAGGCCCTAACCTAAAAAGAAAAGATTAATTAAAACATCATAACATAATCGCTCTAACCTCGGATCATCAAGATCGAGTACAAGGAGGATTAGTTAATCATAATGGAGTGGAGGGGGGGAAGATGAGTAGAAAAACATAAGAAGAACACAAGCTAAGGGAAGAACAATTTTATTAATGAAAAAGGGCAAGTTACACTAATGAAAATAAAATTACAAGTGCATGAAAATTAAACCCTATTCTAGCCCTACATTAAGCACTAAGCAAGGAGAAAATTACATTAAAAGCTAGCACAAACTATGATTAAACTAGGGTTAACCAAAAAGTACAAAGAGAGGGGGAGAGAGAGAGAGAAAAAGCATGAAAAAGGATCAAGAAACAAAGGGGCAGCACCTCCCCCACTCAACCCAAGCTTGCTGAAATGGGGAGGAGGGGGGCTCAATTTATAGATTTTTTCTCGGGTCGGTCACGCCCTCCGACACGCCCTAGGGGGGGCGTGTCAGGGGGCGTGACAGGTACGGATTTGACCTCGGGCTCTGGATTCTGGCGGGAGGGATGATTGCTTCGGTACGTCGGTGGTCACGCCCTAGGTCACGCCCGTGACAGGGGGGCGTGACAGGCATGTCATGTCCAAATCATTGGTCGGAAATCCGTCAGTCACCGAAAAAGGAAAGTGTCACGCCCATGTCACGGGCGTGACATGGGGCGTGACAGTACTATTTGCGTGCTGAGGCGGAAGGGCATTTAATGCGGCGGCAGCTTTGCGGCAGAGGGCGACACTCCCCCGGTCACGCCCGGTGACACGCCCAGGGAGGGCGTGACAGGGGGGCGTGACAGCGGTTTTGACCGTTTTCTGTCCCTTCCAGCAGGTGTCCTCGGGATCGGGTGACACGCCCTAGGTCACGCCCAGGGAGGGCGTGACAGGGGGGCGTGACAGGCCATTTTGGCGATTTTTCTGAAAACCTCCAAAAAGACAGGAAAAAGTTAGTGGCAATAAAATTTACATAAAAAGGATAAAAATAAACTAATAATAGACATAATTTGTACAATATAAAATATAAAATACGATAATAGTTTAGGCTACAAAACGTATTATCAAATTCCCCCAAGCTTAAGCCTTGCTTGTCCCCAAGCAAAAATATAAAAACTAGATATTTATAACAGGACTAATCAAAAAGTTCTAATTATGCCTACACAAGTACTATGCGAAATTCTTAGTAGGGAAAAGGTGAAATGTAAGTCTAAAACAATTATTTAGGTATGGTAAAACTTTTATAAACTTTACTTAATAAAAACAAATCATCCAAAATTTTAACGAGATTTTTTTAAATGGACTTAAGTAAAGCAACGAAAATGAAAAACACGCATTGAGTTGTTACTAGATCCAAGCAACATATTATAATTATATCAATTTAATTATCAAAAATCTAGGTTTAAATCTAAAACTAAAACTGATTTACTATTTTTCTTTTCTTAGTTGATAAATAAAAAACAAAAAGCGTGAATCAAAAGGACTTAAATAGGACAGAAACGTTTGGTTTAGGAAAATGATTAGGAGTGGAATTCAAAGATAAACGTGAAGCTTTAAAATCACACTAAACCAAAGCAAAGAGTTTCAAAAACTTTCATAAAAATATGTACACATTTTTTTCTTTTACTTTTTCTTTTTCATTTTTTTTCTTTTTTCAAAACCAAGGCCATAAATATTTTTATTTTCCTTTTTGAGTTGGCCAAACAAAAATAAACATCACTTTTGAACATACTTCCTTTTTTTTCGAAAACCTTTCTCCACAAAAATCACAAAATACCCTATCAAAAATCGTCAAAATAATTTATGAAACTCAAAAAGGCTAGTGCGATTCGATAGGTTGGAAATTTTGGCTTTGGTGAAACTGAAATGAAGAGAGGAGCTATCAAATGAAATCGGAAAAAGGCTCAAAAACGGCTAACTAGTGGTAAAAGTTTTTAGGTTGGCAGGAAAGCTCAAACGAAAACAAAAACGGCCTAAATCATTTTCACGCTTTTGAATTTATTTACAACAAAGGTTTGAAAAATTTCAAAAGCGAGTCCTAGATAATAAAAGAAGATTGATGAAATTAACTCGAAAATAGAAATAATAGGTGACTTGGATCGTTCACATCTACTACGTTATTCAAAAGTTGACTTTACAAAAATTATTCAAAAACGAAAAAGAAAATAGTGGATGATGAATTTTTGAGAAAGTAAAGGAAATAAAAAAAACAAAAAACCATAATAGAAATGCGAGTTTTAGAAAAATATTTCACCTTAACATGCTACCGCGAATTAGAAACACAGCATGGCCAACATTTTACTTGTGAAACATAATTAAAAAGGACGATTAGAAATATTATAATTAACTAAGTTGTTTATAGGAGATTTTGAGTAAAACAAAACTAAAAACTAGGGGTACTATTGAAATACCAAAATGTCTAAACTATTCAAAAACACACATATATTTTTTTTATTTTGAGAAATATTCTCTTTTTTTGGATTTTGGAAAATTTTTCTCTTTTTTGGAATTTTAAGATATTCATTTTTTTTTTTAATTTATGGAACTATTTACAAAAAAGGAAATTATTTACACTAAGCAAAAATGAAGGAGGAAATCCTCCCCCAAGCTTAAAACAGACATTGTCCTCAATGGCTAAAGAAGGGGATTGGAGAAGGAGAGAAAAATAAAGTGCAGAATTGAAAAGACAGAATTGAAATACAGGTACTTCCCCGGATTTATTTGCTGTGAAAACTGAGTGATGCCGCTCCCCGAATGTCTTCTTTGGACTTCGTGATGGATTCAGCAATGTTGGAGCAGGCGATCGCAGAAGCTTCAGCTTGTCGGAGCCGTCCGAGGCAAAAATTATAAAATAAAGAAAACAGAAAAAGATAACTTGGGTTGCCTCCCAAGAGCGCCCTTTGGTTAAAGCGTCGTTGAGCTCGACGCATCAAAAATAATATTGTCCAAAAAATATTGTTGTCCCGAAATAAAATTGTTTTTAGCAAAAAAAAAAAAAAAAAATTTCAAGATTAAAGTTCGTGAAGCAGAAACTTAATAGTGTTTGGACTGACATCATCATCACCAGAAAAATACAGTTTAAGACGCTGACCATTCACTTTGAAATTACCCTTATCAGGGTGAGAAATTAAAACAGTTCCATAAGGAAATACTTCTAAAACAGAAAACGGGCCAGACCAGCGAGATTTCAATTTGCCCGGAAATAAATGTAAACCACTGTTATATAATAGGACTTGGTCGCCCGGCTTAAAGTTTTTAGGGTGCCTTAAGTGTTTATCGTGTAAACGCTTCGTCCGCTCTTTATAAAGTTTATTATTTTCATAAGCATAAGAGCGCCACTCATCGAGTTCATTTAGTTGAAATTTTCGAAGGTCACCGACTGAGTGGGGATCGAAGTTTAAAAATTTTAAGGCCCAAAAGGCGCGGTGTTCTAACTCCACGGGCAGATGGCACGATTTTCCATAGACCAGCCGATACGGCGTACATCCGAGGGCGGTTTTGTACGCTGTTCGGTAGGCCCATAGAGCATCGTCAAGTTTGGCTGACCAGTCTTTTCTAGAAGTTGAAACAGTCTTTTCTAATATTCTTTTTATTTCTCTATTAACTACTTCGACTTGACCGTTAGTTTGGGGGTGGTAGGCAGTGGAAAGCTTATGCGTAACGCCGTATTTAGTAAGGATTTTGGAAAATTGCGCGTTACAGAAATGGGAACCCCTATCGCTAACGATTGCGCGTGGCGTACCGAATCTAGAAAATAATTTTTTTAAAAAACGTGACTACAACTCGGGAGTCGTTCGTAGGAAGAGCTTGGGCCTCAGCCCATCGTGAAACATAATCAACAGCAACTAAAATATATTTGTTTCCGAAGCTAGAAGGAAGGGGGCCAACAAAATCAATTCCCCAGAGGTCGAAAATTTCGCACTCTAAGAAATAATTTTGCGGCATTTCATTTTTATTAGAAATATTGCCCGACCGTTGGCAACTATCACACCTGCTCACAAAGGCTTGCGCGTCTTTAAACAGGCTAGGCCAGTAAAAACCCGCGCAAAGCACTTTATGAGCGGTGCGAGCAGCTTGATAGTGCCCACCTGTCGGACCTTCATGCAAATGTTTTAGAATATTAATTCCTTCATCAAAAGAAACACATCTCCTTATCACTTGATCCGCACAAATTTTGAAAAGATGCGGGTCTTCCCAAAAGTAGTTCTTCAGCTCAGAAAAGAATTTCTTCTTCTGCTGAGAGGAGAACTCTTTTGGGAGCACCCGGGCCACTAGATAGTTGGCGATGTGCGCGAACCAAGGCGAAGTAGATGTATTAACTAAAAGCAGCTTCTCATCAGGAAAATAATCATTAAAAGATTTTTCATTTAATTTTTCTATAAAGGGGTTATCTAATCTTGATAAATGGTCGGCGGCCAAGTTCTCGGCTCCTCGCTTATCACGGATCTCTAAGTCAAACTCCTGGAGGAGTAAGACCCAGCGAATCAAGCGAGGCTTGGCATCCGTTTTGGCAAGAAGGTACTTGAGGGCCGAGTGGTCCGTAAAAACAATGATTTTTGAAAGTGTAATGTAAGGGCGAAATTTATCAAACGCAAATACTACAGCTAAGAGCTCTTTTTCGGTTGTGGTGTAATTTTCTTGTGCAGATGTGAGGGTTTTACTAGCGTAATAGATGGGGTGGAAGTTCTTAGATATGCGTTGACCTAATACGGCTCCCACCGCAAAACTACTCGCATCGCACATAATCTCGAAAGGAAGGTCCCACACCGGAGCTATCATAATCGGCGCGTTAATTAACTTTTTTTTAATTAATTCAAAGGCAGAAATACAAGAGTCATCAAAAATGAATGGAGCGTCTTTTTCTAAGAGATGGGTGAGGGGCTTAGTGATCTTGGAGAAGTCCTTTATAAAACGACGATAAAAACCAGCGTGGCCTAGGAAACTTCTTATAGCTTTTATGTTTGTAGGTGGCGGCAACTTCTCAATAACTTCTATCTTGGCAACGTCTACCTCAATACCTTTAGCAGAAATTTTATGACCCAAAACTAACCCTTCCCTCACCATAAAATGGCATTTTTCCCAATTTAGGGCAAGGTTAGTTTCTTCGCATCGTTCTAAGACTTTTTCGAGGTTTTCTAAACATCTATCGAAGGTATCGCCGAACACGGAGAAATCGTCCATGAATACCTCCATAATGCTTTCTACGTACTTGTCAAATATTGCGAGCATACATCGTTGGAATGTAGTCGGCGCATTGCATAATCCAAACGGCATTCTTCGGTACGCGAAGGTGCCGAAGGGACAAGTAAACGTAGTTTTCTCTTGGTCCTCGGGAGAGATGGGTATTTGAAAGTACCCCGAGAGGCCATCGAGAAAACAATAAAAGCTATGGTCGGAGAGACGTTCTAAAATCTGGTCGATAAACGGTAGAGGAAAGTGGTCCTTACGGGTGGCGTCATTTAACTTACGGTAATCTATGCACATACGCCAACCCGTCACCGTCCGTGTCGGGATTAATTCATTATTCTCATTACTAACTACGGTTATCCCTCCCTTTTTTGGAACTACCTGAACGGGGCTAACCCACTTACTGTCCGATATAGGGTAGATAATTCCTGCGTCTAATAGTTTCATAACCTCGCCCTTAACTACTTCTTTCATATTCGGGTTTATACGGCGCTGAGGTTGGATAGAGTTACGCGAATTATCTTCCATTAAAATTTTATGTGTACAGAAAGATGGGCTTATGCCCTTGATATCAGAAATTTGCCAAGCAATAGCCCGGCGATGCTTACGTAGAACTAGAAGAAGTTTATCGTTCTGCGTATCCGTGAGGTAGGCCGAAACGATAACTGGTAACTTGGAGTCTTTTTCTAAGAAAGCATACTTAAGGTGTTCGGGAAGTTCTTTAAGTTCTAGGGTAGGGGGTTCTTCATAAGAGGATTTTGAGATTCTTTCTTTTTCAAAAATAATATCTTCATAAACTTTTTTATAAGGAACGTAATAAGGGGTGGGGCTAGCAGCCAAGACGGCTTCTTGTACAGATTCAGTGGTAAGGAAAGAGGAAGAACAAAAATCAGAAAACTCTTTTTCAAACTCAGAAAGACAATAAGAAGATTCATCACTTCCTTGCAGTGATTCTGTTGTAAGAAAAGAGGAGCAAAAAGTAGAAAATTCTTTTTCAAAGTCGGAGAGGCAGTAGGAAGAATCATCACTCACGGCGTCTACGAAAAAACATGAGTCATCGTTCGCTAAGGTGTTCTTCATCGAAGGGGTGATCGGAAATGTGACTTCGTCGTCGCCTACTCGAAGAAAGAGCTTACCATTGCTTACGTCAATGATGGCTCGGGAGGTGGCAAGGAAGGGTCGGCCAAGGATCAGGGGAACCTCGACGTCTTCTTCGATGTCCAAAATGACAAAGTCCACCGGGAAGATGAACTTGTCGACTTTCACCAGAACGTCCTCCACTATTCCTAACGGGTACTTGACGGATCTATCGGCTAGCTGGATACTCATACGCGTGGGGTTAAGGCTACCAATCCCTAACATTTTGAACAACGAAAAGGGCATCAGGTTTATACTTGCGCCTAAATCGGCTAACGCGTGTTTAACAAAGAGATCACCGAAGACACACGGGATAGAGAAACTACCCGGGTCACTGATTTTCTTCGGCAAACCGTTTGTTAAAACGGCGGAGCACTCGGCGTTAAGCGTGACGTGCGAAAGATTCTCTAACTTCTTCTTGTTTGTGAGGAGGTCTTTAAGATATTTGGCGTATTTCGGCATTTGCGAAATAGCCTCGTGGAAGGGAAGATTAATGTGGATTTGTTTGAAGATTTCTAAGAAGCGGGAGTACTGATCATCTTGACGTTGTCTATTAAGTTCAGAGGGGTATGGAGGAGTTGAATTATTTTTGAAGATGGGTGGTGGAGTGAGATTATTTTCTAAAGCGGGGGTGATTACTTCTTCATCAGAGGGTGTAAGCGGAGCAGAGCTTTGATTTTTAAAAGCAGGAGCGGAGCTTTGATTTTTAAAAGCAGGAGCGGAGCTTGCCTCGGGCTCTTCACTTACCATACCGGAGACTTGCTTCCCACTCCGAAGAGTTATAGCTTTCGCTTGCTCTCTCGGGTTGGGTTCGGTATTGGAAGGAAGAGACCCTGCGGGTCGCTTAGAAATTATTTTCGCGAGCTGTCCTACCTGGTTTTCTAGACTTTTTACGCTTCCGGTTAACGTTCTTATAGTGGCGTCATTTGTGGTGATATATTTAGAAAGTAATTCCTCCAAGCTTGGAGGTTTTGGGTAATTTTGAAGAAGTGGTGGTGGTGGTGGTGGTTGTGCAGAAAAATCATTTTGCGGAGGTGGGCGCATCGCATTCGATGGATTACTACATGAAAAGTTCGGGTGATTTCTTAAAGCGGGGTTATAACTATTCGCAAAATTAAAACCAGGCGGATGAAAATTCGCAGCAGAAAAATTATTAAAAGCAGTTCTAGGCAAATTATTAACATAATCTAAATGTTCTGGAGTAGGGGTTGCAGATTCCCATACCTGAGGGGCGGAGGCAGCAGTCATCTCCGTGATTTTTTTGCTTAGGATTTCTACTTGCAGAGCGAGCTGGGAGACGTTGTCCACTTCATAGATACCTGCAGGCTTGTTCGGGCGGGACCTAGGCACATTCCACTGATAAGTGTTCATGGCCATATCCTCAAAAAGCTCAAGAGCGGCTTCCGGGGTCTTATGATTTAAAGTACCGCCAGAAGCTGCGTCTATCATTTGCTTCGTGCTTTGATTTAGCCCGTTATAAAACGTCTGCACTTGTAACCATACAGGCAGCGCGTGATGTGGGCATCGTCTTAATAATTCTTTAAATCTCTCCCAGGTTTCGTAAAGGGTTTCAGAGTCTATTTGTCCGAAGGCAGAGATGTCGTTCCTAAGTTTTGCAGTTTTAGCGGGCGGAAAATACTTCGCAAAAAATTTTTCAGTTAATTCATTCCAAGTGGTTATGCTATTTTTCGGAAGTGTGTTAAGCCACTGCTTAGCTTTAGTTCTTAGAGAGAAGGGGAAGAGTCTTAGCCTGATCGCATCATTTGTGACACCATTTATCTTGAAGGTGTCGCAAATTTCAAGAAAGCTAGCTATATGTGCGTTCGGATCTTCATCTTGAAGTCCGTCAAATTGCACATATTGCTGCACCATTTGAATTATGCTAGGCTTTAGTTCAAAGTTATTATTTGCTATAGTAGGGCGGACTATACTCGATTCTGTTCCCTCAAGGTTCGGTCGTGCATAATAGGACATAGTCCTTTGCACGGCCTCATCTACGTTGGGTTCTTCCATTCTTAAAGTATTAAATGACTCGGAGTCCTCAACCGGCACTTGGATAGTAGGACCTTGAAATCGCGATCTTCTCCGAAGAGTACGCTCAATTTCGTGGTCCAAGTCCAAAATAACCGACGGACTCCCGCGGGTCATGCACTAAAAGAACAAAAAAGAAGAAGAGAAAGGGAAAAAGGATAAACTAGAAAGAAAAACTTGAATTAGAAAATTAAATTAAAACTTTTTTTTTTCTTTTTGAAATAGATTTTTTTTTATATAAATTAACTCCCAAACTTCCCAAGGACTACCCCGTGAAGGGTTCGCAAGGTACTAGACAAGACAGTGGCGCTTAAAGCCCTTTGCCCTTTTCGAGAGAATTAGGTGGCGTAGAAAAATTGTGAGGTTGGTTTCTATTAAGAGCGGTGATAATTTTTTTGAATTTTTTTTTTTAAAACTTTAAAGAAAGGGGATGAGAAAGAGAAGAGATAAAATTAATAGGTTCGTGTTTTCAAAATATCAACGGAAGTTGGGTCCCCGGCAACGGCGCCAAAAACTTGTTGCGCGCTAGGGTTCGAAGAAAATAAACGCAACCGAACTAGCAACCCGATGAGGCAAGTATACCTATCGAATTGTAGCAAGGGGACACAAGTGTCGTATTAAGATCCGGGAACTGTTGGCTAAGCTTACTCACACGAACGCTATTATCTTATCGACGGAAAAACTAGGATTTTAGAAAATCTAAGCGCAATGGAGAAATTAAAGCAAACTAAAAAGAGAACTACCGCAATTAAGTTACGCTATTAAGCAAACAACTAAGCTAGAAAGGAAATTACCGCAGTTAATAAAAGAGCACAATATATGAGATTACTACAAAAAGGTAGAACAATATGAAATGGAAATGCACCCGATCGAGATTCACCTCGGCTAAAGACGATTAAGAAAATGCGATAAAAATCTAAACTTAATAGGATAAAGGTCCTTGACCGTGGAGGTTCCTAAAGCTTGAACACGCTTCTCTCGAAGTCGTGCCCAACTGAGTTTAGGAAGGTCCGACCGACTCTCGTCTAAATCGGAGGCCTAAAACTCGCTTTACGCGGTGAACCCCACTATTGGATTTTACTCCAATCTGGGAGATTTGGACGTCTGCCTCTCTCGAGGGGTGCGTACAACTCCCTTTACTCTTGAATGCTCACTTCATTCTTTCGGCCTCTCGGCTAGCCCAGAATGAAAGCAAAGACGGAGAGTATATATCGAAAATATACCTCCGACCCGTGATAAATCAAGAGTAATTCAAGGCCCTAACCTAAAAAGAAAAGATTAATTAAAACATCATAACATAATCGCTCTAACCTCGGATCATCAAGATCGAGTACAAGGAGGATTAGTTAATCATAATGGAGTGGAGGGGGGAAGATGAGTAGAAAAACATAAGAAGAACACAAGCTAAGGGAAGAACAATTTTATTAATGAAAAAGGGCAAGTTACACTAATGAAAATAAAATTACAAGTGCATGAAAATTAAACCCTATTCTAGCCCTACATTAAGCACTAAGCAAGGAGAAAATTACATTAAAAGCTAGCACAAACTATGATTAAACTAGGGTTAACCAAAAAGTACAAAGAGAGGGGGAGAGAGAGAGAGAAAAAGCATGAAAAAGGATCAAGAAACAAAGGGGCAGCACCTCCCCCACTCAACCCAAGCTTGCTGAAATGGGGAGGAGGGGGGCTCAATTTATAGATTTTTTCTCGGGTCGGTCACGCCCTCCGACACGCCCTAGGGGGGGCGTGTCAGGGGGCGTGACAGGTACGGATTTGACCTCGGGCTCTGGATTCTGGCGGGAGGGATGATTGCTTCGGTACGTCGGTGGTCACGCCCTAGGTCACGCCCGTGACAGGGGGGCGTGACAGGCATGTCATGTCCAAATCATTGGTCGGAAATCCGTCAGTCACCGAAAAAGGAAAGTGTCACGCCCATGTCACGGGCGTGACATGGGGCGTGACAGTACTATTTGCGTGCTGAGGCGAAAGGGCATTTAATGCGGCGGCAGCTTTGCGGCAGAGGGCGACACGCCCCCGGTCACGCCCGGTGACACGCCCAGGGAGGGCGTGACAGGGGGGCGTGACAGCGGTTTTGACCGTTTTCTGTCCCTTCCAGCAGGTGTCCTCGGGATCGGGTGACACGCCCTAGGTCACGCCCAGGGAGGGCGTGACAGGGGGGCGTGACAGGCCATTTTGGCGATTTTTCTGAAAACCTGCAAAAAGACAGGAAAAATTTAGTGGCAATAAAATTTACATAAAAAGGATAAAAATAAACTAATAATAGACATAATTTGTACAATATAAAATATAAAATACGATAATAGTTTAGGCTACAAAACGTATTATCAATGCTATTAAGAGAAAGGAAGAAAACGGGTTGATCTGGTAAATTATAAATTCATGGAGAAATGGAGAAACTTTTTACAGACCCCCCACACCGAGTAGGAAGGGCACACATCATTCCTTCAGGTATGACCATAAGAACAACTATGGTCACTACAAGAATGGTCGGCCCTCATGTGGAAACACGCATAGTGCAAGTGCTGTTATGGCTACCTGTGTGAAAATACACACGGCTCATCATGAACCGTTTGCATTTACGGCCTCAGCCCCCACACTTCATGATATTGCAGGAACCAGCCCTCACAGGATATCTTCCCACCCTAGGACAAAGGGAAAGGGAGTTGGCAAACATGTAGCAAGCATCACTGGGGGGCCCGGATGTGTGCTGGCTGAAAAGAAAGCACCACCTCCTAGGCCTCATGATACTCCCCACATGTTCACCATCAGACACACCTCAAGTCTCGGTGGAAATGGAAAATCTGAGAGCAGAACCAGCTCTGCCCCTTACAGACCTAGGATAATGACTAACTCCATTAGTAGATCCAGTCAGAAAAGGAGGTATAATATCCATGAGTGTTGGTGATGTGGCAGAGTGGGTCACTTTGCCATAGACTGTTGGCACAATCCTTCCGTGTCATGGGCAAGGTTATGTCCACATCATCCGACAAGAGACAGCCTTCCTGTCAGAGATTCTGTAGGAAGGCATGCTGTATTTTATACTGACAAGAACCTAGGACCCAATACCTATTGGGTTCCTAAGGTAAGGTAATTTTATTTTGCAGGATAGTCTAAGTACCCATGAACATGATGGGACTTGGAAAAGAGACGTTCCAGGCTTGTTCTGGAACAAGGGATATGGGAAAAGATATAATGCTAACTACAGTGTCCTTCATGTATATGACACTCTTCGTGCTCCAAATAGTGGATCCGAATTATCATCCTGGTAATCCCAGCAATTCTTCTAGTGCATTCTTGAAGATGCAGGTGCAATGCTTGAACAGATAAGTCTAGATGAGACAGCTAAAAATGAAGCTCCCAAGTACGTCAAGGTCTCCATCTCAACACCAACTAGAGAAGATGACGGTCAGGATGGGGAGATTCTCCCAAAAGAGGGAGGAGCCCGAGAAGCTGTACGAGCTCCAAATGTCAGACTCTTAGAGCTCAGACACGTGAGGGATCACCCAAGAGATCAGATCATAGGAGATCCTCGGGACAGTGTCAGAACTCACAGAGGTACAATTAACGAGATTCTGCACCTTAGTTTTCTGTCACAGGTTGAGCCAAAGAAGTTCGACGAAGCGAACAAAGATGCGTCGTGGATATTGGCCATGTAAGATGAACTTAATCAATTCGAATGATACAACATTTGGACACTAGTTCCCAGACCAAAGAAACAAAATGTGATCGGCACTAAGTGGATCTTCAGAAAAAAAACTGGATGAACATGGTGTCATCATCAAGAACAAAGCCAGACTGGTGGCTCAAGGATACATACAGGAGGAGGGGATTGACTTCGACTAAACCTTTGCACCAGTTGCAAGGCTCGAGGCGATCAGGTTGTTCCTAGCGTATGCCTCTCACAAAGGATTTACTGTCTATCAGATGGACGTGGAGTCTGCTTTCCTGAATGGAGATTTAAAAGAGGAAGTCTATGTCGCGCAACCCCCGGGTTTTGTTAATCCAACTCTCCCTTATCATGTTTAATGTCTTAATAAAGCATTATATGGCTTAAAACAAGCTCCTCGAGCTTGGTATGAGACTCTGTCTAGTTTTCTTCTTGAGAACAAGTTCTCGAGAGGAAAAATAGATAAGACATTGTTTCTTAGGGAAGTCAAAGGCAAGATTTTGCTGGTGCAAATCTATATCGATGACATAATATTCGGCTCAACGGACAACAACCTGTGCAAGAAGTTTTCAAAACTTATGCAAGGGAAGTTTGAAATGAGCAGTATGGGAGAGCTGAAGTATTTCTTGGGACTTCAAGTGAAACAGTCTGAGGATGGAATTTTCATCTCTCAGACGAAGTTCACAAATGAACTCCTCAAGAAATTCAGAATGGAGAGTGCAACCTCTATTAGGACTCCAATGGGATCCACTGTGTCTTTGGACAAGGATGAGAAAGGGAAACCTTTTGATGAAACAGAGTATAGAAGCATAATTGGATCCCTGCTCTACCTTACTTCTAGTAGACCGGATATTATGTTTTCCACATGCGTTTGTGCCATAAATCAGGTGAACACTAAGGAATCTCATTATGTCGCTGCAAAGTGGATTCTTAGATACCTTAAAGGTACACCAAATCTTGGCTTGTGGTACCCAAGAAACAATAATGTCGAGCTGATAGGCTTTTCAGATGCTGACTTTGTAGGAAGCAGGGATGATAAGAAAAGCACTTCTGAGACGTGCAAATTCCTCAGAAGAAGGATTATATCGTGGAGAAGTAAAAAGCAGAACTATGTCGCAACCTCTACGACTGAATCTGAGTACATCTCAGCAGGCAGCTGTTGCACAAAACTTCTATTGATCAGAAATCAACTCGAAGATTATGACTTGCAGTTCAAAGAAGTTCCCATGTATTGTGACTCCTTGAGTACAATTGCAATTGCGAACAATCCAGTATCGCATAGCAGAACAAAGCATATTGAAGTGCGTTACCACTTCATTCGGGAGCATGTGGAGAACAAAGATATATCTCTCTTCTATGTTCCCACGGATAAGCAGATTGCAGATATCTTCATGAAGCCACTAGACGAGGCCAAGTTAAATTTCTTCAAAATTGAACTCGGCATGCTGAACTTTGAAGATTGAAGACTGAAAGGCTCAAGGCTCTTGGATCAAGGGGAAGCATCTGCTAGGAACTCAAGATCGGGAACGGATGCAAGAACTGAGGGGGAGCATTTGGCTCCTAGTGAAGTCCCTAGTTTGCAGAAGCCGAAAAGCAGGAGATTACCCTCTCGGCCAAGGCTAAGGTGGCAGGAATTGCTAAGTAGGCCACAAAGGCTATGTTGCTCTCAAATAGGGGGAGATAACCTCGGCTAAGGCTATGTTGCTCTCAGGAAAATGTTAATGAATTCCATACTCAACTGAATTTTCATTTTATGATTTTCATTTCCGTCTATTCTATTCACCTTAGCTAGTAGGGTTTAGACTACTTCAAATAGGGGGAGATTGTTGGGTATTGGATCCATAATAGACCTTATTTGAAAAAGAGCCTGAACAAGCTAAGTTGAATTGATAATGTATTTGACAATTCTATCAAGTTGTGCTTGTAGCTATTCCATACTAAGTACACACCAATGTCAGAGTGCAGTGGGTCAATATTCACGGGTCTGCGCAACGTAATCCCTCATTGTGTAGATCAGTGTGTTGATCCACTTGTGCTCTCTCTATTGGAGTGTACTTATTTTCAAGTACAGGGTAAGTGTAGATCAAGAGTAGAAGAAGGAGCCAGGATGGGTCAAAGACCAAGCTATCAAAAGAAGGAAGGAGGAAAATTCTTCCAAGTAAGAATCGACGGGTGTCGTTAGTGGTTCCCGCCGACTTCGACGAGAATCACTAAGTGACTCCCGCTGACTACTTCCAGCCGGCAAAGTCTGAAATTCTGCTAAGGCAGAATCGACGGGAGTGAGGAGTGATTCCCGCCGACATCGACGGGAATCACCAATGACTCCTGCCGATTTTTCCTTAGGCAGATTTCGCTGCTCGCTGGACTGGTCCAGGCCGCCTTGCTCATTTCGACCAAAACTCGGAATTTCCGAGGTGGGCCCCACAATGGTCTTTTAGGGTTTGCCTTTGGGTATAAATACGATGTTATTCCCATTGTCTACAGTACACACCGGAATACGAAAAATAGAAGAAGTCGGTCGTGACCTAGCCGATCGCGGAATCCGCCGCTCGCACGTCGCCGCTCGCAAGGTTTTCGCCGCCGCTGATCTCAGCTCGTATCCGATCGCTCGACTACAGCACCGAGGCAAGCAGCCTGTCTTACATGTCTCTCTCGAGATCTCTTGTCTTCCAATTCATTGAACGAGACTTGTTCTCCCTTCCGAATCGGTTGAGACGTTTGATCCGACTGAGATCGTTCGAAGATCTAGCTTGCTTCGTCAAGAAGTTTGGATTTACAAAGCATCGCCGCCGCATTTGCTTGCCTCCGCCGATCTTGACAAGATCCATTCCAAGTGAGAAATCCGATTGTGGACTCTTCGTACTTTTCGTGCAAGCTTCAACGATTGAAGAAGGACATTGGAATCTCCATAAAGCATTGTTTGTATTTTTATTTACATTCAATTTTGTTGTAAAGGAATTTTCATTCCTATTTGTAAGGGTTGGGTGCAACCCGTTGTGGTGGAGTTGTGACTCTGTTATTGGAAGGGTTCCTTCCGTGGTTAGGGGAGCGTTGAGAAGTGACCGATTCGTCCCTTTGTGGGAGATAGGTCGAAGGGGGAAAGTGGACGTACCCAAATCGGGGAACCACTATAATTCTTTGTGTGTTTTCTGTGTTTTGTTTGCTTACTTGTGCAGGTTAGTTTAATTCCGCAAAAGACTGCACGGCACCTATTCCCCCCCCCCCCTTATAGGTTAATTAGGTTGACACTAGATACTTTCAAATTCCATTGGGGATATTTGCAATCAATGCTGTCAGTAACGGCTCTATTCAAATGCATTGATTATCTAAGAAATTAACGGCCTATAATAGATATACAATAAGGAGACAGAAATGGAAAGAATAAATAACAATATGTCGTACAGTTTTCGTCGACCAGAGAACAGCTTTTCGTCGACCTGTGATCAGCTTTCGTCGACCTGGGATCTGGGATCATCTTTCGTCGACCTGAGTTCTACGAACAACTGCACTACATAAACTGACGGATACTATGCTCTAAGTTTGTCAACTGAGTGTTAGACTTAGAAGGGTTATCACTTTGTCCATAGTTCGTCGAGCTGAGATCTAAGTTCGTCGAGCTCAGCTCAGAGAATTGTCTCTGAGTCAGTTTAGCTGAGCACGACAATCGTCGATCAGAGATTGACGAACGTAGATCTCCTTTTGCAAAACTTGAATTCTCTAAATCTTGAGTCTTTGGCAGTGTTGGAGGCTGGTACTTTGTACCGTTGATTCTAAGGACTTGACCTAGACTCTAAGACATAGTCATGACCCTGATCTATACAGGTTGGGTCATATCCTAATTTAGTGAACCTAGCCCAAATCCAACAAGGGATCCAATAGGACTAAATAGATCTATATGTCGGAGGTATAAACACCTCACTGAGTCTTTGGTACCAAGGCACTAGAAGGAGGTCTGGATCTGCATTCCCTTTTGGCATGCAGAGCAGATACCCTCCTTGGTGCACTTTACCTTTGGACCATTTCTCACTAACTCTTCACTAAAGAGTTTACTTATGGTCTTGTAATTCAAGTGAGCTAGCCTCTTGTGTCATTAGACACAATGTGAGGCTTTCTCATCTGCAACTAGGCATATAGGAGAGTCCTTACTCTCACAAACAAAATTAAGTCAATAAACATTTCCTCTCCTAGTGCCTGCCAAGATGAACCCTTGGTCACTAGACCTCCTAATTTGGCACTCATCCTTGAGGAAAGAAATGTCATAGCCAAGATCACATAGTTGGCTTATGTTTATCAGGTTGTGTTGCAAACCTTTCACAGAAGCTACTTGTGTGATAGTGATTATGCCATTTGAAATCTTACCAAAACCCTTTGGTTACTCCCTTTTCTGAACCACCAAAGATGACTTTTGGTCCATTCTTTACTGGAGTATATTCCTTCAACATGCTCCTTGTTCCAGTTATGTTCCTGGAGCATCCACTATCCAAGTACCAAATAGGGGTATGTCCACTTGGACTGACCTACAACAAATAAATCATCTATCCTTAGGACCCCAATTCTTATCGGGTCCTAGGTGCATGTTAGATTGAAAATGAACATGCCTGCTTGCAGCTTTTCTGACAGGTAAGACAAATAGTGGCCCACTTTGCCATAACACAAACACTCATAAATGTTATACCTTCTCTTAAGGGCTGGCTTATCAATATTGTTGTCAGCAACTCTCAGTCCAGCTGGTACAGTAGCAGCCTTTTCTTATTTCTTCCAGCCACAACCTAATTTAGGATATGTCTGGAAGTAGAGGTACTTGGGTTATCTTAAACCCTATTAGCAGCTGCTTTCTTTTCAGAGTGCATGCTCCAGATGGATTCATATATACCCAAGTCAGGTTTACTGACAGACTTTCCTTTGGTCTGATTGTGGACTGACAAACTTTGAGAATGGGCTACAACCTTATTTTTGTGTGTTGGGGTTGGTACACCAAACACAAATTGTCAAGGATGGGCCATTTGGATTTTTCCATGGGCTGCCTTGTAGGCACTAGCACCCTTACCATTCATAACACCATACTCCCAGTGACCATAAATGCTCTCATGGTCATACCTGTTTGATGGTAGCAGCACTTTCCTGAAAGGAATTTGAGGCTTGGAGACTAGTGGCTGCACTAGATCTTTTCCCTTCTTTTTTGAATTAGCAGCTCTAGTTTTCCCTTTGAAGCCTAATCTCTTCTTACCCTTTTGGGAGGAGAAGGAATCTATCAAGGGCAATACTTAACATGGCTTGTAAAACTTATCCACTAACTTCTTCTTCTTTTGGAGTTTCAAGATTTCTGATGTGGTCATTCTTGAAGGTGATTGTGCCCATCTGAATGACAGTAATGTTTTTCAGCTGGCTGACTTCTTTCATCTTTAGGTTAAGCATGTTTGCTGAGTCTGAAGAAGCCAGCTGTAGAGAGGCAATCTCCTTTGCCAGGAGCCTGCTTCTCTTCAGTGCTTGCAGGAGTTCACCATAGTCATCAATCAATTGATTGATGTCTCCTTCATATTCAGGTCCATCTTCATCTCTTGATGTCGATGCCTCTGATTCTAGACTTGTCACATAATCTGACATAGAGGAAAGAGAATGTACTTTGCTTAGACCAGGCTGCTCCTGGCTGGGTCATTCTTCAGTCAGATCCATCTGCCCAAGGCAATGGCTATCTTATTTTGTTTCTTCAAACCTAGCAGCATCATCAGCTTCTCCAGCAATAGCAGCCAGCATCTCTAAGAAGTCTGCCTCTACAGATTCTTCTTTAGCAGTAAATAGCCCAATGTAGGCTCCATCTTCATCTTCCTTTTCTGACTCTGATGATGATGAGTCAGTCCAGCTCTTTTGCTTCTTAGCAATAAATAATTTCTCCTTCTTTCCCTTCTGCTGATGATCCTTCTTTTCTCCAGCACCCTTCCTTTTGACAGGGCAGTCGGATATAACATGCCCTGGCTAGCTACAATAATAACAAACCACTTTAGAAGAAGCATGTTTATTTGGTTTAGAGCCATACCTATCCTCTTTATGGGATTTCTTCCTGCCCTTGTAGTAATATTCCTTGGAATAAGATGAAGAGGATGGCATGCTTTTCCAGTGCTTCTTCTTAATGAATTTCTAAAATTGCCTGGAGAAGGAAGCAAAGTCTTCAGCAGATATGTGGCAGTCTGATGTGCTGGTTTCTGAGCTTTCTGAATCAGATTCAACATCTCTCGTTGGTGGAGAAGGAGTCTTTCTCCTTCTCCTCCTTGTGGTTTCAGCTTTGAAGGCCACTGACTTTTCCTTGACTACAGACTTGGTGATTTTTTCCTCCTCCTTTTTGGCAGTCAGCTGTATTTTATAGGATAGCAGCATTCCAAACAGGGTTGGTGGTGGAGTGTCTGCAAGTTCTGCCACTTCTCTGATGGCACAAATTTTTGTGTCCTAGACTTTAGTCAAAGACCTGAGAAATTTGTCATTTAATTCATATGTGCTAAAAACTCTACAATATGTTCTCAGCTCATTCACAATCCTGAAGAACTTTTGAAAGCACTCGGTTATGCCATCTGTCTTATTCTGCCTGAAGCTTTCATACTCTTGATTGAGCATGGACTTCCTGTCATCCCTCACTTCTTTTGTTCCCTCCATGAAGACAATTAGTGCACCCCACATCTCCTTAGATGTCTTGCAGTGGACAAGGTTTTGGAAGGTTGAGTCATCAATGGCACTAACTATAATGTTTTATGCCCTCTTATCCACTATAGCTAAGTTTATTTCATCCTTAGTCATCTCTGGTGTATATCTTTTGAGTCTTCAGATTTGCATCAAGGACAGATGTCTTTATTGGGATAAAGGATCCTCCATATACTGTGATATAAATCCTAGGATCAAATTCCTCAATGAACAATCTGACCCATTCCTTCTAGATGCCAAAAGTCTCATTCCTAGAGAGAGGAAGTTTCAGGGATCGAAGCTCTTTGTGATTCTCTCCTGAACCCATCTTGACCTTCTGATAGCTGCCCTGGAGATCAACTCATACTATTAAGTCCTTTCTTGAGTAACCTCCCTTTGATACCATTTGAAAGTCTTGATTTCAAGATCAACTAAACACCTAGAGGGGGGTGAATAGGTCAATTTTAATTCTAGGCTACTTAAAGTAAATGAAATCTGATTCTCTATCTTTATTAATATCTCTATCAGATAAGGTAAGAAAGCTATTCGTAAATTATAACATAATCACTGCACAGCAATCACAGCACAGTACCTACAGATTTATAGTGGTTCCCCAATTGATGGGTACATCCACTTTCCCCCTTCGCCTATCTAGCAATAGATCAGATTCGGCCAAACACCTTCTTTCTTTCTCAGATCCTAAGATTTAACAACTCAGATCCTAACCGGCTCCTACAACTAAGACTATACAAGTCTTACCACTCAGATCACCAAGATCCTACAGCTCAAGTTCTTCCCAAGAACTCTACCTCAGAGTGAATCCACACTCTTACACATCAGGCAATCCTGCCCTACCTCAGAGTGATCCACACTCCTACAACTCAGGCAAACCTTGACCATCCTCAGCCTTTATAACATAGGATTATAGCTCAGGCACTTAGCCTTACCACTTAGATTCAATATGAATCCTATACAAAATATATAAGAAATGAATTACAGACACCAGAGAAAATTCTCTGTGTCTGTCTACCTGGACTGAGCAGATGTTAGGCCTATCTTCATCTTCACAACAATAAGATGAAAAAGAGATCTTGAATTTAAGCCCGGCTTGTTCTGGAAGCGACTAGTAGAAACCACTGCTTCTTCTTCTTCAGGAATCTACCCCGATCTGGACTGAGCAGATATCAGCCCTCTCTACTTCTTCTTTAAAGATCCAGCGAATAATCTTCAGATTTGGCACGGCTTGGATCGTGAAGATACTTTCAGCTAGGGCTCGTCTAGACTGATTCTTCTTCCTCAGAGAAATACTCTGAACTTGTTGTAGCAAATGTTGAATACCTCGGCGAACTCAGAATCCCTTCAGATTTTCAAATTGAATTTCTTGGCTCTATAACAATGGCAGAAGAAGATGACGAACTATTCTTCTTGTTTTTTAGAATAAATTAATTCATTGTTCAGAAAGTTATTTGATCTCGAAATCAGCTGTTATTTATAACTCCATCAATTAGCGAGATGATCGACACGTGTCCCAGAATTAATAGCAGTTAACACCTCAACTTAATCAAATTGAGATTCACTGTAGACTGACGGGGACGTTAATGTTGATTTGCAATGAATCTGAAATTTGTTGACTTTGTTGGTTTTGCTGATGTCATCATCATTCTGGACTTATCCAAAATCAAATATCTTCCCTAAATTTCTGCGTTCGATGAACTCCAAGCTCAGTTTGACAAACCCTGAGCTCAGCTCGGCGAAACAGTGAAAGATATGAAAGCTGAGTTCGACGAATTCTGAACTCCATTCGACGAAAACAAAACTTAGCTTGACGAATAGTGGACAACCTTAGTTCGACGATTCTGAAGGCTGAGTTCTTCTTACAGATGAAAGCTGAGTTCGACGAATTCTGAACTTCATTTGATGAAATCAAAGCTTTGTTTGACGAATAGTGGTTAAGCTATGTTTGATGATTCTAAAGGTTGAGTTCTTCTTACAAATGAAAGCTGAGTTTGACGAATTCTGAACTCGGTTCGACGAAATCAAAGCTTAGCTCGACGAATAGTGGATAAGATGGGTTCGACGATTCTGTACTTAGAAAATTTTTCAAGCTCTGTTAGGCATTGAGTGTGTTGACCTCACTCAATGCTATTTCCCGTTAGCCCATTCTTCAGCTATCTATATGATGGCGTATAGAGCATTGAGTGTATATGCCTCACTCAAACCGATTTGCCTTAGCCATATTCTTTTGCTTTCCTTTCTAATAAAAAGCATTGAGAGAGTTGAGTGAGCTCACCTCACTCAATGATTCTGGACTTAGCCGAATTCTAGTGTCTTCACAGAATGACTAGACTCAAAGCCTTTTATCTTGGCATTGAGTGAGTGAGCTTCACTCAATGCTTCTGTACTTAGTCTACTTTTCTGTCTTCTTATACAATGGCATTGACAGACTTAGCATGGCGTTTAGTGATGAAGCTTCACTCAATGCTTCTGTACTTAGTTGAATTTTTTTTGTCTTTCACTGCTTTGGCTTTGACATGATAACCTTGATTCAATGATTCTGGCCATATGGCATTGATTGAGTTAGGGTCACTCAATGCCTATGGACTTAGCCATATTTTTGCCTTTGCAATACTGTAAGCGTTGACTGCCCGTCTTCTCTCAGCACTATTACTTATATGATGTTAAGTGACCTTGTCTCACTTAATGCTTCTGGACTTAGGCCTTTTCTAAATTTCCAGCCTCACCTTGAGTCCACCTGTCATTGTCTTTTGAACTATCTGTCCAATGATTGTGATAAAGACCAACCTGTATGCATCAACTTAAACATACATCAAATACAACTATGTCTATCTCATTGACCTATTTGACATCATCAAATCAGGGTCATTGGAATCAATGGACCCAACACAGCCCAATTTGCCGGCCTCCTCCCTCCATAGGTCGGGCGGTACAATACCGCCAGACACTAGTTCTCCCATCCAGGGAACAGGGCCGCCCAAATTAGGCGGCCCCTTGGCTGTCAAATTAATGCGGCCGCTTCCCTGCCCAGGTCGGGCGGTATAATGCCACCCGACCCTTCTCGGTCCCCACTGGAGAGCTGGGCCGCACAAATTAGTGGCTCCTTGGACGCTCGATTTGGGTAACCTCCTCCCTGCCTAAGTCGTGCGGTATAATACAATCCCAAAGGCGCCTCCACGCGCTCCACCATCAAGACTACTATTGTCTACTAATCGTGAAGAGAATAAAACCAAACTAGCAATCCAACTAGGCAAGTATACCTATCAAATTATAGCAAGGGGACACAAGTGTCGTATTAAAATCCGAGAACTGTTGAGTAATCTTACTCACACGAAGACTATTATCTTATCGAAAGAACTTTTTTAGGGATGTTTATCTAAAAGACTAGCAGAAGAAAACTACTTGCGATTAAGTAAAGAGCTACTAAATGTGACTACAATGAGGGGTTTAAACGATGATAAAGAGAAGCACTCAATCGAGAATCACCTCGGCAAAAGTTGATTAAATACGCGGTAATAAACCTAAGCTTAATAGGGTAAAGGTCCTTTACTGTGGAGGTTCCTAAAGCTTGAACACGCTTCTCTCGAAGTCGTGCCCAACTGAGTTTAGGAAGGTCCGACCGAACTCTCTTCCAAATCAGAGACCTAAA
This sequence comes from Platanthera zijinensis, assembly GCA_039513925.1. Lineage (NCBI taxonomy): Eukaryota > Viridiplantae > Streptophyta > Magnoliopsida > Asparagales > Orchidaceae > Platanthera > Platanthera zijinensis. Next base: position 188,505,929 of record CM077079.1, on the reverse strand, counting down.
GCTCGCTTTACGCTGTGAACCACGCTATTGGAATTCACTCCAATCCGGGAGATTTAACGTCTGACTCTCTCTAGGGGTGTGTGAAACTCTCTTTACTCCTGAGTGTTCACTCCAAACTACGAGCCTCTCAGCTAGCTAAGAGTGGAAAAAAATGGAAAATATATATCGATGATATATCTCCAAACATGATTATTCAAGAGTAAATCTAAGGCCAGAACCCAAAAAAAAAGTAAACTAAAACATCATAACTTCCTAAACTCGAGCCTCGGATCATCAAGATCGAGTACTAGGAGGATTAGTTACTCATGGTGAAGTGGAGGAAGAGAGATGAGTAGGAGTGCATGGAGACAAAATGGAGACAAGTAAAAAATAAACACACTTTATATTAATTCAAAGAAAGCATAAAACTTGAAATAAAAAAACTATTACACTTGCATGGACTGAAAACTAGGCTAGCATTAACAGTAAACTTCTAAAGAAATTACAAGAACTATTACAAAAGTGTAGAAATAAAACAGAATTAAAAAAAAGGCTAAAAATGAGAAAGGGAGAGAGGAAGAACTAAAGAATGAGCAGAAAATGGCAGCACTTCCCCTCTAAAAAATTTCTCTCTTCAAGACACAAGGGGTTGTCACAACCCGCATTTTCTCCGAATTAAAGAATTATCAGAGTATGAGAAAACATGCGTCATGATGCCACGTCAAGCAGGGGATAACTGTTGACGCTCAGGCAAAACCACATACTATACTTTAAGAAAGAAGTTCATGATTTTAATGATTAGAAAATTTGTTATAATTAGAGGTCGTATCCCTCGGCTCGGTGGATCACCTAGTCCACGGTTAAAAACTATATTTAAGTGCTGCGGAAAAATAGTTTATTCAGGTTTGACATCCTAAGAAGTGCATAAGAGCGCTAAGAGAACCACTTATGCTATGCAAGACTCTACATTTAATTTATATTATATATAGGAAAACGAACTTTATACGCTGCTTGGAAAATAGTGATTTACTTTTATAAATCATGTTGATCATGCAATAAATTTACAATATTAGTTGTAGTTTCAAAATAACGAGCAATCTAGCATAAATCCTCCCCAGAGCAAGTAGACTATCTCCATAAAATGGTAGCAGCAAAAGTTATATATCTAGTACAAAGGTAAAAAAAACTACCAGTGGGCGCCAACAACCTGACACGAACCCACTGGCAAATATGTATGCATGTAAGAAAAGTACAAAAAAACTACCTCACTAACAAGTAATAGAACCTCCAAGGTCAAATAGACCACCAGCAACACCACCGCAACCTAGCCACCAAACTGGCTACTGCTCAGAACCTGAGGCATTCAAAAGAAGAAAGAATACCTCAGCAAGCAAAACAAGAAAGAACTGCATGAAAGAGTCAACCAGGGGGAGGGGGTAAGTGAAAGAGGAAAACACACAGTAGTAAAAGTCACAACTGCCCCAAGGTAAGACAACAAGGAATGCACTACTTGCGAGAAAACAACATCAACCCTGCCCAGAAACTATATCCTGCAGGGTCTACTATGCTTCCAAGAGCCCAAAATGCTGAAATCTACCAAGGCAGAAACATATAACACCCTAAGCTGTGGGAGATGGTAGTAGCAAAAACAAATAACATGGATCCGGGTTGGAGGCAAACTCAGTCCCCCAACCTCCATTTCCAAGACAACAAACTCAAGGGTCTACATGTGAAAGCACAAGGGACCTTCCACCCCCTTGCCCAGCCCATGCCTGGAGCAAGATAGAAGAATAAGGGTGGCCTTGGCTAAATTACACAACACCTCCCCCATGAATAGCTTCAAACCACCACTACTAACCACGACCCACGATTCGGCCTTTAGGAAAGAAAAACATGGCCGACAAACAAACTATAAATATAATCAAGGAATTCACTCGGGAATGAAAATCGAGGTAAGGGAAACAGTGTTGAAATTAGTCAACACGGCTTGCCGTTGAGTGGGAAATCGGCGGGACTCACTTGGTGATTCCCATCGATTTTGACTTAGACGAAAATTCTCACTCAATTACCCCACCACTCAGCCACAAAGAACAAACCAAACTATGGCTTTGAGTGTGTCCACCACACTCAACGCCAAGTCCGGGCTGCTTTTGGGTTTGAGTGTGTGCATCACACTCAACACCAAAACCCGAGACTCTACCAAGACTGGTTCTAACCAGAGCCCTACCACAACAAACTTCCTCACTCTCTCTCGGCTCCACCCGCCAAAGCACCCAACTAGAACTACAAATATGGAGTCTAAATAATGAACACAAATAGCAGGTTGAGCAAACAGCACAAGGAGGGGGCTCATAGGAGAATCTAAGACCTAAATTTAACAAGATAAAGGAGAACATGCTTGGTTTCTACCCTAAGGCTAACCGGGAAATATTCCAGAATTAAAAAGAACAACAATGGCAAGGGCAAGAATACAACTTGCCTCGATTTCTGGTAAAGATTGGTCAGCTTTCCCTCCTCCTCACTCTGCACTAGATGGAGCAGCACCTAACAAGCAAACCCACACTTTAATGGCGGAAAACCACAAGAAACTGAAAATCCAAATCTCCTAAAACTCCACGAAAAACAAGCCTCTTACCATTGAAACGTAAAACTGAGCGAGAGCAAGACAACGCCGCTTTCGGAATCAAAATCCGTCCACGAACACTCCCGGAATCGCCGTTCGAAGGAGTAGCAGGTCCGGCAGTTTTCCTCCGTTTTCCGCGAACAGGAGCAGGCGACGGTTTTGGTCTTGGGAAGAAAGAAGAGAGTGGGCCCGCCAACTTCTAACCAAAGCTTTATAAATAAGCCTTACCATGCCTGATCAGCCTAACCATCTCCCTAAGCCGCCGGTTCATTAAAACTTAGAGGTTTTCTAATTAGTCTTTACTAATGGCACACCCAAAACGACACGAAACCAAACTACCTCGGAATTTGACGAAATTTACACCGTAGCTAAATATCCACGCTACAAACACAACGGCGAAGTTGAAATTAACTTTCGACCAACAGAAATCGAGTTATTCTCTCCCGAAGCCAAAACACAAGCATCCCCCGAGAGGTCACACCGGGTCACCCAAAATGATTCGGCTTGCTAGGGAGATCTTTCCAATAGGCTACGAAATAGGGCACCTAGTTCTAAGGAGTTAAATCCACTCTCCACAGATGGCACAAGCCAAGAAAACGCGTCGACGTAACGCCAAACAAGAATTAAATAATCGCAGAAAAATCGGGGGCGTTACAGGGGTGGGCCTCAATTTATAGACGTTTCAAAGAGCAGGACATGCCCACGCCTCCTGTAATGCATGGAGGTTGACCATGGTACGAAAACTTGTGGGAAATGATGATTGCCTCGGTACGGGTGACGTGCATTAATGGCGGCAGCAGGCTTTGTGTAAGAGCAGGAATTATTCTCTGGCAGCAGGCTTTATGCAGGGAGAGCTCGACAAACGGCAAAGAGAAGGAGCAGGAGGAGTTCAATGAAGAAGGGAAGAATTTGTCGGATGGGGAAGTATTTTTTGAATGTAGAAGGAAGAAGGGGCGTTCGACAAATTTGGAATAATTCATCGAGCGGAGAAAAGTGAAGGGGCGTTCGACGAATTGGGAATAATTTTTCAAATGAAGAAAGGAGAAAGGGTGTTCAACGAATTGGGAATAATTCGTCGAATGGATAAAGGAGAAGGGGTGTTCGACGAATTGGGAATAATTCATCGAATGAAGAAAGGAGATGGGCGTTCGACGAATTGGAAGAATTCATCGAACGCAGAAGGGAGGCATTCGACGAATGGCGGATGAAGGCAAGGTTCGACGAATTTGGAGGAGTTTGTTGAATGCAGAGTGAAGGCGGAGCTCAACGAATTTGGAGGAGTTTATCGAATGCAGAATTAAGGTGGAGCTCGAAGAATTTGGAGGAGTTCGTCGAACGTAGAATGAAGACGGAGCTCGACGAATTTGGATGCGTTCGTCGAACGGAGAATGAAGGCGGAGCTCGACGAATCCTGGCTGAAAAACTGCAAACCTGCAAAGAAAAGAGAAAACATTAGTGACAATAATATATATACAAAAGGAGGTCAAAATAGAGCTTTAAAAACATGATTTAATTACAAAAGGAACTAAAAATTCCTAATAGTTTAGACTACAAAATGCACTATCAAATTCTCCCAAGCTTAAGCTTTGCTTGTCCCCAAGCAAAGATATAAAAACTAGCTAACATAAAAAGTGACTAATCAAAAAGTTCTAATTATTCTTACACAAGTACTATGAGAAATTCTAAGTAGGGAGAAGGTGAAACGTAAATCTAAAATAATTACTTAGGCATGGTTTAACAATTTATAAACTTTACTAACTAAAATAAATCATCCACAATTTTATCAAAATTCTTTAAATAAATTTAAGCAAGGCAATGAAATGAAAAAACGCATTGAGTTGTTAGTAGATCCAAGAGACACATTATAGCTATATCAATCAAATAACAAAAATCTAAATTTAAATCCAAAACTTTACTAATCTACTTTTCTTCTTTACTTAGCTAATAAATAAAATTCAAAAACATGAATCAAAAGGGCTTATTAGGACCGAAACATTTGGTTTAGGATTATGATTAGGAGTGGAATTCCAAGATAAACAAGGAGGCTTTAAAAATCACACTAAACCAAAATAAAGAGTAGTAAAATTTTCATCATACATAAAATATTTTTCTTTCTTTTTCATTTCCAATTTCTTTTCTTTCCCTTTTTCTTTTCTTTTCAAAACAAATGCCATAAATAATTTTCCTTTTCATTTTGAAATTGGCCAAACAAAAGTAAACACTTCTTTTGAGCATAATTTTTTCAAAAAGTTCTCTAAATACATCACAACACAACCCTATCATAATTATGAAAATTTTTAATGCAACTCAAAAAGGTTAGTGTGATTAGATAGGTTAGAAAATTTTAGCTTTGGTGAAAATGAAATGATAAGTGGAGCTATCAATTGAAATCGGAAAAAGGCTCAAAAGCGGCTAATTAGGTATAAAAATTTTTAGGTTGGCAAGAAGGCTCAAACGAAAACAAAAATGACCTAAATCATTTTCATGCTTCTAAATTTATCTAAAGTATTCGCTTTGAAAATTTTCAAAAAGCAAATCCTAGATAATAAAAAAATACTAATGAAATTATCTTGAAAAAAGAAACAATAAGCGACTTGGATCATTCAGATCTACTACGCTAATGAAAGTTGACATTACATAAATTATTCAAAACAAAAAGGGAAATAGTGGATGAAATTTTTTTAAGAAAATAAAGAACAAATATCATAATAAAAATATGAGTTTTAGAAAAACATTTCACATTAACATGCTACCGTGAATTAGAAACACAATATGGCCAACATTTTACTTATGAAACATAATTAAAAAGAACGATTAGAAAGATCATAATTAGCTAAGATATTATAGGGAATATTGAGAAAAACAAATCAAAAAGCAAGAGGTACTATTGAAATACCAAAATTCATTTAAACTATTAAAGTAAAAATAAATAACATAATTTTTTTTTTTTTGAAATATTCTCTTTATATTTTTTGGATTCTTAAGATATTCTCTTTTTTGGATTTTTAAGATATATAAAAAAAAATTATTTTGATTTTTAAAAGGAAACAAAATAAAGATAATTAAAGGAGGAAATCCTCCCCAAGCTTAAAATGGGCATTGTCCTCAATGGAGAAAGGAGGGGAAGGAGAGAGAGAAATTAAAATAGAAATGAAAGTATAGAATTGAAAAACATGTACTTCCCCGGATTTATGTGTCGCGAATATTGAGTAATGTCGTTCCCTCATGCTTATGCTTTGAAACTTCCTGAAATGTCATCATTGGACTTCGTGATGGATTCAACAGTGTTGGAGCAGGCGATCGCAGAAGCTTCAGCTTGTTGGAGCCATCCAGGGCAAAAAGTGTAAAATACCCAAGAGCGCCCTTTGTTTAAAATGTCGTTTGAGCTCGACGCAACAAAATAATATTGTCCAAAAGATTATTGTCCAAAATAATAATTAAAGTTTTTAACAAAAATAAATAGTCTCAAATTAGTTAAAGTTCATGCAGAAGAAACTTAATATTGTTCGGACTTACATCATTATCGCCAGAGAAATAGATTTTAAGATGTTGTCCATTCACTTTGAAATCACCCTTATTAGGGTGTGAAATTAACACAGTGCCATACGGAAAAACTTATTTAATAGAAAATGGCCAAGACCATCGTGACTTTAGTTTGCTAGGAAATAAACGTAAACACGAATTATATAAAAGAACTTGGTCGCCTGGCTAAAAGGTTTTTGGGTGCCATAATTTTTTGTCGTGAAAACATTTCATCCGCTCTTTATAAAATTTGTTATTTTCGTATGCATAAGAGCGCCACTCATCGAGTTCGTTAAGTTGGAATTTTCGAAAATCGCCGACAGAGTCGGGATTGAAATTTAAAAACCTTAAGTCCCAAAAAGCACGGTGTTCTAATTCTACGGGTAAATGGCATGATTTTCAATAAACCAACTGATACAGCATACATTCGATGGAGGTTTTGTACACTGTTCGGTAGGCCCATAGAGTATCGTCTAATTTTGTTGACCAGTCTTTCCTAGAGGTGGAAATAGTCTTTTCTAAAATACATTTTATCTCTATGTTCACTACTTTGACTTGTGCGTTAGTTTGGGGATGGTAGGCAGTTGAAAGCTTATGTGTAACACCGTATTTTATAAGAGTTTTAGAAAACTGTGCATTACTGAAATAAGAACCCCTATCACTAACGATGGCTCGTGGCGTACTGAATCGAGAAAATAATTTTTTTAAGATTGTAATTATGACTCGAGAGTCGTTAGTAGGAAGAGCTTGGGCCTCAGGCCATCGTGAAACATAATCTACAGCAACTAAAATAAACTTGTTCCTGAAGCTAGAAGGAAGAGGGACAACAAAATAAATTCCCCAGAGGTCGAAAACATCGCACTCAAGGAAATAATTTTGCAACATATCATTTTTATTGGAAATGTTTCCTGACCGTTGGCAACTATCAAACCTACTCACAAAAGTTTGCGCATCTTTAAAGAGGTTAGGCCAGTAAAAACCCGCGCAAAGCACTTTGTTGGCGGTGCGTGAAGCTTGATAGTTACCACCAGTCAGTCCTTCATGCAAATGTTTTAAAATATCTTGTCCTTCTTCAAAAGAAACACATCTTCTTATCACCTGGTCCGCACAAACTCGGAAAAGATGCGGGTCCTTCTAAAAATAGTTCTTCAACTCAGAAAAGAATTTCTTCTTATGCTGAGAGGAGAACTCCTTCGGGAGATCACGGGCCACTAAATAGTTTACAATATTTGCAAACCAGGGGGCATGAGAAGTGTTAATTGAAAGAAGCTTCTCATCTGGGAAGAAATCATTAAAAGTTTTTTATCTAAATTATCTATATACGAATTATCTAGGCGATAGAGATGATCGGCGGCCAAATTTTCAACAACTCGCTTATCACGGATTTCTAAGTCAAACTCCTCGAGGAGTAAGACCCAGCGTATCAGGCATGGCTTGGCATCCGTCTTAGTAAGTAAGTACTTGAGGGCTGAGTGGTCAGTGAAAACTATAATTTTTGAAAGCGTAATATATGGCCGAAATTTATCGAAGGCAAGGACAATAGCTAGGAGCTCCTTCTCCGTCATGGTGTAGTTTTCTTGTGCAGATGTGAGTGTTTTACTCGCGTAATAGATGGTGTGGAAGTTTCAAGATATTTGTTGACCTAATACGTCTCCCACCGCGAAACAACTAACATCGCACATTATCTTAAAGGGAAAGTCCCACAATAGAGATATCATAATTGGTGCATTAATTAATTTATCTTTAATTATTTCAAAAGCAGATAAACAAAGGTCATCAAAAATAAATGGGGTTTCTTTTTCAAGAAGATGAATAAGGGGTTTGGTGATTTTGGAGAAGTATTTAATGAAACGGCGGTAGAAGCCAGCGTGACCTAGGAAACTTCTTATAGCTTTTACGTTCGTAGGCGGCGACAGTTTCTGGATAACTTCTATCTTAGCTATATCTTCTTCAATTCCTCGGGCAGAAATTTTATGACAAAAAAACTAACCCCTCCCTCACCATAAAATTGCATTTTTTCCAATTTAGGGCGAGGTTAGTTTTTTCGCATCTTTTTAAGACTTTCTCTAGGTTTTCCAAAAAACTATCAAAAGCATCGCCGAACATGGAGAAATCATCCATAAACACCTCCATTATGCTTTCTACGTACTTGTCAAAGATAGCGAGCATACATCGCTGGAATGTAGTTAGCGCATTACACAACCCAAACGACATTCTTCGGTAAGCAATGGTGCCAAAGGGAAAAGTAAACGTAATTTTTGTTAGATCTAGTGGCCAACCTTAGAGGGGGGCGTGAATAAGGTTTGTGAACGTTTACTGAAATTAAAAATTTCACACACCAAACAATCATAGGAAAAAGGATTTCATTGCATTAAATCAATAATGAAAAGCAGTAGAAGATGAGTACAACATCAAAACTTGATCTTTATGGCATCGAAGATCAGAGACGAAGAGAATAAAGATTCTTTTTGTTTATATATCGACCAAACTATGACCGGTTGGCTCTCACTGTTTCCCTCCAAGAAAGACGTTCAAGCACACTCTTCACCTCCTTGCAAGGAAGGGTCTTAGATCCCACTCTTCACCTCCACACAGATGAAGGGTCTTAGAGCCTACTCTTCACCTCCACACAAGGGAGGGTATTAGAGCCCACTCTTCACCTCCACACAATGGAGGATCTTAGAGCCTAGCTAGATCCTCTGATATAGACGTCTCATTTCCTGGGATGATTTACCGCGGAATCCTTCCTGGATTCCGACGACCCTCTCTGGTTGATTTACCTCTCCGACAAATAAATAGAAAAATTGAAACAGAGTACAAAGATTGAAAATAAAGATGATAAGAAAATGAAGTTCTCCCTCTTGATGACTTCTCCGGTGTGCGATCTACAGTCGGTGCTCGATATCTTCATTTGTTAGCAACCAGTCAGTTCTCAGTGGTCGATGAAGATTCTGGATCGCCGGAGTTCTTTGTTCATGAATGGGAGGGAGAAAGCTTCCTTCAACTTTGATGAAGACAAGTGGAGATAGGCAGAAGGATGCGGCCAAAAGCTGGAGTTTAGGAAAATTTCGTAAAATTCGTCTTGGATAGGTAATGATAACAGGAAATGTAGCGGCTTTTATACGTCTTCATGAAAATAGGCTATCGACGGCGGTAAGACTAGCGCCTGCGATAGTGTCGCACGCTTCTTGTGCCAGCTGTCCTACAAATCTAGAAAATAATCTTTCGAAATGATCTTTTGCCTTTTCATTTGAACTAGAGCCATGCGATAGAGCCTACCGCCGCGCGGTAACATAGGATGCGACGTTCCTGAAAAGGCAACAACCGTTTGACAAGGCTAGCGCTACGTGGTAGGTGCTACCGCCAAAATCTTCCAGAACACTAGGTCCAAATAAATCATTGCGTTAGCGCCTTCCATAGTACAAAAGCTTAGCGGTAGCCCCTCTCGACGTTCTGCCTTCAAAACTCCTCGAGAGCTAGCACGGCGCGGTAGAGCTAGCGCTGAAACCATCCAGAGCACTAGGTCCAAATAAATCGTTTTGTTAGCACCTGCGGTAGTACTAACGCCTGGTGGTAGCTCCTCACGACGTTTTGCCTTCGAAGCTTCTCGAGAGCTAGCGCGACGCGATATTTTTAGCGCCAGGCAGTAGCCCTGAGTCTCGAGTCTCTTCATTCTTATCTCGATATTTGTCGGCTAGCTAGCGCGACGCGTTAGTGCTAGCGCCTGGCAGTAGCCCAGAGTCTCGACACTTCTTCTCTCGATGTTCGTCAACGGGCTAGCGCGGCACATTTGTGCGAGCGCCTGGCGGTAGCATCCATATGAGCCTTCTCTGTTGCTTGCGCCTTACAACCTGCACACTCTATCAACATACAGCGTGATCAAATACAACCAGTGATTTGATATTCTCAAATACAGGGAATGTGAAACATCGGTTCCAACAAACTCCCCTTTTGATAAAATCAAATCTCATTCATGATAAATAATATATGAGATAGAGTTCATATAGAAGATAGGAATTATAAGTTAACATCAGGTTGCAATATATATGTGGCTCTACACATTAAACTTGCTCCCCTATCTATGTGCTGCTCCCCCTATCTATGTGCACACAATTGAACCATGCTCCCCCTACATTTAACCTCTCCTAACCCGTGAACTCATGAACCAATTTATTCTCCCCCTTGAAAATATCAAAAGGGCGGGTGATAGTTCGTTTTGTATTCTAAACTATTAGGGTATTTTCTAGTTTATAATGTGCAAATAGTGTCTTGTATGCTTATATTTTGACTTCCTTATGTATATTTTTTTACCGCTAATGTTTTCTTCTCTTTTTGTAAGTTTCCAGAAAGTTTGGACAAAAATGCCCTGACACGCCCCCTGACACACCCTCCCTAGCTGTGTCATAGGGCGTGTGACCCGATCCCGAGGAAGTCTGCTGCCAGAGCCAATATAATGAGAAAAACCGCTGTCACGCCCTCCTGACACGCCCTCCCTGGGCGTGTCACAGGGCGTGCCACCCTCATCCAGAAGCCTAATACTGTATTTAAAGATTTTTCATAGCAGCACGTTACCAGTACTGACACGCCCCCACTACGCAAGCGTGTCCCTGGGCGTGTACAACCTTTTCCGAAGGCTGACAGATTTCCGACCAATGATTCGACGCGACGTGCGTGTCATGCCCTCCCTATACGGGCATGACCTAGGGAGTGTACACCATCGTACTGTAACACCCCTTATTCGTCGCATAGCATATAGCAGTAGGTCCGGCCGGGGCCCGACGCCATATACTAAGGACAGACCGGAAGGTTACGAATATGGACAACCATTCCAACCAATTTAACAACAACGTCCTACACAACGCATTCTAACGGAAGCATTTTAAAGTTAAACAAAGAACCCATAAAGGCATGAATGTCCACTAGTAATAAAATACCACAAAGGAATGACGAACATGAAAATACACAAAAGAGTTCACGGCCTTAAGGCCTTATAAAAGTGTTCGCTTAACAAGATAGCGTCTTTCATACATCGGCGCGCAGGCCGGCCATACATGAATATGAAAAAGCTAATAACTAAGCCTTCGAGGGCTGGCGCTGCAACTTGGGCTTTAGCCCGCTATTTGCCGCTTGGCTCCGCAGCAGCACCTGTAGAAAGCAATCCACCCAAGAGGTGGCAATACAAAAGGGCAACGGTCAGCAAAGCTGACCAAATTATAACGACCCCATCCCGTTTCTCGGGACGGCGGTGCTCCTTCCCTGCATATAAAACTACCATAGCAATTCTATAAAGTATTCTATTCGCCACAAGTGTCGGCACGCACGGCCGCACACTCCGTGCTCTCAGGGCACTAACCGGTGAACACGGTCCGGACCCAGTCCGACACCACGATTCCACCACCATCCCTCGGATGGCAACTCTCGTGAGCATTTAGCCCTTTCAGCCGATGCCTAGGCCCGTTTCCAGCCTCCCGGGAAGTCCCATGTACTTTAGGTCGCTTCTACCGAGACCACTTGGAATGGGTAGAGTTCCACCCGCCCGTTGCTCACTTCACCACGACCATTTAGCCATCGGTGCGGGCCAAGTTTCTCCTCATTCCCACAATCGATCAAAACACGCACATAACCCCGTTATGTACCGATTTGCCCTCCAAGGCAACATCGTGGCGGCAATGCGATTCCGCCCAAGCTTTCCGGGTGCGCCTCGAGGTTAACCCCCAAGGATCCCTGTATGCAATCTACCGCGTAGAAATTTCAGAAAACTAAAAAATCATCGGCGCGGAGTCTTCTCCGGCCATGCAATGCAAACATCACCGATCCGGGTTAAACCCGAATAGGCTTCACACACAATGCCTACGCCTGTACTCCGATTCCGGGCTCTAACAACGGGGACTTTACATATCTACCCGAAGGGATTCCGCGCCTCAACGCTCACTCGCGAGAGGGGGATTTCTCCATGCATAGAAAGAAGGGCGACTACACATGCCCTATGAAGAGGATCGTTACCCTCGTAGATTTCCGCGTGCCCGCCATGAAGATGTAGACGGATGGAAAGCTTCGCCTCGTCCTTGCCTTCGAAGATCCGGACTCGGATCGCGAGTCGGTGCTCCGGTGCTCCGCCGGCGGCCGGAACTTTGCTCCTCCTCCTCTTGGCTCTCACCTCTCTCTACGAGTTTAGAAAGAGAAAGGTAGGGTTGAAATGAGGGAATTCAGCCCCAAACTCAACCCTAATACCCCCTTGGTTAACCCACAGCCGTTAGATCCAACATAAAAGATCCGGACGGCCCGGATTCAACCCAAAATATCAGTTATGCCGATCGACACGGGTCCTGACACGGCCGTGTGCCACGGGCCGTGTTACCTGGAGCTTCAGGAACGATCGTCGGGCTTCATGAACACGGCTTCGAACACGGCCGTGTTCGAGGCCGTGTGCCCCACACACGGCTTGAGATATGGCCGTGTGCCTCAGGCCGTGTCCTTCTCTGACTCAAGACTGCACAAAACCACAAAAGACCACTGAACATGGGTAGGCACACGGTCGTGTGCCTGGCCGTGTGCCCCTGTTCAGACCTCCAAAAGTGCTGATTGATCGCCCCGCGATCATCTCCGAGGTTGGGGTCTTACAACTCCCTCCCCCTTTAGAGAATTTCATCCCGAAATTAAGAACAGAGACTACACAAAAAAAAACATAACGAGTACCTGAGGGGAACAACTCGGGGTACTCCTCGCGCATTGTCTGCTCTCGCTCCCAAGAGAGCTCCTCGTGTCCGCAGTTATCCCAACGGACCTTCACCATTCTGATTTCCTTGTTCCGAAGCCGCTTGACTTCGAAATCCTCAATAGATATGGGCTTGACTTTCGTTGTCAATCCTTCCTCAACCGGTACTTGGTCGGCCGCTAACACCTGCGAAGGCGCTTGCACTGCCTTCCGCAAAACCGAGATGTGGAATACATCGTGCAAAGCACTTAACTCTGTTGATAACCTCAACCTATAAGCTGCTTCTCCGATCCGCTCCAGAATCTCAAGTGGCCCAAGGTATCTCGGACTCAACTTTTTCCAGCGTCGAATCCGTGAGACACCCTTGAACGGCTTGATCTTCAAGTACACCCAATCGCCAACTCTGAATTCCACGTTCCTATACTTGGCATTATAATACTTGGCTTGCCTATCCTGGGCAATCCGCAACCGCTCCCGTATAGTATGCACTAAAGAAGTGGCATCTTCAATATCTTGACGCTGATAAAGCTTGGACTCACCCATTTCTAACCATGACAACGGCGTGCGACATTTTCATCCGTAAAGAGCTTCGAACGGCGCCATCTGAATGCTTGCTTGATAACTATTGTTATAAGCAAATTCGACCAAGTATAGGTGGTCCTCCCACCTCTTTCCGAAGTCCAACGTATACATGTGGAGCATGTCTTCCAAGGTTCTGTTGACTCTCTCGGTCTGGCCATCCGTCTGCGGATGAAACGCCGTGCTAAACTTCAGTTTGGAGCCCAACATTTGATGCACTAGCCTCCAGTCATTGGACGTGAAACGCCCATCGCGATCACTCACAATACTGCGGGGCACCCCGTGCAAGCGCACAATGCTATCCACATAGAGCTTTGCCAACTTCTCTACTGGATCATCCTTCCTCATTGGTAAGAAATGTGACACTTTCGTCAATCTGTCAACGATCACCCAAATGGCGTCGTTTCCCTTCTGCGATCTTGGCAATCCATGCACAAAATCCATGGATATGTCGTCGAATTTCCACTCCGGTATAGGCAAGGACTTCAGAAATCCGCCCGGCTTTTGGCACTCCGCCTTCACCAAGGCGCACGCTTGACATCTGGCCACATACAACGCCACATCTTTCTTAAGTCCCGGCCACTAAAACAACTTTTTAAGATCACGATACATCTTCGTGCTCCCTGGGTGGATTGAGTACTTGGTATGATGAGCCTCGTACATCAACTCCGCCCGGAGGTTGCCCCCACTTGGGACGCACAAACGATGATCCTTCCATAATAACCCATCTTCTACCGAGAACTTGGAATTTGACCCATCCAGAGCGGCCACCAAAAGCTCCTTCATGGAGTCATCCAACTCCAATGCCTGCCGAACCCGGTCAGCCAGGTCATACAGCACCTCTGTCCAGTATAACATTGCCTTGGCGCTCGACTGCTTGTCAACACAACAGATCTCAAGCTTCACCAACTCCCGTACTAGCCGCTCATCATGCACCGACAACCAGTTGGCTTGGGCGGGAGCCCTGCAGCTCAGCGCATCCGCAACTGCGTTGCCCTTCCCGGGTACATAATGTATCTTGAAAGTGTAGTCCCCCAGGAACTCCATCCACCTCCTCTGCCTCATATTGAGATCCTTTTGATCCAACAAGTATTTTAGGCTCTTGTGATCGGTGTATATGTCGACCCTTACTCCGTATAGGTAGTGCCTCCACAACTTGAGTGCAAATATCACGGCCGCCAACTCCAAGTCGTGCACCGGATAATTTCTTTCATGCACCTTTAGCTGACAAGATCCATACGCTATCACGCTACCATGCTGCAACAACACGCAGACCAAGCCACTACCCGAAGCGTCGTTATACACCTCAAAGCCCTCGGTCCCACTCGGCGAACTAAGCACTGGCGCCGTGGTCAACCGCCTCTTCAGCTCCTCAAAAGCTTGCACGCACTCTTGCGTCCACAAGAATTTCTGATCCTTCCTTGTCAACTTCGTGAGAGGTAACGCTACCCGCGAGAAGTTCTCTACGAAGCGCCTGTAATATCCGGCAAGCCCGAGAAAACTACGGACTTCCGCGACAGAAGATAACGCAGGCCACTCCCGTATCGCAACAATCTTCGCCGGATCCACCGCTATACCTTCCCCACTCACTATATGACCAAGGAACGCTACCGAGGGTAGCCAGAACTCGCACTTGGAGAACTTTGCGTAAAGCTCTTTCCTCCTCAAAGTCTCCAACACCAAATGCAAATGCTTGAAGTGGTCTTCTTCGCACTGCGAGTATACCAAAATATCGTCAATAAAGACGATCACAAAGCGATCCAGGAAATCTCTGAACATCCTGTTCATCAGATCCATAAACACCGATGGCGCATTCGTCAGTCCAAACGGCATGACCGTGAACTCGAAATGCCCGTACCTCGTACTGAACGCCGTCTTTGGGATATCACATTCCCTGATCCTCAGCTGATAGTACCCCGACTTCAAGTCCAACTTGGAGTATACAGACGATCCGACTAACTGATCAAAGAGATCATCAATCCTCAGGATCGGGTACTTGTTCTTCTCCGTCAACTTGTTCAATTCTCTGTAGTCGATGCACAGCCGCATACTACCGTCCTTCTTTTTAACGAAGAGGACCGGTGCGCTCCAAGGCGACGAACTTGGACGCACATAACCTTACTCCATCAGCTCCTCCAGCTGAACCTTCAACTCCGCCATCTCCTTTGGCGCCAACCTATAAGGAGCACGTGACACGGGTTTGGCACCCGGCATGAGCTCGATCGTAAAATCAATCTCTCGCTGCGGTGGGGCTCCAGGAAGGCTATCTGGGAACACATCTGGGTACTCGCATACCACGGGGATCTCATCCAAAGTGGACTTCGGCTTTGCGGCCTCCACTAATGCGAAGAACAACTCTGCACCAGCACGAACCGCCTTCACCACCTGAAGAGCAGACATCAGTGTCTTGCTCGACCCCTTAAGCCCCTCGAAAGTAGTCTCCCTCCCTACACCCAGCTTGACCTCCTTACGGTCGCAATCGATCCAAGCCTTCTGCTCTGACAGCCAATCCATTCCAAAGATAACATCGAACTCTACTAACGGCAATAATGACGCTAGCAAGTCGAACTCTTGTCTCCCTATGTGAACCTTCACGGCGCACACTCTGTCCACACGCATCAAGCACCCATTCGGTAGCAACACATCTATCTTGTCCTTCGCCATCGAAGAAGGGACTCCGATGCGCGATATAAACTGTTCGGACAAGAAAGAATGCGAAGCACCAGTGTCGAACAGTGCCCATGCTGGACTATCGCTAATCACCACAAAGCCTAAGCAAAAGACATTAGCTTAACAAGCAATAGGTAATAGTATTCTCAAGTCAACTTGCATAAATTAACTCATACCTGTCACCACATCCGCTTGCTTGATGGCCTCCTGCTGGCCCAAGTTGTAGACTCTAGGCTGACTCGGAGCATAGTGGGACGCGGTCGACTCCACCGCTTTGCCCTTTTCCTCGTAGGTAGCTCCTTGTTTCCTTTTGGACTTTGAGCGTCCACTCCAGCAGTCACGGGCAAAGTGCCCCGGCTTCCCACACGTGAAACAAGTGCCCGGGGTTCGATTGGTAGTTGCCCCCGAGGCACCTGCAGAAGGAGCTGGACCCGACGTCCTAGACTTCTTGGAGAATCTGCGGTAGCCCGACTTCGACGTAATCGGCGCCTTGAACTCTGATCTCTTGCCACCAGATTCCCTCTCCTTCTTCGCTTGCACGTTTCTCATATCCTTCTCCAAGGACAGGGCCGAACTGACCAGGGTCATGAAACCCTGTGCCTTGGGCCCCGACAGTAGCAACCTCAAATCATCCCTTAGCCCTTCATAAAAGCGGCTCGTCTTGCGCTCCTCGTCTGCGAAGGTAACGCCGGCATATCTCCCCAACCGAGTAAACTCGTGGAGGTATTCATCAACGGTGCTATCACCCTGCACCAACTTCTGGAATTCGCTCTCTAGCGCGATCCTCTGCGCCGAGGGGAGGTATCGAGCCATAAATAGTCTCGCAAACTCCTCCATCGGGACTTCGGCCAATGGCCTTCCCCTCAACTGATGCAGCTCTAGGCCCTCCCACCACAGTATTGCGTCCCCATCCAAAAGGAATGTCGCTATAGTGGTCTTCTGCCACTCTTCAGTTTCCGTCGCAGTCATCACCCTGTTGACCCTTGAGAGCCAATCCTCTGCTTGGGTCGGGGTTTCTGCCCCCGTGAACACCGGTGGATGAAAGCCCATGACATGCTTCAGTTGTCTTTCAGTTGCTCTCCGCGGCAACTCTGGCTCCAACACAACTTGCTCAACCCTCCTTTGCTCTGCCGTCTGAAGCGGTACTTGCTCCACAGTAGGAGCAGGCTGATGCACCTGCCTTGCAGGCTGCGCATTAATCATTGCCATGACAGCTTCCGCCACCAACCTAATGGTCTCGGCAGACAAAGGTGTTGCAGGCGTATCGCTTGGCGCACTGCTCGCCTCAGAACCTGGCCGTTCAGACGGCCCAGCGCCACTTCTGGTCACCTATATTCGTGCAAAAACACCGATAAGCGACCAAACACTACTGCAAACAGCAATTAAAGGAACACGCAGGTTCCTCAACCAGTGTATTTTCATTCCTAAGTGGACATTCATGGGTTCTTTTTCATGTTATAACGATGACGCACGTGACCGTGCTCACCACCCCTTAAAATAATTCGTCCACGAATTCATTTAAGCTTGACCGAAACCAGTAGTCTGATACCAATTTGTAACACCCCTTATCCGTCGCATAGCATATAGCAGTAGGTCCGGCCGGGGCCCGACGCCATATACTACGGACAGACCGAAAGGTTACGAATATGGACAACCATTCCAACCAATTTAACAACAACGTCCTACACAACGCATTCTAACGGAAGCATTTTAAAGTTAAACAAAGAACCCATAAAGGCATGAATGTCCACTAGTAATAAAATACCACAAAGGAATGACGAACATGAAAATACACAAAAGAGTTCACGGCCTTAAGGCCTTACAAAAGTGTTCGCTTAGCAAGATAGCGTCTTTCATACATCGGCGCGCAGGCCGGCCATACATGAATATGAAAAAGCTAATAACTAAGCCTTCGAGGGCTGGCGCTGCAACTTGGGCTTTAGCCCGCTATTTGCCGCTTGGCTCCGCAGCAGCACCTGTAGAAAGCAATCCACCCAAGAGGTGGCAATACAAAAGGGCAACGGTCAGCAAAGCTGACCAAATTATAACGACCCTGTCCCGTTTCTCGGGACGGTGGTGCTCCTTCCCTGCATATAAAACTACCATAGCAATTCTATAAAGTATTCTATTCGCCACAAGTGTCGGCACGCACGGCCGCACACTCCGTGCTCTCAGGGCACTAACCGGTGAACCCGGTCCGGACCTAGTCCGACACCGCGATTCCACCACCATCCCTCAGATGGCAACTCTCGTGAGCATTTAGCCCTTTCAGCCGAAGCCTAGGCCCATTTCTAGCCTCCCGGGAAGTCCCATGTACTTTAGGTCGCTTCTACCGAGACCACTTGGAATGGGTAGAGTTCCACCCGCCCGTTGCTCACTTCACCACGACCATTTAGCCATCGGTGCGGGCCAAGTTTCTCCTCATTCCCACAATCGATCAAAACACGCACATAACCCCGTTATGTACCGATTTGCCCTCCAAGGCAACATCGTGGCGGCAATGCGATTCCGCCCAAGCTTTCCGAGTGCGCCTCGAGGTTAACCCCCAAGGATCCCTGTATGCAATCTACCGCGTAGAAATTTCAGAAAACTAAAAAATCATCGGCGCGGAGTCTTCTCCGGCCATGCAATGCAAACATCACCGATCCGGGTTAAACCCGAATAGGCTTCACACACAATGCCTACGCCCGTACTCCGATTCCGGGCTCTAACAACGGGGACTTTACATATCTACCCGAAGGGATTCCGCGCCTCAACGCTCACTCGCGAGAGGGGGATTTCCCCATGCATAGAAAGAAGGGCGACTACACATGCCCTATGAAGAGGATCGTTACCCTCATAGATTTCCGCGTGCCCGCCATGAAGATGTAGACGGATGGAAAGCTTCGCCTCGTCCTTGCCTTCGAGGATCCGGACTCGGATCGA
This sequence comes from Platanthera zijinensis, assembly GCA_039513925.1. Lineage (NCBI taxonomy): Eukaryota > Viridiplantae > Streptophyta > Magnoliopsida > Asparagales > Orchidaceae > Platanthera > Platanthera zijinensis. The sequence goes on along the minus strand of CM077079.1, from coordinate 188,486,916 downwards.
GAGTCGGTGCTCCGGTGCTCCGCCGGCGGCCGGAACTTTGCTCCTCCTCCTCTTGGCTCTCACATCTCTCTAAGAGTTTAGAAAGAGAAAGGTAGGGTTGAAATGAGGGAATTCAGCCCCAAACTCAACCCTAATCCCCTTGGTTAACCCACAGCCGTTAGATCCAACATAAAAGATCCGAACGGCCCGGATTCAACCCAAAATATCAGTTACGCCGATCGACACGAGTCCTGACACGGCCGTGTGCCACGGGCCGTGTTACCTGGAGCTTCAGGAACGATCGTCGGGCTTCATGAACACGGCTTCGAACACGGCCGTGTTCGAGGCCGTGTGCCCCACACACGGCTTGAGACACGGCCGTGTGCCTCAGGCCGTGTCCTTCTCTGACTCGAGACTGCACAAAACCACAAAAGACAACTGAACACGGGTAGGCACACGGCCGTGTGCCTGGCCGTGTGCCCCTGTTCAGACCTCCAAAAGTGCTGAATGATCGCCCCGCGATCATCTCCGAGGTTGGGGTCTTACACGTACAGAGGCAATCATCCTTCTAGCCAGAATCCAGAGCCCGAGGTCAATCCCATACGTGTCACTCCCCCCTGACACGCCCTCCCCGGGCGTGACTAACCTAACATTTTTGCCTATAAATACAAGGCCACCCCTTGCATTCTAGAATAGTTTGGGTTGAGAGGGGAGGTGCTGCCCTTTTGTTTACTTGTGTTTTTCATGCTTTTTCTCCCCCTCTCTCGCTCTCTCTCTCTCTCTCTCTCATTTTAGTTTTTCTTATCCCTAGTTTAGTTTAAGCTTTTGTAATAGCTTTGGTAATTAATTTAATAGTTTAATGTAATGCTAGCATAGTTTCATTTCCATGTAATTATAATTTTTGTTTCAGTTGTAGCTCTCTTTAATATAAATATAAGTGCCCTTTGTTTACTTTGTGTTCTTAATGCTCTTCTACTCATCCCTCCTCCTCCACTTTGCTATGATTAACTAATCCTCCTTGTACTTGATCTTGATGATCCGAGGTTCGAGTTGATTATTTTATGATGCTTTGTTTACTTTTACTTTTTCTTTTTAGGATTTTTCATGTTTGGAGTTATATCATCGATATATAATTTCCATTTCTAGTTTCACCCTTAGCTAGCCAAGAGGCTCGTAGTTTGAAGAGAACACTCAAGAATAAAGAGAGTTGCACGCACCCCTCGAGAGAGGCATACGTCCAAATCTCCTGGATTGGAGTAAAATCCAATAGTGGGGTTCACCGCGAAAAACGATCTTTAGGCCTCCGATTTGCACGAGAGTTCGGTCGGACCTTCCTAAACTCAGTTAGGCACGACTTCGAGAGAAGCGTGTTCAATCTTTGGGAACCTCCACGATCAAGTAACTTTACCCTATTAAGTTAGGTTTTAATCGCATTTTTAGTCAACTCTTGCCGAGGTGATTCTCGATCGAGTGCTTTTCCATTACAATTATCCAACCCTTCAGTGTAATAATTTTTATTAGCTCTCTACTTGACTGTAATTAGTTCTCTTTTAGTGCAATATTTCGTTTCTTATGTGCGTTTAGATTTATCTTTAACCCTAAAACCATCTTTCGATAAAATAATAGTTTTCGTGTGAGTAGGTTTACTCAACAGTTTCCAGATTTCAATACGACACTTGTGTCCCCTAGCTATAGTTCGATAGGTATACTTGCCTAGTTGGATTGGTAGTTCGGCTCTCTTCAAGCCGGACACCAAGTTTTTGGTGCCGTTGCCAGGGAGCAACTTTTGTTGATAATTTGAAAACACGAACCTATTACTTTTATCATTTCTCTTTCTCATCCTCTTTCTAAAAATTTAAAAATAAAAAAATATTAACGTTCTTAATAAAAAACCACTTCACAATTTTTCTACACCACCCAACTCTCTCGAAAAGGGGAAAGTGGCTTAAATACAACTATCTTATCTAGTACCTTGAGAACCCTTCATTGGGGAGCCCTTGGGAAGTTCGGGAGTTAAAGCATAAAAAAATCTATTTTCTAAAAAAAATTTAGTTTTTTTTTAAAGTTTAATTTTCTTCTTTACCTAATCTTCTTCTAGTGCATGACCCGCGGGAGGCTGTCGGTTATTTTGTACTTGGACCACAAAATTGAGCATACTCTTCGGAGAAGATCGCGATTTCAAGGCCCTACATTCCAAATACCGATTGAGGATTCCGAGTCATTTTCTACTTTAAGAATGGAAGAATCCCACGTGGAGGAGGTTGTGCATAGGCATATGTCCTATAATGCACGAACGAATCTAGAGGGAACAGAATCAAGCATCGTGCGCCCTGCTATAGCTAATAATAATTTCGAACTTAAGCCTAGCATAATTCAAATGGTGAAGTAGTATGTGCAATATGACAGACTTCAAGATGAAGATCCGAACGCGCATATAGCAAGCTTTCTTGAGATTTGTGACACCTTCAAGATAAATGGTGTTACAAATGATGCTATTAGGCTAAGATTATTTCCTTTCTCCCAAAGAACCAAAGCTAAACAATGGTTGATGACTCTCCCAAGAGGGAGCATCACCATTTGGGATCAATTAACTTAAAAATTTCTGACGAAGTATTTTCTACCAGCTAAAATTGCAAAACTTAGGAACGATATATCTGCCTTTGGACAAATAGACTCTGAAACCTTATATGAAACCTGGGAAAGATTTAAAGAACTGTTAAGATGATGCCCCCATCACGCGCTGCCTGTATGGTTACAGTTACAGACATTTTATAATGGGCTAAATCAAAATACAAAGCAAATGATAGACGCAGCTTCTGTCGGTACTTTAAACCATAAGACCCCGGAAGAAGCTCTTGAACTTTTCGAGGACATGGCCATGAACACCTATCAGTGGAATGTGCCTAGGTCTCACCCAAACAAACCTGCACGTATATTTGTAGTGGACAACGTCTCTCAGCTAGTTCTGCAAGTGGAAATTTTAAGTAAAAAAATTACGGAAATGACTATTGCCTCCGCCCCTCAGTTATGGGAATCTGCAACTCCTACCCCCGAACAATTATATTATGTTAATAATATGCCTAGAAATTCTTTTAATAATTTTTCTGCTGTGAATATTCATTCTCTTGGTTTTACTTTTCTGAATAGTTATAATCCATCTTTACGAAACCACCCGAATTTTTCGTGGAGTAATCCTTCGAACGTAATGTGTCCGCCACCACAAAATGATTTTTATGCACCACCTCCACCTCTTCAAAACTATCCAAAACCTCCAAGCTTGGAGGAGTTACTTTCTAAATATATAACCACAAATGACGCTACTATAAGAACCCTAATCGAAAGCGTTAAAAATCTAAAAAATCAAGTAGAACAACTTGCAAAAATTATTTCTGAGCGACCCGCAGGGTCTCTTCCATCCAATACCGAGCCCAATCCAAGAGAGCAAGCGAAAGCTATAACTCTTCGGAGTGGTAAGCATGTTTCTGCTATGGTTAACGAAGAGCCCGAGGCAAGCTCTGCTCCCATTTTGAAAATTCCACCACCCGCTGAAAAAGAAGTTATCACTTCGCTCTCTATTTTAGAAAAAGATCTCACTCCACCACCCATCTTTAAAAATAATCCAACTCCACCATACCATTCCGAACTTAGCAAATAATGTCAGGATGATCAATACTCTCGCTTCCTAGAAATATTTAAGCAAATCCACATACACCTACCCTTTCATGAAGCTATTTTCCAGATGTCAAAGTACGATAAGTACCGTAAGGACCTCCTTAATAACAAAAATAAGTTAGAGAACTTGTTCTACATCACGCTAAATGTCGAGTGCTTTGCGGTCTTGAAAAACAGCTTACCAAAGATGATCAGTGATCCAGGTAGTTTTTTTATATCGTGTGTCTTTGGTGAACTTTTTGTCAAGAACGGATTGGCCGACTTAGCTGCAAGTATCAACCTGATGCCCCTCTCGTTGTTCAAGAAGTTAGGAATTGGTAGCTTCAACCCCACACGCATGAGTATCCAGCTCCCCGATTGATCTGTTAAGTACCTGTTAGGAATAGTGAAGGATGTACTAGTCAAAGTCGACAAATTCATCTTCCCAGTGGATTTCATCATATTGGACATCGAAGAAGACGTTGAGGTTCCCTTGATCCTTGGCCGACCCATCCTTGCCACCTCCAGAACTATCAATGACATAAGAAATGGTAAACTCTTCCTTCGAGTTGTCGATGATGAAGTAACCTTCTCTATCACCCCTTCTGATGTAGGCTATTATGTGGTCACGATAGATTCTATGGTTTAAGCACAAATGCCTCTCTAATCCCACTACTACACTAGCAAAAAATGTAAACACAACACACTCTTTGAACAACTTTATAAAACTAATTTTTACGTACCGTAGCCAAGCCATTTTAAGATTGAACAATAGGCTATAGGCTGATGTTCTCTTAAGCAAAAAGGACCCACCTGGTCCGAACGAACGGTGGTTGTGCCAAAAGAGATCTACCGAAAAGTTCAGTTCGGAAATGGTAGATCTCCCCCAACAAAACGAAGGCGAGGCTCGCCAAAACCTCTCGAAAAATTAAACAACTAGAGAAAACCACAAATGCGGTCGAAGAGAAAAACCACAAACAAGAAAAACGATTCCAAGATAACACAATAGCAATCCACCAAATGAAAATATAGAATAAGAATCACACAAATGGTAGAAGATCTCGTTACCCAATCGGAATAGATGATTCCGGTTCACTTTCAAGGATCGTTCTTCCACGGCTCCACCCGAGTTTCGCCGGATGGATAGAAACTTGTCCGCTTCCTTCGCTTCACACCGGAGTGGAAATATCACAAGGAGGAGACCTTGTACCTTTGTCGAAATCTTTCTAGAAAAGGTGGTTGTCGGTTTTGTGGAGGAAAGGGGACGCTCCGGTTAGGAGATGACGAGGGGGGTTGGGTTTGTTGTTGTTGATGGGTGGCGTCTAGGGCTTTATGGAAGAGGGAGGGGATCGGGTTGTGATGAAGAGGTGGAGGTTTGGTTAGTGACGGGAGGAGGAGACCGGTGGCTTGGGTGGTTATAAGTGGTCGGTTTTCTTTGTAGAGGAAGAGGAGGACTCGGGTAGCAAAGGGAGAGATGGAAGAGAGGGGAGGAGGTTGGCCGGCAGCCAAAGAAAGGAGAGGAAGGAGAACGGGAGGGGCGGCCAAAGAGGAGAGGAGAAGATTTCTCAAGATAAGGATTTACTGTTTTTTAATTCTTTTTCATTCTCTACTTAAAATGAAACAAGGTTAGCCTTATATATGCTTTACATCATGCATTAGCTATTTGCAGCCCACCTAAATAAAAATAAAACAATACTCAAATGTTTAAACATTACATGATAAAAATAAAAAGCAAATATAAATAACTAAATATTATTTGGTAGTCTTCATCTTCATCAGGTAGCTCCAAATCATGTAGCTCCACAAGGTCACCATCTCCATCATGTTGCGGTCATCGTCGTCATCTTCAATATGTAGGAAATCGCCGTCTTCAACTTTAACGCGTTGGGGGTTGCCGCCATCAATCCTCCCCCACTCAAAAGAACTCATCACCGATGAGTTGGCATGGAGGTACTCGCACTGAAGAGCATCATCCAAAAAGACCACCGACGAGTCCAAAATCCAAGAGTCACCGGAGTTCGGACGATCACACCATCATTTCATGTAACGCTAAATACCACCGCTTGGAGAGGAGAGAAAAACACCAAATATGAACCTATCTGGCCAAAAGTTTGTCCTGGGAAACCTGGGAAAAGCATTAGGAAAATAAAGAGGAAAAATTTCTTCATCAACAGTCAACATACCTCCATCGGAGACCGATGAAGAGAACGATCCAGGATCAAGCTCACCCCCCCAACCCAATAGAAAATACAGTGGCACCAAATGTACAGTTAGATATTTCAAATGGTGGAAAAACACATTGCGTGAAATCAGAAACGTTTAAACTAGGGGAAATACCCCATTTAGTGGTTAACTTCAACAAATATATGGCCTCTCCTAATTGATTAAAAATCCGAAAAAATTCCAACTCGCCGAATCAACAACTTTTTTATAGTGCCAGAAGGAATCACTATAGGGGCGAGACGCACCAAGACAAAACCGTAAACCTTAAAGGGAGACACTCTCTTATGTAAGTTAGTGATACATTGATAAGAAGAAATTTGTGTGACTACCGCTTCCTTAATGTGTTTATGTAAATTAAGAACAAGATAGGCAAATACTAGTGCATGTTGACTGGACATAGAAAATGGTGGTAATAGAACTACATAAGGTGGCACAAACGGAAATAAATAGGGTGGCACCAACGGAACTACATCAGGTAGCACCAATATAACGAGATGAGGTGGCACTAACAGGAGTACATCTTGTGGTACTAACAGAATGAAATCAGGTGGCAAAATAAACGGCCACATCAATAACTTATACTCAGGGATTTGACTAAACATGGGATTTCGGGAGGATATAAGACTATCAAAAGTTATATAGTGATCACACACGAATTCTATCAATGCTTGTCGAGGCATATCCAAAGACGGGACCAGCGCGGTTGGCAAAATAAAATGACTAAGATCTGGCGTACCCAAATCGTATCCTAAATGGTAAGCTAGTCGAGTCAACGGATCAAGAGGGAGAGTCGGTAAAACTATAACCGGGAGAGAGTTAAAATCATGTTCAATTTTACGCCACGGAGACAGCTTCAGGGGACGTTCATCTGGGTCTACTTCAATAGCGTCTTCCAAAAGTATAACTCTCTCACATGAAAATTCTTCCATCACATTAGTCACGACAACCAAGTCAGAAACAGTTAAAATCTCAGAAATTGGCACATCAATATGTCTCGGACTAAAATAACCCAGCTCGATTCCTAACAGATCATCACCTATATCACTACTAGGTAAGCTCATAACGTGAGGTGACTCTTCCAACTCAGCCAGAATATCAACCGACTTAGGTTCATCGGAAGACTCTATGAAAATCATGGTAGATGGCTCAGAAATAACGTCAAAAGGGAGTGGGGATAATTCCTCAAAGGAGAAATCCTCATCCAGGTAACTAGGGTAACCAATCTCTTCAATGTTAATACAATCGTCAGTAATATCAGCCTCGCCCTCAGTAACAGGCACAGTCCTAGGCATGGCCTTAGACTCATTAGGGGAGTCAACAACTAAATCAGGCAACTCAAGGGGAGACTCAAAATGGTCTACGGGCATAATCGAGGTAGGACGCTCAATAGAGCCCAGACCAGATTCGCCACTAGCCTCACATATAGTAATCGTCTGACATGAGGGAACTTTACTCAAAGGAATTCGGTGCTTCTCAATTTCCAATGTCATGCAAAAGGTGGCATCTAGATCAGTGTGACCATATCGCAATAACTTTCCCTCGATGTAGGGGCTCAACCCCCTACGAAATCTAGAAAGGGTGACCTCAGGCAATTCCTTCACACCGCTCCAAACCATCAAATCCTTAGAGTTACATATAATCTGAGACCGACTTATTCCCTTATTTAAGGGTAGCCAAATCATCAGCTATATGATGCTTGGCCTGGGCGTTTGGTTTATCTTCATTCATAAAGATCGGTATGGAACTAGCGCCATCAGTAGGATAACTAGGGTGTTGCCTAGGGAGAAGTGGTGCTACTTGGCTAGCCGTTAATTGGCCAATCAATGCCTTAATCTCATCTACTATCAGACAATGGAATGGCTTTCTAACATTCATAATGGAACCTAATGATTTTTCTCGGGAAACATTGATGTCATAGGCCATTTAGTGATAACCGGAGAGTAAACTCGATCCGGAATTTACGCATATACAATGTGAAATGTTTCTGGCCCAAATAAAATAGGATTGTCGGAATTGTTCCCGCTTAACCACTAGGGTAATATTTATATAAAATAGATTTTCTTGCTGAAAAATATATGAAGATTGTTAATTAATTTTTTATTTATTTTGTTGCTGAAAAATAGGAAATTTATGCCGCTATTGGCAGACCAGAAATATTTTTTTGATTATTTTGACTCTAAACGTGCATACAAAGTGCGTGTTAACATGCCACAAGATGGGGGAGGGGTGTCAATTAGGAAATTGACGTGAACCTCCCTTTGATACCAAATTGATGTAAGCTACTATGTGGTCACGATAGATTCTACGGTTTAAGCACAAATGCCTCTCTAATCCCACTACTACACTCGCAAAAAATGTAAATGCAGCACACTCGTTGAAGAACTTTATCAAACTTATGCTAACGTATGGTAGCCACGCCATTTTAAGATCGAACAATAGGCTATAGGCCGATGTTCTCTCAAGCTAAAAGGACCCACCCGGTCCGAACGAACGGTGGTTGTACCAAAAGAGATCTACCAAAAAGTTCGGTTAATAAATGGTAGATCTCCCCCAACAAAATGAAAGTGAGGCTCGCCAAAACCTCTCAGAAAATTAAACAACTAGAGAAAACAACAAATACGGTCGAAGAGAAAAACCACGAACAAGAAAAATGATTCCAAGATAACACAATAGCAATCCACCAAATGAAAATCTAAAATAAGAATCACACAAATGGTAGAAGATCTCGTTACCCAACCGGAATAGATGATTCCGGTTCACTTTCAAGAATCGTTCTTTCACGGCTCCGCCGGAGTTTCGTCGGATGGAGATAAACTTTTCTGCTTCCTTCGCTTCACACCGGAGTGGAAATATCACAAGGAGGAGACCTTGCACCTTGATCGAAATCTTTCTAGAAAAGGGGGTGGTCGGCTTTGTGGAGGAAAGGGGAGGCTCGGGTTAGGAGATGAGGAGGGGGGTCGGGTTTGTTGGTGTTGATGGGTGGAGGCTATGGTTTTATGGAAGAGGGAGGGGATCGGGTTGTGATGAAGAGGTGGAGGTCGGGTTAGTGAGGGGAGGAGGAGGTCGGTGGCTTGGGTGGTTGTAAGTGGTCGGTTTTCTTTGTTGAGGAAGAGGAGGGCTTGGGTAGAAAAGGGAGACAAGGAAGAGAGGGGAGGAGGAGGTTGGCCGGCGGCCAAAGCAAGGAGAGGAAGGGGAACGGGAGGGGCGTCCAAAGAGGAGAGGAGAAGATTTCTCAAGACAAGGATTTAGGGTTTTTTAATTATTTTTCATTCTCTACTTAAAAAATGAAACAAGGTTAGCCTTATATAGGCTTTACATCATGCATTGACTATTTGCAGCCTACTTAAATAAAAATAAAGTAGTACTCAAATGTTTAAACATTACATAATAAAAATAAAATGCAAGTAAAAATAACTAAATATTATTTTGTAGTCTTCATCTTCATCATATAGCTCCACATCATGTTGCTCCATAAGGTCACCATCTCCATCATGTTGGGGTCACTGTCGTCATCTTCAATATATAGGAAATCGTCGTCTTCAACTTTAACACGTTGGGGGTTGCCGCCATCACCTTCGAGTAAAAATACCCTGGAAAATGATGACTCCTGTTTCTTTTTAGATACCTTAAGTGATGAATCTTCCTACTGCCATTCTCATAGTGAAAATGAATTTTCTAATTTTTTACTCCCTCTACTCTTCCAATGGAACCTCTACAAGAAGCCGCCATGGCCACTAGCCCCACACCTTTTAATTTTCTATTTAAAAAAGTCTACGAAGACATAGTATTTAAAAAAGAAAGAATTTCTAAAACCTCGTATGAAGACCCCCCTACCCTAGAGTTGAAGGAACTACCCAAAAATCTTAGGTATGCCTTCTTAGAAAAGGATTCCAAGCTACAAGTAATAGTTTCGGCCCACCTGATTGAAGTACAGAATGATGAACTCCTGCTAGTTTTACATAAGCATCACCGAGCTATTGCTTTGCAAATATCTGATATCAAGGGCATAAGCCAATCTTTCTGCACCCATAAAATTCTAATGGAAGATAATTTGAGGTAACTCAATACTACCTCAGCATCGTATAAATGCGAACATGAAAGAAGTCGCAAAGGGCGAGGTTATGAAACTCTTAGACGCAGGAATTATCTATCATATATCTGATAGTAAGTGGGTTAGTCATGTCCAAGTAGTGCCGAAAAAGGGAGGGATAACTGTAGTTATAAATGAAAATAATGATTTAATCCCGACACGGACGGTAGCGGGGTGGCGAATGTGTATCATCTATTGTAAGTTGAACGACGCCACCCGCAAGGACCACTTTCCCTTGTCGTTCATCGATCAAATCTTAGAGCGATTATCCGGCCATAGCTTTTACTATTTTCTCGATGGTCTCTTAGGGTATTTTCAAATCCCCATCTCTCCTGAGGTCTAGGAGAAAACAATGTTTACTTGTCCCTTCAGCACCTTTGCCTACTGAAGATTTCCGTTTGGATTGGGATATTCGCCAGCTACATTCCAACGATGTATGCTCGCTATCTTCGACAAGTATGTAGAAAGCATTATGGAGGTATTTATGGATGATTTCTCCGTGTTCGGTGATGCCTTTGATAGTTGTTTAAAAAAATTAGAAAATGTCTTAGAACGATGCGAAGAAACTAACCTTGTCCTAAATTGGGAAAAATGTCATTTTATGGTGAGGGAAGGGTTAGTTTTGGGTCATAAAATTTCTGCTAAAGGAATTGAAGTAGATATTGCTAATATATAAGTTATTGAGAAGCTGCCGCCGCCTACGAATGTCAAAGCTATAAGAAGTTTCTTAGGACACGCTGGTTTCTACTGCCGCTTCATAAAAGACTTCTCCAAAATCACCAAACCTCTAACTTAGCTCTTAGAAAAAGATGCCCCATTTATTTTTGATGACCTTTGCTTGTCTGCATTTGAATTAATACACTACAAGAAAAACTTCATTTATCAACGAAAATTAGGAAGGCTAAATAATTTGTTTCTAATTAGTATCGAATTTAGCTAGGTATATGATATTTGTTTTTACCTACAAAAATAGCAACGAAAAAATTTGTCGCAAAAATAGCAACAAATTATTTTGTTGCAAAATATTTATTGCTAAATAGAAACGAAATATTTCCATTCAAAATTTTTATACTAATTATTTTAGATTAAATATTTATGGTGTGAAAGATTCAATTCCCTCTAAATATTTTCATCTCACTTTTAATAAATAATATATATTATAAGTTCTTAAACAAATTAAAGAAGCCTTTTATATCCCCATTATCATATCAATACTGCTCCCCTGCCAAGATCGTCACTCTCATACATGATCTCCCCGCCGAGCTCATCACACTATCGTGCGATCTCCCCACCTTGCTCCAACGAGAAATAAATAAATATATACATATAAAATATATAAAAAAAACAAACAAATATAAAATATACAGAAATATATAAATATATATAATATATAGAAATAATGATGTATATAAATAATTATATATAATAAACTATATATATTAAACTATAAATAAAAAAATATATAATATATATATATATATATATATATATATATATATGTATAAATAAATAACCATATATATAAATAATAAAAATTTATAATTATATATATATATATATTACCGCCACCTATAAACGAATTTGTTAATAATGAGGGTTGGTTGGGTAAGGAAATTATTTATGAGAGGTCTCCGATTCGATTCTCAACAAGTGCATATTAAAAATATTTTTTTGTATATAAATTTTATTAAAATTTAACCAAATAATTATAAAAAATACAAACATTAGCATCAAAAGAATTCCTTCCTAAAACATCCTTGCTAATTAGAAAGAAAAAAATTTCTTGCTAAATTTATCTAGGACCATAATAGTTACAAATTTTTTCCGTTTCTGCTAATTAAAATTAGAAACTAATTTATCTAATTAGCAACAATTTTTTCTCCTAGCTAATTAAGGTTTTTCTTGTTGTGATAAAATATAAATTAGTTAACGCCCCCATTATGATAGCTCCGGTGTGGGACCTTCCTTTTTAAATTATGTGCGATGCGAGTAGTTTTCGGGTTGAGAGGTACTAGGACAACAAATATCTAAAAACTTCCATCTCATCTATTACGTAAGTAAAACACTTACATTGGCATAAGAGAATTACACCACAACCGAGAAGGAGCTCCTAGTTATAGCGTTTGCTTTTGATAAATTCTGCCCTTATATACGCTTTCAAAAATTATCGTTTTTACGGATCACTCGACCCTCAAATATCTGCTTGCTAAGACGGATGCCAAGTCATGCCTGATTTGCAGGGTCATACTCCTCCAGGAGGTGGACTTAGAAATCCATGATAAGCGAGGAGCCGAGAATTTGGCTGCCGACCATCTCTCCCGATTAGATAATCCTTATATTGAAAATTTAGATGAAAAATCTTTTAATGATTATTTTCCTGATGAAAAACTGCTTTCAATTAACACTTCTCCTTCTCTTTGGTTTGCACACATAGCCAATTATTTAGTGGCTCGTGTGCTCCCAAAAGAGTTCTCCTCTAAACAAAAGAAGAAATTCTTTTCTTAGTTGAAGAACTATTTTTTAGAGGACCGCATCTTTTCAGTGTCTGTGCGGACCAAGTGATAAGGAGATGTGTCTCTTTTGAAGAAGGTTTAGTTATTTTAAAACATTTGCATGAAGGACCGACTGGTGGTCACTATCAAGCTGCTTACACCGCCCATAAAGTGCTTTGTGCGGGTTTTTACTGGCCTAGCCTGTTTAAAGACGCGCAAGCCTATGTGAGTAGGTGTGATAGTTGCCAACTATCGGGAAATATTTCCAATAAAAATTAAATGTCGCAAAATTACTTCCTTGAGTGCGAAGTTTTCGACCTCTAGGGAATTGATTTTGTTGGCCCCCTTCCTTCTAGCTTCGGGAAAAAATATATTTTAGTTGTCGTAGATTATGTTTCTCGATAGGCTGAAGCCCAATCTCTTCCTACTAATGACGCCCGAATTGTAATTACTTTCTTAAAAAAGTTATTTTCTCGATTCGGTATGCCGCGAGCCATCGTTAGTGATAGGGGTTCTCATTTTTGTAACGCACAGTTTTCTAAAATCCTTATTAAATACGGCGTTACGCATAGGATTTCAACTGCCTACCACACCCAAACTAACGGACAAGTTAAAGTAGTGAACAGAGAGATTAAATGAATATTAGAAAAAAACTATTTCCATCTCTAGGAAAGACTGGTAAGCCAAATTAGACGATGCTCTATGGGCCTGCCGAACAACATACAAAACTGCCATCGGATGTACGCCGTATTGGTTGGTTTATGGAAAGTCGTGTCATTTACTCGTAGAATTAGAACACCGCGCTTTTTGGGCCTTGCGATTTTTAAATTTCGATCCCCATTCTGCCGGTGACCTTAGAAAATTTCAACTTAACGAACTCGATGAGTGGCACTCTTACGCGTACAAGAACAACAAATTTTATAAAGAGCAGACGAAACATTTTCATGACAAGCACATAAGGCACCCAAAAACCTTTAAGCCGAGCGACCATGTTCTTCTTTATAACTCTTGTTTACGTTTATTTCTGGGAAAACTAAAGTCTCGTTGGTCTGGCCCGTTTTCTGTCTTAGAAGTTTTTCCTTATGGTGCTGTTTTAAGTTCCCACCCTGATAAGGGTGATTTCAAAGTGAATGGGCATTGACTTAAACTCTATTTTTCTGGTGATGATGATGTCAGTCCAAACAATATTAATTTTCTTCTACACGAACTTTAACTAACTTAGAACTATTTTATTTTGTTAAAAACTTTAAACACTATTTTGGACAATAATCTTTTGGATAATATTATTTTGTTGCATCGAGCTCAAACGATGTTTAAAATAAAAGGAGCTCTTGGGAGGCAACCCAAGTTATTTTTCTATTATTTTTATTTTACACTTTTTTGCCCCGGATGGCTCCGAAGAGATGAAGCTTCTGCGATCGCCTACTCCAACACTGTTTATTCCATCACGAAGTCCAAAGAAGACATTTCATGAAGATCCAAAGCGCAAGCACGGGGGAGCGGCATCACTCAACTTTCGCGACGCATAAATCTGGGGAAGTACCTGTTTTTCAATTCTATACTTTCATTTCTATTTTAAATTCTCTCTCTACCCTCCTTTCTCCACTGAGCACAATGTCCATTTTAAGCTTGGGGGAGGATTTCCTCCTTTTTGCTATTTGTGTATATTTTAAAAAATAAAAAAAATGAATATCTTAAAAATCCAAAAAAAAAATAGAAAATATTTCAAAATCAAAAAAAAATATTTATGTATATATATTATATTTACTTTTTGTTTTTACTTTAATAGTTTAGACGGTTTCTTTTGGTATTTCAATAGTACCCCTTGCTTTTGTTTTGTTTTTCTCAAAATCCCATATAAATAACTTAGCTAATTATAATATTTCTAATCGTTATTTTAATTATATTTCATAAGTAAAATGTTGGTCATGCTGTGTTTCTAATTAAGGTAGCATGTTTATATGAAATGTTTTTTCAAAAACTCGTATTTTTATTATGGGTTTTGTCCTTTATTTTCTGTACTTTCTCAAAAATTCATCATCCACTATTTTCCTTTTCATTTTTGATAATTTTTGTAATGTCAACTTTTAATTAGCGTAGTAGATCTGAACGATCCAAGTCGCCTATTAAAAATTTCTATTTTCAAGATCATTTCATTAATCTTCTTTTATTATCTAGGACTTGTTTTTTGAAATTTTTCAAAACTATGCTTTAGATAAATTTAAAAGCATGAAAATTGTTTAGGCCGTTTTTATTTTCGTTTAAGCCTTCTTGCCAACCTAAAAATTTTTTACCCCTAGTTAGCCGCTTTTGAGCCTTTCTCCAATTTCAATTAATAGCTTCACTTATCATTTCATTTTCACCAAAGCTAAAATTTTCCAACCTATCTAATCTCACTAACCTTTTTGAGTTTCATTAAAAAAAATTCATGATTATGATAGGTTATTTTGTGATATTTTTGGAGAAGTTTTTGAAAAAGTATGCTCAAAAGAAGTGATTACCTTTGTTTGGCTAATTTTAAAATGAAAAGAAAAATTATTATGGCCTTTATTTTGAAAAAAGAAGAAAAAAATTGAAAAAGAAAAAAAATAGAAAAGAAAGAAAATATATATTTTATTTTTGAAACTCGTTGTTTTGGTTTAGTGTGATTTTTAAGCCTCTTTGTTTATCTTTGAATTCCACACCTAAATATAATCCTAACCATAAGTTTTGGTCCTAATAAGTCCTTTTGATTCATGCTTTTGAATTTTATTTATTAGTTAACTAAAGAAGAAAAGTAAATCAGTATCAGTTTTGGATTTGTTATTTAATTTATATAGTCATAATGTGTTGCTTGGATCTAGTAACAACTCAATGCATTTTTCATTTTGCTGCTTTGCTTAAATCTACACAAAGAAACTTGTTTAAATTTTAGATGATTTATTTTCGTTAGTAAAGTTTATAAATTGTAAACCATATTTAAACAATTGTTTTAGGTTTACATTTCACCTTCTCCCTACTAAGAATTTCGCATAGTACTTGTGTAAGCATAATTAGAACTTTTTGATTAGTCACTTTTTATGATTCTTGATGACTAGTTTTAATCATCGTTTTTCGTTTAGTTTAGCAAAAAAAATCTTAGGTTTTATAATATTTCTATGTAATTTTATACTTGTTATGTTTTTATTTCATGTTTTATGTCTTCTTATTTGGATATAGTTTAATTATATATTTTATGCAATCTTATGCTTGTTATGTTTTATTTAATGCCCATTGTGTTATGATAATTTCTAGTTTTATAATATATTTTATGAATTTTATTCTTGTTATTTTGTTTCATGTTTTATATCTATTTACATTTTGTTATGAAATTTAACTAATGTTATGTTACATTTTGTTCGTAGGTTCAAGCTCAAGTACAACATGTTGGCCGAGCCTCCTTCAAATCATGTAACAATGATGCAGCCCACTAGTGAGCCCCGAGCCTATGATAAAGCCCAACTTAGAGCAGCCCCTACATGCTACTCGGCCTACATGAAGAGCAGCCCCTCCACCCGAGCCCAAGCAGCCCACAACCTCAAACCCGAGCCCACCAACAAGCCCACCAAGCAGCCTCTCTCTCTTCCCTCATCATTTATTGAATGCATGAACATCTCCCATGTATAGGGCTGGCCACCTTCCTCCCCTCCCTCTTCATTTATTCTAAATGCATCTTCTCTTTTCCCTCTCTCATGCTCTTTAAAGCTCATTCACCCCCCCCCCTTATATTTTATATTTTCTATTTTTCCTTTCCATAAAATACATACATTGAATCCCCCTCTCTCTCCCCCCCTTTATTAATTGCCATGCATGCACCCTTTTTCCAATACATGGTCGGCCCCCCTTGTCTCCCCTTAATCTAGAAGCTTCTCCATCTCCTATAAAAGGAACCCCTCCCCTCCTTATAAGAGACACTTTTTTGTAAGCAATTTTATGTTAAGAAGTTTAGTGAAGTTTTGGAGTTGAGTTGTAGAGAGCAAGAGAGCTAGTGAGTTGTTATTTTCTTTTCATTATTATTGTAGTCTTTTCATTATTGTAATCTTTTTTATCTTAATATAATATTGCCCTTTTTTAAAATATTGTGTTCTCTTTTATTTTTGCAAGTAATGAAAATGAATTTCTTTCATCTTACTTTGATTTCAATTTCCATTATGAGTAGCTAATTTTCTTTTAGCATTTGATCGTGAGGAGCCATGAAGTGAGATGAGGTTTATTTTAATTTCCTAGTTTTAATTTTGTTTAAATTATTATCGGTCCTTCTTTGACTTTTCTCGCGCCAACTCCGTATTTCCAGTAAACGTTAGTAGGCCTTTGATCTCATTTCATAGAAGTCGAGAGACTCGTTGATTTGAAAGATCACTCAAAGAAGGAAGGAGTTACACGCAACCCTAGAGATAGGATGATGTAAATCCTCCGAATTGGAGTCAAATCCAATAGTGTGGGTCACTTCGATAATGCGACTTGAGGCCATTTTGACTTGTAAAAAGATTTCGGTCAAAACCTCTACAAGTTAGGGGATTTAATGCTCTAGCGAGATTACTTCCTAATATCGGATCTGTCACGACCGAGTTTAATTTGCAATTTTAAATCTAGCTTTTTATCCCTCTCGTCTCATTTCATGGTGAATCATTGATCGAATGCTAGCCTTTTTTATCATAAGTTTTTGTTAAAAAATTATCTTTAGTTTTAATTTAAAAATTCTCAAAACCCATCTATCTTTCGATAGGATAATAGTTCAAGCATGAGTAGGAGTACTTGACAACCCTGTGTTTAAATACGACCTTGGTACTACAATTCGATAGGTACACTTGCATTTTCGAGTTGAAAGTAATTTTCACACCAAGTTTTTGGCGCCGTTGCCGGGGACTTATTCGTCAATATTTTGAAAACTTTCTCGCTATTACTTCTGCAAAAATCCAAAAAAAAATTTCTCGTATTCAAGTTTTTATTTCCTTTCTTTTCTTCTCTCCATTCTCTTTCTTTTTTTTTGTAGTGCATGACCCGCACGAATCTGTCGCTACTTGTTGATTTGGACCCAGAAATCGAACGCTCCTTTCGAAGACAACTACGATTCGGGGCTTCCACTTCTCAAACAGCGGTTGAGAATTCCTACAGTGATTGCAATTTTAATTCTGAAATTGGAGATCCCAACCCAGGAATGGGTCAGTAAAGGACCATGTACGATTATGCTCGACCGACCCTGGATGGTATAGAAACAAGTATTGTTCGACCTGCAATAGCGAAAAATAATTTTGAGCTTAATCCTAGCATCATACAAATGGTGCAGTAATATGTACAGTTCGACAGATTATAAGATGAAGATCCGAACTTACATATTGCTAGTTTTCTCGAGATCTGTGACACTTTCAAAATTAATGGTGTTTCAGACAATGCGATTAGGCTAAGACGCTTCCCCTTCTCCTTAAGGACAAAAGACAAATAATGGTTAAGTTCTCTTCCAAGAGGATCAATCACTACTTGGAACATTCTAGTTGATAAATTTCTTGCTCGATATTTCCCTCCTGCAAAAACTGCTAAATTAAGAAATGATATTACTTCTTATTCTCAAATTGCTTCTAAGACCCTCTATGACACTTGGGAGAGGTTCAAAGATCTTTTGAGAAGATGCCCTCATCATGCTCTGCATGTATGGTTATAGGTCCAGACATTTTACAATGGGCTAAATCAAGAAACTAAGCAAATGATAGATGCCGCTTCCGCTAGTTCTTTGGACCGCAAAACTCCGGAAGCCGCTCTTGAGCTTATAGAGGACATGGCGATGAACACTTATCCGCTGAATTTGTCTAGGACTCGCCCATCTACACCTTCAGGCATCTATAAAGTTGATTTGGTATAACAACTGGCGCTGCAAGTGGAGATGCTGAACAAGAAGATTTCGGAGATGACTTCTTCCTCCGCCGCTAAGGTATTTGAAAATGTGAATGCTGCTGCTGCTATCGAGAAGCTAGATTATCTGGGGAATATACCCAGGCCTGCTCAAAATAATTCTGCCAATAATTTTTCTGGTTTTTCTAATTTTTTTGCACCTCCTGGTTTTAATTCTTCTTCAAACTCTTATAATCTTGGATGGCGTAACCATCCTAATTTTTCTTGGAGTAACCCTGCTAATGCTGTTCGCCTGCCACACGATTTCACTCCACCACCACCACCACAACATCAAAACCAAAATTTTCAAAAACCTCCCCCTTTGGAGGAGATCCTTTATAAATATATAAGCTCAAACGAAGCTAATATTAGAAGTCTAACTGGCTCCGTGAAAAGTTTAGAAAACTAGGTCGGGCAACTTGCCAAGGCTTTTTTCGAGAGACCACCTGGAACTCTTCCCTCAAACACTAAATTTAACCTTATGGAGCATGCAAATGTGATTTCCCTTCGGAGCGGTAAGGTTATTAACGAGCCCACCACAAGGGAAGAGCCAAAGGTGATTGCCTCTCCTACTACTGGACGAATTAGTGGTGAAGAAATAACTAATAAAAATTTTGGAAAAGAAAACTCTATTTTTTAAAATGAACATGAAACTTCCATTTTGGAAAAAGAAAAAGATGGTTTTAAAAATAATGATCTCGAGATTTTAAAAGAATTTCCGCCACCTCCCTACCCTGCTAAGCTTAGGAAGAATAAGCTAGATGATCAATATCAACGCTTTCTTGAAATGTTTAAACAAATTCATATTAATTTGCCATTTCATGAAGCGATTAGCCAAATGCTTAAGTACGCCAAATATCTTAAAGATTTATTAACGAACAAGAAGAAATTGGAAAATCTTTCTCACGTGACATTAAATGAAGAATGCTCGGCGGTCATTAAAAACTCTAATCTTCCAAAAAAAAATAAATGATCCGGGTAGTTTTTCAATTCCTTGTGTTTTTGGCGACCTTTTTGTAAAACACGCGTTAGCGGACATAGGTGCGAGCATCAACTTGATGCCTTTTTCATTATTTAAAAAGCTAGGTTTGGGCACTCTCAGCCCTACGCATATGAGTATTCAATTATCTGATCGATCAATTAAGTATCTGTTAGGTATCGTATAGGTTGTGCTAGTGAAGTTTGACAAATTCATCTTCCCGGTAGATTTTGTCATTCTCGATATTGAAGAGGACATCGAGGTCCCTCTTATCCTTGGTCATCCCTTCCTGGCCACTGCTCGCGCAATCATAAATGTGAGTGACGGAAAACTTTTTCTGCATGTGGGAGATGAGGAAGTTACATTTGATATTAACAAATCTATGAAAAACTCTTTACAAAATGATGATTCTTGCTTTTTCATTGATGAATTAAAAGAAGACTCTTATATTCCTCCAAAGGATTTTTCGTCTTCTTTTTCTGAACTTTCATCAAATGTTTTTGAAAACACCGTTATGTATGTACAAGAAAAATTCGAAAATGACTCTTATTTTAGACAAAAGAATCTTGAGAATCTTATTTTTGAAAATGATAAAAATTTGAAAAATTATTTTGATAAACCACCTGACCCTGAAACAAAAATTTATCTCGATAAGAACTTTCGCCACCATAAAAATTTTAAGCCAGGCGATCAAGTTCTTCTTTTAAATTTATGTCTACGTATTTTCTTTAGAAAATCTAAATCTCGTTGGTCTGGACCGTTTAGGTCAAGGAAGTCTTTTCTGATGGAACTATGTTGCTTTCGCACCCCAATAAGGGTGATTTTAAAGTGAATGGGCATAGACTTAAACTTTATTTTTCAAATGATTCTGTGTTTCCTGCAACGGAGGATCTTGTCTTGGACTCCTGAATATTTATCATCATGTGAAACTTTTTTATTTTTTATTTTTGGACTTCTCTTAATAATTATAAAGACTTTTATTTTTATTATTCGAACTTTAAATTGTTGTAATAAAGAACAATCTTGGGCACCTGCCCATGGACTCTATTTTTCTGCTTTTATTTTGCTCTTCCTTCCGGTGGCAAAACAAGTGCAAGTTCGTGATCGTCGCTCCAACATTACTGATATCAAGATGGATCAAGTCAAACCTGTTGACGATCAAGTGCACTAAAAAGCAAGCATGGGGGAGCGACATCCACCTTCATCTCACAAACTCGGGGAAGTCCTATTCTTTTTATTTAATTCACTTTCTGCATTTTTCTCTCCTTCTCAGTCTCCTTCTCTTTCTCATTTTTCTTTTTATTTCTTTCATTGAGTACAATGAAGAATCCAAGCATGGGGGAGGGTTTAGTTGTCTTAAAGTCACAAAAATATTTTAGTATAGTTATATTAAGCCTTTTTAGGAGTATTGTTTTTATTTAACTATATCAAAAATCCAAAAAATTAGAAAATTCAAAACCCACAAAAAATTATAACATAAAAATCAAAAAAAAATTGCTAAAATCTATTTGAAAAACAAAATCGAAAATTATTTTCCATCTTTATTTGTATGTTTCTTCTAGTGATGTGTAGGCCCGTGCGGTTTTGTAGTTCTAGATAGATTTCTTTGAAAAGTTTTGCTAAACTTATCATTTTTAACATAGCTTAGTTTTACTAGTTTATAGGTAATATTAACACTTTTTCATTTATGGGGGTAGTCTTTCTTGGTATCTTAAAACTTGTCCCTTGCTACTCTCAAATCATGTGCATCATTTTTACGTACTTCAGAAATGATTTAGGCCACCCTTTGACTTGTTTGAGCTTTTCTTGCCCACCAAAAAAATTTTACCATTGCAAAACAATTTTGGGCCTTTTCCATGTTTATTTGATTTAGCTCCACCTTTTTTTCATTATTTTCACCAAAGCCAAAATGCTTTTCCTATTTTTCAGACTAAAACTTTGAGCTTAAAAATCATTTTTGTGAAGGGGTATTATCTTTGAAATGAAAAGGAAATTTTAAAGCCTATTTTTGGAGCTCTCCTTTATGAAAAAAAATGTGTTATTATAAAAATGTTATCAAATCAAAAAAAGTAGAAAAAAATGAAAAAAAGTAGTTTGTTTTGGCCAATATATTCAAAAGAAAAAAAATTCATGGCCTTATGTTTACTTTAAGTATTTCCTATTTCTATGTTTATTTTAAGCTCACCTTAGTTTAGTGTTTAAGCCCTCATGTTTATCCTTGCTTTCATTCCCTAATCATTTACCTAAACAAAGTTTTAACGCCTATTAGAAGTCCTATTAATCTTTAGAACGTAAATTTGCGTAGTGGAGAAAGTGTGAACGGACAAGCCTATGGCCACCATCATTGATGGATTTCTTTGGAGGTTACCTTGAGGTTTTTAGGGTTAATTTTTATCTAGCAACCTAGTAGTTCATTCAATGTGCCGTTTATTTAGAATCTCTACTCTTGTCTTTCTTATTTTCATTAATTTTGGATGCCTTGTTTTAAGGATTTAGAAATGTGTAACTCTTCTTTATGCTCTAATGATAATTCTAGGTCTCCACTTTCAAATTTTCTATTGTGCACTTCTCACCCCACTAGTTGTTAACATAAACATTAGGATAGTTTAATTTTTCATGTTTTGGTTTTCTTAATCTATGAAACCTAAATTTGCCTTGTTAACTTTTAATTCCTCTCCCCTAGTTTTCAATTCCATTTGCTTGAGGGCAAGCAAATACTCAAGCATGGGGGAATTTGATGACTAGTTTTAGTCATCATTTTTAGTTTAGTTTAGCATAAGAAATTCTTAGGTTTTATAATATTTCTATGTAATTTTATACTTGTTATTTTTTATTTCATGTTTTATTTCTTCTTGTTAGGATATAGTTTAATTATATATTTTATGCAATCTTATGCTTGTTATGTTTTATTTAATGTCCTTTGTGTTATGATAATTTCTTGTTTTATTATATGTTTTATGAATTTTATTCTTGTCATTTTGTGTTTCATGTTTTATATCTATTTATGTTTTGTTATGAAATTTAACTAATGTTATGTTACATTTTGTTCATAGGTTCAAGCTCAAGTCCATCCCATTACATGTTGGCCGAACCTCCTTCAAATCATGCAACAATGATGCAGCCCACTAGTGCAACCTGAGCCTATGATAAAGCCCAACTTGGAGAAGCCCCTGCATGCTACTCGGCCTACATGAAGAGAATCCCCTCCACCCGAGCCCAAGCAGCCCACAACCTCAAACCCGAGCCCACCAACTAGCCCACCAAGCAGCCTCTCTCTCTTCCCTCATCATTTATTCAATGCATGAACATCTCCCATGCTTAGGGCCGGCCACCTTCCTCCCCTCCCTCTTCATTTATTCCAAATGCATCTTCTCTTTTCCCTCTCTCATGCTCTTTAAATCTCATTCACCCCTCTTATTTTTTATATTTTCTATTTTTCCTTTCCATAAAATACATACATTGAATCCCCCTCTCTTTCCCCCCTTCATTAATTGCCATGAATTCACCCTTTTTCCAATACATGGTCAGCCCCCCTTGTCTCCCCTTAATCTAGAAGCTTCTCCATCTCCTATAAAAGGAACCCCTCCACTCCTTGTTAGAGACACTTTTTGTAAGCAATTTTATGTTAAGAAGTTTAGTGAAGTTTTGGAGTTGAGTTGTAGAGAGCAAGAGAGCTAGTGAGTTGTTATTTTCTTTTCATTATTGTTGTAGTCTTTTCATTATTGTAATCTTTTTTATCTTAATATAATATTGCCCTTTTTTTTAAATATTGTGTTCTCTTTTATTTTTGTAAGTAACGAAAATGAATTTCTTTCATCTTACTTTGATTTCAATTTCCATTATGAGTAGCTCATTTTCTTTTAGCATTTGATCATGAGGAGCCATGAAGTGAGATGAGGGTTATTTTTATTTCCTAGTTTTTAATTTTGTTTAAATTATTATTGGTCCTTCTTTGACTTTTCTCGCGCCAACTCCGTATTTCCGGTATACGGTAGTAGGCCTTTGATCTCATTTCATATAAGTCGAGAGACTCGTTGATTTGAAAGATCACTCAAAGAAGGAAGGAGTTGCACGCAACCCTAGAGATAGGATGATGTAAATCCTCCGGATTGGAGTCAAATCCAATAGTGCGGGTCACTTCGATAATGCGACTTGAGGTCATTTTCACTTGTAAAGAGATTTCGGTCAAAACGTCTACAAGTTAGGGGATTTAATGCTCTAGCGAGATTACTTCCTAATATCGGATCTGTCACGGCCGAGTTTAATTTGCAATTTTAAATCTAGCTTTTTATCCCTCTCGTCTCATTTCATGGTGAATCATTGATCGAATACTAGCCTTTTTTATCATAAGTTTTCGTTAAAAAAATTATCTTTAGTTTTAATTTAAAAATTCTCAAAACCCATCTATCTTTCGGTAGGATAATAGTTCATGCGTGAGTAGCAGTACTTGACAACCCCATGTTTAAATACGACCTTGGTACTACAATTCTATGGGTACACTTACCTTTTTGAGTTGAAAGTAATTTTCACACCAATTACCTAGTTTTTATATCATTGCTTGGGGACAAGCAAAGCTTAAGCTTGGGGGAATTTGATAGTTCGTTTTGAAGTCTAAACTATTAGGGTATTTTCTAGTTTATAATGGGCAAATCATGTCATGTATGCTTATATTTTGACTTCCTCATGTATATTTTATTGTCGCTAACGTTTTCTTCTCTTTTTACAGGTTTCCAGAAAGTTTGGGCAAAAATTCCCTAACACTCCCCCCTGATACGCCCTCCTTGGGCGTGTCATAGGGCGTGTGACCCGATCCGGAGGAAGTATGCTACCAGAGCTAATATAACGAGAAAACCAACTGTCATGCCCCCTGACACGCCCTCCCTGGGCGTGTCACAGGGTGTGTAACCCTCATCCCAAAGCCTGCTGTCGCATTTAAAGATTTTTCATTATTGCACGTCAACAGTACTGACACGCCCCCCCCCCCCCCCTACACGGGCATGCCCCTGGGTGTGTTCAACCTTTTTCTAAGACTGATGGATTTACGACCAATGATTTCGATGGGACGTGTTTGTCACGCCCCCCCTACACGAGCGTGACCTAGGGCGTGTCCACCATCGTACAGAGGCAATCATCCTTCCCGCCAGAATCTAAAGCCCGAGGTCAACCCCGTACGTGTCATGCCCCCCTGATACGCCCTCCCCGGGTGTGTCACTGGGCATGACAACCTGAGATTTTTGTCTACAAATACAAGGCCACCCCTTGCATTCCAGAACAGTTTAGGTTGAGAGGGGAGGTGCTGCCATTTTGTTTACTTGTGTTTTTCATGCTTTTTCTCCACCTCTCTCTCTTTCTCATTTTAGCTTTTCTTATCCCTAGTTTAGTTTAATCTTTGGTAATAGCTTTGGTAATTGATTTAGTAGTTTAATGTAATGCTAGCATATTTTCATTTCCATGCAATTGTAATTTTTCTTTCAGTTGTAGCTCTCTTTAATATTAATATAAGTGCCCTTTGTTTACTTTGTGTTCTTAATGCTCTTCTACTCATCCCTCCTCCTCCACTTCGCTATTATTAACTAATCCTCCTTGTACTCGATCTTGATGATCTGAGGTTTGAGTTGATTATGTTATGATGCTTTGAATTTACTTTTTCTTTTTAGGGTTTAGGCCTTCGAATTACTCTTGATTTTTCATGTTTGGAGTTATATCATCGATATATAATTTCCATTTCTATTTTCACTCTTAGCTAGCCGAGAGGCTCGTAGTTTGAAGTGAACACTCAAGAGTAAAGAGAGTTGTACGCACCCCTCGAGAGTGGCAGACGTCCAAATCTCCCGAATTGGAGTAAAATCCAATAGTGGGTTTCACCGCGTAAAGCGAGCTTTAGGTCTCCAATTTGGACAAGAGTTCGGTCGGACCATCCTAATCTCAGTTGGGCACGACTTCGAGAGAAGCATGTTCATGCTTTAGGAACCTCCACGGTCAAGGAACTTTACCGTATTAAGTTAGCTTTTTTATTGCATTTTATTCAACTCTTGTAGAGGTGATTCTCGATCGAGTGCTCTTCCATCTCGTTGATCCAACCCTTCAGTGTAATCATTTTTATAAGCTCTCTACTTGACTGCAATTAGTTCTCTTTTAGTGCAATATTTCCTTTCTTAAGTACATTTAGATTTCTCTTTAACCCTAAAACCATTTTTCGATAAAATAATAGTTTTCGTGTGAGTAGGTTTACTCATCAGTTCCTGAATTTCAATACGACACTTGTGTCCCCTAGCTACAGTTCGATAGGTATACTTGCCTAGTTGGATTGCTAGTTCGGCTCTCTTCAAGCCGGACACCAGCGGGCAAGGCCTACACGACATGTAGGATGAAAAATAGGATATATGATGACGATTTAGACAAAAAGAAGATAGTGCACACACACGGTAAGTTTTGAAACAATAAGCATAGCGGGGACCCAAAACTAAAATCAAATCAGAGAATTGGAGATGCACGGGTCATAGAATAGAGCAAGATAGAGAAAAACAAGTTTCATATTTCAGATTAATTGGACAGCACAGACTAAACTAAGCACATAATGAGAACGTCTACAATGCTAGATGAGTTATGAGGTACATCATGGTGAACAAACATTGTAACCGTCATGAGTGTAAATCGAGTGCCAGTATGTGTTGTGCATAAACATATTATAACACCCCAAAAAGCTCAAAATTGGATTTGAAGTGCAGGTTGCTTAACACGGCCTGGGACACGGGCGTGTCCCAGGGCGTGTCGGGGGTACACGGCCTGGGACACGCCCGTGTCCCAGGGCATGTCACTCAATAAAATGCCGGATCGAGTCAGAAATGTACACGGCCCGGAACCAAGCCTTGAACACGATCGTGTCAGATTTGACACGGGCGTGTCCGAGGGCGTGTGCCTACCCGTGTACTGCTCTGACTGGTTTTAGCGCTCGTTGAGTACCGTGTAATAGGGGTGACATGGGCGTGTCACATGACTGACACGGGCGTGTCAGGTTCGACACGGGCGTGTCGATGCCCGTGTTCTGGTAGTTTTCAGTCGGTACGTGTGCCGCTTAAGGGTACACGGCCTGTGACACGGACGTGTCACAGGCCGTGTCGGCCAAAAATTTTAGTTTTCAGGCAGCTCGTGGCCGTTCATTGTCCTTAAAGAGGATCTTGTGGCTGGGGCTCATTCCTGGGCTGATAAGGCCGAGAAAGAAGGAGGAAAAGCTCATTTTTGAGTTTCATCTTCTCTTTATACATCTAAGAGAGAGGGGAGAGCAAGGGGAGGAAGAAGAAGTGGAATCCGGCTGCCGGTGGTGCTACGGTGGTCCAAATCGCGAGCCGAGTTCAGATTTGCGAAGGCAACGCTGCTGCGAAGGCTTTCATCCGTCTTAATTTCTCTCCATGGCTCCGAAGCGAATTCTTAGGGTAACGATTTCCTGCTTGGACATGTGAAGTCCTTAATTCCTACATTGCATAGGGAAAACCCTTCCCCGCGAGTGTGTGGTGGGTTGTGGCATCCCTTGGGGTAGATATGTGAAGTCCCCCTTGTTAGAGTCCAGAATTGGAGTACGGATCTAGGCATGCTGTGTGAAGCCCATCTGGACATGGTATGGATTGGTGATGCTTGTTTGCATATCGGAGAAGACTCCGTGATTATTGCTTGTAGGCATGATGGATAAAGTACTGGAGGAAGTCCAGTAAATTATGAGATTTGGACTCTCTTGTGGCTGTGAGCTGCTACTTTGTGTGAGGTTGAGCCGTTGGGCTGCAACTAGGCAAATGCCTTGGTGGTGGAATGGGCAAGGTGAAGCTGTACCCGCGTTAGTCCAGGCTTGAGTCTGACGATTTGAGCAACGGGCAAGGTGGATATGTACCCGCGTTATGGTTGTCTAACCTTGGGTTCTTAAGACCCTGTTAGGATCACATAGCGAGAGTCGACGACCTGTGTGCCGATCAGACTAGAATGCTCATATTGGACCGTTATGTCTGGGACCTCTGAACGGTGGTGTGGCCGTGGAACTACGGAACACCGATAATGTGCCCTAAGTGCACGGAGCGTCGGGCCATCATGCCGACGTTTGTGATATGTATTGACGGTGCGTTCGTGTACGTCTTGGGTGTCTTATTATACATACACTGAATTGCTATGCAGGGAAGGAATTTCGCTGCCCCGTGCCAGGGGCAGGGTCGTTATAATTGGTCAGCTGAATGCTGACCGTTGCCCTGCTTGCCACCGTTTTGTGGATTGGTTTTTACAGGTGCTGGTCCGAGCAGGACTTAGCGGGTTGAAGCCCAAAGCTGCGTTGCTGCCCTCGAAGGCATTGTTTTGTTTCTTTTGTTCATGTGTGGCCGGCCTGCGTGCCGATGTCTGTAATCCACACTCTTGTTAAGAGAAACTGTTGTAAGGACTTAAGGCCAGACTCTTTTAATGTTTGTATACATTCCTATGTTATAGTGGACAGTGCTCTTTATCTTGAGTTCAAATATTCAACCGTGAAACTTCCGCTAGAATGCTCTGTGATAGGATGCGTTGGTTATGATATTATTTTGTAGCGTCTCCGCCTGTTTGTGGAATATGGTGTGGGGCCCCGGCCGGACCCTCTATTATATTCTTCTTGACGGGTAGAGGTGTTACAATTTGGTATCAGCTTGTTGGTCGATCTCTTCCGAATTCGCGGACGAATTCTTTTGAGGGGTGGCGAGCACGTGTCAGTGCCGTCGTTATAACACTTAACTTGAACTCAAGATTGTCCACTTAGGAATGCAAATACACTTGTTTGTTGAACTTGTGTATTCTTTTTGTATGGTTGCCATTTTCATTGGTCGTTAACCTGTATATTTTACACATATAGGTGACCAGAAGTGTTGCGGCTCAATCCGAACCACAACGTTCTATTGAGAGTGCGGCACCAGCCGAGGTGCCCACAACTCCTCCATCCGCTGAAACAGTCCGTCTCATCACGGAAACGGTACTTGCTGTGATGAATGCTCAGCAGGCTGGGCAGGCACGTCCTGCAGTGGTGCCAACGCAAGCTGGGGTACGGCAAGAACCGGTAGAAGCCGAAGTTGATCCGCGGGTAGCAGATCAACAATGGAAGCAATTCTTGAGCTTTAACCCTCCGCAGTTTCATGGGGCGGGTACACCGGCCCAAGCAGAGGATTGGCTTGCGAGGATCAAGAGGATTATGAGAGCTATCAAGGTTGAGGAGGAGCAAAAAGTCATGTTAGCCACTTTCCTACTGGAAGGAGAGGCGCGATTGTGGTGGGATGAGATTGAAATGCATCACTTGGCCGGTAGGCAATTGGCAGAGATTACAATGGAAGAATTTTCTCGATTGTTCTTAGCACAACATCTGCCGATGCAACAAAGGATATCGATGGAAATGGAATTTCAACGGTTAGCACAGGGAGATCGAAGTGTGGATGACTACCTGCATGAGTTCACCCGTTTGGGCAGATATGCGGGCACGATCTTCGCCGAAGAAGAGCGTAAGACTAGTCGGTTTTATGCGGGACTGCGAGATGAGCTGCGGTATTTGCTCTCGAGTTCTGTGAGTCAGGGATTCCAAGCCTTAGTCTGTACGGCTCGTTCTTTGGAGCTGGACATGAAACGGGGGCAAGCAAAGGGCAACTTGGCTGTTGCAAAGCCAGAGTTTAAGCCGCCGCATCCGGACAAGTTTGGCTACCGAAAGAGATGGAATAAGAAGTCTAAGTCTTCTGGACAAGCTCCTTCTGCGACTGTGACGGAACATCTGGGTATGGATCTCGTGCTTGTTTTACGTGCGGGAAGGTTGGACACTTCGCACGTGAATGCCGATCTGGTCCTCCAAAGGGTGATAAGAAGACGGGAGCGTCTTATGCGGAGAAGGGGAAGGCTGTGGTGGAGTCTTCTGCCTCGCACGCGCAGCCCAGGGTCTTCAACCTTGGACAACAGGAGGGCATTAAGCAGGCGGATGTCGTCATAGGTACGCGTAAGTTTTAATGTTCTTGTTTTTGATGTGCTGTGCTTGTTTTAATTGTAATGTTATACGGGTTTGTCCTTATACGAGAATATCCAGCGCGAGCACTGTTCGACACAGGTGCTTCACATTCATTTCTGTCTGAGGACTTTGTCTTTCGTGTCGGGGTACCTATCCGGACCACGACAGACAGTGTAAAGGTGTTGTTGCCTAACGGATGTTTGATGTGCGCGGATCGATCTTGCGGTCTTGAGGTCAAGATAGGAAGTCGGGAGTTCAAGGTGGAAACATTAGTATTACCGATCAAGGAGTTTGATATAATCTTTGGTATGGACTGGCTTTCAGAGCAGCGTGCCTGTATAGATTGCACTTCGAAAGAGGTCACACTTGGGCAAAATACTGAATAAGAGACCAAGTTCATTGGTATGCAAGGGATGAGTGGGATGTTTTTATCCGCTCTCCAAGTTGTTAAGGCAGTTCGGAAGGGTGCGGAGTTGTTCTTCACACTCATAGAGGCGGTGGCGCCGAAGGCCAGTGTGAGTGAAGTGCCGATTGTGTCGGAATATGCTGATGTGTTTCCAAAGGACCTTCCTGGGTTACCTCCCCAAAGGGAAATCGACATTGCTATCGAGCTGGTGCCGGGTGCGAAACCTGTGGCCAGTTCACCGTATCGGGTAGCGCCAAAAGAAATGGCCGAACTGAAAGTTCAGTTGCAAGAGTTGTTGGAGCAGGGATACATACGCCCAAGTATGTCACCTTGGAGCGCGCCTGTTCTTTTTGTGAAAAAGAAAGACGGTGGTTTGCGACTATGTATTGATTATCGCGAACTGAACAAGTTGACGGAGAAAAACAAGTATCCAATTACACGGATCGATGACTTATTCGATCAGCTAGCAGGCTCAACCGTCTATTCGAAGTTGGATTTGAAGTCCGGGTATTACCAGTTGCGGATTAGGGAAGGTGACATTCCCAAGACAGCATTTGGCACATGTTATGGTCATTATGAGTTCACAGTGATGTCGTTCGGCTTATGTAATGCGCCTTCGGTCTTCATGGATCTCATGCATCGAACGTTCCGCGAATACCTGGATCTGTTTGTGATTGTGTTTATTGATGATATCCTTGTATATTCACAATCGGAGGAAGATCATGCAAACCACTTGCGGTTGGTATTGCATACCTTGCGAAGGAATAAGCTGTATGCCAAGTTCTCTAAGTCTGAATTCTGGCTCTCGCCGGTGGCTTTTCTAGGCCATGTGGTAAGTGGAGAGGGCATAGCGATGGATCCGGCTAAGATAAGTGCCATTCGTGATTGGCCAGTGTTGTATTCGGTGGCCGAGGTCAGGAGTTTCCTTGGACTGGCGGGCTACTATAGACGGTTCGTGGAGAACTTCTCCCGGATTGCTTTGCCTCTGACTACGTTGACGAGAAAGGATCAGAAGTTCATTTGGACGCCGGAGTGCGCACGAGCTTTTGATGAGCTGAAGATTCGTTTGACCACGGCGCCCGTTTTGACGTCGCCATGTGGTACAGATGGTTTTGAAATATACAGCGATGTGTCAGGAAGCGGCTTAGGTTGCGTTCTCCTGCAGTTTGGCAAGGTGATCGCTTATGGCTCACGTCAATTGAAAGTGCATGAGCGTAATTACCCTATCCATGACTTGGAGTTGGCAGCGGTGATCTTTGCGCTAAAGTTGTGGCGGCATTATCTTTATGGCGTGAAGGTGGATATTTATACAGATCATCAAAGCTTAAAGTATCTGCTCGATCAAAAGGAGTTGAATATGCGACAAAGGAGGTGGATGGAATTCCTTGGGGATTATACCTTCGACATTCACTATGTTCTCGGAAAGGGAAATGTGGTCGCTGATGCTTTGAGTCGTCGGACTCCGGTGCGGGCAAATTGGTTGCGGATTCATAATGAGCGGTTAATCCAGGAGTTGGAAGCTTTGGAGATATCTTGTGTGGAAAGAGATTCTTCGATTGTTGCATGCGTGAACTGGTTGGAGGTTCAATATGACCTTGCTGACAGGGTTCGGCGGGCAATGGAGTTGGATGAAAGTCTCCAACGCTATGCAAAGGAGGGGTCTGGTGATCAATTCTCCTGGGATGACGGTTTGTTATGGAAAGATGGCCGATTGTGCGTCCCTAGTGCGGGTAAATTGCGAGAAGGATTGTTATATGAAGCACACTTTACAAAGTACTCAATTCACCCTGGGAGCACAAAAATGTACAAGGACATGAAGAAACTATTCTGGTGGCCTAGTTTAAAGAAGGACATAGCCGCGTATGTAGCTAAATGTCGTACTTGTGCTTTGGTAAAGGCAGAATGTCAATGGCCGAGGGGTTTCCTGAAGTCGTTGTCGGTCCCGCAATGGAAGTTTGAGGATATTTCTATGGATTTCGTTCATGGATTGCGGAGATCTCAGCGTGGCCATGACTCAATCTGGGTGATTGTAGACCGGTTGACAAAGGTGGCTCACTTTATACCGAACAAACGGGACGATTCAGTGGAAACGTTAGCAAAGCTCTATGTGGAGCAGATTGTTCGATTGCACGGTGTTCCCCGGAGCATCGTAAGTGACCGAGATGGGCGCTTTACCTCGAAAGATTGGAGATTAGTTCATCAGATGTTGGGTACGAAGTTAGCATTCAGTACGGCCTTTCATCCGTAAATGGATGGCCAAACTGAACGAACCAACAGAACGATGGAGGATATGCTCCGTATGTGCGCCCTGGACTTCGGTAAGAATTGGGAAGAGCATCTTGTTATGGTGGAGTTTGCCTATAATAATAGCCATCAAGCGAGTATAGGCATGGCCCCATTTGAAGCGTTGTATGGTCGTAAGTGTCGTACACCCCTAGCTTGGGCAGAAACTGGCGGGACCAAACTTTTAGGCAAAAAGGAAGTCGAGGATGCTACCTCAACAATACGCTCTATTCGCGAGAGGCTCCTAATAGCCCAGGATCGGCAAGCCAAGTATTACAATGCTAAGCACCGGAACGTGGAGTTCGCGGTGAGTGACTGGGTCTATTTAAAGATTAAGCCCTTCAAAGGCGTATCTCGGATTCGGCGGTTGAAAAAGCTAAGTCCGCGATACCTTGGTCCGTTTGAATGGGTGGAGCGAGTTGGGGAAGCTGCCTATCGGCTAGCTCTTTCATCGGAATTGAGTGGATTGCATGACGTATTTCACATCTCGGTGCTACGCAAAGCAGTCAAGGATCCAGCTCAATTAATTGACAATGATCGAGTGCCGGTTGAGTATGGGCTAACGATAAAGGTGAAGCCTATACGGATCGAGGATCGAGCCGAGAATCAGTTGCGGAATAAAGTGATCGGGATGGTCAAAGTCCGATGGGACAATTGTGGCCGAGAAGAGCTAACATGGGAGCGCGAGCAGACCATGCTAGCCGAGTTTCCCGAGTTATTTTCGTAACTTGTTCGCTCATTGTATATATAATATAAACATATAATGTTTTGTTATTTTCTCCCTACTGTCTTCAAATTTCGGGACGAAATTTTATTAAGGAGGGGAGGATTATAACACCCCAAAAAGCTCAAAATTGGATTTGAGGTGCAGGTTGCTTAACATGGCCTGGGACACGGGCGTGTCCCAGGGCGTGTCGGTGTAAACGGCCTGGGACACGCCCGTGTCCCAGTGCGTGTCACTCAATAAATTGCCGGATCAAGTCCGAAATGTACACGGCCCGGAACCAACCCTTGAACACGGCCGTGTCAGATTTGACACGGGCGTGTCCGAGGGCGTGTGCCTACCCGTGTACTTCTCTGACTGGTTTTAGCGCTCGTTGAGTACCGTGTAACAGGGGTAACACGGGCGTGTCACATGACTGACACGGGCGTGTCAGGTTCGACACGGGCGTGTCGATGCCCGTGTTCTGGTAGTTTTCAATCGGTACGTGTGCCGCTTAAGGGTACACGGACTGTAACACAGGCGTATCACAGGCCGTGTCGGCCAAAAATTATAGTTTTCAGGCAGCTCGTGGCCGTTCATTGTCCTTAAAGAGGATCTTGTGGCTGGGGCTCATTCCTGGGCTGATAAGGCCGGGAAAGAAGGAGGAAAAGCTCATTTTTGAGTTTCATCTTCTCTTTCTACATCTAAGAGAGAGGGGAGAGCAAGGGGAGGAAGAAGAAGTGGAATCCGGCTGCCGGTGGTGCTACGGTGGTCCAAATCGCGAGCCGAGTTCGGATTTGCGAAGGCAACGCTACTGCGAAGGCTTTCATCCGTCTCAATTTCTCTCCATGGCTCCGAAGCGAATTCCTAGGGTAACGATTTCCTGCTTGGACATGTGAAGTCCTTAATTCCTGCATTGCATAGGGAAAACCCTTCCCCGCGAGTGTGCGGTGGGTTGTGGCGTCCCTTGGGGTAGATATGTGAAGTCCCCCTTGTTAGAGTCCGGAATTGGAGTACGGATCTAGGCATGCTGTGTGAAGCCCATTTGGACATGGTCTGGATTGGTGATGCTTGTTTGCATATCGGAGAAGACTCCGTGATTATTGCTTGTAGGCATGATGGATAAAGTACTGGAGGAAGTCCAGGAAATTATGAGAGTTGGACTCTCTTGTGGTCGTGAGTTGATACTTTGTGTGAGGTTGAGCCGTTGGGCTGCAACTAGGCAAATGCCTTGGTGGTGGAACGGGCAAGGTGAAGCTGTACCCGCGTCAGTCCAGGCTTGAGTCTGACGATTTGAGCAACCGGCAAGGTGGATCTGTACCCGCGTTATGGTTGTCTAACCTTGGGTGCTTAAGTCCCTGTTAGGATCACATAGCGAGAGTCGACGGCCTGTGTGCCGATCGGACTAGAATGCTCATATTGGACCGTTATGTCTTGAACCTCTGAACGGTGGTGTGGTCGTGGAACTATGGAACACCGATAATGTGCCCTGAGTGCACGGAGCGTCGGGCCGTCGTGCCGACGTTTGTGATATGTATTGACGGTGCGTTCGTGCACGTCTTGGGTGGCTTATTATACATACACTGAATTGCTCTGTAGGGAAGGAATTCCGCTGCCCCGTGCCAGGGGCAGGGTCGTTATAATTGGTCAGATGAATGCTGACCGTTGCCCTGTTTGCCACCGTTTGGTGGATTGGTTTTTACAGGTGCTGGTCCAAGCAGGACTTAGCGGGTTGAAGCCCAAAGCTGCGTTGCTGCCCTCGAAGGCATTGTTTTGTTTCTTTTGTTCATGTGTGGCCGGCCTGCGTGCTGATGTCTGTAATCCACACTCTTGTTAAGAGAAACTGTTGTAAGGCCTTTAGGCCAGACTCTTTTAATGTTTGTATACATTCCTATGTTATAGTGGACAGTGCTCTTTATCTTGAGTTCAAATATTCAACCGTGAAACTTCCGCTAGAATGCTCTGTGATAGGATGCGTTGGTTATGATATTATTTCGTAGCGTCTCCGCCTGTTTGTGGAATATGGTGTGGGGCCCCGGCCGGACCCTCTATTATATTCTTCTTGACGGGTAGAGGTGTTACACATATAGTGCAGTTTCAGTCCAATTCTTATGCATAGAAGCGTTAAATAAGGCAATGACATGTGAACATGTAGCATCAAACGAGAGAAAATACTAATTAGAAATATCATAGTTTACATGTTTATCTTGATCCGATATAATGTTAACCCAAGAGAAATAAAGTGAATGATCACGTCACATGTCTACCTATGGTATACCGAGATTTGAACTAGGGCCACTAAGCAAAATGTTTGGTCTATACACAAGATCAGAACTGTTGGATCCCTAGTTGGATTTGGGCTAGGTTCACTAAATTAGGTTAAGTCTGACTCACCTTGTATAGCCAGGGTCAAGTCTAATAGTCTTAGAGTTTAGGCCAAGTATTTAGGTTCAACCTTCATGGACCAGCCAGCAAGGGACCTCAGTAGACTCAAACTTAGAAGATTATGAGAACAGATTGTTCAGTTTTAAGTTCTTCGAACTCAGCTCGAAGATAGTCGATCTCAGATCGACCAACCCAGAGTTATTTCTATAAGCTGAGCTCGACGATATTCGAGCTCAGGTCGACCATTAGTTTTCTTCTAACAGATTCTCAGCTCAACGAACTCAGAGTGCAGATTTGGCAAGTCATTCTCAGTACGCAGTTCGCAGAGTTCAGGTCGACGAATTGGAATTCTCACGTCGACGATCTTGGATCTCAGGTTGACGAATTCCGTTCTAAGGTCGACGATTTCTGTCCAACTCCAAAATGAGAAGTTTTCTTCCTTCTGTCACTTACCTTCTATATAAATTAGTAGTAATATTCCTGAGTAATTAATGCTCATATTCCTTTGAATATAGCCGTTATTGGCAGCATTAATTATGGTATTCATCAGGATAATTACATGCTTATTTTATTAGGGACAGTTGGTGATGTAGGCCCGCTCTTTCGAGCGTTTTGGTGGTCGACGAAACAAGCGCGACACTCTCGAATAACTCTCAACTCACACTCAAGCATTCAACGTCGCAGCGGTATAATTAATATTATTACTACACTAACAATTACGGAGGGTTCGCAAAGCCCTTAAAGATAATACCAAGGCGAAAAGCCAAGGTCCTCTCAAGCGAAAAGAACCCACACGGTTCGATCGAGCGTGTTGTACCAAAAGAGAAACAATCAAAAACGAAAGATTCGGGCCAGGGTGGTTCTCTCCCAACAAAATACAAATGAGGTTCGCCACACCTCACGAACTTAAACGAAAGAAATAAACATGACAATAACTAAAAGAAATTAAACCACGAAAAATCAAGCGTTACACAAGGCGCGCTATTTGCCAATGCCACGGGAATTATCTAAAGAAGAGAAACTCATAAAGGTGGAAATTTTCGTTACCCAACCGGATTTGATGAATCTGATTCACTCGAACAGAATCGTTCCTTAACGGCACCACCAGAGATATGCCGGAGGGAGAGAAATTCATCGCCTTCTTCGTGTCATGCTGTATTTGGAAAGTCCCGGCGGAATCTTCTAAATATGGAAACAAATATCTCCAAATAAGGCAGGAGAGAGAAAAGGTGGTGGATTTAGAAATATTTAGGGAATGAAATATTTCGATTATGGTAGGCTAAGAGCTTAATTTGGAAAGTGATATTTGGATTTAGGACGGGGATGAGGAAGGGGTCGGGCTTGTTGGAGTTTGGTGGTGGCCGGGTTTGTGAGAGAGGAGGTGGCGGCTTGGAGGTTGGAGGAGGGGCCAGGTAGGAAGATGGTGGCTAGGTCTCGGGTTTGCAAGGGAGTAGAGGAGAGGAAGAAGGAGGGAGGCCGAGATATAGAGGAGGGGAGAGGTGGCCGGCGGCCAAAGAGGAAGTAGAAGGAGGAGGGCCGAAGACAAGCCTTGGAGGAGGAGGAGGATTTCAATTCTTGAAATTGGTTTTCTTTTCATTCATTCACTAATGAGAAACAACGGGGTACATGCCTATATATAGGCTACAACAAACACTCCAACTGGCTACATGCATCGCAATATGAAAAATGAAATCTAAACTCATGGTTTTATAACATAACCATGTAATAACTAATACATGAAATTAAACACGAAATAATAATGATAATTTTGAAATAAAACAAATAATAAAATATATTATAACTCTATAATAATTTATTAATATTTATTATTAAAAAATTATAAATTGGCTTGCGCTCCCGACGGCTATTATGGCGACGCTCTTCATGGTCATGTGTTAGTGCGCCATCATCATCTTCAAGTAGTTGCGGGCCATTGTCACCATTCATATCTACCGGGTCACCATCATCGTCAGAGGGAGGACGCTCCTTGGCCACATGTCGTGGGAAGTCGGCTCCATCAATCCTCCCCCCTCTTAAAAATACTCATCACTGATGAGTATGCCTGTGTGTACTCACCTGGAAGGTCGTCGGCGGGGAATAAGGACCTGCATGGCAAAAGGTGGTCTTGGAAGGACCTCAAATACGCGTTAGCCAAAGAAGGAAAAAGAATTTCAACAACATCCACCAACGTACCTCCGATGGAGACCGAGAAGGAGAACGATCCTAGAAAACTATCACCACCCAACCCAATAGAAAGCATAGTGGAAAGTATATTCGGAGAGGTAGACATTTCAGGTGGCAATAAAGCATAAAGCGTAAAGTATGTAACGATGAAAATAGGAGTTATGCCCCAATAAGTGGAAAATTTTAACAGAAATGTCATGTTACCAAACTTCCGTAAAATTCGTAAAAATATGACTAGCCGATTCATTAATATTTTTAAAGTGCTCGGGGGCATACGTTCAGGGGTGAGACAATCCAAAACCAAATCATTCACCTAACGGTGGTAGACTTTTCGGTACAACCTAACAAGTAATTTAATGGACGCATTTAGATGGATTAAGAAATTAAAAATGTGCCTAATTAAATAAAAACCATGAGGGATGAACCCATGTGCCACATGACTTGAATTAATTGTACAAAATAACGGAATTATGTCTGGTGGCACGGGTGCTTTAAGTTCAATGATTAATTCAGTGGAGTCCAACGTCATAGTTTTAAATTTGGATTTAAATTTTGATTTAAAAGTATCATAATAAAAGGTTTTCAGAAAATGCTCGTCACCAACTATAGAGTTGGTCGCTCCCAAATTAAAAAGGAAATGCACGCAACGCAACTCAACATACCAAACTATGTCTACCCATATCCATCTAAGTACGTCGAACGGGGAGGCGGGATGTAACATCCCATTTCCGGCTAGACCCCTAGGAGTCGGATGGTTGTGGTAGAACCCTAGGGAGCCCAAAACATGAAATAAATCGACTAAGAAATCGGGTCACGGCTTGGTCACGCCCGTGACCGACCCGTCACGCCCGTGACGAAGGGCGTGACACGCTCGACGATCGTCGATCCCAACTCGACGATCGTCGAACCAAATTCGGCCACACGGGCCTGTCACGCCCGTGACCCTCCATGTCACGCCCGTGACAAAGGGTGTGACACGCTCGACGATCGTCGATCCCAAATCAACGATCGTCGAACCAAATTCGGCCCCACGGGCATGTCACGCCCGTGACCCGCTATGTCACGCCCGTGACAAAGGGCGTGACACGCTCGACGATCGTCGATCCCAATTCGACGATCGTCGAACCAAATTTGGCCACACGGGCCTGTCACGCCCGTGACCCGCCAGGTCACGCCCGTGACATAGGGCATGACACGCTCGACGATCGTCGATCCCAATTCGACGATCGTCGAACCAGAGTTGGCCTCCAGACCTGTCACGCCCGTGACCCAAGTGACACGCCCGTGACCGCCCTTCGACGATCGTCGATCTCAGTTCGACGATCGTCGAACCAAGAACTGCTAACCGGACCTGTCACGCCCGTGACCTATGTGTCACGCCCGTGACCAAGGCCGAAACGTCAGCCAGACAGGAAATTTCGGTAACCGACGCCTTAATAAATTCTGGCTGTGGGGATGAAAACCAAGAGTATTTATGGGTCTTTCCCTACTTTAAGTGTGTTAAAAGAATGAGAAAAGTGGGTCCAATAGGAAAATGCCACCTGGCAAGCACCTCTTCATCTCCAACTTTTCAACTGCCATTCGTCATAACCGAAACGTCATAAGGGGTGTTATTAATGGCTGCCAACGTTTCATCTCCAACGTTTCACCCGTTCCCCTCCCCATTTGCTCATCTATAAAAGATTCCTGACAGCAAGAGGAAACGGTTACACTCCCTCAAACTATTCCAGACTTCCCCTTGCTGTTGAAGAATTTCCGGCGACGCCACCACCGCGCAAATGGCTTCCCGACGCTCTGCACGCCTTCAACCCGCGAACAAGGTCCTCCCCTCCCTCTTCTTCTGCGGATAGATCTTAGGAATCGTTAGGAGAGATATCGGGCTCAAAAGAGCCAGATCGGGTGAGCGTAATGGTGGTTTTCCGAAAATTTCATGGTGGCGGGTTCGCCGGAAACCGCCTCTCCGGCGGCCGTGTCGCCGCCCGACGGTAGCCCTCACCTCAGCAGAGGTGATGGTGGTGGTGGTCGGCCAGGGAGATGGTCGGGTGGCCGGGAAATAGCTTGGAAAAAGCTACAGGATATTAGGTTTTAGGCCTCTGTTTCGGGCTGTTGAAAAAGATGAACAGTGGCATGAGAAATAATTCTAGTTTTTGAATCAATTTCTGAGTGAGATTTCTGTCATGATAAATAATTTTGGAAAAAAACTTAGAGGCTGCTACTGGAAAAGTGGTCAACATAGAAACTGTAGCCCTTGAAGTCTAGTTTTATTCAAAATTAATTTCATTCAATTTGGAATCCTGGTTAGACCACAGCACCCTTTTTGGTGAGGTCTATCCAGAGGGCTGTCTTGACCTTAGAAAAATTCCCCACTCCAATCCAGTCATCCAAATGACTTGAAATTTGGGGCGTGGTCTAATCTTACATATATCTAGGTGCTATCCAAAAATGAGAATTTTTGGAGAATATTTTTCTATAGTTTTTAGAAAAATTCAATAATCCTAGCCGAATTTAATTAGGTGGCTAAATAATTTCCAAACCCTCCCAAATTTCGGTGAGTGGTCCTTGGGTTCACCATAAGGTTCTGTATAATTTTTCATCTCATTTGGAGATGGTTTGGATTAGGAATGTTCAAACCTAAGTTTTTCCCTAATAAGGGGTCTTAGGTTAAAAGTGCACTTTTGAAGTTTGAGTGGTGAGATCACCTCAACAGAGGCTGAGACTTTTACCACTGGCTAGTAATGTTCTCTAGCACCCCCTCATGGAGTTTGAGGTGGATCGGGGTAAACTTACCCTAAGGACCAAGGCCAAACCCTAAGGATGGACCTTGGTGGTTTGTGAAGGTCATGTGGTCAAATGACCTTGGATTGACCCGAGGTTGGGTGATGAGGACCATAGGGCTAACGTAGTTCTCTGGATGAAATCCTAGTAGGTTTGGAGATCGTTGGGATATCTAAAAATCTAACCCTAGTTTAGGGCGCAAAACTTGTAGAGATAGGAAATGACACCAAATCACATTGAAAAGTGATAAAAATTGGGTAGAGTGGATTATAGGGGTAGTACAAGCTCTGGATATTTTTCTATGAATTTTATGATCACTATTTTGGGTACTTCTTTAATGAATTAGTAGTTGCATGATTTGCTTAGAAAATTTATTAGAGAGTACAAACTTCCTAGAAAATTGATGAAATTTAGGCAGAGAACCTTTATTATGATTTCAAAACTCTGTGAATTTTTATGGGATTTTTAGAAGCTTAATTCTAGGGCTTGCTTTATTAAGTATTATTTATCATGGATATTGGATTAAATCTATTTTGGTGCTTAGCAAGCTGATCAAATTATGATTCTTTGCACAATGACCTTTTCTGTATCATACTATTAAGCAGTAATTTTTCCATAATTTTATGAAGAGTAATTTCAGTACTTCCTTCTTTACATGAGAATAATGGGATTATAATGGATAAATTAATTAGAGGCTAAATATCTTTTGTAAAATCCTGCAAATTAGTATTTGATGATACCTTACTGTTATTTAGTGATCACAATTTTTGGGTGGCCATAACTTAAGTATATCATGTAGTTCATGTTAAAAATTACCCATGGCCAATCCTTGAGAAAAATAAAATAAATATCAGATTAATTAGGAAAATTATAAATTTCTGGATTTAAGCTAATTAAGTCATGATAGATCTCCGGTAAATTTTATAGGAGATTTGGAAGATAATTTGGAGTACCTCCCCTTGTGTACCTCATATAGTTTAGGATGGTCTGCATTTAGTAAAACCACGGAATTCTGATAATCGATGGTTGGTAGGGCAAGTTAAGGTTGAGTTCATTATTAGAAGTCAGGATAAGTAGAATGTGGGACTGGTTAGGGTAAGGGAGTACGGGAACGACGAAAGATCGTCCGTCCCGGGAAGAAGAGGAAGAGTCTTAATACTCTAGGGTTAGAACTAAAGCAACAAAAGGGGATTGGGTAAAGGGTAGACAACCAATAATAATAAGTGCCTTGCGAAAGGGAACTTCGGGCCGTAATGCACCGTCTTGGTTCCTAGTGCCCCTTGAGAGCCCTTCACGGGGTATACCGGGGGCAGTCCTGGGCTAACGTAAACCATAGGAGTAATAAAATTAAAAGAGCAACTAGTATAACTAGGGTTGCACACACTCACTCACCGGTAGTTAGGAAAGTAGAATTATAGGATTACTTGCCATCAGACAGTAGCTCTGAAGGTAGATGCACGGACAGTACTGTCCGGGGGGCCGCGGGCTCGAGGGTGGAGTACGGAGAAAAGTGGTGGGTCATCGGTACTAGGCGATCGATCACACCGACAGCGGTACGATGACTCGGCGAAAAGTCTGGAGGGTACATCCAGCAGCAGTACGCGGATACTCTAGGTTGTGTTCTTCTAGGGGCGTACGGAAGGGCTAGGCCTGGTAGTGTGGTTACCCGCCTAGGAGTGGGGGGCCCGACCCACTGTCTCCGTTTGCCACTACGGAGGTTCCTGGGGGTGAAGCTAGCCTCCCGAACAGGGGGAACTAAAGGTCTGTGCGCATAGAGTCGTGTGCGTGGGTTGCACTTGCATGAATCATGGCATAGCATATCACTACACTCATATTTGCATACAACCGACACCCCAACGTATAAATCGGTATGGGACTTTTTATACGATGGGAGCCTTGCAGAAGATCCCTTAACTTATAAGTTTGTATGGGCATTCATATAAGTTAAGGTTACTTACATACTTACTTACTCGTTGCTTACTTTCTATTCTCTAGTAGTCTTTAATGCAATTTGCTATTTATTAATTGTTCTACCTATTACAACATTTATATTGTTCACCCGATATACCTTGCTAGTTAGGTCCACCGTCACTTGCTTGACTACTCTCCACATTGTAGCTTCCCTTTCCTCCTCTCCGCCCGGTGCTTAGGAGCCGTGGTGGGAGGGGTAGGGGATGATAGGGCTTAGTCTTTATGACTAATGGTTTTCGAACCAAACATTACAGGAGCTCCGGATGGGAGACAGGGACCAGCACCAGCGGAGTACGGTGCGCATGGAGGTGGGACAGTCTAGCACCGGTGCACCTGCGACCAGCTCCGTGAGTGATTAGCATTTTCTTAGATCCGCGATGAGAGACTTGTAGTGAGGACTCAGATGTACTGGGCTCGAGCCCATTTATCTATTTTCCTGATGTTATGTATTGATGGACTTGATATGATTCTCTTTTAATTACATGTTTTCTGTGGACTTGTTTACACTTTTGTATAAATGCTTCTCTCTCTTGTGATCGAAAAGGGCCGGCAGAATTGGCGTTTTGTAGTGGTTGCCTTCCCGAGATGTCGGTGCCACCGCAAAGCGGCAATTCTGGGCTAAGACCCCGGTGGTTGAAAAAGAAAAAAAAAGGGGGTCTTACAAGTGGTATCAGAGGAGACCTCGATCGAAAGAGAAGTAGTCCACAGAAACCTTGGGCCACCCCCGTGCGAGCTTAGTTTGCGGACAAACTAGCAGCGGAAGCAGTGGTGTGCCCATAAGGGAAATCACATGTGAAGTCCATCATAACTCTTCTTAAATTCCATTCATTCGCTCTCTAACAAATGGAATTTTTGCTTGTAGCCTGCGACGAACCCTACATCGCAGCAGGGGACACCTCAGGCCCCAGATGTGGTCCTGACTCCGCCAGCACCCGTTCCGTTCCAGCAGACGGAGATGGGGCAAACATTGACGGCCATCCTGGAGGCCTTCAGAGCTCAGGAAGCCCCGGCCCCACAGCTGAACCCCGGGGCCAATTGGATGACTGTCTTCCGGGGACTATCCCCTCCATCCTACCAGGGGACGGAGTCCGCAGTACATACGGAGGAGTGGTTGGACACCATTTACGAGATGCTGGCAGGGATTCGATGCCCCACGGAGGAGGCAGTTGCTTTGGCAGTCTCCTGCTTAGAGTCACACGGAAAGAGATGGTGGAAATCTCAACTGGACACCACCTTTGCAGGGGTGGATTGTGCCGATATTACTTGGGAGGAGTTCAGAGCAGCGCTCTTGGGACACTTTGTACCTCAGTCGGCGAGAGATGACCTGGAGGATAGGTTCCTGCGGTTGAGGCAGGGGAGCAGGACTGTGGTGGAGTACTATCAGGAGTTCACTCACCTGGCCCGTTATGCGGACGCTTACCAGTTAGACGATGCTGGCTATGCCCGGAGGTTTTATAAGGGGCTGCAGGATGACAT
The DNA here is from genome assembly GCA_039513925.1 of Platanthera zijinensis. Taxonomy (NCBI): domain Eukaryota; kingdom Viridiplantae; phylum Streptophyta; class Magnoliopsida; order Asparagales; family Orchidaceae; genus Platanthera; species Platanthera zijinensis. Next base: position 188,443,427 of record CM077079.1, on the reverse strand, counting down.
GAGGCAGGCCCTCCTTTTCGTTTCAGAGGGGATTCTGGCCAGGATTCTGGAGATGGCTAAGAAGAGAGAGGCGGATCAGCTTACAGTGAGGAGCCGGAAGAGACCGGCTGAGGACACAGTGATTGGAGGACGTAGAGACCGCCCTCGAGGCCAGATTATTGGAGAGAGAAGGAACGGGGAGCAGCCCCGTCAGGAGTTTGGGCAGGAGCAGAGGACTCAGGGGATATTGGCTCCCCAGCCTATACAGATGCTGGAAATGCCAAGGACGGCAGGGCAGCCACCGGTATGTTATCAGTGCAACCAGCCGGGGCATATCAAGCGGAACTGCCCTATGGGGCGAGCACCCCCACCAGCACATCAGGGCGCTCCACCTCCCCGACAGTTTGGCGGACGAGGTCAGGACCGAGGACGAGGATTTCAGGATCGAGGCCGTAGGCAAGAGAGAGAGCAGGTGTATGCTCTAGACCTGACACAGCCTCGGAACCCGGAGCAGGTTATCACAGGTATGGCAGCACTTTTAAATTTTCTTCATATAAACTACTATTTTAGACGTAACCTGCTTAGAAATTTAAGAGAAGATGAACTGCAACAAAAATACTAAGACACTTAATTACCCCAGGCATAGTTTTCGTTAGCGGCAAGCCCGCTCACACCCTCTTTGACACCGGTGCATCGCAATCATTCGCGTCAGAGGATTTCGTGAAAGGACTGGCAGGAGTGGAGCTGAGCACCGGGAAGATGCTGAGGGTGCGCCTACCCGATGGATCAGAGATTTTGACCTCTACTCATTGTGATATGGAAGCGAGGATCGGCGGAAAGGCGTTTGAGGAACCAGCGACGGTTTTGAGGATGCCAGATTACGATCTGATTCTGGGCATGACCTGGCTGTACTGGAACCATGCCCAGATCGATTGCGTGGCGAAGAGGATCACCGTGAGGCACGGCGACTCCTTCATTGTTATCGAAGGTATTATATCAGCACCCCGTACCTTACTTTCATCTATACAGGCCGTTAAGGCCCACCTGCAGGGGGAAGAGGTTTATCAGATCCTCTTTGAGGCGGTCGTAGCCAAGGACTCCATTGCAGATATTCCAGTGGTGCGGGACTTCGCCGACGTGTTTCCGGAGAAGCTACCAGGGTTACCCCCGCACCGAGAGAGGGACTTTCAGATTCAGCTCGTACCGGGGGCTAAGCCGGTATCCAGAGCTCCCTATCGAATGGCCCCAAAGGAGTTGGTGGAATTCCGGAGTCAGCTTCAGGAGTTAGTGGAGGCCGGGTTCGTTCGGCCTAGCTCTTCACCATGGGGAGCTCCGGTGCTGTTCGTTAAGAAGAAAGACGGGACCCTCCGACTGTGCATAGATTACCGGGCTCTGAACAGGTTGACGGTCCGGAACACTTATCCCTTACCACGGATAGATGAGCTTTTTGACCAGCTGGAGGGAGCTCATTGGTTCTCAAAGCTGGATCTGAGGTCAGGATACTACCAGCTTCGCATTCGGGAGGAGGACATCCCGAAGACGGCGTTCAGCGGCAGATACGGATTGTACGAGTTTACCGTGATGCCGTTCGGGCTCATGAATGCACCCTCCGCATTCATGACTTTGATGAATCGGGTGTTCGAGGAGTACCTGGATGTCTTCGTCATTGTATTCATCGACGACATCCTCATCTATTCAAGGACGGAAGAGGAGCACGCGAGACATCTAGCCTTGACCCTGGAAAAGCTGCGTGAGCACGAGATGTATGCCAAGTACAGCAAGTGCCAGTTCTGGCTAAAGGAGGTGGCCTTTCTGGGCCATGTCATCAGTGGAGCAGGTTTGGCAGTGGATCCGGCAAAGATCCAGGCAGTACGGGATTGGCCGCCACTAAAGTCGGCCACGGATGTTCGGAGTTTCTTGGGACTTGTCGGTTACTACCGGAAGTTCGTAAAGGGGTTCTCTCAGATTGCCCTTCCTCTTACGTCTCTGACGAAGAAGGAGTCCCCTTTTACCTGGACGCCGCGATGCGAATCTGCCTTCCAGGAGCTGAAGGATCGTCTCACCTCGGCCCCCATCCTTGCTCTCCCATCAGGGAGGGAGGGATTCCAGGTATATGCAGATGCTTCCTATCAGGGGATGGGTGCCGTCCTTATGCAGAATGGGCACGTAATAGCTTATGCCTCCCGTCAGTTGAAACAGCACGAGCAGAACTACCCCGTGCACGATTTGGAGATGGGGGCGGTCATTTTTGCTCTTAAGATCTGGCGGCACTATCTCTACGGGGTACACTGTGACATCTTCTCGGACCACAAGAATCTGAAGTACGTCGACACCCAGAAGGAGTTAAACATCAGGCAGAGACGCTGGGTGGAGTTTCTTTCGGACTACCAGTATACCATGCACTACCACCCGGGGAAGGCGAACGTGGTTGCGGATGCTCTGAGCCGGAGAGCGAGTACGACTGGAGCAGGCCCGCAGCTGATGGCCTTGGAGTTGATTAGATCATTCGAGGAGATGCAGATTTCGCTAGTATCTGAGGATGACCCGGAGCTGTACATGGAGTACCTGGGGTCGATGGCTACTACAGATGACATCCGAGACCGCATCAGAGATGGGCAGAGGCTGGACGAGAGAACTGAGCCGATATTCCGAGCCTTGGAGGAAGGCACGACAGGAGATTACACTTTGAGGGATGGGCTCCTGTGTTTCCGGGGCAGAGTCTACATACCAGCAGGAGGACGGATCCGGGAGGATATTTTGACGGACGCTCACTGCAGCCGGTATTCGGTACACCCGGGGATCACCAAGATGGTAAAGGATTTAAAGAGGACGATGTACTGGCCGGGTATGAAGAAAGATATTACATATTTTGTGACGCATTGTGAGGCCTGCCAGCTCGTGAAGGCGGAGTGTAGGAACCCGGCAGGATTGCTGCAGCCGCTTCCAGTGCCGGAGTGGAAGTTTGAGGATATAGCCATGGACTTTATACATGGGCTACCTAGATCCCGTGCGGGGAACGACTCGATCTGGGTAATAGTGGACAGGCTGACAAAGGTGGCCAGATTCATCCCAGTGGCGAAGGACACACCGGTCAGTGTATTGGTACGGAGGTTCATCGAGCAGTTTGTGCGTTATCATGGGGTGCCCAAGACTATCGTTTCGGATCGGGATGGGCGGTTTACATCCAGAGAATGGAGGTCAGTCCAGGCCCATCTGGGTTCTAGGTTGACTTTCAGCACAGCTTTCCACCCTCAGACCGACGGACAGACAGAGCGCACAAACCGTACACTGGAGGATCTGTTACGACTGTGTATTTTGGACCGTGGCGAGCCTTGGGAGAGATTGTTGCCACTGGTCGAGTTCTCGTACAACAACGCTCATCAGTCTAGCATAGGCATGGCTCCATACGAAGCGTTGTACGGAAGGAGGTGCAGAACCCCACTATCATGGGTTCAGGATGAGGATCCGCAGGCACTGGGCTCGGAGTTTGTGGGAGATACAGATGCTCAGATTAGGTTGATCCGAGACAGGATGTTGGAAGCCCAGAGTAGACAGGCGAAATACTACGATGCGAGGCATCGTCAAGTGGAGTTCCAGGTGGGGGACCGAGTTTTCTTGAAGATACGGCCGATGCACGGAGTCTCGCGGGTTCGCGGGCGGAGGAAGCTCAGTCCAAGATATATGGGGCCCTACAGGATCCTGGAGCTGGTCGGCCCCTTAGCCTATAGACTGGAACTACCGCCGGAGTTAGCAGGATTGCATGACGTCTTCCACGTCTCCTCACTTTGGAGGGCTCTGCTACGCCCTGAGCAGCTGATTCCCTCGGCAGATGGCCCGGTGGCCTCGGATCGGTCAGTCAACGTGGAGCCTATCAGAATTGACGATACGGCAGTGCGGGTCTTACGGCGAAAGAAGGTCCCGTTAGTCAAGGTTCTGTGGAACAATCATGGGTAGGAGGAGCATACATGGGAGCCACGGGACTTGATGCGGCAAAAATATCGGGAACTTTTTCGTCAGGTATACCTCAAAACCCCTCTGGACAATCAATTTGCCTTCCTGTTTTAAACCAATGAAATTGAATTTCAAGAATAGAGGCTAATCTTTTGTTTATTGGGGTGTATATACCTAGTTAGGTGGGCGAATCAACCTTAGATTCGAAACCGCACAAGCAAACGTAATGTAGGGAGGTAATCATTCGGTTCTCATGGGATGTTACAAGTTTATTTTTCCCGATTTGAGTCCCGTAGGCTTAACCTTGATTTCGGGGACGAAATCTTTGTTTTGTTTATTGGGATTTGTAACATCCCATTTCCGGCTAGACCCCTAGGAGTCGGATGGTTGTGGTAGAACCCTAGGGAGCCCAAAACATGAAATAAATCGACTAAGAAATCGGGTCACGGCTTGGTCACGCCCGTGACCGACCCGTCACGCCCGTGACGAAGGGCGTGACACGCTCGACGATCGTCGATCCCAATTCGACGATCGTCGAACCAAATTCGGCCACACGGGCCTGTCACGCCCGTGACCCTCCATGTCACGCCCGTGACAAAGGGCGTGACACGCTCGACGATCGTCGATCCCAAATCGACGATCGTCGAACCAAATTCGGCCCCACGGGCATGTCACGCCCGTGACCCGCTATGTCACGCCCGTGACAAAGGGCGTGACACGCTCGACGATCGTCGATCCCAATTCGACGATCGTCGAACCAAATTTGGCCACACGGGCCTGTCACGCCCGTGACCCGCCAGGTCACGCCCGTGACATAGGGCATGACACGCTCGACGATCGTCGATCCCAATTCGACGATCGTCGAACCAGAGTTGGCCTCCAGACCTGTCACGCCCGTGACCCAAGTGACACGCCCGTGACCGCCCTTCGACGATCGTCGATCTCAGTTCGACGATCGTCGAACCAAGAACTGCTAACCGGACCTGTCACGCCCGTGACCTATGTATCACGCCCGTGACCAAGGCCGAAACGTCAGCCAGACAGGAAATTTCGGTAACCGACGCCTTAATAAATTCTGGCTGTGGGGATGAAAACCAAGAGTATTTATGGGTCTTTCCCTACTTTAAGTGTGTTAAAAGAATGAGAAAAGTGGGTCCAATAGGAAAATGCCACCTGGCAAGCACCTCTTCATCTCCAACTTTTCAACTGCCATTCGTCATAACCGAAACGTCATAAGGGGTGTTATTAATGGCTGCCAACGTTTCATCTCCAACGTTTCACCCGTTCCCCTCCCCATTTGCTCATCTATAAAAGATTCCTGACAGCAAGAGGAAATGGTTACACTCCCTCAAACTATTCCAGACTTCCCCTTGCTGTTGAAGAATTTCCGGCGACGCCACCACCGCGCAAATGGCTTCCCGACGCTCTGCACGCCTTCAACCCGCGAACAAGGTCCTCCCCTCCCTCTTCTTCTGCGGATAGATCTTAGGAATCGTTAGGAGAGATATCGGGCTCAAAAGAGCCAGATCGGGTGAGCGTAATGGTGGTTTTCCGAAAATTTCATGGTGGCGGGTTCGCCGGAAACCGCCTCTCCGGCGGCCGTGTCGCCGCCCGACGGTAGCCCTCACCTCAGCAGAGATGGTGGTGGTGGTGGCCGGCCAGGGAGATGGCTGGGTGGCCGGGAAATAGCTTGGAAAAAGCTACAGGATATTAGGTTTTAGGCCTCTGTTTCGGGCTGTTGAAAAAGATGAACAGTGGCATGAGAAATAATTCTAGTTTTTGAATCAATTTCTGAGTGAGATTTCTGTCATGATAAATAATTTGGGAAAAATACTTAGAGGCTCCTACAGGAAAAGTGGTCAACATAGAAACTGTAGCCCTTGAAGTCTAGTTTTATTCAAAATTAATTTCATTCAATTTGGAATCCTGGTTAGACCACAGCACCCTTTTTGGTGAGGTCTATCTAGAGGGCTGTCTTGACCTTAGAAAAATTCCCCACTCCAATCCAGTCATCCAAATGACTTGAAATTTGGGGCATGGTCTAATCTTACATATATCTAGGTGCTATCCAAAAATGAGAATTTTTGGAGAATATTTTTCTATAGTTTTTAGAAAAATTCAATAATCCTAGCCGAATTTAATTAGGTAGCTAAATAATTTCCAAACCCTCCCAAATTTCGGTGAGTGGTCCCTGGGTTCACCATAAGGATCTGTATAATTTTTCATCTCATTTGGAGATGGTTTGGATTAGGAATGTTCAAACCTAAGTTTTGCCCTAATAAGGGGTCTTAGGTTAAAAGTGCACTTTTGAAGTTTGAGTGGTGAGATCACCTCAACAGAGGCTGAGACTTTTACCACTGGCTAGTAATGTTCTCTAGCACCCCCTCATGGAGTTTGAGGTGGATCGGGGTAAACTTACCCTAAGGACCAAGGCCAAACCCTAAGGATGGACCTTGGTGGTTTGTGAAGGTCATGTGGTCAAATGACCTTGGATTGACCCGAGGTTGGGTGATGAGGACCATAGGGCTAACGTAGTTCTCTGGATGAAATCCTAGTAGGTTTGGAGATCGTTGGGATATCTAAAAATCTAACCCTAGTTTAGGGCGCAAAACTTGTAGAGATAGGAAATGACACCAAATCACATTGAAAAGTGATGAAAATTGGGTAGAGTGGATTATAGGGGTAGTACAAGCTCGGGATATTTTTCTATGAATTTTATGATCACTATTTTGGGTACTTCTTTAATGAATTAGTAGTTGCATGATTTGCTTAGAAAATTTATTAGAGAGTACAAACTTCCTGGAAAATTGATGAAATTTAGGTAGAGAACCTTTATTATGATTTCAAAACTCTGTGAATTTTTATGGGATTTTTAGAAGCTTAATTCTAGGGCTTGCTTTATTAAGTATTATTTATCATGGATATTGGATTAAATCTATTTTGGTGCTTAGCAAGCTGATAAAATTATGATTCTTTGCACAATGACCTTTTCTGTATCGTACTATTAAGCAGTAATTTTTCCATAATTTTATGAAGAGTAATTTCAGTACTTCCTTCTTTACATGAGAATAATGGGATTATAATGGATAAATTAATTAGAGGCTAAATATCTTTTGTAAAATCCTGCAAATTAGTATTTGATGATACCTTACTGTTATTTAGTGATCACAATTTTTGGGTGGCCATAACTTAAGTATATCATGTAGTTCATGTTAAAAATTACCCATGGCCAATCCTTGAGAAAAATAAAATAAATATCAAATTAATTAGGAAAATTATAAATTTCTGGATTTAAGCTAATTAAGTCATGATAGATCTCCGGTAAATTTTATAGGAGATTTGGAAGATAATTTGGAGTACCTCCCCTTGTGTACCTCATATAGTTTAGGATGGTCTGCATTTAGTAAAACCACGGAATTCTGATAATCGATGGTTGGTAGGGCAAGTTAAGGTTGAGTTCATTATTAGAAGTCAGGATAAGTAGAATGTGGGACTGGTTAGGGTAAGGGAGTACGGGAACGACGAAAGATCGTCCGTCCCGGGAAGAAGAGGAAGAGTCTTAATACTCTAGGGTTAGAACTAAAGCAACAAAAGGGGATTGGGTAAAGGGTAGACAACCAATAATAATAAGTGCCTTGCGAAAGGGAACTTCGGGCCGTAATGCACCGTCTTGGTTCCTAGTGCCCCTTGAGAGCCCTTCACGGGGTATACCGAGGGCAGTCCTGGGCTAACGTAAACCATAGGAGTAATAAAATTAAAAGAGTAACTAGTATAACTAGGGTTGCACACACTCACTCCCCGGTAGTTAGGAAAGTAGAATTATAGGATTACTTGCCATCAGACAGTAGCTCTGAAGGTAGATGCACGGACAGTACTGTCCGGGGGGCCGCGGGCTCGAGGGTGGAGTACGGAGAAAAGTGGTGGGTCATCGGTACTAGGCGATCGATCACACCGACAGCGGTACGATGACTCGGCGAAAAGTCTGGAGGGTACATCCAGCAGCAGTACGCGGATACTCTAGGTTGTGTTCTTCTAGGGGCGTACGGAAGGGCTAGGCCTGGTAGTTTGGTTACCCGCCTAGGAGTGGGGGGGCCCGACCCACTGTCTCCGTTTGCCACTACGGAGGTTCCTAGGGGTGAAGCTAGCCTCCCGAACAGGGGGAACTAAAGGTATGTGCGCATAGAGTCGTGTGCGTGGGTTGCACTTGCATGAATCATGGCATAGCATATCACTACACTCATATTTGCATACAACCGACACCCCAACGTATAAATCGGTATGGGACTTTTTATACGATGGGAGCCTTGCAGAAGATCCCTTAACTTATAAGTTTGTATGGGCATTCATATAAGTTAAGGTTACTTACATACTTACTTACTCGTTGCTTACTTTCTATTCTCTAGCAGTCTTTAATGCAATTTGCTATTTATTAATTGTTCTACCTATTACAACATTTATATTGTTCACCCGATATACCTTGCTAGTTAGGTCCACCGTCACTTGCTTGACTACTCTCCACATTGTAGCTTCCCTTTCCTCCTCTCCGCCCGGTGCTTAGGAGCCGTGGTGGGAGGGGTAGGGGATGATAGGGCTTAGTCTTTATGACTAATGGTTTTCGAACCAAACATTACAGGAGCTCCGGATGGGAGACAGGGACCAGCACCAGCGGAGTACGGTGCGCATGGAGGTGGGACAGTCTAGCACCGGTGCACCTGCGACCAGCTCCGTGAGTGATTAGCATTTTCTTAGCTTCCGCGATGAGAGACTTGTAGTGAGGACTCAGATGTACTGGCTCGAGCCCATTTATCTATTTTCCTGATGTTATGTATTGATGGACTTGATATGATTCTCTTTTAATTACATGTTTTCTGTGGACTTGTTTACACTTTTGTATAAATGCTTCTCTCTCTTGTGATCGAAAAGGGCCGGCAGAATTGGCGTTTTGTAGTGGTTGCCTTCCCGAGATGTCGGTGCCACCGCAAAGCGGCAATTCTGGGCTAAGACCCCGGTGGTTGAAAAAGAAAAAAAAAGGGGGGTCTTACACGGGAATAATAAGCTTCTCTAGATGTACCGGGCTAGAAATGACTAGTTCGTTCCCTAAAAGTTCATCTACACGAGTTAAGTGAACCGGAGGGAGAGTCAACATGTTTGACTCCGTTGGGGGAGATAAGTCACACGCAACGTCAAAACATGGATTAAGCATCCAAGAAAATGCCTCCGGTTGCAAGCCATTAAAATCAAAGGAAAACTCGAATAGTGGATTCATCCTCACGATAAACTCATCCTAAGTTAAATATTTGCCACAGAATGGATCCACCAAATCAGCCGACATGTCTTCCAATGCATTAGATATTTTATTTAATTCATATCCAGTGATCATCTCTAAGGTAGGCAAATTTAAGTCCGATAAAATTTTTAAACTAACTTGGGCCTCAAGCGAAGGAGCTATCATTAAAGAGAAGTCTATCGGTCCCTCAGTGCCCCCGTCATCCAAAGATAAATTTTCCTCGCAGGGTAAATCTACTACAGCATCACATCCTATATCGACCAATTCTTCCCATGAGGTAGGGATATCATCTAAGTAAGAATATGGGGATGGACAAATCGAATCCCGGGGAGTATCAAATTCAACTTGACCTTTCATCGGCATTGATAACGTAAACGAACTAACTCTCGGGTGTATCACACTAAGATTATCCCAAATTGAACAACCATCCCAAGGTGCCTCTTCCAATACCGTAGAAATATCTAATAAGCCTTGGTCAACCTTAATAATATCGGGTCCTAGCAAGTTATCACCTAAATTAGTAATAGGTATGCTCTAAGCTTTGGATGACTCTACCGACTCTATCGGAACGTCTACTGACTCAGGGTCATCATAAGACTCCATGACTAAAATATCGTTGAAGAGGGGTGGAGATGATCCCTCAAAAGAGAAATCCTCATCCAGGTCACTAGGGTAACCAATCTCCTCAACGTCGCTACAATCGTCAGTGATAATAGTCTCGTCCTCAGTGACGGGCATATTCCTAAAAAAAGTATCAGGCTCAATCATGCTAATAGGAACACTCTCACCCCGCGGGCTCATGGCATTCCTAGCAATCACGTCTATCGAACTAGGGACAAGGGTCCTAAGCTTCTCTTTTCCTTCATCGGTAGGTGCGCATGTGTTCGAAATAGTCAGATCTTGGCGGAGCAAGGATCTAGCGTGAGACTTATAGTCTCTCCTATAATCAGAAAACTGGGAATGGCAGTAGGGCGGATAATACTCGTCCGTTAAAATATTCTTCATAATCTGCCAACCGACAAGTGAGTCAACGGAGGGCATCCCTAAACGTCTCTCCTCAGTGTTCCATAAGGTATAGGCTCGACCAAAGAGTTGAAATCTCGCAATGGGAATCCTGTGGGGATCCACAATATGATATTGCTCAAAATAACGCTCCATGTCTTTCACCCAACATAAAAACACTCGCGGTCCACCTAGCCTATCATATGTCGGAGAAGGAATCCTAACACGCCTAGAGGTGCGCGGTGGCAGTGCTACTTGACTAGCCTTTAGTTGAGCAACTAAAGCAATAATTTCATCCGTTATTGGGGAATGGACAGATTTCCCTACGTTCCTATTGGAACCTATAGTTTTTCCTCGGGAGACGTTGACGTCATGGGCCATTTCAAAGAGAATCGGAGAGAACACTCAACCGGAACCGGTGCACACGCAATGTAGCAAATTGCCTGGTCCTATTTATTTTCAAAGATAGATTTGTTCACGGTAATATTTCAAAATAATATATAATTTTTTTTTGATATTCTTGCTGGCAAAAATATGGAGATTATTAATTAATTTTTTCCTGATTTTTTTTATTGCTGAAAATAAAATTTAGCCGGCTATTGGCAGACCACAAAAAAAAAATTTGCTTTAATTTGGAGAAAAATTTGAAATTAGAAATTTGAAATTTGACATTTGAATTTTTTAATTTTTAAATTTGAAATTGGAAATTTGAAATTTGAATTTTAAAATTTGAATTTTTAATTTTAAAATTTTAAATTTTAAATTCGAAATTTGAAATTTCGAAATTTGAAATTTGAAATTTGAAATTTTAATTTTGAAATTTGAAATTTGAAATTCGAAATTTGAAATTTGAATTTTGAATTTTGAATTTTAAATTTCGAAATTTGAAATTTGAATTTTAAATATTGAAATTTGAAATTTGAAATTTCGAAATTTGAAATTGGAAATTTGAAATTTTAATTTTGAATTTTCAAATTTGAAATTTGAAATTTGAAATCTGAAATTTGAAATTTATTTGTTTTTTTTTTAATTTGAAATTTGAAATTGTGGAATTTCAATGCATTTCATGAAAACTAATTTTCTAAATAGTGATCTGCAACGAAACGGGTGAGTGCGTACGTACGTGCCACCTAAGAGGGGGAGGAGTGCCAATTAGAAAATTTACGAGAACCTCACTCTGATACCAAATTGATGTAGGCCTGCTCTTTCGAGCATTTTGGTGGTCGACGAAACAAACGCGACACTCTCGAATAACTCTCAAGTCACACTCAAGCATTCAACGTCGCAGCGGTTTAATTAATATTATTACTACACTAATAATTACAGAGGGTTCGCAAAGCCCTTAAAGATAATACCAAGGCAAAAAGCCAAGGTCCTCTCAAGCAAAAAGAACCCACATGGCTCGATCGAGCGTGTTGTACCAAAAGAGAAACAATCGAAAACGAAAGATTCGGGCAAGGGTGGTTCTCTCCCAACAAAATACAAACGAGGGCCGCCACACCTCACGAACTTAAACGAAAGAAATAAACATGACAATAACTAAATGAAATTAAACCACAACAAATCAATCGTTACACAAGGCGCGCTATTTTCCAATGCCACAGGAATTATCTAAAGAAGAGAAACTCATAAAAGTAGAAATTTTCGTTACCCAACCGGATTCGATGAATTTGATTCACTCGACTAGAATCGTTCCTTAACGGCACCACCAGAGATACATCGGAGGGAGAGAAATTCATCGCCTTCTTCGTGTCACGCTTTATTTGGAATGTCCCAGCGGGATCTTCTAAATATGGAAACAAATATCTCCAAATAAGGAAGGAGAGAGAAAAGGTGGTGGATTGAGAAATATTTAGGGAATGAAATATTTCGATTATGGTAGGCTTAGAGATTAATTTGGAAAGTGATATTTGGATTTAGGACGGGGATGAGGAAGGGGTCGGGCTTGTTGGAGTTTGGTGGTGGTCGGGTTTGTGAGAGAGGATGTGGCGGCTTGGAGGTTGGAGGAGGGGCCGGGTAGGAAGATGGTGGATAGGGCTCGGATTTGAAAGGGAGTAGAGTTGAGGAAGAAGGAGGGAGGCCGAGATAGAGAGGCGGGGAGAGGTGGTCGGCGTCCAAAGAGGAAGTAGAAGGAGGAGGGCCAAAAACAATCCTTGGAGGAGGAGGAGGATTTCAATTCTTGAAATTGGTTTTCTTTTCATTCATTCACTAATGAGAAACAAAGGGGTACATGCCTATATATAGGCGACAACAAACACTCCAACTAGCTACATGCAGCCCAACATGAAAAATGAAATCTAAACTCATAGTTTTATAACATAACCATGTAACAACTAATACATGAAATTAAACACGAAATAACAATAATAATTTCTAAATAAAACAAATAATAAAATATATTATTACTCCATAATAATTTATTAATATTTATTATTAATAAATTATAAATTGGCTTGCGCTCTGGACGGCTATTGTGGCGACGCTCTTCATGGTCATGTGTCAGTGCGCTATCGTCGTCTTCAAGTAGTTGCGGGTCCGTCATCACCATTCATATCTACTGGGTCACAATCATCGTCAGAGGAAGGACGCTCCTTGGCCACATATCGTGGGAAGTCGGCTCTATCAGTTGGGAAATCTCATTTATGACAAACATTCCAGGCATTTGTATTCTCCAGATTAGTCAGCAATTAATGCCAGAATTCAAAATTCAAAGGAGAAATTGACTGGAGAATATAAAAGAGATTCTCTCTTTTCAGTCAAGAGACACTGATAATATACATAGAATAACATAGAAGAAAATCCAGAGCACTAAAACAGGTCCTGATCATTCCGAACTTTCTTCTGTGTGCTGAAAACATTTCTGTTCTTTTCCTTATCAATCTTTAAATCTGAAGAAGAACATTCATCACAAATCAAGAGTCTTCTTCATCTTCAGAGCCTGGAATCTTCAGAGACATCAATTCAACACCAGTCTACTGGATTCATAGACATTGACAGAACAAGGTCGAAGACCTACACCCTGAAGCAAAGCTCCAGTCCTCCTGAACCATTCAATATCTCAGGGGGAGCTTTGTCAACATCAAAGATCCACTGGTCCTCTCTGTTGATTAGAGAAAGATAAGACGCCATCACCTTCTCTCACCTCCTATAAAAGGTTTTTAACTCCCTTCAAAAGTTAACAACTTGGTTGTCAAGTCACCTGATCAAAAGACTTGGTTGGTTTTTGGGCACCTGATCAAAAGCCTAAAGGGTTGTGATATCTCCTTACAAATAGATATTGTGGTGGCAGTCACCTGATCAAAACCTGCTAGTGGAATCCTACCAGGGTGGTAGAAGAGTGTATGTACCCAGTTAGGGAACCACTATGAAATTCTTGTGGTGTCTGGTTGTGCTCATTTTTTATTTGTTCTTACTGTGGCTATGATAGATAGAATAACTTAGCCTGTTTTTCTTTTCTTTATATATTATTGGTATCACCTACTTTCACTCTGATATAAAAGTTTAAAATAGCCAAAAAATTTAATACTCTATTCACCCTCCCCCCCCCCCTCTAGAGTAAGTCAGATCTAACCCCTCCTTTCAGAAACGACTTTTTGATCCAAGGTGCTCATCCTCACAATGCTCAAAAAGACTTGTCAGGAGGAGTGAGTAGTGCTTGGGGGTCCTTTGCATGTGATATTATAGCTACCATATTAATTTTGATTGTAGTTTTGAGCTATCACACTTATCTCTTTTGAAAGGAACCCCAAGTCAATCGAAATCTACCCACATAGGTAGATACACTTTAACTTATAGGAAAAAGACTTTAGCACTAAGATTTGGCCCGCAGTTTTAATCTCAATAAAGCATATGTGAATCGTGACATTGATTGTTCACCATATTTCTAATGTGTTAAGATACAATGTCACGAGTTATGGCATGTAGATCTATAATTTCATCATGAGTGCTCCGTCTAGTGATGTGTGAATAGTGAAGTCATCCCCCTATCTAAATACTCACACATACCTAGAGGCATAGTCAACTTACACGCACATGTAATGTCGCACTCAATAGCTAAGCACTTATAAAAGTTAGCCCACAATGACCAGAGGAACAATGTTTGGATAGATTAATTGTCGAAACTCATACATTGTGCGTACACGTTATGGTCTAAGTCGCAGTCAAGTGAGCCCCAATCATGTGTTGTATTATATTTTTTTATTTTTTCAGTTTTTTTTAAAAATGAAATATATTATTTTTAATTAATTTTTTTATTTATTTTTTATTGATTTATTTATTATTATTTTTAAAAATGGTTCAAACACAATAAAACAAAAGCACATGCACACACACAAAACAAACATAAAATGAAACATGCAAACATAAGGGAGTAACAACAAAAACATATATAACTAGGATGAGAGGTCAAGAATGCCAAGCTCGAGTCGGAGTAGAGAAAACGTGCATCAGGGAGCGGTATAGTTAGGATGTCCGCAAGTTGGGCATCGATGCCACTAAAGACGACACTCACGTTCTCCTTTTTTATATGGTCACGAATAAAATGATGACGCAAGTCAATATGTTTCGACCGAGAATGGTGCACTAGATTATGTGTTAAGTCTATGGCACTCTTATTATCACATCGAAGTGTAACATTCTTACATGTGAGGCCAAAGTCTTCTAATGTTTGAGAAATCCAAAATTCTTGAGCGCAACAGCTTCCTAAAGCAATGTACTCGACCTCAGCGGTTGATAGAGCAACCGAGTTTTGTTTGGGCTAGACCAGGAGACTAGTGTCGGGCCTAGAAAATGGCATATACCGCTTGTGCTCCTGCAGACGAGAGAGCATCTGCCATAGTCTGAGTCAGAGTACCCGTGAAGAGAGAGATGTAGAATGAGGGTACCAAAGTCCAAGGTTCTGTGTGCCTATAAGGTACCTAAAGATATGTTTTACAGTTCAAATGAGATACTCTAGAGTCAGCTTGATACCTAGCACACATTCCTACCGCAAAAGTGATGTCGGACCTACAGGCACTCAAATATAGCAATGATCCTATCATACCTCGAAACATAGTCTAATCAACAGAGATCCCACTCTCATCTTTCCCTAATTTAAGAGATGCACTCATAGGAGTTTTTACTTGTTTCAGATTCTCTTACCCAAAATGCACAAGCATATCTTTAATATATTTTGATTGGTTAATAAAAATCCCATCTTGGCGTTGAGAAATCTGAAATCCTAGGAAATAGGTGAGTTCTCCTGCTAAGCTCATTTCAAATTCAGATTTCATTAACATGACAATTTCTTCACACAGCTTCTCATTTGCTGCCCCGAAAATGATATCTTCGACATAAATTTGAAGTATAATAAGATCTGAATTCTTGGTATGAACAAAAATAGTTGTGTCCGCACTACCCATCTTAAAGCCATGATCTAAGAGAAAGGTAGTGAGCCTATCGTACCAAGCATGGGGTGCCTGTTTCAATCTGTACAGGGCCTTCACCAACCTATAAACATGATTTGGGTAGACGGCATTCATGAAACCTGGTGGTTGCTCGAGATACACCTCCTCCTTAATGTGTCAATTTAGGAAGGCACTCTTAACGTCCATTTGGAATAATTTAATTTGCTTATAACTAGCAAATGCTAAAAATATATGAATGGACTCAAGACGAGCAACCGGGGCAAATGACTCTTCAAAATCCACACCCACTTTTTGAGAGTATCCTTGGGCCACCAAACGAGCTTTGTTTCTAGTTATCCTAGATTCACCAATGAGTTTATTTTTGAAAACCCATTTTAAACCTATGACTGGATGGTTATCCAGACGTTCTACTAACACCAATACCTTACTCCGATCGATTTGGCTCAGTTCCTTAGTCATCGCCAAAAACCATGATTCATCTCTTAAGGCTTCCGAGACATTCTTGGGCTCAATATCCGAGATAAAACACAAGTTTGAAAAAGACTCATGAAGGGTAGACCGGGTTCTAACTCCATGAGATGGCTCTCCTATGACTAGATCACGAGGATGTTGCTTTGAAAAAGTTAAATTATTAGGAGACCAATATCCTTGTTCTATTATCTATGTTTCACTCTCCTCGGTTTTGTCCTGCCCATTACTCTTAATTTGTACATTCTCTTCAACTTCCTCGTCACTCGCTTTAGGCTCGCATGTTTGAGTATTTTCATCAAATGCACATGAGCCGATTCTTCAACCACTAAGGTCCTCTTATTGTAGATCCTATAGGCACGGATCTTGCTCGAGTATCCTAGAAAGATGCCTAGATCAGAATTTTTCGTCAAATTTTCCTAGATGGTCCTTCGTTTTTAGAATAAAGCATGGACACACATAAACACCAAAGTATGATACTGACAGTTTCCTTTCAAAATATAGCTCGTTGGGAGTTCGCATTAAAAGAGGGTGAATCATGAAACGGTTCATCACATAACTTACTGTGTTGACCGCTTTAGCCCCAAAATAATGTGGTAGACTGAACTCTGAGAGCATCGTGCGAGCTAATTCTTGAAGAGTTCGGTTCTTCCTTTCAACAACCCCGTTCTGTTGTGGAGTGCGAGGGGCGGCAAATTGGTGCTTAATACCTAAGGAGTCACATAAGTTTGAGAAGTCCTCATTCTAAAACTCTTCTCCATGATCTGAACTGATACGTTTAATTTTGAGCTCCTTCTCAGTTTGAAGTCTCGTGCACAGGTTTGAGAATTCATGAAATGTGTCAGATTTGTTTGCAAGAAAAATTTTCCAATAGTAGCGTAAACAATCATTTATGATGACAAAGGTATATTGTTTCCCACATAGACTACATGTACTAAGAGGTCCGAACAAGTCCATTTGTATGAGTTCAAGTGGTCTAGTCGTGGAAATATTAGTTCTGCTTTTGAATGAGTTTTTAACCAATTTCCCTTTTTGACAAGGAGCACACAAAATATTTAAATTACCGCTTAAGTTTGGGGAGGCCTTGTACGAGTTTCTTTCGTGATAGTTTAACAATAAGCTTCTACCATTGTGTCCCAGTCTCTTATGCCAAAGGTCTAATTCATCGTTCTTTGTCACAAGGCATTTAAAATTAGATGCAGAAATATCATCAAAACTAACTGTGTACACATTATGATTTCTATGAGCTACAAGCAGTACACTAGAAGTTTTTTGCATCAATAAGTTTGCACGTGTTTGAGGATGACTCAAATATAACATCTATACATTTATCACACAATTGACTAATGGAGATAAGATTATGCTTTAAGCCATCTACAAACAGAATATTTGAAATAAAAAATAACTTGTTACTTATAGTGTTGATTCCCAGTATCCTTACTTTCTTGTTATCTCCAAATGTCACCATGCCACCCTTCTTCTTTTCCAGTCTAAGGAACTTGTCTTTATCTCCCGTCATGTGCTTGGAGCAACCAGAGTCCAAGTACCACACGTTCTTTGTGTCCTTAGCCGGCCAACATACATAAGAAGAAGATGAGGGTAAAGTTCTGGTTACCCAAGTTGTCCCACCCATAGCATAGGTAGAAGACTTTGGTAGCCAGACTTGCCAGTTTTTTATGGCACCTTTCCTTAGGCATGAGCTAGATGTGTGACCAAACTTCTGACAGTTTGCACACGATATGTAAGCAGTGGATGTTGCTTTTATCACGTTGCTTGATCTTTTGCTTGAGGAAGGAGATAGCCCTCCATGATTTTTTCAGCTTATCTTCTGGTTTATGAGCATTGGGCTTAGGCTTAGAAAAATAACGATTTCCCCTCGGTGGTGATTTTGGACCTCCATATCCTAGTCCAAATTTCCCAGATCCATGACACTGCGCACCCAACAGCATATTTAATGATTTTTGGCCTACTCCAAACTTTTGGATAGTGAGTCAAGATCATGGATCCTCGCCCTTAAGGCGATGTTCTCAGTCACAAGTATTACACACCGATTAGAAAATTATTTCTTGCCTTCCTCTACCTTGGCAATAGATAACTGGAGTCTCTTCTCCAAGACATACTTTTCATTTATGAGACTAGTTGTTCTCACCGATGACTTAGAGAGACTTGCCTTTTGATCTTCGATCGTTGTCATCAAGCAAGAACACTCTAGACACTCGATCTTTTCTTTGCCAGCTCTAATTACTTCGTTTTTAAATTTTTCTAAATACTTTTTGATTTTCTTATTTTCGGACCTTAAGGTCTTTTTTCAGAAATCGTTTTTTCTAATTTATCATCTAGATTTTCATAAATTTGAAGAAGTTAAGAGTATGTAGGTGGAGTTATTTCAGTGTCGCTCTGGACACTGGATTCATCATCAGATTCTTCTTGGCTCTTTCCCATGAGGCAATGATTTACCTCATCATCACTCCCTGAATCTTAGGAGCTTGAATTATCACATCCATTCTCATCCCAAGTAAGCGCCTTCAGTACCTTCTTCTTTCCTTTGTATCGACTTTCTTTCCCCTTCTCTTCCTTCTGAATTCTCGGGCAGTCTCTCTTCAGGTGTCCAGGTTTGCGGCAGTGATAGCATTCTGGCTGGGACTTCTCATCGTCGCTCTCTATCGCTTTCCCTGGCTTGTTCCACCTCCTTCCTTCTCTAGCTCCTTTCTTCAGAAATTTCTTTAACTATCCCTATTTTTTAGGATTCTTCATGAATATATTGAACTCCAAGACGTAGAGACTTTCCTCCTCATCCTCCTCAGAATCTTCTGCAGCTTTTCTTTCACGTGTTGCCTTTAGTGCCAATCCCTTCTTCTTTGTATCATTGGGATATTCCTCTGCTTTAATCTTCAGTTCCACTTCATGTGTTTTGAGGGTTCCTATGAAGCTCTCTATCTCCAGGGTGCTGATTTCATGAGACTCAGCAATCGCAGTCACCTTAGGATTGAAGCGTGGAGACAAAGATCGCAAGATCTTCCTCACCAGATCACCATTTTGAAAGTTCTTTCAGAGAGACTTTGAAGCGTTGATGATCTTGGTGAAACGCGTGTACATGCTGTCCACATCCTCATCGATCCCCATCGGGAACTGTTCATATTCTGATTTAAGTCGGAATAGCTTCGACTCCTTAACCTGCGATGTACCTTCATGAGTAAGCTCTAGCAGTCGTCATATATCATAAGCAGCTTCACAGTTGTAGATTCTATTGAATTCAGTTTTGTCTAAAGCGTAGAGTAGAGCATTCATGGCCCTGGCATTATTTGTACATCTTAACTTATCCGTGTCATCCCACTTATCTCGTGGTTTTTTGACGACGGTTTTACCAACCGTTACAACGGGAGAAATGTACTTTATCTCTAACATGGTCCATACGTCCATGCAATGAGTCATAAGAAAAATTTTCATGTGTCCTCTAGTGACTATAGTCACTCCCCATAAAGAGTGGAGGACGACTCACACCTTGTCCCTCAATGAAAGGGTGCACAGTGTTGGCCATCTTACTTCAGGTTATTTAGCCTATTGGAAGTAACCTGGCTCTAATACCACTTGTTGGATATAGTTGCCAACCTTAGAGGGTGGGGTGAATAAGGTTTGTGAATGTTTACTAAAATTAAAAATTTCACGCACCAAATAATCACAGGAAAAAGGATTTCATTGCATTAAATCAATAATGAAAAGCAGTACAAGATGAGTACACATCAAAACTTGATCTTCATGGCGTCGAAGATCAGAGACGAAGAGAATAAAGATTCTTTTGGTTTATATACCGACCAACCTATGACCGGTTGGCTCTCACCCTTTCCCTCCTAAAAAGACGTTCAAGCCCACTCTTCACCTCCATACAAGGAAGGGTCTTAGATCTCACTCTTCACCTCCACACAAGGGAGGGTCTTAGAGCCCACTCTTCACCTCCACACAAGGGAGGGTCTTAGAGCCCACACTTCACCTCCACAGAAGGGAGGGTCTTAGAGCCCTGCTAAATCCTCTGATATAGATGTCTCAAATCCTGGGATGATTTACTGCGGAATCCTTCCCGGATTCTGATGACCCTCTCCGGTCGATTTTCCTCTTCGACAACTAAACAGAAAAATAGAAACAGAGTACAAAGATTGAAAATAAAGATGACAAGAAAATGAAGTTCTCCCTCTTGATGACTTCTCCAGTGTGCGCTCTATGGTCGGAGCTTGAGATCTTTGTTGGTTAGCAACCGGTCGGTTCTTAGTGGTCGATGGAGATTCTGGATCACCGGAGTTCTTTGTTCACTAATGGGAGGGAGAAAGCTTCCTTCAACTTTGACGAAGACAAGTGACATGGGCGCAAGGAGGCGGCCGAAATCTTGAGTTCAGAAAAACTTCGTCAAAATTTGCCTTGGAGAGTTAATGACAACAGGAAACGCATTGGCTTTTATATGTCTTCATGAAAAAAGGCTATTGCCGACGGTAAGACTAGCGCCTGTGGTAGTGTCGCGCGCTTCTTGTGCCAGCTATCCTCCAAATCTGGAAAATAATCTTTCAAAACGATCTTTTGCCTTTTCATTTGAACTACTGTCGCGTGGTAGATCCTACCGCCATGCGGTAACATAGTATGCGACGTTCCTGAAAAGGCAACACCCGTTTCACAAGGCTTGCGCCGCGCGGTAGGTGCTATCGCCAAAATCTTCAAGAGCGCTAGGTCCAAATAAATCATCATGTTAGCGCCTGCGGTAGTACAAATGCCTGGCGGTAGCCCCTCTTGACGTTCTGCCTTCAAAACTCCTCGAGAGCTAGCACGGCGTGGTAGAGCTAGCACCGAAACCATCCAGAGCGCTAGGTCTAAATAAATCATTACGTTAGCGCCTGCTGTTAAAACCGAAAAATCGGTCTCGAGGAGTTCACCCTTGGGAAAGGGGTGATCGCGCACCTTCTTCTCTCCTGCGAGCTAGATAGCCAAAAACTTTGGACAAAGAGAAGACCCAAGGCTCCGGCACCGAGGTCCCACCACACACTCGGAAGATCTTAGAACGCTTCCCCTCCTTAGCCAAGTGATGAAGCTAAGGTACCTCAGAAAGAGCTAGAAGACTGGGCACAAGTAAGCATGCCTTTTTGAGTTACCCATTGGGTCCTATTTATAGGATTCTAAAAATGGCCTTCAAATAACCAACCTCCGCTGTTTGGAACAGCTATGTGTAGGCCATCTGGGTTTGCCAACAACGAGACTCTACTTTTCTAACTGGCTATAGGCAGGCCCGTAGGGGCAAAATGGTAAAAAAAATTCCCTACACAACACAGGGTGAATAGCCCCCCGCTGTCTCTGCTCGGCAAGGGCAGCGAGTGCCTGATGGAGCTGGCACTCGCTGCCTCAGCTCGGTACCTTGGCGAGCTCGAACCAAACCTACTGTACTCTCCTATCGTTTCTTTGACGAATGGCCCGGAGTTCGTCGAACTGGGCTCGATGAACCCTACTGCGAGTTGGGGCTCCCTGGTCAATTAGCCGAGCTGGACTGGGTGACGAGGCGAGCTGGGCTCACGACGCCGGGGCAGGGGCGTTGAGTATACTCGACTTACTCGACGTCGGGGTGAAGGTTCTGAGTGAACTCGACGCCCATGACCCAGTTCTTCAAGGGCTTGGGCTAGGATCGGTCAACCCCACTCGCCGGATACGGGGTTGTACAAAATCCCCGCTCTTTGTTAGGTTGGGACAAGCTAAGAAAGAACCATCCAAACCCACAGGCTTCGGCGAGTGCACAGGTTCTGAGGGAATCTTTCGGTGGGGTCCACTAGTGGCTATATATACTTGCGCCTGCATACCTAGCTGACGTTTGTCATTCTCCTTACATTTGCTTTGTCAAGATGTCACTTCCCAAGGAGGTCTTAGAGTGAGTGTCACATTCTCGAGAAGAGACTGCAGCTCGCGTCGCAGGCTTGATCGATCTCATCGCCCTTCCTCACAACCTTACCGAGTTCAGTTCGGCCAAAAAGGCGAAGCCCCTTTTGAAGGACATCGAACCCATCTACAACGAATTTAGGACAGCCCTGAATAATGGGGCCGGTTCCTCCACTCAGCCGACTCCGGAAATTAAGGGTAAGGATGTCATTGTACTTTACGCCGATCAGACCATCCGAGGTCATAGCGGCGAGATATCTGCACCGCAGGCCAAGGACCCTCTCGATAGCCCGTAGAACCAGGCGTCCGACGCACATCTGCGGGCCTCACTTCCCAGATTCGAGACCACGGGGCTAGACTCGCAGAAGCTGAGGTGGCCGACTCACCTTTATTCTCAACAGCCTCTCGCTTCTGCATCTGCGGGGGGAGGTATTGAGGTCATCCCCACCCCCGGCTTTACCCGCCTCTCTCTAGAGGCTCCCTGACATGGTTGTGGAAAGATTATATGCAATCCCCCTACTCGTGTCGGCCCAGAGGAGCGGGGTGTGAACGGTGGGTTTTTAACTTCCCCGAATCTTGTTCGGTTTTGGAGATAGTTGCCCCTTTTACTCAACCCTGCAACTGTTCGCGCAGACCTCACCGTGGATTCCGAGGCCGACGAGTCCGCGGTCCAGATTCGATAATCGCCTCTCCCTTATCCACGTACTCTGGACGGCTTCGAGGATTTCGAGCTGGAGGGCACTTAACGGTCTATGTGAGAATAGCTGGTTTTCAAGAAGCTGGTGCGCAAGTTCCACGAGGTATGGAGGGACAACCTCAGGCTGTAGTGGGAGTGCGCATAGCTTGCGGACATGGCGGGAGTCAGCCCGGTGTTTGAGGATGCGTCTTCTTCCATGCTTCTGGACGAGATCAATAAGAGCCTGCAGACTGTCCACCGAAACCTGGGGCGACTACATGAGCTCCACGCTCGGCAACCCACGGTGATAGGGTCGCGAGACCAGGGTAGCTAGAGACGACCCCCCTGATGGGCCTACAGGTAGTCTCCCCTATTTTCCCCTGGTCCGCGTGCATCGAGGGTTTTTATTCCTGCTTTGGGCTTTGTTTGGATCTGTAATAATTTGGACAATTTTTCGATTATTGTTAATATGTTAAATCATAGCAATCAGCTTCCCATCAATCCCATCTTGCCCTAGTGTAGGGTTAATTCGCGGCGGCCGGCGAGCTTGAGGCGGCGAGCTGGGGTAGGCGAGATGGACTGGCCAGCCGGTTCAGTCCCAAATTTCCCCCTCTATAAATAGGCCTCCCCACCAACCCCTGTCATGCCTTATTGTCTCCGTACTTTTTCCCTTTTCTTACGCTACTTCTAGTGCTCGCGCTGTCTGTCTTGGCAGGCATGGGTAAGGGGAACCCTGATTCTGACGGGAGGACCAAGTGAGTGCTCGACACTTCGCTGAGCACTACTTCTTTGAGGGGAACACAAACTTGGAGGAGCTTGCCGAGTGCGTGGCCGACTATGTCCCCTCCAGCTTCACAGCTCGCCTCCCGGCTGAGCATGAAGACATCAACTCCTTCTATCCAGATTAACTCGCCTTCCCCATCATGCATTTCGAGGTGGGGTTACGCCTGCCTATCTAGCCAGAAATCCTCCAGATGCTGAAGTATTACGGCGCGGTGCCCGCCCAGCTGAACCCGAACGACATCGCTATGATGGTCATGTTCATATGCTACCTCCGCCGCGAGCAGATAGAGTTCAACTTGACGGTCTTCCGGAAGTTGTTCTCCTACAAAGCCACCCCCGACGGGGTCGTCTTCTTCAGCGGCTCCTCAATAAAAGTTCGCGAGGTCGTGAACAAGGACCACAACTCGATGACCAAGATCATCTTCATCAAGGGCGATCTCAGCAACATCCCCTTCTCGCCCCAGCAGAATGTCGAAGAGGTATACCTCCCCCCCCCCTCGGTGTCTGGCAATGACGCCGAGCTCAATAAATATTTCCTCCACAAGTATTTCGAGATCGCCTAACCCCTCCGAGGCCTCGACTCTCCCCTGCCCATTCCCCTTGGTGAAGGTATGCCTTGATTCACCTCTGCTTTTTCTGGGCTCGGCAGGAATGATATCAAAATCTGACTTAAGTTTTTCTTATAGGGAGTGACTCATCCCCGAGAACCCACCTTTTGCGGACTCGGGGCTCTACTCCAACCCGCTCAAACTCGCTCGGGTGGCTGCGCTGGCTTACCGAGATGATCAAGTGATGCCCCAGCCCTCCTCCAGCAAGAGGCAGTTGGTCACCGGGGGGTTGGACTCGCCTCTCCAGCCCCCGGATCACAAGAAAAAGAAGGCCAAGCTCGTCTCTAGGAAGGAGAGTTTGTCCCCCAAATACATGGACTTTCCTGCGACCTCTCCTGAAGCCTCGCCGGAGAGCCCACTGAAAGAAACATCGGGGAAGGATCGGAGGGTGCGCGGGCCTCCCTCCCCCGAGGTCGTTGAGGGGTTTTGCCCCACGAGTTGGGCCTGCCCAAGGAACACCCCTTTTTCGGCATGGGGGAGAAGTGCAAGGACTCGGATGGCGAGCCGATGATTAAGTGGGATGGGTTGGCCCACTGGGTCTCCATCTCCACTCGCCACCCATCTTGGGGTGCTTGCCAACCTCCCGCCAGCCACGCCTACGCACTTGGCTTCGGCCTTTATGGTCATGACGGTGCCGATGCCTACAAGAACATGACCCCTCGCCAGCTTGGTAACGAGGGTCTGCGGGCCCACCTGCGGTCCTTCGAACTGCACCACATGATGGCTCACCGCGGCTTTAACCTCAGACGTCTACTATTGAAGGCCGACCACGGGTGCGATGTTGTAAAGGACAAGGCTGCTGATGCGAAGAGGCGATGCGGCATTGTCGAGGATCTACCACGAGAACTATAGGCGGGATTGTAAGTGTCGGCTGCCTCTTACGATTTTTACTTAAATAATTTTTTGCAGCGGTACTCTGTCTTCGATCTACAAGATGTTGGAGCAGTGCGTGAGTTGCAAAACCGCGCCACTGGGTTGGAGGAGGAGGTTGCCCAGCTGTAGGCTCGCCTTGCCGAGCAAGAGCTGGAGGCCGAGGTGTGGCGGCTAAAAAAGCAGAATCAGGGGCTTCATGGCGATCTCCTCTAGCAGTCAGAGCTTCTCCTTCCCGAGGTTGGCAGTGAAAGTGAGGCTAAGATCTATCTCAACTCTAGAGGGGGGGTGAATAGAGTATTTTAAAATAATTTTTCACAGTTGAAATAAACAGCACATATAAAATTCAATTTATGATATAGTGTAGAGTGCTAGTAAGAAGTTAAAAACTAAGAAGTAAAAAGCACAGCACACAACAAACAAATCACACAAACAAACCAGAAGACACAAGGAATTATAGTGGTTCCCCAAAAACCTGGGTACATCCACTCTTCTACCACCCTTGGTAGGAATCCACTCAGGATGAGTTGATCAGGTGTCCTGACACCAATGAGCTTTTGATAAGGTGCCCAAAAACCAAAACTAGATTTTTGATAAGGTGTCTTGCCACCACTGAGTTTTGACAAGGCTCTCAGAACCAGACAGAACTTTTGAAGGGAGTTCAAGAACCCTTTTACAGCAGGAAAAGAAAAATAAGAGTGAAGGGTGTCTTCTCTGTTCTCAATCAAATGAGAGAAGCACAAGTGGATTGATGATGTCAAAGCTCCCCCTGAGATGTAGAAAGGTTCAGGAAAAGAAGCTTTGCTCTAGGGTGATAGGTCTTAAGAACTTTGATCTCCAGCACAGGATGGTTTCAGCAAGAAGGCTGAAGGTAAGGTATCTGGAGTGATGAGATTGTGAACACTTTTCAGTCAGCAAGAAGATTTTTGGAGTCACAGTTCTTCTGTTGTTCTTCTGCTATCAGTATTCTCTATTCTGTGTGTTCACTTTTTTTTCTCTTGTCAATCTCTGTATCTCTTCTTCTTGTGTATTCTCAAAATCTTAATAACACAGAAGAAAGGAATAATAGTTTTCTGACGTTTCCTTCTCCAAAATTAGCCGTTGGGAGTCATAAATGTCTTCCAAAAATAGTCTTGTCTTCTAGAGGAAAGTCCAGCAAACATTCTCTGAATAATTCCTTGAAACTTGCTCCAGAAATAAAGACAAACGGCTGGGAGATCTTCTGACATAAATGCTGATAATATTCAAAAACATTCCAAAGAACAGCAGCATTTGAATTCCTGAAAGCGTCGATCTCTCCAAAGAAAACGTCGATCTGAGCTCTACGATCGTCGAACTGAGCTCAGAGATTAAATGGACAAGCAGACAGAAAACGTTGATCTGAGCTCGAAGATCGTCGAACCGAGCTCAGAGACCTGAGAAATAACTTTAGGGAGGGATCGTCGAACTGAGCTAGAAGATAGTCGAGGGGAGTTCGACGACTCAGCAGAAGCTAGACAAAAGCAGATAGTCGATCTGAGCTCGAAGATCGTCGACCGGAGTTCGACGTTTTATTGAAGATGAGCTCAGAGAGCGTCGAACGGAGTTCGACAATTCGTCGACCTTAGCTCGACGTAAATTGCCTTAGACTAAGCTCTTCAACCTTGATCTTGGAATGATCCTGGGGGCAGCTTCAAACCTAAGTTCTAAGCCCTAGACTCATTCTAATGTTGACCTTTTCAACTATACAACTAGGTCAACTGGGATTCCTAAGACAAGCATAGTGATCCTTACCCAAATTAGTAATAGGGTGTTCCAACAATCTCCCCCTATTTGGGTTAGGATTACTATTTACAGACAATCATAGGAAATGAAAAGCATATAACAATACATAAGCTAATACAAAATGCAGAGAAGATATATAGCAGTAAAGCAGATCACAGATAAATATCAGCAGATATCCAAAGGTGGATGAAATGTTTAGCTTACACAGTTCACTTCCTTTCAGATCCCTTTTTAAATAAAATTTCTCTATTTGGATTCTGACTTTCTTTCTTTGACCTTCTGTCATCCTCTGCACCTAGAGAAGTTTGAGATTTGGGCCTTAGAACAATAGCCTCAGGGTGCAGCTTCATATAGTCTTCTGGATTGAAAAATTTCCTTGATGCATATCTTTCCAGTTCTTTCTTTCTCTGCTCTGATAAGGTAGTTATGTTTGAAGTATCCTTGCCTTGTTCTCTGGCCTTTTTTATTTGATCAAGGGCAGCCAATTCTTTCATTCTGGCTGTCCAGGATATAGGGTTGTTCTCAGGATCTTCAAAAGGAATAGGAGATTCATATCTGTTGATGATTTCAGAAATAGTAGAAGGAGTCCTGGAAACAATTGTGTCTTTCAGCTTGTAAGGAAAAGGACCTGAAGAAGGGTCAGGGTGACCTTGTCCTTCCCTTTGATAGGATCTTTGTCCTCTTTGATTTCCTCTGTAATTACCCCTTCTGGGTTGATATCCTCTTTGATGCTGTCCCCTTTGATATGATCTTTGATAATACTGGGAAGAACTGTGTCTGGAGACTGGAGCTTGAGGGGCTGAACCTGAGCCAGAATCTGGAGGAGGAGGAGGAGGAGGCTGATATTGAGAAGATCCTTTTTCATATTTGTCAAGCTTCCTCTTCTTCTTCATAGCTTTCAGTTGATTTTTGGAATATTGCATCCAAGGCTCAGAGATGGGGCAGTCATGCAGGATGTAGTATGGAATATCATTGGAGTCTTTGGCTTTGGCAGGAGGGACTGACATCATTGCTTTACTTCTGGCTTTTCTCTTCTTGGCAATAGTTCTAGCAGAATCATCAGAATCAGTCCTGTATTGGTCACTCTCAGAACTTTGATGTTGATCATACAGATCATCAATTCTTCTGATAAGCTCTTCTTGAGCTTTAAGTTTTGCAGAAACAGCAGGAGCAGGAGGAGAGAGAGCAACAGCAGAGCAGGCAGAAACAGGAGCAGACACTGGAGCAGGAGCAGCAATTTCATCAGCATCAGTTGCTGGAATCATTTCTATGTCAGCAGTAGCAGCAGTTTCAACAGAAGGAGGCACAGTGGCCTTAGTAGCAGCATCAGAGATATCCACAGCCTTCCAGGACTTGATGTAGGAATCAATATGGCTGGGATCACAGGTAGATACAGGCACAATGGCCTTAGACAAATCTTCAGCAGGAGTTGCAGGTAGATAGCTGAAATGGACTGTATCAAATATAGATAGCAGCCTCTGCAGATTCAGTGCAAAAGCACATCCAAGAGCTGGAGCTGGAGCAGACATAATATCAGCAGCTGGCACATCCACTTCTTCATAAGGCATCTCCCCCTGCCTTGGTTCAGAGAGAGGTGAATCAAGGCACACAGAAGATGTGATAGCTAGGGAGGAGGAAAGGGAGTCAAGCTTGGTAGGCAGCTCCTGTACTTGCTTCAGGAGTGGAGCCAAGGAAGACTCCAGTAGAGATGTCAGCTTGGGAGCTAGCAACTCATACAGCCTGTCTGCCAAGCTAGGAAGATCCACATGCTCAAGTGAGGCTTGAGCAGAGGTAGAGGCAAAGGTGGATGGATGGATGGTGGCTGAAACTAAAAATGTGGAGAAAGGTGGAGAGGGAATGGTTGGTTCAGAAGATGGAATAATGGAGATAGAGGAGGTTGAGGTGGAGATAGGGGAAGTAAGAGATGGTGTGAAGGAGGGTTGAGAGAGAATGTCATGGAGCAGTTGTTGAAAGGAGGAAGTTGAGGGTGGCTCAGGAGGAGTAGAGGGTGAATCATCTATGAAGGAATCATCTGTAAGTGAGAAGGATGGTAGGGTGAAGGTTGAATAGGAGAAGAGAGGATGGAATTCCTCTGAGGTGGATAGAGGAGGGGATGGCATAGGTGAGGAAATGGTAATTGGGGATGAGATGATTATGGTGGTGACTGGTGGTGAGGAGGTGACGACTTGGGTGGATATGGCTGGAGGAGGGGAGGAAGCAGGCAGCTCTTCTACTGAAGGAGTGACTGAAATAGTCCTTGTGCCTGAATGAAGTGTTGCAGCAGCCCTGGAGGGGTTTATGATCTGCCTGTCCCATTTACTGAAGAGGGCACAGGAAAGCCTCTTGGATGCATTGATAAACATGCCAGAGGAGGTTAATAGGTCAGGGCACCTGTTGTGCAGAAAGACCCCTAAGATTCTCCCATAACTAACTGCATTCTTGTTGATCTTCTTCTTAATCAGAGTGAAGAAGATGGAGCCCCAGTCCAGGTGTTTCTTATCTAATAAAGCTCCCATCAGGCAGAACTGATATCTGGAAATGGTGTCATGGGCTGAATGCTTGGCCAACAGCACCTTCCCAACTACATCAGCCAGGAATTGAAATTCGATAGCCAGATTTTTCTTC
Source organism: Platanthera zijinensis (assembly GCA_039513925.1). Lineage (NCBI taxonomy): Eukaryota > Viridiplantae > Streptophyta > Magnoliopsida > Asparagales > Orchidaceae > Platanthera > Platanthera zijinensis. The sequence goes on along the minus strand of CM077079.1, from coordinate 188,414,105 downwards.
AGTAGCTTATTAGGGTTTACTGCATTGTGACCCATCCTATCCAGCATGGAGTCAAACTCCTCTCCAGACAGTTCAATGGAGTCTTCTCCAGTACTGAGTTGAAAGACTTCTGTTAAAAGAGCCGGGGATAGAAATACCTGAGTCCCCTTAATGGTGCCGACAACAGAATTCTCAGTCTCGTCTGTTGTGGTAAAACACCACTCTTTAATTTCTTCTGAGGCGATCTTCATCCTTGTAGTCTTTATTGGAGTCAGCTGTTGTTCTCGGAATAAGTTTAGGATGTCCTTGAAGCGCTGGTCGCTTCCGTCGAAGGAGTTTATGTCGATGTCAAAGCCTGTGTCGAACTTCATCTTAGCAATAGCAGCACTTGATTCAGCCATATTCACCTGCAACAGAAAACCAAAAACGACCAAGCGTAGAGAATTTGGAGGGAAAAGAAAGAGAGTTGCAGAGTATGAAAGCGCAAAGGGAGAATGACGACTGAAAGAAAGATTTTATATTAGGGTTCGACGCAAAAAAGGAAAATCGTGGAGCTCAGTTTGAAGAAGCGTCGAAGTCAGCTCGACGATTTGGGCAACAGAGGGAAATGAAAAGACGCCAATAGCGTCGAACTCCGTTCGACGTTATTGAGAGCGTCGAGCTCCGCTCGACGACCAAGGATCAGACAGAAGGAAAGCCTAGATACAACGGCGGCGCTAAACTCAGATCGACGCCTCAAGAACCGTCGATCTCCGTTCGACGTTTTCTGGGAAATCGTCGAGCTCAGTTCAGAGCCAGAACTTATTCTACAGACACAAAAAGAGAGGAAATTTTTGACCTAGTCTTGGTCTGTTTTAGCTTTTCAAAATCTTGTAATTTAATTAAGGCTTCCTCCATCTAACATGCCTAACTGATTTAGGAAGAAACTGTGTTTCTTTTCATCCAAAGGTTTGGTGAAAATATCTCCCCTTTGCAAATCAGTAGGAATATATTGAAGTTCAATTTTATTTTTCTCTACATTATCTCTTAGAAAATGATGCCTAATTTCTATGTGTTTTGTCCTACTATGGAGGACTGGATTTTGTGCTATAGAGATAGCACTAGTATTGTCACAGAAAATTTTAGACTTCTCTAAGTTGTAGTCATAGTGTAAGAGCTGATTCTGTATCCACAATATTTGTGAACAGCAACTGCCTGCAGCCATATACTCAGCTTCAGCAGTTGAAGTTGACACAGATGTTTGTTTCTTACAGAACCAAGAGACAAGTCTATCACCAAGGAACTGACAAGTTCCACTGGTGCTTTTCCTGTCTATTCTGCATCCAGCATAATCAGCATCTGAGAATCCAGTTAAATCAAATGCTGAATCTTTTGGATACCAGAGACCTAGATTTGGACAACTTTTTACATACCTAAGAATTCTCTTAACTAAGATTAAATGTGACTCTCTAGGGCTAACTTGGAATCTAGCACAAATACATGTGGCAAACATTATATCAGGCCTACTAGCTGTAAGGTACAATAAAGAGCCAATTATTGCTCTATATGTTGTCTGATCAACAGGTTTCCCATGTTCATCAGCATCTATTACAGCATTTGAGGGCATGGGTGTTTTCATACATGATGCATCAGACATACCAAATTTCTTAACTAATTCTTTTGCATACTTGGTTTGAGAAATAAATATGCCTTCAGCATGTTGCTTGACTTGCAGTCCTAAGAAGAAGGACAGCTCACCCATGCTACTCATTTCAAATTTAGAGTGCATAAGCTTGGAAAACTTTTTGCACAATTTTGAATCAGTAGAACCAAAATAATGTCATCTACATAAATTTGCACTAGTAGGGTATGGGACTTATGGGTTCTAATAAAAAGAGTTTGGTCTACTCTCCCCTTAACAAAATCTTTTTCCAGAAGAAAGCATGCTAGGGTCTCATACCATGCTCTAGGAGCTTGCTTGAGTCCATATAATGCTTTATGCAATTTGAAAACATAATCAGGGTGAGTTAGAGAGATAAAACCTGAAGGTTGTCTAACATAGACTTCCTCTTTGATGTCCCCATTGAGAAATGCACTCTTTACATCCATTTGATACACTTTGAAACCTTTGTGAGCAGCATAGGCTAGGAATATCCTGATGGCTTCCAGCCTTGCAACTGGTGCAAATGTATGATCATAGTCTATTCCTTCTTGTTGAGAGTACCCTTGAGCAACTAGCCTTGCCTTGTTTCTGACTATAACTCCTTGATCATCCAGCTTGTTCCTGAATACCCACTTTGTTCCAACAATGGGATGATCCTTTGGCTTAGGCACTAGTTCCCAAACCTTGTTCCTTTCAAATTGATGCAACTCCTCTTGCATTGCAATGATCCAGTGTGGATCTTGCTCTGCATCTTGAATGGATCGAGGCTCAATTTGAGATAGGAAGCAAGTGTGCATCAGGTTTTGGTTGACCTGACTTCTAGTTTGCACACCAGCTGAGATCTCTCCAATTACTTGGGTGATTGGATGATCTCTTGTTGTTACTAAGTCAACAGGGAGTGTTGATTGTTCACCAGCCTGTGTTGTTGTCTCCTCTAGTGGAGCAGCAACTGGCTCTTCAGGATGATTTTCTTCAAGATGTTGAACTTCTTCTTCATCATCACTGCTCTCATTCTTTTCAGCAACTTGCAGTTTATTCAAGTCTTCAGCTAGAGAATGTACCTACAGAGGTTCTATGGTAGAAGCATTCTTCTCCTTGAAAGACATGTTAGCTTCATCAAAAATAATATGAACAGATTCTTCAATTTTACAGGAAGATTTATTATAAACCCTATAGGCCTTGCTGATCATGGAGTATCCCAGAAACACTCCTTCATCAGCTTTAGCTTGGAATTTTGCTAGATATTTCTTGTCATTATTATGAATAAAATAAGTGCAACCAAAAACTTTGAAATAGCCTATTTTAGGTTTCTTCCCTTTGAGCAATTCATAAGGAGTCTTGCCCTTCAGCTTGTGTATCAGGCTTCTGTTCAACACATAGTTGGAGGTGTTCACTGCCTCAGCCCAAAAGGACAGAGGTAAGTGAGCATCTGCCAATAATGTAGTTGCAGATTCAATGAGTGTTCTATTTTTCCTTTCAGCTACCCCATTTTGTTGAGGAGTTCTAGGAGCTGAGAAGGTGTGCCTGATCCCTTCACTCTGACAGAACTCTTGCATGAGAAGAGAATCAAACTCTGTCCCATGATCACTTCTGATCAGGGCAATGTGAGTGTTGAACTCAATCTGAATGCATTTGAGAAAATCTGTCAACACTTGAAGTTATCAGACTTCTTCCTCAGAAAGAATACCCAAGTGAATCTTGAGAAGTCATCTACAACCACTAAAGTATAGGACTTCCCTCCTAGGCTTTGCACAGATATGGGTCCAAAAAGATCCATGTGCAACAGGTACAAAATCTTAGGTGAATCACTCTTATTAATTGATTTAAAACTACTTTTAGTTTGCTTGCCTAATTGACAAGCCTTGCAAAGTCCTTCCTTTTTGTAGGGACCAGAAGGTAGTCCTTTAACAAGGTTGTCTTTAGATAGCTTAGTAATGGTTCTAAGGTTAATATGCCCTAGTCTCTTATGCCATAAAACATTAGATTTTGAAATGGAATTAAACAGGCAAATATCTACCACTAGTGAATGAAAATCCACTAAGTAAATGTTACCTCTTCTGTTACCTGTCAACACAGTTGTGTTGTCCACTGACTTGACTTTGCATATGGCTTTGTTGAAGGTCACTTGATATCCTTCATCAAACAGTTGACTGATACTTATCAATTTGTGCTTGAGTCCTTCAACATATGCCACCTTCTTGAATGTGACTGGGCCAATTTTGACTGCACCATATCCTTTTGTAGTTCCAAAGCTTGAGTCTCCAAAAATTACTTTGGGTCCAAGCTTGGCTTTGAAGGAAGTGAAGTTGTCCTTGTCCCCTGTCATGTGCTTTGAGCACCCACTATCCAGATACCATTGATGGTTTGATGCTGGATAGGTCTTCACCTACACAAAAACAGCTTATTTGTTTTTGACCCAGTTAACCTTGGGCATAGGTTGATATCCCTTGAATTCTGAAATAAAGGACATCCCAGGTTGATCCTTATAACCTTCAGGATGGTATCTCCTAGGAGGTACTATCCATTCAGTATAGGGATTAAAGCCTTGGGATGTGGAGCTTCTAGGATTGAATCTGAATGTGCCATTGAAGGAGTGTTCACAAGCCTGAACTCTATTCGACGATCGTCGAACTGAGGTCGACGATCTTGGGTCAGATCGTCGATCTCCGTTCGAAGATCGATTATGCTGAGGTTCAGAGTTTGGATATCGTCGAGCTGAGGTCGACGATCTGTAGTTAGATCGTCGAGCTCTGTTCGACGATCGTCGAGCTCTGCTCGACGCCATCTGTTGAACTGAGTTCTTCTCTGACAGATCTGCATTCTTCCTGGGTACCTCTATTACTCCCTTTCCTTTGTCAGAGACAAACTTGATTGGAGTTGTCAAAATTATAGGTTGGCTGGATGAAGCACCCAAGCCCAGTGTGCTATTAAATCTAGAGTTCACTGTGCTTGTGATGTCCATCAGTCTGATACTTCTCCCATTTAGGGATTCTTCAAACTTTTTGGCCTTTGATAGTTCATTCTTCAGTGAGGCTATCTCCTCCCTACAGCATTCTAACTCCTCAGAGAGTTTGAGGTTCTTTGAGTTTAGGACACTATGCTCAGATAATTGATTCCTGAGAGAGATTATCTCCTTCTCAGATTTTAATAGATCTAGACACAGTGTCTTAAATTCATCTTTGAAGTTTTCAGAATTAAAATCAAAAGAGTTGATTACCTGATCCTCATTTGGTTGACTTTTTGAATCTGAATCTGATTCTTCATCAGAGTTTTGCTGTGATGCATTGATAGCCATCATGCAAAATTCTTTTTCATCTGCATCATCCTCATCATCACTGGAGCTGGATGAGGCTTCAGATTCCTCTTCAGTCTCACTCCATGTCTCAGCAACAAAGCCCTTCCTTGTATGTTTGTTCTTGCTGGAGGAGGCTTTGTCTGAGCTATTCTTCTTGTAATCCTTTTCTTTTCTTCTTTCTCTTCTTTCCCTTTTGTCCTTATTCTTGTTTTCTGGACAGTCAGGCACAATGTGGCCTGGTTTCCTGCAACCAAAGCATATGATTTCTGTATTGTTATTTGATTTATCATACCTTGGTTTATCATGACCCTTGTATGGTTTCTTTCTGAAGTCTTTTCTGGCCATCTTGTAGAATCTTTTGGCCAGTAGACTTATGAGCTCATCATTTCCTGTAGCTTTATCTTCAGGCTCCTCTTCTACAGCTTTGAAGGCTATGGTCTTTTCTTTCCTTGTAGCTGGAGAGATAGCCTTTTGTTCTTCTTCTCTATTTTTAATGAGCAGCTCATAGGATTTGATCTTGCCCAGGAGAGCTTCAGTAGTAATCTCATTTAAACTTCTGGCATCCTTAATTGGCCAGATTCTTAAATCCCAAGTGCTGGGGAAGCACATCAGGATTTTGTCATTCAGCTCAGTCAGTGAGATTTCTTTGTCTAGGGTTTTTAGCTCATTGACAATTAGACTTAGTGTATTGTACATGTCAGCCACTGATTCAGCTTCTCCCTTTTTAAAGTTCTTATATTGGCTTATCAGATGAGATCTTCTATCTTTCCTTTCATCAGCAGATCCTGAGACAATTTCAGAGAGTTTGTCCCAGATTTCTTTGGCTGAGTGGCATTCAGCTACCTTCTGAAAGATTTCATCAGACATTGTTTGGGCTAAGATGTTCATAGCCTTAGCATCTGCAGTCTTCCACTTCTTTATATCTACATCTGTTCCAGAAGGAGGTGGGACAGCATTTGTACTTGAGCTTGTTGGTGGAGTTGGACAAACTGTCAAGACAGAATTGAAAATGTCTTCATCAATAGAATTCATGTATAATCTAATCCTTGCCTTCCAGAGTGCAAACTTAGAAAGGTTGCACACTGGTGGTCTGGTGCTTGCATAATCTTTGTTCTGTGCCATGTCTTTAAATAAAAAGGAAGATGTAGAGAAAATAATCCCCTTAAGAGATTGATCTTATCAAGGATCTTTTGGTTCAGGTGTTAGCCTGTATGAGCAACCAACCTCCCTCTGATACCAATTGAAAGTGAGGCTAAGATCTATCTCAACTCTAGAGGGGGGGTGAATAGAGTATTTTAAAATAATTTTTCACAGTTGAAATAAACAGCACATATAAAATTCAATTTATGATATAGTGTAGAGTGCTAGTAAGAAGTTAAAAACTAAGAAGTAAAAAGCACAGCACACAGCAAACAAATCACACAAACAAACCAGAAGACACAAGGAATTATAGTGGTTCCCCAAAAACCTGGGTACATCCACTCTTCTACCACCCTTGGTAGGAATCTACTCAGGATGAGTTGATCAGGTGTCCTGACACCAATGAGCTTTTGATAAGGTGCCCAAAAACCAAAACTAGATTTTTGATAAGGTGTCTTGCCACCACTGAGTTTTGACAAGGCTCTCAGAACCAGACAGAACTTTTGAAGGGAGTTCAAGAACCCTTTTATAGCAGGAAAAGAAAAATAAGAGTGAAGGGTGTCTTCTCTGTTCTCAATCAAATGAGATAAGCACAAGTGGATTGATGATGTCAAAGCTCCCCCTGAGATGTAGAAAGGTTCAGGAAAAGAAGCTTTGCTCTAGGGTGATAGGTCTTCAGAACTTTGATCTCCAGCACAGGATGGTTTCAGCAAGAAGGCTGAAGGTAAGTTGTATGGAGTGAAGAGATTGTGAACACTTTTCAGTCAGCAAGAAGATTTTTGGAGTCACAGTTCTTCTGTTGTTCTTCTGCTATCAGTATTCTCTATTCTGTGTGTTCACATTTTTTTTTCTCTTGTCAATCTTTGTATCTCTTCTTCTTGTGTATTCTCAAAATCTTAATAACACAGAAGAAAGGAATAATAGTTTTATGACGTTTCCTTGTCCAAAATTAGCCGTTGGGAGTCATAAATGTCTTCCAAAAATAGTCTTGTCTTCTAGAGGAAAGTCCAGCAAACATTCTCTGAATAATTCCTTGAAACTTGCTCCAGAAATAAAGACAAACGGCTGGGAGATCTTCTGACATAAATGCTGATAATATTCAAAAACATTCCAAAGAACAGCAGCATTTGAATTCCTGAAAGCGTCGATCTCTCCAAAGAAAATGTCGATCTGAGCTCTACGATCGTCGAACTGAGCTCAGAGATTAAATGGACAAGCAGACAGAAAACGTCGATCTGAGCTCGAAGATCGTCGAACCGAGCTCAGAGACCTGAGAAATAACTTTAGGGAGGGATCGTCGAACTGAGCTAGAAGATAGTCGAGGGGAGTTCGACGACTGAGCAGAAGCTAGACAAAAGCAGATAGTCGATCTGAGCTCGAAGATAGTCGACCGGAGTTCGACGTTTTATTGAAGATGAGCTCAGAGAGCGTCGAACGGAGTTCGACGATTCGTCGACCTTAGCTCGACATAAATTGCCTTAGACTAAGCTCTTCAACCTTGATCTTGGAATGATCCTGGGGGCAGCTTCAAACCTAAGTTCTAAGCCCTAGACTCATTCTAATGTTGACCTTTTCAACTATACAACTAGGTCAACTGGGATTCCTAAGACAAGCATAGTGATCCTTACCCAAATTAGTAATAGGGTGTTCCAACAGGAAGCATGTCCCCCTTCCCCTATCAGAGGTCGCGGCTCTTCGGAGAGAAGGAGGTCGCAAAGCGGCTGCGAGTCTATTCGATCGAGTCTGCCGAGTGCCTCCTCAACGCTATGAGGGGTACGAGGGTACTGGTAGAAGGTTGCGAAGAAGTCGCGGTTCGTGACCTTATGCCAGGCCTGTTCTCGTCGAGCCCGCCCGGCGAGAAGGAGGATAGCTTTTCCTCGCTTTTTTGGGGAGATGGACAAGGGCAAGGGGCGCAAGGTCTAGGAAGGTCGCACGTCAGGGGAGGAGGGCGAGAGCTGAGAATAATTTGTTATTTCTTCCCCCCCCCCCTTTTGTAACCTTGTGAAGGCGAGTTCTGATTTTGTAATAGATGTTAAAGAATGAAAAACAACATTTGTAAAAAATTTCCTATCTTCTTTTCTCTTGGACTTTTTGCTGTGATGCATTCGCCTGTAAGTTTTCCACCTAGGGTGACCTTACCGAGTTCGTTACCATTGATAGAATGTCGAGTTAGGACTCGTGTTTCCGCTGGACCCGGAGCGCCCGTAGTCGTTAGGTACGTGAGCGCTTGACTCGCCTGCATGAACCCAGCTCGCTACAAGCACCCAACTTGCTAGTGAGCACTCGACTCACCGGTGGGTGCTCAACTCACACGTGAGTGCTCAACTAGCCTAAGAGTTGTATCCTTTCCTTCTTTTGCCTTCGAGATTCCGGGTGCTACCACCGAGCCCATCAGCTAGACGGGAGCATGACAGTTGGTGTTGAGAATCCTCTAGGCGCAGCCCTAGGGTCATAACGACGTCCATTGATACCCCAGCCCTGCCAGCTAGGTGGGGGCCTGACAACGGGAGAATCGAGACCTAACCCCAGAGCGAGAATACTTAGAAACATCTGCGTCTCCCGAGTGCTACCACCGGGCCGATCAGCTAGGTGAGAGCCTGACGGTGAGTATTGAACATCCTATGAGCTCAGCCCCAGGGTCATAATGACGTCCATCGAGAACCCAACCTTGCCAGCTAAGTGGGAGCCTGACAGCGATAGAATCGAGACCTAACCCCAGAGCGAGAATACATAGAAACATCTGCCTCTCCCGGGTGCTACCACAAGGCCAATCAGCTAGGTTAGAGCCTGATGGGGGGATGTTGAACATCCTTCGGGCTCAGCCCCAGGGTCATAATGACGTCCATCGATATCCCAGCCCTGCCAGCTAGGTGGGAGCCTGACAGCGGGAGAATCGAGACCTAACCCCAGAGCGAGAATACTTAGAAACATCTGCCTCTCCAGCGTGCTACCACCGGGCCGATTAGCTAGGTGAGAGCCTGACGGTGGGTGTTGAACATCCTCCAAGCTCAGCCACAGGGTCATAACAACATCCATCAAGACCCCAGCCCTGCCAGCTAAGTTGGAGCCTGACAGCGGGAGAATCGATACCTAACCCCAGAGCGAGAATACTTAGAAACATCTGCCTCTCCCGGGTGGTATCACCGGGCCAATCATCTCGGTGAGAGCCTGATGGTGGGTGTTGAACATCCTCCGATCTCAGCCTTAGGGTCATAACTATGTCCGTCAAGACCCAAGCACTGCCAGCAAGGTGGGAGCCAGACAGCAGGAGAATCGAGTCCTAACCCTAGAGCGAGAATACTTAGAAACATCTTCCTCTCCCAGGTGCTACCACCGTGCCAATCAGCTAGGTGAGAGCCTGATAGTTGGTGTTGAACATTCTCCCGGCTCAGCCCTAGGGTCATAATGACGTCCATCGAGACCACAACCCTGCTAGCTAGGTGGGAGCCTAACAGCAGGAGAATCGAGACTTAAGCCCAGAGCGAGAATACTTAGAAACATCTGCCTCTCCCGGGTGCTACCACCAGGCTAATCAGCTAGGTGAGAGCCTGATGGCGGGTGTTGAACATCTTCCGGGCTCAACCTCAGGGTCATAATGACGTCCATCGAGACCCCAGCCCTGCCAGCTAGGTGGGAGCCTGACAGCGAGAGAATCGAGACATAACCCTAGAGCGAGAATACTAAGAACATTTGAGGTTATTACCGAAATGCGAGATCAAGGAATGAGGCAATCTTTATTCATGGAAAAGGCATATACAGAATTTCGGGAAAGAAGCTTTTCAGGTCATCGTCGCTCCAAGTATGGCTTAGAGTCTCTCCCTCCACGTTTTGGAGGCGGTATCCCCCCGACCTTAGTACTTATTGTACAATATATGCTTTCTACGTACTTGTAAAAGATAGAGACATACATTGTTGGAATGTAGCTGGCGCATTACATAATCCAAACGGCATTCTTCGGTAGGCGAAGGTGCTGAAGGGATAAGTAACGTAGTTTTCTCTTGGTCCTCGAAAGAGATGGGGATTTGAAAATACCCCGAGAGGCCATCTGAAAGTGAGGGATAGATAGACTTTACTCTAGAGGGGGGTGAATAGAGTAAAAAAATTGTTTAGTTTTATTGCGGAATTAAATAATGATACATATATAATAGAGGGAAAGACAGATAAACTATCACAGCACACCACAACACAAAAAGAAAACACAAAGCATCCAGACGACACAAGAAATTTAATAGTGGTTCCCCAAATCTGGGTACATCCACTCTTCTACCACCCATGTAGGAATCCACTACAGGTTTTTGTTCAGGTGCCCTGCCACCACAAGATCTCTTTCAGGTAGATCTAGAGACCCTTTGAGCTTTTGATGTGGAGCCCAAAATCCAATAGGTTTTTTTTCAGGTGCCCTTTCACCAAGAGATCACTTTTTAAGGGAGAGATAACCCTATATAGATGGAGGTAAAAGGAAAAAATTAAAAGAAATCTTCTCTTTCTCAATCAAGTAAGAAGACTATGTGGATTGAAGAGAATGTCCAAGCTCCCTCTAAGATGTAGAATTGATTCAGGAAGAGGAAACTCGGCTCCGGGCGTAGGTATTCAAAAACTTTTAGTAGAGCTTTCTTAGAACAAAAGACTGAAAAATATTTGAGCTCTTTTTAAATCCTTGAAGCCTGAGGAATGAAGAAGACTCAAGACAGATTTATGAAAAGGTTCTCCTTCTTCCTTATTACAGCAGAGCAACAATCCTTGAGAGTAAGAGTAATAATAATAATCAGTTTTGCTGAAGAAAAGTTTCTGTATATATATATCCATTGACTATCTGTCTGATTGTTCTCTTGTATATCCTTATTATAATCTGAATTATAAATTCAGTCAGAATAAAAAAGGCAAGAATTTGAATTCCCTGGACAGTGCATAAAATTCTGCAATACTTTAGGAGCCCAAACGGCTAAAAACGCTTGCAACATAAGTGCACTTCCATATCTGCCTTCATAAAATATACTAAAGAAATATTCTGTGAATACCATAATTAATGCTTCAAGAAATACGGCTATCAGCCTTGGGAATAACAACATTAATTATCAGAATATATTTTCCTTTAAAAAATTGATCATTAGCCAAAAATAAATACTTCTGACCAATCTGAAAAACTCATAATTGAAAGCAGCATAAAATCGTAGAGCCTAGTTCAGAGACCGTCGAGCTGAGTTAAGAGATCGTCGACCTGAGAACATCTATCATAGAACAGAGATTACTTCTGAGAAAACAAAATCGTCGACCTGAGCTCGTAGATCGTCGAGCTCAGTTTAGAGTACAAGACTCTGAGATCATCGATGGGAGAACGACGATTGTCGAGCTGATATAGAAAATCCACATAAACTTCTGTGTCTAAGTCTAATTCCACTGCAATGCTTGTCTGCACAAACCTGACCTAAAAGGACCGAACTTAGACTAAACCAAGACCCTGGCTATACATGGGGGTCAAGACATCCTAAGAGTTAACCTAGCACAAATCCAAACAAGGGTTCCAACAATCTCCCCCTATTTGTGTGAGGTCACACAAAAACAAAACTGAAAAGTAATAGAAATACAAAGACCATAAATATCTGTAGGGATGAAATAACATCAGCTGATATGTTATAGCAATGCATTGTACATAATTAGTTTAATAAATAAAACATAAGCGAGTACAAACTAAAAATTATCAGAAGGACCAGAGGAGGGTTTAGAGAAGATTATCTTTCTGGTATAATCTGGTACATCCTTCTTAGAAGTCATCAGGTCTTGTCCACCAAGAGATGTCTTAGTGCTTGTCCTGGGCACAATTGCTTCTGGATGCAATGCCATATAATCAGCTGGATTGAAAACATTCTTGCTAACTTGGTGTTTATCCAGCTCTTTTTCTCTGTAGGAGGACATTGTAGTAAACCTAGAAGGATCTTCTCCTTCTTCTACAACTTTTCTAATCTTTGAAAGACCAATCAATTCTTGAAGTCTAGCCATCCTAAAGTTAGGCTCAACTTCCTGTTCAATAGGTGGCTGATCATCTTGATGTGGCAACACTGAAATTGCTTTGAACTGAGTGGATTGAGCAAGAAAGCTTGTTGTACTATGCTGATCATCACTCTGAGAATAAAGGGATCTTGGAGGAGAAGCCTCACTATACATTCCCTTGGGCTTGTGAGACTCATCATGTCTTCTGTACTGATAGGTGGTTGTCTTTTGAACTTTGGGTAGAACTTTCTATTGTTGAGGAGGAGAGGAGGGTTTCTGATAGATAACTTCTTTGACTTGTTCTGTGGAACTCCGATTTCTTTGTTGTTGACTACTTCCTTTGGACTGAGATCTGGATGAACTATCCTGCCATTGATATGTCCTAGTGAAGGAGGAAGGCTTGGAAGATGCATCAGAAGCCTGAGGAGCAACCTAGAAGCACATGCAGCAGTAGGAGGAGGAGGAGGAGGAGGACCTCTTCTAAACTTCTGAGGAGGAGGAGAATATCTCTTACTCTTATTCCTGGCTTTCTGCTAACTTTTAGATAACCACATCCAGCTTTCCATGCCTGGAAATGGTGTGATTCCTTTCAAAATGTAATAAGGAGTATCATTTGTATTGCCTAGCTTTTGGGTGCAACCTTAGGAGCAGCCTTTCTTTTCTTTGATATTTTCTTTTTCTTGGAATCAGAATCCTCTGAATCATCATCCTCATCATCAGATGAATCACGAAGATTGTTATACAATTTATTTATTTCCTGTGTTTGTTTGTTAGCAATCTTTTTAGCAGCCTTCTCTTTGGCTTCTTCCTAGATATCAAGTGTAATAAGATCATCTAGAGAGGGAAGAGGACTATCATATATTGGATAGGAGGGTCCAATAGGACTTGGAACTGGATCAATATCCATAGAGGAAATTTCAGCAATAGGAGCACTTGGCTCACAAAAGTTAATTAAACTTGTGTCTAGGGCTGAACTCAAATTTTTGGAAGCCACTAGATGAATCAGTTCATCAACAATTAAGAGAACATATAGCTCATCCTTATCTTCTATAACAGACATAGGCTCAACACCCATAGGAGATGGCATATCTGTACACATTGTAACTGTCTGAATTTCTGTACACACTAGAACTGATTTGATCTGCAAGAGCTGTTCCACAGCTGAGGGGCTCATTGGTCTTGTATAATAGACTATGGCCTTGGAAGTATACAAATCAACTTGAGATAGAACTGTTTTAAGCATAGAAAAAGAATGCAAAAGAATTTTAAGATCAATGGTGGGATTGATGAAACAATAAAAACTAGAGATGGTAGGTAATGACACATCAGTGTCCTCATCTGAAGTCAGCAAGCCTGAATATGAAACTATATCTACACATAATTTCTGAAAAGCTTCTTCTTCCTGTACTGTTGAAGGAGACTGATCTTGAAGTTCTACTGAGGCTGAACTTGCTGCATCTTCATTGGACATCTCCCCTTGCCTGGTTTCAGTAAGAACTTGAGCCGGGCCCCTAGATAAAGATGGGATAGTGGAAGCAGCAAGGGAAGCAGATAGAGTTTATATAGAGAGAGTAAGAGGTGAAATATCCTCTACTATTAAGTTTTTGAGAGTTGGAGTGATGATCTCCAAATGATGAGAGAGAAAAGAGGGATCAACTTGAAGAAACTCAGTTGGAGTCTGAGTTGAGACAGAATGAAGAGAGGGAGGAGGAGTGACATCAGTCATGATTTCATCCTGAATAAGTGATTTTCTGGGAGAGTTTAGAGGGGAATTGAGTGGAGAATTTGGTGGAGTGGCTTCAATGTTGATGGGTGAATCATTTTGACGGGAAGGGGATGAGTGTGGTGAGAGTAGGTCAAAATTTGGAAAAGATATGGTCTGGAGGTTTTGAGATTCAATAGGATGGAGGGGAAGTGGTGACTGAGTAGGAGAAGAGATGATAGCTGGGGATAAAGTAGAGGTTTGAATCACAGTAGTAGGGATAGAAGATACTCTTTGGATGACTGGGGAAGCTGGAGGAGGAGTAGGAACATCTTCATTAAGGTGAGGAGTGGTTGTTACTGCCCTTGTATCCTCAGATAAGTTTGAGGAAGTTTCAGCCTTGGAGGGCTTTTGAATTGTCCTCTCCCACTTCCCAAATAAGGACGAGTCCAACCTCTTGCTGGCATTGATGGCTATGGTTGAAGAAACCAACAGCTCTAGAGCTTTCTTTTGAAGGAAGATTCCTAGAATCCTTCCTAAACAGACTTCCATCTTACTATTCTTTCTCTTAATTAAATCAAAGAACAACCCAGCCTAGTCTATGGACTTTTTATTAACTAAGGCAGACATAATGGGAAACTGTTGCCTGTTTTATTGTCATGCGCTAAATGCTTACCCAGCAGCACCTTGCCCACTAAATCAGCAAGAAACTTAAAAAAATAGATAAATTTTTCTTTAAAAGCTTAGATGGGTTGCCCTCAGCATGACCCATCTCTAATAACATCCTGCTATACTAAGAGCTATCCTTTTCAAGCTCATCTGTTCCATTTTTAAACTCAAAAAATTCAGTAAGAATCGCAGGGTTTAGAGTCACCTGCTATCCTGAGATGGATCCGATCATTGAACCGTCGTCAGTTGAAGAAGAGAAAACCCATTCTTTGATTTCTGCGACAGATAACTTTATCCTTGTAGTCATGAACTTCTTCAAGCCCTGATCATCACATAACTGTATCATATCTTGAAAAATAGGATCACAGTGACTGAATGATTTGAAGTCGACATCAAAGCCAGTGTCGAACTTCATCGCTGAAAGAACTACTGGAGAAATCGCCATGGAAAACCTGTAGCTGAAGAGAGAAGAGATCACGAGCAAAGGAAAATTATGAAAGCGCAGGACAGAGATCGAAGAGAAACCTACTTATAGGTTTTTGGAATATGAAAAGACGATCTCTGTCCGACGACAAAATCACAAACGTCGATCTTAGGTCAACGATTAATTTGGAAATAAATAGTATCATTAGTCTCGGATATCAGTAGAATAAATTGATAGTCGAGCTTAGGTTGATGATTAATTTACTGAAGCAAAGTCGTCGAACTCCGGTCGACGATTTTTGTCTTCACACAGAGCTGTCGTCGAGCTCAAGTCGACGATTGAGCTCAAGATGAGTTCGAAGATCGTAGATCTCTATTCGATGATCATTGCTCAAATCTTTACAAAGACAAAATTCAATTTTTATCCATTCCATTTATCATTCCAAGCTAATTCAAAAAGAATAGATGTTTTTGCTCATCCAAAGGCTTGGTAAAAATATCTCCTCTTTGAAAATTAGTGGGGATAAACTTGAGATTAATCTTATTTTTGTCTACACAATCTCTAAGAAAATGATGCCTTATTTCTATATGCTTTGTCCTAGAATGCGGGACTGGATTTTGTGCAATTGATATGGAACTGGTACTGTCACAAAATATGGTGGTATTTTTGAGAGAGTAACTATAATCCAGTAGTTGATTTTGAATCCACAAGATCTATGTGCAGCAACTACCAGCTTCTAATTTGGACCCCCTCTACGTTGAACTTGAGGCATTGGTGGAAAGACAAGGGGACGCAGTAGAAGGCGTTGATGAGGGATCTCCCAAAGATGGCTTTATAGTTGTTGGGGGTATCCATGATGATGAACATGCATTTCCTAGACTCCCCCCCCCCCCCAGGCTGACATGGAGTCCCAATCCTCCTTCAACTTCCTTCCTCTCCCCGGAGAATCCGAAGAGAGGTCCATCTTAGGCTAGCACCCTCTTGCCCTCCACCTTCATTGTGTTGAATGGCTTTTTGAAGATGACGTTGACGGAGCTCCCATTGTCGACGAGGATACGGGAGACGGTGAAATTTTCGATGGCTGTCTGAATGACCAGCGTATCGCAGAAAGGGTCCTCATGACCCGGCATGTCCTCCTTTGAAAAAGTGATCCTCTTATCCGGGGGCGCGGTCTGGGATGTTGAGCCAATGCTCCTTCGATACATAGCGTGGAGGCTCGCCTTGTAGGAAGCCTCGACCCTTACCCCTCCGTGGATCACTCTGATCCATCTCCGGGTTCCGACATCGACCCGGTCTTTGCATCTGTCCTCCTTCGGCCAAGGCTGGACCTCCTCGATTCGCACACCCTGTTGGTCCTACCGCTGCTGCTGCTCGCTATTTCCCCTCATCTGAAGGAACTCCAGGCATGTGGATGTGATTTGCCCCTCCTCCTGACGGGAGTCGCAATAGGGTAGGTCCACCCTGACCTCCCTTCTTCTCCTTGGCTATCCTCTTCTCCTCCCCCCCCCCCCAGGGCAATTGTCATAGCCTCCTCCTGATAAGGGAGAGGGGGTCTCCGACCCTGTCGCCCGCCCATAGGGAGAAACTGACTGTGGCCACCCTGGCGATTATCCCCCCCCCCCCATGATAACCTCTTCGTGGCCCTTGACCCTGCCACTCCGGACTCCACCCCAGCCGATTGGTCAGCTCCTTGCACCCCCACCTAGGTTGTTGCTACTGCGACTATTCCCTCTACCGGGGCTCAGCCCTCCTCTCCTACTGAACTCGGCCACCCATTAGCCTCTCCTCCTATATTGCCCACTTGGCCAACCTCCAGGAAAACTCCGAGCACCGTCTCCAAATTGGCCTCCCTTGCCGCCCTCTCCATGAGTTCCTCAAAAGACACTTGAGGCATCCTCTTCAGCTCCATTGTGAATAACCCGGGCTGGAGACCCAGGGTGAAGGCTATCATTATGGTGTGCCCCGACATCTCCTGCACTTGGTACAGTTACTCCTGGAACCTGTCCATGTAGCTCCCCAAGGTCTCGCTTGCCCCCCTGCTTGATGCAAAACAAAGACTCTGCCTCCTTATTCCTCTTCCTGGATGTGGTTAACCTCAGTATGAACCCCCAAAATAAGTCCTTGAAGTAGTAAATGGAGCTGGCTGGGAGCTGGTGGAACCACTCTCTCGCCTTCTCTTTGAGGGTGATGGCGAAGAGTCGGCATTTAAACCCATCCGACATTTGTTGGATCAAGACCACGTCCTCGAACCATTGGACGTACGGGACCAGGTCTCCCTTCCCGGTATAGTAGAACATCTCCGGCTCCCAGAACCCCTCTGGAACTGGAGCATAAGAAACGAGCATGCTGAAAGTGATTCCATCCACAACCGGGCGAGCTGGGAACTCTTCCCCTGCTGTCTCACCGAAATGGTACTCTCCTGCCAAGCCGGGAAATAGGACTCGCCCTCGTAGCTCGCGCTCTCCTCCAGCGACCTACTTCCCAGCTCGCCGGATAGGCGCGTCATCGCCCAAGGCCGGGGCGGCGACCACAAGAACTGTCGGTGTCGCGCTCTCGGCCCACATGCTGAGTGCGATCCTAACGAGTCCGAGCACCTCCTATCTGAGCTCCGCGGTCACCCTCGCCATTATGGGAGGGGTGGCGAGTTGCCCCCGCCTGAACCTTGTCCTTTATCTCCAGCCATCGAACCTGCAAAAGATTTTCTTATCTGACCACGCTCCATGCTCACCGCACCAAAATGTTGAAACTGAAAATTCGGTCTCGAGGAGTTCACCCTTGGGGAAGGGGTGATCGCGCACCTACTTCTCTCCTCCGAGCTAGATAGCCAAAAACATAGGACAAAGAACAGACCCAAGACTCCGACACAGAGGTCCCACCACACACCCATAAGATCTTAGAGCGCTTCCCCTCCTTAGCTAAGTGTTGAAGCTAAGGTAACTCAGAAAGCACTAGAAGACTGGGCACAAGTAAGCATACCTTTCTGAGGTACCCCTTGGGTCCTATTTATAGGATTATGAAAATTGCCTGCAAATAGCCAACCTCTGCTGTTTGGAATAGCTATGTGCATGCCACTTGGGTCTACCAACAGCGAGATTCCGCTGTTCTAACTGGCTATGGGCAGGCCCGCAGGGTAAAATAGTAAAAAAACACCCCACACAATACAGGGAGAATAGCCCCCCACTGCCTCTGCATGGCAAGGGCAGCGAGTGCTTGATTGAGCTGGCACTCGCTGGCTCAGCTCTGCACCTTCGCGAGCTCAGACCCGACCTGCTCTACTCTCTTGTTGTAGCTTCGATGAACGGCCCGGAGTTCGTCGAACTCTGATTTATAAACCCTACTGCAAGTTGGGGCTCCCTGGTCTCTTAGGCGAGCTGGAGTGCTTGCCGAGGCGAGCTGGGCTCACGACACCGGGGCAGGGGAGTCGAGTATACTCGACTTACTCGACGCCGGGCTGAAGGCGTCGAGTGAACTCGACGCCCAGGACCCAGTTCGCCCAGGGATTGGGTTGGGCTCGGCTGACCCTACTCACCGGATACGGGGTTGTACACCTGTGGTAGTACTAACGCCTGACGATAGCTCCTCTCGACGTTCTTCCTTCGAAGCTTATCGAGTGCTAGCACGGCACGGTAGTGCTAGTGCCTGGTGGTAGCACTGAGTCTCGAGTCTCGTCATTCATCTCTCGACGTTTGTTGACTAGCTAGCGTGGCGCGTTAGTGCTAGCGCTTGGAGGTTGCCCAGAGTCTCGACACTTCTTCTCTCGACATTTGTCGACGGGCTAGCGCGGCGCGTTAGTGCTAAAGCCTGGTAGTAGCATCCATATGAGAATTCTTTGTTGCTTGCACCTGATAACCTACACACTCTATCAACATACAACATTATCAAATACAACTAGGGATTTGATATTCTCAAACACAGGGAATGTTAAACATCGGTTCCAACAGTTTCTCCTGGTACTCGGGAGAGAAAGGGATTTGAAAATACATCGAGAGGCCATCGAGAAAACTGTAAAAGGTATGGCCAGATAATCGCTCAAAGATTTGATCGATGAACGGTAAGGGAAATGGTCCTTGCGGGTGGCGCCATTTAACTTACGATAGTCAATATACATTCACAACCCCGTCACCATCTATGTCGTGATTAAGTCATTATTCTCATTACTAACTACAGTTATCCCTCCCTTTTTTGGCACTTCCTGAACTTGGCTGACCCACTTACTATCAGAAATAGGATAGATAATTCATGCATCTAACAGCTTCATAACCTCTCCCTTAACTACATCTTTCATATTGGGATTTATGCGGCGTTGAGGTTGGAAGGAATTACGTGAATTATCTTCCATTATAATTTGTGGGTATAGAAAGATGGGCTTATGCCCTTGATATCGGAAATCTTCCAAGCAATATCTAGACGATGTTTACGTAAAACTAGAAGGAGTTTATCATTTTGCACTTTAGTTAGGTAGGCCGAAACTATTACTGGTAGTTTAGAATCTTTTTCTAAGAAGGCATATTTAAGATGTTCAGGTAGTTCTTTAAATTCAAGGGTAGGGGGTTCTTCATACGATTATTTGGAAGTTCTTTCCTTTTCAAAAATAATATCTTCGTAGACTTTAACTTTATACGGAAAATCGGAAAGGGTGGAGTCCGCGGCCATGACCGTTTCTTGCAGAAATTCATTTGGAAGAGTTGAAGAAAAACAAAAATCAGAAATCTCACTTTCACATTCAGAAAGGTAGTAGGAAGATTTTTACCTAAGGCATCTAAGAAAAAACAGGAGTCGTCATTCCCTAGGGTGTTCTTCATCGAAGGGGTGATAGAGAAAGTTACTTCATCGTCATCTACTCGAAGGAAGAGCTTTCCATTGCATACGTCAATGATAGCTCGGGAGGTGGAAAGGAAGGTTCGACCAAAGATCAGGGGGAACCTCGACGTCTTCTTCGATGTCCAATATAAAGTAATCCATCGGGATGATGAATTTGTCGACTTTGACTAGAACATCCTCCACTATTCCTAATGGGTACTTAATGGATCTGTCAGTGAGTTTGATACTCATATGTGTGGGGTTGAGGCTACCAATTCCTAACTTCTTGAATAATGAGAGGGGCATCAGGTTGATACTTTCACCTAAGTCGTCTAATGCGTGCTTGACAAAAAAATTACCAAAGACACATGGAATAGAAAAACTACCCGGATCACTGGTCGTCTTTCGCAAACTGTTTGTCAATACCGAAGAGCACTCGTCATTTAGTGTGATAAGAGATAAGTTTTCTAACTTCTTTTTATTAGTTTGGAGGTCCTTTAGGTACATAGCGTACTTCAGCATCTGGTAGATTGCTTCATGGAAGGGTAGATTTATGTAGATTTGCTTAAATATTTCTACGAAGCAGGAGTATTGATCATCCTGGCGTTGCTTATTAAGCTCGTAAGGGTATGGTGGAGTTGGATCATTTTTAAAGATGGGTGGTGGAGTGAGGTCTTACTCTACAATAGATAGAGGGGTGATAACTAATTTTTTAACAGATGGTGGAATTTTTAAAACGGTGGCGGAGCTTGCCACGGGCTCTTCGCTAACCATACCAGAAACTTGCTTCCTACTCCGCAGAGTTATATCTTTCGCTTGCTCTCTCGGTTTGGGCTCGGTATTGGCAGTAAGAGACCCGGCGGGTCACTCAGATATAATTTTCGCGAGTTGTCCTACTTGATTCTCTAGACTTTTAACGCTTCCGGCTAAGGTTGTTATAGTAGCGTCATTTGTGTTTATATATTTAGAAAATAACTCCTCCAAGCTTGGAGGTTTTGGATAATTTTGAAGAGGTGGAGGTGGTGAAGAAAAATCTTTTAGTTGTGGCGGACGCATCGCGTTCGAAGGGTTATTCCAAGAAAAATCGTGTGGTTTTGAAAAAGCAAAGCCCGACATGGGAAAACTAGCAGCAAAAAAATGAAAAGAGTTTCTCGGCATATTATTAACATAATCTAATTGTTCGGATGCAGTAGTTGCATATTCCCATACCTGAGGGGCCGAGGTAGCAGTCATCTCCGTTATCTTCTTGCTTAAAATTTCCACTTATAGATCTAGCTAGGAGACGTTGTCCACTTCAAATATACCTGCCGGTTTGTTTGGGCAGGACGTAGGCACATTCCACTGGTATGTGTTCATGGCCATGTCCTAGAAAAGCTCAAGAGCTGCTTTCGGGGTTTTGTGGTTTAAAGTACCACCAGAAGTTTTTTCTATCATTTGCTTTGTGCTTTGATTTATCCCATTGTAAAATGTCTACACTTGCAACCATACAGGCAGCACGTGATGGGGGCATCATCTTAAGAGTTCTTTAAATCTTTCCCAAGTTTCATACAAGATTTCAGAATCTATTTGTCCAAAGGCAGAAAGATCGTTTCTAAGTTTTGTAGTTTTAGCTGGCGGAAAATACTTCTTCAGAAATTTTTCGGTTAGTTGATTCCAAGTGGTGATGCTGTTTTTTTGGAGAGTGTTCATTCATTTCTTAGCCTTGGTTCTTAGGGAGAAAGGGACAAGTCTTATCCTAATAGCATCATTTGTGACACCATTAATCTTGAAGGTATCACAAATCTCAAGAAAGCTAGCTATATGCGCGTTCAGATCTTCATCTTCAAGTCCTTCATATTGCACATACTGCTGCACCATTTGAATTATGCTTGGCTTTAGTTCAAAATTATTAATAGCTATAGTATGGCGAACTATGCTTGATTTTGTACCCTCTAGATTCGGCCATGCATAAAAGGACATTGGCTTATGCAGGGCTTCCGCTACGATGGGCTCTTCCATTCTTGTAGTAGAAATAGACTCGGAATCCTCAATCAGTAATTGGAGAGTAGGACCCTGAAAATGCGATCTTCTCCGAAGAGTACGCTCAATTTCGTGGTCCAAGTCAAAAATATCTGACGGCTTTCCGCGGGTCATGCACTAGCAAAATAGAAGATGAAGAAAGAGAAAATTAAACTAGAAAAAGATTTACTTTTTTTTGGAATAATTTTTTTTTTGTTTTTACTCCCGGACTTCCCAAGGGCTACCCGATAAAGGGTTCGCAAGGCACTAGACAAGATAGTGGTATTTAAGCCACATTGCCTTTTCGAGAGAGTTAGATGGTGTAGAAAAATTGTGATGTGGGTTTCTATTAAGAGCGTTAATATGTTTTTTTGAATTTTATAATTTGTAAGAAAGAGGGAGAGAAAGAGAAATGATAAGAGTAATAGGTTCGTGATTTCGAATTATCAATAAAAGTTGCTCCGCGGCAACGGCGCCAAAAACTTAGTGTCTACTAATCGTGAAGAGAATAAAACCGAACTAGAAATCCAACTAGGCAAGTATACCTATCAAATTTTAGCAAGGGGACACAAGTGTTGCATTAAAATCCGAGAATTGTTGCGTAATCATACTCACACGAAGACTATTATCTTATCGAAAGAACTTTTTAGGGATGTTTAACTTAAAGACTAGCAGAAGAAAACTACTTGCGATTAAGTAAAACACTACTAAAAGTGATTACAACGAGGGGTTGAAACGATGATAAAGAGAAGCACTCGATTGAGAATCACCTCGGCAAAAGTTGATTAAAGACGCAATAATAAACCTAAGCTTAATAGGTTAAAGGTCCTTGACCGTGGAGGTTCCTTAAGCTTGAACACGCTTCTCTGGAAGTCGTGCCCAACTTAGTTTAGGAAGGTCCGACCGAACTCTCGTCCAAATCAGAGACCTAAAGCTCGCATTACATTGTGTACCTCGCTTTTGGATTTCACTCCAATCTAGTAGATTTAACGTCGGCCTCTCTCGAGGGGTGCGTGCAACTCTCTTTACTCTTGAGTGTTCACTCCAAATTACGAGCCTCTCAGCTAGCTAAGAGTGGAAACAAAAATGGAAAATATACATCAATGATATATCTCCAAACTTGATTATTCAAGAGTAAATCTAAGGTATAAACCCTAAAAAGAAAAAGTAAACTAAAGCGTCATAACTTAATCAACTCGAGCCTTGGATCATCAAGATCGAGTACTAGGAGGATTAGTTACTCACGGTGAAGTGGAGGAAAAGAGATGAGTAGGGGTGCATGGAGACAAAATGGAGACAAGTAAAAAATAAACACACTTTTTATTAATTCAAAGAGAGCTTACAACTTGAAATAAAAAACTATTACACTTGTATGGACAAAAAACTTATAAAGAAATTACAAGAACTATTACAAATGAGCAGAACTAAAACATAATTAAAAAAGGCTAAAAATGAGAAAGGGAGAGAGGAAGAACTAAAGAAAGAGCTAAAAATGGCAGCACTTCCCCTTGAAAAATTTCTCTCTTCAAAACACAAAGGGTGGGGCTAAATTTATAGAACTTTCGAAGAGCAGGACATGCACACGCCTCCTATCATGCATGGAGGTTGACCTTGGTACGAAATCTGGTTGGAAATGATGATTTCCTCAGGAAGGGTGATGTGCATTAATGGCGGCAACAGGCTTTGTGGAAGAGCGGGACTTATTCTCTGGCATCAGGCTTTATGCAGGGAGGTCTCGACGAATGGCGAAGAGAAGGAGCAGGAGGAGTTCGATGAAGAAGGGAAGAATTCATCGAACGGAGAATGATTTGTCGAACGGAGAAGGAAGAAGAGGTGTTCGTCGAATTGGGAATAATTCGTCGAACGGAGAAAGGAGAAGGGGCGTTCGACGAATTAGGAATAATTCGTCGAACGGAGAAAGGAGAAGGGGCGTTCGACGAATTAGGAATAATTCTTCGAACGGATAAAGGAGAAGGGGTGTTCGATGAATTGGGAATATTTCTTCGAACTGAGAAAGGAGAAGGGCCGTTCGACGAATTGGAAGAATTCGTCGAACGCAGATGGGAGGCGTTCGACGAATGGCGGATGAAGGCAGAGTTCGATGAATTTGGAGTAGTTCGTCGAACGCAGAATGAAGGCGGAGCTCGACAAATTTGGAGGAGTTCGTCGAACGCAGAATGAAGGCGGAGCTCAACGAATTTCGAGGATTTCGTCGAACGCAGAATGAAGGCGAAGCTCGACGAATTTGGAGGAGTTCGTCGAACGGAGAATGAAGGCGGAGCTCGACAAATCCTGGCTGAAAAACTACAAACCTTCAAAGAAAAGAGAAACATTAGTGGCATTAATATATATACAAAAGGAGGTCAAAATAAAGTTTTAATGAAATGATTTAATTACAAAAAGAACTAAAAATTCCTAATAGTTTAGACTATAAAATGCACTATCAACTATCCAAGCGCGCCTTCGCGTGCCCCGCCATCAAGACCATCTAATTGCAGTATGCCAAAGTGCCAAAAGTTTGTGTGCCCCACACTGCTAGTAGTTTACAAGAGCAACTTTAGAGCCCATCAAGGACCGCTCAATTGCAGTTCCATGCCTTTGAATGCTCAATGTTCCCAGCACCCTTGATTAAGCTGCAAGCCCACCGGGCGGCGATAAGTCAGCCATTCTGGGATTATCCAAGTGTGATAGGAGACAAGCCCCAAAAACTGGGAAAATCATAGCAAGTTATCCCCACTTCTGAGTATTAACAAAGGACTCCAAAGCGATGCCAGTGCATCGCTTCCCACAACTCGCGAAGAAATACTTAACTCTGAGAGTGGTGGCCTATCACCCTCCGAGTTTGTTGGGTATTGCATCCACAATAACCCTAATTTGAAGAAGGGACTTGTCAAGCTAAGACGAATTGAGTTTGTATTTGATGCTAGTTTTGAGTTATGTACTTGCAGGTTCACATTGCTAAGTACACTAAAATGTCAAGTTATAATGGTTCAGTAAACACAGGACTACATAATGTAATCACTCATTGTGTAGGCCAACGTGTTGACTCACGTGTAATCTCTCTATTGGGGTGTACCTCTATTCCAAGTATAGGAGAAGGACCAAGGAAGGCAAAAGACATGGACTCAGAGAAATTGGAATTTTACCTAAGTAAAATTCGGCGAGTATGGTGAGGCATACACGTCGAATTTGTCGAGTATCCTCTTAATACTCGCCAAATTCGTCATGTATACTTACCGATACTCGTCAAATTTGTAGTATATACTTAGGGAAAATTCGCTGAAAATCAGAAAATTCTCCAAGGAATATTCGCCGAGTATCACTAGGGATACTCGTCGAATTCGTCGAGTATACAAGGAGATACTCGCTGAATTAGTCGAATATCCCATGCGATACTCGCCGAATTTGTCGAGCCAAATTTTGATTCATTCTGGATTTTATTAAAAGTCCAATTCAACATATAACACATATACATTCGGCGAGTATCACAATCAATATTCGACGAATTCCGCTGAATTTGACTTAGGCCATTTTCCGAAAATTTTCTCTGGTTCGGATTTCGGTCGGCCATGCATAATAACTTCTAGGTTAATTTTTTTGGAAATCTTTTATAGTCATTCATTCGAATCTCTCTATATATATGTTAGGTTGATTTTCGGAATGACTGATCTTGCCCTAATTACATTTCGATTTCAAAAGCTTCCAAAATCAGAAATTGTCGGTTGCATATACGCGATTCACGATTTTTCCCGATCAGACGCCAGTGACTAGTGATCTTCTTCTTCAACGACTTCCTCAACTATATCGCTTCCTCTCTCATGATCTATTATACTCCAGTCCTAGTTTTTCAAAGATCGAAGGCTCAAGATTCAAGTTCTACAAGGATTTCAAGTTCCTGAGTTCTACAAGTTTCAAGATCTACTTCTACGAAGATCATCAGAGCGAAGACTTGCAATCATTGTTGTACTGTAATATTTATTTTCTATTGTAGGAGGTTGTTTCTCCGAGTTGTAGATCAGTTTGTGGATCGATTTTGTAGATCCGTTTGTGGATTGAGTTTGTAGATCCGTTTGTGGATTGATTTGTAGATCCGGTTGTGGATCGAGGTGTAGGAGAGTTTGTTCTCCGAGGTGTTGGAGTGTTGCTCCAAGGTGTAAGATTATTAATAATCTGAGAAAGGTTAAGTAGTTTAATCTAACCCTTCTTGGTAGATAGGCGAGGCAGGATAGTGGACGTACCCAATACGGGGAACCACTATAGATATCTGTGTTTGTTTGCTTGTAATTTTTGAGTAATTATTAATCCATAAAAAGACACAAACATCACCTATTCACCCCCCCCCCCTCTTGGTGAGTTAGTTAGAAGCTAAATACTTTCAATTGGTATAAGAGGGTCATTTTGTTTGATAAAGCTAACACCTTGAACAAGATCCCTGATCTAGCGTTCAAAGATTCCGCATATTCACCAAGGACAGAAGCAATGACATGTCATCCATGAAGCTGCCTGTATGCACTAAAGAAAATTTTCCCATGTGGAAAGAAAGAGTAAGGTTCTTCATGAGTGCTGCTGATCCAAGAATCTTTCAAGTAGTGGAAGAAGGGTCACAAATCCCAACACAAGCTTCAGCTCTAAATCCGGCGATTATGATCCCTAAGAAAATGATGGATCTATCGAAGGATGAAATAGCCTTGGTCTCCTTGGACAAGAAAGCGAAGAACATCATAGCAAGTGCAGTGGACAAATCTATGCTCCAAAACTTATTCCAGTGCAAGTATGCCAAAGAGATGTGGGATAGCTTAGTAGTTCTGATGGAAGGGATTGAGGAAGTTCGAGACGATCAAATATCTTTACTGAATCAAGAGTACGAAGATTTTAAGTATGGATCAAGTGACTCTATTACTGACAGCTTTGAAAAAAATTTCATGATCGTCAACAACCTCAGGAACTATGGTAGTACATACACTAATGGCGAGCTCAACGACAAATTTCTAAGATCCCTAACTAAGGACTTGGACACCAAAGTTGTTGCTATTAGGGAATTTGGGAACCTGCCGGAAATAGACCCCTAGAACCTGATTAGCAAATTATTGTCCTACGAAATCAAGATGAACACCCTGAAGAAGGAGGAGCAAAACAACAAAAATTCCATCATAGAAAAGTCAGCGGCTATGAATGCTGAAGGGTCGATAAAGTCTAAAGTTGTGTCACTCGTAAGGTCACGTACTCCTTATACTCTAGAAGACTCAGAGCCAAGCATGTCAGGCTCCGAGCTATCGGATGGATAATTTTTTCTTATCTCCAAGAAGTTCAAGAAAATGCTCAGTAAGAGGAGACTGATGAAGAATCAGTCATCCTCCTCTGACTACAAAAAATCCCGAGATGGAGATCTCTTAAAGAAAAGCTACAATAAGGAGGACAGGTATAAATCGAGATTGAATAAACATTTTTCCTTTTATATTGTTTTTTACTGTTGTAATAAGCCAGGTCATGTGATTGCAGAGTGTCCCTATAAGAAGAAGGATGGATCCAAGAAGGAAGAAAAGAGATCCTTCAAGGGAAAAAGAAAAGAAGAAAAGAGCTTTGTCTCCAAGAAGTCGAAGACTCTCAGTGAGAGTGACTCGAGTGAGTCAAGTTTAGGAAATGAGGAAGCCTACTTTGGGCTTATGGCACAATCAGATGAGGAATTGGGTGACTCTGAGTACCATGGGAAGGTAAATTCGCACACAATACTCTCTGAGCCTGAAACATCAACTAATGGTCATGAAGGCTATTCTTCTGATGAGGACGAATCAGAATTGATGGCTCAACACGAGCACCTATTAAAGGCTTTATACAAATGCCGTAATGTAGTCAGAAAGCAGTTAAAGTAGATTGCCTCCCTCAAGGCAGTGGAGACTAATCTGAAGGAAGAAATTGCAAAATTACTTCCTCTAAGAGGCAAAGTTCACTCCTTGAAAGAGGAACTCAAGGGCTCCGCTGAGAAATTGAGTCTGAAAGAAAAATATATTGATGAGCTGGAAGAAAAGCTCACGATGGAGAGAAAACTCGTTGAGAGTTACTCCAAGCTGAAGACTGTTCTCCCTCTCATTGATGAGTTTTCAGCTCAGAAGAAGGGTAGTGGTCTTGGCCACATCGGTGAAAAGGGTAAGGCTGCCAAGAAAGCTAGTGCCAAAGAAAAGGGTAAGTCACCCATGAATCAACCTCGTTTAGGAAGGTAATCTTCCCGGAGAATAATTTTGACCTTGAGTCGTCCTATGGTCATCATGCTAGGCCTACTTATATAGAGCCCAAGAACAGATACTAAGAATGGACACGTCCCCGTGACTTTTGTATCAGGGTATTCAAACCACCTTAGCAAGAAATTCAGATGAAAATTTAAGGTTCATATGTACATGGCCATAACAATAAGAAGGCACCAAAAGATAAATCTATTATGCCTAAGGCCAAAAAGATGGGGAGCTCCTGTGTATGCTACAACCAAGAGGCCTCCACCTCAAAGAATGCTACCCCTGCTAGACCTTAGTTCCAAAAGGTAATGCAGGAGTACAAAAGGAGGTACAACAGATTTGATTGTTGGTGCTGTGACAAAATTGGTCATTTTGGCGTAGATTGGTTGTATAATCCTACCAATTATGTAACTCCACGAGTTAGCAATGCGAGACCGACCACTCGCAAGGCTAATGTTCCTAGTGGTGTTCAGCTGACCAGGAACTAAGGACCCAAATACGTTTGGGTTCTTAAGGTAAAATGATTTGTTTTTGCAGGTATGTACAAAGGCCACAAAAAATCTTATCTGGTATTTTGATAGTGGATTTTCTCGGCACATGACCGGGACAAGAAACCTTTTACTTGAGTATACCTCGGTCGAAGACTTACCAAAAGGGATCTTTGGAGGGTCAGACAGGGGAACAACAAAAGGTTATGGTAAGATTTCCAACGGCGTAGTCTCTTTCACAGACGTATCTTATGTTTAAGGATTACACCATAATCTTATAAGAATAAGTCAACTATGTGATAAAGGCTACATCGTTGAGTTCTGCAAGGACAAGTGTTTGATAAAATCGTCTGTAAATTTGGAGATGGTCTTAACAAGCACTCGGAGTAGAAATATTTTCTGTTTGAATTTTCTTTATTTAGACAATTCTACTCCAGTGTGTTTAATGGATAAAAGTAGTGCGTCTCTCTGTGACCAATGGCACAAGAGATTAGCACATATTAATTTCAAAACTATAAATATGCTATTTTCTCACAATTTAGTGCACGATGCCCCCAGTATTAAGTGCCTTAAAGAGAGTCCATGTCACTCCTGTCGAATGGGTAAGTAGGCATGGGCTACCTTTAAGGGTATTGCTGAAAAATATTCTTCACGAAGCTTATACTTGCTTCATATGGACTTATTCGACCCTATTCCTATTCACAGCTTAGGAGGTAAGGTCTATACATTAGTAATTATTGATGACTATTCACGTTTTACTTGGGTGTTTTTTCTGAAACACAAGTCAGACACCTTCGATTCTTTCACTAATTTAGTCCGGCAAATTCAGAACGAATTGGACTTCTCAGTGGTCAAAATCAGGAGTGACCGCGGAACAGAGTTTGAGTATGGTGCCATAACAAAATATTGTGAAAGTCGAGGTATCTTTCATGAGTTTTCCTCACCGCGCACTCCACAATAAAATGTAGTTGCTGAGAGAAGGAATAGAACACTAATTAAAGCATGTACAACCATGTTGAACGATGGTTCACTTCCGGAGTACTTCTAGGCTGAAGCAGTCAACACGGCTTGTCACATGCAAAACAGAGCACTCATTAACAAAAGCTATCGTAAGACCTCCTATGAGCTATTGAAGGGCAGAAAACCGACTGTGTCCTACTTTAGAATCTTTGGAAGTAAATGCTTCGTACTTAATAATGGGAGGTATTACCGCACAAAGTTTAGTGAAAAGTTTTTTGAAGGTATTTTTGTAGGATATAGTAGCCATAGTAAGGCATATAGGATCTTCAATAAGAAAACTCTGGTGGTAGAAGAGTCAATAAATGTTGTATTTGATGAGACATGATGCTCCAAAGCAGCTCAGCTAGTGTCATTGGTGCAGATGCAGGTACCAGGTTCAAGGAGCTAAGCTTGGATGAAGTTGTCAAGGAAGAAGCTCCAATCTTAGTCAAGCTCGTCGGTCCAGTCTTGGTGGATGAAGAACTGCTAGAGGAAGAATTTCCACAACCTACAGAGGCGGCACTAGATATTGCAGGACCTACGGAAGGGAGAGCAAGGAATCTAGGGTTCAGACACCTAAGTGATCATCAAGCTGATCAAATAATAGGAGAGCCAGGCGATGGCGTAAGAACCCAAAGAGGTACAGTTAATGAGATTATGCATCTCAGTTTTCTATCTTAGGTTGAGCCAAAGAAGTTCGAGGAAGCAAACAAAGATGCTTCTTGGATATTGGCAATGCAAGAGAAGCTCAATTAGTTTGAACGATGCAAAGTCTGGGAGCTTGTACTCAGGCCAAAGGTACAGAACGTGATCAGCACCAAGTGGATATTCAGAAACAAGCTGGACGAATATGGAGTAATCATCAAGAATAAGACCAGACTTGTAGCACAAGGATATAGATAAGAAGAGGAGATTGACTTCGACCAGACCTTTGCTCTAGTGGCTCGGCTCAAGGCTATCAGGTTGTTTCTTGCGTATGCTTCCCTCAAAGGCTTCATCGTTTACCAAATGGACGTGAAGTCAGCATTTCTCAATGGAAATCTGAAATAGGAAGTATACGTAGTGCAACCCCCAGGTTTTGTCAATTCTAATTTCCCTGATTACATTTACTTTTTGAATAAAGTATTATACGGCTTAAAATAAGCTCCCCAAGTTTGGTATGAGACATTGTCTAGCTTTCTTCTTGAGAACAAGTTCACAAGGGGAAAGATAGACAAGACATTATTTCTTAGGGAAGTTAAAGGCAAGATTCTGCTAGTGCAAATCTATGTCGATGATATTATTTTTTGCTCTACGGAAGACAACCTTTGCAAGAATTTTTCTAAACTTATGCAAGGGAAGTTTGAAATGAGCAGTATGGGCGAGCTGAAGTATTTCTTATTACTTCAGGTGAAGTAATCTGAAGATGGAATTTTCATCACTCAGACAAAGTTCACCAAGAAGCTTCTTAAGAAATTTGGAATGGAGAGCGCATCTTCCATGAGGACTCCAATGGGTTCAACTATGTCTCTGGACAAGGATAAGAAAGGGAAACCTTTTGATGAAACCAAGTATAGAAGTATAATTGGATCCTTGCTCCACCCGACTGCCATTAGGCTAGATATAATGTTTTCAACATGTGTTTGCATTAGATATCAGGTGAACACTAAGGAATCTCATTACTTCGCTGCAAAGCGGATTTTAAGATACCTAAAGGGTACACCCAATCTTGGCTTATGGTACCCAAGAAATAATGATGTCGAGCTATTTGGTTTTTCAGATGCCGACTTTGCAGGTAGCATGGATGATAGGAAAAGCACTTCCAGGAAGTGCTACTTCCTCGGAAGATGGCTTATTTCATGGAGCAGAAATAAGCAGAATTGTGTGGCAACATCTACTGCCGAGTCAAAGTATATCTCTGTGGGTAGTTGTTGTGCACAGCTTCCTTGGACAATGAATTAACTAGAAGACTATAATTTAAAGTTCTGATAGATTCCGAAATATTGCAACTCATCCATCGCAATAGCAATCTCGAACAATCTAGTTTCCCACAGCCGGACCAAGCACATTGAGGTGCACTGCCACTTCATCCGGGAGCATGTGGAGAAAAAGAACATAGCCCTCAGCTACGTCCCGACGGACAAGCAGGTTGCAGATATTTTCCCAAAGCTGCTGGATGAGGCCAAGTTTTCGTTCTTCAAAATAGAACTAGGCATGCTGAAAATTGACTACTAAATAAGACAAGACAAGCAGAAGATATCTCGGGTTCTACCTCTAAAAAGCTGAAAATTTTCCAAAGGAGAATTCAACGTAAAACAGACGGGAATTTCACCGATTCGTCGAATATCAATGGATTCTCGCCGAATCATATTCCACATCTGGTGAATTTCGTCGAAGTTAACTTACATGGAAATTTTCTTTCTCTTGGGTATTGTATCCACAATGTAACTGATTTGAAGAAGCCCCTGAACAAGCTAAGTTGAATTGACAATGTATTTGACAATCTTCTATAAAGTTGTGCTTGCAGATATTCTATGCTAAGTACACACCAATGTCAGGGTGTAGTGGGTCAATATACACGGGTCTGCGCAACGTAATCCCTCGTTGAGCAGATCAGTGTGTTAACTCACGTGTGCTCTCTCTATTGGAGTGTACTTATTTTCAAGTACAGTGTTAAGGTAGATCAAGAGCATAAGAAGGAGCAAAGATGGGTCAAAGACCAAGTCATCAAGGGAAGGAAGAGAAAATTCTTCTAAGTCAAAATCGACGGGAATCACTAAGTGATTCTCGCTGACTTCGACGAAAATCGTTTGTGATTCCCATCGATTCGACGAGAATCGGTCTGCATTCCCTCCGACTTCTTCCAGCTATCAGTTTTCCAAACAGAAATTCTGCCATGGCAGAATCGATGGGAATCACTAAGTGATTCTCGCCGTCTTCGACGGGAATCGTTAGTGATTCCCACCGATTCGAAGAAAATCAGTCTGCATTCTTGCCGATTTCCTCCAGCTGACAAGGTTTCCAACTGGAATTCGGCCAAGGCAGAATCGACGGGAATCGTGAGTGATTCCCGCCGACTTCGACGGGAATCACCAACGATTATCGCTGATTTTGCCTTAGGCAAATTTTCTTCTTTTGCTGGACCGAACCACCTTGCCGTACGCTGTTTAGGTCGGGGCTAGGGTTTCTCCTTGTGGGTGATGAAGGCCACTCCCTAAGGAATTAAAATACGAGACAGCAAAAGGATTCCTAAGGGGAATTTAAGCGAACACGTGGGGTGCGCGCAAAACTCGAAATTTCGGCAGAGTTTTGTTTGTAAGTGCGCGATCTCACAAGTGGGAAATTCCCACCCAAACCTGCATGAACATACACATATACTAATCTCATAATCCTAACCATACATCTAGCATCGCATCACAAACATTTCCATCCACATAGAGGGCATTCCGGACAAAAGATTTCAATTCGGAAAGTAGTCCAAATATAACCCTCAAAACAAAACCATATGAGGATATACCAAATCCTCTTGATCCATTCGAAACCAAAGGCTAAACAAACCCCAGTTTGCAAATGCCCAAGGGGACCTACCCTTACGGAAATCTTCGCGAAAATCAGATGTAAAATAATAACAATTTCAGATTTTATTATGCAAATACTTGAATCAATTAGTAGGATGAAACTTGAAATCAAAGTCTCCACTAACTCACAATATGAAGAAGAATATCACACAAAGTTTTAGGTACAGAAATTTGTTACCAAGAACCCAGAAATTTAGAGAGGAGGTGGGGAGGGAAGAACAAGATAGCTGTGGAAGAGTCGCACTTCCACGGGTCACTGGAGTCGCACCAGATGAGAAAGAACTGAGCCGCCTTCTTCGGAGTCACACAGGAGGAGGTAGGAGTCGTCGGAGCAGCAAGGAACAACCCCAAAGGGGGAGGCGGCAGTAGTAGTAGGCGGGTCCTGGGCGTCGGGTTTCGGCCAGGCCGAATAAAGGGGGGCTGGGAGCAAACCGTGAAAGGTTTTTTTAGGTTTCTTTTTTTTCACTTCTTCAATACCCTCTCCAACTCCTCATACACATATATATAATGACATACACCTCACCATCCACCCATCATCAATATCAAACTAAATCCTAGCCACTCCACTAATGTTTAACAAAAATAAAACAACATATTACTTGAAATTTTAAAAAAACTGCTGAAATTAAATGCTGGAATTAGACAATAAAATTATAATCTCATGCGTAGATGCGGTAGAGATTTTGACGCGGCATTGGCGGAGGATGTCGCAACAAAGTCCCAACCTTCAAGCTTGTGGCAACGGGCATCAAAATCTTCAAAATCCATATGGCGACGAACAACGGCACCAAACATAACATGGCAAATCTTCATCTCTAGGCGGCGAGGTAACATCAAGCGTGTGTCAGCACAACCATCATCTGGGTCACCATAATCATCCGTTAGGGGATCTTCATCAACAACATGACGCAGGTCTTCAACATGTACCGGATCACCAACGTCGTCCAGAGGGGGACGCTCCAAGTCAACATGTCGGGGGGGGATGGCTCCATCAATCCTCCCCCGCTTGAAATCACTCATCCCTAATGAGTGGCCAGGTAGAGAATAGCAAGGGACAGCAGCATTCATAGGTGGCATAGCAAGAACGGACATCCACGGGGCAGGACCAGTAGTGCGGGCATCCGCAATAGAACTAAACCTGTCATGAGCAACAACAGCAGGAAACTTCGTAGATGTGTCAGCAAAAAGAAAAGCAGTGCAAATCTTACCATCCAATGTGAGAACATGTAAACCCAAATGGAAGAGCAACACGGATAAAATCTCACCTCTCAACCCACAAGAATTTGAAGTGGAAGAGAGAAACGTCGGAGAAAGCCGCTCATATGGAGACCAGATTTGCAAAATTAAATCCAAAAAATTGAAATGCGGTGAAAAACCGATTGCATCGTAAAAATCCAAAGAAATTGCATTAAACCCAAAATTCTTGAAAATCATGAAAGGATCCGTGCTTCAATATAATAATTTAGTGACGGAACCCGAAGGTATCCACTCGGGGGCTAACCAGACTAAAATCGAATCAACAACTTTGTAGTCGGAAGCTCTCGGAGGTGAACGATCATGAAAGTGAGGCAACCCATAGACACTGGCATAAGGCCATGACATATATATGTGCAGATCGTACCAGGATGGACAAAAAATATGTGCAATTTGATTTGGCGGGAAACAATATCGTGAGGGCACCAAATCAATAGGCACAGTCGCCGTGAAATCATACGCAGTCGCAAATGAAAACTTGCCCGCCGGCGAATACTCACTAATACATAGCCCACTAGTCATATCAAACGGAGGTGCTAATAACGACGGTTTAACTAAGTGGATCGGACTAGATAAAATCAATTCGAGTCCTAACAAGTCTGCTAATCGATCCAAAAGGACGGCTCCCTCGAAAGGCAAATCTTCCAACTCATTAGGTACGTCAACTAACTCTGGGCCATCGCTCGGTTTCTCAACTATCATAGGAGACGGGC
The DNA here is from genome assembly GCA_039513925.1 of Platanthera zijinensis. Classification (NCBI taxonomy): domain Eukaryota; kingdom Viridiplantae; phylum Streptophyta; class Magnoliopsida; order Asparagales; family Orchidaceae; genus Platanthera; species Platanthera zijinensis. The sequence continues at coordinate 188,379,230 of CM077079.1, read as the reverse complement.
CTAAAATATGGTCGAGGGGAGGTGGGTTAATCCCAGGGAGGGGTACCTCAGAGGAGACATCATCATCTAGGTCACTAGGATATCCAATCTTCTCATCATCCCTACAGTCGTCAGAACAATCGGCATCGCCCTCAGTGGCAGGCTCAGACGTCGAAGCTAAAAGAGCCAAAGCCCTAGGCTTTGTGGGGCACTCCACGGCATAGTGGCCAATCACTCTACAAGCATAACATGTAGCATTCTCCTTGCAACTCTTATCTATTGGCCTAGGCTTGACATGCTGTTTTATAGCATCCCTAGTAGGGACAACGACAGGTGGCGGGAAAGAGGACCTAACCTTTTCCTTCTCACTAACGGTAGGTGTACAAAAGCTCAAAATAGTCAGATCTTGGCGGAGCAAGGATCTAGCGTGAGGCTTATAGTCACTCCTATGATCAGAAACGGGTCTAGTGCCCTGGCGGGGAGAAACAAAATCATGAGATATCCGAGTATGGGAGTACGAGGGGACATACTGGTTCGACGTAGGAAAAATCTTATACGGCAACTCACTCAAATAATCAGAAGACGGAGAGCGGCAGTATGGAGGGTAATACTCATCCGTTAACCAATTCTTCATAATCCTCCAACCTACAAGTGAGTCATCGAGGGACGTCCCAAAATGTCGCTCCTCATTGAGCCAGAAGGTTTGTGCTCGACCAAATAATTGTAGTTTCGCAACGGGAATCCTGTGGGGATCCACAATCTGATATCTCTAAAAATAGCGCTCCATATCCTTCACCCAACATAAAAATACTCGCGGATCACCTAACCCATCATAGGTCGGAGCAGGAACTCTAATAGGCCTAGAGGTGCGCGGTGGTGGTGTCAGATATTGTGATAACATAACGTTATGCTCAACGAATTAAAGTGAGTGCGCGGAGCTCCCAATGTACGCCATAACGGAACGACAGAACACTCAAACTAAGTAAACACGTAAAACAATTTTTTTGTTTTTTTTGTTTGTATACAACTAAAAAATAAAAATTTTAAAACCAACAAAACGTGCCTAAGTGCAAATGGGGGGGTGGCTCGGAACGAGCGGATCGTTGCCAAGTTGAGAAATTGGCAAACCTCCCTCTGATACCAAATTGATGTCGGTTACTCCCTAAGGAATTAAAACACGTGACGACAAAAGGATTCCTAAAGGGAATTTAAGCGAACACGTGGTGTGCGCGCAAAACTCGAAATTTCGGCAGAGTTTCGTTTGTAAGTGCGCGATCTCACAAGGGGGAAATTCCCACCCAAACCTGCACGAACATACACATATACAAATCTCATAATCCTAACCATACATCTAGTATCGCATCACAAACATTTCCATCCACATAGAGGGCGTTCCGGACTAAAGATTTCAATTCGGAAAGTAGTCCAAATATAACCCTCAAAACAAAACCATACGAGGATATACCAAATCCTCTTGATCCATTCGAAACCAAAGGCTAAACAAACCCCGGTTTACAAACGCCCAAGGGGACCTACCCTTACGGAAATCTTCACGAAAATCGGATGTAAAACAATAACAATTTCAGATTTTATTATGCCAATACTTGAATCAATTAGTAGGATGAAACTGAAAATCAAAGTCTCCACTAACTCACAATATGAAGAAGAATATCACTAACTCACACAAAGTTTCCACTAACTCACACAAAGTTTTAGGGACAAGAAATTTGCTACCAAGAACCCAGAAATTTAGAGAGGAGGTGGGGAGGGAAGAACAAGATAGCAGTGGAAGAGTCGCACTTCCACGGGTCACCGGAGTCGCACCGGATGAGAAAGAACCGAGCTGCCTTCTTCGGAGTCACACTGGAGGAGGTAGGAGTAGCCGTAGAAGCAAGGAACAGCCCCAAAGGGGGCAGCGGCAGCAGCAGTAGGCGGGTCCTGGGCGTCGGGTTTCGGCCAGGCCGAATAGAGGGGGGCTGGGAGCAAACCGTGAAAGGTTTTTTTAGGTTTCTTTTTTTTTCACTTCTTCAATACCCTCTCCAACTCCTCATACACATATATATAATGGCATACACCTCTCCATCCACCCATCTTCAAGATCAAACTAAATCCTTGCCACTCCACTAATGTTTAACAAAAATAAAACAACATATTACTTGAAATTATAAATAAACTGCTTAAATTAAATGTTGGAATTAGACAATAAAATTATAATCTCATGCGTAGATGTGGCTGAAATTTTGACGCGGCATTGGCGGAGGATGTCGCGGCAAAGTCCCAACCTTCAAGCTTGCGGCAACGGGCATCAAAATCTTCAAAATCCATATGGCGACGAACAACGGCACCAAACATAACATGGCAAATCTTCATCTCGAGGCGGCAAGGTAACATCAAGTGTGTGTCGGCACCAACATCATCCGGGTCACCATAATCATCCGGAAGGTAATCTTCATCAACAACATGACGCGGGTCTTCAACATGTACCGGATCACCAACATCGTCCGGAGGGGGACGCTCCAAGTAAACATGCCGGGGGGGACGGCTCCATCAGTGGGCCCCACAACGGTCATTAGGGTTGGCTCTGGTATATATAGTCGCGTATTTTGAACATGAACAGCGATCCATTCTCGGAAATCAAAAAGGAGGCCGAGCGTGACCTAGCCGATCGTGGAAAATCGCCGATCGCCTTTACCCGCTTGCAAGGAAGTCGTCGCCGATAATCTCTGATCATCTTTGATCTTCTGACGACAGTACCGAGGCAAGCCGAGCATCTCACGCATCTCTCTTGAGATCTCTTGTCTATCGATTCGTTGAACAAGACTAGTTCTTCATTCCGAATCGGTGGAGATGATTGATCCGACTGAGATCGTTGGTAGACCTTGCTTGCTTCGTCAGGAAGTTTGGATCTAAAAAGTATCACCGCCGCAATCACTTGTCACCGCCGATCTTGACAAGATCCTCTCCAAGAGAGAAATCCGGTTGTGGACTCTTCGTTACTTTCAAGAAAGCTACAACGAACGAAGAAGGACATCGGAATCTCCAAAAGGATTGTTTGTATTTTCTTTTACATTCAATTTTTGTTTATTGTAAAGGAATTTTTATTCCTAGTTGTAAGGGTTGGGTGAAACCCATGGTGGTGGAGTTGTGACTCTTTTTTTGGAAGGGTTCCTTCCGTAGTATGAGGATTGTATTTCAATCCATTTGGAGAAGTGACCAAGTCATCCCTTTGTGGGAGATAGGTCGAAGGGGGAAAGTGGACGTACCCAAATCAGGGAACCACTATAACTCATTGTGTGTTTTCTGTGCTGTGTTTATTAATTTGTGCGGGTTAATTTAATTCCGCAAAAGACCGCAAGGCACCTATCCCCCCCCCCATAGGTGGATTTAGTCGACACTAGAGACTTTAAGGTGGTATCAGAGGGAGGTTGCTCATCAGTAAGGTTAACACCTTGAGTTAGATCCCGTGTCTAGTGTCAAGAGGAAAGAAGATCTCGGGAATGGACGGACTCAAGTATTCAGGAAAGATCCCAGTATGCACCAAGCTGAACTTTCCCATCTGGAAGGAAAGGATCAGGTTCTACATGGAAGCAATCGACCCTCGACTCTTCATGATAGTGGAGGAGGGCCCTTATATCCCCACTAAGGCCTCCACCATTGATCCTACCAAGATGGTGCCCAAGAAGCTCTCTGAAATGGATAAGGATGAGATGGTGCTTGTCGGACTAGACAAGAAAGCTCAAAACATCTTAGTAAGCGTCATTGATGATTCCATGATGCAGAATTTCCGCAACTACAGGACTGCCAAGGACATATGGCACTGCCTGATCATTCTGATGGAAGGCACAAATGAAGTAAGGGATGATCGAAGATCCCTTCTGAACCAGAAGTATGAGGCCTTCAAGCAAGGTCCCAAGGAAGAAATCAGAGTGACATTCGAGAACTTCCTGAAGATCGTCAATGCCCTGAAGGGTTATGGCAGAGTGTTCACCGATGGTGAACTAAATGACAAATTCCTTAGATACCTTACTAAGGAATGGGACACCAAGATCTGCGCCATACGAGAATTTGGCAAGCTGGCAGAAACTGATCCCCAGATTCTATTTGGGAAGCTTATGTCCTATGAGCTTTAGCTGAACACCAAAAAAGCTGAAGAAGAAGCCGATAAAGCCGCTGCCAAAGAAAAGACTGTATCCCTAAAAGACAATCACTCAAGGAAAGGCATGGGTGCAGCCTCGTCCCGCTCCTGGAAAAAGGATGAGGAAGAAGACTTTGAGCCATGCTCTTTTGGCTCAGAGCTATCTGAAGAAGAATTCTCCTTGATCACTCGAGAGTTCAAGAAGTTCCTCAAGATGAGGAATCAAATAAAGAGAGACGGCTCCTCCTCCAAACATCAGAAGAAGAATTACTCTTCTGACAGGTATGAATCTAGGCAGAACAAACATCGCTCTGCTGACATTGTTTGCTTTGAATACAATAAGCCAGGCCACGTCGTTGCTGACTGCCACCAAAGCAAGAGATATAAGGGAAAGGGAGAGGAGCACAAGTCCTCTAGAGATAAGAAGAAGGAGAGGAGCTACATTACTAAAAAGCCAAAGAAACTGAGTGAATCTGATTCGTCAGACTCAAGTGATGATGAGGAAGCCTACTTCGGGCTAATGGGTCGCTCTGACTCAGATGGAGACTGTCCCCCATTTACTGGGAAGGTAAAAGATCGCACCCCCCTCTCTGACTCTGACTCTGAGTCTCCTGAAGATGATCTCGAGGACAGCCCATCTTCCCATGAAGCTGAGCTCCTCGAAAAGAATGAGCTTCTGCTTAATACCTTTGAGGAATGTCGCAAGAAGTTGAGGGCTAAGAAAAAGGAAGTCAAATTCCTTAAGGCTGATGGTGTGTCCCTAAGAGAAGAGATCACTATCTTGATTTCTCTCAGACAGGAACACCTGGACCTGACTTCTGAGCACTCAGATTCTCTAAGGCTCCTTGACCTAAAACAGGAAGAAATCAACAAGCAGGAAGAATAGCTTGCGGCAGAGAGGAAGATTGTCATAAGCTTCTCTATGCCCAAGACCGTTCTTCCTCTAGTTGATGAATTCTCTGCTCAGGATAGGGGGGATGGCTTAGGGCATGTAGCTGTGCCTGGTAAATCATCCAGGAGAAACAGAAATCGGAGGAAAAATAATACTACTAAGAAGGCCTCTGCTGCAGAAAAGGGAAAGGCTCCACTCGGTCCTATTTCATTCAGAAAGCCTGTCTTTCCTTGCAATGAGCAGGACTTTGAGTCAACCTATGGTCACTTCTTCTGGCCCTCGGTTGAAAAGCCCAAGAGCCGGTACGATGGTTGGACCTTCCCCCGCAACTACGGTGAGAGTGTCTTCAAGGCACCTTATGAGGAAATCCAAGTGGAGAATTATGGCCACTTCTCTAGCAGCCATAATAGGAAGCAGGCACCAAAGGCCAAGCCTATCATACTGAAGGAACAGGAAGTGAAGAAATTGTTTGACTGTTATCATCATGATGCCTCCACCTCCAGATCCAAGGCCCCGGCTGGACCCACCGTTCCAAGGGTGAATCAGGAGGCTAGGAAACGGTACAACATGTTTGACTATTGGTGTTGTGGCAAAGTTGGTCACTTTGTCATGGATTGCTGGTTTAATCCAAGATTCAACGAGACTCCTCATGTTAGCAATGCGAGGCTGACCACTCGTAGGGTAAACCACCTGAGGGGGAGTATACTAACAAGGAATCTAGGACCCAAGTTCAATTGGGTTCCTAAGGGTAACTAATTCTGTTTTGTAGGTATGTCCAAAGGCCACAAAAACGCTAATCTGGCACTTGGACAGTTGATGTTCCCGGCATATGACCGGGATAAGAAGCCTACTGCGTGATTACTCCCCAGTCGAAAATGGACCCAAAGTCATCTTTGGAGTATCAGATCAAGGAGTCACCAGGGGTTATGGTATGATTTCCAACGGTGTATTCTCTATCACAGACGTCGCCTATGTTGAAGGGTTAAACCATAACCTGATCAGTGTAAGCCAGTTGTGTGATAAAGGATACGACGTTAAGTTCTGCAAGGAGAAGTGCTTGATAATATCATGTGCCTCTTAAGAGATGGTTTTAACTGGCATTAGGAGCAGAAATATCTTTGCTTAGATTTTCTTAGCTTAGACTCTTCTACCCCCGTATGCCTAGTAGCAAAAGGAAGTGCATCTCCTTGTGAACAATGGCACAAGAGATTAGCAAATATTAATTTTAAGACTATTAATATGTTGTTCTCCAATAATTTAGTAAGGGATGCCCCTTCTATTAAGTGCATCAAAGATAGCCCTTATCCTGCATGCCAGAAGGGCAAACAGACTCGGGCTACCTTTAAGGGCATTGCAGACAAAGACTCCTCCAGATGTCTTTATCTTCTGCATATGCACTTGTTCGGTCCAGTACAAGTTCATAGCTTAGGAGGAAAATTGTATATGCTAGTGATTGTTGATGATCACTCTCGGTTTACGTGGGTGTTCTTCTTGAAACGAAAGTCAGATACGTTTGACATCTTCACTAATTTTATCAAGCAGATTCAGAACGAACTTAACTACTCCGTGGTCAAAATCAGAAGTGACCATGGAACAGAATTCGAGTCTGGTGTTATGACAAAATTCTGTGAAGAACATGGTATCTTTCATGAGTTTTCCTCCCCGCGTACTCCTCAGCAAAACGGAGTTGCAGAGAGGAGAAATAGAACGCTCATTAAAGCATGTATGACAATGTTGAATGACGCTTCTCTTCCAGAGTACTTCTGGGCAGAGGCTGTCAATACGGCTTGTCATGTGCAGAACCGAGCATTGATCAACACGAATCATCGTAAGATGCCTTATGAGCTATTGAAAGGCAGGAAACCGACCATGTCCTATTTAAGGAATTTTGGCTGCAGATGCTATGTACTCAATAATGGGAAGTACCCACGTACTAAATTCGGAGAAAAATGCTTCGAAGGCATTTTCATGGGCTATAGTAGCCATAGTCGGGCTTCTAGGGTTCTCAATAAGAAAACCCTAGTGGTAGAGGAGTCCATTAATGTTGTATTTGATGAAGCTTGCTTCACAGCAATTCTTCCAGTGGCATTCTTGAAGATGCAGGTGAAAGGCTTGAATAGCTATGTCTCGATGAGACTGCTAAAGATACAACTCCCAAGTACGTCAAGGTATCCACCTCAAAGCCAACTGGAGAAGATGACGATCAGGATGGAGAAACTCCCCCAGAAGAGGGAGGAGCCCGAGAAGCTGTTGGAGCTCCAGATGCTAGACTCTTAGAGCTCAGACACGTGAGGGATCACCCAAGAGATCAGATCATAGGAGATCCTCGGGACGGTGTTAGAACTCGCAGAGGTACAATAAACAAGATTATGCACCTTAGTTTTCTATCACAGGTTGAGCCAAAGAAGTTCAACAAAGCGAACAAAGATGCGTCATGGATATTGGCAATGCAAGATGAACTGCATCAATTCGAACGATGCAACGTCTGGACGCTTGTTCCCAGACCAAAGAAATAGAATGTGATCGGCACTAAGTGGATCTTCAGAAACAAACTGGATGACCACGGGGTCATCATCAAGAACAAGGCCAGACTGGTGGCTCAAGGTTACAGACAAGAGGAGGGGATTTACTTCGACCAAACATTTGCACCAGTTGCAAGGCTCGAGGCGATCAGATTATTCGTGGCGTATGCCTCTCATAAAGGATTCACTGTCTATTAGATGGACGTGAGATCTGCGTTCCTAAATGGAAATTTGAAAGAGGAAGTATATGTCGCGCAACCCCCAGGTTTTGTTAATCCATCATTCCCTAATCATGAGTACTTTCTTAATAAAGCATTATATGGCTTAAAACAAGCTCCTCGAGCTTGGTAGGAGACTCTGTCTAGTTTTCTTCTTGGGAACAAGTTCTCGAGAGGAAAAATAGATAAGATATTGTTTCTTAGGGAAGTCAAAGGCAAGATTCTTCTAGTGCAAATCTATGTCGATGACATAATATTCGGCTCAACGGAGAACAATTTTTGCAAGAAGTTTTCTAAACTTATGAAAGGAAAGTTTGAAATGAGCAGCATGGGAGAGCTAAAGAATTTCTTGGGACTTCAAGTGAAATAGTCTAAGGATGGAATTTTCATTTCTCAGACGAAGTTCACAAATGAACTCCTCAAGAAATTCGGAATGGAGAATGCAATCTCTATGAGGACTCCAATGGGATCCACTGTGTCTCTGGACAAGGATGAGAAAGGGAAACCTTTTGATGAAACAAAATACAGAAGCATAATTGGATCCCTACTCTACCTTACTGCTAGTAGACTGGACATTATGTTTCCACATGCGTTTGTGCCAGATATCAGGTGAACACTAAGGAATCTCATTATGTCACTGCAAAGCGAATTCTTAGATACCTTAAAGGTACACCAAATCTTGGCTTATGGTACCCAATAAACAATGATGTCGAGCTGATAGGCATTTCAGATGCTTACTTTGTAGGAAGCAGGGATGATAGGAAAAGCACTTCTGGGACGTGCCAATTCCTCGGAAGAAGGCTTATTTCGTGGAACAGTAAAAAGATGAACTGTTTCGCAACCTCTACGACATAATCTGAGTACATCTCCGCAGGCAGCTGTTGCGCACAAATTTTATGGATCAGAAATCAACTCGAAGATTATGACTTACAGTTCAGAGAAGTTCCTATGTATTGCAACTCCTCGAGCGCAATTGCAATTGCAAACAATCCAGTGTCGCACAACAGAACAAAGCATATTGAAGTGCGCTACCACTTCATTCGGGAGCATGTGGAAAACAAAGATATATCTCTCTGCTATGTCCCCATGGATAAGCAGATTGCAGATATCTTCACAAAGCCCCTAGACGAGGCAAAGTTCAGTCTCTTAAAAACTGAACTCGGCATGCTGAACTATGAAGAATAAAGACTGAAGGGCTCAAGGCTCTTGGATCAAGGGGGAGCATCTGCTATGAATTCATGATCGGGCACGGATGTAAGAATTGAGGGGGAGCTTTGTGCTCATAGTGAATTCCCAGATTTGCAGAAGCCGAAAAGGGGGATATTATCCTCTCGGCTAAGGCTAAGGTGGCTGCCAAAGTTAAGTATGTTCTTAGGAAAATGGTAATGAATTTCACTCTCAACTGAATTTTCATTTTACGATTTTCATTCCCATCTGTTCTATTCACCTTAGCTTGTAGGGTTTAGGCTTCTTCAAATAGTGGGAGATTGTTGGGTATTGTATCCACAATGTACCTGATTTGAAGAAGCCCCTGAACAAGCTAAGTTGAATTGACAATGTATTTGACAATCTTGTATCAAGTTGTGCTTGCAGATATTCCATGCTAAGTACACACCAATATCAGGGTGCAGTGGGTCAATATACACGGTGAAGGATCAAGCGCATACCCAACTGCACCAAAAGCCCGGACTGTTAAAGAGGGTGCTACTTAATTTTTTATATAAGTAGCAGAGTGCCACGGGTCAAGTGAAGGAACGCCGGAGCCAACAATCCCCCCCCCCCCCGGCGTCCAGCACAACCTGTCGGCTCAGAGGTGGGGTTACCACATTGCCCACATGGCTAAGAGGTGGGGTTACCACATATCCACGGTTGTCTAACCCACAAGACCCACACAGGTAGAAGGGAAAAATCAGGATTTAATAGCGCCCCCCCCCCCCCCCCACCCCCGGTCTTGAACCTGTGATCTCCTCTGATACCAATTGAAGGATCAAGCGCATACAACACTGCACCAAAAGCCCGGACTGTTGGAGAGGGCGCTACTTAATTTTTTATATAAGTAGCAGAGCGCCACGGGTCAAGTGAAGGAACGCCGGAGCCAACACACGGGTCTGCGCAACGTAATCCCTCGTTGAGAAGATCAGTGTGTTGACTCACGTGTGCTCTCTCTATTGGAGTGCACTTATTTTCAAGTACATTGTTAAGGCAGATCAAGAGAAGCAGAAGGAGCAAAGATGGGTCAAAGACCAAGTCATCAAGGGAAGGAAGATAAAATTCTTTTAAGTCAAAATCGACGGGAATCACTAAGTGATTCTCGCCGACTTCGACGAGAATCGTTTGTGATTCCCGCCGATTCGACGAGAATCAGTCTGCATTCCCGCCAACTTCTTCCAGCTATCAGTTTTCCAAACAGAAATTCTGTCAAGGCAGAATCGACGGGAATCACTAAGTGATTCTCGTCGTCTTCGACGGGAATCGTTAGTGATTCAGGCCGATTCGACGAGAATCAGTCTGCATTCCCGCCGATTTCCTCCGGCTGACATGGTTTCCAACTGGATTTCGGCCAAGGCAGAATCGACGGGAATCGTGAGTGATTCCCGCCGACTTCGACGTGAATCACGAATGATTCTCGCCGATTTTGCCTTAGGCAAATTTTCTTATTTCGCTTGACCGAACCATCTTGCCGTGCGCTGTTTAGGCCGGGGCTAGGGTTTCTCCTTGTGGGCCCCACAACGGTCATTAGGGTTTGCTCTTGTATATGTAATCGTGTATTTTCAACATGAACAGCGATCCATTCTCGGAAATCAAAAGGGAGGCCGAGCGTGACCTAGCCGATCGCGGAAAATCGCTGATCGCCTGTAGCCGCTCACAAGGAAGTCGTCGCCGATAATCTCCGATCATCTTTGATTTTTTGAAGACAGTACCGAGGCAAGCCGAGCATCTCACGCATCTCTCTTGAGATCTCTTGTTTCTCGATTCGTTGAACAAGACTAGTTCTTCATTCTGAATCGGTGGAGACGATTGATCCGACTGAGATCGTTGGTAGACCTTGCTTGCTTCATCAAGATGTTTGGATCTACAAATTATCGCCGCCGCAATCACTTGCCGCCGCCGATCTTGACAAGATCCTCTCCAAGGGAGAAATCTGGTTGTGGACTCTTCGTTACTTTCAAGAAAGCTACAACGAACGAAGAAGGACATCGGAATCTCCAAAAGCTTTGTTTGTATTTTCTTTTACATTCAATTTTGGTTTATTGTAAAGGAATTTTTATTCCTAGTTGTAAGGGTTGGGTGCAACCCGTGGTGGTGGAGTTGTGACTCCTTTGTTGGAAGGGTTCCTTCCGTAGTGTGAGGATTGGATTTCATTCCGTTTGGAGAAGTGACCGAGTCGTCCCTTGGTGGGAGATAGGTCGAAGGGGGAAAGTGGACGTACCCAAATTGGGGAACCACTATAACTCTTTGTGTGTTTTCTGTGCTGTGTTTGTTAATTTGTGCAGGTTAATTTAATTCCGCAAAAGACCGAACGACACCTATTCCCCCCCCCCATAGGTGGATTTAGTCGATACTAGAGACTTTCACTTTCTTACTATATTGGATCCGAAGAACCGACGACAAATAAGGTACGTGTTGGAGTTACCATGGTGATTTAGAAGTGGTCAAACATGTAATCTCACTGCCAACGCGATATGAGCCTGCAGGGTCGCACATAAGAGCATATGGATAAGTTGGAAGATTGATTGTGTTGGTAAGGGTTACCAATCACCATACAGAATGGGGTCAGGCAAACGTTCCCAAGGAGGTTCGTCGAAAATGATTCGTCGAGAATCATTCGTCGAGAATGAGTCATCGAGAATCGTCGAGTATGACTCGCCTACTAAGGCAAATTCGTCGAGAATCGAACTATTGGATTCCCGACGAATGGTGATACTCGACGATTCCAGCTGATGCTTCTCGACGATTCTGCAGCTGAGTCTCGACGATTCTGCAGATGATTCTTGTCGATTCTGTAAGATGATTCTCGCCGAACCTAAAGCTGATTCTCGCCAAACGATTCAGAAACCCTATTTTGGGTGGTCTGCGGAAAGCGACATTCCTAGGTATGTTTATACCTTTGGTATAAATTTTGACTTAGGGTTTTGGGAAGTTAAGTATTCTCTTGTGGCCGAATTGAAGCCGACGGAAGTGTTCCGCCGTTCTATCAGTCCGCCGCATCCCGAACCCCGCCCGACGGAAGTGTTCCGCCGCTTCGCTTGCTCCTCTGGCCTCCTCTCCGACGATAGTCGCCGGTGCTGCTCTTCCTGGAGCGGACCTAGCAGTCCGTGGAAGTGCAAGGTGCAGTCGATCTCCTTCCCGATATTTCGTGCGACGAAGATCGGTGTTCTCCCGCTCGTGTGGATTTCTATAGATATGTAGACGCTATTCTACATTGAACTCACCGCTGACAAGGACTCATTCATTGGAGCATCTTCGTTGAGTTTTGACTCAACGCCGTCAAGGTAATTTTACCTAGTTTTTCTTAACTTCTTGATTCAACATTCATGACCCGATCCCAATCTCATTTGGGTTGTTCTTGATTTTACTACTTCCGCTGTGTGCACAAGTGTTGTGCCACCCTCCTAGAGAAACCCAACAGTGGTATCAGAGGGAGGTTTCGTCCATGATTGTTGTATTGGAAGTTAGGTTATTCCAGTACGTATAAACCTAGGGATTTAGAAGTGTTCTAAATGTCAAGATTTAATCCTGGAACATCAATTGTTGATCTTTCTCCGAGGGAAATTGGTGGGCCCATAACCCACAGGTTAGGGGCTTTGCCCCTTGGAACCCCGCCTGGAACATCTGGGATTTTGTGGTTATTTCTAATTGTTAGAAATTGTTGTCTCCTTAGCAGTAACCGTCCCTCGAGTGGTTAATGAACCAGTGTATTGTTTTAGATTTTGAATCCAACAATGAGAGACGAGCTTGTCTACTGCTTTAAGTCGAGTTGCCTTTGCCTTTGTCCAATGCATGTAAATCTGAAGATTTGGAAGTGTCTGGATGTTCAGATTTAGCCCTTTCTTCTATCAAATGTTGATAGTACCATGTTGTGCACATAAGGGATGCATGTGGTTTTAGAAAAGTGTTTTTCTATGGATGTGCACATTGATCAAATTTTGATCATGGTTAATTGTTAACCTATTATCAAAAATTCCCTTCATCAAATATTAAGTGTTTGGATGCCTTCCGATGGATGACACTCTTCCTGCCTCGATCGATGAAGTGTGGGCTTGACAAAGCAAGGTGCATTAATCTATCTTGGTAAGGGTGCGAGCGGATAATTATGATATCCCACTGTCGACATCGGGTCTAACTTAACTAGGTGACCTCAAAGGTTGAGTGCTAGAGGCATAGGGTTGGCATGCACCATATGATGGATGCGAATAAGGAGTTATTCACCAACCATACAAGAATTGCATGAGGATGCAATTGGCAAGCGTTGCCTACCTAAATAACCACATCGTGAGAGAAAAGCCAAAGCTGACTCATTGTGTTGGTGAAATACGGATCTTGTCCACTAAGAGAGTGGCTCGCATGAACTCTCCGAATTGATAGTGAGGGCCATCATTTCGAATAAAATAGTGGGAGTTTTAATTGAAGTCCAAATTAAAAATAAATTATATTTTGAAATTTTTGTACTGATATTATTCTGCATGAATTTTTGTAGAATTCCATGGCAAGTGGTTCATACTCCACTCTGTCTCTGAGAGCCATCCTTGAGAAGGATAAGCTCAGTAGGACCAACTACATGGACTGGTACAGGAACCTGAGAATTGTTCTCAGGCAAGAGCGAAAGCTCTATGTCTTTGAAGAAGAAGCCCCTGGGGTGCCGACCGGGAACTCTTCCTATGCTGATAAGGATACTTATAAGAAGTATACTGATGACGCCTTAGACATCGAATGCATTATGCTTGCCACCATGAACTCTGAGCTTCAGAAGCAACATGAGAACATGGGGTACAAGGATATTGACGAGCATCTTAAGAAAATGTTTCAAGGGCAGGCTCGTCAAGAGAGTTTTGACGTCACAAAAGCATTATTTCAGTGCAAGATGGGAGTTCGAGACTCAGTAGGGACTCACATACTCAAGATGATTGGGTATATAGAGAACCTTGAAAGGCTGGGTTTTCCTCTTGGTCAAGAGTTGGCCACAGATCTGATCCTGCAATCGTTACCAGACAGTTATGAGCAGTTTGTCTTGAACAACAACATGAATGAAATAGACAAGACACTGCCCGAGCTCCTAGGCATGTTAAGAATTGCCGAGATCAACATGAAGAAGGCCAAGCCTGTCAGCCCCATACTGATGGTGCATAAGGGCAAGGGAAAGGCCAAGGGCTCTAAGAAGACAAAGGTGGGACATAAGTCACATCTTGAGCCCAAGTCTTCTGCACTGAAGAAAAAGAAGAGCACGGTGAAGGAAGGGAAATGCCACCACTATGGCAAGGCTGGTCATTGGAGGAGGAACTGTCCCTCTTACATTGAGGGTCTGCAGAAAATGAAGGGAGGTATGACTTCCGCTTCAAATATTTACGTTATAGAAATAAACATTTCTGCTCCTTCATCTTGGGTATTGGATACCAGATGTGGTTCTCACATTTGTACAAATGTGCAGGAACTGAAAGGAGAAGATTGCTGAGTAAAGGGGAGGTGGACCTGCGTGTCGGTAATGGAGCAAGAGTTGTTGTTGTAGCTGTAGGGGTTTACCGTCTTTCTTTGCCAAGTGGGCTTGTAATATAATTAGATAATTGTTATTTCGTTTCGGCCATAACTAAAAACATTATATCTATTTCATGCTTGGACATGATTAGATTTTCTTTTATAATTAAGAACAACTGTTGTTCTATATTTAAGAATGATGTTTTTGATGCTATAGCCCAATTGTTTAATGGTCTTTATGTTTTGAACTTGGACCATCTGATCTATAATATAGAAAATAATAAAAGACTAAGAACAAATGACTCATACCCTACATATCTATGGCATTGGTTTTTGGGCCATATAAACGAGAAGCACATATCCAAGCTCCATAAAGATGGACTTTTCGACTCATTTGATTATGAATCATTTTAGCGATGCGAATCTTGTTTGTTAGGCAAGATGACTAAAGCCCCTTTCACTAGTTATACTGAGAGGGCTGAGGGTCTCTTGGGTGTTATACATAGTGATGTATGCGGACCCATGAGCTCCATGGCTAGATGTGGGTATTTCTACTTCGTTACATTTACTGATGATTTCAGTAGATACGGATATGTGTATCTTATGAAGTGCAAATCCGAGACCTTTGAAAAGTTCAAAGAGTTCAAGAATGAAGTAGAAAACCAGTTGGGTAAAAGGGTTAAAGCACTCCGATCTAATCGAGGTGGCAAATACCTGAGTCATGAGTTCCATGATCATATGAAAGAGTGTGGTATTGTATCACAGCTCACTCCACCTAGAACACCACAATATAATGGTGTGTCGAAGAGGAGAAATCGTACTCTGTTAGACATGGTACGTTCGATGATGAGTCATGCAGACCTGTCTGTTTCCTTTTGGGTTTTGCTTTAGAGACTGCTGCAATGACACTGAATCGCGCTCCAACGAAAACGGTTCTGAAGACACAATATGAGATATGGACTGGGAAGCGTCCTAGTATGTCGTTCATTAAAATTTGGGGCTGTGAGGCATACGTGCGACGTTAAATGCCTGACAAGCTGGAACCCAAATCGGATAAATGTTATCTGGTGGGATATTCTAAGGAAACGAAAGGGTATTACTTTTACCTATCGTCTGAGGGAAAAGTGTTTGTCGCAAGGACTGGCGTCTTCTTGGAGAGAGAATTCTTATCAAGAAAGACTGAAAAGGTAGAACTTGAAGAAGTTAAAGAACCACAAGTAGTGAATGAACCGGAATTGGATTCTTAGGCAGGACTACAAGATGTTGTAGCTAGAGAACCTGCTCAAGAAACACAAGTCCTACGTAGATCTTGTAGACCTAGATTTGAGCCTAAGAGATATGGGTTTCCTGTGTCTCAAATAGGTAATGTGTTGCTTATGGATCATGATGATGAACCAGCAACCTACCAAGAGGCTATGAATGGACCGGACTCCGACAAATGGCTTGAGGCTATGAAATTCGAAATGGACTCCATGTATGCAAACCAAGTTTGGAACTTGGTGGAACCACCTACAGGGGTACGACTCATAGGGTGCAAATGGGTCTTCAAGAAGAAGACCGACATAGATGGGAATGTACAAACATTCAAAGGGCGACTGGTGGCTAAGGGTTTCAAGCAAATTCATGGTATTGACTATGATGAGACCTTTTCCCCTGTTGCCATGGTAAAGTCCATAAGGATATTGCTTGCTATTGCTGCGTATTATGACTACGAGATCTGGCAGATGGATGTCAAAACGTCTTTCCTTAATGGAAACCTCCTTGAGGAAGTGTACATGACACAACCCAAGGGTTTTGTATCCCCAAATGAAGCCACTAAAATATGCAAGCTGAATAAGTCCATCTATGGACTGAAGCAGGCCTCTCGAAGATGGAATCTTCGTTTTGATGAGAAAATCAAAGAGTTTGGTTTCATGAAGAATCAAGATGAGCCTTGTGTTTACAAGCGAATCAGTGGGAGCATTGTTGTCTTCCTGATATTGTATATAGATTACATACTGTTGATTGGGAATGACATTTCTACCCTGAAAGTTGTTAAAAACAACCTAGGGAACTGCTTTTCTATGAAAGACTTGGGTGAAGCGACTTATATACTTGGTATTTTGATCTACAGAGATAGATCGAAGAAGTTGTTGGGTTTGACCCAGAGTACATACATCGAGAAGGTGTTGAAGCGGATCAACATGCTTGAGTCCAAGAAAGGATTTTTACCCATGTCTCATGGTGTGAATCTCTCTAAGGACCAGTGTCCAAAATCTTGTAAAGATAAGGACCGCATGAAGTTGATTCCATATGCTTCGGCAATTGGATCAATCATGTATGAAATATTATGTACTCGACCCGATGTCTCCTTTGCTTTGAGCATGACTAGCAGGTATCAGTAAGACCCCGGTGAGTGTCACTGGATTATAGTCAAGAATATCCTGAAGTACTTGAGAAGGACAAAGGATGTGTTCTTGGTGTATGGTGGAGAGGAAGAGCTCGTTGTAAGTGGTTACACGGATGCTAGCTTCCAAACTGATAGGGACGATTCAAAGTCTCAGTCAGGGTTTGTGTTTTGCCTTAATGGAGGAGCTGTGAGCTTGAAGAGTTTCAAGCAAGAGACAGTTGCTGATTCTACAACAGAAGCCTAGTATATCACTGCGGCTAACGTAGCGAAGGAGGCTGTATGGATTAGGAAATTCATCGGCGAGCTTGATGTAGTTCCTAGCATTGTTGGTCCCGTAGTTCTCTACTGTGATAACAATGGTGCAATTGCATAATCTAAGGAACCTAGATCCCATCAGCGCTCCAAGAACATACTTCGACGGTTCCATCTTATTCGTGAGATTGTCGAACGAGGAGATGTGAACATTTGCAGAGTGCCGACTGAGGAGAATGTTGCGGATCCACTAACAAAGCCTCTCGCGCAAAGAAAGCATGATGGTCATACTAGATCGATGGGTATACGATACCTAAATGATAAACTCTAGTGAGAGTCTTGTGGGTTGCGTGTAAACATATATTCTGTTGGCTATTTATTATTTATTCATATGATGAATTGTGTACCAATATTTTTCTTTTACAATTAATGGCAAGTTCTTTTATTATGATTTCTCTATGCGATAGTTAAATGTTAACATAATAAATACCCTTAGAATGTTCGCCTCCATAGGACATCAAGTACGTGACTTGAATGTGAGAGTCTATGATTTATTTGAAGCTTCATTCTTAAAAGGTCCCTGGTCGTTGTATCGTCATAGAATCTAAGGGTGATGATGATACATTAAGACTAGCACGTGCGTTGACTAATGACCAGTTCTCACAGGTCATGATATTGTGATATCAAGTCATAACGTGGGTACTTGTTAATGAACAAGTTCTACTGGACAGACCCAACCTGAGACTACTTTGTGGATTGTTATCTAAACGTGTCACGAGTAGGTCTCAATTGACAATGGTGTTGTGGTCCTTTGACCTGAAGTCATAACATTCATCAAGTGAGGAAGAGCGTGCTTTGATGCCATCTAAAGTCTTCCTTGAGAAAGGTTGATGATAAGGGTGGTTGTTGGGCACGTTACGAAACATTTGGGTGTTTGTGTGTGAGCAGATATTAAATCTGTCCTCCTATATGACAAGAGTTGCATCCATGGGTCCCTTGATTGGACTGGACTGAGAAATGCATGGCCATGCTTGGTTGAGTCAATATGTGATATTGTACTCACTATTCTCTAGAAGTCCGTTCTAGATCAAGAAACTTGGATTGAGCTATTATGAGGGTGACACGGTCCATGCCTCTAGTTCTTTCTGGATGTAAGGGACAAAGACAATGCTGGAACTTTGTTCATATAGGCTTTTGAGTTATGAACTCTTATTGCTTGGGTAGCAATGATGCATTGCTAGATGCCGCTCATTGTTTGTGAGGTTTTTTTGGTTTGATACTTTCAAGATCAAGTGGGAGACTGTTGGAGTTACCATGGTGATCTAGAAGTGGTCAAAAATGTAATCTAATTGCCAACGCGATATGAGCCTGCAGGGTCGCACATAAGAGCATGTGGAGAGGTTGGAAGATTGATTGTGTTGGTAAGGGTTACCAATCACCATACAGAATGGGGTCAGGCAAATGTTTCCAAGGAGTTTTCTTTGAGAATGATTCGTGGAGAATGATTCGTCGAGAATCATTCGTCGAGAATGAGTCGTCGAGAATCGTCGAGTGTGACTCGCCGACTAAGGCAAATTCATCGAGAATTGAACTGTTGGATTCCCGATGAATAGTGATACTCGACGATTCCAGCTTATGATTCTCGACGATTCTGCAGCTGAGTCTCGACGATTCTGCAGATGATTCTCATCGATTCTGTAAGATGATTCTCGCCGAACCTAAAGCTAATTCTCGCCGAACGATTCAGAAACCCTATTTTGGGTGGTCTGCGGAAAGCAACATTCCTAGGTATGTTTATACCTTTGGTATAAATTTGGACTTAGGGTTTTGGGAAGCTAGGTATTCTCCTGTGGCCGAATCGAAGCCGACAGAAGTGTTCCGCCATTCTGTCGGTCCGCCGCATCCCTAACCCCGCCCAACAGAAGTGTTCCACCGCTTCGCTCGCTCCGTTGGCCTCCTCTCCGATGATAGTCGTCGGTGCTGCTCTTCCTGGAGCGGACCTAGCAGTCCATGGAGGTGCAAGGTGCAGTCGATCTCCTTCCCGATCTTTCGTGCAACGAATCTTGGTGTTCTCCCGCTCATGTGGATTCTTGCAGAGACGTAGACGCTATTCTACGTGGAACTCGCCACTGACGAGGTCTCATACATTGGAGCATCTTCGTTGAGTTGTGACTCAACGCCACCAAGGTAATTTTACCTAGTTTTTCTTAACTTATTGATTCAACATTCATGGCCCGATCCCAATCTCTTTTGGGTTGTTCTTGATTTTATTACTTCCGCTGCATGCACAAGTGTTGTGCCACCCTCCTAGAGAAACCCAACAGTACGTGCCTTCTATGTAAATTTGAAAATCATATACCTATATATACATAAATAAAGAGTTCAGTCGCACAGCCAATTCGTTGAAATCCATTCGAATCACCGAAAATAAGAATCAGACCTTTCGGCTCCCGCGCGATAGTCGTCGTTCCCGTCTTAAAGTCTTGTAGAGACGGTGCTTCTTCTCCCTTGACTAGGGTTGTCAACTTCTTCCTAGACCTAGCCGACCTTTGCATCCCATTTCTCCCGCCGATTTCGAACTACAGTGGATTCCAATAAGCCGAAAACCATCGATTCTTCAATGATAACTGATCCCAGTTCTCCGGTGGTATCAGATTTCAGTTCTCCAAATCCAGATTTCAGTTTTTTTATGGCTCCTAGAACTACCATTGGCTTGCTAGGGGGAAGTGAATTGGTCCGGACAAGATTTGCTCATGCTTCAGATGAGTTCAGGAACATCATTCTTATATTGGAGACTGCAGGACTGTCCTTCATCCTAGAACACCCTTGCAAAATTCTGGACAAGGAATTTCTTGAGTTCTTCCAGCATGCCAAACTCAGACACGAAGACTCAGTGATTAAGAGCAAAATTAAGAAATTCAAAGTGAAAGTGGAAGCTTCTCTTCTGTCAAGGTACTTGCGGCTTCTAGTCTATGATCATGCCGATTACCTTGATGAGGCTAATTTCTCTAGAGCTATGTCTTTCTGTGGATTACCCAGAGGCACCAAGGCCATCAAGAGCAAAGGAATGAATGTGGAAGGGAATCTTCTATCAGACATCATCGGTAAGGTGCTGATTTGCAAGACGGGCTCTCATGATTACCTGTTTTAAAAGTTGTTCAAAGTTCTAGTTGGTATCATCTGCGGAAAGAAGGTAAATTGTGGTGCGCTGCTGTTTGACAAGATCAAGGATAGCCTCCGCACTCCTAACTTTGGAAGGATTATCAGCCTATACCTGAATAAAATAGATGCTGATAGGTTTTATATGACCAAAGGAGTTCCTATCAATCACCTCAAGAAGATGGACTCCACAATCTTCTCCATGTGGGATAGGAGGATAATGAAGTAAGGGGGAGCCCCAACTTTGCTAGTGGAGGAGGAAGAACAAGTACCTGATAACTAGATTCCTACTCAACCCCCCAGTGAGATTCCTGCTAACATGAGTACAGAAATTGAGGGGGAGATAGTTGTTCTACCAGATTTAGTTCCTGATTAAGTGGCCCCAGATACAGCGCTTTCCGACTCAGAGCCAGTTGATATCCTAAAAGAACTTGCTTTGATTGGTACTACTGCTATGGCTGAGGTTCTGGCAGTTGAGGATGCGGAAGTGACTCCAGAGGAAGAGGATCCAGCTCCTTCTGACCATGAGGAGGATGCTAAGGAATTTGATATTGGGCATGTTGTTGATGATGATCTAATAGTTGCAGATTATGAGATTGAGATTCCTGCTGATGTATATACGATTGATGCTGAATAGATTATTTTTTATTCGGACAAGGTTGTTGTAACGCCTCCATCCATTACATGGAATATAACAGAGGGTCTGGCTGGGGCCCCACGCTATATTTCACAGACAGACGGCAGAATCACGTGTGAATACCAAAATACTTTCTACTTGCATATTAACTCAGAGCATTCTAGCGGAAGTTTTTTACTTTCAAGAACTCAACCACTGAATGTCCACTACATATATAAATAACACATTTATATATAACACTAGGAATATATACAAATACACAAACGCTCACGGCCTTAAGGCCTTACATGTTTCTCTTTACAAGAGGTGGTTTCATACATCGGCACGCAGGCTGGCCACACATGAAATCAAATTCTTCGCGCGGCCTTCAAGTGCCTACAAGCAGCAAAAGTAAGGGCTTCATCCCGCTCAATCCAGTTCATCCCGCAACATCTGCATATGGACGTTCACCCCAAGGGTGATAAACAAAGCAATGGTCAGCATTCAGCTGACCAATTATAACGACCCTACCCCTTACCCGGGGTAGTGGTTCCTTCCCTCCATGCATTTCAATCACAATATATATATCACAACAAGTGCACTCACGCATAACATCATCACAAACGTCGGCCTTCGTTCTAGACGCTCCATGTGTAAGACCCCCCTCCCGGAACACAACACACGGCACGAGGGGAGTCTTATGCCCAGAACAACCTCCTTGGGGTAGCACTAGCACTCGAGCTAGCCTGTACTACAAGACACTTATTCTGCCGACCTTTACCAATATCAAACATGCCAACCCAACAAGAGTAATAAAAGCAGAATTCAAATGCACACATAAGTATATAAGTCCAAATATAACTAAAGTAGAAGCTACATCAAGCTTCTAAACTATCATAGTACGAGTAATTGGTCCTAAAGGGCTACATTAAGTCTCTCTCAAAGACTCACATCAGTCACTGGCGGTAGCGACGGCACCGTCCCTTCAGGCCCTGTCGTCCTGTCCTGCTTATCCTGCTGCAAAACCTGTTGTTGCTCTATCTATGGGCTTTTCTCCTAAAAAGAAAGACGTAGCAACCGTTAGTCATAAAGAGTAAGTGGCTATCACATCCGCTCTAGTGGGGACTCCTCGGCACCGGGCGGAGAAAGGAACAGGGTACAATATATGTATATAAAACAATAGTACAAACAGGTGGTATATAGTGAACAGTTACCAATGTATGTATATAGCAGCACAATTAATGAGCAACCAATTGACCTACCAGTTCTATAATCTATAGTAGAGTATGAAAGAGTAAAGCTACAATAGAAAGTAACTCAACTTACATGAATTCCCATACAGACATATAAGTTAAGGATCGGCTCAATAATAAAGTAGCTCATCGTATAAGAGTGCCCATACAAACTTATATGATGAGGATCTTATGTATGTGATGCTATGCAATGTCATAAATGCTATGCAATGACTGACCCATGTTCACACACATGCAATTGTTGTGTCGACACAGACTCTTAGTTCCCACTTTTTGAGTAGGTAGCTAACCTCTCAGGCATCATCCGTCATGGCCAAACGGTGACAAAATGGCGGGCATCTCCACTACTAGGTTGGCATCCACACTACCTAGCCTAGGCCTCCGTACTCCTCAACTCTAAGAACACAACAGCAGAGCTCACATGCGTACAACGGCTCAGCGGGTGTCTCGGGTAGATGTGCACCAAAAACCTAGCCCCGAACTGGTCTGTGATGTGACCAGGAAGGAGCCTCAGAAATGAGCATGAGGAGAAAGCCCAACCGTTCACTTGGCACTGAAGGAGCCCCAAGACGTGAACACCGAGGACCAAGCCCAACCTCCTAAAGTCTATCTTTAAACTCCCATCGGTGTGACGATAGGAGAGCCCGCAGACCTTCCATACTATCCTTAACCCGGGATTACGACACCGCGTGTCGACTCACACCGCATGCAATACCACATCATCGTTGCACGGAAGGAGCCTCAGATCAAACACAAGGACCAAGCCCAACCATCCACTTGGCACGGAAGGAGCCTCGGGACATGAACACCGAGGACCAAGCCCAACCGTCTATTTATAAATCTTCTAAATATTACCAAACAGTACGATCAGACAACCGCACTCACAACCTTTCACAATCCTGTGCCCAAGGCACCTTAAGGGTTTACCACAAACACAGGTGGATAACCACCTCATACAATGGACCATCTTAGACTTCCCTATATGACAAGCCTCATGACCATGCATCACTCTTTCGGCCAATAAGATTACGTCTACACTATGGTCACTTAACTTTAACATCTCCGATTACAACTCTTTTACCAAACTCAATCATTCGTGTGCACATGATTTAATCATCTAACTATCAAGAACACATGTTCATTACAATCAACACCGACCAAATACACAAGTTCAAGTCAATCTTGTTATTAATCGACGAATTACCATTCGTTCACTAACCCCAACAAAATTGTTTCGTTCAATTACATTTCATTTTACCATTTGATTACGTGGGGTCTATCCAACCATTTCATCACTTGTTGAATTATCACAGTTAGACATATTATAATTCGCCAAAAGCACAACGTCGATTTGTTACAAGACCTCTACAGAGTCCAAACCCGATTCTACACTAACCTAGGAAATTCAGGTGTAGAACACCTTCTGGACAGCAACTTCAATCGAAGATTCCTGAGGCTACAAAAATGCGGTGAATGTGTGTAATCCCTCAATGGAACGGTCTTCCAATGAATTACAACTTTCATGTACAGTCTACAACCCAGATCAGACTGTATCTCACATGAACAGGAAATTCAGGTGCAGAACACCTTCTGGACAGCAACTTCAATCGTAGATTCCTGAGGCTACAAGAATGCGGTGAATGTATGTAATCCCTCAATGGAAAGGTCTTCCCATGAATTACAACTTTCATGTACAGTCTACAACCCAGATCAGACTGTATCTCACATGAAATTGGCTCCAAGTCCTGCTACATACAGAATATGGTTTCTGCACGCTTAGCCTGTCAGCCCTCTACTTCGATCAGACTTTCCTGTGACTACAGACTTCGCCTGAAGATGTGTAACCACTCATTGGAAAGGTATTTCTAAGGGCTACGACCTTTTAGTTTAGTCAAAAGCCCGTATCTGGCAATGTAATTTATGAAAATGGCCACGAAGATCGTTGTGCGTAGAAAGCAGATTTCTACGCGTGTCTTAAGGCGGAACGAACGACGCCGGTCCGTCTTCCTCCTCTAGCCGATCTTCGCAATTCACATCAGAAATTCCTCCTCCCTTATTCACCCTCATCAAGACATTTCTCTTCATGAGACCATCCCCATCATCCCATTGAAGGAAGGAGAGGTTGAAGATGACTAAACCCTAGAACAGAAGTCCTAGCACGGCCTTTTCCTAGAATTCTAATGTCACACATCAAGACTTATTTGAGTCGATATCTCGCCTTGGGATAACTAGGGATCTAGCACCAAGGGAGAGGGGAGGAAGCTCACATAATTTCAGGCATTTTTGTTATTTTCGGTCATAGATCGCGTGACTCTTCGCGGCGTGGTCCTCTTCTCCTTGGCGACGGCGGTTCTTCACGGAGTATAGTTGATTACAGCAACTCCTTCCCTCCTCCAGCAGTTTCTCCACAGAAAATAAGGCTTGGGAAGAGGATAAAAAAAGGCCAAATCCTATATAAATAGGACCAACACGGGTAGGAACACGCCTGTGTTCCTACCCGTGTCCCGCTCGGTGAAGCGCTGTCGACGGTTATAGCGTCGTATGGACACAGACATGGGTAGGGACACGCCTGTGTCCACTACCCGTGTCATGGTACACGGTTGTATGCATGGTCGTGTTCTTACCCGTGTCTTGCTCGGGACACATTCGTTGATCTTCACTTAACGCACACGGGTAGGGACACGCACATGTCTCTACCCGTGTCCTGCTCAGGGCAGGCCTTGTCAAATTCCACTTAATGCCTCTCGACACGGGTAGGGACACGCTTGTGTCTTTACCCGTGTCCTTCTCTTGACAAGCCCTGTCGAGTTCCACTCAACGCCTCTCGACACGGGTAGGGACACGCCCGTGTCTCTACCCATGTCCTTCTAGGGACAGGCCCTATCGAGTTCCACCCAACGCCTCTCGAGTTCTACTTGACGCACACGGGTTGGGTCACGCCCATGTCTCTACCCGTGTCCAATTCTAGACAAATTTCTCTTTTCCACACGAGTGTAAGCCTTGTCGCCTACACTCCCTGGGCCCTAGTCAGCTCTCCTGACTCAGAAGCACCCACGAGGGGCCTATCCTGAATCGGGACGTTACAAATCCTATAATCAAAATAAAAGATTTTGTCCCCAAAATCAGGCTAAGGCTATGGGGAGAGAAAAGCATAAAATAAAATATTCTTTTAAAGATTACCTTGATGAAACAGCTCCGGGTAGTGCTTTTGCATCAAGTCCACCGGCTCCCATGTATACTCCTCCTTCCCATGATTAGACCACAGCACATTAACCAAAGGAACACTCCATCAGTGGTAGGAACATATTGATCGGGCCGCAACAACGCCTTTCGAAGTGACGAAACATGGAATACGTCATGAATATTTTCTAGCCCTGGCGGTAACTCCAACTGATAGGCCAACGGGCCAATCCCTTCCAATATAATGTAGGGCCCAATGTACCTTTGTAACATCCCATTTCCAACTAGACCCCTAAGAGTGATTTTGTCATGGCAAAACCCTAGAAAGCCCAAGGAAGAGCCAAGTGAACCTGGTAGTGTGAATAGGGCCACTGTGGTCTGCACTTAGCAGATCCCTGAACCTTGATTTAAAAGTAATCATGAGGCTTCACTAAGACCCCAAGACCCATGGAGGGCATTCAACAGACCCAAGTTGACCAAAGTCAACTATAACCCTAGCTAGGTCAAATTGACCTACACAGGGGTCCGTTTCAGTCCATTAGCCAAATATACCCCACCAATACCCTTATAACCCTAGGAAGAGGTCAATGGGTCACTAAGGACCCATGGAGAGCAGTCAATGGGGCTAAGTTGACCAAAGTCAACTATAGCCCTAATTGGGTCAAATTGACCTACACAAGGGTCAATTGCAGTCCCTTAGCCCAATAGACACCACCTCTACCCTCATAAGCCTAGTGAGAGGCCAATAGGTCACCAAGGACCCATTGGGACCAATCAAAGGGGCTAGTTTGACCAAAGTCAACCCTTAACCTAAAATGGTCAAAATGCCCTAGTTAAGGGCCAAGTGACCTTCAAGGGCCAATACAACCCCACCATGACCCTAGGGGAGGCTAATGGGTCACCAAGGACCTATTAAGGAAATATCAAGGATCAAATTGACCTAGGTGGGCCCTAGTCCCACTTTGGGTCAAGTTAGCCCAAATGGGCTAACTCAAGCTCAAGCCTATTTCATTAGGGCTAACCTTGACCCAAGTGGCCAAATAGATTGGTAGGCTGACATGTGACATGTAGGAGCCCAAATTTCAGGCTTGATGACTAGGAGAGAGAAAATCATCCATGGAGGAGAGAGAAAGAGAAGGAAGAGAAGGGAGGAGGACTTTGTGCTCCTCCTCCCCCCTCCCCAACCTCCCCATTTATTTCAGAAGGACAAGGGGGAGTCCAGCAGTTTTTTTTGACTGGCTGGAGCAAGCTCCACCACCTCCACCACCCCTAGCCGCCAACCTTGACTTTGCCAAAAATGGCACATGCCATTTCAGCCACCTAACACCTCCCCTCACCTCTTTAAAAGCTTCAGTGAGGTCCAAGGATGAATCCCCACCATTTCCCTGAAGAAACCAAGCCCAATTCTGCCTTTGTGAGCAAGCCGACCACCACCGGCCACCACCATGCCAATCCGGCGTTCAACCAGGCTACAGCCGCCCAAAAAGGTTCTCCTCCACTCCTTGACTCATGGACAGATCTTAGAAATCGATAGGTCCAAGGTTCGGGCTCAATTGAGCCCGATCCAAATCAAAAAAATCACGGTTTTTCCATGAAATTGAGGTTGTCGGGTTCGCCGGAATAGGGCTTCCCGGCGGCCGTGCCGCCGCCTGGAGGTAGCCCCGACCACCACGAAGGTGTCGGCGGCGGTGGCAGGCCGGGGAGGCGGCCGGATGGCCGGCGGCAGCCGCTGGAAGTTGCTCCAGGCGGGTTGAATCAGGGCCGTCGGCTAGAGCTTGAAGACGACCCGATGCCATCCAGGGCTGCGTCAAGATGCGTGCGGATTTGATAAAAAACTATAGGTTATATTATTTAGAAACATTTCATTTCTGTCACATGATTTCTATTTATTTGCTTTAATTATTAAAAATATTTAGAGTCACTTTCAGAAAGAGTGGTCAACATCAAAAACCTAGCCCTATGAGTCTAATGTCTGGTAAAATTGGTTTGAACCAATTTGGGTGACTGGTCTGACCTGGGCACCCATTTTGGTGGGGCCTATACAAATGAGTAGGCAGACATTAAACTAGCTGCCCACTCTTCATCCTTGGTCCAAATAAGCTGAAATTTTGGCAGGGACTCACCCTACCCTATACCTAGACCCTGCCCAAAAATGGGAATTTTTGGGAATAATTTTCCTATAGTTTTTGTAAATAATTTAATTATGATATGGGAAATTAAATTAGGGGTCAAATGAAGTCCAAATTCAACCAAATTTTGGTGGGATGGTTATGGGGTCAATATAGACCTCTGGGTAAAATTTCATTAAGTTTGGAGTTGATTTGAATATGATTCAAGCAAACCCTAGCCTTGCCCTAAGAAGGGTATTTTGGTCCAAAAAGTAATTTTGGCTTTTAGTGACCTATTCAACTCAACAGAGGCTCAAATTTTGTACACTAGTTTGGGATGACAAGATACACCTCCCAAAGGAAATTTGGGGGCAGTGGAGTTGGTTTGGCCCAAGCTCCTAGGTCAAACCCTAAGGAAGGGCTTTTGTACCTTGTGAAGGGTATATGGCCAAATCACCTTGTATGGCCATGAAATTTTGTAGGGATAGAGTTTTGGTAACTATAACCCTCTGGTAAAATTGTTAGGTTATTTTGGAAGGTTTAGGACCCTAAAATCCCTAACCCTAGTTTAGGGCACAAATATCCTAGGGTTGAAATGGGCTAGCTAAACACCTCAAACTAAGATGAAACTTTGGTAGATTGGTCTTAAGGACATTATGGGCCTCTGGTATTTTAATGGGGAATTTTGGGTCAATAATTATAGCACCTCATTTGTAACACAAGAAAGGCTTAAATTAAGTAAATAATTTATTATGCTACCTCTGACCATTGAGAGGTCATGAAATTTTGGCAGAGGATGTTTGAAAGCATGTAGAGTTTATATAAATTTTATAAGAATTTTTGGACAAGTATATGAGGTAGTTAGTTCACAAATTGTCATGTGATGGAATTATTCAAAAATTCATTTAGGCCCATTTACAAATAAATAAATTATGAAATTTGGCCCAAATCATGTATATGACATTAGATTCATAATTGAAATTTCCCTGAATTTTTGGAAGCAATATAGTATTTTATATTTATTAAATGAATTTCCAAGGATTTAAATGAATATTTGATTTAAAGATAAAGCTCTACAATGAAATATATATATTTTGGAAGATAGGTTATATCATTATTCTGAGTAACATATAAAATTTGTAAAATGATTCCTTGAATGAAAGTAGTACTTCATGTTCATTTTTGGAAATCTTAGACATTAAAATAATTAAATAAATTATCAAATAAGTAAGAAAAATTTTGGAACTCTGGATTTAGAACTAAAAGGTCATAATAAACCTCCATTAATTATTATAGGGGTGTAGGATGATTATTTTATATACATCCCATTTTACATGAAGATTGACTTGATGGTCTGCATTTAGCAATTTTGGATCTAGCTTGTTTAAATCATTTTGAGCAATTTACTTACTGTATAATTATGAAATTTGGCCAACGATGTTTTTAGGTCAGTATCTACCTTGGAAAATTAATTAAGAATCTTTCGGTGACTATTTATTGCACTTACTTCAATAATAAAAGGAAAAAGGATATATTCTCAAAATTAGATTAGTGTCACTTGAATACATGAAAAATTGTTATATCTTGGATTTCTTGTTAAATGGTTATTTAGAATTTATCATGAATTTATGAAGCTTTATACCTCTCTGAAAAGTGCACATCATGCTCAATGGGTAGCCCTTAGAAGCTTTACGGGAATTTAAATAAATATCAGAATAATTGGAAAAATGATAATCTTTTGGATTTAGTCCATTTGCATCATGATAATTCAGGGCATTCGAATGATTATTGAGAATACCCCCTATCTGGTTCGACGTATCGTCTAAGTTGGTGTGCATATAGCAAAATTACTGAATTGGAATGAGACAAGGCCGGGGATAGTTATTGGAGTTAGACCCTTTTTGTTGTGGAAGATTTCTCAATAGAAAGAAAAGAAGAGGAGTGAGAGTGGGTTGGCTAGTGTTAGGTGATGCGCATGATCGACGAAAAATCGTCTTTCTCGTAGTAATTAGGAAGAGTCAAAACTTCGTAAGCATACAGTAAATAGTAAACTTAGGGTTTCACACTTTCCCACCCAGTGTCCCGGGAGATAGTATGGGTTACTTGGGCAATAAGCCCAGTAGTTGTGATGGTAGTCCGGGGAGCTTCGGCTCGGTTGTAGATTGTGACGGACGGGTTAGTCCGGGGAGCTTCGGCTCGGTGGTAGATTATGTCGGACGGGTTAGTCCGGGGAGCTTCGGCTCGGTGGTAGATTATGACGGACGGGATAGTCCGGGGAGCTTCGACTCGGTTGTAGATTGTGACGGACGGGTTAGTCCGGGGAGCTTCGGCTCGGTTGTAGATTGTGACGGACGGGTTAGTCCAGGGAGCTTCGGCTCGGTTGTAGATTGTGACGGACGGGATAGTCCGAGAAGACTCGGCTCGGTTATTTATTGGACTCATAACTATTGCATGTGCATAAAAGATATAAGGTGGTGGGTCTTCGATATTGGGGAGTTCGTTGCACCGACACCAATATCGTTGACTCGGCAAGTGTGGTTTTGCACTTCGCCAACAGAAGTCCGGTGCGCCAGCCGGCAAGAGTACGCAGACGTCCGCTTAGTGCACCAAGCGTTGAGGCGTACGATAGGTCAGACCAGTAGTGCAAATACTGGTTTTGAGGTGGGCGAGGCCCAACCCACCGCTTCCGTCTGCCACTACGGAGGTATCCTGGGAGGTAATGGCTCTGAAAGGGGGAACTAAAGGTCTGTGTACACAGAGTCGAGTGGGTGAGTTGCACTTGCATGTTCTCATCATAGCATAATTGTATTTCATAGCATAACCATTGCATAAAACCCGACACCTAATGTATAAGCGGTATGGGACGCTCTATACATTAGGCCTTGCAAAACGACCCCTTGGGCCTATAAGTTCGTGTGAGCGTGCTTATAAGTCAAGGTTCTCTTTCAATATTATAAGCTTGCTAATAGAACCGACACCCTATCGTATAAATCGGTATGGGACTTTTTATACGATAGGAGCCCTGCAAAAGATCCTTTAGCTTATGTGTACCCACATAAGTTAAGGTTACTTATTTAATTTTGTATAATTATTATCATGCGTTCACTGTTAGTTTAGTTCCGCTGCCATCTGAAATTTGACTATTCTCCACCTTCATGTCCTTCCCTTTCCTTCTCCCCGCTCGGTGCTTAGGAGCCATGGGGGAAGGGGTGGGGGACGATAGGACTTAGTCTTTTAGACTAACGGTTTTCGAACCACATCATTTAGGGGACCACGGAGCCCAGCATGGAGGAGCAGCCCCGGAGGTCGGCACGTTTGGAGATCGGACAGTCTAGCACTGGAGTCCAGACAGCAGGGACAGTGAGTCCCGAACTATAGTAGTTGTACTAGTTTGCTTCCGCGATGAGTGAATTGTAGTGAGGATTTGATGTACTGGGCATAAGCCCGAGGTTTTCATTATATGTACTATCTGTGGACACTCCCTTCGTGGAGTTTATTTCTATATATGTGATTCTCTTTGTGGACTTGCTACCTTCTTAAGTATATTGCTACTGTTATGATCGAGATTGGCCGGCAGAGTCGGCGTCTTGTAGTGACGACCTTCCCGAGTGCGAAGGTATCACCGCAAGGCGGCGACTCTGGGCCTAAGACCCCGGTGTCGAAAAAGAAAAAAAAAATGGGGGTCTTACAAGTGGTATCAGAGCAAACCTCGATCAGAAAAGTAGCCGTCCACTAACCCTGGGTCACCCCCGCTCGAGTTTAGTTTGGGGACAAACTAAGCAGCGGAAGCAGTGGTGGGCCCATATGGGAAATCACATGAAAATTGTCCACTTTTAGTTAAACCTGTGAGACTTCTTATAATTGTCTTCTATAACGCAGCCCCCAGAGCAGCCAACACCACAAGGCGGAGTTCAGCAGACTCCGACTGTTGCACCACCTCCCCCGGCCCCCACTCCATTCTTACACTCGGAGATGGGTCAAACGCTGACGGCCATTCTAGATGCTTTCAGGGCTCAGCAGGTTCCGGCTCCGCAGCCGAACCCGGGGGCCAATTGGCTGAGCATTTTTCGAGGACTCTCTCCTCCATCTTACTTGGGGACAGAATCCGCTGTACGGACAGAGGAGTGGCTAGATATTATGTATGAAATGCTGACTGGGATACGATGTCCCTGGGAGGAGAAGGTGGCCTTGGTTGTCTCCTGCCTAGAGTCTCATGCAAAGAGGTGGTGGAAGACGCTGCTGGATACAACATT
Source organism: Platanthera zijinensis (assembly GCA_039513925.1). Lineage (NCBI taxonomy): Eukaryota > Viridiplantae > Streptophyta > Magnoliopsida > Asparagales > Orchidaceae > Platanthera > Platanthera zijinensis. Next base: position 188,347,584 of record CM077079.1, on the reverse strand, counting down.
TGCTGATAGGGAGGTTACAGAAATCTCCTGGGAAGAGTTCAGGACCGCTCTCCTGGAACATTTTGTTCCACGATCAGCCAGGGATGAGTTGGAGGAACGATTCTTACAGTTGAAGCAGGGTACCAGGACGGTGGTAGAGTACCATCGGGAGTTCGACCACTTAGCTCGCTACGCGGATTCGTATCAACTAGATGAGGCGGGCTACACAAAAAGGTTTTATAAGGGTCTACGAGAAGACTTGAGGGAGGCCCTTCTGTTCGTTTCTGATGGACCTATCTCCCGGATCTTGGAAATGGCCAAGAGGATTGAGGCCGATTGGCACACCACTCGGGGTCGAAAAAGGCCAACAGAGGACCAGGGCCGGGGAGCCCGGAATGATCAGCGGCGGGGCCGCATCACAGATGGGAGAGAAGGAAGAAGAACAGAAGACCAACCTCGTCAGGAAATAAGACGAGAGCCGAGGGAGCCGGTGGTACTGGCTCCTCAGCCTCTTCAGATGAGGGAGGCACCAAGACCCGGGGGCATGGCATTTCCCCCACCAGAGTGCTACAACTGCCACCAAATAGGGCATATTCGAAGAAACTGCCCCATGAGGGAAGCACCTCTACAGGCACCACAGGTTGCCCCACATGTCCAGCAGTTTGGAGGACGAGGACGAGGTCGAGGACGTGGCTTCCAGGGTGCAGATCGTAGGCAGCAAAGGGAGCAAATCTATGCACTGGATCTGGCTCAGCCCCGGAACCCGGAGCAAGTAATCACTGGTACGTCTGAAAAATTTTGGTTGAGTTATTTTCTCAGGAGGTTAAATCTTATATAAAAGTGACAACCTAGGAAAGAAAACCATAGCTAGAATTCTGAAACATTTAATTTTTTCCCAAAACCCCAGGAATAGTTTTCATCAGCGGCAAACCCGCGTATACACTATTTGATACGGGTGCTTCGCACTCATTCGTATCGGAGGCCTTCATAGAAGGATTGGAAGGCGTGGAACGATTCACGGGTCTGATAATGAGGATACGACTACCCGATGGATCAGAGTTGTTCACCTCTGCCCATTGCAACATGGAGGCAGAGATCGGCGGAAAGGCGTTTGAAGCTCCAGCGACAATCATAAAGATGCCAATCTTTGATCTGATCCTAGGGATGACGTGGTTGAACTGGAATCACGCTCAGATCGATTGCTCATCCAAAAGGATTACCGTGAGACATGGAGATTCCTATCTCGTTATTGAAGGTATTAGATCTACTTCCCCTCTCATATTGTCATCTGTACAGGCCGTTAAGGCTCACTTACAAGGAGAAGAAGTGTATGAAGTGATATTTGAGATGACTGAGACCAAGGTCTCCACCTCGGATATTCCGGTGGTGCGAGATTTTGCCGATGTATTCCCGGAGAAACTGCCTGGGCTACCCCCGCACCGGGAGCAGGATTTCCGGATACAGCTAGTGTCGGGGGCTAAGCCAGCAGCTAGGGCCCCTTACCGTATGGCCCCAAAAGAATTGACAGAGTTTCGAAGCCAACTCCAAGAACTGGTGGAGGCTGGATTTGTCCGACCGAGCTCTTCGCCTTGGGGAGCCCCGGTCTTATTTGTTAAAAAGAAGGACGGAACTCTGAGACTGTGCATCGACTACCGAGCTCTAAACCGATTGACAGTCCGAAATACATATCCGTTGCCAAGGATAGATGAGCTGTTTGACCAGCTAGAAGGGGCGCACTTCTTTTCCAAATTGGATCTGAGATCAGGCTACTACCAGCTACGGATCCAGGAAGAGGACATTCCGAAGACTGCATTCAGTAGCAGATACGGACTATACGAATTTACTGTAATGCCCTTCGGGCTCACAAATGCGCCGTCAGCATTTATGAGCCTTATGAATCAGGTGTTCAAGGAGTATTTAGATATATTTGTCATCGTATTTATAGATGACATCCTCATTTACTCAAGAACAGAAGAGGAGCACACGCAACATCTGACGCTGACTCTGAGGAAACTACGGGAGCACAAGCTCTATGCAAAGATCAGCAAGTGCCAATTTTGGTTGAAGGAGGTGGCCTTCCTAGGCCATATCATCAGTGGTGCTGGGTTAGCAGTGGACCCGGCCAAGATCCAAGCAGTTCGGGACTGGCCACAATTAAAGACGGCCTCAGATGTACGAAGTTTCCTAGGGCTTGCCGGATACTACCGGAAATTCGTAGAGGGATTTTCTCGTATCACCCTCCCACTCACATCTCTGACAAGGAAGGAGGTGCCCTTTACCTGGACCCCACGGTGTGAAGAGGCCTTTCAAGAGCTAAAGGGGCGACTCACTTCGGCCCCTATACTTACCCTCCCTTCAGGGAAAGAAGGATTCCAGGTCTACACTGATGCCTCCTACCAGGGCATGGGTGCAGTACTTATGCAGAATGGCCATGTGATAGCTTATGCTTCTCGGCAGCTGAAGAAACATGAGCAAAACTACCCAATCCATGACTTAGAGATGGGAGCTGTTATTTTTGCATTAAAGGTCTGGCGTCACTATCTATACGGTGTCCACTGCGACATATACTCCGACCACAAAAATTTGAAGTATGTGGACACGCAGAAGGAGCTAAATATCAGACAAAGACGATGGGTGGAATTTTTGGCAGATTATCAGTACGAGATGCACTACCACCCGGGGAAGGCGAATGTGGTAGCAGATGCATTGAGCCGAAAGACCGCAAACACTGAAGTAGGAACACCATTGATGGCCTTGGAGTTGATTCAGATGTTTGATAAAATGCAAATATCCCTAGTATCCGAGGATCACCCTGGGCTATACCAGGAGTACCTGTCATCATTAATCGCCACGGATGACATACAAGAGCGGGTCAAGGGTGGACAGAGGCAGGATGCCCAGCTAGATCCGGTATTCCGGTCCCTAGAAGCAGGCACTGCGGGAGAATACACGCTGAGAGATGATTTAGTATGCTTCAGAGGACGGGTCTACATACCAGAGGGAGGCCAGATCCGGGAAGACATCATGACGGAGGCTCATTGCAGTCGATATTCGGTACACCCGGGGATTACGAAGATGACTGCAGATCTGAAGAAGACTATGTTCTGGCCCGGCATGAAGAAGGATATCACCTACTTCGTGACCCGTTGCAAGGCGTGCCAATTAGTGAAAGCGGAGTGCAAAAACCCCGCAGGATTATTACAGCCCCTCCCAGTACCAGAGTGGAAGTTTGATGATATCGCCATGGACTTTATACATGGACTTCCTCGATCCAGGACAGGGAACGATTCGATATGGGTAATCATCGACCGACTGACGAAGGTGGCGAGGTTTATTCCAATCAGGAAGGATGACTCGGTGGGAGTGTTAGTCCGGAAGTTTGTGGAACAGTTCGTTCGCTATCATGGCATCCCCAAGTCGATTGTGTCAGACCGGGATGGACGATTTACATCCAGAGAGTGGAGGTCAGTGCAGACTTACTTGGGCACTCGACTAACATTCAGTACGGCTTTTCATCCCCAGACGGATGGACAGACGGAACGGACCAACCGGACGCTGGAGGATTTACTACGACTCTGCATATTAGATCGTGGTGAACCTTGGGAGAAATTGTTACCATTGATCGAGTTCTCATATAATAACAGCTACCAGTCTAGTATAAAGATGGCTCCTTATGAGGCGTTGTACGGACGAAAGTGCAGGACTCCGCTGTCATGGATACAGGACGAGGACCCTAAGGCATTGGATTCGGAATTTGTTGAGGACACCGAGGCTCAGGTGAGATTGATACGGGATAGGATGCTGGAAGCACAGAGCCGGCAGGCTAAGTATTACGATGCTCGGCACCGTCAGGTGGAATTCCAGGTAGGAGATCAGGTGTTCTTGAAAATCCGACCCATGCATGGAGTTACTCGGGTACGCGGACAAAGGAAGAAGCTCAGCCCAAGATACATGGGACCTTATAGGATCCAGGAGCGGATCGGTCCCTTGGCATACAGGCTGGAACTGCCACCGGAGCTGGCAAGTCTGCACGACGTATTCCATATATCCTCTCTTAGGAGAGCTCTACTACGTCCAGAGCAGCAAGTTTCAACCACAGATGGACCGATAGCATCTGATCGGTCAGTTCACCTAGAACCAGTCCGGATTGACGACAAGGGGGTACGAGTTCTACGCCACAAGAAGGTCCCGTTAGTCAAAGTCCTGTGGAGAAATCACGGAAGAGAGGAGCACACATGGGAGCCCCAGGACTTGATGCGACAAAGATACCCGGAACTCTTCAGTCAGGTATTCCTCGCAACCGCTCAAGATGTTCAGTTCCCTTCATATGTTTAATTAGTAGAACAAAAATTTCAAGGATATGGGCTAATCTTTTGTTTATTGGGGTCTAGATTTTTGCCGTTTGGGCTAAACTCTAATAAACGCCCCAAACCTCACATGTTAAACACAGTGTCGTGGCATAAAACCTTCAACTCTCATGGGATGTTACAAGTTCTTCCTCCCCGATAGGAGTCCCCGTAGGCCCAACCTGGATTTCGGGGACGAAATCTTTGTTTTGTTTATTGGGATTTGTAACATCCCATTTCCAACTAGACCCCTAAGAGTGATTTTGTCATGGCAAAACCCTAGAAAGCCCAAGGAAGAGCCAAGTGAACCTGGTAGTGTGAATAGGGCCACTGTGGTCTGCACTTAGCAGATCCCTGAACCTTGATTTAAAAGTAATCATGAGGCTTCACTAAGACCCCAAGACCCATGGAGGGCATTCAACAGACCCAAGTTGACCAAAGTCAACTATAACCCTAGCTAGGTCAAATTGACCTACACAGGGGTCTGTTTCAGTCCATTAGCCAAATATACCCCACCAATACCCTTATAACCCTAGGAAGAGGTCAATGGGTCACTAAGGACCCATGGAGAGCAGTCAATGGGGCTAAGTTGACCAAAGTCAACTATAGCCCTAATTGGGTCAAATTGACCTACACAAGGGTCAATTGCAGTCCCTTAGCCCAATAGACACCACCTCTACCCTCATAAGCCTAGTGAGAGGCCAATAGGTCACCAAGGACCCATTGGGACCAATCAAAGGGGCTAGTTTGACCAAAGTCAACCCTTAACCTAAAATGGTCAAAATGCCCTAGTTAAGGGCCAAGTGACCTTCAAGGGCCAATACAACCCCACCATGACCCTAGGGGAGGCTAATGGGTCACCAAGGACCTATTAAGGAAATATCAAGGATCAAATTGACCTAGGTGGGCCCTAGTCCCACTTTGGGTCAAGTTAGCCCAAATGGGCTAACTCAAGCTCAAGCCTATTTCATTAGGGCTAACCTTGACCCAAGTGGCCAAATAGATTGGTAGGCTGACATGTGACATGTAGGAGCCCAAATTTCAGGCTTGATGACTAGGAGAGAGAAAATCATCCATGGAGGAGAGAGAAAGAGAAGGAAGAGAAGGGAGGAGGACTTTGTGCTCCTCCTCCCCCCTCCCCAACCTCCCCATTTATTTCAGAAGGACAAGGGGGAGTCCAGCAGTTTTTTTTGACTGGCTGGAGCAAGCTCCACCACCTCCACCACCCCTAGCCGCCAACCTTGACTTTGCCAAAAATGGCACATGCCATTTCAGCCACCTAACACCTCCCCTCACCTCTTTAAAAGCTTCAGTGAGGTCCAAGGATGAATCCCCACCATTTCCCTGAAGAAACCAAGCCCAATTCTGCCTTTGTGAGCAAGCCGACCACCACCGGCCACCACCATGCCAATCCGGCGTTCAACCAGGCTACAGCCGCCCAAAAAGGTTCTCCTCCACTCCTTGACTCATGGACAGATCTTAGAAATCGATAGGTCCAAGGTTCGGGCTCAATTGAGCCCGATCCAAATCAAAAAAATCACGGTTTTTCCATGAAATTGAGGTTGTCGGGTTCGCCGGAATAGGGCTTCCCGGCGGCCGTGCCGCCGCCTGGAGGTAGCCCCGACCACCACGAAGGTGTCGGCGGCGGTGGCAGGCCGGGGAGGCGGCCGGATGGCCGGCGGCAGCCGCTGGAAGTTGCTCCAGGCGGGTTGAATCAGGGCCGTCGGCTAGAGCTTGAAGACGACCCGATGCCATCCAGGGCTGCGTCAAGATGCGTGCGGATTTGATAAAAAACTATAGGTTATATTATTTAGAAACATTTCATTTCTGTCACATGATTTCTATTTATTTGCTTTAATTATTAAAAATATTTAGAGTCACTTTCAGAAAGAGTGGTCAACATCAAAAACCTAGCCCTATGAGTCTAATGTCTGGTAAAATTGGTTTGAACCAATTTGGGTGACTGGTCTGACCTGGGCACCCATTTTGGTGGGGCCTATACAAATGAGTAGGCAGACATTAAACTAGCTGACCACTCTTCATCCTTGGTCCAAATAAGCTGAAATTTTGGCAGGGACTCACCCTACCCTATACCTAGACCCTGCCCAAAAATGGGAATTTTTGGGAATAATTTTCCTATAGTTTTTGTAAATAATTTAATTATGCTATGGTAAATTAAATTAGGGGTCAAATGAAGTCCAAATTCAACCAAATTTTGGTGGGATGGTTATGGGGTCAATATAGACCTCTGGGTAAAATTTCATTAAGTTTGGAGTTGATTTGAATATGATTCAAGCAAACCCTAGCCTTGCCCTAAGAAGGGTATTTTGGTCCAAAAAGTAATTTTGGCTTTTAGTGACCTATTCAACTCAACAGAGGCTCAAATTTTGTACACTAGTTTGGGATGACAAGATACACCTCCCAAAGGAAATTTGGGGGCAGTGGAGTTGGTTTGGCCCAAGCTCCTAGGTCAAACCCTAAGGAAGGGCTTTTGTACCTTGTGAAGGGTATATGGCCAAATCACCTTGTATGGCCATGAAATTTTGTAGGGATAGAGTTTTGGTAACTATAACCCTCTGGTAAAATTGTTAGGTTATTTTGGAAGGTTTAGGACCCTAAAATCCCTAACCCTAGTTTAGGGCACAAATATCCTAGGGTTGAAATGGGCTAGCTAAACACCTCAAACTAAGATGAAACTTTGGTAGATTGGTCTTAAGGACATTATGGGCCTCTGGTATTTTAATGGGGAATTTTGGGTCAATAATTATAGCACCTCATTTGTAACACAAGAAAGGCTTAAATTAAGTAAATAATTTATTATGCTACCTCTGACCATTGAGAGGTCATGAAATTTTGGCAGAGGATGTTTGAAAGCATGTAGAGTTTATATAAATTTTATAAGAATTTTTGGACAAGTATATGAGGTAGTTAGTTCACAAATTGTCATGTGATGGAATTATTCAAAAATTCATTTAGGCCCATTTACAAATAAATAAATTATGAAATTTGGCCCAAATCATGTATATGACATTAGATTCATAATTGAAATTTCCCTGAATTTTTGGAAGCAATATAGTATTTTATATTTATTAAATGAATTTCCAAGGATTTAAATGAATATTTGATTTAAAGATAAAGCTCTACAATGAAATATATATATTTTGGAAGATAGGTTATATCATTATTCTGAGTAACATATAAAATTTGTAAAATGATTCCTTGAATGAAAGTAGTACTTCATGTTCATTTTTGGAAATCTTAGACATTAAAATAATTAAATAAATTATCAAATAAGTAAGAAAAATTTTGGAACTCTGGATTTAGAACTAAAAGGTCATAATAAACCTCCATTAATTATTATAGGGGTGTAGGATGATTATTTTATATACATCCCATTTTACATGAAGATTGACTTGATGGTCTGCATTTAGCAATTTTGGATCTAGCTTGTTTAAATCATTTTGAGCAATTTACTTACTGTATAATTATGAAATTTGGCCAACGATGTTTTTAGGTCAGTATCTACCTTGAAAAATTAATTAAGAATCTTTCGGTGACTATTTATTGCACTTACTTCAATAATAAAAGGAAAAAGGATATATTCTCAAAATTAGATTAGTGTCACTTGAATACATGAAAAATTGTTATATCTTGGATTTCTTGTTAAATGGTTATTTAGAATTTATCATGAATTTATGAAGCTTTATACCTCTCTGAAAAGTGCACATCATGCTCAATGGGTAGCCCTTAGAAGCTTTACGGGAATTTAAATAAATATCAGAATAATTGGAAAAATGATAATCTTTTGGATTTAGTCCATTTGCATCATGATAATTCAGGGCATTCGAATGATTATTGAGAATACCCCCTATCTGGTTCGACGTATCGTCTAAGTTGGTGTGCATATAGCAAAATTACTGAATTGGAATGAGACAAGGCCGGGGATAGTTATTGGAGTTAGACCCTTTTTGTTGTGGAAGATTTCTCAATAGAAAGAAAAGAAGAGGAGTGAGAGTGGGTTGGCTAGTGTTAGGTGATGCGCATGATCGACGAAAAATCGTCTTTCTCGTAGTAATTAGGAAGAGTCAAAACTTCGTAAGCATACAGTAAATAGTAAACTTAGGGTTTCACACTTTCCCACCCAGTGTCCCGGGAGATAGTATGGGTTACTTGGGCAATAAGCCCAGTAGTTGTGATGGTAGTCCGGGGAGCTTCGGCTCGGTTGTAGATTGTGACGGACGGGTTAGTCCGGGGAGCTTCGGCTCGGTGGTAGATTATGTCGGACGGGTTAGTCCGGGGAGCTTCGGCTCGGTGGTAGATTATGACGGACGGGATAGTCCGGGGAGCTTCGACTCGGTTGTAGATTGTGACGGACGGGTTAGTCCGGGGAGCTTCGGCTCGGTTGTAGATTGTGACGGACGGGTTAGTCCAGGGAGCTTCGGCTCGGTTGTAGATTGTGACGGACGGGATAGTCCGAGAAGACTCGGCTCGGTTATTTATTGGACTCATAACTATTGCATGTGCATAAAAGATATAAGGTGGTGGGTCTTCGATATTGGGGAGTTCGTTGCACCGACACCAATATCGTTGACTCGGCAAGTGTGGTTTTGCACTTCGCCAACAGAAGTCCGGTGCGCCAGCCGGCAAGAGTACGCAGACGTCCGCTTAGTGCACCAAGCGTTGAGGCGTACGATAGGTCAGACCAGTAGTGCAAATACTGGTTTTGAGGTGGGCGAGGCCCAACCCACCGCTTCCGTCTGCCACTACGGAGGTATCCTGGGAGGTAATGGCTCTGAAAGGGGGAACTAAAGGTCTGTGTACACAGAGTCGAGTGGGTGAGTTGCACTTGCATGTTCTCATCATAGCATAATTGTATTTCATAGCATAACCATTGCATAAAACCCGACACCTAATGTATAAGCGGTATGGGACGCTCTATACATTAGGCCTTGCAAAACGACCCCTTGGGCCTATAAGTTCGTGTGAGCGTGCTTATAAGTCAAGGTTCTCTTTCAATATTATAAGCTTGCTAATAGAACCGACACCCTATCGTATAAATCGGTATGGGACTTTTTATACGATAGGAGCCCTGCAAAAGATCCTTTAGCTTATGTGTACCCACATAAGTTAAGGTTACTTATTTAATTTTGTATAATTATTATCATGCGTTCATTGTTAGTTTAGTTCCGCTGCCATCTGAAATTTGACTATTCTCCACCTTCATGTCCTTCCCTTTCCTTCTCCCCGCTCGGTGCTTAGGAGCCATGGGGGAAGGGGTGGGGGACGATAGGACTTAGTCTTTTAGACTAACGGTTTTCGAACCACATCATTTAGGGGACCACGGAGCCCAGCATGGAGGAGCAGCCCCGGAGGTCGGCACGTTTGGAGATCGGACAGTCTAGCACTGGAGTCCAGACAGCAGGGACAGTGAGTCCCGAACTATAGTAGTTGTACTAGTTTGCTTCCGCGATGAGTGAATTGTAGTGAGGATTTGATGTACTGGGCATAAGCCCGAGGTTTTCATTATATGTACTATCTGTGGACACTCCCTTCGTGGAGTTTATTTCTATATATGTGATTCTCTTTGTGGACTTGCTACCTTCTTAAGTATATTGCTACTGTTATGATCGAGATTGGCCGGCAGAGTCGGCGTCTTGTAGTGACGACCTTCCCGAGTGCGAAGGTATCACCGCAAGGCGGCGACTCTGGGCCTAAGACCCCGGTGTCGAAAAAGAAAAAAAAAATGGGGGTCTTACAACCTTGGGCTGAGCTTCTTAACACCATGTACCTGTGATACTCCATGCATCGGCCTGATCTTAAAAAACACTTTGTCTCCCACTTGAAATTCAACCATCTTGTGATTTGCATTATAATATTTTATCTGCCGACTTTTAGCCTCAAGCATGCGGTCTCGTATTAGTCTCACAACCGCATTAGTATCATCAATGTATTTAATTCCCAAAGCCTTCGGGTCTTCATCCTGCACCCAAGACAAGGGTGTTCTACACCTTATTCCGTAAAGGGCTTCATGGGGCGCCATTCCGATACTGGCCTGGTAACTATTGTTATATGAAAATTCCACCAGGGGTAAGAGCCTTTCCCACGGCTCTCCTATATCTAATATGCACATCCTCAATAGATCTTCCAATGTCCTGATAGTCCTTTAAGACTGCCTGTCTGTTTGAGGATGAAACGATGTTATAAAGGTAAGGCGCGAACCCAGGTATGCTTGTATAGCCTTCCATTCCTTAGAGGTGAATCGACCATCCCGGTTAGAAACAATTGACTTTGGTACACCGTGATACCGTACGAACTGCTCCACAAAGAGGCGTACCAAAACATCTATATGATCTTCTTTCGTCAAAGGAATAAATCAGGCTACCTTCGTCAGGCGGTCAATGATTACCCATACTGAATCATTCCCTGAGCGTGAGTGAGGCAAGTCGTGGAAGAAGTCTATGGATACATCCTTGAACTTCCACTCGGGGATGGGAAATGACTATAATAATACACCGGGGCTCCTACATTCTTCCTTCACCCTTTGACAGGCCTCGCACTGCGTAATAAAATATTGGACGTCTCTCTTCATTCCCGGCCAACACATGGTCTTCCGCAAGTCAGCGTACATCTTAGCAATCCCAGGATTCATAGAATACTGAGTGCAGTGAACCTCTCTCGGGATATCTTCCCGAATTTTACTGCCCTTGGGAATGTAAAGCTAGCCACGGAGATGAACGAGGCCATCTTTTAGAGAGTACTCATCAGTTTTCCCATCTTCAATCGACTTGATTGTCGGGGCCAGTGTCGCATCCTTTCCTTGCTCTGCATGGATTTGGTCTCAAATATCACAAACTATGTTCATCGCAGTTAAGTACTCTATATACCCATCTGGTTGGTCCTTATACACTAGAGCGATCTCCATCTCCTCAAGCATCCGAGCTAACTCCATACGCATCAACCGGGACTCGGGGCTAGTTTCTTGTACCTTCCTGCTCAAAGCATCAGCTATAGAATTTACTTTTCCGGGGTGGTAGTTCAGGGTGAATTCATAATCACACAAAAACCCCAACCACCGTCTTTGTCTTAAATTCAATTCCTTCTAGGTATGGACGTACTTTAAGTTCTTATGGTCCGAAAAGATTTCGCAGTGAATGCCATATAGATAGTGCCTCCAAATCTTCAAGGCGAACACCACTGCTCCTAATTCCAAATCATGTACTGAGTAGTTGATTTCATGCTTCTTCAGTTGTATGGAAGCATATGCAATCACATGTCTGTGCTGCATCAATACCGCTCCCATCCCTTGATATGATGCGTCAGTGTAAACTTGAAATCATTCCTTCCTGGATGGAAAGGTTAGGATGGGTGCGGATGTAAGTCGGTCCTTCAGTTCCTGAAACGTAGCTTCACACTGGGGTGTCCACTCATACGGCACACCTTTCTTTGCCAGCGTAGTCAGAGGAAGGGCAATCTATGAGAACCCTTTTACAAACTTGCGATAATACCCAGCAAGTCCAAGGAAGCTCCGCACATCGGCCGCTGACTTCAAGGGAGACCACTCCTTCACGACACGCACCTTGGCTGGATCCACAGCTAACCCGGCCCCACTGATCACATGGCCCAAGAAGGAAACCTCTTGGAGCCAAAATTCTCACTTGCTGAACTTGGCAAATAATGCGTGCTCTTTTATCTTCTTCAGTACCAAGGTCAAATGTTCGACATGCTCTTCCTCTCTCTAAGAGTAGATGATGATTCCTCTTTATATAGTGTTTTTCGGACTCATCTGGGCTTGTTTTCTTGCTCATGCACTGCATTTCAATCGGATTTCGGTTATATTTGCATCTTTCGGTCATTGACCATTTTGTGCACTATTTTGGCCATTGGGTGTGCAATTACGCATTCTTTTGTTGGGGGTAAGCACATGGTGCTCCCCATAGTTCTTTCTGTATATTTTATGATGTGTATTGTTTCTGGGAGCTAGTGCCCCAGTTGGTTTCATTGTTGTGCAGGTAGTCGGTGTGTCCTGAAGTCCATTTCCAGTTCTGTGTAAAATGCACAGTCGTGCGCATTTCTTCGCGCACGATTCCATTTCAATCGTGCGTTTCACACAGCAATTCTGGGGACTTCTGTTTCTACCTGTGCGTTTTGTTCCCGCATGGTTTAGGCCAAACCGTGCGAGAAGGAATCGCAATGTCTGCACATTTTTCCTCTTTATTCCAGCTTTCTGGGGTAAATTGTTTGTTTCCTTCACGCACGGGAAAACGCGCCCGTGTGCGAGTAAAATGCATGGTTCCCTTGTTTCTCTTGATTTCCAACACTCTGTCGTTACCAATGCAATTTCCTTCACGCACGGGCGAAATCTCCCGTGCGTGAGTAAAATGCACGGGTCAACGCATCTTCTTCCGTGATCAAGATCTGTAAGTTAATAACGCACGGTTAGTGCACGGTCGTGTGCGGGACCGTGCGTGACAATTTTTCTGATTTTTTCTATTTAAAGCACAGGATTTCAGCCATTACGAAGACCTTCGTTCCAGCCACTTCCCTCTGCGATTTTAGGGCGAAACTTCGCCATTCCACCAGGGAGAGGAGATACGGGAAAGCATTCAATGCCAAATCCAAGCTGGAGCTTCCTCTCGGCCTCCTCCTTCATCCTTGAGCTTCAAGAGGAGATTCAACCGAGCTTTCTCCACCAAGCAAGGAGAAGTTGTGCCTTCCTCCACCGGCTCGTGACACGAAGAAGGCAGGTCCATTGGGAGTGAGTGACAGCCTCCTCTACCCCGGACGCAGTTGAGGACCGAGCTTGGACGCGGATTGACAACCCGGCGATTCCAACCGTGAACCCTTGGCGAGACTTCAGATCTGGTCGATTCCACACACTTTTCTCTTCTTGATTTTGATAGTTTAGCTTGATCTCTTATATTTGATGAAGAATGCTCATTGTAATTAACGTTTAAGCTTAATCATGTCTATGTGATTGTGTGTATTTACATTTTATATATTTGAGGTGTGCCTATTTTCCATCCACCACCATCCATCCTTGCCGCACGAGCAATTGCTAGTGGCGTGCGTTGCGAAGAGGTGCTTGCGACCCTCACTATTCTCTCGGTTCTTATGCAAGCCTACTTTCCCATCCGCCTTGCGATACGGTGCATAGCGGCACGACTAGCCTTCCATCCTGCCTGGCGAAGCATCGCATAGCGGCGTTGCATAGGAGTAGTTGATAGATTTTTGCTTTATTTTATCACCACTATCAAAACCCCCATTTGTTAACTCCGACCTAAGGACTTCAATCTCAAGTCCTCCTTGAAATTAACTCCACCTTACTGTGTTCCTTGAGAGATCGATACTTGGGAAAATTCACCCATTTTATATTACTTGTGCGACCGGTTCACTGCCGTGATCTTTAGAATCAAGTTTTTGGCACCGTTGTCGGGGAACACAGTCGTGTGAGTTTTTGGAGGGGGAGATTGTTGATTGAAGCCCTTTTCCATTTGTGCATATCATTCTTCATTTTTTTTTGGTTATTCCTTTTTGCCCTTTCTCTGATTTTTGATTTAGATAGCAGATCTGTGTTATTTCTATTCTAGTTGTGTAGCGCTCTTCCTGTAATTATTTTTATTCGTGATGTATTCGAAAGCTGAGTGTCATCTTATTGACACTTTGCGCCGATGCATCGACGCCATGGCTGCTCAGAATGCCGAGCATTGTTTGAGATGCTTGCTATGTCAAGGTGTAGGTCACATGTTGAAGGACTGCCCTTGCTTGTGCGAGACTTCTTCCTCTGTGGGTGTGCTTGCAGCAACCTCCAGTTCACGGAAGATTGCTATAGACAGACCTAACAGGGTGTTGCCTGGCCCGTACACTGACATGTCTCATCTAGCTCGTTCTCTGCCCATCGAGATTACTGAAGAATCTCTTGCCGCATATATATCCTTCATGGGTTCCTCAGCCCCTTTTTACGAGCTTCCTTTGAGTGAGCCCTCTCACTCTGATGTTAGCCCGCAGGGAGTGGATCGGGAACTCATGGACGATCCAGTATGGGATGATGAGATTATTCCGATCATCGACGGGGTGGCATCTATTGATGATGCTGTGTTGGGGACAGCTCATTCAGTGCTTGATTTTTAGAGCAGCCTTTCCCCTCCAAAATTTTTGCCGAATTATGCTACACCTTTTTCTTGTGAGTCCGCTGATGATGTCATATTTATGGATCAATCAGTGCCCAAGGTTGCACTGAAGTGGGATGATGATTCCTCTATCTCTGATGGAGAATGTGGATCTTCGGAGCACTTTTATGCACCCCGGTGGGATGAGGAATATTCCCTGTCCGATGCCGAGGTTTGCGCCTCTTTATTAGACGAGGCCATTCCTCTTACCACCGCTGACCTCGAGTTGTCAGATTCCCCCAGATATGACTCGTATGAAACCTACGATGATCGTTACTTGGATCTCGCTGAGAGTGAAGCCAGAGTCACTCTCTCATTTTCGGATAATTTTAGTTCTTCATCTCTTTTATTCTTGATCCCCCTTCCTTATCTGAGCTTGTGCATGATGAGTCTCCACGGGTACAGTGGGATGACGATGAGCCTGGTGTCCATGTCATTGTCATCGCTTCCTGCATACCGGTGGTGGACGATACCTTGCCAGGCAAGGATGTTTTTGTCGTGAGATGAGCGAGGACCAGTGCTCCTCCACATCTTACTTCCTATTTCCTCTGCCTGTGAGGAGCAAGTATGATTATTTAGGCAGAGGGGTAACTGCACTATCTCTGTATCGGTAACCGTTACCGTAACGGATAATGGAACAGTTGCCTGTGCATTTTTCTTTTCATAGACCTATTAGCTAGAAATGCATAGAATCGAATAAGTCGTGTTGGGATGACAGTAACCCCAGTAGTAATCTTTTATTTTCTGCATTTTATTTTTCATGTCTATTTTTAGTTTTAGTATTTCTTTTTGTGTATTTTTCTTTTGTTTTGCGGAGCTTACCCCTGTAGGTATTCATGGAAATTACGCATTGGCGGGGTTGTGATTCTTCGTATGGCGGGCCTACATCTACTTTTCATGCATCTTCTGGTATGCTCACTAGCTGAGCATTGGGTAACCTCTTTCCCCTGTCTCTTTTGATTCTAAATTCTATATCTTATGATGTGTTGTTTAGTTTAAGTCTGGGGGAGAGCTATTACTTGTTACCATTTGCACGTGCACATTTTATGTGCATACTAGAAGCTTTTGTAGTATTCTTTTGTTTATTTTATTGTATTGCACACCACTGCACCCATATGAGCGGGTGCTTAGTTGTTAGCGTGCTGTGAGTTAAACTCGTATCTTTGTTAGATTTGAGAAAATTATGGTGCTGGCTTAGGATTGTGAGATGGAGTAAAATGTTGACCTTATTGTGCTCCTAGTCAATTGCTCTCATCTCGTGTAGAAATTTGAGTAGATTAAAATTTTTTGCATGCTTATAGTTTTATAATTTTCTATTTGCGTAATGATTATTTTTTTATTCTACTCAAAAATTGGTGAATCCGGTGTGAATCAAACGGTAGTGTAGGAATGTGTGTAGTCGTCACTAGACTTGTTTTGCCTGAGTCGGGAGGAAGGATTATCTTTTTCGGTGGCTAAGAACTTGTCCTAAGCTACTCTCAAAGTATTGGTGCATGGTTAGTCTAGCGTGAGTGTGATGTAGGCCATCATTTTGGCCCGATTGAGCTTGGTACCGTTCCTATCGTCATATATTCGCTAACCCCGTTGTGTCTACCCTTCTTTTGATTCAGCTCCACCATTATTTCACCAAAGCCTAATAGTCGATCCAAGTCGCACACCCAAGTAGAGCTTTAGAGTTCTTCTATTTTCATGTTGGGGTGTTGATGTGGTGATCTCTTTGTAAAGAGTGTGAATGTGCTCCAAGGTATATTTGCGGGGATGAAAAAAAAGAAAAATTATGAAAAAGA
Organism: Platanthera zijinensis; assembly: GCA_039513925.1. NCBI lineage: Eukaryota > Viridiplantae > Streptophyta > Magnoliopsida > Asparagales > Orchidaceae > Platanthera > Platanthera zijinensis. The sequence continues at coordinate 188,331,306 of CM077079.1, read as the reverse complement.
AAAAAAAATGTTTATAAAAAGAAAAAGTGAAAAAGAGAGCATAAGTTTAATTGAAAATCTTATTGGTTATGTGATTATATTTGGAGTAGGCGGTGCACACACCCATATGTTAAAAGTTAAGTCTGGGGTGTGGTGCACTCGCGCGTATATTATGGTTAGCGGATGGATTCTTTTTAGGCTAGCTCATTTGGGTTAGGTGCATAGCCTTCACATTTATCATTGTTTACCTCACCGTAACCCAAGCCCCGTGATTATCCTAAAGTCCTACGGATTTGCGCTTGAGTCTAACTAGTGTCGTGGAGAGAGTGTGAACGTGCAAGCGTATGGTCCCCGACATCGGTGGATTCCTTTGGAGGTGATCCTAAGCCCCGATCTTTGGCAAAGCTTACCTTAGTGGCCTGCCTACTTCTTCCTATGCGTGACTAGATGATTCACCGTGATTCTATCTTTTAGTAGTAATAAAATTTTGATATGCATTGTGAAAAATATAAACTATTATGCATACTTAGAAATTTTCTTTATTGTATTTTTACGCACGAGAGCATGCAACTTCGCATGGTACTCTATTTTTCAATTTCTTTGTTAGTTAATAATTTTCCCTATCTGCTTAGATTTTGTTCGCTCGGGACGCGCAAACAGTTAAGTCTAGGGGTGTGATGAGTCCTCTTTATATAGTGTTTTTCAGACTCATCTAGGCTTGTTTTCTTGCTCGTGCACTGCATTTCAACCGAATTTCGGTTATATTTGCATCGTTCGGTCATTGACCATTTTGTGCACTATTTTGGCCCTTGGGTGTGCAATTGCGCATTCTTTTGTTGGGGGTAAGCACATGGAGCTCCCCATGGTTCTTTTTGTATATTTTATGATGTATATTGTTGCTGGGAGCTGGTGCCCCAGTTGGTTTCATTATTGTGCAGGTAGTTGAGGTGTCCCGAAGTCCATTTCCAGTTCTATGTAAAACGCACGGTCGTGCGCATTTCTTCGCGCACGGTTCCAGTTCAATCGTGCGTTTCACATAGCAATTTGGGGACTTCTGTTTCTACCCGTGCATTTTTTTCCCGCACGGTTTAGGCCAAACCGTGCGAGAAGGAATCACACTGTCTGCACATTTTTCTCTTTATTCTAGCTTTCTTGGGTAAATCGTGTGTTTCCTTCACGCACGGACAAACGTGCCCGTGCGCGAGTAAAAAGCACGGTTCCCCTGTTTCTCTTGATTTCCAGCACTCTGTTGTTACCCGTGCGATTTCTTTCACGCACGGGCAAAATCGCCTGTGCGTGAGTAAAACGCAAGGGTCAACGCATCTTCTTCTATGATCAAGATCTGTAAGTTAATAACGCATGGTTAGCGCACGCTCGTGCATGGGACCGTGCGTGACCATTTTTCTGATTTTTTTCTATTTAAAGCGCATGATTTCAGCCATAACGAAGACCTTCGTTCCAGCCATTTCCCTCCGCGATTTTAGGGCGAAACTTCGCCATTCCACCAGGGAGAGGAGATCTGGGCAAGCATTCAACGCCAAATCCAAGCCGGAGCTTCCTCTCGGCCTCCTCCTTCATCCTTGAGCTTCAAGAGGAGATTCAACCGAGCTTTCTCCACCAAGCAAGGAGAAGTTGTGCCTTCCTCCACCGGCTCGTGACACGAAGAAGACGGGTCCATTGGGAGTGAGTGAAAACCTCCTCTACCCCGGACGCAGTTGAGGACCGAGCTTGGACGCGGATTGACAACCCGGCGATTCCAACCGTGAACCCTTGGCGAGACTTCGGATCCGATCGATTCCGCACACTTTTCTCTTCTTGATTTTGATAGTTTAGCTTGATCTCTTATATTTGATGAAGAACGCTCATTGTAATTAACGTTTACGCTTAATCATGTCTATGTGATTGTGTGTATTTACGTTTTATATATTTGAGGTGCGCCTATTTTCCATCCGCCACAATCAACCCTTGCCTCACTAGCAATTGCTAGTGGTTTGCATTTCAAAGAGGTGTTTGTGACCCTCACTGTTCTCTCAGTTCTTACGCAATCCTACTCACCCATCCGCCTTACGATTCGGTGCATAGCGGCCCGACTAGCCTTCCATCCCGCCTGGCGAAGAATCGCATAGCGGTGTTACATAGGAGTAGTTGATAGATTTTAGCTTTATTTTATCGCCACCATCAAAATCCCCGTTAGTTAACTCCGACCTAAGGACTTTAATCTCAAGTCCTCCTCGAAATTAACTCCACCTTACTGTGTTCCTTGAGAGATCGATACTTGGGAAAATTCGCCCATTTTATATTACTTGTGAGACCGGTTCACTGCCGCGATCTCTAGCATCAGTAGACCAAGATGTCGTCGATGAAAACGATGATGAAGACATCTAGATAAGGCTCGAACACTTTGTTCATCAGGCTCATGAAAGCTGATGGGGCATTTGTGAGCCCAAATAGTATCACAGTGAACTTGTACAAGCCGTGCCTTGAGCTAAAGGCCGTTTTCTGAATATCCTCCTCTTGTATTCTCAACTGATAATACCCCGAGCGCAAATCCAGTTTGGAAAACCAATGCGCTCCTACTAATTGGAAGAACAACTCATTGATCCAAGGTAAGGGATAGGTGTTCCGTATCGTCAGTCGGTTGAGCTCCCGATTGTCTATACATAATCACAAGGTCCCATCTTTCTTCTTAACAAAAAGAACAGGGGCTCCCCAAGGTGATGAGCTGGGGCGAACAAACCCTGATTCCACCAATTCTTGCAACTGAACCCTAAACTCTGCGAGTTCCTTCGGGGCCATTTGGTAAGGAGTCCTGGAGACAGGCTTGGCACCCGGTACTAACTTGATTTGAAAATCCACCTCTCTATGTGGGGGTAATCCTGGCAATTTCTCAGGAAACACCTCGAGAAAATTTCGTACCACCCGCACATCCTTGATATCCAACGTCACCTCCTTTAACTCAAAACAGATCATAAAGACTTCATCCCCCTCCATATGGGTTTTTTTGGCCTGGATCGAGGATAATGACATACGAGATGCGAAGCTAATACCTTGAAAGATGACTTCCGAGTCTCCATGTCTCAAGGAAATCCTCTTCTCCGCGCAGTCAATCCTTGCGGAGTGCCAATCCATCCATGCCATGCCCAGAATGAGATCGAACTCTGGCATCTTCAAAACTAAGGCAGGGGTATCAAAGATCTTTCCCCCAATGAGTATCTCCAATTCGCATTTGGCGGTTGCAGTCATCTCAGAGCCGTTTGGAAGGCGCACCTTTTGAGCAATACAAGTGAAGTATTGCACTCCATCTACATCTTTAATGAAGTCCGCAGACAAAAACGAGTGAGTGGCACCAGTATCGAATAACATATAGGTCGGTTTCCCACTACCCATTACGCCTAAGTATCAAATTGTGAAGGCTCAAGCTAGATTCCTAGAACAAACTTAGGCAGACTAAGGATGAATGCTTATAACGTATGAATTTCTTCCTCGTAGCCCTCGTCCTAGAGCTGGGTCCTGCTTCAATTGCTCCTTCAGCGAGTCTCTTAATGCTTGTCTAAACACCCAAAAGACCCGCTTCCAACCGCTTTACCATATCTACTATCTTTGCCAAGCTCGAGTCTGCTATTAACAAAAGTGGTTTCCCTAGGGAATCTTCCATGTCTATTATTTGTGCTAGGTTCAAAATCCGCTATAAACAAAAGTGCTTGCCCTAGGGGTCTCGCAAGACTTTATACAACAGTTTTACATTCCTGGGGTCATCCAAACTTTAGGATATCGACGTACAAAGGTACGTACCTAAGGTCCGGTTGGCTAATCGTAGGGTCAAAGTTGGACATACTTAGTGTGAATTACATATGGGCACACCACTGCTTCTGCTAAGTCAGTTTGTCCCCAAACTGACTAACCGAATGGTGGTGGCACCATTATTAAATGACTTCTCTAATTTAGGATCGGAGCAAGCTGATACCATTTGTAAGACCCCCCCCTACCGGAACACAACACACGACACGAGGGAAGTCTTATGCCCAGAATAGCCGCATTGCGGTAGCACTAGCACTCGGGCTAGCCTGTACTACAAGACGCCTATTCTGTCATCCTTTACCAATATCAAACATTCCAACCCAACCCGAGTAATAAAAACAGAAGTCAAATGCACACATAAGTATATAAGTCCAAATATAACAAAAGTAGAAGCTGCATCAAGCTTCTAAACTATCAGAGTATGAGTAATTTTCCCTAAAGGGCTACATCATGTCTCTCTCAAAGACTCACATCAGTCACTGATGGTAGAGATGTCACCGTCCCTTCAGGCCCTGTCGTCCTGGCCTGGCTGTCCTGGTGCATAACCTGTTGCTACTCAGTCTGTGGGGTTTCCTCCTAAAAATGAAGACGTAGCAACCGTTAGTCATAAAGACTAAGTGGCTATCACATCCGCTCCTCCGGCGACTCCTCGGTACCGGGCGGAGAAAGGAACAGGGTACAATATATTTATATAAAGCAATAGTAATAAAAGGTGGTATAGAGTGAACAATTAACAATATATGTATATAGCAGCACAATAAATGAGCCACCAATTGACCTAAAAGTTCTATCATTTATAGCAGAGTATGAAAGAGTAAAGCTACAACAGAAAGTAACTCAACTTATATGAATGCCCATACAGACATATAAGTTAAGGATCAGCTCAACAAAAAGGTAACTCATCGTATACGAGTGCCCATACAAACTTATACGATGAGGATCTTGTTTATGCAATGTAATGTGATGCAATGAATGCTATGCAATGACTCACCCATGATCACGCACATGCAATTTTTGTGTCGACATAGACTCTTAGTTCCCACTTTTCGAGTAGGTAGCTAACCTCTCAGGCGTCATCCGTCGTGGCCAGACGGTGACATTAAAGCGGACATCTCCACTACTAGGCTAGCATCCACACTACCTAGCCTAGGCCTCCGTACGCCTCAACGCTAAGAACACAACAGCGGAGCTCACACGCTTTCTACGGCTCAGCGGGTTTCTCGGGTAGATATACACCGAGAACCTAGCCCCGAACTGGCCTATGATGTGACCTGGAAGGAGCCTCAGAAATGAGCACGAGGACCAAGCACAACCGTTCACTTGGCACGGAAGGAGCCCTGGGACGTGAACACTGAGGACCAAGCCCAACTGCCCAAATTTTATTTGTCAACTCCCATCAATGTGATGATTGGAGAGCCCGTAGACCTTCCACACTATCCTTAACCCGGGATTACGACACCGTGTGTCGACTCACACCGCATGCAAAAACACATCATCGTGGAACGGAAGGAGCCTCAGATCAAACACGAGGACCAAGCCCAACCATCCACTTGGCATGGAAGGAGCCTCGGGACATGAACACCGAGTACCAATCCCAACCGTTTATTTATAACTCTTCTCAACATTACCAACCAGTGCGATCAGACACCCGCACTCACACCCTTTCACAATTTTGTGCCCAAGGAACCTTAAGGGTTTAACACACACATGTGTCGAACCACCTCATACAATGGACCATCTTAGACTTCCCTATATGACAAGACTCATGACCATGCATCACTCTTTCGGCCAACAAGATTACGTCTAAACTATGGTCGCATAACTTTAACAACACTGATTACAACTCTTTTACCAAACTCAATCATTCGTGCGCACATGAGTTAATCATCTAACTACCAACAACACATGTTCATTACAATCAACACCGACCAAATACACAAGTTCAATTCAATCTTGTTATTAATCGACGAATTACCATTCGTTTACTAACCCCCACCAAATCATTTCGTTCAATTACATTTCATTTCACCATTTGTTTACGTGGGGTATATCCATCAATTTCATCACTCATTGAATTATCACGGTTAGACATATTATAATTCGCCAAAACCTCAATGTCGATTTCTTACAAGACCTCTACCGAGTCCAAACCCGTTTCTACACCAACCCAGGAAATTCAGGTGCAGGACACCTTCTGGATAGCAACTTCAACCGGAGATTCCCGAGGCTACAGGAATCCAGTGAAAGCGTGTAATCCCTCGATGGAAAGGTATTCCCATGAATTATAACCTTTATGTTCAATCTACAACTAGATCAGACTGTATCTCACATGAAAATGGCTCCAAGTCCTGCTGCATATTGAATACGGTTTTTGTACGCTTAGCCTGTCAGCCCTCTACTTCGATCAGACTTTCCCGTTACTACAGACTTCGCTTGAAGATGTGCAACCACTCATTTAAAAGGTATTTCCAAGGGCTATGACTTTTGTGTTTAGTCGAAAGCCTAGATCTGTCCATGTCATTCATGAAAATGGACACGAAGATCGCTGCGCGCAGAAAGCAGATTTCTGCGCGCGTCTTAAGGCGGAACGAACGGCGTCGGTCCGTCTTCCTCCTCTGGCCAATCTTCCCAATTCACATCAGAAATTCCTCCTCCCTTATTCACCCTCATCAGGCCATTTCTCTTCACGAGACCATCCCCATCATTCCATTGAAGGAAGGAGAGGTTGAAAATGACTAAACCCTAGAACACAAGTCCTAGCATGGCCTCTTCCTAGAAATCTTCATCTCACACATCAAGACTCATTTGAGTCGATATCTCGCATAGGTATAACTAGGGATCTAGTACCAAGGGAGAGGGGAGGAAGCTCACATCATTTCCGACATTTTCATTATTTCTGGCCATAGATCGTGTGACTCTTCGCGGCGACATTCTCTTCTCCTTGGCGGCGGCGGTTCTTCACGGAGTATAGTTTATTACAGTAACTCCTTCCCTCCTCCAGCAGTTTCTCCACAGAAAATAAAGCTTGGGAAGAGGATGAAAAACAGCTAAATCCTATATAAATAGGACCAACACGGGTAGGAACACGCCCGTGTTCCTACCCATGTCCCGCTCGGTGAAGTGTCGTCGACAGTTATAGCGTCGTATGGACACAGACACGGGTAGGGGCACGCCCGTTTCCACTACCCGTGTCACGGGACATGGCCGTGTGCATGGTCGTCTTCTTACCTGTGTCCTGCTTGGGATACATTCGTTGATCTTCACTCAACGCACACGGGTAAGGACACGCACGTGTCTCTACCCGTGTCCTCCTCAAGACAGGCCCTGTCAAATTCCACTTAATGCCTCTTGACACGGGTAGGGACACGCCCGTGTCTCTACCCGTGTCCTTTTTGGGACAGGCCCTGTCGAGTTCCACTCAACGGCTCTCGACATGGGTAGGGACACGCCCAAGTCTCTACCCGTGTCCTTCTCGGGACAGGCCCTGTCGAGTTCCACTCAAGGCCTCTCGAGTTCTACTCGACGTACACGGGTAGGGACATGCCCGTGTCTCTACCCGTGTCCAATTCTGGACCAGTCTCTCTTTTCAACACGAGAGTAGGCCTAGTCACCTTGAATCCCTGGGCCCTAGTCAGCTCTCCTGACTTAGAAGCACACACAAGGGGCCTAGCGTGAATCGGGACGTTACACCGTGCACTCAGGGCACGCTTACTTTGTACTGAATCAGTCAAGGTCCCACCACCGATTAGAGGTTCTTAGCTTGTTGGTCGGGCACTAGTCTACTACAACACGCATGTTGGAGACATCCTCCCATCCTACTCAGAGGCGTTCACCTCACGGCAATAATGAGCACTATAGATCGACCTACGCCCGTAGTGTAACAAGTCGAGAAGGCCCGCAGCCCCCCATTTGCAGTGTTATAAATCGACCGCTCACCACTCTAGATCAACTACCACTGTAGTGTAACAAGCCGGGATGCCCCCCCCCCCCCCCTCTGCATTACCACCACTCGATCTCTCATAATAGTGCCGCTTAAGCACACATCTCACATAGAGCGTACAATTCCAATGCCACAAAGGCTCCACAATCCTAACGAATGGTTCTCACGACCACAGCGCATAAAGCTCATGCAGAGCATACAACACAAGAAACTCACAAGCATCCTCACAAACTCCGTAACCTACACGTTACATACACAGAGTCTTCTCTGGTTCGCAATATAAACATCACCAATCAAGACTAACCATCCGGATGGGCTTCACACAGTATGACTATTCCAAAATACTTATTTCCGGATCTAGATGCAATCTCAATCGGGGATATCAACCATCAACTTGCTGGAATCGCTTACGCTTTCCACCTCTTGGCGGAGGATCCCATGCACATGCATCAAGTTGGACTTCACTTGTCCAATAAGGAGATCGTTACCCTTGACGATCGCTTTGGAGCCATGGAAATCTAGCCGGATGGTAATCACCGCGACGGCTTTGCCTCCACAACGCTGAACTCACCGCTCGATTCGGATCGCTGATGCTCCAACGGCGGCCGGAATCCTTCTCCTTCTTCCTTCCTTGATCTCCTCTCTCTCTTCTTCTTAGAAAGAGAATGATAAGGATAGAATGAGAAATAATTCTCAAATATTAGTCTTATAACAACAGAAGGAGTCCTGGACCATTAGATCCAGTTTGAAGGAAATGAACAGCCATGATTCGCTCTGAAAAGAATCTTCCCTGGGCTGACACGGCCTATGACACGCCCGTGTCACAGGCCGTGTACCTTAAGCGGCACACAATCTACTCAATCAAAACAAGGACACAGGCTTAGACACGTCCGTGTTAGCTCCTGACATGCCCATGTCAATCAGTATACGCCCGTGCTGAGGGGCGTGTCACTCAATCGACAAAGGACCAACAATCCCGAAAGGGACACGGGTTCCCAACACGCCCGTGTCAACTTGACATGCCTTTGTCACCCAGAACACGCCTGGGATCCAGGTCGTGTTCCTCACCCGACACAGCCCAGCTACCAACCCGAGCAGGACACGCCCTGGGGCACGCCCGTGTCCCTGGCCGTGTCGTCTCTCGAAGATCGTCGACTGCACTTCGTCGAGAACTCGTGATACACAGTGAATGACACTTTCTGGGACACGCCTGTGTCCCATGCCGTGTGCCTCACTCGAGACACACTCGAGGCCCAATCGAATCCCACTCGAGATCCACTCGAGTACACAGAGCAGGACACGTCCGTGTCCTAGGTCGTGTTGCCCAGCCTGAACTCAATTTTGGGATTTGGGGTGTTACAACCCTCCCCTCCTTACAAAAATTTCATCCCGAAATTTAGCACAACTATAGACACCAATACAACAATTCCTTTGTTGCAATTTTACCAAAAACGATCCTGGTTTAGAGATCAGATGTCGCAGCTTGTCTCGCCCCACTACGTCGTACAAACAACAATTTTTTACAATCAGACATACAACATTACAGTACAACAACAGTAACGTACACTCTTTTACTTAATTTCCGCTCGTATGCGTCTCTCATAATCCTCTTGACGGCCTCCTATAAATCCAGATTATATACACGAGGCTGTTGTACTTCACGATTTGAGCATTGCGGCTCCTGCAATTCAATAGTGTACATTCGAGGAAGTGCCCGAGATGCAGATGACTCTGCTACTGCCTTGCCCTTTTCCTCATAGGACGCACCGGTCTTTTTCTCACCCTTTGACAGGCCACTCCAACAATTTCGGGCGACATGTCCCTGCTTCCCATAATTAAAACACGTACGTGTCTCCACACGTCCTTGCCCAAACATTGCTCCCGAAGCAATATCCGAAGAAGTTTGTTCAGCATGCCTGAACCTCTTCTTATCTCGTTTCCTCAATTTTGATTGTTCTGACTGCGGAACTTTGAACGTCGGCCTTTCCAATGCCAAGTTCTTCTTGTCCTATACCCATTTCAAATCCTTCTCCAGCACACAGGCTGTATCTACTATTGCTTGGAAGCCTTGGTTCACCAAACTAAGGAGCGCCAATCTCAGCTCATCATGAAGTCCCACATAGAACCTATTCGTCTTTCGCGCTTCTTTCGCAAATGTAGACACCGCATAGCGCCCCAGCCTGGTAAACTCATGCAGGTAATTATCAACAGTACTCTCACCCTGCACCAGACGTTGGAACTCATTCTCCATTGCAATTCGCCGCGATATTGGCAAATACTTTGCCCAAAATAATCTTGAGAATTCCTTCATTGATATCTCCCCTAGGCCTCTGCCTGCGAATTGGTGAAATTCCACTTCATCTCACCAAAGCCTCGCCTCTCCTTCCAACAGGAAAGTGGCTAAAGTAACCTTCTTCCCCTCATCAGTCCTGATCGCTATAAGGATCCTCTTCACTCTTGCAAGCCAATCCTCAGCCTGCGTTAGGGAACCCGCCCCATCAAACATAGGTGGATGAAACTCCATAAACCATTTCAATTGCTCATCAGCCGCTTGCTCGTCAATCAGAGCCTCAACACGCTCTTGCCTCACACCACCCGCACTTAATCCACTACAGGCGTTGCCTTCCCAATAGGTTGTGCATAAAACATTGCAAATAGTGCCTCCGTAACTAAGCGTATGGTTTCCGCAGAAGGAGGAGGGGTAGGCACTTCAGATAGTACCGCACTCTCATCCGAACGCTGGGGTTCAGATTGCCCGGCTCCCCTCCTTGTCACCTATACGTGAACAAGACATCATTAACGTCCATTCCAAAATGGCAAACATGCCTCGTATACGCTCACACTCCGCAAACACATGTATTGCATTCCTAGTGGACATTCTTGAGTTCCTTTATGTTATCCCTACCAAACCCTAACCTCTGATACCACTTTGTAACTCCTTCATCAATCACATGGAATATAATAAAGGGTCTGGTTGGGGCCCCATGCCATATTTCACAGACAGATGAGTGAATACCAAAATACTTTCTACTCGTATCACAACTCAGAGCATTCTAGCGGAAGTTTATTACTTGCAAGAACTCAACCAATGAAAGTCCACTATATATATAAATATCACCTTTATATATAACACCAGGAATGTATACAAATACACAAACGCTCATGGCCTTAAGGCCTTATGTGTTTCTCTTTACAAGAGGTGGATTCATACATCGGCATGCAGGCCGGCCACACATGAAATCCAATTCTTCGCACGGCCTTCAAGTGCCTACAAGCAGCAGAAGTAAGGGCTTCAGCCCGCTCAATCCAGTTCAGCCCGCAACACCTGCATATGGATGTCTACCCCAAGGGTGATAAACAAAGCAACGGTCAGCATTCAACTGACCAATTATAATGACCTTACCCCTTACCCGGGGTAGTGGTTCCTTCCCTGCTTGCTGATGGATAAAATTTAGGATAAATTTATTTCCAAATTCTACAAACTATAGGCAAGAGCACCTATCGTTCATAGTATAGGATATTTAAGAATATCAAGTGTCGTATTCTTTCGGGTCTGTTGAGTACTTTTACTCACACAAATTTATATTATTTTATCGAGTATTAAAAATAGAGAAAAATTAAATTAAAAGATAATTTCTATGCAATGCAAATTAACACTTGATCTAGAATCTCTTTAGATTAAAATAGACTTTCATAAAATTATAAAAATACGAGCTCCTAATCACTTACCTCGACCGTGGAGGTTCCAAGAATACAAAAGCGTCTCTCTCGAGCTCATGCTTTTGACTAACCTTAGGTTGATCGATTAAGACCTCTCAGCAAGTCGAAACCCCTAAGCTTGCTTTAAGTGGTGAACCCCACTATTGGATTTGACTCCAATCCGGAAGATTTATGTCGTCCTCTCTCGAGGAGTGCATGCAACTCCTTTTATCTTTGAGCGATCTTCTCGTATCCGCAACCTCTCGGTCATTTAAGATACGGATCTAGGATCGAAGAACATATCCGCGAAATATGAATTCGAGACGAAATAATTCAAAGATAAATCGATAGCGAGCAAAATAGAGAGCTTGACAATTTTGAGAAAAATAAAGAAAATTTATTTCACTCCAAAGTTATTCATGATCAAGTGCTTATGGATATTTAGCTACTCATAATTGAAAAATACATTCTATCACTATGAAATAAAAGAGTACAATTACGCGAAAGAAAAATCTAAACTATATTGCAAATAAATTAAAATTGCATAAAGTAAAACTAATTCCGAAGATATCCCGAAAATAAGCCACCCAACCTTACTTTCTACCCCAATGGTGGACTCCCCTCATCATTTCCCCTTGGCCATTATTTATAAGAAAAAAGAAAGGATTAAAGACACATGAAAGGTTGGAAGGCCAAAGGTAAGAGGAGGAAAATAAAGTGGTAATAATAATTAAATATTAATGAAATATATGAAAAAAAACAACCAAATTAATTGGGGGAGTTTCATAGTTTATAAAGAGGAGATGAATGGTGGACATAATAATCAAAATTAAGGTGGAGTTGAAACATCAAATATTTATTAAATAATTTAAGAGGAGGTAAATGGTGGGAGGAAATAATGAAGAATTATATAAAGGTGGTGGTTTCATGGAATAAAGATGAGATAGCGGTTTCATGGAGAAATGAAGAGGGAGAAGTAAAGGGTTATAATAATAATAATAATAATAATAATAATAATAATAAGTGCATGTATTTAACGGTGGCGGTTTTGACATGAAAAGGTGACGGCGATGGCGTTGTGCATGAAAATAATTGAATGCCTAAGACTTGCTTGGCGCTGGTAATTTTGAGAGTTTGTGATGATGGCGTGGCGGCATCAATGCATAATAATATATTTGTCATGAGCTTGCATGAAGAAGAGCTCAATGGGTGGTTGCGACGTGGAACGCTTGATCGGCTTGAACGAGTGCAGCGAGACTTTGACTTGGTTTCATGTAGACTGCATGAATTTCTTGTCCAACGTGGCGACTTCGATAAATATTTCTTTTGCAAACGTCGGGAGCGCGACCACGGCAATAAACCTACAAAAACAAATATATATTAAATTAGTAAACTAAAATATAAAATAACTTGTTTATAAATGAAAATACATAATTTATTATTAATTTTATATTAACTATTAAACTATAGTAAATACTAAAAATAGGTATAAATCCTACAAAAATAAATAAGACTTAAATTATTTAACAGATATCAAAAAGATATAATTTTTTAACCAGATTAAATAAAATATGATTAATTAAAACTAAATATTAAACTAAATATTATAGTAAAAATACATGTAAATATTACTTATCAAATACCCCCATACTTAAGGTTTTGCTATTCCAGAGCAAAACTTTGAGAAGTACTTATAAGACATTAATATAATTTTTATAATTAAACTAAAAATTTATTAAATCAAAGGGAAGTTAAATATAAGTTTTAGAGATTTAAATATTTAGTCCAAAACTATGAAATTAAAATGTGAAGAGCAAAGATATTTAGCAAAAAATTCTCAAATAAATTAATTAGCTTTCAAAATTAAGTAATTTAGCAAACAAAATTAGAATAAAAATTATTAACACTTGTAACTAAAAAGAAGCTTGAAGGAAGAATTCACACTACTATTTATGCTCTCTTAATATTTTAATTTACTTCTAAAACAAAAAGAAAATTAGGTTATGGGGATAAGGATAAAGAAAAGGTTTTGGATTGGGGGTGATGAATTTTATCCTCTCACCCCACAAAATTTTTTATTTTTATTTGCATATGTTTACCAAAAAAATGATGGATTTTATCCTCTCATTTTCCATGACATATGAACAAATATTTTTTTTCTAAATAAGAATAAAAATTAAATGGGAGTAATGAATTTTATTCTCTTACTCCTATTTTTTATTTTGGGGATTGCATATGTGTACCAAGGGATGATGAATTTTATCCTCTCATCCCTATGACATATGATCTAACAATAAAAAAAATTGCATATGTGTACCAAGAGATGATGAATTTTATCCTCTCATCCCTATGACATATGATCTAACAAGAAAATTTAAAAACAAAGGGGAGGTTACACAAAATTTAGATTAAATTAAAATAATTAGAGAGCAACTATAGTAATTTAGAGTTTCCTAAAAATCTTTAAGCATAAGTGTTTATAATTAAATTCAAAAATTGTTAAACTAAGCACTATAAAGTTAAAACTAATTAGAATTAAGAGAAAAAGAAGTAAATAAAATACTCTAAACAAAATTAATTCATAAGTTTATTTCTAAAAATTAAATCACTAAAAATTAATCTAACAAACTATGATAAAATAAAAGACTAGCAATTTAAAAATTATAAAAATTCTATAAATAAACTCAATTATATTGATGAAAATCACATAAAATTAAGTATGACTATATTTATTTATTTTTTATTTTTATTTTTTTGTAATATAATCCTAATTTTTTTGTTATTCTTGGACTTCCCGAGGGCTACCCAGTGACGGGTTCGCAAGGTACTAGGCAATTTTGTGGGATGAAAGCCCAACACGGCCCTTTCCAAGAAATTAATTTTCAATTTTCTAATTTTTTTGTATTTTTGAAAATAAAATTTTTTTTTTTGATAATAAAAAGAGTTCTTTTTGTATTTTTAAAGATTTTCTTCAATTTTTTTTGAAATAAAAGCATGAAATGGATTCCACCCCCATACTTAAAAATAAACATTGTCTCCAATGTTTACAAGCCAAGTAGAAGGGGGAAAATGCATAAAAAAAAGTAAATTGCAATGATTTAAAGATAATCAAGGGGTGTCTCCCAAGAGCGCTTTTCTTTTTCCCGTCTTTAAGCTAGACGGTTTGGGTTAAGAAAATGGAAAATAAAAATTAAAGTGAATGGGCAACTCCCTTAATTCATGCTTTGGCGAAGATGCCAAAGTTGCTTGCCCGGCTACTCCTCCGCTTTCTTCTTGATTTTCCTTCTTGTAGTTGACTTGAAAATTTAGATTCAAATCACCGATCCATACCTGAGGTGATTTGAATCTTTCTAGTTGAGCGGCAAATGGGTCGGGGACAACATTTGATTGCAACGACTCTTCTTCTACATGAAAATTGTTAGTATAAGGAAAATCAAGATTAAGTGGTTCAGAAAAATCTTCGCAAGGAGGAGTCTCTTGCGAAGTTATAAGAATAGCCTCCGGTTGTTTATTTTCTAAAATAAAATTTTTATTCGAAAATTCATGTAAAATAATAGCATCGGACGTATCATGTTCAAAAAATTTTGCTCCTAAAAAGTCATAAATTGTGCAAGGAGATTTAGTAGTAGGAGAAAAATTGGGAGGTGTAGGAGGAGAAACATGTTCGTCTTCTACTTCATCCGTTGTGCCAATAAAATTAATAAATTTTTGATATAATAATTCTTCTTCCTCCTTTGAATAAGACACCAAGGGGGTACATGAAGATTCTTGTTCCACCATAGGTGAAATTTTTAAAGAAGGAGAAAAATTAGTAGAACAAGTGATAATTTCTTCTAAATTTTGGGGAGGATCAAATTGAAATTGTGTAAAGTCCCCAAAATTAGAGGAAGAAGTGTGTGGTGTGATAAAAAAAGGATAAAAATTCGAATCTAAATAATTATTCTCATCACTCGGGAAGTTTCCCGATTGATCTTGCGAACAAGAAAAACCAACATCCGAGATGGAAGAAGAATTTTTTAAATCAAAATAATTAGTCATATTTGAATTCGAAAAAGTATTTTCATGAAAATTAGAAGGATTGGAAAAATTATTTTCATAAAAATTAGAAAAAGAATTATCATAAAAGTGAGAATAGTTATTTTCATAATTAATATAAAAATTATTTTCATAAGAAAGATTTTTATAAAAATTATAATGATAACAATATTCACTTTGATGAGAACCACCACAATAATAACAAACAATTTGGTGTTGTCTTGCGGCTTTCAAAAGATTTACTTTGTGTGTAAGCTCGCCAATTTTAGCGGCCAATTATGATAACATTTTTTTTATAAAAGAAGAAAAAAAAACAACCGTTAGCTAATTGAAATGAATTTGAAAAAGAAAAATAAAAAGAGAAATGGTGATAGAGAAAAAAGGGATAAAAGTAATACAATTCGCGTTTTCAAAATATCTACAAAATATTCCCCGGCAACGGCGCCAAAAACTTGATGGATAAAATTTAGGATAAATATATTTCCAAATTCTACAAACTATAGGCAAGAGCACCTATCGTTCATAGTATAGGATATGTAAGAATATCAAATGTCGTATTCTTTCGGGTCTGTTGAGTACTTTTACTCACACAAATTTATATTATTTTATCGAGTATTAAAAATAGAGAAAAATTAAATTAAAAGATAATTTCTATGCAATGCAAATTAACACTTGATCTAGAATCTCTTTAGATTAAAATTGACTTTCATAAAATTATAAAAATACGAGCTCCTAATCACTTACCTCGACCGTGGAGGTTCCAAGAATACAAAAGTGTCTCTCTCGAGCTCATGCTTTTGACTAACCTTAGGTTGATCGATTAAGACCCCTCAGCCAGTCGAAACCCCTAAGCCTTGCTTTAAGTGGTGAACCCCACTATTGGATTTGACTCCAATCCGGAAGATTTATGTCGTCCTCTCTCGAGGAGTGCATGCAACTCCTTTTATCTTTGAGCGATCTTCTCGTATCCGCAACCTCTCGGTCATTTAAGATACGGATCTAGGATCGAAGAACATATCCGCGAAATATGAATTCGAGACGAAATAATTCAAAGATAAATCGATAGCGAGCAAAATAGAGAGCTTGACAATTTTGAGAAAAATAAAGAAAATTTATTTCACTCCAAAGTTATTCATGATCAAGTGCTTATGGATATTTAGCTACTCATAATTGAAAAATACATTCTATCACTATGAAATAAAAGAGTACAATTACGCGAAAGAAAAATCTAAACTATATTGCAAATAAATTAAAATTATATAAAGTAAATGTTGAAGCCAAAAATGACCCCAACGAAAGTTCACAATCCAAAGTGCAGCCGACGCCTACTTCTCTCTTACCTCGACCCTTGACTGGCTGCTAAGGTCAAAAGACTGACCTAAAGCCTCAGCTGGGAGGTCCCACCACACACCCGGAAGATCTCTGAGAGCTTCCCCTCCAAAGCCAAATGTTGGGCTGGGAGCTCCTCAGAAGGCACTAGAGTTGGAGAATAATGAAAGCCTTGCCTTCCAAAGAGCCCCTATGGGTCTTTTTATAGTCTTCCTTTGACCTGAAAATACTGAACTACCCCTGAGGGGTCTGCCAATAGCCAAATCCCGCTGTCATCCCAAGGGCATTTGGATAATTTTACCTTGGGATAATAATAAAATAATCCCCTTTACGAGCGTCGGGCCCTACCACGTGGGCCCACCTGGCGAGAACCCCGGCCGTGAAGGCTCTCGCTGGACCCCCAACTGGGCCAACCTTGGCGAGACCCCTTGCCAGGGAGGCTCGCGCCCTTCGCGGTCTTGAATCTATCACGACTGAAGGCTTACTTAGGGCCTTCTCGCCTGCCCTGGGCGGGAGCTTGCGTTAGGGCGGAAACTTCCGCGGTCGCCGATTGATGCGTGGAAAACGGCAAGCGCACCGGTCGCACAAGTAATAAAGTTTGGGAATAAATCCCCGAGTGTCGGTCTCTTGAGGAACACAGTAAGGGATGAGTTAATATCGAGGAGGACTTGAGATTGAAGTCCTCGGGTCGGAGGTAACGATGGGGGTTTTGGTGGTTGCGGAAACAGAAAATAAAAGCTACAAGCTACTCCTATGCAACGCCGCTATGCGATGCTTCGCCAGGCGGGATGGAAGGCTAGTCGGGCCGCTATGCACCAAATCGCTAGGCGGATGGACGAGTAGGCTAGCGGATGAGGTGGTGAGAACGGCGGAATGAGGGTCGTGAGCACCTCTTCGCAACGCACGCCACTGGCAATTGCTAGTGCGGCAAGGGTGGATGGAATATGGCGCACCTCAAGTAAATATAACACAAACACTAACTCACATAGACATGAATAAGAGTAAATGTTAACTACAAATAAATATTCTTCATCAATACATGGAAAATAACTAAGCTAACAACAACAAGAGGAAGAGGTGTGCGAATCGACCGAATCCGAAGCCTTGTTGAGGGTTCACGGTTGGAATCCCGGGTTGTCAATCCGAGTCCAAGCTCGGTCCTCAACTGCGTCCGGGGTAGAGGAGGCTGTCACTCACTCCCAATGGACCCGTCTTCTTCGTTGAAATGATCCGTAGATAACGGCTCCGGCCCTTCCTTGCTTGATGGAGAAAGCTCGGTCAAAACTCCGCTTGAAGCTTGAGGATGAAGGAGGAGGCCGAGAGGATGCTCCGGCGTTGATTTGGCGTTGAAAGCTTGCCCGGAGACCCTCCCTAAGGTGGAGGATGAAGGGGGACGGAGGAAACCCTCGTCCGAGACGAAGAACGGCGGAAAAATCGCGGATTTTGATCGTCTCCCGAAATTAGGGCGGACCTGCGCTATTTATAGAAAGCAGAATTAAACAGCGCGCACGATCACTGGCGCACGACCAATGGTCGTGCGCGATATGGTCAGTGATCGTGCGATATGGAGGCAGAAAAGTGGAAAAAGATGTCATGACTGCGCACGACCGGCAACGCACGAGCAGTGATCGTGCGCGGTATGGCTGATGATCGTGCGATATGCCGGGACAGAACTTTCACAGAAGAGGTCATGACTGCGCACGACCAGTGATCGTGCGCCAAAGAGGTCGATGATCGTGCGTGGGTAAAAACGCACGACCATTGACTCCTTTGCCAAAAATGGTGAATGTCCTATCCCGGACGCCCACACGATCCCAGAACCTGCAGGAAAACTGGACGGGATGTCGACATGGCAGTCACAGACATAAATATTAAGCAAAGCAAAAAGGGAAATACACACACGCACAGAAATAGGCTAATAAAGTGCACAAGACGTGGAATAACCGTAGCGAACCAAAAGGAGTGCAAATGACGCTAAACGGTGTGCAAAGACAAGAAAATAAGCCTAGATGAGTCCGAAAATAGGTATATAAAAAGGACTCATCACACCCCCAGACTTAACCGTTTGCGCGTCCCGAGCAAACAAAACCTAAGCAGACAGGGGAAATGAACTAGCTAACAAAGAAATTGCAAAACGGAGTACCATGCGAAGTCGCATGCTCGCGTGCATAAAAATAAAGTAGAGGAAATTCTTAAGTATACAAAATATTTTTATATTTTTCACAATGCGTATCAAAAAGTTATTACTACTCAAAAGTAGAATCACGGTGAATCATCCGGTCCTACGCAGGAAGAAAGTAGACAGGCCACTAAGGTGAGCATTGCCGAAGACCGGGGCTCAAGATTACCCCCAAAGGAATCCACCAATGTCGGAAACCATAAGCTTGCCCGTTCGCACTCTCTCCACGGCACTAGTCAACTCAAGCGCAAGTCCGTAGGACTTCGGGTAATAATGGGGCTTGGGTTACGGTGAGGAAAACAAGGGTAAACATGAAGGGTATGCACCTAACCCAAATGAGCGAATGTGCAAAACTAGTACCCGCTGCCCACAAAATAAACACGGGTGCACCACACCCCCAGACTTAACTTTTACAACATGGGTGTGTGCACCACCTACTCCAAATCCAAATCATCTCCAATAAAGATTTTCAATCAAACTTTTTTTTCTTTCTCTTTTTTCTTTTCTCTTTTTCTTTTTTTTTCAAATATTTTTCTTTTCTTTTTTCATCTTTTTATTTTCACAATTTCAGCAGATATAACTTGGAAGCACTTCCACATTTTCACAAATAATAACACCACATCACAACCCAACATGAAAATATAAAACACTAAGCTCGACTTGGGTGTGCGACTAGGATCGGCTATGAGGCTTTGGCGAATATAGTGGAGCTGAATCAAAAGGAAGGGTAGGCACAAAGGGGCTAGCAAGGGCGATGTTAGGAAAGGGTACAAAGCTCAACCGGCCAAAAGGTGGCCTACATCACTCTCACGCTAGACTAACCGTGTACCAATGCTTCAAGAATAGCTTGGGGCAAGTTCTTAGCAACCGAGAAAGATAATCCTTCCTCCCGACTCAAGCAATACGAGTCTAGTGGCGGCTACACACATTCCTACGCTACCGTTTGATTCACACCGGATTCACCAACTTTTGAGTAGAATAAAAAAGAATTTACGCAGATAGAAAAATATAAAGCTATAAGCATACAGAAAAATTAAATCTACTCAAATTTCTATACAAAACGAGAGCAGTTGACTAGAAACACAGCAAGGCCAACATTTTACTCCGTCGCGCAATCCTGAACTAGCACAGAAATTTTCCAAGTCTAACAAAGATACAAGTTCAACTCGTGACACGCAAACCGCTAAGCTCGCGCTCAAGTGGGTGCAGTGGTGTGCGATGCAATGAATTTAAACAAAATAATAATGTAAAAGCTTCTAGTATGCAAAAGAAATGTGCACGTGCAAAAGGTAAACTGACTCTCCCCCAGACTTAAACTAAACAACACATCAAATGATAGAGAAATTTAAATCAAAAAGAGCTAAGGGAAGAGGTTACCCAATGCTCAGCTAGTGAGCATACCAGAAGATGCGTGAAAACTAGGAGCAGGCCCGCCATACGAAGAATCACAACCCCGCCAATGCGTAGTATCCATGAATACCTGCAGGGGTGAGCTCCGCAAAAACAAAAGAAAAATATACAAAAAGAAATACTAAACTAAGCTAGACATAAAATAAAAATAAAAATGCAGAAAATTTAAGATAAGTACTGGGGTTATTGTCATCCCAGCACGACTTATTCAACAAAAGAAAAGTTCTAGCTAATGGGCCTATGAAATGAAAAGTGCACAGGCAACTGTCCTAATATCCGTGTCGGTAACGGGTACCGATACGGTGATAGCACAGTTACCCCTCTACCTAGATAATAATACCTGCAACGCACAGGTAGAGGAAATAGGAAGTAAGATGAGGAGGAGCACTGGTCCTCACTCATCTCACCACAAAACAAATCCTTGCCTAGCAAGGTATCGTCCACCACAAGCTCGTTGGGGGCGAAGGTGAAGGTAGAGGATTCAACTGCAAAAGGAGTAGGAAATTCCTCATGCAAGCTGAGGCACTCGCCGACAACCTGAGCACAAGGCTCAATGTCAACCCAACTCACCTGCAGGGAGTCAACCCGCACAGGCGCAGAAGGAGAAGGGGGGTCAAGGAATAAAGGAGACGAAGAACATAAGGAACTAATCGGGGGAGTGGTCCCGGTCTCACTCCCAGCAGGCTCCAAACAATGATCATCGTCGGTGTCATGTGAGTCATGGCGAGGGGAAGCCGAGACCATGAGGTCCTCGGTGGTGATTTGGACCTCCTCAACCAACAAGGAAGTAGAAACCTCCTCGCCGGCAAGGATTTCCTCATCACACCTCGGTACGTCACGGTGTTCCAAGACATAGTACTCACCATTGATGAGAATAATGTCCTCGTCACACCACGGCGCATCCTCATATTCCCAATTCCCGCAGGGCACAACATCATCGACCGACTCACTAGAAATGGGAGTAGGTAATTCATGCAAAGAAAGCGAAGGAGCAACATCATCAGAGATAATATGCGCAGGTTCCTCCGGGGGTGAATCAAAAATAGGGGAAGAAGGCACAAGGAGAGACGGCGCCGCAATGTCGTCGCACTGACCAGTAGAAAGTCTGATGGGTGTATCCACAGCAGTCCCCCATAGACAAGGTGGTACTGCGGATACATCATCAGAATCAGAAGGAGCGGCCATTTGAGAGGTGGATGAGACAATCCGGATATCCGGTTCATCATCCGCCTCCAACTGGCGCTGAAATTCTGCGCAATCTTTCAACACATGGTCGGTGCTATGACAACACAAACACCGTTTCCCATTACCCCTCGGTCCAAAAGGGACCGGGGAGGAATATGAAAAAGGTGAAGGCGGAGAAGAGTAGTGACCATAAGACTGGGGTGCGGTGTATGAAGTACCATAAGACAACGGTGCTCCATACACTGAACCACGAGAATTATGCTCCCATTCTTCAGTGGGGCACTCATCACTGTTATGCCTATAATCCCCGCACCAACGGCAACGAATATTCGCATAAGAATACATGGTGCAGCAAGAAAGAATTCACCACAAGAATTTTCTAAGCAAAAATTAACTACACACAAGCAGATAAATAAAAAGGAATACCTGCTACTGGAATATAAAAAATTAGAAGAGGAATAAAGAAAAATAAGCAACAAATTATAAAAACTAAAGTAAAGAAAAATAAAACATGGAATGAACAGATGGAAAAGGGCTTCTATCTCAAATCTACCTCTTCAAAAACTCAAACGACTGTGTTCCCCGGCAACGGCGCCAAAAACTTGATGCGTGGAAAACGGCAAGCGCACCGGTCGCACAAGTAATAAAGTTTGGGAATAAATCCCCGAGTGTCGGTCTCTTGAGGAACACAGTAAGGGATGAGTTAATATCGAGGAGGACTTGAGATTGAAGTCCTCGGGTCGGAGGTAACGATGGGGGTTTTGGTGGTTGCGGAAACAGAAAATAAAAGCTACAAGCTACTCCTATGCAACGCCGCTATGCGATGCTTCGCCAGGCGGGATGGAAGGCTAGTCGGGCCGCTATGCACCGAATCGCTAGGCGGATGGACGAGTAGGCTAGCGGATGAGGTGGTGAGAACGGCGGAATGAGGGTCGTGAGCACCTCTTCGCAACGCACGCCACTGGCAATTGCTAGTGCGGCAAGGGTGGATGGAATATGGCGCACCTCAAGTAAATATAACACAAACACTAACTCACATAGACATGAATAAGAGTAAATGTTAACTACAAATAAATATTCTTCATCAATACATGGAAAATAACTAAGCTAACAACAACAAGAGGAAGAGGTGTGCGAATCGACCGAATCCGAAGCCTTGTTGAGGGTTCACGGTTGGAATCCCGGGTTGTCAATCCGAGTCCAAGCTCGGTCCTCAACTGCGTCCGGGGTAGAGGAGGCTGTCACTCACTCCCAATGGACCCGTCTTCTTCGTTGAAATGATCCGTAGATAACGGCTCCGGC
The DNA here is from genome assembly GCA_039513925.1 of Platanthera zijinensis. Lineage (NCBI taxonomy): Eukaryota > Viridiplantae > Streptophyta > Magnoliopsida > Asparagales > Orchidaceae > Platanthera > Platanthera zijinensis. The sequence goes on along the minus strand of CM077079.1, from coordinate 188,308,450 downwards.
CCTTCCTTGCTTGATGGAGAAAGCTCGGTCAAAACTCCGCTTGAAGCTTGAGGATGAAGGAGGAGGCCGAGAGGATGCTCCGGCGTTGATTTGGCGTTGAAAGCTTGCCCGGAGACCCTCCCTAAGGTGGAGGATGAAGGGGGACGGAGGAAACCCTCGTCCGAGACGAAGAACGGCGGAAAAATCGCGGATTTTGATCGTCTCCCGAAATTAGGGCGGACCTGCGCTATTTATAGAAAACAGAATTAAACAGCGCGCACGATCACTGGCGCACGACCAATGGTCGTGCGCGATATGGTCAGTGATCGTGCGATATGGAGGCAGAAAAGTGGAAAAAGATGTCATGACTGCGCACGACCGGCAACGCACGAGCAGTGATCGTGCGCGGTATGGCTGATGATCGTGCGATATGCCGGGACAGAACTTTCACAGAAGAGGTCATGACTGCGCACGACCAGTGATCGTGCGCCAAAGAGGTCGATGATCGTGCGTGGGTAAAAATGCACGACCATTGACTCCTTTGCCAAAAATGGTGAATGTCCTATCCCGGACGCCCACACGATCCCAGAACCTGCAAGAAAACTGGACGGGATGTCGACATGGCAGTCACAGACATAAATATTAAGCAAAGCAAAAAGGGAAATACACACACGCACAGAAATAGGCTAATAAAGTGCACAAGACGTGGAATAACCGTAGCGAACCAAAAGGAGTGCAAATGACGCTAAACGGTGTGCAAAGACAAGAAAATAAGCCTAGATGAGTCCGAAAATAGGTATATAAAAAGGACTCATCACCGATCTCTCCTACCGAGAGCTCGAATATCTGCTTTGGTCAGTCGACGATCTCTCCATCTTTTACCTACCCTTGGCGGGAGCTCCTACGGGACGAGAACTTCACAAGTATGCCTTAGGGTTAACCCAAGGCTAACCTGAGGCTAGCCCAATTCCTCAGTGGTGTCTCCGGGTCCCACCCAGCGAATATGGGGTTGTACACAATCCCCGCTCTTTTCGAGCTAGCCCTACGCTCGACAAGACAAGTCCAACCCCCGAAATATTCGCTAGACACGTGCCCGCCTACCGAGGGAATCTTCTGGGGGGCCCCACTGTGGCTATAAATATGCACTGATAGGCGTCCATACGCCCTGCCCTTGAAGTACGGTTTTCCAACTGAGCTCTCGCCTCAGGGATTTTTGCGCGAGCTTACCATGCATCCCAAACGTGCTGCCAAACCGCTTCCGCAAGACCTCCAAGACCGGTTAGCCGCTTCCCAAGCACGGGCCTTGGCTAACTGTGCGGCGGTGGCTCCATGGTTAGCGAGAAAGACTTCAACCGCTGGGCCTTCCGAGCCGAAGAAGAAGGAAAAGAAAAGGGCAAAGGTGGTCCGGCGGGACCTTTCTCGCGAGAACAGGGATCCTCCTTCCCCCACTCCCAATCCTGCGGGGGATCCTTCTCCGCAGAAGGTAAGCCTTTCAACCGTTCCTATCGAGCTGATTGTGCACTGGATTCGACAGTTAACGTAAGCTTTCGCAGGAATCCGCTCCTAACGATGGCGCCGAGATCCCGTCAAGTTCTTCGAACCTGCCCGCTCATTCACCCAAGGACCAAACGCGGGTCTCGGAGAGGATTCCTCCGGCCGAAACCGGAACGATAGGTACATTTTCCCTTGTCAATATTTCAACCCGACCCTTTCTTTTCTGAACCGTCTTCTCGCAGTGCCAACTCCCGCCGACCCGGGTCTAACCACCCGGGAAGATGAAGCGAGAACTGTTGAAGTGCCTCCTGCGGTGGCCAATCCTATCCTGTAGGCGGGAGGGGCGGCTTCTGAACCTTCCGCTTCTCTCAAGGATGCTGATCGTCCCTTGAGAGAAGACAACTCCCCTCATGCTTCCGGCCAGGCCGGGATCATCGTGCGCGAGCCCTTCTGCCCGGGGCTGGGCAAGCCTCTTCACCTCCTTTATGGAACCAACGGAGGGGCCGGGCCTTCTCGTCCAACTTTGGTTGACGGTTCTCGCCCAGCCGCAGGTATGCGAAAACTTTTCTGGACTGTTGATTGTCATGCCTTGACCAAAATTCTCGTGTGTTTCTTTCGCAGGTGATCCTGACTTGCGGTCGGGAGTCAACGAGGAAGGAGAAGAAGAGGAGGAAGAAGAAGAGGAAGAAGAGGATGAAGAGTCCCCTCTCCCTTCGTCCGGCGAGATAGAAGAAACCTTGAACAGCGCTGGGAGCGCGAAGGGGAGAAGGAGGAAGATCTCGGTCATTTTGGCCAAGCTTATCCGGTGAGACCGTGCCCATACTGCCGCGGCGAAAGCATTCCGCGAATCCGTGGAGCAAAGGCTGGAGGCTCTGGAGTGGGATTTCTTCTTGGGCGAGACTGATTGCCCGGGAGGGCCTTCTGCCGAGTCTTCACCAGGGAGGTGCATCTCGCAGATCCGGGACCACGCCAGGCGGATCAACCTTGGGTGTACCACCCTATCGTCTTACTTCAACCCGTTGGCGCCCCCAAGAACTAGGCGGCGAGAACGAGGACGATGGAGCTGGAAGCCCTATTAGCCCTCCCGCTTTGAATCTCAATGTATCTCTTTTATCCATGTATCTGTAATAAACATTATTGTTAATTAAGTTTTATCCATCTTGCGCTAGCGAGGATCTCGCTTCTACCCATGTCTCTCTTTTCTTTTTCTTTTTATTGCTCTGCGAGGCTTTTTAATTAAGACGCTTACACCAATCTAGGATGCTTGCGCCAATCTAGGAGGCTTGCGCCAATCCAGATAGTCGCGTCGAAACCCGAAACGATCGTTGACCGCTGCCATCCCGAGGGGGAAAATCGAGGCGCCGTTAGCCCGGATTCTGACAGCTGTACTCCGCTGTCACTTTCTCTCTCTGTCGGATGAATTCATGATGATTACGATTCCCTATAAATAGAGAAGTCTACCAACCGCATTTACTTCTTCGATCCGGAACCTCAGCCTTCCCTCCTTGCTTTCGCGTTCTTGCTTCCGCTTCGACCCCTCTTCCGCTCTCGCTCTTACTCACAAACCAATCATGCCTGGCGAGAACAAGGGTCGCGCCCACTGCGCGGAAGCTTTTCAAAAACACCTCTTCCCTTCCTGCAAGCTCACCCTAGACGAGTATAACCTGATCGTTGACCGCTATATTCCCGCCGGCTTCTCGGCGCGGAACCCGGGGAATCACGATAGGGTGAATACTCCGGAGGCGGGAGAGCTTGCCATCCCCCTCGAGCATTTCGAGGTGGGCTTCCGCCTCCCCCTTTGGCCGGAGGTTCGGCTAGCTCTTCGTTATTATGGGGTGGTTCCCGCCCAGCTAAACCCGAACTCAGTCGCGATACTTATAGCATTCATATGCTATATGCGATCCGAGAGGATCGAGTTTAGTCTGCCCATCTTCCGGAAGCTATTCAACTTCCGCGCCAAGGGGGGGTAGTTTTCTTCTCCGGGCAACTGTTCGAGGTTACCGGTCTCACCAATAAGCACCATCATTGGGGCGAGAAATTCGTCTACGTCAGCGGAGACTTCGACAACGTCCCGCTTCAGCCCGTTTAGTACGAGGACGCTGCCTACAAACCGCCTACTCTGGGATCGCGCGAGAGCGCAATCCTGGAATTCTTCGGGACCAAGGAGTTCGACGTTCCCTACCTCAGGCGGGACGTCGACTCCCTCCCACTCGTTCACTCGGGAGAAGGTACGGTCTCGCCTCAGATTCCCTCTTTTATCAAAGATTTTCTTGCGCTGAAGTGCTTTAACTTTGCAGGAGAGCGGGAGGTCCCTCTGCGCCAGCCCTTTGCTGAAGGCCGGGGTGTCGAAGGTCTGGCCGCGAGAGGCTCCCTTGCGCTCGCGGAAGCTAGCGCCAGCGCCTGCCGAAAAGATCCAGCCCCTCCTATGCCGCCACCGGCCAAGAAGCGGAAGGTCACCCTTCCTCCTCTCCGAACGCTGAAGAGGCCAAAACCTTCTGCTCTCGAGAAGGGGAAGGCCCCGGCCGTCTCGCCTGTCCAACCCCTTCCCGCAGGCAGCTCCTTCGAAGCGATCCTCCAGAGGGCCAGCGAGATGGATGCCGCCGCCAAGAGCCGCGCCGAAGCTTCCACCGGGAACCCATCGGCCGCAAGCGAGGCTGGGGGAGAAGTGCTTGCCGCCGAAACCTCCGCCCGAGCTCCGCCCAGGGAGGTGCCGAAAGGGCACAGGAACTTTGGCTTCGGCGTGAAGTACGTCGACGCGGAGGGGAAGCCTCAGATGGAATGGGACCTCGAGTCGAACTTAATCAAGGTTACGACGCTCCTTCCCAGCTGGGCGGAGGGGTAAGATGTGACTGGCGAGGCCTTCTCGCTTGGATACGGCCTTTACAGCCGGGAGGATGCCAGCGTGTTTGACCAAATGTCCACCCGCCTTATAGCCTTCGATGCCATCCGGGCTCTATTGCGCGGGTTTGAGCTTGCGCATATGTGTGCGCGCCGAAGCATCACCCTTGACAAGAATTTCACCGATATGCGCAAGGAGAGGGAGGACGCGATGGCTCGAGCGCACACCGTGGGAGAAGAACTCACGAAAGCTCAACAAGAGCTTGCGGATGCTCGACTGGCGCTGTCTCTACGCCCCGCGACTGAGGTAAGCGAGACCCTCCTGAACCCTTGCCTTTCGTTTTTCAAAGTTACGATGGTGCGATGTTTACAGACTGAACTCTTTTTTCACAGGATTCTGCCCAAGTCAAGGAGCTTCGCGCAGAGCTGGCCAACGCGCGCTGCGAGAGCGTCCTCTTGAGGGAACAGCTTCGCGTAGAGCTAGCGAAGGTCCCGCCTTCGGAGCTAGATGCGAGGCTGCGGAGTCGTTACCTCTCGGAGTACGACGTTGATAAGCTGCTGCAAGCCAACGCTCAGGCAACTGTCAAGCTGACGCTCGAGACGCTGCGAGACGTCAAGCTGCTTCGGGAGGACGGCGCGACCATCGACGCTCGCCAACTTCTTCCTTGGCTCTATGATCCAGTTCCCAAACCTCCGGGCGCGCCGGACTCGCCTCCCTCAGACATCCCGAGGACTTCTACCGCCGCTGGCGAGACATCTGAAGAGAGCTCTGGCGATGGTTCAAGCGAGAGCACCAGCGGGAGTTACAGCGCGTCCCCCTAAGCTTCTTCTTTCTTTTTGTTTCTTTTGTAATGAGCGAGAGGCTCCAACTTTTTGTAATTAATTTTATGTAAAGTAATGTTTCATCTTTCATTTTCAGTGTGTGCTTGAAAGTATATTGTTCTGCCGAATGGCTTCCGCGCGAGCTTCCGCCGAGGCCCTTAGTCTCTTTAGGATAACCTCTTAGGAATCCGTTAGGCAGGAACCTCGCGTCGTCAATTAAGTTGTCCTGCTCAGGTCCGTCGGGAGCCTCCTTTTGCGAGAACCCCCCTTTGACCGAGGCCTTTACTGGCCGAGACCTTTGAGCCGAGACCTTTGAGCCGAGACCTTTGAGCCGAGACCTTTGAGCCGAGACCTTTGAGCCGAGACCCTTGCTGGCCGAGACCTCCAAATCGAGGCCTTTACTGGCTGAGACCTCTGAGCCAAGGCCTTTGGGGTCTTGCCTCCGGTCTAGGTCAGGGCCCTGCCCGCATATTTTCTCCAACCAATTAAACCCCCACCCCACCGGCGAGCCGTCGGACCTGCTAGCTTATACGAGAGCCTGCGCAGCGGGTCTACTGGGGTTCGAGCCGAGCTCGTGGTGTCGTAGAAATGGCTAAGAACAAAATATCACAAGAGCCAACCCTTCCCCCACAGGCGAGCCTTCGGACCTGCCAGCTTGATGAGAGCCTGCGCAGCGGGTCTACCTGGGGCCGAGCCGAGCTCGGGGTGTCGATGAATTGTCTAAGAACAAAGTATCGCAAGAGCCAACCTTTCCCCCACAGGCGAGCCTTCGGACCTGCCAGCTTGATGGGAGCCTGCGCAGCGGGTCTACCTAGGGCCGAGCCGAGCTCGGGGTGTCGATGAAGTGGCTAAGAACAAAGTATCGCAAGAGCCAACCTTTCCCCCACAGGCGAGCCTTCGGACCTGCCAGCTTGATGGGAGCCTGCGCAGCGGGTCTACCTGGGGCCGAGCCGAGCTCGGGGTGTCGATGAAGTGGCTAAGAACAAAGTATCGCAAGAGCCAACCTTTCCCCCACAGGCGAGCCTTCGGACCTGCCAGCTTGATGGGAGCCTGCGCAGCGGGTCTACCTGGGGCCGAGCCGAGCTCGGGGTGTCGATGAAGTGGCTAAGAACAAAGTATCGCAAGAGCCAACCTTTCCCCCACAGGCGAGCCTTCGGACCTGCCAGCTTGATGGGAGCCTGCGCAGCGGGTCTACCTGGGGCCGAGCCGAGCTCGTGGTGTCGATGATGTAGCTAAGAACAAAGTATCGCAAGAGCCAACCTTTCCCCCACAGGCGAGCCTTCGGACCTGCCAGCTTGATGGGAGCCTGCGCAGCGGGTCTACCTAGGGCCGAGCCGAGCTCGGGGTGTCGATGAAGTGGCTAAGAACAAAGTATCGCAAGAGCCAACCTTTCCCCCACAGGCGAGCCTTCGGACCTGCCAGCTTGATGGGAGCCTGCGCAGCGGGTCTACCTGGGGCCGAGCCGAGCTCGAGGTGTCGATGAAGTGGCTAAGAACAAAGTATCGCAAGAGCCAACCTTTCCCCCACAGGCGAGCCTTCGGACCTGCCAGCTTGATGGGAGCCTGCGCAGCGGGTCTACCTGGGGCCGAGCCGAGCTCGGGGTATCGTTGAAGTGGCTAAGAACAAAGTATCGCAAGAGCCAACCTTTCCCCCACAGGCGAGCCTTCGGACCTGCCAGCTTGATGGGAGCCTGCGCAGCGGGTCTACCTGGGGCCAAGCCGAGCTCGGGGTGTCGATGAAGTGGCTAAGAACAAAGTATCGCAGGAGCCAACCTTTCCCCTACAGGCGAGCCTTCGGACCTGCCAGCTTGATGAGAGCCTGCGCAGCGGGTCTACCTGGGGCCGAGCCGAGCTCGGGGTGTCGTAGAAGATTCCTTCAACCAGGCCTATTCTATCATTGAGATGAGGAGTCATAGCCGGTTAAAACAAAAAACATAGAGATTGCCTACTCAGAGATAGTCAATATTCTGAAATGAACTTATTGAAAATGCAATAGTTATTTACAACATTACAATCCTTCTTCCCCTCTTACGGGTAGAAGCGCTTCAGATCGTCACCACTCCAGGTGCGACTCAAGGTCCTTCCCTCTGCATCCTGGAGATAGTAGCCTCCATTAACCAGAGCCTTCTCTACTATATAAGGCCCTTCCCAGCTAGGGTTGAGCTTACCAACCGCGGCCGACCTTCCTGCAGCGTCGACCTTTTTCAGTACTAGATCCCCCTCGGCGAATTGCTTGACTCTGATGTGTTTATCGAAGTACCGAGCCATTCGCCGTTTTACTTCCTCTTGCCTGATGGCGGCAACCTCCCGTAGCTCTTCCACCATATCTAATGAGAGGCGCAACCCTTCCTCATTCTCCAACCTCCAAGCTTCGCTTCCCTCAGCCGCGGCCGCAACCCTTGGGGACCGAACCTCGAATTCCACCGAGAGGACAGCCTCACACCCATGAGAGAGCTTGAATGGGGTCTCCCCTGTGGACGTGTTCGGAGTCGTTCGCAAGGCCCACAGAACGGAAGGGAGCTGTTCCACCCAGTTACCCTTCAGGTTCTCCACCTTCTTTTTGAGCAAGCTGACAATGATCTTGTTGGCCGCCTCCACCTGGCCATTGCTCCGAGGATGATGGACAGAGGCGAACCTGAGGTCAATCCCCAATTGGGTGCAAAAATTGATGAATTCTTCACTGGCAAACTGAGGACCGTTGTCTGTCACTATCGCTTGGTGCAATCCGTGTCTGCAAATAATTTCCCCCCAAACGAAGTTCCTGATGACCTGGGAGGTTACCTTGGCTAACGGCTTGATCTCCAACCACTTGGAGAAGTAGTCAATCATAACTAGGAGGAATCTCCTTTGCCCGCTAGCTGGAGGAAAGGGTCCAACCAGGTCCATTCCCCAAATGGCGAAGGTCCATGGCGCCGTGATGCTTCGAAGCCTTTGGGCGGGCAAGAGCTGGAGGGGTGCATGTACTTGGCACTTCCGACACCTCCTTGCGAACTCAGCTGTATCCTTCCTCAAAGTCCGCCAGAAATATCCTTGCCTTATCACCCTTGCTTCCAATGTCCTTCCCCCTGAATGACTGCCGCATTCTCTAGAATGCACCTATTCCAGGATCCTCTGGACTTCCTCCTCGGTTACGCATCTCGCGAGGAGCCCTGACAACATCTTCCGATGCAAGCTCCCCTCCAGCATCAGGTAATGAGCCGCCTTGTGCCTGAAGCTCTTTGCATCCTTGACTTCTTTCGACAGTTCTCCTGTGGTCAAGAAGGTCACAAACGGATCTACCCATGAGGACCGCCGATTCACCTCCATCACCTCCCCCTCTTCAATGGCTGGCCGAAATAGTTCGGTTAGGGTACCTCCACCCCGAGGCCCGAACTTTGCTAATCGGTCAGCTGCCATGCTTTCCTCCCTGGGAACATGTTGAATAGAAAAAGAATGGAAACCTCCAATAATAGTTCTTACCTTTGATAGATATCTTGCGAGGGTAGGCTCCCGGGCCTCGAACTCCCCTCGGATCTGCGATGCCACCACCATTGAGTCTGTGAAGGCCTCCACATCCTGAATTTCCAACTCCTTTGCCAGTCGGAGACTGGCTATCACGGCTTCGTACTCCGCCTGATTATTGGTTACAGGGAAGTGGAAAGCCACTGCTTGTTCTATGGTAACCCCTTGGGGACTTACCAGTACCATACCTCCTCCCAGGGAGTGCCTTCCTGAGGCCCCATCGACTATCATCTTCCATGCCTCCGACGGCCTTGGCTCCTCTTCCTCGGCCTCAGTGACATAATCCTCCAAGAAGTCCGCCACGGCTTGGGCTTTGATGGAGAGCCTTGGGACGAAGGAAATGTCAAACTCGCTTAGCTCGATGGACCACTTCGCCAACCTTCCTGAATGCTCCACCCCCTCAAAGACCTTGCGAAGAGGATGGTCGGTTACTACCCTAATCGAGTGCGCCTGGAAGTAAGGGCGAAGCTTCCTAGCTGAGATGACCAAAGCATATGCTAGCTTCTCCAGGATGGGGTATCGGATCTCTGCCTTTTTTAAGATTCGGCTTACATAATAGACGGGCAACTGTTTCTTCCCCTCCTCCCTAACCAAGACGGAGCTCACTGCCTCTACCCCCACTCCGAGATACAAGGCTAGGTCTTCCCCTTCCTTCGGGCTTTGAAGTAACGGAGCTTGGGAGAGTTGCCTCTTCAGCCCCTGGAATGCCTCTTCGCATTCGGCCGTCCATTCAAACACTTGGTTACCACGAAGTACTTTAAAGAAAGAGGAACACCTATCCCCTGACCGAGAGAGGAACCTGCTTAGCCCGGCCAACTTCCCGGTCAAGCGCTGGACTTCCTTGGCGCTGCGAGGTGATTCCAGGTCTAGAATAGCCTTAACCTTATCGTGGTTAGGTTCTACCCCCGCGGGAGTCAAGAGGTGCCCGAGGAATTTCCCGCGACTAGCCCCGAAGACGCACTTCAAAGGATTCAACCTCATCTTGAACCTTCGCAGGGTGGAAAACGTTTCCTCCAAGTCCCGCAAGTGGGAATCAACACACTTGCTCTTGACCATGAGGTCGTCCACATAGACCTCCAGGTTCCTTCCCCTTTGATCTCGAAAGATTCGATCCATCATGCGTTGGTACGTTGCCCCTGCGTTCTTCAACCCGAAGGGCATCATCTTATAGCTGAAGCATCCCTCTCTCGTGATGAAGGAAACATCCTTGATATTAGGAGGGTGCATCCGGATCTGATGGTAACCTGAAAATGCATCTAAAAAACTCATAAGAGAAAAACCAACGGCTGAGTCAACCAGCGCGTCGATTCGAGGCAAGGGGTAGCAATCCTTGGGACATGATTTATTTAATAAGGAAAAATCAATACACATGCGCCATTTTCCTCCTCCCTTCTTTACCATAACCACGTTGGAGATCCAGCCTGGATACTGGATCTCTGAGATGAAGCCTGCCTCCAGGAGCTTTTTGACCTCCTCTCGGATGGGGGCTTCTAGCTTGGTGGCGATGGCCCTCATCTTTTGGCATATGGGGCGGGCTCTGGGATCCAGGTTCAAGCGATGACAGGCCACGTCCGCGTCAATGCCTGGCATGTCTGCCGCATTCCAGGCGAAGATGTCGACGTTGCTTTGGATGCAGGCTCGCATCCGCTCCTGATCCTCGAGGCTCAAGCCTCCGCTGATCCGAATCCTTTGCACCTCCCCCGCTCTTGTAAGCACCTCCATCTCCACCACTTCTTCGGCTGGCTCCAGCCCCGACCGCTCCCAACTTACCCTCGCCTCTTCCTGCTCAAACTCGAGCTCCTTTCCCCCAACCTCAACAACTTCCATCGCCTCCTCCAGGCTCTCCTCCTGCCTCTGCTCTTCTTCATCCATCACTGCTCTCGCCTCTTCTAGGCTTATCTCCCCTTTCTCAACCCCTTCTTGCTCAGCCATCTCCTTCTCCAACTCCTCTGCCTCCGCCATCCACGACACGGTGTTAACCGCTGTCACATAGCACTGCCTTGCCATCTTCGGATCCCCCCTGATCCTAACCTGCACTCCTCCATTGTTGAACTTGAGGCATTGGTGGTATGAGGAGGGTACGCAGCGAAAGGCGTTGATGAGGGGACGTCCAAAGATGGCATTGTAACTACTCGGGGCGTCCACGATCACGAACCGACAGTTCCGTGAGACGCCCCCAAGCCTCACATGCAGGCCCACTCCCCCTTCCACTTCTTTCCTTTCTCCGGAGAAGCCAAAAAGCGGTCCATCAGAAGCCAAGACCCTTTTTCCTTCCACCCTCATCTCATCGAAGGCCTTCTTGAAGATCACATTCACCGAGCTCCCATTGTCCACCAGTATCCGGGAGACGGTGTAGTTTTCTATCGCTGTCTGGATCACAAGCGCATCGCAGAACGGATCCTCGTAGTCTGGCATATCCGCGGATGAGAAGGTGATCTTCTCCTCTGGGGGGGGAGCCAGGGAGGTTGAGGCGACCCCTCGGCGGAACATGGTTTGAAGGCTCCCCTTGCGGGTTGCCTCGATCCCCACTCCCCCATGGATCACTCCGATCCCTCCTCGGGTCCCCACGTCAACCCTGTCTTCACACCTGTCCTCGGCCTCTTCTCGCTGTACTTCGACGATCCTTACCGGCGGGTCTTGCCTTCCGGCCCCTCTGGCCCCTCTCATCTCCAGAAACTCTGGGCAGGTGGCCGTTGCGTGACCTTCCTCCTGATGGAAGTCACAATAGGGCAACGCCACCCTGCCCCCTCTTCCTTCTCCTCCTCCCCTTCTTCCGGCTCCCCGAATTCTTCCTCCTCTTCCTCTTCCCACCTCCATGGCCTCCTGCGGCGGTGGGAAATGACCCCTTGGTCCTTGTCGCCATCCTCCCTGCTCCAGCCTTCTTTGCTCCCGGAAGTTATCTCTTCTCTGAAGCCCTCCTTGGCCCTGTGGGCGACCCTCCTGAGGCCTCCAACCTAGTCGGTTGTTCGGCTCTCTGGCCCCCCCCCCCATGCTGCTGCCCCTGCCCTCGGGGCTCTTCTCTTCTCCTATCTTCCCTCGGCTCCCTCTGCTCCCTCTGCTCCCTCTGCTCCCTCTGCTCCCTCTGCCTTCCCACTACCGGCTCCTTCACATCATCCTCGGCCAACCTGGCCAGCTTCCTCGCAAACGCAGGGTTTGCCCTTTCAAAGTCTATCTCCTTCGCCGCCCTCTCCATGAACTCCTCAAAAGAGAGAGGGGGCACTCTCTTCAACTCCATGCTGAAAAACCCTGGTCTCAGCCCCAGGGTGAAGGCAAGCATCAGCGCATACCCCGGGACCTCCTAGACCAGGAGAATCTCCTCTTGGAACCGGTCAACATAATGACCCAACGTCTCCTCCGGCCCTTGCCTCACTGCAAACAGGCATTCAGCCTCCTTCTTCATTTTCTTCGAAGTTGAGAATCTCAACAGAAAACCCCTCCGCAGATCCTCAAAGCTGTAGATGGAACTCGCTGGCAACTGGTGGAACCAGTCCCTGGCCTTCTCTTTCAGAGTGATGGCAAAAAGCCTACACTTGAAGGCATCCGACATTTGTCTGATGGACACCACGTCCTCGAACCATTGCACGTGCTGAACCGGGTCATCCTTCCCGGTGTAGTAGGTCATGTCCGGCTCCCGGAACCCCTCCGGCACTAGAGCCGAGACAATGAGCTCACTAAAGGGGGTCTCGCCTCCCGCCTGGCGAGAAGGCACATCTCGCGACCTCGGCTGGCTGGACCGATCCGCGAGACCATGCCCAGGGAAGAGTTCCCGCACCGTCGCCTCCTTCTTGCCCAGATCCGCCGGAAGCTCCTTCTCGAGACGCTGGCCTGGGAAAAGCTCCCGCGCGGCTACGTCCCTCTCGCCTGCCTCCACCGGGACCTCCTTCCCGGGGCGCTGCCCTGGAGCGTTCTCGCCTAGCAGCGGAACCACCTCCACCGGAACCTGCGGCGTCTCCCACTCATTCCTTGCCGAGAAGGCCAAGTTGATCGTCTGCATGACTTCCCGCCTGAAGACCTCAAACATCTTCTTCATCGCCTCGTCCACCCGGGTGGGGGATCCTCCTGCGCCTGATCCTTCACCTTCGCCTCCTGCCATGGGACTTAACTCGAGATTTTCTTACACCGACTGCTTCCACGCTCACCGCACCAGAACTGTTGAAGCCAAAAATGACCCCAACGAAAGTTCACAAACCAAAGTGCAGCCGACGCCTACTTCTCTCTTACCTCGACCCTTGACTGGCTGCTAAGGTCAAAAGACTGACCCAAAGCCTCAGCTGGGAGGTCCCACCACACACCCGGAAGATCTCTGAGAGCTTCCCCTCCAAAGCCAAATGCTGGGCTGGGAGCTCCTCAGAAGGCACTAGAGTTGGAGAATAATGAAAGCCTTGCCTTCCAAAGAGCCCCTATGGGTCTTTTTATAGTCTTCCTTTGACCTGAAAATACTTAACTACCCCTGAGGGGTCTGCTAATAGCCAAATCCCGTTGTCATCCCAAGGGCATTTGGATAATTTTACCTTGGGATAATAATAAAATAATCCCCTTTACGAGCGTCGGGCCCTACCACGTGGGCCCACCTGGCGAGAACCCCGGCCGTGAAGGCTCTCGCTGGACCCCCAACTGGGCCAACCTTGGCGAGACCCCTTGCCAGGGAGGTTCGCGCCCTTCGCGGTCTTGAATCTATCGCGACTGAAGGCTTACTTAGGGCCTTCTCGCCTGCCCTGGGCGGGAGCTTGCGTTAGGGCGGAAGCTTCCGCGATCGCCGATCTCTCCTACCGAGAGCTCGAATATCTGCTTTGGTCAGTCGACGATCTCTCCATCTTTTACCTGCCCTTGGCGGGAGCTCCTACGGGACGAGAACTTCACAAGTATGCCTTAGGGTTAACCCAAGGCTAACCTGAGGCTAGCCCAATTCCTCAGTGGTGTCTCCGGGTCCCACCCAGCGAATATAGGGTTGTACAGTAAAACTAACTCCGAAGATATCCCGAAAATAAGCCACCTAACCTTACTTTCTACCCCAATGGTGGACTCCCCTCATCATTTCCCCTTGGCCATTATTTATAAGAAAAAAGAAAGGATTAAAGACACATGAAAGGTTGGAAGGCCAAAGGTAAGAGGAGGAAAATAAAGTGGTAATAATAATTAAATATTAATGAAATATATGAAAAAAAACAACCAAATTAAATGGGGGAGTTTCATAGTTTATAAAGAGGAGATGAATGGTGGACATAATTATCAAAATTAAGGTGGAGTTGAAACATCAAATATTTATTAAATAATTTAGGAGGAGGTAAATGGAGGGAGGAAATAATGAAGAATTATATAAAGGTGGTGGTTTCATGGAATAAAGATGAGATAGCGGTTTCATGGAGAAATGAAGAGGGGGAAGTAAAGGGTTATAATAATAATAATAATAATAATAATAATAATAAAGTGCATGTATTTAACGGTGGCGGTTTTGACATGAAAAGGTGACGGCGATGGCGTTGTGCATGAAAATAATTGAATGCCTAAGACTTGCTTGGCGCTGGTAATTTTGAGAGTTTGTGATGATGGCGTGGCGGCATCAATGCATAATAATATATTTGTCATGAGCTTGCATGAAGAAGAGCTCAATGGGTGGTTGCGACGTGGAACGCTTGATCGGCTTGAACGAGAGCAGCGAGACTTTGACTTGGTTTCATGTAGACTGCATGAATTTCTTGTCCAACGTGGCGACTTTGGTAAATATTTCTTTTGCAAACGTCGGGAGCGCGACCACGGCAATAAACCTACAAAAACAAATATATATTAAATTAGTAAACTAAAATATAAAATAACTTATTTATAAATGAAAATACATAATTTATTATTAATTTTATATTAATTATTAAACTATAGTAAATACTAAAAATAGGTATAAATCCTACAAAAATAAATAAGACTTAAATTATTTAACAGATATCAAAAAGATATAATTTTTTAACCAGATTAAATAAAATATGATTAATTAAAACTAAATATTAAACTAAATATTATAGTAAAAATACATGTAAATATTACTTATCACTTGCATTGCAATCACAATATATATATATCATAACAAGTGCACTCACGCATAACATCATCACAAACGCCGACCTTCGTGCCAGACGCTCCGTGCACTCAGGGCATGCTTACGGTGTACCGAATCAGTCAAGGTCCCACCACCGATTAGAGGTTATTAGCTTGTTGGTCGGGCACTAGTCTACTACAACACTCATGTTGGAGACATCCTCGCCCATCCCACTCAGAGGCGTTCACCTCACGGCAACAATGAGCACTATAGATCGACCTATGCCCGTAGTGTAACAAGCTGGGAAGGCCCGCAGCCCCCCATTTGCAGTGCTACAAATCGGCCACTCACAATGCAGGTACATCGTACCTCTAGATCAACGACTATCGTAGTGTAACAAGCCGGGGAAGCCCCCCTCTGCATTGCCACCACTCGATCTCTCATAACAGTGCTTCTTCAGTACACAGCTCACGTAGAGCGTATAATTCCAATTCCACAAATGCTCCACAATCCCAAAGAATGGTTCTCACGACCACAGCACATAAAGCTTATGCAGAGCATAAAACACAAGAAACTCACAAGCATTCTCACAAAGTCCGTAACCTACACGTTACATACACGGAGTCTTCTCTGGTTCGTAATATAAACAATGCAGACTAACCGTCCGGATGGGCTTCACACAGTATGCCTATTCCGTACTACTTATTTTGGATCTAGATGCAGACTCAATCGAGGATATCAACTATCAACCCGCTGGAATCGCTTACGCTTTCCACCTCTAAGTAGAGGATCTCATTCACATGCATAAAGTAAGACTTTACTTGTCTAAGAAGGAGATCGTTACCCCTGACAATCTCTTTGGAGTCATGGAAATCTAGCCGGTTGGTAATCACCGCGATGACTTTGCCTCCACAATGCTGAACTCGCCTCTCGATTCGGATCGCTGAAGCTCCACCGATGACCGGAATCCTACTCCTTTTTCCTTCCTTGCTCTCCTCTCTCTCTTCTTCTTAGAAAGAGAATGATAAGGATAGAATGAGAAATAATTCTCAATTCTTAGTATTATAATATCATAAGGAGTCCTGGACCATTAGATCCAATTTGAAGGAAATGAACGGACACAATTCGCTCTAAAAAGCATATTCCCTGGGCTGATATGGCTTGTGACACGCCCGTGTCATAGGCCGTGTACCTTAAGCGGCACACAACCGACTCAATCCAGACCAGGACACGGGCTTAGACACGCCCATGTCAGCTCCTGACACGCCCGTGCTGAGGGGCGTGTCACTCAATCGAGACAGGACCAACAATCCCGAAAGGGACACGGGTTCCTAACACGCTCGTGTCAACTTGACATGCCTGTGTCACCCAGAACATGCCTGGGATCCTGGCCATATTCCTCACCCGACACACCCCGGCTACCAAACCAAGCAGGACACGCCCTGGTATATGCCTGTGTCCCTGGTCGTGTCGCCTCACGAAGATCGTCGACTGCACTTCATCGAGAACTCACGACACACAGTGAAGGACACGCCCTAGGACACGCTCGTGTCCCAGGCCGTGTGCCTTACTCGAGACACACTCGAGGCCCACTCGAGTCCCACTCGATATCCACTCGAGTATACAGAGTTGTACACGCCCTGAGACACGCCCGTGTCCCAGGCCGTGTTGCCCAGCATGAACTCAATTTTGGGATTTGGGGTGTTACAGTTGCTGCTACTGATGTTGATGAGATTGTGAGTGTAAGTGTTGCTATTGTTGAGCCAATGTCTGTGGACAACCTACTAGTTCCTCTCCCAAAGATGACTCTCATAGCAGTTTTTGAGGGGGAGGCAACTGAGTCCCAGATCTCTGTCTCCACTGAGGTTGACTGGTTCATCCGTAACCCGGAGAAGAGACTTGGTAAGAGGCCAACTGTGCCTGAAGGTGTAATTGATCTTTCTGATGAGGAAGGAGATGTTGAGGAGCATTCTCCTGTCCAGACTGCTATTGATTCTGTTATTGCTGATAAAGCTCTTCTTTCTCCAATCGAAGAATCCTCCAGTGATTCTGACATCCCAGCAGATGTTCCAGTGCCCAAGGCTGCTTATATTCCATCTTCTAGTACAACTGACCCAATTCTACAAGCAGTTGAAGTGATGTTGGCAAAGCAACAAGCTAAGTTCGAGGCTTCGTTGCAAAAGGTTGTAAAAAGAGTTAAGAACTCTGAAAGTGTTATGCTGAATGGACTTGGAGAGGTAAAGGTTAAGATTGTCAAGCTAGAAAAGAGACTTGATGAATGGGGCCAAGAAGGTGGTACAGCAATTGCCTTGACTATGAATGCTCTAAAGAAAAATCTTCATGTTATGAAAAATATTGATCACAACGCTCTCTCCATGATCGATGCTCACAATAGTTCAATGGCTCACTTCGATACAAGTATGCTACATGATGTCAATGCCATCGTTGCCGAAGTTAAAATGGGGGAGGATGCCCCGTACATCAAAGGTGGATGCTAAATTGAATTTGTTGGGAACTTCGATGGATCAACACTTCAAGGCTACAAATAACTATATATATGACAATATTAAGTGGCTCTATAATCAATTAGTAGGTATTCAAGTCCCTGCTAAGCCTATACCAAGGACTGATAAGGCTTATCCTCCCCAGGATTACTCACAGTACTGGTCAGGAACACAGGAGTTTTATCCGGACATTGCTGTTGCAGCTATCTTTCCAGAAGCTCAGAGGGTGGAAGACATTGCTCCCCCAGTTCACAAGAGAAAAAGATATGGGGAAGGCACGTCAGAAGTCAGGCCAGAACAGGTTAGACCAGAGCCTGCCAGGGAGAACCCCTATAGAGAATTGGAAGAGGTATGGAGCCCTATGTCCAAAGGAATCATTTTGGATACTTTTTCTTTGGTCGAGCTCGGAGTGGAGAAACATCAAGACCACTATAATCAAGAAGAATGGAACAAATACAAGGAAACATGCAATAGAAGGGGATACATTTCAGGAACAACCGCAGTGCTGATGCAATGCCACCAGCTCCTTCTAGATACTATGCCAAGCCCAGAGAATACTTTGAGAGGCAGCGAGTAAAGATACAGAACGGGAAGAACTGATAGTCATATTTTCTTGTGTGTCAAGTGTTGTGGAATTCCCTCCCTACAATGAAAACAATTCTGATATATATACATATGATTTTTATAATTGACTTAGAATGCGTGTTGTTTTTATTTCTACTATTTTTTCATGTCTTATTTTCTTTGTATGTATGTGCAATTCACCTTACCTTGTTGGATTTTGGCTTCTTCAAATAGATGGAGATTGTGGGTATTGCATCCACAATAACCCTGATTTGAAGATGGGACCAGTCAAGCTAAGACGAATTGAGTTTGTATTTGATGCTACTTTTGAGTTATGTACTTGCTGGTTCACATTGCTACGTACACACCAATGTCAGGTTATAGTGGGTTAGTAAACACAGGACTACACAATGTAATCCCTTCTTGTGTAGGCCAACGTGTTGACTCACATGTAATCTCTCTATTAGGGTGTACTTCTATCCCAAGGAAGGACAAAGACATGGACTCAGAGAAATTGGAATTTTACCTAAGTAAAATTTGGCGAGTATGGTGAGGCATACACGTCGAATTCGACGAGTATCCTCTTGATATTCGACGAATTCGTCGTGTATACTTCCTGATACCCCATCGAATTTGTAGTATATACTTAGGGACAATTCGTTGAAAATCGGAAAATTCGCCAAGGAATATTCGCTGAGTATCACTGGGGATACTCGTTGAATTCGTTTGAGTATACTAGGCGATACTCGCCGAATTTGTCGAGTCAAATTTTGACTCCTTCTGGATTTTCTTCTAAGTCCAATTCGACGTATATCACATATACATTCGGCGAGTATCATAATCAATATTCGACGAATTCCGCCAAATTTGACTTAGGCCGTTTTCCGAAAATTTAATATGGTTCGGATTTCGGTCGGCCATGCAAAGTAACTTCTAGGTTACGTTTTTGGAAATCTTTTATAGTCGTTATTTCGAATCTCTCTATATATATGTTAGGTTGATTTTCAGAATGACTAATCTTGCCCTAATTACACTTCAATTTCAAAAGCTTCCAAACATAGAAACCGTCGGCCACATATACGCGATTCGCGATTTTTCCCGATCGGGCGCCGGCGACTAGCGATCTTCTTCTTCAATGACTTCCTCGACTGGATTGCTTCCTCTCTCAAGATCTATTCTACTCCAGTCCTAGTTTTTCGAAGATCGAAGGCTCAAGATTCAAGTTCTACAAGGATTTCAAGTTCCCGAGTTCTACAAGTTTCATGATCTACTTCTACGAAGAACGTCAGATCGAAGACTTGTAATCGTTGTTGTATTGTAATATTTATTTTCTATTGTAGGAGGTTGTTTCTCCGAGTTGTAGATCCGTTTGTGAATCGAGTTTATAGATCCATTTGTTGATCGATTTTGTAGATCCGTGTGTGGATCAAGTTGTAGATCCGGTTATGGATCGAGGTCTAGGAGAGTTTGTTCTCTGAGGTGTAGGAGCATTGCTCCGAGGTGTAAGATTGTTGATAATCTAAGAAAGGTGAAGTAATCGAATCTAACCCTTCGTGGTAGATAGGCGAGGCGGGATATTGGACGTACCCAATACGGGGAACCACTATAGATCTCTATGTTTGTGTGTTTGTTATTTTGAGTACTTTTTAATCCGCGAAAAGACACAAACATCACCTATTCACCCCTCTCTAGGTGAGTTAGGTAGACGCTGGATACTTTCAGAGTCCATCCCTTACTCTATCTTCATAATTTTAACGATAGGCGGCCTGTCGCCCTAGAGTTCTTCAAAAAAACCCTGTATCAACAACCAACAAATAGTGGAGGTTTGACCGACACAGACCCGATCATGTGATTTTTCACCCAATTGACGGGTGTTCCACGTTTACAAATTCTTTTTCCATCTTTTTGCTTACTGTGACTATTGGCGCACTTGACCGCTCCCAGGCTAAGGCAATCCAATTTAGTCCTGTCTAACGGAGCCTTGAGCAATCTCCAACAACGGTCATTACCATTGTGATCCGTGACAGACGTCACACCTGCCTGCCGCCTTGGAGTCCCACTAGGGGACCCACCTTGTCTTCGCACCAAGGAGACTTTATTAGGCCCGCGGGTCGTACACCCAACCCGTTTCCAGCCCCAAGACAGGAAGCCGAAATGATCAATTGCTAATGAGAGCCTGTTTAAAGACTCTTTATAAAGGAGGTCTCAAGATCGAATCTCGGCCTCAACAACCCTTCGGCTTCCTGTGTTAGGGACCAGAGATGGGTTGATGTGTACAGCATGCGGGCCCGATGAACCTCCTTGGTGCGATAAAAGGTGGGCCCCTGGTGGTACTCCAGGGTGGTAGGCATGTATGACGCATGTACTGTATCATAAAAGTGCACCTTTAAGATGTGGCGTAGGCATCACATCTGTCCGCCACTCTGGAGTCCCACTAAGGGTACCCACCTTGACGTCTCACCAATCCAGCTTTCATCAGGTCCGCAGACCGTACACCTCAACCAACTCTCTGTCATGGAGTCATCACCATGCAAAACATTGTTGAGGTTCGGGATCGAACACCCGACCTCCTAGATAAGAGTATTTCAGCAGAGCTCTCATCACCAACTAAGCAGCAGATCAGTTGGTGATGAGAGATGTATGAGAGCTCTTTATCAAGGAAATCTCGAGATTGAATATCGGCCTCAAAAACCTTTCGGCTTCCTGTGGTGGGACCGGAGATGGGGCTATGTGTACGATCCAGTGGCCTGATAAATTCGCCTTGGTACGACAACATGGTTGACCCCATATTGGGACTCCAGGTTAACAGGCAGGTGTGACACATGTCCTGCATCACATTGTCGTGCCAAACATATATTCTATAACAGTGACTATTTTGTCCAAACTCACCGGAGCAAAAAACGTACCGCCAAAGGGAGCCCATGTTTCACTTAACTAAGGTGGTTTGCACATTATTCACTGCAAATGCAGAACTAGTATTTATTTGCAAACCAGACCCTCAAATATCATACTTTGCAGCGCATTTTAATTATTCATGTTTTAGGTGTTCTACTGCTCACTTTATTGAGATGATGCAAGCTACACCTGGAGTATGAATGACGTCATCACCTAGGCTATACATGACATTCTTGGTAAGGATTGGTTAATCCCTTTAGGTTTCTTTCATGGACATTGTTATTGAAGTATTGACTTTCAATTCAACAACAATAAACATGAAAAATAATATTGAGTTTATATTTAATATAACTTTCTGTCATAGGAAATTGACATTCAACGTTTTTTATTATTCGTTTGCACAAAGATTTTCTGTCATAAAAAATTACATTGATCAATGTTGAGCTTCTAAGTATCTTTCTGCAAATTATCCTAAGCAATGCCGCGATATTTTCGCCCGAGCGTGATTTTTTTGTCCGGGCGTGATTTTTTCGTCAGGGCGCGATTTTTACGCTAGGGAGCGATTTTTTTGCCCAG
Organism: Platanthera zijinensis; assembly: GCA_039513925.1. Classification (NCBI taxonomy): domain Eukaryota; kingdom Viridiplantae; phylum Streptophyta; class Magnoliopsida; order Asparagales; family Orchidaceae; genus Platanthera; species Platanthera zijinensis. The sequence continues at coordinate 188,287,250 of CM077079.1, read as the reverse complement.
ACGAGATTATTTCGCCCGGACACGATTTTTTCGGTCAACCGCGATATATTTGCATGAGCCCGATTTTTTCGCTCGGGCACTTTTTTTTTCGCCCAGTCGCGATTTTTTTGATCGGGCGAGATTTTTTGCCCGAAAACACATTTTTTTGCCAACACTCGTTTTTTTTGCCCGGTAGCGTTTATTTTCTCTCAGGCTTGGTTTTTTTTCACGAAAGCAATGTTTATGTCGGGGCGCAATTTTTACGTCTGTGCGCGATTTTTTCGTCGGGTCGGAACAAAACGCGCCCGGGCGAACAAAATGCGCCCGGGCGAACGAAACGTGCTCGGGCGAACAAAACGCTCCCGGACGAACAAAACGCTCCCGGTCGAAAAAACAGCGCCCGGGCGAACAAACCCCGCCCGGGCGAACAAGCCTCGCCCGATCGAAGAATATCGCGCCCGGGCTAAAAAAATCGTGCCCTGACGAACAAATCGCGTTCGGGCCAGAAAACGAGCCCGAGCGAAGAATAACGTGCCCGGAAAAAGAATATCGCGCCCAGGAGAAGAATATCGCTCCCGGGCGAAGAATATCGCGCCCGGGCAAGGAATATCGTGCTCGGGCGAAAAAATCTCGCCAAGGCGAAAAAGCGCGCCCGGGCAAAAAAAACGCGTTCAGGTGAAAAAATCGCCCCCGGGCCAAAAAATCACGTCCGGGCCAAAAAATCGCTTTCGTCGTAAAAATTCGCGCCCGGCCGAAAATTCCCGTTCTGCCTAAAAATGGCGTATGAGCAAAAAAATCAAGTCCGACCAGAAAAATCTCTTCCGGCCGGAAAAATCATGCTCGTGCGAAAAAAACGCTTTCGAGTGAAAAATCGTGTTTGGACAGAAAAAATAGCATCTGGAAGAAAAAATCACGTACTAGTTGAAAAAAAAATAAAAATATGATTCAAAAAAATTTCTCTCCTTTTGGAAAGCCGGAATTGTCGATCTCAATATCCGCACATGGAAATAAACATTGGATCGATGCGTTTTTAGTTTATGGTGAATATCTCGCCGACTTTCCACTAGAAAGTCAATTTCACTCTACAATTGTTTGTCAGAACAACAGAAATGACTTTCATATTCTCAAAGTCAATGCTTCAATATTATTATATGTGAAACGATCAGATCGTTTGGATGAAATTGGAATTCGATATTGGATTTGAATATTTGTCAATATTGCAGAATTGAATATTTGTGACAAATTCCAATTCTAGCGTTCGCCTATTAAATAATATTAATGAATATTGGGGAATTGATTAATTATTTTGTTCGTTTGTTAAATAAAATTCAATATATGAATTGAAAAATATTACGAAGAAGTTAATATTTTTTCATATATATTATAAAAAAATGTGATTTTAGGAAGAAAAATGCGCACCCGGGTACAAAAGCGTGTCCCAAAAAAATACGTGTCCGGACGAAAAACTCTCGTCCGGGCGAGAAACGGGCTCCCGGGCAAAATACGGGCCCCCGGGCGAAATACAGCGCCCGGTCGAAATACGGGCGCCCGGGCGAAAACGGGTGTCAGGCGAAAATCGCGTCTCGGTCGGAATTATTCAATTCATATATAGATAAGAAAGAATTGTCTTTAATTCAAAATGAATTCCACGGAATTTATTAAATTTGCAATTCCAACGTCAAGTCTACAAACGAATGAAAAATTATAATTAGATCTTCAATTTCAATTCTAGGAGTCAATTCCATGCAAACCAACGGATCATTAGGGATTTCATTGAAGCCAACAAATAATTTAGATGACATATCGAGCCTTTGAGAGCAAGCAATACCATTTTGAGATGCTGGATTGAGTTAACCGGACTATGATATCTGTGATAATATATGTACCTTTTTGGATGCAGTGGAGTCATGGGCAGATATTTCCAAAAATTGTAAATTATTGCTATTTGGTCTCAAATATTTAAAATATTTATTTATTTTAACTAATTAAATGTATACTCTGATAGTCTGATATATTTGTGGTATTATAAAAACCTATAGTAAAAGATGGAAGAGAACGCTTTTGAAATATAAAAAAGTTATTTGGTGCTTGACAGTTTTTTTTTATTCTGTATGTGGGATATTGCCATATTAGCTCCCAGAGATCAATGTTTCTTGCTGATGACCCTTGGATTCTTGAATTGCTCCAAGTAAATTTTTTAAAATATTTCTTTTGTAAAAAAACTTTATATCACAATATATCGGTGAACCCAACAAAGGCCATGCATGAATGTTTATATTATTCTCCTTGATTTCTACTACTAACAGAGAATACTTGATATTTATATGGGGAGCCATAGGTATAATATCCGGTAAGATGAAGAAATGAGAGGCATGTGAACTTTCTGTTGAGGATTCAAACTTTTGCTTCTATGATGGGGACTAAAACGAATAATGAAGCAACTGCTATGCTCCACCACCAAGTAGGAAAATGTCTTTGTTCTCGTATTAATTGGACTTCTTTTGGTAGATGTATTAATTAGATTTGTTAATAAATGCCAGGAGTCAAATAGCATTTGTTTCGCAAAGTCAGTAGAAAAAATTAGAAAAATAAAATAATAAAAAATATTTATGTGATTCGAAATTCTCCACCCCACGATTATTAGTTAATACAGTATTAAAATTTCTTATTAATACACGATTATAATAGATCACACTTTATATAAAAGTAATTTTAGGAATATATACATTACAATGACTTATGCTTTTTTTGAAAAACTTATTATCATGAATAAGCTGCAAATTGAAAATTGATGTGTGCATAAGATTTTATAAAAATAATGATGAATAAACAGTACATTGTTTGGATAGTTTATTCATAAGTGCTTATCTAAAATTTCATTTATTCATAAAGGTGAGTTTATGTCGTTTTTTTTCGGCTGAGCGCGAATTTTTCGCTCGGACACATTTTTTTCGCCCGGGCGCAAAATTTTCACACTGACGCGATTTTTTTCTCTCGGTCGCGATTTTTTCGCAATGGCGCGAATTTTTTGCCCGGAATCGAATTTTTTGTCCGGGCGCTTATTTTTCGCCTGGACGCGATATTTTTGCACTAACGCGATATTTTTGCACGAACGCGATATTTTCACGCGAAAGTGAAAAATGTGTTCGGGCGAAAAAAAGTAACGTTCAATTGTAAAAAATGCGATCGGGTAAAAAAATCGCGTGCGGGCAAAATATTTTCACACGGAAGTGAAAAAGATGTGTCCGGGCGAAATATCCACGCCCGGACGATATTTTTGCACGGAAGTGAAAAAAATGCGCCCGGCCAAAGTATCCGCGTCCAGGCGATAAAAGCTCGTTCGGGTGAAATAACCGAGCACAGGAGAAAAAATCGCTCTATGGCAAAAAAATTGTGCCGGGGCGAAAAAATAGCGCCCGGGCAAAATATTCGCGTTCGGGTGAAAAATTCGCGGCCGGTCGAAAAATTTCAGCCATGTCGAAAAATTCCGGTCCTGGCGAAAAATTCTCGTCATGGGGAAAAAATCGCACCAGTGCAATAAATACGCGCCAAGGCGAAAAATATGCGTCCGGGAGAAAAATACGCGTCCGGGCCAAAATATCGTGTCATGATGAAAAATTCGCGCCTGAACGAAAAAAATAACTTAGATCTTTTTAAGGGATAAGCACATATGAGAAGTCATAAGCTAGCTTATGAAAATTCTACTTCTCATTAATTTTAAAATAAGTTATTTTCTATGATTTGTACAAACAAACAACTATAAAATTTATTTTATGTTTTGAATAGAGATTATTCATCAGCATAAACTTTCTCAAATAATGCCCTGGATATCCTAAAAATAACTTTGGCCTTATAATTATTCTTTGGGGCATTGGATTCACTGAAAAAAGAAACTACATTTATAATTGAACTGAGGTTATCTGTTTACCAGCCGTTTAGTTCACGAATTTAACTTGTTGGTTTAAAATGACTCAAATGGGCTTCTTACGAGCTCTGTTGGGAGTGTTGAAATAACATCGTGTAACCAGTTAATCTATTATGTAATTAATATTATTATGAATGTGCTGTGTTTACGATAAGTCATGCGGCTGTTCAGGACCTCTTGTCATTTAATTATCTCTATTACCCAAGTAATACTCATCTATTTTTAGTCCTGAAATGGAAATGAATAAATTAAGGGGAGAATATTATGAATGAACGAGAGTGTCTTCCTCTCTCTATGTGTGTTCTGGTGTTCCAATAGTGATATCAGAGCACCAGATTCGATCTCTGTTTCCAGCATTTAGGCACCGTTTGGGAGGATTTATTTTCACCGGTCAAGAGGTTACGATCGCATCACCTGGATCAGATCTATGACCTCATCATCTACCTCCTCGCTCTCATCGTCCACCTCTAACCCTACTGTCACGGCCCGCATTTCCTCATCAATAAAATTATATCATAGTAGGGGAAAATACACGCCGTGATGCCACGCCGTGCAAGAAATTACTGCAGACGCTCAGGCAAAACTCCAGACTCTAAGGTTTAACAAAAAATCATAATTTATTATGAAAGAAATCCAATTAAGTTTGATGGTCGTATCCCTTGACACAGTGGATCAACTAGTACACAAGTAAAATATATTTATACGTTGCGGAAAATACCTTTGTTAAGGTGATTTGACATCCTACATGAGCGTAAACGTCCCCGAAAGACAACTCATGAAATGCAGGACTCTAAATTTAATATAATATGAAAATAGTCTTTACGTTACTTTGGAAAGTAGTATTTTAGGTTTAGAAAAATGGTATGTATGAAGTACATATAGTAATGCTTTTATGAGTTAAAATACCTAACATGCATCATAACATAAAGAATTCCCAGAGAGCAAGTAAACTGTAACATCCCAAAAAATCCCTAAGTCCCAAAATGAGTCAGGCTGGGTGACATGGCCTGGGACACGGGCGTGTCCCAGGGTGTGTCCAGTGCACACGGCCTGGGACACAGGCGTGTCCTGCTCGGGTGAATACCCGGGTGGCTTTGAGTGGCGTTGAATGGCGTTGAGTAGAATGGCGTTAAGTGTGGAACACGGCCTGTGACACGGGCGTGTCACAGTGGCGTGTTTGGCACACTGCTAAGGACACGGGCGTGTGTCTTAGCCGTGTCCTTCTCGGGTTATCTGGTCTTGTGTTGAAAGAGTGACACAACTAGTCTCACGACCATGTGCTTTCTGACACAGGCGTGTCAGGGGTTTGACACGGGCGTGTCAGGGGTTTGACACGGGCGTGTCTAAGCCCATGTTCTGGACTAAGTGAGTCGGTTCTGTAGCCGCTTAAGGAACACGACCTGTGATACGGGCAAGTCACAACCTGTGTTCGGCCCAGGAAAATCAATTTAAGGGCTGATTTGAGTCGTTTAGTTTTCTTTGACCAAGATCCAATGGTTTAGGCTCTTCCCTGTGGTGATAATGCCGGCCTTGAGGAGGAGAAAGCTCATTTGAGTTTAGTCATTCTCTTTCTTAAGTTAAGAGAGAGAGAGAGAGGAGAGCAAGAGGAAGAAGAAGAGGTTTCCGGCCGCCGGTGGTGCTACGGTGGCTCAAATCACGAGCGGAGTTCGGATTTGTGAAGGCAAAGCTGCTGCGAGGACGTTCATCCGTTTGCTTTTCTCCCCATGGATCTGAAGCGTCTTCCAAGGGTAACGATTTCCTTCTTGGATAAGTGAAGTCCTTTTTTCCTGCATTTGAATAGGAATCCTCCACCAAAAGGTGGATGGCGAAGAGATTTCCTTGGGATTGGTAGTTCATCACTTATTGTAGTGCATTAGAACCGAAAGTGTGAGTACGGTTAGGCATGCTGTGTGAAGCCCATCCGGACATGTTGGTCCGGATTGGTGATGCTTATTTGCACATCGCAGATAACTCCGTAATTATTTCTAGTATGCATGAAATATGTGGTGGATGCCTGTGGCTTGGTGCCGTTGGAAGTACTGGAGGAAATCAAGGAAATTGTGAGAGTTGGGTTCAACTCTTGTGGCCGTGAGTGTCATGTGGTATAAAGGACTTAGTGCCAAACAGGAAAGGTGAAACCGACCCGCGCCTGTAAGTTGACCATGAGTACTTCGGTATTCCTTTGTGGCAAGGCGATTTGAGCAACGGGGGATGGCTGATCTGTACCTGCGTTATGCTAGTTGTATAAGAGAGCATCAAGGCATTGGGATTTCGTCAAGGGCATAATGAGAGTCTTTGGCCTGGGCGCCATAAAGACTAATAGTGCTCAAGTTTAACCGTCATGTCTGGGACCTCTGAACGGTCGTGGGATCCGGTATTTCCGGAACACCTGAATGTGCCCTGAGTGCACGGAATGTCAGGTCGTCGTGTAACGCTCCCGGTTTTTCGGTGTTTTGTTTGTTTATCTTTTGGCGTTACGTTGACGCGTTTCCGACCTTTTGCCGTTATTAGAGCGTAGTCTTAGCTCTTTAGGTTCCTTGTGTAACCTGTTTGCAAGATTCCCAACCTAGTCTTTTTCAGTTGTGATGACTCGGTTGAGCCTCTTAGGGAATGCTTGTGCTTTGACTTGGGTGGTGTAAGCCCGAGTGTTCGATCGTCGGATGTTGTTTTCGACTTCGCCGTTGTTTTTATAGTTTGGGTACTTAGCTACGGTGCGAGTTTTGTCGAAATCTGGGATGGTATGTTTTTCGCGTCGTTTTGACGTTTTGCTTCTAGCTAGTTGTGTGTAGCCTAACTTGTGGTGGTGGATTGTTTAATTATATGTATAGGTAAATACATAATTTGATATTGCTGATTTTGAGTTGGCCTTTTCTTTTAAGATAAGTATACATGTATATATATGTGTGTGCTTAAGCTAGTAGTGGCTGTTAGCTGGCGGGTGAAGAGGTAGGATTATTGTAGCTGGTGGCCGAAACTCCCCATGCTTAGATTTTTTATATTATCTTTTGGGAGAAGGTGGCTGGAGATTTATATAGGAAGACACCTGGTTTCAAGCTTCATTTCTCCTCCTTCCCAAGCAATCAGCAGGCTTCCTGCAGAAGGAACCGGCGGAGGAGCTGCAGTTTTGACCGGCGGTGACCGCTAGTTTAGGAGTCCTTTCTCTCAGGCGATTGTGGATCCGAGCTGCTCTCGCCGAGAGCTAGCTTCCTAGGTAAGTTTTTAAGCTTTTCGGACATTCTATAGGAAATTAGGGTTTCTTGTTCTGCTTCATCTTCTTCCTCTCTAAGCTACGGTTTTCTCCAGCTTGCTCTTTTTTTGGTGGCCGATCCTTGCCGCCGGTGTCGAGCTTGGCGTGTTGCTGCCATTTCCATCCGAAGTAAGGCAAGTGGCCCCTGCCCTTGCAAATGTTCTCTTTCCTTCTTATTTTTATTCTCTGAAGCAGCCATAGTATCTACTTCCAGCCATATTTCGATTTAGCTGAGGAATGGTCCAGGCCGAGCCTGATTTACTTTGTTTAAATTCATTTTTTTCCTCGTTGTTGTTCCTTTCAGTTAGCCTTTGAATTGCTATATTTAGCTTCCAGCTCTCCCTCTTCTGTTTCTTCTTCTTTTTTCTTTTTTTTTCCTGTTTCCTCGGCTTCAGAAAGGGGGCAGGCTTAGCTCTAGTTTTCCTATTTATTTATTTACATGGGAGGGGTGTATCCTATTCGGGTTGAGGATCATGATAGCTATAGGTTTAGTGCTAATTAATCTAAGTATTTAACTAGTCTTAGCTAGCTTAGGTTGCTGGTAGATCAGGTAAGGAGAAGCAGCATGAGCCTTGGAATTGATTTTCCAAGGCTCTGTATGCCAGGCGTTGAGTGGAGCTAGGGTCGGGTTTAGATTTTTTTCAAAGGGTCCAGGCGTTGAGTGGAGTGGACCTCACTAAACGCCAGGTTTATTTTTGCGGCAAAGGGTGCCGAGGCGTTTAGTGAGTCGACCTCACTCAACGCAAAGGCAGGTCTGGCATTGAGTGAGGTGAACTTACTTAATGCCACAACAAAGACTTGCGGCTAAGTATTTGGCGTTGAGTGAGTAGACCTCACTCAACGCCGCAGCTGTTTTGGCATTGAGTGAGGTAGACTCACTCAACGCCGCAGTCTTTTCAGCAGTTAAGTCTGATGGCATTAAGTGAGTCGACCTCACTCAATGCCAAAGCAGGTTTGGAGTTGAGTGAGGTAGACTCACTCAACGCTACATCCAGGGCTTACGGTTAAGTCTTTGGCGTTGAGTGAGGGTACCTCACTCAACGTCATGGCTGTTTTGGCGTTGAGTGAGGTAGACTCACTCAACGCCACAGTTTTTTAGGCTAAGTCTTTAGCCTTAGGATGTGTGCTTCTTTAGGACTGTTAGAGGAGCTTTTCCTTCCTAAGGGGGATGTTGGGGTGTTCGGCTAGTTTTTGCATGCCGACTCGTGGACTATGGCCGGAGGGGGTGTTTTCTGGACTCTGGAGGGGTGAAATGTGTGTGCTGAGTTGTAGACACCACGAAGTCTGGACAATGGGGCCGACTTGTTTAGGTGTGTGGACCCTAAGGCTGCCACCGGTTATTTTCACCCTTGAGTATGTATTTTTGGGTCTGGTTGTTGGGTCTGGTACTGCCACCCACTCCAGCCCCTTATTATTTACACCCCAGTCATTTGCCCACAAAGTTAGGATTGTTAGTTCTTTCTTTTCCGACTTTTGGTTATTCCTGCTAGTAAACTGATGCTTTACTGTTGCAGGTTGTTTCTTCTGCCGAGCAGGTAGCTTTTGTGCTCACATTTGGTGTGATTTACCTTTACTGTCCTTTTGATAGTATTTTTCTTCTTACTGTCATACTTTTCACTTACTGTTAGCTGTTGCTTTTGTTACCGGGTTGGTAAACCTTTTTTACTCCCACTTAAATCATATATTCTTCATGCTTTGATATTGTGCTAAGGCGTTCTTTCTTGAATGCCTTAGGTCCAGGTTGTAGCCATTAGAGCTGCTGTTCCTTTTTAGTGGGTTTTGCTGATAGCCTCCAGGGTAGTTGAGTTACAGATCTTCCACCTTGTGAGGTAGTTATTCTTCTTTTATGCATGAACATGCAAACTCACCGGTGGGTTAGTGTCGGGTTATCGACGCCCACTGGTGGCTTACTTGTTTTGCTGGATATGAATTAAAACTGCTTTTTTGCCCTCTTGGGGTTGCTTACTTTCTTCTGGGAAGGTTTTATGCTAGGTTGCATGTTAGGTATTTTAAAACCCTAAACTATTATATATATCTCATGCATATCATATTTGTAAAAATAAAACACTATCTTCTTTAAGCGTTAAGAATATCTTTCATATATAAATACTATACTCGCCTTAGGAGTCGTGCATACCATAAGTGGTCCATTGAGGGCCCTTATACTCATTTAGGGTGTCAAATCAACTAAATCAAAGTATTTTTCTGCTGCAAGCAAATATATTTTCCTATCGTGGACTTACTGATCCACTGCGTCGAGGGATACAGCCTTTAAATAAACTAGTTTCCAACTATTTTAAAATTTGTGATTTGAAGTCTTAGTGCGTTGCCTGAGCGTCAGCAGTTATCCCCTGCTCGACGTGGCATCACAACACGTGTTTTCCCGTACTCTGGTACTTCTTAACCTCGGGGAAAATGCGGGTTGTGACAGTCGGTATCATAGGGATGTTGCTTGACAAGTTAGTCGGGCAACCTTTCCTTTTGATTGTATTAGAAGTTTAGCTTCATAAGCATACACACACCGATATATAATCAGCACGTCTTGGCCAAAGCACGAACACTACACTCATAAGCATAAAGAAGTATACGAGGCATATTATGTAGTATGTGATGCATAATGCATAATATGTGTTTGTATATGGATCCATCATAGGAGGCAACATGTGAGGGTTATGTAGTATCAGATGCATAACTTCACCACATGAATGCGGCTAGCATGTTTTCTTTTTTTTCGTTGCATGGGAATGTTATGTAGTATGGGATGCATAACATTTTCATGTGTACGCCGCCCATGGCATGCATTAAGTCCTTTTTAGAATGCATAGCACATCATGCATATCATAACATTGCATAAGCACAACGTGTCAAGCTGAAGATTTGCATGATGACATATGTACACACATGGTTTTGAGTCAAAACGAATATAACAACATGCATTCATGGTTTTGGCACATGAGTTAGTATGATGGTGGTGAACCATCTCAGGTTAAGCATAATATCATCATTATAAAACAAATCCCAGAGCAAGTTTTGTAGTTAAAATTAATATTTAAGTATGCTTGTCTGTACCAGGTAGTTTTTTGGTAGCTGTTGGGCTGGGTTTTAACTAGAGCGGGTGCGATTATAGGATGGCGAAGCGTCCTGCGACGTGATCGACTCCCCAATCTAAGGGTGAATCTTCCGGATCCCAGAACGAGGCGATAATCGAAAGCCTGCGTCAGAGCAATGATGCCTTGGCAAGGCAATTGGTGGATATGCAGACCCAGATTCAATCCTTTGTTGCAGTAGTGGCAGGGCAGGCTCAGAGAGTTAAGGACCCCGTTGGGGGTGTTGCTGTTCCTCCCCCTCCTGCTCCTCTTGTGCCTCCAGTCATGGTTCCCCCGGAGATGGCCTTCATATCTCAGTTTCAGCGGCTTAGGCCCCCTACTTATGACGGGCAAGCAGATTTCATGATTTTGGATGACTGGATAATTTCCATAGAAGAGTTGTTCTCCTATTCTGGGATTATGGATGATCAGAAGGTAATGCTCGCTGCCTAGCAGCTCAAGGGATTGGCGAAGAGTTGGTGGCTAAGGGAGAAAGAAAGCTTGGTGGCAGGATGCACCTGGGAGTCGTTTAAGGTAACGCTGTTAAGTAAATTTCTGCCCTCGATCGAGCGGGACCGGTTGATGAACGACTTCCTACATTTGAAGAAAAGGAAACTCACGGTCAGTGAGTATGAGGTTGAATTTAGCAAGCTGAGTCAGTTTTCTCCTTGACTTGTGAGTGTTGAAGCAGATCGGGTTAAGCGGTTTCTGTGTGGGCTAAGAAGCGACGTTCAACAGTTAGCAAATGCCTACAAAGCAGTCAGTTATGCCGGTGTTGTTGAAGCTGTCTTGAAGGTCGAGGCCATTGAGAATGCTAAGAATAGAAGCCAGCAGGCGAGGCAAGACAAGCGGAAGTCTGTTGGAGGGAAAGGCCCCCAGGAACCTGATGCAGTTTCAAGGAAGAAGACCAAGGGGACTTGTAGCTTCTGTGGCTGGTCGGGCCATCCTTTGGAAAAGTACTTCAAGAGATTGGCAGTATAGAAGAAAGAGCAAGTCCATGCTATTCAGGGTGCTCCTAGAGGGAATGTGGTGTGTACTTTATGCTGAAAGAAGGGGCATGATGCGGCCCGTTGCTGGTTGAAAGATAAAGTTTGCTTTCAGTGTGGGCAAAAGAGCCATATCAAGACGAGGTGCCCTCAGGCGCAACCCATTCTCCCAGAAGTTCCATTGCAGGCATTGCTGCCACCCCCGCGCGTGGATAAAGGCAAGGGGAAGCTGAATGTTATCTTTTCGGAGGAAGCATGACCTCGACCCAGGTTATTTCAGGTTAGATTTCTTCCTAACTTTAATATTTTACTTCTTGTATAGTTTAGCTTTTGTTTTCCCTTAGTTGCGTGAGCTATTTCATAGGGAGATTTAAGGTAAAGAATCGCTGGGCGCGCGTTCTTTTCGATTCCAGTGCAACCCACTCTTTTGTTGTCAGGGCTTTCGTGGAGCGATTCCGCTTGGGCCTAGATCGTGTTGGTGGAGCTTTCTGCGTCAAGTTCCCTTCTGGTGACTCTGTGATTTCAGATTTGGGTATTAAGGGCTGCCCAATCTTGTTGGGGGACTTTCTAGCAAAGGCGGATCTGAAGGTGATTGACTTGGAGGACTTCGATGTTATCCTAGGCATGGACTGGTTGTCCAGATATGATGCGGTTATCCAGTGCAAGGGTAAGCGCTTGGATTTCGTGAAGGAAAACGGTCAGCCTAGGAGCATTTTTGCCGATCCACTCCAGGAGTCTCCGGTTATTTCTGCGGTACGTCCTCGCAAGTTGCTTGATTCTGGCTATTTTTCCTATTTGGTCTCTCTGGTAGGGACAGATGTTAGTGTGTCGCGGTTGGAGGAGATTCCAGTTGTTTGTGAGTTCTCTGATGTATTTCCTGACGATCTTCCCGGTCTTCCACCCGATAGAGATGTCGAGTTTGCTATAGATTTGGAGCCGGGTACGCGTCCTATTGCTAAGGCTCCGTACCGCATGGCCCCACGAGAGCTTGAGGAGTTGCAGATCCAGCTAGATGAGATGTTGGCAAAGGGTCTAATCAGATCGAGTTCGTCGCCCTAGGGTGCGCCTGTGCTGTTCGTAAAGAAGAAAGACGGGTCGATGAGGCTATGCATCGACTACAGAGAGCTGAACAAGGTTACAATTAAGAACAGGTACCCTCTGCCTTGGATTGATGATTTGTTTGACCAGCTGCGTGGTAGTGCTATGTTTTCAAAGATAGACCTTCGTTCGGGCTATCACTAGTTGAGGATTCGGGAGTCAGATGTTCCGCGGATGGCGTTCCGTTCTTGTCATGGGCATTTCGAGTTCTTAGTCATGTCATTTTGTTTGACTAATGCGCCTTCAACTTTCGTGGATTTGATGAACCGCGTGTTCAAGGATTGCCTAGACAAGTTTGTGATTGTATTTATTGACGATGTTTTGGTGTACTCCCAGAATGCAGAAGAGCATGATCGACATTTGCGTCTGGTCTTGGCGACTCTGAGAGACCATAAGCTTTACGCCAAGCTGAGCAAATGTGAATTTTGGCTGCCTCAAGTATCTTTCCTCGGCAATGTGGTTAACAAGGAATGAGCATCTCAGTGGACCCAGAAAAGATCGCTGCGGTTATGGAATGGGCGAGACCTGTTACTCCTCAAGAGATCAGATGCTTCTTGGGCTTGGCGGGCTATTATAGAAGATTTGTGGAGGGATTCTCCACCCTGTCTGCTCCATTGACCAAGTTGATGCAGGAGAATGCAGCCTTCGTATGGGATAGCAATTGTGAAGTCGCTTTTGGGGAGCTAAAGAGAAGGCTATGTTCAGCTCTTGCTTTGTCCTTGCCTACTAAAGGTGCTGAGTATGATGTATATGTGGATGCATTGCATATCGGGCTGGGACGCATACTGATGCAAGACGAGAAGGTGATTGCGTATGGGTCGAGACAGCTAAAGACTCATGAGAGGAATTACCCTACGCACGACCTGGAGTTTGCAGCCGTGATCTATGCTCTGAAGTTGTGGAGGCATTTGCTGTATGGTGTGCAGTACAAGATTTTTACTGATCATAGGAGCTTGAAGTATGTCTTCACACAGAAGGAGTTGAATCTGCGTCAGCAGCGATGGCTAGAGTATGTGGCCGACTATGAGGTCGATATTCAGTATCATCAGGGCAACACTACTAGAAAATTGAGTATTAGCTACATGTTTTTTTGCCAGGGTTCAAAAATCGTGGCTAATACACTAGTATTAGCCATGATCGCAGAACCGTGGCTAATATTTAGGTTTTAGCCACGACTATAAAAAAACATGACTAATACCTTTGTATTAGCCATGAAAAACAAAAACGCGTGGCTAATATTAATTTTTTCAGCACAAATTAAATTTCAAAACAATTTAAAATAAAAAATGCGTGGCCGACCATTTTCGTCTAAGCCCGCTCCACCTAATCTCACGAAATGAAAAAAAAACCCATCCCGCGGCTTCAGATCGCCCTAAACCTAAACCTAAGCAAACGTCATACCCTTCCCCGTAACTTCCGAGCTCCGCATCTTGCCGATCACTTCTCCTTCCTCTGTCATCTCTCCGGCAACCAGTTCGCTCACCGCATCTTGCCGATCCCTTCTCCTTCCTCTAGCATCTCTCCGGCAACCAGTTCGCTCACTGTATCTCCCTTTGTTTTCCCTCCGGATCTTGGTAATCTCTCATTTTTCTTCTCGCTAAATTCCAGACATCATTCTTTTTTCTATTTCATTCCACATCTTGTATAGTATACATGTGAGACCACTATTTGCTTAAATAGGTTTATTCATGACTACCATTTGGATCCACCATGTTTTAAAATCTTCTAACTTCTAGTTTTAAAAAAAAACTTACGATTTTTTGCTAAGTTTCATGTTTGTTTTTCGTAAGGTAGTGTAAAATATGGTTGTTCTAAGTTTTGTGTTTACTTGTGTTTTTGTTCTAACTACCATTTGGAACCACCATGTTTCCGTAGCATTGGTTTGTCCTCAAAACAACTAAGGGAAAATGTTAGATAAAATATATTCTGCAACTACTATTTGCTTAAATAGGTCTATTCATGACCTTGTTAATTGAGTTTTGAGATTCCACACCAAATCATCTACACAAATGAGTTGATTAGCCCAATTATATGACTGTGAAGTAAGATATTTTTCACAAACAAACTTGCACTCGTGAAATGCACTTTCTTTAATCCATTGTTTTGTGCACTTAAACTTTTTCTCCACGATTTGGCCTCATAATTTTTTTTCCTAGATGTATCCTCTTGCAAAAATGCAAGTTTGCGTACATTTCACCCTTGTGGTGGGACCCTTCCTCAAACCCTCACTGCACTGGGATGCTTTGTGCACCGGGCTGCCATTTTTATGATTTAAAATGTAGATGAACAACTGTAGTACTGGTCTGTTGTATCTATCTTGTTAAGCTATGCTACCGGCAATGCTTACAGTAAAATAAAAAAAAGATGTATTAGTTTTTTTCCTTTTATGAAGAAATCATGATAAATTGTTTTTGTTCTTGATATATTTATAACTGTCATTTCAAACATCACATTTGTGTACTGTTTATGAACTTGTAGTGTCAGGAATGAAATGATTATCAATTTTATGCTTGTGTAGTGTCATGTTTTTTTAATATTTTTTGTATGATGTATAAATTAATTTATGTACTTTTTAAGGTAATCTGTAGTAAGTGGGTCCTTCATTATGGTGAATATTTTTCAGTTAAGAACCAAATAGTCTTGGAGGGAGTTCTCTATGTCATGAAGTGTTTATGCAAATGTTCAAGTAATAATCTATATTTTCGCCTTTTTATTTATTTTATAATTGCAGTTGAAATGTTGAAATGCTCACCTCCATCCAGGAGGTTATCATGTTTAAGCATTTTCAATTCTCATTTGTTGCAAGTTTAATTGTCCGGTGTCCAAACCCTGTAGCAGAAGCTACTCATAAAAACACAATTTTGTTTCAACATGTTTAGATTCCGATTTTAATTTTATTTCAACATGAAATAGGGTTTCATTTCGTTTTCTAATTTAGGGTTTCAACATGATTTAGGATTATTTAAACAAAAAATAATATATTTTCATTGTCTGACCTCTATTTGTATAACCCTAATTTTTTTTTAAATTATGTAGATTTCTCCGGCATTAAATATGGATAAAAGTTGGATTGATTTGCAAAATAGAGCTTCATCTGAATACATCCATGGTGTTGACAAGTTTCTAGATTATGCATATAAAAATAAAACATATAGTTTTGAGACTCGGATTTATTGCCCTTGCAAAAAATGTTGTAATACTTATTTGATGGAGAGGGTCATTGCTCGTGAACATATAATTATAAATGAGTTTTTATCTAAGTACAGATATAGACCCTTCACGGGGAATCATATTCTTCTATATCTTGCAGTGGGGATGAACAATGTTCTGATTTTAGAGATGATATGATGGAGATGATTCATGAAGCAATTGGAATTCCACCTATTGGTGCTGGTTTGTATGAGAATCCATCATCATTAAGTAGTCCAAGAACAGATGGTCCTAGCGAAGAAGATGCCAAATTTATAAAACTTGTTGAAGACGCAGAGTGTCCATTGTACCCTAATTTTGTCAAGTATACATCATTGTCTTTCATAGTTAGATTACTGCAAGGTAAAGTCATGCATGGATGGACATATATCTCGTTCACATTGCTATTGGAGTGCCTTATTGATGCTTTTCCGAACATAAAAATACCTAAGTCTTATTATGAATCTCAAAAGATTACAAAAGATTTGGGATTTTCTTACGAGACTTGGGATGCATGCCCCAATAATTGCATGATTTTTAAAGGAAATGATATT
Organism: Platanthera zijinensis; assembly: GCA_039513925.1. Classification (NCBI taxonomy): domain Eukaryota; kingdom Viridiplantae; phylum Streptophyta; class Magnoliopsida; order Asparagales; family Orchidaceae; genus Platanthera; species Platanthera zijinensis. The sequence goes on along the minus strand of CM077079.1, from coordinate 188,271,186 downwards.
ACACTTGAAAATTGTGAGATTTGCGGTGAGTCACAATACAAACAACTACATGACAATGGAAATAACATGCAAAATACAATTTTAAAAATTCCAGCAAAATAAGTAAGATATTTTCCTTTGACACCGAGATTGAAAAGGTTATTCATGTCATCAAAAACTGCAAGTTATATGCGATGGCATGCAGAGGAACGTACTAAAGATGATACTATGAGGCACCCAGCTGACTCTCCAACTTGGAAAAAGTTTGATAAAGATTATCCTCAATTTGCTGTAGAGTGTCGCAATATTAGACTTGGTTTGGCCATCTTGGCTCAAGGCATCAGAGATCATGGTAATTATCAATCCTCCGTCTAAATTCTCATCACAAATTGGTGAATTTGTCGAAATCTACTAATAATTTGGTGTTTCCACCAAACTTTGTAAAAAAAAAGTAAGGGTCATTTACTGGGATCTCCCCTGTGAGTTTGGTAAACTACAGGTTGCACCCCTCTTTCTTTTGAATTTTCAACCCTCCCCCCTGAAAATTTTCTCTAAGGAGATATTCTTGTGCATGAATGTTATGAAATGTAAATTTAGAGGGGAGGTTTTTGTAATTTCAAAAATAAGAGGGATGCAACCTATAATTATACTAACTTTCAGGGGAAGTTTTAGTTATTACTCAAAAAAAATAAGTATTTATTGATTATTTTCGTCGAAATGGGGGGAAAATGTATTCTGATATGCTCTTCGGATGCGATGTTAAGTGAATTTGGGTCCCAAGATCACTGAAACTGTGAAGGGTAAATTAAGCTTGGGAACAAGAATTCTTCAAGCTGGAGGGATCCAGAGAGTCTTCAGACGAAGTTTCTCATTCAGGAAAAGGGAGAAGTTGCTGAAGGCTTTCTAGTGCTACCTGTCTACAACGGCTTGTCCTATTGCAGGGCTTCTCTTTGTTTCAAACAAAAAGGTTTTTTTTATCAGTGATAGGCCCCTCACCGTTTCTTCCTCTGATGAAAAATTTTCTTGTATTTTAGATTATCTTCGTTTTATTTGAAGCGACTACCATCTTTATTTTGGCACTACATACTAGTTTTGATGGTATCATTGATGCCAAATATTTATGAGCAGGCTTTCATTTGGTTATTCTATTTATGTGTAATGTGGATCAAGATAAACTTTCGATTGGATACATTTATTTTTTTGTGCAATGTGGATTAAGTTTTACTTAAATGTTATTGTCTAGCATTACAAAATTTTGAATGTTTTTTTTAAAAAAATATAAATTAGTATTTTCCACGGCTTGTAATCGTGGCAAATAGTTTTTAAAAAATAATGAGTTCACTTTTAGCAAGGGTTTCATACCGTGGCTAATAGTTGTCTTATTTGCCACGGTAGTTTTTTCTCATGGCTAATACTATTTGCAACGGCAATTCCATGGCTTAAAATTTTTAGCCACGCAGACTTTAACCATGGCGTTTTCCCGTGGCTAAAGCTTTTTAGCCACGATTTTGGACTTTTTGCCAGGGCAATTTGCCCTGGCCAAAAGTCTGTTTTTTAATAGTGCAAGGCCAATGTGGTGGCCGACACCCTGAGTCGGAAATCAGGGAAGATTTTTGGTCTCACAACCGAGTTGTTAGTAGAGGAGTTTTTGTTGATGGGCATTTTTGTGGTAGCTGCAATGTGCAGAGCAGCCTGGCAGTGGCAGAACCTTCATGGATCGCGCTCACGAGATTGCATCAGAAGGATGATCCTGACCTTCTGTATTTGTATCTTCGAGCTGAGAGAGGTGAACTGCCAGATTTTTCTATAGATGATACAGGTACTTTGAAGTATCGTGGAAGGTTTTGCATTCCCGCGGTTGGAGACATCAGGGTTATGGTGTGCAGGGAAGCCTATGGATCTAGCGTTGCCTACCACCCAGGATCCACCAAGATGTACCGCGATTTGAAGCAGATGCCTAGTGGTATGGGATGAAGTGAGACATAGCCAGATTTGTTTCTTAGTGCCACACTTGCAAGCGAGTGAAGGTGATCATGGAAGACTAGGTGGCAAGCTGACTCCCTTGGAGATTCTGACTTGGAAGTGGGAAAGTATCTCAATGGATTTCATTATAGGCTTGCCAAGATCTCCTAGGGGGCATGATTCAGTATGGGTGATCGTGGACATACTGATGAAGTGTGCTCACTTCGTGCCATTCAAGATCGACTACCCGATGAGGAAGATAGCAGAGCTGTATTTGGAGGAGGTCATCAGACTGTATGGTGTACCCGTGAGCATCATATCGGATGGAGACTCCAGGTTCACGTCTCATTTTTGGAAGAGTCTTCAAGAGGGGTTGGGGACAGATTTGAGGTATTCCACTGCTTATCACCCGCAGACCAAAGGTCAGACGGAGCGGGTAAATCAGATTGTGGAAGATATGATCCGATGCTATATTCTGGATCACGGTGGGGCGTGGGACGAGCGTTTGCAGCTTATGGAGTTTGCGTATAACAACATATATCAAGAAAGCTTGCAAATGACTCCTTTTAAGGCTTTGTATGGGAGGCGCTGAAGGACTCCTTTGTTTAGGGCTGAGTTGGGCGAGAGACCCTTGTTGGGTCCAGAAGCACTCGAGGAGATGGAGATTTTGGTGAAGCTTATTCGAGAAAAGCTTCGAATAGCCCATGAGAGATATGAAAAGAACGCTAACCGACGTAGATTGGATTTGGAATTTGCTGTAGGGAACCAGGTGTTCTTAAAGGTTTCCCCGATGAGCGAGATTAAGAGGTTTGGCAAGAACAGGAAATTGGACCCGAGATACGTGGGGCCATTTTTGATTACTGAGCGGATTGGAGTATCAGCTTACCGGTTAGAGGTGCCTGCAAATTTTTCCTAGCGTGCATGATGTCTTTCACGTTAGTCAGTTGCGGAAGTGTGTGCAGAGTGACAAGCAGGTTTTTGATTCTATACCCTAGTTGGAGCCGAACCTTTCCTTTGTGGAGGTGCCTGTCTGCGTCTTGGATGCTCAGGTTCGCGTGATGCGGAGGAAAACTATTCCTATGGTTAAGATTTTGTGGAAGAACCAGGGTGTAGATAGAGCGACTTGGGAGCTAGAGTCGGTGATGAGGAAGGCCTATCCTTATCTCTTTCCCTGATCTCGTGCCTGGTTTGTTTTTGGTGCTTTTTTATAGCTTTGGCTTAGCTATTTCTTTTTCTTCTTGATTGAAGTTTTATGTTGAAAGTTTCGAGGCGAAAATTTCTTTTAGGGGGAGTGGCTGTAATGCCCCCTTTTTCAGTGTTTTGTTTGTTTATCGTTTGGCGTTACATTAACGCGTTTCCGGCCTTTTGCCATTGTTAGAGCATAGTCTTAGCTCTTTAGGTTCCTTGTGTAACCTGTTTACAAGATTCCCCAGCTAGTCTGTGTCAGTTGTGATGACTCGGCTGAGCCTCTTAGGAAATGCTTGTGCTTTGGCTTGGGTGGTATAGCCCGAGTGTTCGATCATCGGATGTTGTTTTCGACTTCACCGTTGTTTTCGTAGCTTGGGTACTTAGCTACGGTGCGAGTTTTGTTGAAATCCGGGATTTTATGTTTTTTGCGTTGTTTCGGACGTTTTGCTTCTAGCTAGTTGTGTGTAGCCTAGCTTGTGGTGGTGGATTGTTTAATTATATGTATCTGTAAATACAGAATTTGAGCTTGCTGATTTTGAGTTGGTCTTGTCTTTTAAGATAAGTATACATGTATATATATAAGCGTGCTTAAGCTAGAAGTGGCTGTTAGCTGGCGGGTGAAGGGTAGGATTATTGTAGCTGGTGGCCGAAAATCCCCATGCTTTGATTATTTAATATTATCTTTTGGGAGAAGGTTGATGGAGATTTATATAGGAAGACAGCTGGTTTCATGCTTCACTTCTCCTCCTTCCCAAGCAATCAGCAGGCTTCCTGCAGAAGGAACCGGCGGAGGAGCTGCAGTTTTGACTGGCGGTGGCCGTTAGTTTAGGAGTCCTTTCTCTCAGGCAACGGTGGATACGAGCTTCTCTCACCGAGAGCTAGCTTCCTAGATAAGTTTTTAAGCTTTTCGGGCAGTCTATAGGAAATTAGGGTTTCTTATTCTGCTTCATCTTCTTCCTCTCTAAGCTTCTGTTTTCTCTAGCTTGCTTTTTTTGGGTGGCCAATCCTTGCCGTCGGTGTCGAGCTGGGCGTACTGCTGCCGTTTCCATCCGAAGTAAGGCAAGTGGCCCCTGCCCTTGCAAATGTTCTCTTTCCTTCTTGTTTTTATTCTCTAAAGCAGCCATAGTATCTACTTCCAGCCATATTTCGATTTAGCTGAGGAATGGTCTAGGCCGAGCCTGATTTACTTTATTTAAATTCCATTTTTTCCTTGCCATTGTTCCTTTCAGTTAGCCTTTGAATTGTTGTATTTAGCTTCTAGCTCTCCCTCTTCTTCTTCTTCTTCTTCTTCTTTTTTTTCTTTCTTTTTCTGTTTTCCTCGGCTTCAGGAAGGGGGCAGGCTTAGCTCTAGTTTTCCTGTTTATTTATTTACCTGGGAGGGGTGTATCCTGTTCGGGTTGAGGATCATGATTGATGTAGGTTTAGTGTTAATTAATCTAAGTATTTAACTAGTCTTAGCTAGCTTAGGTTGCTGGTAGATCGGGTAAGGAGAAGCAGCATGAGCCTTGGAATTGATTTTCCAAGGCTCTGCATGCCAGGAGTTGAGTGGAGTTGGGGTCGGGTTTAGATTTTTTTCAAAGGGTCCAAGCGTTGAGTGGAGTGGGCCTCACTCAACGCCAAGTTGATTTTTGCGGCTAAGGTGCCGAGGCGTTGAGTGAGTCGACCTCACTCAACGCCAAGGCAGGTCTGGCGTTGAGTGAGGTGAACTCACTCAACACCACAGCTAAGACTTGTGGCTAAGTGTTTGGCATTGAGTAAGTAGACCTCACTCAACGCCGCAGCAATTTTGGCGTTGAGTGAGGTAGACTCACTGAACACCGGTGTCTTTTCAGTAGATAAGTCTGATGGCGTTGAGTGAGTCGACCTCACTCAACGCCAAAGCAAGTTTGGCGTTGAGTGAGGTAGACTCACTCAATGCCACGGCCAGGTCTTGCGGTTAAGTCTTTGGTGTTGAGTGAGGGTACCTCACTCAACGCCGTGGCTGTTTTGGCATTGAGTGAGGTACACTCACTCATCGCCGTAGTTTTTTTTAGGCTAAGTCTTTAGCCTTGGGATGTGTGCTTCTTTAAGAATGTTAGAGGAGTTTTTCCTTCCTAAGGGGGATGTTGGGGTGTTTGGCTAGTTTTTGCATGCCGACTCGTGTACTATGGTCGGAGGGGGTGTTTTCTGGACTTTGGAGGGGTGAAATGTGTGTGCTGAGATGTGGACACCACGAAGTCTTGACAATGGGGCCGACTTATTTAGGTGTGTGGACCCTAAGGCTGCCACCAGTTGTGTTCACCCTTGAGTATGTATTTTGGGGTCTGGTTGTTTGTGCTGGTAATACCACCCACTCCAGCCCCTTATTATTTACACCCCGTTCTTTTGCCCACAAAGTTAGGATTGTTAGCTCTTTCTTTTCCTAGTTTTGGCTATTCCTGCTAGTATACTGATGCTTTACTGCTACAGGTTATTTCTTCTGCCGAGCAGGTAGCTTTTATGATCACACTTGGTGTGATTTACCTTTACTGTCCTTTTGATAGTATTTTTCTTCTTACTGTCATACTTTTCACTTACTGTTAGCTGTTGCTTTTGTTACCGGGTTGGTAAACCTTATTTACTCGCACTTAAATCATATATTCTACATGCTTTGATATTGTGCTGAGGCATTCTTTCTTGAATGCCTCAGGTCCAGGTTGTAGCCATTAGAGCGGCTGTTCCCTTTTAGTGGGTTTTGTTGATAGCCTCCAGGGTAGCTGAGTTACATATCTTCCACCTTGTGAGGTAGTTATTCTTCTTTTCTGCATGGACATGCACACTCACCGGTGGGTTCGTGTCGGGTTGTCGATGCCCACTAGTGGCTTACTTGTTTTGCTGATATGAATTAAAACTGCTGTTTTGCCCTCTTGGGGTTGCTTACTTGCTTCTAGGAAGGTTTTATGCTAGGTTGCATGTTAGGTATTTTAAAACCCTAAACTATTATATGTATCTAATGCATATTATATTTGTTAAACAAAAACACTCTCTTCTTTAAGCGTAAAGAATATCTTTCATATATAAATACTATACTCGCCTTAAGAGTTGTGCATACCATAAGTGGTCCATTGAGGGCCCTTATACTCATTTAGGGTGTCAAATAAACTAAATCAAAGTATTTTTCTGCTGCAAGCAAATATGATTTCCTATCGTGGACTAGCTGATACACTGCACCAAGGGATACGACCTTTAAATAAACTAGTTTCCTACTATTTTAAAACTTGTGATTTGAAGTCTTAGTGCGTTGCCTGAGCGTCAGTAGTTATCCCCTGCTCTACGTGGCATCACAACACGTGTTTTCCCGTACTCTGGTACTTCTTAACCTCGGGGAAAATGCTGGTTGTGACACGTCGTGCTGGCATTTGTGATATGTATGGCCTTGGTTGCTGAATATATATATGTGTGTGATATAAATGGCTATGCAGGGAAGGAATTCCGCTGCCCCGTGCCAGGGGCAGGGTCATTATAATTGGTCAGCTGAATGCTGATCTTTGCCCTGTTTTCCACCGGTTGGTTGATTGGTTCTTGAAGGTGCAGGTGGTGCTGGTCCAAGCGGGACTTAGCGGGTTGAAGGCCAAGCCGCGTTGCTGCCCTCGAAGGCTTTGTTTTGCTTAGACTTGTTCATGTGTGGCCGGCCTGCGATCCAATGTTTGTAAACCACACCTTATGTTCATAGAAACTTGTAAAAGCCATAAGGCGGTGTACCTGTTGTGTATGGTTTTATACATTCCTATTTTGTAATAGAAGTGGACAATTCCTGTATTATTGAGTTCATATTTTTCAACCCTGAAGCTTCCGCTAGAATGCTCTTGTTAGGGTGCGATTGTTCTTGGTATTATTACGTGACGTCTCTGCCTATTTGTGGAATATGGTGTGGGGCCCCGACCGGACCCTCTATTATATCCTACGTGACGGGTAGAGGTGTTACAATTTGGTATCAGCTTGTTGGTCGATCTCTTCCGAATTCGCGGACGAATTCTTTTGAGGGGTGGCGAGCACGTGTCAGTGTTGCCGTTATAACGCATATATTGAACTCAATAATGTCCACTTAGGAATGTACATACACTTCTTTGGTGAACCTGTGTGTTCATTTATGGTTTGTTTGCCATTTGTTTAGTCGCTAAATTGTGTTTCTACACAAATAGGTGACTAGAAGTGTTGCGGGTCTGTCGGAACCTCAACACTCTGTTGAAAGTACGGCACTGGCTGAGGTGCCCACACCTCCTCCATCTGCTGAAACTGTCCGTTTGATTACGGAGATAGTGATTGCGGTTATGAATGCTCAGCAAGCTGGGCAGGCTCGGTCTGCAGTGGTGACAATTCATGCTGAGATAAGACAAGAACCAGTAGAGGTTGTAGTTGATCTGCGGGAGACAGATCAACAATTGATGCTGTTCATGAGCATCAATCCTCCTCAATTTACTGGGGCGGGTTCCCCAGCCCAAGCGGAGGATTGGCTCTCAAGGATTAAGATGCTCTTGATAGCTATCAGAGTAGAGGAGGAACAGAAAGTCACACTAACCACTTTCCTGCTTGAGGGAGAGGCTCGGTTGTGGTGGGACGAGGTAGAACTGCATCACTTGGCGGGCAGACGTTTTACGGGAGTCTCGATGGAAGAGTTCTCTCGATTGTGTTTAGCAAAACATCTCCTGATGCAGTAAAGAATTTTCATGGAGTTGGAGTTCTAACGTTTAACTCAAGGGGAGCATAGTGTGGATGAGTATCTGCATGAATTTACACATTTGGGACGGTACGCGAGAAATATCTTCGCCGAAGAGGAGCGTAAGACTAGTCAGTTTTATGGGGGACTACGAGATGAGCTGCGGTATTTGCTCTCGAGTTCTGTGAATCAGGGATTCCAAAATTTGTTCCGTACAGCTTGGTCTTTGGAGAAGGATATGAAAAGAGGACAAGCAAGGGGGAACTTGGTTGTTACAAAATCGGAGTTTAAGCCGTCGTGTCCGGAGAAGTCTGGATACCGAAGGAGGTGGAATAAGAAGTCCAAATCTATGGGACAAGCTCCTTCAGAGACTGTGACGGAAGCATCTTCTGGGTATGGATCTCGCGCTTGTTTTATGCGTGGGAAGTTGGGACACTTCACACGTGATTGCCGAGTTGGCCCTCCGAAGGGTGAAAAGAAGACGGGAGCGTCTTATGCGGAGAAAGGGAAGACTGTAGTGGAGTCTTCTGCATCGCACGCGCAGCCCCGAGTCTTCAACCTTGGGCAATAGGAGGCCATTAAGCAGGACGATGTCGTCACAGGTGCGCGCAATTTTAAATTTTATTGTATGTTGTGTGCTGTGCTTGTTTTAAATTTGGTGTTATAGGTTTTGTCCTTATACGGGACTCTCCGGCACGAGCATTGTTCGATGCAGGTGCTTCACATTCGTTTCTGTCGGAATATTTCATCTTGCGAATCGGGGTGCCTATACGGACCGTGACAGACAGTCTGAAGGTGTTACTACCTAACAGATGTTTGATGTGTGCGGATAAGTCTTGTTGTGTTGAGGTCAAGATAAGGAGTCGGTATTTCAAGGTGGAAACGTTAGTATTGCCGATATCAGAGTTTGATATAATCTTTGGTATGGACTGGCTATCAGAGTAGCATGCTTGTATAGATTGCACCTCAAAAGAGGTTACACTGGGGAAAATATCGAACAAGAGGACAAGTTCAGTGGCATGCGAGGGATGAGTAGGGTATTGATATTTGCTCTGCAAGTCATTAATGCAGTTCGGAAGGGTATAGAGTAATTCTTCATACTCATTGAGGCGGTGGAGCCGAAGGCCAGTGTAAGTGAGGTGCCGATTGTATCGGAATACGCTGATGTATTTCCAAAAGAACTTCCGGGGTTCCCACCCCAAAGGGAAATTGACTTCGCTATCGAGCTGGTGCCAGGTGCGAAAGCTGTGGCCCGCTCATCTTATCGAGTAGCGCCAAAGGAGATGGAGGAACTAAAGGTTCGGTTGTAAGAATTGTTAGAGCAAGGCTATATACGCCCAAGTCACTCGCCTTGGTGCGCGCCGGTTCTCTTTGTGAAAAAGAAGGACGGCAGCTTGCATCTATGCATTGATTATCGAGAACTGAACAAACTAACAGAAAAAAACAAGTATCACATTCCACGGATCGACGACTTGTTTGATCAGTTAGTTGGCTCGACTGTATACTCCAAGTTGGATTTGAAGTCAGGCTACTATCAGTTGAGAGTTCGTGAAAGTGACATACCCAAAACAGCGTTTGGAACACGCTATGGTCACTATGAGTTCACGGTAATGCCATTTGGACTGTCTAATGCGCCATCGATATTCATGGACTTGATGCATCAAACATTTAGGGAATACTTGGACCTCTTTGTGATCGTCTTTATTGACGATATCCTCGTATATTCCCAATCTGAAGAAGATCATGCAAATCACTTACGGATGGTGTTGCACACTCTGAGGAAGAAAAAGCTCTACGCCAAGTTCTCTAAGTGTGAGTTTTGGCTGTCGTTAGTGGCTTTCCTTGGCCATATGATTAGTGGAGAAGGCATTGCGGTGGATCCTTTCAAGATAGTTTCTATACGGGAGTGGCCTGTTCTCTCTTCAGTTGTAGAAGTCAGGAGTTTTCTTGGGATTGCGGGCTACTACAAGCACTTCATAGAGAATTTCTCGAGAATAGCTTTGCCTCTCACCACACTGACGAGAAAGGATCAGAAGTTCATTTGGACGCCGGAGTGCGCTCGAGCTTTTGAAGAGTTAAAGAGTCGTTTGACTACAGCGCCAATCTTAACATCGCCATGTGGGCAAGACGGCTTTGAGTTCTATAGTGATGCATCAGGAAGCGGCTTAGGCTGTCTTCTTTTGCAATTCGGAAAAGTCATAGCTTATGGCTCGCGCCAGTTGAAGGTGCATGAACGGAATTACCCCGTCCATGATTTAGAATTGGCAGTGGTTATATTTGCACTCAAACTATGGCGTCATTATTTATATGGCATGAAAGTAGATATATTCACGGACCATAAGAGCCTGAGATATCTGTTGGATCAGAAAGATCTTAATATGCGACAGAGAAGGTGGATGGAGTTTCTTAGTGACTACACCTTCCAGATTCATTATACTCCCGGTAAAGGGAATGTAGTTGCTGATGCCTTGAGTCGTCGGACTCCGGCAAGGGAAAGTTGGATTTTACGGCATGATGAAAGCCTAATTCGAGAACTGGTGGCATTAAATATTTCTTGTGTTGAAAGGAATACCACTGCAGATGCGTGCTTAAACTGGACGGAGGTACAATGTGACCTGGCAAACAGAGTTCGGCAAGCAACAGAACTTGATGAAAGTCTACAACGCTATGCAACGGAAAGTGCAGACTCTAGATTTTCTTTTATTGACGGTATTTTTCGGAAGGACGGACGTCTGTGTGTCCCAAGTAAGGGTAAGCTCCGTGAAGAGGTGATGTATGAAGGCCACTTCACCAAATATTCAGTTCACCCCGGGAGCACGAAGATGTATAAAGATATGAAGAAGCTGTTTTGGTGGCCTGGAATGAAGAGGGACGTAACAAACTATGTCGCTAATTTTCAAACGTGTGCTTTGGTAAAGGCGGAATGCCAAAAACCAAGTGGTTTACTAAAGCCGTTACCTATTCCTGAATGGAAATTTGACGATATTTCCATGGATTTCGTGCATGGATTGCCGAAATCACAGTGTGGAAATGATGCGGTATGGGTGATTGTGGACCGGTTAACCAAGGTGTCACACTTCATCCCGAACCGTAAGGACGATTCAGTTGAGAAGTTGGCGAAGATGTACGTGGATACTATTGTACGATTGCACGGTGTGCCCCGTAGCATCGTTAGTGATCGAGATGGGCGTTTCACTTCAAGTGATTTGAGATTAGTCCACGAATTGTTGGGTACAAAATTACATTTTAGTACGGCCTTCCACCCTCAAACGGATTGTCAGACCGAGAGGACCAACAGGACGTTGGAGGATATGCTCCTAATGTGTGCGCTGGATTTCATGAAGAATTGGAAAAATCATCTCGGTGTGGTTGAATTCGCCTACAACAAAAGCTACTAAGTGAGTATCCTGACGGCACCCTTTGAGGCTTTATACGATAGAAAATGTCGTACACCTTTGGCTTGGATGGAAACTGGCGAAACAAAGTTGTATCGACGAAAAGAGTTAGATGATGCCAACTCAGTCATACAGTTGATACGTGAAAGAATGATGGTGGCTCAAGACAGGCAAGCTAAGTATTACAATGCCAAGCACCAAAACGTGGAGTTTGCGGTGGGCGATTGGGTGTACATGAAAATAACACAATTCAAAGGTGTGTCCAGGATACGGCGTCTGAAAAAGTTGAGCCCAAGGTATCTGGGACCGTTTGAAGTGGTCGAGCGTATTGGTGAAGCTGCCAATCGGTTAGCACTTTTGCAAGAGCCGAGTGGTTTACATGATGTGTTTCATGTCTCAGTGTTGCGGAAGGTGCTAAGAGAGCCAGTCCAAGTGGTTGTTGTAGATCAAGTATCGGTCGACAGTGGGCTAACGACGAAAGTTAGTCCTATTCGAATCGAGGATTGAGCCAAAAAGCAGTTGCAAAACAAGATGATCGGGATGGTCAAAGTCCGTTGGGACAATTGTGGCCGTGAGGAGCTAACATGGGAGCGCAAGCAGACAATGCGAGCTGAGTTTCCTGAGCTTTTTGTGTAATTTGTTGACCATGTACGTTCTGTTATAACAAATTTGTTAGTGGAATAGCATTATAATGTTTGTTCACTTGCTGCATACAAATTTCGGGACAAAATTTATTTTAAGGGGGGAGGATTATAACACCCAAAAAATCCCTAAGTCCCAAAATGAGTCAGGCTGGGTGATACGGCCTCGGACACGGGCGTGTCCCAGGGCGTGTCCAGTGCACACGACTTGGGACACAGGCGTATCCCAGGGCATGTCTTGCTCGGGTGAATACCAGGGTGGAATTGAGTGGCGTTGAGTATAATGGCATTGAGTGTGGTTACACGGCCTTGGACACGGGCGTGTCCAAGGGCTTATCCTGCTCGGGTGAATACCCGGGTGGCATTGAGTGGCGTTGAGTGCCATTAAGTAGAATGGTGTTAAGTGTTGAACACGGCCTGTGACACGGGTGTGTCACAGGGGCGTGTTTGGCACATGGCTAAGGACACGGGCGTGTGCCTTAGCCGTGTCCTTCTCGGGTGATCTGGTCTTGTGTTGAAAGAGTGACACGGCTAGTCACACGACTGTGTGCTTTCTGACACGGGCGTGTCAGGGGTTTGACACACGCGTGTCTAAGCCCATGTTCTGGACTGAGTGAGTCGGCTTTGTAGCCACTTAAGAAACACTGCCTGTGACACGGGGGTGTCACAACCTGTGTTCGGCCCAGGAAAATCAATTTAAGGGCTGATCTGAGCCGTTCATTTTCTTTGACCAAGATCCAATGGTCTAGGCTCTTCCCTGGGGTGATAATGCCGGCCTTGAGGAGGAGAAAGCTCATTTGAGGTTATTCATTCTCTTTCTTAAGTTAAGAGAGAGAGGAGAGCAAGAGGAGTAAGAAGAAGAGTTTTTCGGCCGCCGGTTGTGCTGCGGTGGCTCAAATCGCGAGCCGAGTTCGGATTTGCGAAGGCAAAGCTGCTGCGAGGACATTCATCCGTTTGCTTTTCTCCCCATTGATCCGAAGCGTCTTCCAAGGGTAACGATTTCCTTCTTGGACAAGTGAAGTCCTTTTTTCCTGCATTTGCATAGGAATCCTCTACCAAAAGGTGGATGGCAAAGAGATTCCCTTGGGATTGGTGGTTCATCCTGTATTGTAGTGCATTAGAACCGGAAGTGTGAGTACGGTTAGGCATGCTGTGTGAAGCCCATCCGGACATGTTGGTCTGGATTGGTGATGCTTGTTTGCACATCAGAGAAGACTTCGTGATTATTGCTAGTATGCATGAAATATGTGGTGGATTCCTGTGGCTTGGTGCCGCAGGAAGTACTGGAGGAAATCAAGGAAATTATGAGAGTTTGGTTCAACTCTTGTGGCCGTGAGTGCCATGTGATATAAAGGACTTAGTTCCAAACAGGAAAGGTGAAACCGACCCGCGCCTGAAAGTTGACCATGAGTACTTCAGTATTTCTTTGTGGCAAGGCTATTTGAGAAACGAGGGGTGGCTGATCTGTACCTGCGTTATGCCAGCTGTACAAGAGAGCGTCAAGGCATTGGGCTTTCGTTAGGGGAATAATGAGAGTCTTTGGCCTGGGCGCCATAAAGAATAATCATGCTCAAGTTTAATCATCATGACTGGGACCCCTGAATGGTGGTGGGATCCGGTGTTTCCGGTACACCTGAATGTGCCCTGAGTACACGGAATGTCGGGCCGTCGTGCCAACATTTTTGATATGTATGGTCTTGGTGGATATATATATATATATGTGTGATGTAAATGGCTATGCAGGGAAGGAATTCCGCTTCCCCGTGCCAGGGGCAGGGTCGTTATAATTGGTCAGCTGAATGTTGACCGTTTCCCTTTTTGCCACCGGTTGGTGGATTGGTTATTGCTGGTGCAGGTGGTGCTTGTGCAAGCGAGACTTAGCTGGCTGAAGCCTAAGCTGCGTTGCTGCCCTCGAAGGCTTTGTTTTGCTTAGACTTGTTCATATGTGGCTGGCCTGCGTGCCTATGTTTGTAAACCACACCTTATGTTAAGAGAAACTTGTAAAAGCCATAAGGCGGTGTACCTGTTGTGTATGGTTGTATACACTCCTATTTTGTTGTAGAAGTGGACAATTCCTGTATTATTAAGTTCATATTTTTCTACCCTGAAGCTTCCGCTAGAATGCTCTGTGTTAGGGTGTGATGGTTCTTGGTATTATTACGTGACGTCTCCGCCTGTTTGTGGAATATGGTGTGGGGCCCCGGCCGGACCCTCTATTATATCCTACGTGACGGGTAGAGGTGTTACATAAACAACCTTCATAAAGGCAAAAATAGTAGTTTAAGTCACATACTTAGCATCACCAAAGAAAACCACCAGTGGGCGTCAACAACCTGACGCGAACCCACTGGTGAGTATGTATGTCTATACAGAAGGAAACAAGAAAAGATCTACCTCACAAAGATGAGGAAGAGGAATCTCAACAACCCAGGAGATCACTAGCAAGCCTCAAAAGAAAACTAGCCGCTCAACCGGCTACGGTTCTAAACCTGGGGCATTCAAAGAAAGAACACCTCAGCAAGAATTTAATCAAATAGAAATGGAGCATTAGATCATAAGCAATAAAAAGGAAGGGGCTTACCAAACCCTATAATAGAATTCTATCAAACTAAGCAAAAGGAAATAAATAAGATAACAAAAGTAAGACACTGCCCAAGGAATAATCAAAGCGCACCAAGTGCGAGAAATTAGCAACTTGGCTTGCTAAAAACCTGCAGCAGCAATAAGGAAAACATATGCCAAAACAGTAATTTTAAAAGGGAAAGGAACTAACAGTCCTAACTTGTGAATTATTAGTAGTGGTAAAACCATAGATCTAGGTTGGTGACCAAAAACATCCCTCATTCAAACAACCAGATACAAATAACTCAGGGGCCACCAGTGAAGCCTTGGGGTCCAACACACCGGCCCAAACCGGGGCTAAATATGTGGTGTCCACGGCTCTATACCCAAATATTCCTGTCAAGTAACCAGAGTAACCACCTGCCATGATTCACGATTCGGCCTTCAAAATTAACCGAAAACATCACCAAACCGAAATAAAACCCATACAAACAAACTCGGGAGAAAACACCAGCCTAAGGAAAAAGCGTCGAGTCCACTCGACGCCGCGTTGAGTGAGTACCACTCACTCAACGCCAAACACTAAGCAGGGAAGGCGCCGAGTTTACTCGACGCCCCGTTGAGTGATCTCCACTCACTCAACGCCAAAAGACTTCGCCGCAAAATCTCTCACTGGACGATGACGTTGAGTGAGTTCAGCTCACTCAACGCTGTCAACGCTAAACAGCCAACGGCGTTGAGTGAGTTCACCACACTCAACGATTTTGACTTAGAACTAAACATGGCCGATGACATTGAGTGAGTTCAGCTCACTCAACACTATCAACGCTTTTTTACTTAGCCTCTAGACCGAAAAGCTAGGCGTTGAGTGTGCACAACACACTCAATGCTTTTACACTTAGCCCTAAAATTAAACTTAGGCCCTAAGCTAACACTCAACGCCTGCTCACAGAGAGTTAGCAACTATGATCTTCCACCCAAATTTACCTTGTTAAGCTACAACTTCCCAAAAACCAGCCTATTTCCTCTTATTTCATGGACTAGCTGGACCTATTCTACCTTAACAGTAGGTTAACCGAATCCAAAATCTACAACCGACTAAAACTAAGCCTAGACGAGCTATACAACAGACTAACTCTGGACAAGATCTACAGCAGCCCAAAGTTCTAAGAAGAGAACAAAAAAATAGCTACCAAAAAGAATAAGATTAATACAATCAACTTGGCAAGGGCAAAGAGCACCACTTGCCTCTACCTTCCAGGAATCGGCAGCTACACTCCTCACTCGGCACCGACAGCAAGATCAACCACCTAAGAAAAGATCTGGAGCTTTTAGAGGGAAGATAAGCAAACCCGCAGAACCCTAGCTATAAAACAAACCTAGAACTTGAAATACTTACCCTAGGGAGGTAGATCCTGGCGAGAGTAGTCCAGATATGCCTTTACACGAGAAATTTGGGCTCTAACTAGCAAGAAATCGGCGGCCTGAGACCCAGCTACTCTCGTCGCCCTAGCTTCTTCCGCTGGAAGCTAGCTGGCTGAAGGCTTGGGGAAGAGGAAATGATGGAAAGACTAAAGAATAGCCATTTATACTCACGCTCCACTCAGCTAGCTAAACTAATTCAATAATATATAAGCTATAACCACTTCAAGTTAAAAGAAAACACAATCAGCCACTAGTACAAACTATCAGCCATAGCAGCTACCACTGCCTCTATCCTATCAAAACCACTAGTATTATACACTTAGCTTAATTTAGCTTATGATAAACAACCACTAAGCCACTAAACAAAGAAAAAAAATTCTGCTACCTGCTTAAGCACCTAGCTAACACAACCACTGTATATATACATATATAAATTCAAGCTAACAACACTTAGCCACAAAAATGCCAAACAAAACCAGCCACTTATAGAACCAGCAAAAATAAAATAAAATAGGCTATTCATATATCATAATAGCCACATACAGCCAAAACAATTGCCCTAATATAACATTATATCGGCCATTGAAATAAAACGCCAAAACGACGTGAAAAACATACGATCTCGGAATTTGACGAAATTCGCACCGTAGCTAAATACCCATGCTATGAAAACAACGGCGAAGTCAAAATCAACATCCGACGAACAAAACTCGGGCTAACACCTCCCGAAGACAACACACATGCATTCCCGGAGGGGCTCCACCGAGTCACCAAAACAAACTCCGTCTCGCTAGGGAATCTTGTAAACAGGCTACAAAACAAGTCACTCAGAGAACTTAAAGAGCTAAGACCACGCTCTAACAACAACAAAGGACAAAAACGCGTCAACGTAACGCCAAACAAAGATTAAACAATCACAAAAAACCGGTGGCGTTACACCTACCTTTACCAGGAAAATTTATGATTAATGGTGCATCCGTATGGAGACACTTTTCAACTCTTATAGTCTGTGGGACATTGTAGAGAAAGGCTTTCAGCCTGCAAATACTACCAAAAGTGCAGACGACACGCCACCAGCCCCTTCTACTGAAGACAAAATGAAATATGCCAAAGCTCTCCTTATCCACGGCGTAGTTGTAAGAATTTTTGATTCGTGAAAAATGGGAAAGCAGGCGCAGGAACACTCAATCAGTCTGAGCCCAAGTGAATCAAATGCCAATAGAAGAGTAAGAATCTTGTACTATCAAAAATCTTTATAAAGCGAGTCATACATGGCGAGACATGATTCACCCATATACCTAATGGAAGCAAAAAAAATACAAGGCAAAAAACTAGTTGTGCGGTATCAAGGAGAAGTCGTCGACCCTGTTGAGCTGCATAGGAAGTCCACTGAAGCCGCCTAGTCACAAGAACAAAACCAAGCCGGATGGACAGCTCATTAATCCAATGCTGAAAAAAACTATGTCCGCTGATCTGCAAGTCGCCTAACTGCGAGGTCGCCTAGCTGCCAGATCCCGCGAACTGCTGCTGCCAAACTGAACAAGCTTCCAAAAGCGGACATCTTATTGAACTGGGAAAGAGTTTCAGAAGAGAAGACCACCTTGTCATAAGCAGCGACCTACTGCTAACCTCTAGTTGCTATCCGTAGAGTCTGCACTATCCCTGACTTAAATTAGAATCAAGTCACTGGCTTTCCAACGCTATCTACACAACCTGCGCAGCATAAACCCGGTCACCTATTCAAACCACACAGATAGAAAACCCTGTCCGCAGTAACTCCCCAATCTCACTTACTATTCATTCGATGTTACTCTTGATGTAACAGGGGGTCCTATTTATAAGCCCGGAGAGGAGTGTGATCACCGCCCTACCTGATAAGATCACCACCCTACTCCGCAGAGAGCACCAAGTGTATCCGTATAGCCATGGATACACAACCAGACCGCCACGACTAGGCTAGATAGCCAGTCTGCCAAGGTCGCACCACTAAGGCCAGATTCCAAGACAATCCGGCTTGTCGCTAAGGCAATTCTAGACTTGATCGCCATATAGCCGGACTCTATGAATACTGCTCCAGTTCGCCCACCTGCGGACACAACTCTAGTCCGCATGCACCTGAGGAAACCACTACAGTCTACATACCCCGATCCTGTAGCCAAAGCACATAGGAATGATTGCTGCCTAACTCGGTAGATAGAGATATCAGTAAGTACAAACTGCGTGATCTCCCGGATTGAGCCAGTTCGCACAAACCGGCAAACTCCAGCACCAGTCTGCTATAACAGACAAACTCCGCAGTTACCACCAACCGCGCCACAAGAGCTAGACCAAGGAACACGCCATGCCGATCTCCCAAGCTCCAGTACAGTCCACAACCCAGAATCTGCAAATTCCATACTAGTCCGCACCTCGTCTGTCTTGGAGAGCTCCGCAGATAACAACCATATCCACCCGGTTACCTCCTGGAAACAAAATGCCTACTGAACACAAGCCGGCTTGGCTATCCGCCAATTTTGTCCGCACAAGAGGCGCAAACAAACTGCCTAGGCTACTAGAGCACAAGATAACAACAACACCATTGCCGACCTGCCTAGCTGCCAGTCCTGTCCGCACAGACCACACAAACAGGCCGCCCAGGCCGCCACTTTCACTTCATAATTTTCAACACTCCCCTTAATGTGAGAAGTGGTAACTAGCCCCAGTAGTCCCCATAACCATGAACATGGCCCCTCCAATAGTGGCATCGATACGATGTCCGCGACATAGTCCTCGCTCCTTATATACCAGACTATAAGGGATCCCTCCAGTACCTCCCAAAAGGAGTCATGCTTCTCTATGCCTTCTTCTCCTGTTTTAACACCCACTTGTATGTCACAAGATTTACACCATCAACCTTGGGCACAAGGTCACAAGCCTCATCTCCCCTGAGGGCAGTCACCTTGTAACACCCCAAAATGACAGCAGAACCTTTGGTGATATCCGGTGATAGTGGGTATCGCCGATGGCGATAGTGAAAACACTCAACGCCATGATGATGCTTGCTCACACGTTGACACCGTAAAATTCAACAGACTAAACACGTTTGCCTCTCTACAATAAAATTCTACACTCACACAAACTTCTTCGTAGCGCACACGCTATGCAATTATATTAATTAGATACTAACATACGGGTAGCCAAACCAATTAGGATCGAATAAAGGCTATAGACCAATATTCTTTCCGGCTAAAAGGACCCACCCGGTCTGATCGAGCAAAGTTGTACCAAAAGAGATCTATCAAAATTTATGATTCGGAAACGGTAGATCTCTCCCAAAAAAAAGAAAACGAAGGTTCGCCAAACCATTTGAACTTAAATAAAATAAGGATAAACAACAAAATCAATTGAAGAAACCACGATAAATTCAACGTTTCAAAGATCACGCCAAAGTATCCACCACAATGAAAATCTAGAGGGAAAAATACCAAAAGTAGAAAAGTTTCGTTACCCAATCAGAATGGATGATTCCGATTCGCTAATTTTTATCTCTCTTCAACGGCTCCGCCGGAGTCACGCCGATAGGAGAGAAACTCGTCCGCCTTCTCCGCTTCACGCCGGAGTTGGAACCATAAGGGGAAATCAATGTGTCTTGGCCGAGATCTACCAAAGAGGAAAGTGTTGGTCGGCTTTTGTGTGGTAGAGGTGAAAGACTTAATCAAGAGCCTAAACACCTAGAGGGGGGGTGAATATGTTCTATTTTTTCCTTTAATATTTTAGGCAATTAAACAGATCTTTCTTGGCACAAACAAAATAAAAACACAGCACAGAACATTTACAACACAGAGAACACCATATTTATAGTTGTTCCCCAAGATATGGGTACGTCCACTTTCCCCCTTCGCCTATCTAGTAGAGTACTGGATTTAGCCTAACTTCTTTCCTCTTTATCAGATCAAAAGATCCTACAACTCAGAACCAAAATGGTTCCTACACCTCAGACTTTTGCAAGTCCTACCTAAGATCCTTCCCAGAATCCTACCTCAGGCATCAGCCCTACCTCAGCCCTTATCTCTAGGCTTACAACTCAGACTTTTGCAAGTCCTACCACTCAGGCTCACTGCCCTACCTCAGCCTTTATAATTATAGGCTTACAGCTCAGATCTATAACAGATCCTACAAGACATTGTGTAACAAAAGATATATAAAAGATATCACCAGATAGATCCCTCTATTGATGTTCTTCTTGATCAGTTCTTGATCTTCAGTTCCAACCAGACATAGCTGTTTCAAAGCTTCTTGATAGAACAAAATAAGGTTGGACTATTCTTGATGTAGAAGTTGATCCACTATCAGATCCTTCCTTGAATTCAAAATGAGATCTGAATCTTCTCTACTGATTGTTCTAGATCAGCCTTCTTAAAGGGGTTTCCCTTTTCTTATTGTGAATCTTCTCTCTTAGTTGATGGATTTTTTGGCCTTCATTGAGTTGGTTTTGGTTGTTAAGGATCAGCCCTTTATATAGAGATTCCTCATGGTTACCGGCTGATCCGGTTTGTAACAACCTTCTGTTAGTTCTGACAATGGTGTCAGACCTGTTGGTAATGATAGTTGTCGACCCACTAGTCATGAAAGTTGATTCCTTAGAGACTTATTAACTCAGCATGATCCACTCATCAATCTGCTTCACATGTGTCGACACAAGTAGACAAAGTGTCGACACAAGTCTTGATGATGTCGACATAATACTCCAAGTGTCGACACAGTCATTCTTCTGCTTCTCGACACATCTTTTATTTGCATGTGTCGACACAAGTCCAGTGTATCGACACAACTACTCTTGGTCTTAACATAACTGCTGGGTGTCGACACAGCCTCTGCTTTAGGTGTCAACATAATCCTTGCCTCAGGTGTCAATATAAGTCCTGCTTTAAGTATCGACACAATTCCTGCTTTTGGTGTCGACATAAGTCTAGCTTTAAGTGTCGACACAATTCCTGCCTTTGGTGTCGACATAGCTTCTGGGTGTCGACACATCTTCTGGTTTATGTGTTGACACAATTCTTAGGTGTCAACACAATGCTTTGCTGCTGGTGTCAACACAAGTCCCGTGTGTCGACACAATTCTTCACAAGTGTCGACACTTATACTTAGAATATTTTTCTTCCATTCCTTAACCCTGCATAAGGAAACTTAAACATACATCAAATACATATTGATGTATATCATTGACTTGGATGAATCTTCTCCAAATCTGGTACATAATTCTAGTGTACCCAACAATCTCCCCCTATTTGGAGAAGTCATAACCCTTAGTCAAAGATATACACCAGTCAAGAAAAAACACATAAGATATAGATGTACATTCATTCCAGTGCAAGTAAACATTCAAACAATGTAAACAATCTAAAATAAACAGTAAAACTGATTTTAATAAGCATAAACTATTTGTTTTATATGTTTTCTCTTAGAGCAAAAATCAAAAAGATACATTGTTTCTTAACATAAGCCTATCTATCCTAAGATTTGCTAGGATCCCTTATTACAATGCCTTGACCAGACTTTATCTTTGCCTTCACAGCTGGTTCTATATCTTCAGCAGGCTTCTTTCCTTTAAGATCCTTTTTCTTTAGTTCTTCAGCTTTTATTCTTTGCCTTTCAAAGTAGTGAAAGGGATTAGAAAAATACTTGCTGGGCTCTATAGCATTTTCAGGTAGCTTCCTAGCTTTTGCACTCCTCCTGTGCTGAAAAATTGTTTCCTATCTAGCTTGATATTTATTCCACTGCTGCTTTGAGTACCACTTACCCCAATCATAGGTTTTGTCCTTAACAGCCTTCCATGCAGTCAGAATGATGTTCCTTGATGTTGGGCTCCATTGTTCAAAGTCTGGCTTTAACTCAGCCTGTTCTCTAAATCTCTTCCTAGATAGCAATTCTTCCCTTTGAGCTTCTTTAGTAGCCTCTGACATTTGAACTTTCTCAAAGACCACATTCTGTGTCTCTTGTGGAGGGCTGTACATTTTTTTGCACTTGGTCATGAACAAACTCAAAATTAGCAGGAGGATATATAACTTGAGCAACTTCTGGCTGATATCCCTCTATATATGCAGGTTGTATTCCAGTTTTAGCCATATTATCATCATCACATAAAGGATGGAAGCCAAGAGTAGCTCTGAAAGTCCACCTAGTGTCAACTACCTTCACCTAGGGGGGGATAGGTGACTTTTGTCGCTTTTACCGAATTAAAAACGGTACCTGCAGAATCAAAACAAACCACACAGCACAGAAAATAACACAGGCAATTTATAGTGGTTCCCCGATTTGGGTACGTCCACTTTCCCTGTTCGACCTATCTCCTAACCAGGGACGACTCGGTCACTTCACCAACAGGATTGAAATCCAATCCTTTCACTATTGGAAGGAACCCTTCCACACGTAGGAGTCAACACTCCCACAACACGGGTTGCACCCAACCCTACAACTAGGAACCAAATGTTCCTTTACAATGAAAAAGAAATTGGAGTGTATAAGAAATACAAATAACTTGAAGATCTAGGTGTCCCTTTTCGTTAGACTACTTGTTCTTGTAGGCAACGAAAAGTCCACAACCCTTGATCTTTCTTGGAGAAAATCTCCCCGAGACCGGCGACGACAAAGGGCGGCGGCAAGGCTCTCGGTGTTGGCGGCGGCAACTGAAAACAGCAGCGATGCACTGGAGATTCAATCTTCTTAGCGAAGTCGGCAAGGTCTTCCAACGGTCACACTAGGATCGATCATCTCGATCGATTCGGATGGGGATGGATTTCCCTATCTCAAATCAAGAGACAAAAGATCTCTGGTTAGACACGTGAGACGCTGTGCAAGACTTGGCTTCTGTCACCGGGGATCTGGAGGAGATCGAGATCAGCTACGGTGACCACTGCACGAGCGGCAGCGACGGAGGCGGAGCTAGTTTGCGATTTTAGGGTTAGTCGGCGGCTCGGCTTTCGTATTCTGTATCCGTGAACCACTGTACACAAATACCTGTGTATTTATACAATAGGTCATGGAGATGACCGTTGTGGGACCCACCAATGCAAAGACCAAAGTCCGGTTCAAATAGCTGCAGGTAACATGGACCGGTCCAGGAATTCGGAAAAATCGCCCAAGGCAAAATCCGCGAGAATCGTAGGTGATTCTCGACGAATCGGCGAGAATCACTTACGATTCTCGCCGAATTCTACTCAGCGAATTCTGGCTGCACAGGTTATAGAGGCCGGGGAGAATCGGCAGGAATCACATTTGATTCTCGCCGAATCGTCGAGAATGCAAAGTCATTCTCGACGAATTGGCGAGAATCACTTAGTGATTCTTGACGATTCTGCCTTAGAGAATTTTCTGACTACGTCGAGACAGCCGGCCCAACCCGGCGAGAATCATCTAGTGATTCTCGACGACTCGTCGAGAATCACTAGTGATTCTCGACGAATCGGCGAGAATCACTTAGTGATTCTCGACGATTTACACTTAGACGATTCTCGTCTTTCAACCCGTGAGCTGGTCTTTGGCCCATCCTTGCTCCTTGTCTGCTCATGATCTTTCCTGACCCTGTGCTTGGAAATAAGTACACTCCAATAGAGAGAGTACACGTAAGCCAACACACTGATCTGCTCAATGAGGGATTACGTTGCACAGACCCGTGTATATTGACCTACTGTACCCTGACATTGGTGTGTACTTAGCAATGAATAGCTGCAAGCACAACTAGAAGAAATTCATCAAATACATAGTGAATTCACCTTAGCTTGTTCAGGGGCTTCTTCAAATCAGGTACATTGTGGATACAATACCCAACAAGCTCTGATGGTATTGGAAACCCATTTGGCATGCTCAGAACTAGCTTTGACTAACACTCTCTCCCCCTTTAGGACTTCTCTTTCAATATGATCTTTGAGATCATTCTTGTGAAATCTGACTTGACCTTCAAGATGATCAATCCCTTCTCTGTAGTAGACCCCAAATTTATGAATTTGAGTGGTAATAGCTGTTTGGGCAGCCGCTATCGCCGTTTTGATAGCAGCTAGATCAATCTCAATTAGTTTTGTAACTTCTGTTTTGACAGCAACAGATAGTGCTGCAATCTTTGTGAGAATTTCCTTATGAGAATCCGTGAGATTCTCATATGTTCTAAATTGATTTTCTAAGATATAGGCCTGTTTCTCTACCATATCAGCTGCTTGAGTTTTCAGTTCCTGCTGCTGAGTGGCCAGATACACAACTGTATGGCCTCCTTTCTCAAATCAATCTATTATTTCTTTCTTGTGCAGACTGACTTCAAATCTGATTGACTTGATGTCCTGAGCTAGCTGGTTTTGCAGCTCTTTGTGAGTTTCATCCACATACTTTTCAAGAGCAGTCCTTTGTGCATCTAGTTTTAGTTGCAATTGGACCATTAAGGAATTTAAGTCCATACTTGGAGCTAGAGGTGTTGTGGCTGTTTGTAAGGCCCTCTTATTGCAAGAGCTTCTCTTCTTCATTACAACAAGTTTCCTTTTCTTAGCCAACTTGGCTTCTTCATCATCAGAAGATGAACATTCTATGTCAACAGTCTCTTCGTTTACAATATTCTTTAGTAATCCCTCCCCCTCAGTCTCTGGAAGTTCTTTGTCTTGTGGTTGTTGCTCCCCCTCAGTCCTTACTGCCGATGAGTCAGGGAACAACTCCTCCAAGGTTACCTCCTGCAACATTTGAACATGAGGAATAAGATTGGTTGGTAAAATACATGGTTTTCCCTGAACTTCCATGTCCTTGTCCAGTGACCTTTCTAGGAAGGAGATACTTACTTGCCCAATCTGAGCGTATCCTTCATATGCACCTCAGGTGTTTCTTCCTCTACATGCAGTAGTGCTTCCTTATTTATACCAAAGACTATATCCATCACAATATCAACTGCTAATTCACTGTCTAGAGTAGCAACATCATTTACTCCCCCTTGATCAGGTAGATCAGTAAGTATAGTGTCTTGTACAGCTGGTGCAGGGTCTTCTCCTCCTGGAGTAGAGATTCTTTGTTGCTCTGGGAGCATACTACTATCCACCTGTCCTTATGCATCTTTCTATTGTTGTCTGTGAAAGTCACACTAGTGTCAACTATCTTCACCTACGGGGGGGGGGGGGGATAGGTGATGTGCAGTCTTTTTGCGGAATTAAAATTTTACCTACATAATAAAAGAAAACAAACGAAGCACAAAAAGACACAGGCAGTTATAGTGGTTCCCCGATTTGGGTACGTCCACTTTCCCCCTTCGACCTATGTCCCAACCAGGGACGACTCGGTCACTTCACCAACAAGATTGAAATCCAATCCTCACACTAATGGAAGGAACCCTTCCACTCGAAGGAGTCACCACTCCTCCACCACAGGTTGCACCCAACCCTTACAATGAGGAACCACCGTTCCTTTACAACAAAAGTAAAAATGGAATGTATAAAATACAAACTTCTTTTGGAGTGCTAGGTGTCCCTCTTCGTTCGATGATGCGTTCTTGAAGAAGACGAAGAGTCCACGACCTTAGATCTCACTTGGAAAGGATCTCCTCGAGATCGGCGGAGACAAAGATTGCGTCGGCGATTCTTTCAAGATCGGCGGCGGCACAAATTTCAGCAGTGATTCTTTCGAGATCCAACCTTCGTAGCAAAGATGGCAAGGTTTACCAACGGTCTTACTTGGATCGATCATCTCAATCGATTCGGAAGGGGAAGGTGTTCCTGTTCAGCAAATCAAGAGACAAAGGAACTCAAGATAGACACGTGAGATGCGTTGCTTTGCTAAGCTTCTATCGCCGGGAGATCAAGAAGAATCCACGATCGGCGGCGGCGACAACTTGATGCGCGAAGACGGAGGCGGAAGAGAATACGCGATCTGCTAGGTCAAATCCGGCAGCCCTTTTTTTCGTATGGATGGATTGTCTTTACTGTTCAAAATACACGAATATATATACTATAGGTCATCCTTTATGACCGTTGAAGGCCCCACCAAAAGTAGCCCCAAATTCGGTTCAAAACATCTCCTGTACATTTGGTCCGGTCCAACGCGCCAACGAAAATCGCCTAAGGAAAATTCGGCGAGAATCACCAATGATTCCCGTCGAATTCTACTTAGAAGATTTCTAGCTGAAAAAGCAAGCCATCCAGAGAGAATCGGCGAGAATCACAATTCATTCTCGACGAATCGGCGAGAATATAAATTAATTCTCGACGATTCGGCGAGAATCACTTGCCGATTCCGCCTTAGTAGAATTCTAGACGGCGCTAAGACAGCCGGAAGCATTCGGCGAGAATCGGCTAGTAATTCTCGATGATTCGGCGAGAATCACTAGTGATTCTTCGAATCGGCGAGAATCACTTAGTGATTCTCGTCGAATCTTACTTAGACAAATTTTCGTCTATCTTCCCGTGAGCTGGTCTTTGACCCATTTTTGCTCCTTGCCTGCTCTTGATCTATCACTGTCCTGTACTTGAAAGTAAGTATACTCTAATAGAGAGAGTACACGTAAGCCAACACACTGATCTGCTCAACGAGGGATTACGTTGCGCAGAACCGTGTATATTGACCTACTGCACCCTGACATTGGTGTGTACTTAGCGTGGAGTAACTGCAAGCACAACTTGAATACAAATGATCAAATACATTGTCAATTCACCTTAGCTAGTTCAGGGGCTTCTTCAAATCAGGTACATTAAGGATACAATACCTAACAATCTCCCCCTAGTTGAAGAAGCCTAAACCCTACAGGCTAAGGTGAATATAACGGATTGAAGAAAAACAAAAACTGAATAATCAGTTGAGAATGAATTATGAATTTTCATACCATTATCTTTAGAGCATTTGGAGCATACTTAGCCTGAGCACCTTAGCACCTTAACCGAGAGGGTAATATCCCCCTTTTCGGCTTCTACAAATCTGGGACTTTTGCACTTGTCACAGTGCTCCCCCTCAGTTCTTGCATCTGTGCTTACTCTTGAGTTCCTTGCGGATGCTCCCCCTTGATCCAAGAGCCTTGAGCCGCATAGTCTTCATTCTTCATAGTTCAGCATGCCGAGTTCAGTTTTGAAGAGACTGAACTTGGCCTCGTCTAGGGGCTTTGTGAAGATATCTACAACCTGCTTATCCGTGGGGACATAGCAGAGAGATATGTCTTTTTTTTCCACATGCTCCTGAATGAAGTGATATCGCACTTCAATATGCTTCATTCTGCTGTGCGATATAGGATTGTTCGCAATTGCTATTGTGCTCAAGGAGTCGCAATATATCGGAACTTCGCTTAACTTTAGGTCATAATCTTTGAGCTGATTTCTAATCTATAGAAGTTGTGCGCAATAGCTGCCTGCTGAGATGTACTCAGATTCAGCTGTGGAGGTTGCGACATAATTCTGCTTCTTACTGTTCCATGAAAAAAGCCATCTTTCGAGGAATTGACACGTCCCGGAAGTGCTTTTCCTGTCATCCCTGCTTCCTGCAAAGTCAGCATCATAAAAGCCTATAAGCTCGACATCATTGTTTCTTGGGTACAACAAGCCAAGATTTGGTGTACCTTTAAGGTATATAAGAATCCGCTTTGCAGCGACATAATGAGAGTCCTTAGTGTTCACCTGATATCTGGCACAAACACATGTGGAAAACATAATATCCGGTGTACTAGCAGTAAGATAGAGCAGGGATCCAATTATGCTTCTGTACTTGGTTTCATCAAAAGGTTTCCCTTTCTCATCCTTGTCCAGAGACACAGTGTATCCCATTGGAATCCTTATAGAGGTTGCACTCTCCATTCTGAATTTCTTGAGGAGTTCATTTGTGAACTTCGTTTGAGAGATGAAAATCCCATCCTCAGACTGTTTCACTTGAAGTCCCAAGAAATACTTCAGCTCTCCCATACTACTCATTTCAAACTTCCCTTGCATAAGTTTGGAAAACTTCTTGCAAAGGTTGTTATCCGTTGACCCGAATATTTTGTCATCGACATAGATTTGCACCAGCAAAATCTTGCCTTTGACTTCCCTAAGAAACAATGTCTTATCTATTTTTCTTCTAGAGAACTTGTTCTCAAGAAGAAAACTAGACAGAGTCTCATACCAAGCTCGAGGAGCTTGTTTTAATCCATATAAAGCTTTATTAAGAAAATATACATGATTGGGATAAGTCGGATTAACAAAACCTGGGGGTTGTGCGACATATACTTCCTCTTTCAGGTTGCCATTTAAGAATGCTGATTTCACGTCCATCTGATAGACAGTGAATCCTTTGTGCGAAGCATATGCCAGGAATAATCTGATCGCCCCGAGCCTTGCCACTGGTACAAAGGTCTGGTCGAAGTCAATCCCCTCTTCCTGTCTGTAACCTTGAGCCACCAGCCTGGCCTTATTCTTTATGATGACACCGTGTTCATCCAGTTTGTTTCTGAAGATCCACTTGGTGCCGATCACATTCTGCCCCTTTGGTCTGGGAACCAGCGTCCAGACGTTGCATCGTTCAAATTGATACAGTTCATCTTGCATGGCCAAGATCCAAGATGCATCCTTGTTCGCTTCGTCAAACTTCTTTGGCTCAACCTGTGATATAAAGCTAAAATGCAGAATCTCGTTAATTGTACCTCGACGAGTTCTGACATTGTCACGGGGATCTCTGATGATTTGATTTCGTGGATGATCCCTCACGTGACGAAGCTCTAACAGTCTAGCATCTGTAGCTCTAACATTTTCTGGGGCTCCATCCTCTTCAGGGAGGATAACTCCATTCTGACCGTCATCATCTCTGGTAGGCGTTGTGGTGGAGACTTTGACATACTTGGGAGTTGCATCTTTAGAGGTCTTATCGAGACTAAGCTGTTCAATTCTTGTACCTGCATCTTCAAGAAGACCACTGGAAGAATTTCTGTTAAGAAAGCTTCCTTCATCAAATACAACATTTATGGATTCCTCTACCACTAGGGTTTTCTTATTGAAAACCCTATATGCCCGGCTATGGCTACTATAGCCCATAAATATGCCTTCGAAGTATTTTCACCAAACTTAGTACGCGGGTACTTCCCGTTATTTAGTACATAGCATCTGCAGCCAAAGATCCTAAAATAGGACATGGTTAGTTTCCTGCCTTTCAGTAGATCATAAGGCGTCTTACGATGGCTCTTGTTGATCAAGGCCCGGTTTTGTACATGACAAGCTGTGTTGACAGCCTCTGCCCAGAAGTATTTTGGGAGAGAAGTGTCATTCAACATTGTCGTGCAAGCTTCAATGAGTGTTCTATTTCTCCTCTCCACAACTCCATTCTGCTGAGGAGTGCGCGGGGAGGAAAACTCATGAAAGATACCAAGTTCGTCACAGAACTCTGTCAGAGAACCAGACTCGAACTCTGTTCCATGGTCACTTCTGATTTTGATCACCGAGCAGTTAAGTTCGTTCTGAATCTGCTTGACAAAACTAGTGTGGATGTAAAACGTATCAGACTTGCGTTTTAAGAATAACACCCAAGTAAACCGAGAGTGATCGTCAACAATCACTAGCGTATAAGACTTGCCTCCCAAGCTATGAACTTGCATTGGACCAAACAAGTCCATATGCAGAAGATAAAGACATCTGGAGGAGTCTTTGTCTGCAATGCCCTTAAAGGTAGCCCGAGTCCGTTTGCCCTTCTAGCATGCAGGACAGGGGCTATCTTTGATGCACTTAATGATGGGAGCATCCCTTACTAAGTTTTAGAAAACAACATACTAATTGTCTTCAAATTAATATGTGCCAATCTCTTGTGTCATTGTTCACAAAGAGATGCATTGCCTGTTGCTAATAGGCACACAGGGGTAGATAAATCTAAACTAAGAAAATCTAAACAGAAGATGTTTCTGCTCCTAATGCCTGTTAATACCGTCTCCGAAGAGGCACACGATATTATCAGGCATTTATCCTTGCAGAACTTAACGCCATAACCTTTATCACACAACTGACTTACACTTATCAGGTTATGATTTAACCCTTCAACATAAGCCACATCGGTGATAGAGATTATACCTTTGGAAATCATACCGTAACCTTTGGTGACTCCTCGATCTGATCCTCTAAAGGGTACTTTGGGTCCATTTTCGACTGGAGAGTAATCAAGTAGCATGCTTCTTGTCCCAGTCATATGCCGGGAGCATCCACTGTCCAAGTACCATATAGGAGTTTTGGAGGCCTTTGGACATACTTGCAAACCAGAATCAATTTCCCTTAGGAACCCAATCGAACTTGGGTCCTAGATTCCTTGTTAGCATACTCCCCCTCGGATGGTTAACCCTACGAGTGGTCGGTCTCGCATTGCTAACATGAGGAGTCTCGTTATATCTCGGATTAAACCAGCAATCCACGACAAAGTGAACAACTTTGCCACAGCACCAATAGTCAAATCTGTTGTACCTTTTCCTAGGCTCCTGCTTCACCCAGGGAACGGTGGGTCCAGCTGGGGCCTTGGATCTGGAGGTGGAGCCATCATGATGACAGCAGTCACATGATTTCTTCACCTCTTATTCCTTCAGTAAAACAGGCTTGGCTTTTGGTGCCTGCTTCCTATTATGGCCGCTAGAGAAGTGGCCATAATCCTCCACTTGGATTTCCTCATAAGGTGCCTTGAAGACACTCTCACCAAAGTTGCGGGGGAAGGCCCAACCATCATACCGGCTCTTGGGCTTTTCAACCGAGGGCCTAAAAAAGTGGCCATAGGTTGACTCAAAGTCCTGTTCATTACAGGGAAAGCCTGGCTTCCTGAATACAACATGGTTTAGTGGGGCCTTTCCCTTTTCTGCAGCAGAGGCCTTCTTAGCAGCCTTATTTGTCCTCTGCTTTTTGTTTCTCCTGGATGATTTACCAGGCACACCCACATGCCCCAATCCAGCCCCCTTAGCCTGAGTAGAGAAGGTATACCCCAATGGGAGAACAGTCTTTGGCATAGAGAAGCTTTTGACAATCTTCATTTCTGCCGCAGGTTGTTCTTCCAACTTATTGATTTCTTCCTATTTAAGGTCAAGGAGACTTAAAGACACTGAGTGCTTAGAGATCAGGTCCAGGTGCTCTTGTCGGAGAGAAATCAATCTAGTGATCTATTCCCTTAGGGAGACACACTCAACCTTAAGGAATTTACTTCCTTTTTCTGAGCCCTCAATCTCTTGCGACATTCCTTGAAGGTGTTGAGAAGAAGCTCATACTTTTCGAGGAGCTCAGCTTAGGCAGATGGGCTGTCCTCGAGATCATCATCAGGAGACTCATAGTCAGAGTCAGAGAGGGGGGTACGAGCTTTTACCTTCCTAGTGAATGGGGAGCATTCTCCTTCAGAGTCAGAGCGACCCACTAGCCCGAAGTAGGCTTCCTCATCATCACTGGAGTCTAAGGAATCAGACTCACTCAGTGTCTTTGGCTTTTTGGCGATGTAGCTCCTCTCTTTCTTCTTATCTCTAGAGGACTTGTGCTCCTCTCCCTTCCCCTTATCTCTCTTGCCTTGGTGGCAGTCAGCCACGACGTGTCCTGGCTTATTGCAACCAAAACAAATGATGTCGTTAGAGTGATGTTTGTTCTGTTTGGATTCATACCTGTCAGAAGAATAATTCTTCTTATGATGTCTTGAGGAGGAGCCGTCTCTCTTTCTTTGATTCCTCAACTCTAGGAACTTCTTTAACTCCCGAGTGATGAGGGAGAAGTCTTCTTCAGACAGCTCTGAGCCGGAGGAGCATGGCTCGGTGTCTTCCTCCTCATCCTTTTTCAACGAACGGGATGATGCAGCACCCTTGCCTTTCCTGGAGTGAATGGCTTTCAAGGCCACAGTCTTTTATTTTGCTGCGGCTTTTTCGGCTTCTTCTTCTGCTTTCCTCGTGTTCAGCTGAAGCTCATAGGACATAAGCTTCCCAAATAGTATTTGAGGATCAGTTTCTGCTAATCTGCCAAACTCTCGGATGGCACAGATCTTCATGTCCCATTCCTTAGTAAGAAACCTAAGGAATTTATCATTAAGTTCACCATCAGTGAACACTCTTCCATATCCCTTGAGGGCATTGACTATCTTGAGGAAATTCTCGAAGGTAACTCCGATCTCTTCCTTAGGCCCTTGCCTGAAGGCCTCATATTTCTGGTTCAGGAGGGATCTCCGATCATCCCTAACTTCATCAGTGCCCTCCATTAGAATAATCAGGCAGTGCCAGATTTCCTTGGCTGTCCTGCAGTTGCAAAAGTTCTGCATCATGGAGTCATCGACTGCGCTGACCAGAATGTTCTGCGCCTTCTTGTCAAGTCCGACCAACACCATCTCGTCCTTGTCCATTTCAGAAAACTTCTTTGGCACCATTTTGGTAGGATCAATGGTGGAGGCCTTAGTGGGAATATAAGGTCCCTCCTCCATGATCATGAAGAGTCGGGGGTCGACTGCTTCCATGTAAAATCTAATCCTTTCCTTCAAGATAGGAAAGTTTAGCCTGGTGCACACTGGGATCTTGCCTGAGTACTTGAGTCCGTCCATAGGAGATATCTGCCTTCTTATTGACACTAGTGGCAGGAACTTGCTCAAGGTGTTAACCTTTTTGATGAGCAACCTCCCTCTGATACCACTTGAAAGTCACAGTAGTGTCAACTATCTTCAACTAAGGGGGGGATAGGTGATGTGCAGTTTTTTTGCGGAATTAAAATTTTACCTACACAATAAAGAAAACAAACAAAGCACAAAAATACACAGGCAGTTATAGTGGTTCCCCGATTTGGGTACGTCCACTTTCCCCCTTCGACCTATCTCCCACGATCGGCGGCGGGAGATCAGGAAGAATCCACGATCGGCGGCGGCGACAACTTGATGCGTGGAGACGGGGGCGGAAGAGAATATGCGATCCGCTAGGTCAAATCCGGCGGCCCTTTTTTTTCGTATGGATGGATTGTCTTTACTGTTCAAAATACATGAATATATATACTGTAGGTCACTCTTTATGACCGTTGAGGCCCCCACCAAAAGTAGCCCTAAATCCGGTTCAAAATAGCGCCTGTACATTTGGTCCGGTCCAGCGCGCCAATGAAAATCGCCTAAGGCAAATTCGGCGAGAATCACCAATGATTCCCGTCGAATTCTACTTAGAAGATTTCTAGCTGAAAAAGCAAGCCATCCAGAGAAAATCGGCGAGAATCACAATTCATTCTCGACGAATCAGCGAGAATGCAAATTCATTCTCGACGATTCGACGAGAATCACTTAGTGATTCTTGCCGATTCCGCCTTAGTAGAATTCTAGACGGCGCTGAGATAGCCGGAAGCATTCAACGAGAATCGGCTAGTGATTCTCGACGATTCGGCGAGAATCAGTTAGTGATTCTCGTCGAATCTTACATTGATGAATTTTCGTCTATCTTCCCGTGAGTTGGTCTTTGACCCATTCTTGCTCCTTGCCTGATCTTGATCTATCACTGTCCTGTACTTGAAAGTAAGTATACTCCAATAGAGAGAGTACACGTAAGCCAACATACTGATCTGCTCAACGAGGGATTACGTTGCGCAGATCCGTGTATATTCACCTACTGCACCCTTACATTGTTGTGTACTTCGCGTGGAGTAACTGCAAGCACAACTTGAATGCAAATGATCAAATACATTGTCAATTCACCTTAGCTTGTTTAGAGGCTTCTTCAAATCACGTACATTGAGGATACAATACACAACAGCCTGTCTTCATCAGAACAGAAGACCACTTCTTCTTCTGAATCACTACATGATTCGTCCTGTGGAACAACTTTCTTCTTCTTCTGTATTGTTTTTCTCTGTTTTTGAGGAGTAGTAACCTCCTTAGTCAACACCCTATCCATCTTGACAGAATCATGGTGTCCATTCTTCTCATATGATTGATTTTTGTACCAGGAAGTTGGCTCATTACTTCTAGTATTACGGATGATAGACATAGATTCAGAATTCTCCCCAGGTTCAGTTTCTTGATACCTTCACGTTACTTGTCAAATACTATGGTTGTCCAATCAGTCTTGAGCTTGAAAATGATCCTGGTCATCAGGTGGAACATGGTGGCTAAGATTCTGTCATGTCCACCTATTTTACACAGTATGACCTTCCCTACAATCTCAGAAAGTAACTTCCCTTGTGAATTCATCCCTTTTCGATTGATAGATGATCCTATCTTAGTTTTTGGGTTTAACTCGCACCATTGTAAGGCCTCCTTGACCATAGATGGTTGTACGTCATCTTCTTCCTTAACCTTTGGGAGTTGGAGTGCATTTCAGATTATTTTCAAGGTAATCTTTACACGGGTATCCTGAACAGTAGCTTTCATCTTCTTCCCGTCTACATCTGTAGTTGCATAAGAATAAAATTCCAGAACTTCTTTCTTCCATATCTTGGTTAATTTAGAGACCAAGAATTCCAAATTGATGTTTGAGATTAGGGAAATTACTCCCTGAATCTCCGGTGATGTTGTTGTGAACCCACCACGGACAAGCTCATATCCTTCGTTCACCTTTCTTCTGGATGAGGCGCCATTACCGGAAGAGAGAGATGGAGGTGAAAAGGAAAGATGATTCTCGTCGACAGAGGGCGCAGAGCCAGGAAATCAGAAAGCGTAGTCGACTAGATTTTGGCTTCACCTATTTATAGTCTAAGTGTAAAGGAGAGATCAAAAGACGCGCCTTAGCACTAGGACTAGTCGACAAAATCTTATATGTGTCGACAGAATAGGTCTAGGTCTCTATAGTACTGAGGTTTAGTCGACACATGTATATGTCGACATACTTATGTCAGTGTCGACATAGATGTCGACATAGATGTCGACATGTCCCGACACAGAGTGTCGACTTTAATTTTTGTGTGTCGACACAAAAATCAGCTAACTGAAAGTCTCGACATAGTTGTGTCGACACCTATTCTTCAGTCGACACAGATATTATTTCTATGTCGACACATCCGTTTTCTTTGTCGACACATCATACTGAGAGTGTTGACACAAGGTCTGCTTGTGTCGACACAAACTTGGTACTTAGCCAAATTTCCTATGAAAACTTGAGCTTACATGTTCTACTAAAGGTAGCTTGTGCTAACCTAATCTAGATTCAACATACCTAATTAAATTTTAAAATAATTGAATTTACTTTTACAGAGGTTTTGAAAAAATATCAGCAATTTGATTATTTGTATTCACAAACTCTACACTAATATTTTTTTTTTCTACATGTTTCCTGATGAAATGGAATTTAATTTCTATATGCTTTGTTCTACTGTGTGATATAGGATTCTTAGCAATAGAAATAGCACTAGTAGAATCACAGAGCAGTGGAATTCTACTTACCTTGATGTCATAATCTTCTAGTTGGTGCTTTATCCACAATAGTTGTGCACAGCAGCTGCCTGCAGCTACATATTCCGACTCAGCTGTTGATATAGCTACACTGGTCTGCTTCTTGCTGCACCAAGACACCAGCCTTCCTCCTAGAAATTGACAGGTTCCTGTAGTACTTTTCCTGTCTTCTTTGCATCCTGCAAAATCTGCATCTGAGAAACTAGTTAGTGTGAAATCTCTATTCTTAGGGTACCAAAGACCTAGATTAGGTGTGCCCTTGAGATATCTCAAAATCCTTTTAACTGCAGTATAATGAGATTCCTTAGGGCATGCTTCGTACTTGGTACAGCCACATATTGCATACATGATGTAAGGTCTACTAGCAGTCAAGTAGAGTAGGGAGCCAATTATCCCTCTATACAAAGACTCATCAATAGGTTTCCCTGCCTCATCTTTGCCTATAGGCATACTTGTTCCCATTGGAGTTTTCATGGTGGAAGCTGAGTCCATTCCATATTTTTTAATCAACTCCTTAGTGAACTTAGACTTAGATATGGATAGTCCATTATAAGTCTGTCTGACTTGAAGTCCCAAAAAGAACTTCAGTTCACCCATACTGCTCATTTCAAACTTCCCTTGCATAAGTTTGGAAAACTTCCTGCAAAGGTTGTTCTCAGTAGATCCAAAGATAATGTCATCAACATATATCTGGGCTAAGATTATCTTGCCTTTGGATTCCCTATAGAATAGAGTTTGATCTATCATTCCCCTTGAGAATTTATTCTCAATAAGGAAAGCAGACAAGGTTTCATACCAAGCCTTAGGGGCTTGTTTCAAACCATATAGGGCTTTCCTAAGCCTATATACATAATTAGGACAGTGAGGATCTACAAAACCTGAGGGATGTTCAACATAGACTTCCTCTTTCAAGTCACCATTTAGAAATGCTGACTTCACATCCATCCTAAATACATTGAACCCTTGATAGGCTGCATAGGCCAGGAACATCCTTATAGCCTCCAGTCTTGCTACTGGGGCAAAGGTTTTATCAAAGTCCATTCCTTCCTCTTGTCTGTAGCCTTTTGCTACCAGCCTGGCCTTGTTCTTGATGATTGTTCCATTTTCATCAAGTTTGTTTCTGTAGATCCACTTGGTTCCTATGATATTGTGATCCTTAGGTTTAGGAACCAGTTTCCAGACTTTGCATCTCCTGAATTGATTCAGCTCTTCTTGCATTGCATCAACCAAGTTAGCATCTAGCATTGCTTCTTCAAACTTTTTGGGTTCTATTTGAGTCAAAAAGCTAGAACACAAAACTTTGTTCATGCTCTTGCTCCTTGTTAAAACACCTTGACTTGCATCTCCAATTATCTGGTGAGCTGGATGATCCTTTAGGTGTCTTCTTG
This sequence comes from Platanthera zijinensis, assembly GCA_039513925.1. Lineage (NCBI taxonomy): Eukaryota > Viridiplantae > Streptophyta > Magnoliopsida > Asparagales > Orchidaceae > Platanthera > Platanthera zijinensis. The sequence goes on along the minus strand of CM077079.1, from coordinate 188,234,669 downwards.
CTGGAGGAAACCTGTCTACCTCATGACCTTCTTCATTTTCCTCCACCTGATGCTCCTCATTCTCTTCTGCTTCCAGTGTGTTTTGTTCTCCCCCTGGACAGCATGCATCATCCATCCTAGCAGGAGCTTCATCATTGATGGTCATCTTGTCCATCCTATCCATTAGACCTGTAGAACTAACTGAAACACTAAACAATTCATTGTTAATCAATCTAGACTCATCAAAAACAACATGAACTGACTCTTCTACAACTTGGGTAGTCAAGTTGTAGATCTTATATGTAACACATCTAACCGTCAAGAAGAATATAATAGAGGGTCCGGCCGGGGCCCCACACCATATTCGACAAATAGGCGGAGACGCTACAAAATAATATCAAAACCAATGCATCCTAACACAGAGCATTCTAGCGGAAGCTTCACGGTTGAAAAACTTGAACTCAAGCAAAACAAGAACTGTCCACTAAAACATAGGAATGTATAAAACCAAAGTATCTGGCCTTAAGGCCTTACAAATTTCTCTTAACAAGGTGTGGTTTACAGACATTGGCACGCAGGCCGGCCACACATGAACAAGAAGAAACAAAACAAACAAAGCCTTCGAGGGCAGCAACGCAGCTTGGGCTTCAACCTACTAAGTCCCGCCCGGACCAGCACCTCCAGCACCTTCAAGAACTAATCCACCAAGCGGTGGCAAACAGGGCAACAGTCAGCATTCAGCTGACCAATTATAACGACCCTGCCCCTGGCACGGGGCAGCGGAATTCCATCCCTGCATAGCATTTTCCAATATAATATATATAACAAACCACGCAAGACGTGCACGACCGCATAGTCAATACATATCACAAACGTCGGCACGACGACCCGACACTCCGTGCACTCAGGGCACATTCGGGTGTACCGGAAACACCAGATCCACCCAATGAGCATTCTAGTCTTGATCGGCACGCAAGCCGTCGACTCTCGCTATATGATCCTAACAGGGCCTTAAGCACCCAAGGTTAGACAACCATAACGCGGGTACAGATCCGCCTATCCCGTTGCTCACATCGTCAGACTCAAGACTTGACTGACGCGGGTACAGCTTCACCTTGCCCGTTCACCACAAGAGTTGAACCCAACTCGCACAATTTCCCGAACTTCCTCCAGTACTTCCTGCTGCACCAAGCAACAGGTATGCACCACAGATTGCACACAAACAATCAAATTCTCGGAGATTCCTCCGAATGCAAACAAGCATCACCAATCCAGACCAGCACGTCCAGATGGGCTTCACACAGCATGCCTAGATCCGTACTCTAATTCCGGACTCTAACAAGGGGGACTTCACAAATCTACCCCAAGGGACACCACAACCCACCGCACACTCGCGGGGACGGATTTTCCCTATGCAAATGCAGGAAAGTAGGACTTCACATGTCCAAGACCGATATCGTTACCCTTGGAATTCGCCTCGGAGCCATGGATAGAATTGAGATGGATGAAAGCCTTCGTAGCAGCCTTGCCTTCGTAAATCTGAGCTCGGCTCGCGATTTGGACCACCGCAGCACCACCGGCGGCCGGATTCCTCTTCTTCTTCCTTACTTTGCTCTCCCCTCTCTCTTTACTTTAGAAAGAGAAAGATGAAACTAAAATGAGCTTTCTCCTCTTCAATCCCGGCCTTATCAACCCAGGGAAAAGCCCAGACCATTGGATCTTGGTCAATGAAAATGAACGGCTCTGATCAGCCCTGAATTTGTTTTCCTGGGCCGAACACGTGTTGTGACATGACCGTGTCACAGGCCGTGTTCCTTAAGCGGTGCACAACCGACTTAAAATAAACCAGAACACGGGCATTGACACGCCCATGTCACACAGTACACGGCCATGTACCCGGCCGTGTCACCCCTGTAACACGATCTCCAAAATTACCCGAGCAGGACACGGCTAAGACACACGCCCGTGTCCCTAGCCGTGTGCCAAACACGCCACAGTGACACGCCCGTGTCACAGGTCGTGTTCCACACTCGATGATAAGGGCTCGAGAACTCGTCGAGAATAGGGACACGCCCTGGGACACGCCTGTGTCCCAGGCCATGTACACCTGACACGCCCTGAGACACGCCCGTGTCTCAGGCCGTGTCAGCCAACCTGAATCCCACATTGGCTTTTTGAGATTTCTGGGGTGTTACAATCCTCCCCTCCTTAATAAAATTTCGTCCCGAAATTTGATGACAGCAGGGAGATAACAACATAATACAATCAGAGACATATATGTTTCTATCACATATACAAACGAGCGAACAGGTTTCGAAAATAACTCGGGAAACTCGGCTTGCATGGTCTGCTCCTGATCCCATATTAGCTCTTCTCGGACACAATTGTCCCACCAGACTTTGACCATCCCGATCGTTTTGTTCCGCAACTATTTCTCGGCTCGATCTTCGATCCGAATGGGCCTTACCTTTGTCGTTAGCCCATACTCAACCGGAACCCGATCATTCTCAATCACTTGAGCTGGATCCTTGACTGCTTTTCGTAGTACCGAGATGTGGAACACATCATGCAGTCCACCAAATTCCGATGAAAGGGCTAGCCGATAGACAGCTTCCCCAACCTCCACCACTTCAAACGGACCAAGGTATCGCGGACTTAGCTTTTTCAACCGCCGAATCCGAGATACGCCTTTGAAGGGTTTAATCTTTAAATAGACCCAGTCACCAACCGCGAACTCCACGTTCCGGTGCTTAGCATTGTAATACTTGGCTTCCCGATCCTTGGCTATTAGTAGTCTCTCTCGAATAGAGCGTATTGTTGAGTTAGCATCCTTGACTGCCTTTTGTCCCAAAAGTTTGGATTCGCCAGTTTTTGCCCAAGCTAACGGTGTACGGCACTTGCTACCATACAGAGCTTCAAACGGTGCCATGCCGATGCTCGCTTGGTAGCTATTATTGTAGGCAAATTCCACCATAACAAGATGATCTTCCCATTTCTTACTGAAGTCCAGGGCGCACATACAGAGCATATCCTCCATTGTTCTGTTGGTTCGTTCAGATTGGCCATCCATTTGCGGATGAAAGGCCGTACTGAATTCTAACTTCGTGCCCAACAGCTGATGGATTAGCCTCAAATCCTTTGAAGTAAATTGCCCATCACGGTCACTGACGATGCTTCGGGGAATACCGTGCAATCGAACAATCTGCTCCACATAGAGCTTTGCCAACGTTTCCACTGAATCGTCCCGCTTGTTTGGTAGGCAGTTAGCCACCTTTGTTAATCGGTCGACAATCACCCGGATGGAGTCATTCCCACGTTGAGATCTCGGCAATCCGTACACGAAATCCATAGAAATATACTCAAACTTCCACTGCTGAACTGGCAATGATTTCAGGAAACCACTAGGCCGTTGAAACTCTGCCTTTACCAAAGCACAAGTACGACACTTAGCAACATTCTCGGCTATGTCCTTCTTTAAACCGGGCCACCAGAACAATTTCTTCATGTCCTTGTACATCTTTGTGCTCCCAGGGTGAATTGAGTACTTTGTAAAGTGTGCTTCATATAACATTTCTTCTCGCAATTTACCCGCACAAGGGACGCACAATCATCCATCCTTCCATAATAACCCATCATCCCAGGAGAATTGGTCACCAGACCCTTCCTTGGCATAGCGTTGGAGACTTTCATCAAACTCCGTTGCCAGCCAAACCCTGTCCGCAAGGTCATATTGAACCTCCATCCAGTTCAAGCATGCATCGGCCGAAGAATCCCTTTCAACACAAGATAGCTCCAACGCTTCCAACTCCTGGATTAGACGCTCATGATATATCCACAACCAACTTGCCCGCACCGGAGTTCGATGACTCAAGGCATCAGCGACCACATTTCCCTTTCCGGGAACATAGTGAATGTCGAAAGTATAATCCCCTAGGAATTCCATCCACCTCCTTTGTCGCATATTCAAATCCTTTTGATCGAGCAGATACTTTAGGCTTTTATGATCTATATAAATATCTACCTTCACGCCATAAAGATAGTGCCACCACAACTTTAGTGAAAAGATCACCGCCGCCAACTCCAAGTCGTTGACGGGGTAATTACGCTCATGCACCTTTAATTGACGTGAGCCAAAAGCGATCACCTTTCCAAACTGCAGGAGAACACAACCTAAGCCGCTTCCTGACGCATCGCTGTAAATCTAAAACCGTCTGTACCACAAGGCGACGTCAAAACCGGCGCCGTGGTCAAATGACCTTTTAACTCCTCAAAAGCTCGCGCGCACTTTGGCGTCCAAACGAACTTCTGATCTTTTCTCGTCAACGTAGTCAAAGGCAAAGCAATCCGGGAGAAGTTCGCCACAAATCGTCTATAGTAGCCTGCCAGTCCAAGAAAACTCCTGACTTCGGCCACCGAAGACATCACTGGCAGATCACGAATGGCACTTATCTTTGCCGGATCCACCGCAATACCCTCTCCACTTACCACATGGCCCAGAAAATCCACCGACGAGAGCCAGAACTCACACTTAGAGAACTTAGCATACAGCTTATTTCTCCGCAAGGTATGCAATACCAACTGCAAATGGTTTGCATGATCTTCCTCCGACTGAGAGTACATGAGGATATCATCAATGAACACAATCACAAACAGATCCATGTATTCGCGGAACGTTCGATGCATGAGATCCATGAATACCGAAGGCGCATTACATAAGCCGAACGACATCACTGTGAACTCATAATGACTGTAGCGTGTGCCAAACGCTGTCTTGGAAATGTCACCTTCCCTAATCCGCAATTGGTAATACCCGGATTTCAAATCCAACTTGGAATAGATGGTTGAGCCCGCTAGCTGAACGAACAAGTCATCAATCCGAGGAATCAGATACTTTTTTTCTCCGTCAGCTTATTCAGTTCGCGATAATCAATACATAGTCGTAAACTACCGTCTTTCTTTTTCACAAAAAGAACAGGCGCGCTCCAAGGTGAAATACTTGGGCATATGTATCCCTGCTCCAACAGTTCTTGCAACTGAACTTTTAGTTCGGTCATCTCTTTTGGTGCTACTCGATACGGCGAACGGGCCACAGGTTTCGCACCCAGCACTAGCTCGATAGCGAAGTCGATTTCCCTTTGGGGAGGAAACCACGGAAGGTCCTTTGGAAACACATCAGCATACTCCGACACAATCGACACTTCACTCACACTGGCCTTTGGCGCCACCACCTCTACGAGTGTGAAGAACAACTCCGCACCCTTCCGAACTGCCTTAACGACTTGGAGAGAAGATAACAACATCCCACTCATCCCTTGTATACCAATGAACTTGGTCTCTTGTTCGGTATTCTGCCCAAGTGTGACCTATTTTGAAGTGCAATCTATACAGGAACACTGCTCTGACAGCCAGTCCATACCAAAGATTATATCAAATTCCTTGATCGGCAATACTAATGTTTCCACCTTGAACTCCCGACGCCCTATCATGACCTCAAGACCTCAAGATTTATCCGCGCACATCAAACATCCGTTAGGTAACAACACCTTTACACTGTCTGTCGTAGTCCGGATAGGTACCCCGACACGAAAGACGAACTCTTCAGACAGAAACGAATGTGAAGTACCTGTGTCAAACAGTGCTCGTGCCGGATACTCTCGTATAAGGACAAACCCTAAAACATCACAATCAAAACAAGCACAGCACACACGATAAAATAACATTAAAAATTACGCGCACCTGTGACGACATCCGCTTGCTTAATGGCCTCCTGTTGTCCAAGGTTGAAGACCCTGGGCTGCGCGTGCGAGGCAGAAGACTCCACCACAGTCTTCCCTTTCTCCGCATAAGACGCTCCCGTCTTCTTGTTACCCTTTGGAGGACCAACTCGGCAATCACGTGCGAAGTGTCCCAACTTCCCGCATGTAAAACAAGCGCGAGATCACAACCCAAATGTCTCTATCACAGTCGCAGAAGGAGCTTGTCCAGTAGACTTGGACTTCTTTCCCCATCTCTTACGGTACCCAAACTTCTCCGGACGCGGCGGCTTGAACTCGGGCTGAGTCACGTCCAAGGTCCCTTTTGCTTGCCCTCTTTTCATGTCCGTCTCCAAAGACCGAGCCGTACAGACTAAGGCTTGAAATCCCTGACTCACAGAACTCAAGAGCAAATACCGCAGCTCATCTCATAGTCCCGCATAAAACCTACTAGTCTTACGCTCTTCTTCGGCGATGATTGTACCCGCATATCTTCCCAAACATGTGAACTCATGTAGGTAATCATCCACACTACGATCTCCTTGAGTTAACCATTGAAATTCCATTTCCATCGATATCCTTTGCTGCATTGATAGATGTTGTGCCAAGAACAACTGAGAAAATTCGTCCATTGAGACTTCTGCAAGTTGTCTACCGGCCAAGTGATGCAGTTCAATCTCATCCCACCATAAACGAGCCTCTCCTTCCAGTAGGAAAGTTACCAACATAACTTTCTGTCCCTCCTCAACCTTGATCGCTCTGATGATCCTCTTGATCCTTGCAAGCCAATCCTCTGCTTGGGCCGGTGACCCTGCCCCAGTAAATTGTGGAGGATTGAAGCTCAAGAATTGCTTCAATTGTTGATCTGTTGCCCGCGGATCAACTACAACTTCTACCGGTTCTTGCCGTACCCCAGCATGCGTTGACACCACTGCAGGACGTGCCTACCTAGCCTGCTGAGCATTCATCACAGCAAGTACTATTTTCGTGATGAAACGTACCATTTCAGCAGATGGAGGAGGTGTGGGAACCTCAGCTGGTGCCGCACTTTCTATAGAATATTGAGGTTTGGATTGACCCGCAACACTTCTAGTCACCTATATGTGTAAAACACACAATTTAGCGACCAAGTAAAACGACAAACATACAAAAAGAATACACAAGATAAACAAACAAGTGTATTTGCATTCCTAAGTGGAAATTCTTGAGTTCAAGTTAAGTGTTATAACGACAACACTGACACGTGCTCGCCACCTCTCAAAAGAATTCGTCCGCGAATTCGGAAGAGATCTACCAACAATCTGATACCAAATTGTAACACCTCTACCCGTCAAGAAGAATATAATAGAGGGTCCGGTCGAGGCCCCACACCATATTCCACAAACAGGCGGAGACGCTACGAAATAATATCAAAACCAACGCATCCTAACATAGAGCATTCTAGCGGAAGCTTCACGGTTGAAAAACTTGAACTCAAGAAAAACAAGAACTCTTCACTAAAACATAGGAATGTATATGTAACACCCCAAAAAGACCCCAAAGGACTCAAAATGATTTTTGAGGTACAGGTAATTTTACACGGCCTGGGACACGGGCGTGTCCCAGGGCGTGTCGGTGGTACACGGCCTGGGACACGGGCGTGTCCCAGGGCGTGTTCAGGTTAGTCGACGATTGCTAGTCGACGATCCTCGAGCCTGGGACACGGCCTTCGACACGGGCGTGTCCCAGGGCGTGTCCGAATTAATTTTCGAAATTGGCCTATTCGATTCATAGAATTACACGGCCTTGAACACGGCCATGAACACGGGCGTGTCAGGTTGGACACGGGCGTGTCAGATGCCATGTTCCGGCCCGTGTACTGGTTGCAGCTCGATGAAGCAGGTGTGACACGGGTGTGTCTCAGGAATGACACGGGCGTGTCAGGTTCGACACGGGCGTGTCGATACCCGTGTGGTTCAGTAGGTTCATACCGCGTGTGCCGCTTAAGGGTACACGGCCTGTGACACGGGCGTGTCACAGGCCGTGTCAGCCAAAAATTGGTGTTTTTGGGCAAATCGTGGCCGTTCAGATTCTCTCTTTGGATCCAAGGGCTCAGGTGAATCCTGGCTGGATTAAATTCGTCAAGGGGTGATGAAGAAGGCATTCTTCATTTTGCTTAAGGAAGAGAGAAAGAGAGAGGAGGAAGAAGAAGAAGGAGGAGAGCAAGCCACCGGCGGAGTTCCCGTGGTCCGATTCGTGATCCGAAGCCGGCGCTGTGAAGGCAAGGCTGCTACGGTTCTTTCTCACCGGCTAGGTTTCGATGGCTCCGAAGAGATCGACAAGGGTAACGATCTCCCTCCTTGGACATGTGAAGTCCTTCTTTTCTGCATTGCATAGGGAAAACCCTTCCCCGCGAGTGTGCGGTGGGTTGTGGTGTCCCTTGGGGTAGATATGTGAAGTCCCCCTTGTTAGAGGCCGGAATTGGAGTACGGCTCTAGGCATGCTGTGTGAAGCCCATCTGGATATGGTCTGGATTGGTGATGCTTGTTTGCATATCGGAGAAGGCTCCGTGATTATGGTTTGTGATGCCTTGTGCCTACCTGTTGCTTGGTGCGGCAGGAAGTACTGGACGATGTCCAGGAAATGAAGAGGGTTGGATGCAACTCTTGTGGCCGTGTGTTGCCACTTTGTGAGTGGTTGAGCCATTGAGCTGCAACTCGTTGAAAAGGCAGATTGCCGAACAGGAAAGGTGAAACCGACCCGCGCCTATAAATAGCCATGGATACTTCCGTATTCGAGGTGGCACGGCGACTTGAGCAACGGGGGGTGGCTGATCCGTACCTGCATTAGGTCCGTCCGACTTGGAAGCCTGGTTATAGGTTTTGTTGGAGCGCCTAATGAGAGTCTTAGGCCCGCGCGCCGGAAAGACTAGAATGCTCAAATACCGTGTAGACGGTGGTGTTGACCCTGGTATTCCGGTACACCAAGAATGTGCCCTGAGTGCACGGACTGTCGGGCCGTGTGGCCGATAGTTGTGATGGCTTGAATGTGCCTGCGCGCACATAGTTGCTATTTGATGATGCCATGCTTTGCAGGGAAAGAATGCTCATGCCCCGAGAAAGGGGTAGGATTGTTATAATTGGGTCAGCTGCATGCTGACCGTTGCATTGTTTGCCACCGGTTGGGTGGATTGTTCCCGTGCAGGTGCTGGAGAGCCAAGTGGTAAGTGATGGGCTGAAGCCCTACTGCTGTTGCTGCTGCTGCTGCGGCTAGCCCTTGAAGGCTATGCGAATCTTTTGGTTGTTCTCTTTTACTCATGTATGGCCGGCCTGCGCGCCGAGGTTTGTAAAACATGTTGTATCTAAAGAGGAACTGTAAGGCCTTAAGGCCAAACCTTTGTTGTACATTCCCTAGTTTTATATATAACGGTGGTTTTATATATTGGACATTCCGGTTGAGAGTTCAAAGTTGTAACTTAAAGCTTCCGCTAGAATGCTCTGAGTTAGGATTCGTATGGTTTGGTATTATCCTGTGACCTCACCGTCTGTTTGTGGCATATAGTGTGGGGCCCCGGCCGGACCTTCTACTATACGTCATTTAACGGATGGGGTCGTTACATTTTGGTATCAGCTTTTGTCGGTCTTCCTCTTTCGAATTCGTGTTCGATTTCTTTTGTGGGGTGGCGAGCACGTGTTTGTGCGACCTGCTGTAACGCTAATGAACTCTGGAATGTCCACTAAGGAATGTACAAATCTTGTTTGAGGAATCTGCACGTTCCTTATTGTGTTGTTTTGCTTACATGCGTTCGCTAATGTGTGTCTTGTCCACCTATAGGTGACACGTAGTGGTGCTGGGCAGTCTGAGCCCCAGCGCTCTGATGAGAGTGCGGCACCAGCTGAGGTGCCAACACCTCCTCCATCTGCGGAAACTGTTCTCTTAGTTGCTGAGGCGCTATTTGCCATGATTCAGCCGACCGGGCACGCGCAGCCGGCAGTAGTGCCAGTTCGTGTTGATGTAAGATCCGAGCCGGTTGAGGCTGTAGATCCACGAGCAGCTGACCGACAGTTGAAGCAATTCATGAGCTTCAGTCCTCCTACGTTTGCGGGAATGGGATCCCCAATGCAGGCGGAAGATTGGTTATCGCGTGTCAAGAGGATAATGACAGCGATCAGGGCGGAGGAAACTCTTAAGGTCACCTTGGCCACCTTCATGCTTGAAGGAGAGGCGCGGTTGTGGTGGGACGAGGTTGAGGTACACCATTTGGCGGGCAGGCAATTAACGCAAGTATCGATTGAGGAGTTCTCTCGGATATTTCTGGCGAAACATGTCCCAGCAGCGCAACGCATTGCGATGGAAAATGAGTTCCAACGGTTAAAGCAAGGGGAAGATAGTGTGGATATCGACTTGCATGAGTTTACCAGGTTGGGACGATATGCGGGTACAATCTTCGCGGATGACCAAAGGAAAACGAATTGGTTCTATGAAGGATTGCGGGATGAGTTGCGATTCCTGCTTTCGAGTTCAGTGTGCCAAGGGTTTCAGGCATTGGTTGATACTGCGTGCGCGTTGGAGAAGGACATGAAGCGAGTGCAAGGGAATAAGGGCTTGGTGGTGTCGAAGCCAGAGTTTCAAGCACCTCGCCCGAGCAAGTCGTTTTACCAGAAGAAAGGGGGCAAGAGGTCCAAGCCATCTGGGCAAGTGACTACGACCGTTGTGTCGGGAGCGACATCAAGGCCGGATTCTCGTACATGCTATAACTGTGGCCGGGTGGGGCATATTGCTCGTGAATGTCGGGTTGTGCAGCCCAAAGGGGAAAGAAGACGGGTGCGTCTTATGCTGAGAAGGGCAAAGCGGTGGTTGATTCCTCTGCATCTCAGGCGCAGCCCCGAATCTATCAACTTGGCCAATAGGAAGCGATTAAGCAAAGTGACGTCGTCACAGGTACGAGTTGATTTAGCTTACTTGCTTATGTGCTATGGTTTTGGTTATGTTTAGCTTGTGCATGATGTGTGTGCTGCAGGCTTTGTCCTGATTCGGAATAATTTGGCGAGAGCCCTGTTTGATACGGGTGCTTCACATTCCTTTCTGTCTGAGGATTTCGTATCTCGCATTGGGGTACCAAGTCATGTGACGGTGGATAGTACAAGGGTACTGTTGCCGAATGGCTGTGTGATGCTTGCGGATAGGGCTTGCGATGTGGATGTGCAAATAGGAAGTCGGGATTTCGGTTTGAGTGCAGCTGTGCTATCGTTATCGGAGTTTGATGTGATCTTTGGTATGGACTGGCTCTCGGAGCAGCGTGCCTTTATTGATTGCAAATCCAAGGAGATTACACTGGGCCAGAATACCGGACTTGTGACGAAGTTCGCTGGTATGCGAGGAGTTGGCGGGACTCTGTTGTCTGCACTCCAAGTCGTCAATGCTGTTCGGAAGGGCGCGGAGTTATTCTTCACGCTAATTCAGGCTGTTGAGCCAAAGGCCAGTGTCGGTGAAGTGCCAGTTGTGTCAGAGTTTGCCGACGTGTTTCCTAAAGATCTTCCTGGGTTACCACCCCAGCGGGAGATTGACTTCTCTATTGAGTTGGTGCCTGGTGCGAAACCTGTGGCCCGCTCTCCATATCGCGTCGCGCCAAAAGAGATGGCTGAGTTGAAAGTCCAATTGCAAGAGTTGTTGGAGCAGGGATATATACGCCCAAGTATGTCACCTTGGAGCGCGCCTGTTCTCTTTGTGAAAAAGAAAGACGGTAGTTTGCGGTTATGTATTGACTACCGCGAGTTGAATAAGCTGACGGAGAAAAACAAATATCCGATTCCGCGGATTGATGACCTCTTTGATCAGCTGGCAGGATCAACGGTCTATTCCAAATTGGATTTGAAATCAGGATATTATCAGCTGCGGATTAGGGAAGGTGACATTCCCAAGACGGCGTTTGGAACACGCTACGGTCATTATGAGTTCACGGTAATGCCGTTTGGCCTGTGTAACGCGCCTTCGGTATTTATGGACCTAATGCATCGAACGTTCCGAGAGTACTTGGATTTGTTTGTTATTGTGTTTATCGATGACATCTTAGTATACTCTCAGTCGGAAGAGGATCACGCAAACCATTTGCGGTTGGTCTTGCATACGCTACGGAGGAATAAGCTTTATGCCAAGTTCTCAAAGTGTGAGTTCTGGCTCTCTTCAGTAGCCTTTTTAGGCCATGTGGTAAGCGGAGAGGGTATCACGGTGGATTCGTTGAAGATAAGTGCCATCCGAGATTGGCCAGTGATGTCTTCAGTGGCCGAGGTCAGGAGCTTCCTTGGACTTGCGGGCTACTATAGACGGTTTGTGGAAAACTTCTCACGGATTGCTTTACCTCTGACCACGCTGACGAGAAAAGATCAAAAGTTCAGTTGGACGCCGGAGTGCGCGCGAGCTTTTGAAGACTTGAAGAGTCATTTGACCACGGCGCCTGTGTTGACATCGCCATGTGGTACCGATGGGTATGAGATCTATAGTGATGCATCTGGGAGCGGCTTAGGCTGCGTTCTTCTGCAGTTTGGTAAAGTGATTGCTTATGGCTCGCGCCAGTTGAAAGTGCATGAGCGGAATTACCCCGTCCATGATTTGGAGTTGGCGGCGGTAATCTTTGCGCTCAAGTTGTGGCGGCACTATCTTTATGGCGTTAAAGTGGATATCTATACGGATCACAAGAGCCGAAAGTATTTGTTGGATCAGAAGGATCTGAATATGCGACAACGAAGATGGATGGAGTTCCTCGGGGACTACACCTTCGAGATTCACTATACTCCCGGGAAGGGAAATGTGGTCGCTGATGCTTTGAGTCGAAAGACTCCGGTACGGGCAAGCTGGTTGCAGAGGCATGATCAGCATTTGATCCAGGAATTGGAAGCATTGGAGATATCATGTGTTGACAAGGGTTCGTCAACCGATGCATGCTTAAACTGGATGGAGGTGCAATATGACCTTACGGACAGAGTTCGGCGAGCAACAGAGCTTGATGAAAGTCTTCAGCGCTATGCAAAAGATGGGCCGGATGACCAATTCTCTTGGGATAACGGTTTGTTACGAAGAAATGGTCGAGTGTGCGTCCCAAGTGTGGGTAAATTGAGGGAAGAGTTGATGTACGAAGCTCACTTTGCAAAGTACTCAGTTCACCCAGGGAGCACAAAGATGTACAGAGATCTGAAAAAGCTGTTCTGGTGGCCCGGACTAAAGAAAGATGTCGCACGTTATGTGGCGGAATGCAATACCTGTGCGTTAGTGAAAGCAGAATGCCAGAAGCCTGGCGGTTTCCTGAAGTCGTTACCTATTCCGGAGTGGAAGTTCGATGATATTTCGATGGATTTCGTGCATGGATTGCCGAGATCTCAACGCGGTCATGATTCAATCTGGGTGATTGTGGACCGGTTGACAAAAGTGCCGCACTTCCTTCCAAACAGAAGAGACGATTCAGTGGAAACCTTGGCCAAGCTTTATGTGGAGCAGGTTGTTCGACTGCACGGTGTTCCTCGGAGCATCGTTAGTGACCGTGATGGGCGGTTCACATCGAATGATTGGCGGCTCGTTCATCAAATGTTGGGTACAAAGTTAGCGTTTAGTACGGCCTTTCATCCCCAAACGGATGGCCAGACTGAACGGACCAACAGAACGATGGAGGATATGCTCCGCATGTGCGCCCTAGACTTTGGTAAGAGATGGGAAGAGTATATATTCCTTGTCGAATTTGCCTATAATAATAGCTACCAAGCGAGTATTGGTATGGCACCATTTGAAGCTTTATATGGTCGGAAATGCCGTACACCGTTAGCTTGGGCAGAAGCAGGCGAATCTAAGCTGAGTGGGAAAAAGGAAGTCGAAGAAGCTACCTCGCTCATATGCTCTATTCGGGAGAGGCTATTGATAGCCCAAGATCGTCAAGCAAAGTACTACAATGCCAAACACCGGAACGTGGAATTCGCGGTGGGTGATTGGGTATATTTGAAGATCAAACCCTTCAAAGGCGTGTCCAGGATTCGGCGTTTGAAAAAGCTAAGTCCGAGGTATCTTGGTCCGTTTGAGGTGGTGGAGCGAGTTGGGGAAGCTGCTTATCGACTAGCACTTTCAGCAGACTTGGGTGGATTACATGATGTATTTCACATCTCAGTCCTTCGTAAGGCGGTGAAGGATCCAGCTCAAGTAGTGGAGAATGATCGGGTACCGGTCGAGTATGGGATAACGACGAGGGTTAGACCCATTCGGATCGAGGATCGAGCCGAGAAACAGTTGCGGAACAAAGTGATCGGGATGGTCAAGGTCCGATGGGACAATTGTGGCCGTGAAGAGCTAACATGGGAGCGAGAGCAGACCATGCGAGCTGATTTTCCCGAGTTGTTTGTATAAACTGTAGACCGTTTACTTTTTGTTATAACATCGTTATAGCATTGCTGGTTCTTGTTTCCTTACCGTGCAAATTTCGGGTCGAAATTTTGTTAAGGGGGGGAGGGTTGTAACACCCCAAAAAGACCCCAAAGGACTCAAAATGATTTTTGAGGTACAGGTAATTTTACACGGCCTGGGACACGGGCGTGTCCCAGGGCGTGTCGGTGGTATACGCCCTGGGACACGGGCGTGTCCCAGGGCGTGTTCAGGTTAGTCGACGATTGCTAGTCGACGATCGTCGAGCCTGGGACACGGCCTTCGACACGGGCGTGTCCCAGGGCGTGTCCGAATTAATTTTCGAAATTGGCCTATTCGAGTCAGAGAATTACACAGCCATGAACACGGCCATGAACACGGGCGTGTCAGGTTGGACACGGGCGTGTCAGATGCCGTGTTCCGACCCGTGTACTGGTTGCAGCTCGATGAAGCAGGTGTGACACAGGCGTATCTCAGGAATGACACGGGCGTGTCAGGTTCGACACGGGTGTGTCGATACCCGTGTGGTTCAGTCGGTTCATACCGCGTGTGCCGCTTAAGGGTACATGGCCTGTGACACGGGCGTGTCATAGGCCGTGTCAGCCAAAAATTGGTGTTTTTGGGCAAATCGTGGCCGTTCAGATTCTCTCTTTGGATCCAAGGGCTCAGGTGAATCCTGGCTGGATTAAATTCGTCAAGGGGTGATGAAGAAGGCATTCTTCATTTTGCTTAAGGAAGAGAGAAAGAGAGAGGAGGAAGAAGAAGGAGGAGGAGAGCAAGCCACCGGCGGAGTTCCCGTGGTCCGATTCGTGATCCGAAGCCGGCGTTATGAAGGCAAGGCTGCTACGGTTCTTTCTCACCGGCTAGGTTTCGATGGCTCCGAAGAGATCGACAAGGGTAACGATCTCCCTCCTTGGACATGTGAAGTCCTTCTTTTCTGCATTGCATAGGGAAAACCCTTCCCCGCGAGTGTGCGGTGGGTTGTGGTGTCCCTTGGGGTAGATATGTGAAGTCCCCCTTGTTATAGGCCGGAATTGGAGTACGACTCTAGGCATGCTGTGTGAAGCCCATCTGGATATGGTCTGGATTGGTGATGCTTGTTTGCATATCGGAGAAGGCTCCGTGATTATGGCTTGTGATGCCTTGTGCCTACCTGTTGCTTGGTGCGGCAGGAAGTACTGGACGATGTCCAGGAAATGAAGAGGGTTGGATGCAACTCTTGTGGCCGTGTGTTGCCACTTTGTGAGTGGTTGAGCCGTTGGGCTGCAACTCGTTGAAAAGGCAGATTGCCGAACAGGAAAGGTGAAACCGACCCGCGCCTATAAATAGCCATGGATACTTCCGTATTCGAGGTGGCACGGCGACTTGAGCAACGGGGGGTGGCTGATCCGTACCTGCGTTAGGTCCGTCCGACTTGGAAGCCTGGTTATAGGTTTTGTTGGAGCGCCTAATGAGAGTCTTAGGACCGCGCGCCGGAAAGACTAGAATGCTCAAATACCGTGTAGACGGTGGTGTTGACCCTGGTATTCCGGTACACCAAGAATGTGCCCTGAGTGCACGGACTGTCGGGCCGTGTGGCCGATAGTTGTGATGGCTTGAATGTGCCTGCGCGCACATAGTTGCTATTTGATGATGCCACGCTTTGCAGGGAAAGAATGCTCATGCCCCGAGAAAGGGGTAGGATTGTTATAATTGGGTCAGCTGCATGCTGACCATTGCATTGTTTGCCACCGGTTGGGTGGATTGTTCCCGTGCAGGTGCTGGAGAGCCAAGTGGTAAGTGATGGGCTGAAGCCCTACTGCTGTTGCTGCTGCTGCTGCGGCTAGCCCTTGAAGGCTAAGCGAATGTTTTGGTTGTTCTCTTTTACTCATGTATGGCCGGCCTGCGCGCCGAGGTTTGTAAAACATGTTGTATCTAAAGAGGAACTGTAAGGCCTTAAGGCCAAACCTTTGTTGTACATTCCCTAGTTTTATATATAACGGTGGTTTTATATATTGGACATTCCGGTTGAGAGTTCAAAGTTGTAACTTAAAGCTTCCGCTAGAATGCTCTGAGTTAGGATTCGTATGGTTTGGTATTATCCTGTGACCTCACCGTCTGTTTGTGGCATATAGTGTGGGGCCCCGGCCGGAACTTCTACTATACGTCATTTAACGGATGGGGTCGTTACAGTATACAACCAAAGTATCTGGCCTTAAGGCCTTACAAATTTCTCTTGACAAGGTGTGGTTTACAGACATCGGCACGCAGGCCGGCCACACATGAACAAGAAGAAACAAAACAAACAAAGCCTTCGAGGGCAGCAACGCAGCTTGGGCTTCAGCCCGCTAAGTCCCGCTCGGACCAGCACCCCCAGCACCTGCAAGAACCAATCCACCAAGCGGTAGCAAATAGGGCAACGGTCAGCATTCAGCTGACCAATTAAAACGACCCTGCCCCTGGCACGGGGCAGCGGAATTCCATCCCTGCATAGCATTTTCCAATATGATATATATATAGCAAACCACGCAAGACGTGCACGACTGCACAGTCAATACAAATCACAAACGTCAACACGACGACCCGACGCTCCGTGCACTCAGGGCACATTCGGGTGTACCGGAAACACCGGATCCCACCAATGAGCATTCTAGTCTTGATCGGCATGCAAGCTGTTGACTCTCGCTATGTGATCCTAACAGGGCCTTAAGCAACCAAGGTTAGACAACCATAATGCGGGTACAGATCCGCCTATCGCATTGCTCACATCGTCAGACTCAAGACTGGACTGACGCGGGTACAGCTTCACCTTGCCCATTCACCACAAGAGTTGAACCCAACTCGCACAATTTCCTGGACTTCCTCCAGTACTTCATACTGCACCAAGCAACAGGTATGCACCACAGATTGCACACAAACAATCAAATTCCCAGAGATTCCTCCGAATGAAAACAAGCATCACCAATCAAGACCAGCACGTCCAAATGGGCTTCACACAGCATGCCTAGATCTGTACTCTAATTCCGGACTCTAATAAGGGGGACTTCACATATCTACCCCAAAGGACACCACAACCCACCGCACACTCGCGGGGATGTATTTTCCCTATGCAAATGCAGGAAAGTAGGAATTCACATGTCCAAGACGGAAATCGTTACCCTTGGAATTCGCCTCGGAGCCATGGATAGAATTGAGACGGATGAAAGCCTTCGTAGTAGCCTTGCCTTCGTAAATCCAAACTCAGCTCGCGATTTGGACCAACGCAGCACCACCGGCGGCCGGATTCCTCTTCTTCTTCCTTGCTTTGCTCTCCCCTCTCTCTTAACTTTAGAAAGAGAAAGATGAAACTCAAATGAGCTTTCTCCTCTTCAATCCTGGCCTTATCAACCCAGGGAAAAGCCCAGACCATTGGATCTTGGTCAAAGAAAATGAACGGCTCTGAACAGCCCTGAATTTGATTTCCTGGGCCGAACACAAGTTGTGACACGCCCGTATCACAGGCCGTGTTCCTGATGCGGTGCACAACCGACTTAAAATAAACCAGAACACGGGCATTGACACGCCCGTGTTAAGCCTGACATGCCCATGTCACCCATGTAACACAATCTCCAAAATTACCCGAGCAGGACACGGCTAAGGCACACTCCCGTGTCCCTAGCCGTGTGCCAAACACTCCCCTGTGACACGCCCGTATCACAGGCCGTGTTCCATACTCGACGATCAGTGTCGAGAACTCGTCGAGAATAGGGACACGCCCGTGTCCAAGGCCGTGTATACCTCACACGCCCTGTGACACGCCCATGTCTCAGGCCATGTCAGCCAACCTGAATCCGACTTTTGATTTTTGAGATTTCTGGGGTGTTATACTGTATGCCCTACTATTATTGCTGTACCCAACAAATATCCCTTCTTGGGATTTGGCAGCAAACTTTGTTTGGTAGTGCTTACCATTCACTAGGACATAACACTTGCTACCAAAGATTCCGAAATAAGAAATGTTTGGTTTTCTGCCTTTCAAAATCTGATAGGGAGTCAACTTAAGTTTCTTATTAATGGATGCTCTATTGAGAACATGACAAGCAGTATTTACTGCCTCAGCCCAGAAATATTCAGGGAGAGTAGTGTCACTGAGTAGAGTTCTACCAGCCTCAATGAGAGTTCTATTCTTTCTTTCAGCAATTCCATTTTGCTGAGGTGTTCTAGGTGAGGAGAACTCCTGATGAATCCCAAGTTCTTCACATAATTTTGTCATTCATTCAGACTGACATTAGGTTCCATAGTCACTTCTGATTTTGACCACAGAATTGTTAAATTCATTCTGAACTTGTCTAACAAAAGTCTGGAAATACTAGGGGTTTCAGATTTCTGCCTTAAGAAGAAAACCCATGTGTATCTAGAATAGTCATCCACAACAACTAATGTGTATGCTTTCCTACCAAGACTTTGAAATGGCATAGGACCAAACAAATCCAAATGCAAGAGATATAAACATCTCAATGAATCTTTGGTATCTAGTGCTAGAAAAGAGGACTTGGTCTGTTTGACTTTTTGGCAAGCTGAACACACTCCCTCTTTCATGCACTTGACATGAGGACCATTCCTCACCAACCCCATACTGAACAGCAGTCCTATGGACTTATAGTTCAGATGAGCTAGCCTCTTGTGCCATTTGAAATATAGTGAGGTTGTCTCATTTGCAACAAAGCAAATAGGTGAGTTGTTTAACTCACAATCTAGGTTAAGACAATAAACATTTCCTTTCCTAGTGCCAGTCAAAATGATCTCTCTATCACTTGACCTTTTAATTTGGCACTCCCCATTGTGAAAGGAGATGTCATAACCTAGATCACTAAGCTGACTTATGCTTATCAGGTTGTGTTTTAGACGCTTCACATAAGCCACTTTAGTGATAGGAATCTAGTCACTAGAGATGTTACCAAATCCTTTGATGACTCCTTTTTCCGATCCACCAAAGATGACTTTGGGACCATTCTCTATGGGTACAAAGTCCCTCAACATTCTTCTTGTTCCAATCATATGTCTTGAACAGCCACTATCCAAGTACCATATAGGGGTATGGTCACTTGGATTCACCATCAACAAATAACGGATTACTTATCCTTAGAACCCAAGTTATTTTTAGGTCATAGGTTCTTGTTAGTCTTGGAAACAACAGACTTACCTACCGATTTTCTGATAGGTAAACTACTCTTGGTTTTAACATTTGTGTTAAACCAACAGTCCAAGGCAAAGTGGCATACCTTTCCACAACACCAACACTCAAATCTGTTATACCTTTTCTTAGGTACAGACTTCACAGTCATGTTGCCAACAGTCTTTTTCAGTGTGGGTGCTGGAGCAGCAAACTCCATGAATTCCTTTTGAATCTGATGGGCTTGCCTATAGAGTGGTCTCTTGGCATTTGCACACTTGCCAAGGTGAAATCCATACTCACAGTGACCATGAGTAGTTTCATGATCATACCTGTTTGTAGGATTCATCACCTTCCTAAAGAAGATAGGGGATTTTACAGCTAGAGGCTGAACTGGGGCCTTACCTTTTCTTTGTGAATTGGTGGCCCTAGTTCTTCCCTTAAAACCTAGACCAGTCTTCCCTTTTTATGAGATGAAATTGTCAATTAAGGGTAAGATAGATTTTGGTTTGGATAATTTAGCCACTAGCTCTCTTTCATGCTGAAGTTTTCCCTCCAGTTTCTTGATATGATTCTCCTTGAAAGAGATTGTGCCCATCTGAATAACAGTAATGTTTTTCAATTTGGCAACCTCATTCAATTTTAGATCCAACAACTTTGCTGAATCTGCTGCAGCCAGCTTGAGAGACTCAATCTCCTTGGTCTGCTCTTTGATAAGAAGTTTGCTTCTCTTTAGAGCTTGCAACAATACACCATACTCATCAATGAGTTGGTGTACATCCCCTTCAGACTCAGAACCATCCCCATCTCTTAATGTTGATGCTTCTGATTCTGATCCAGTAAAATAATCAGATGCTGTAGGAGAGTTGTATACCTTACTAGGACAATCATGATCCAGGCACTGATAATTTTCTGTTAGGGCCATCAGCCATCTACAACAGTATTCTTCCACTCTATTTATGGAGTCCAACATTTTTAGAAATTCTATCTCCTTAGAATCCTCTTCAGTTGAGAATAATCCAACATATGCTTCAGCCTCTTCTTCTTCTCCTGATTCAGATAATGAAGAATCTGTCCCGCTTTTCTGCTTTTAAGCAACAAAGGATTTTTCCTTTTTGCCCTTCATTTGTATCTTCTTCTTGTCTCTAGATTTAGCCTCTTGTCCGGACAGTCTGCTATGACATGTACTTGCCTGTTGCAACAATAACACACAATCTTAGAATTAGAATTTTTACGAGGTTTAGAAGCATACCTGTCTTCCTTAGGAGTTTTCTTTTTCTTGTAGTACTCATCCTTTGAAAAGGATGAAGAAGGTCTGGTTCTCCACTTCTTCTTCTTCATGAATCTTTGGAACTGCCTTGTGAAGGCTACAAAGTCCTCATCTGAGGTGTGACTGTTTTATGAAGTGTTGTCAGGAATCCCTTCTTCTGCCTCAGCACTCCTTCTGGGAGGAGAAGGAGATTTTCTCCTGCCCTTTCTTGTGCCATCAGCTTTGAAGGCAACTGAATTTTCCTTATATTCAGATCTGCTGCTCTTCTCTTCCTCCTTCCTGGTTGTAAGCTGCATTTCATATGAAAGTAGCTTCCCAAACAGTATGGGAGGAGGTGTGTCAGCCAGCTTGGCCACTTCTCTGATTGCACAAATCTTGGTGTCCCAATCCTTTGTCAGAGATCTCAGAAATTTGTCATTCAGTTTATAAGTGCTGAAGTCTCTTCCATAATTCATCAGCTCATTTACAATCCTGAAGAATTTCTTGTAGCACTCAGCTATGCTGTCATTTTTGGCTTACCTAAAGCTTTCATACTCCTTATTCAACATAGATTTTTTGTCTTATCTGACTTCTTCTGTTCCCTCCATGTAGATAATAAGAGTGTCCCACATTTCTTTGGAGGTTTTTCAATGCACAAGATTCTTAAAGGTGGCATCATCTATGACACTTACAATGATATTCTGTGCCCTTTTGTCTAGAGTTGCCAGGATGATTTCATCCTTTGTCATTTCTGAATAACTCTTAGGAGTCTTTATATTTGCATCAAGTGCTGATACCTTCATTGGAATGAAGGGTCATTCATATACTGTGATGTAAATTCTTGGATCAGAAGCTTCCGTAAACAATCTTACCCTCTCCTTCCATATGCCAAAACATTCCTTCTTGCAGATAGGTAGTTTCATTGATCCAAACTCTTTTTGGTTCTCACTTGAACCCATTCTTGAATTCTGAAAATTGCCTAGGAGAATTACTCAGACTGTTAAGTCAATCCTTGAGGAACCTCCCTCTGATACCACTTGAAAGACTTAATTCAAGAGCCTAAACACCTAGAGGGGGGGGGGGTGAATAGGTTCTAATTATTCCTTTAATATTTTAAGCAATTAAACAGATCTTACTTGGCACAAACAAAATAAAAACATAGTACAAAACATTCACAACACATAGAACACCAGATTTATAGTGGTTCCCCAAGATATGGGTACGTCCACTTTCCCCCTTCGCCTATCAAGTAGAGTACTGGATTCAGCCTAACTTCTTTCCACTTTCTCAGATCCAAAGATCCTACAACTCAGAACCAAAATTGTTCCTACACCTCAGACTTTTGCAAGTCCTACCTCAGATCCTTCCCAGAATCCTACCTTAGGCATCATCCCTACCTCAGCCCTTATCTCTAAGCTTACAACTCAGAATTTTGCAAGTCCTACCACTCAGGCTCACAGCCCTACCTCAGCCTTTATAATTATAGGCTTACAACTCAGATTTACAACAGATTCTACAAGATATTGTGTAATAAAAGATATATAAAAGATATCACCAGATAGATCCCTCTATTGATGTTCTTCTTCATCAGTTCTTGATCTTCAGTCCCAACCAGACTTAACTGTTTCAAAGCTTCTTGATAGAAAAAAATAAGGTTGGACTGTTCTTTATGTAGAAGTTTATCCACTGTCAGCTCTTTCCTTGAATTCAAAATGAGATCTGAATCTTCTCTGCTGACTGTTCTAGATCAGCCTTCTTAAAGGGTTTCCCCTTTTCTTGTTGTGAATCATCTCTCTCTTAGTTGATGGCTTTTCTGGACTTCACTGAGTTGTTTTTGGTTGTTAAGGATCAGCCCTTTATATAGAGATTCCTCATGGTTACCGGCTGATCTGGTTTGTAACAACCTTCTGTTAGTTCTGACAAAGGCGTCACACCTATTGGTAATGACAGCTGTCGACCCACCAGTCATGAAAGTTGATTCCTTAGAGACTTATTAACTCAGCATGATCCACTCAGCAATCTGCTTCACATGTATTGACACAAGTAAATAAAGTTTCGATACAAGTCTTGATGATGTCGACACAATACTCCAAGTGTCGATATATTCATTCTTCTGCTTCTCGACACATCTTCTATTTGCATGTGTCGACACAAGTCAAGTGTGTCGACACAACTACTCTTGGTCTCAACATAACTGTTGGGTGTCCACATAGCCTCTGCTTTAGGTGTCGACATAATCCTTGCCCCGGGTGTCGACATAAGTCCTTCTTTAAGTATTGACACAATTCCTGCTTTTGATGTCGACATAAGTCCTGCTTTAAGTGTTGACACAATTCCTGCCTTTGGTGTCGACATAGCTTCTGGGTGTCGACACAGCTTCTGGTTCTAGTGTCGACACAATTCTTAGGTATCGACACAATGCTTTGCTGCTGGTGTCGACACAAGTCCCGTGTGTCGACACAATCCTTCACAAGTGTCGACTCTTGTACTTAGAATATTTTTCTTCCATTCCTTAACCATGCACAAGGAAACTTAAACATACATCAAATACATATTGATGTATATCATTGACTAGGATGAATCTTCTCCAAATCTGGTACATACTTCTAGTGTACCCAACAAGAAGGTTGGTCGGATTTATTGTAGATGAATGTGGTCGGGATTGGTGTTGATGAGAGTGGTTGGTTTCCTTGAGATGGGGTGGCTCGGGTTGGAGTGGGAGGCGGCTAGGAGGTGGAGGCAAGGTGGCCGAGAGGTGATGAAGGGGAAGAGGAGTTGGAAGCTGGGAGATTGGCCGAACTGAGAGAGGGGGACAGAGAAAAGGTGGAGGGTAGAGGGGGTGGTAGGGTTTATGAGAGAGATGAAAGGAGAGAGAGGAGGAGGTGGAGAGGAGGCCGATTAGAGAGAGAGGGAGGAGATAGTGGCCGGTGGCTAAAGAGAGGGGAGGAGGATAGGAGGATCCAAAATTCCAAGAAAGGAGAAAGGAAGAGGGAAATCTCAATCAAGATTAGGGTTTTCAATTTTCATTCATTGTCTAATCAACATGAAAAAATACATGGCCTATATATAGGCTTACAATATAGTTTTGGCTATATGCAGCCCAAAAATAAAAATACAACACACACATAAAAATAGACATTATGAGCAAGAACTAAACATTGCAAATAAAGAACTTAATGATTCGAATAAAAATATTATTGGTCGTCTCCATTCATTGTCCGTCTTGCGCCGCAAATCCTTGGTTGGACATGGAGAAGGATCTTCCGCGAGCATGTCGCCATCGTCTTCAATATGTTAGGGGCTGTCGTCTCCATCAATCCTCCCCTGCTCAAATGTACTCATCACCGAAGAATTGGTCTGAAGGTACCAGCGCAGGATAGCATCATCCAAAACAGCCACCTCAGATTCAAGAAGCCAAGAGTCATCGGAGGCCGGACGATCACGCCATCAAATCAAGTAGCGGCAAACATCACCACTTGGAGAGGAGAGCACTACATCTTGGAATATCCGGTCATGCAAAAAGGTGGTCCTGGGGAAACTTGGAAAAGCATTAGGCAATAAAGGAGAAAAAGTTTCTTCATCAACAATCAACGTACCTCCATTGGAGGCCGATCGAGAGAGCGATCCAGAAACAAGCTCACCCCACAACCCATTAAAAAATGCAGTAGAACTAAATGAACAGGCAGATAATTCAAGTGGTGGAGAAACATATGTCGTTAAATCTGAAATATTAAAAACAGGGGAAGTACCCCAATCTGTGGGTAACTTCAAAAGATATGTGTTTTCTCCTAATTTCTTTAATATCTGAAAAGGTCCAGCTCGTGGATTCGCCAACTTTTCTATAGTGCCTGAAGGGATCCATTCAGGGATGAGACGCACCAAAACTAAATCACCAACGTTAAAGTGAGACGCTCTTTTATGTAAGTTAACATGAAATTGATAAGATGTATATTGTGTGGTTAGCACTTCACTAATGTGCTTATATATATTATGAGCATGAGAGGCAAAATCTTGTGTGTGTTTAGTTGACCTATAATATGGCGGTAACGAAATCAAGTCAAATGGCACTGGTGCTTTATATCCGCGCACGATCTCATTTGGTGATAAACTAGCATGTAAGTAAAAAGACGCAGCTTGATTGAGTAATTTTTTAAAATTGCGCCTAAGTATCTGACTACCGTGAGGAGTGAACCCATGCGCTACATGAATTAACCCAAATACGGAGGATAAGGGGGTAAATTCTTGTGGTACAGGAGCCTTATAATCAAAGATGATTTTAATGGGCTCCAAACTCGCAGTTTTTATTTTATATTTAATATTTTTACGCTTGGCATAAAGATATGCCACGAAGAACCACTCATAATAAATAATGGAGTTGGACGCTCCCGGATGTGAAAGGATGTGCGAGCGATACAACTCAAGGGCTTTTCTATAGTCACTAACGTGTGGAAATGAGGGTCATCAAAAGGCAGTGGGTAAATGCGTGCGACCGTGTGTGGTATATAAGTATGTATAGGGGACACCACATCCAGAGGCAACAATTGCCAAAGAATCAGAATCAGTCGTAGTCAAGGACAAAACCGCAGACGGACACATAGAAAAATGAACAGTCAAATGTGACCCGTAATCAGATCTACGGGGTGTGGTGAACAGACCAAATACTAGTGCGCTCAACTTACTAATATCTAAGCACTGAGTCAACGCCAATGTAGGAACTAAAAGAGTGGGCGTATCACAAAAACTCAGACTAGGACTACCGATTTCACGTCCTAAAAAGTCAACTAATGTGGGCAAATAATCAGGAAAAAGGGTCGGCAAAATCAAATCCAGGATAACATCCAAATCAATATAAATTTCACCCAATGGTGACGACATCAAAGAACTCTCATCCGGGTGTAAAACTAAAGAATCGTCCGAAAATACCCTTCCCTCAGATGGTAACTCATCCACAATAATAATAGGGCAATCCTCACTCACGGGCTCCTAAGATAACTCAGATACAATCTCAGTGGGTGTGATCGTAGACTCTATCATGATGGAGACCGTATTCTGGAGAGGGTACTCAGTACTAGGGTGGTCAGACACAATACTATCAGTGCAAATAATAGGTAACAGAATACTCTCACAGATCGGAATGTAATCATTACATACACCATCTTCTAAATCACTAGGGATTTCCTCACTATCAGAACAATCAGACTCGTCTGGCACTATCGTACGTGAAGGAATACTCTCACCTAGCTGGTGTACTTCAGAATCCAGAGATATTATATCCACATAAGAATCCTTAATGGTATCAGTCACTATCTCAAGGGCCTTAGACATCGAGCCTAAAGGAGTCAAAGCTCTAGTAGTAACATCTTTTGAGTCCAAGACATATGATCTATTAGGAATGGTTTCCCTAAAGGTGGGAGTATGCACACTAAGGGCCGACCGACCTTTTGGGGGAACTAATCTAGCGTTAGGTTTATAATCATTCCTATAGGTAGGTATGGGACTAGCGCCATAATAATACTCACTCATAGGCTTGGTGTTAGTAGTGCGGAGATAGGCGGGATCAAATTGATCCGAGAGTAGGCTACGCATTGCCCGCCAAGTATGTTTATAACTACCAACACGATGCTCTTCGTTTAACCAAAACACCTAGGCTTGACCTATTAACCGCTCTCGGACGATGTTAACCTTTTGGTGGTCCTCCCACTCGTTACAATCAAAATAAAGTTCTACCCACTTAAGCCAGTCCCTAAAATTTTGAGAATTCCCATAACCATCAAATGTGGGTATCTCACTCTTAGTGTGGGGACGGTTGGAATTCCAAGGGTATGATGGCAAGGTTGGGGGTATGATTATCCATGGCTTAATCATACCAATAGTGTAAATGGGAAGCGTAAATGTCATAGACCATATCAGTGAGAATCAGAGAGAAAACTCGATCTGATTCTTGTGCACATGCAATGAATTAAGGATTCTTACCCATATAATCTAAGATAGATGGGTTTGTTCCCGCTTAGAAACTAGGGTAATAAATATAAAATTTTGATTTTCTTGCTGGAATTAATATGAAGATTATTAAATAAATTTTTTTTTTTGCAGAAAAATAAAAATATAGGCCGTTATTTGCAGACCAAAAATTAAAATTTATTTTATTATTTAGGCAATGAAAACGTGCAAGTGCGTGTAGGCGTACAAATAAAAGGGGGAGGGTGTCAATTAGTAAATTTACGTGAACCTCCCTCAGATACCAAATTGATGTAGGCTGACACGTTGACACCGTAAAAGTCAACGGACTAAACACGTTTGCCTCTCTACGATCAAATTCTACACTCGCACAAACTTCGTCGCAATGCACACGCTATGCAAATATATATATTAGATGCTAGCGTACGGGTAGCCAAATCGATTAGGATGGAATAAAGGCTATAGGACAATATTCTTTCCAGCTAAATGGACCCACCCAGTCCGATCTAGCGAAGGTTGTACCAAAAGAGATCTACCAAAGTTTACAATTCAGAAACGGTAAATCTCTCACAATAAAAAAAACAAAGGTTCGCCAAACCTTTCAAACTTAAATAAAATATGGATTAACAACAAAATCAATCGAAGAAACCACGATAAATTCAACGTTTCAAAGATCACGCCAAAGTATCCACCACAATGAAAATCTAGAGAGAAAAACACCAAAAGTAGAAAAGTTTCGTTACCCAATCAGAATGGATGATTCCGATTTGTTAATTTGGATCGCTCTACAATGGCTCCGCCGGATTCATGCCGATAGGAGAGAAACTCGTCTGCCTTCTTCACTTCACGCCGGAGTTTGAACCACAAGGGGAAATCGACGTGTTTTGGCCGAGATCCACCAAAGAGGAAAGTGTTGGTCGGCTTTTGTATGATAGAGGGTTAGTCAGATTTGTTGTAGATGAAGGTGGTTGGTATTGGTGTTGATGAGAGTGGACGGTTTACTTGAGATTGGGTGGCTCGGGTTGGAGGGGGAGGCGTCTAAGAGGTGGAGGCAAGGTGGTCGAGAGGTGATGAAGGGGAAGAGGAGTTGGCAGCTAGGAGATTGGCCGAACTTGAGAGAGGGAGAAAGAGAAAAGGTGGCAACTAGACGGGGTGGTCGGGTTTATAAGAGAGATGAAAGGAGAGGGAGGAGGAGGTGGAGAGGAGGACGATTAGAGAGAGAGAGGTAGGAGGAGGTGGAGAGGAGGCCGATTAGAGAGAGAGAGGGAGGAGATAGTGGCCAGAGGCCAAAGTGAGGGGAGGATGATAGGAGGAGCCGAAATTCCAAAAAACGAGAAAGGAAGAGGGAAATCTACATCAAGATTTGAGTTTTCAATTTTCATTCATTCTCTAATCAACATGAAATAATACATGGCCTATATATAGGCTTACAACTTAGTTTTGGCTATATGCAGCCCAAAGATAAAAAACAACATACACACATAAAATTAGACATTATGAGCAAGAACTAAACATTGCAAATAAAGAACTAAATGATTCGAATTAAAATATTATTGGCCGTCTCCATTCATTGGCCGTCTTGCGCCGCAAATCCTTGGTTGGAGACGGAGAAGGATCATCCGCGAGCATGTCGTAATCGTCTTCAACATGTTGTGGGGCCATCGTCTCCCTCACATGAATCATTGATTGAGATCATCACACTCGACGCCAGGGAGCACTGAGTGAGATATCGCGTGGCGATAGTGGATATCGCCACGCGATAGTAATATACATGACACACTCAATTCCTTGAAGCGTTGAATGAACTCAACACACTCAATGCCTTGAAGCGTTGAATGTACCCATCGCACTCGATGCCATGAATCATTGGGTGAGCTATCGGAATGTCGACAGTGGATATCTCCCGGCGATAGTGCCATGTAATGTTATACACGTGTCGGATGGCGGTAGGCGGCCGATGAGCATTGGTTGACTGGGGTCAAAGCGGCTATCGACGCTATCACCCAGGCGATAGAGGATATCGCCAGGTGTAGCGTTAATGTTGACAATTCAATCGAAATCGTGGCCTTTGCTCCCTTTTGATGAAATTATACTATGGCTGGGATTAATCCCTAGGCCACTTAAGAAGAGGAGTAGAGGAATGAGAATTCATTCTCTTCTTCTCACTCTCTCTCCTTCTTATATCCATGTTCTTGAGAGGAAGAGCTAAGGGATGGAGCTGATCTTGAAAAGCTTGGTGAAAGAGATCCAGTAGACGGAAGCAAGAACCGAGGCATGATCCATGAGGATGAAAGTGAGGCGTTCCTTTCCAACCGAACAGAAAAGCTCGTTCATGGCTCCAAAATGGACTATAAGGGTAATGATCTTCCTTCTTGGACAAGTGAAGTCCTTTTTTGTGACATATACATGGAATCCCCCACCAAAAGGTGGAAAAGCAAAGGGAATTCCTTTGGGTCGATTCGTGAAATCCCCAGTTAGTCTTGCATATAGATCCGAAATATATAGTATGAAATAGACATGATGTTTGAACCCCATCTATACAGGTTGGTTTGGATTGGTGATGTTTATTTTGCATGCCGGAGAAGACTCCGAGTATAAACGAGCAGTTTACGGGGTCTGCGGGGTTGTTCCTGTGAACTGAAAGTCGTAGGAAGTACAGGAGTGGAACTTTAGGAAAATACCCACGAAATACCACAGTTTGAATAACTGTTGGATATCGCCGGGCGACAGGGAGTATCGCCGATGGCGATAGCTCTTGGTGAGCTATTTGTACTATGGGTTGTGAAAGTCCAGTGTTTCTGGCACTGCATATTACTGCAGGGTTTTGGCTGGGTCTGGGTACAGAAAGTGAGTTCTGTTGTTAATGCCTGGTGATAGTGAGTATCGCCGACGATTGCTCCCAGATACCATCTTATTTGCAAAGCCAATCTCTCGGAGATAGTGTGGCTAGTGTGAGGCATGTGATCTTAAGGCCATCATGCTGAATAGGTAAGGGAATGCCAATCCGCATCAGTCTTTGCTTCTGAACTGCCAAATTGAGCAGCAGGAAAGGTCTGAACTGTACCTACATTATGTCCGAATGGCTCGAATACCTAGGTTATTGGTCTCGTTGGAGAGCATAATGAGAGTCTTAGGCCTGCACGTGGTAAAGACTAGTAATGCTCAAAGTTAACCGTTATGTCTGCGACCTCTGAAAGGAGGTGTAATACGAGAAACTAGCACACCGAAAATGTGCCATGTGTGCACAGAGTGTCTACAGTTAAGGCCGACGTTTGTGATATATTGAGCTGTGCGTGAGTGCACATTCTTGTGATATATCTACTTGTTATAATGTTATGCCTGTAGGGAAGGAATACCTCATCCCTAGAAAAGGGGTAGGGTCGTTATAAATTGGTCAGCTGAATGTTGACCGTTGCCTTATTTGCCACCCTTGTGGTGGATTGTCCTTGTGCAGGTGCTGGAGAGCCGAGCGGGAAATAGCAAGCTTAATCCCTTGCTTCTATGTTGTCCCTCGAAGGCCGAGCAAAGAAGTTTTACTATTTTCATGTGTGGTTGGCCTGCGCACCGATGCTTGTAAACCACATTTGTGAAGTATAACTGTAAGGCCTAAATGCCATGAATTTTGTGTATTTGTAATTGACATTCCTGTTATATATATAAATGGTGTGGTTTATGTATAGTGGACATTTAATTGGTATGAATTCATGCAACCCTAAAGCTTCCGCTAGAATGCTCTGAGTTAGGGCGCGAGTAGTCTTTTGATATTAACATGTAACCCCGCTACCTACCTGTGGGATATGGTGTGGGGCCATTGCTGGACCCTCTATTATATTTCATGTGACGGACGGAGGTGTTACAATTTGGTATCAGTTGTCTTGGTCTTCCTCCTACAAATTCGTGGTCGAATTCTTTTGAGTGGTGGCGAGTATGTGTAAGTGCGGACTGTTATAACATAAATGAACTCAAGAATGTCCACTTAGGAATGAAAATACACCTGTTTGAGGAACCTGCGCGTTCCTAATATTCATTGTTTGCTTCTGAAGTAGTCGCTAAATTGTGTATTTTTCACTTATAGGTGACTAGAAGTGGTGCTGGACAGTCTTTGCCCCAACATTCTATTGAGAGTGCGGCACCAGTTGAGGTGCCCATACCTCCACCCTCTAAAGAGACGGTTAGGTTGATAGCTTATGTGTTCTTTGCGATGATC
The DNA here is from genome assembly GCA_039513925.1 of Platanthera zijinensis. NCBI lineage: Eukaryota > Viridiplantae > Streptophyta > Magnoliopsida > Asparagales > Orchidaceae > Platanthera > Platanthera zijinensis. The sequence goes on along the minus strand of CM077079.1, from coordinate 188,204,013 downwards.
AAGGCCCAACCTGAAAGGCATGTAGAACCCCTTGTCCCTCCGGTTGCGTCAATGCTGGTTGGTCTATTTGAGCAGGTTGCAAGCGTAAGAGCATTGTAACAGCTGTTGAAATGTGTTTAAAGCAAGGACCGCACACGGTTGAGGAGTACTTTCATGCATTTGTTGTGCTGAGACATTATGCAGAGTTTCTGTTTGAAACCGAGGAGACTAAGATCAACAGGTTTTATGATGGTCTACGCTAGGAGCTATGACTTTTTCTATTGGGTGTAAAGTAAATGGGATTCCAAACATTTGTGCAGTCAGCTAGGTCGTTGGAGATGGACTTGGCCAAAGTCCACTAGGCACCTGTAATCCAAGTACCTAGTTTCTCCACATCTGGATATCGACGATGGAAGAAGAAGTCAAAAACTTCTGAAGCGGCTCCTACTCTGACGTCTGGAGCAGCATCTGGGCGAACCAATCTTGCGTGTTATACATGTTGCTAGAAAAGACATCTTGCCCAAGAGTGTTGGGGTGGTGACCGGAAGCCAAAGAAGGCTAAGGCTAGAACATTGGCAGGGCGAACTCCAAATACTTACTACTCGTGTGGCAAAGAAGGACATATAGCCCGAGACTGCTATAGTGGCCCTTAGGCGACAAAAAACTGAAAGGGAATGTTGAGTATATGTACATAAATAACTGTAATCATATAATGTACATTTACTAGTATGTAATGATGTATACAATGCCTGTTTTGCGTGTATCAACATGTTGTGATGAATAATCTAGACGTTTTGTGATTAGGGCTTGATGTCTTCCCTTTTGATTAGGTTTTTTAAAAACCTGTGAGGTAAGAATAAAATGTGAACATGGGTAGAAAGTCGTGTGTTAAGATACAGTTATTATGTCATGTCGTTGGTTTGGAAGCATCTGTGCTGTCAATAGTTACGTTTGATGTGATCGTAGGTATGCCCTAGCCTTCAGAGCAGTGTACCGGTATAGAATGAAGCTTTACGGAAGTCACACTGGGATTGAAAACCGAACGAGAGCCGAAGTTCGCTTGTGTGCTCTCCAAGTACTCAAGACTGTTCGGTAGGGAGTGAAGTAATTCTTCATGCCAACAGAGGCCATTGAGCCAAAGCCTAGTTGAGTCACGTTCCTATAGTGTCTTGGCTTACGCAGATGTGTTTCCTAACGATCTTCTTAGGTCACATCCTAGCGAGAGAGTGACTTTGCTATTGAGTTGGCACCAGGTGCAAAACCTGTGGCCCGCTCACCATACTAAGTAGCGCCAAAGGAGATCGCGGAACTGGGAGTGTTCAACTGTAAGAATCGCTAGAGCAAGGCTATTTACGTCCAAGTGGGTTACAATGGAGTACCCCAGTTCTCTTTGTGAAAAAGAAGGATGGATGCTTGAGTCTATGCATCGACTATCGAGAGTTGAACAAGCTAACGAAGAAGAATAAGTATCTGATTCCACATATTGATTACTTGTTCGATTAGCTGGTTAAATCAACGGTAAATTCAAAGCTAGATTTGAAGTCTGGCTATTACAGTTGAGAATTCGAGAATGTGACATTTGTAACACCTCCCCTGTAATGACCGTATAATATGGGTCCGGCCGGGGCCCCACAACATACAGACGCCACAGCTTTGGCATTAAAAGATTATATTAACTACCCAATCTCAAAACTCAGAATAAAGCATAGCAGAAACATCACAAACAACTAGAAGTTATTGATGCGTGGAAAATACGGCAAGCGCACCGGCCGCACAAGTAATAAAGTTTGGGAATAAATCCCCGAGTGTCGGTCTCTTGAGGAACACAGTAAGGGATGGGATAATGTCGAGGAGGACTTGAGATTGAAGTCCTCGGGTCGGATCTAAAAAGGGTGGTTTTGATTATTGCGGAAACAGGAAGTAAAATCTACAAGCTACTCCTATGCAACGCCGCTATGCGATGCTTCGCCAGGCGGGATGGAAACTACACGGGCCGCTATGCACCGAATCGCTTGGCGGATGGACGAGTAGGCTAGCGGATGAGGTGGAGAGAACGGCGGAATGAGGGTCGTAAGCACCTCTTCGCAACGCACGCCACTAGCAATTGCTTGTGCAGCAAGGGTGGATGGGATATGGCGCACCTCAAGCAATAATAACAAAATCACAATAACTCACATAGACATGAATAAGTGAAAATGCTAATCAATAAAAACACTTCATCAATACATAGAAATTAAACTAAGCTATCAACAACAACATAAGAGGAGTGTGCGAAATCGACCGGGTCCGAAGCCTTATTGATGGTTCACGGTTGGAATCCCGGGTTGTCAATCCGAGTCCAAGCTCGGTCCTCAACTGCGTCCGGGGTAGAGAAGGGCTGTCACCACCTTCCAATGGCCCGTCTTCTCCGTATCACGCTGCGGAAGATGTAAGCACATGCTCCTCCTAGCTTGATGGAGAAAGCTAGGTCAAACCTCACTTGAAGCTCGAGGATGAAGGAGGAGGCCGAGGGGATGCTCCGGCTTTGATTTGGCGGTGAAAGCTTGCCCGGAGACCCTCCCTAAGGTGGAGAATGAAGGAGGACGGCGAAAAAACTCGTCGGGGACGAAATACGGCCGAAAATGTCGAGCGATCTGGAATAGGGCAAAACCTGCGCTATTTATTGAAAACAGAATTAAACAGCGCGCACGATCACAGGCGCACGACCAGTGGTCGTGCGCGATATGGTCTGTGATCGTGCGATATGGAGGTAGCAAAATGGAAAAAGAAGGTGTGACTGCGCACGACCGGCAGCGCACGAGCAGTGATCGTGCGCGGTATGGCTGGTGATCGTGCGATATGCCGGGACAAAACTTTCACAGGAGAGGTCATGACTGCGCTCGATCGATGATCGTGCGCCAAAGAGGTCGATGGTCGTGCGTGGGTAAAAACGCACGACCATTGACTCCTTTGCCAAAAATGGTGAAAGTCCTACCCCGGACGCCCACACGATCCCAGAACCTGCAGGAAAACTGGACGGGATGTCGACATGGCAGTCACAGACATAAATATAATGCACAGCAAAAGGGAAATACACACACGCAAAGAAATAGGCTAATAAAGTGCACAAGACGTGGAAAACCGTAGCGAACCAAAAGGAGTGCAAATGACGCTAAACGGTGTGCAAAGACAAGAAAATAAGCCTAGATGAGTCCGGAAATAGGTATATAAAGAGGACTCAACACACCCCCAGACTTAACCGTTTGCGCGTCTCGAGCAAACAAAACCTAAGCAGACGGGGAATATGAACTAGCTAACAAAGAAATTGCAAAACGAAGTACCATGCGAAGTCGCATGCTCGCGTACATAAAAATAAAGTAGAGGAAATTTTTAAGTATACAAAATATTTTATATTTTTCACAATGCGTATCAAAAATTTATCATTACTCAAAAGTGGAATCACGGTGAATCATCTGGTCCGACGGAGGAAGAAAGTAGACAGGCCACTAAGGTGAGCATTGCCGAAGACCGGGGCTCAAGATTACCCCCAAAGGAATCCACCAATGTCAGAAACCATAAGCTTGCCCGTTCGCACTCTCTCCACGGCACTAGTCAACTCAAGCGCAAGTCCGTAGGACTTCGGGTAATAATGGGGCTTGGGTTACGGTGAGGAAAACAAGGATAAACATGAAGGGTATGCACCTAACCCAAATGAGCTAACGTACAAAACTAGCACCCGCTGCCAACAAAATAAACACGGGTGCACCACACCCCCAGACTTAACTTTTACTAAATGGGTGTGTGCACCGCCTACTCCAAATCCAAATCATCTCAAAAAGATTTTCAATTAAACTTTTTCTTTCATCATTTTCTTTTCTCTTTTTCTCTTTTTCAAATATTTTTTGTTTTTATTTCTTTTTATTTTCAAAATCTCAGCAAATAAAAACTTGGGCGCGCTTCCACATTTTCACGAATAAAAATACCACATCACAACCCAACATAAAATGTAAACTACTAAAGCTCGAATTGGGTGTGCGACTAGGATCGGCTATGAGGCTTTGGCGAATATAGTGGAGCTGAATCAAAAGGAAGGGTAGGCACAAAGGGGCTAGCAAAGGCGATGTTAGGAATGGGTACAAAGTTCAACCGGGCCAAAAGGTGGCCTACATCACTCTCACGCTAGACTAACCGTGTACTAATGCTTCAAGAATAGCTTGGGGCAAGTTCTTAGCAACCGAGAAAGATAATCCTTCCTCCCTACTCAAGCAATACGAGTCTAGTGGCGGCTACACACATTCCTACGCTACCGTTCGATTCACACTGGATTCACCAACTTTTGAGTAGAATAAAAAGTATTTACGCAAATAGAAAATTATAAATCTATAAGCATATAGAAAAATTAAATCTACACAAATTTCTACACAAAACGAGAGCAATAAACTAGGAACACAGCAAGGCCAACATTTTACTCCGTCGCACAATCCTAAACTAGCACAGAAATTTTCCAAATCTAACAAAGATACAAGTTCAACTCGTGGCACGCTAACAGCTAAGCTCGCGCTCATGTGGGTGCAGTGGTGTGCAAGAAATGAACTAAACAAAATAATAACTATAAAAGCTTCTAGTATGCACAAGAAATGTGTGCGTGCAAAAGGTAAACATGCTCTCCCCCAGACTTAAACTAAACAACACATCAAATGATAGAGAAATTAAAATCAGAATGAGCTAAGGGAAGAGGTTACCCAATGCTCAGCTAGTGAGCATACCAGAAGATGCATGAAAAGTAGAAGCAGGCCCGCCAAACGAAGAATCACAACCCCGCCAGAATGAATTCACAATGGAAACCTGCAGGGGTGAGCTCCGCAAAAACAAAAGAAAAATATACAAAAAGAAATGCTAGAATTAAAATAGACATGAAAATGAAAATGCAGCAAATAAGATAACTACTGGGGTTACTGTCATCCCAGCACGACTTATTAAATTCTATACAGTTCTAGCTAATGGGCCTATGAAAAGAAAAATGAACAGGTAACTGTTCCATTATCCGTTGCGGTAGCGGGTACTGATACGGAGATAAAACAGTTACTCCTCTGCAAAAATAATCATACCTGCTCTTCGCAGACAGAGGAAATAGGAAGTAAGATGAGGAAGAGCACTGGTCCTCACTCATCTCACCACAAAACAAATCCTTGCCTAGCAAGATATCGTCCACCACAAGCTTGTTGGGGGCGAAGGTGAAGGTAGAGGCTTCAACTACAAAAGGAGTAGGAAACTCCTCATGCAAGCTGAGGCACTCGCCGACAACCTGAGCGCAAGGCTCAATGTCAACCCAACTCACCTGCAGGGAGTTAACCCGCACAGGCGTAGAAGGAGAAGGGGGGTCAAGGAATAAAGGAGAAGAAAAACTAATAGAAGCGGAAATAGGGAGAGTGATCCCGGAATCACTCTCAGCAGGATCTAAACATAGATCACTGTCGGTGTCATGTGAGTCATGGCGAGGGGAAACTGAGACCACGAGGTCCTCGGTGGTGGTTTGGACCTCCTCATCCAACAAGGAAGTAGAAACCTCCTCACCGGCAAGGATTTCCTCATCACACCTCGGTACGTCACGGTGTTCCAAGACATAGTACTCACCATTGATGAGAATAATGTCCTCGTCACACCATGGCGCATCCTCATGTTCCCGATTCCCACAGGGCACAACATCATCGACCGACTCACTAGAAAGGGGAGTAGGTAATTCATGCAAAGAATGCGGAGGAGCAACATCATCAGAGATAATATGCGCAGGTTCCTCCGGGGGTGAATCAAAAATAGGGGAAGAAGGCACAAGGAGAGAAGGTGCCGCAATGTCGTCGCACTGACTAGTGTAAGGTCTGATGGGTGTATCCATAGCAGTCCCCCATAGACAAGGTGGTACTGCGGATACATCATCAGAATCAGAAGGAGCGGCCATTTGAGAGGTGGATGAGACGATCCGGATATCTGGTTCATCATCCGCCTCCATCTGGCGCTGAAATTCTGCGCAATCTTTCAACACATGGTCGGTGCTATGACAACACAAACACCGTTTTCCATTACCCCTCGGTCCAGAAGGGACCGGGTAGGAATATGAAAAAGGTGGAGGCGGAGACGAGTAGTGACCATAAGACTGTGGTACTGTGTATGGAGTACCGTGAGACAGCGGCGCTGCATACACGGGACCATGAGAATTATACTCAGTACCGTCAGTGGGGCACTCATCACTACTATGCCCATAATCCCCGCACCAATGGCACTTGATATACCAATTTGAATACATGGTGCAATAGAAAAGAATTCACCACAAGAAATTTTCTAAGCAGAAATTAAATACTCGCAAGCAAATAAAGAGTGGAACAGCCTGCTATAGCAAAATAAAAACTAGAAAGGGAATAAAATAAAAAAAAACAACAACTAAAAAAACAAAACAAAAATAACACAAGAAATATACAAATGGAAAGGGCAACTATCTCAAATCTTCCTCTCCAAAAACTCAAACGACTGTGTTCCCCGGCAACGGCGCCAAAAACTTGATGCGTGAAAAATACGGCAAGCGCACCGGTCGCACAAGTAATAAAGTTTGGGAATAAATCCCCGAGTGTCGGTCTCTTGAGGAACACAGTAAGGGATGAGTTAATGTCGAGGAGGACTTGAGATTGAAGTCCTCGGGTCGGATCTAAAAAGGGGGGTTTTGATTATTGCGGAAACAGGAAGTAAAATCTACAAGCTACTCCTATGCAACGCCGCTATGCGATGCTTCGCCAGGCGGGATGGAAACTACATGGGCCGCTATGCACCGAATCGCTTGGCGGATGGACGAGTAGGCTAGCGGATGAGGTGGAGAGAACGGCGGAATGAGGGTCGTAAGCACCTCTTCGCAACGCACGCCACTAGCAATTGCTAGTGCGGCAAGGGTGGATGGGATATGGCGCACCTCAAGCAATAATAACAAAATCACAATAACTCACATAGACATGAATAAGTGAAAATGCTAATCAATAAAAACACTTCATCAATACATAGAAATTAAACTAAGCTATCAACAACAACATAAGAGGAGTGTGCGAAATCGACCGGGTCCGAAGCCTTATTGAGGGTTCACGGTTGGAATCCCGGGTTGTCAATCCGAGTCCAAGCTCGGTCCTCAACTGCGTCTGGGGTAGAGAAGGGCTGTCAGCACCTTCCAATGGCCCGTATTCTCCGTATCACGCTGCGGAGATGTAAGCACATGCTCCTCCTAGCTTGATGGAGAAAGCAAGGTCAAACCTCACTTGAAGCTCGAGGATGAAGGAGGAGGCCGAGGGGATGCTCCGGCTTTGATTTGGCGGTGAAAGCTTACCCGGAGACCCTCCCTAAGGTGGAGAATGAAGGAGGACGGCGGAAAAACTCATCGGGGACGAAATACGGCCGAAAATGTCGAGCGATCTAGAATAGGGCGAAACTTGTGCTATTTATAGAAAACAGAATTAAACAGCGCGCACGATCACAGGCGCACGACCAGTGGTCGTGCGTGATATGGTCCGTGATCGTGCGATATGGAGGTAGCAAAATGGAAAAAGAAGGTGTGACTGCACACGACCGGCAGCGCACGAGCAGTGATCGTGCGCGGTATGGCTGGTGATCGTGCGATATGCCGGGACAGAACTTTCACAGGAGAGGTCATGACTGCGCACGATCGATGATCGTGCGCCAAAGAGGTCGATGGTTGTGCGTGGGTAAAAACGCACGACCATTGACTCCTTTGCCAAAAATGGTGAAAGTCCTACCCCGGACGCCCACACGATCCCAGAACCTGCAGGAAAACTGGACGGGATGTCGACATGGCAGTCACAGACATAAATATAATGCACAGCAAAAGGGAAATACACACACGCAAAGAAATAGGCTAATAAAGTGCACAAGACGTGGAAAACCGTAGCGAACCAAAAGGAGTGCAAATGACGCTAAACGGTGTGCAAAGAAAAAAAATAAGCCTAGATGAGTCCGGAAATAGGTATATAAAGAGGACTCATTAGTTATCCACTACTACAACATGAGTATCACAATGGCCTTAAGGATTTACACCAAATGAGTCCAAAATGGAAAGACCACAAGGTCAAACAACAACGTGCAACAACACTCGAAGGCTACCTCGGCATGCAAGCCGAAATATACCAAAATAGGGAGCAATACAATCAAGAAGAGAATGAGCTAGAAACACAGCGAACACTTCATGAGGCTTATGGATTTTTGGCTGGTGCACTTGCTCCCGCTTGCGATCCTAGCCCTATAAGAATTTGTAGTAGTGGTCAGCAAAGGCTGACCTCTACTATGTAACCAACATATCTCCTCCCGGCCGCCCCTAACGGACCCCAGGGTACCCCTCCAACCTGCAAGTCAGCAATTCGTATACCATATACATAAACATGTAAAGCTTTAAAATAGGTTTGGATGTCTCATACAACAATCACGTTTTCTATGTCTAACACAAATTAAAAGGGGCCTACTATGCAGCATGTATACAAACCCGGGCTTCGCCCAAGGCACCCAATCGCATATGCAACTAGCACATTATCATCACAACTGGGTACTTCCATTTCCCAATTGGCGTAAAGCCGCAAACAAAAGGGGACTACAATGCCCCTAACGGCCCAAAAGCCGCTACACAAAAATCTTGCCAAGGCCCCAACCGCACAAGGGTCTTAAACCCGGGCTTGCCTTCAAATTATGACTTCTCGCGTCAGGATTCCGTCTCACACACAAACCGATTCTAGGAACCCTTGCTGGACCCCACCCGCTCATGGCTTCATTGCTCGAGCTTGCCCTACGCTTGACATTCTCGTCAATCTCACAGAAAGGGACTAGTTTCGTCGGGACACTCTCTCCACATTACTTGCACGTCATGGGATAGCCAACCGACCACGGAGACATAGCAACGCGTTAGCATAACACAACCATAAACTTTCCCACCTTAATCCATCATTTGTACTGCAACGTTCCCGTGCACTAAGGAAACCATCTACCGTCAATACGGAGCTAACCTTGTTCGGTTCCGGCTACAAGTACTCACTCATGAAAAGGGGGAAAACGCATACATCACAACGACATCTTGCCGCAACGGATTTCTACCTAATCCTTAAGGCTCGCTATACAACATCACCGAGTTATACTAACGGTCGCGACTATGGCTTCACCCACATTGCCTAATCCACTAACAAAACGGATCTCTAATGCGAAATCATGCCAGGGACAGACACAATCGACGCAGAGGTTCCTCTTGAACCATGACAACCCAAACCCCTCTCATTTGAGAGATCTGGAACCCAAAAACCTAAAAAAAGATGCTATGCGTGCATCCTAGAAACCAAGAGGAGAAGTGTCGTTACCTTATGACCCCTCTTTATAGCCATGGATAAACTTGGTCGGATGAACACCACTGCCAGGGTCTTGCCTTCGCGGATCTGGACTCGGGTCGAGAAATGGGGCTCCAAAGCTTCTCCGGCAGCCGAAACTCTCCTCCACCTTCTTCCTTGCACTCCCCTCTCTCTAACCTTTAGAAATAGAAAGACCTAAGTGGAAATGAGGGTTTGAAACCCTGTTCCATGCCTAATACCAGCAGGGGAGAGCCTGAGCCATCAGATCCTAAATGAAGGAAACGAACGGCTACGATTAGCCTTGAAAAAGAACTTTTTGGGCCGAACACGGCTTGTGACACACCAATGTCTAAGGCTGTGTTCCTCACTAGCCGCAAAACCAGAAATTACAGAACAGGAGACGGCCTATGACACGGCTTGGGACACGCCCGTGTCTCAAGTGACATGCCCGTGTCATGGGCCGTGTGCCTCAATCGATATAGGACCGAAACGTCCCGAACAAGACATGGCCATGTGACACACCCGTGTTACATGCCATATGCTAGACATGCCCTAGGACACGCCCATGTCCCAGGCCGTGTAACAACATCAATATAACTCGCCAAACTGCCCGAGCAGGACACTGCCTATGACACGCCCGTATCTCAGGCCGTGTGCCCTGTCTCGACGCTCGTCGACATAAATTCGTCGACCTCTTGGAAAATCATTGAACTCAAGCATGACACGCCCTGTGACACGCCCGTGTCACAGGCCGTGACAGCCTATTCAGAATCCAACTTGGTATGAAAACGCCATCCGTCCCTCTTTTGAGTTTCGGGACGTTACAACATTCCCAGGACAACGTTTGGAACACGTTATGGTCAGTATGAGTTAACTGTAATGTCATTTGGGCTAACGAATGCGCCATCAGTATTCAAGGACTTAATATTTGTGATCGTCTTTACTGACAACATAGTAGTTTGCTCTCAGTGAGAAGAAGATCATGTAAATCATTTGTAGATGTTTTGCATACCCTGAGAAGAAACAATCTTTATGCCAAATTCTCAACGTATGAGTTTTGGCAGTCAACGATGGCCTTCGTTGGCCTTGTGATTAGTGGAGAGATTATTGTGGTGGATCGGGTAAAGATAAGTATGATGTGAGAATGGCCTATGTTGTCTACTGTAGAAGAAGTCAGGAGTTTCCTTGGACTTGCGGGCTACTACAGGTGCTTTGTAGAGAAATTTTCATGGATAGCCTTACTTCTCACCACAATGACGCGGAATGATCAGAAGTTCATTTGGATGCTGGAGTGCACATGAGCTTTTGAAGAGTTTAAGAGTCGTGTGACCACGAAGCCTATTTTGACGTCGCCATGTGGTACATATGGCTATGTGATTTATAATGATGCCTCAGAGAGCGGATTAGGCTGCGTTCTTCTGTAATTTGGCAAGGTGAACGCTGATGGCTCACACCAGTTGAATGTGCATGAGCGGAACTATCCCGTCCACGAATTAGTGTTGGCAGCAGTGATATTTGCACTTAAACTGTGGCGGCACTATTTATATGGCGTGAAAGTTGATATCTTCACGGACCATAAGAGCCTTAAGTGCCGATTGGAGCAGAAATATCTAAATATACGACAACAAAGGTAGATGGTGTCACAACCCACATTTTCTCTGCATTTAATGATATATCAGACTAAGGGTAAATGTGCGTCATGATACCACGTCAGTAGGGGACTGCTGATAATACGTTTTGTAGCCTAAACTATTATCGTATTTTCTAGTTTATAATGTGCAAATCATGTCTTATAAGCCTATATATTGACCTCCTTTTATATTTATTTATGCCACTAATGTTTATTTCTATTTTTGCAGGTTTCCTGAATTTTGGCCAAAAATCACCTAACAAGGCCACCAACACAGCCATTTTATAGGGCATGTCAACCTTGCGGTGTCAACATAGTGTGTCACCAGAGGAAAAATCCAGAAATCATCCAGAGAAGGACACGGTCAGTTGACACAGCCGTGTCTCCAAACGTGTGTTGGCCGTGTCAACCATGCCGTATCGTCGCCGTATTGACTGAAAGACAAAGACTCTCAAAAGAAGAACACGGCCACCAAACACGGTTATGTCGCCTCCGTGTTGCTAGAAGCCGAAGACTTTTCAGAGCAAGACACGACGCTGGGCGTGTCACCATCACATCGAAGACTGCTGCCCTCCATAAAGGCATTCCGCATCAAAGTCCATCAACTACTGTCGACACAGCCACCAACATGGCCGTGTCACTGGCCATGTCAGTATGGGCGAGCCCACTTTTTCAACGACACCATGATCACTCCCGCCAGAACCACTGCCCGAGGTCAACCTGTATAGGACACGACCATAAATACGGCCGTATTGCTGGCCGTGTCATCCCCTTAGGTTTTTCTATAAATTGAGCCCTTCTCCAAGCAATCCATATAGTTTTTTGGATTGTGTAGGGAGGTGCTGCCCCTTTGCTTAGTGAAGCTTTTCTTATTTTTCTCTCCATCTCTCTCTCTTTCTCCTTTTAGTTTTTCTTAACCTTAGTTTAGTTTAAGCTTTTGTACTTCATTTAGCAGTTTAATGTAATGCTAGCATAGTCTTTTCATTTCCATGCAAGTGTTGCTCCTTCATTTCAAGTTGTAAGCTTTCTTTATCATTAATAGAAAAGTGTTGTTTTCTCTCCTTTATTACCTTGTGTTCTTAATGCTTTACTACTCATTCCCCCTACTCCACTCCATTATGATAAACTAATCGTCCTTGTACTCGATCTTGATGATCCGAGGTTCGAGTGATTAAGTTATGATGCTTTGAATTTACCTTTTCTTTTAGGGTTTTTGGCCTTGAATTACTCTTGATTTATTTCAGGTTGGAGATATATCATCGATATATATTCTCCACCTTTTCTTTCATTCTTGGCTAGCCGAGAGGTCGATAGTTTGAAGTGTGCACTCAAGAGTAAAGGGAGTTGTACGCACCCCTCGAGAGAGGTAGACGTCCAAATCTCCCAGATTTGAGTAAAATCAAATAGTGGGGTTTGCCGCGTAAAGCGAGCTTTTGGCCTCCGATTTAGACGAGAGTCGGTCGGACCTTCCTAAACTCAGTTGGGCACGACTTCGAGAGAAGCGTGTTCAATATTTAGGAACCTCCACGGTACAAGGACCTTTACCCTATTAAGTTTAGGTTTATTTATCGTGTTTTTAATCGACTTTAGCCGAGGTGATTCTTGATCGAGTGCATTTCCACCTCATCGTTCCAACCCTTTATCATAATCATTTCTTTTATGCTCTCTTTCTTATTAGTGCAAGTAGTTCTATTTAGCTTTATTTCCTTTCCTTAATTGCAATTAGTTTCTCTAAACCCTAGATTTTCCGTCTATAAAATAATATTCTTCGTGTGAGTAAGTGTACTCAACAGTTCCCGGATTTAAATACGACACTTGTGTCCCCTAGCTACAGTTCGATAGGTATACTTACCTCATTGGATTGCTAGTTTGGTTGCTTTTATTTTCTTAATGAATAGCTGACCAGCAAGTTTTTGGCAACGTTGCCGGGGTGAAACTTTCGTTGATATATCGAAAACACGAACCTATTACTTTTGTCATTTCTCTTTCTCATCCTCCCTCTAAAAAAATTTTAAAATCCATTTTTTTTTAATATCGCTCTTAATAGAAACCCACTTCACAATTTTTCAACGCCACCTAATTCTCTCGAAAAGGGCAAAGGGCTTTAAGTGCCACTATCTTATCTAGTACGTTGCGATCCCTTCATTGGGTAGCCCTTTGGAAGTTCGGGAGTAAAAACATAAAAAATCTATTTCAAAAAAAAAAATCTAACTTTTTTATAGTTTTTTTTTATTTCTCTTTCTTCTCTTCTCTTCTTCTAGTGTATGACTCGCGGGAGTCCGTCGGTTATTTTTGACTTGGACCACGAAATTGAGCATACTCTTCGAAGAAGATCACGATTTTAAGGTCCTACTATCCAAGTACTAGTTTAGGACTCCGAGTCATTTTCTACTTTAAGAATGGAAGAACCCCACGTGGAGGAGTTCGTGCAAAGGCCTATGTCCTATTATGCACGACCGAATCTAGAGGGAACAGAATCTAGTATAGTTCGCCCTGCTATAGCTAATAATAATTTCGAACTGAAGCCTAGCTTAATTCAAATGGTGAAGCAGTATGTGCAATATGACGGACTTCAAGATGAAGATCTGAATGTACATATAACAAGCTTTCTTAAGATTTGTGACACCTTCAAGATATATGGTGTCATAAATGATGCTATTAGGCTAAGATTATTTCCTTTCTCTCTAAGAACTAAGGCTAAGCAGTGGCTGAACACTCTACCTAAAAAAGCATCACAACCTGGGATCAATTAACTGAAAAATTCTTGGCGAAGTATTTTCCGCCAGCTAAAATTGCTAAACTTAGGAATGACATTTCTACTTTTGGACAAATAGACTCTGAAACCTTATATGAAACTTGGGAAAGATTTAAAGAATTATTAAGACGATGCCCACTTTACGCGCTGCCTGTATGGTTACAAGTGCAAATGTTTTATAACGGGGTAAATCAAAATACAAAGCAAATGATAGACGCATCTTCTGGCGGTACTTTAAACCATAAGACCCCGAAAGCAACTCTTGATCTTTTCGAGGACATGGCCATGAACACTTATCAGTGAAATGTGCCTAGGTCCCGCCCAAAGAAACCTGCAGGTATATTTGAAGTGGACAACTTCTCTCAGCTAGCTCTACAAGTGGAACTTCTAAGCAAAAAGATAACGGAGATGACTGCAGCCTCCGCCCCTCAGGTATGGGAATCTGCAACTCCTGCCCCCGAACAATGAGATTTTATTAACAATATGCCTAGAAATGCTTTTCATAATTTTTTTGCCGCGAATTTTCCTGCGCCGGGTTTAAATTTTCCGAATAGTTATAATCCTGCTTTAAGAAATCACCCGAATTTTTCGTGGAGTAATCCTTCGAACCCAATGCGCCCGCCACCACAAAATGATTTTTCTACACCACCACCACCACCTCTTAAAAATTATCCAAAACCTCCAAGCTTGGAGGAGTTACTTTCAAAATATATAACCACAAATGACACTACGATAAGAACCTTAATCGGAAGCGTTAAAAGTCTATAAAATCAAGTAGGACAACTCGCAAAAATAATTTCTGAGCGACACGCCGGGTCTCTTCCTTCCAATATCGAGCCCAACCCAAGAGAGCAAGCAAAATCTATAAGTCTTTGGAGTGGGAAACAAGTTTCCGGTATGGTTAGTGAAGAGCACGAGGCAAGCACCGCCCCTGTTTTTAAAAATCAAAGCTCTGCCCCCATTTTAAAAATTCCACCCTCTGCTGAAGAAGTTATCACCCCCGTTTTATAAAAATACCTCACTCCACCACCCATATTTAAAAATAATCCAACTCCGCCATACCCTTCCGAACTTAATAAGAAAAATCAGGATGATCAGTACTCCCGCTTCTTAGAGATGTTCATGCAAATCCACATTAATATCCCCTTCCATGAAGCGATCTCCCAAATGCCGAAGTATGCTAAGTACCTTAAGGACCTCCTGACCAACAAGAAGAAGTCTGAGAACCTGTCGCACGTCATGTTAAATGCCAAGTGCTTTGCAGTTTTGACAAACGGCTTACCAAAGAAAATCAGTGACCAGGGTAGTTTTTCTATTCCGTGTGTCTTTAGTGATCTTTTTTGTTAAGAATGCATTGGCTGATTTAGGTGCGAGTATAAACCTGATGCCCCTCTCATTGTTTAAGAAGTTCGGAATTGGTAGCCTCAACCCCACACGCATGAGTATCCAGCTCGCCGATAGATCCGTCAAGTACCCATTAGGAATAGTTGAGGATGTCTTAGTAAAAGTCGACAAGTTCATCTTCCCATGGACTTTGTCATTTTGGACATCGAAGAAGACGTCGAGGTTCCCCTGATCATTAGCCGACTGAAAGTCACACTAGTGTCAACTACCTTCACCTATGGGGGGGGATATGTGATTTGCAGTCTTTTTGCGGAATTAAAAATTTACCTGCACAATAAAACAAAACAAGCACAACACAGAAACACACAGGCAGTTATAGTGGTTCCCCGATTTGGGTACGTCCACTTTCCCCCTTCGACCTATCTCCCAACAAGGGACGACTCGGTCACTTCACCGACCGGATTGAAATCCAATCCTCACACTATGGAAGGAACCCTTCCACCCGAAGGAGTCACTACTCCTCCACCACGGGTTGCACCCAACCCTTACAATGAGGAAACTAAGTTCCTTTACAACAAAAGAAAAAAATGGAATGTATAAAAAATACAAACTACGTTTGAAGCGCTTGGTGTCCCTCTTCGTTCGATGAAGCGTTCTTGAAGTAGACGAAGAGTCCACGATCTAAGAACTCTCTTGGAGAGGATCTCCCCGAGATTGGCGGCGGCAAGGATTGCGGCGGCGATGCTTTCGAGATCCAAACTTCGTAAAAAAGCTAGCAAGGTCTACCAACGATCTTTCTTGGATCGATCGTCTCAATCGATTCAGAAGGGGAAAGTATTCCCGTTCCACAAACCAAGAGACAAAGGATCTCAAGAAGAAACGTGAGATGCGTTGCTTGGCTAAGTTTCTGTCACCGAGAGATCAAGAAGAATCCGATCAGCGGCGGCGACGAACTATCGAGCGGCGACGACGACGGAAGGAAATCCGCGATCTGCTAGGTCAAGTCGGCGACTCGTTCATTTTCGTATATATTGATTACCCGTAAGGTTCAAAATACACGAGTATTTATACTGTAGATCAACCTTTATAACCATTGTGGGCCCCACCAGAAGTAACCCTTATTTCGGTTCAAACAACGCCTGAACATGTGGTCCGGTCCAGTGAGCCAACGGAATTCGCCTAAGGCAAATTCGGCGGGAATCATTGGTGTTTCTCGATGAATCGGCGAGAATCACTTATGATTCTCGTCGAATTCTCCTTAGAAGAATTCTAGCTGAACAATAAGCCATCCAGAGAGAATCGGCTAGAATCCCAATCCATTCTCGACGAATCAGCGAGAATGCAAAGTCATTCTCGACGATTCGGCAAGAATCACTTAGTGATTCTCGTCGATTCTGCCTTAGCTGAATTCTAGACGGCGTTGAGATAGCTGGATGCATTCGGCGAGAGTAGGCTAGTGATTCTCGATGATTTGTCAAGAATCACTAGTGATTCCCGTCGAATCGGTGAGAATCACTTAGTGATTCTCGTCGAATTTTCCTTAGACGATTTTTCGTCTATCTTCCCATGAGCTGGTCTTTGACCCATCCTTGCTCCTTGTCTGCTCTTGATCTGTCTCAGCCCTGTACTTGAATATAAGTACACTCCAATAGAGAGAGTACATGTAAGCCAACATACTGATCTGTTCAACGAGGGATTACGTTTCGCAGACCCGTGTATATTGACCCACTGTACCCTGACATTGGTGTGTACTTAGCGTGGAATAACTACAAGCACATCTTTAAGAAAATCATCAAATACATTATCTATTCAACTTAGCTTGTTCAGGGGCTTCTTCAAATCAGGTACATTGTGGATACAATACCCAACAATCTCCCCCTATTTGAAGAAGCCTAAACCCTACAAGCTAAGGTGAATGGAGCATATGAAAATCATAAACTACTAATTCAGTTGAGAGAGAAATTCATTACCACTTTCCTAAGAGCATACTTAGAGCCACCTTAGCCTTAGCCGAGAGGTTAATCTCCCCCTTTTCGGCTTCTGCAAATCTGGGACTTTACTTGGAGCCACCTGATCCCCCTCAGATCTTGCATCCATGCTCGAGCTTGAGTTCCTTGCTGATGCTCCCCCTTGATCCAAGAGCCTTGAGCCGCACAGTCTTCATTCTTCATAGTTCAGCATGCCGAGTTCAGTTTTGAAGAGACTAAACTTGGCCTCGTCTAGGGGCTTTGTGAAGATATCTACAACCTGCTTATTCGTGGGGACATAGCAGAGAGATATGTTTTTGTTTTCCACATGCTCCCGAATGAAGTGATAGCGCTCTTCAATATGCTTCGTTCTGCTGTGCGACATAGGATTGTTCGCAATTGCTATTGCGCTCGAGGTGTCACAATACATCGGAACTTCTATGAACTGCAGGTCATAATCTTTGAGCTGATTTCTGATCCATAGAAGTTGTGCGCAACAGCTGCCTGCTGAGTTGTACTCAGATTCAGCCGTGGAGGTTGCGACACAATTCTGCTTCTTACTGTTCCAAGAAATAAGCCTTCTTCCGAAGAATTGACACGTCCCGGAAATGCTTTTCCTATCATCCCTGCTTCCTGCAAAGTCAGCATCTGAAAAGCCTATCAGCTCGACATATTTGTTTCTTGGGTACCACAAGCCAAGATTTGGTGTACCTTTAAGGTATGTAAGAATTCGCTTTGCAGTGACATAATGAGATTCCTTAGTGTTCACTTGATATCTGGCACAAACGTATGTGGAAAATATAATATCCGGTCTACTAGCAGTAAGATAGAGCAGGGATCCAATTATGCTTCTGTACTTGGTTTCATCAAAAGGTTTCCCTTTCTCATCCTTGTCCAGAGACACAGTGGATCCCATTGGAGTCCTCATAGAGGTTGCACTCTCCATTCCGAATTACTTGAGGAGTTCATTTGTGAACTTCATCTGAGAAATGAAAATCCCATCCTCAGACTGTTTCACTTGAAGTCCCAAGAAATACTTCAGATCTCCCATACTACTCATTTCAAACTTCCCATGCATAAGTTTGGAAAACTTCTTGCAAAGGTTGTTATCCGTTGATCTGAATATTATGTCATCGACATAGATTTGCACCAGCAAAATCTTGCCTTTGTCTTCCCTAAGAAACAATGTCTTATCTATTTTTCCTCTAGAGAACTTGTTCTCAAGAAGAAAACTAGACAGAGTCTCATACCAAGCTCGAGGAGCTTGTTTTAAGCCATATAGGGCTTTATTAAGAAAATAAACATGATTGGGAAATGTATGATTAACAAAACCTGGGGGTTGTGCGACATATACTTCCTCTTTCAGATTTCCATTGAGGAAAGCAGATTTCACGTCCATCTGATAGACAGTGAATCCTTTGTGCGAAGCATACGCCAGGAACAATCTGATTGCCTTGAGCCTTGCCACTGGTGCAAAGGTCTGGTCGAAGTCAATCCCCTCCTCCTGTCTGTAACCTTGAGCCACCAGCCTGACCTTATTCTTTATGATGACACCGTGTTCATCCAGTTTGTTTCTGAAGATCCACTTGGTGTCGATCACATTCTGGTTCTTTGGTTTGGGAATAAGCGTTCAGACGTTGCATCTTTCAAATTGATGCAGTTCATCTTGCATGACCAATATCCATGCCGCATCTTTGTTCGCCTCGTCAAACTTCTTTGGCTCAACCTGTGACAGGAAACTAAGGTGCAAAATCTCGTTAATTGTACCTCTTCGAGTTCTGACACCGTCACGAGGATCTCCGATGATCTAATCTCTAGGATGATCCCTCACGTGTCGGAGCTCTAGGAGTCTGGCATCTGGAGCTCTGACGTCTTCTCGGGCTTCTCCTTCTTCCGGAAGATTTTCTCCATCCTGCTCATCAACTTCTCCAGCTGACGTCGAGGTGGAAACCTTGACGTACTTGGGAGTTGTAGCCTTAGCAGTCTCATCGAGACTTAGCTGTTCAAGTCTTGCACCTACATCTTCAAGAAAGCCATAGGAAGAATTGCTATTAAGCAAGCTTCCTTAATCAAGTACAACATGGATGGATTCCTGTACCACTAGGGTTTTCTTATTGAAGACCCTATATGCCCGGCTATGGCTACTATAGACCATAAATATGCCTTCGAAGCATTTTTCACCAAACTTAGTACGGGGGTACTTCCCGTTATTTAGTACATAGCATCTGCAGCCAAAGATCCTTAAATAGGACATGGTTGGTTTCTTGCCTTTCAGTAGCTCATAAGGCGTCTTACGATGACTCTTGTTGATCAAGGCCCGATTTTATACATGACAAGCCATATTGACAGCCTCTGCCAAGAAGTATTCTGGGAGAGAAGCGTCATTCAGCATTATCGTGCAAGCTTCAATGAGCGTTCTATTTCTCCTCTCTACAACTCCATTTTGATGAGGAGTACACGGGGAGGAAAACTCATGAAAGATACCATGTTATTCACAAAATTCTGTCATAGCCCCAGACTCGAATTCTGTTCCATGGTCACTTCTGATTTTTACCACTGAGTAGTTAAGTTCGTTCTGAATTTGCTTGACAAAACTCTTGATGATGTCAAATGTATCTGACTTTCGTTTTAAGAAGAACACCCATGTAAACCGAGAGTGATTATCAACAATCACTAGCGTATAGGACTTGCCTCCCAAGCTATGAACTTGCACTGGACCAAACAAGTCCATATGCATAAGATAAAGACATCTGGAAGAGTCATTGTCTGCAATGCCCTTAAAGGTAGCCTGAGTATTTTTTCCCTTCTGGCACGTAGGACAGGGGCTATCTTTGATGCACTTAATAGTGGGAGCATCCCTTACTAAATTTTTAGAAAATAACATACTAATCGTCTTGAAATTAATATGTGCCAATCTCTTGTGCCATTGTTCACAAAGAGATGCACTGCCTTTTGCTACCAGGCACACGGGGGTAGAAGAATCTAAACTAAGAAAATCTAAACAAAAGATATTTCTGCTCCTAATGCCAGTTAATACCATCTCCGAAGAGGCACACGATATTATCAAGCATTTATCCTTGCAGAACTTAACGTCATATCCTTTATCACATAATTGACTTACACTGATCAGGTTATGATTTAAACCTTCAACATAAGCCACGTCGGTGATAGAGATTATTCCGTTGGAAATCATACCATAATCTCTGGTGACACCTCGATCTGATCCCCCAAACATGACTTTGGGTCCATTTTCGACTGGAGAGTAGTCACGCAGCAGGCTTCTAGTCCTAGTCATATGCCGAGAACATCCACTGTCCAAGTACCAGATTGGAGTTTTGGTGGCCTTTGGACATTCCTGCAAAATAGAATTAATTTGCCTTAGGAACCCAATCGAACTTGGGTCCTAGATTCCTTGTTAGCACACTCCCCCTTGGATGGTTAACCCTACGAGTAGTCGATCTCGCATTGCTAACATGAGGAGTCTCGTTATATCTCGGATTAAACCAGCAATCCACGGCAAAGTGACCAACTTTGCCACAACACCAACAGTCAAATCTGTTGTACCTTTTCCTAGGCTCCTGCTTCACCCTTGGAACGGTGGGTCTAGCCGGGGCCTTGGATCTAGAGGTGGAGCGATCATGATGACAATAGTCACATGATTTCTTCACCTCTTATTCCTTCAGTATAACAGGCTTGGCTTTTGGTGCCTGCTTCCTATTATGGCCACAAGAGAAGTGGCCATAATCCTCCACTTGGATTTCCTCATAAGGTGCCTTAAAGACACTCTCACCGTAGTTGCGGGGGAAGGCCCAACCATCATACCGGCTCTTTGGCTTTTCAACCAAGGGCCGAAAGAAGTGGCCATAGGTTGACTCAAAGTCCTGTTCATTGCAGGGAAAGCCAGGCTTCCTGAATTCAACTGGTTTGAGTGGGGCCTTTCCCTTTTCTGCAGTAGAGGCCTTCTTAGCAGCCTTATTTTTCCTCTGCTTTCTGTTTCTCCTGGATGATTTACCAGGCACACCCATATGCCCCAAGCCAGCCCCCTTAGCCTGATCAGAGAAGGTATCAACAAGTGGAAGAACAGTCTTTGGCATAGAGAAGCTTTTGACAATCTTCCTTTCTGCCGCAAGTTGTTCTTCCAACTTATTGATTTCTTCCTGTTTAAGGTCAAGGAGACTTAGAGACTCAGAGTGATTAGAGACCAGGTCCAGGTGCTCCTGTCGGAGAGAAATCAAGCTAGTGATCTCTTCCCTTAGGGAGACAGCCTCGACCTTAAGGAATTTGACTTCCTTTTTCTGAGCCCTCAATCTCTTGCGGCATTCCTCGAAGGTGTTGAGCAGAAGCTCATACTTTTTGAGGAGCTCAGCTTCTCGGGCAGAAGGGCTGTCCTCGAGATAATCGTCAGGAGACTCATAGTCAGAGTCAGAGAGGGGGTTACGAGCTTTTACCTTCCCAGTAAATGGGGGGCAGTCTCCTTCTGAGTCAAAGCGACCCACTAGCCCGAAGTAGGCTTCTTCATCAACACTGGAGTCTAAGGAATAAGACTCACTCAGTGTCTTTGGCTTTTTGGCGATGTAGCTCCTCTCTTTCTTATTATCTCTAGAGGACTTGTGCTCCTCTCCCTTCCCCTTATCTCTCTTGCCTTGGTGGCAGTCAGCCACGACGTGTCCTGGCTTATTGCACCCAAAACAACTGATGTCGTTAGAGCGATGTTTGTTCTGTTTGGATTCATACATGTCAGAAGAATAATTCTTCTTCTGTTATCTGGAGGAGGAGCCGTCTCTCTTTCTTTCATTCCTCAACTTGAGGAACTTCTTGAACTCCCGAGTTATGAGGGAGAAGTCTTCTTCAGACAGCTCTGAGCAGGAGGAGCATGGCTCGGAGTCTTCCTCCTCATCCTTTTTCCACGAATGGGATGAGGCAGCACTCTTCCCTTTCCTGGAGTGAATGGCTTTCAGGGCCACAGTCTTTTCTTTTGCTGCGGCTTTCTCAGCTTCTTCTTCTACTTTCCTCGTGTTCAGCTGAAGCTCATAGGACATAAGCTTCCCAAATAGTATTTGAGGATCAGTTTCTGCTAATCTGCCAAACTCTCGGATGGCGCAAATCTTCGTGTCCCATTCCCTAGTAAGGGACCTAAGGAATTTATCATTAAGTTCACCATCAGTGAACACTCTTCCATATCCCTTTAGGGCATTGACTATCTTGAGGAAATTCTCGAAGGTAACTTTGATCTCTTCCTTAGGCCCTTGCTTGAAGGCCTCATATTTCTGGTTCAGGAGGGATCTCTGATCATCCCTAACTTCATCAGTGCCCTCCATTAGAATAATCAGGCAGTGCCAGATTTCCTTGGCTGTCCTGTAGTTGCAGAAGTTCTGCATCATGGAGTCATCGACTGCGCTGACAAGAATGTTCTGCGCCTTCATGTCAAGTTTGACCAACACCATCTCGTCCTTGTCCATTTCATAAAACTTATTAAGCACCATTTTGGTAGGATCAATGGTGGAGGCCTTAGTGGGAATATAAGGTCCCTCCTCCATGATCATAAAGAGTCGGAGATCGGCTGCTTCCATGTAGAATCTAATCCTTTCCTTCCAGATAGGAAAGTTTAGCCTGGTGCACACTGGGATCTTGCCTGAGTACTTGAGTCCGTACATAGAGATATCTGCCTTCTTCTTGACACTTGTGGTAGGAACTTACTCAAGGTGTTAACCTTTTTGATGAGTAACCTCCCTCTGATACCACTTGAAAGTCACACTAGTGTCAACTACCTTCACCTATGGGGGGGGGGATAGGTGATTTGCAATCTTTTTGCGGAATTAAAAATTTACCTGCACAATAAAACAAAATAAGCACAACATAGAAACACACAGGCAGTTATAGTGGTTCCCCGATTTGGGTACGTCCAATTTCCCCCTTCGACCTATCTCCCAACAAGGGACGACTCGGTCACTTCACCAACCGGATTGAAATCCAATCCTCACACTATGGAAGGAACCCTTCCACCCGAAGGAGTCACTACTCCACCACCACGGGTTGCCCCCAACCCTTATAATGAGGAAACAAAGTTCCTTTACAACAAAAGCAAAAATGGAATGTATAAAAAATACAAACTACGTTTGAAGCGCTTGGTGTCCCTCTTCGTTCGATGAAGCGTTCTTGAAGTAGACGAAGAGTCCACGACCTAAGCACTCTCTTGGAGAGGATCTCCCAGAGATCGGCGGCGGCAAGGATTGCGGCGGCGATGCTTTCGAGATCCAAACTTCGTAACAAAGCTAGCAAGATGTACCAACGATCTTTCTCTGATCGATCATCTCAATCGATTCGGAAGGGGAAAGCATTCCCGTTCCACAAACCAAGAGACAAAGGATCTCAAAGAAGAAACGTGAGACGCGTTGCTTGGCTAAGTTTCTATCGCCGAGAGATCAAGAAGAATCTGATCAGCGGCGACGACGAACTATCGAGCGGCGACGGCAGCGGAAGGAAATCCGCGATCTGCTAGGTTAAGTCGGCGGCTCGTTCTTTTTCGTATGTATTGATTACCCGTAAGGTTCCAAATACACGAGTATTTATACTATAGATCAACCTTTATGACCGTTATGGGCCCCACCAGAAGAAACCCTAATTTCGGTTCAAACAGCGCCTGAACATTTGGTCCGGTCCAGCGAGCCAATGGAATTCGCCTAAGGCAAATTAGGCGGGAATCATTGGTGATTCTCGACAAACCGGCGAGAATCACTTATGATTCTCGTCGAATTCTCCTTAGAAGAATTCTAGCTGAACAGCAAGCCATCCAGAGAGAATCGACTAGAATCACAATCCATTCTCGACGAATCGGCGAGAATGCAAAGTCATTCTCGACGATTCGGCGAGAATCACTTAGTGATTCTCGTCGATTCTACCTTAGCTGAATTCTAGACGGCGTTGAGACAGTCGGATGCATTTGGCGAGAATAGGCTAGTGATTCTCGACGATTCGTCGAGAATCACTAGTGATTCCCGTCGAATCGGCGAGAATCACTTAGTGATTCTCGTCGAATTTTCCTTATATGATTTTTCATCTATCTTCCCGTGAGCTGGTCTTTGACCCATCCTTGCTCCTTGTCTGCTCTTGATCTGTCTCAGCCCTGTACTTGAATATAAGTACACTCCAATATAGAGAGTACACGTAAGCCAACACACTGATCTGCTTAACGAGGGATTACGTTGCGCAGACCCGTGTATATTGACCCACTGTACCCTGACATTGGTGTGTACTTAGCGTGGAATAACTGCAAGCACATCTTTAAGAAAATCATCAAATACATTATCTATTCAACTTAGCTTGTTCAGGGGCTTCTTCAAATCAGGTACATTGTGGATACAATACCCAACACCGACCCTTCCTTGCCACCTCCCGAGCCATCATTGACGTAAGCAATGGTAAGCTCTTCCTTCGAGTAGGCGATGATGAAGTGACTTTCCCTATCACACCTTTGATGAAAAACACCTTAGCAAATGATGAATCCTGTTTTTTCATAGATGTCGTAAGTGATGAATCGTACTCTTGCCTCTCTAATTTTGAATATTGTTTTGTTCTGATTTTTGTTCCTCCTCTTCTCTTTAAACTGAATCGCTGCACCTAGGTGAAGAATCCTCCTATCGCCTTTCTGATTTCGAAAAAGAATTTTCTGATTTTTATTCCTCCTCTACTTTTCCAACTGAATCGCTGCAAGAAGCCGCCTTGTCCACCAACTCCACCCTTTTTAATTTTTCGTCTAAAAAGATCTACGAAGATATAGTATTTGAAAAAGAAAGAATTTCTAAAACCTCTTATAAAGAACCCCCTACCCTAGAACTTAAAGAACTTCCTGAACATCTCAAGTATGCCTTCTTAGAAAAAAATTTCAAACTTCCTGTAATAGTTTCGGCCTACCTCACGGATGCGCTAAATGATAAACTTCTTTTGGTTCTACGTAAGCATTGCCGAGCTATTGCCTGGAAAATTTCCGATATCAAGGGCATAAGCCCATCTTTCTGCACTCACAAAATCTTATTGGAAGATAATTCACATAATTCAATACAACCTCAGTGCTGTATAAATCCGAACATGAAAGAAGTAGTTAAGGGCGAGATTATGAAACTCTTATACGCAGGAATTATCTATCCTATATCAGATAGTAAGTGGGTTATCCCTATTCAGGTAGTGCCAAATGTTGGGTACATTGGAAAATGTGTACCTGATTTGAAGAAGCCCAACCTAGCTCAATGATATACATCAAGGTGTATTTGATGTTGTTTTAAGTTGACATGTGCAGGTGAAGAATTGATAAAGTATGCAGAAAAATTCTAAGTCCAAGTGTCGACACAGAGGAAGCAGTGTCGACACATAGAAGAAAATAGTCGACACAACACTGGGAAGCAGTGTCAACACATAGCAGTTAGTCTACAACTACACTGGGAAAAAGTGTCGACACAGAAGAAGTAAGTCGACAGAACACTGGGAATTTGTGTCGACACAGAAGATAAGCGTCGACCTCAACATTGGGAAAATGTGTCGACACAAAAGAATATAGTCGATCTCAAGTTTGTCGACACCAGCAGAATGTGTCGACACATTGTGATTGAGTCGACACATTATAGCAAAGTTAAAAGAAGACTGTGTCGACACCTGAAGGCTAAGTCGACACTCACTAAGTTATGATTCTACAACAACTGTGTCGACACACAGGACTTGTGTCGACACACTGAAGAGTCAAGACCAAGTTATTTTCAGAAGAAGCTGTGTCGACTCAAAGGCAACTTAGTCGACATCACTGAAGACTGTGTCGACACCAAAGTCAATTGTGTCGACACAAATAGACAGATGGTCTCGACACTTTCTGACAGACTGTCTCAACAACTTATGGTTCAAGACAAAGGCACAGGACTTATTTGGAGACTTGACAGCTGTGGGTTGCCACCGGTTAACTGAAGCTGCCAGACTTGTCAGAAAACGGTTAGAAACCGGATCAGCCGGTTACCATGAAGAAAGTCTATAAATAGACAGATTCAGAAGGAGAAAGTAATTTTTGAAACATTGATAAGAATCAAAAAGTTGAGAAGGATTACAATCCAATTCATTTCAAGAAAGTGCTAGGCACTTAAGAAGATCTTCTTCGGAAGATCAAAGAAGACTATCTAAGGATAGATCAAAGAAGAGTTCTAATCAGAATTCAGAAGAATCATTCAAAGTGCTGTATAGAGAGAGATTAAGCCAGAATTTGAAGAAGAAGAAAGAAACCACTAGTGGATTCTCAAGAAGCTGTTTGGAAATCAACTCAGCTAAGTTCATATTCAAGAAGCTTTGAAGAAGGCTCAGATACAGTTGATTGCATCAGCTGATCAAGAATTGTCTTGGCCTTTTCTCTCTCAATTCAGGCAAGACAGTTAAATAATATTTTCCATATTTCTGTAGGATCTGTTTACACAGATCTGAGTTGTAAGCCTGTGTTATAAAGGCTGAGTGTAGGAGTGTTGAACTCTGAGTGGTAGGGCAGTTTGCCTGAGTGTAGGAGAAGGAACTTCTCTGAGTTGTACGCCTTGGGGCAAGGCTGAGGTAGGGCAGTTGTGCCTGAGTTGTAAGAACCAGTTGGGTTCTGAGTGTAGGATCTGTTGATCTGAGATTAGTGGAAGTTTGGCCGAATCTAGCATACTGCTAGATAGGTGAAGGGGGAAAGTGGATGTACCTAGACCTTGGGGAACCACTATAAAACATTGTGCAATCTGTGATGTTTTATTTTCTGTGATTGCTGTGCTTATTGTGTTAGCCATTGAATTGAATTCTGCCTAAAAGTTTTTATAAAATAAGTAGAACCTATTCACCCCCCCCCTCTAGGTGTTTAGGTTATCTTGAAAGTAAAACTATCAAGTGCTATCAGAGGGAGGTTCCTCAAAAAGGACTTAACAGTCTGAGGTAGATCTGAAAGGCAGATTCAAGAAGATGGGTTCTGGAGAGAATCATAAGGAGCTAGGGTCTATGAAATTACCCATATGCAAGAAGGAAATCTTTGGGATCTGGAAAGAAAGAGTCAGATTGTTTATGGAAGCATCTGACCCAAGGATTTACATCACAGTACAGGAACGCCCCTTCATTCCAATGAAGATATCTGTTCTTGATGCAAATATCCAAATACCAAAGACTTATTCAGAAATGACCAAGGATGAAATCATCTTGGCAACCATGGACAAAAGGGCACAGAACATCATTGTTAGTGCCATAGATGATTCAACATTTCAAAATCTGATTCACTGCAAGACCTCCAAGGAGATGTGGGACACATTGATTGTCTACATGGAGGGATCTGAAGAAGTAAGGCTGGACAGAAAGTCTATGCTAAATCAGGAGTATGAAAGCTTTAGACAAGGAAAATCTGATAGCATAACTGAGTGCTATAAGAAATTCTATAGGATTGTGAATGAGCTAATATCCTATGGAAGAGTCTTCAGTACCTATGAACTGAATGACAAATTCTTAAGATCCTTATCAATGGATTGGGATACAAAGATCTGTGCCATAAGAGAAGTGGCTAAATTGGCAGAGATATCTCCTCCAACCATGTTTGGAAAGTTGCTATCCTATGAAATGCAACTTATGGTGAGGAAGGAGGAGGAAAGAAACTCAAGAGGAGATCACAGAGAAAAGACTGTGACATTTAATGCTGAAGCCACTAGAAAGAATAGGAGGAAATCACCATCTCCTCCTAAAGAAGTTGAAGAAGATAGTTCTGAAAATTCAGATAAGGGTTCAGAAAGCTGTGATTCAGATGCAGACTTTGCTGCATTCACAAGGCAATTCCAAAGGTTCTTGAAAAAGAAGCAATGGAAGTCTAGGCCTTCCACATCACAGCAAGTTGATGACTATTATCAGAAGAGAAGGTCATCAAGGAAAGAGAAAAGCAGATCAAAGCCCAGCAAAGCCACTACTTCAAAGATTGTCTGCTATTGTTGCAATAGGCCTGGACATGTAGTGGCTGATTGTCCTGACAAGAGGAAGGAATCTTCAGAAAAGAAGAAGACTTATCAGAAAGGCAAGAAGGAGAAATCCTTTGTAGCAAAGAAAGATAAAAGTCTGTCAGATCAGTCAACTTCAGAATCAGGATCTGAAGCTGAAGCATATATTTGACTATATGCTGCATCTGAGGAAGAGGAGTTTATGCAGTTGCTAGACTCCATCAATGAATATCAATGCATGGGGTTGATGACAAGATCAGAAGAGGACATATGCCAGAATCAGTCTGGTCCTAATGAGGTAAACTGTCCTTCCAGTACATCTGTTTGTAGTACAAGTGAAGAATCAGCTACATCTGCATCAAGTGATGAAGATGCATCTGGATCTGAAGGAGATGTCTATCAATTGATAGACAAGTATGGGGACTTGTTGCAGGCCCTTAAGAAAAGCAAGAACCTGGTTAAAACTCAGGCTCAGGAAATTGCTGAACTAAGGGTTGCAACAACTGAATTAGAAAAAGTCCTTGATCAAAAATTAAATGAAATTGCCAAGCTGAAGAATATAACTATTATTCAGATGGGCACAATTAATTATACTAATGATCAAGTGAAGGGTCTGGAGGCCAGACTTAGAATTGAAAGGGATTTAGTGGCTAGTTACTCTAAGCCAAAATCTGTCTTACCCTTGATAGATGAATTTGTCACTCAGAAGGGTAAGGCTGGATTAGGATTTAAAGGTAACTCCAGGGCTGGCAGATTCAAGAGGAGAGGCAAAGCCCCTATTCAGCCACTAAACAACTCAGTCCCCATAAAGTTTAGTAAGGTGAAAGTGCCTTCTAACATATATGATCATGAAGACATTCAAGGTCATATTAAGACTAATGTTCTGAAGAACAAGGGTGTAAATGCAAGCAGGCCTACCTATGGTCATAAACCCAATGGTTTTAAGAAATCAGTAGGTGAAGTTGCAACAGCACCAGCAATGAACAGAAATTCTTCTGACAAGGATGTATCTAGATCTAGATACAATAAGTTTGAATGTTGGTGCTGTGGCAAGAGAGGCCATTTTGCATTAGACTGCTGGTATAACACAAGTGTTATAAAGAATAAGAGTCTACCTGTTAGAAGAGGCTATGATAACTTTATTAATGCTAACCTGAACCAAGGACCCAAGACTTACTTGGGTTCTAAGGGTAAGTAATTCTGTATTGCAGGTGAATCCAAGTAACCATGCCCCTATATGGTACTTGGATAGTGGTTGTTCCAGGCACATGACTGGAACAAAGGGGCTGCTGAAGGAGTATTCATCTGTCAAAGATGGACCTAAAGTGATCTTTGGTGGATCTGAGAAGTGAGTCATCAAAGGGTTTGGTAACATTTCTTCTAACCTAATTACTATCACCCAAGTGGCCTATGTAAAAGGTTTGAAACATAATCTAATAAGCATAAGCCAGCTGAGTGATCTAGGATATGACATTTCATTTGGTAAGGATGGATGTCATATCAAAAGGTCAAGTGATCAAGAGATCATTTTGACTGGGTATAGGAAGAGAAATGTATATTGCCTTAACTTTGAATGTGAAAATAAGGCTTCCCCCATTTGTCTTGTAGCTGATGACAATGCTTCTCATTGTGTTAAGTGGCACAAGAGATTGACTCATCTAAACTACAAGACAATTGGCCAACTCATTAGTAAAGAACTAGTGAGGAATGGGCCTCAAGTTAAGTGTATAAAGGAAGGGGTATGCTCAGCTTGTCAAAAGGGCAAGCAGACAAAATCCTCATTTCAAAGCCTTGAAAACAAGGATTCTGTGAGGTGCTTATACCTCTTGCATATGGATCTTTTTGGTCCTATGCCAGTTCATAGTCTAGGTAGGAAGGTCTACACTTTTGTGGTTGTAGATGACTATTCTAGATTTACATGGGTGTTCTTTCTGAGACAAAAATCTGAAACCCCAAGTGTATTACTTAATTTTGTAAAGCAAATTCAGAATGAACTGAATAGTACAGTGGTCAAAATCAGAAGTGACCATGGTACTGAGTTTCAATCTGAAAGCATAACAAACTTGTGTAAAGACTTTGGGATTTTCCAAGAGTTCTCCTCACCAAGAACACCTCAGCAAAATGGAATTGCTGAAAGAAAGAATAGAACATTAATTGAAGCTGGTAGAACTCTATTGAGTGACACCTCTCTCCCAGAATATTTTGGGCTGAGGCAGTTAACACTGCTTGTCATGTCATCAATAGGGCCTCTATCACCAAAAGCCACAGAAAGACTCCCTATGAGATTGTGAAAGGCAGAAAACCAAATCTATCCTATTTTAGGATCTTTGGTTGCAAGTGCTATATACTTAACAATGGCAAGTCATATTTGACTAAGTTTGCTGCCAAATCCCAGGATGGGATATTTGTTGGGTACAACACAAATAGTAAGGCATATAGAGTCTTCAACTTAACTACTCAAGTTGTTGAGGAATCTGTGCATGTTGTATTTGATGAAACAAGATTAATCAATTGTGAGTTGTCTTGTAGATCAAATGACTCAACAGGTATAAGCAAGAGGATGGACAAGCTCTCCATTGCTGAAGCTTCAAAGGAAGATGGAGCATTGGAAAATGAAGGCTGCTGTCCAGGGGGAGTACAAGAGATAATGGAAGCTGAAGAAAACCAAGAGGTTCAGCAGAATGAAGAAGCTGGAGATGCTCAACCTGATGGGAATCTTCCTCCAGCTATAAGATATCTAAGAGATCATCCTGCTGATCAGATAATAGGTGATCCAAGACAAGGAGTGCAAACTAGAAGCAGAAATCAAAGCACAGTTTTGCATTCAAGTTTCTTGTCTCAGATGGAACCTAAGAAGTTTGAAGAAGCTATCCAAGACCAGCACTGGATTGATGCTATGCAAGAGGAGCTGAATCAATTCAGAAGGTGCAAAGTCGGGGAGCTTTTTCCTAAACCAAGAGGCCACAACATAATTGACACTAAGTGGATCTATAGGAACAAGCTAGATGAAAGTGGGATAATAGTGAAGAATAAAGCAAGATTGGTTGCAAAAGGATACAGGCAGGAAGAAGGGATTGACTTTGATCAAACCTTTGCTCCAGTAGCAAGGCTGGAGGCTATCAGAATATTCCTTGCCTATGCAGCCTACCAAGACTTCAAAGTATACCAGATGGATGTGAAGTCAGCATTTCTGAATGGTGATCTTAAAGAAGAAGTATATGTAGAGCAGCCATCAGGTTTTGTAGACCCTCTTAAACCTGATTATGTGTATAAGCTTAGGAAAGCTTTGTATGGGTTAAAACAAGCTCCAAGGGCTTGGTATGAAACCCTGTCTACCTTCCTCATTGAGAATAAATTCTCAAGAGGAAAGATAGACAAAACTCTATTCCTTAGGGAATCCAAAGGAAAGATCATCTTAGTCCAGATCTATGTTGATGACATAATCTTTGGATCTACTGAAAACAACCTTTGTAAAAAGTTTGCCAAACTTATGCAAGGGAAGTTTGAGATGAGCAGTATGGGAGAACTTAAGTTCTTCTTGGGACTCCAAGTAAGACAGACTGATGATGGATTGTCCATATCCTAGTCTAAGTTCACCAAAGAATTAATTAAGAAATATGGTATGGAGTCATCCTCCACCATGAGAACTCCTATGGGAACAAGTATCCCTATATGTAAAGATGAGGCAGGAAAACCTGTTGATGAGTCATTGTATAGAGGAATAGTTGGGTCTTTACTATATCTTACTGCTAGTAGACCAGACATTATGTATGCAACATGTGTCTGTGCTAGGTACCAAGCCTGCCCTAAAGAATCTCATTATACTGCAGTCAAAAGGATTCTGAGGTATCTAAAGGGCACTCCTAATCTAGGTCTTTGGTACCCTAGGAATAGAGATTTTCTACTAACAGGCTATTCAGATGCAGATTTTGCAGGATGTAGAGAGGACAGGAAAAGTACTACAGGTACTTGTCAATTCCTGGGAGGAAGACTAATATCATGGAGTAGTAAGAAGCAGAACAGTGTGGCAATTTCCACAGCTGAGTCAGAGTATGTTGCTGCTGGAAGCTGCTGTGCACAGCTATTATGGATGCAGCATCAGCTTAAGGATTATGGTATTCAGGTAAGTAGAACACCCCTTTTGTGTGATTCTAAGAGTGCTATTTCTATTGCTAATAATCCAGTTTCTCATAGTAGAACTAAGCATATAGAAATCAAATACCATTTTCTTAGAGAACATGTAGAAAAAGGTGACATCTCATTGGAATTTGTAAAAACAGATTATCAAATAGCAGATGTATTTACTAAGCCTTTAGATGAAACCAAATTCAATAAATTCAAAATTGAATTAGGTATGTTAACCATTGATTAATGTATTAAAAAAATCATTAACAATGCAATTAAAGTGGGATTTAAGTAAGTTAAGTAATAACAATAGAAATTGGCTAAGTAAGAATGTGTCGACACATTCAGTAATAATGTGTCGACTCAGAGAAATAATGTCGACAAGTCAGAAATATTGTGTCGACACAGAGAATATGTGTCGACACTTGAGAGTTATATTGTCGACTTAACCAGAAATGTAATGTCGACTCAACCAGGATAATGGTGTCGACACTTACAGAATATGTGTCGACACTTATCCTTAGTGTCGACACAGAATTTCTGTCTTTCTATTATGTATCCAAGGTGTCGACATAACCACAAATTGGTGTCAACACATAGTAGGCTGAAGTAATGTCGAGACAATAGAAGTTTGTGTCGACACATTCTGTCTGTATCGACACATTTAGACTGTTTTTGGCGCCTTTTGAACTTCTTTCAACTGAAGCTATAAATAGGTCAAAAACTCTTTCTGTCGACACGCTTCCAAGGTTTTCGAGACTAAAACCCTGTGTCGACAGTCTATCTTTCTCTCTTCTCTCAAGCTTTCTCGACGAATCGATGGCGCCAAGGATTGAAGACAACATTAATGAAGGGTATGAGTTGGTGCGCCAGGCCTTTGCAGAGGCGCCGCCAGATGTTCAAGGGGTTATCACCCTCCTCTCTGAGTCAGGGTTAGAATTTCTCATCTCAGAACCATCTAAAATCTGGAAGAAGGAGGTGCACGAGTTCTTTATCTCTACATCAGTCCACTCGACTGGCCTCAAGATTAAGTCCACTGTACAAGGGACTAAGGTGAAAATTACTCAAAGAAGTTTAAGAAAGATCTTTCAATTGCAAGTAGTTGAGAATGAAGAGGAAGTTCCTAGTTCTAAGACAAGGGAAGCCCTTCAATGGTGTGGACTGGACTCAGGCTTGAAGATTGGAGCTGCATTTAACAGGAAGGGTATGAATCAGCAAGGGAAGTTTTTGTCTGAAATAGTTGGGAAAGTGATCCTCTGCAAGACAGGTGGACATGATAGGATTTCTGCCTATATGTTCAGCCTTATGACCAGGATTGTTTTTACAATTCCTACTGATTGGTCAGGAGTGATCTTTGACAAGATCAAAGAAGGAATTAGGAAGCCTAACATGGCCAGGATCATGAGCTTATATCTCATTGGAGTGATCCCTCAAGTGATGCAGTAACTGCCAGGGACTAAGATCAATCATATGAGAAGGATGGATATGAGACTGTTCTCAAGGTGGGATAAGGTGCTGTCCAAGGATGTGCCTGAAGAGAGCAGGCCAGACACCCCTGTGAAATCCCCTACTCAAAATCAAGAAACTGAACAACTACAAGAAGACCCACTCAGGACACAGGTTGAAGATCAGCCAGACTCAACTATTGTCCAGCAAGTGTCATCACCTGCACAAATGCAGGGGGAGCCAGTTTCCACTCCTGCTCAAAATGTATCTGCACCTGATCAGGTACATGTGTAGGGGGAGCTAATGTATTTTACTATAAAAGACTTTGCTCATATTCTTATTAATGCACAGGTTCAGGAAGAGCTAGTGTTCACTCCTCCTCTCGATACTACAAATACTGAAGTGCAAGTGCAAGAGGAAGCACAGTTAAACTTATCTCAAGATTTAACTGCTGCAGAAGTTACAGCTCAACTGGAATTTACTCTGGAGGAGTTATTCCCTGATGATGATACTACTACTGATAAAGTAGGAGGTGGACAAGAAATTGAGAGGTCAATAGAAATGGAAATTGATCAGGAAGCTGAAGTTGAGCCACATGTTGAGGGGGAGCCAGTGGCTGTTGAAGCTGAGCAACAGGTCACTGGGACAGATACAATTCATCCTCCTCAAGAGAGAATTCATTTAGATACTTCATCTGAAACTGAAACTGAAGATGCCAGGATGGCAAAGAAAAGAAAACTTGTTGTATTTAAGAGAAGAAGCAAGAATTATAAGCAGGCTTTACAAACAACAGCTCCACAAGTATCTCCAGCCTTTGATTATAACAAGTTTATAGTAGATCTACAGGTAAAATTGGATGAACAAAGGATGGCTCTGGAAAAGTATGTTGATGAAAATAGCAAGTCACTTCAGTTTGACTTAGCTCAGGATATAAAGTCCATCCAGTTTCAAGTCAACATGCATAAAA
Source organism: Platanthera zijinensis (assembly GCA_039513925.1). Taxonomy (NCBI): domain Eukaryota; kingdom Viridiplantae; phylum Streptophyta; class Magnoliopsida; order Asparagales; family Orchidaceae; genus Platanthera; species Platanthera zijinensis. The sequence continues at coordinate 188,169,480 of CM077079.1, read as the reverse complement.
AGGAAATGACAGATTGCTTCCACAAGGGTGGCAATGTTGTGGTTTATCTAGCTAAACAACAGGAGGCTATTACTACAAAGGTGGATGATATTGCCCTGAAACAAAGCTATGTATTGGAAAATCAGTTAAGAATGAATGATAATTTAACTGAATCTCATAATGAGATCATTGAGGAGGTAAAGAAGATTGTTCCAGGTCTGCCTGCAGATAGAGCCAAAGAAAGGGAAGAATTTGATAAGAATTTTCAAGCTGCCATTGCTTCTGTTAAGACTGCCATCACAACCTCTCAAAAAGAAATATCTGAAAAGCTTCAAAAGTTAAAACCATTTTTTAAAGAGGGTGTGAATTATTTGGATGGCCAAATCAGATTTCAAAAGGAAGATCTAAGAGATCATGTCTCTAGAGAAGCCATAAAGGGGGAGAGGATGCTAATTCATGCAGGCTCAGAGCACTCCAAATGGGTGACCAATAGTATCCGAGCCACTTTGGGATATCCCCCATTATGTGATGATGCTATGGTGGCTGAATCAGGAATACAATCAAATCTACTTGAAGGCAATCAACCTGAGGTTGCTCAAGTCATTTACCCCCCTCCAGATTTTGACATAATTGATCAGAAGGTTCAAGGAATGTATAGTCCTCCAAAGGAGGTTACTAATATTGTCATTGGGAAGGTTGATAAGCCTGAGGCTTCTCTGAAAGAACATCAAGAAGCTCTATTAGCAAAGAAGAGATTCAGAGAGCAGGCTGTACTTAAGCCAGATTATGAGCAGTGGAGTCCTACTTCAAGGAACATAATACTCACTGCATGGAAAGCTGTACAAGACAAAGTTCATGAGAGAGGGAAGTGGTACAATGAAATAGAATGGCAGAAGTATGAGGCAAGACAAGAAGCAATAGTACAATTCAGAAGGAAAGCTAAGCTGGGAAGGCTGCCATCAGATGCTAAGGAGCCAAGCAAGTACTTCCCAAAGCCTTTTCACTATTTTGAAAGGCAAAGGATCAAGGAAGAAGCTCAGAAGAAAGCTGATCTTAAAGGAAAGAAGATAGCTGAAGAATCAGAAGCTCCTGTGACAGCTACAATTCAATCTGGCAAAGGGATTATCATAAGAGAGCCTGATCAATCCTGATTATATTTTTTTTTAAAGTTCCTTCATAGTGTTTTATAATGTTGTGATGTAATCATTAAATGTAAAACAATGTAATCAAACATTACCCAGTTATAAACAAAATGTTGTTTGGCATATTATAATGAGCATTCTGTGATGGATTGTTTTTATGTTTTGTGTATATTAAGTATTCCTGTCATGTCATATATCATCATTTAGTACTGTTTATAAATGGTGTATATCATTGGCTATAAGGGTTATGACTTCTCCAAATAGGGGGAGATTGTTGGGTACATTGGAAAATGTGTACCTAATTTGAAGAAGCCCAACCTAGCTCAATGATATACATCAAGGTGTATTTGATGTTGTTTTAAGTTGACATGTGCAGGTGAAGAATTGATAAAGTATGCAGAAAAATTCTAAGTCCAAGTGTCGACACAGAGGAAGCAGTGTCGACACATAGAAGAAAATAGTCGACACAACACTGGGAAGCAGTGTCGACACATAGCAGTTAGTCTACAACTACACTGGGAAAAAGTGTCGACACAGAAGAAGTAAGTCGACACAACACTGGGAATTTGTGTCGACACAGAAGATAAGCGTCGACCTCAATATTGGGAAAATGTGTCGACACAAAAGAATATAGTCGACCTCAAGTTTGTCGATACCAGCAGAATGTGTCGACACATTGTGATTGAGTCGACACATTATAGCAAAGTTAAAAGAAGACTGTGTCGACACATGAAGGCTAAGTCGACACTCACTAAGTTATGATGCTACAACAACTGTGTCGACACACAGGACTTGTGTCGACACACTGAAGAGTCAAGACCAAGTTATTTTCAGAAGAAGCTGTATCGACTCAAAGGCAACTTAGTCGACATCACTGAAGACTGTGTCGACACCAAAGTCAATTGTGTCGACACAAATAGACAAATGGTCTCGACACTTTCTGATAGACTGTCTCGACAACTTATTGTTCAAGACAAAGGCACAGGACTTGTTTGGAGACTTGACAGTTGTGGGTTGCCACCGGTTAACTGAAGCTGTCAAACTTGTCAGAAAACGGTTAGAAACCGGATCAGCCGGTTACCATGAAGAAAGTCTATAAATAGACAGATTCAGAAGGAGAAAGTAATTTTTGAAACATTTATAAGAATCAAAAAGTTGAGAAGGATTACAATCCAATTCATTTCAAGAAAGTGCTAGGCACTTAAGAAGATCTTCTCCGGAAGATCAAAGAAGACTATCTAAGGATAGATCAAAGAAGAGTTCTAATCAGAATTCAGAAGAATCATTCAAAGTGCTGGATAGAGAGAGATTAAGCCAGAATTTGAAGAAGAAGAAGAAAGAAACCACCAATGGATTCTCAAGAAGCTGTTTGGAAATCAACTCAGCTAAGTTCATATTCAAGAAGCTTTGAAGAAGGCTCAGATACAGTTGATTGCATCAGCTGATCAAGAATTGTCTTGGCCTTTTCTCTCTCAATTCAGGCAAGACAGTTAAATAATATTTTCCATATTTCTGTAGGATCTGTTTACACAGATCTCAGTTGTAAGCCTGTGTTATAAAGGCTGAGTGTAGGAGTGTTGAACTCTGAGTGGTAGGGCAGTTTGCCTGAGTGTAGGAGAAGGAACTTCTCTGAGTTGTAGGCCTTGGGGCAAGGCTGAGGTAGGGCAGTTGTGCCTGAGTTGTAGGAACCAGTTGGGTTCTGAGTGTAGGATCTGTTGATCTGAGATTAGTGGAAGTTTGGCCGAATCTAGCATACTGCTAGATAGGTGAAGGGGGAAAGTGGATGTACCCAGACCTTGGGGAACCACTATAAAACATTGTGCAATCTGTGATGTTTTATTTTCTGTGATTGTTGTGCTTATTGTGTTAGCCATTGAATTGAATTCTGCCTAGAAGTTTTTATAAAATAAGTAGAACCTATTCACCCCCCCTCTAGGTGTTTAGGTTGTCTTGAAAGTAAAACTATCACCAAATAAGCGAGGGATAACTGTAGTTGTAAATGAAAATAATGATTTAATCCCAACACGGACGATGACGGGGTGGAGAATGTGTATTGATTATCGTAAGTTAAATGACGCCACCCGCAAGGATCACTTTCCCTTGCCATTCATCAATCAGATTTTAGAACGATTATCCGGCCATAGCTTTTATTGTTCTCTCGATGGTCTCTCGGGGTATTTTCAAATCCCCATCTCTCCCGAGGAGCAAGAGAAAACTACTTTTACTTGTCCCTTCGGCACCTTCACTTATAGAAGGATTCCGTTTGGATTGTGCAATGCGCCAGCTACATTCAAGCGATGTATGCTCGCTATCTTTGAAAAGTACGTAGAAAGCATTATGGAGGTATTCATGGATTATTTCTCCGTGTTCGGTGATGCATTTGAAAGTTGTTTAGAAAACCTCGAAAAAGTCTTAGAATGATGCGAAGAGACTAACTTGCCCTAAATTGTGAAAAATGCCATTTTATGGTGAGGGAAGGGTTAGTTTTGGTTCATAAAATTTCTGCGAGAGGTATTGAAGTAGACGTTGCTAAGATATAAGTTATCGAGAAGTTTCTGCCGCTTACGAACATCAAAGCTATAAGAAGTTTCCTAGGGCATGCTGGCTTTTACCATCGTTTCATAAATGATTTCTCCAAGATCACCAAACCCCTTACCCATCTCTTAAAAAAAGATGCCCCATTCATTTTTGATGACTCATGTCTTTCTGCCTTCAAATTAATAAAAGAAAAGTTAATTAATGCACCGATTATGATAGCTCCGGTGTGGGACCTTCCATTTGAAATAATGTGCGATGCGAGTAGCTTCGCGGTGTTAGCCGTATTAGGTCAACGCATATATAAAAACTTCTACCCCATATATTATGCAAGTAAGACACTCACATCTGCACAGGAAAATTACACCACCACTGAGAAGGATCTCCTAGCTGTAGTATTCGCTTTTGATAAATTCCGCCCTTATATTACACTTTCAAAAATTATCATTTTTACGGACTACTCGGCCCTCAAATATCTTCTTGCCAAAATGGATGCCAAGCCGCACTTGATTCGCTGGGTCTTACTCCTCCAGGAGTTTGACTTAGAGATCCGTGATAAGCGAGGAGCCGAGAATTTGGCCGCCGATCACCTCTCACGCCTAAATAACCCTTATATTGAAAATCTAGATGAAAAATCTTTTAATGATTATTTTCCTGATGAGAAACTGCTTTCAATTAGCACTTCTCCTTCTCCCTGGTTTGCACACATTGCCAATTATTTAGTAGCTCGTGTGCTCCCAAAAGAGTTCTCGTCTGAGCAAAAGAAGAAATTCTTTTCTGAGTTGAAGAACTACTTTTGGGAGGACCCGCATCTTTTCAGAGTCTGTGCGGACCAAGTGATAAGGAGGTGTGTTTCTTATGAAGGAGTTGATATTTTAAAACACTTACATGAATGTCCGACTGGTGGGCACTATCAAGCTACTAGCACCGCTCACAAGGTGCTTTGCGCAGGTTTTTACTGGCCTAGCTTGTTTAAAGATGCACAAGCCTTCGTGAGTAAGTGTGATAGTTGCCAATGGTCGCGAAACATTTCCAATAAAAATGAAATGCCGCAAAATTATTTCCTTGAGTGTTAAATTTTCGACCTCTGGGGGATTAATTTTGTTGGCCCCCTTCCTTCTAGCTTTGGAAATAAGTATATTTTAGTTGCCATTGATTATGTATCACGATGGGCAGAATACCAAGATCTTCCTACGGATGACTCCCGAATTATAGTTACCTTTTAGAAAAAATTATTTTCTCGATTCGGTATGACGCGCGCCATCGTTAGTGACAGGGGTTCCCATTTCTGTAACACACAATTTTCTAAAATTCTTAATTAAATACGGCATTACACATAAGCTTTCAACTGCCAAGCACCCCCAAACTAATGTACAAGTCGAAGTAGTTAATAGAGAAATAAAAAGAATATTATAAAAGACTGTTTCAACTTCTAGGAAAGACTGGTCAGCCAAATTAGACGATGCTCTATGGGCCTACCGAACAACATACAAAACCTCCCTCGGATGTACGCCGTATCAGTTTGTCTATGGAAAATCGTGTCATTTACCTGTAGAATGAGAACACCGCGCTTTTTCGGCCTTAAGATTTTTACACTTCGATCCCCACTCTGTCGGCGACCTTAGAAAATTTCAACTCAACGAACTCGACGAGTGGCGCTCATACGCAATCCTAATAACAATTCCTTTTAGAAACAAAAACTGAAATAAAAACTAGCATGATAACTAATTAAAAGCATGAAAAACTAACTAGTTAAACTCCTACACATTTTACATAAAGAGAAATAATAAGAAAAACATGAGAATAAAAAGAAGATGAAGAGTGGCACTAAATTACATTCCAATACAAAATAGGGAGAGAAAAACTACCATTTTTTATTTATGAAAATGAAGCTATTATAAAGCTAATGCATAAGCTAAAATAAACATAAAAGAGAGGGGGGGGGGGAGAGAAATCTCCTTACATGAAATGGAATACACCAAGCAGCCCTAAAAAGACACTAAATTTTGCTCAAAAAAGTGAACCCTTGGACATTACAAAAAATTTTATTTATAGACAAAATTTCGGGAATGACATGCCCTAGTCACAGGCATGACAGGGGGCGTGTCAGTCAAGATTGCTGGCGAAGTCAAAATCTGGCGAGCTGGCATCATTCTGGAAGCTTCGGGAATGTGGCACGTCATCGCCATGGGCGTGTTGGGGGCGTGTCGGGGCGCATGAATGGACAGCTGGGTGGAGGAAGTCAATTTGATCTTTACTAGCTGGAGGCGTTGACTGCCGACATCGACACGGGCATGTCGGGATGGACACGAGCCTGAAAGCTGGCATCGAGTGGAGAACGTCGAGCTCAGTTTGAAGAAGTTCGAGCTTATGTGTTGACAGGAAACGTCGAGTGGTCGACACGGGCGTGTCAGACATGTCACGGGCGTGACATGGTCTTTTGGTTGCTGGAAGTTGAATTTTTCTGGAAACAAAGTAACATGTCCAGGTCACGGGCATGACCTATTTGACACGGCGTGTACTATGAAAAATTGACTTTTTCTAAAAAAATTCAGAAAAACAAAATAAAGTAATGTTAGACGAAAATATACAAAAGGAACATTTTATTAAGTAATAAAAGCTAAAAACAATGAAAATAACCTAAAACGGCATAAATAAAGTACTATAAAATATGAATATTTACAACTTATCCGGTGCCTTAGCAATAGGGCGAGTACCCGACTCAAGATGTATAACAAACTCCACATCTCTATCAGGTGGAAGACCAGGAAGACTATCTGGGAAAACGTCCGGGAACTCTCGGACCATGAAAATATCCTTGATGCGCAACTAACTACTAACAGTTTCCAAAATAGAAACTAGGTAAGCAAAACAGCCGTAATCTAAAAGTTTTCGAGCACATCTCGTAGAAATAATCGGGGAATCCTAGCGAGGAAAGCCATACACACTACTAGGGTGGCCATTGTCCATCTTGAAGTCCAAACTCTTAGCCTTACATTGTATAACAAAATCATATCTGGACAACCATTACATCCCCAAAATCACATCGAAGTTCTCCATGTATAACACCTTCAAATCGGCAAAGGCTAAACAGTTGCCTAAAATGATAGGACAACTCCTGATTTCCTGGTCTGACATCACTGAGTCACCAGAAGGAAACTTAACTTGAAATGAATAGCCAACTTGATCGAGAGTCAGATGATGAAGTTCTACAAATGTCCTATCCACGAACGAGTGGGTAGCAGCTGAATCAAAAGTAACGCACACCCAACTATTCTTTACCTTAAAATTCCCTATAAAATCGAACACGTAACTAGTCGAATAATGTCGAAACTATAACTACGAGCTAAGGACTAGATTAGAATATAACTTGAGATCACTAGGGTGGAAGTCTGTGCTTCTTCCAAGGTCATCACATTCAGCTTTCCCTTTCCTTTATCCAGCTATGGTGGCTGCAAAGCTTGAAGTGGAACTGGGCGTAGCGAGGACTGATACCGCGGGCATCTAGACTTCAAATGCCCTTTATGTCCACATTGGAAGCAGACCTTATCCTTACTCCAACAACGGGGCAACATCATGCCCCTTCTGCTTACACTAAGCACATACCATATCTCTTTTGGGTACACTCTGAATGGAAAGCACTTGCTGCTATTTCTGAACACCCAACCTCTTGAAACACTTTTTGAATGGATGGCCTGGCCGGCCACATAAACTACACACCTCCTTGCTTCCTTTCTTCAAAGCAGGGCCAGATTCCCGAGAGCTTTTACCATCATCATACTTTCTCTTGTCCTTCCTCATTTGTAATCCTCGATTCTTGGCACTATCGATAGCTTCGACTTTCAGAGCAGCTTCTATTGCCTCAGCATAATTCTCAGATCTGTATGTGATAGCTAACTACGAGATGTCACTCCTAAGACCACCCAGTAAGCGCTTTACTCTACTCGCTTCAGAAGCTACCAAATCTGGGGAAAACCTGCTAAACTTGCTGAATTATATCTCGTACTCACTGACTGTGAGTTGTCTCTATTTTAGGTGTAGAAAGTTGTTCATCAAACGGTCTTACTCGACCGACGGTAGAAATTTCCTCAACAATAACTCCTTGAATGACTCCCACAAACATCCATCCATAAGGTTCTCTTTCTCCCTTAACCACCAGCTCTTTGTAAGACCTTTAGGTTGGTATGCGGCGATCATCACTCTTTGGTCAGCAGAAGTTCTGGAATACGAAAACATCTCTTCGATACCGATGATCCAGTCATCCAATGCCATAAAGTTAGATCTACCGTCATAGGTAGGAGGTCCTAATCGCTGAAAGTGCAAAATGAAGTTCATTTCTTGTGGCTACAAAACTAGAGGCACCAAAGGAGCAGGAGGAACAAGAATGGATTGGCCCACTACAAGGTCATGCACACTAGGTTGCTGCCCTGAAACAATAGTCAACAACGCCTGAATTTGCGATTGCATCTCAACCATCTACCTTGACAGAGCCTCATTGCTCTACTGCAGCCCTTCAATCACAACCTCATATTGCACACCTGATGACTCGCCCTCAGACTTGGGAGTAAACCTCATCATAACATGCTTAGGCGACATCCTAATAATAAAACACACAGCTCATCAAACCTAGCTTACCGCTAGAACTACTCAACTTAGTACAGACCATACATGCATAGATACTTGCTCAAGCTACCAACTTGCTCTATGTATTTCATTAATGATATTATTCTTTAACAAAGGATGATATAACATCATCCTATGGACTCATGTGCATAAACTATGAATACATGAATTCTTATGCTTTAGTTTAAACTCTTGTGTGTACATATGTCATCATGTAGATCTTAGCTTGGCACGAGTGCTAATGATTTGTTATGTCATGCATGTTGTGCTATGCAATCTAATAAAGGCCCAAATGCATGTTATGAGCGGCGTACACATGAAATATTATCCATCCCATACTACATAATATCGCATGTAATGAAAAGTAAATTCTAATGGGCATTCATGTGATGATTGGGAACACATTTATGCACATGTTGCTTCCTATGAGGATGCATTTATAAATACATTATACATCCCATACTACATAATATGCCCCACATACTTCTTGTCATGCTTATGAGTTTAGTGTTCATGCTTCAGCCAAGATGTACTGATGACACATCAGTATGTGTATGAAATGGAACAAGACCACTAAAACCTTCCTATGATACCAATTATCACAACCTGTATTTTCTCAACATAAAACTTTATATCAGAGTAAGAGAAAACACGTGTCATGATACGACGTCTGGGGGGGGGGGGATAACTGCAGACGCTCAGACAAGAACCTACCCCTAACACTTGTCATGGAATTCTCAAGTTTATCATAAAGAAAACATAATTTTACTTACGTTTGACGGTCGTATCCCTCGACTCAGTGGATCAACTAGGCCATAGATAAACATATGAATCTACGCTGCGGAAAATACTTTATTTAGTCCAATTATTATCCTACATGAGCAAAAATAATCAAAAAGACAACTCATGAAATATATACCTCAAGATTTAATATAAGTATGAAAAGAGCTTTTACGTTCGTTAAAATATAATGATATTTGATTTAAAAAGATGTCATGAGTATGAGATAAGCATAGTGATACTTTTATTTCTTGAAAATAACTAACATACAATCCTAGCATAAATCCTTCTGAGAGAGCAAATTAATCCAATAAACCATCTAGATTGCGGCACAACAGCTAGCAAGTAAACCAACATATTAAAATAATCTCCAATGGGCATCAACAACCTGACATGAACCCATCAAAAATCATGCATGCTTGAACTAAAACAAGGAAAACAAAACTACCTCACAACGGTGAGGGAGGAACCACTCTAACAACTGCAGAACACAACCAACTACCAACTCTAACTGCTCAAACGGCTACTGCTTCGATCCTGAGGCATTCAAAAGAAAGGAACACCTCTGCAAGAATGTACAAGTGGCAATGCAAGATCAATAGTAAAATAATCAAGAGGAGTCAAATGGTTACCAACAGAAATAGTTATCAAGCCATAACAAACACGTCGTAAATGATAAGAAATGAGTAATTTACATAATTAAGTACAAGGAGTTGCACTGAGTGCGATATGAAGCCATGCTTCACTAATTTATTCAAGAGTAAGCATATGAGTACATGTATAAATTCAGTATACACAACGGAGAGACTGATCAGCTCTAAACACGTGAATCAATAACACATGTCAAAAACGGTTCTGAGTCGGTGGATCCATTACCCAACATGAACTATTAGACCCAAACATCTTAACAAGGCATTATGGTGGTGTCCACATTGTCCAACACAATCGAATAGTACTAAAGCAAATACAATCAACTAGGGGTAATGATTCACAAACAAGCATCAAGTTGGTGGTCCTTTATCTACTGCCAACCAAGCCACAACTACACATCCAAAATGCCGATAAAATCAAAGCCTAACATCAAAATTCCTCAACGACAAAGTGGAGGGAGAAACTCAAAAGTGACCCTAAGGCCAAGCTCGACAAATTTGACTTCATTCGGCGAGAAAAATCCCAAGTCCATATCGATTCCTTGAATATACCTGACAAATACATGAGTTACTCAACGAATTTGACTCGGCGATATAAGCTAAACCTAAGGATACTCGATGAATCGACTTGACCATACTTCGATACTCGACGAATTGACTCATAATCTTCCAAGTCTACGGGAAATTCGTCAATAATAGTCGACAATAACAGAGTTCACTCAACGAATCTTGCTCGGTTCGATGGTTAGACTCGACAAATTATACTTAGAAAAATTTTAATACCTCTAATCATATTCGACGAAATTGATTCGATGCGTATAAGCCAACCGATAGGATACTAGGCAATTTAGTACTCAACAAATAGACTTCACTCGATGCCAAATGGTACCACACGATGAATTGTACTTGGTGACTATAAGTCCATACTCGACGAATTGTACTCAGACCTATTCCCTATACTCGACGGGTTTTACTCTGGCTAACTCCCACATATTCGACGAATTTGCCTTAGTCGTCTTCTACTCCAATAGACGGGTTTCGACCTAACCGGACCCTACACTCCCCTTATCTTCTAAGGAGGAAAGGAAAAAAGAAATAAGGTTAATACGAACAAGAAGCTTAGCATGTGAAAAGAGATCACCACTTATCTCAAACCTTCTGAAATCCATCCTGCCGAGCGCTCCACCACAAGGATCAGCCGATAGAACTCCACGGCTACAGATCCTGGAAATTTTTGTGGCAAACGAGAGTCAAAACCGAATAGCCTAACGCCAAAAAATCCATGAAATGGGAAAAACTCACCGTGCACACGAAGATATCGGCTAGAGCTTTCCGAATCTATCCTCCACCGATGATTTCGTACACAGGAACTCCAACAGGCTACGACCGGAAACCTCGTGATGTCCATTGCTCTATCCATCCGTGTTTCGGTTTGACGAATTGGGAAGATGACGATGAATAGGGTTTTATCTTACACATACTTATATATATATTATTAATATAATAGCCCGAAAACTCAATTGACGAGAAATAATAAAACACCTCATTTTTGGGCAAAATTCTTACCAAAACTAAAAGTCAGTGCTATAAGTCCAACGTCAAAGTCAGAATTAGGATCCGACAAACCAAACTCGGGTCAAAATTTCCTAAAGTAAAAAACAACAACCATAAAAACTACACAGATTCTCCAAATAAACCTGGCTCGCAAGGAAACTTCAGAAACATCCTTAAAAATTAGCCATACTAATTTTCTCAAGTCAAAACCTCAGAATTCGATGAGCAAAAATCACTCTCCAACAACAACTCCAATTAACTACGCGTCAACATTATACCCTAATGTCAATATTATAAGACTAGGGAGGTTTAGAATTAACATCGAAAAATCAAGGGAGTTACATAGGCGAAGGTTTCAGAACTAGAAGAGGTATTGCTAATGAAATTCTACATCTTATTTTTCTGTCTCAGGTTGAGCCAAAGAAGTGTGAATATGCAAATATGGATGCCTCTTAGATAATGGCCATGGAAGAGGAGCTCAATAATTTTGAAAGATGGAAAGTATAAGAGTTGGTGACCAGACCCAAAGGACAGAATGTGATCGGTACCAAATGGGTATTCAGAAACAAGATGGACAAAAACACAGTAACCATAAAGAACAAAGACAGGTTTGTAGCACAAGGATACATACAAGAAGAAGGGATCGAATTCGATCATACCTTTGCTCCAGTGTCCAGACTTAAAGCGATCAGGTTGTTTCTTGCATATGCTGCCCTCAAAGGCTTCAAGGTCTATCAAATGGACGTGAAGTCAGCATTCTTCAATGAGAATCTGAAAGAGGAAGTATACGTAGCACAAAACCCAAGTTTTGTCAACTCTACTTTCCTGACTATGTCTATTTTCTTAGCAAAGCTCTTTATGGTTTAAAACAAGCTCCCTGAGCTTGGTACGAGACGTTATCTAGCTTTTTTTTTAAGAATAAGTTCACAAGAGGAAAGATAGATATGACATTATTTCTTAGGGAAGTAAAAGGCAAGATTTTTCTAGTGCAAATCTATGTCGATGACAATATTTTTGGCTCTACGGAAGATAACATTTGCAAGAAGTTTTCTAAACTTATGCAAGGGAAGTTTGAAATGAGTAGTATGGGAGAGCTGAAATATTTCTTAGGACTTCAGGTGAAACAATCTGAAGATGGAATTTTCATCTCTAAGACGAAGTTCACCAAGGAGTTACTTAAGAAATTCGGTTTGGAGAACGCAGCCTCGATGAGGACTCCAATGGGTTCAACTATGTCTCTAGACACGAATGAGAAAGGGAAACCTTTTGATGAAACCAAGTATAGAAGAATAATTGGATCCTTGCTCTATCTTACTGCCAGTAAACCTGACATAATGTTCTCGATAAGTGTGTGCGCTAGATTTCAGGTGAACTCTAAGGAATCTCATTGCAATACCTTAATGGTACACAAAATCTTTGCTTATGGTACCCAAGAAGTAATGATGTCTAGATAATTGGATTTTCAGATGCAGATTTTGTAGGAAGCAGGGATGGTAAGAAAATCACTTCTGGGACGTGCTAATTTCTCGGAAGAAGGCTTATTTCATGGAGCAGTATGAAGCAAAATTTTGTGGCAACTTCCACTGCCGAGTCAGAGTACATCTCTGCTGGTTGTTGTTGTGCATAGATTCTTTGGATCAAGAATAAGCTCGAGGATTACAACCAGAAAATTAAAGAGGTTCTAATGTTTTGCGACTCTTCTAGTTCTATAGCGATCGCAAACAATCCAGTCTCTCACAGTCAGATAAAACACATCAAAATAAGATATAACTTCATCTGGGAGCCTGTGGAGAAAAAGTACATAGTCGTCAGCTATGTCCCGACAGATAAGCAGGTTGCAGATATATTCATGAATCCACTAGACGAGGTCAAGTTCTCATTTTTCAAAAAAGAACAAGGCATTCTAAATAAGGACTCGTGAAAATGGCTAAGTAGACAAGAATTCACTAGGGAAGTACTTCACCAAGCAGAAAAATTGACTAAGGAAAATTCATCAAATATCACTCATCAGATATCTACGATTCGTCGAAATACATCTAGTACTCACGACGACCCTCGACGAATTTGGCTCTATTTCCGGCGAAACTCGCCTAATTGGAATTAGGTCAAAAAATTTCTTTCTTATATTGGATCCGAAGAGTCGCGATTTTAAGGTACACGCGTTTCCCTCGTTAAAACTTTAAATATGTATATATATAAATGGTTTTAGGGGAAAAACATACCTTTTCGTTGAAAGAAACCGCTCCGTCTCCGCCGAATCTCATTCTAAATGATTCGTCTGATGTGAACAGTGCGTCATCGTTTTCCCCGTCGATTTGTTTTGTGCAAGTCATTCCAGCCAATTCTACAGTTACAGCAAAGTTTCAAGTCTTCTTAAGCTCTTCCAGTCACCAGCAAGTTCGATTCCAGAGCAATCAGCTTCCATCGTTCATCCAGAGCCAGTGACATCCATTGTGCGATTTCAATCCTTTGATATCCATGGATCCTTGAAGCACTAGCGGTGTAACACCCCAAAAACTGGAAAACAGAACTTAAAATTGGCTATCTCCAGGAGATAGTGGGCATCGTTGGTGATAGCGATAACACTCGATGCTTTCAATGAAGCATTGAGTAGACTCGACGCTCTCGACATACTCGATGATCTCAATGCACTCAATGAAGCATTGAGTGAGCAATTAGAGTGGCGATAGTGGGTATCGCTGAGCGATACTGCTATGTATGGCTAGACATGTGTCGGATGGCCGGACGGTGGCCGAAGAGCGGTGGTTGATGGGGGTCAAAGTTGCTACCGATGCTATCACCTAGGCGATAACAGATATCGCGAGGTGATAGCATTAATTTTGGCTGGTCAGCAGAAATTTTGGCCATTGCTTTCTTTTGATGAGAGGATCGTGTGGCTAGGTTTATTCCCTAGGCTTCTTAACTAGAGAAGAGGTGAAGAGAAGATTCATTTCTCTTCTCTCATTCTCTCTCATCATTCAAATCAAGTTCTTGAAAGAAAGGAAGAAGAAGGCATAAGGCTAAAACTTTGCTAGCTTAGTGAAAGAGATCCCGTGATCGGAATCGAGAACTAAGGCAAGATCCGTGAAGAGGAAAGCAAGGCACTCCTTTCCAACTGGATAGAAAGCTTGCTAATGGTTTTGAAGCGAATTCCGAGGGTGGTGATCTCCCTTATTGGAGAAGTGAAGTCCTCCATTTGCATATGAATGGAGTCCCCCACCAAAAGGTGGAGAATCGAGGGAATTTCGATGGGTTGATACGTGATATCCCCATGTGGTTTTGCATATAGAATCTGAAAATCGCGGTACGGAATAGGCATGCTGAATGAAGCCCATCCAGACCAGTTGGTCTGGATTGGTGATGTTTAATTTTGCATGTGGAAGAAGACTCCGATTATAAACGAGTAGTTTACGGGTCTGTGGGTTGTACCTGTGAAATGAGAATAGCAGGAAGTACTAGAGGTGTGCTTCAGGAAAATATCTAGAAAATACCACAGTTTACATAACTGTTGGATATCGTCGGGAGACAATGAGTATTGCTGGCGATAGTTATTGACGAGCTATGATTGCTATGAAAGACAAGTTTTCTGGCACTACCGGATGCTGCCGAGTTATGGATGGGAAGATGTTCCATTTGTGGCTGAGTCTGGACACGGAAGAGAGTTATGTCGCTAATCCCAGGCGATAGTGACAATCGCTGGAGATAGCTTCTAGATAACATTTTATTGACAAATCTAGTATCTCGGAGACAGTGTGTCTAGTATGAAGAGTGAGCTCTTAAAGGCCAGTGAGCCGAACGGGCAAGGTGAAGCCGACTTGTGTCAGTCTAGTTTGATCTGACGAATTAAGCAACAAGCAATAGTTGAACCGTACCCGTATTATGTCGTTTGGACAAGATTGCCTAAAGTAATTGGCTTTCGTCATTGGCATAATGAGAATCTTAGGCCCAGTGCAAAAAGACTAGAATGCTCAAAGTTGAGCATTATGTCTCGGACCTCTGAACGGTGGTGGGACCCTAGCAATCAGGTACACCGAAAATGTGGCCTTAGTGGACGGAACATTTGGCCGCTGAGGCACTCGTTTGTGAAATATTGAATGGTGCTTGAGTTTGCCTTCTTGTGATATATTTGTTGTGTTAATAATATGCCTGCAGGGAAGGAATATGGCTACCCTGGATATGTGTTTGGGTCGTTATAAATTGGTCAGCCAAAAGCTGACTGTTGTTATGTTTTCCACCATCTAGTTGAATGTCCCAGTGCAGGTGCTAGAGAGCGGAGTGGGAAATAGTGGGTTATAGCCCTTAAGCTATGCGGACCCTCGAAGGCCAAGAAAAGTTTTATTGCTTTCATGTGTGGCCGGCCTGCGGGCCGATGTCTGTTAACCACACTTCTAAAGAATAATTGTAAGGCCTTAACGCTATAATAGTTTGGCTACTGTTGAATATTGTCGAGCGATAGTGACTACCAATGGTGATAGTATCTTTTGTGTATTTTGTAAGAATATTCCAGTGTATATATAGTGGACATTGTTATCCTACTTGAGTTCAAAAATTTAACCCTTAAAGCTTCCGCTAGAATGCTCTGATTCAGGATTCGTTTAGTCTTTGATGTTAACATGTAACTTCATCGAAAGTCTGTGGGATATGGCGTGGGTCCCCGACCGGACCCTCTGTTATATTTTATGTGACCGATGGAGGTGTCACAATTTGGTATCAGCTTGACTTGGTCTTCCTCCTGCGAATTCGTTGTCGAATTCTATTGTGGGGTGGCCAACACATGTCTGTGCTTACCGTTATTACAAAAATGAACTCAAGAATGTCCACTTAGAAATGAAAATACACATGTTTGAGGAACCTGTGCATTCCTAATAGTCATTTTTTGTTGTTGAGTAGTCGCTAAATTATGTATTTTACACTTATAGGTGACTAAAAGTGGTGCGGGGCAGTCTGAACCCCAATGTTCTATTGAGAGTGCGACACCAGATGATGTGCCCACACCTCCTCCTTCTGCAAAAATAGTACGCTTAGTTGCTGAGGAAATATTTGTAATGATGAATGCACATCCGACTAGGCAGGTGCGACCTGCGATTGTGCCAGTTCAGGTTGGTGGAGCCGAGCCTATAACTGCTAGGCAATTATCTGTTGAGGCATTGGTGGATAAGCGAGTAACTGAACGACAGTTGAATCAATTTATGATCTTTAGTCCTCCTACGTTTATGGGTGCAGGATCCCCAACACAGGCAGAGGACTTTATTTCATGAGTCAAGAGGGTATTGAAGGTGATAGTGACAGAGGAGGGACAGAAGGTCACCTGGGCCACTTTACTGTTGGAAGGAGAGGCTCAGCTTTTGTGGGCTTAGTTAGAGTTACACCACTTTGCGAGCAGACGACTATTGGAGATCTCGATGGATGAGTTTTTGAGATTGTTCTTGGCAAAGAATCTGTCATCGTCATAGTGGATTGCTATGGAAAATGAGTTCCTGCTTTTAGCTTAGGGCGAGGGTAGTGTGGATGACTACCTACATGAGTTTACCAGGCTGGAACGTTATGCGGGTTCGACTTTGTCTAACGAAGAGCATAAGACCAATAGGTTCTACAAGGGAATGCGAGATGAGCTGAGGTTACTGCTCTCATGTCCAATGACCCAAGGGTTTTAAGTGTTGGTTAATACGGCTCGTTCATTAGATAAAGACATGAAGAGGGTATAGGGTAAGAGGGACTTAGCTATGATAAAGCCCGAGTTCAAAATGCCGCATCCTGAAAAGTCGGACTACCGCAAGAGATGGAGTAAGAATTCCATGTCTTCTAGACAGGCTCCTTTTACTAGTACTTATGGAGCATCATTGGGGCGAGGTCCAATCATATGTTATACTTGTGGCAAGCCAGGACATTTTTCCCGCGAATGTAGTAGTGGTCATCCAAAGGTTTACAAGAAGGAAGGAGCATCGTATGCTGAGAAGGGAAATACTGTGGAGTCTACCGCATCCCAATATGCTCTAGCTCAGCAAAGGGTATACAATCTTGGCCAATAGGAGGCCATCAAACATGTAGATGTCATCACAGGTACGAGTAGTATATAGTTTTCATGCTTTATATACTTTATACCTGGTGGATTGCTTGTGTATAACTTGATAAGTATAGGCTTTGTGCTTATTCAGGACTATCCGGTGAGAGAACTGTTTGATATATGTGCTTCTCATTCATTTCTATCCGAGGACTTCGTATCACGGATTGGAGTGCCTACTCTTATATCGATTGATAAAGTAAAGGTGTTGTTACCTAATGTATGTGTGATGCGTGCGGATAGGTCGTGCTGTCTTGAGGTATAGATTGGAAGTCAGGATTTCGGATTGGAAGCATCTGTGCTGCCGATATATGAAATGATGTAATATTTAGTATGTACTAGATCTCAGAACAGCGTGCCTATATAGATTGCAACTCGAAGGAAGTCACGCTGGGACAGATCACCGAACGAGGGACTAAATTTTCTAGTATATGAGGATCGAGCAAGATATTGATGTCTGCTCTCCAGATAGTCAAGGCTGTTCGGAAGGGCGCGGAGTTGTTATTCACGCTGTTGGAGGATGTTGAGCTGAAGTCAAGTTTGAGTGAGGTTCCTATAGTACCGGAGTACACAGATGTGTTTCCTAAGGAACTTCTTGGGTTACCGCCCCAGCGGGAGATTTACTTCGCTATAGCATTAGTGAAAGGGACGAAACCTGTGGCCCGTTCGTCGTACCATGTTACGCCAAAAGAGATGGCATAATTGAAAGTTCAATTGTAAGAATTGCTAAAGCAAGGCTATATACATCCAAGTATGTCACCTTGGAGTGCACCGGTCCTCTTTGTGAAGAAGAAGGACGGAAGCTTGCGGCTATGCATTGATTATCGAGAGTTAAATATGCCGATAAAGAAGAACAAGTATCCGATTCCATGGATTGATGACTTTTTGATCAGCTAGTGGGTTCAAATGTCTACTCGAAGCTAGATTTAAAATCTTGTAATTACCAGTTGAGGAATCAGGAAGACGACATTACAAAGACGATGTTTGGTACATGCTACAGTCATTATGAGTTCAATGTAATGTCATTTGGGCTAACAAATGCGCCAATAGTATTCATGGACTTGATGCATTGAATGTTTAGAGAGTAATTGGACCTATTGGTGATCGTCTTTATTGACGACATGTTGGTGTACTCTCGGTCTGAAGAAGATCATGCAAATCATTTACGGATGATTTTGAACACCCTGAGGAGAAAAAAGCTCTATGCCAAGTTCTCAAAGTGCGAGTTTTGGTTGTCGTTAGTAGCTTTTCTTGGCCATGTGGTTAGCGGTGAAGGTATTGCGGTGGATCCAGCTAAGATAGTTGCGATACAGGAGTGGCCTATGTTTTCTACTGTAGCAGAAGACAGGGGCTTCCTTGGATATGCTGGCTACTACATGCTCTTTATAAAGAACCTTTTGCAGATAGCCTTACCTCTCACTACACTGACGCGGAAAGATCAGAAGTTTGTTTGGACGCCTGAGTGCGCGCGATCTTTTGAGGAGTTAAAGAGTCATTTGACTACGACACCGATCTTGAGTTTGCCATGTGGTACGGACGGCTATGAGATTTATAGTGATGCTTCAGGGAGCGGCTTAAGCTGCGTTCTTCTTCAGTTTGGAAAGGTTATTGCTTATGGATCATGCCAGTTGAAAGTGTACGAGCAAAATTATCCAGTCCACGACTTGGACTTAGCGGCTGTGAATTTTGCACTTAAGCTGTGGCGTCATTACTTATATGGCATGAAAGTTGATATCTTTACGGACCATAAGATCCTTAAGTACGTGATATATCAGAAGGACTTGAACATGTGGCAACGGAGGTGGATGGAGTTTCTCTGGGACTACACCTTCCAGATACACTATACTCCTGGGAAGGGAAATGTGGTTGCAGATGCCTTGAGTCATAAGGCTCCAGCAAGGGCAAATTGGTTGCAGATGCATGATGAGCGCCTGATCCAGGAGTTAGAGGCCTTAGAGATTTCTTGTGTTGACAAGAATTCCACTACAAATGCATGCCTGAACAGGACGGAGGTACAGTATGACATTGCGGTTAGGGTTCGGCGAGCAACGGAACTCAATGAGAGTTTGAAACGCTATATACAGTGGATGGGTCAAATCCACAATTCTCCTTGGAGACGGTCTTTTGAGAAAAGATGGTCGTTTGTGCGTCCCAAATATGGGTAAACTACAGGAAGAATTGATGTATGATGCACACTTCACGAAGTACTCAATTCACCCAGGGAGCACAAAGATGTACAAGGACATGAAAAGATATTTTGGTGGTCGGGTTTGAAGAAAGACATAGCTCTTTACGTGGCAAAGTGCAAAACTTGTGCAACACCTCTACCCATTTTGAAGAATATAATATAGGGTCCAGTCGGGGCCCCACACCATATTCCACAAACAGGCAGAGACCCTACTAACTAATATAAAAACCAACGCATCCTAACACAGAGCATTCTAGCGGAAGCTTCACGATTGAAAACTTGAACTCAAGAGTTACAAGAACTGTCCACTATAAGAAAAAAGGAATGTTTACACCCAAAGTAAATGGCCTTATGGCCTTACAAGTTTCTCTTAACAAAATGTGGTTTCCAAACATCGGCACGCATGCTGGCCATACATGAACAAGAAGAAATAAAACAAAGCCTTCGAGGGCAGCAATGCAGCTTGGGCTTCAGCCCGCTAAGTCTGCTCGAACCAGCACTACCTGCACCTGCACGAACAAATCCACCGAGCGGTGGCAAACAGGGAAACGGTCAGCATTCAGCTTACCAATTATAACGACCTTGTCCCTGGCACGGGGCAGCAGAATTCCTTCCCTGCACAACATTTTACATTTCATACATATATATCTAGCCACCAAGGCAATACATATCACAAATGCCGGCACGACGACCCGACATTCCGTGCACTCAGGGCACATTCTGGTGTACCGGAAACACCAGGTCCCACCATTATTCAGAGGTCCCAGACATGACAGTCCAATTTGAGTATTTCTAGTCTGATCGGCGCGCAAGCCATCGACTCTCGCTATGTGATCCTAACATGGCCTTAAGCACCCAAGGTTAGACAACCATAATGCGGGTACATATCCACCTTTCCCGTTGCTCAAAATCGTCAGACTCAAGACGGGACTGATGCTGGTACAACTTCACCTTGCCCGTCCGCCACCAAGGAATTCCTCCAATTGCAGCATAACGACTTAACTTCATAACATATGGCACTCACGGCCACAAGAGTTGAACCCAACTCTCACCATTACCTGGACTTCCTCCAGTACTTCCTACGACAACAAGCTAGAGGCATCCACCACAGATTTCATGCATACAAGCAATACTCACGGAGTCTTCTCCGATGTGAAAACAAGATTCACCAATCCAGACCAACATGTCCAAATGGGCTTCACACAGATGCCTAACCGTACTCACACTTCCGATTCTAATGCAATACAACAAGGGACGTACCGCCGACCAAAGGGAATCACTTCGCCATCCATCTTTTGGTGGAGGATTCCTATGCAAATGCAGGAAAGAAGGACTTCACTTGTCCAAGAAGGAAATCGTTACCCTTGAAGGACGTTTTGGCGCCATGGCGAAAAGTACACGGTTGGAAAGCTTCGCAGCGATCAAGCCTCCGCAGAGATGAACTCGGCTCGCAATTTGGACCACCACAGTACCACCGGCAGCCAGCTTTCCCTTCTTCTTCCTCCCCTTGCTCTCCTCTCTCTCTTCACTTAGGAAAGAGAATGGCACAACTCAAATGAGTTTTCTCCATCTCAAATCCGGCCTTATAAACCCAGGTAACAACCTAGGCCATTGGATCTTGGTCAAAGAAAATGGAAGGCTCAGATTAGCCCTGAAATTGAATTTCCTGGGCCGAGCACGTGTTGTGACACGCCCGTGTCAAAGGTCGTGTTACTGAAGCGGTGCACAATATACTTAAAAT
The DNA here is from genome assembly GCA_039513925.1 of Platanthera zijinensis. Taxonomy (NCBI): domain Eukaryota; kingdom Viridiplantae; phylum Streptophyta; class Magnoliopsida; order Asparagales; family Orchidaceae; genus Platanthera; species Platanthera zijinensis. The sequence continues at coordinate 188,148,227 of CM077079.1, read as the reverse complement.
AAAGCATAACAGGGCATCGACACACCCATGTCATGTCTGACACGCCCGTGTCACCCAGTACACGGCCGTGTATCTGGTCGTGTCACCTCTGTAACACGATCTCCAAAATCACCCGAGCAGGACACGGCTAAGGCACACGCCCGTGTCCATGGCCGTGCGCCCAACACGCCCCTGTGACATGCCCGTGTCACAAGCCGTGTCGCCTCTCGACGATCAGCTCTCGAGAACTCGAGTCGACGTATCGAGAAAAGGGGACATGCCCGTGTCCTAGGTCGTGTACACCTGATTGATGTAGGCCACAACGTTTGCCACTATAACGGCTAAGGGAATTACACGTACTCCTCTCTATTCCCGATATTACGCTCACACAATAATTAAACGCAGCACACTCACGAACAACGTTTCAACTATTGCTAACGTACGGTAGCCACGCTGATTAAAGATCGAACAAACGGCTATAGGCTGATGTTCTCTCAAACTAAAAGGACCAATATTTGGTCCGACCGAGCGATCGTTGTACCAAAAGAGATCTACCGAAAAGTTCGATTCGGAAATGGTAGATCTCCCCCAACAAAACGAAAGAGAGGCTCGCCAAACCTCTCGGAAAATTAAGAAACTTGAAAAAACAACTTATGCTATCAGAAAGATGAAACCATGATCGAAAAACAATTACAAAATAACACAACGGTATTCCACCAAATAAAATTCTAGAAAATAGGTTCACATAAGAGGTAGAAAATCTCGTTACCCAACCAGAATGGATGATTCCGATTCGCTTGAGGATCACTCTTCCACGGTTCCACCGGAGTTTCGCCAAATGGAGAGAAACTCGCCTGCTTCCTTCGCTTCATGCCGGGATGGATGAAAATCACAAAGGGAGGAGCCTCTTTTTTTGTCTTGAACGATCTCAATATGAAGGAGATGGTGGGTCGGCTAAGAGGGTGGTGGTGGCCGAACTATTGGAGGTGGAGGTCAGGGTGGTCGGCTAGGTGGATGAGAAAAGAGAGGAGGAAGAGGGGAGGAGGCTTGTTGCCGAATTCCACAAGGAGGGAAGGAGAGGGGAAGGAGGCCGACGGCCAAGAGGGGGGAGCAAGAGGGAGATCCGAAATTTTGAAGAGGGAAAGAGGGAAAGGGGGGGGAAACCAATTTTAGGTTTTCAAAATTCTTTCATTCTTTTTCTAATGAAAATAATAGAGTCCATGCCTATATATAGGCTTACAACAAGACTTGGCTATTTGCAGCCCAAATAAAAATTAAACATTACCAAAATTTAAAAATAACATGATGAAAATTAAAATGCAAATAATTAAAATAATATTTAAAGTCTTCATAAGTCTTCATCGTCGTCGTCGCGATCATGTTGGGGTCGTCGTTGTCTTCTCCATCATTATCTTCAACATGTAGGATAATGTCGTCGCCGCCACCGCCATCGCCATCATCATCCTTAACATGTAGGAGAACGCCGTCTCCATCGCCGTCTTCATCTTCAACTTTATAACACTGGGGGTTGTCGCCATCAATCCTCCCCTGCTCAAAATAACTCATCACTGATGAGTTGGCATGGAGGTGCTGGCGCCGAAGAACATCATCCAAATGAACCATCGCCGGGTCGCCGGAGACCGGGCGAGCATACCATCGTATCACATAAAGCTGAGTACCTCCAACTGGAGAGGAGAACAAAACACCAACAATGAACCTGTCTAGGCAAAATTTTGTCCTCCGAAACTTGGCCAAGGCATTAGGAAAATAAAGAAGAAAAAATTTTGCATCAACAGTCAACGTACCTCCGTTGGAGACCAATGGAGAGAACGATCCAAGAACAAGCTCACCCCCTAACCCAAGTGACAATATAGTGGCACCAAACATAGAGTTAGATATTTCAAATTATGGAAAAACACAATGCGTGAAATTGGAATCATTTAAACTAGGGGGATTACCCCATTAAGTAGTTAACTTAAACAGACATGTTGTTTCTCCTAATTGATTAAAAATCCAAAAAGTTCTAACTCGCCGACTCGCCAACGTTTCTATAGTGCCCGAAGGCATCCGTTTAGGGACGAGATACACCAAGAGTAAACCGAAAACCTTATAGGGAGACACCCTCTTATGTAAGTTAGCGATATATTGATAAGAAGACATGTTTGTGACTAACCCTTCCTTACCGTGCTTATGTAAATTAAGAACAAGAGAGGCAAATACTAGTGCATGTTGACTTGTCATAGAAAATGGCGGTAACGGAACTGTATAAGGTGGCACAAACGGAAATAAATATGGTGGCGCCAACGGAAAGTAATAGGGTGGCACTAGCGGAACTACATCAGGAGGCACTAGTAGAATGAAATCAGGTGGTACTAACTGAATGCAATCCGATGGCACAAAAGATGGCCACGTCATTAACGTGCTCTCAGAGATTTGGTGAATCTTAGAAAATCGAGAGGGTACAGAATTAATGAGACTGTCATAATGACCCAACATAACATCTAATAACACACGACGCGACATGTCTCAAGGAGGGTCCAGCATGGATGGTAAAACTAATTGACTCAAATCAGGCAACTTAAACACACAACCCAAAGGATCCGCTGGTCGGGTCAACATATCAGGAGGGATTATCGGTAACACTAACAACGAGAAAGAGTTAAGATCGTATTTAAATTCACGCCACGGAGTTAGCATAAGGGAACACTTATCCGGGTCTACCTCAATGACGACCTCCAAATGTATAACTCTCTCACTTGGAAATTCTTCCAACTCATAAATCGTGACATCAATAGCAGTAAACATCTCAGGAATGGGCGCATCGGTAGATTCCAGAGGAGGGGCTACGTCATACCCAGTGTCAAAATATGGATTTATCTTCCAAGTAAAATCCTCCGGGTGCAAGCCATCAAACTCAACCGAAAAATCAAACAGAAGATTTTCCCTCACGATAAACTCATCTGGCTCATCATCACCCAACTCACTCTCCAAATAAAACTCCTCACAGGAGGACTCTACCAATTCATCTGAAAGTTCTTCCAACAATAAATGTTGATAATATAGTAAGTCTTCCAAATCAGTTGGGGCATCCATTAATTCGTGATTAGAGAAATCGACTGGAACATCCTCACTTACAAGATCCTCAGGAAAATCAGAGATATTCTCATTAGGTGTAATCGTAGCCTCTAACACGTCGAGGCTGGTAGTTTGGAGAGGGCTCTCAACACTAGGGTGATCCGTCACAACGGTAGTGGGGCTAGTAATGGGCAAAGTAATACTCTCACAGGTCAAACTATCATCATCCCAAAAATCATCTAACTCACGATTGGGTAAGCTCTCAGCATAAGGTAAATCTTCCGATTCAGCCAGATTATATATCGACCTAGGGTCATCCAAAGACTCCACTATGATCAAGATGGATGGCTCCGATATGTCGTCGAAGGGGAGTGGAGATGATTGTCACAGCCCGCATTTTTCCCAACATTTTAATTATATCAGAGCAAGGGGAAAAATACGCGTCGTGATGCCATGCCGTGCAGGGGATAACTGCAGAAGTTCAGGCAAGACTCCAAACTCTACAATTTTAGAAGAAAACATAAATGGTTATGAATAAAAATCGAGATCAAGTTATGATGGTAGCCGTATCCCTCGGCTTAGTGAATCATCTAGTTCACGATTTAAAATATAAATTATACGCTTTCGGAAAATACTTATTTAAATTGACTCTAATATCCTACATGAGTATGAATGTCCCCGAGGAACAACTCATACAATGCAAACCCTAGATTTATAATAAGTATAGAAAAGTCTTTACGCTAAATAGAAAGTAGTGGCTTCGTTTTGAAAGAGATGACAAGTATGCTTTACTAATTGTAGGGTTTTGTAGGTTAAAAATATCTAACATGCAATCCTAGCAATAAATCATCCCAAAGAGCAAGTAATGTAAACCAAACATAAGGAAACCACAACAGCTAGCAAGTGTCCAAAAAAAAGGTCAACAAACCTGTGGGCGTCAACAACCTGACACGAACCCACAGTAAGAATATGTCTGAAACTGGGCAAAGAAAACTAAAACAACAAACTACCTCGCTACGGCGAGGGGGAAATCTACAGCCAAACTGCTGCTACTAAGGCTCCAAAACCGGCTCCGCTACCTGCTAATGCTCCGAACCTGAGGCATTCCAAAAACAGAACACCTCAGCAAGAGGGTACAAATGGTGGCAGAAAAATCAACAAAATAAAACAAAGGTCAGACGGGGTACCAACCCAAGACCAACAGTACTGAAGTTAGGTGCCAAACAGGAAAAGAAAGAAATACCTACGTGAATCGTCACATACTCCCGCAAATACGCCAGATTTCTCAAGGCAAAAAGAGAACAACAAAAGTAAAAACATAAAGAAGAATTTTAATTAGCTTTACTAAGCACCTGTGGTCGACCCTACCTCAAAACACGTGCGAGGTGGTCCCTCAACTGGACACACCCCTCACGAATAATTTATCCGCTTAACTGCGAGCGAGTCTCATACTCTCCACCATACACCGCAGATGCCCAAAAACCCGGTAGGCTTCCACAAGGTACCATAAAGGAGTCAGACCATGTGGAGGTGGTTTTATCCACTAACTCCCGCAAATTTTAGAAAGCCAAAGAAACCACAACACAAAAATATATCTCGAGATTTGGCTCATCAGATTCTACTTGACACTTCTAGTTTCAAGACATGGTTGATCAACCCCTATGAACGATTTACAATCCTAGACAAACCCTAATACGATCAATAACGATAGGTAATGCATTTAAAGGCATTAATAAGACACATCAAGAGCGATTAAATATATCATGACAGGATCAAGTTCATCAAGACAACACCTTACAATCTCGAGAGATCATCCTAAAAGGTTAATCGTAGCAATAATTTGGAAAACAAAGTAAAGAAATTTTAAAGAACATAAAAACTGAACTGTTACCATCGAATCGGAGAAGGAGAAATTAGGGGAAACCACGACTTGCCTTGGTTTCACCGGAAAAGTTCTCCGAATCACTCCACGTCGCAGATTAGGGCGAAAGAAGATAAGGAAAGTTGAAATCTGGACAAAAAGGGCTGAAATGGAGGTTAGAGCCGAAAACACTAACGAGAAAACTCAAGAAATGGGAGAAGTTTTACCACGATGGCGTGGCTCTCGTCGAGAGCTTTCCAGATCTACGCTCAGTTGAAGATTTCGTGCACCGGAGCTCCGTCAGCGGCCACCGGAAGATTCACGAAAAAAGACTCTCTCGCTCACGCCGCTCTGGTTCGGGAGAAAGAAATCGGAGAAGAAGAAGTGTTTATTCTTTTCTAATAACCTAAGTATAAGAGTATATATATATAAGTACTTATAAAATATTTTGTCTAAATAAAAGAGAACGGTATAATACGAGCAGTTCGCGGAAAACAAAATTAAAGGTCTAGTATGGCTACGAATCGAAAAGTGCCCAACATGAAAGTTGTAGATCTTGCCGATACGAACAAATTTTATGTTAGCTGTTTTTCCATACGGCACCGCTTTGACCCTCCAAAATGCGCCCGAACGCAGACTGTAACGGACTACACGAGAACAAGCTTACGGGTACTCGAGAGGTAGAAACGACTACTCGGGTAGATATATACTCGAGTAGCAGAAAAGATTACCCGAGTAGAAGAGATTTACTCGAGAAACAGGATTGATATACTCGAGTAACAGAAAGATACTCGAGTAGAAGAAAGAATTACTTGAGTAACAGAATTGATATACTCAAGTAACAGAAAGATACTCGAGTAGAAGAAAGAATTACTCGAGTCACATTATGGATATACTCGAGTAGATAAAAGAATTACTCGAGTAACATTATGGATATACTCGAGTAGATTAAAGAATTACTCGAGTAACATTATGGATATACTCGAGTAGATTAAAGAACTACTCGAGTAACATTATGGATATACTCGAGTAAATTAAAGATTACTCGAGTAGGAGAAATAAGCTACTCGAGTACTAGAGAAAATCACTCGAATATAAGGAAAACAGAGACGATTTCTTTGCAAACATACCCTTTGATCAAACTGTACGGATGAATAGTACTTTTCATAATAAAATGATCGTATTTAAACATATAGAATCAGGAAACGCGAGTTCGAAACGGAGGCCCAAGTGCGCGCCGAATTGAACGAAACTCACGCTGAAGGAGAACACAGACGCTACGAACACGACGGAGAAGTCAAAACCAAAATCAGACGAGCCATTCTCGAGATATAAGTTTTCAATGTTTACGACGAACATAAATTCCACAAAACTTTGGAAAAACGCCGAGGCCCAAATATCGCTCGGATCGCGACGAAACATGACGAGTAAGTCTAAAATTACTCAAGTTAAATTCCAAACGCAAAATTTTCTCATTACAACAAGAATAAAATTGAATCTCTTAAGCAGGCTACATCAGATTCAGCAAAGATGTTGGATTTGAAATTGAATGAGGTTGACAAACTGAAAAACATAACAGTTATTCAGATGGGCACAATCTCCTTCAAGGAAAATCACATCAAGAATCTGGAGGAAAAACTTCTGAAAGAAAAGGAGTTAGTGGCTAAATTCTCTAAGCCAAAGTTTGTCTTGTCCTTAATGGATAATTTCATTTCTCAAAAAGGAAAGACAGGTCTACGCTTTTAAGGGAAGAACAAAGGCCACTAATTCTCATAGAAAAGGCAAAGCCCCAGTTCAGTCACTAGCCTCAAAGCCCCCTATCTTCTTCAGGAAAGAGATGCAACCTACAAATAGGTAAGATCATGATATTACTCATGGTCACTATGAGTATGGAGATCTCATTGGCAAGGGTGTATATGCCAATAGGACACTCTATAAGCAAACTCATCAGGGTCTTAAGGAATCCTTGGGGTTTGCTGCTCCAGTACCTAAACTTAAAAGGACTGCTAGCAACCAAGTTATTAAGTCTGTACCTAAGAGAAGGTACAACAGATTTGAGTGTTGGTGTTGTGGCAAGGTGGGACACTTTGCCATGGATTGTTGGTTCAACACAATTGATAAAAATAAGAACAGCTTACCTGTCAGAAAAGCTGTAGGAAAGCATGATAGATTTCAAACTAATAAGAACCTAGGTCCCAATAACAATTTGGGTTCTGAGGATAGGTAAATCTTTATTTGATGCAGGTGAATCTAAGTGGCCATACCCCTATATGGTACATGTATAGTGGATGTTCCGGGCACATGACTTGAACAAAAATAATGTTGAGGGACTATGCACCCATAGAGAATGGACCCAAAGTAATCTTTGGTGTATTTGAAAAAGGAATCATCAAAGGATTTGGTAACATTCCTAGTAATTCTATTACTATCACTCAAGTGGCTTATGTGAAGGATCTGAAACACAACCTGATTTGCATAAGTCAGCTTAGTGATCTAGGTAATGAAATCTCTTTCCTCAAAGGGGAGTGCCAAATAAGGAGGTCAAGTGATCAAGAGATCATTCTGACTGGCACTAGGAAAGGGAATGTATATTGTCTTAACCTTGATTGTGAGTATAACAACTCACCCATTTGTCTAGTTGTAGGTGAGAAAGCATCACAATGTGTCCAATGGCATAAGAGGCTGGCTCATCTGAACTATAAGTCAATAGGACAGCTATTTAGTATGTGGTTAGTGAGGAATGGTCCTTAAGTACAGTGCATTAAAGAGCGTGTTTGTTCATCTTGCCAAAAAGGCAAACAGACTAAGTCCTCTTTCCAAGTACTTGATTCCAAAGATTCTAAGAGATGTCTATATCTCTTGTATATGGATTTGTTTGGTCCTATGCCAGTTCATAGTCTAGGTAGGAAAGTATACACATTAGTTATTGTTGATGACTATTCTAGATTGACATGGGTTTTCTTTTGAGGCAGAAATCTGAAACCCCTATTGTCTTCCAGACTTTTGTTAGACAAATTCAGAATGAATTTAACAATTCAGTGGTCAAAATCAGAAGTGACCATGAAACTGAATTTCAGTCTGAGTGTATGATAAAGTTCTGTGAAGAAATTGGGATTCATCAGGAGTTCTCCTCACCTAGAACTCCCCAGCAAAATGGAGTTGCTGAAAGAAAGAATAGGACTCTTATTGAGGCAAGTAGAACACTATTTAGTGACACTACTCACCCTGAGTACTTCTGGGCTGAGGCAGTAAATACTTCATGTCATGTACTCAATAGAGCTTCCATCAATAAGAAACATAAGATGACTCCCTATGAGATTTTGAAAGGCATAAAACCAAACATTTCCTACTTTAGAATCTTTGGTTGTAAGTGTTATGTCCTAGTTAATGGTAAGCACTACCAAACTAAGTTTGCTGCCAAATCCTTAGAAGGGATATTTGTTGGGTATAACAATAATAGTAGGGCATACAGGATCTACAACTTGACGATATAAGTTGTAGAAGAATCTGTCCATATAGTATTTGATGAGTCTAAGTTGATTAACAGTGAATTGTCTAGCTCTTAAGGTAGTTCTACAGGTTTAAAGGACAGCCTGGACAAGCTGACTATTAATAAAGAAGCACTTGATAGGCTGGATGAAGAAAAGGATGCATGCTGTCCAGGGGAGAACAAGATTCACTAGATGAAGAAGAAAACAGTGAGGTGCATCAGGATGAGGAAAATGAAGAAGGAGAAGAGGTTGGCAGATTTCCTCCAACAATAAGACACTTGAAAGATCATCCAGCTCACCAAATAATTGGTGATGCAAGTCAAGGTGTTCTAACCAGGAGCAAGAGCATGAACACACTTCTATGTTCAAGTTTTCTATCACAGATAAAACCAAAGAAGTTTGAATAAGCCATGCTAGACACAAACTGGATTGATGCCAAGCAGTAAGAGCTGAATCAATTCAAAAGATGTAAAGTCTGGGAACTAGTTCCTAAACCAAAGGATCACAATTTTATAGGAACCAAGTGGATCTACAGAAATAAACTTGATGAGAATGGCACCATAATCAAGATCAAGGCCAGGCTAGTAGCAAAAGGCTACAAACAAGAAGAAGGGATTGACTTTGATAAAACCTTTTCCCTAGAGGCAAGGCTGGAAGCTATAAGGTTGTTCTTGGCCTATGCTGCCTATCAAGGTTTCAAGGTATATCAGATGGATATAAAGTCAGTATTTCTGAATGGTGACTTAAAAGAGGAAGTCTATGTTGAACAACCCTCAGGTTTTGTAGACTCTCACTATCCTAACTATGTATATAGGCTTGGGAGAGCCCTATATGGTTTCAAACAAGCCCCTAGGGCTTGGTATGAAACCTTATCTTCTTTTCTTATTGAAAATAAATTCTCTAGAGGAAAGATAGACAAAACTATATTCTTTAGGGAATCTAAAGGCAAGATCATCCTGGTGGTCGCTAGGCTTCGAAGAAAATAATAGCAACCGAACTAGCAATCCAATGAGGAAAGTATACCTATCGAACTGTAGCTAGGGGACACAAGTGTCATATTGAAATCCTGGAACTGTTGAATAAACTTACTCACACGAAGGCTATTATTTTATCGACGGAAAAACTAGGGTTTGAGAAACTAAGTGCAATTAAAGAAATAAAGTTATGCTAGAAAGAGAACAGCTGTAGTTAATTAAAGAGCATAAAGTAAGTGATTATAATGAAGGGCTGAAACTATGAAATGGAAATGCACTCGATCAAGATTCACCTCGGCTAAATACGACTAAGAAAATGCGATAAAAACCTAAGCTTAATAGGGTAAAGGTCCTTGATTGTGGAGGTTCCTAAAGCTTGAACACGTTTCTATCAAAGTCATGCTCAACTGAGTTTAGGAAGGTCCGAACGACTCTCGTCTAAATCGGAGTCCTAAAGCTCGCTTTACACGGTGAACCCCACTATTGGATTTTACTCCAATCCGGGAGATTTGGACGTCTGCCTCTCTCGAGGGGTGCGTAAAACTCCCTTTACTCTTGAATACTCACTTCATTCTATCGGCCACTCGGCTAACCTAGAATGAAAGCAGAGGTGGAGAGTATATATCGATAATATACCTCCAGCCCATGAAAAATCAAGAGTAATTCAAGGCCTAAAACCTAAAAAGAAAATGTAAATTAAAACATCATAACTTAATCGCTCGAACCTCGGATCATCAAGATCGAGTACAAGGAGGATTATTTAATAATAATGGAGTGGAGGAGGGGGGATGAGTAGTAAAGCATTAAGAACGCAATGAAGAAAAGAACACTCTTATATTCATGAAAAAGAGAGCTACACTTGCATGAAAATCAAATTACAATTGCATGATATTTAAAACCTATTCTAGACCTACATTAAGCAACTAAAACAAATGCATAAATTACAATAAAAGCTTAAACAAACTAAGACCTAAGCTAGGGTTAAGAAAATTACAAAAATATAAAGAGAGAGAGAGAAGAACATGAAAAAAAACCAAGAAACAAAGGGGCAGAACATACCCCTCTCATCCCAAGCTTGCTGAAATGGAAGAGGGGGTCTGAATTTATAGGCAAAGGTCACGGGTTTGTCACGCCCTTCGACAAACCCTAGGGGCGTGTCGGGGGGCGTGACATGTAACACCTCCCCTTCAAAGACCATATAATATGGGTCCGGCCGGGGCCCCACAACATACGGACGCCACAACTTTAGTATAAAAAGATGATATGAAAACTACCCAATCTCAAAACTCCAGACAAACACAGCGGAAACAGAACAAACCGACATAAGTTATCCACTAACGATAGAGTATCAAATGGCCTTAAGGCCTTACACAATAAGAGTCCAAAACATATAAATGTGCCAAGCACTCCTAGGCTACCTCGGCATGCAAGCCGGACATAAACATAACAAAAGTAGCAAACACAAAGGGAGAAACCAAGCACAGCAACACTTCATGAGGCTTAGGGCTTTTCGCCCGGCGCGCTAGCTCCTGCATGTGATCCTTGCCCTGTAAGGATTTGAAGTAACGTGGGTCAGCAAATGCTGACCTCTACTGTGTAACAAACACATCTCCTCCCGGCCGTCCCTAACGGACCCCGGGGTACCACTCCACCTGCAAGTTAGCACTTCGTATACCAAAAGAGCATATATATTAAAGCGGTAAAACAGGCTTGGATGTCTCATACAGCATACATGTTCTCTACATATTGTACAAAGTGAAAGGGGCCTACTATGCAACATGAATGCAACCCGGGTTTCACCCAAGGCACCCTAGCTCGTATGCATCTAGCACAACATCAAACACTGGGTACTTTCGTTTCCCATTGGATTAAAGCCGCAAACACAAGGGAACCACCATATCCCTAATGGCACACACGCCGTCACACGGAACCTTGCAAAGGCCCCACCCGCACAATGGTCATATACCCCGGGGCTTGCCCGCACATTCTGACTTCGCACGTCAGGGTTCCGTCTCACACTGACCGATTCTAAGAAGCCTTGCTGGACCCCACCCGCTCATGGCCACATTGCCCGGGCTTGTCCTCCGCTCGACATTCTCATCAGTCCACACAAGGGGCTAGTCTCGCCGGGACACTTCCCCCACATGACTTGCGCGTCACGTGATAGCCAGCCGACCACGGAGACAAAGCTGCGCCTTTGCACAGCACAAACAAAGGTTTCCCCACCCCAATCACCATTCGCACCGTGTCTTTCCCGTGCTCCAAGGAAATCATCTACCGCACAAAACGGAGCTAACCTTGTCCGGTTCCGACCACGAGTACTCACTCAAATGTAAGGGGGAAAACACATACATACAACGGCGTATTGCTGCAACGGATTTTTACCGAATCCCCGAAGCTCACTATGCAACATCACCGGGTCGGACTAACGGTCGCAACCACGGCTTCACCCACAATGCCTAATCCGCTAATGGAGAAGATCTCTAATGAAAAGTATGTCGGGATGAACATACTCAACCCGGAGGTTCCTCTTGAACCTAGGCTACACGAATCCCTCTCATTTGAGAGATTCGGCGCTCAAAATACGAAAGGAAGGGGATGCTATTCATGCATCCTAAATCCTAAAAACTGAGAGGAGAAGTGTCGTTACCTTCCGTCCCCTCTTCCTCGCCATGGAGAAGATTTGCTCGGTTGAAAACCACCGCAATGCGCCCACCTTCGCGGATCTGAACTCCGCTCGCGAAATGGACCTTCGAAGCTTCGCCGGCGGCCGGATCTTGGCCTTCTTCCTCCTCCTTGCTCTCCCATCTCTCTAGAATCAAGAGAGATAAAGATGGGAGCAAAGTGAGGGTTTCAAACCCTATTCCCGAGTTTATTCCCTCAGACCTAGCCCCCAGCCGTTGGATCTCAATCAAAGAAACGGACGGCCACAATTCGGCCTAAAATCACAAAAACTGGGCCGAACACGGGTTGCAACACGGCCGTGTACCTGGCCGTGTCACCCATTTGCCGTCTCGATCGAGTCGAAAAACCAGCACATGGCCTTTGGCACGGCCTCCGACACGCCCGTGTCACCTGCGACATGCCCGTGTCGGGACCCGTGTCACGCCCCCCCGTGTGCACTCGACCAACATTTCGTAGTCAGAGAGGTACACGGCCTTGTGACACGGCATCAGACACGCCCATGTCAAATTTGACACGCCCGTGTTTGTGCCTGTGTCACGGCCCGTGTACCACACTTGCAGAATCCCTGGAGTGACACGGCCTGGGACACGCCCGTGTCCTAGGCCGTGTTCTACAACTCGACTAGCGTCGACCGCCAAAGCGTCGACCGCACGACCCGAGGCCGAACACGCCTATGTCATGCCCGTGACACACCCGTGACACGCCCATGACACGCCCGTGACATGCCCGTGACACACCCATGACACCTGCTCCAAAAACCAAACTGGGCTTAAAACATCACCCGTCCCTCTTTTGAGTTTTGGGGTGTTACATGACATATACAGGTTTGACCTCGGGATCTGGATTCTGGAGGGAAGGATGATTGTCTCTATACGTCGGTGGACACCCCCTAGGTCATGCCTGTGTAGGGGAGGCGTAACACGCACGTCGCGTCGAAATTATTGGTCGGAAATCCGTCAGTCATCGGAAAAGGTTGGGTCACGCCCTATGTAATGCCTGTGATAGGGGGCGTGACAGTACTATTGGCGTGCTGAATCGAATTGGCATTTAATGCGGCGGAAGCCTTCGGGCAGAGGGCGACACGCCCCGGGTCATGCCCGGGGACACGCCTGGGGAGGGCGTGTCAGGGGGCGTGACAGCCGTTTTTCCTGGTATTTTCCTCTGGGTTCTGGAATCCTGTGGAATAGGTGACATGCCCTAGGCCACACCCGGGGAGGGCGTGACAGGGGGGGCGTGTCAGGTCAATTTTGACTAATTTTAAGAAAGTCTGCACAAAGTGAGGAAAGAGTTAGGGGCAATAAAATTAACAATAGAAAGATAAAAATAAAACATAAAATACAAGATTTGTACATTATAAACTAGAAAAATACGATAATAGTTTAGGCTACAAAATGTATTATCAAATTCCCCCAAGCTTAAGATATTCTTGTCCCCAAGCAAAAATATAAAAACTAGATAATCATAAAAAAGACTAATCAAAAAGATCAAATTATGCCCACACAAGTATTATGCGAAATTCTAAGTAGGGAAAAGGTGAAACGTAAATCTAAAACAATTATTTAGGTATGGTATAACTTTTATAAACTTTACATAACGAAAATAAATCATCCAAAATTTTGACGAAATTCTTTAAATAGATTTAAGCAAAGCAACGAAAATTAAAAAACACATTGAGTTGTTACTAGATCCAAGCAACGCATTATAATTATATCAATTCAATTAACAAAAATCTAAGTTTAAATCCAAAATTAAAACCTTATTTACTTTTCTTCGTTTCTTAGTTATTAAATAAAATTCAAAAGGCATGAATCAAAAGGACTTAAATAGGACAGAAACGTTTGGTTTAGGAATATGATTAGGAGTGGAATTCAAAGATAATCGTGAAGGCTTAAAATCACACTAAACTGAAACAAAGAGTTTCAAAAATGTTCATTTAAAATAAAAATATATATATATATATATTTTTTCTTTATTTTTCATTTTTTTTCTTTTTCTTTTTTCAAAACAAAGGCCATAAATATTTTTATTTTCATTTTGAATTGGCCAAACAAAAAAAAACATATCTTTTGAACATACTTTTTTAAAAAATATCACAAAACAACCTATCATAATCTTGGAAAATTTTTAAGAAACTCAAAAAGGCTAGTGTGATTAGATAGGTTGGAAATTTTGGCCTTAGTGAAAATGATATGAAAAGAGGAGCTATCAAATGTATTTGGAAAAAGGCTCAAAAGCGGCTAAGTAGTGGTGAAAGTTTTTAGGTTGGCAGGAAAGCTCAAACGAAAACAAAAATGGCGTAAATCATTTTCACGCTTTTAAATTTATTTAAAATAAAGATTTGAAAAATTTCAAAAAGAAAGTCTTCGATAATAAAAGAAGATTGATGAAATTATCTTGAAAATAGAAATAATGAGTTACTTGGATCGTTCACATCTACTACGCTATTCAAAAGTTGACCTTAAAAAAATTATCCAAAAATGAAAAGGAAAATAGTGGATGATAAATTTTTTAGAAAGTAAAGAAAATAAAGAAGGAAAAACCATAATAGAAATACGTGTTTTAGAAAAACATTTCACCTTAACATGCTATCGTGAATTAAAAACACAGCATGACCAATATTTTCCTTATGAAACATAATTAAAAAGGGCAATTAGAAATATTATAATTAACTAAGTTGTTTATAGGAAATTTTGAGTAAAACAAAACAAAAACTATGGGTACTATTGAGATACCAAAATATCTAAACTATTAAAGTAAGAACAAAAAAACAAATATATATATATATATATATATTAATTTTTGAAATATTCTCTTTTTTTGGAGTTTTGAAATTTTTTTCTTTTTTTTTTGGAATTTTAAGATATTATTTTTTTTTTGGTTTTTTGAAAAAAAATATACAAAAAAAGAAAAAAAATATTTACACTAAGCAAAAGAAGGAGGAAGTCCTCCCCCAAGCTTAAAATGGACATTGTCCTCAATGGAAAAAGAAAGGGATTGGAGAAGGAGTGAAAATTAAAGTACAGAATTGAAAGACAGAATTGAAAAATAGGTACTTCCCTGGATTTATTTGCTGCGAAAGTTGAGTGATGCCGCTCCCCCAAATGTCTTCTTTAGACTTCGTGATGGATTCAATAACATTGGAGCAGGCGATCGCAGAAGCCTCAGCTTATCAGAGCCGTCTGGGGGAAAATTGTTAAATAAAGAAAATGAAAAAAGATAACTTGGGTTGCCTCCCAAGAGCGTCCGTTGTTTAAAGCGTCGTTGAGCTTGACGCATCAAAAATAATATTGTCCAAAAATATTGTTGTCCAGAAATAAAATAGTTTTTAACAAAAAATAAAAGTTCAAAGCTAGAGTTCATGCAGCAGATAGTTAATAATGTTTGGACTGACATCATCATCACCAGAGAAATAAAGTTTAAGACGCTGACCATTCACTTTGAAATTACCCTTATCAGGGTGCGAAATTAAAATAGTTCCATACGGGAAAACTTCTAAAATAGAAAAGGTCCCCGACCAACGAGATTTTTATTTGCCCGGAAATAAACATAATCAAGAATTATAAAGAAGAACCTAGTCACCCGGCTTAAAGGTTTTCGGATGCCTTAAGTGGTTATCGTGTAAACGCTTCATCCGCTCTTTATAAAGTTTGTTATTTTTGTGAGCATAAGAGCGCCACTCGTCGAGTTCATTAAGTTGAAATTTTCTAAGGTCACCGACAGAGTGGGGGTCGAAGTTAAAAAATCTTAAGGCACAAAAAGCGCGGTGTTCTAATTCTACGGGTAAATGGAACGATTTTCCATTGACCAGCCGATACGACGTACATTCGAGGAAGGTTTTGTACGCTGTTCGGTAGGCCCATAAAGCATCGTCTAATTTGGCTGACCTGTCTTTCATAGAAGTTAAAACAGTATTTTCTAATATTCTTTTTATTTCTCTATTTACTACTTCGACTTGTCCGTTAGTTTGGGGGTGGTAGGCAGTTGAAAGCTTATGTGTAACGCCGTATTTGGTAAGGATTTTTGAAAATTTTGCGTTACAGAAATGGGAACCCCTATCGCTAACGATGGGGCGCGGCGTACCGAATCTAGAAAATAATTTTTTCAAAAAGGTGACTACAACTCGGAAGTCATTCGTAGGAAGAGCTTGGGCTTCAACCCATCATGAAACATAATCAACGACAACTAAAATATACTTGTTTCTAAAGCTAGAAGGAAGGGGCCCAACAAAATCGATTCCCTAGAGGTCGAAAATTTCGCACTCGAGGAAATAATTTTGCGGCATTTCATTTTTATTTGAAATGTTGCCCGACCGTTGGCAACTATCACACCTACTCACAAAGGCTTGCGCGTCTTTAAACAGGCTAGGCCAGTAAAAACCCGCGCAAAGCACCTTTTGAGCGGTGCGAGCATCTTGATAGTGCCCACCTGTCGGACCTTCTTATAAATGTTTTAAAATATCAACCCCTTCTTCATAAGAAACACATCTCCTTATCACTTGGTCGGCACAAATTCTGAAAAGATGCGGGTCTTTCCAAAAATAGTTCTTCAGCTAAAAAAGGAATTTCTTCTTTATCTGAGAGGAGAACTCTTTTGGGAGCTCCCGGGCCACTAAATAGTTGGCGATATGTGCGAACCATGGAGAAGTAGATGTGTTGATTGAAAGCAGCTTCTCATCAGGAAAATAATCATTAAAAAATTTTTCATTTAATTTTTCTATAAAGGGATTGTCTAATCTGGAGAGATGTTTGATGGCTAAGTTCTCGGCTCCTCGCTTATCATGGATATCAAAGTAAAACTCCTGGAGGAGTAAGACACAGCAAATCAAGCACGGCTTGGCATCCGTTTTGGCAAGAAGATATTTGAGGAATGAGTGGTCCGTAAAAACAATAATTTTCGAAAGTGTAATATAAGTACGAAATTTATAGAAAGCGAATACTACAGCGAGGAGCTCCTTCTCGTTCGTGGTGTAATTTTCCTGTGCAGATGTGAGCATTTTACTAGCGTAATAGATGGGGTGGAAGTTTTTACATATGCGTTGACCTAATACGGCTCCCACCGCGAAACTACTCGCATCGCACATTATCTCAAATGGAAGGTACCACACCGGAGCTATCATAATCGGTGCGTTAATTAACTTTTATTTAATCAATTCGAAGGTAGAAAGACAAGAGTCATCAAAAATGAATAGGGCATCTTTTCTAGAAGATGGGTAAGGGGCTTGGTGATCTTGGAAAAGTCCTTTATGAAGCGGCGGTAGAAACCAGCTTAACCTAAGAAACTTCTTATAGCTATTATATTCAAAGGCGTCGGCAACTTCTCGATAACTTCTATCTTCACAATATCTACCTCAATACCTCTTGTAGGAATTTTACGACCCAAAACTAACCCTTCCCTCACCATTAAATGGCATTTTTCTGAATTTAGGGCAAGGTTAGTCTCTTCGCATTTTTCTAAGACTTTTTCGAGGTTTTCTAAACATCTATCAAAGGAATCTCCGAACACAGAGAAATCGTCCATAAATACCTCCATAATGCTTTCTACGTACTTGTCAAAGATAGCGAGCATACATCGCTGGAATGTAGCTGGCGCATTGCACAATCCAAATGGCATTCTTTGATAGGAGAAGGTGCCGAAGGGACAAGTAAACGTAGTTTTCTCTTGGTCCTTGGGAGAGATGGGGATTTGAAAATACCCCGAGAGGCCATCGAGAAAACAAGAAAAGCTATGGTCGGATAATCATTCTAAAATCTGGTCGATAAACGGCAAATGAAAGTGGTCCTTGCGGGTGGAGTCATTCAGCTTACTATAATCTATACACATACGCCAACCCGTCACTGTCCGTGTCGGGATTAATTCATTATTTTCATTACTAACTACCGTTATTCCTCCCTTCTTTGGTACTACCTGAACAGGGCTAATCCACTTACTATCTGATATAGGGTAGATAATTACGGAGTCTAATAATTTCATAACCTCGCCCTTAACTCCTTCTTTCATGTTCAGGTTTATACGGCGCTGAGGTTGAATGGAGTTACGCGAATTATCTTGCATTAAAATTTTATGAGTGCAGAAGGATGGGCTTATAATGGGTTTTTACCTCAATAATGCTCGGAGATGTTTACATAGAACTAAAAGAAGTTTTTCATTTTGGGCATCCGTGAGGTAGGCCGAAACTATAACTGGCAGTTTGGAGTTCTTTTGTAAGAAGGCGTGCTTGAGATGTTCAGGAAGTTCTTTAAGTTCTAGGGTAGGGGGTTCGTCATAAGAGGTTTGAGAAATTCTTTCTTTTTCAAATACTATATCTTCGTAGATTTTTTTAGATGGAAAATTAAAAGGGGTGGAATTGGTGGCCAAGGCGGCTTCTTGCAACGATTCAGTTGGAAAAGTAGAAAAGGAACAAAAATCAAAAAATTCTTTTTCAAAATCAAATAAAAGATAAGAGGATTCTACGCTTTCTTCACTTTTGTGTAGCGATTCAGTTGGAAGAGAAGAGGAGGAACAAAAAGCAGAAAATTCTTTTTCAAAATTAGAGAGACAATAGGAGGATTCATCACTCACAGCATCTACAAAAAACCAGGAGTCATCATTTGTTATGGTGTTTTTCATCGAAGGTGTGATAAAGAAAAGGACTTCGTCGTCACCTACTCGAAGGAAGAGCTTACCATTGCAAATGTCAATGATACCTCGAGAGGTGGCAAGGAAGGGTCGGCCAAGGATCAGGGGATCCTCGACGTCCTCTTCGATGTCCAAAACTACAAATTCCACTGGGAAAATGAACTTGTCGACTTTTACTAGAACATCCTCCACTATTCCTAACGGTTACTTAACGGATCTGTCGGCGAGTTGGATACTCATGCGTGTGGGGTTGAGGCTACCAATTCCTAACTATTTAAACATCGAGAGGGCTATCATTTTAATACTCGCACCTAAGTTGGCTAATGTGTTCTTGACAAAAAGATTACCAAAGACACACGGAATAGAAAAACTACCCGGGTCACTGATTTTCTTTGGTAAGCCGTTTGTCAAAACCACAGAGCACTCGGCATTTAACGTGACGTGCGAAAGGTTTTCTAACTTCTTCTTATTGGTCAGGAGGTTCTTAAGGTACTTGGCGTACTTCAGCATCTGTGAAATCGCTTCATGGAAAGGCAGATTTATGTGGATTTGCTTGAACATGTCTAAGAAACAAGAGTACTGATCGTCCTGCCGGTTTTTATTAAGTTCGGAAGGGTAAGGCGGATTTGGATTATTTTTATAGATGGGTGGTGGAGTGAGATCTTTTTCTAAAATGGGGGTGATAACTTCTTCAACAGAGGGTGGAATTTTTAAAACGGGGGCGGAGCATTGATTTTTAAAAGCGGGGGCGGAGCTTGCCTCGGGTTCTTCACTAACCATACCGGTAACTTGCTTCCCACTCCGAAGAGTTATAGCTTTCGCTTACTCTCTCGTGTTTTGCTCGGTATTGGAAGGAAGAGACCCTGCGGGTCGCTCAGAAATAATTTTAGCGAGCTGTCCTACTTGATTTTCAAGACTTTTAACGCTTCGAGTTAATGTTCTTATTGTAGCATCATTTGTGGCGATATATTTGGAAAGTTACTCCTCCAAGCTTGGAGGTTTTGGATAATTTTTAAGTGGTGGTGGTGGTGGTGCAGAAAAATCATTTTGTGGTGGCGGGCGCATAGCATTCGATGGATTACCCCACGAAAAATTCGGATGATTTCTTAAGAAAGGATTATAATTATTCGGAAAATTAAAACCAGGAGGATGAAAATTCCCAGCAGAAAAATTATTAAAAGCATTTCTAGGCATATTGTGAACAAAATCTAATTGTTCCGGGGCAGGAGTTGCAGATTTCCATACCTAAGGGGCGGAGGCAGCAGTCATCTCTGTTATCTTTTTGCTTAATATTTCAACTTGTAGAGCGAGCTGGGAGACGTTGTCCACTTCAAAGATACCTGCAGTCTTGTTCGGGCGGGACCTAGGCACATTCCACTGATAAGTGTTCATGGCCATGTACTCAAAGAGCTCAAGAGTTGCTTCCGGGGTCTTATAATTTAAAGTACCGCTAGAAGCTGCGTCTATCATTTTCTTTGTGCTTTGATTTAGCCTGTTATAGAACGTCTGCACTTGTAACCATACAGGCAACGCGTGATGTGGGCATCGTCTTAATAATTCTTTAAATCTTTCCCAAGTTTCATATAAGGTTTCGTAGTCTATTTGTCCAAAAGCAGAGATGTTGTTCCTAAGTTTTATCATTTTAGCTGGCGGAAAATACTTTGCCAAAAATTTTTCGGTTAATTCATTCCAGGTGGTTATGCTATTCTCAGGTAGAGTGTTCAGCCACTGCTAAGCTTTAGTTCTTAAAGAGAAGGGGAAGATTCTTATCCTAATTGCATCATTTGTGACACCATTTATCTTGAAGGTGTCATAAATTTCAAGAAAGCTTGCTATATGTGCGTTCAGATCTTTATCTTGAAGTCCGTCAAATTGGACATACTGCTGCACCATTATAATTATGCTAGGATTTAATTCGAAGTTATTATTTGCTATAGCAGGGCGGACTATGCTAGATTATGTTCCCACTAAATTTTGTCGTGCATAATAAGACATAGGTCTTTGCACGACTTCCTCTACTGGGGGCTCTGCCATTCTTAAAGTAGAAGATGACTCGAAATCCTCAACCGGTAGTTGGGAAGTAGGGCTTTGAAATCGCGATCTTCTCCGAAGAGTACACTCAATTTCGTGGTCCAAGTCCAAACTAGCCGACGTATTACCTCGGGTCATGCACTAAAAGAAGAGAAGAGAAAGGAAGGGAAAATAAAAAAAAGCTAGAAAGAAAAACTAGATTAAATTTTTTTTTGAAATAGAATTTTTTTAATAGATTAACTCCCGAACTTCACAAGGACTACCCGGTGAAGGGATTGCAAGGTACTAGACAAGATAGCGGCACTTAAAGCCTCTTTGCCCTATTCGAGAGAATTAGGTGGTGTAGAAAAATTATGAAGTTGGTTAATATTAAGAGCGGCAATAAAAATTTTTAATTTTTTTTTAAAAAAATTTAGAAGGAGGGTGAGAAAGAGAAGAGTTAAAATTAATAGGTTCGTGTTTTCAATATATCAACGAAAGTTTCTTTCCGGCAACAGCGCCAAAAACTTGGTGGTCGCTAGGCTTCAGAGAAAATAAAAACAACCGAACTAGCAATCCAATGAGACAAGTATACCAATCGAACTGTAGCTAGGGGACACAAGTGTCGTATTGAAATCCTAGAATTGTTGAATAAACTTACTCACACGAAGGCTATTATTTTATCGACGGAAAAACTAGAGTTTGAGAAACTTAGTGCAATTAAAGAAATAAAGCTATGCTAGAAAGAGAACAACTGCAGTTAATTAAAGAGCATAAAGTAAGCGATTATAACGAAGGGCTGAAACTATTAAATGGAAATGCTCTCGACCAAGAATCACCTCGGCTAAAGATGACTATGAAAATGCGATAAAAACCTAAGCTTAATAGGGTAAAGGTCCTTGACCATGGAGGTTCCTAAAGCTTGAACACGCTTCTCTCAAAGTCATGCCCAACTGAGTTTAGGAAGGTCCAACCGACTCTCGTCTAAATAGAAGGCCTAAAGCTCAGTTTACGCGGTGAACCCCACTATTGGATTTTACTCCAATCCGGGAGATTTGGATGGCTTCCTCTCTCGAGGGGTTCGTACAACTCCCTTTACTCTTGAATGCTAACTTCATTCTATTGGCCTCTCGGCTCGCCTAGAATGAAAGAAGAGGTGGAGAGTATATATCGATAATATACCTCTAGCCCATGAAAAATCAAGAGTAATTCAAGGCCTAAAACCTAAAAAGAAAAGGTAAATTAAAACTTCATAACTTAATCGCTCGAACCTAAGATCATCAAGATCGAGTACAAGGAGGATTAGTTAATCATAATGGAGTGGAGGAGGGGGGATGAGTAGTAAAGCATTAAGAACACAATGAAGAAAAAAGCACTCTTATATTAATGAAAAAAAGAGCTACACTTGCATGAAAATGAAATTACAATTGCATGAAATTTAAAACCTATTCTAGCCCTACATTAAGCAACTAAAACAAGTGCATAAATTACAATAAAAGCTTAAACAAACCAAGACCTAAGCTAGGGTTAAGAAAATTACAAAAAAGAGAAAGAGAGAGAGAGAGAGAGGAACATGAAAAAAAACCAAGAAACAAAGGGGCAGCACCTCCCCCTCTCAACCCAAGCTTGTTGAAATGGAAGGGGGGGTCTTAATTTATAGGCAAAGCTCACGGGTTGGTCACGCCCTTCGATACGCCCTAGGGGGGCGTGTCAGGGGGCGTGACATGTATGGGTTTGACCTCGGGCTTAGGATTCTGGCGGGAAGGATGAATGCCTCTGCACGTCGGTGGACACGGCCTGGGTCACGCCCGTGTATGGGGGGGGGGGGGGGCGTGACACGCACGTCGTGTCGAAATCATTGGTCGGAAATCTGTCAGTCATCGGAAAAGGTGGGGTAACGCCCTATATAACTCCCGTGACAGGGGGCGTAACAGTACTGTTGGCATGCTGAATTGAATTGGCATTTAATGCGGCGGCAGGCTTCGGGCAGAGGGCGATACGCCCTGGGTCATGCCCGGGGACACGCCTGGGGAGGGCATGACAGGGGGGGCGTGACAGCCTTTTTTCCTTGTATTTTCCTTTGGCTTCTGGAATCCTCTAGAACAGGTGACGCCCTAGGTCACGCCCGTGGAGGGCGTGACAGGGGGGCGTTTCAGGTCAATTTTGACTAATTTTCAGAAAGTCTGCACAAAGAGAGGAAAATGTTAGGGGAAATAAAATTAACAATAGAAAGATAAAAAAAAAAGCTTAAAATACAAGATTTGTACATTATAAACTAGAAAAATACGATAATAATTTAGGCTACAAAACATATTATCACATCCTAGTCCAGATATATGTTGATGACATTATCTTTGTATCTACTGAAAACAACATTTGTAGAAAGTTTGCCAAACTTATGCAAGGGAAGTTTGAAATGAGCAGTATGGGTGAGCTGAAGTTTTTCATGGGACTTCAAGTTAGACAGACTGATGATGGATTGTCCATATCTCAGTCTAAGTTAACCAACGAGGTTGATTAATAAATATGAAATGGACTCAGCCTCCACCATGAAAACTTCAATGGGGACAAGTATGCCTATAGGCAAAGATGAGGCAGGAAAACCTGTTGATGAGTCTTTGTATAGAGAGATAATTGGCTCTGTACTCTACTTGACTACTAGTAGACCTGACATCATGTATGCAATATGTGTCTGTGCTAGGTACCAAGTATGCCCAAAAGAATCTCATTACACTACTGTCAAGAGAATTTTGAGATATCTTAAGGGCACAACAAATCTAGGTCTTTGGTACCCTAAGAATAGAGATTTCTTACTAACTGGCTTCTCAAATACAGACTTTACAGGATGCAAAGAAGACAGGAAAAGTACCACAGTAACTTGTCAATTCCTAGGTGGAAGGCTGGTGTCATGGAGCAGCAAGAAGCAAACAAGTGTAGCTATCTCAACTGCTGAATCAGAATATATAGTTGCAGGTATCTTCTGTGCACAGTTGATGTGGATAAAGAATCAACTTGAAGGTTATGACATCAAGGTAAGTAGAATTCCACTATTTTGTGATTCTACTAGTGCTATTTCTATTTCTAATAACCCTGTTTGACACAGTAGAACTAAGCACATATAAATTAAGTTTCATTTCATCAGAGAACATGTGGAGAAGGAAGATATTAGTCTAGAATTTGTTAACACAAATAATCAAATTACTGATATTTTTACAAAACCTCTGGATGAAATTAAATTCAATTTTTTTAAAATTGAATTATTTATGTTGAACCTAGACTAGGTCAGCACAAGCTTTCCTAAGTAGAATATGTAAGCACTAAATTTCTCAGGAAATTTGGGTGAGTAAGAAAGTTTGTGTCAACACAAGCAAATTGTGTCGACACTCTCAGTATGTTGTGTCAACACAGAAACAGTATTTGTGTCGACACAAGAATTGGTGTCGACACACTCTGTCAAGACTTTCCTAGCCCATGTCGACACTGACTTTAGTATGTCGACAGATAGACGTGTCGAAAAAAAATAGGTTTTGTCGAGATCCAAATCCTTTATGTTGACACATGTAAAAAATTTTGTCAACTAGTATTATTACTAAAAAATGCGTGTCTTTTGACCTACCCTATACCAGTACACTATAAATAGAAGATGACAAAATCTGGTCGACTACGCCTTAAGAATTCTCGAGTTTAGACCTTGTGTCGACATAGATATTCTCTTCTTTTCTCTTCTCTCTCTCTCTCTCTCTCTCGTCAATGGCGCCGCACCAGGACGGCAAGGTGAATGAAGGATACGAGCTGGTTCGCGGGTGATTCGAGATAGCTTCACAGGACATCAAGGGTGTGATTACCCTAATTTCCGAAAGTGGTTTATAGTTTTTGGTCACTGAACCTACAAGAATTTGGAAGAAGGAAGTTCTTCAATTCTACTTGTCTGCAATGGTGGATTTTGAAGGAAAGAATATCAAAGCCATAGTCCAAGATTCAAGAGTGAAACTCTCACTTAAGACGATCAGGAAGTCGCTCCAACTTCCCAAAGTTTAGGATAATGATTAAATAGTTCCGTCCATGACAAAAGATGCACTAAGTTGGTGCGGGCTGAACCCTAATACCAAAGTTGGATCATCAATTACAAGAAAGGGGATGAATTCCCAAGGTAAGTTTCTTTCTGAAATCGTAGGCAAGGTAATTCTGTGCAAGACTAGTGGACATGAAAGAATATCTGCCTACATGTTCAACCTAATGACCAGAGTCATATTAACTATAAAAACAGACTGGTCATCAGTTGTGTTTGACAAGATTCTATAAGGAATAATGAAGCCAAATATGGGAAGGATACTAAGCTTATGTCTAGCTTCAACAATACCAGATGTTATGAACCAACTGACAGGATCAAAGATCAACCATTTGAGGAGGATGGACATGAGAATTCTATCAAGATGGGATAGAGTATTTACCAAAGAGGTTTCTACTCCACAGAAATAGGTCAAGAAGGTTAAGAAAAAGAAAGAAATTGTTCAACAAACAGAATCCTCCAGTGATTCTGAAGAAGAGGTAGTATTCAGTTCAGATGAAGACCAACAACAAAAAGAAGCTCAAGATCAAGTAGAGAGCAGTCAGTACCCAAAGCAACAGATAGCCACCACTCCAGGGGGAAAACACCCTGAACAAGCAGTACAAGACACTGATCTATCTGAGTTGCCTGCCCAAGGGGGAGGCATTGTTGTAGCTACTCTGGAGAGTGAGTATGTGATAATACGTTTTGTACCCTAAAATATTATTTTTTTTTTATTTTATATTGTACAAATTATGTCTATTATTAGTTTATTTTTATCCTTTTTATGTAAATTTTATTGCCACTAACTTTTTCCTGTCTTTTTGCAGGTTTTCAGAAAAATTGCCAAAATGACTTGTCACGCCCCCCTGTCACGCCCTCCCTGGGCGTGACCTAGGGCGTGTCACCCGATCCCGAGGACACCTGCTGGAGGGGACAGAAAACGGTCAGAAACCTCTGTCACGCCCCCCTGACACGCCCTCCCTGGGCGTGTCACTAGGCGTGACCAGGGGCGTGTCGCCCTCTGCCGCAAAGATGCCGCCACATTAAATGCCCTTCCGCCTCAGCACGCAAATAGTACTGTCATGCCCCATGTCACGCCCGTGACATGTGCGTGACACCCTCCTTTTTCGGTGACTGACGGATTTCCGACCAATGACTTGGACATGACGTGCCTGTCACGCCCCCTGTCACGGCCGTGACCCAGGGCGTGACCACCGACGTACCGAAGCAATCATCCCTCCCGCCAGAATCTAGAGCCCGAGGTCAAATCCGTACCTGTCATGCCCCCTCTAGGGCGTGTCGGAGGGCGTGACCAACCCAAGAAATTTTCTATAAATTGAGCCCCCCCTCCCCATTTCAGCAAGCTTTGGTTGAGTGGGGGAGGTGCTGCCCCTTTGTTTCTTGATCCTTTTTCATGCTTTCTCTCTCTCTCTCTCCCCCTCTCTTTGTACTTTTTGTTTAACCCTAGTTTAATCTTAGTTTGTTCTAGCTTTTATTGTAATTTTTGTTCTTGCTTAGTGCTTAATGTAGGGCTAGAATAGGGTTTAATTTTCATGCACTTGTAATTTTATTTTCATTAGTGTAACTTGCCCTTTTTCATTAATAAAATTGTTCTTCCCTTAGCTTGTGTTCTTCTTATGTTTTTCTACTCATCTCCCCCCTCCACTCCATTATGATTAACTAATCCTCCTTGTACTCAATCTTGATGATCAGAGGTTAGAGCGATTATGTTATGATGTTTTAATTAATCTTTTCTTTTTAGGTTAGGGCCTTGAATTACTCTTGATTAATCACGGGTTGGGGGTATATTTTCGATATATACTCTCTGCCTCTGCTTTCATTCTGGGCTAGCCGAGAGGCCGAAAGAATGAAGTGAGCATTCAAGAGTAAAGGGAGTTGTACGCACCCCTCGAGAGAGGCAGACGTCCAAATCTCCCGGATTGGAGTAAAATCCAATAGTGGGGTTCACCGCGTAAAGCGAGTTTTAGGCCACCAATTTAGACGAGAGTCGGTCGGACCTTCCTAAACTCAGTTGGGCACGACTTCGAGAGAAGCGTGTTCAAGCTTTAGGAACCTCCACGGTCAAGGACCCTTATCCTATTAAGTTTAGATTTTTATCGCATTTTCTTAATCGTCTTTAGCCGAGGTGAATCTTGATCGGGTGCATTTCCATTTCATATTTCCTACCTTTCGTAGTAATCTCCTGTCTTGTGCTCTTTAATTAACTGCAGTAATTTCCTTTCTAGCTTAGTTGTTTGCTTAACAGCTTTACTTAATTGCAGTGTTTTTCTTTCTAGTATAGCTTTACTTTCTCCCCTGCACTTAGATTTTCTAAAACCCTAGTTTTTCCGTCGATAAGATAATAGCGTTCGTGTGAGTAAGCTTAGCCAACAGTTCCCGGATTTCAATACGACACTTGTGTCCCCTTGCTACAATTCGATAGGTATACTTGCCTCATCGGGTTGCTAGTTCGGTTGCGTTTATTTTCTTCGAACCCTAGCGCGCAACAAGTTTTTGGCGCCGTTGCCGGGGAACCAACTTCCGTTGATATTTTGAAAACACGAACCTATTAATTTTATCTCTTCTCTTTCTCATCCTCTTTCTTTAAAATTTTAAAAAATCAAAAAAAAAAAGTTTATCACCGCTCTTAATAGAAACCAACCTCACAATTTTTTTACGCCACCTAATTCTCTCGAAAAGGGCAAAGGGCTTTAAGCGCCACTGTCTTGTCTTGTACTTTGCGAACCCTTCACGGGGTAGTCCTTGGGAAGTTCGGGAGTTAATCTATAAAAAAAAATCTATTTCAAAAAGAAAAAAAAATTTCTAATCTTTTTTCTAGTTTATCCTTTTTCTCTTCCTCTTCTTCTTTTCCGTTCTTTTAGTGCATGACCCGCGGGAGTCCATCGGTTATTTTGGACTTGGACCACGAAATTGAGCGTACTCTTTGAAGAAGATCGCGATTTCAAGGTCCTACTATCCAAGTGCCGGTTGAGGACTCCGAGTCATTTGCTACTTTAAGAATGGAAGAACCCAACGTAGATGAGGCCGTGCAAAGGACTATGTCCTATTATGCACGACCGAACCTCGAGGGAACAGAATCAAGTATAGTCCACCCTGCTATAGCAAATAATAATTTCGAACTAAAGCCTAGCATAATTCAAATGGTGCAGCAATATGTGCAATTTGACAGACTTCAAGATGAAGATCCGAACGCACATATAGCTAGCTTTCTTGAAATTTGCGACACCTTCAAGATAAATGGTGTCACAAATGATGCGATCAGGCTAAGACTCTTCCCCTTCTCTCTAAGAACTAAAGCTAAGCAGTGGCTTAACACACTTCCAAAAAATAGCATAACCACTTGGAATGAATTAACTGAAAAATTTTTGGCGAAGTATTTTCGGCCAGCTAAAACTGCAAAACTTAGGAACGACATCTCTGCCTTCGGACAAATAGACTCTGAAACCCTTTACGAAACCTGGGAGAGATTTAAAGAATTATTAAGAAGATGCCCACATCACGCGCTGCCTGTATGGTTACAAGTGCAGACGTTTTATAACGGGCTAAATCAAAGCACGAAGCAAATGATAGACGCAGCTTCTGGCGGTACTTTAAATCATAAGACCCCGGAAGCCGCTCTTGAGCTTTTTGAGGACATGGCCATGAACACTTATCAGTGGAATGTGCCTAGGTCCCGCCCGAACAAGCCTGTAGGTATCTATGAAGTGGACAACGTCTCCCAGCTCGCTCTACAAGTAGAAATCCTAAGCAAAAAGATAACGGAGATGACTGCTGCCTCCACCCCTCAGGTATGGGAATCTGCAACCCCTACTCCAGAACATTTAGATTATGTTAATAATATGCCTAGAACTGCTTTTAATAATTTTTCTGCTGCGAATTTTCATCCGCCTGGTTTTAATTTTCCGAATAGCTATAACCCCGCTTTAAGAAATCACTCGAACTTTTCATGGAGTAATCCATCGAATGCGATGCGCCCACCCCCGCAAAATGATTTTTCTGCACCACCACCACCACCTCTTCAAAATTACCCAAAACCTCCAAGCTTGGAGGAATTACTTTCTAAATATATCACCACAAATGACGCCACTATAAGAACGTTAACCGGAAGCGTAAAAAGTCTAGAAAATCAAGTAGGACAGCTCGCGAAAATAATTTCTGAGCGACCCGCAGGGTCTCTTCCTTCCAATACCGAACCCAACCCGAGAGAGCAAGCGAAAGCTATAACTCTTCGGAGTGGGAAGCAAGTCTCCGGTATGGTAAGTGAAGAGCCCGAGGCAAGCTCCGCTCCTGCTTTTAAAAATCAAAGCTCCGCTCCCGCTTTTAAAAATCAAAGCTCTGCTCCGCTTCCACCCTCTGCTGAAGAAGTAATCACTCCCACTTTAGAAAATAATCTCACTCCACCACCCATCTTCAAAAATAATTCAACTCCTCCATACCCCTCTGAACTTAATAGACAACGTCAAGATGATCAGTACTCCCGCTTCTTAGAAATCTTCAAACAAATCCACATTAATCTTCCCTTCCACGAGGCTATTTCGCAGATGCCGAAATACGCCAAATATCTTAAAGACCTCCTCACAAACAAGAAGAAGTTAGAGAATCTTTCACACGTTACGCTAAACGCCGAGTGCTCCGCCGTTTTAACAAACAGTTTGCCGAAGAAAATCAGTGACCCGGGTAGTTTCTCTATCCCGTGTGTCTTCGGTGATCTCTTTGTTAAACACGCGTTAGCCGACTTAGGCGCAAGTATAAACCTGATGCCCTTTTCGTTGTTCAAAAAGTTAGGGATTGGTAGCCTTAACCCCACGCGTATGAGTATCCAGCTAGCCGATAGATCCGTCAAGTACCCGTTAGGAATAGTGGAGGACGTTCTAGTGAAAGTCGAGAAGTTCATCTTCCCGGTGGACTTTGTCATTTTGGACATCGAAGAAGACGTCGAGGTTCCCCTGATCCTTGGCCGACCCTTCCTTGCCACCTCCCGAGCCATCATTGACGTAAGCAATGGTAAGCTCTTTCTTCGAGTAGGCGACGACGAAGTCACATTTTCTATCACCCCTTCGATGAAGAACACCTTAGCGAACGATGACTCATGTTTTTTCGTAGACGCCGTGAGTGATGATTCTTCCTACTACCTCTCCGACTTTGAAAAAGAATTTTCTACTTTTTGCTCCTCTTCTCTTACAACTGAATCACTGCAAGGAAGTGATGAATCTTCTTATTGTCTTTCCGACTTTGAAAAAGAGTTTTCTGATTTTTGTTCTTCCTCTTTTCTTCCCACTGAATCTGTACAAGAAGCCGTCTTGGCTGCTAGCCCCACCCCTTATTACGTTCCTTATAAAAAAGTTTATGAAGATATTATTTTTGAAAAAGAAAGAATCTCAAAATCCTCTTATGAAGAACCCCCTACCCTAGAACTTAAAGAACTTCCCGAACACCTTAAGTATGCTTTCTTAGAAAAAGACTCCAAGTTACCAGTTATCGTTTCGGCCTACCTCACGGATACGCAGAACGATAAACTTCTTCTAGTTCTACGTAAGCATCGCCGCGCTATTGCTTGGCAAATTTCTGATATTAAGGGCATAAGCCCATCTTTCTGTACACATAAAATTTTAATGGAAGATAATTCGCGTAACTCTATCCAACCTCAGCGCCGTATAAACCCGAATATGAAAGAAGTAGTTAAGGGCGAGGTTATGAAACTATTAGACGTAGAAATTATCTACCCTATATCGGACAGTAAGTGGGTTAGCCCCGTTCAGGTAGTTCCAAAGAAGGGAGGGATAACCGTAGTTAGTAATGAGAATAATGAATTAATCCCGACGCGGACGGTGACGGGTTGGCGTATGTTCATAGATTACCGTAAGTTAAATGACGCCACCTGCAAGGACCACTTTCCTTTACCGTTTATCGACCAGATTTTAGAACGTCTCTCCGGCCATAGCTTTTATTGTTTTCTCGATGGTCTCTCGGGGTACTTTCAAATACCCATCTCTCCCGAGGACCAAGAGAAAACTACGTTTACTTGTTCCTTCGGCACCTTTGCGTACCGAAGAATGCCGTTTGGATTATGCAATGCACCGGCTACATTCCAACGATGTATGCTCGCAATATTTGACAAGTACGTAGAAAGCATTATGGAGGTATTCATGGACGATTTCTCCGTGTTCGGCGATACCTTCGATAGATGTTTAGAAAACCTCGAAAAAGTCTTAGAACGATGCGAAGAAACTAACCTTGCCCTAAATTGGGAAAAATGCCATTTTATGGTGAGGGAAGGGTTAGTTTTGGGTCATAAAATTTCTGCTAAAGGTATTGAGGTAGACGTTGCCAAGATAGAAGTTATTGAGAAGTTGCCGCCGCCTACAAACATAAAAGCTATAAGAAGTTTCCTAGGCCACGCTGGTTTTTATCGTCGTTTTATACAGGAATTCTCCAAGATCACTAAGCCCCTCACCCATCTCTTAGAAAAAGACGCTCCATTCATTTTTG
This sequence comes from Platanthera zijinensis, assembly GCA_039513925.1. Classification (NCBI taxonomy): domain Eukaryota; kingdom Viridiplantae; phylum Streptophyta; class Magnoliopsida; order Asparagales; family Orchidaceae; genus Platanthera; species Platanthera zijinensis. The sequence goes on along the minus strand of CM077079.1, from coordinate 188,116,976 downwards.
ATGACTCTTGTATTTCTGCCTTTGAATCAATTAAAGAAAAGTTAATTAACGCACCAATTATGATAGCTCCGGTGTGGGACCTTCCTTTCGAGATTATGTACGATGCGAGTAGTTTTGCGGTGGGGGCCGTATTAGGTCAACGCATATCTAAGAACTTCCACCCCATCTATTATGCTAGTAAAACCCTCATATCTGCACAAGAAAATTACACCACAACCGAGAAGGAGCTCTTAGCTATAGTATTTGCATTTGATAAATTCCGCCCTTACATTACTCTTTCAAAAATCATTGTTTTTACGGACCACTCGGCCCTCAAGTACCTTCTTGCCAAAACGGATGCCAAGCCTCGCTTGATTCGCTGGGTCTTACTCCTCCAGGAGTTTGACTTAGAGATCCGTGATAAGCGAGGAGCCGAGAACTTGGCCGCCGACCATCTATCCAGATTAGATAACCCCTTTATAGAAAAATTAAATGAAAAATCTTTTAATGATTATTTTCCTGATGAGAAGCTGCTTTTAGTTAACACATCTACTTCTCCTTGGTTCGCGCACATCGTCAACTATCTAGTGGCCCGGGTGCTCCCAAAAGAGTTCTCCTCTCAGCAAAAGAAGAAATTCTTTTCTGAGCTGAAGAACTACTTCTGGGAAGACCCGCATCTTTTCAAAATTTGTGCGGATCAAGTGATAAGGAGATGTGTTTCTTTTGATGAAGGAATTGATATTCTAAAACATTTGCATGAAGGTCCGACAGGTGGGCACTATCAAGCTGCTCGCACCGCTCATAAGGTGCTTTGCGCGGGTTTTTACTGGCCTAGCCTGTTTAAAGACGCGCAAGCCTTTGTGAGCAGGTGTGATAGTTGCCAACGGTCGGGCAATATTTCTAATAAAAATGAAATGCCGCAAAATTATTTCTTAGAGTGCGAAATTTTCGACCTCTGGGGAATTGATTTTCTTGGCCCCCTTCCTTCTAGCTTCGGAAACAAATATATTTTAGTTGTTGTTGATTATGTTTCACGATGGGCTGAGGCCCAAGCTCTTCCCACGAACGACTCCCGAGTTGTAGTCACGTTTTTTAAAAAAATTATTTTCTAGATTCGGTACGCCTCGCGCAATCGTTAGCGATAGGGGTTCCCATTTCTGTAACGCGCAATTTTCAAAAATCCTTACCAAATACGGCGTTACGCATAACCTGTCCACTGTCTACCACCCCCAAACTAACGGTCAAGTCGAAGTAGTTAATAGAGAAATAAAAAGAATATTAGAAAAGACTGTTTCAACTTCTTGAAAAGACTGGTCAGCCAAACTTGACGATGCCTTATGGGCCTACCGAACAGCGTACAAAACCGCCCTCGGATGTACGCCGTATCGGCTGGTCTATGGAAAATCGTGCCATCTGCCCGTAGAGTTAGAGCACCGCGCCTTTTGGGCCTTAAAATTTTTAAACTTCGATCCCCACTCAGTCGGTGACCTTCAAAAATTTCAACTAAATGAACTCGACGAGTGGCGCTCTTATGCTTACGAAAATAACAAACTTTATAAAGAGCGGACGAAGCGTTTACACGATAAACACTTAAGGCACCCTAAAAACTTTAAGCCGGGCGACCAAGTCCTGTTATATAATTCTCGTTTACGTTTATTTCCGGGCAAATTAAAATCTCGCTGGTCTGGCCCGTTTTCTGTTTTAGAAGTATTTCCTTATGGAACTGTTTTAATTTCTCACCCTGATAAGGGTAATTTCAAAGTGAATGGTCAGCGTCTTAAACTCTATTTTTCTGGTGATGATGATGTCAGTCCAAACATTATTAAGTTTCTGCTTCACGAACTCTAATCTTGAACTTTTTATTTTTTTTCTGCTAAAAACAATTTTATTTCGGGACAACAATATTTTTGGACAAAATTATTTTTTTGATGCGTCGAGCTCAACGACGCTTTAACCAAAGGGCGCTCTTGGGAGGCAACCCAAGTTATCTTTTTCTGTTTTCTTTATTTTACAATTTTTGCCTCGGACGGCTCCGACAAGCTGAAGCTTCTGCGATCGCCTGCTCCAACATTGCTGAATCCATCACGAAGTCCAAAGAAGACATTCAGAGGAGCGGCATCACTCAGCTTTGGCAGCAAATAAATCCGGGGAAGTACCTGTATTTCAATTCTGTCTTTCAATTCTGTACTTTATTTTTCTCTCCTTCTCCAATCCCCTTCTTTGGCCATTGAGGACAATGTCTGTTTTAAGCTTGGGGGAGGATTTCCTCCTTCATTTTTGCTTAGTGTAAATAATTTTCTTTTTGTATATATTTTAAATATTTCCAAAATAAAAAAAAAATGAATATCTTAAAATTAAAAAAAAAAGAGAAATTTTTTTTTCTAAAATTCCAAAAAAAGAGAATATTTCTCAAAATTAAAAAAAAATATGTGTTTTTGAATTGTTTAGACATTTTGGTATTTCAATAGTACCCCTAGTTTTTGTTTTTGTTTCACTCAAACTTTTCTATAAACAACTTAGTTAATTATAATATTTCTAATCGTTCTTTTAATTATGTTTCACAAGTAAAATGTTGGCCATGCTGTGTTTCTAATTCGCGGTAGCATGTTAAGGTGAAATATTTTTCTAAAACTCGCATTTCTATTATGGTTTTTTGTTTTTTATTTCCTTTACTTTCTCAAAAATTCATCATCCACTATTTTCTTTTTCGTTTTGAATAATTTTTGTAAAGTCAACTTTTGAATAACGTAGTAGATGTGAACGATCCAAGTCACCTATTATTTCTATTTTCAAGTTAATTTCATCAATCTTCCTTTATTATCTAGGACTCGCTTTTTGAAAATTTTTCAAACCTTTGTTTTAAATAAATTCAAAAGCGTGAAAATGATTTAGGCCATTTTTGTTTCGTTTGAGCCTTCCTGTCAACCTAAAAACTTTTACCACTAGTTAGCCGTTTTTGAGCCTTTTTCCGATTTCATTTGATAGCTCCTCCCTTCATTTCAGTTTCACCAAAGCCAAAAATCCAACCTATCGAATCACACTAGCCTGTTTGAGTTTCATAATTTATTTTGACGATTTTGATAGGGTATTTTGTGATTTTTATGGGAGAAATGTTTTCGAAAAAAAGTATGTTCGAAAGTGATGTTTATTTTTGTTTGGCCAACTCAAAAAGGAAAATAAAAATATTTATGGCCTTTGTTTTGAAAAAAGAAAAAAATGAAAAGAAAAGAAAAAAAAGAAAGAAAAAAAATGTGTATATATTTTTATGAAAGTTTTTGAAACTCTTTGCTTTGGTTTAGTGTGATTTTAAACCTTCACATTTATCTTTGAATTCCACTCCTAATCATTTTCCTAAACCAAACGTTTCTGTCCTATTTAAGTCCTTTTGATTCACGCTTTTTGATTTTTATTTAACAATTAAGAAAAGAAAAAAAAGTAAATCAGTTTTAGTTTTGGATTTAAACCTAGATTTTTGTTAATTAAATTGATATAATTATAATGCGTTGCTTGGATCCAGTAACAACTCAATGCGTGTTTTTCATTTTCGTTGCTTTGCTTAAGTCCATTTAAAAAATCTCGTTAAAATTTTGGATGATTTGTTTTTATTAGGTAAAGTTTATAAAAGTTTTACCATACCTAAATAATTGTTTTAGACTTACATTTCACCTTTTTCCCAACTTAGAATTTCGCATAGTACTTGTGTAGGCATAATTAGAACTTTTTGATTAGTCCTTTTTATAAATATCTAGTTTTTATATTTTTGCTTGGGGACAAGCAAAGCTTAAGCTTGGGGGAATTTGATAATACGTTTTGTAGCCTAAACTATTATCGTATTTTATATTTTATATTGTACAAATTATGTCTATTATTAGTTTATTTTTATCCTTTTTATGTAAATTTTATTGCCACTAACTTTTTCCTGTCTTTTTGCAGGTTTTCAGAAAAATTGCCAAAATGACCTGTCACGCCCCCTGTCACGCCCTCCCTGGGCGTGACCTAGGGCGTGTCACCCGATCCCGAGGACACCTGCTGGAGGGGACAGAAAACGGTCAGAAACCTCTGTCACGCCCCCCTGACACGCCCTCCCTGGGCGTGTCACCAGGCGTGACCAGGGGCGTGTCGCCCTCTGCCGCAAAGCTGCCGCCGCATTAAATGCCCTTCCACCTCAGCACGCAAATAGTACTGTCACGCCCCATGTCATGCCCGTGACATGGGCGTGACACCCTCCTTTTTCGGTGACTGACGGATTTCCGACCAATGATTTGGACATGACGTGCCTGTCACGCCCCCCTGTCACGGGCGTGACCTAGGGCGTGACCACCGACGTACCGAAGCAATCATCCCTCCCGCCAGAATCCAGAGCCCGAGGTCAAATCCGTACCTGTCACGCCCCCTGACACGCCCCCCCTAGGGCGTGTCGGAGGGCGTGACCAACCCGAGAAATTTTCTATAAATTGAGCCCCCCCTCCCCATTTCAGCAAGCTTTGGTTGAGTGGGGGAGGTGCTGCCCCTTTGTTTCTTGATCCTTTTTCATGCTTTCTCTCTCTCTCTCTCTCCCCCTCTCTTTGTACTTTTTGTTTAAACCTAGTTTAATCTTAGTTTGTTCTAGCTTTTATTGTAATTTTTGTTCTTGCTTAGTGCTTAATGTAGGGCTAGAATAGGGTTTAATTTTCATGCACTTGTAATTTTATTTTCATTAGTGTAACTTGCCCTTTTTCATTAATAAACTTGTTCTTCCCTTAGCTTGTGTTCTTCTTATGTTTTTCTACTCATCTCCCCCCCTCCACTCCATTATGATTAACTAATCCTCCTTGTAATCGATCTTGATGATCCGAGGTTAGAGCGATTATGTTATGATGTTTTAATTAATCTTTTCTTTTTAGGTTAGGGCCTTGAATTACTCTTGATTAATCACGGGTTGGGGGTATATTTTCGATATATACTCTCCGCCTCTGCTTTCATTCTGGGCTAGCCGAGAGGCCGAAAGAATGAAGTGAGCATTCAAGAGTAAAGGGAGTTGTACGCACCCCTCGAGAGAGGCAGACGTCCAAATCTCCCGGATTGGAGTAAAATCCAATAGTGGGGTTCACTGCGTAAAGCGAGTTTTAGGCCTCCGATTTAGACGAGAGTCGGTCGGACCTTCCTAAACTCAGTTGGGCACGACTTCGAGAGAAGTGTGTTCAAGCTTTAGGAACCTCCACGGTCAAGGACCCTTATCCTATTAAGTTTAGATTTTTATCGCATTTTCTTAATCGTCTTTAGCCGAGGTGAATCTTGATCGGGTGCATTTCCATTTCATATTTCCTACCTTTCGTAGTAATCTCCTGTCTTGTGCTCTTTAATTAACTGCAGTAATTTCCTTTCTAGCTTAGTTGTTTGCTTAACAGCTTTACTTAATTACAGTGTTTCTCTTTCTAGTATAGCTTTACTTTCTCCCCTGCACTTAGATTTTCTAAAACCCTAGTTTTTCCGTCGATAAGATAATAGCGTTCGTGTGAGTAAGCTTAGCCAATAGTTCCCGGATTTCAATACGACACTTGTGTCCCCTTGCTACAATTCGATAGGTATACTTGCCTCATCGGGTTGCTAGTTCGGTTGCATTTATTTTCTTCGAACCCTAGCGCGCAACAGTATGCTGCTGATACAGTGATGGCCATTGTATCAAACATAAACAAAGAAGCACTGATCATTGCTGAGAAGGAAGCACTAGATGTGCAGATGAAAGATACAGCTCAAGATGAGCAAGTAAGTATCTCCTTTAAAGTGAGGGCCCTGGACAAAAATATGGATGTTCAGGGAGAACCTTTTGTTTCCCAAACTAATCTTGTTCCTCCTGTTCAGATGCAGTAGGAGGTAACTATGGAAGAGTTGTTTCCTGATTTACATGCAGCAAGGACTGAGGGGGAGAAGAAAATAGAAGAAAAGGAACTGCCAGGAACTGAGGGGGAGGAGCTATTGAATGCCCCTTCTATTAATGAAACAATTGATATAGAAATCTCATCACAATCTTCTGATGTTGAGGAAGCCTCTATGGCTAAGAAGAGGAAGATGGTTGCAATCAGGAAAAGGAGCTTAAGCTACAAAAAATCCTTGCAAACAGTCACACCACCACCTGCTCTGAGCATGGAATTCGGTTCATTACTCGTCCAACTGCAAGTAAAATTTGATGAACAAAGAAAGTCCTTAGAGAAATATGTGGATGAGTCAAATAAAGAACTGCAGTTTCAGCTGGCTCAAGACATTAAATCCATCATATTTGAAGTCAATCTGAATAAGAAATAGAAGATAGATTGCTTCAACAAGGAAGGTAATGTTGAAGTATATTTGGCTAAGCAACAACAGCTATTAATGATTGAAGTTGAGGACATTGCAACCAAGCAAGGATATATTTTTGAAAATCAATTCAAGTCAAATGAAAATCTCAAAGACTCTCATGAAGAAATTCTTAAAAAACTGGGAAGTATTTCTACTGATTTGAAAACTGAAATATCCAAGCAAATACAAGAAGATCTAGCTATTGTCCAAACAGCCATTGGAGCCTCTCAAAAGACTATTTCTGATTACCTGACTAAATTCAAAGCCTACTACCACAAAGGTACAGAATATCTAGCTGATCAAGTAAGGTTTCAAAAGAATGATTTGAGAGATCATATAGCTAGAGAAGTCATAAAGGGGGAGAGAATATTAGTCAAAGCTAGTTCTGATCTTGCAAAATGGGTATCTAATACCATCAGAGCTACAATTGGATTTCCACCCATATGTGAGGATGATAATACTGCTGAGTCTGGTGTTCAACCTGCCTACATTGAATGGCATCAGCAAGAGGTTGCACAGGTCATTTTCCCTTCAACTAATTTTGACAAAGTACAGCAAGAAGTTAAGCAAATGTATATCCCACCACAGGAGGCACATAATATTATTATTGAAAAGGTAGAACTGTCAGAGGCTGCAAAGGAAGCTCAGAGGGAGGCATAGATTTCCAAGAAAAGCCTAAGAGAACAGGAAGAACTGAAGCCTGATTTTGAGCAGTGGAGTCCTACCTCCAGGAACATTATTTTAACTGCCTGGAAAGCTGTGAATGACAATACATATGATAGAGGCATATGGTACTCAGAGCAAGAGTGGAACAAGTATCAGGCAAGGCAAGAGGCTATACTTCAGTATAGGATTAGTACAAAAGATGGGAAGTTACTTGCTGACTCTGTGGGGCCTAACAAGTACTTTCCAAAGCCTTTTCACTTTTTTGAAAGGCAAAGGATCAAGGCTGAAGAACTGAAGAAGAAATACCTGGAAGGAAAGAAACCAGATGATGATACTGAACCTAGTGTGCAGGCTAAGATCAGATCTGGAAAAGGAATAATAATCAAAGAGCCTAGTCTATCTTAGGATAAATAGGCTAATATGTAGAAGAATGTAATCTTTTGATTTTTGTTCTTTAAAGAAACATGTAAACCTAAACAATTTTCTGATTGATGAATGGCATCATTTTCTGTATTAAGTTTAGCTATTATCTATGCTTATATGTTACCCTGTAGTGAAATGTATGAACATCTATTTTTCCTTTGATTTATTATGTGTGGTTTATATCTTTGACTAAGGGTTATGGCTTCTCCAAATAGGGGGAGATTACTGGGTACACTGGAAACTATGTACCAGATTTAGAGAAGCCTCCCCTTACTCAATAATATACATCAATTTGTATTTGATGGGATGTTTGAGTTCCAATGTGTAGGTTAAGAAATGCAGGAAAATTTCTAAGTACAAGTGTCGACACTTGTAAGGAATTGTGTCGACACCTGAAGCAGGAGCTGTGTCGACACCCAGGAGTTATGTCGACAATAGAAGCAAGGCATGTGTTGACACCCAGGAATTTTTTCGACACCTAAAGAAGGCTTGTATCAACACACAGGACTTGTGTCGACACACACTCAATGCCATCTATCATCAACTGTTGTACTGAGTCTGAAAGGCTTATGTCGACACACAGGACTTATATCGACACACACTCAACGCCATCTTTCTACAACAGCTATACTGAGTCTGAAAGGCTTATCTCGACACACAGGAATTATGTTAACACACACTCAACGACGTCTAGACATACACTCAACGCCGTCTGTCAACATCAACTATGTCGAGACCAAGAGCAGTTGTGTCGATACACAGGACTTGTGTCGACACATACTCAACGACATTTTGACATACACTCAACGCCATCTGTATGGATCAACTATGTCGAGACCAGGAGCAGTTGTGTCGACACACATGACTTGTGTCGACACATACAATAGAAGCTGTGTCGAGAAGCAGAAGAATGACTGTGTCGACACATTGAGTACTGTGTCGACATCATCAAGACTTGTGTCAACACTTAGTCTATTTGTGTCGACACATGTGAAGTAGTTTGCTTTGTGTTTCCTGCTGAGATATAAAGTCATTGTATAATAAACTTTCACGGCTGTAGACTTGATAGCTGTCATAAACAACATGTCTGACACCTCTATCAGAAGGTTCTTACAAACTGGATCAGCCGGTAATCATTGAGAAACTCTATATAAAGGACTTATCCATGACAACCGATGAAAATAAAATTAGGCCATTACAGGTGAACAAACCAACATAGATCCAGAGAGAGAACTCAACAACAAGAAAGGGGGGAACCCTTAAGAAGGCAGATCCTGAATAGTCTGCAAGAAAGATTCAGATCTAATTCTGAATCTAAGAAGGGAGTTGTCTGAAGATCAACTTCTACACCAAGTCAGGATCAACCTCATTTTGTTCAATCAAGAAGCTTTGAAAAAGCTAAGTCAGGTTGGATCTGAAGTATACAGTTTATTCAAGAACTGATCAAGAAGCACACACCAATTGAGAGTTATTTCTGGGTCAAATTTCTGTACAACTAAATCTTCTTTTTCCTTGTAAGATCTTTTATAGATCTGAGATGTAAGCCTATATTTATAAAGGCTGAGGTAGGGCTGAGAGCCTGAGGTGTAGGACTTGTGAAAGTCTGAGTTGTAAGCCTGGTGATAAAGGCTGAGGTAGGGATGTTGCTTGAGGTAGGGTTCTTGGGAAGAATCTGAGGTAGGACTTGTATAAGTCTGAGTTGTAAGAACCTATCAGGTTCTGAGGTGTAAGATCTGTGGATTCTAGTTAGTGGAAGGAAGTTAGACTGAATCCAGTCCTCTACTGGATAGGCGAAGGGGGAAAGTGGATGTACCCATAAATTGGGGAACCACTATAAATTTGGTGTACTGTGTTGTGCTGTGAATTATATTTTTTGTGCTGAGTTAGAATAAGATAATTGCCTAAAATTTATTAAAGAAAAGTAGAACCTATAAACCCCCTTGATGGCGTGACCCCTCCTCCACCATTTGAAGACGATGCTGAAGATGCTGATGATGATCCGGTTGATAAGGCAATACAACTCAAGGACGTGAGGCGGCACGATGACGCTAACGGAAGGCGACGTTACAACCTCCGCCCGCGGCGTGCTCGAACCGCCATGGAAATTTAGCTTTAATAATCTTATTTCATGAACTCTATTTCTATATTTTTAGAATATAAAATTATTCAATGTTTAAGTGATAATTTTATATTCATAGCATGTTTTTATTTCTTTATTTAAATAATTTTATTTTTGGTGTGCACTTAGCCATTCGGGTGGATGAGATTACATCTCCATCATGAAGGGTTAAGGTTTGTTTGTAACTCCTATATAAGGAGGCCTTCTTATGAAATAATTAGAAAGATTTTAACCCTAATCCCCTTTGAGGAATTCGGCCAAGAGGAGGAGCCTCCAAGCCGCCGCCCCCCTTGCTTGTGGTGTGAAGCCGCCGGCCTCCTTTGCTCCCTCCATCCGTTCGGTGCGACTCAGGCATGGCTTCCTTGGTGCGACTCCGGGAAGAAGGTTGCAAACCCTTCGGTGTGACGCCGCCGGATCCGTGGAGAGAGTGATTCTCCCACCGTTATCTTGTGTGAAACTTCTTCTCGGTTGGGTAAACTCCTTCCTCTTCTTTGTGTGATTCTCTAAGTAGTTGTGGTGGTTTCGCAATCGTTTTCTCCGCAAAGTTAAATTAATCGCTGCAAGTTTTGAATCGAATTTGCCGTTGCTAGGCTTTTTAATTCCGGATCGGGTGGATCCTATTTGCTTGAGCGGATCTTGGCCTATAGCCCTGGTCTTGCTCTCAAAAAGGAGTGGCAACCTTTGTGTTTTCTTGGGGAATATTCCGACTCAAATTTTCGATCGTTGTTTTCGAGTCGATCATTCCTCCTTGTTATTTGCGCTGCGTTCTTGCGACGAGAACTATTGTGGGCAATAGGTGCTGTGTATGTGCGGTAGATCTACGACGTGTAGTGCGTAGGAGGCGTTAGTCTCGTGGAGGTTTCCAACTCGGGACGCACCCTACACCAATTTGGTATCAGAGGCGATCGTTTCAAATCCCAAGTTGCAAACATCCTCTCTGCATTCTTCGTTGGTTGATATGAACTTTCAAAAATCTGAAATTTTCGATTTGGTCTGCATTTAGTAAATCTTTCGGAATTTTAAAACTTGTCAAAAAAATCTGAAAAAAAATATGTAGCTTCCTAACCTTATTTCCAGCAACATTAAAACAGGAAATTTTTCAATTCGACCTTGTTAGGTTGGCCTGCAAATTGGAACATCGTAATTCTGTCTAAATCTGTCCAATTGGTCTGCAAATAGCAGGCTGAAATTTTTATTTTTCAGCAAAATTTCAAAAAAAAATTTTTTTAACGATCTACATATTATTCACATCAAGCTTTTATAAAAATATTTTATTTTCAGTCTAGCTACAGCCCTAGGAAAAATCGTCTTCATAATCTTCTGGGTCTTGCATGCGCACTAGGCTAGGTACGGAGTACACGGCGCCGACAACGTCTAGGATGGCTGAGAACGGGCATGAGCTTCATAACGCTGAAGCGATTTGCGAGTCTACGTAATGATATGGCGGAGCTAAGGGCTACATTAGCACAGATTTTACAAAATCAAGCTAGGCCACCCCCACCACCAGCTAATGTTGAGTTGCCCCGCCGGCGCTAACACTTCTCCGAGTCGGATTCTGATGGGGACTCCCCACGAGTGCCCCCTCGAGGTCGTCTCCACGACCGAGAGTTTGACATCACTAGGGCCATCAAGATTGATGCCCCCACTTTCGACGGCATGGGAGATCCACAGAACTTCCTTACGTGGATAGTGGACATTGAATGTTACTACGACTGGCACCATCTCACGGACCCCCAAAAGGTCCAAGTTGCCAGGATGAAGTTGACAGGCCGTGCCAAAACTTATTGGCTAAACGAAGAGCGTAGGCTAGGTGCTGGAGACGGAAACCAAATTATTGGCTGGACCGTAATGAAGAATTTGTTGACCGATCAGTACGTTCCCGCGTACCATCGGACACAGATGTTTGATGAGCTTGCCACCTTGCGGCAGGGCTCAAATTCAGTAGCGGAGTATATGGGAGAACTGAAGGATCGAATGGTGCGTTGTGATCTGAAGGAAATCCCCGAGGTCACCCTCTCTAGATTCCGTAAGGGACTTAATCCCGATATTCAGTGGAAGCTCTTACGATATGGCCACACTGATCTAAACACGACATTCAATGCCGCCCACGACATTGAGAAACACTTAGCATCTAAGGCACACTCCCATTATTCCCTTACGAAGGGGAAATCCACTAGCGGATCATCTTCCTCCACATATCAGGACAAAGGGAAGTTCCGGTCCGCCGAGTCAAAGACTGTCGTGATCACTGCTAGGAACACTAAGAACCCTGCGAGCGAACGTATTCATATCGGAAAGGTTAGCAAGACTAACGCCACATGTTATTCTTGTGGCATTCAAGGTCACTACGCCTTCGAATGCCCAACGAAAACTAAAGCCATAGCCTTGTTAGAGTCAACGACCGATCTTGCAGATTACGTTTATGAGGCTGCTGAGGAGAGCGACCCGGAAGGGGTCCCAAGTGATTTAGAGGACGATCACCCCCTTATGGTGATATGCGTTGTATCTTGGCCACTCCTCGTCCATTAGATGAGTGGAAGAGGACGAGCATATTTTCTCTGATTTTTAAGTGTGGTGAGAAACTTTGTAAGCTGATTGTTGATAGTGGTAGTTGTGTGAATGTCGTATCTGAGAACGCCATTGAACGTATGTCCTTGACCACGGAACCACACCCGACCCCATATAAGGTCGCTTGGATTAATAAGATCTCCGTACCCGTCACCAAGCGATGCCTGGTTCCACTCTCATTCAAATCCTACATTGATGAGGTGTGGTGTGATGTCCTTCCGATGGACGCTTGTCATGTGTTGTTAGGCCGCCCTTGGCTATACGATCGTGATGTTACACATTTTGGTAGAGCCAACACTTATGAATTCAAATTCAATGGCAAAACCATCACTTTGAAGCCGACCATCCCAAAGGAGCCCGTAGTCTTGGCTAAGGACACCACTATTCCGGTAGAACAGAAGACGTTGAATCTAGTTGGTAGGAAAGAGTTTGAGAGAGATCGGTTCTTTGATGGAGTTATGTACGCGCTAGTCCTATTAAGTGCGAAGCCCGATTCTAGTATTTTGGATGAGTTACCTAGTGAGTTATGGGTACTGTTGGAAGAGTATAGGGACGTGTACCCGGATGAGTTGCCGTCCACGTTACCCCCACTTAGGAATATCCAGCACGCGATAGATCTCATCCCGGGGTCTTCCTTGCCAAATCAGCCCCATTATCGACTCCACCCCGCAGCTCACCTGAAGTTGCAGTCCCAAATAGAGGGCTTACTGGAGAAGGGTTTTATTAGGACTAGTATGAGTCCATGTGCTGTACCCGCCCTACTTGCCCCCAAGAAGGATGGTACATGGAGGATGTGCGTTGATAGCCGGGCTATCAACAAAATTACCATCAAGTATAGGTTCCCCATTCCCCGCCTAGATGATTTGTTGGATGTCTTGTCCGGAGCCACCGTATTCTCCAAATTAGATCTTCGGAGTGGCTATCACCAGATTAGGATACGAGAGGGCGATGAGTGGAAGACGACATTTAAGTCGAAGGATGGACTGTACGAATGGCTTGTGATGCCCTTTGGGTTATCCAATGCCCCTAGTACCTTCTCCCGGATGATGACACATATCTTTCAGCCATTCATGGGGAAGTTCGTTGTCGTCAACTTTGACGATATACTGATTTATAGCACCTCTACTACCGAGAACATCTCCCACATGAGAGTGATCCTTTCCACCCTGCGGAAGGAGACTTTATTTCTCAATCTTAAGAAATGCACTTTCAATGCCTCGGAGGTAGAGTTCTTAGGGTATATAGTCGGTTCTAAGGGTATTCGAGTTGATCCGGGCAAGGTTCAGGTCATTAAGGACTGGCCCGTGCCAACCACCCTCCATGAGGTACGTAGTTTCCATGGGTTAGCCACGTTTTATCGTCGTTTCATACGAGACTTCAGTAGTATTATGGCGCCTATCACCGACTGTATGAAAAAGGGAGAGTTTACATGGACGAAGTCCGCCACCTATGTTTTTGAACGAATAAAGGAGCTTATGACTGAGGCACCTGTCTTACGTCTACCTGACTTTGCTAAAGTCTTTGAGCTCACATGTGATGCATTTGGGGTAGGGATTGGAGGTGTCTTGAGCCAGGAGGGCCATCCCAGTAGTTATTTTAGCGAGAAGTTGTCCGGCCCCAAGCTGAACTATTCAAATTACGATAGGGAATTTTATGCTGTAGTCCGATGTGTACGCCATTGGAGGCACTATCTCCTTTCCAAGGAATTTGTGATCCTCTCCGATCATGAGGCCTTACGTTTCATCAACGGCCAGCATAAGATCAGCCCACGACACGCTAAGTGGGTAGCATTCTTACAAGGCTACACGTTTAATCTCAAGCACCTTAAGGGAGCTGATAATCGAGTCGCGGACGCCCTTAGTCGTCTTACGATTTTACTCACCTTTATGGAAGTACATGTTGTAGGATTTGAGCGGGTTAAGGATGAGTACGCCACATGTCCTGATTTCCAGGATGCCTATTTATCTGCCCAGGATAGCTCCCCCACGACGATATCATCGTACGTCTTCAAGGACGGTTACCTGTTTAAGAACGGAAAGCTGTGTATTCCGCGGTCATCGTTACGACTACATATCATATGGGAGATGCATAGCGGAGGGTTGAGTGGCCACTTCGGTAGAGATAAAACCATTACGTTAGTCGAGGACAAATTTTATTGGCCAAAACTTAAGGTTATGGTGGGTCAGGTAGTGAGTAGCTGCCGCACGTGTTAGGTGTCTAAGGGTAGTAAAACCAACGTAGGATTATATACACCCTTGCCTATTCCCTCCATGCCTTGGGTAGACGTTAGCATGGATTTCGTATTAGGCCTTCCCGTTACCCTTCGCCGTCATGACTCAATTTTTGTAGTTGTGGATAGGTTTTCAAAGATGGCTTATTTCATCCCGTGCAGTAGGACAAACGATGCGTCTCACGTCGCTAAATTATATTTTAAAGAAGTTTTTTGTCACCGTGGCGTGCCCAAGACCATAGTCTCGGATAGGGACGTGAAATTCACTAGTTATTTTTGGAAAACTCTTTGGATATTAATGGGAACAAAATTATTGTTTTCCTCCGCCTATCATCCTCAAACTGATGGGCAGACGGAAGTGGTTAATCGGAGCTTAGGAAATTTGTTACGATGTCTTGTGAGTGATCACAAGAGCACTTGGGATCTTCTCCTTCCCCATGCCCAATTAGCCTACAATAATTCCAAGAATAGGTCTACAGGTCTGTCGCCGAACGAGATTGTTCACGGATATAAGGCTCCTGTGCCGCTTGACTTGGTGTCGTTGCCCCCAACGTACAAGGCAAGTCAGTTTGCACAATCCTTCGCCCAGCACATCCATGATTTACATGCACGTATACGGGCCACTTTGACTACGCAATACGACTCTTATCAAGCGCACGCTAACTTACATAGGAGAGTATCAAACTTTAAAATTGGCGATCTAGTTTTAGTCCGTTTGGTTCCCGAACGCTTGCCAACTGGCACCGTTAAAAAGTTAGCACCAAAGCGCGCCGGCCCTTTTCGGATTGTTAAAAAGTTAGGTGACAACGCTTTAGTTTTGGACTTGCCTGCTGATTGGGGTATCCCCCCAATTTTTAACATTTCGGATTTAACGATGTTTGTGTCACCACCACAAGAGTTGAATTCTTTATTATCTTCTTCTCCCACTCTAAATTCTCATGGGTTGGGGAGTGGTAGCTCGGATGATCTCTCTCTTTCGGTCCCCACAGGTATATCATAGGATGGTACGTTGCTTTCTTTTCTGCCTACTGTTAATATGTTCCCCAGGTTTCCACTGACGTTTTCCACATCAGAGATGATACTTGATGCTGAGCCTGTTACCACTGCTGATGGCGACACCCACCGCTTTCTCATCCGTTGGCGAGGACGACCCCCTTCGGATGACTCTTGGGTACTCGAGATGGAGCTGCAATATTTGGATGTCGCTCTCCTTCACCGCTATCGCTTGGACCACGCAACAGAGATGCGTGGATTTGAGCTGGGGAGGATTGATGGCGTGACCCCTCCTCCACCATTTGAAGACGATGCTGAAGATGCTGATGATGATCCGGTTGATAAGGCAATACAACTCAAGGACGTGAGGCGGCACGATGAAGCTAACGGAAGGCGACGTTACAACCTCCGCCCGCGGCGTGCTCGAACCGCCATGGAAATTTAGCTTTAATAATCTTATTTCATGAACTCTATTTCTATATTTTTAGAATATAAAATTATCCAATGTTTAAGTGATAATTTTATATTCATAGCATGTTTTTATTTCTTTATTTAAACAATTTTATTTTTGGTGTTCACTTAGCCATTCGGGTGGATGAGATTACATCTCCATCATGAAGGGTTAAGGTTTGTTTGTAACTCCTATATAAGGAGGCCTTCTTATGAAATAATTAGAAAGATTTTAACCCTAATCCCCTTTGAGGAATTCGACCAAGAGGAGGAGCCTCCAAGCCGCCACCCCCCCTTGCTTGTGGTGTGAAGTCACCGGCCTCCTTTGCTCCCTCCATCCGTTCGGTGCGACTCCGACGCGGCTTCCTTGGTGTGACTACGGGAAGAAGGTTGCAAACCCTTCGGTGTGACGCCGGTGGATCCGTGGAGAGAGTGATTCTCCCACCGTTATCTTGTGTGAAACTTCTTCTCGGTTGGGTAAACTCCTTCCTCTTCTTTGTGTGATTCTCTAAGTAGTTGTGGTGGTTTCGCAATCGTTTTCTCTGCAAAGTTAAATTAATCGCTGCAAGTTTTGAATCGAATTCGCCGTTGCTAGGCTTTTTAATTCCGGATCGGGTGGATCCTATTTGCTTGTGCGGATCTTGGCCTATAGCCCTGGTCTTCCTCTCAAAAAGGAGTGGCAACCTTTGTGTTTTCTTGGGGAATATTCCGACACAAATTTTCGATCGTTGTTTTCGAGTCGATCATTCCTCCTTATTATTTGCGCTGCATTCTTGCGACGAGAACTATTGTGGGCGATAGGTGCTGTGTAGGTGCGGTAGATCTATGACGTGTAGTGCGTAGGAGGCGTTAGTCTCGTGGAGGTTTCCAACTCGGGACGCACCCTACACCACCCCTAGGTGTCTAGGCTCTTTAAATCAAGTCTTTCACTTTTGTCCACCTTAACTATCTTATCATTGTAATAAGTAATCACTTGTACATATAGAACTTATTGCAACCATTAGTTACACACATTTGTATGTCATTGTCTAGTAGGCCTTCTTAAAATCAGGGACATTGGGATTAATGGACCCAATACATAGCCATAGTAGCGAGTCTTTGGCTTCGGCCTAAAAAGACTAGTTAATGCTCAAATTTTGCTGACCGTCGCTGAGTATGGGGGTGTGACCCTGGTTAGGTTTGGTACACCGATAATGTGCCATTAGTGCATAGGGCGTGTGGCATGTAATGCCAATGTCAATGGTGAATGGTGCTTAAATTGCACGTTCCTATGCCATTATATATCTATGCTAAATGCTCGTAGGGAAGGAGCATCGCCACCTTGAGTGAGGGGTGGGGTTGTTATGATTTAGTCAGTTAATGCTGACCGTTACTTTGTCTACCACCATTGGGGTGGAATGATTTCGTGAATGTGTAGCTGAGCCGAGTGGGAAATAGCAGGTTAAATCTCATGGTTGCTATGCCAGGCCTCGAAGGCCAAAACAAAGTTGTGTTACTGTTTACTTTTTCATGTGTGGCCGGCATGCGTGCCGAAGTATGTAAAACACTTCTATTTGAGGAAATGTTGGTAAGGCCTTAAGGGCATAATGATTTGTGTATTTATGTTATTATTCCTACTTGGGTTAGTTGACATTTGTCTGTTTGGGTTTGAAGTAATTAAATTATCTTTCACTAGAATGCACTCTGAGTTAGGATGCATAAATGAATTATGGTCTCAAAACGTAACTCCACAGACTCTCCGTAGAATATGGCGTGGGGCCCCAGCCGAACCATTTGTAATATTCTACATGATGGGTAGGGGGTTTTACATTTGTAATGGAAAATGAGAGTATAAAATTCCTCATTTTCTTGGTAAACATATGCAAATATCAAAAAAAGAAGAAACAAATGTGTGGGGTGAGTGAATAAAATTCATCACCTCCAATCAAAAACCTCTTCATATTCCTTGTTTCCCAATCCCTATTAGTCAATAAAATTGCTTTAGACTTAGATTAAAATACTAAGTGAGAATAAGTAGTAGCTTGAATTTTTTTTCTTTAAGTCTCTTTTTGGTTATGGGTGTAAATAGTTCTAATCTAATTATGTTTGCTAATTACTCAATTTTGAATGCTAATTAATTTATTTGAGAAATCTTTGCTAAATATTTTGCTCTTCTCATTTTAATTTCATAATTTAGGGCTTAGTCTTTGAATCCCTAAATTTTATTTGGTTTATAACTTTCTTTTGATTTAATAAATTTATAGTTTAATTAAAATTTATATTAATATCTTATAAATATTTCTCATAGTTTGCTCTGAAATAACAAAAGCTTAAATATGGAGGTATTTGATAGAACATTATTTATAGTTATTTTAATATAGTTTTTATTTAATTAATAATCACATTTTATTTAGTTTTATATTAATATATATCTAAATAATTTTCTTTTTATATTTCAGGTTTATCTGGGCAATAAATGACATTTTGAAGCTGACAGGATTGATCAGGAGAAAAATTTTAACAAATCTGTGAAAACTCTCAAGTATACACCCTAGGGTCACGGACGTGACATGGGGGAATGACCTATGTCACGGGCTATGTCTTCTTCCTACTATTTAGGGCGATTTCCACATCATTTAAAAGAACACGCCCCCAGTCACGGGCGTGACCTAGGGCATGACATCAGTCACGTGCATGACCCAGCAGAACTCCAGATTCTATTGACACGTTAGATTAATGTTACACACCCCATCATGGGCATCACCTATATGTGTGACAACTAGCTCAGGAGCGTGACTTAGTCATCAAGAAGATAGTATTCTCCCAAAGTCGGTCTAGTTTACAAGCTCTAGGACACAGGCGTGACCTAGGGGTATGACCTCTTCTGCAACTGCAAGATTAACTCTCATCATTTCATGTTCCTGCCATTTTCTTAAACAGTCAAGACACGCCCTAGGTCATGGGCGTGACCTAGGGGCATGAACAACAAATTTGCAGATTTGGAAGTTTTTCCCTAATGTTCTTGGGCCTTCTTATATGTCAGTTTTGTTCCCTACATGCTCTAGGTCACAGGCATGGTCTATGGGCGTTACTCACAAATAAATTTTACTATAAATTCCAGACAAGGACATGAGTATAAAAGGCAGATCTAGTTAGTTTTTGGAGAGATTTTCACATTTATTTTAGGTATTTTGTATTTCTTTTTTGTATTTCCCTTTTCATAGTATAATCTTTATCTTTAGTTATTTTTAATTCAAGTACTTCTTATCTTTTGAAAACTTGTCTCTCTCTACCATCTTGTTTAATTCCATTATCATGATAAGTTGTTAATTTTCCTTTAGAATAAAATGAATTTTGGTTTTCTTTCAATCATATAACAAGCTCTCTACTTTAATTTGCTTCTGGTTGTCTTCGTTTTAATTTAATCGAATTCTAGTAGAGCGAGCCAGATCCAAGATTTGTATCCTAGATTTTATTGGGAGGTTATGGATACGGGGAGATCACCGAAAATATTGTTATTTAGTCTTCGATCATTGATCTGTTTCCAAGATTTTACCGAGAGGTTGTGGATAAAGGAAGATCACTCAATGATAAAAGGAGTTGTCATGCAATACTCAATAGAGGAATGCCAAAATCTTCTGGATTGGGGTCAAATCTAATAGAGTGGTTAACCGCCTAAAAGAAGCTTAGAGAGTTTGACTGGCTGAGGGGTTTTAATTGTGCCACCAAAGTTTAGACGTTAGCTGTATTCCCGAGAGGGGCATTAACATAGTTTGGGAACCCCCACGGTCGAAGACAAACTTTTAGAGCTTGTACTTTATTCTTTTAATCAATGTTCATTATCCAAAGGGATTCTAAATCATGTGCTAGATTTTCTCTCAATTAGTTTGATTTCATTTTTTCCTTGTTTTTGCAAACAACACTTTTATTTTCCGATAAAATAATATTAATTTGCGTGAGTAGAAGTAATCAGCAGGCCCAGTAGAATACGACACTTTATATTTTATTTTAGAATATCCTATACTATGAACGATAGGTGCTCTTACCTAGACCTCGTAGAATTTGGATATATTATTTATCCTAATTTATATGTATCAGGGATCAAATCAAGGAGAACAAGACTGGCATAGGAAAATTTATCAGTTCTATTGAATGGGCTATGTATGAAATACAGGAAGAAGTGAGAAGAAAGTTCAAAAGAGACAAGAGAGATTGTACTGTATAGATAGATGTCCCAGAGCCCTGCAAATATTATCCAAAGCCTTACAGTTACTTTGCGTGACAAAGAAAAAAGAAGAATGAGGCTGAGTAAAAGATGGTAAAGAAATCTGGCAGGGGCATTGTAATCAAGGAACTTGAAACTTAGTAATGTTATATTTTATAGGTTCCTTAAGTTTTTGGAATATGAAATTATTATTATAGACATATTGTAATTCTGTTATTTATCGTATTTAAGATAATTCAATTTGTCTGTGCGTGCCATTATGTTTTCTTTATCTATGCAAATAATTTTTTATTGTGAGAGAGTGTATATCATTGACTATGGTTATGACTTCTTCAAATAGAGGGAGATTGTTGGGTACATTGACCACAATGTACCAGATTTGAAGAAGGTCATAAGTCAATAACATACATAAACATGTATTTGATATATGTAAGAGTTCAAATGTGCAGGGTGTCTATAATTATGTGATTAGATAGGTTAAGAGTGTTAGAAGTAAGGCTGGAGAGAAGTCAGCATGATCAAGATAGTCAAGAAAATGGCTAAGTCCAAATGTGATGGATTACACATCACTCAACGCTTGAGGCCAAAAAGTGTTGACAGTAGAACTATCACTCAAAGCCTTAGTAGAGAAGCTCTTAATTCTAGTAAAGTATAAAAGAGTCGAGTTAAGGACTTGCACTCGACGCCTTCTAAAGATTATCTGTCTAAGTACAAAAGCATCAAGTGAAGGACTTGCACTCGACGCATTCACAGAGAAAGGTAACTAATTACAAATGCGTCAAATGAAGGACATACACTCGACACCTTATCACAGAAAATCTGGCTAAGTTAAAAAGCATTGAGTGAAGGACTTAGATTCGACGCCTTCTCAGTAACATGTGTTAAAGGACAAATGTGTCAAGTGGAAAAATTCACTCAACGCCTCAGTGCAAAACAAAATTTTTCTAAGTACAAAAGTGTCGAGTGAAGGTGCCATTGATGCAATCTCGGCAAGTGAACCAATCGTCGTCAATTAATAAACTAGGGGAGTTATCCTCCGAGTATCGAATCTCTCGAGGAGTGCAGATTGGGATTATGATATTCCTCTTTGGAAGGTGATTTCAAACTCAACAAAGGTTTGGGGTTGAGTTTTTATTTTAGAACAACTAAAATTAATTATGTGGGTTTCCTTCACCGCTTTGCAATGGTGGAATAATCCGACGAGTATTAAGGCGTGTGGTTGTAACCGTTGAGGGTCGAAAACACCTTTTCGCAAAGCCGGCCCATAACACACGTTAGTGCAGTATATCACCACGCAACAACCCAAAGCAAGCAAAGGAAGTAAAGCCAATCTATGAACTACAACAACATTTGCAATAGTAAACCATCATCAACATTTTTAAGTGTTCCTAGCAAGTTTAGCTAACATCCAAAGCATAGACACAACATCCAAATGAGAGTAAAGAGGAGATTTACAACCTAGCGGGTGAAGGATAGCCACGATTCTCGCCTGGAGTCTAAGGTTGTCGGTCTTCGTCCGTGCTTGGTCGGTGGTTGACTTCCAAGGAAGATTTAAGTTTTATCACCAACTTCAAAGGTGTTTTCCCCGTCTTCTTCACGAACTGTAAAGGCTGGTAGTCGCTGGAAAGCTCTCCAATAAAAGCGAGAAGGAGCTCCAAATGCTCCTCTTGAGATGGAGATGAAGAAAATTGCGGAAGATCTTTGTTTGCGGTGAAGTTTGGAGGAAGAATGGTGGTCAGACGAGCTCTCCAAGGAGGAGAGAGGAAAAAAATGGTCGGAGGAAGATTTTCTCGCTCAGAGGAGCGAAAATGGCGGATTCCTTTCTGCTCCAATCAACTCCTGAGCATAAATACAAGTAGGTTCGAAAAATGGTCACGCACGGTTTGGCGCACGACCGTGCATTAATCGTGCGATATTTACTTCCAGGACAAAGATTACGGAGGAAGATGGGTTAACCCGTGTGTTTTACTCACGCACGGACGCTTTCGCCTGTACGTGAAGGAAAATTCACGGGTAACCACAGAGCGCAAAAATTCCTTGCAAGCAAGTGGAACCGTGCGTTTTACTCGCGCACGAGCACTTTTGCCCATGCGTGAACAAATCGCACGATTAACCACAGAGAACTATAAAACTGGACAGCTATAGGAAAACCATGCATCTCCTTCGCGCACGGTTCAGAAGATATTGTGCATGAAGAAATCGCACGGATTAATCAATCCTCTAGAGAAACCTGCAGAAAATGCACGATTTGGTAGAAAGCGTGTGCTAAGGAATCGCACGAACATGAGTTTTCCACAAGTCAGAAATCTTGATTTGGGGGAAAACACACCACCTGGGCAGCAAAAACCATAGCTGGAGCAAAACCTCCCAACACTAATATATAACATAAAATTACCAAATCCGCACGAAGAGTACCCCAGTACTTACCCCCGACATCCCGGTGCAATTCACAAACCAAAATGGGCCGAAACAGTGCAATAATGGCTAAGTGAAGCCCAAATCAAATATACGACTTTTCCTACTAAAATAGTAGTGCACAAGCATGACAATAAGCCCAGATGAGTCCGAAAAACCCTATATAAATCGGACTCATCACACCACCAGACTTAAACATTTTCTCATCCCGAGCAAATCATCCCTAACGCGGACGATAAAAATAGCATAGCCGGACTATAACTGCGCAGCGAAGTACCATGTGAAATCACATGCTCACGCTTTTAGGAATACCATAGAATGAATTTCTCATTATGCACTAATAGCCTATATATTTCTAAAGCCATATCAAAATATTATTACTACTCTACTATAGAATTGTGGGGAATCATTCGGTCTCGCGCAAGGAGAAAGCAGACAAACACTGAGTTGAGCATTGCCAAAGCAAGGGATCAGGATAACCTCAAAAGGAATCCACCAATGTCGGTGACCATAATCTCGCCCGTTCACACACTCTCCACGGCACTTGTTTGACTCAAGGGCGAATCCGTAGAACTTGGAGTATACTGGAGGCTTAGGCGAAGGTAGGGTATACAAAGATAAACATGACAGATACGCACAGCCAAAATGAGACCGCCCGAAAACACTCACAACTACACGCAACGACAAACACATGCACCATACCACCAGACTTCGACTTTTAATGGTGTGTGCATGCCCATAACGAACACAATACAGTAAAATTTCACAACCATAAAACCATTACTCTACAACAAAGTTTTTTTCTTTTTTACTTTCATTCCACATTGGAGAGTTTTTTTTTCACTTTATTCCACTTGGAGTTTTTTCTTTTTTTTTGATACAAAATTATAATAAAACAAACCAACTGACCAACCACATTCAGGTGTGCGGGGAAAGGCTATATGGCTTTGGTAGCAAGGCATAAGGATGCCAAAGGAAGGGATAGGCTCAATGGGGATAGCAATGGATAGACGTCTGGAATGGTACAAGGCTCAAACTAGAACAAAGTGACGGCCTACATAATGCGCACACTTGACTAACCATGCACCCATGCTTCGAGAGTAGCTTGGAGCAAGTTCTTAGCCACCGAGAAAGACAATCCTTCCTCCCGACTCGAGTAATATGAGGTTAGCGATATCGACACATATCCCTACGCTACCGTTTGATTCACACCAGATTCGAAGTAGGCGAGTAGAATAAACAAGATTTACGCCAATAGAAATAAAATACGCTATGAGAATAAAAAGAATCTAATTCTACATGTAATCTTTAATGAGACGTGATCAATCGATTAGTAGCACTCATGGAGGCAACATTTTACTCTGCCTTGCAATCCTAGGCCAGCGCTAAAATTTTCCAAATCGCACACTAGTGATCATAAAACTCACGACATGCTCCAGTTCAATCACGCGCTCAAGTGTGGTGCAGTGGTATGCAATTCCAATCATCATAGAAAGCAAATGAATATATTCTTCTAGTATGACACTGATTTAATGCACGTGCATGAGTACCCCGCATAACTCTCCCCACCAGACTTAGCCAAAACATCCTAACACCACAACGCGATCGTGAAATTAAGAAAAGAAAGTAAGGAGAAGGGTTTACCCAATGCTAAGAAATGAGCATACCATAAGATTGGCGTTAATTTCTGTTGAAAGTCCACGACCCGAATAAACTCCACCTACAAAATAAAATACCTCCAAGCACTACAATCCATACTAAAGAATATGCAAAACAAAACAAAAACAAAATAATGGGTTGTCTCCCATGAGCCACTTTTCTTTACCGTCCTTAAGGTGGACAAAATACCCCTATTAGTAGTTTTATATATAGTTCAAGAGCATAAGTACAGTACACAATGATTAAGTCTAAAACTTCACACACAACATTAAGCAAAAATTATACTAGAAAAGGGGGGGGGGGGGCGGAGATCCTTCACATCTCAGCTTACTGTTGACTTGTGATAGATCCCGCCTGAAACGCGAGACGAGGGAGAAGCGTAAGATTTAGGGCCCAGGAAAGACGAATCTACCATGCCCCTCGCCACTTATTTCTCACGCCAGCGGGCAAAATCCAGCACCTTGCACATCCAGAGTTCTTTTTTTCGCAATTCCACGGATGGAGATTGCCATGGTGGTACCACCACTCCATCCAATTCATAGGTAGCTCTATCTTTTCCGTCCGGAGGCATCCTTTCCTCACCCATGGCGGGTGATAGATCAACCCATATAACCTGTTTTACTATTTTACACATATCATTTGGCTCAATATATGTTTTTGATTCTAATTTATCCACACTTTCAACAACCGTGCTCCTCTCCTTAGTCTCAGTAACATGCCTTTCACTCCGCTCATATCTACCCTTCTCATCCTCAACTTGCTGCACTACAAAAAACTCCGCTTTTGTTTCCCCTTCGGCTATCTTTAGCATTTTTGCTACTTCCTCCTCCCTGTCTTCCCCTTTCTACAACACACATGTCTCAACAACACTAGGTAAATTATCAGATAACACAACATTCAAATCCCGTAGTTTACAGGTTCATTCGGAATCATAGAGGGAAGGGACGGCGGTAAAGGCGAATCAACTTTGGATTCCAAGATGATGCCACTCGCATTTAACTACAACGTCGACCCACTAGATTTCAGGAAGGGGACACTTAAGATGGGTGAAAGATGGGGGTTAGACCTGATTTAATCTAGAGGGGGGGGGGGAGGGGTGAATAGAGTATTAAAACTTTTGGTTGTTTTTAATATTTATATCAGAGTTGCAAATAGGTGATACCATTAATTTAGAAAGAAATAGAAAATAGGTTAAACTATTCTATCTATCACAGCCACAGCAACAACAGAAAGAAAATGAAACACAACCAGACAACACACGAATTTTATAGTGGTTCCCCAACTAGGTACATCCACTCTTCTACCACCTTGGTAGGAATCCACTAACAGGTTTTGATCAGGTGACTGCCACCACAATATTTATTTGTTGGGAGATATAGCAACCCTTTAGGCTTTTGATCAGGTGCCCAAAAACCAACCCAAGTCTTTTTTATCAGGAGACTTGACAACCAAGTGGTTAAGTTTTGAAGGGAATTAAAAACTTTTTACAGGAGGTGAGAGGAGGTGATGGTGTCTTCTCTTTCTCTAATCAACAGAGAAAACTAGTGGATCTTGATGTTGACAAAGCTCCCCCTGAGATGTTGAATGGTTCAGGAAGACTAGAAGCTTTGCTTCGGGGTGTAGGTCTTCAGCCTTATCTTAAAACAATCTTGGAACTTTCTGACTGAATCAAGATTAGTTGTCCTTGAATGTTCCTGGAGGAGAAGGTTGAAGAAGACTCTTGAAAGTGATGAATGTTCTTCTTTAGTATTTAGAAATGATAAGGAAGAAAACATATTATTTTCTACACTGTGAGAGAGTTCTGAAAGTTAAGTCTTTGTCTCTCTGTATTCTTGTATGTTGTGTGTTTTCTGATAATCTCTGGCTCAGTATATTTTAATTTTTGGCTCAGTGTCTATCTGTATGTATCTGCTGAAAAGAGAAAATCTCTTTTTATATTCTGTAGTTAATTTCTCCTTTAAAATTTGAATTGCTAGCATTAATTGCTGAAAGATCTGGAGAATACAAACGGCTGGAATATGACTTAAATGAGTTTCCCCAACTGTGTCACAACCCGTATTTTCTCCGAATTAAGAATTATCTGAGTATGAGAAAACATGTGTCGTGATGCCACGTTGAGCAGGGGATAACTGCTGACGCTCAGGCAAAAACTATCTACTTTACTTTATGAAAATTCATAAGTTAAGTGATTAGAAATTCAGTTATATTTTAAAGTCCGTATCCCTCGGCTAAGTGGATCATCTAGTCCACAGTTTAAAAACTATACTTACACGTAGCGGAAAATACTTTATTCAAGTTTGACATCCTAAAAGAGTGCATAAGTGTCCCCAGAGGACAACTTATACTATGCAGGACCCTACATTTAATTTATACTATATATAGGAAAACGATCTTTTTACGTTATTTGGAAAATAGTGTTTGAGTTTTATAAAACATGCTGATTATGATGTACATATAGTAGGGTTTATAGGTTTGAAGGTAACTAGCAACCTAGCATAAAATATCCCAAGGGCAAGTAGACTAATCTCCAGAAAGGTAGCAGCAAAAGGATAACATATTTAGTATCAAGGTAAAACTACCAGTGGGCACCAACAAACTGACACGAACCCACTGGCAAGTATGTATGTCTGTAAGAAAGAAGCACAAAACTACCTCACAAGACCAAGGAACTGAACTCTACAGTACGAGAGACCACCAGCAACAGCACAACACAAGTAGCCACCTAATCGGCTACTATCCAGAACCTGAGGCATTCAAAGAAGAAAAGAATACCTCAGCAAGCAAAAACAAATAAGCTGTACCGAAATGTTAATCTAAATGATAAGCCAGAAGAGTAAGTAAACCGTAACAAGCACCACTGTCCAAGGAAAGACAAAAAGGAAAAGCACTATGTGCGAGGAAACAACAAAACCCCTGCAAAAAAATCCTGCAGAGTTTAAAAGGCTACCATGTGCCCAAAACGTTGCAATTTACAAAGGAAGAAATGTCTAACATCCTAAATTGTGAGAGATGGCAGTAGCAAAAACAACGCGGATCCGGGTTGGAGGCAAACTCAGTCCCCCAACCACCACTTTAAAGAAACAAAGCTCATGGGTCTATATATGAAAGCACTAGGGACCTCCCACCCCCTTGCCCAACTCGTACCTGGAGCAAGATAAAAGAAAAGGGTGGCTACGACTAAATTACACAACACCACCCCCATTAAGAGCTTCAAACTACCACTACTAACCACAACCCACGATTCGGCCTTTTAAAAAATATAGCCAACATGGAACCTCAAAATCAAGGAATTCACTCGGGAGAGAAAATCAAGGTAAGGGAAAAGCGTTTAGATGGCTCAACACGGCATGGCGTTGAGTGAGCCCCACTCACTCAACGCCTAAACAGACTGTGCGTTGAGTGAGTTAACCTCACTCAACACCAAAACAGATACGGCGTTCAGTGAGGTTCACTCACTCAACTCCTTCTGTAACACTTGCTGTGGCGTTGAGTGAGCTAACCTCACTCACTGCCAAAATAGCCACGACATTGAGCGAGGTTCACTCACTCAACGCCTTAGCACTTAGCCGCAAAAACTAACTGTGGCGTTGAGTGAGTCCACCTCTCTCAACGCCAAAATAGTTTTGGCATTGAGTAAGGTCGATGCGCTAAATGCCAAAATACTTAGCCGCAAAAGAACAGACCAAAAGGCTATGGCGTTGAGTGTCTGCACCACACTCAACGCCAAGTCCAAGCAGACCCGGCGTTGACTGTGTGCACCACACTCAACGTTGAGCCCTGCAAATCTCCAATGCTTGAACCAGCAATCAACCAAACCGACTATGCACAATAGTAGGGATAGGATTAGGACTAGCAGAAATCACCAAAATGAAACTTC
The DNA here is from genome assembly GCA_039513925.1 of Platanthera zijinensis. NCBI lineage: Eukaryota > Viridiplantae > Streptophyta > Magnoliopsida > Asparagales > Orchidaceae > Platanthera > Platanthera zijinensis. Next base: position 188,089,078 of record CM077079.1, on the reverse strand, counting down.
TACCTCCAGCCCGACCAAAACCGCTGCACAGGAAAACGTCCCAACCCTCAACCCTTTCTCAGCCCGAGAATAAGGTCTCCTCTACTAACACTTGGAGGAGAGCAAAATAAAATAAAAAAATGGCGGCTGCTAGGAGTACGAATGAACTGGAAACTCATATCAGGTATGCTGAACATAAACCGAAGCCGAGAAATTAACAATGGTTTCTATCCTAGGGCTAACAGGGAAATAAAAAGGCAGACAAAAAAAAAGAACTACACGATAAGGGAAAAAATACCCCTTGCCTCAAATTTCCAGCGAAGCATGGTCGGCCTCCCTTACTCTCACTCGGCACCAGCAACAACAATACCTAAACCAAAAATCTAGAGCTTTAATGGCGGAAATTGATAAACCAAGAAATTTCTAGACCCCTAGAAACACTACAAAAATATAATTTCTTACTGTAGGAATGAAGGTCTAGGCAAGAGCAATCCAAATCCTCTTTCGGAATCGAATTCCGTCCACAAACGCTCCCGGAATCGGCGTCTGAAGGGGAGTAGGTTCGGAGGTTCCTCTGTTTTCCGCCAACAGGCGCTGCGGGTTTGGTTTCGGGAAGATGAATAGGAGCAGTTTACTCTTCTAAATCTAAACTATCCTATATATAGCACCCTCTTAATACTAACTTAACTATTATTTAAGTAATAATATAATAATATATATTTATATAGCTTGCAACTGCCATGACCGCAACCTAATAGCCATAGGATTAAAATCACCCAGCTTTTGACTGCCGGATTCTTTTAAACAGCTATAATATTACTTATTTACATTTATTATTAGCACACCCAAAACGATGCGAAAACCAAACTACCTCGAAATTCGATGAAATTTGCACCGTAGCTAAATACCCATTCTACGAATGCAACGGCGAAGTCAAAATTAACTTTCGACGAATAAAACTCGAGTTATACCAACCCGAAGCCGAAACACAAGCATCACCCGAGAGGCCACACCAGGTCACCCAAAACGACCCGGCTTACTAGAGAGATCTTGCCAATAGGCTATAAAATAGGCCACTCAGTTCTAAGGAGTTAAGACCACACTCCCTAGATGGAACAAGCCAAGAAAATGCGTCGATATAATGCCAAACGATAATTAAATAATCGCGGAAAAATCGGGGGCTTTACAGTCACTCCCCCTAAAAGAAAGTTTCGTCCCGAAACTTTACGCACAATACTTCTACTATAGAAGGAAAAGTAACAAGCCAAATATTACAAGAAGAAAACATACCAATCCAATTAGGGGAACAGTTGAGGGTGAGCCTCCCTCATAGCCGACTCTAACTCCCAAGTCGCGCTTTCCAAATCCTGATTCTTCCATAGAACTTTGACCATCGGGATGGACTTCCTCTGCAGCACCTGATCTTTAGTATCCAAAATATGGACCGGCACTTCAACAAAAGAGAAATTAGGCTTCAACTGGGGAACAACATCCAAGACTTGCCCACTGCTATGCACACACTTTCGTAATTGGCTTACATGAAATACATTATAAACACCTGGTAAGTTTGCTGGCAAATCCAACCTATATGATGACACGCTAATTTGTTCAGCAATCTTAAACGGGCCCACATACCTCGGGTCCAATTTCCGGTTCTTACCAAACCTCTTAACACCAACCATCAGGGAAACCTTATGAAACACAAGGTCCCCTACAGAAAACTCCAAGTCAGACCTACGCCGATTGGCGTTCTTCTCATATCTCTCCTGAGCTATACGAAGCTTTTCTCAAATAAGCTTCACTGCGACTTCCATCTCCTCGAGCGCATTCGGACCCAACAAGGGTCTCTAACCTGCCTCAGCCAAAACAGGGGAGTTCTGCAGCGCCTCCCATACAATGCTTCAAACAGAGCCATTTGCAAGCTCTCTTGATAAATGTTATTGTATGCAAACTCCGTAAGTCGCAACCGCTCATCCCACGCTCCACCGTGGTCTAGAATGTAGCATCTGATCATATCCTCAACTATCTGGTTCACCGCTCTGTCTGCCCATTGATTTGTGGGTGGTAAGCAGAAGAATACCTCCGATCTATACCCAAACCCTCCTGCAGACTCTACCAAAAGCGAGAAGTAAACTGGGAGTCTCGATCAGAAATGATGCTAACAGGCACACCGTGCAATCCTATGAACTCATTCAAGTATAGCTCTGCTATCTTCTTAATCGGATAATCAATCTTATATGGCACGATGTGAGCACACTTCGTCAGTCTATCCACTATAACCCAAACAGAATCAAATCCCCTTGGAGATCTCGGTATGCCCGTAATGAAGTCCATAGAAATAATTTCCCACTTCCAAGTCGGGATCTCTAACGGAGTCAACTTGCCACTAGGCCTTCCGTGATCGGCCTTTACACACTTGCAAGTGTGTCACTCAGCAATAAATCGGGCTCTATCACTCTTCATCCCATACCACTAGGCAATTTACTTCAAATCACGATACATCTTTGTAGATCCTGGATGGTAGGGAACACTGGATCCATGAGCCTCTCTGCATATCATAACCCTAATGTCTCCAACAGCAGGGATGCAAAATCTTCCGCGGTACTTCAAAGTACCCGCATGATCGATAGAAAAATCCAACAACTCCCCTCTCTCAGTCCTTAGGTATAAGTGCAGAAGGTCCAGATCATCCTTCTAGTGCAACCTAGTAAGAGAAATCCAAGACGGCTCAACCACTGCCAAACTTCTCATCTTGCCACAACATCTTACTGAGATATCCATAAGGAGGAACTCTTCCACTAAACTATCAGCAGAGAGATTAAAGATCTTCCCCGTCTTCCGGCTCAGGGCATCAGCCACCACATTGGCCTTGCCTGGATGATACTAGATCTCCACATCATAATCAGCCACACACCTTAGCCACCGTCGCTAGCACATATTCAAATCCTTCTGCGTGAACACGTACTTTAGACTTCTATGATCTATGAAGATCTTTCACTGAGCACTATAAAGCAGATGCCTCCACAGCTTTAGCGCATAAATCACCGCTGCAAACTCAAGGTCATGCATAGGGTAATTTCTCTCATGAGTCTTTAATTGCCTTTACCCATACACAATCACTTTTCTAGCCTGCATCAACACGCAACCCAGACCAACATGCGCATCATCCACGTACACATCATACTCCGCACCCTCAGTAGGTAGGGTCAGAACGAGAGCAGTGCACAATCTGTTCTTTAGCTCCAGGAAGGCTTCTTCGCACTTCTTGTTCCAAACAAAGGCCGCATTCTTCTGAGTCAACCTAGTCAAAGGTACAGCCAGGGTAGAAAAACCCTCCACGAACCTCCTGTAGTAGCCGGCCAACCCTAGGAAGCTTCTGATCTCCTTGGGCATGCCCGACCTGCTCCAATCCATCACTACTACCATCCTTTCCGGGTCGACCGAGATCCCATCCTTATTCACCACGTGGCCCAGAAACGAGACTTGAGGCAACCAAAATTCGCACTTGCTCAGCTTGGCGAATAACTTGTGATCCCTTAACTCTTATAGAACCAAGGGCAGATGCTGCTCATGCTCCTCAGCACTGCGAGAATAGATAAACACATCTGAAAGTATCTAGTGTCGACCAAATCCACCTATGGGGGTGAATAGGTGTCGTGCAGTCTTTTGCGGAATTAAACTAACCTGCACAAATAAGCAAACAGAACACATAAAACACACAAAGAGTTATAGTGGTTCACCGATTTGGGCACGTCCACTTTCCCCCTTCGGCCTATCTCCCACCAAGGGATGACTCGGTCACTTCTTCAACCGGATTGAAATCCAATCCTCAAACTAGGATAAACGCTCCCCTAACTACGGAAGGAACCCTTCCACAAGTGGAAACACAACTCCACCTCAACGGGTTGCACCCAACCCTTACAACTAGGAATGAAAATTCCTTTACAATAAAATTGAATTTTAAAGAAAATACAAACAAAGCTTTTGGAGATTCCGATGTCCTTCTTCGTTCGTTGAAGCTTTCTTGAAAATTACGAGGAGTCCACAATCAGATTTCTCTCTTGGAAAGGATCTTGTCAAGATCGGCGGCGACAATTAAGTGCGGCGGCGTTGCTTTGTAGATCCAAACTTCTTGACGAAGCAAGCTAGGTCTATGAACGATCTCAGTCAGATCAATCGTCTCAACCGATTCGGAATGGAGAATAAGTCTCGTTCAACGAATCAGAAGACAAGAGATCTCGAGAGAGATACGTGAGACACGCTGCTTGCCTCGGTACTTTCGTTGGAAGATCAGAGAAGCACTGAGATCAATAGCGATGACGATCTTGCGAGCGGCGACAAGCTTCGGCGATTTCCGCGATCGGCTAGGTCACGTTCGGCCTCTTTCGTATTTCCATGAATGTCTCTCTCTGGAGGTTCAAAATACGCGTATATTTATACCAGGAGCCAACCCTAATGACCGTTGTGGGGCCCACGAGGAATAGGCCTAGCCCCTGCCGAAATAGCGCACGGCAAGTTGGTTTGGTCCAGCGAACGGAGGAAATTTGCCTAAGGAAAAATCGGCGGGAGTCGTTTGTGATTCCCGTCGATGTCGGTGGGAATTTCTCATGACTCCCGTCGATTCTGCCTCTGCAGAATCCCTGTTTGAAATCTGTCAGACGAAAGAAGTTGGCGGGAGATGCTAATTGATTCTCATCAAATTGGCGGGAATCACTAACGATTCCCGTCGAAGTCGGCGGGAATCACTAGCAATTCCCGTCGAAATCGGCGGGAATCACAAGCGATTCCCGTCGATTTTGACTTGGAAGAATTTTCTTTCTTCCTTCTTTTCATGACTTGGTCTTTGACCCATCTTTGCACCTTCTTCTGCTCTTGATCTACCTTGACCCTGTACTTGAAAATAAGTACACTCCAATCGAGAGAGAACACGTGAATCAACACACTGATCTTTACAATGAGGGATTACGTTACGCAGACCCGTGTATATTGACCAACTGCACCCTGACATTGGCATGTACTTAGCATGGAATAGTTGCAAACACAACTTGATAGAAGATCGTTAAATACATTGTGAATCCATCTTAGCTTGACTGGAGTCTTCTTCTAATCCGGGTAATTTTGGATACAATACCCAACAATCTCCCCCTATTTGAAGAAGCCAAAATCCTATTAGCTAAGATGAATTACACCAACCGTAAAGATATATATAAAAGTATGCGAGACAAGAAATCAAAATAATAAAATTTCACGCATTCAAAAAAAAAATTGAATCAGCATATGATCATATATATACATGTACAAAGTGTTGTTCATTTTTAATTACAAGAATAGAAGTACACGCATATTGAAAATTAAATGTTTAGGTTTCATGTCTTTCCCTCCTTTGCCTCAGCATCTCTTCGTTGTTTTGCCAGGAACTTCATGTTTTGCCTTTCAAAATATTCCTTTGGCTTTGGGTAGTACCTGGGGGGAGGAGCTTTGTTTTCAACTGTGTTTGTCCTGAAGAATATGTTTCTTTTATCCTCATATTCTTTGTACATTTCCCATTCATACTGACTATATACTTCATTTATGTTAAGCTCTCCCCGATGTTGTAGCATGAATGTATCAAGTATGATGCTCCTAGACATGGTACTCCATATTTTGTTCTTGACTTCACTTACCTTCCTTCTTGATTTCCTCTCAGCTGGAATGTCTTTAGAGGTTCCTTCTTGAAGCTTTCTTTTCCCTTTCGCAATCGCTTCTTGATCAAACAGTGCACTATTAGCAGCTTTGGCATACGCTTTAGCAGCCTTTTGGGCATCAGCTTCACTTAATGGAAACTCCTCAGTAATAACAACATCATCTGCAACAGTAGTAACATCATCGGTAGGATCAACCTCAGGATCAACAAGAATAGAGATACCCGATGCTTGTTGAACGAGCCAATGACAACTTTTAAAAACATATTCGTTTGATTGATGGAAGTTGTCGACTATGATTTTCTCTAGTCCCGCCATCTTAGCTGCATATTCCTTCTCCCCCTTTTTGGCTTCTAGTGCAATTGAGATTTCATAAGAATGCAGTGACTCATCTATATGCTTTATATTCTGAGTGAAATCGGCCAGCAAGGTTTTCTGATTCGAGTTGAGGGTGACCATGTTGGCATCAAACAGTTTGATGTTGTTGGCTACAACATGAGCATTTTGATTTACCACCGCCAGGTCAGCTGTAGTCTTCTTTAGCCCTTTCATCAAAAGAGTGACGACATTGCCATCCTTAGCATACTTGGCTTCAAATCTTTCTTCCATCCTGTCCATCTTGTGATTTATCTCCACCATATTCTTTAGCATCACATCTTTTGATTGCTTTATTCGTTTGAGTACCCTGTTGTGGGACCGTTTAAAGGAGATCTTCAGCTCATCTACTATACCTTGAATGATGTTTATAGTCTGATTTGCCAGGCTAGGTCCTAACAGATGTTCTTAATGTATAGCCTGGTCGTGTTCTGGAGGGATATGACTCTGTGAGTCATGACTCTCCTCTTCAGATTCACTTGAGGAGCTCGATAAATTTATAGTCTCCTGTGGAGTGATTGAGGCAGCATCTGCCATGTTTCCATATATTCTCATCACCCCCTTCAGCATAGTAATAAGTTGTTCTTGAGGCCGTGAGGTCTCCCCCTCAACTGTTGCGTCAGTAACATCAGGAACCTTTACCTTAATCTGTTCCTCATAAGGGAGTTCAACATCAATCTCCCTCATGGCCATAGCATTTCCAGCTTTCTCATCATCATGTTCCTTAGCAACACGCTGTTCAGGGGAATCCACATCATTCTCACTAACAACAGCATTCTCCATATCATTCTCTTCTTCCTCCTCGTCAGTCTGATCAGTAGCGAGGGTTTCCACTGCATCCTTAGTGATGAGGGTAAAATCAGTAACAACGTTTACTTGTTTTGTGACTGAGGCTTCCATCCTGATAGTAGCAGAAGGACTGGGTAATGACTCCCCCTCAGTTCCTGCATTCAGTAGATCAGGAACTTCACTGGGCTAATCCGAAGGATTTGTGAACTCAGGTGCTCTGTCTTCTTCATCAACACGTGTTGCAGATGCTCCCCCTTAGACAATTCTTCTTTCCCACCTTTCAAAGACGTTGGAGTCCATCTTCTTTAGATAGTGAAGGGGAACTCCCTTAGTCATATCAAACCTATCTGCATCAATCTGGTTCAGGTAGAGACTGATGATGCATCCGAAGTTAGGGGTACGTAGAGTATCTTTTATTTTCTCAAACAACATGGCCCCCAGTTCATTTTCTTTCTGCACACTATGGCTATCAGGCTCTTGAACATGTCACCTGAGATGTGATCATGGGAGCCAGGCTTGCAGATCAGAACCTTCCCTATGATATCTGAAAGAAGCTTTCCTTCGTCGTTCATATCCTTGCGTTAAATGGCCCTAGTCCCTCTAGCCAACCCACAGAAAAGCAAGGTCCTCGTACAATCATCTTCGTCTAGATAGTCCTCTTGTTCGAAGCTGGAGAGCTGGAGGTAATTGGGTAGTCTTGCAGCCATCATCTTTATCCTGAGGCCTGCTATCTTACTCTTTATAATAGTGTCTTCGTGACGCAACTTGGAGTTGGCGAAAAACTCTAGAACCTCCTTGTCGAGAACCTTGCACGGGTGCTCGAGAATGAAGGAGAGTCCGGCTTGTTCCAAGATTAGGATGATGTTTCTGAATTCTTCCGAGGCATAAGCAAAGCCTGTCCTCACCAATTCACTTCTAGTGAGGAGCCCGACCGTTGTACGAGGAGCCATTTCGTACCTAAGCGAGTTAAACCCAAGGGGTTAACTCTTTTTGAATTTAGAATTTGTAAAAACTGAACAAGAAGGAGGGATGATCCTTGAAAATGGATTCAAGGAATCAACTTAAGTTACCTTCCACTCACGGAGGGTGCAAGGAAGGAGACGCGTAGCAGGCGGTGAGTAGGTGTAGCCCTAGGGTAGGTGCAGACTAAGGCCGATGAGAAGCTTGTGATAGGGCTGAAGGGCTGGCGGTGGATCGGCGAGAGACTTGCGTCGAGCTGATGCCGATGACGGGAATGCTGAGTCGATGGGAGGCGACGGTCGACGATTGCGGGAGGCTAGGGTCGACGGTTGCGGGAGGCCAGGGTTGACGGAAAGCGACGGTCGACAATTGATGGGAGTGGAAGCAGGAGAAGTTCGACAGGAGTTGGAAGCTGGTGAAGGTCGACGGGAGTCAGAAGTGGAGTTGATATCAGGGGGTCGCCGGGAAGCCGAAAGGTCAGAGGACTTTTCCGCTATTTCCATTTGATTATATCGATCGACGGGAATTCCTGCTAATTTAAGGCAACAGGGACTATGGGTTGGATGCAGATTTCCGCGAATATACAATGACCTAGGGACTGTTGAAGTACTTTTTTAATACTTAACATCGTCGGGTATAGTTCATTTCCTTTTTCCTCTAAACAATGGATTACAAATTTCCATGTCATGATAACTAAGTTGAGTTAGATGGATGTTTTAACACTAACATTAGCCACTGGCTTTTTATTAAAGCGTTCAAAATATAATACTTATAGTTGTACTTTCTTGTACAAGTCCCTTTCTCAGACCATGTGACACCCATGTTTACAATTTATCAAGGTTTTCAAAGTTTTTCATTTTCCCAGATGAGGATCATATGGTTATTTGCTTGCGTGTCCTTCCATTCAAGGTGAGTATATATATATATATATATATATATATATATATATATATATATATATATATATATATATATATATATATATATATATATATCTTGAGTGTGTCTATATATATATATATATAAATATCTATATATATATATATACGTAATGCGATTCAATTATCTAAATTGAATGCGCGTACCTGGGATTACTAGGATGATCATTCGTATCCACTATTCGAAGCACGAGGGGTGTCATGTACATCAAGGACTCTGTAGTAAGCATTATATCTTTTCTCATATTCCTTGTTCCAGAGCAAGCCTAGAACATCTTTTGTCTAGGTCCCATCAAGTTCATGGGTACCTAGACTATCCTGCAAAATAGAATTACCTTACCTTAGGAACCCAATAGGTATTGGGTCCTAGGTTCTTGTCAGCATAAAATACAACATGCCTTCCCACAGGATTTCTGACAGGAAGGCTGTCTCTTGCCAAAGGATGTGGACATACCCTTGCCCATGACACAGAAGGATTGTGCCAACAGTCTATGTCAAAGTGACCCACTTTGCCACAGCACCAACACTCATGGATATTGTACCTCCTTTTCTGACCAGATCTACTAACAGAATTAGTCACGATCCCGGGTCTAAAAGGGGCAGAGCAGGTTCTGCTCTCAGATTTACCCTCTCCACCGAGACTCAAAGGGGGTCTGATGGTGAACATGTGGTGAGTGTCATGAGGCCTGGGAGGTAGTGCTTTCTTTTCAGCCAGCACACATCCGGGGGTCCCATAGATGCTTGCTACATGTTTGCAAACTCCCTTTTCCTTTGTCCTAGGGTGGTACGATGTTCTATGAGAGCTGGTTCCTGCAATGTCATGAAGTGTGGGGGCCGAGGCCGTAAATACAAAAGGTTCATAATTAGCCGCCTGTATTTTCTCATGGGTAGCCATAACAGCACTTGCACTATGGGTGTTTCCACATGAGGGCCGATCATTCTTGCAGTGACCATAGTTGTTCGTATGGTCATACCTCAAGGAATGATGTGTGCCCTTCCTACTCGGTGTGGGGGGTCTGTAAACAGTTTCCCCATTTCTCCACGAATTTATAATTTGCGAGATCCACCCGTTTTCTCCCTTTCTCTTAATAACATCTACCTTTGAAAAATTAGATACTATCCTCTTCTCGGTCTCTAGATGAAACTCTAGATCCGAGATCCTTGAGTCCTTCACCTTGATGGATTCTAATTGGAGGTCCATCATGGTCCTCAACTGAGCAATTTCCTTAGCTTGTTCCTCAACAAGCAAGTTGCTCTTCTGAAGGGCTCTATGAAGGGAATCAAGATTTTCAATCTTTTGATTGAAACTGTGAATATCCCTTGCATCAATTGATGGACAAACCTCCGAACTTCTCCTGTCTTCAGGAGATACAAGAGGAAAGGAGCTAGAGGAGGAAGATACCTGATCCTGATTGGGCTGATCAGGGTTAGAGTTATGGTCTGCAGAGACTGATGTTTATGCTTCATCACAACTGCATTCCTCAATCTCTTCTTTAGTCTCTGATAGAGACACGAGAGCCCTGATATTGAAAGGTTGTTCTTGACTTTCATCTTCAGAGACGAGGACCCCCACATATGCTTCATCATCTTGCTGGCATTCAGTCCCGACATTCTTCGTTCCCTCCATGAGGTCAGAGATAGTTTGCCACATGGACTTTGCAGTCTTACACTTATCCAATCTTGTAAGAGATGATCCTGACCAAATATCAAAAATGATTTGTCAAACCAGCTTTTCCAAGTTGAATAGTGAGAGCTCAGTTTCTGACATCTCTCCGGGACTCTTTGGGATTTGAAGATCTTCTCAAGAGTAAGAAGCCTTCATGGGAATGAAGGGTCCCTCTTCCACAATGTATAAAGCACGAGGGTCAATGGCTTCTAGATGAAACTGAACTCTCATTTTCCAGATGGGAAAATACTCTTTTGTGCAGGCAGACAGTCTCAGGGGAGAGACATCTGTGTATAGCTCCATGCTTGAGTCTTGTTTTCTTCTTGACACTAGACACAGGATCTTACTCAAGGTGTTAACCTTATTAATGAGTAACCTACCTCTGATATCACTTGAAAGTATCTAGTGTCGACCTAATCCACCTATGGGGGGGGGGGGTAATATGTGTCGTGCAGTCTTTTGCGGAATTAAACAAACCTGCACAGATAAGCAAACAGAACACAGAAAACACACAAAGAGTTATAGTGGTTCCCCGATTTGGGTACGTCCACTTTCCCCCTTCGACCTATCTCCCACAAAGGGACGACTCGGTCACTTCTTCAACCGGATTGAAATCCAATCCTCACACTAGGAGCAACGCTCCCCTAACAACGGAAGGAACCCTTCCACAAGTGGAGACACAACTCCACCTCAACGGGTTGCACCCAACACTTACAACTAGGAATTAAAATTCCTTTACAACAAAATTGAATGTAAAAGAAAATACAAACAAAGCTTTTGGAGATTCCGATGTCCTTATTCGTTCGTTGAAGCTTGCTTGAAAATTACTAGGAGTCCACAACCGGATTTCTCTCTTGGAAAGGATCTTGTCAAGATCGGCGGGGGCAAGTAAGTGTGGCGGTGATGCTTTATAAATCCACACTTCTTGACGAAGCAAGCTAGGTCTACGAACGATCTCAGTCGGATCAATCGCCTCAACCGATTCGGAATGGAGAACAAGTCTCGTTCAACGAATCAAAAGACAAGAGATCTCGAGAGAGATACGTGAGATGCGCTGCTTGCCTCGGTAGTGTCTTCGGAAGATCAGAGAAGCACTGAGATCAATGGTGACGACGATCTTGCGACCAGCGACAAGCTTCGACAATTTCCGCGATCGGCTAGGCCACGTTCGGCCTCTTTCGTATTTCCGTGAATGTCTGTCTCTGGAGGTTCAAAATACACGTATATTTATACCAGGAGCCAACCCTAATGGCTCTTGTGGGGCCCACGAGGAGTAGCCCTAGCCCCGGCCTAAACATCGCACGACAAGTTGGTTCGGTCAAGTGAACAAAGGAAATTTGCCTAAGGCAAAATCGGCGGGAGTCGTTGGTGATTCCTGTCGATGTCGGCGAGAATCACTAACGACTCCCGTAGATTCTACATTGGCAGAATCCCTATTTGAAATCTGTCAGCCGGAAGAAGTCGGCGGGAGATGCTAACTGATTCTCGTCGAATCGGTGTAAATCCCTAAGGATTCACGTCATAGTCTGCGGGAATCACTAGCAATTCCCGTCGATTTTGACTTGGAAGAATTTTCTTTCATCCTTCTTTTGATGAATTGGTCTTTGACCCATCTATGCTCCTTCTTCTGCTCTTGATCTACCTTGACCCTGTACTTGAAAATAAGTACACTCCAATAGAGAGAGCACACGTGAATCAACACACTGATCTACACAATGAGGGATTACGTTGCGCAGACACGTGTATATTGACCCACTATACCCTGACATTGGCGTGTACTTAGCTCTGAAAATCTGCAAGCACAACTTGATAGAAGATCGTTAAATACATTGTGAATCCATCTTAGCTTGACTGGAGTCATCTTCAAATCCGGGTAATTGTGGATACAATACCCAACAACATCATTGATGAAAACCACAACGAACTTGACTAGAAAATCCTTGAACACCCAGTTCATCATATCCATGAAAGCTGATGGTGCGTTGGTGAAACCAAATGACATCACCAAGAACTCAAAATGTCCATGCCTCGATCTAAACGCAGTCCGTCGGATATCTGCCTCACGGATCCTGAGCTGATGATAGCTAGAATGAAGATCAATCTTGGAGAACACCGTGCTACCGCTCAACTGATCAAATTGTTTGAGTTACCATGGTGATCTAGAAGTAGTCAAACATGTAATCTAACTGCCAACGCGATATGAGCCTGCAGGGTCGCACATAAGAGCATGTGGAGAAAATGGAAGATTGATTGTGTTGTTAAGGTTACAAATCACCTATCAGAATGGGGTCAGGCAAATGTTGCCAGGGAGATTCGTCGAGAATGGTTCGACGAGAGTCATCGAGTATGACTCGGCGAGTAAGGCAAATTCGTCGATAGTCGACGACAGTCGTCGAGTATGACTCGACGACTAAGGCAAAATCGTCGAGAGTCGTCGAGTATGACTCGCCGACAAAGGCAAAATCGTCGAGAGTCGTCGAGTATTACTCGCCGACTAAGGCAAAATCGTCGAGAGTCATCGAGTATGACTCGCCGACTAAGGCATAATCGTCGAGAATCGAACTGTTCGATTCTCGCCGATTCTGCGACTGATTCTCGCCGATTCTACGAGTGATTCTCGCCGATTCTGCGATTGATTCTCGCCGATTTTGCGACTGATTCTCGCCGATTTTGCGATTGATTCTCGCTGAACGGTCCAGAAGCCCTATCCTGCGTGGTCTGCGGATAGCGATACCTTTGGACTGTTTATGCCTTTGGTATAAATAGGGGACTTAGGGTTTTGGGAAAAATAGATAGATCGGGATTTCTCCTGTAGCCGAATCGAATTCGACAGAAATGTTCCGCCGCTCGTTCGCTCCGCCGATTCCAAAACCCCGACAGACGGAAGTGTTCCGCTACCTCTTCGCTCTGCCGACCTCCTCCACTTCGGCGACTGTCGCCGGTGTTGCTCTTCCTGGAAAGGACCTAGCAGTCCGTGGAAGTGCAAGGTGCGGTTGATCTCCTTCACGACCCTTCGTGCGACGAAGCTCGGTGTTCTCCCGCTCATGTGGATTTCTGCAGAGATGTGGACATTATTCCACGTAGAACTCGCCACCGACAAGGACTCAAAGCTTGGAGCATCTCTGTTGAGTTGTGACTCAACGCCGCTACGGTAATTTTTGCCTAGTTTTTTGTTAACTTCTTGATTCAACTTTCGTGGCCCGATCCCATCTCATTTCGGTTGTTCTTGATGTTTTATTCCTTCCGCTGCGTGCACAAGCGTTGTGCCATCCTCATAGAGAAACCCAATAGTGGTATCAGAGGGAGGTTACGACCATGATTATTGTATTGGAAGTTAGGTCATTCCAGTGCATGTAAACCTAGGGATTTAGAAGCGTTCTAAATGTCAAGATTTAATCCTGGTACATCAATTGTTGATGGTTTTTCAAAGGGAGATCGATGGGCCCATAACCCACATGTTAGGGGCTCTGCCCCTTGGAACCCCGCCAGGAACGTCTGGGATTTCATGGTAATTTCTAATTGTTAGAAATATTTGTCTCCTTAGCAGTAACCGTCCCTCGAGACTAGTGTATTGTTTTGGATTTTGAATCCAACAATGAGAGACGAGCTTGTATACTGCTTTAAATCGAGTTGCCTTTGCCTTTGTCCAATGCATGTAAATTTGAAGATTTAGAAGAGTCCGGATGTTCAGATTTAGCCCTTCCTTCTATCAAGTGTCGATAGTGCCAGGTTGTGCACATAAGGGATGCATGTGGCTTTTAGAAATTGTTTTTCTGTGGATATGCACAATGATCAAATGTTGATCATGGTTAATTGTTAACCTATAATTAAAAATCCCTTAATCTAATATTAAGTGTTCGGATGCCTTCCGATGGATGACACTCTTCCTGCCTCGATCGATGAAGTGTGGGCTTTCCAAAGCAAGGTGCATTAATCTATCTTGGTAAGGGTGCGAGCGGATAATTGTGATATCCCACTGTCAACTTCGGGTATAACTTAACTAGGTGACCTCAAAGGTTGAGTGCCTAAAAGCATAGGGTTGGCATGCACCATATGATGTATGCAAATAAGGAGTTATTCACCAACCATACAAGAATTGCATAAGGATGCAATTGGCAAGCATTGCCTACCTAAATAATCGCATCGTGAGAGAAAAGGCAAAGCTGACTCATTGTGTTGGTGAAATAAGGATCTTGTCCACTAAGAGAGTAGCTCGCATGAACTCTACGAATTGATAGTGAGGGCTATTATTTCGAATAAAATAGTGGGAGTTTTAATTGAAGTCCATATTAAAAAAAATAAATTGTATTTTGATATTTTGGTACTGATATTATTCTGCATGAATTCTTGTAGAATTCTATGGCAAGTTGTTCATACTACACTCTGTCTCTGAGAGCCATCCTTGAGAAGGATAAGCTCAGTGGGACTAACTACATGGACTGGTACAGGAACCTGAGAATTGTTCTCAGGCATGAGCGAAAGTTCTATGTCTTGGAAGAAGAAGCCCCCAAGGTGCCGACCGGGAATTCATCCCGTGCTAACAAAGATACTTATAAGAAGTATACTGATGACGCCTTAGACGTCGAATGCCTTATGCTTTCCACCATGAACTCTGAGCTTCATAAGCAACATGAGAACATGGGGTGCAAGGAGATTGACGAGCATCTCAAGAAAATGTTTCAAGGGCAAGCTCGTCAAGAGAGGTTTGACGTCATAAAAGCGTTGTTTCAGTGCAAGATGGGAGTTCGAGACTCAGTAGGGACTCACGTACTCAAGATGATTGGGTATATAGAGAACCTTGAAAGGCTGGGTTTTCCTCTGGGTCAAGAGTTGCCCACAGATCTGATCCTGCAATCGTTGCCGGACAGTTATGAGAAGTTTGTCTTGAACAACAACATGAATGAAATAGACAAGACACTGCCCGAGCTCCTAGGCATGTTGAGAACTGCGGAGATCAATATGAAGAGGGACAAGCCTGCCAGCCCCATATTGATGGTGCATAAGGGCAAGGGCAAGGCGAAGGGCTCTAAGAAGATGAAGGTGGGACCTAAGTCACATCTCGAGCCCAAGTCTTCTGCACTGATTAAAAAGAAGAGCATGGTGAAGGAGGGGAAATGCCACCACTGTGGCAAGGCTGGTCATTGGAGGAGGAACTGTCCTTCTTACATTGAGGGTCTACAGAAAATGAAGGGAGGTATGCCTTTCGCTTTGAATATTTACGTTATAGAAATAAACCTCTCTGCTCCTTCATCTTGGGTATTGGATACCAGATGTGGTTCTCACATTTGTACAAATGTGCAGGAACTTGGAAGGAGAAGATTGTTGAGTAAAGGGGAGGTAGACCTACGTGTCGGCAATGGAGCAAGAGTTGCTGTTGTGGCCTTAGTGGTTTACCGTCTTTCTTTGCCCAGTGGGCTTGTAATAGAACTAGATAACTGTTATTTTGTTCTGGCCATAACTAGAAACATTATATCCATTTCATGCTTGGACATGATTTGATTTTCTTTTATAATTAAGAACAACTGTTGTTCTATATTTTAGAATGATGTTTGTTATGCTGTAGCACAATTGTTTAATGGTCTTTATGTTTTGAACTTGGACCATCAGATCTATAATTCAGAAAATAAAAAAAGACTAAGAACAAATGACTCAAACCCTACATATCTCTAGCATTGTCGTTTGGGCCATATAAACAAGAAGCGTATATCCAAGCCCCATAAAGATGGACTTTTGGACTCATTTGATTATGAATCATTTGAGCGATGCGAATCTGGTTTGTTAGGCAAGATGACTAAAGCCCCTTTCACTGGTTATAATGAGAGGGATGAGGATCTCTTGGGTGTTGTATATAGTGATGTATGCGGACCCATGGGCACCATGGCTAGAGGTGGGTATTTCTACTTCGTTACATTTACTAATGATTTCAATAGATACGGATATGTGTATCTTATGAAGTTCAAATATGAGACCTTTGAAAATTTCAAAGAGTTCAAGAATGAAGTAGAAAACAAGTTGGGTAAAATGGTTAAAGCACTCCGATCTGATCGAGGTGGCAAATACCTGAGTCATGAGTTCCGTGATCATCTGAAGGAGTGTGGTATTGTTTTACAGCTCACTCCACCTAGAACACAACAACATAATGGTGTGTCTGAGAGGAGAAATCACACTTTGTTAGACATGGTACGTTCGATGATGAGTCATGCAGACTTTCCTGTTTCCTTTTGGGGTTTTTCTTTAGAGACTACTACAATGACACTGAATAGCGCTCAAACGAAAATGGTTCTGAAGATACCATATAAGATATGGAATAGGAAACATCCTAGTATGTCGTTCATTAAAATTTGGGGCTGTGAGGCATACGTGCGACGTCAAATGCCTGACAAGCTTGAACCCAAATCGGATAAATGTTATCTGGTGGGATATCCTAAGGAAACGAAAGGGTATTACTTTTACCTACCGTCCGAGGGAAAAGTGTTTGTCACAAGGACTGGCATCTTCTTGGAGAAAGAGTTCTTATCAAGAAAGACTGAAAAGATAGAACTTGAAGAAGTTCAAGAACCACAAGTAGTGAATGAACCAGAATTTGATTCTGAGATAGGACTACAAGATGTTGTAGCTAGAGAACCTGCTCAAGACACACAGGTCCTACGTAGATCTAGTAGACCTAGATTTGAGCCTAAGAGATATGGATTTCTCATGTCTCAAATAGGTAATGTGTTGCTTATGGATCATTATGATGAACCAACAACCTACCAAGAGGCTATAAATGGACCGGACTCCGACAAATGGCTTGAGGCTATGAAATCAGAAATGGACTCCAGGTATGCAAACAAGTTTTGAACTTGGTGGAACCGCCTGAAGGGGTACGACCCATAGGGTGCAAGTGGGTCTTCAAGAAGAAGACCGACATGGATGGGAATGTACAGACATTCAAAGGGCGACTGGTGGCTAAGGGTTTCAAGCAAATTCATGGTATTGACTATGATGAGACCTTTTCCCCTATTGCCATGGTAAAGTCCATAAGGATACTGCTTGATATTGCTGCGTATTATGACTACGAGATCTGGCAGATGGATGTCAAAACGGCTTTCCTTAATGGAAACCTCCTCGAGGAAGTGTACATGACACAACCCGAGGGTTTTGTATCCCCAAATGAAGCCACTAAAGTATGCAAGCTGAATAGGTCCATCTATGGACTGAAGCAGGCCTCTCGAAGTTGGAATCTTCGTTTTGATGAGAAAATCAAAGAGTTTGGTTTCATCAAGAATGAAGATGAGCCTTGTGTTTACAAGCGAATCTGTGGGAGCATTGTAGTCTTCCTGATATTGTATGTAGATGACATACTGTTGATTGAGAATGGCATTCCTACCCTGAAAGTTGTTTAGAACAACCTAGGGAACTGCTTTTCTATGAAGGACTTGGGTGAAGCGACTTACATACTCAGTATTAAGATCTATAAAGATAGATCGAAGAAGTTGCTGGGTTTAACCAAGAGTACATACATCAAGAAGGTGTTGAAGCGGTTCAACATGCTTGAGTCCAAGAAAGGATTTTTACCCGTGTCTCATGGTGTGAATCTCTCTAAGGACCAGTGTCCAAAATCTTGTGAAGATAAGGACCGCATGAAGTTGATTCCATATGCTTCGACAATTGGATCAATCATGTATGCATTGTTATGTACTCGACCCGATATCTCCTTTTCTTTGAGCATGACTAGCAGGTATCAGTCAGACCCCGGTAAGTGTCACTGGATTGCAGTCAAGAATATCCTGAAGTACTTGAGAAGGACAAAGGATGTGTTCTTGGTATATGGTGGAGAGGAAGAGCTCGTTGTAAATGGTTACACGGATGCTCGCTTCCAAACTGATAGGGACGACTCAAAGTCTCAGTCAGGTTTTATGTTTTGCCTTAATGGAGGAGCTGTGAGCTGGAAGTTGTTCCAAGCAAGAGACAGTTGTTGATTCTACAACAGAGGCCGAGTATATCGCTGCAGCTAACGCAGCGAAGGAGTCTGTATGGATTAGGAAATTCATCGGCGAGCTTGATGTAGTTCCTAGCATTATTGGTCCCGTAGTTCTCTACTGTGATAACAATGGTGCAATTGCACAATCTAAGGAACCTAGATCCCATCAGCGCTCCAAGCACATACTTTAGCGGTTCCATCTTATTCGTGAGATTGTCGAACGAGGAGATGTGAACATTTGCAGAGTGCCGACTAAGGAGAATATTGCGGATCCACTAACAAAGCCTCTCGCGCAGAGAAAGCATGATGGTCATAAAAGATCAATGGGTATACGATACCTAAATGATCAACTCTAGTGAGAGCCTTGTGGGTTGTATGTAAACATATATTCTGTTGGCTGTTTATTGTTTATTCATATGATGAATTGTGTGCCAATGTTTTTCTTTTACAATTAATGGCAAATTCTTTTATTATGGTTTCTCTATGCGACAGTTAAATGTTAACATAATAAATACCCTTAGAATGTTTGCTTCCATAGGACATCAAGTACGAGACTTGAATGTGAGAGCCTATTATTTATTTGAAGCTTCATTCTTAAAAGGTCCCTGGTCATTGTATCAACATAGAAACTAAGGGTGATGATGATAGATTAAGACTAGCACGTGTGTTGACTGATGACCAGTTCTCATAGGTCATGATATTGTGATATCAAGTCATCGCGTGGGTACTTGTTAATGAACAAGTTGTACTGGACAGACCCAGCCTGAGAATACTTTGTGGATTGTTATTTAATCATGTCATGGGTAGGTATCAATTGAGAATGGTGTTGTGGTCCTTTGACCTGAAGTAACAGCATTCATCAAGTGAGGAAGAGTGTACATTGATGCCATCTAAAGTCTTCCTTGAGAAAGGTTGATGATAAGGGTGGTGGTTGGGCACGTTACGAATCATTTGGGTGTTTGTGTGTGAGCAGATATGGGATTTTTCCTCCTATATGGCAGGAGTTGCATCCATGGGCCCCTTGATGGAACTTGACTGAGAAATGCATGGCCATGCTTGGTTGAGTCAATATGTGATATTGGACTCACCATTCTCTGGAAGTCCGTTCTAGATCAAGAAACTTGGATTGAGCTATTATGAGTGTGACACGGTCCATGCCTCTAGTTCTTTCTGGATGTAAGGGACAAAGGGACAAAGACAACGCTGGGACAATGTTCATAAAGGCTTATGAGTTATGAACTCTTATTGCTTGGGGAGCAATGATGCATTGCTAGATGCCGCTCATTGTTTATGAGGTTTTTTGTTTGATACTTTCAAGATCAAGTGGGAGACTGTTGGAGTTACCATGGTGATCTAGAAGTGGTCAAACATATAATCTCACTGCCAACGCGATATGAGCCTGCATGGTCGTACATAAGAGCATGGTGAGAAATTGGAAGATTGATTGTGTTGGTAAAGGTTACCAATCACCATACAGAATGGGGTCAGACAAATGTTTCCAGGGAGATTCGTCGAGAATGGTTCGACGAGAGTCATCGAGTATGACTCGGTGACTAAGGCCAATTCGTCGAGAGTCGACGAGAGTCGTCGCGTATGACTCGGCGACTAAGGAAAAATCATCAAGAGTCATCGAGTATGACTCGCCGACTAAGGAAAATCATCGAGATTCGTCGAGTATGACTCGCTGACTAAGGCAACATCGTCGAGAGTCGTCGAGTATGACTCGCCGACTAAGGCATAATCGTCGAGAATCGAACTGTTCGATTCTCGCCGATTCTGCGACTGATTCTCGCCGATTCTGCGATTGATTCTCGCCGATTCTGCGATTGATTCTCACCGATTCTGCGACTGATTCTCGCCGATTCTGCGATTGATTCTCGCCGAACGGTCCAGAAGCCCTATCCTATGTGGTCTGCGTATATGGATACCTTTGGACTATTTATGCCTTTGGTATAAATAGGGGACTTATGGTTTTGGGAAAAATAGATAGATCGAGATTTCTCCTGTAGCCGAATCGAATCCAACGAAAATGTTCCGCCGCTCGTTCGCTCCGCCGATTCCCGAACCCCGACAGACGGAAGTGTTCCGCCGCCTCTTCGCTCCGCCGACCTCCTCCTCTCCGGCGACTGTTGCCGGTGTTGCTCCTCCTGGAACAGACCTAGCAGTCCGTGGAAGTGCAAGGTGCAGTTGATCTCCTTCCCGACCCTTCGTGCGACGAAGCTCGGTGTTCTCCCGCTCGTGTGGATTTCTATAGAGACGTGGACATTATTCCACGTAGAACTCGCCACCGACAAGGACTCAAATCTTGGAGCATCTCCGTTTAGTTGTGACTCAACGCCGCTAAGGTAATTTTTACCTAGTTGTTTGTTAACTTATTCATTCAACTTTCATTGCCCGATCCCATCTCTTTTGGGTTGTTCTTGATGTTTTATTCCTTCCGCTGTGTGCACAAGCATTGTGCCATCCTCATAGTGAAACCCAACACAAATAAGTCATCGATCCTCGGCAGAGGGTACCTGTTCTTAATAGTGACTTTGTTCAACTCCCTGTAATCGATGCAAAGCCGCATCGACCCATCTTTCTTCTTTACAAACAAAACAGAAGCACCCCAAGGCGACAAACTCCCCCTGATAAATCCTTTTGCCAACAACTCATCCAAATGGACTCGCAACTCCTCTAACTCACGAGGGGCCATCCGGTACGGCACCTTAGCAATAGGACGTGTATCCGGTTCCAAATCAATCACAAACTCAACATCCCGATTGGGAGGAAGACCAGGAAGGTCATCAGGAAAAACATCAGCGAAACCACGAACAACAGGAATATCCTCCAAGCGCGGTACACTAACAGCAGTCCCAACCAACGAGACTAAACAAGCAAAACAATCAGAATGAAACAGCTTCTGAGCACATACCACAGAAATGACTGGAGAATCCTGGCACGGATCAGCATACACGCTTCCGGGCTGACTGTTGTCCTTGATGAAGTCCAAGCGCTTCCCTTTACACTGAATAACCGCATCATACTTAGACAGCCTGTCCATGCCCAGAATAACATCGAAGTTTTCTAGATCAATCATCTTCAAGTCTGCCTTCGCAAGAAAGTCTCCCAACAAAACAGGGCAATCTAGAATGCCAAAATTTGATAGCACAGATTCACCAGAAGGAAACTTGACGCGGAAGGTATCACGAACTTGATCTAGAATCAGTTGATGCTGCTCCACAAAGGCTCTAGCCACAAACGAGTGGGTAGCGCTGCAGTCGAACAGAACACGCGCCCAACTGTTCTTCACCTTAAATTTCCCTATAGGAGTATATACAACTAAGGAACTACCAAAACAAAACTATAACCATTCTAGTAAATAAAACTTTCAGGCTGTAAAAACTGTAACACCCCGAAACTCAAAAGAGGGACGGGTGACATTTTAAGCCCAGTCCGAATTTTGGAGCAGGTGTCACGGGCGTGAAACGGGCATGTCACGGGCATCACACGGGCGTGACACGGGCATGTCACGGGCGTGTCACGGGCGTGACACAGGCGTGTTCGGCCACGAGTCATGTGGTCGACGTTTTGACGATCGGAGATCGTTGAGTTGAGGCACACAGCCTGGGATACGGGCGTGTCCCAGGGCGTGTCACTTTGGGCAGTTTTTTGAGTCAGGCACACGGGCCATGACACGTGCCCAGACACGGGCGTGTCACATGCGACACGGGCATGTCCGGTGCCGTGTCGCAGGCCGTGTCCTTCTCGGGTTGGGAAAACTTGCTGATTGCATACGGGGGGCGTGACACGGGTCTCGACACGGGCGTGTCATAGGTGACACGAGCGTGTTGGAGGCCATGTCGAATGTCGTGTGCTTGTTTTTGAGACAGTCGGGACGGCGAATGGGTGATACGGCCATGCACACGACCGTTTTGCAACCCGTGTTCGGCCCAGATTTTCTAATTTGAGGCCTAATCGTGGCCGTTCATTTCCTTGGCTTTGGATCCGACGGTGGGGGGCTGCTCCTGGGTGGTTTTAGCCGGGATAAGGGTTTCAAAACCCTCATTCTCTTTTTGCATTCTCTTTCTAAATCCTAGAGAGAAGGGAGAGCAAGGTGAGAGGTTGGAGACTAAGATCCGGCCGTCGATGGAGCGCCGGAGCTCCGAATCGCGATCCGAGTCCAGATCCACGGAGGTGACGCCGTTGCGGTGCTTTCCAACCGCATAGTTTTTCATGGCGCCGCGGAAGAATGCAAGGGTAATGATTTCTCATCCTTGGTCATGTGAAGCCCTTTTTCCCTTGCATAGGAAGCCCTCTCTCGCGAGTGTGCGAAGAGTTGGAGCGTTCCTTGGGGTAGATATGTAAAGTCCCCCTTGTATAGAGTCCGTATGCGAAAATGGGCATAGGCATTGTGTGTGAAGCCTATCCGGACATGTAGAGCCGGATCGGTGATGTTGCATTGCATATGAACCGGGGAAGACTCCGGGTGTTTGGGCGTTTTCGTCTTTTCTACATGGTAGATTCCAGCAGGGAGCCTTGGAGATTAACTCCAAGGTGCACCCGGAAAACCGGGCAAAAATGGGTTTTGCCAACATGGTGGCCGGGGAGCCAACGTGAACATAACCGGGTTATGTGATTATTGTGGTGGAAACGGGACTCGGTGAGTCTTGACCTGTGTATATGGCTTAAATTGCCGTTGCGATATGAGCACAGGTCAGGCAGAACCGTACCCGATCTATGTCGTTCGGTGGAACCATTTGCATAGATGAGGGTCTTCGGCGGTCTATGGCTTAAATTGTCGTGACCAAGGCCAAGAAGACAAAACGCTCATATGGTTGGTCGTCCAAGGGGCGGTGGTGGAACGGGAGCGTCTATTGCTTGAATTGACGTGACGTTGGCCGATTCGCCATGAATGTGCCCTGTGTGCACGAGGTGGGTGGCCGTGCGAGCCTATGCCTGTGTCGAAGTGTGTTTAAACTATATTAATGATATACTAATAAAGTGCAGGGAAAGTGCATCGCCGCCTCGATTACGGGGGCGGGATCGTTATAATTTGGTCAGTATAGCTGACCGTTGCTTTTGTTTACCACCGGACGGTGGATTGTGGATTGCAGGTGCTGCGGAGCCGAGCGGGAAATAGCGGGCTAAAGCCCATGTTGCAGTGCTGGCCCTCGAAGGCCTACCTTTCTTTATGTTTTCCGTTTATCTCATGTATGGCCGGCCTGCGAGCCGAAGTATGAAAGACACTCTTGTTGAGAGAACTATTGTAAGGCCATAAGGTCGGTACTTTTGTATTAATCATTCCTATTTTATCTTAGTAGTGGACATTCGTGCTTGGCAGGGTTCTTTTATTTGTGCAACTTAAGAAATTGCTTCCACTAGAATGACTCTGTGTAGGACGTTGGTGATTGGTTGTATGGTTTCAACGCGTAACCAACCGGTCTGTCCGTAGTATATGGCGTCGGGCCCCGGCCGGACCTACTGCTATATGCTATGCGACGGATATGGGTGTTACAAAAACAACTAACCTGATATGATCTGAGTCGAAGCTTGAGCCTCCTCGGAAGTGATCACGTACAACTTTCCTTTGCCCTTGTCCACACGCTGAGGCGGAGGTAATGCCTGAAGTGGAACTGAATGAAGAACTTGCTGGACCTGAGGACACCTAGACTTGAGATGGCCCTTCTGTCCACATTGATAGCAGACTTTATCCTTGGATCAGCACTGGGCAGCATCATGCCCGGGTTGCTTGCAAACGAAACCGGAAACATCCCTCCTAAGAGCACCCTGAATAACATGAACTTTCTCCTTCTTCTAAGCTGTTGCCTTCTTTAAACACCTCTCAATAGGGTGGCCTGACCGGCCACAGAAGCTACACACCACCTTACTATTCTTTGCAGAAGCAGCATTGAGTACCTGGGGTTTCTTCTCCTCAACAAACTTCCTCTTGTCCTTCCTCATTTGCTGGCCTCTGCTCTTTGCGGTATCAATTGCCTCTACCTTCAGAGCAGCCTCCACTACCCCTGCATAAGTCTCTTATCAATATGGACTGGTCAACCGCTGAACCTCGCTCCTCAAGCCACCAAGAAACTGCTTAACTAGATCAGCCTCAACACTCACCAACCCAGGAGAAAACGGGCTCAACTTGCTGAATTCTATCTCATACTCACCGACCGTGAGTTGTCTTTGCTTTAGGTGGAGGAAGTCGTTCATAAGATGATCACGCTCGACCGACGGCAAGAACTTCCTCAACAGCATTTCCTTGAATACTTCCCAAGAGCAACCAGCTACCAAGCTCTCCTTTTCTCTAAGCCACCAACTCTTAGACAATCCCTTATGGTTATAGGCGGCTATCATAACTTTCTGATCATCTGTAATACCGGAGTACGAGAACATCTCCTCCATGGAGATCAACCAATCATCTATGACCATGAAATCTGCCTTCCCATCATAAGTAGGAGGGCTAAGTCTCTGAAACTGCGAGATAAATGCCATCTCTGCTGGCACCACCACTGGAGGTATCAGGGGTGCAGGAGGAGGAACAGCTAACCCCCTTGCAGGGCCTTGCACTCCCTGAGTCTGCCCTGCCACAACTACCACCAGAAACTGGATCTTGGCCTGCATCTCCACCATCTGCCTGCTCAAGGATTCGCTACTCTATCGCAGGATCTCGATTACCACATCATTCTGCGCTCCAGATGACTCACCCTCATAAAGGGGAGTCGATCTAGTCAAAGTATGTCTCGTCAGCCTAAAATCATAATAACATTAGTCAGATCCTAGTACAACAACTACAACTAACTACAAGTACAGACAATACATACATAAATATGAACTTAAAGCTGCTAAACTTGCTCTGCGAGTTTATTTTTTACATGAATTGATGTTATGCCTAACCTAGGATGGTTAACCACCACCATACTAACTCTTGTGCCTAGAATGGGAATGCATGAATTTATATTATTTTTGACTCGAAAACTTATGTGTGTATATATGTCATCCTGCCAGTCTTTAGCTTGGCACGTTATGCTTATGAAATCTTATTCTATGCATGTTTGTGCTATGCTTTCTAAAAAGGCCCTAATGCATGTTATGTGAGTACACATGAAAATTTTATGCATCCCATACTACATAACATTCTCATGCAACGAAAAGAAAACGAGCTAGTCACAACCATATGGTGAGGTTATTCATCTTTTACTACATAACCCTGACATATTGCCCCTATGGTGGATCAACATACGAACACATATTATGCATCCCATAATACATAATATGCCCCGTATGCTTCATGTTATGCTATGAGTGCAGTGTTTGTGCTTTTGCCAAGACGTGCTGATGACATATCGGTGTGTGAAGGACATGATGCTAAACTTCTAATGCAATCAAAAGGAAATATGCCCGACTAACTTGTCAAGCAACCTTCCTCTGATACCAACTGTCACAACCCGCATTTTCTCCAAATAAAGAATTATCAGAGTATGAGAAAACACGCGTCGTGATGCCACGTCGAGCAGGGAATAACTGCTGACGCTCAGGAAAAAACTATCTACTTTACTTTATGAAAATTCATAAGTTAAATGATTAGAAATTCAGTTATATTTTAAAAGCCGTATCCCTCGGCTCAATGGATAATCTAGTCCACAGTTTAAAAACTATACTTATTCGTAGTGTAAAATACTTTATTCAAGTTTGACATCCTAAAAGAGTTAATAAGTGTCCCCAGAGGACAACTTATACTATGAAGGACCCTACATTTAATTTATACTATATATAGGAAAGCGATCTTTTTATGTTATTTGGAAAATAGTGTTTGAGTTTTATAAAACATGTTTATTATGACGTACATATAGTAGGGTTTATAGGTTTGAAGGTAACTAGTAACCTAGCATAAAATATCCCAAGGGCAAGTAGACTAATCTCCAGAAAGGTAGCAGCAAAAAGATAACATATTTAGTATCCAGGTAAAACTACCAGTGGGCGCCAACAAACTGACACGAACCCACTAGCAAGTATGTATGTCTGTAAGAAATAAGCACAAAACTACCTTACAAGACCAAGGAACAGAACTCTACGGTATGAGAGACCACCAGCAATATCACAACACAACTAGACGCCTATTCGGCTATTATCCAGAACCCTAGGCATTCAAAGAAGAAAAGAATACCTCAACAAGCAAAATCAAATAAGCTGTACGGAAATGTTAATCTAAATAATAAGCCAGAAGAGTAAGTAAACCGTAACAAACACCACTGTCCAAGGCAAGACAAAAAGTAAAAGCACTATGTGCGAGGAAACAGTAACAACGCGGCCCAAAAATCCTACAGAGTTTACAAGGCTACCATGTGCCCAAAACGTTGCAATTTTAAAAGGAAGAAACGTCTAACATCCTAAATTGTGAGAGATGGTAGTAGCAAAAACAAAGCGGATCCGGGTTGGAGGCAAACTCAGTCCCCAACTACCATTTTCAAGAAACAAAGCTCAAGGGTCTACATGTGAAAGCACTAGGGACCTCCCACCCCCTTGCCCAGCCCGTACCTGGAGTAAGATAAAAGAAAAGGGTGGGCACGGCTAAATTACACAACACCACCCCCATTAAGAGCTTCAAACAACCACTACTAACCACAACCCACGATTCGGCCTTTGGAAAAATATAGCCGACAAGGAACCTCAAAATCAAGGAATTCACTCGGGAGAGAAAATCAAGGTAAGGGAAAAGCGTTAAGATGGCTCAACACGGCATGGCGTTGAGTGAGCCCCACTACCTAAATGCCTAAACAGACTGCGTGTTGAGTGAGTTAACCTCACTCAATGCCAAAATAGCTACGACGTTGAGTGAGGTTCACTCACTCAACAACTTCTGCAACACTGGCTGTGGAGTTGAGTTAGCTAACCTAACTCAATGCAAAAATAGCCATGGCGTTGAGTGAGGTTCACTCACTCAACGCCTTAGCACTTAGCCACAAATACTAACTGTGGCGTTGAGTGAGCCCACCTCTCTCAACGCCAAAACAGTTTTGGAATTGAGTGAGGTCGACTCGCTCAATGCAAAAATACTTAGCCGCAAAAGAACATACCAAAATGCTATGGCGTTGAGTGTGTGCACCACACTAAACGCCAAGTCCAAGCAGACCCGTCGTTGAGTGTGTGCACCACACTCAACGCCGAGCCCTGAAATCTCCAATGCTTGAACAAGGAATCAACCTAACCGACTATGCACAATACTAGGGCTAGGATTAGGACTAGCAGAAATCACCAAAATGAAACTTCTACCTCCAGCTCGACCACAACCGCTGCACAGGAAAACGTCCCAACCCTCAACCCTTACTTAGCCTGAGAACAAGGTCTCCTCTACTAACAGTTGGAGGAGAACAAAATAAAATAAAAAGAAAGGGTGGCTGCTAGAAGTACGACTAAACAGGAAACTCATATCAGGAATACTGAACATAAACCGAAGCCGAGAAATGAGCAATGGTTTCTATCATAGGGCTAACAGGGCAACAAGGAGACAGACAAAAAAAGAACTATACGGCAAGGGCAAGAATACCACTTGCCTCAAATTTCCAGAGTAGCTTGGTCGGCCTCCCTTACTCTCACTCGGCACCAGCAACAACAACACCTAAACAAGAAATCTAGAGCTTTAATGGCGGAAACGGATAAACCAAGAAATTTCGAGACCCCTAGAAACACCACGAAAATTGAATTTCTTACCGTAGGAATGAAGGTCTAGGCGAGAGCAATCCAAATTAGCTTTCAGAATCGAATTTAATCCACAAACGCTCCCGGAATCGGCGTCAAAAGGGGAGCAGGTTCGGCGGTTCCTCTGTTTTCCACGAACAGGCGTTGCGGGTTCGGTTTCGGGAAGATTAACAGGAGCGGTTTACTCTTCTAAATCTAAACTATCCTATATATAGCACCCTCTTAATACTAAATTAACTATTAATTAAGTAATAATATAATAATATATATTTATATAGCTTGCAACCGCCATGACCGCAACCTAATAGCCACAGGATTAAAATCACCCAGCTTTTGACCGCCGGATTCTTTTAAACAGCTATAATATTACTTATTTACATTTATTATTAGCACACCCAAAACGACGCGAAAACCAAACTACCTCGGAATTCGACGAAATTTGCACCGTAGCTAAATACCCATGCTACGAATGTAATGGCGAAGTCGAAATAAACTTTCGACGAACAGAACTCGAGTTATACCCACCCAAAGTCAAAACACAAGCATCCCCCGAGAGGCCACACCGGGTAACCCAAAATGACCTAGCTTGCTAGGTAGATCTTGCCAATAGGGTACAAAATAGGCCACTCAGTTCTAAGGAGTTAAGACCACACTCCCTAGATGGCACAAGCCAAGAAAATGCATCGACGTAACGCCAAAAGAAAATTTAATAATCGCAGAAAAATTGGCGGCGTTACAAATTGTCCCTAATAAAATAAGCATGTAATTATCCTGATGAAGACCATAATTAATGCTGCCAATAATGACTATATTTAGGGGAATATGAGCATTAATTACTCAGGAATATTACTGCTAAATAATATAGAAAGTAAGGGACAAAAGAAAGTAAACTTCTTGTTCTAGAGCGGGACAGAAATCTTCGACCTCTGAACGGAATTCGTCGACCTGAGTGCCAATTTCATCGACCTGAAAATTCCTGTTCGTCGACCTGAGCTCTGCGAACTGCATTCAGAGAATAACTTGCAATTTTGTGATCTGAGTTCGCTGAGCTGTGAATCTGTCTGAAAGAATCGATCGTCGACCTGAGATTGAATATCATAGAGCTCAGCTCAGAGAAATAACTCTGAGTTCGTCGATCTGAGATCAACGATCGTCGAGCTGAGTTCAAAGAACATCGAACTGAACATTCTGTTCTCTAAATCTTCTAAGTGTTGAGAATACTGATGCCCTCTACTAGGTTGTCCATGAAAGTTGAACCTAATGACTAGCCTAAATTCTAGGACAACAAGACTTGACCCTGGCTATACAATGCGGTTCAGACTTTAACCTAGTTTAGTGACCAAGCCCAAATCCAACTAGGGATCCCACAATCTCCCCTTATTTGGGCGAGTTCACAAAAAAAACAAATAAAAAAAACAATCATAAAGCATAAAACATATATCTGATAGAAATAAACCATTCAGCAGATATTTACATGAGGTGCTTCATGATTAAACAAAATAGAGTTCAAAAATAAGAACAAAACATAAAATAAATCAATTGCTCTACTTTGGTTTTTTCTTTCTCTGGATTCTCAGAAGGCTTTTTGAAAATTATTTCTCTATTTTGATTGGGAGCTTCTCTCTTTTACATTGTCATGTATGATGCACCAATGATGCTGAGAGATTTTTCTCTGGGAACTACAGCTTTTGGATGCAATTTCATATAATCATCAACATTAAAGAATTTGTTTGCCTTTGCATACCTTTAAAGTTCTTCCTTTTTGTATGAAAACATGTTTGAGAATTAAGAAGGATCCTTTCCTTCATCTTTGGCTTTGTTAATTTGTGAGAGTCCTATCAGCTCATGAAATCTTGCCATTCTAACTGAGGTCTCCTATTCTAGATCTACAAATTGAATTGGAGGAGATTCTGGCCTTTTTGGACTTGAGTCCTGCTGTGATTCATTAACAGAGTCTATAGGATTTCTCTTGACTAAAGTTGGAGGAGGGTAACTTTGAGAAGAATGCTGCTGACTGGCCTTCCAGGAATATCTCTGATAAGTTTTGGTAATTGGAGAAAATCTTTGAGATACATTGCCATAGGCACCTGAAGATGGAGGAGGAGGAGGAGGAGGGTATTTCCTAAATTTCTTAGGAGGAGACCTGTACCTCCTTCTCTTCCTCCTTTCTTTCTGATCATTCTAGGATAGCCACATCCACTGAGGCATCCCTGGGTATGGAGTAATCTTGTTCAGGATGTAGTAAGGGGTGTCATGAGTGGGGTTTGGCTTTAGAGCAGCCTTATGAACCACTATTCTCTTCTTTGCAGCTTTCTTCTTAGGTTTAGGATCATCAGATCCATCAGAGTCATCATCTATGTCATCATCAGAAGAACTTTAAGGTTTATCATACAATGCATTTATCTCTTTTAAAGTTTCCTTTGAGATTTCTCTTTTAGCCTGAGGAAGTACTTGAGGTTCAGCAACTGCAGGTGGAGCAATATTTTCATTAATCATCTGATAATCTTCTATATCTTTGTCAGCAAGCAGGAATTCAGCTCAGGATCATTCTGAATCTTTACAAGTTCTTGGGCTACATCTTGAGCAAATAAATCATCTAGACTGGGGATTGGACTATCATCCATCACAGAGGTTGGGCCCAGGGTTCCATAACCATGTTAACAGCAAAACTTGCCTTTAGTTGATTAAGAACTTAAGGACTTATGGGAGGAGTGTATTACACTATAGCCAAAGATGTCTTTACTGGAAGAAAAGAATTTGATAAACTATATTGAAATAATATAATAATTAAAGGATGTCTATTGTGGGATTGATATAACAGTCACCAACAGTCACAATATCTGTAATTAGCAGATCTACAAAAATAATTTCAGCCTTTGTAATAAATGTATATCTGATAACTCAACTGTCTGCAAAACTGTTGTTGCTTCTTCTGCTGCTGCTGCTTCTTCTACTGCTGCTGCTGCAAGAGAGGGTACTGTAGCTTCTTCATAGAATATCTCCCCCTGCCTGGCTGCAGAGGGTCCTTTAGCCAGGCCCCAAGAAGAAGGGATAAAAATGGAGTAGGCAGTTGGTAGAATAGCAGAGAGGGAGGAAATGGAGTCAGCAAGAGGTTTAATTGCCTCTGCTATGAATTATTTCAGAAATGGAGTGATGGTTTTCATAAGAGAGAAAATGTAAGGGGGATACATTTGCATGAACTTAGAGGGTGTCTGAGTTGATACAAAAGGATTGAGGGATGAGGTTTAAGGGAACGGAGTGGAATCTGGCATGTGCTCATATTGAGGTGATGGAGTATAGATGGGGGATGACAGTAGAGTAAATGATAGTATAGATGATATGTTGTGTAGGGTGATATCAACAAGATGTGGAGGAAGAGGAGACTGAGGAGGAGTGACATGCTCTAGGGTGTGATGTGGAGTAGCATGAACTAGAGATTAAGATGAAGATGGTTGATGTTCAGGAGTATGAACTAGTGAAGAATGTTGGAGTTGGTAAGCTGGATGAGTTTGTGTATGGGCTTGAGATATGGATATTTGTTGGAGGGTTGAGGAAGGTGTTTGAACATGAGGAGGTTGAGGTGGAGTGGAAACATCTTCAGCGGGGTGGGGAGTTGCTGGAGAAGCCCTGGTACTCTCAGAAGGTCTTGAGGAAGAGGAGGATGCCTTGTATGGCTTGGAAATTGTCCTCTCCCATCCGCTAAAGACAGAAGATATCAACCTCTTAGAGGCATTAATAAATACTATCGGGGAGACATGTGTCATTAGCCCTGGCCTGCAGAAAAATTCCTAATACTCTTGCAAAACAAACTTCCTTTTTAGAATTTTTCTTCCTAATCAAGTCAAACAAAACCTATCCCCAGCTAATCTTTTTCTAATCAACCAAGGCACTCATCACCAAAAACTGGTGTCTTGTGATGTAGTCATGGGCAGTGTGCTTACCCAGTAGGACCTTTCTTACTACATCAGCCAAGAACTTGTATTCAGTAGATAAGTTCTTCTTCAGCAGCTTATTAGGGTTTTCCTCGGAGTGACCCATTCTTATCAGCATCTCAT
This sequence comes from Platanthera zijinensis, assembly GCA_039513925.1. Lineage (NCBI taxonomy): Eukaryota > Viridiplantae > Streptophyta > Magnoliopsida > Asparagales > Orchidaceae > Platanthera > Platanthera zijinensis. Next base: position 188,056,991 of record CM077079.1, on the reverse strand, counting down.
CAAAAGCAGAACTATCAATTTAAAGATCATCTATGCCATTCTCAAATCCAAATATATCAGAAAGAAAAGAAGGAGGGAGAGAAACCTGTGTTCCAGAAATTGATCCTATCATCTCTGTATCAGAAGAAGTTGATGTGTAGAACCATTCTTTTATCTCGGCGGCTGGCAACTTGATCCTTGTAGTCATAAACTACTTCAATTTTTCATCTTCAAATAACTGAAGAATATCCGTGAAGATTTTGTATGAGTGATCAAAGTAATTGAAATAGATGTCGAAACCAGTGTCATACTTCATGACGGAGAGAGTGCTCGCTGGAATCGCCATTGCTTTCTGAAATCGCTTGAAAAAGAGAAATAGAGAGATCAAGTGCAAGGGGAACAGAAAGCGCGGGATGGAGCTCGAAGAAAACCTAGATATAAGGTTTGCTTAGAATATGAAGCGACAAACTCCGTCCTGCAAAAAAGAAAAATTCTTCGATCTGAGGTCGACGAAATTTTTTATTGACAAAAGAGTTTTTCGATCTCAGTCAGAAGAAGGGAAAACTTTTCGTCGTTCTCTGGTTGACGAAAATTTTCTGAAGTATGATTTTCGATCTCCGATCGACGAAAATGACTTCACAAATAGAGAGTTCGTAGATCTCAGGTCGACGAATTTTCTCAAGAACTTTTCTCGGTTTGTCGATCTCCGGTTGACGAACTGTGGCAAATTCTTCGACCAAAGACAGAAAGTTAAATTAAAGCTTCTCCATGGATCATACCAAGCTGATTTAGAAAGAAAAGATGGTTTCTTTCATCCAAGGGTTTGGTGAAGATATCTGCTCTTTGCAAATAAGTGTAGATGTAGACAAGATTAATTTTCTTGTTGTCCACACATTCTCTAATGAAATGATGCCTAACCTCTATATGCTTAGTTCTACTAGGATGAACTGGATTCTAGGCAATAGAAATCACATTAGTATTATCACAAATTAGAGTTGAAGTATTTAAGTTGTATCCATAATCTAGGAGTTTGTTTTGAATCCACAGCATCTGTGAACAGCAACTGCCAGCTTGTATGTACTCAGCTTCTGCTGTTGATGTAGACAAAGATGTTTGCTTTTTGCCAAACCAGGAGACAAGTCTAGCACCAAGGAACTGGCATGTTCCTGATGTTCTCTTCCTGTCAACTCTATATCCAGTAAAGTCAGCATCAGAGTATACAGTTAACTCAAATTCTGACTCTATTGGATACCAGAGTCCTAAATTATGGCAACTCTTTATATATCTTAAAAATCCTTTTTAGCAAAATAAGGTGAGATTCTTTATGATTCACCTAGAACCTAGCACAAAGATAGGTAGCAAACATAATATTTGTCCGACTTGCTGTAAGATATAACAGGGACCCAACAATGTCCCTATATAATTTCTGATCAACAGGTTTCCCATGTTCATATGAATCAACCACAACATTTGTAGCCATGGGTATTTTCTTAGCTGAGGCATCAGTCATCCCAAACTTTTTTAGCAGCTCTTTAGCGTACTTGGATTGGGATATGAAGATGCCATCAGGGGTCTGCTTCACTTTAAGACCAAGGAAGTAGGAGAGCTAACCCATGCTACTCATCTCAAACTTTGAATGCATAATGTCAAAAAACCTTTTGCATAGTTTGGGATCTGTAGAGCAAAATATAATGTCATCTACATATATTTGTACTAACAAGATTTTATCTTTATGATGTCTAATGAAAAGAGTCCTATCTACAATACCTCTAGAAAATTTATGTTCTAATAGGAAGCTAGCTAAGGTCTCATACCAAGCTCTTGGAGCTTGCTTTAAACCATAGAGAGCTTTATGTAATCTAAAGACATAAGAGAGATGAGTTGGAGAGATAAAACCTTGTGGTTGCTCCACATATACTTCCTCTTTTAGTTCACCATTGAGAAAAGCACTCTTTATATCCATTTGGTAGACTTTGAACCTTTTGTAGGCACCATAAGCTAAGAAAATTCTTATGGTTTCAAGACTTGCCACTGGAGCAAATGTCTGGTCATAATAAATTCCTTCCTCCAATGAGTAGCCTTGAGCAACTAGCCTTGCTTTATTCCTTATTATGTTACCAGCAGCATCCAATTTATTTCTGAACACCCATTTGGTTCCAATGACTAGGTAGTCTTTGGGTCTAGGAACCAAATCACAAACTCTACATCTCTCAAATTGATTAAGCTCCTCTTGCATTGCAATGATAAAGTGGAGATATTGTTCTGCATCTTTGATGGAATGGGGCTCAAGTTGAGAGAGGAAACAAGCAAACAACAAGTCATGGTTGATTTGATGCCTTGTTTGCACACCGACTGATATGTCTCCAAGCACTTGAGATATGGGATGATCTCTAAGTGTGATAAGATCAGTGGGAGGAGTCTGAGTAACAACTTGAGGGATAAATTCCTCTTGTGGAATTGGGTTAGCTTTTTGGAGAGTGAAAGTGAAGGGATAGATACTACTCTAGAGGGGGGGGGGGGTGAATAGAGTTATCAATTTTTGCACTAGACAAAATTTAATGGTCTACCCAACTCCCTTGGAGTGAATTGCGGAATTAAAAGATTATAGATATAGAATTAACCCTATAGCCTAACACAAGTGTTGTGCACAAACTCAAGCTAACTGTAATTACAGTTAAGGCTTGGAAATCCTAATCAGCAACTAGCAACCTAGCTATATCTATTCACAGCGACAATGCAGGAATTAAACAAGGGAATCCAGACGACACAAGGAAATTTATAGTGGTTCCCCAAACAACTTGGGTACGTCCACTCTTCTACCAACAAGGTAGGAATCCACTCAGGTTTTTGATCAGGTGCCCTGCCACCAACAGGATCTGCTTCAGGTAGATCCAGAAACCCTTTAGACTTTTGATCAGGTGTCTAAAAACCAAGCACGGGTTTTTGATCAGGTGCCCTGCCACCAAGGGATACTTTTGAAGGGAGTAATAACCCTGTACAGGAGGGGGAAGAAGGTTAAGATGTCTTCTCTATTTTACAATAGATTAGAGAAGCACAAAAACTTGCACTGAGCTAGAAAGCTCTAAAGAATCAAGGCTCCCCCTGGCTCAAAGATGTCCAGGTGAAGTCTTGCTTCAGTGCAGAAAACTCTTCAGAAAGCTCTGAAGGAAAAACTACAAGAAGATAATAAATAATAAAATTAAAGATCTTCAAGCAACTATCTTCTTCTTCTTCTTCTTCAAAAGAACTCTGAGTTTGAACTTCCTGAAAGCAGGAGAACTTAGGTTGAAGAAGAGTAGAAGATCTTAACACTTCTCAGTTGGATGAGTATTGCTGAGAGCATATGACTTGATCTTGATGAAGGCTTGAAAGCAGATGAACAGGTTTTCAAGTTAGCTGTTAGTTAGCTTGAATCCTTCTTCAAAGGGTCCTTTTTATAACAGTAGCAAGCAACGGCTCTCTTCAATTTGAATTACTTGTCTTCTTTTGAAACTTGAGACCTGGGCTGTAAATATCAAGAAGACAAAACAATCTCTGCAGCAGAAACATTCTATAATTGGAATAAACCTTTTTCTTGGAAGCTGCAGGATCAAATCAAATAACAGAAGGACTAAATAAAGTCACATCAGAGAAATACTCTTTATAGCAGAAGGAAGACTTTTCAGTCTAACGACTATAAAGGACTGTCAGCAGATAAAGTAAAATACAAAGTCAGCTAATAAGACAAACAACTTTATCTGAAAAGATTTTACTTAGGCATAAGGGATGGAGCAAATATTGCCTGGAAATATTATCATAAAATAACTGAAAAGATATGCCAGATAATGTATTAATGAATTAAATATAATAAATAAATACAAAATATAAAGGCAGACAGAAAGCGTCGAACGACCTTCGGAGATCGTCGACCGACGCACGGAGATCGTCGAACTATCGGACAGATAGTCGAACGATCCAGATAGTCGAACTATCAAAGGAGATAGTCGAACTATCTCAGCAGATAGTCGAACTACCTGAAGATAGTCGAACTATCAGATAGTCGACCTATCAACAGATAGTCGAACTATCCGGGCAAAACAGATAGTCGAACTATCAACAAATAGTCGAGCTTTCAGATAGTCGACCTATCAACAGATAGTCGAACTATCAAAAACAAACAGATAGTCGACCTATAAACAGATAGCCGAACTATCAGATAGTCGAACTATCAAAGCAGATAGTCGAACTACCAAGCGAGAACAGATAGTTGACCTATCAACAGATAGTCGAACTATTAACGCAGAACAGATAGTCGAACTATCAACAGATAGTCGAGCTATCAGATAGTCGACCTATCCAAGCAGATAGTCGAACTATCAAAGCACACAGATAGTCGAACTATCAGCCGATAGTCGAACTATCCTCGCAGACTGAAAGTCGAACAACTGATAGACGATCGTCGAACAGTTGGTCGACGATAGTCGAGCGGCGTTCGACGATAGTCGAACGAACAAACTACTTAACCAAATTCTTCATCTGGAAAAGCGAGGACTCTACAGCTAGACTACTAACCATTGACCATAGATATTTCTTAGGTCAAGGGACAAAAGGAGAAGACTAAACTCAAATCAAACTAGGGTACCAACAATCTCCCCCTATTTGAGTTAAGTCTCTCAAAAACTAAAATAAGGAGCTAGCTAAAGAGCAATAAAATTAATACAGGAAATAGATAGCAATTAACTAGCAATTATCAAACAGATAGATATAAAACAGCAGTCAATCAAAAAATTAAGAGTCTACAGAATCTGGCAAAGAGTCAGAAGAACTTGGAACAAAAGAAATTTTCCTCAGAGGATCATCAGCCTCTTTCTTTGATATCTTCAAGTCCTGCACACCAATGATTTTCAATTCTGCAGCCCTTGGAACAACTGCTTCAGGGTGCTTTTCCATATACTTTGAGGGGTCAAATACATCAGGATTAACTTGGAACTTTTCGAACTCTTTCTTTCTGAATGTAGACATGGTGGTTAAACCAGTAGTATCTTTTCCTTTAGCTTTTGCTTTTTTGATTTGAGCTGCTCCAACTAATTCGTGAAAACGAGCCATCCTAAAGTTAGGATCAAGCTCAGGACTTTCATAAACAGACTCAGGAGGAGTAGCATCTGATTCTTTATCTTGATTAACTAGATAAGACATGGGAGCAGACTTAGCAAAGTTCTTGCTAGAATATTTAAACAAAATAAACTACTTACCTTTTGAAACAATTTTTTCAGACTGTACTGGCATTGGAGATGGAACTCTTTTCTTTGGAGAAGGAGGGGAAAAAGTTGGCCATTGAAACACAACCTCCTTCACTTGTCTTTGAGAACCAGAATAAGATCTGCCTTGGGAACTTTGAGAGCTTTTCCTTGACTGAGGCTGAGAAGGTGCAGATTTTCCAGAAGAGGCAAATAGATTAGCAGAAAGGTTCCCAGAGGCTCCTGCACTGGGAGGTGGAGGAGGAGGACCTCTGGGAGTCCATCTTGAAACAGGACTACCATACCTCTTAGATCTTTTTCTCTCTTTCTACTGGTTCTTGGAGAACCACATCCAATGTTGAAATTCTTTTGATTTGGGGTCAATTCCTTTAAGAATGTAGTATGGAGTATCATTGTCACGGCTGGTAGGAGGAGGAGCAATTGCTTTCCTTTTCTTCTGAGCAGCTTTCTTTTTCTTCGAATTTTCAGATAAATCAGAATCCTCTTCATCTTCAGAGTGAGATGAAGGAGGATTGTCATAAGGATCATAGGCTTCAGAAACAGCCTTTTCTTTTAAAGCAGCTTTCTCTTTTTCCTCTTCAATGGCATCCTGAGCCAGAAGGAAATCCAAATCCAACCCTGGTGAATCATCCCAAATAGTCGACTTTTCAACTTGCAAATCTTTTTCTTTCTCTACCAAAGATTGAACTCTTTGATTCCAAGCAACTCTTGCTTTCTCTTCTTGATTTTCAGATACATCTTCCATATCATCTAAAAATGAATCCAATTCTGGATCTTTTTGAACCTCAGAAACATCTGGAGCAGCTTTAGAAACAACTGCTATAATCTGAGCAGCTAAATCTTCTTTAATATAATCTGTAGATTTATGAATACAAATCTGCTAAATAAGCTAAAATCATTCCTTCTAGGTATTCACAAGCTATCAAATTAATTGACTCGTCAATAAAGCGAATGAGTGAATTACCTTCATATTTTACCAACTCCCAAGACTCATCTAGGTAGGATGTAATAATCCCTTCTAGGAAATGGGCAACCACGGGAGTGGTGAGATCTTCTAAGCAAACTTTCACCGCAAATTCAGATAACATAATAGCATCAGATATTTCTTTTTCCGATAACACAGAAACTGATTTATCTTGAACTTGAACTACATCAGTCTCTTCTTGAATTGCTGGAATGGAGGCTGGAGGCTCTAAGGCATCTTCACAGAACATCTCCCCCTGCCTGATTTCAGTGGAAACTGAAACCAGGCCCCTTGAAGAAGAGGGCTCAGTAGATTTGGAAAGTGATTGGATGGAAGCAGTCAGGGTGGCAATGAAGGAGGCAAGTGGAGCAATTGCCTCTTCAATCATAATTTTGATTGAAGGGGTAATCAACTCCAAAATGCTAGAAATGAACGCTGGGGTGATCTCAAAAGATGAAGGAACTGCAGTGGATGGAGATGCAGCAGAGATGGTTGTAGTGTTGGGATGAGAAGTGGTGTGGACTGGAGATTGAATTGGAGATGGAGCTGGAGAGTTAACAGGAGTGTTAACTGGAGAATGAATGGGAGATTGAGGAGGTGTTGGAATCCTCTCAGATCCTAACAAATCAAAACTAGGAGCAGATATCCTAGCCTGATGAGAAGGAAGAGGAGATGCTGGAGGGGAAGGAAGAACAACCGTGGTTGTTTCTCTAACAGGAGAAGGGGAAAGTCGTACTTTAGCTGAAGTTGATGGAACTTCAACTGAAGTAGACTGCATAGCAGAAGATGAGGGAAGGGAAAGAGCTGAGCCAGCTTCTACAGGGTGAGGAGCGACCGAATCAGTCCTGGTGCTCTCTGATGTCGCTGGAGCAACCCCTGTGAGAGCGGGTTTCACAAAAGTCCTCTTCCACTTGGAGAACAGGTTTGGGTCCATCTTCTTGCTTGCATTTATTGTTATTGCGGCGGAGACCAGCAGCTGAGGATACTTTTCTTTCAGGAAAATTCCAATAACCCTTCCGAGGGTAACTTCCTTCTTACTATTCTTTTTCCTTATCAAATCAAACATTACTTCTGCCCAATCAATCTTTTTCTGATTAACAATTGCACACATCAGTGCAAATTGTTGCCTTGTTATATTGTCATGAGCAGAGTGCTTTCCAAGGAGCACTTTTCCGACTAACTCAGCGAGAAATTTAATCTTAACGGGAAAATTGACCTTGAGCAGCTTCGTGGGAATGCCCTCCGCATGTCCCAGCTCAGTCAGCATCCTTCCAAATTCTTGAGCATCTTGCTCATAATCATCTTCACCGTTTATTAAACCAAAAACATCAGTCAGAATGGCCGGAGTTAAAATTACCTCTTCTCCGTCGATGGTGCCAGTCATCGAATCGTCGGTGGATGACGAAGTGAAAGCCCATTCCTTGATCTCGGGTATATTTAACTTAATCCTTGATGACATTAATCTCACTAGTCCTTGATCCCGGCACAACTGAAGAACTTCCACGATCCCTGCTTCGCAGCAACTGAACGCGTCAAAATCAACGCTGAAGCCTGCATCGAACTTTACAACTGCTAACACTGCGGGAGAAATCGCCATTGAATTGCTGGAGAAAACGCGAGAAGGACGACGAAGACGAAGGGGACGAAGCGGCAGAAAATCGCAAGCGGGAAGACAGAATGCGAAAAGTCACGCTCCGTCGACGATAAAACAAAAGATCTTTTAACCTAGGTCGACTATCGGCTTTATATTAGACCGGAGATAGTCGATCTATTAAAAAGATACTAGACCCGATAGTCGAACGACCGTTCGACGATCGGCCCAGAAGCAGAGTAGTCGAGCCATCGTTCGATTATTTCTGGCTTCTCAAACAACAAGCTGTCGTCGTTCAGAGATCGACGATAAGCTCGACCTGTTCGACGATCTTCGAACGCCGGTCGACAATCTTCAAACAGATAAGCTATCATTAACCAGAGGTCGACGATAGGCTTAATCCGTTCGACGATCTTCGATCATCGTTCGACGATCTTCAAGTAGGTTTCAACATAGGCAGATATAGTCACACTTAGTCTCGTCCATTGATCATGCCTAGTTGAACTAAAAAGAATAGATGCTTCTGTTCATCTAAAGGCTTGGTGAATATATCACCTCTCTGAAACTCAGTGGATATGAACTCAAGACAAATCTTGTTCTTTTCCACACAATCTCTCAGGAAATGGTGCCGAATCTCAATGTGCTTCGTTCTAGAGTGGTGCACTGGATTTTGTGCAATTGAGATAGCACTGGTACTGCCACACATGATTTTGGTATTCTTGTGTGAGTAACCATAATCCACAAGCTGGTTTTGAATCCACAAGATCTGTGAACAACAACTAGCAGCTGCTATATATTCAGCCTCTGCAGTTGAAGTTGAGACAGAAGCCTACTTCTTACAGAACCATGAGACTAATCTCTCTCCCAGAAACTAACAAGTTCCTGAGGTGCTCTTCCTGTCAACTCTGCAACCAGCGTAATCAGAATCAGAATATCCAATTAATTCAAATTCTGACTCAGCTGGGTACCAATGTCCTAGATCTGGACATCCCTTCAGGTATCTCAGGATTCTCTTTAGAAGAATCAGATGAGATTCCTTGGGGTTGACCTGGAATCTAGCACAAAGGCATGTAGCAAACATTATATCAGGCCTACTTGCAGTTAGATATAATAGGGAACCAATAATGGCCCTATAATTCTTTTGATCAACTGGCTTGCCGTGATCATCAGAATCAATAACTACATTAGTGGCCATAGGTGTAGGCATTGCTGAAGCATCAGCCATCCCAAATTTCTTTACCAATTCCTTGGCATATTTGGATTGGGAGATGAAGATACCATCAGCATCTTGCTTAACTTGGAGACCAAGAAAGTAAGATAGCACACCCATACTACTCATCTCAAACTAAGAGTGCATCTGGTCAGAGAACCTTTTGCAAAGTTTGGGATCAGTGGAGCCAAAAATAATATCATCTACATACACCTGAACTAACAGGATTGTGTCCTTGTGATGCTTGACGAAAAGGGTTCTATCAACTACTCCCCTAGTGAAGTTGTGCTCTAAAAGGAAACTGGCTAGAGTCTCATACCAGGCTCTAGGAGCTTGCTTTAGTCCATATAGAGCTTTCTGTAACTTAAACACATGTGAGGGCTGAGTTGAAGAAACAAACCCTGGTGGTTGTTCAACAAACACCTCTTTCTACCAATTCCTTGGCATATTTGGATTGGGAGATGAAGATACCATCAGCATCTTGCTTAACTTGGAGACCAAGAAAGTAAGACAGCACACCCATACTACTCATCTCAAACTAAGAGTGCATCAGGTCAGAGAACCTTTTGCAAAGTTTGGGATCAGTGGAGCCAAATATAATATCATCTACATACACCTGAACTAACAGGATTGTGTCCTTGTGATGCTTGACGAAAAGGGTTCTATCAACTACTCCCCTAGTGAAGTTGTGCTCTAAAAGGAAACTGGCTAGAGTCTCATACCAGGCTCTGGGAGCTTGGTTTAGTCCATATAGAGCTTTCTGTAACTTAAACACATGTGAGGGCTGAGTTGAAGAAACAAACCCTGGTGGTTGTTCAACAAACACCTCTTCCTTAAGCTCACCATTCAGGAATGCACTTTTGACAACCATTTGGAACACCTTAAACTTCATGTAGGCTGCATAGGCCAAGAAGATCCTTATTGCTTCTAGCCTTGTAACAGGAGCAAAGGTTTGGTCATAATCTATACCTTCCTCCTGTCTGTAGCCCTGAGCTACAAGCCTTGCTTTATTCCTTACAATAATTCCATTTGCATCCAACTTGTTTCTATACACCCACTTGGTGCCTATGATCAGTTGGCCTTTAGGTCTTGGAACCAAAGTCCAAACTTTACATCTCTCAAACTGATTGAGTTCCTCTTGCATAGCAATGATCCAGTGGGGATCTAGCTCTGCATCTTTAAATGTGAGGGGCTCAACCTGTGAGAGGAAACAAGCGTGCATCACATCCTGTCTTAATTGGTGTCTTGTTTGCACACCAGCTGATATGTCTCCAATCACTTGAGATGTGGGGTGATCTCTGAGTGTGACAATATCAACAGGTGGGATGTGATCTTCAGCAACAGTTGGGATTAATTCCTCAGGAGGAATTTGATCTACTGTTGGTGGTACAATAACAGCTTCAGCAATGTCTTCATCACTGTCTGATTCAGTGATCTGAAGAGTTGATAGTTGAAGAATTTCTTGAGGGACATCAGGTACCTGCAATGAACTAGAGGAAGGAGAATTTTCTTTCTCCTTGTAAAACATCTGAGATTCATCAAAAGATATATGCACAGATTCTTCAATTTTACAGGTTGATTTGTTATAAACCCTATAAGCTTTGCTTACTTGGGAATATCCTAGAAAAATTCCCATTGAAGCCTTTGCTTCAAACTTTCTAATATATTCTTTATTATTATTATGAATATAAACAACACAACCAAATATTCTAAAATAATTAATTTTAGGTTTCTTTCCTTTAAGCAACTCATAAGGAGTTTTACACTTAAGCTTGTGTATCAAACTTCTATTTAAGACATAATTGGCTGTACTAACAGCTTCTGCCCAATAGGAGAGAGGCATGTTAGCATCTGCCAACAATGTGCTAGCAGCTTCAATGAGTGTTCTATTCTTCCTTTCAACTACCCCATTTTGTTGGGGAGTTCTAGGAGCTGAGAAACTATGTTTGATACCTTGTCTCTCACAGAATTCTTGCATGAGAAGAGAGTCAAACTCAGTACCATGATCACTTCTGATCAAGGCCACATGAGTAGAGTACTCAGTCTGCATACATAGTAGAAAGTCTGTAAGGGCTTTGAAGTTATCAGACTTAGTTCTCAAAAAGAAAACCCAACTGAACCTAGAGAAGTCATCTACAATTACTAAGGTGTAATACTTCCCTCCTAAACTCTGTACATTTATTGGGCCAAAGAGGTCCAATGCAGGATTCTAGGAGAATCACTTTTATTTACAGATTTAAAAGAATTTTTGGTTTGCTTGCCTAGCTGACAAGCCTTGCATAGGCTCTCCTTCTTGTAGGGGCAAGAAGGTAAACCTCTAACAAGGTTGTGTTTAGATAACCTAGATATATTTTTAAGGTTAACATGACTAAGCCTCTTATGCCACAAAGAATTATTATTAAGTGTTACTTCATTAAACAGGCAGATTTCAGAATGAGTTGAATTGAAATCTACTAAATAAATATTACCTATTCTAATGCCTACTAAAACAATATTATTATTTAAAGTAATATTGCAAGAAGAGTTAGAAAATGAAACCTGGTAGCCAGCATCACATAGCTGGCTGACTGAAATCAAATTGTGCTTCAGTCCTGTCACATATGCAACTCTCTTGAAAGTAACATCTCCAATAGTAATCCTGCCATAGCCTTCTGTCTGACCACAGCTGGAATCTCCAAAGATAACCTTTGGGCCGAGCTTAGCTTTGAATTTTGACAGATGATCTTTGTTTCCTATCATATGCTTGGAACACCCACTATCCAAATACCACTTATTTTGAGTGATTGGATAGGCCTTCACCTGCAAGACATTTATTTAGACAGAGTGGACCCAGGTAACCTTGGGTCCCTTGTTTTTCACATAAGAAAAACTGGAAATATATGAAAATGCAGGCTGAGGGTGATAACCTAGTGGGTGAGATCTCCTAGGTGGGATTCTCCATGCAGATGATGGGCCAACAAACCTAGGGTTTCTATTTTCATTTAGGTTTCTATGGTACTGATTATGATTTTGAAAATCATATTGAAAACGTCAATCGACGTTCGACGATGGGCGCTCAGATCGTCGAGCTTCGTTCGACCATTGAGCTTCCGATCGTCGAGCGGCGTTCGACGCTCTTTGCATTTCTTTAAAAAATTTCTTTCTCTTTTCTCTCTTAGCTTTATTTAAGGTTTTATTAACTAGATTTACTTGCTCAGTGTTCTTTATTCCACTAGCTGAAATGAAGTTCACTGGAGTTGAAAGATTGTTTTTAAGAAGAACTGGGGGTTCACTGGGAGAAGCTCCTAAGCCTAGTTTGTTATTAGCTGACCTAGTGTTAGTTATGCTGGTAATTTCTAATAACTTAAGGCTTCTACCATTAAGTGATTCTTCTAACCTCTTAGACTTAGCTAACTCCATTTTAAGAAATTTAATTTCTTCACTACAAGTAGTGAGATCTTCCTTTAACTTAATATTTTCTGTAGCAATTACTTCTGAGTCAGCTAACTTATTTCTAAGTTCTTTTATCTCCTTTTCTGAGCTAATCAAATCTAGGCATAAAGATTTAAAATCTAATTTAAATTCTTCTGAAGTGAAGTCATAAGAGGAGAGTACCTCATCTTCTGTTGGCATCTCTTCATCTGAATCTGAACTCTCTGCAGCTGAGTGGTTGCTGCAGGCATCTATTGCCATGAGGCAAACTTCTTTTGACTTCTTCTCTTCCTCATCCTCACTGGAGCTTGAGGAGGAAGATTCCTCTTCTGTATCACTCCAGGTTTCAGCAATGAATCCTCTCTCCTTCTTCTTGTTCTTGTAGGAGGATGGCTTGGAGTGCTTCCTGTGGTGTTCCTTTTCTTTCCTCTTGTCTTTGTTTTTCTCCTCTGGACAATCTGGTAAGATGTGTCCAGGCTTCCTGCAACCATAGCAAATAATTTCTTTAGCAGGAGAATGGTCATACCTTGGTTTGTCTTCATAGCGTGAAGACTTCTTTCTGAACTCCTTTCTCCCCATCTTGAGAAACCTCTTGGCAAATAATGCCATTAGCTCCTCATTTGATTGGCTGCCTTCAGAAGCATCAGCAGCCTTAAGAGCTAGAGATTGCTCTTTTCTTGTTGGAGTAGGGGTCTTTGCTTCTGCTTCTGCTTCCCTTGTCTTCAGCACTTGCTCAAAAGACTTGAGCTTGCCGAGAAGGGCTTCAGTTGAAATCTCATTGGTGCTTCTAGCTTCCTTGATGGTCCAGATCCTTAGATCCCATGTGCTAGGGAAGCACATAAGAATCTTATCGTTGACCTCTGTCAATGATATGTCCTTGTCCAGGGTCCTCAGCTCATTGATGATTGAGCTGAGCCTGGTGTACATGGCTTCAACTGATTCAGCATCAGTTTTCTTGAAGTTCTCATACTGTGAGATCAGGTTGGACCTTCTGTCCTTCCCTTCATCAGCTGAACCAGCCACAATCTGGTTCAGTGTATCCCACATAGCTTTTGCTGAAGAGCAGTCAGCTACCTTCTGGAATTCCTCATCAGACATTGTCTGAGCCAGTATGTTCATCTCCTTGGCATCTGCTATCTTGGCCTTCTTGTACTCGTCGTTGTAATCTGGAGGAGGCACTGCACTCATATCAGTTGATGATGCAGTAGCAGCAGCAGGTGCTCTTGGGGGTCCTAACAAAATAGAAGCAAAGATGCTTTCATCAATAGAATTCATATATAATTTTATCCTTGCCTTCCAGATGCCAAACTTAGCTAAGTTGCATGCTGGAGGTCTGGTGCTAGAATAATCCTTGGACTGGGCCATGATAGTGAATATCTATAAGCTTTGGTATCTATCAGGATCTTGTGACTTAGGTGTTAGCCTATTCAGTCAGTCAACCTCCCTCTGATACCAATTGAAAGTGAAGGGATAGATACTACTCTAGAGGGGGGGTGAATAGAGTTATCAATTTTTGCACTAGACAAAATTTAATGGTCTACCCAACTCCCTTGGAGTGAATTGCGGAATTAAAAGATTATAGATATAGAATTAACCCTATAGCCTAACACAAGTGTTGTGCACAAACTCAAGCTAACTGTAATTACAGTTAAGGCTTGGAAATCCTAATCAGCAACTAGCAACCTAGTTATATCTATTCACAGCCACAATGCAGGAATTAAACAAGGGAATCTAGACGACACAAGGAAATTTATAGTGGTTCCCCAAACAACTTGGGTACGTCCACTCTTCTACCAACAAGGTAGGAATCCACTCAGGTTTTTGATCAGGTGCCCTACCACCAACAGGATCTGCTTCAGGTAGATCCAGAAACCCTTTAGACTTTTGATCAGGTGTCTAAAAACCAAGCACAGGTTTTTGATCAGGTGCCCTGCCACCAAGGGATACTTTTGAAGGGAGTAATAACCCTGTACAGGAGGGGGAAGAAGGTTAAGATGTCTTCTCTATTTTACAATAGATTAGAGAAGCACAAAAACTTGCACTGAGCTAGAAAGCTCTAAAGAATCAAGGCTCCCCCTGGCTCAAAGATGTCCAGGTGAAGTCTTGCTTCAGTGCAGAAAACTCTTCAGAAAGCTCTGAAGGAAAAACTACAAGAAGATAATAAATAATAAAATTAAAGATCTTCAAGCAGCTATCTTCTTCTTCTTCTTCAAAAGAACTCTGAGTTTGAACTTCCTGAAAGCAGGAGAACTCAAGTTGAAGAAGAGTAGAAGATCTTAACACTTCTCAGTTGGATGAGTATTGCAGAGAGCAGATGACTTGATCTTGATGAAGGCTTGAAAGCAGATGAACAGGTTTTCAATTTAGCTGTTAGCTAGCTTGAATCCTTCTTCAAAGGGTCCTTTTTATAACAGCAGCAAGCAACGACTCTCTTCAATTTGAATTACTTGTCTTCTTTTGAAACTTGAGACCTGGGCTGTAAATATAAAGAAGACAAAACAATCTCTGTAGCAGAAACATTCTATAAAAGGAATAAACCTTTTTCTAGGAAGCTGCAGGATCAAATCAAATAATAGAAGGACTAAATAAAGTCACATCAGAGAATTACTCTTTATAGCAGAAGGAAGACTTTTCAGTCTAACGGCTATAAAGGACTGTCAGCAGATAAAGTAAAATACAAAGTCAGCTAATAAGACAAACAACTTTATCTGAAAAGATTTTACTTAGGCATAAGGGATGGAGCAAATATTGCCTGGAAATATTATCATAAAACAACTGAAAAGATATGCCAGATAATGTATTAATGAATTAAATATAATAAATAAATACAAAATATAAAGGCAGACAGAAAGCATCGAACGACCTTCGGAGATCGTCGACCGACGCACGGAGATCGTCGAACTATCGGACAGATAGTCGAACGATCCAGATAGTCGAACTATCAAAGGAGATAGTCGAACTATCTCAGCAGATAGTCGAACTACCAGAAGATAGTCGAACTATCAGATAGTCGACCTATCAACAGATAGTCGAACTATCAGGGCAAAACAGATAGTCGAACTATCAACAGATAGTCGAGCTATCAGATAGTCGACCTATCAACAGATAGTCGAACTATCAAAAACAAACAGATAGTCGACCTATCAACAGATAGCCGAACTATCAGATAGTCGAACTATCAAAGCAGATAGTCGAACTACCAAGCGAGAACAGATAGTCGACCTATCAACAGATAGTCGAACTATCAACGCAGAACAGATAGTCGAACTATCAACAGATAGTCGAGCTATCAGATAGTCGACCTATCCAAGCAGATAGTCGAACTATCAAAGCACACAGATAGTCGAACTATCAGTCGATAGTCGAACTATCCTCGCAGACTGAAAGTCGAACAACTGATAGACGATCGTCGAACAGTTGGTCGACGATAGTCGAGCGGCGTTCGACGATAGTCGAACGAACAAACTACTTAACCGAATTCTTCATCTGGAAAAGCGAGGAATCTACAGCTAGACTACTAACCATTGACCATAGATATTTCTTGGGTCAAGGGACAAAAGGAGAAGACTAAACTCAAATCAAACTAGGGTACCAACAGAGAGTATTAGAAGAATCAAAGTTATCTTCTTCACTATCATCTTTAATAGCTTGTGGAGATGGATTAGATGGAGCCACTTGGGTGAGGTTTATATAATCTAATCTCTCACACAAGTAAGGTACTTGTAATGAGCTATTGGTAGAAATTTCTTTCTCCTTGTAATACATGTTTGCTTCATCAAAAGAATTATGGACTGATTCCTTAATTTTTAAGGTAGATTTATTAAAAACCCTATAAGCCTTGCTGACTTGGGAAATCCTAGAAAAATTCTCACTGCAGCTTTGGCTTCAAACTTTCTAATATGTTTCTTGTTGTTATTGTGAATATAACATATACAGCCAAATACTTCAAAATAAGTGATTTTAGGTTTCTTTATAGAGAGTCTTATTCTTAAGTTTATGTATTAAACTTCTGTTCAGTACATAGTTTGCCGTGCTCACAGCCTCTGCCCAAAAGGAGAGGGGCATGTAAGCATCTGCAAGTAATGTGCCTGCAGCTTCAATTAAAGTTCTATTCTTCCTTTCAGGTACCCCATTTTGTTGAGGAGTTCTAGGAGCTGAGAAACAGTGCCTGATACCTTCCTTCTCACATAACTCTTGCATAAGAAGAGACTCAAACTCAGTACCATGATCACTTTTGATCAATGCAACTGGAGTGGAGTACTCAATCTGTATGGTCTTGAGAAAATCTGTAAGAACCTTGAAGTTATCTGACTTAGATCTCAGAAAGAACACCCAAGTGATTCTTGAGAAGTCATATACAATAACTAAAGTATAGGATTTCCCTCCTAGGCTTTGTATAACAATAGGCCCAAAGAGGTTCATATGTAGCAAGTACAAGATCCTAGGTGAATAACTTTTATTTATAGATTTAAAACTAGAGTTAGTTTGCTTGCATAATTGACAAGCCCTGCAGACGCCTTCCTTCTTGTAGGGACCAGAAGACAATCCTCTAACAAGGTTGTCCCTAGATAGCTTAGCAATGTTTTTCAAATTTATATGTCCTAGTATTTTATTCCACAAATAATTTTGATTGCTAACCTGGTTAAAAAGACAAATATCTGAAATAGCTGATTGAAAATCTACTATGTATATGTTACCTTGTCTATTTCCAATTAAAACAGTTTGGTTTTCTTTATAAGAAATAATATAAGAGTTTTAGTTAAAAGATATCTGATAACCTTCATCACATAATTGACTTATGGAGATGAGGTTATGATTTATCCCACTTACATATACAACCTTTTTTAAGGTTACTGCCCCAACCAAGACTTCTCCAAAGCCTTCAGTCTGGCCATAATTGAAGTCACCAAAGATAACCTTTGGTCCCAGCTTAGAATTGTAATTTATTAAGTTCTCCTTGCTACCAATCATATGCTTGGAGCATCCACTATCCAGATACCATTATTGTTTAAAAGCTGGACAACTCTTCACCTGCAATAATAGGAATTAGTTATTCTTGACCCAGGTTACCTTTTGTCCTTGTTGATTTACATAACTAAAGCTGGAAATATAAGAATATTTAGGTTGACTTTTGTAACCTAAGGGATGATATCTTCTATGTGGAATTATCCATTGGTTAAAAGGATTAATGTTTTGTCTTTGTTGATTAAAAGGTATGTTGTAATTAAAGTTTATGTTATTACAAACTAGGGTCGACAAATTCTGGAACGTTCGTCGATCTGAGGATGACGAACGGGGATTAGTTTGTCGAACTCCACTCAGATAATGAAGGTATTCATTTTATGGGCCCAAATTTCGTCGATCTTTGGTCGACGAAGCATACTGATTTCGTCGATCGCAGTTCAGAGAATAGTTATACTAGAAGTTTGCATTCGGAGTTCATCGACTTGAGCTCGACGAACTGTACACATTTCATCGGTCTGAGTTTGACGAAATCCGCTAAACATAGTTTTGGTTATGATTTTTCTTACACTTTCTCTTTTTCTTATTCTTGTGTTTATGTTTTGTTTGATTAAGATTGTTATCTTCTATTTTCTCTTCACCTTTTTTAAAAACAAATTTTATAGGGGTTGTTAATATATTCTTCTGAATCAGTGGAGGTTGGCTTGATGAAGCACCTAAGCCCAGCTTGCCATTGAGTCTGGCATTCACTGTGCTTGTGATGTTCATCAACTTGATACTTCTCCCATTCAGGGATTCTTCAAGTTGCGTAACCTCAGATAATTCAGTCTTTAATTTAATTATTTGTTCATTAGCTAGAGTGATTTCATCCTTTAACTTATTATTTTATGAAAATAGCTTTTCTTATTCATTTAATTTCTCTCAAAGTTGGTTAATCTCTTTTCTAGAATTTATTAAATCAAAGCATAAGGACTTGAATTAATTTTTAAATTTTTCTGAATCAAAATCAAAAGAAGATAATACTTGATCCTCTTTAGATAGAGTTTCTTCAGTGTCTCATTGGTCAGCTTCAGAATGGGTGCTTGATGCATCAATTGTCATCAAGCATATCTCCTTGGCCTTTGCTTCCTCTTCATCTTCACTGGAGCTAGAAGATGAAGATTCTTCTTCAGTGTCACTCCAGGTTTCAGCAATGATACCTTTCTCATTCCTTTTGTGCTTACTGAAGGAGGGCTTGTTGTAATGTTAATTCCTTGTTTCATTTTCTCTTCTCCTCTCCTTCTTTTGGTTCTTTAGACACTTTGAGATGAAGTGTCAAGGCTTCCTGCAGCCAAAACAAACAACTTCTTTAGTTGGTGTTTTGTCATTCCTGGGCTTGTCATCTTGCCTTGATGACTTTCTTCTGAAATCTTTCTTGCCTAGTTTGTAGAATCTCTTGGCTAAGAGACTCGGAAATTCTTCATTGACTGTTGGGGATATTGATTCTTTAGTTGCCTTGAATGAAATTTTTTGCTCCTTTCTGCCTGATGAAGGAGTCTTCTGTTCTGCAGCCTCTCTAAACTTTTTCAGTTGCTCATAAGACTTGAGCATTCCAAGTAGAGATTCTGTGGAAATCTCATTTAGACTTCTGTCTTCCTTGATAGGCCAGATTCTTGAATCCCATGAGTCGGGGAAGCACATGAGGATTATATTATTCACTTCAGTAAGGGTGATGTCTTTGTCCAAAGTCTTTAGCTCATTGATTATTGAGCTCAGTCTGTTGTACATGTCACCAACAGACTCTGATTCATCCTTCTTAAAATTCTCATATTGAGAGATGAGGTTGGATCTCCTATCCTTTCTCTCATCAGTAGAACCAGTAATAATCTGGTTAATTGAGTCCCATATTGCCTTGGCTGATGTGCATTCAGCCACCTTCTATATAATATCATCTAACATTATCTGAGCTAGAATATTCATGGCCTTTGCATCAGCTATCTTGGCCATTTCCTGTGCATTTGTCCACTCAGGTAGTGGAACAACATGTGTGCTGGAGCTAGCAGTAGTTGTTGTCACTGGAACTGGTGGTCCTGTAAAGATAGAATTAAAAATTTCCTCACTAATAGAATTCATATATAGTTTGATTCTTGCCTTCCAAATGCCAAACATATTTAGGTTACACACTGGAGGTCTGGTGCTTGCTGATGAGTCCTCTTTATATACCTATTTTCGGACTCATCTAGGCTTATTTTCTTGTCTTTGCACACCGTTTAGCGTCATTTGCACTCCTTTTGGTTCGCTACGGTTATTCCACGTCTTGTGCACTTTATTAGCCTATTTCTGTGCGTGTGTGTATTTCCCTTTTGCTATGCATTATATTTATGTCTGTGACTGCCATATCGACATCCCGTCCAGTTTTCCTGCAGGTTCTGGGATCGTGTGGGCGTCCGGGGTAGGATTTTCACCCTGCTTGGCAAAGGAGTCAATGGTCGTGCGTTTTTACCCACGCACGACCGTCGACCTCTTTGGCGCACGATCATCGGTCGTGCGCAGCCATGACCTCTCCTGTGAAAGTTCTGTCCCGGCATATCGCACGATCACCAGCCATACCGCGCACGATCACTGCTCGTGCGTTGCCGGTCGTGCGCAGTCACACTTTCTTTTCCCACTTTTCTGCCTCCATATCGCACGATCACAGGCCATACCGCGCACGACCACTGGTCGTGCGCCTGTGATCGTGCGCGCTGTTTAAATCTGTTTTCTATAAATAGCGCAGGTCCGCCCTAATTTTGATCGAATCGGGGATCACGCGATTTTTCCGCCGTTTCTCGTCCCGAACGAGGGTTTCCGCCGTCTTCCTCCATCTCCCACCTTAGGGAGGGTCTCCGGGCAAGCTTACAACGCCAAATCAACGCCGGAGCATCCTCTCGGCCTCCTCCTTCATCCTCAAGCTTCAAGCGGAGTTTTGACCGAGCTTTCTCCATCAAGCAAGGAAGGGCCGGAGCCGCAATCTACGGATCATTTCAACGAAGAAGACGGGTCCATTGGGAGTGAGTGACAGCCTCCTCTACCCCGGACGCAGTTGAGGACCGAGCTTGGACTCGGATTGACAACCCGGGATTCCAACCGTGAACCCTCAACAAGGCTTCGGATTCGGTCGATTCGCACACCTCTTCCTCTTGTTGTTGTTAGCTTAGTTATTCTCTTTGTATTGATGAAGAATGTTTATTTGTAGTTAACTTTTACTCTAAATCATGTCTATGTGATTTGTGTATTTTCGTTATTATTGCTTGAGGTGCGCCTTATTATTCCGCCATCCCTCCACCCTTGCCGCACTAGCAATTGCTAGTGGCGTGCGTTGCGAAGAGGTGCTCACGACCCTCATTCCGCCGTTCTCTCCACCTCATCCGCTAGCCTACTCGCCCATCCGCCTAGCGATTCGGTGCATAGCGGCCCGTGTAGTTTCCATCCCGCCTGGCGAAGCATCGCATAGCGGCGTTGCATAGGAGTAGTTGTTAGATTTTTACTTTATTTTCCACAACCATCAAAACCCCCATCGTTACCTCCGACCCGAGGACTTCAATCTCAAGTCCTCCTCGACATTAACTCATCCCTTACTGTGTTCCTCACGAGACCGACACTCGGGGATTTATTCCCAAACTTTATTACTTGTGCGACCGGTGCGCTTGCCGTTTTCCACGCATCAAGTTTTTGGCGCCGTTGCCGGGGAACACAGTCGTTTGAGTTTTTGAAGAGGTAGATTTGAGATAGAAGCCCTTTTCCATCTGTTCATTCCATGTTTTATTTTTCTTTACTTTAGTTTTTATAATTTGTTGCTTATTTTTCTTTATTCCTCTTCTAATTTTTTATATTCCAGTAGCAGGTATTCCTTTTTATTTATCTGCTTGTGTGTAGTTAATTTTTGCTTAGAAAATTCTTGTGGTGAATTCTTTCTTGCTGCACCATGTATTCTTATGCGAATATTCGTTGCTGTTGGTGCGGGGATTATAGGCATAACAGTGATGAGTGCCCCACTGAAGAATGGGAGCATAATTCTCGTGGTTCAGTGTATGGAGCACCGTTGTCTTATGGTACTTCATACACCGCACCCCAGTCTTATGGTCACTACTCTTCTCCGCCTTCACCTTTTTCATATTCCTCCCCGGTCCTTCTGGACCGAGGGGTAATGGAAAACGGTGTTTGTGTTGTCATAGCACCGACCATGTGTTGAAAGATTGCGCAGAATTTCAGCGCCAGTTGGAGGCGGATGATGAACCGGATATCCGGATTGTCTCATCCACCTCTCAAATGGCCGCTCCTTCTGATTCTGATGATGCATCCGCAGTACCACCTTGTCTATGGGGGACTGCTGTGGATACACCCATCAGACTTTCTACTGGTCAGTGCGACGACATTGCGGCGCCTTCTCTCCCTGTGCCTTCTTCCCCTATTTTTGATTCACCCCCGGAGGAACCTGCGCATATTATCTCTGATGATGTTGCTCCTCCGCTTTCTTTGCATGAATTACCTACTCCCCTTTCTAGTGAGTTGGTTGATGATGTTGTGCCCTGCGGGAATTGGGAATATGAGGATGCGCCGTGGTGTGACGAGGACATTATTCTCATCAATGGTGAGTACTATGTCTTGGAACACCGTGACGTACCGAGGTGTGATGAGGAAATCCTTGCTAGCGAGGAGGTTTCTACTTCCTTGTTGGTTGAGGAGGTCCGAATCACCACCGAGGACCTCATGGTCTCAGCTTCCCCTCGCCATGACTCACATGACACCGACGATGATCATTGTTTGGAGCCTGCTGGGAGTGAGACCGGGACCACTCCCCCGATTAGTTCCTTATGTTCTTCGTCTCCTTTATTCCTTGACCCCCCTTCTCCCTCTGCGCCTATGCGGGTTGACTCCCTGCAGGTGAGTTGGGTTGACATTGAGCCTTGTGCTCAGGTTGTCGGTGAGTGCCTCAGCGTGCATGAGGAGTTTCCTACTCCTTTTGCAGTTGAAGCCTCTACCTTCACCTTCGCCCCCAACGAGCTTGTGGTGGACGATACCTTGCTAGGCAAGGATTCTTTTTGTGATGAGATGAGCGAGGACCAGGTCTCCTCCTCATCTTATTTCCTGCTTCCTCTACCTGAGCTTTTCAGGTATTATTATCTAGGTAGAGGGGTAACTGTGCTATCACCGTATCGGTACCCGTTACCGACACGGATATTAGGACAGTTGCCTGTGCACTTTTCTTTTCATAGGCCCATTAGCTAGAACTTTTCTTTTGCTGAATAAGTCGTGCTGGGATGACAATAACCCCAGTGCTTATCTTTCATTTTCTGCATTTTTCTTTTTTTATGTCTAGCTTAGTTTAGTATTTCTTTTTGTATATTTTTCTTTTGTTTTTGCGGAGCTCACCCCTGCAGGTATTCATGGATACTACGCATTGGCGGGGTTGTGATTCTTCGTATGGCGGGCCTGCTCCTAGTTTTCACGCGTCTTCTGGTATGCTCACTAGCTGAGCATTGGGTAACCTCTTCCCTTAGCTCTTTTTGATTTAAATTTCTCTATCATTTGATGTGTTGTTTAGTTTAAGTCTGGGGAGAGTCAGTTTACCTTTTGCACGTACACATTTCTTTTGCATGCTAGAAGCTTTTTGTATTTTATTTTGTTTATGTTCATTGCATCGCACACCACTGCACCCACATGAGCGCGAGCTTAGCGGTTTGCGTGTCACGAGTTGAACCTGTATCTTTGTTCGATTTGGAAAATTTCTGTGCTAGTTCAGGATTGCGCGACGGAGTAAAATGTTGGCCTTGCTGTGTTTCTAGTCAACTGCTCTCGTTTTGTATAGAAATTTGAGTAGATTTAATTTTTCTGTATGCTTATAGCTTTATATTTTTCTATCTGCGTAAATTCTTTTTTTTTACTCAAAAGTTGGTGAATCCGGTGTGAATCAAACGGTAGCGTAGGAATGTGTGTAGCCGCCACTAGACTCGTATTGCTTGAGTCGGGAGGAAGGATTATCTTTCTCGGTTGCTAAGAACTTGCCCCAAGCTATTCTTGAAGCATTGGTACACGGTTAGTCTAGCGTGAGAGTGATGTAGGCCATCTTTTGGCCCGGTTGAGCTTTGTACCGTTCCTAACGTCATATCCTCGCTACGCCCCTTTGTGCCTACCCTTTCTTTTGATTCAGCTCCACCTATATTTCACCAAAGCCTTATAGCCTATCCTAGTCGCGCACCCAAGTCGAGCTTAATGTTTTATATTTTCATGTTGGGTTGTGATGTGGTGTTATTATTTGTGAAAATGTGGAAGTGCTTCCAAGTTATATCTGCTGAAATTGTGAAAATAAAAAGATGAAAAAAGAAAAGAAAAATATTTGAAAAAGAGAAAAAGAGAAAAGAAAAAAGAGAAAGAAAAAGTTTGATTGAAAATCTTTATTGGAGATGATTTGGATTTGGAGTAGGCGGTGCACACACCCATTTAGTAAAAGTTAAGTCTGGGGGTGTGGTGCACCCGTATTTATTTTGTGGGCAGCGGGTACTAGTTTTGTACGTTAGCTCTTTTGGGTTAGGTGCATAGCCGTCATGTTTATCTTTGCTTTCCTCACCTAATCCCAAGCCCCGTTATTATCCTAAAGTCCTACGGACTTGCGCTTGAGTTGACTAGTGCCGTGGAGAGAGTGCGAACGGGCAAGCTTATGGTTTCCGACATTGGTGGATTCCTTTGGGGGTAATCTTGAGCCCGGTCTTCGGCAATGCTCACCTCAGTGGCCTGCCTACTTTCTCCCTGCGTAGGACCGGATGATTCACCGTGATTCCACTTTTGAGTAATAATAAATTTTTAATACGCATTGTGAAAAATATAAAATATTTTGTATACTTAAAAATTTCCTCTACTTTATTTTTTATGCACGCGAGCATGCGACTTTCGCATGGTACTCCGTTTTGCAATTTCTTTGTTAGCTAGTTCATTTTCCCTGTCTGCTTAGGTTTTGTTTGCTCGGGACGCGCAAATGGTTAAGTCTGGGGGTGTGATGAGTCCTCTTTATATACCTATTTTCGGACTCATCTAGGCTTATTTTCTTGTCTTTGCACACCGTTTAGCGTCATTTGCACTCCTTTTGGTTCGCTACGGTTATTCCACGTCTTGTGCACTTTATTAGCCTATTTCTGTGCGTGTGTGTATTTCCCTTTGCTATGCATTATATTTATGTCTGTGACTGCCATATCGACATCCCGTCCAGTTTTCCTGCAGGTTCTGGGATCGTGTGGGCGTCCGGGGTAGGATTTTCACCCTGCTTGGCAAAGGAGTCAATGGTCGTGCGTTTTTACCCACGCACGACCGTCGACCTCTTTGGCGCACGATCATCGGTCGTGCGCGCAGCCATGACCTCTCCTGTGAAAGTTCTGTCCCGGCATATCGCACGATCACCAGCCATACCGCGCACGATCACTGCTCGTGCGTTGCCGGTCGTGCGCAGTCACACTTTCTTTTCCCACTTTTCTGCCTCCATATCGCACGATCACAGGCCATACCGCGCACGACCACTGGTCGTGCGCCTGTGATCGTGCGCGCTGTTTAAATCTGTTTTCTATAAATAGCGCAGGTCCGCCCTAATTTTGATCGAATCGGGGATCACGCGATTTTTCCGCCGTTTCTCGTCCCGAACGAGGGTTTCCGCCGTCTTCCTCCATCTCCCACCTTAGGGAGGGTCTCCGGGCAAGCTTACAACGCCAAATCAACACCGGAGCATCCTCTCGGCCTCCTCCTTCATCCTCAAGCTTCAAGCGGAGTTTTTGACCGAGCTTTCTCCATCAAGCAAGGAAGGGCCGGAGCCGCAATCTAGATCATTTCAACGAAGAAGACGGGTCCATTGGGAGTGAGTGACAGCCTCCTCTACCCCGGACGCAGTTGAGGACCGAGCTTGGACTCGGATTGACAAACCGGGATTCCAACCGTGAACCTCAACAAGGCTTCGGATTCGGTCGATTCGCACACCTCTTCCTCTTGTTGTTGTTAGCTTAGTTATTCTCTTTGTATTGATGAAGATGTTTATTTGTAGTTAACTTTTACTCTAAATCATGTCTATGTGATTTGTGTATTTTCGTTATTATTGCTTGAGGTGCGCCTTATTATTCCGCCATCCCTCCACCCTTGCCGCACTAGCAATTGCTAGTGGCGTGCGTTGCGAAGAGGTGCTCACGACCCTCATTCCGCGTTCTCTCCACCTCATCGCTAGCCAACTCGCCCATCCGCCTAGCGATTCGGTGCATAGCGGCCCGTGTAGTTTCCATCCCGCCTGGCGAAGCATCGCATAGCGGCGTTGCATAGGAGTAGTTGTTAGATTTTTACTTTATTTTCCACAACCATCAAAACCCCCATCGTTACCTCCGACCCGAGGACTTCAATCTCAAGTCCTCCTCGACATTAACTCATCCCTTACTGTGTTCCTCACGAGACCGACACTCGGGGATTTATCCCAAACTTTATTACTTGTGCGACCGGT
Source organism: Platanthera zijinensis (assembly GCA_039513925.1). Taxonomy (NCBI): domain Eukaryota; kingdom Viridiplantae; phylum Streptophyta; class Magnoliopsida; order Asparagales; family Orchidaceae; genus Platanthera; species Platanthera zijinensis. The sequence goes on along the minus strand of CM077079.1, from coordinate 188,031,152 downwards.
GCGCTTGCCGTTTTCCACGCATCACTTGCATAGTCTTTGTTCTATGCCATTATATGATAATATAAAAACTAAGGAAAAGAGGAAATCTTATTTAACAAGGATCTTGGTTCAAGTGTTAGCTTGTACAACCAAAGGAACACCGCTCTGATACCAATTGAAAGATGCGGGTTAGACCTGATTTACTCTACAGGGGGGTGAATATAGTATTAAAACTTTTGGCTGTTTTAATATTTATATCAGAGTTGAAAATAGGTGATACTAATAATATAGAAAGAAATAGAAAACAGGTTAAACAATTCTATCTATCACAACCACAACAAGAACAGAAAGAAAATGAAACACAACCAGACAACATATCAATTTTATAGTAATTCCCCAACTGGGTACATCACTCTTCTACCACCCTGTAGGAATCAACTGACAGGTTTTGATCAGGTGACTTCCACCACAATATCTATTTGTAGGGAGATATATCAACCCTTTAGGCATTTGATCAGGTGCCCAAAAACCAACGCAAATCTTTTGATCAGGAGACTTGACAACCAAGTAGTTAACTTTTGAAGGAAGTTAAAACTTTTTACAGGAGGTGGGAGGAGGTGATGGTGTCATCTTTTTCTCTAATAAATAGAGAAAACTAGTGGATCTTGATGTTGACAAAGCTCCCCCTGAGATGTTGAATGGTTTAGGAATATTGGAAGCTTGCTTCAGGGTATAGGTCTTTAGCCTTGTTTGAAAACAATCCTGGAACTTTCTGAATGAATCAAGATTAGTTATCCGTGAATGTTCCTGGAGGAGAAGGTTAAAGAAGACCCTTGATAGAGATGAATGTTCTTCTTCAGTGGTCAGAAATGACACGAAGAAAACAAATTATTTTTATGGACAGTGAGAGAGTTCTGAAAGTTCAGTCTATGTCTCTCAGTATTCTTGTGTGCTGTATGTTCTCTGATAACCTCTGGCTCAGTATATTTTAATTTCTGGCTAAGTGTCTATCTGTATGTATCTGTTGAAAGAGAAAATCTCTTTTTTTATTCTGCAGTTAATTTCTCCTTTGAAATTTGAATTGCTGGCATTAATTGCTGAAAGATCTGAAGAATACAAAAGGCTGGAATATGACTTAAATGAGTTTCCCCAACTGTCCCTAACTAAATACAAAAGTAATTATCATGATGAAGACCATAATTAGTGTTGCTAATAACGAATATATTCAAGGGAATATGAGCATTAATTACTTAGGAATATTACTGCTAAATAATATAGAAAGTAAGGGTTGGAAGAAAGAAAACTTCTCATTCTGAGCGAGACAGAAATCGTCGACCTCTCAACGGAATTCATCGACCTGAGTTCCAGTTTGTCGACCTAAAAATTCATGTTCGTCGACCTGATCTCTGCGAATTGCATTCAGAGAATAACTTACCAATTTTAGGCTCTGAGTTCGTCGAGCTGAGAATCTGTCTGAAAGAATCGATCGTCGACCTGAGCTCGAATATCGTTGAGCTCAGCTTAGAGAAATAACTCTGAGTTCGTTGATTTGTGATCGACGATCGTCGAGCTGAGTTCGAAGAACTTCGAACTGAACATTATGTTCTCTGAATCTTCTAAGTCTTGATACTACTGATGTCCTCTACTGGCTGGTCCATGAAAGGTTAACCTAATGACTAGCCTAAACTCTGGACAACCATACTTGACCATAGATAAACAATGTGGGTCAGACTTTAACCTAATTTAGTGAACCTAGCCCAATTCTAACAAGGGATCAACAATGGGTTGAAGCATTTCCCAATGGTCCCAGCACCCAGAAAATCAGTGTCCACCACAGCCCCGCTCAATCATCATTCACCTAGTTTATTCTCGTCGGTCTTTCACTACCGACCCGTCGGCTAGCACGGGTGATTTCAAGACCATTCGACTCGATATTTAAATTAAATTTTTCAGCATCTTGAGAAGCAAGAATGTTGCAAGAAGATCCGGAATCACATAGGGCCACAGTCTCTACCTCATTTATTTCACACTTCACAGCCACTTTATTTTAATACACTCATCCATCTCCTAACACACTTCCCTTACTCACGGGGAATTTTTTTTCGTATCGCTCGGGAGGGTGTCGCGAGTACGCTTAAAGAACATATGGGCGAGTTGCCTTTCTGTGTCTCCTAGTTTCTCATGGAGGCAGTCTGAGTGGCCATATTGGATTGTGCCATCTCCATGAATTTATCCATCATCTCTTCTAACGCACTCTTTCGCGTCCCCTATGTGTTCTGATTATAACCTGATTGAGGCAGTCGTTGTTGGCTATTAGAATCTTGAGCATAAAATGATGTTGGCCTCCCTACCACCTTTGACCGAGAGCATTTTGGTTCTATGATAAATTGGATGATTTCTCGCATTCGGGTTATAAGCATTGTTATAAGAGCAGTGTGGTTCTGATTATTTATAAGGTTCACACTCTCGTCAGCAGATATACCTGAGGGTTCAGCAAAAGCTTCCCCATCTAGGCACTCATATGTATGATAGTCGAGGTTTCCACAACCATGGCACGAAATAGCCATCACCTCGAACAAATTTCTCGCACCCCTCAGTGTGTTTCTTCCAGGAGTCCAATACGTGCTATGAGAAGCGGTGTCATGAAGGAGCTGTAAAGCCTCGTCAGGAGTCAGATTCATAATAGTGCCTCCAGCTGCCGCGTCGATCATGGCCCTGTAATTATGCTCAATAGTCGAAATAAAATATTTCAAAAAAATTCCACGTCTAACAGCCGTGCTGGGGGCATCAATGCTGCAGATCAGCAAATCTCTCCCAGGCCTCAGATAATGTTTCCTGGTCCAGCTTCCGGAAGGTGGCTATCTCCCTTCGGGATTTAACTATTTTGTCCACCAGATGGAATTTTGCTAAGAACTTTGAGAGAAGAGCCTCCCACATAGTCGCAGTACCGGGAGCAATAGTGTAGAGCTAGGTTTTCGCCTTGTCCCTTAGCAAAAATAGGAACAGCCTTAGCTTCACCACATCATCTGTAATGCCGGCGTAGCGGAAGGTGCCATAGATCTCCGAGAATTTCCGCCAGATGTAGCTGCGAATCCTCACTTGGCAGGCCAGAAAAATGTGTGTTTTTGCGGATCTTTTTAGGATGGCGGTCTTTATCTCGAAGTGATGATCATGATGGCCGGGCCGAAACCAGGTAAAACACTTCCCGTGGTAGGGGGTCGTGAAGTCTCGCGTTGTCCTAATGTGGGGTCGGACCTCCTCCTGGTCCTCACCGACCCATTCACCGAGGCCATTTCCTCCTTGACCTAAATCTTCCATTCTTTCTCTTCCTTCAGTAGTAGCAATACGCCGGCAGGCTCGCCTCGCTCGTGCAGTTTCAAGATCAACTCCAAGACCTTCACCTCTAACCCTGGGGTTTGGATCTGTCATACAACACACAAAAACTGATCAAAATGCCAAATACACGTGCAATAACTTTTCAAAAAAAATAACACAAC